>OY728122.1:539370337-544370337 GCA_963277665.1 Viscum album | reverse complement strand
ACTTTTGAAACAAAAGGCAGACACTTTGAGTGGTGCCGGCCACACCACGCCTCGGATTGAGGCGTAGTTGACTCGTACACGTCACATATCACCCATGGATCGTTCTCCTAAAGTTTCAATGGAAACCGAATGCGTTTGGTCGGTTTTCCGTATGTACTTAAATTGTTGTCCATTTTAAGCAAAAGACAGACACTTTGAGTGGTGGCAGACACACCGCGCCTCGGATTGAGGCGAGGTTGACTCGTACACATCACATATGACCCATGGATCGTTGTGCTAAAGTATCGACACAATCCAAATGCGTTTGGTCAGTTTTCCGTATGCCAGATGATGTCTTTCACTTCAAATGACATCCTTTTGAAACAGAAGACATACACTTTGAGTGGTGGCGGCCACACCATGCCTCGGATTGAGGCGGGGTTGACTCGTACTCATCACATATGACCCATGGATCGTTGTGCTAATGTATCGACACAATCCGAATGTGTTTGGTTGGTTTTCCGTATGCCAGTTGATGTTTTTCAATTAAAATGACGTACTTTTGAAACAAAAGGCAGACACTTTGAGTGGTTCCGGCCACACCGTGCCTCGTATTGAGGCAGGTTTGACTCGTACATGTCACATATGACCCATGGATCGTTGTGCAAAAGTATCAACACAATCTGAATGCGTTTAGTCGGTTTTCCGTATGTACTTATATTGTTGTCCATTTTAAGCAAAAGACAGACACTTTGAGTGGTGGCGGCCACACCGCGCCTCAGATTGAGGCGGGGTTGACTCGTACACGTCACATATGACCCATGGATCGTTGTGCTATAGTATCGACACAATCCGAATGCGTTTGGTCGGTTTTTCGTATGCCAGTTGATGTATTTCACTTCAAATGATGTCCTTTTGAAATAGAAGACAGAAACTTTGAGTGGTGGCGGCCACACCGCACCTCGGATTAAGGCAGGGTTGACTCGTACATGTCACATATGACCCATGGATCGTTCTCCTAAAGTTTCAATGGAAACCGAATGCGTTTGGTTGGTTTTCCATATGTACTTAAATTGTTGTCAATTTTAAGAAAAAGAGAGACACTTTGAGTGGTGGCGGCCACACCGTGCCTCGGATTGAGGCGGGGTTGACTCGTACACATCCCATATGACCCATGGATCATTGTGCTAAAGTATCGACACAATCCAAATGCATTTGGTCGGTTTTCCGTATGCCAGTTGATGTATTTCACTTCAAATGACGTCCTTTTGAAACAGAAGACAGACACTTTGAGTGGTGGCAGCCACACCACGCCTTGGATTGAGGCAGGGTTGACTTGTACACGTCACATATGACCCATGGATCGTTGTGCTAATGTATCGACATAATTCGAATGTGTTTGGTAGGTTTTCCGTATGTCAGTTGATGTTTTTCAATTAAAATGACGTACTTTTGAAACAAAAGGCAGACACTTTGAGTGGTTATGGCCACACCACGCCTCGGATTGAGGCGGTGTTGACTCGTACACGTCACATATGACCCATGGATCGTTATCCTAAAGTTTCAATGGAAACCGAATGCGTTTGGTCGGTTTTCTGTATGTACTTAAATTGTTGTCCATTTTAAGCAAAAGACAGACACTTTGAGTGGTGGCGGCCACACCGCGCCTCGGATTGAGGCGGGGTTGACTCGTACACATCACATATGACCCATGGATCGTTTTTCTAAAGTATCGACACAATCCGAATGCGTTTGGTCAGTTTTCCGTATGCCAGTTGATGTTTTTCACTTCAAATGACGTCCTTTTGAAACAGAAGACATACACTTTGAGTGGTGGCGGCCACACCGCACCTTGGATTGAGGCGGGGTTGACTCGTACATGTCACATATAACCCATGGATCATTTTTCTAATGTATCGACACAATCTGAATGCGTTTGGTCGGTTTTCCGTATGCCAGTTGATGCTTTTCAATTAAAATGACGTACTTTTGAAACAAAAGGCAGACACTTTGAGTGGTGCCGGCCACACCACGCCTCGGATTGAGGCGGGTTTGACTCGTACACGTCACATATGACCCATGGATCGTTGTTCTAAAGTATCGACACAATCCGAATGCATTTGGTCGGTTTTCCGTATGTACTTAAATTGTTGTCCATTTTAAGCAAAAGACAGACACTTTGAGTGGTGGCGGCCACACCGTGCCTCGGATTGAGGCAGATTTGACACGTACACGTCACATATGACCCATGGATCATTGTGATAAAGTATCGACACAATCCGAATGTGTTTGGTCAGTTTTCCGAATGGAAGTTGATTTATTTCACTTCAAATGACGTCCTTTTGAAACAGAAGACAGACACTTTGAGTGGTGGCGGCCACACCGCACCTTGGATTGAGGAGGGGTTGACTCGTACATGTCACATATGACTCATGGATCGTTCTCCTAAAGTTTCAATGGAAATCAAATGCGTTTGGTCGGTTTTCCGTATGTACTTAAATTGTTGTCCTTTTTAAGAAAAAGACAGACACTTTGAGTGGTGGCGGCCACACTGCGCCTCGGATTGAGGCGGGGTTGACTCGTACACATCACATATGACCCATGGATTGTTGTGCTAAAGTATAAACACAATCTGAATGCGTTTGGTCGGTTTTCCGTATTCCAGTTGATGTATTTCACTTCAAATGACGTCCTTTTGAAACAGAAGACAGACACTTTGAGTGGTGGGGGCCACACCGTGCCTCGAATTGAGGCGGGGTTGACTCGTACACGTCACATATGACCCATGGATCATTCTCCTAAAGTTTCAATGGAAACCGAATTCGTTTGGTCGGTTTTCCATATGTACTTAAATTGTTGTCCATTTTAAGCAAAAGACAGACACTTTGAGTGGTGGCGGCCACACCGTGCCTCGGATTGAGGCGGGGTTGACTCGTACACGTCACATATGACCCATGAAACAATCGGATTAAAAATTCCAGCTTTTTCATTTTATCGCATTGTCGATATACTGGAGTCGTGGCAGCATCATTCAATTTTTTTACCCTATCAATATCATCATTTTCACTAGATGCATCAGCTGTCCTCATATCGATGTATTCTTGAGTCGAAATCCTTTCTTTTTCATGATGACGAATAAACGGAAACCGATCATCTAACAAATTCTCCCTTCCAGTCCTTTCATTTCGATCATCACCAATTTGAGATTTCATTTTCTCCCCATTGTGATACCACACAAAGTAGTTTGCTTGAAAACCATTTTTGGTTATGTGGTAGCTGACTTCTTCACGCTCAACCAAGGTCTACCAACACAATTGGAACATGGGCAGTGTATGCGACCACTATCTGAAGCATTGTGAAATGAAAAATCTGTAAAGCTCTCCAAATTGTTTTGAAAATCTCTTGAGATCCGATCAGTTTCATACATCCAACTTCTGTCCATTCTTTAAAAAGAATTTATATAAGTCATTTTGTCATAAACAATTCAATAGGATTGAACTTTAATAGAAAATACATTTAAGTAAATGATAAAGGAAGAAAATAGTCAAGGTATCAATTACACATGTGAAAAAAACATACAAATGTGTTATTGAAAAAATGTAAAACCAACAAGAAATTAATGTGTTATATCACATCACAGCATGCCTCATCCCATAACCATATTAGTAGGGTATCATGAACATGAATAACATCAACCTTGTGCCATCCTCCTACCCTACATGACCCCAACCACATGCCACATCTTATTATAGCCTTATCACATCACACCTCACCGGAAAACACTAGGGAAATCATAGTACATCTCACCTGAAGACACATGGACAATCACATCGCATCTTGCCTAAAAACACATGGTCAATCACTTTTCAAGGAAGAGTAGGGAAGACATGGTAGTTATCCAACCATATAACCACCATCCTAGATATTAGAAAAAATACCCATAACTCAAAACCTCTGATCGTTGGTAAGTTTATCCAACTCTGGTTGGGAATGTGTAGAAATAACATAAAAATACATGATATATAGATAGCACAAAATACTCAACCTATGGGTTAACATTAACTACATAATCACACACTTCACTACTACCATAAAACACATAAACCACACCACCACCACACAAGACGCATAGCATTTCTCACTTTCATTTATAAGCCACTTCATTCACACTTACATTGTCCATTCATTTAATGTTAAATTAATTAAATCCATTTACCACACATCCATTTCTATTCCATCTCATTTATTTAATATCTTGTTTTTTGGTTTTAATAGCATAATTTATTCCATAGATAACCAGGAAACTAATAAAACCACCACAAAATAACTCACCATCTCACAATAACCATCGACGCCATGTTACATCAACCAACCATCTCACCAAAACAACAAAATCTCACGACAAAAATATTGCACATCACAAACCACCTCACAAACAAAACCACCGCACAACAAAAACTATGAATCTTCAAAATTAGAACACAATAAAGAGACATCATTCCCTTATAAATGTAAATGTGTAATGAAAACATTAATTGGACATACACCGATATAGGGATTTGACTACACAATTCGTGGAACAATCATAAATTTTTACAAAAACCCTAAAATTTGGGAATTAGGAAATCATTCGTCGAAGTATATTCTTTATAACAGGTGGAACTAAAATATAGGAATCTAACCTGGTGGCTGGTGATCTGATAGAAGATGTGGGGATTCGGAAGTGATTCTACCGAGGAATCGCTTCTGGAGAGCTTCTGGAGATGAGCGGAAGGCTCTGGATCCGCTTCTGAATCGTGGGGAGGCCACTTCTAGCATTGGGTTTTTTGGGGGTTTTTTCCCAACAGTTCATAAAAACCGTTGGGAAAAACCAGTCTTTCCCAACGGTTTTATGAAACCGTTGGGAAAGACTGAATTTTCTCCACTTTTCCCAACGGTTTCATAAAACTATTGGGAAAAGTCTCTTGTAAAAGGTATTTCCCAACAGTTTATATAAACCGTTGGAAAAGACATAATATACCAATGGTTTCTTTAAACCGTTGGTAAACAACTGTTGGGAAAACTCCTATTTCTAGTAGTGTGTTAGTCCTTCAATAACATGATTAACTACTCAAATTATAGGAATCCAAGTTTAAAGTGGTGAAACAATAAAGGGAAAGACATGTTCAAATGTGAAATTAATTTATTTTTTGATGGAGATATTAATGGTGGGAAAATATATTATTAAAAATATGTATATGTGGTGTCTTTGGTATATTAATTTTGGTCTTCTGCTGTATCAATACATATTCAGTTTTTATTAATTTTAAGAAGTTGTTATGTGGTTTTAAAATGATTATATACTTGTTCCTATTAGAAAATTTCATTATAATAATTATTTTAATGTGTATATGGACTTCTGTAAATATGACTAATCACCCTAGATGAATTGGTATAATTATTTTTTAATTTTGGTAATTTTTTTAAGTAAAATAAAACCATATAATGGGGTGTATTTCAAATATAATTTAACTTTATTGTGTAAAAAAATAATATGAAAAACTAAAAATATGAATTTAACAAATTTTTTGTTGATTAACTGGTTCTAGTGATTAAAAAATGGAATTTTATGTTGGAAACACTTATTAGAATTAACATGTCGAGACCTAAATATATATTTATAATTATTATTCATTGTGACTAAATATACAAATCATTTAAGTTAATCATATAAAATAACTTGGGTATTAATTTTATATGATAAGATAAAAATAAAGTTATGTTTGAGATATTTTTTTCTAACACTTATAGTATGAATGTTCTATGAGGTTAGTCAATTATAATGACCCTTGGGATAGAATAAGTCTTCAGATATATATATATATATATGGGATCTATAATCTTTTATATGACTTAATTTATTCCAAGGAAATTATGTGATACTATGTGTTAGAAATAATAGATGAAATGATTCCATGAGTTTGAAAAATTAGATGATGATGATCCATGTCATTGAATTTAATGTTCTATAGTTATCGGCATTATCCAAAGAAGGCCTAAGTTTATTTGGAAAATTTTATTTTCACCTAAAATGTTATTTTCATGCTAAAATGATGTAGTTTAATCATTTAATGACTTGAATTGTTTTTATATGTTCCTAGATACCTCCTTTTTTTCATGGTTTTTAGTAGTTTCAACTAATGATTACATTATAACTCTCTATATGTATAAACCTCTTATATGTGTGCATATTTTATAAATAAGGTATTAAGTAAAGTCAAGAGGGGTTTTTGAATAGGAATGATGTTTGAAAATATCCTTGAGCTTAGTTCATATGCTTTTGGAGTAATTTGTAAGGGTTTTTCCACACCTTGGTTTATGTTTTTAGTTGTTTTATTCTTACTTTACTACTTTATTTTTAACTTTGTGTTTTGTTTGATGTATGAAATATCTAGTCATTTATGGAATGATTCTATTTTATTTTTTTCCCCACTTCTTATGAATTGTGAGATTTTTATTTTTTTCATTTTTAATATGATGGACTATTAAATGGTATATTTATCCCCAATAAATACCCTTATACCCTTAGTGATAGACACAAACCTATAGTGATTAATGAAAAAAATTGATTCCATGTTTCATTTCATCATAGTTTCATGGTAATAATTGGGTAGCAAATTAAAAAATTGTTTCTAACTGTTTTCTTTTCAAAGGTATTTATATATGGTAGAAGTTAAATTTAATATTAAGAGTTTATAATTAGTATATAATTTATGTATGTGTCTTGATGTGTTTTTTTCTTGAAAATACAACAATTCATAGGTCTAAGTTATCTAGGGAACATGGGATTGTATTTTTGAATTTTTAATTGACATTTTTTGGGATTATCACTTATTTGAGGGTTATTTTGGGGTATAAATGCATCACTTTAATAATATGGACATGACATGGGTGTGTGTGAACATTTTTTTGTGTTTAATTAGTAATGGAATGTGATGGTTGTATGGCTAATTGGTTTATGATTTTGTAAAGGAAGAGATGTGTAATTTTTTTCTTTGAATTTTTTTGTTTGTTTCTAATGGTGTTTTGATTTATATATAATCATAGAACCTAATAAGAATGTTGATGAGCATTGAGGAAATGTTTTTGAGCCATAGAAGTCTAATAAGGAATATATTGAAGGTGAATCTGATCATGTTCCATTAGTGGTTGATCCCAAGAATTTAATTGATAATAATATCAATGATGGTCTTCTTAAAATGATTTCAAATTTAGAAGTGATGCCACCTCATGTGGTCATATGATATCGCATGTGGTTTGATATTTCAATCACAATATTTTCCCACATTTATATAAAATATGGATCCACATAGTGTTTGGGAATTGATATGAAGGATGGAAAAATTATTTGAATTGATCGATACTCCTATGGGAAAGAAATTGAAGCTCACTCTTTTCATTCGTGAGGAACTCACCTTGTCGTGATTAGATATCTTGTTTGAGAGAAAAAGAATACTGGTATTATCATTGGAAGATTTTTTGGTGATCATTTTTGAATAGTTATATCTAGAAAAATTGATGATGGATATAGGAAAATAATTTATGGATTTAAATAAATTAAGTAAATCCATTCTCAATTATTCCTACAAATTAATGAACTTTATCAATTTTTCATAGCCTTTGGAGGTTATTAGGATTATAAGGATCATCGCATTATGTATGGGTTAATGTTATAGATTTGATCTATGGTATGTATATTGTTTTTACAATATTATATAAAAGAGGTAAAAGGGATCTTATGATAAAAAAATATCTTGATTATGATAATAGGGAATATGTTAGAGTTGGTGGATTTGATATTAGAATGAAGATGAATGGATATGATTATCATAGTGATGTTAAGAGGTCAAGTAGTTTAGGTTAGATTTTTTCTTCTCATTTATCTAGAGGTAGGGTACTATTAGAGTGTTTCCAATGTGGATAAAAAGGGCATTACCAATCTATTTGTCCCAATAATATTTTTAAGTGTTTCTCATTAGGAATGATAGGAAATATTCATAAGTTTTCTTGGAAGGGGTCACAAAAGAGTGTAGGTCATGATTTTACTTCAATGTATGAATTTTGTACATGTTTTAATACATCACAATAGAGTGTGGTCCATATGTCATATATAATATCTAGTTGTGGAAGTGTTAGGTCGTAACATCCATATCCCAGTAGCTACTGAATTGGCTCCCTGAGTCGGGTCATCACATGACCCTAGGTGCACCCCCTCCTCATATTCTAGTGGTTTTAGACTAGCAGTGCAGGTCTATAGAAATACGTTGGGGAGACTATACATACTTATCAAAGTAATATCATATGATAAATAATATCAACTGATAAAATAATAAATTTGAACCATAAATGGACAACATACAGAAAAATCCAATAAGTAACCAAATGCCACATGTTTATAAAAATTCGATGAATACACTATATGTCAAGAAGTCATATAAATAATATTCCTAGTACCAAAACCATAAAATATCTTGAACACTATTATGATTCCCAACCTAGTCCTGACACCCCATGCTCCAACCCAATAGACCATGCATAACCAACACTAGGTCCCTATACTAAATCTGTAATAGAAATAAGTATCTTTTGTTCGATTACCCAAGTTCCATGGACACCCAACAAATATCTTAGTAGGCCACCACTAATGGTGTTTAAAGTAATAACTAGTTTTTACAATAGTTTATGTAGGGAAACAAGTGAAAATAATAGACATGAAAATTAAAGGAACATGTTTAACATTTAACAATTACCCATTTAACTAACTTTATCAAGGAACTGATTTTACATTTAAACAATTAATAGTTAACCATTTTATCCTTCAATATCTATTGGGTCATCCAACTAACTAATCTATATATGGTCACGTCGAGTGCCTAATCCATAGCATAAGGGGTTACACACTTTAAACAACAAGGGAATTCATTAATCATAATTTATCAGCATACCCCAGAGCCTCCATCTGATAAAAAAGTTGTGTCCATGCATTTGGGAAGCATAAAAACTCATCCTAACATCCCAAACCACACTATTTCCATATGTTGGGAAGCATAGATCCTCAGTTTGACATCCCAACCATACATTACATAACACTTACCATGGAGCGTTAGTCTAGGTAGTCTCGTCAAATGAAACGGTTTGGGGCATAGAGCCTCAGTCTCACTCCCTAACCCATGCATTATAGTGGTGGGGTTTAGAGACTCAGTATAACCTAACCCCTGGGTATATAACCTCAATTGAATATCCCACATACTACTAATCCATGTTCACATGCTTCTTTAACCATTTAACATGATTAGAATTTACATTCCATAACCCCATCTCGACACATATACCATTGGAAAACCATATCTCATTTAACCCCTATACCATTATACCAAATTCCCACCTCCCCCCTTACGCCGTATTAAAATCTAGAAAAAAATAACATAAAATTCATTTCACAATCCATGGTAAAACAAAAATCAAAATACTTTTTAAAAATAATCTTGAATCCACCCATTTAAAACATGGGTCTTTCTCTTTTAAAACTAAACCATTCCCCAAGGATTTTATTTCCATTTCCAGACAATTAAAATAATCATTAATAAATTTCCACAAAAAGGTTAACCATTCCCTCATTCCAAATAATTATTTTAAATCTATAAAGATAACAACTTTATAAATCACCTTGAGTCCAATACCTCCTTTTAAAGCATTTACCACTTTCAAAACATCATATTATTTATTAAAAACCATAATTGGATCAAAATCCGAACCACATTATTTAAGGCACTTAAAAATACCCTTAATAATTTCACAAAATCTAACATATAATCAATTCAATTTACCCTTTAACCAAGCACACATACCCAATTACAATTTACAACCCATTGGCTCTGATATTTCCCTTATTTCAACATTCACCAATTTATTTCACCATTTTCAAGGGTTCATCATACCTCATGGGTAGACATAGTTTTGGTCTCACATCATAAACAAACCCAAAGAGGTCTAGATGGGTCTTTCACCTCAATATAAGTGCCAATAAACCAAGACATTATGATGCGAGAAGTCAGCAGAATAGCACAACCCCTTACCCATACAAAACATTATGACTATGGGAAAAAGATTTAAGACCACCTACCTCATTCATGGAGTCAACTGCTATCTTAAACAAATACCTTGATTTGAACTCAAACAATTGTCAAATACCTATACAATAATCTTCTATAAAAGTGAAGGTTTTAGGGACTCAAAATAAGATGAGAGATTCCACAAGCCCTAATCTAGAAAGTAGAGAAAAGAGGAGTGTTAGAATCACTCGTATCTTCAATTTGCACCCAAAATCTCTCCAAATGGCCATGAATAAAAGGATAATAATCCCTTGAAATTATATGAGGGTTTTTTTTCATTACCCAAGCTACTAGAGGAGGAATAGGAAAAAAATCGGGTTATAACCCTTAAACCCGACAGGGAAAAACAGGAATTTCCAACTTTTTAAGGGTCGCACAGTTCACCAAATGGTGCGCCAACCATGTGGATCCCTCAATAAAAGATTGTAAATGCTTCATGATTTACTGGAATCACCAACATGGTTTGTAAAAAAATGATTATCCTATGTACCATCCTCTGTTTTAGAGGAGGTCTGGCCGCATGGTTTTCCTAGTCAGGTGCACGGTTTACACTAACCGTTCACAAACCGTGTGATACACACTTTTTTGGCCTATTTTATCCGCATTTTGTGTCCTTCAACCCCAAAACATCCCTAGAACATTTTGTACACCCAAGAACCACTTAAATAGCCAAAAAAGGGAGTTTGACCAAAATTTAAACAAGTATGTACCTCCAAGAAAGGGAGAGATCTTAAAACTTCCTCACTTAATAATGACTAATCTTCAAGATACACTTCCCAAGAATCTTTATGCCTCTAAGGAAAAATTTTGGGCCACTTGACCACCTCTCAACATCCATATTCTAAGTTTCTCCCTAAATTTGGTTATGATATAACCACACTCGGTCCAGGGAAATAGTCTTACGCTGAAAACATTTCCCCCACTGTGATCCAAAATAAAAAAAACTGATACTCCTTGAGGATGAATCCACCTCAACTCATCATTACCTACATAGAAAATATAATAAATTTCTAGGTAACACCATTGAACCACCATAAAAAATACAAAAAAGGCACAAAAATACCCTAGAAGAGCTAACTGAAATAGCCTCAGTCTGGTCATCTCCACAACTCATGGCCCAAATCCCTAGGCTCCATCTCACCTATCTTCCAAAATCCTAATGGTGACCCAATATCAGATCCATTGAAGGAACATCTAGATTCATACCATATCTTCAGACCTACACTGATTCGTAACTTGAGGCCCAACAGCCTCACACCATATTTGAACATTCACAGCACACCCAAGCATAACCTTCACCTCAAGATACTCTACTAGTCAAAGACTTAGCCTACCGTCATTAACAAAACTGAAACACCAATACGATGCTCACTTGAGCCCATCCAACCTCAAACACTGGTCACATCCTCAACCGACCACATGCCTCTTTGGAGATCTCCACCATATGCTTAAGCTAAATACCACCATTCCCTTTGAACCTCTACCATCAAAATAAACCACCAAAACCTCAAATAAACTTTCAAAATATACTTGACACATTTTCCAATTCATTGTTCCCAATATCTACAAGAATTTCCTCCACCATTGGCATCTATCATTTCCCTTAAAACCACCTAAAAAGGATGCATGTTCGCCACCCATGCAAGAACCAAAATAGCTCGACCTTTCTCAGGCTCGCTTACAAACTTGAAACACACTTATCACTTCAACCATTAACTGGGGGTGGTTTACTACCCACCACATCCATTCCATTTTACCTGGTCATGTCAGATCGTCCCCTACTAGCTTGTCCCAAAACATCCATCTTCCACTACTAACGCACTACCCCTTTTTCATCTGCCCATGGAGCCTTGTCACATAAGGTGTACCACCATAATCTGAAACACCCACAAGTTTCATTCCCCAAATTCAAGTAAAAATACACCATTAATGTATCCAATACCCTTCCAATCCATCATCGTTATTCCATGCAACCATCAAAACTCTAACACGGGAATCTCATATTTCTTCAAGAACCACCTCGAGCCTGAACCCAATGCTTGGATCTATCAGTTACCACATCCAAGACCAACCTAGAATTTCTCAAGGAATCTAAAAATGAACCTCATAGGTTTATTATTGGAATTCCCAATTCCACCACAACCACTTCACGATTGGCCCTACACCTCACTGACCTACAAACCACTCCCCACCTTAGGAGTTTCATTATCACCATTTTCCCACATGAAATTCTAACCACCATGGATCATGTTTCAGCAACAATATAAACCCAAAAACATGGATTTAGTTATATAGATTCTCTTAAAAAACAAAACAAACATTACCCACTACTCATTTCTGGCATCCAAGAATGGAACATATGGAATTTTTTGACATCTCATCCATCCCAACGACCTCTCCCATAAACGTTCGATGGTGTACTTCCCACCATCTAACTCCAAACAGATTGCTCTAAGTGAGTATCCTCCAAGAGGACCGATTTCCTTCCAAATCACATTTAGGTAGATAGGTTTAAATCCAGACCTCTCTCAGCATACCTGGGATGATGTCAATATATTGGACATGATCTTCACTAGCTAAAAGTACGTTAAGAAGTCATCAATGAATGCCACCACAAACTATCCATCACCATAATCGCCCCACATCATGGGAACACCTTAACATTATGAAATTAAAGGGATTACCTGCCTGCCAATGTCTCATTGACACCCATCCATTAAAACTCAAGTGGGATTTCAAACTGAACTCACTGCCATTTCATTACTCTCTAACAGGCAGTTCTGAACCCACATTTCCTGTGGATTTAACACTACCACACATTTTGAGTCCTTTCGAAATGACCCTGATGTATCACAACATACACACAATGATCCATTTTACCAATCAAAAATCAATTAGTCCCCCACATAACTAGCACTTCCCACTATTATCACACAGACTATAGATAGGCTCATATTTTGAGCCACCAGTCCACCCATCTGAAACAATATCATTCCTTCCCAACACGTTCCCATAACTAAACCTCCTTCAAACCCCTAGGGTCCCACACTTTCCTATGACTAAGAACTGAACCCAAATCTAGATCGCATGAGTTGTACATTACTATAGATAGGCCCAAATACCATCTCACACAACTGACCATGACACCTGATCCGTCAACCTCATCTCACTCAACGTCTCACCCAACAACCAAAATATTCGTACAACCAATACCAACCATGTGACCACCATTACCTCCAAGTTTCCTCCATAACAAAAGCATTCATCCATGTTTTGGTCTCCCTTTCCTTTCACTCCCCAAAACAACATTGATTTCTTCATTAAATTCCATCAACACCATCGGGTCAGGTTCACTAAAAATCCTTCCCATCGAACCCATCCTTACAACCATATACAAGAATTCAGGTGCCTCTTTGAGAAAGAAACCATGGAACAACCATTCACCTTTACCAAAAACTTTATGGAAGTCACTGTTCATTGATTCCACCTTTGAAGAAGCCACCCATACTCCATATTCTAAGGCACTTGTTACACCGGTCCAACCTCCCCTGAGGCTATCCTCAATTTCTTAAGATTTTTTACTTACATCCACAAATCTTGTCATCTCCCCGCAATAATAAACGTTACCAATTAGACCTCTAGGCCAAATCCACAATAGGAAACACTCTCTATGTTCCACTTCCAATTTCAAAAATATCCACCTATACCACACACACCTAATAGAACTAGCCACCATGGTTGACCCCTCTCCTGGATCACCACGAAAGTTAAACGATACCAACTCCCTAAACCATATTCATACCTAAAAAATCCATTGGATCTTCCTCTACTCTATACACATCAATCCTCAAATATTACACATCTCACAGGAAGCAATCATACCCACTTTCCAAACACACCTTGTTTAACGCACCAAGAAAAAATTTTCCCTAGGTTTCACACCAAAGATACTCGTACATGTACATTGTCACCACAATACAAACACCCACTCTATGGTCCAAAAAAAACTCATAGGGTCTCAACCGACAACATTCACAAAATCCAAATTCACAGACATCATTTCACAACTTCAAGGTCACAACCTAACCCAAGACACAAAAAACAACACTCTATTAACTTGGAAATCCAAACCCATCAAGATAGAACATCCTATAACCCAATGTCTCAAAACTAGGATGCTCTCACTGCCTAAACCATCCATAAAAAGGGCCAACAACCATCACAAGGGATACCAAACGCTATTTTCTTTAAAAGTTCCATCTTTTTCCCATTTTCCTTCTTAATTTAAACCTTACCGTTTAAAACCCAATGTTTCACATTTCAAAACATTCCACTTCAAAACCCAAGAATTTACACATTCAAAAAACTTTTTATTAACCCAACATTTCAAAAATACAATCTTTATTCAAATCATATTTCAAAAAAATCATTAACTCCCATTTCAAGTGAATATAAAAAATATTAAATAATAGGAATAAATTACACTACTAACATGGGAGTCCCAAATACCAATTAATAATAGGAAACATATGGATGACCTATCAATCCTATGTGCCTAGCATGATGCATGAACTCACACACCCTCTATTTACATACCAAGTTAGGAGATAAAACCTCATAAATAAATAACACCACATCTCAATGTGCCACTCGAGGTGGAAGTATCAATCAACAATAAAATCAAAAAATAGAACATCAATTCTCACCCCTGGAAATAGGGGTTTTCCCTCGTATGTGGGGTTGTAGGAACCTAATAATGATCTCATTACCATGGCCTAACAAGATCCTAGAATCATATCTACTATGCCCCCAAGTAGTTAGACAAAAGACATCAGCCTATGATACCACTTTGTTACATCCCCAACCTGGTAGCCTCTAAACCAGAACCCCGATCCAGGTTGTCACGTGACCTCAGGCATGCCTCCCCATACACCAGAGGCTGTTAACTAGCAGCGTGGGTATACAGAGATATGTTGGGGAGACTATACACTATTATTAGATTAATATCACCTAAGAAATAATATCAACTGATAAAATAACCAATCTGAATCATAAATGGACAACATATAGAAAAATACAATAAGTAATAAAGTGGAACGTGATTATAACAATATGATGAATACACTACATGTAATATAGTCATAGAAATAATATTCCTAGAACCGAAACCATAAAAGATAACGAACACAATCATGAGTCCCAACCCGATCCTAACATCCCATGCTCTAACCCAACAACCCATGCATAACTAACACTAGGTCCCTATCCTGAACCTGTAATAGAAACAAGTAGATTCTTCTTAGGTACCCAAGTTCCATGGAATCCTGAGCAGTGTGTGAGAGCATCTCATTAGGCCACCACCAATGGTGTTTAAAGTACAAACCAGCCTGTACAACAATATATGTAGGGAAAAAAGTGCAAATAATAAACATGACAATGAAAGGAAAATTCTTCAAATTTAACAATTACCCATTTAACAAACTTTTATCAAGGAACTGGTTTCATATTTAATCAATTACTAGTTATCCATTTTATCCATAAAGTTCTCTAGGGTCATCCAACCAACTAAACTAGCTCTTGTATCACCGGGTTCCTAAGCCATAGAATAAGGTGTTATACACTTTAAATAAAAGGGAATCACTAATAATAATTTATCAACATTCCCCATAGCCTATTCTCGGCAATAAAGACATGTCCATGCATTTGGGAAGCATAGAACCTCAGTCTGACATCCCAAACCACATTATGTCCATACATTGGGAATAATAGATCCTCATTCTAACATCCCAAACCACACTATGTCCATACGTTGGGAATTATAGATCCTTAGTATGACATCCCAAACATACATTAAATAACACTTACCATGGAGAATCAGTCTAGGTAGTCTCATCAAATCCAACCGTTAGGGGTATAGTTCCTCAGTACGACTCCCTAACCTGTACATTATTGGGGTGGAGTTTAGAGCCACATTCAAACCAAACCTATGGGCTTAGAACCTCAAGTCAATACCTCATATACCACCAAGCCATGTGCACAGGCTTCTTTAACCATTTAACATGATAATAATTTACATTCCTTAACCCATATCAACACATATTCCATTTTCAAACCATATCTAATTAAAAACACATATCATTATACCAAATCCCCCCCCCCCCGTATTCCATATAAAAATCTAGATAGTAAACTGCATCAAATTCATTTCACATTCCATGGTAAAAAACAAATCAAAATACTCATTTAAAATCATACTGAATACACCCATTTAAAAAATCGTTCTTCCTATTTGAAAATTAAATCATACCCCAAGGCTTTCACTTCTATTTTATACCATTTCAAATAATCATTAATACATTTTCAAAAAAAGGGGAACCATTACCTAATTCCAAATCATCATTTGAAATCTATAAATAAACCCACTTTCCACTACTAGAAATTAAGCCTTTACCAATGGTTTCAAACCATTGGTAAAGGCTGCCAAACCATTGGTATACTATATACCAACGGTTTGGAAAACCGTTGGCAAGTAAGGCGTGGCAGTATCCCATTACCAATGGATTTTCTAAAACCGTTGGGAAAGGCTGTTTGTAAAGAGAATTGCCAACGGTTTTATAAACCATTGGCATTTCTGGATGAATACAGCACTATCCCAACGGTTTACTAAAATCGTTGGGAAAGGTGGTTTGTAAAGATTATTGCCAATGGTTTTACAAACCGTTGGAATTGATGAAGTATTTCAATGTTTTACCAACTGTTTACTAAAACTGTTGGTAAAAATATGTATAGTACTATACCAATGGTTTAGTAAACCGTTGGTATAGTGTATTACCAAAATTTGACAGCACCTAAAATCCTCCACTACACACTCAACTACACACCTACATACACTCTTAACAGCAACAAAAGCACCAGATATAGCACACAAAAGCTCATAAAAACATGATACTACTATAACCATGGAATGTACCATAGTTATAATCATGTATATGAACCCAATTACCCTATGCAATATAGAATTCATAATTTAATTCTCAATTGAATACATGAAGAATGAATTATGTAATGAATTCTGAATTATGAATCAATAACACAAACAAAATTAATTATGTTGCATACAGAATTCTGAATTATATATAACACATATAAAATATGACATATAAGGGGTTGGGGGTGTCCCGGGGGGTGGGGGTGTCCAGGTGTGAGGGAAAAAACCTACATGTTATAGGAATCACATGGGATGTTTAGTCATGGTCTTGGGTTGAGTATCTTAAAACCAACAGAAAAACTTGGGTAGAGTGGAAAGGATCATGATACCCATAAGATAGACAATGGTAGTGCTCATGTGTTTAGACCTAGGATGAGTTATAGGAAGAACATGGGATGTTTATATTCCGCTAATGATTATGTATCCATGTATAAATGGTTCCTAATGTGTTAGTGGGAAACATTGGCCAATCTCGACATATGAGATGGGTTACCAGAATAGCCTACATGTTTTTTATAGATTTTTCAGTTAGAATAAGGGGGTATGTGGCTAATTGTATTTTTCTCTCTTGGGTGTGATGTGAGATGAATCCCCATCTTGGGTAGTGGGTATGAATATTCAATTATGTCTTTGGTATTGGGTTCCCAAAGGGACTATGGTTTGGTCCTAGAACCCACTGTTTGAGGATGGTATTGAGGTGATCCATGGGGCTATGGTGTCACCATATGTATTCCTCACCATTGGGGTATTTTTATGAGACTTTGAAACTTATTTTTCAAGAATATATGTGTAGAATTCTTGACCAATTTGTTATATGGTATGCTTGAGTGTTCATAGGATTCATATGAAATCACTATATGATATTTATTTGTTGTATGTTATTGTATAGAATGAACGACCCGTGATTGAGAATTAGAACATGAGTGTTGGTTCATGTTCATGATGGAATGTCGAGACTCATTCCTAATATAATTCATTTTTTCTATATATACTATGACCCATTGTGTTTCAATATATTCCTTGTGAATATTTTCTTCTAATAACGTATGACCAATAGACCATATTTTATTTTTTATCACTTAATTTCAAGAATCTATGTGTAGCCTTGTGAAGATTTTCGTATGTCAGTTGTTGTTTTCACTTAAAATGTTGTCTGTTTCAAACGAAAGTGAGACACTTTGAGTGATACTAGTCACAATGTGCCTCAGATTGAGGTGGGGTTGACTCGTACCCATCACAAATGATTCATGGATCGTTCGGCATACATTTGACTGTTAAACGCATGTTTTGGCCATTTACGACACGCGGAGTGTGTTTTCGGCTAGCGCGGTCACACGACACCTCTAATTGACGTGCCATCTGGCCGACCAATTCAAAATTCACCCACAATTTGTTATCATTCGATTTCATGGAATTCTGAGGTCGTTCGGTCAGTTTTGACCACCCCACGCACGCTTTTCAAGCGCGCCAAACACCTAAAAAACACATATTCAGTTGTGCAACGCAAACCGCGCATCTGAATGACGTTTCGTCTCCTTTTACAGCTCAAGAATAATAACTAGGGTGCTTTAGTGTGATTTCAAGTCATTCTGATGTCGTTCGTCATGCACTTGACCGTTAAACTCATGTTTTGGCCATTTACGACATGCAAAGTGAATTTTCGGCCAGCGCGGTCACACAAAACCTCTGATTGATGTGCCATCTAGCCAACCATTTTACAATTCACCCACCCTTTGTTTTCATCCGATTTCATGTCATTCTGAGGTTGTTCAGCCAGTTTCGACTACCCCACGCACGCTTTTCAAGCACGTCGAACACCTAAAAAACACATATTCAGTCGTGTCACGCAAACTATGCATCTGAATCATGTGTCGTATCCTCGTACACCTCACGAATAATAATTAGGGTATTTTAGTGTGATTTCAAGTCATTCTGATGTCGTTCGGCATGCATTTGACCATTAAACGCATGTTTGGGCCATTTACGACACGCGGAGTGCATTTTCGATTAGCGTGGTCACACGACACCTCAGATTGATGTGATGTCTGGCTGACCATTTCACAATTCAATCAACCTTTGTTTTCGTCTGATTTCATGGCATTTCGTGGTCGTTCGGCCAGTTTCGACCACCCCACGCACACTTTTCAAGCGTTCCAAACACCTAAAAAACACATATTCAGCCATTCCATGCAAACCGTGCATCTGAATGATGTGTCGTCTCCCCATACACCTCACGAATAATAATTAGTGTGTTTTCGTGTGATTTAAAGTCATTCTGATGTCGTTCATCATGCACTTGACTGTTAAACGCGTGTTTTGGCCATTTACGACATGTGGAGTGCATTTTCGGCTACCGCGGTCACACGAAACCTCCGATTGACGTGTCGTCTTGCCGACCATTTCACAATTCACCCACCCTTTTTTGTCGTCCGATTTCATGGCATTCCGAGGTAGTTCGGCCAGTTTCGACCACCCCACGCACGCTTTTCAAGCGTGCCAAACACCTAGAAACACATATTCAACCATGTCATGCAAACCGTGCGTTCGAATGACATTTTGTCTCCTCGTACACCTCACGAATAACAATTAGGGTGTTTTCGTGTGATTTCAAGTCATTCTGATGTCGTTCAGCATGAATTTGACCGTTAAACTCATGTTTTGGCCATTTACGACAAGCAGAGTGCGTTGTCGGCCAGTGCGGTCACACGACACCTCCAATTGACATGTCTTCTGGCCGACCATTTCACAATTTACACACCCTTTGTTTTCATCCGATTTCATGGAATTCTGAGGTAGTTCGGCCAGTTTAGACCACCCCACACATGCTTTTCAAGCACGTCAAACACCTAAAAAACACATATTCAGTCATGTCGTGAAAATTGTGTGTCCCAATGACATGTCATCACCCCATAAACCTCACAAATAATAATTAGGATGTCTTCTTGTGATTTTAAGTCATTCTGATGTCGTTCAGCATGCATTTGACCGTTAAACGCATGTTTTGGCCATTTACGACACGCGGAGTGCGTTTTCGGCCACCGCAGTCACACGAAACCTCCGATAGAAGTGTCTTCTGGACGACCATTTCACAATTCACTCACTCTTTGTTGTCGTCCGATTTCACGGCATTCTGAGGTCATTCGGCCGGTTTCGACCACCCCACGCACGCTTTTCAAACACGCCAAACACCTAAAAAACACATATTCAGTCGTGCCATGCAAACCACACGTCCAAATGATGTGTCGTCTCCTCATACACCTCATGAATAATAATTAGGGCATTTTCGTGTGATTTAAAGTCATTCTGATTTTTTTCGGCATGCATTTGACCATTAAATGCATGTTTTGGCCATTTACGACACACGGAGTACATTTTTGGCCAACGCGGTCACACGACACCACCGATTGATGTACCATCTGGACGACCATTTCAAAATTCACCCAGACTTTGTTTTCGTCAGATTTCATGTCATTTCGAGGTCGTTCGACCGGTTTAGACCACCCCACGCAGGCTTTTCAAGCGCGCCAAACATCTAAAAAACACATATTCAGCCGTGCCGCGCAAACCGCGCGTCCAAATGACCTGCCGTCTCCTTTTACGCCTCAAGAATAATAATTAGGGTGTCTTCGTCTGATTTCAAGTCATTACAATGTCTTATGGCATGCATTTGACCATTAAACGCATTTTTCGGCCATTTACTACACGTGGAGTGCCTTTTCGGCCAGCGCGGTCACACGACAGCTCTAATTGACGTGTCGTCTATCCGACCATTTCACAATTCACCCACCCTTTTTTCGTCTGATTTCATGGCATTCCGAGGTCGTTCGGCCAGTTTCAACCACCCCACGCACGCTTTTCAAGCGTGTCAAACACCTAAAAACACATATTCAGCTATGCCGCGCAAACCGTGTGTCCGAATGACATGTCGTCTCTTCTTACACCTCATGAATAATGATTAGGGTGTTTTCGTGTGATTTAAAGTCATTTTTATGTTGTTCGGCATGCACTTGACCGTTAAATGCATGTTTTGGAGATTTACGACACGCATAGTGCGTTTTCGGCCACCAAGGTCACACGACACCTCCGATTGATGTGCTATTTGGCCGACCATTTCACAATTCTCCCACCCTTTGTTTTCGTCCGATTTCATGGCATTCCGAAGTCGTTCATCCGGTTTCAACCACCCCACGCACGCTTTTCAAGCGCGCCAAACACCTAAAAAACACATATTCAGTCATGTCGTGCAAACCGCGCGTCTGAATGATGTGTCTTCTCCTCGTACACCTCACGAATAATAATTTGGGTGTTTTCATGTGATTTCAAGTCATTCCGATGTTGTTCGGCATGAATTTGACCGTTAAATGCATGTTTTGGTCGTTTACGACAAGCATAGTGCGTTTTCGGCCAGCGCGGTCACATGACACCTCTGATTGATGTTCCATCTGGCCGACCATTTCACATTTCACTCACCCTTTGTTGTCATCCGATTTCATGGCATTCCGAGGTCTTTTGGCCAGTTTCAACCACCCCACGCACGCTTTTCAAGCGCGCCAAACACCTAAAAAACATATATTCAGTCGTTTCGCGCAAACCACACATCCAAATGACATGTCGTCTCCTCCTACACATCAAGAATAGTAATTAGGGTGTCTTCGTGTTATTTAAAGTCATTATGATGTCGTTTGGCATGCATTTGATCGTTAAACGCATGTTTTGGCCATTTACGACATGCGGAGTGCCTTTTCATCCAGTGCGGTCACATGACACCTCCGATTGACGTGTCGTCTGGCCGACCAATTCAAAATCACCCACCCCTTGTTTTCTTCTCATTTCATGGCATTCTGAGGCCATTCGGCTAGTTTCAACCACCCCACGCATGCTTTTCAAGTGCGCCAAACACCTAAAAAACACATATTCAGTCGTGTCGTGCAAACCGTGTGTCCGAATGACATGTTTTCTCCTCATACACCTCATGAATAATAATTAGGGTGTTTTAGTGTGATTTCAAGTAATTCTGATGTCGTTTGGCATGCATTTGACCGTTAAATGCATGTTTTGGCCATTTACGACATGCTAAGTGCGTTTTCGGCCAGCACGGTCACACGACACCTCTGATTGATGTGTTGCCTGCCGACCATTTCACAATTCACCCACACTTTGTTGTCGTCTGATTTCATGGCATTCCGACGTCGTTCATCCAGTTTAGACCACCCCACGCATGCTTTTCAAGCGCGCCAAACACCTAAAAAGCACATATTCAGTCGTGTCGCACAAACCGTGCTTCCGAATGACGTGTCATCTCCCCATACACCTCACGAATAATAATTAGGGTGTCTTCATGTGATTTCAATTCATTCTGATGTCGTTCGGCATGCATTTGATCGTTAAACGCATGTTTTGACCATTTATGAGATGCGGAGTGCGCTTTCGACCAGCGCAGTAACAAGACACCTCCAATTGACGTGTCGTCTAGCCGACCATTTCAAAATTCACCCATCCTTTGTTGTCGTCCGATTTCATGGCATTCCGAGTTCGTTCGGTCGGTTTCGACCACCCCACGCACGCTTTTCAAGCGCTCCAAACACCTAAAAAACACATATTTAGTCATGTCGTGCAAACCGCACTTCCAAATGACATATCGTCTCCCCGTACACCTCAAGAATAATAATTATGGTGTCTCCATGTGATTTCAATTCATTCCTATGTCGTTCAGCATGTATTTGACCGTTAAACACATGTTTTGACCATTTACGACAAGCAGAGTGCATTTTCGACCAACGCGGTCACACAAAACCTCTGATTGACGTGTCGTCTAGCCGACCATTTCACAATTCACCCACCCTTTGTTTTAGTCCTATTTCATGGCATTCTGAGGTGGTTCGGCTAGTTTCGACCACCCCACCCATGATTTTCAAGCATGCCAAACACCTAAAAAACAAATATTCAGCCGTGCTATGCAAACCGTGCATCTGAATGATGTGATGTCTCCTCTTACACCTCAAGAATAATAATTAGGGTGTTTTCGTGTGATTTCAAGTAATTATGATGTCATTTGGAATGCATTTGACCGTTAAACGCATGTTTTGGCCATTTACGACGCACGGAGTGCGTTTTCAGCCAGTGCGGTCACACGACACCTCCGATTGACGTGTCGTCTGGCCGAATATTTCACAATTCACCCACCCCTTTGTTGTCGTCTGATTTCATGGCATTCTGAGATCGTTCGGCTGGTTTCGACCACCCCATGCACGCTTTTCAAGCGCGCCAAACACCTAAAAAACAAATATTCAGTCATGTCGCGCAAACCACGCATCTGAATGAAATGTTGTCTCATTTTACACCTCATGAATAATAATTAGGGTGTCTTAATGTGATTTCAAGTCATTCTGATGTCGTTCAGCATGAATTTGACTGTTAAATGCCTGTTTTGGCCATTTACGACACGCGGAGTGCGTTTTCAGCCAGCGCAGTCACACGACACCTCTGATTGACGTACCGCCTAGCCGAACATTTCAAATTTCACCCAAACTTTGTTGTCATCTGATTTCATGGTATTTTGAGGTCGTTAGGACGGTTTTGACCACCCCACACATGCTATTCAAGCGCACCAAACACCTAAAAAACATATCCAGTCGTGTCGTGAAAACCGTGCATCCGAATGACATGTTGTATCCTCGTACAGCTCATGAATAATAATTAGGGTGTTTTTGTATGATTTCAAGTCATTCCAATACTATTGGGTATGCATTTGACCGTTAAATGCATGGCCATTTACAACACGCGGAGTCTGTTTTCGCCCACCGCAGTCAAATGACACCTCCAATTGACGTGTCGTCTGGCCAACCATTTCACAATTCACCCACCCTTTTTTCGTCTAATTTCATGGCATTTCGAGGTCGTTCGGTCAGTTTTCTGTATGCCAATTGTTTTTACTTAAAAGCGTATCCATTTTAAACAAAAGAAATACACTTTGAGTTGTATCGGTCACACCATTCCTCAGATTGAGGCGAGGTTGACTCGTACACGTCACAAATGACCCATGGATCCTCGTACACATCACTTGGGCATTTTGAGTACCGTCAAGTGTAGATTGAAGATCCGAGTGAGTCTAATCCTCTCCTTGTTTCCTCTTTTCGATTAGGGTTTGCACTCTTCTATCATCTTCTTCTGAAGTTCTAAAACCCTCTTTTCTGTTGGGATTTAGGGTGAATCTTAAAGAGATCTTATATTGGGATCCGGGGTCTAGGGAGGAGGGTTGGGGGCTGTCAGGGGGGTTGTTCGGGGTTCAGGGAGGATGGAGGGGGGGCTGTCTGGGGGTTGTCCGGGGGGCTGTCCGGGGTCCAGGGAGGAGGGTGGGGGGGCTGTCCAGGGGGTTGTTCAAGGTCCAAGGATGAGGGTGGGGGGGATGTCCAGGGTCCAGGGATGAGGGTGGTTAATTTATCTAAAACTCTTTCTAGGTATCATACATCGAATTCTGACCGGACTGTGAACCGTCGCGGAGTGTCATCCTAGAGTAGGGCCAAATCACGGCATTACTGCGGCGTGACCGAGGTGTGACCACGTCGTGACCACAGCATGACTGCGGTGTGACCGCAGCATTTTGTCCCGGTTTAGCGACATCCTTAGGGAAGCATCTTCTGGCCAGGATTCCAAATAAATCCTTTGTAGTTGTCCTTCACATTATAGAAACTGATCTTATGTTATAAAAAATAGACTCTTGATTCGAGATTGTGGTATGATAAAGATATATATTTTATATTCATTGTTTTTAAAAGTGTTACTAGGTAGTTGAAACTACTAATTTAGAGTCAAATTATCACACCCTAAACTATCATTGTGAGTTTTCCAACATTTTACTTTACCAATTCCAATTACATAATATATGAAGCACCAACTTATATTTTATGAAACAATTACTTAAAGGGAAAGAAACTCTTCAAAATAACCCATAAAATCTCATATAGCATCACTCACCTCCAAACCATTATAACATCATTAGGCTTCCATAATTGGTCGAAAATAAAGAGTTATACTGAATTCAAAAATATCCATACCAAAGTGAAAAACCAAGTTCAAAAATAAAGAGTAATACAGAATTCAAAAATGTAATGGATCAATCTGCCCTTGATCACAATCACCATCACCACTTTCATCATCATCCTCATCCTCACCTCCATCTTTGTCCTCATCATCGTCCTTTTCATCATCCCCATGCTCATCTTCATCCCCATCCTCGCCCTCGGCCCCATCCTCGCCCTCGGCCCCATCCTCACCCTCGTCCTCATCCTTATCCTCGCCCTAATCCTCTTCAGCATCCTCGTCATCACCAGGAACATCATCATCTTTACCGCCACTTGAACTTCCACCTGGTGCATTGGATAATGCACCCATTGACGACATAAATTTCTGACAAGCCGCGCTGGCCTCTGGTGGAAGTGATAAAGATAAAGCTTTCATCAGTTTCATAAATTCTTTGTCCCTCATTTGAACTTGTACTTCCAACTCTGTGACCCTTTTATCAGACTTTCTTTCATGCTCCTTGACCTATTCAAACTCGGTGGTACTAGAATGGATACCTGGAGAGGACCAATACCTCGTCGGGACTATATTCTTACCAGGTCGGCAGCGTACTCGACCAGAGTGCTCATCTCCCAAAACCTGATATAAATGATCTTGTGGACCTAAATTGTCAAGCTTCTGGGCATCAAGGGCTTCTAAAGAATCCTGTTAAAAATATTAATAGATTATTAAATTTCAAAATAGATATTAAACTTTGAAATAAAAAAATTAAAACTTACAATCTTTTCTTATGTCGGTTCATTAACTACAGTTCCATCTTTTTTCCTTCTACTCGAGAAAAACAATTTTGCTCAAGGGATACGTCCTTTAATATTCAGTTTGTGCTTCTATAATGACATTGAAAAAATATAAAGTGCAAGTATAATCATATATTCAATATTCAATAAATCACATAATTTAAGTAGGAAAAAATAAAAAGGGCAAGTCCTAATGAAAAATTATAAACAACTATATCGTACCAGCTTCCTCTCATGATCTGACATAGTCATGCGCCCCAAAGTGTGGAGGTATTGCTTTGAATCAATGCTTTTTTTGTTTTTTTTTCAGAATATTCCTAAATAATGTTTAATAATAAATTAGATAATATTAATGAAAAATATGAAAACTGTCATTTAAATACCTCAAATGGAATTAATACCTTAAATATGGTAGTCGCCCAATGGGTAATCATTTGGCGATATTGCTCTATCAGGCAGTCATCCACGATTGGTAATGTGTCAAACTCTTTTCCCACTCTATCACACCATCCAACATACAACTCATGCTTATAATCTCTCCAAATCTCTCCTAGCTCCTTTAAATGCATTGGTCGTGCACCTTCGCCATCAGGGAAGTTATACCGAAGCTGACACCCAATAGATTAATTCATATAAATACAAAAAAAATACTACATTAAATACAATAGATATTTTACCCATATTTGTGCCCATTCATTATCCTTGAATTCGTGTGGCATATGTCTCCAAGATAGAGGGCTGACCGGAATGATGTCGGAGTATTTGGCTAGCGTCACCAAAAAACCCCGACATTCCTGCCCAGATTTATCAATCATCTATCCATCATCATTGTATTCAACCATCAACTGTGTCTGGTGGTTCCATACCACATGCAAGTGAGTACACCCCCTCCCCTGCCTCCTATTAGTAGATGAATCTATTATTAAAGAAAAAAATATCAGTACAAGTTATAATAAAAATAAATTTTGGTATAAAAATTTGTTAGAGTTATATAAATATACATGTGGTAGTCAGATCAATGGGCATCACTAGATGTGAAAAAGCCGAAGGAATATCCTATACAGGTGGAGTGTCCCTCAGTGTACGCTACTCATCCACATACTGTGTCGAAGTAGGAGTCGAAGAAGGTGGAATATAATATCCCGGAGATAATGAACCAGAAGCAAAAGATGATGCCACAGACATCTGGCCAACTGGTAGTGTAAACATCGGAGGCCTATATATCTCGTGTGTCCCTAAAGACATACCAAGATCAATATGGAGCGTATAAGATACGTCTGTGGTATGGGCATAATCCAATCAGGTACGACCACTGGATCGTCTAACTCTCTCACCACGAGCCCTTGTACCACCGTCCTCGGTACCGGGACCACCAGATGGTCATCTGACTCTGACACCACCCCCCCCCCCTCCTACCACTAGCCTCTGTACTGGGAGAAATATCAGGCTCCTCGTCGGATATCTCTCGTCTAGGGGGTGGATCCTAAAAATAATTTAACACAAAAGTAAACACATGATATTATAAGTTATTAAAATATATATATTTCAAATAAAATACTCACAATAGGGATGAGTGGAGGAATGCCCATCTGTGTCATGCGAAGATTATTTTCTGTCATCTTTTTCCACCACCTCTCTTCAATGGGTGTCATTTCCTGCAATGATAACACATATGGAAGTAATTAGAAACAGATAACTAATGTGTAACCCAAAAAACAAAATATGGGTTCTTCTATTTAACCATGTAGTCTTGAATTTTAGGGATGAAAGTGTTTTGAATGAGCTAATTACTACCTACTCTATAGTATGGACAACACATCATGTGGGCATACCCATGAAACAAAGCCATGTGTAAATGGGACGTTTTCAACACCCCATTTGGTCAAACATACTTTTCACCATAAGGGATTGGCCATGTATATTTACATGGCTAACCAAGTCATGTACTGTGTGTACATTCCCATGTAAATTCCCAGTACACTAGATTATTGTAGACACCATGTCAACTGTTATACACACCATGTGAACCCTTATACCATATCGTCATTATTATAACCATTAATAAAAACTTATTAAACAACATCACTAGTCGAAGATAATAAAATTGAACATAAATCAATAATAATATTCGATATATCAAGTAAAATGAATTCATACTATCTTACATCCTAAATGACCACCCAAAACCATGATTAATGACCACAAATCTCCCCTTTTAGACAAATCAAAATTAAAAACAAAAACACATAGTTGCAGAAAACAACTTCATTTGTGTGAAGAATAATAATCCCATGGTCCTCTTGATATTTGAACCACGCAGTCATGATTTTTGAGATGAACTTTTATCCATGAATCCATATGAGAAACACGATTCAATACATGTGTTTTTATGATTTTCCCAAGCATTTTTAGGAACCCCAAATTAGTGAAAATGGTCCTTGTGTTTTAAAAAGGTTATTGAATAACTCATGTATGATGTTGAAGGTAGAATGATTAATGGTTATATTAGGAAAACTAATATTCATTAATATTCTGAATTTGACATTTTGTGAATTAGTTTCATGAATAAGGAAGATGTACTACACGGGAAAAGGAGAGGTCCCATCGAGAGTTCCCTTTGTAGATATTTTATTCATACATAACATTGGATTGTATGATTAAGTATTTATTATTTATTTTGTGAAGAATAATTAGATACCACATACTATTTTGAAAAGTTCAAGAAGATACTCCATATGTTCTATTGTGCAAAGGATAAGTGAATAGTGTTTCATTTTATATATATATAGATTTTGATAGAAACATGATACATACTTGTTATGTAGTACACATAGTGTGAAAAAATTAATATGAATAAGATCTTCATGTTTGAAATGATCTTAATAAAAGGAGTGATTTTCATGAAATACTATGAATAAATATTGCAAACAATTTCTTATGAGTTCATATACATGAATCTGTAATATTTGAAGCATTGAGATTAAAAAAACTATGAATCTTTAAAATTAGAACACACAAAAAGAAACATCATTCCCATATAAATGTATATGTGTAATTAAAACATTAATTGGACAATGTGTACACCTATATAGTTATTTGAGTACACAATTCATGGATTTAGTTATTTGAGTACACAATTCATGGAGTAGTGAATCATAAAATTTTCCAAAAAATCCTAGAAATAGGGAATAACGATATCCTTGAGAATAGAAGGATATCCTTGAGAAGAGGTGGAAGGATATCCTTGAGAAGAAGTGGAAGGATTCTAACCTGATAGATGATCAGATGGAAGAGGTGCACCTGTTTTGGGTCTTCTCAAGGGATTCTGGGAGTTGAAAATGGCTTCTGGGAGAGTCGTGCAATGCTTCTGGAATCGGGGGGGGGGGGTCGCCTATGTTTGTTGAACTTGGGGAATATTTTTCCCAACGGTTATTAAAAACCATTGGGAAATCATTATTTTACCAACATTTTGATGAAATCGTTTGGAAAACTCACTCGAAATCCATCTTTACCAATGGTTTATGAAAACCATTGGTAAAACTCCCTCAAAATCCACCTATACCAATGGTTTATGAAAACCATTGGTAAAGATCACCTATACCACTGGTTCTTTTGAACCGTTGGTATACAAGTGTTGGGAAAAGTATGATTTCCAGTAGTTTTCTAAATCACCATAAGATCAATGTCTCCTTTTAAAGTATTTCCTACTTTAAAAACATCAAATTCTTTATAAAAAAACATAACCGAATCAAAATCCAAACTGTATTATTTAAACCATTTCAAAATCCCCATAGGCACTTCACAAAATCCAATATATAATCAATTCAATTTACCCTTTAACCAAGCACAAATGCCTGATTAAAATTTATAATCCATTCACTCTCATATTTCTCTTATTTAAATGTTCACCAATTTATTTCACCATTTTAAATGGTTTGGCATACCCCATGGGTAGCCCTAGGTTTGGTATCACATTATCAATGAACCTAATGGGATCTATGATGGGTCTCGCACCTCAATCTAAGGCCCAAATTATTTTTTCTAAACCAATACATTGTAACCCAGAAAGGTAATGAAATATAACAACCCCTTACACATAAAAAACATTAAGATGATGGGAAAAGGATTTAAGAACACCTACCTCATGCTTGGAGAAAACCACTCACTTGAACCTAGCCCTTGATTCGAACTCAAAAAAAATTAAAATCCACATCCAATAGTATAGAAGAAAATTGAAGGTTTTAGGGATTCAGAAAAAGAGGAGATTCTCCAAAATCCATAATCCAAAAAATAGAGAAAATAGGAGTGTTAGAATCAACCGAATCTTTGATTTGCATCCAAACACTCTCCAAAAAGACAAGAATCAAAGAAGAGTCTTCCCTTGGAAGTCTAGGAGGGTTTGGTTCATCACCCAAGCTACTAAAGGTGTAATAGGGAATAAAATCATGTTATAACCCTTAAATATTGAGAGGGAAAAACTAGAATTTCTTACTTTTTAAGGGTCGCATGGTTTGGCCGCACTGTTATCCAAACCTTGTGCCAATCGTAAGGGTCCCTCTTCCTAAGAGGGTCCAAGCCACATGGTTTCCTGGAAATACCCACATAGATTGAAAAACCATGTGGATCCTATAAGAAATCATTTTTTTTTTCAATAGGAGTTCTGGTCACACAGTTTCCCTCACTAGTTGAATGGTTTTCACTGACCATGCACCAACCATGTGTTGCATACTGTTTGTTATCTTTTCTCCTCCTTTTGTTTCATGTACCCTCATAACACCCTCAAAACTTCCTATACACCCAATAACCACTTAAATAACCAAAAAAAGGTATTTTACCAAAATTTAAATAGGTACATACCTTAAAGAAAGGTTGGGATCGTATATAGGGGTTCTTAGGGGAAGGTTTAGTGATGAAATATTTTTTAGGGCGGTAAATGACCTCAGTTAAGGGTTGGGATGAAGAGTTGATTTGGTTTTTTATTATTGAGTAGGTGCTAGTGAATCATGATGGGAGTTCTTTCCAGGTAATATCTATGATTCTAGTTGCCTATACCTTGGTCCATAAAATGTTCATATTACATTAAAAGGAATAATTTAAAATGATGACATGATCACAGAGGTCTGAACTAGTACAAACCAAGAGAATCTTCTCTGACAATACTGACACAATCTGGGCGAAGGGAACCCATGCTAGAGAAATATATACAATAGTTACCTTGAGATTCCCAATAAGATAAAAATATAGAAACATTTCTCCACCTACACTAAATGTGGACAATATAAACCTAATTAATGTGGAGGATCTTATATCTATGTATGTGGTATGATGTGGACCAAGGGATGGTGTTATTATTCTATTGGTAATTGAAAAACATTGAAGTTCTGTTTTCAACTGAGTTAAAGATAATAACATTGGAGTGACACATATCAAGCCCATTGGTTATAGAACATTCTTTTTTCTTTAATAGAGTCACCCAAACCTTATGAATGGGTGACATATTAGACCATGGAGCCTCTATAGTCCCAAATAATTGATGCACCCCACATAGAGATGAGTTTTCTTGACCCATCCCAATTGAGTTTGAGTTCAATAATGGAGGGGTTCCAGTAGACCCATATCCCTTGTATAATGGGATTAAATGAAGAAATATTATTTCTCATTCTAGCCATGAACATTCTCAAGGTGGGGTGAGCTCCCAAAATCAATTAAATTGGATGAGATTAGCCACCAATCTTTGGGTCCTAACAACTAAATCCATGTGTGATCTTTGTGCACTATCTAACATATCCATGTTCCCAATATTCCAAATACAATAATAAATAGCCACCAAAAACATATCCTAAGCCTTGATTCCATTATGATTAATGCTCACAAAATTAAACCAGGTGTGAGTAAAATATAGGTAGGATGGAATCTTAAAATAAATACTAATTAATTCACTAAAATCTTGTCACACAATTACCGCCCACTATAATTCGTATAACGGATGGGAAGTTGTTTCTTATTTTATCATTTGATGGTAGGGGAATTTTGGGGAAATCAGGATCCCCTTAAATTAATCCTCTTCATTGGTATAAATATAGTGGCTTTTGATATTCCAAATGAGGAAATTGATCTCCACAAAAATATTTTTTCACCATAGGGAGACTCCTTATTCTTTTAAGACATTATCTGGATGGATAATAAAATTATAAGTTTTCATAGCGAAGTCCCCTAACATAGTTTCCATGAATAATAATTTTTTCAACTTTGATTTCATGATGTTTTTGTTGATGATATAATATTATGGGTGATTGAGGATGGAATGTATGAAAGTGGGATTTATATTAGCCTATGAAAATGAGATATTAGGGGTTGTAAATCCTAGGAACATGATATTAGTTCCCTCCAAGTTCTTATTCCAAAACATCATCTCCCCATTGCCGATAATCCATCATGAGTGATGAAGGAACTCAATGATGTAAACCTGAATCATCTTCCATAAACTAGAGATACTCACCCTCATGATGTCCAGATATATCCCATATATATTTGAGATGAAATTATCCTAAATAGATTATCCCTCTAAAGCCTCCAATGACTATTTTTCTTTCATGCACTTCATGGTTCTCGTGACACTCCTAAATTTGATACCACCAGCCTCTATCACTTTCACCATGTTATTACATGAGGCCTAGTGATAAAACCCTTTATCATGACCATCCCAAATGATAAATGGCATGATAGATTCAATATTTTTCAACACTTTCTTCAACACTTTGAGAACAGACATGAAGTGAATGGGGATGGATGAGAGATCATAGTTGATGAAGGTGATGTTTCCCCCTAAATAATTAAATATGTTCTTTAAATTAAGGATATGATTAGATATTTTTTTGAAAAATCCATCAAAATGGTGAACTCATAGCATAATTGGGGTAAGCAGTGATCCCAAGTATTCTATAGGAAACTGTCTCCTTTAAAATCCTAGGATCTCATCAATGATTTTACCTCGTATTTTGGAGTATTTTTATTGATAAAAACACTTCACTTACCCAAATTAATAATCTTCACACTCTATTTTCAATATTCATACATAATCATTTTAAATTTTTGAATGGATCTATGACATTTTTTGATGAAAAATATCATCTCTTCGGTGAAAATGAGGTAGAATACACTATTGATCTTAGGTCTACATTTGAATGGGAGAATGATTCCATTGGTAATGCCTCTAGCACGGTATATTCTAAGGGAATATTGGATCAAGATAGATATTTTGGGGGAAAAAGGATACCCCCTACTTTATCCCATATATAGATTTGAAGAATCCTCACATCCCTCGGATAAAAGTGATTGAGAACCATAGGGAACTATAACACTTAAAAACAAGTTAAACACCCAGCTGAAAAAACCAATGCAGGACATCACTTAAATGATAATTACCCATTCCAGCCTATCATATTCCTTTTTCATGTCTATTTTTATGAAAATTTTATAACATAGGGTCTTAATATTATACATTTTTTAGTGTGTGGTTTGATTCTGGTTCTTATCATTCTTTAATGTTGTCTGTTTTTCAATCTATATTTATTTTGTCTATGGAGTTCCAATTTTAGGTTTTCTCTATGAATAAACCATTAGGAGGGAAGAGGAATCCAATCATTAGATATCTAGATTGATCCATTTATATATATTTTTAAAGAAAACCTCTATATTTTAACATTTTGGAGATTAAATTATTTAATGTGAATATTGGGATGGGATGGTTATTGCATTTCTTTGTGCATATAAATTATCACAGGAGACAAGTGGCATTATATTCTTCTTTTGATGAAAAATATGTCTTTATATGAGAATGGGACTATCATATAAGAAAATATAACTATTATTTGGGGAATTTGAGGAGTATTACATGTCTGGTAGTAGGTATGTATCTTGGTTTAGATGCGGAGGGTTTTAGTTTTTCTTTTCATCTTGTAATTGATTAGTATAATGATTTATTTCTTAAAGGTTTGGAAAGGTTTTCTCTAGAGACTATGGTATAAATTGATATTGGATTGGATCTAGGTATGTAACACTCAAACTCTAGTAACCCAGACCTAATAGTCATTTTGTTACATTGGTGTTGAATACAAGATATCGTAATTCATAGAATCTAACAATTTATTAGTCTTAGGAGACATGATACATAGATAATCCTTACATTATGTTTGAAATCATAAAAAGGAAAAAAATAATACCTTATATCATATCCTTTAAAGTTTTATGGTACTCTTATTGTTTAACTGGGGAAAGGAGAAACAAAATAAATGGGAGATCTCAGTCATTCAGAAAGGGATGGCATATAATGTATATTATTTTGAAATAAACTAGTCATAAATAAAATGTTCAAACTAAATAATAATCAAATAATTCCATACAACCAATAACATTAGAATGAAATATATACCTAGATAAAATAATAATGGAAATAAATAATCACATTATCCTATTGAATGATTTTATAGTGATGGAATGCATAATGATGAATAACATAAACATAATGTCAAGGCCTCGTGCCAAGTCATCATACACAAACATGTAAGGAATTCACCTAATATCTAAGCTATTTTATATCATTAGACCTAATTAACCAATGGGATATATAATTTCCTACCCCACTGATCATAAAATAAGCATAATGAATCTATCATATGAAATATTTTTGTCTAATAATTTATATCATAATTTTCAAAAAGGAACCACTTACACTGACATGTCATGGTAATAAATATATGTCTATATAGAATAATTTGTAAAATATTTTCAATGTTTCCCTAAAAAATTGATTTAAATACATATCTTGGTAATAATATATTAATATAGTATTAATTATAATATGTTCATAATGAAAAGGATAGTATCATTGATAATTGTGTAACTTAGTGGCTGAAATTCATCATATAGGGTGTTAATAATAATCAATGAATGCAATGGTTAGAGACAAAAGGAATGACATGAATATATTAACTAGGAATAAAAATTATGTTTATGAAAATTTAATGTCTTATGAGGTTGTTGTATATAGAGGGAAAATTAATTTCCTAATATAATAATTGATTTGTAATAATGCAACATAACATCATTATACAAGGAAATTTAAAGGAATTAAATTTCTTTCAAGGGGGGAATGAATAAATAGATATCAAAACCCTTACCTTTATGTGTACCTGCCAAAATATTGAGAATGAGCACATTTGATCCTTATATTTTGGGCACTCAAAGAGAAATTTGGATAGGGGTTTGGGAGCTGTAACATAACTATGTTTCTTGAGAAAAACTCTTAGGATCATCTTTGAGGGAGAAATTGAGAGAGAGTTTAGAACATTTATATAATTATGTATCTTCCTAAATATTCATTTGATAGAAAATAAAATCAATACCATGATAAAAAAAATTTAGTAGAGAGGAATGGGAATATTGTTTGGTATTTATATTAAATTAGGGGAAATTTTTCATTAATTTATAAACATTGGCCTTGGACTTTAGATTGCATAAAAATAGAAAACCATCTTCCTTCACAAGGTTTTAAATGGTCTTTGACATTTAGTTCTTGGTTTCTTAATTTTATTTTATAAATAACTAAATTACATTAAATTATTTTATTTTTGATATAGAAATATATTTATAAATAAATATTTTTTAAAAATCATAAAATATACTTTAAGCATTGGAATCTAACTTATAGTTTTAGAAAAAAAATTTAATTATTTTAAAATAAATTAATTTAATGAATAAACATATTATTACTAAAATAAACATTTATATTATTTATTAAATCCTTTTATGGTCATTATAATGGAATAATAAATCCCATATATTCATTCCTTATTTTACTATTTACCCAAAAAAATCAAAACACTCAGAAAATTATCAAAAAATAACCATTGGATAATTTTGATGTGTTGATTCTAAATTTTATATCCTTTTTATGAAAATAATTTTTTATTTTTAGGAAATTTATTTTTTAGACAAAAACCTTAGTTTATTTTAAAACCATTCATTTGACACAAAAATTTTGAAAATCTTCCTTAATAAATATTATTTTCATTCTACGAAATATTTTTGTAATTATATTATTATTCATTGATCAATATAAATTATTAGTAATTATTAATTATATTATTACCAAATTATTTTATGTATTTTATTAGTCACTAGTTTTTATAAGGTTTATTATTATAATAGTCATCTGGGGAAGTTAATATTCTAATAGTTTGATTCACAATTGTCATTGTACCCCTTGAATGGTCAAATTTTCCCTTTGAAATGTTATTCTAACAAAAAATCCATTCACATCCTTATCTTAGTTCATGTACCATTATTATTCTACTACTTATTATTTTCTTCATATTATAATTGTATCCTATATATATGGAATTAGTTTTAGAGTAGTATCCTATAGAGTTCAAGATTATGGTGGTTTCCAATATTTTATTGTGTTTTATAGAACTAATTGTGGTCTTCATTGTGAATATAATTTCAAAGTTTTACTACACTTCTTTATATTGTACTATTATGAAGAAATAATAGAATGTGGATTGGGAAATTGATATTATGGTGAAGTGTTTCTTTACTATAGTATATTTTTAGGTCATAAATTATCCCCCATTAAATAATTCCATCCTTGAAATTTAATATATACATCAATCTATAAAAAAATGTGAATAATGTTTCATAATTTCCTCATTAGGTTACCATCTTTCCTTCTCTAACTTGTGATTATTCTAAAGAAAATTCACCAGTCGAATTATCTGATTCCACAAAACCTATTCTTCAATGTCAAGAATCTAAAATAGTTATGTGTTATATGTCAAGTAATATTCTAGCTCTATTTTTTTAGTCATGAGTCTATTTTTTGGGTTTAGAATATAATTCCTCAACTGTGAGACATAGAATATGTCATGCACTTTATAGAGGTTGGAGTCATAGCTAAATGGTAATCCATATCTTCAATTCTCCGTAATATTTCAAATCTGCCAATATACCTTGGAAATAATTTCCCATTATTATCAAAACTTATAAATCCCTTATGTGGTTTTAAATTCAAGATGATATGATCCCATAATTGGATTTTCAAGTTCTTCCTTCGATTTTCTACAAAAATCATATTTCTTTTTTATCCATCTTTATATTATTCTAAATGGATCAAACATTCTCAGTTGTCTCCTCAATGAGTTCGGGAAAAACTAGTTTTATTTCTCCGTCTCCATCCCAACAGGTTAGAGTATGAAAAAAATTTCTATATAGGGATTCATATGATGTAAGTGAGTTCATGAATAGAAACTCCTATTAAATGAAAATTAAACCATGGGAATATATTGTTCCCATGTACCATAGAAGTTAAGTAATCATGATCTCTTTATGCATTTTAATTTTTGGATATACCTTTTAGAGTAACCATAAATTATAGGATAATAATTTGTTCTTAAATGTATCTTAGTATTCAAATCCTTCATAAGACTCCTTTAAAATTTTAAGGTGAAATAAAGGACATTGTGAGATATAATTAATTATGGTGCACCATGAAGTCACATAACTTTTTTAATTTAAAGTCATGAAAAACACTGAAGGGATATATCCTCCCTTATTTCTAGGAAATATTCATACATAAGGAAATTAATAATTACCCATATAATATCAGTCCTCTAATACGGATTTGGAAGTATAGAAAAAAAACAACCATTTTAATATTATCCCACATAAATAATTGTATAAAGATATTTTGCGTGACCCTTTGGATATTGTCTCTCAGCCTTTACTTGTTTTCCCACTAAGAATATAGAACCATAGTCATAAATTTCTAACTTCATTCCATCAAACTATTAATGTATTATTAAATCTCATAACATCATGGTACAATTGGGGTGTATATAAATAATTTTTATGTGGTCTTTATTAAGTAACTCCCTATGTAACTCAGTTACTAATGATACATATAACCTCTTTCAAAACATCAAAACACCATATTCATAGATTAATTATTTTAATTTTATAACATTCATTGATTTAATATTATTTTTAACCTTTTTAATCAATTTGGGAGTTCACTATCATCTTAAGTAATGATAGTTGTTCAATAAATTGAAAAATGAATTATGTGTCCCCTTCCCTGATAAATACCATATCCAACGTTACTAAATCTATGAATATTAGATCCTTTCCTTTCCTCATCAGGTATAGAACACCATGGTAATTTTTATTCAATGTATCAGCACACATGTTTTCCTCTCAGTTTTTGTGATATATGATATAGTCATAGTCCTTGAGTAGTTCAATCTGTCTACATTGTCTCATGTAAAGATATTTTTGAGTGAATATATACTTAAAACTATTATAATACATATATAAGTTTTATCATTCGTCATAAATATTATTTATCTATATATTTAAGGAAAATATATCAACAAACAACTTATGATCCTGAGTTGGACTATTTTTTTAATGGGTCTTTAATTTCCTAGAATCATAAGAAATAAATCTATTGCTTTTCATAAAGACTCAACCTAGTCCTTTATTTGATGCATCACTGTATATCAAAAATAATTCATTCTCCAATGGTAATGTTAATACTAGTTAATTAAAAATATATTCTTAATTTCAACAAAATATTCTTCATATACCTTTTATGAGATAAATTTTACCCTTTTACATGTTAACATTGTTCACAAGTTGGGAAATCAGTCAAAATTTTGAAAAAATCACCGATAGTAATTTTTTAATCCTAAGAAAATAAATATCCAAGTTATATTTTTTTTTTGTGAAATTATTTGACAAACTTGGAATTTAAAATATAAACAAATATTCTATCCTTAGATACAATATGTTTAAGAAAACAATCTTTTGGAATCCAAAATTCACTCATACTGAATTTACTGTATAACTCCTTCTATCTGAGAGTACCAAAAATAATTCAAAAATAATTCTCATGCTCATTATATCATTTAGATAATATCAAGATTTCATGAATAAATACTACCATATATTTATCAATATAATCCTTGAAAACTTTATTCATCAAATTAATAAAAAGTAATACATCTTTAATTAATTCAAATGTCATTATTGTAAATTTATACTGTCCATACCTCATAAAAAATATTTTTTTTTGTATATCATACTTATTAACTATTAATTAATGATAATTAGAGTGAAGATAAATCTTTGGGAAGTATTTATCATGTTGAATTTTAATAAACAATTCATTAATACATTGTAACTAATACTTTTTATTTATAGTAATGGCATTTATTTCTATATAATCAATGCACAAATTCATAGTCCTATAACAATTTTTTATGAATAGGATAGGTTATCCCAAATGTGATCTACTAGGTTATATTATTCCCTTATCACACAACTCCTATAATAGTTTTTCTAACTCCACTAATTCCATTGGGGCCATTATATAACGAATATTATATATGGGTTTTCCATCAGGGAGGAGTTCAATAGAAAAAATAATTTCAAATTCAAGTGTATTTATATGTAAGGTTGATGTTAAGAAGTGAAAATGAAAATATATATTGGCTAATGGATGAAGATATTAATTAATAAATAAGATACCACCCTTGGCAATAGAAACAAATTTATGATAGTTAGATTTCTTGGATAAACAAATTCATTGAAGTAGTAAATTATTATCTAATCATTTTGTAGCTACTCATATTTATAATAAATGACAAGTACCAGATATATTGGATGTCAAGATGATTTTTTACCACATATTTCAAATTATTTTGATGAACATGACATTAAAAAAATTGAGGAGTTTTAAGTAATGAAATACAAGTTAAATGTAAGTGATAATCCATAATTTGTATTATTATGAATGATTGTTAAAATATTTGTTTAATAATATAACATAGATTATGGATGGAGAAAACTGATATTGAATATAGAATTGATGAGTTAGTAAAGGGTTATGGAATTACTCAATTTTGAGTATTTATACTCTAAAATTATTTATATATGACGTTTATGATCATTAAAAAAGATATAATAATTTCAAATTTATCTAACCTATCTTGAATTATTTTGAAGTTATTGGAGATTCCCCGTGATGGTTTCAAGTGGTTTTGATTATATTAGAAGGAGTTATTGAAAGGGTATATTCTAGTGATATTTTGGAAAAGGAAAACTCATCTATATGTATGGGTTGTCAACATTTCAGTCTAAAATTTGAAAAGTGAAAGAAATTTGTATGCATAGCACTAAAACTACATATGCTAAAATTGGAAATGTGTTAAAGGCTATCTGTATATGTAAATAATTCCAAGAACATGAAGACCAAAAAATTGAAAATGTAATGCAATAAATAATATTTATGAGTTTATATATATACATGGAACATGTATGTGTTTTCCAACCCCTGAATATGAGTAATTGGAAAAGTTATAGTAAAGTATAATTGTAATTTTTTAGGGAACTTAAAGGGGTTAATGGTTAAAAAAAGAAGAATATATGGGTTACATTCTCACTAAAAATTAGAAATGTATTGAGTATCATGGTGACACGTATTGTTAATAAATGGGGCTAAATATTTTGAAAATTCAATATATATACATATATATTGACCTATATGGAATATGTTGTTGATACATGATAAATTAAATATGTAAGGGAAACTAGGTTCCAATCAATTTGAGAAAAAATATGAGATATTTTGATGATTAAAATGAAAAAATGGTGTGGGGGCTTTAAAAATAAAATTTCATGATTATTTGAGTATATATGATTCAATACAAGATTAAAATTATAGTTATTATAGAAAAATATGGTTCATTTATGAGGTTTTTCATGCCATGAGGAGTTTACAATGGCATAATTCATGGTGAAGAATGTTTCATGAGAGAGCTTCAAACAATGACATTGGTGTTTCATGTCATCATGTAGATGTTGATAGATTATGTTCTCTTGGTTTTCTTGGATAAGAAGAGGTCATCATATTTATGGATATCATATGGGTATTCAAGAAAAATTCCCCTAGCAATATTATATGTAATTTATTTTAAATTAGTTTTGATGACTTCAATTGATGGGGAATTGAAATTAAGGTATTAATGGGTTTTCATATTCAATATATGAAAACTATATCCATATATGAAAATATTCTATGTGTATAAATAGAAGAATATACAGAAGATGATTTTGGAGAGGGGAACATGATGCTTTGATTATCATAAATATCTTTCTTATTGAGGTTATTTTGAGGATAAAAAGATATTTCATTCTAAAAAGAATATCCTGGGTATCAAAGAGTGCGAGAAATCAATGATATTATTTGCATAAGAACCTATGAAATGAATAAGAATAAGAATAAGAAGAATAAAATATAAGTTTGATAAGACATATCCTATGATTTATTTATATCATATAAGTCCTTACTTATGATAAACACATATCATAAGGAGAATAAGTGAGTTTGATAAGGATAAAATGGAAGTATTCCTACTAATTGACAGTTGAAGTCCTACAAGAATTGGTTGAATAAGGTCATCCATCCTGATACTGAATAATTCCTAGAATAATGATTAATTTTAGAAAATTGAATACATGAAATTATAGAATTTTATAATCTAGAAATAAAATTTATTTATTTAGATCTAATTTCATAATAGTATTATGTAGTGAAATTTGGAGTATCTAGATTATCTTGTTAATTCATTTGTTGGGAGGATAGATTGTACACTAGATAGAGCTAGCATAAAGAATCATATGGGAGATTGTAAACCTCTAGGGAGATAAAATAGGATATAAATTGAGATAAAATTATATTCACTTGTGTAATATATTATATATATGTATCTTAGACTTGATAAATATGTAGTAAGGACTAGATTCCCATATATGAGCCGAATCTTGTAAAAATACAATGTTATTATATCATGAATTATTTACTAGATTATAACTATTACCAGTGTGTTGTGTAATCATAATATAATACATTAATATCTTAAATGATAAAATAAATTCAAATATTGATGTAGGTATTTAAAAGGGAAAAATAATTTGGAAAAAAGGCCACACTTACTTACCCCCCCCCCCCCAGAGTGATAGAACAATTATATTTGGGAACAAAAATTACTATAAGAGTTAATATAGATAAAATTGTATTGGATATAATTTTCTTTCATGTATTTATTTAATTAATATAAATTAATTATGGATTTGAATAAAGTTCTAAGTCATCTTAGATATAGAAAACAGTTTTCATTCCTCTCGAAGCTGATAGAGGGGTTTTTTCCAAAATCCAATAAAAATGAATGAGAATGAGTATTATAATAAGAGAACATTCTTATCTATAAATAATGAAAATGTATATTCAACACTACCTAAAGGTAATAAAATTTGTTTTTTATATACTAAATCTAGTTATAATGATCCTCTAGAAGATCCAATTTCAATCTTTGAAGATTATGATTATATTTAACCAATTGGTTATCTCTAATCTATAGTCAGATATTGTATAAAGATTGATATAATTGAATTTTTAACTAATATTTTAGAGTTTTTCAGGGGAATATATGATTGGAAAACATATTAATAATTGGAATCCAATGATATGGAAAAATAATTCCCTAAAAAGTTTTAAATTTGAAAGACTCTCAACTAAATGGATGAAGCTAAAGAAAAGACAAAATTTCTTTGTAAATACAATCACTCCCTAGATAAATATTAAATTATAATGGTTTTAAGTCAGAAACAAATGGTAATGAAGATAAATGATGAATACATGTAAGAATTAGAATAAATTCACAAAACTTCAATAATTTCAAAGTTTATCAGCTAGAAATTATAGTAAACATATATAAAATCTTGATAATTATTTTTAAGAATCATGTAAGATCAATTAGTAATAGATTAAAAATATAAATAATCAATGTTAAGTAATAATTATATTATTTTAGGATGAAAACATCTCCCTCAACATGAATGGTCTTTAGTGGGAGGTAAAATCTAAAAAATCTAGAAGAGACATAAGTTGAATCTTACCAAGCTTATCAAAAAATAAGGGAAGCATCCATGAATGTTTTTGAAGTGGGTTTTTTCTCTAAAATACTCATATTATTGTCAATATGGGATTTATTTAATCTAATAATCTATAAAATCCAAGCTCATCAATAGTTTACATTAATGGTGGATGCTAAATAGAATAAAATTTTACAATAAAGGATAAATCTATTAACTAAAATAATATTTGAATGTTTTGATGATTTTTGTGGAAATTGAAAAAATCTATTCATTATAATGAAGAGTGAAATTAAAAATATACAAATAATAATTCATATTATTATGATAATATAAGACCATAAATAATGAAGAAACATTTTATAAAAGGGGTATAGTCTGCCATAGTATATAAATAAAAAAAGAATGTTGAGAGAAGTACACCCAATTAGAACATTGTGAAATATTTCACTCCAAAAAAATAGATTCATCTAATTTTTTAGAAAATTACACATCATGATTCAATTTAATCAATCCATTATGTTGAATGAAAAAGTATTTAAGATGAATTTAAAAGTTGAATCAATCAAAGAGAGGAATAAGAGGATTGGTTTGGTATATTACATCCATGAATTAGTTGAATTTAATGAGTGGTTTTATAAAAAGTATGACCCAATAATTCTTGAGAATCACTATGAAAGGTGAAAATATATTGGTAATTCCCTTAATAAACACATGAAAACTATTTAAAATTTTAAGTATATGTAATTAAACAATGAAAAGGCACCATTGGCTCTATGCACCAAGAATGCTTCTTTGAAAAAGGGGGATCCGCATAAGGATGAAACTAGACATCTTTCTATGGAGCACATGATTATAACACCATAATATTTTATGATATATTTCTCTTTAAAAAAATTAATTTCATTTATATCTTTCTTTACAAGAAAAAGTGAGTTTAAATGATCTATGATATATGATTGAATTATTATAATTTAATTTGACGATTATCACCTAGATGTTGGATTGAATGGTATGAATATGAAAAAATAAATTATAAAAAATATTTTTTTGGATATGTATAAATAAATTAAGTATTATAAATAGGTTAGAAATGAAAATAAAAGTATTTAAAAGTGAAAAGTAGTTGTTTTCCTAAAAAATGTTTATATGCATGCAATGTGTTTATATTTTAATAAATTAAATTAATAACTATTAATGAATGAATTTAATTAAATTTAATGATTATATGTTAAATATAATATTTCAATAATCATCTAATAGTTTATGTGTGGTAAGGAATTAAGTTAAACTCCATTTTATGCATAAAATGTGTTTTGATACAAACGGATTTGTTGTGTTTTGTCCAATCATTTTAAAATTAATTTCAACCACTTCTAGAAATTTAATCTTATAAAATTTATTAATTATTTTAAATAAACATTATTAATATTATTTAATAATTTCAACTTACTTTTTGGTTAAAATGAGTACTAAATAAGATAAAATTTTGTTATCAATGTTATCGTTAAAATAGGTTTACCAGAAAAGTTAACCTAAGAGATGATGATTAAAATTATCACAAAAAACTTTATTTAATTTTATTTTTTATTTCTATTTTTACGATATAATTATTTTAAATAATTATTTTTCATTTTTATCCAACTTTACTTGGGTAGTACATTAATATATTTTAATATTTTGAAAATTTCCATGCTTTTCATTTCCCTCCCTTAAAAAAGGATACAACATCTTCTATATTTATCACACTTCATGAACCTTATATATCTTGAAATACCTATTATTTTACCTTTATATCATCCCTAACTACATCCTGGAAGTCCTTTTTTGGTCATAATACATTCCTTTCTAGACTTAGAATGTTAGCCAATTGAGGTTTCTCAACGAACAGGTATAACTCTTAACCGAGTACTTTCAATATAATTTATCATATACATTATAAAAACACATTGTATCCATAAAAAAATGATGAAAATTTTATAATAAATATACTTATATGTTATTATTTCAAGGTTGAAACGTTTTTTTATCTCCCTCTCCATCAAATGTGAAACAAAAGCATTATTCGTTTGTATGTACGGACTATCGCCTCGCGAAGTGATGTATTTTTTTCATCACCATTATTCATAGTTTGTTAATATGATATATTTAATATTTATATATTATTTTTATTAAATATTTATGCTTATATAATTATAATATAATTTATATCTTTTCATCTATCCATCCGGTGAAAAATGATAATGTTTGCCACGCATACTTGTGAACTACCACATCCACAGAGTGATACAGTTTGTTTTTATTGACACTTTATATGGATTGTAATAATAAATATTTAATGAATATATATTATATTTCATATAAAATAATTATTCTATATAAAGTTGAATTATTATTTAATTTACATTCGTTCCATCCATCGAAAAATAGAAACTTCACTCGTGCGTACGTACAAACTACAGTCTCCATAAAGTAATGTAATTCCTTTTTCATGAAAAAATTATATGAAGGATTATATAATTATATATGGTGAATAAATACTATATTATTTAATTATAATTATTTTATATAATATTAAACCTTGACCAAGTTGCAAGTATCAAAACCATCAAACTCAAACATGGATAGAAAATTGACCAGTTTTCACCTAAATATTCATTTTAATAATGAAATTATTAATAAAAGAATAATTATAATTTATAAAGAAATGATAAATAGTAATTTATATATAAATATGTTTCATGATATATATTTATAATAAATTTATATTTATTATACAGGATATTTGAATGCATATGAAGTAAGATGATACTTGAGATTATGGGTTTATGTTAAAATCTCATTTCTTTTTGGGATTGTCTATGGTAAATTTTTGTTAAGATAAATTATATGTATATTATCCTTTAAACCAAATATATATTATTCTCCTATTTTTATTCATGTAAATATCATTTAATAATACCATTTTACCCTCTTTGGTACATAAAATGACCAAGAAAATATTTTTAAACGAAATCCAACCATATTTCTTCTTTGGTTGAAGAACATTTTATTCCATGTACATTCTCCTAAAAAAATTAATGTTCATACTTGTGCATGAAATGTTTTAAAATGTAAATTTTAATTTCTTTTTTATTCATTTATATAAATATAAATGGGATATTTTAAATTAATGTTTTCCAAACAAGTCATTTTTGAATTTTGTTAAATGAGTGAAATGAATGTCCCATTTTTACATATACACCATGAATATATATTCCCACTTTCATGAAAATATTTAAATTTAATATTGCATTAAAAATTTATATGGTTACTTTCAAATAAATTTTTTTTCCCAATAGTTTGTATATTCATAGATTTTAAATTAGTTTTTTCGAAATGAAAAGGGTATTTTCTTCAAGAAATGTTCCAATGATATTTTAATGTATTTTCATCTATATAAATATACTTTAAATATTAGTATGATTCATTGTGGATATTATATACTAAACCATACACTTTATTTATCAAGATGGACTATTATGATGATGATTTATGGATGATTCTATGAAACCCATTTCTTTCCCATTGGATAATTAAGTTATAATGAAAACTTTATGAAACACATTTCTTTTTTCCCAGGTTATGCTATGAAAAAATAATGAGATGTTTATGAAACCATTTTCTATTCCATACATGGTAATATAATGAAATTACAAATTTTTTAGGATCTGTTGGAATAAATATGTGTTTATTTCATTATTTGATGGGTGGGCCCATTATATCCCGCTAATGCACTAGGTAAATATGTATGACTCGTGAGATAACTATATCATGTGTGAACCTGATTCCATGTTCAAAATATTATGCGTAGACCTAGCTTCATATACACATGTTTATGAGTGGACCTAGCTTTATGTCCATAAGTTTATGCACAGACCTAGTCTCTTTTCAATTAGTTTTTATGAAGACTTGATTTAATTTCATTAAATTAATGGGTGAACCTAGTACTAGTTATACTTGTTCACAATATTATAAGAATGTGATTTTTCCAAATTCCTTTATTTATGATATGATCTCATGGAATATTCTTTATTTTTTTTATAGTGATGTATTTTTCCTTTTTTATGAAAAAACCTTATGTCATGACTCGTATTTAATGATATTTAATTAATTGGGTTTGACTTTGTTTTGTTATTATCATTGATTTACATTTCTTGTGTTTACACTTTCTAAGCATATGAGCTCATATTTTTTACATTTTCATTTACCATGTTTTTTTGGATGGTTTTATGTTTGACTTTTCTAAAAGGATGTTAATATGAAGAACATTATGGGGGATATTGATGACCTTTTATGAAATAATATTTTTATGTATCTGGTCTCCAAATATACTAAAACCCTATGGTTTTAAGGCATCTATAATTATGTTATGTATTGTATGTTCATCTAAAAATATGTATTATTTATGTATGCTATGCTAGGGTCACCTCAGTTGGAATCCAAGATGAGTTTATATATATTTAAAGATTTTGATTTGAGAGATTTGTTGAAAACCCCTAGAGATAATTCTAAGGGTGGGATAATGACCTAATGCTCTGGTGAGGTATGGATTATATGTTTTTCTATAATATACATCCATTACTAGATATTTTCAAGTGTATATAGTAGTGATGAAAATTCACTTAGTTTAATATCTATAAAATGGAAATATTGGGTATTAACTCAATCATCGATTATGCACAATGAGTCGGACTAAGACTACAGACATGGATATACACTCATAAAGGATATTATTCATGTAATTAAAATTTTATTTATAAACCATTAGGAAGTATTTGAACATATTATGACCATGAATATCCTATTTTAATCATAAGGTTTCATATATTTACAATAAGGTATCATAATTTAGGCCCCATCAGGAATTATTTTCCTGAATATATAATTGATCACTTTGATTTTTGTAGTTTGATGCTTACACAATATTTTTTGTTTTTGAAAATGTAAGTAACTAGAATGAATCATATAAAAAATTAATATGACGGATGATAAAATTATCAACCACATGAGAAGCTAAATTTCATTTCTACTAGGATGATATATCTTATGATTATACTCACTCAAATCTCCCAATATATGATTGATAATGCTGACCATAATTAACTTTTGAAAGAATTATAGGGGGAGATACATTGCATTGAAGATTTTATTTGAAAATTTCCACCATCCTTATATGGGTATTCATATCCAATAGTTTTTGAGCAATGGATCAATGTGATGGAAAAGATATTTTCTTTTCTTTAGTGCTCTGACAATAAGAAATTGTCTTAGAAAACTATCACTATGAAGATGAAGCTAAAAAATGGAAGAATATTATCAAGAATATTAAGAAATAAGAACAAATAAAATACATATAATGGGAGTATTTTAAGATGTTATTCCTAAATAATTACTTTCTATGAACTCTTTACACTAAAATGGATAGGGATTTATAAAGATAAAGTAGAAGGATGATGAATCCATCAGTACTTATGAACAATAAATTATAATACTTGTGAGTTATCCTTATTTTTTATCATTGGTCCAAAAATAAATATTAATTGATTCTTTAGTGGTTTAAAACCAATCCCTTAAAAGTAATTTCTAATAAGGGACTTTGTAATCTATGAAGAAATCATTCAACATGAACTAAAAGTGGAAATTGAAGATAGAAAACAACATGGTTCATGTGATAAGAAAAGGAAGGTGGAATTATATAGAATCTCCATTGGTATGTCACAAGGGGGGAGAATACGTTTCAACCTATTACATGCCAAAAATGTAAGAAGAAGAACTTAGGTAATTTATTGAATGTAATGAGAATATGTTTTATGTGTAGGAGTCTTGGAAATTGTTCAAAATAATATTAAAGTTATGTGAATAGGATAGTCATTTAAATGAATGGAGATAAATATCAACCAATAACAACACTCATACTTTATTACTTTATATGTAATATTTTTTTTAATTTTTTGAATAAATGACCTAATCCAAGGGAAAATGAGGATAATAAGCCTAAACAACCTTTGAAGTCAAAGGACAATGGGAAATATCATTTGATCATTAATTATGAAGTGTGTTATAAGAATAACATGGTGAAAGGTACACTTTTTATCCACTCAAGATCAATTAATTTTTTATTCAATTCTGGCTCTTCCCAAGCTTTTATATCAATAGAATGTTTTTAATGGTTTCATAAAACCATCTCAAATTTTAGATGTTGAGTCAGTGATAAAAACTCTTAATGGCGTGACAATTTCATCCCAAGTCTATATATCCTTTTTTATATAAGTGTGTGGTAATGTGATCCTTGAAAATCTTATGATTATCCCTCTATTTGAATTTTATTTTATTTTGGGCATGGATTGGTCTCTATATATATATCCCATATCAATTTCCAAATAAGGGAAGTCATGTTTGATATTCTAAATCAACCTATGATCATTTTTTGATGCGAGGATGAATATAAATATCCTATGTATGTTACTTAAACTTTATGGGTCTTGCTACCTATTAATGATGTATATTTATCTCAAATAGTTCTAGACTCAATATCAAATATATACCTATTTTTTATGATTATGCATATATATTTCCTGAATACTTGCCTAATATTCCCTTGAATCGTGAAGTTATATTTTCAATAGAACTCGTATAGGGTGATACAACTATTCCAAAGACTCTATATACAATATACCTAATTGAGATGAAGTAATTGATGAAGAAAAGGATAATCATGATAAAGGATTAATATTATCTATTGTAAAGACATGTGGTGTACTTATTCATTTTGTTAAGAAGAAATATGGGTTACGCATCTTTGCATTGATTATTGAGAATATAACATGTTCTCTTTAAAGAAAAATTATCATCCTCCTCATATCTATGATCTATTTGATCAATTATGAGGAGCTATATATTTTTTCCAATATTTATATTCAATCTAGATATCATCAACTAATGGTCAAGAGTGTGGGTATACCTAATAAATCCTTTCATATGAGGTATGGTCATTATGATTTTTTAGTAATGAAATTTTTAAATACTAATCATACTTATATATTCATTAATTTAATGAATAGAGTCATTAAATATTATATTGATTAGTTTTTTGGTAGTCCTTATAAACAATATTATTATATATTTGAAGATTAAGGAAGTGCAGGAAGACTATTTAGGGATTGTGTGGGAGACCTATATGAAGGATAATCTATAAGATAAATTTACCATGTGTTAATTTTTTCTATATAAAGTCACATTCATGGGTTATATAATCTATAATAAGGGTATAATGGTGGGTCCTTCAAATATAGAATTTATTGAAAATTAGCCATGGCCAACCATGGTAACTGTGATATATAGTTTTCTTGGGTTAAAAGGATAATACCTAAAAGTTTTGAGGGATTTCTCATAGAAATATAATCTGATAACCAAGTTGACTTGTATGGGAGACATTTTAATTTAGGAATATGAATGTTAGAAAATTTTAAGGTGTTGAAATGAAGGTTGGTCAATGCAGTTATACTTACACAACCCTAAAATAAAAAATTATTTGTGATCATTAGTGAATTTATAAAGAAGGGACCTAGTTGAGTCCTTATTTAGAATGATATGGTGATAGCTTATGTCTCACTCCAATTGAAAATTCATGATAAAAATTTTCATACTCATTATTTAGAGTTTGAAACAATAATTTTTTCACTGAAAATAAGTAGTAATTATATAAATGGAAAATGGTGTGATATATATACTGATCATAAAATATTTAAGTATATATTCACATATAAAGAGATCAATATGTGTCAATGTTGAAGGTTTTTGTTGATTAAATATTTTGACAGCTCAATACACTACCACCCTGGGATGGGGAACAAGGTGACTAATTCATTGAGTAAGAAAGACCATGCAATTTTTAAAATGATAATAATTAAAAGATATCTAATATTTATTATTTTACTGAGTATGGATCTTGAAATCATGAGGAAAGTGGAAAAATAATATCTTTCTCAGTTGAATTTTCAACAATCCATCCAAGTGAGTATTAATGAGGTGCAAAAGGAGGATGTGAAATTGAATAATAAGGTGATAAATATTTCTCAATTCAAAAATTATTATGATGTAATGATAATGTTTGGGAACCTATAATGTGTCCCATAAATACCAAACCTGAAAACTCAGTTTTTGGATAAATATCATAGTTCATCATTCTCTATTAACCCCAGGTGTATAAATATGTATGGAACCTTAAATAGTATTTATAGTATGATAAAAAAAGGATATTGTAGAGAATGTGTCTCGATGCTTATTATTTCATAAATTTAGTTCTAAGAGATAGAATTTTAATGAGATGTTATAACCATTACCAACACTAGAATGTAAATTGGAAAATATTACCATGAATTTCATCATCAGACTCCCCAAAACATTTAAAAAGAACAATTCTATTTAGGTTTTATCCAATCACCTTAAAAAATTAGTGAAATTAATTACCATCAGAGAATATTTATATCTTGATCAAATTTTTGGGGTAACATTAAGGAATTGTTAAGATTTTAGGTAGCACCACATTTTTTTGTATCTGATTGGGATCTTTAGTTTACCTAGAAGTTCTAGAGAATTATTGAACTAGATATAGGTACAAAGGTGAGTTTTATTATTGTATATCATCCATAGATATATTTTCATACTAAAAGGACCATTCAAATTATATTTTACATGTTGATATATTTCTCTATGGATTTCATGGGTTTCATGGGTTTTTGGGGTCAACGCCTTCCTTTTAAAGAAATTTACAAAAATATTTTTCACACAACCATATAGATGGATCTTTATGAAGCCATCTATGGGGGGATGTATAGATCAACAATGTACTTGGATGATGATGGATAATGAAATATAATAGAACCTTAAATAGTTGAGGAAATGGAATATGATGTTTGAGTTATTCATCAACACATTAGAGAAACTCAAAGTCAATAGAAAAGTTATGTTGGCAATTATTGGTGAGATATATAGTTTGAATTTTGTGATAATATATTCCTATGAATATATTTTTATAATAAGTTTATAATATTTTTAAGGAAGTGAATGTTTATCCCTATATCTATTGATCAATTTTCAATTCTTGGTCATCTTGGGATGGTTTCCTATCACATGGAACTTCAACCAAATCTCTCTAAATTTCACGAAGTGCTCCATGTATCTCTCCAAAATAAGTACATACATGATCCATAAAATATAATTAAATTAGATTTCATACCACTAGATAATTATCTATATTATGAAAAATAGCCATTGGAGATTCTAGATCAGAGATAGAAATTTTTGTGACATAAGACTGCTCACCTGGTCAAAGTTTTATGGTGAAATAATAAATTTTAGGAAGCCACATGAGAACCCAAGGATGTGATACAAAAGAAGTATCCTCATTTATTTATATCAAAGTGAAGTAATTTCAATTAAAAAAATTATTATTAGTGGGGTATAATACAACACCCTATTATTTTATGATTTATTTCTCTTTGAAATAAATTTAATTTTATTGATTTCATACTTTACATACAACACTAAGGTCAAACAAACCTTGATATACTACTGAATTATTATAATTTAATTTGAGGGTTATCACCTAGTCATTAAGTTGGTGTTTATGAATAGTAAAAACTAAATTATAAAAAAAATATTTTTTATATAGGTATAAAATGAATTAAAAGGTTATCAATTGGTTAGAAAATAAAATATAAGTATTTAAAATTAATAAAGGGATGTTTTTATGGAAAACTATTTTCATGAATGAAATGTGTAAATATTTTAATAAATTAAATTAATAACTATTGATGAATTATTTTTGTTAAATTTATATATTATTTATTCAATAAAATATTTTAACATATATATAATAATTTTTATATGGAATGGAATGAACAAAAACTCAATTTGAGGCTAAAAATGCATTTTTCTAAAAACGATTTTATTGTGTTTTTTCACATAGTTTAAAATTAATTTAATCCACATATGGAAATTTAATCTTTTAAAAGGTATTAAATATATCAAATAATATTGATAGATGTTATTTAATAAGTTAAAATTATTTTTTGGTCAAAATTAATAGTAAAACAATAAAAATTTGTTTACACGGTTAAGGTTAAAAAAGATTTACTGAGGGGGTTAATGTAAGATATAATGTTAAAAATCTCACAAAAAACTTGATTTAATTTCATTGGTTTATTTTATTTATAAAATATATTTATTATATTATTTTCTTTTTAATTTTTTATCCACTTTACATGATTATGACATCAATAAATATTAATTCTTTGAAAAATTCCCAGTGTATCATCTCTCTTGCTTATAAGAGAATACCACATATCCTATCTTCCTAACACTTTATTAGAATTATATCAAAACCAATAAATAACCTAATAAATTTATAACATTCCTCCACACATCCTATAGATCCTGGTTTGGTGATAATATCATCCTTTCAATTCTTAAGTTGTGATCTAAAGGATGTTTCTCAATGAAGTGGAATAACTCTTAACCAAGTATTTTCGATTTAATTTATTCTTAAACATTATATAAACATGATGTATACATAATAACATTGTGATTAAAAAATAAAAAATATGATGAGATTTTATCATATTGGTTTTTTTCCTTTCTTCATATCCTTTCCCATCAACAAGGAAACAAAATCAAAGTTTGTGTGTACTTGTGGACTATCACCTCATGGAGATATGTTTTTTTCATCACCATCATTCATGGAATGTTATTATGATGGATTTAAATTTTATATATTAAATTCATGAAATATTTATTCTTTTTTAATTATAATATATTATCAACCTTCATACATCTCCATCCATTGGAAAATGATAACGTCGCTTATGGGTACATGGGGACCACCACCTCCACGAAGTGATGTGATTTGTTTTTCATTTCTACATTACATTAATGGTAATAAGGATATATTTCATAAATATATATGATTTTTATTATATAATAATGATTATTTAAAGGTGAATTTTTAGTTACCTTTATTTTGTTCCATCCATCAAAAAGTGGAAACATCACTCATGAAAAGTTACAGTCTACAGTCTCCAAAAAAAGTGATGTAATTGATTTTTCATAACTTATTTGTATGAATGATTATAAAATTGAATATGATGAATAAATATGATACTTATTTCATGATAAATATTTTATTGATAATGAAACCATGACCAAGGTGCAAGTACTAGAACCATAAAACCAAAACATGTAAGGAAAACAGACAAGTTCTAACCTAAATATTCATTTCAATGAAGAAATAATTAACAAAAATGATAATTAGATATTATAAACAAATAATAAATATTAATTTAGTTAATAAAATGTATCTAGAATATATTTATAATAAATATATAATTATTATATAATATCTTTTAATTCATACAAAGCATGAAGGGACTTGAGTTAATGGGTTTATGTTACAAGAAATTTTCAATTTATATCACCATTTTCCATATTTTTTACTTCAAATTAACAAGTAAATGTTTTTAAATTAAATTCAATATTATTTCCTCTTTGGCTGATGAACTTTTTCTCTCATACCCATTCTCTATATAATTGATTTATATATTTTTTTAACTATACATTATATGTTTTAAAAAGTCTATTTACATTAACCATTACTTCATTTTAAAATATAAAAAAGGAATATTTTGAAACAAACATTTTCAGAAAAATGAAATTTTTGACATTTTTCAAAATGTTGAAAATAATGTTATTTTAAAAAATATATGAAATGAACAGATATTCCCACCACCATGACCATTATTCTTTTTTGAATCATCATTTAAAATTTACTAAGTTTATTTTAAAATAAAATGTTTTCCTAATATTCTAGATTTTCTTATATTTTAAATAAGTGAGTTCGAAATAAAGAGGTCATTTTCCTCAAGAAAAGTTCCAATGATATATTAAGTCATTTTAATTTATGTTAATATCATTTAAGAACTGTTATAATTCATTGGGGATATAATCATATGATACCATACACTTTCTTTCTCTGGGTGACTTATGATGATTATGATTTAAGGATGATTCTATGAAAAGTGTTTCTTTCCCATGAGTTAATTATGTTATGAGGAAACCTTTATGAAACTAGTTTATTTTCAATGGTTTATTCTATAATTAAATGATGAAAAATTTATGAAACCTATTTAATTAAATGGTTTATGATATGATGAAATGTTTAATGTTTCATGATATTGTGGAAAACCTATATATGGTTTTCATTATGTGATGGGTGGGTCCATTATAGCCCCCCATTCCATTGGGTAAAGATGAATAACTCATGAGAATATTATGTTAGTAGCGTGGGTACTGTAGCAGTACTGTTCACTGAGGGGTCCTTTGGGCCAAAAAAATTGGGCTTTCAAGCCTTGTAATCAGGCCACTTGGCCTTAAGCCTTTGGGCTATGTTATGGGTCTCCCTCTACCCAGTCTAAAGAGGTCTTTACTTTCAAATAATAAATTGAGGCTTCGGACCCAACCTTTTAAAAAAAAATAAGAATAACTTGGTGGGATATATTGAAGATCCTTTTTGAAATAACATTTTTATGTATATATAGACTCCAAATACACAAAACATTTATAGATCTTAGGAGTGTATAATTGTATTATGTATTGTATATTCATCAAAAATTACACAATATTTATGAATGTTATGATTGAATTTCCTCAATGTTAATATAGACAAAATAGTTGGAAAAGGAAAGGGAGATGGAGAAAGAATAAAATAACTAATTTTGTTTTCTATAAAATGTAACTAAAATTATTCCATATAATAAAAAAGCTGAATTTAAATGGGATACCATGAATCCAAAGGAGATTAATGTCTAAAAAAATCCTGGAGATATAATCATAAAAAGTTCTTATTAATATAAAACTTAATGGAAAGGGGTTTAGATGATGAGAAATAATTATCATCCCTGATTCTATTATTAAAAAGTAAATAAGACCTATATTATTCCCATATATCTATAGTTTATGAGTTTACATGTAAAGAATTTAAGGTTATTATTGAAAGGGGATAATTATAATGATTTGGAAAGTCTAAATTAATAATAATTTTCTATAATGGAATGTTTTAAATGGTATTATGATTCCTCCTTGAAAATTTTCAATTAGTGCCAATGGATGCTTGGATATCCTTCTAAAGAAGGAAAATGTTGATAAAGAATGATGTTAAGAATGATGGATTGTATCCATTTAGGGGGATATAACATGAATAGAAACATCCATAAGATATTATTTGATGTGAATTTTGAAATCTTGATAGAAGTTAAAGGATACTAAGGATGATTTGTTTTAGTAAAACTTTCTCATCCCTTTTTTGATTGTATCATATCTAATTATTAGTAGGGTGTGTATGATAAAATTATGGGGGACAAACTTTTGGAACATTGTAATAACCTTTACCCCATTATCATATGGTCAGTGGTTATTTTTTTATAATGGCATAGATACAAGAGATCACATCATTAAGGATTTATCATTTTAGTAGTATTGAAGAAATATATGCATACATGGTTCCCTTATTACATTTTTAATTAAACATAGAACATAACAAATGAAAATAAACTATTTCCTTGGCACTTATTCAGAGATTTCATCTTCATAACCTTGGGAAGTAAAATAAGTAAAAGAGTGAGCTGAAATTCTCATTAAGGGTTACATGAATCAATAATAAGTGAAGTAAAGTTAATAAGTCATAATCATTATGGAAAGGTAAATAATTGAAAAATGCATTCCATTATTAAACAGATAATGAAAATGTAACCATATATTTTTTCATAGTGAAAATATCATGGAAAGTAATAACTGAATACTGAATGAAGAAAATGTTTAATTATTAGACATCATGTACCTATAACATGAACCACTACTATAAATACCTTTCACAATATAGTTTATGTATGTGTGTAGAACCCTATCTGATTATTCTTGGAAACAAATGTGAAGGGTTTTTCGCCAACTGATTTCGTCTCATGAGACTACCAATGTATTGAGGTGCTTGAATTAACTGATCCCCAACCCATATGGATTGCATTAAAAAGTCCCCAAACCATGTCATACCAGTCCAAATAATTCCTTATATATCAACTTAATTAATAAATAATGTGCCTCATCATCAAATATCCATATTAAATAAAAGATACATAATTATCGATATTTCCCCAGTTAATCAAATAACTATCAAGGTAAAAACCATATGTAAAAATGGTATAATTATTAGATAATAATCATATACATGAAATAATGGACTAAAAATGGGAAATAATCATATATCATGATAAATGTTTTCTAAATAACGTGAAAACATATAAAAAGAGTGTTTAAGAAACTTAAGAAATGAGCCACTTTAGTGCGGTTTAAGGGAATATATTAAATATTAATTAATGATGAAAAGGGCATAATTGTATGTATAAAAAATGAACTAAGTTTTTTTTCATGATAAAATGAGTAATTTTAGAAAAATAATGGTGTATTAAAACATATTATGGAGGGTACTTGAAAATTGGTAAGAAATAGGGAAGCTCTCTTTAATCGGGTTTTCTTATTGGGAGGAATTGAGAAGGGAGACTTTTAAAACATTTATTTCCTCATCAAAGAATGATTAATTGATATTGATAATTAATTTTGGAACATATAAATGGAATTTATAATAATTATATAAAAATAAATAATAATTACATTAGGTTAAAGAGAGAGAAATCATAACCCAATGGTAAATTTGAAGGTTCAGAGAGGTCCCTTGCCTCTTGTAATCAATCGAATCGTATACCCCATAAAATTAATAGTGATAAAATGAAATAATGAATACCATAAAGATAAATGGATTCATGATAATATATATCAAATTTCATAATATATACATCACACACAAGGAATAAGTTGTGAATAAGATTGAGGATAAATCAATAAAAAAAATTATGAGAAAATCCTTACAAAGATCATATCATTAGAGTGAGGATAAATCAATGAAAAAATTATGTGTGAAAATTTGAAAAACAAGAAATAAAATTTTAAATATATTATTAAATAATAATAGTTCATTTCACACATATTATTTGAATAACATAACCAATAACATAGAATTTTAACCCAATTAATGGAAATTGAGTTAAGAAATCCCTTGCCTTATGTATGAAAGCATTATGCACTTATACATAATGTCCTGGATAATAAAATTAGATTCATTAATTACTTAATTTATATCCTTTTATACATTTATTTTATTTAGTATAATTTTATTATGTACATATATGGAATTTTTTAATAATTTATAAGATTCAATTTTTTCATTCTGAGGGTATTTGTTTTCTTGGTTTTCATGATCAGTGAGCTTGTATACAAGTATAGAAGTTCATGTAATCTGGGAATAATTCTATAGAATTTAAATTATATGTTATTAATGAACTTAAAAAAGTTTCAGTGATCTTATATATCATTTTTTTTATATGGTATGATGATGATTCATTATATAAAGCATTAATGAAAATGATTTAATTTTTTTTTTGCGGTTTTTATAACCATCATGAACTTATATCATTTTATTTAATATCATGTTTATATATTGGTTATAGAACATTATATAAATTATAATATGTATAATAAAATAATATTTAACTATAATAATGGTTTTATGGCCAGCCTTAAAGGTGGTAATGAAAACTTATCATCTATAATGGTGGTACATCGATACATCACAGATGATGTTATCTTTTTTAGAATAAAAGGGAGAGGAGAAGGGGTTTAATGATGGATGTTATATTAGTATAATAAAATTAAATTATATATAAGAAATATTAGTTATCATGAATTTTAGGAGAGAGGAGTTAAGGAGATGATAAGAAAATAAAATAAATTAAAATAAATTAAAAAAAACGAAAGTGGATTTTACCTCTTGTATAGAATCTACTTGAGAACCTCTTTAAGGAACTTGGGATTGATATTTTGGTGAGACCAGAAATACAAAGACATGGGGAAGAGTTTTAGTAGAGTAATTGGTAATAATGTAAGAAATATCCAAGATTTATAAGGTGTGAGGAGAAGGGTTGGTGAGGGGTGGTATTTATAGTGGAGAAGAGGGGTCTTTTTTATTATTTTATTCATTAGTTTATTATTTGGGATCAAGACTATAAATAGTGATGATTATTATGAATATGTAATGTAATTAGTGCATGTTATTTCGAAATAATGGTGCTTACATAATCCACACATCACTTATGACTCTATAATTCATGTATTTAGCTAGTATATAAATTATCGTATTTCAATATTCACTAAAAATTTATCTATTTTAGAAAAATAAGAAAAAAATCACCCTAACCATTTTTTCAATTTTTATATTTCAAAAATAGAATCCATTTTTTTAATATAATTTTCTAAATATGAGGAAATTTATTTTTAATAAAGTCATCATTTATTCAAAAAAAATATCGATTTTAAAATTATAACCAATTTTATGACACTTTGAAAAATTAATTAAGGTCTGATAAAATTATCTTATTATCATAAGACAAAAAAAATAATTTATGTATCGATTTTATGAAAATAAATATTATTTTAAATTATTATGTTAATTATAAAATTTTAAATAAACATTTACGTTTCACAAAAATACCAACACTTAATTTTTCATTTTTAAAACATTTATTTACTTATTTCATGATATAAATATATTATATTTTCATTTATAATATGACTAAATTTTATATATACTTTCATAGGTTATGTTATTATTATAATGGTTTCATTAATATTTTTAATGGTTATATTACTATTCCAACATTCATGTTAATATTTAATAGTATATCAAGGTTCTTTTAAGCTCAGTGTTTCATGAAATATAAGTAATCAATTGAATCGAATTTATTTAATAAGATAAATACAATAAATCTTGGGGTTTTATATTCTCCTCTCCTTCAATAAATTACGCCATCATAATTTAAACTTGTGATTGGTAATCATGGAGTTTTAATTTTAAAAAAAAATTTGTGTAAATCCTACATCAACAACAAGGTTAGTAAAACTTCCTCTTAAATGGAGGGAAAGGATAATGTGATAGTCACCAAAAAACTAGGTTTCCCTATAAGAGAGCATTAGTGAAAATTGAAAATATGGTCATTGAAGAAAATATAACTATAATGTTCTAATGGAGAGTGATAGATAACATGGTCATTAGAAATTATACCATCACAAAACCATAAATTTCTGATTGGTTAAAATACCATTGATGTATTGGTAATAAAAGTAAACATATGGAGTTTTTGTTCCAAAATATTTTTCCTAGGGTTGAGGGTTTATTTTACTATCCTGAGAATCACTTGATAAAATAAACTTACTTGATTCCTTTCGATGTCATAATCTCATCCTTTGGTTGTGCTTCAATCTATCTCCACTTTATTTCTTAAATATAGAGATGGATATTCAAGAAAAAAATTGTGCTTGAAGAACATTTTTGAATTATAATATCAACAAGTCATTCCTTCACCATTAAAATGTTTACTGAAACCAAAATGGTTAGCAGAGGTTATCCTATATGATAAATCATACTTTAATCTTAATCAATAATATCCTTAATCCATTCCATATGCAATTAACTTTATGACTCATCCAAAATGTGTATGTCCAAATTCAAAGAACAGAAATTTAGAAGGAAGGTCACTAAATTTCCAAAATAATCTTAATATAATATTTTCCCCAAATGATGTATCTCTTAGTGTCACGTACCTTAATCTCCTTTATGAAACATGAATGATTCCGATAGTAAAATCTTAGGTTGTTAAATATATTCCTTCTATCCAAAAATCTAATAATTCTAACATAACATAAACCATAAGATCACTAAACACCTTCATTGTCATCAATATTATCCCATAAACATCTATTTATTATTATCTCAACATCAAGAACCTATTTAGGGTGATCATTCCCAATTCATGTGTTTTTAAGAAGATCAACTTACATCAAAATCACTTCTCTTGATTACTGGTTCTATTCATCACATGCTTGTAATTCCTTATAGAAAAACTATTGCAGTATAATCCTTATACATATCATGATTCTTATAAATAGAGCATTATTTATAAAATACTCAAATAACATAATTCTTGAATCTAAAAATGGATATATTAATCAACCCTCTTTGTCTGTTGTAGTAGCATAAGCTTGACCATGATCCATGTAGTACCCCTAGTTTCTAATATGTAACCCTTACTTGATGCTTTTCTTGGTTTTAATAGTTAATGGCGACATATGGGAGAGTCGGGAGATCTTGGACTGAAGTTTGAAGCAAAGGGGAAGGTGCACAGGCGGTGCACGGTTTGTCTAAACCGTGCATGGCTGACTGAGGAGGCAGTAGTTTCTGCATGTTCGGCGCACGGTTAAGGGAAACTGTGCGATGAGGCCATGCAAGAAGGGTGTCCGAGGCAGTAGCTAACGCAAGGTTAGCGCACGGTTTGTCAAACCGTGTGGACTAACCGTGTGGTCACTTGAATTAGATCCTTAAACTGTGGATCTAACTCATTTTGCCTCTAATTGCCTCATTAAAGCTCTTAAGCGGCCCTAACTCGGGATTTTGGTTCTCCTAAGGTCAAAGATGGTTCTCCCATCTTTTCAGAGGTGATCCCGAGGCTTATCTTGGTGAATCGAATCTGGATTCTTGAGGTATGTGATCGATCTCCTTTGTTCTTGAATGGTTTCTTAGATCTACTTAGATCTACTTCTCTATTTCTCTCAGTTTCTTAGATCTATGCCTGTTAGGGGTAGATCTAAGTGTGTGGATGCCAAATATGATGAGATTTGGTCTTGGTTGTGTTAGGAGAAGAGATCTAAGGTGGGTTTTTTGAGATTTGACCCGGTGTTCTTGAGCATTCTTCATCCATTGCTTGGTTTCACCTTTTTGTTGAGGTAGGTGTCTTCACTATCGACTCCTCTTGTTTGAATTGGTTGTCTTAGTTTAAAATTGGCTATTTGAATGGAATTGATTGTGAAAATCATGGAATAAATCTTCTTTAGTGATGATTTATGGTTTTGATGAAATTGTGGAATCTTGGTGAATTGTGTTCAAAGTGACTTGGATATTTGAATTTAAAATGTTGATTTTAAATTATGAAATTTCTGAAATTGTAAATGGTTTGATGAGAAATGGGTTTTCAATAAAAATAGTGTTTTATTGAAATGGTTTTGATAGATTTGGTTTTCAATAAAAATGTAGCTTTATTGAAATGGTTTGAATTGTTTGAACACACTTGGTTTGGATGGAAAATGGTTTTCAATAAAAGGTGTTTTATTGAAAGGTTGATTTGGCATTATTGTTGGGAATGTGTGGTGTGTGTTCATATTGCATGTATGGGGCTTGGTTGAAATAGGACCTTATGCTTGGTGCTAAATGTTTAATGGCACGTGGTAACTATATGTATGAGGCTTGGTTGAAATATGAACTTATACTCGGTGCCAAAGGTGTAATGGAAAATGGGAAGTAATTACCTTTTGACTACTTGGTAGATCGACGAGAAACCACTCACGAGTATGGAACTATCATAACAATGCATGCATGGTTGATTTCACGGGTTTGTGAAATGGTTGGGAATTCCAAAACGAGATGTTTGTGAAATGGTTTGGAAATTTGTTTGGTTATTTTTCTGGAAATATAACGTGTTGGAAAAGATGGTTTAAATTTCACTTTGTTGCTTTGAGCATGGATGGTTTTGGAAAACTTGTTTATATTTAGTTATAAACTGCTTTGGTGAAAATGTTTTATATAAACTATTTTTATATAAATGTGGCTAACTCTTCTATCCTAGTGGAATGAGTAGGGAAGTCATTGGGGAAAACCTACTTAGTTTTATACTCACCCCTGCTTTGGAACTTTGGTGCTTTTGCAGATGTTGTATTCCGAGACACAGGTAAAGGTAAAGCATCTCATTACTAATGGCTCGTGGTGATGTTTGGGAGATGCTGTGGAGCTTGGAGCTTGTGGACCACGGAGTTGTGCTGTCTTTTGAGAATCTCGTGTTGTTCTTCCATTGTGTACCTTGATGTTTGGTTTGGTATTCTGTTGTTGTGTACTCTGATGTGGTTTATTATAAATGAAGTTTTTGATTGGTCTTTCATTTGTTCATGCATCATATAGTGGTTGTTAGGAATGTTTGTTTGGTTATGATTGTTGGCTCTGTGGTATGTTCTAAAAGGGTAAATCGTCCCCCACTTATTTTGAAACCCTTCGGCATTTATTGCCAGCCTTTGGCGCCTTGGGGATGTCTCTTAAGGCCAAGTAACGACTTGTTGTATTCTTAAGCCAATAAGGATTAGCGGGTCATTACAAATGGTATCATCTTGTTCAGTCCTTGCCTAACAAGTGGTCATCGATGTTCTTGGTCTTGGAGTTGAAATTACTTCTTGTATATTCCTTGGGTGGTCATATTAGATAGGATTAACATTGTCGGAACTTGAAATGTATAGCATAAAAGGACGTAGCTAACCTGTTTATGCTGAACTTCAAGTTACTAGGGTGTTGGGTACATAAGTGTTTTGGATATACTTCTAGAATGTTGGAAATCTCATTTTCGCGGGTTTATCCAATGAGAGGAGCATGACATGCATTGTAGAGGAATGAATTACCACTAGTATTTCATATCTCATTGTGAGGAATGAGTAAGAATTTTGTGAAAGGTGACATTTTTTGAAAAAATCCAGAAATTGTTTTCAATCGAAAGACTTTGAAAATAGGGTATTTGGTGTATTTTGAAAATGGATTGATTTTCAAAAATTATGTTTAATGTTTTAAAAAATGGTTGAACATGGAAAAGGTTGTTTGAGAAAAATGTTGTGATAGTTGATGTGATAGTATTTGAAATGCTAAGCCAATAGTTGATAGAGAGTGAGTTTGACGGAGTTTGTTGTTGGTTTAGAAAATGGCACCCGGTAGGAGTTGTCGAAACCAACCCGAAGAAGCTGTGGAGAATGTGGTTGCACCGGAACCACATGTGAACCAAGAGTTGTTTCAGAGTATTGTCCAAGATTTTCAAGTTGTGGATACGGGGAACCGGAGGAATGAGCCACAACATGTGGATCATACCATCCAGTTCATGAAGCAGAATCCACCGAACTTTAGGGGTGATGTTGAACCCAAGAAGGCGGAGGTGTGGCTAAGCAGGATGAATCATATATTTTATTTCATCGGAACACTAGTGGAGCTGAAAGTAAAGCTGGCGACGTATATTCTCGAGGATCTTGCACGTCAGTGGTGGGATTTAGCGGTGCATGATAAATTAGATGAAGGTCTTACGTGGGAGGATTTTGAAGAATTGTTTAACAAACAATTCTATCCTCACACGTTCAAGATCCAGAAAATGACGGACTTCTTCAGCTTGAAACATGAGAGCCTCTCTATAATAGAGTATGAGACTAAGTTCATGAATTTAGTCCATTTTTCACTAGATGTTGCGGAAAGTGCTTCTTTGAAGGCACGCATCTTCGAATTAGGGCTAAGGTAGGAGATTCAATCAAAGATTGTGGTGCTCTGTATTATGGATTATACAGAGATAGTGAACAGAGAAACGGTTGCTAAACATGATATCTCGGGATCGATAGTAGGAGGCATGATGATACCCATGGGAACGGATGGGAACTCCAATGCTGGGAACAAGTGGAAGGGGGAAACCTACTTCCAAGGTGGGAGTACGAATCAAAACCAGATGGCGGGATCAGTCAACCTTCCTCCATGACCCCAGAGAAAAGCAAGTTGCTTTCAATGTGGTTTGACTGATCACATGAAATGAGAATGTACAGCACCACCGAGAGCATGCCACAATTGAAAAAAGATAGGGCATCTTCAGCGATATTGTCGCAGTGCTCCATGATCGGGTGTTCGGGGCACTTCTCAGGCGTCGCAAGCATCATATGCTTCGACAGGGCGAGGACAGCAAAATCAGTCTCGCCAGCAGAACAGAGCTAGTTATGGTGATTCTAGGAATACCATGACTCCTCAGGCTGGGCAATCTCAACAAGGAAATAAGGATCAAAGTGCAGCAACAAAGCAATTGTATGGAGCCGAGCAGATGATGGTCAATGATCAGGCTGGACCATCTGCGGTGAGAGGTACGGTTCTTTTGAATTCTACCCTCATGCAAGTGTTTTTTGATACTGTTGCATTGCATTCCTTTCTTGCTTCTCATATTGCTGGTTTTCTGAACTTAAAACTGGAAATTATGCCTTCTTTCTTGAAACGGCAAACTCCTCTTGGTGAAATAGAATGTCAAGCCTTTGTGTGTAGAGCATGTGATGTAATTGTTGATGGAGCTAAGCTGAAATGGGATTTCTCTGTGCTAGTGATGGATGTCTATGATGTAATCTTGGGTATGGATTGGTTGACAACATTTAAGGCTCACATCAACTATTATGGGAGAACTGTTAGTTTCACGACTGAGAACGGCTTTGAGCATCTCTTTAGAGGAGAAAGGATAGTAAAGAAAGGCACAAAGATATTGTTGACACCAATGGTGGGAACGATCTCTTACCAATTTGCATCGTTGACTTTGGCATCATTGGAAGAGATTGAGAAAAATAGTTTTCTAGCTATGGTGGATCAATTTACTTATGTTTTTCCTGAAAACTTCTCAGGATTACCACCTGTTAGAGAAGGGGAGTTTACGATTGATCTCCTTCTGGGGACCAGTCCTATCTCACTTCCATCTTATAGGATGGCACCAACAGAGTTAAAGGGATTGAAATTGCAGTTAGAGGAGCTGGAAAGCAAGGGTTTCATTTGGCCAAGCGTGTCTTCGTGGGAAACACCGGTTTTGTTTGTAATGAAAGCAGATGGAACTCTTCGAATGTGTATTGATTATCGTAAACTTAACCAAGTTACGATAAAGAATAGATATCCACTTCCACGCATTGATGATCTGTTCGATCAATTAAGGGGAGCTTAGTGGTTCTTCAAGATTGACTTGCGATCAGGATATCACCAATTGCGAGTTCGGAAGGAGGATATTCCAAAGACAGCTTTCAGAAGCAGATATGGCTACTACGAAAATGTAGTCATGCCTTTAGGTCTAACAAATGCACCAGCGGTCTTCATGGATTTGATGAATCAGATATTTCATAAATATCTGGATTCTTTTGTTGTGGTGTTTGTGGATGATATATTGGTGTATTCAAGAACAAGGGGTGAGCATGAGAAACACTTGGCGATAGTGTTGTAAATCTTGAGAGACAATCAGTTGTATGCCAAATTATCAAAGTGAAATTTTTGGATACAAGAGGTATGCTTTCTGGGCCATGTTGTTTCTGAGAAAGGTGTTTCAGTGGATCCAAAAAAGATAGATGTTGTTCTTTCTTGGCAACCTCCAAAGAATGTCTTTGAAATACTAAGTTTTCTTGGTCTAGATGGTTATCACCGATGCTTTGTCCATGAATTCTCACGACTAGCTTCACCTATGACAGCATTGAAAAAGAATACAGGTTCATTTAAATGGACTGAGGAATGTCAGAGATATTTCCAAGCATTGAAAGTTTGCCTTAAATCAACACCTATCTTAATCTTTCCAGAATCAGGGCGAGGATACGTGGTGTATTGTGATGCTTCAAGAACAGGTTTGGGTTGTCTTATCATACAAGTAGACCATGTGGTTTCTTATGGATCAAGGAAGTTGAGAGTGAATGAGAAAAATTACCCAACACATGATTTGGAGTTAGCTGCAGTCATCCATGCTTTGAAAACATGGAGACACTATCTCTTTGGTGAGAAATTTACTGTGTTTACAGATCACAAAAGCTTGAAACACATTTTATCACAGTGAGATTTGAATTTGAGGCAGAGTATATGGATAGAGTATCTTAAAATTTTCAACTTTGACTTAATGTATACACCGGGTAAGGGAAATTAGGTGGCCGATGCATTAAGAAGAAAGTTGTATGTTCAGTTGGAGAAAGAAGCTTCAGAATAATGGCAGTTGATGTCGGACTTAGCCGACATGAATGTGGAATGTGAAGACCGAGGTGATTTTGTTGTTTTCTTTTCAGCTACACTTGTTTCGGATTTGGTGGAGATAGTAAAGGAGGCACAGGCATCCGATGTAGACTGTGTTTCAATGGGTTCAAAACTCAATAGTGGGGAGACCATTGAGGGATGGAAGCTGGATGGGAGTTAAGTTTTGTGTTTCAAATATTGGATGGTTGTACCTATAGGTTTTCAAGAACAACTCCTTAATGCTTACCATCATTCAAGATGGGTTGTACATCTAGGTACACAGAAGATGTATAAGGCGCTAAAGGCGTAGTTTTGGTGGAGCGGCATGAAAAGGAAGGTGGTTGAGTTTGTCTCGCGATACTTAACTTGTCAGAAGGTTAAAGTAGAGCATCAGAGACCAGCTGGTATGTTATATTCTTTACATATCCCAATGTGGAAATGGGATTAGATAGCAATGGATTTTGTTACAGGTCTTCCAAGAACGGTCCAGAAACACGATGCCATTTGGGTGATAGTGGATCTTCTAACCAAGTCGGCCAATTTCATCCTGATTCGTGAAACTCATACGGTGTAAGATCTTTCAAAAATCTATATCCTAGAAGTAATAAAGAGGCATGGTGTAACAGTGTATAAAGTCTCAAATAGAGATTCTAGGTTCACATATTGTTTCTGGAAATCATTATAGCAAGCCCTGGGGACTCAGTTGACGATGAGTACGGCGTATCATCCTCAGACAGATGGGCAATCTGAGCGGATGATACAAACGTTGGAAGACATGTCTGGGGATTGTGTAATGAACTTTAGTGGCTCATGGGAGGATCATATACCCTTAGTGGAGTTCTCATACAATAACAACTATCAAGCCTCGATACGCATGGCTCCGTTTGAAGCATTTTATGGGCGTCCTTGTCTTTCTCCACTATGCTGGGTGGAAACTGGTGAAACTTCACTAGTCGGGCCAAGCCTGGTCCAAGAAACAACGGAGAAGATTCGGTTGATTAGAAAGAGGATGGAGACGGCTCAAAGTTTTCAGAAATCTTATGTAGATCACCGTTGCAGACCGTTGGTGTTCGTTGTGGGTGATCATGTCTTCTTGAGGATCTCTCCAAGACTTGGACATCGTCGTTTTGGGAAGCAGGGAAAATTATCTCCTTGATAAATAGGCCCTTTTGATATTCTGGAACGGGTTGGAGAGGTGGCATATCGGTTGGCATTACCACCACAGTTCACTTTGGTGCATAATAAGTTCCATGTATCTCAGTTAAAGACGTATCAACCCAATCCGGACCATGTGATCAGATGGGATCACATTGACCTAGAGTCGGATTCTTCATTGGTACATATCCCGGTGTGGATTGTGGATAGGCAGGATAAAGTCTTGCGTGGGAAAAGCATCGGTCTAGTGCAGGTTTTTTGGCAAAATTGTCAGATTCAGGAAGAGACTGGGGAATGCGAGAAAGAAATGAGAGAGCAGTGTCCATAACTCATTGCAACAATCATTGGTTCTCTACTTTCTAGGGACGGAAAGGCCAATGGTGGGGAGAATGTAGTAGCCCCAGTTTTTGGTATATAACCCTTACTTGATGCTTTTCTTGGTTTTAAAAGTTAAGGGCGACGTATGGGAGAGTCGGGAGATCCTAGACTGGAGTTTGAAGCAAAGGGGAAGGTTCACGGGTGGCGCACGGTTTGTCTAAACCGTGCGGCCAAACCGTGTGTGGCTGACTGAGGAGGCAGTGGTTTCTGCACGGTTGAAGCACGGTTAAGGGGAACTGTGTGATGAGGTCATGCGATAAGGTTGGTCGAGGCAGTAGATAATGCACGGTTAGCGCACGATTTTTCAAACCATGCGGACTAACCGTGCAGTCACTTAAATTAGATCCTTAAATTGTGGATCTAACTCGTTTTGAATCTAATTGCCTCATTAAAGCTCCTAACCAGCCCTAACTCTGGATTTTGGTTCTCTTAAGGTCAAAGAGGGTTCTCCCATCATTACATAGGTGATCCGAAGGCTTCTCTTGGCGAATCAAAGCCGGATTCTTGAGGTATGTGATCGTTCTCCTTTGTTCTTGAATGGTTTCTTAGATCTACTTAGATCTACTTCTCCCTTTCTCTTGGTTTCTTAGATATATTCCCGTTAGGGGTAGATCTAAGTGTGTGGATTCCAAATATGACGATATTTGGTCTTGGTTGTGTTAGGAGAAGAGATATAAGGTGGGTTTTTGGAGATTTGACCTGGTGTTCTGAAGCGTTCTTCATCCATTGCTTGGTTTCACCTTTTTGTTGAGGTAGGTGGCTTCACTCTCGACTCCTCTTGTTAGAATTGGTTAGCTTAGTTTAAAATTAGTTATTTGAATGGAATTGATTTTTAAAATCATGGAATAAATCTTCTTTAGTGATGATTTATGGTTTGGATGAAATTGTGGAATCTTAGTGAATTGTGTGCAAAGTGACTTTGCTATTTGAATTTAAAATATTGATTTTAAATTATGAAATTTCTGAAATTGTAAATGTTTTGATTAGAAATGGTTTTTCAATAAAAAGGGTGTTTTATTGAAATGGTTTTGATGGATTTGGTTTTCAATAAAAAGGAATCTTTATTGAAATGGTTTGAATTGTTTGAACACACTTGGTTTGGATGGAAAATGGTTTTCAATAAAAGGTGTTTTATTGAAAGGATGATTTGTCATGATTGTTGGGATTGTGTGGTGTGTGTTCATATTGCATGTATAAGGCTTGGTTGAAATAGGACCTTGTGGTCAGTTCCAAACGTTTAATGGAACGTGGTAACTATATATACAAGGATTTGTTAAAATATGACCTTGTGCTCGGTGCCAAAGGTGTAATGGAACATGGGAAGTAATTACCTTGTGACGACATGGTAGATCGATGAGAAACCGCTCATGAGTATGTAACTTTCATAACCATTCATGCATGGTTGATTTCACAGGTTTGTGAAACGGTTGGGAATGGCAAAACGGGATGTTTGTGAAATGGTTTGGAAATTTGTTTGGTTATTTTTCTGGAAAGATAACATGTTGGAAAAGCTGGTTTAAATTTCACTTTGATTCTTTGAGCATGGATGGTTTTGGAAAACTTGTTTATATTTAGTTATAAACTTCTTTGGTGAAAATGTTTTATATAAACTATTTTTATATAAATGTGGAAAACTCTTCTATCCTAGTGGCATGAGTAGGGAAGTCATTGGGGAAAACCTACTGAGTTTTATACTCACCCCTTCTTTGGCACTTTGGTGCTTTTGAAGATGTTGTATTCCGAGACACATCTAAAGGTAAAGCATCTCATTACTAATGGCTCGTGGTGATGTTTGGGATATGTTGTGGAGCTAGGAGCTTGTGGAACACAGAGTTGTGGTGTCTTTTGAGAATCGTGTGTTGTTCTTCCGCTGTGTACCTTGATGTTTGGTTTGGTATTATGTTGTTGTGTACTATGATGTGGTTTATTATAAATGAAGTTGTTGATTGGTCTTTTATTTGTTCATGCATCATGTCACGAACCAACCCGGGTCAACCCTGAACCGGTCACCCGAGCTGGTCCACAACATGGCCCGAGAGGCGTTCCCGATCCTCCCGGGCTGGAGACAAGCGCCAGGGCATCAACAAAGGCTGTGGGAACGATTTCGCCCAATAGAAATAAGTAAAGCAGTAGGAACAAAACAGAGCAGCGCAGGATAACTAGACCAAATAAAGTGACTAAACATGATAAAAGAAAAAGAATAAAACTGACCAAACATGACGTCCGAACAAGCTCCGTACGACCTCGCGGGTCGCCCTCCGACTCAACGATCAAGCGTCGCCCTAGGCGAGTGCACTCAAGCTATAGCCTGAACAGACACTAAAAACAGAAAAGAACTATAGGCGTGAGTATTAAAACTCAGTACGCTAGCCCGATATCAATTCCCAATGCACTACCTTTAAAATAAAAGAAACATCATTTCAAGTTTGAACTACAATCTATAAAAGTATGTTTTTAATAATATTCTACTTAAAAACAAAGTACGAACCATTGACCTTAGCCATTTCGAAATTAGGGTTCATTTAATTAGTGTCAATGACATTTCAGGAAAGGGGAAAGTGATGTTTAAATTTTCAAATTTGTACAAAGGGGATTAAACACTTTCATTTGAAAACAATTTTTAGAAACCTAATCAAAAGCAATTCATCACTTTCCAAGGAAAACAATACACTAGAATGCACAAAGTAAAACATACAGCAAGGGAAATGTAGGTATACATGTGAGCAAAAAAAGATGAATAGACATGGGTGAACCTAGGAGATCGAGAATAAACCAGAAGACACCAATACATGAGAAATCATCCTTATCGACATGTCACGATGAAATCAAAACACACAATATGCCCAACCATCCTCTCTCAGGCAGGTCGAGGGCAAATCCCATAGTAATAAACCCAATATATCCACCTACTATGGGCCACTGGTCAGTACCATAACCTACCAGTGCAGCAATCATTCTTAGAATATTCTCTCAATATGCCAGATTCCCATGTCTCAAGTGTTTGAAAAAGGGGTGAGCCAACTGATGCCAACCGAGCATCCAATCATATACATATATATATAAAGCACAACAAGCATCACCCCGAGCCACTCCGTGGAACATCCTCATGCCTTTAAACTACTCACGTACCTGGGAGCCAATAAGCGCGGCCTCCCAAACAATCAATTGGAACCAAGGCATGAGAGTTGTCCTAAGAGGGTTTTTATCAAAACATTTTCATCTCTTTCCATAAAGTGCCAAACGGGCATTAAATACATTTCACAATCACTAATCAAAAAAAAATACAACATCTTTATAAGACCAAACCCAGTTTAAAACAATTTAAAGAACCCAAAAAACACTACTTCACAGGCTGTCAATATTTTTATAAACCAAACCAAACCATTTTCTTTTTCCAAATAAACTTTAAGAGCCAACCGGGCAATTTATCAAACGAACCAAAGTATTTGTTCACGCTTCAAAAGAAATCATTTCTCATTAAAACAGAACTCTATTTTATATTCCGTGAGTTATGTTTAAAATCCAAACGGGAATTCTTTCATTATTGGGTGTCCGCTCGTGAAAAGGATGTTTCATGTGTCCGGTATAAAATAAACGGCTCTTTTTTACACTAAATAACCATTTAAAATTTAACTATCCTATATTAAAAATTAATTATCGTATATTATCTCATATTTATTAAAATTAATAAAACATTTATTTTGAACAATTAGGGTGCGCAAACAGTATGAAATAATATAACTTAAATTTCAAAAGCAGTGCAAAGGGAACCTACCTCAAGATCAAGCGCGACGACAAAACAACTTTGGAACCAATGCGTGATGACACAACGTGTGTCCGAAACCACGTGATAAAGTCTACCACTCTACATAAACAATATCTAGGACTCAGACACATCCAAAAACTCACCAGAGCATTCGAAACCAAGCGGCGGGAAGAAACGCTCACCTCGAGACTGAAGCGCGACAACGACGGAACCTTGGAAACAAGGAGTGGCGATGGCGCTCACTCAGAAACGCCCTGCGCGGGTCCTAAAAATTCTAAACCCACAAATAAAAACTCACCATCAATTAAAACCCAAAATCCAACAAGAGTACGATGATAACAATAAAAATAAAGATAATAATAATAATAATAATAAGAATAGTAATAATAATAATAATAAAAATAATAGTAATAATAACAATAATAATAATAATAAATAATAATAATAATAATAATAATAGCAACAAAAATATAATAATAATAATAATAACAACAACAAAATAATAATAATAATATTATTATTATTATTAATATTAATAATGACAATAATAATATGAATGATAAGAACAATAATAATAATATGAATAATAATAATAATAATGATAATAGTAACAATAAAAATTAATAATAATAACATTAATAATAATAATAATAATAATAATAATATGAAAAATAATAATAATGATAATAATAACAATAACATTAACATTAATAATCATAATATTAATAAGATAAAACAAAATAAATAAATAAAAGGAAAAAAAGAAAACCTGGCTGGGGGGAAAGGTTGTGCGGGCTGGAGCAAGCAGGGCAGAGGCGGCGCTTCCATGGAGCAGGGGAAACAGGTGTGTCGGGTGCGTCGGGTGTGTGATGGCAGAAGGCGGAGGTAGGAGAGGGCGCCGGAAACAACCGAAGAGCCGGAGGGAGTTGGATCGGGGATGGAGGGAGCAGGCTGGATCGCCGGTGCAGGGCAGGGAGGCCGGGATGGGTGTGGGGTTGCTGGAAGGGAGCGGTCTGGTCAGGGGGGTTGCAGGCTGCAGGAGGGCAGGCCGGAGGCGCGGCGGAAGGTTGTCGTGACGGGGGCGAGGCAGGTGCTGCAGACAAGGGGAGGTGCTGCTTGGCGGAAGCAGGGGCTGGGATCTGGGGTGCTAGGCAGTAGCGGTGTGCAGGAGCAGCGCCGGGGTGAGGGGGTGCGCATCGACAGAAAGGGAGCTAGCTGTGAGGGCTGGCGGCCGGCGCTGATGTTGTGTCGTGCCGAGCCGAGGGGGTGCTGCGGGTTCGAGCAAGGAGCGGAGGAGGCGGAACCGGGGGCAGCGAGCGCCGGAGAGGGGAGAAGTCGGGTGCTGGGGCGCGCAGGATGCGGACAGCCCACTGGGAAGAAGCCGAGTAGGGGGGAGCGATGGGTAGCAGGAGGAAATGAGGAGGGATGCGGCGGAGGAGAAGAAAAAGAATAAAAAGGGGTGGGCCGCTAGGGTTAGGGGGGAATAGAATAGAAAAAAAACGAAACATAAATGAAAAGAAAATAAAAATAATAATAATGAATAAAAAAATAAATAAAGCATTAATATACCTGCATAAAAACCTCAATAAATTCTAATTGTAATAATAAAAATTTAGTACTATTATTAATAACAATAATCATTATTATAAACCTCATTAATAACAATAATACGAATAAAACTTATGTAATATAAATTTGTGTCAAACTTTGATAATAATAATAAAAGTAACCACTAATGATAAAATAAAAATAATAAATGAATTTATATCATATTTAATAATATTAAAGTTAACGAAATTCCACGTAATTGCATGGGTGAAGCCGCGCGGCGTCGCGCTCCGCCCACGCGTCCAACGTTGTCGAACCCAAATATGCGTTTTTTATCGAAGACTCAAAAATATGATCTGAAACTGATCGCAAACCAGAGAAAAATAATTTAATACCAAAGAAATCATAAAATAAAATAAAAGCATGTTTTGGGGTGCGACACATCATATAGTGGTTGTTAGGAATGTTTGTTTGGTTATGATTGTTGGCTCTGTGGTATGTCCTAAAAGGGTCAATCGTCCCCCACTTGTTTTGAAACCCTTTGGCATTTATTGCCAGCCTTTGGTGCCTTGGGGTGTCTCGTAAGGCCAAGTAATGACTTGTTGTATTCTTAAGCCAATAAGGATAAGCGGGTCATTACAATCCATTATCCTCTTTTGGGGTATATTCCATTGACACTTGAGACATTGATGTGCATAGTGTCTCATCTCCTTGTATTTGAGTCATTATACATTTCAAACCTTTTTCTTACCCTTAAAATCATAAGAACGATGGTCTTTCTCTCAACACTTGTAGAAAACTACCATTCCTTTTAAGCAAGTACTAGGGTATTTCTTTTCACAATTATCACATGTGGGAACATAATTATTTTTCTTCATTCATTTTTACAACTTTTTCCTAGTTGTACTCTTGTTATCCTTCTTCCCACTAAATCTATAATACTTAGATAATTATTTCTATGTATCGTTATAACATGATACTATATCCTCATAAGATTAGAATGTTCGGTAGACTTTCTCCCTTTGAGATATTAGCATAAGACCATAAAATATTTGATCATCCTTACTCTGTGGATCATGTGCATTGGTGAGGTTCCCATTCCTTCTATGAGGTTCCATTTTCAAATGACAGCACACACTAGATTAGTTCATATCATTGTGAAAAAATATGTATAATCCCAAAACTAGTGAAATACTTAACATAAATTGAAAATCATATGCATAGTTAATATCATAAACATGTATTTTTTGGGATGTTCTTCTATAGTTATCCTAAAAGTATATCTTAGGGTTATTTTACCTAATCTAGGACTTACTAAATCTAGTTCCCAAGGTTTCTACTAAAATTTATTTGATAAAAACTATAACAACCCTGACCCTAATAGCCGAGAGTCTGTGGTTATTTTATTACAATGGAATAAATACAAGAGATCACGTCACTAAGAATCGACCAGTTTAGTAGTATTGAATAACTAGATACATACATGATTCCATTATTGCATTAGTAATTAAAAATATAATGTAAAAATTAAAATAAAATGATTACTTGACACTTATTCAAATATTTCATCTTGATAACCTGGGGAAGGAAAAAATAAAAGGGTGAGTTCAAATACTTAGTAAGGGATATAGGAATCAATAAGTAAATCAAAGTCAATAAGGAATAACCATTATGGTAAGTTAAATAACTAAAAAACTCATTCCACTAATAAATTAATAATAAAAATTCAATCATAGATTTTCTCATAGTGAAAATCTCATAGAAAGTTATAACTGAATACTGAATGAATAAAATGCTTAATTATTGGACGTCATGTATCTGGAACATGAACCACTACTGTCAACACCATTCACAAGATGGTTTATTTTTGTGGGTATAAACCTATTTGATTCTTCTTAGAAACAAATGTGAAGGGTTTGTCACTAACTAATTTTGTCTCATGAGACTATCGATGCATCGAGGGGCTTGCACTAACCGATCCCCAACCTGTAGGGATTGAATTAAATGGTCCCAAACATATTTCATATTATTCCAAATAATTAATCATATATCAATTTAATTAATAAATAATGTTTATTATCATAAAATATTCATATTAAATAAAAGATACAGAATTATCAATATTTCCCTAGATGATCAGATAACTATCAAGGTAAACACAATATTTAAAAATGGTATACGACTTAGAAAATAATTATATCCATGAAATAATTTATTAAAAAGTGTAAATAGGCATAAATCAGGATAAATTGTGTCTAAATAATGTGATTTTTTTTTGAAAATAGTGTTTAGGAAACTTTATAAATGAACCACTTTAGTGTGGTTTAAGGGAAAATATTAAAGAGTCTTTAAAGAGGACAAAGGGATAATTGTTTTTATAAAACTAGAAATAAACTAAGATTGTTTTTCATGTTAAAATTAGTGATTTCAGAAAAATAATGGTGGATTCAAATATATTATGGACTGTACTTGAAAATGGGTAAGAAATTGGGAAACTCCCTTTAATCAGGTTTACTTATCATGAGAAATTGAGAAGGGGTCCTTTTAAAACATGTATTTACCCATAAAAGAAAATGAATTGATATGGATACATAAGTTTGTAAAATATAAATATAATTTATAAGAAATTTATAAAGATAAAAAAATAATTACATTTGGGTAAAGAGAGATAATGCATAACCCAATGGTAAATTTGAAGGTTCAGATAGATCCATTACCTATTGTAATTAATCGAATCGTATGCCACATAAAATTAATAATCATAAAATGAAACATTTAATACCATAAATATAAATTGATTCATGATATGATATATCAAAGGGCAGAATATATACACCAAAACAAGGAATAAGTGGTGAATACGACATATCTCATAGAAATAAAAGTGAGAAAAGAAACTCTTAACAAAGATTGTATCATTGGACTGAGGATAAATCAATGAAATAATTATGTGTGAAAAATATAAAACCAAAAAACATTAAAATACAATATAAAACAATCATAGTTCATGTCACACATATTCTTGTCATAACATAACCAATGACATGGAAGTTTAACCCAACGAACAGAAATTTAGTTAAGAAATATCTTACCTTATGTCCGAAAGCGTTATGCACTTATAATTAATGTCCTGGACAATAAAATTAGATTCAATAATTATATATTTCAGATATTCTTATTCACCTATTTTATTTACTATGATTTTATTAATTTCATTTATGTCCTTTTTTATGAGTTATAAGATTCAATTTCATCGTTCTAGGAGTGTTTGTTTTCTTGGTTTTTATGATCGGTTCACCTGTATACAAGTATGGAAGTTCATGTAAGATAGGAATAATTATCAAGAATTTAAATTATATGTTATAAAAGAAATTAAAAGGTTTAAAGGATATTATATATCATCTGGTTATATGGTATGAGGATGATTTATTATATAAAACGTTAATGAAAATGATTTAATTTATTTTGGTGGTTTTTATGACCATCATGAACTTCTATCATTTTATTTAATATAATGTATATATATTGTTTCTATAAGATTATATAATTTATAATATGTATAATAAAATATTATTTAACCATAATAATGGTTTTATGATCATCCTTTAAGGCTATATGAAAACACATCATCCACAGTGGTGGTAAATCGACACATCATGGACAATGTTTTCATTTTTACAATATAAGGGAGAGGAGAAGGGGTTTAATGATGGATATCCCATTAAAATAATAAAATTAAAGTATATATTATATACTGGAGTTATTATTTATTTTTTTATAGAGTAGGTAAGGCAAGGATAAGAAAAGAAATGAATTTAAAAGAAATTGAAAACGAATGAAAGTGGATTTTATCTCTTGTATAACATCTCCTTAAGAACCTCCTTAAGGCACTTGGGATTGGTATTTTGGTGATACCATCAAGACCAATATGTGGGGAAGAGATTTTGGAGAGTAATTTTTCATAATATAATCAATATACATGGTTTATAATGGGTGGTGAGGGGTAGTATTTATAGTGGAGGAGAGGCATTTTTTTGTTATTTTATTCATTAGTTTATTATTTTGGCTCAAGACTATAAATAGTGATTAATCTTGTGACTATTTACATTAACTAGTGCATGTTATTATTAAATACTGGTTCTTAAATAATCCAAATATCATCCATGACTCAATAATTCATGTATTTAGCTAATACCATAAGTTACTGTATTTCACTATTCATCAAAAATCAACTATTTTAGAAAAATCCCAAAAATTAACCCTAACCATTTTTTGACATGTATATTTCATAAATGGACTAATTTTTTTGAAAATAAATTTATAAATATGATAAATTTAATTTCTATTTAAAATCATCATTTATTCGAAAAGTATCGATTTTAATATTATAACCGATTTTATGACACTTTGAAAAATTAATTAAGGTCGCATAAAATTATCTTATAATCATGAGAAAAAAATATTAATTTATGTATATATTATATGAAAATAAATTTTATTTTAAATTATTATATTAATTATAAAATTTTAAATAAACATTTATGTTTCACAAAAATACCAACACCTAATTTTTCATTTTTAAAACATTTATTTACATATTCCACGATATAAATACATCATATTTTAATCTATAAGATGCCTAAATTTTATTTATAATTTCATATGTGAGGTTATTATTCTAATGGTCACATTACTATTCTTAATGGTCACATTACTATTCCAATAGTCAAGTTAATATTTAATAGTATATCATGGTTTGTTTAAGCTCGGTGTTGCATGAAACATAAGCTATCGAGTAAATTGAATTTATTTATGAAGATACGTACCATAAATATTGGGGGTGTTATAAAAATGAATGATTTTAATGTGTTTTTTGAAGATCAATTTAGGTTTTTGATTGTAAAATTATGTGAACTTCCCCTTAGATGTGATATTTGAGTTGATAAAACGTGTTAGGAAGTTTTATGGATAACTTTGATGTTTAGGTTAATCATTATTTTTTTATACATCAATCTAGATCATGTAAACATAGAGTTTATTAATTTATGACTCATTGATTAAGATAATTTTGATTCCACCCTTCTCTTAAGTAGACCATGTTTTACTAAAGGGTATACGATGATATTTTAGGAAAACATGAGTTGAGTAGGTCTTATCCTTACCCTTGAACCTTTCCATTTATTAACAACAAGTGGAATAAGAAAAGTTTTTATTATAATATATTGATTTATATGTATTTAATGGTAATTTGGAAAAATATAAATAGTGAGATTGAAGAGAAAATATAGTATGATGATTTTATTTGTTTTCAAAGAGTAAGGATATTATTAATAAGTGAAGATTTCAATAATTTTTAAGTGGTGGTGGAAGAGCTTATTGGATGATGAAAATACTACCATTGAAAATAGTAAAGGATTGATGCTATATAGATTTATTAGAAAAATATATTCAAATAATCAACCTATGACATCTAATTATAATAGAGCTCATGTTAATGAGAAATAGTTATATGTGAAAGTGCTTTAGGATATTGACAGTATTATCTAACACAGGTTCCTAATGAGTTTTAGAAGATGGATATTGAATATCTTTAATATATGTTCTTAATTAAATACAATGATGGATAGATTTTAGAGTCCATCATTATATTATTAAGCATAAATGTTATTTTATTAAATAGAAATTATCAATTATATGGTGGATGGAGAATACTTTGTTTGAGGATAGAATTTTAGAAGTAGTGAAGATCCATGGAAATACTCAATGTTGAGTATTTGTATTCTAATATGACTTGGAAATGAAGTTGAAGATGTTTTTGAATATTCTGAATATTTCTAATGAAATTTAAGTTGTTTATAAATTTTTTTAAGTGATTATATATCACTTGATATGGTTTGAATAGGTTCTGAGTAGATTGAAATGAGCTCTAGAAGTTTAAGATTTTGGTGATATCTTGGAAAAGGAAAACATATCATGACCCCCTCCCCACAAAATTGTACCCATCCTAGGATGAAAATGGGAGAAAAGAGATAGTTACCCTCAAGTCCCACCTCCAGTAGGCTCTGGGATGGTGACTAGCACCGAGGGTATAATAAACATGAAGATTGTAGGCATTACCCTCTAAGAGAAACACATGCAGAAGAGAGAGATAAGATATACACCAACCAAATCCTAATCAGACTACAATATAATGTAAAACCCAAGTACATAAATTTAATGTCATGAAAGAACTACTACAATAGAAAGGAAGAATGAAAGTACCAAAATAAAGGTAAAGATGATAGCGACCATGAAGCCCAAAAAGCTCATGGTAAACCCCAAGATAGTAGTAACCATCCTGATCTCCAACCTAATCCAATTTACCTTAAAAATAGTTTATATATATGTATGGTTTGTATAACATTATACTCAGTAGGATCCTCCCTGAATCCTTTTTTGAAAAAGGTAAAGAAGTCATGTTAAAGCACAGTGAACAACAAGTGAAACTAACTCTTCACCTCAATAGGTATACTAAGTTCCTATCCTAACCATGGATACTCTCACCAAGTATCACAGATAATAGCATATAATATAATAAAATAATGTAAAGTGTAACCCACTACAGCTTCCCCACTAGTTTGTCACTCTGCCTCAACGTCGCATGTCCTGAGCATCTCTCTCCAAAAGTCTAGCTCTTAGACACTTGGACGAAGCACCACAACATGAACCTCGTGCTACATGCCACCACTTTCACATAACCAAAAGTATCCAAGTAGTTTCTCAAAGTCACCACAGCCTGTATAACATGTATCGTACATCGGGTATTATACCTCAAGCCATCACAACCCATACACCAAGTAAGGATCCTCAAACCATCATTCCTATACACTTTATATCTATATAATTCCTTGGGAAACTATATACAAAATATATGTGTGTGAAATAACCATAAGAAATTACAGAACTTTACACGCATATATGGGAAAAACTAACCATAATGCATACGAGTACAAGTAACTATCAGGAGAAGATATTGGGGATAAATGGGGCAGTCATCCATACATCCTCCCACTAGGATGTTGGGGAAAACACCCCCCCCCCAGCTCTGAATTACCAGGGTGTCGGTTTCCCTAACCGACAGGGTGGACTAGCATATAGACACAAAAAAAAGTACATGATATAATATAGATCACAACCACACTGAGGGAATATCCTAGTATCATACCCAAATGCAATTAACATCTCTCATACTCCTGGCTACCATTGTTAAGACCAGATATCCAATAAGCACACAACTATTTAAAGAGAAACATTAAATTATCTTATTCCTTTTAATAAGTTTCACTTTTTGTTAATTAATTATTAACCATTAATTAACCATTATAATTTCCACATTACATCACATTACCATTTAAAAAAATATCCATTCCCTCCATGCATAAGCAAATCGAGTCCATAGCTTCTCATAATTTCAACCTCAGCATTTCATCCCAATAAGATCCAACCTCATGGGTTAAAAATTTATTCATTTATTAAAAACACTCATTTACATATCACAAGGTTCTCTAGGAAAACATTCTAAGATCCCCAAACATAAGGTTCTCAACATGATGAGTAGGTGAACTACCTGTTGAGTCTCCGCCACCTATAGCATGAGAGTAAACTCATCCAACCATGAGGAGCTAAACATGGAAATCACATGGAATACCCTATGTGTCTTCACCTTCCATGAAAAAAGAGTAAAGAAACATACCTTTCTATCTCAAGTAGTGGAGAAAGGAAAGAAGATAAAAAAACATAGCCATAAGACAAAAAACATATTCAAACAAGCATCCATATTTCACAATAATGGGTAAGCCCAACTTTAACCTGTTATGTCATCTCCAATTTACTCCCTAACATCCACATGTAAATATCGATTCATCTTGCCAATATAAGCATCAACTTCTACCACAACAACTGGGCCTCCCTACCCCTCATACCACAATATCCCTCCAGGCTCAGCCATCCTAAGCTCACATCACATCTGGGCCTCCCCACCCAACATACCACAACAGCCCTACAGGCTCAGCCATCCCAGGCTTACGCCACAAGCAGCATGAAAAAAAACATTACAACGGGCTCTCATCCCTAAATCAAGGAATCCAGACTTTACACCCAATAATCTCTCACAGCTCCAAAACACAAGTCACTTGTCCTTTAAAAGTAAGTGGGAAACCCAGGCCCTATAAAGGCATTATCTTTTATCACACCACCAGTTCTTATTCCATCTTGAATTAACTAATTCATTATCACAATCTCCAACTATGGTTAACCTAAGCAACAAGATATAAAAACTATCACAAATTAATTAAACAATAAATTTAACATGAATTTAATTCCTTTATCAACAAGCATCATCATGCTTCAGGTTCATTAACTAGTTCAATTAAACATGCATATTTACATTAATTTTATTACCATCAAATTTACAACAAAAACAAGATTCATTAACATGCCTCTTTATCTTTTATCCAATTAATCATTAATTAATTATGGATTTACATTCTTTACCAATTTACATCAAGAAAAACATGATAAACCAAGAAATTCATAGATATAAAACTATCTAACAAATCAAGATGCAAACTATGATCATAGTATAAAGAAGAAACATCGTTTTGTGATTGATACTAATTCATTAATCTGGTTCAAGTATTTCATTAAGTCAATTATATTGTGATCCAAGGTGATAAATGATTTTAACTTTACAATTACATGTAAATAAATAGAGAAGTAACAAATCCCCAACATCAAAAGGTCATCGATATTCTTCACATTAGAACAGACCACACAATGAATCTTTAATCAACTCTCCTACAAGATCCGCATCTATCCGAGCATGTCGTGGCACCAGCTCATCATAAAAAACTTAGAGAAACCCCATTAGATACATGGGTAAAAAAAACCTTGTGTGGTGAGAAGAATGGGAGGAAAATGAGATCAAACTGGGATAACCCACTAGAAAAAGAAGGACAAACACACCTTGGATCAAGCCAGGTCACCATGGATCAAAGATGGAAACCCGAGATAGATTCCCCATCGAAGGGATCTCCAAAATGCTAAGGAGGGGATTGTTATGTTTTCTAGTATGAGAGAGAGGGAAGCTATAGCTATAGGGTTTGACAACCTGAGCAGTTGGAAAAACACTTAAAACATAATAGCATCATGGGATTACATGACATGTAATCCCCTTTCACGTCGTGTAATGCCTCAAGGTTGGTTTTTACTGAAAAAATATCACCTCTTCATTTTATTTATTTTTTAAACCCTAAAATATTACACTATGTGAATCCCACTTTCACATCATGAAATTCTTCTACACATCATGAAAACCAATTTCACATCTTGAAAGTTCTCGACTCCCAGTTCTCAACACCTGAACTCCTCCAAACTTCCTCTAAGACTTCTCTAAGATCTTAAAGACTTGGAAACATAAAAAGGGTCAATCCATGTGGATTCAGATCCTTAAATTAGATACCTCTCAAAACATTATCATCCATGAGAATCCAAAACCATCCCATAGAGGAAATAAAAAGGGGTTATCTGAATATCCATCCCATGAGATACCTCTCAAGGCTCTCATCACCGTAGGATATCACCACCTCACTAGAGGAAAAAGTAAAAAACTCTGTAAAACCCACCACCACCTCCTAAAAACTCTCCTGAGGGAGATACCTCTCTAAAGAGAGCAACCCACAACAATAAAAATATAAATGCATTTCACAATAAGGAAATGTCTACCACCATATAACAAAAAATGCTACAAAATAAGATGTAAACATAAAAGATATTGGGGTATTTAGTGCATATTTGTGACTCGCATTCCCAGGAACTCTCCTCCATGCCACTATGTCGCCAAAATAAACAAACCAAGGTGATAGAATGCACACACAACACCTTCTCCTGATGGTCCTAGATCTCTATAGGCCACTCCTCAAAGGTCTCATCATCATCAACATTGATCTCCCCTCAGTTGATGATGTGAGATTCATATAGATCTACGACATGTGAAAAACATTGTGTATCTGGCTCATCTTCGGGGGAAGTGATGTCTCATATGACATGGCTCCAACACAATCCAACACCTCTAAAGGCCCAACAAACTAGGGAGAAAGCTTACTCCCATGACCAAACATTCACTGCCCATGATGGGGAGTCACCTTCATAAATACATGATCCCCAACATTGAACTCTAAAGGTATCCTCCTATGATTTTCATAATATTTATGAAGATCCTATGCTTCCTTTATCCTCCCTAAAATCACCTAAACTATATCTGTCGTATTTTATACTAGTTTTGGCTTGAAAATTACTAACTCCCCGACCCCATTCTAGCACAACATAGAATGGAAAGGTTGTCTATACAAGGCTTTAAATAGTGTCATGATGATGGTGGAGTGAAAATTATTGTTTTAAGAAAACTCTACCAAGGTAAAGTGCCTCATCCACGAACCTCCAAAATCTTGGACACAAAAGCACAACATGTCTTCAAGAGTCTGGATGGTCCACTCTATCTGACTTCCCATCTTCAGATGAAAAGATGTGCTAAGACATAGCTGAGAACCAAAATCATGTTGGAGACCTCTCCACACCTTGGAGGTAAAATGATGATCTTGATTGGAAATGATTGTCCTTGGAACTTTGTGGAGTCTCACCACCTCCTCCAGATACTACCGTGAAAAACCTCCACTGAGCTAGACTCCTTAACCTCTATAAAGTGGTCTGATTTTGTAAAATGACCCAAAACCATTGATATAGAATCATAGAATCCCTAATATAAAGGTAAACGAGTAACAAATTCTATTGAGATTTCCTCTCACTTCCATTGAGGATCGTCTAATGGTTAGATAAAACCAATGGGAACACAGTGCTCAGCATTCACCTTCTGGAAGACAAAAAATTGACACACAAACTCTAAAACTACACGCTTCAAACTAGGCCACTAAAACTGACCACTCAAAGCTTGGTACGTTTTTCATATTAGGATGTACCACCAAAGGTGAACTATGGAACTCTTTGAGAACTATCGCATGCATCGCCAAGGGAATGAAAAGCCTTCTCTGAAAGATCACTCGGTGTTGTTTATCTTCAAAATAACCATTAGGGGCCTCACCATAAACAACTCAGTCTCTCCAAACCTCCACCTCAAGATCATCTAACTGGGATTCCTCTACATGTTTCACCAGAGATGATTTCATCATCATCTAAAAAAGAAAACCTCTTCCCACGACTTCTCCCATATCTAGCTGTAATGCTGAATGTTTTTCCATCACTCTCCATGAATTGCCTGATTCCCACACTACACCACTGTATGAATTCATACTCAACGCATAGTTCGTGACATTCCCCTTTCCATGTGTATTCAAAATATCAAAGTCATAATCCTGTAATAACTCCATCCACCGATGCTAATGCAAGTTCAATTCATGTTGGTAGAAAACATACCCCAGTCACTTATGATTAGTGAAGACCACAAATCACTTTCCATTAAGGTAATGTCTCCACAACATCAGGGAAAACACCACGGGAAACAACTCGAGATCATGGGTGGCATAGTTACACTCATGGGGAAATAAATGTAGAGACCCATAATAAATTACTAATCTATACTGCATTAGAACATAGCCTAACCCAAGACATGAAGCGTCACAGAAAACGTCAAACTAAACTCCTTTTACTGGCAAACAAAGAACTAGAGAACTAACCAACACCTCCTTAAAATACTCAAAAGCTTCCTGACACTGATTAATTGATAAGAATGGATCATCCTTTCAAGTCAACACTATCAGAGGATTCACAACTAGATAGAAATTAGCTATGAACCTCCTATAATAGCCTATAAGACCAAGGAAACTCCACACCTCTACCATAGTCTTGGGGGATGCCCAAGAAACAACAGCTTCTATCTTTAATAGATCCACAACTAATCCCTATTAGGATACAACATGCCCCATGAAACAGACTTCTCAAGCCCAAAACTCACACATTAGAAACTTCCCAAACAACTTCTCACGATGAAGAACTCCCAAGACAGAACACAGATGCTCTTCATGCTCCTCCTCATATGTGGAGTACAAAAGGATCTCATCGATGAAAACCACCACGAACCTATCCAAGAAATCATGGAACACAATTTTCGTTAACACCATGAATATAGCTGGAGCATTCATTACACCAAACAGCATCACAACAAAATTTTAATGCCTATGAAGAAAACAGAAAGAAATCTTTGGGATATCCTCATCCTTTACACGCATCTGATGATATCCTGACTGAAAATCAATCTTCAAGAACCAACATGAACCCTTTAGTTGATCGAATAAATCATCAATCCGTGAAAGATGATAGCAGTTCTTCATTTTCACTTGGTTCAAGAGATGATAATCGATACACAACAAAAAATTACTTCCTGACTTCTTTATAAACAAAACTGGTGCACCCCACAGTGACACACTTGGAAAAAATAACCACACCACAATAGACCATCAATATTTATATGAAACTCTCGCAACTCATAAGGTTCCATCCTATATGGAGACATCGATATGGGAGACACACCTGGCTATAGTTCGATCCCAAACTCAATCTCTTGATGAGGGGGTAGTGCTACAACCTTCTTTAGAAAGACATCAGGGTAATCTTCTACAACCCTAGGAAACACTGACTATTGAACCTCCAAAAAATTCAACATCATATCATCTATCAAGTATGATAATGATGGAATACTTCTATGAACCATTTGAGGGTCTCACCTTCCAACAAACATCATTGGCTCTCCATCAACATCGAAGAACACAACCTACCTCTTGAATAAATCCATGATAACTTGCACCAAATACAACCAATCCATACTAAGGATGAATTCATATGGTTGTATCCGTAAACATAGGAAATCTACCTAAGAGCAAGGTTTCCCTAGCACAAGTACATATTTTCTACATAATTCAAACAAGTCAGCTCGACCTCCAATTGGTGTAGTCATCACTAAGGGCACTGTAAGCCTCTCTACCTCAAGTCCCAAAGCATGGAAAAGGACATGTGATATGAAGGAGTTCATTTATCATGGATCAAACAAAGCATTAACCCAAGTATAAAACAATTAAAGGGCAACTCGAACAATGTCTGGCTCGCCTGGCGCTAGCAACGTTAAAGCATGAAGTTGACCATGACATACTTTATAGCCTCTCTAACCATGATAAATACTACCTCTACACCCTCACTCTACTCTCTAGGGATGGGGAATGTCTCGAGGTTGTCCTCTATCTACCCCATCTGATCTCTTTTGATCCCAAACTGGAGCATATTATTAATGCTGCTTTGAATGGAACTACCTCAATGGAGGAACCTAAACCAGAACAACTAGTGTAAACTAACCTCTCAGAAAGGCCAGGTACTCTCATTGCTAATGACCTCTGCCTCCATAAGAAAAACATGTGTATGATCCCTTGGCATAGGTCTAAGATCTTTCACCCCCAGATAAATGATACATTGAGGGTTGGGACCTACCCCTGCCTGATTGGAAGCTCTTTTGTCCTGACAAATAGGAACCTCAGGCCATGGCTCTACTTCATGAGGAATCCTGACGACTCCCCTCTCATGACGATATAGTTCTAGATAACTTCCTCTAGATGACCTATGCTCTTTCCAGCACCTCGAGATACGTTTTCAGCATAAATGGGGTGACCTAGTGCTAGATCTATAGATGCAAAGCCTCCTATAAATGTCTCACCTTGGACTCCTTATTCGATAACATGAACTACAAAAAAACAGAAGATTAGAGGGGGTTATTTAGAGTGGGTTGTGGACAACCTATTCTAAATTCATTTTCTGTATAATTAGAGGGGGTTATGCACAACCCCCACTAATCATCAAATTTCGAGGGGGTTATGAAGCCCCACAAAATTCATTTTCTATTAAAATTAGCATGGGTTATGTACAACCATTGTTAATCATTGAATTTAGAGGGGGTTATGGACCCCCTATGATTTCTTAAATTAGAGGGGGCATTGAACCCCCCCTAAATATTTTATCATTATTTTTTAAATATCAGGCTGGATTTTAGAGGGGGTTCAATACCCCCTCTAATATCTTAAATTAGTGGGGATTGAAAACCTCTACTAATGTCATAAATTAGAGAGGGTTCAAAAAAACCCTCTAATATATCAAATTAGAGGGGGTTGAAAACCCCCTCTAATATCTTAAATTGGTGAGGGTTAAAAAACCCCTCTAATGTCATAAATTAGAGAGGGTTCAAAACACCCTCTAATATCTCAAATTATAGGGGGCTCAAAACCCCCTCTAATGTATTTGAATTAGAGGGGGTTCAAACACCCCTCTCATTTAAGAGATTACAGGGGGTTTCAAACCCCCTCTATTTTAAAAAAAACAACTTCCATAATATATATATAAATACAATTAAAACGCAATATTTAAATTTATTTAAATACATTATATGAACATATTATATAAAACATTTATATAATTCTATTTAATTTTATTTATATGTATACATAAATATAATTGTATAATATTATTTACAAAAATATATATATTTATTTTTATAAATTTTATTTCATATAATATTAATTATTTATATTATAAAAGTATAAACATATTATATAAATATATACATAAATGTAATTTATTTAAAAATACATCAAATGGTTTTTATAATTTATATTATTATAATAATAAATATATTTTTAAATAATATATTTATGATTTTATAATATATATAATATAAAATTTTATTTCATATAACATTATAAAAAAAATTATAAATTTTAATTCATATAACATTATATAAATATTTGTATAAATTTTATTTCATGTAATATTAATTATATATAATATTATACAATTTATATATATATTAATGTACATAATAATAAATATATGTATTGAAATAAATTATATAAATATATTTTTAGAGACATTATATAAATATATTAAGAAAATACTTATATATATGATTATTTAAATAAATTTGTATATAATATATGAATTTTTATTTATGTATATAAATAATTTACATAAATATATAATATAAATATATTTAATATAATATATGAATGATATAAATCATAAAATAAATGTATGGTATTTAAAAAACCAACATATATATTTTATAGTTTAAGAAATAGGTGTAATAACAATAATAATAATTAATATTATTATTGTTATCACAAACACACACACACATATATAAGTATAAAAAGGTAATTAAATAAATATATATTATAATTATATTATATCTACATGCAATTCTTAGATTTTTAAAATGTAAAAAATCTTGGAAAATACAGAAAAAGGATCTAGTTCAATTTACAAAGATGGCAGAAAGAAGTCTACAATTGTTCATTGATTATATAAATATTATATAAATACATAAACACATATACATGTATAAATGTATTTATAAATATATATTTATATAAAAAATATATTTATTTATATATATTATATAAATAGACATGTATATTATATATAAATATGTATTTAAGTATATAAATAATTTATATGAATATATTTATAAATATATAAACATATGTGTATATACATATAAATAAATAGTTCATATAAATTTATATATTGTTTATATATTTAAATGTATTTAAATATATGATGTAAATAATATTTTTTAGATTAATGAATCGTATATATATAAACAGATTCATGTATGAATAAATATAAAAGTTCAACTGCCATAATGGTACTATGGGGTCCTACTTCGGTGTGGTTTCTGACTAATTTGAGGTTTGAAACCCTGCACACAATTCATTTTATAAATCCTAGAAAGATTTGGGGCTTGGGGTATGCGGGAACATGAGGGGAATGCTTGGGTTCCTAGGGAGAAAAGGGGGAATTAAAGGTAGGGGCATAGTGTGGGAACGAGCGATGCTAAGGGGCGGTAACGAGAGGTGACATGGGAGAGGAGCGGGACTAGGGGAGGCAGGGAGAGCAGAGAGCAGAAAGAACGGGAGGGGACAGGGGGGCAGGAATGGGAGGGGAGGGGGAGGTGGAGCAGGTGTCATGGTAGAGGCATAGTGGAGTGGGGCGGTCCTGTGAACAAGTTAAAAAAAATAAATAAAGAAAGAAAAGCTTTAGGGGCGGTTCAAACTGCCTCTAAAGCCCTAAATTAGTAGCAGTTTTGGTAATAACCACCACTAATACAAGAATTTTTTATTTAATTTAAGTCAACATTAGAGGGGGTTTAAACCTCCTCTAAAGTAACCGCCACTAATGTCACAATGATTTTACCAGTGCTTCCTCTAAACCACCTATAATGACAATAGGCGGCCACATTAGCAATGGTTCCTCACAACTGTCATTAATATCTTTAGAAGGGGTTATAACCCCTTCTAAAGTGGTTATTTTTTTAGTGAGGTCTGAATCATATCACAAAAGGTTCCTGAAACAGATTTCAAACTCTCACAAACTAGAGATCCCCTGTCGAAGGGTAAGAATCTCCTGGAAACTGGCCTCCTTCGCGGTCCAAGAAAGATACTCAACTCAGAGTTAGTCTCAGAAATCCTCCCATGAGACTACTAAATCCTCGTGATCCCCAAGGAACAAGAACCACCATTGCCTCACTACCCCACACAGCATCATCAAAGTCAATGATACCCAGTTCTTCTTCTAAGAATGGATAGAACTGAAGGTTATCTCAGCCTCCTCCAACCAATATTCTATGACAATATCTAAAATGGATCCCTCATACCTCTGCAGACTTTAGCACTAAAACTCTCGGAGTTTTTTCCTCCAAGTTTCATCGTCATCAAACTCTAACCTATGAAGATCTTTTGGCACAACCTTCTAAACATCTTCTATGTGAACCTGATGAGGATGTCAACCAAGAGACATACCTTCAAAAGAAAAAACAATCAAATATCCTAAACCTAGAATATGGAATATTTTAACATTTAATTAATTATTTTCTTTTATTATTTTTTGGTCAACTTATCCCAAGGTCTAGTCATTCAAACATAGGCACAATGAACAATGATGCATGATCCATTCCTAGTTCTCTACCCATAAACAAGTATCACCTCATTTAGTAGACACTGTAAGATTAAAGGTATGTGCATCAGATCATAGGGGTCCCTAAATACTCATGTCTCAGTCGGTCTCCCGGGATTACAGTTCTTGCTAAACTTAGCTAACACCAATTCCCTATCAACCCATGAAACCTCACATGTGCCTAACTCCAAACTCCATCTTATCCCCTTACCTGACTCTAATACCACTATTTCATGACCCCCTTTACACAATGTGTACCCCTCCTGGGCCGGAAATAAGATAAAAGAGATAGTGACCCCCATGTCCCGCCTCTAGTAGGCCCCAGGTTGGAAACTTTCACCGACGGTATAATAAACATACAGAAGAGAGGCATTACCCTCTTAGAGAAAAAAATTCATAAGAGAGAGATCAGACAGACACCAACCAACTCCTTCTTAGACTACAATATAAAAGGAAAACCCAAGTGCATAAATGTAATGTTATGTAAGAACTACTACAACTGAAAGGAAAACTACAAGTACCAAAAGAAAGGTAAAGATGACAACGACCATGAATCCCAAACAGCTCCTGCTAAACTCCAAGATAGTAGTAACCAGCCTGATCTTCAACCTTCTCTAACTGACCTAAAAATAGTTTATATATACATATGCTGAGTATATTAGTATACTCAGTAGAATCCTCCCCAGAGCCTCTTGTGCAAAAGGTAAATAAAGCATGTTAAAGCACAATGAATAAATCATGTTAAAGCGCATTGAACAACAAGTGAAACTAAATCATCACCTAAATAGGTATACTAAGTTCCTAGCCTCACCATAGATACTCTCACCAAGTATCACATAAAAGAGCATATAATATAATAAATGATTTCAAGGGTACCCCACTACTGCTTCCCCGCTATTTTTTTTCTCTTCCCCAACATCGCACACCCTGAGCATCTATCTCCAAAAAGGTTGGACCACAGACACCTAGGTGAAGCACCACAACATGAACCTCGTGCAACACGCCACCGCATCTACATAACCAAAAGTTAACAGGTAGTTTCTGAGAGCCACCGCATCTCACATAACATGTATCATACATCGTTTATTATACCTCAATCCATCATAGCCCATACACCAAGTAAGGATCCTCAAGCCATCACAGCCTATACATGTTATACCTATAGCAGTCCTTAGGAAACTATATCCAGAATTTATGTGTGTGAAATAACCATAATCCATTACATCCCTTTACACACATATATAGGAAAAACTAATCGTCATGCATACCATCACAAGTAACTAATAAGAGAAGAGAACAGGGCCAAAGGGGGTAGTCATCCATCCATCCTCTCACTGGGATATTGGGGGAAACACCCCCTCCCCCCTCCCCCAGGGCTCTGAATCCCCAGGGTGTCAGTTTCCATAACTGACATGGTGGAGTAGTGTATAGAAACAAAAAAAATAAATGATATAATATATCTCACAACCACACTAAGGGAATATCCTAATCTCATACACAACTACAGCTAACGTCTCTCGGACTCCCGACTGTCATCGCTAAGACCATATATCCTATAAGCACACAACAATTTAAAGAGCTACATTAAATTATCATATTTATTTTTATCAATTTCACTTTATATTAATTAATTTTTAATGATTAATTAACTATTATCATTTCCACATTACATCATATTACCATTTCAACAAAGATCTATTCCCTCCAGGCATATGCAAAATGAGTCCGTGGCTTCTTAGAATTTCAACCTCAGCATTTCATCCCAGCAAGCTCCAATCCCATGGATTAAACATTCACTAAAAAATGAACACTTTTTAAGGGGTTATTTTTTAATTTATAATGGGTTATAACCCCTTCAAAATACATTAACAGTGGTTGTGAGGAACCGCTGCTAATGTGCCCACTTACTGTCATTAGAGGAAGTATAGAGGAAGTGCTAGTAAAATCATTGTGACATTAGTGGAAGTTACTTTAGAGGAGGTTTAAAAACCTTCCAATGTTAACTTAAATTAAATAAAAAATGATTTTATTAGTGGAATTTATAACCAAAACTGCCACTAATTGAGGGCTTTAGAGACAGTTTGAACTGCCCCTAAAGCTTTTATTTTTTTATTTTTTTCAACCTGTTCACAGGACCGCCCCACTCCACTTTACCTCTACCATTTCACCTGCTCTACCTCCTCCTCCCCTCCCATTACCACTCCCCCCCATGTCCCCTCTCGTTCCTGCCACTCTCCTCTCTCCCTAACTCTCCCAGTCTTGCTCCTTTCCCGTGTCACCTCTCGTTCCCACCCCTCAGCATCACCCGTTCCCACCTCATGCCCCTACCACCAATTCCCCCTTTTCTCCCTAGGTGCCCTAATGTTCCCCTCCTGTTCCCACATACCTTGAGCCCCACGTCTTTCTCGTATTTATAAAATGAATCGTGTGCCAGGTTTCTAACCTTAGATCGGTCGGAAACCGCACCGAAGTAGGACCCCATAGTACCACTATGACAGTTGAACTTTTATATTTATTCACAAATGAATCTATTTATATATATATGATTCATTAATCTAATAAATATTATTTACATAATATATTTAAATACATTTAAATATATAAACTATATATACATCTATATAAACTATATATTTATATATATACACATATGTTTATATATTTATAAATATATTCTTATGAATTATTTATATACTTAAATACATATTTATATATTATATAAATGTTTATTTATATAATATATATAAATAATTGTATTTACATATATAAATATATATTTATAAATACATTTATAGATGTCTGTGTGTTTATGTATTTATATAATATTTATATAATTGATGTACAATTGGAGACTTCTTTCTTCCATCTTTGTAAATTTAACCAGATCCTTTTTCAGTATTTTCCCAGATTTTTTACATTTTAAAAATCAAATAATTTCTTGTCGATATAATATAATTATAATATTTATTTATTTAATTACTTTTTTATACTTATATGTTTGTGTTTGTGATAATAATAATAATATTAATTATTATTATTATTATTACACCTATGTTTTAAACTATAAAATTTATATGTTGGTTTCCTAAATACCATACATTTATTTTATGATTTATATCATTCATATATTATATTAAATAAATTTATATTATATATTTATGTAAATTATTTATATACTTAAATACATACTTATATATTATATACAAGTTTATTTAAACAATATATATATATAAGTATTTTCTTAATATATTTATATAATGTCTCTAAAAATATATTTATATAATGTATTTCAATACATATATTTATTATTATGTAAATTAATATATATATATATATATATTGTATAATATTATATATAATTAATATTATATGAAATAAAATTTATACAAATATTTATATAATATTATATGAAATAAAATTTATAAATATATTTATATAATGTTATATGAAATAAAATTTTCTATTATATATAATATAAAATCATAAAAATAATAATTAAAAATATATTTATTATTATTATAATAAAAATTATAAAAACTATTTGATGTATTTTTTAAATAAATTATATTTATGTATATATTTATATAATATGTTTATACTTTTATATTATAAATAATTAATATTATATGAAATACAATTTATATAAATAAATATATATTTATGTATATAATATTATATAATTATATTTATGTATACATATAAATACAGTTAAATAGAATCATATAAATGTTTTATATAATATGTTCATATAATGTATTTAAATAAATTTATATATTGTGTTTTAATTGTATATATATATATATATTATGGAAGTTTCTTTTTAAAAAAATAGTGGGGTTTTTCAACCTCCTGTAATCTCATAAATTAGAGGGCGTTTTAAAACCCCTATAATTTAAAGACATTAGAGGGGGTTTTGAGCCCCCTGTAATTTGAGATATTAGAGGGTGTTTTGATCCCTCTCTAATTTAAGGCATTAGAAGGGTTTTTCAACCCCAACTAATTTAATACATTAGAGGGGGTTTTGAACCCTCTCTAATTTGTGATATTATAGGGTTTTCTGAACCATCTCTAATTTACGACATTAGAGGAGGTTTTCAACCCACGCTAATTTAAGATATTAGAGGGGGTTTTGAACCCCCTTTAAAATCTAGCATGATATTTAAAAAATAATGATAAAAAATAGAGGGGGTCCATAACCCCCTCTAAATTCAATGATTAACAATGGTTTTACATAACCCCCTCTAATTTTTATAGAAAATGAATTTAGATGGGGTTCATAACCCTCTCAAAATTCAATGATTAGAGGGGATTGTCCATATTCCCCTCTAATTATAAAAAAAATGAATTTATAAGGGGTTTTCCATAACCCCCTCTAATATACTGTTTCTTTTGTAGTGATTTATTCATTTATTAACAACATTTCTTTACATATCACCATGTTCTCTAGGAAAACATTATAGGCTCCCCAAACACAAGGGGATCAACATGATGAGTAGATAAAATACCAATTTATTCTTTTCCACCTATAGAATGAGAGTAAACTCGTCGAACCATGAGGATCTAAACATGGAAATCATGTGGCATACCTTGTGCGTCTTCGCCTCCCATGGAAAGAGAGTAACCAAACACATCTATCTACCTCAAGCAGTGGGGAAAGGAAAGCAGATAAACAAAAAACATGGCTACCAGCCAAATAGTATATTCAAAAAAGCATCCATATTTCATAATAATGGGTAAGCCCTACTTCAACCTGTTCTTTTATCTCTGATGTCCTCCCCGACATCCACATGCATATACCGATTCATCTCACCACTCTAAGCGTCAAATACTTCCACAATAATCGGGCCTCCCTAGCCCTTATACCACAACATCCCTTGAGGCTCATTCATCCTAGGCTCACATCACATTTAGGCCTCCCTGCCTCACATGCCACAATAGCCATCCGGACTAATCCATCATAGGATCACATCACAAGCAGTAAGAAACAAAAATAGAAATGGTATCTCATCCCTAAATCAAGGAATCCAAACTTCACATTCAATGAGCTCTCACAGCTCCAAAACATAAGGCATTTGAACTTTATAAGTAAGTAGGAAACCCAGGCCCTAGAAAGGCATTGTATTTTATCACACAACCTATTCTTATTCCATCACGAATTAACCATTTCATTATCATCGGTTCCAACTATGGGAAACCTAATAAAAAAATCTATCACTACTATCATAAATTAATTAAATAATTAATTTAATATGACTTTAATTCCTTTATCAACAAGAATCATCATACTTCAGTTTCATTAACCAATTCAATTAAACATGCATACTTTCATCAATTTTATTATCATCAAATTTACAACAACAATTGTATTCATTAACACGCCTCTTTATCTTTTATCCAATTAATCATTAATTAACTCTGTATTTAATTTATTTACCAATTTATATCAAGGAAAACATTCTAAAACAATCAAGGTATAGATATCACACTATCTATAAAATCAAGAGGCAAATTGTGATCATGGTACAAAACAGCAACATCGCTATGTGATTGATACCAATTCTTTAATCTGGTTCAAGTATTTAATTAGTTCAATTACATTGAAATCCAAGGGGATAAATCATGCTAACTCTACAATTGTATGTAAATAAATAGATAAGTAATGAATCCCCTACCTCAAAAGGTCATTAGCGTTCTTTGTAGGAGAACATACCACGCGACAGATCTCCGATCATATCTCCCATAATATCTGCATCCATTAGAGGAAAACATGTAACCACTGCATAAACAAAAATTGAGAGAAACCCAATTAGAAACCTAGGTAAGAAAACTCTATAGCATGATGAGAATAACATGAGGAAAATGAGATCAAAATGGGAGAAACCGCTAGAAAACAAAGGAAAAAACACACCTTGGATCAATCTGGTTCACCACATATCAAAGATGGAAACCCGAGATCAATTCCCCACTGAAGGGATCTCCAAAACGCCAAGGAGGGAACTACTAGGTCTCCTAGGATGGGAGAGAGGGAAGCTTAATCTGTAGGGTTTGACAACCCGAGCGTCTAGAAAAACACTTAAAACATTACAGCATCGGGGGATTACATGACGTGTAATCCCCTTTAACGCCGTGTAATTCATCGAGGTCATTTTCCACCTAAAACTCATCGCCTTTTCATTTTTTTTCAAACCCCGAAATATTACATGTTGGGAATCCCGCTTTCATTTCATGAAATTATTTTCCATGGAGTGAAACCCAATTTCATTCCATGAAAGTCCCATACTCCCAGTTCTCAGCACCCAAACTCCTCTAGACTTACTATGAGCCTCATTTGAGCTCTTCAAGCCTCGAGAACATGAAAAGGTTCAGTCCATGGGGATCCGGGCCCTTATAGAACACATCTATATGTATGGGTTGTCTAGATTTTAGATCTGAATTCATCCAAGGAATGGAATGGATAAGGGTTCTCCATAACCTACATATTAGAAAATTGGTAAGGTGTTGGAGGTTACCAGTACACATTAAGGTTTCCCAGAACCTATAGGCTGGAAAATTAATGAAGGAACAAAATTAGTAATGGTAAACCAGAATGTGTAGAATAAAAAATCCATTAAATGTTGGAAGCTACTTGTATATGTAATGATTTCCGAAATCATACTGACTTGAGAATATGATAAATTACCCAAATAACTATGATATGTATTGGTTGATTTATGGTAAATGAACATGTAAGAGTTTCCTAGACCTATGAATTGAAAATCCCCCTCAGAAGTAGCACTATAATATATAAGGGTGCCCAAAGGGGGTAATGATTTAGAAAAGGCAGTGTGTATAGATTACTTTCTCAATGTAAATTGGAAAAGTCTGGATTATCATAGTAATTGATAGGATAATAATGGTATATGTACAAAAAATAAGATGGCGGGGAATCAGTTTGGGTATACTTTTATACAAATTTAAACATTTATCTCTTGTTACATCTTTCCTTGTTCAGTGAATGAATCTACCTCTTTATTTATTTCAAATTTAGTTGGAAACTATATAGATATAAATAAAAAATTGAAAAAATGAACACCATTTTTTATTAATGAAATTTTACTCTATTTATAATGAATGCATCCTCAATGCACTATGGTTATTATCCCCCACACACAAAACTAACTTCTTATTATAAAAACAAACTCAATATAGGGTATTCCATTAGACATTTATAAACACTAGAACTAACCAATTTCATAGAAAGAATCAAATTTTTTATCCAAATACAATATTATGTGTGTATCACCTTGAAATAATTAAAAATATAAGTATGTGACTCTCTAGGAAAAATATAATTTTCTTACTCAGAAAGCTATAATCTCAAATTTGGCCTCGATCATATTCAGATATTACAGTATCAGAATATTGATAGTTGGGATCACTTAGTTTATTTTTTAGCCTTTATTAATGTTTTTTTTGAATTGAGACATTGTCTTTCTCTTCTTGTTCCTCAAATTCATTAGTTCTAAATAGATGTAACCTTCATCTAATATCGGTTCTCTTTTTTTCTTTCTCTTTGATACATCATTTCAATTGAAAGAACACAATATTGGTTCTTCCTTCTTCCTTCGATTTCTAGGATCTATAATACACTTAGAGTCAGGTTACTCACACCATTATGTTGATTTTTGGGAAATATATATGTTGTTTTTTAGTGTTATTTCTACCTCTTTATTTCTCCCTTTTTCTCATTTTCAATATATTTACTTAATGAATATTTTTTATTTAGTTTCCATGATTATCATCATCTAAAATCCTATGGAAATATTGGTTATACAAACTTATAATTCTCAAACTTTATTTCCATTTTAATTCCTCCCTATAATTCATATAAAAACAATGATTTTAAAATTTATTTAATATTTCCAAAAAAATCTTCACAAGTAATTCCATGTATGTATGATAATCTTGAAATGAAAAAGTTGTAGATTCTCCTTCCATCACAGCATAATGTGAGCATGAATCTTTTTTCATTCAAAAATATCCTTACACATATCATAAGGATAAATAAACCTTAAGAGATTCATAATGTTAAAATGAACCTTAGAAGAGGGTCAACCTTACGATGGTTGTACCCTATGAACCTAAATTTACAAAGATCCCATGTGTACCTTGTGTTCTTCACCTCATGAACTCTAAAAACTCTTCCTTTTCCATTCATCATATTCAATTTTTTCTTTATTTTCAACCATATTTATACTTGAACCATAACATATCCCCATTATCATCATTTTAATTGGGAATTCATAATCTTGAAGTAACATCGTGGTAGTTTTTTCTTCTTTCATAAGCTTGTCTCCCAAGACTCGCACCTCTCATTCATTGGGTATGTCTTATTCATTGTGTCAAGATGGCCACTACATGAGAACCTCTTTCAAATTGAATGGAAGATAATGGAATTACACAAATTTGCATGGAATGAAACTAAACTATAAAAATTTAAACCCCATCACATACACAATCCTTGGAATGATGTTGAAGATGATATATATAATGCCAACTCAATTATAAATAGTTTTCTTAAATGATCAAAAATGTTGCATATTTGAATCATCTAACATTGAACTAGTGAATGGGAAACTTCTCCATTACACCTCTTCATGTCCCACAACACTACAAAAAACTCGTATGTACCCAACACATTGTATTACCAAAGTTGCAGCGCTGCCCCGCATGGGGGTTCATCCTTCCTCAAGATTGTGGTCAACATTTGATCCTTAATTCACTTCCTTCCCCGCCTTCACTTGGTTCTGGTTAACCCTAGCTATTGTCTCATGGTGGAAGAGTTGGCTCTTGTTACTAGTGAGGGTTGGCATTCCTTTTTTTGACATATCCAAATCCCACATCATTAGAGTAAATCCCTTACTCTTCCAAAGTCCCTACATAGGTATTGGTAGTCTTTAAAAGACTGGATAAAGTCCCTTCTAAAGTAATATTGAGTACTTTTAAGAATTTTAGGCTAATGAACCTTTTTCTATCTAGATAGTTGACTCTTGAAAAGTCCACCAAAGGACTCTTCTATAATTTCCCTTTCCCAATACTCACAATAAAAAATTTAGAATGGACTTAGAACTTATCTCAAATAGAAGTAACCCAAACTATTTAACTCTTTAAACATATTTTCCATCATCTGAATGGATCTTTGATAATCCAATGGAAACACTGACCCTTACTCCCAAGCCTGATTTAATATCCACAATTCATCACTAATAATAATTCCAAGCTTATGAGCCTTATAATTTTTCTCAGAATGCTTATGAACTCCAATATACATCCAACCAATTTGTCTTTTTCACATACTGACATTATCCAAGATAGCTTCAAACTCATTGACACTTACCAACAAAAAATACAACCCAAAAAAAGGTGTGTTCAACAATATCACCCTTTTTATATTTTATCAATACCAATACCTGAGAATGGTATATTAATATGTTAGCTTATTCTTCTTCTTCATTAAACATCTTATCATCTCTCCCCTTACTGAAATCATTCATTTTATTCTCTCCATATTATTGAAAATAATACTAAGTACACGGAGGAGGATGGTATTGCTTCATTCTTAAATGTATCATCAATCATTCCACTCTTGTTCTATGGGAGCCATGCTCGACAAATAAAACAAGTCGGTTGTATTTAAAAATACAATTTTCCAATTATCAATATGAGAATTGATGCCAAATGATAATCATTACCTGAACTCATTTAGGGGTTGTGTATATATCTTCAAACTGAAACGAAATAGTGCTTTTTGATAACTTTCCTCTTATTGGAATCATACCATGAGTCCCTTTTGATGGATGTTTATCAGGAACCATCCAAAAATTTCAGATTTATATGAATTGAATGGTTCCGACAACTTCTCAAAATGAAATCCCCCTAAAGGGATTCAATCTATCTTCACATCATTATGGTATATGTTTCTTAAAATTCTCTTTATAATACGAGTTGCTAAATCATAGTGAGATGGTGACTTCCATAAAATCCAGAATAGTTATTATAGAATACATGTCTTCATTAGTTCACCTCTTGAGAACTAGGTTCACCTTTAATTCCTTATAATTAATGCACAAAAATACCCAAAAATATATTAAGAAATAAGGTGGAATAACTTTTTTCTCTTTTTAGAGTGAGAAAGAAGGCTAAGATCCTATTCTCAATCACAATACACTTCTGTTTTCTACTTAAATTCTAGGATACCTCTTCAAGTTAGACCTTTTGGGTTTCAAGGATGTCTTGGGTAGCATAGGTATCTTATTCTTCCCAATCATTTAATTATGTTTTATCTTCCTTTTAACATGTGCTATAAATGCACATGAATCACTTGGTGTAATCATCATATTTTTTAAGATTTATTCTATGGTTGGAATGATTGTTAGAAAATTATTTGATTTATATCCGGCCTCTTTTCACTTTCTACATAAAACCCCATGAGATCTAAGGTTGTCATCATTTGACAAACACTTATGAAATCTGTATTTTTCATTTTCATTTGGAGAAACATTCATTCCTTTTTCATTTTTTTCACTTGGGTTTCCTCTATTCTTCTTGTTACTTCCTACCGACCTTTTCAAATGATTGAACACTACAACAAATCGGGGCTTTAACAATGCAAGTTATAGAATTTTATCAGCTCTTCAAAAGCGATGATATTACGAGCGATGTTAAAAGGGGTGTTTTTAACAGCGCTAAAAAAGCACTGTTAACAGTGTTAAAAAAAGTGCTGATAAATGGTGTCTTTAACAACATTTTTTTAGCACTGTTAAAAATATGAAAAAAATAATAATTTTTTCACACCCCCGACACCCCCTTTTTCCGCACTTATAGACTCTTTCTCAGCGCTTTCGACTACTCCATCCTCCATCGCGCACCAAACCCCCCTTCCTCAACACTAGAAGGCTACTGGGAATACATACGTGCTCCTAGATTTGATCACAGGACCTCCCTTATGCAACTGAATGTTGTTTACCACTATGCCATGCGTATTTTGTTGTATATTTAATGACTTTTCGATTTATTTGTATATATTGTGTGTTAAAAATGTTTAATTTATTGTATAAATAATAAGTGTGTCAAGTTTTGTATTTGTATTTTTTGAATTCTCTAAATAAAATTTAAAAATATTTATTCGATGTTTCTTAATTTAAACCTTGCTATTAACGATTTTTATTAATTATTTTATTTTCGTTTTTTACAATTAAAATTATTAATGTTTTTTTTATATTGTTTAAGTTTATTGTTTAAACATATTTTGTTTTTTGATTTTTATTTGAACTGTTAACAATTTTTGTTTAATTTATTTTACTATTTTTTATTAATTAATTAATTAATTAATTTAAATTTCGCAGTTCCATCAATGTAAAATAAATTTCTCTAGCCTTCTTCGGAAGCCAATTGAGAAGAAGCAAGGCCTCAAGCTTCTAAAATCGATTGAAACTGAGAGGAGTCCAGAAAGATGAAGACCTAAATGGAAGAGAGTATGTGTTTCTTCGGATCTGAGGAGTCATGGCTGATCGAAGCCGATTCTGACAAACCACTGCTACGAATCCGAACATGAAGCCATGTCCGAATGGGTGCCGCCGATTGAAGAACAGCCGAGGTTGAGTCTGATGTCATTGAGCCACCTTCGATGCTTTGGATGATCAAAAATCCACGATTGGAGTCGGAATCATTCGAATCGTATGAATCTCATTCCTTTTGTTCTGTCATCGACTTTGCAATTGAAGTTTCAAGTACTTGATTTTTGTTATAGTAGGTTTTTGATGAATATGTTTTGGTCGACGCTGTAGAAGAACCTGAGTTTGAGTCCACCCATTGAATATTTGAGGTTGGGGTTCAAAAGGAAGAGTCTCTGTCTTTGATTTCATGTTTCCCTGTTGTTCGAATCTGATGTGATTGAATTAGTCGTGCCTGTATCTGATGAAGAGGATGAATATGGTTGTGTTCATTGTTTGTCCACTGTGCAAGTGATTTGAAGTCGATGGGGCGTCACTTCTTCCAATCGATGTGGCTGGGGTTTTCAACCGAAAAGAATACCATGTGCTTCACTATTTTTTATGGAGGAATTTAACCTGTGTGTGTGGTCTGAGAAATTTCTTAATATCAGTTGTTGGCCGAAGATTCATGGTGATGAGCTCGGCATTAGTTGAGGAGGTCAATGGAGTGATTTAAAGAATAATGCTGAAGGAAATCATATTGTTTTGAACTTTGAATTCCTAGCTTTCAATCTTGTTGAGGAAACATGATAAAATCGCCCGATGGATGGAATTTAAAGTAGTCTTTGAGGGATAATTGAAGGGGAAAGCTGAGAGAAATTAATGACATGCAGGCTAGTGGCAAAATTCGTTTAAGGGTATTATTAAAGTGGAGTGCCAGTGGAAAATAGAAAAATATGAACAAATATGTCATTGATGATAGACTCTTCAAATGTTTCTAAAACTGTTTAGTATTCTGTTGTTACCCTTTCACTTGAACCTTTTTGTCAAAGTTCAGCACTTTTCACCCATTTTCATAAAATTCATGGAGTTCCGATGTTTCTAAAACTGTTTAGAATTCTGTTGTTACCCTTTCACCTGAACCTTTTTGTCAAAGTTCATCACTTTTCACCCATTTTCATAAAATTCATTTGAATGAAAATGATTTTGGAAGCTATGAAAATAATGTTTCTCCCCTAGGACCACCTAGTACACCACTTTCTCTTCCCAGAAATTCTATATTTTTTTAAATTTGAGTCAATTCCAAAGTGGAAAATGTACCTTCCAAGAGTCATTTTGGAGATTTATTTTTGACTGAAGAGCATGAATGATTCCTGGAAGAGTACGTGGGAGTCCCTTATTTGGTGCCCTAGTATGAAAGCCTTGAAATCACTATGAATGTGGGCTTTGGTGATGAATTTTATACTCTTCATAAAGTCTCCTTTGAGCACTCTCTTGATGATGAAGCATGTTTCCTAGGGAAATTTATAGCTATTAAGTGAGGGGTGTGTTGTTTAGGAAGTCTGTATGCCCACAGAACTCAGATTGTAATTAAAAATAACCGAGCAAAGAAAACGTGGTGGTTTCTATTTAGGAAACCACATCCACTAAGTGACTCTGTTTAGTTGCTAGGAAAGTCTGGCCGAGAATTATAAATCTGACACTATATGGGCGGCTACCCCAGATTAAATAAAATTTTTGTTTTTCATTTGTTTTTATTAAAAAAATACTCATCAACCTGGTTAGTGAATCTTCACGCTGTCATCCGAATTTCTTTGTTCGTTGCTTGTTGCCACACTCATCTTTTCTTCGTTTCATATTGTTAGTTTTCAACATTTTGATTTAATGTTTTTTCTATTATAATAATTGGATGTACTTTAATGGAAGAGACCAGGTGTAGCGAACATGCTAAACGAGTTTGATTATTGTTCCGAACAGTGAGGAAATGAAGAAACAATTTTCTAAGGAGTTACTATTCTTTATTTTCTATGAATATATTAATTTTTTATACTATTTCTTCCTACCTTGAAATTTGAATAATAAATACTACCCTTTCTTGGTAATAAATGAGGTGATTTTTTTTTTCTTTTTGAAATTTGTTTTGTGATTCTACTCGAAAATGATGGATGACATGATTAATATAATATTTATTATTGATTTTTTTTAAATTAAATTGAAACCTTTCTTTGCACCCTTTAAATTACCTTTGGACTCGAAACTTTGTTTAAAGTGAAATTATTAATTAACATTCTACATTTTTGTGTTTAATTAATAGTCATTTATTCTTCTTCCAAATACAAAGAATATACATTTTTTAAATTCTGTTTTTGAAAAGTTCTAGAAGTATGTGGTAAACAATGTGTTTGAATTTCATCATGACACTTGTGCATGTCATTTTACTACTAAATTGGAAATCTGTTTTGAATGCAAATGATAAATTGTTTACTTGACATTTGAATTCAACTTTGAGGAAAAATTGGGTATTAAGTGTGAGGGAGAAAGTCTTCTTAAATGAACTAAACCATGACTTAATTTCTAACTCATCAAGAACCCCTTTTAAATTTTCAAAATTTTGAACCTTTCAGGATTTTACCATCATTTTCATTGGGTCAATGTTTTTCTTATGTTTAAAGATTGTGATGTTGCTATGAGGAGGTTAATCTCTATAACTACATGGATTTAATTGAGCATGTCATTTGTATTCTCCTTTGAAATAATCTATTTTTGGAATTTTTTTCTATAAATGTTATATAACTATAATTGGATTTCAATTTTTTTTGAATTAATCTCATATGATATGTGTCAAAATGGATTATTGTAGTGTCTCGCCCCAAGTGTCACTCAACAGTGCCCCGAAGCGGTTGACCACAAGACCTCAAACACATCTTCCCAAATGTCAGAGGCTACCGACTAGCAGTGAGGGCTTTCGGTAAGCTCATGGGGAGACTATGCCCTCATTGATCAGAAAATAGCGCAATAATATAAATATATGAAAACAACAGAAGTGCTAATGATATCCATATAGCAGGGGAAACCAAAAGCATAAGCATGCAAGGTAATGGAATAAAGTACAAAAGCATAATGATAAGTCGAAACAACTGATGACTATAATATGTCATGTCTATACAAAATGACTAAGCAGGGGCAGGGGATGCAAGCATATACAACATGTTGAAAAAATACAACGAATCCAAAAATTGCTACAACTAGCATCTCAAGCATATGTCCAGTCCTCTGCTCTCAACTCCATCCTAGAAAAGTAATCAAGCTTTGGAAGCTGACTGATTCCGTTTATCTGCAGCTGCGATCACAAAGTCTACTCGGGTACCAAATGCACTCGAGCAGGGTGTGAGATATAATCTCAGCAGGTCGACACCCATGATGTCATGACCTTTCCATTTCATGCCACATAAATATAAACAATGTTCCATAACAGTTTAAATGCAAGACCGAATGAAGTGACTAAAAGCATTAGACTGGGTTCCCACTTGGACACCCACCCAACTACCTACTGTGGCCTAAGTCGGTGTGTTTGAATCGATAGGACCTACAATGGTAAGGTGAGATGTAATATGTGCCATAGGCTGGATTGTCCTTAATCTTGTGATTGGGATTGGAGGACACGTCCCTACATTCTCTAAATCAACTAACCATTTCTTATTTGAAAACATTTATTTCCTTTGAAAACATTTTAATCATCTACTTATAAAACATGTCGAGACTCCATGAGGCTGTCCTTGGCAATCTAGAGAGACTTACCAAGTATCACTCGAAGGGCTTGGTCAAGGTCCAATGCCTAGTTCGTCCAAGGCGAACCAAGTATGAAGCCCCAAGTGTCACTCTGGAATGACGTAAAAAGAGTATGAACTGGCCTCTGAGTTCGTACCTAGTATCGCACATAGGGGCCCGAGTCTCTCTCACGACATGGTACAACCAATTGTGTCATCGAGACCATCCAAGGGGTCTCCCCTAGGGAATTGGTGTCACTTTTCTGGAGGCGAAGACAGATAATGTACGACAAGCTCATCTCAGGCATAGCTGATGTTGCCCCCGACATATTGAACAACCACTTACAAAATCAAATACAAAGGCACGAGAGTCCATCCAAGGGGTCCTTAAGTTGGAACCCCCTCTGTTTACCCTCGACACTATGGAAACTACACTTAACCAAGCATCACATATATAGCATGTAAAACAAGTGTCATCTCATTTAGTTAATCATTTACATTAAGGCTCATTGGTCAATGAAAAACCATTTATCAATCTAATTTAAGTCACATGGCCCAAGACACAAGGACTTTACCATTTCATTCAACCCAACCATCCAATAGTGGCATGGGGAAAAGGGCTTGACAATAGGCTCAAACCCTTTACATTTCAAGACATAGCTCAATTGATGGGCCTTTACATTCTAATCAAGCCATTAAATCACATTTGGATTAATTGGTTAAGTCATGCCATTAGGCATATTTCATTCAAGAAAAAAAGGCACAAGGCATAAGAATTTTATGAATTCAATTAAATCCAACCATCCTCAAGTGGCATGGAGCAAGGGCTTGTCACTAGGTTCATTACCCTAACCAATTCAATTTATATCACAAGTCATAGATTTTATGACAACCCACTTCAAGGGGTGTCAAACCATTTTAGAACAAGGGGAAAAAGGGAATTTAAAGGGTAGTTCACACAAAGGGGTAACATAATCCAAGGAAACCAATGACTAAGGTGATTCACTGCTAATCAGGGTCACAACACATGTGCGAGACAACTCGACATAATTAAATTCACATTTTGGAAGCTTCGCCGGAATAACCTAGCGAGCGGCACAACGACACAAATTATGAAATACAAAAAAACAATAGGGAAAGGGTATAACCACCTACCTTAGCCTCATAGAGCTTTCCTCATCCAGTTTCAAGCTTTGATTCAACCTAGAATGAAAGAAAATGACGAAACCGTCAAACACCCTAAAAATAGGGAAAAAGTCATTGCACAAAAATAGCACAACGGTTTTGAAGATAAACCTATATAATAGGTATGAGTGGGGTTTGTCTTACCTTGAGGAGTCCAACACTTTCGAGGGATTGAGAAACTGACACCGGATATATGAGTTATCAAGGATCCAAGAAAAAGGAGGAATTTGGTCTATGGGAGGAGAAGGCACTACCCACTGCTGGAAATGAGAAAAAGGGAAAGGGAATTAGGTTTTAAAAATTAAAAGGGGAGAAATGGTAATTTCACCCATTTTTAATATTGTTCACGGGTTGCCCACACAGTTTGGCTAAACCATGCGCCAACGGTGCACAATTACTGTTATCAAGGGGCACCCTACATGGTTTTCCACACAGTTTGACTAATCATGCGCAAACCATGAAAAGTGGCTTTGTCCCATGACTGAAACCACCCACATGGCCATATGACCTGGGTCACACAGTTGCATAAAAACTATGTGGCCCAGTCTGCTCTTCCTTTCTCAGGGTTCTATGCTCCGAACGACCCCTAAATACCCCTGAGGCCTCCTTTACTTGATTATGAATCATTTTTAGGGTTTTTTAAATAAATTTAAACAAAAAATTAATGGTTTATACCTTTATTGAAAGTTGGGACATTTAAACCTCCCCTCCTTAAGATAACTCATCCCCAAGTTTCCCTTCCGAGGGTAGTAGAATGTTGTCTGAGAAGAGTTCTAGCCACTGAGCACATAATTTGGCTTCCTGCTCCCAGGTCTCATCCTTCACACATTCGTGCTGCCATAACAACCAGACTAGAGGGACTGACCTACCTCAAAGAAGCTTCATTCTTTGGTCAACTATACGTATTGGATGCTCCTTGAAGGACACATCTGCTTCCAGCTCAATATCTTCAGGGTCAAAAGAGTGAGTCTGGTCGGCATGATACTGTCGAAGTTGAGATACATGGAAGACGTCATGCATGGAACGATACCTATGAGGTAAGAGAAACCGATAGGCTACTGAACCAACTCTCTCCACTATCTCGAAAGACCCAAAATATCTTGGTGATAACTTGTCCTGTCTCTTGATCCGTCTGTGACCCAATCTGGGCGATACACACAGAAAGACCTGATACCCCACCTCAAACTCAAGAGGTCTACGATGATGATCAGTATAAGACCTTTCCCTAGAATGAGTTATATCCAAACATTTTTTGAATCAACTAGACTTGTTTTGAAGTCTCCTGAATGAGATGAGGACCTAGTAGAGCTGTCTCACCTTCCTCTAGCCAGTACAGAGGTGAAGGGAATGGTCTACCATAGAGAGCCTCATATGGAGACATCTGAATTATTCACTGAAAGCTGTTATTATAGGCACACTCAACCATAGGAATATGATCATCCCAAAATCATCCAAAATCAAGGATACATGCCCATAGCATATCCTATAACACCTGAATTGTTTGCTCAGACTTCCCATCCATATGAGGGTGAGAGGCAGTATTCAAGAGCACTGGTGAACCCAGTGCCTTCTGTAACCATTTCTAGAACCATGATGTGAAGTGGGAATCTCTGTCTGAAATGATAAAACGAGGCACATCATGAAGTCACACTATCTCCCAGATGTATAGTCTTCCTAGTTCATCAACATAAAAGGTCTACTAGATCATTAAAAATTCTACAACCTCGGTCAACCTATCGAAGATCACCCATACGACATTTTTGCCTCAAGGGGATCTCGACAAGCCTATAATGAAATCCATGGTGATGTTGTTCCATTTCCACTTAGGAATGAATAGAGGATGTAGAAGTCCAATAGGTCACTGGTGCTCTACGTTCACCTGTTGACAGGTGGATCATCGATTAATAAAGCCTATTATCTGCCTCTTCATACCTAGCTAGCAGTACTGATGACACGTGTCTCAGTACATATTGGTAATCCCAGGATGAACTACCCAAATTGAGGCATGTGATTCCCTCCCCATATATCCCTTTATATTTGAAGATGTTAATACATGTCCACAGAAGAGTAAGATCTCACTGCCATTAACAACCCGACCAAGAGGTGGGTTCTCTCCTACGACGCTCTCCCACAAGACAAGGCCCTCATAATCTGATAGCTGCCTCATTCGGACTCACTCCAGGAGAGAGGAAGTCACTACTAGAGTTGCTAGAAATGGTTTCCCTTACTGATATTCAACCACAATATGCATTTTAGAAAAAAATCCATCAACTACCACTCACAGCTGGTCTCCTTGATGGCTTGTGTCCGGCTCTCCTGGCTCAAGGCATCAGCCACTGCATTACCCTTTCCGGGTGTGTAAGAAAGCTTAAAGTCAAATGACTGTAGGTATTCTACCCACCAACACCACCTCATATTCAAGTCCCACTGATTGGATATTTATTTGATACTTTTTTGGTTCGTGTAAACAATAAACCGATTACCCAACAAGTAATGCCTTAAACAATGAAGAGAATAAACCATAACTACTAACTCAAGGTCATGCATAGGATAGTTCCAATCATGCGGCCTAATCTAGAGGGATCCATATGCTATGACTTGATCACCTTTCATTAGAACTACACCCAATCTGATTCCTAAAGAATCACAATAGACTGTGTAAATTCTTCCTGGATCAGCTAGAATCAGAATCAGAGTTGAAGTAAGTCTTCCCTTTAACTCCTAAAAATCTATCTCAAAAGATTCAGTCCAGTCAAAATTCACACCCTTTTTGTTCAAACCTGTATGTGGTGCTTCTAGGCTTGAGAATTCCTAAATGAATAGAATTTAATAGCTAGATAGACCTAAGAAGATTCATATGTCAAACACATTATTGGGATGGTCCCATGAAACCATGGAACTCACCTTCTCTGGGTCAACTAATATGTCGACCTCAGATATGATGTAACCCAAAAAGTGAACCTTGTTGATCCAAAAGTGGAATTTACTAAGCTACACATATAGCTGGTACTCTCTCATTGTACTCAACATGATATCAATATGATTGTAATGGTCATGTAAGAAGTGCGATTACACCAAAATGTTGTCCCTAAAGACTATCAAGAAGGAATCACGATACATGTGAAAAACCCGATTCATTAAAGCCATGAAGACTGCCGGCACGTTATTCAGACCGAATGACATAACCAGATACTTGTACAGGTCATACCTACTCTAGAATGTTGTATGTGGTATGTCTAATGACCTCACACACACCAATGGTAGCCTAAACTCAAATTGATTTTTTTTAGAAAATAGTTGCTCCTCAGTGCTGGTCGAAGAGGTCATCTATATGAGGAAATGAATACCTTTTCTTCACTGTATGCTAGTTCAATTGACGGTAATCCATGCACAATCTAAGAGTTCCACCCACATTCTTGGTGAAAAGGATGGGTGAACCCCATGGTGATGCACTAGGTCATATGAAACCCATAGAGTCTTAGTCTTCATGATGCTTCAGGAGTTCCCAGAGCATTGTAGGTGCCATCCTATATGAAGGAATAGACATTGGTGTCGTACCTGGCACAAGCTATAAGGTGAACTCAACTTTCCTCTTAGGAGGTAAGATAGAGAATATCATTAGGGATGACATCCCAAAAACGATCCACAATAGGAGGAAATTCTGCTAACTGTATTCCTTGATCTCTCATAAAAAGACTAGCAATCTGGGTTGTCATCCCTCCCAGCCTAGTATGATTGAGCCCAACTCAATTAGCCTAAAGGTTCCATTCACCCTTATGGATATACATGTTGAACTTGGGTGATGTTAATGAAACTCGGTGGTGATATAAATCCACCCAGGCTCGATAAGAAACATGTCAGTCCATACTGAGAATGACATTGAAACCCATCATCTTGAGGGTCTATAAACTTCATAGAAAACGGTACCCACCTATCTCAAGGGGGAACTCCTTGAATTGGAGTATACCCTCTGCTCGAGATCCTAAAGGTGTGTCGAGGTTCATAACACCATTAGAGTACTAGATTACAAAGGCCAGACATCCCATAGTTGTAGTAGATTAGAAAGAGTGTGATGCACCAGTATCGAATAAGGAAGATACTAAAGTAGAGGCTTCCATAATAGTAACTCTAATTGTAGATGTCTATGGACACTGATCCTCTATCCTAGGATGAAAAACATAGATATTTCCAGAACCGCAACCCTTAGAAGATACTTGAGTAGCCTGGGTAGGTCAACTCTACTGATGATGGAACTTTAAAGCTTGATTGCCTCGACCTCGACCACCTGCTCAGCCTGAATGACCGGTAGAAGACTACCTGCCTGCCTGATGAGGTGTCACTAACCCTACACCTAAAGGCAATGGTGGTATAGAACCTCACTCACTAGGCACTATAGTAAAGGACTAACAGAAATGCTGGATGTGACCCATCTCGCCATAATCCCAACACTTGATAGAGTGCCTCATACACTGGGGCTTCTTGTGATGTGGCTTGCCACACTAGTGATATACTATAGGATCAGAGCATGACACCTAGCTGGTACTACCCCCACATGTACCCTCAAATCATCGATTCTTTCTGCTAGGTATACCACTACTAGTTTTCCTGAAAACTGAACTTCTCTACTTCATGTCACCTAACTCCATTAGGTTCCGCTCTATGATGAGGGTATGGTTCATGATTTCTAAAATGGTGGTCTTCTGAAAGACGTTTACCTATGAGAGAATGGAACAAGAAATCCCATCCTCAAAGCACCTCATAGTTGTCAGCTCGTAACCTGTCAAGGTTGGTACAAAACATTGAAACTCAGTGAAGCAAGTTGAGTATTCCATCACTGACATGTCACCATTCTCAAGGTGCATCAATTCCTGAACTCGATCTATCCTAAAAGTAAGAGGTAAGAAATAACCGAAGAAGGATATCTAAAAATCGTCCGAAACCATACTCTGATGTCGACCAGCCTACGTCAAAACATCACCATCGCTGGGAAAATTCATGCAACATATAGGTTGAAAGCTTGAACCTCCTCTCTAGAGGCGTCTTGAGGTGATATAAGATTGAAACCATAGCCTCCAATCAAGATTCAGTATCTTGCGGTCCTCTATCCCCCAAGAAGGTGGGAGGATGCTGCTATTGGAATTCCTTGGTCAACTCTTCCATAGAAGGTGCAGGTCAAGGGTCACCTTGCACTATTTGCATAAAGCATGAAAAATTATCCCAAAACTGGGTATCAACACCCAGTGGAAGACCTGCAGGAGGTGCCTTAGGTGGTACTACATAATGTATCATGGGTGGCTCTAGGCCCACCACCTATAGAGTATTATTATCACCACTTTACTTATATACAACATAAGGATTCCATGGCTACATAGCTCTACAGTTTCCAAACACACGCCTCAGATATGATTTAAACAGATATGGAAAGCTGTAAAGAATGGACAGGTCAACCCTGCCTATAAGCACGTAAGACCCCTAACCTGGTCTAAGATCCAAGTCAGTGTAAAAAACAAAAACAACAAAAAGGAACAAAGTGACATGGCCTAATACCCACTACCAAGGTCAGTTCAGACAAAGGTCTCCCGTCACATACATAATAATCCCATTGAAATTTAAGAATGTGTTCATTTAAAATTATTTGTATTCATTCTTATTTAATTTTTTATCAATGCCACGATCCAATTAATTGTGTCATCAATTCCAATTCATAAGGGCCCATACACCTGATAAATTGGAATTGGAACATTAACTAACTCCATCCTGGACTTTACACTAGACAACAACTATAACAGGCTATAACTATGGTTTGATCAGATGAGCTGCCATTGGCACTCTCAAATCAAACCAACTAATGTGGAATTATTGGTCAATAAAACCAATTATTCCATCATTGAAAACTATAGCACAATATAAGGCATACAATCAAGTCACCAATAGAAATCACATGCAATATAGGAAATGCTCGCAGGAAGTAAATATGGCACGACATAAATGCATGGTAATTTAGTTCTATAGTGCCTAGTATGATGCATGATTCTACTACACCCTCTTATCATTGGGATAAAACCATTAATATTCTATTCAATCAGTAATAAATAAAATCAATTGAACCGACTTATGGTAAATTCCATGAAACTATAACAGCAGAATCAACAACAACATTTACCCATCCCAGGAAATTTAGATTTTCCCCTATATGTAGGGTAGTTACTACCCGGAACATGTTGCTGTCCAAATTCCAATATCCTAGTCTTATGTCTAACCCAAACAGTAATACAGAAGTAAAATACTTATGATACTACTTTATAGCATCCCTCCTCGAGTGTCACTCAATAGTACCCCGAAGCGGTTGCCCACAAGATCTCAAGCGCATCTCTCCAAATACCAGTGGCTGCTGACTAGAAACAAGGGCCCTGGGTATGTTTGTGGGGAGACTATTCCTTAATTGACTAGAGTAGAGTGCAACAATATAAATATAAGAAAATAGAAGAAGCAATAACGATATCCAGATAACATCAGAAACCAAAATCATAAGCATGTAAGGTAATGAAATAAATTGAGGAAGTAGAATGATAAGCATAAACAACTAATGATGATAATATGTCTTGTCTGTACAAAATAAATAAGTTAGGGTATGGGATACAAGAATATACAACATGCTAACAAAATAAAAAGAAGCTAAAAAATAGTACAACTAGTGTCACAAGAATAGGCTTGGTCTTCTGCTCGCAACTCCATCCTAGAAAATAAATTAGGATTTTCAAGATGAATACTTCCCTTTAACCTATGATCACAAAGTCTACTCATCTAGAAAAGGTGCATGAGTAGGTTGTAAGATATAATCTCAATAGTTTGGCACCCATAGTTTCATGGAATTTCCATTTCATTCCACATAAATATAAAAACTGTTCCGTAACAGTTTAAATGAAAGACAAAATTCAGTGAAAAAAATAATTGGACTAGGTTCCCACTTGGACACCCACCCAACTACCAACTTCAGCCTAAGATAGTGTGTCTGATCCAAAAGGAACCTTTAATGGTAAGGTGAGATTTAATATGTTCCATAGGCTGGACTGTCCCCAAGCATTTGATTAGGCTTGGAGGACACACCCCTACATTCTCTAAACCAACCATTTCCCATTTGAAAACATTTATTTACTTTGAAAAAATTCTATTCATCTCTTTATAAAACATGTTGAGACTCCTTGGGCCCGTCCATGGAAATATGGAGAGACTTAAAAAGTATTTCTCGAAGGTCTTGGTCAAGGTCCAATTCATAGAGTCCATCCAAGGTGACCGAAGTATGAATTCCCAAGTGTCACTCTGGAATGACATAAAAACAGTATGAACTGACCTCTGAGTCCATACCTAGTATCATACATAGGGGGTTGAGTCTCTCTCGTGGCATTGTACAACCAATCATTCCATCAAGACCATCCAAGGGGTCTCCCCTAAGGAACTGGTGACACTTTTTTTGAGGTGAAGACATATAATGTACAACAAGCCCATCTTAGGCATATATGATGTCAACCCCGACGTATTTAACAACCACTTACAAAATCCAATAAAAAGGCACAAGAGTCCATCCAAGGGGTCCTTAAGTCGGAACCCCCTTGGTTCGTCCTCAACACTATGTCAATAACACTTATCCAAGAATCACATATATTGCATGTATAACAAGTTCCATCTCATGTAGTTAATAATTTACATTAAGGATCATTGGTCAAGGAAAAACCATTTATCAATCTCATTTAAGTCATATGGCCTAAGACACAAGCCCTTGACCATTTCATTCAACCCATAGGGAAAATAGATAGACACTTTGCTCAACCCATTAACATTTCAAGACATAGCTCAAGTGAAGGGCCTTTACATTCCAATCAATCCATTAAATCACATTAGGCTTAATTGGTTAAGTCATGTCATTGTGCATATTTCATTTTATCCAAAAAGTCACAAGGCATAAGAATTTTATTAATTCAATTAAATCCAACCATCCTTAAGTGGCATAGAGAAAGGGCTTGTCACTAGGTTCATTACCCTAACCAATTAAATTAACATCACAATGCATATATTATATGACAACACACTTCAAGGGCTGTAAAACCATTTTAGAGAAAGGGTAAAAGGGAAACTAAAGGGTAGCTCACCCAAAGGGGTAATATAATCCAAGGAAACCAATGACCAAGGTGATTCACCACTAATCAGGGTCACAACACACATGCGAGAGAACTCAACATAATTAAATTCACATTTTGGAAACTTTTCCATAATATCTTGGCAAGTGGCACAATGACACAAATTGTTATTATTTTTTTAAAAGGTTGGGGTCGAAGCCTCATTTATTATTTAAAGCAAAGACCTCTTTCAAACTGGGTAGAGGGGGACCCATTAGATCTTTCCTCATCTAGAGTCAATATTTTATTCGACCTAGAATGGAAGAAAATGAAGAAACTGTCAAATTCCCCGAAAATAGGGAAAAAGAATTTCACCAAAATAGCCCAACCATTTCAAATATAAACCTAGATAAGAGGTATGAGTGGGGTTACCCTTACCTTGAGGAGTCCAACACTTCTAAAAGATTGATAAATTAATGCTGGATGGAGGAGTTATCAAGGATCCAAGAAGGAGGAATTTGGTCTATAGGAGGATAAGGCACTGCCCACTACTGGAAATGAGAAAAAGGTAAAGGTAATTAGGTTTAAAAAATTAAAAGGGGTCAAAAAGGTAATTCCACCCATTTTTAATACTGTGCATGGTTTGACTGCAAGGTTTGGCCAAACTATGTGCCAATCGTGCACAGTAAACTGCTACTAAAGGGTGCCCCGCATGGTTTGCATCACGATTTGACTAACCATGTGAAAATTGTAAAAAGTGGCTATATCCCATATCTGTAATCGACTGCACTGGCATGGACCTTGGGTTTCATGGTTGCAGAAAATCTATTCAACCCAATCTATTCTTCCCTTTTCAAGGTTTTAGGCACCAAATGACTCCCAAACACCCCGAGGCCTACTTGACTTGATTAAGAATCATTTTTAGCTCCATTTAAATGAATTCAAACAAAAAAGTAATGATTTTTACCCTTACGAAAAGTCAGGATGTTACAATTATGAAATGAAAATCCTAATCCATGTTGAAAATCTATTCATAATTCCTTCATTGTTTTTTTATTTGTTCATCAACTGTTGGATGATCTATTTATTCCACCAATAAATTTTCACTCCACTCCATCCAATGATGTGTCTATTTATTATGAGCCCTTAATTTATGTGAGTCTTTTTAACTATAAGTAAAGAGAATTTTAGACTTCTATTTGGTTTAAACTTTATGTTTATTTAATTATTTTCAAAATTTTCAATTTCAATCACACTTGTAAAATAGGAAACCAATTTTACACTAAAATTGATGGATTTTAAGGGGATAATCAAAATTTTACTAAGAAAGTGTCTATGTGGGAAAATTTATTTTAAAAATAATTCTTTTTGGCATTCTAATAATTCACTCCCGAAATTTTTTTCCACTGAAATTGATTGGTAATTTCTTGAGGACAAGCAATACTTAAGTTAGGGGGAATTTGACGTGGCCTTTTTTCATGTGTTCTTCCACATTAATTCTACTATTTATATTGTATATTTATTGATAAAATAGGTATTTAAGTGGTTAGTTATCGTTTAGATATTTATTTATTGATAATTAGTAAATTTTTGATTTTTTTTGTATTAAGAATAGTTAATTTAATGTGGGAATAATGAGTGTGTCAAGTTTTTTATTTTTTTTAATTCTCCAACATTGTTTTAAAATATTAATTTAATATTTCATAATTTAACACTTATGATTAATTATTTTTATTAATTATTTTTATTTTTTGTTTATAATTAAAATTATTCATATTTTTTATTTTATTTTAATTGATTGTTTTAACATATTTTATATTTTGATTATTATTTGAAGGGTTGATTTTTTTTTTATAAAATTTCATGTATTGATTTATTTTTAAATTATTCATTTTCTATTTTTTTTTTAATTTGGAAGTTCCATATGCATAAAATAAATTTCTCCAACCTTCTTTGGAATATATCTTGGGGCAGTCCATGTAAGATAATTTACTTCCACACCTTTGTAAGATAATCTATGTTGGATAATTTGGACACAGTCAGTATAATATAAATTCTCTTATGCGTAATTGAATCGAGATGGTGAGTTATTTAATTTTCAAAGGTGTTGTTTATAAGATAATATTATGTAAAACCCTTTATGTTATGTGATTTATGATCAACCATGGATGTGGATACACTGTGAAAATCCTCAAGACATATTTGAACCCCAAATTGAATGCCCGATGCTCATAGAAGTAAGAACTGAGCTCATCAATGGGGGATGTGAAAATTTGAGGACATGGAGTTTTGAGGTGAGGGAGATTCTAAGGTAGATTCATTGAACACAAAAAAATTAGAATAAGCTAAGGCCTCAAGTTTCTGAGAACGATTGAAACTGAGAGGAGTCGAGAAAGATGAAGACAAAAGCATTAAATTGGGAGGTTGACTGAACCGTATGAACCCTTGTGTGTATATGAATACCGAGTTAAGTTTATATTGAGGATATAACCAAGAATATGGAATAAGATGCACTAAATAAGACCAACCAGGAATCCTTCAAACATAGAAGAGGTTATGTGTTGTTTTAGATCTGAGGAGTCATGCCTGACCAAATCCATTTATGACGAACCACTGTTACGAATCAAAACATGAAGCCACCAATGATTTGGTGAAACCGATTAAAGAACACCTAAGGATGAATCTGACATTGTCAAAATTCCATTAAAATTTTAGATGATAAAAAACCTTGATTGGAATCAGGATCATTCAAATTGAATGAATCCCATTATTTTTGTTCCATCGCCGACTTTGAAATTAATGTTTCAAATAATGGATTTTCATTTTATCAAGTTTTCGATGAACAATTTTTGGTTGATAATAAAGATAAACCCAAGTATGATTCCAAAATTGAAGATTTGATATTGGGGTTCAAAATGATGGGCCTATTGGTTCAAATTTGTATCATATTATCCTTTCAACGAGGTACGTTTTCTTTTTTAGTTTTGGTTAAACTCGGTAACCGCACCTAAGGGCAGGTTTGCTTTATTTTTGAAAGAAATGTTGCAGGGAGATGGAGGCTAGCTAAAAGAAAATTACACAGAATTTTCTAAATACATGTCGTGAATTTATAATTCACGATGTGTATCGAGTACATGATGTGTAATGGGTTGGCCAGTCTATTTGCATGTCGTGAGTTGGGTTTTACTGAGAGGGAAGAACCCCAAGTTTTACATGGTGTGTAAATCATTTACACACTACGTAAATTCCCAGGATTTTTTTAAAAAACAAGGGTAGGTGATATTTTTGAAAGGTTTCCCCTCCAATATTGTATAGGAGTAGTGGCACTTCAAAGCTCCCCCCGACACCCAACATAGGTTCCATGAGATCTCCTCTGTCTGAACACCGTTCTCTTCACCATCAGTCACATTGGATCTACAATGGTAATCTACATAATCCTCTAGATTCCATCCATAATTTCTCTTCCCATATTTTTTTTATATTTTTGACCGAGCTAATATGCCCTATTTCAGGGTTTTTGTACACTTTTCCACTTTCTCCCATTATAGTTTGAATCAATGGTAAAAAATGGATGAGTGGTCATATATGATCCAAAGGTAGGTGGTTTAGTTCCTTTACCTAAGCTTCATTGAATTTATACTATGTGATGTTGTGCGGCGCACCGAAAGTTTCTGATGGTGCTACCAAAATGTTTAATAAATTAAATTGAATGGTTTTTCATGACCTTTATTATACTAGATACCTGTGAATCAAAACTTTGGATGGTTGACCTATCTTTATCCATGTCACAACACATGTCAATGGGGAACGTTTTGTGACTCCCCAATCCTGGCTCTAACAGGTCAGGGGCTAACAACTAGCACCGAGTAGGCATATCACTAACATGGGAGGCCTTAGCCTAATGTACATGTACACACGTGCACATATCCAAGCCCATACAATGATAAAATGTAAAACAATTGATAAACCATGAATGCATACATCTAAATCATGAAACCGTAGTATGGAAACAATTAATGGAATGTAAAAAGCGCCAAATACAAGCCCACCAAAATGAGTCTGAAAACAAGTCCAACCTGAATGTAAAGGTGGGGACTATTGTCAAGATAACTATTGGAACACACCTTGTTCTATTCATCTCAATAAGAACTACTTGATTCGGGTCCCTCTTGGACTCTGTCAAAAGGTTGATCATCTACACAAGACACGACATATGTGGAAAAACCCCCCAAGTAGAGGTGAGTATAACAATACCTAGTAGGAAACCCCGAATAAACTAAGCATATAAAAACAAGAATAACAATAGGATCGATATAGGAATATTTCTACAAAACATATAACAAAAATATACAAATATAATAATTAGAGACACACAATCTTAAGGTAAAGTCACAACCATAAATCCATCCTAGGAATCTTTCTTGAAGGTTCCACATAGCACTCATCTAGGAGAACACACTCCAAGAGTTAGATATCCCTAATGACGTCTATCCAATATATACTTCTCATTGGGTATCTTCATAATAACTATACATTGGAATTATGAGGAGAATGATAAACAGATGAAGATCACACCCAAGGCCACAGGGTATCCTAAAAACTCAATCTGGAATAACCTGATAAGTAGAGGATCGATACTCGTATAATGTTGGTCACGATAATACCAAGAACTCCACCTAGGGAAATATGATGATAGATGATCTCACTCTGGGCCTCATAAAGGGATTCCAACAATAATATACAAGAAGTCCCGCTAAAGGTATCACTATCCTATATGTAGGACATGATTCCATACTAACCCTCAGGAAAATGATATAAAGAACGCACCCTAACAAAACTTGTCCATGCTAATGAGTACAAGGGATCCAATCCAAATTTGAAGGAGTACATGGAATTCACTATTAGTAATGGCATGTCCATTCAGAACTGGGTCCTGCTCATGTATCACAACCCATGCCCATGTCCATATCAAAGTACATAGCATGTACATGACTTTGTACTTATGGCAATGTCCATGTACACAACTCTTCCCATGTACACCCATCCTAGTTGTGTCTGTGTTACAGTACACAATGTGTATGATCCCTTGTACTTTGGTTTGTGTCCATGTACCATCCCAGGTACGCGCCATGAATCCGATCTAGGGTCACACACCGTGTTGATAGGGCCACACATCATATGATATTTAACATCACTACAAAAAACCTATCCCATACACCAAGGGTCCCACACAATGTGTGTTCCCGAAATACAAGCCGTGTATATTGGGATTTCCAGAAACACACTATTTCCCCATGTGGCTTCCATAATCAGTTAATGCCGCTATTAATCACACCCATGGAACTTGGATTTAGGGTTTGATAAGCCTTTCCACCACCGATGGCTAGATTTAGGCTTTCGATTCATCGAAAAATGAAACCCAAATCTATGAATTTATTATTCATCCAAAACTCATGAAAAAATTCCTCTGATATGGTCGCAATCAATTGTTGTTGTCAACGCATACGGATCTATCATCAAAGTTAAACCTGAATCTATGATATCAATCCATTACACCAAGAATGGGGTGTGTAATGATTGAGTCCCCAGTATTTATCAAACCTTGGGCTAAAGGAAATGCTCACAATGAATAAAGAATGGGGGAATAATTACAAAATCATAAGCATTATTAATGAACCTAATCCAATGTTTTTGTTGGCCTTTATTTGTTTTCCTTAGAATGAATAATGAAGAGATAATGAATATAAACAATTCTCCCAAAAAACCCTGTAAATAAAAACATCCTGAAATATAATTGATCAGTGAATCAATCCATTATTCGATTGATTCAAGTTCATCATAGAAATACACAATAGGTAAATAAATCCAATAAAAAAATCATACCTCGATTTGGATAAATTAATGATAAATAACAAATCTACGTCATTTTCATTGGAGAGATCCTCAGATTCTATTGCACACTGGTCATCGATCTTTGATCAGGTTATCATTCACCAATGAAACCTCCTCCAACTTCTCTCCAACTTTCTCTAAAAATTTTAGGGTTATGAATCTAAACCTACAAATTTCTATAAAAATGTATTTAAACGAGAAGTAGGTTTGATACATAAACAAACAAAACAAAACAATTTATTTTATTATTTTATTCATTTTATGCCCATGATGAATTTTTCACAAATTCCCCATGCCGAAAAAGGTTATATCACACCTAAGGTAAAACCCACATTCTTAACTCAATAGTCCCTTGAATTTATAATAAGAGCACCTATTTAAGAGTTATTCCAAATTTTTAGAAAAACCAAATGCACGTGATATTAATATATTTATTATATTTTAAGCATTTATTTAGAGTACATTGGTCATTGGAATCACACGCCATCTTAGTGCCTAGTCTTGAAAATAATTCATATAATATCTAAAAATAACACATGGAAAATTTGAGTCTCTACATTCTCCCCACCTTGGGAATTTACGTCCTTTAATGAAAAAAAAGTGGATATACAAAAAGATGTGGGTAATGATCTCACATCACGGTCTCCTACTCCTAGGTTCTTTCATGAATATTTTCATGCTGCCACTGAACACACACTAAAGGAATAACTCATCCATGAAGGACCCTCTTCTACCTATCCTCAATCTCGGCTGAGTACTCAACAAAGGTAGCTCCATCCTCGATGTCCAACTCATGCTAGTCGATAAAATGTGATAGATCATGCACATACCTTCTTAGCTGTAACACATGGAAGACATCGTGTACCCGATCTAACTACGGTGATAGAGATAATCGGTATTCCACCTCTCAAACTCTATGTATTATCTAGAAAGGGATAATGAATTTTAGAGATATATTGCTACCACAACCAAGTATCTATAATCTATGTTGAGGTGAGGCTATCAGGAACACATGGTCACCCTCCTTGACCTCTAAAGTCCTCCATCATCGGTCAACATAAGACTTCTGATGACTATGTGTAGTCCTCATCCACTATTGGATGATCTATACCTTCTCTGTAGTGGCTTGCACCAACTCTGGGCCCATAAGTGCTAACTCTCCTAGGTTAGTCCATCAAGGTAGTGACCTCCAGGTTCGCTCGTACAAGGACTCAAATAGTTCCATATTGATGGTGGAATGATAACTTTTCTTATGTGTAAACTCCACCAGTAGTAGGTGATCCTCCTAATTATGACTAAAGACTATCATGGAAGCTAACAAAATGTCCTTCAGAACCTAAATATCTACTTAGTATGGCCTTTAATTTAGCTGTGAAAATCCATGCTCAAATGAAATTAAGTCCCAAAACCCTCATGTAATCCTTTACAAAACCGATATGTCAAGAGAGACTCATATTCAGAAACGGTCATTGATGGAACTCCATAGAGTCAAACTATCTCCTGCATATAGAGGTGTCCCAAGAACTCTACTTAACTCTAATATCAGATAGCTAGGATATGGTCTAATTTGGTGAGTTGGTCAATGAACACCTAGATAGAATTTTGTACCCAAGATGTATGTGGTAGTACTATAATGAAGTCCATGGATATCTTATACCACTTACACTCTGACAACTCAATGGGGTTAAGATAAACCCACTGAAACTTGGTGCTCAACCTTCACTTGCTAAAAAGTAGTGCATTGAGAGGAAAACACTGCAACTTTATTCTTCATCCTTGGCCACCAAAACTGACATTGGAGATTTTGGCACATATTTTACACACCTAGATGTACTACTAAAGTAGATGTACGAAACTCTATAAGAATATCCTCCCATAACATCACTATAACCATCATGCATCATCTAAAAATAAAAATATGCTCTCCACCTTCATAAAATCCTCTAGTAGCATGTCCAATGGATATCTGAGTATATAGGGTCTCATAGTCGATATCCCCAATCTATTCCTCCCCAAATCACTATAAAATCATAGGGGTAACAACCATCGACTATAGGTATTCTTCTCAATCAATATCAAAAAAGGATAACTAAAATGTGGCCAACTAATTCGACACCTTTCTCATCAACTATGAACAAAATCTACAACTGAGATAATATTCTATCATATTCCCCTTCCCAAAAAATCTCAAGGTCATAATCTTAAAGGAACTCTGGCCATCACATCTATCTCATGTTGAGATCCTTATAAGAGAATACATACTTGAGACTCTTGTGGTCAGAATAGATGATAAACCACTCACCCATCAAGTAGTGTCACCACATATTTAGTGTAAAAAATACTACTGCTAACTCAAGATCACGTGTCACATAGTTCTTCTCATGCGGTCTCAATTGATATTAACCATAGGAAATCACCTCTACCTCTACATCAGAACAAAACCATGCTCAGTTCTTGATGAATCATAGAACACTACGTACTCAACACCCTCTAGAAATAAAAATAAGGGAGTTATCATCAACATCTATCTCAACTACAGAAAATCCTATTAGCACTTATTCATCCACACAAAAGGTTTCACCTTTTAGGTTAAAGTTTTCATGGGATTTGATATCCTAGAGAAATCAGGTATGAATCTTTGATAATAACCTCCCAACCCAAGGAATCTTCACACCTCTATCACACTATTGGATGGATCCCAAGCTAACACTTTCTTGAACTTCATTGGGTCCACTGCCACACCATCTACTGAGATAACATGTCCTACAAAGTTGACCTCCTAAATCTAAAAATAACACTCTGAGAGAATCCTATAATGATTGTTATCTTGGAGTACATCAAGGACCATACTTAAGTGTCTCACATGATCCTCCTTAGATGATGAGTATACAAGGATATCGTCGATTAAAAATACCATGAACCAATCTAAGAAAGGATGAATGATCTGGTTCATGAGTCCCATGAACACTACTGGGGCATTCATCATTCCAATGGGAATCACTAAGAACTCATGGTGACTGTAGCGAGATTTGAATTCCAACTTTGGTATATAATCATCCCATACTTGAAACTGGTGATAGCCTGATCTATGGTCAATTTTCAAGAACCATTGTCTACCTCTCAACTAATCAACTAGGTCATAGACCCTTAGTAGTGGATACTTTTTCTTTACGGTCACCTGTTTTAGGTGACTGTAATCCACACATATCCTCAAGATCCCTTCCACCATCTTGAAAAACAACATTGGGTCTTCCCAGGGTGAAACATTAGGTCTAACAAATCCATTACTATGAAAATCCTCCAATTGAACCCTCATCTTGAAAAGTTCTTTAGGATCCATCAGATATGCTGGCATAGATATTGGGGTCATCCCAGGGTGTAGATCATTGCAGAAGTCTATCTATAGGTGGGGAGGTAATCTTGAGACATCATCAAGAAAGACATCCTCATACTCCTCCACCACTGTAAGGAATTCAATACACATAACATCCACAACACTAAGGGTCATTCTAGTCAACTGATGAGTAATTAGATACACCATAATATACCTAATTCAATCATACACTGCTTGGGTTTCTTTTTCACCCACAAAGGAAATCCTTGTCCAATCATTGTGGACACACCACATACTCCTCCTAAAATAGTCAATATGAGCATGAAGTATATATTACCAATATATAACTAAGATGACATTGTATTGGATCATCATTAATACAAATAGATCCCAAAAGAAACTCTTGCCTCCAAGATTCAGGACACATTATCGGCTCAAGAATGTGATTGTTGAGTCATCTCTAATAGGAGTTTATAAGTGCAAAAGTCAATCCAAGGGATAAACCGAAATATCTAAATCTTAAACCAGATATTTTGACATAAAGGAATTAATAGAAACTATGTCTTCCATTACTAAATTTAAGGTAGAAAACACATAGATCACACCTCATATCATCTCAGAGCCTCTAGTTCATATGCCTTGACCACCTGAAGCTGCCCCTTCCCCTATCATCCAGCTCTCTGAGCATAACATAGACAACCTTGGGGTGGTGGTGGTAACAAGTCTAATCATATACCACCTCTAGCTACTCTCCTAGATCCTTTACCATGCCCGTTGCCCTACGGCCCTTTCTACTCCTGCGACTGCCTCAGTGGCCCATCCCCTATCTCCCTATCAACCATATAACATGTTAGAAAATCTCATGCAAGATGTCCCCTACTGTCAGATTAGTAGAATAACCTCTCTCTGGGATGATTAGATCCATCCCGTGAGTCCTGAACTATGGAAACTCTATCATGGGACCTCCTCTTGAAGTGGATCACACATCCGGGTCCCTGAGACCGACGTCAACTCCCTACTGCCAAAGTATTAGCTCACATGTTCTCACTACCATCAACCAATATCTATGTCTAATCACCTAGAAAACTTTCAAATACCAAAGATCACTCTAGCATACCAAAATATGTAAGAATGCACAAAGGTATAACACCGTCTCATATGTCCATATGCAGTCCTCGCTTGAAAGTCCTAGTCCAAAAGAACTGATATTATAACTTATACATCGATTACCACGAGAGGATAATAAACCTCAAAGAATACTCAGCTATAGTCATACTACCCTACTAAACCTGTAGAAGATCTTGGATGGGTAGAAACCTCAACATATCTAGATAGAACTCCTCTCAGAAAAGCCTCTCCAACTCTGACCATGCTACAGTCATCTCATCGTATGAATGGGTCACTAAACCCCACTATAATCTTATAGTTCCATAGAGAAGGAACACTTATAGAAACACAATCTGATTGGAAATTGACCAAAAAAATGGGAAACCACATCATCACCTCAATCCAGTCCTCATCCACCTATGGTTTGGGCTTTCCTTGGAACCCAAGGGGTCATTATCACTAAAACTCATGAAGTGAGCTCATTCTATGTACCTCATCTACTAGTAATGCGGTTACCATTTTCTTCCCAATAGGTTGTGGTATAACTGGTTCACTACCTAGAGGTAGAATCTCTTGAACATGCCCCTGTATCAATGCCTCGTCACTGAGGGGGTCATCCTCGTGATCCTGATGTTGAATCCTAGCTGATATACATGGAGAGACATACTGAAATAAACATGATGTACTATGGTCAATGAGTATATCTAGAGAGATGACTCAAGAAGGAAATGGAAACCACAACCCATTACTATATGATGCATGTACCATTGTTTTCCCAGAAACTAATGTCTTCATACACTAAGTTAAAGGATAGGTGGTCAGAGTCCTGGTGTATGGATATATCACCTGCTATAATAACATCGGAGTCCCTTACCTGAAATTAAAACTCGAAGCACTTAACACTATTACTACAAACCAATCTCATAGTTTTCAGACCCAAGGTGGAACCAAATAGTCTGATACTACTCTGTCATGACCCATACCAATGGTCCCTATTCTATGACTCCCCAAGCATATATCTAATAGGCTAGTGGCTGGTGACTAGCACTGAGTAAGCATATCACTAACATGGGAGGACTTAGCCTAAAGTACCTGCACACATGCACACACACACATATTCAGGCCCATTGAATTCTAAAATATAAAAAAATTGATAATCCATTCATGTATACATCTAAATCACATAACTAGAGTATGGCAACAAGTAATGGGAAGTAAAAAGATCCAAATAGAATCCCACCGCAATGAGTTTAAAAACAAGTCCAACCTAAATGTAATGATAGAGGAACACTATCAAGATAACTATATGAATACACTTAGGTCTTGTTGGAACAATAATCACCACAGGGTTCTAGACCCTCTAGGACTCTGTCAAAAGGTTGATCATCTTCACAAGACATGACACATGCATGCAAAATCCCGTGTAGGGGTGAGTATAAAAATACCCAGTAGGATAGCCCAAAAACACTAATCATATAACAAAAAGAATAATAATTGTATCTAAACATGTATATGTCTACAAAACATATTACAGAAATATCTAGATATACTCAACAAAGAAACAATGTCTCTAGGTAATGTCACAACCATAAAGCTAGACTAGAAATCATGCTCAAAGGTTCCACATAGAAATATCCAAGAGAACACACTCTATGAGTTAGATGGCACTGATGACGTCAGTCAGATATGTAAAAATCGTCAAGTTTCACCATAATAAGTATACACTGGATGTTTGAGGAGAATAATACATAGATGAGGATCATACCCAAGGCCATGAGGTATACCAACAACTCAATCTAAAAAAACCTGCTAAGTAGAGGATTGAGGCCCACGTAATATTGGTCACGACGATACTAGAAACTCCACCTAGGGAAAGATAATGATAGAGGATATCACTTCAGGCCTCACAGAAGGATTCCAACAACTCTATCCAAGAAGTCTTGATGAAGGGATCACTATCCTATGTGTAGGACACAATTCCATATTAACCCTCATGATAAGGATATAGGGAACAAACCATAATGAAACTTGTCCAAGTTGAAGAGGATAAGGGCTCCAAAAAAAATTGAAGCAGTACATGACATGTCACTTTGACACTGGGTCTTTCCCATGTATCACAACCAGTGATTGTGTCCATGTTAAAGTATATGGCGTGTCCGTGATAGTGTACTTCTTTCCATGTCCATGTACATGGCTCTTCCCATGTAAACTCATCCTAGCCATGTCTGTGTCATAATACATGATGTGTATGATCTCATGTACTTCTAGTTGTGTCCGTGTACCATCTTGGGTACATACTGAGTAGCTGAGATAGGATCACATGCCATGTGATAGGGTCACACACCCTATGATATTTAAATTCACAGCAGAAACCCTAGCTTCCACACCAAGGGTCCCACATGGTACGTGTTCCCAAAATACATGCTATGCATATCGATATTTCTAGAAACCTATAAGTTCCTCACATGGATTCCATAATCAGTCACTGCTACCTCCAATATCACCCATGGAACTTGGAACTGGGGTTACTAGCCTTACCATCACTAATGGCCAGATTATGACTTTCAATTCTTAGGAAAATGAAACCCAAATCTATGCCTTCTTTATTCATCCAAAACCCATGCATGAATGCCTTTTATCTACTCTTGATCCATCGTTGTTGTCATCACATATTTATCTATCATCAAATCCGAAACCGAATCCATGATATTAGACCATTGATCCAAGAATCATGTGTGAAATGATTGATTCACCTATATTTGTCGAACCACGGGCCAAATAAATTGCCCATGATGAATGAAGAATGGGGGAATAATTATACAATCACAAACATGAGTAACGAACCTCGAAAAATGTTCATATTGGCATCCATTAATTTTTGTTAGAATGATGAACATAGATATAATTAATATATAAAATTCTTCCAAAAATCCTCATAAATAAACCCATCCCAAAATATGACTAATCCACAAATTAATCTGTTCTTTGATTGATTTGAATTCATTATAGAAATTAACAATGAGGAAATAAATCCAAATAAAACATTTATCATACTTCGATTTGGATTGATTTATAATAAATAATGAAACTACTTCTTTTTTGTTGGTGAGATCCTTAGATTCCATTGCACACTTGTCATCAACCTTTGATCTGTTTTTCATTTGTCAATGAAACCTCCTCCAATGGCTCTCCAATGCTCTATCAAAATTGTAGAGTTATGTGGCTAACCCTGAAATTTGGCCATAATAATGTATTTAAAGGATAAGTTAGGTCAATGTTTCAATAAAAAAAGAAAATAATTAATTTAATTATTTTATTCATTTTATGCCTATGATCTATTTTTCGCAAACACCCTCCACCGACAAAGGTTATGTCATGACTAAGGTAAAACCCACATTATGAACTCAACTATTCCCTCAAATTTCTAATATGGGTCCCTATTAAGGATTTATTTCACTTTTTTTTAGAAAATCGTGCATGTGTGATATTAATATATTTAATATATTTCAAACATTTATGTCGGGAAAATCAAGCCTCAAAATCACACATCATCTTAGTGTCTGGTCTCAAAACTAATCCACACAATATCTAAAAATAATACAAGGAGAATCAGAGTCGCTACAAGCCACACCTATGGGTGTGATACTCCTTAAAGGACTCATTGTACTTTACCCGAGATAATTTAAGGAAACTTTGATGTGTGTTTTCCATTGTAATAAATATATCAGGATGATAAATTAATTATAAAGGTTGTTTGGCCTTGAGTTTGGCCCATTTCTCTATGACATATCTTGAATTGATTAATTTAAATGAACTGTACAACTTGAATAAATTATCCTAACTTAAATTCCTTATTAATAATATGAGTTTTTGATAGATAATTTTATTTTATACTATGCCAAGGGTGATATAAGGGTCCTGACTTAAGGACGCCTTGGTAGGGATCATCATGATTTATGAATGAGACTTGTTTTGAACTATATATATACTAGGACTGATACTAGTTATTCTTGGTATGGGATCACTATGCATTTACATTACCTCTATATGGGTGATATCAGTTCCCTAGTGGAGAAACTATGGAGGGGATTGTGGATAAATGTTTACACTAGGTCACTAGTTATACTTGGTCCTGTATGTGAGATTTCTAGGATGGGATCAGATAATTGATTATGTGCCACGCTGAAAGTGATACTTGGGATTCCATTTATGGATCTACATGGATGGACTCTTATGGTATTGGGATTTTATAATTCCCATGGAGTGATACTTGGGATCCCTTCTGGATCTCCGTAGATGGGCTCTTGGGGCCTCTTATTAAGTTCCAAATATGAAATTTAATTTAACGGATAATAACGGGTAATTGAATTTTCTTGGGACACCTCTGCCAAGACAGATCACATTCTTGGGAATGGTCCACCATTGATTCTGTGTTATGATGATCCTATTACACCATATTTTTATACATATTTAGGTTCCCTTTCTCCAAATACATTCATCTTAGGACGAAGCATGTGGTATCAATCAGGAATCCCATGAGGTACCCAATCCAACATATTTTATTTATGTATCGCCTTCTATTTATTATTATCATTAAACTATTAAATTTATATACACAAACCAGATTGATCTATACACCGTTGGTGGTGTCCTAATGAGTATATCTCACACCTTTCTTAGGCTATCATTGTAACACACGTATAATTCATGATTTTAGGTATGGATAAAGGGAAGAGGTCATCTTCTGATGCATGATTTTCAGTTTTAGGATGGATTACGAGAGCTGAGGACCGAGTCTATCATCACGATATTAGTTATAGGTTATTTTGTTCATTTGGGTATTTTTCTATAACATGAGGTATATGCATGTTTCCCTGTTTCCCCGTGTAATAATTTTTGTATAGCTACATGATCATCATCATCATCATTTTGTATATATTATTTATTATCATCTTTCACCTATTTATTTTTCTTGAATGATTTATTATTATTATTATTATTATTATTATTATTATTATACTTCCTTATTTATCTATTTTTGCTTCTTATTTATATTGATTACCGCTATGATACACTCTGAATCATGAGGGAATAGTCTCCCCATAGACTCACCCTAGGCCCTTGATTCTTATCGGCATCCTCTGGAATATGGGGAGGTGTTCTTGAGGTCACGTAACCAACCAACTCAGAGGACCACTATATGGATTCCGGGGTAGGATGCGACATGCTTTATGTTTCCCTTATGTTTGAATCTGATGTGATTTGATGAATCATGCTTGTATCTAATGAAGATGATGAATTGGGTTGTGTTAACTAGTTTCCCATTATACAGGTGATTTGAAGATGATGTGATGCGACTTCTTCCTATCATTGCATATAGAGTGTTCAACCAAAACAAATACCAGGTCCTCAACTATTTTTCACTAAGGAATTTAACCTTTTCATGATAAAGTGTTCATCATGGATAGGTTGGTTGTTGAATGTCTCAACTAAGGTTGTATGGTTCAAGAAATTTTATAAGATCATTGGTTGGATGACACTGCATGGTGATAATATTGGTATTAGATGATGAGGTCAATGGAAATATTGAGATAATAATTGAAATGAAAATCATTTTTTTGAACTCTAAATTCCCATCTTTAACTCATTTTGAGGAGACATGATAAAAGTGAGAGTTAAAAAAATTTAACTAGTCAAGGTGGAATTTTTGATGGCGACAACTGGGGAAAATTAATGATAATAAGGAATGTGTCAAAATTTGTTAGATGGAATGATTAAAGTAACATGGTAGAGGAAGAAAGAAAAATATGAAAAGATAATTCCATTAATTTCTGATACATCAAATTATCAAATTATAGTGGTGTTTTGAATAGAAAAATAAAAAAGCAAGATCTAATAAATTGAGGAGGTCTCTGTCAAAATTTTAATGCAAAAATTTAGAGATGGGTGTGAGTAGCATGAATTTTTTTTTGGAGAGCATGATAAAGACTTCACTGAAGGGAGGAAGTTGAATATTATGTGGGAAGATTAACATTTCAACTCAATATAGAAAAATATCTCTCTCTCTTTCCTTTTTTGTATTTTTCTATCGTGAAATTATTAAAATAAAAATGAATGACAAAGAATTTGCAGGGGGATTTAATTTTTTTGGTTTCATTATTAATTATTTTCATTATCTCTAAATTACATCAAAATATTTCAGTGAGATCAATTATGATTGTAAATTTTTTTGTTCTCATAGTGATTGAATTTTCTAACTTCACAATCTTTCTGTGAGATTGATCTTGATGAAATTTCTTCCTATATTAACTATTGGGCGAATCTTGAATGTGGTGATCCATAGGAGTCATCCTTCTATAGGATTAAACACTTTTAGAAGGAGTTAATCTTGTTATTTTTTCTGATACACTCCAAATTAATTTTGTGTGGAAATAAAAGATATTATTTTAATCCAAAGAGTAGTATTTACCCTATATCAGATCATCATTGATTGTTGTTCTCCTCTTATTTTCTCAATTTAAGTCTTATTTATCCTTCTTATTTTATACTCCATTAAGTTTTTCCTCAATAAAAAATATACAGGAATCATTTAACTCTCTTTTAATTTTTGAATTTTTATTATTAAATAATTAAATAATCCCTAACACCATTTCACTAGCCTTACCTTGGGTTTTACCCTACTTACCACTATCCTAGTGTGAGTATGAGATAAAAATTGTAATTTGACCAATGTTTAAATGACTACACCATGATCAAATTTCATTTCTTTATTTTTATCTTCTTTGGAATATTTTACTCATCTTGTTTCTCAAAAGTTATTACCAAGACGAGATTATGTTAATTATTGATTTTTTTTGATTTTTCCTTCTATTTTTATTTTGATTCAGTCATAGAAGATTTTAAGAAGCATATATCACTTCTAAAACCACTTTTACTGTAACAACAACATGTATTTATTTTTTTTCCAAATATTATTATAATAAACTGATTTTTAACTTTAATCTACATATTTTTATTCACCTCACATTTTCTACTCCTTGATAAGGCTTTTACTTTTACTTTATGAGTTTATATACTATTAAAATATCCTAGTTACTTTTTGATAAATTTTTTTAGCAATTTCATTGAGAAAAAAACCATAATCATTTATATTGAGTTCTAATCTATCTAGAACTACATGGTTTTTTTTGAAGTATTAATCTTTATTTGAGAATCCTATAAAGTACCACTCCTGAAAATTATTTCATCCATAATAGAGGTAGTGGTGGGAACCTCAACATTTTTTCTCTTCCACATTAGAAAATATTTTTAATTTAAACCAAAATTCTATTTGAAAAAAATTAGTTTGATCATTTCTCGCATTTCTGGATAGTATTTTTTTTTCTATTATATATTGATCATTAGATTATCTAATTTTTTTCCACGATATAGATATACATTTTCATAGGGAACTTCCATGGAATTACATATCCTAGAAACATTATTTTTAACTTTATGTGAACACCCATGCTCTTTTATTTCCAAATTCATCAATTTGACTTCAAGCTCTTGGAATTTTATAATGGGGTTAATTTTCTCATCCTCTATTTACAACATTCTTTCTTCACTCTCCTAATTGAACACATAAATATATTAATCCTGTATTATTATATTTTCTTGTAACTATGTGTCTTGAAACATGATTTTGTTTCTCTTGGAATCCAACCAAGCCTTCTAGATAATAACATCTTCATTAATTTCATGGGTCTTTTCTTTATACCATTTCATTTAAATCAAAATTATATTGAATTTCATTGATAAATTCATCAAGAAATATTTATTCAAATCCACATTAAAAGTATTTATGGATACAACCTGATATTATATCCTTAAATAATAATGTACTCTTTCATTCCAAGAATTCTATATTTTTTTGGAATCTTATTCAATATTAGTTATCTTTTTATATATATTTTTTAAAAGGAAAAAATAAAATGACCATTTCATTGGGATAACTATAAATTATATCTTTTAATGTAGAAAATTAATAATCATGAGAATGTTAGGAAATGTGATCCTCCTCACTAGTTCTTAAATATTCTATAGGATATAATTTGGAAGAATTATCGACTTCCTCTTTATCATGTAAAGACTTTGTAAAATTTAACATAGAATCCTTGTAGATATTTTTGGTAGTATATTGAACTACTAGTTATTTACCCATCAATATAGATCCTCATTTATTAATATTATATCGAGGAGAAACATATTTATCTTCAACTTTATATAATAAGGTTCACTTATTAATCATTTTAAACCCCATTTTCCATCTATTATTTTTTCCTTGGTTGAGATTATCATTAGATAAGTAGCTGATATAAATCCTCTAGGTTTTCATTCCATTTTTATTTTTGAAGAGAATAAAAAAACTAAACACTAATATAATAGAAAATCCAATTAGTGGTTTGAAATAATACTCTGATATGAATTGATAGGATCATAATAGAATTTGTATTACATTAATAGGAGGGGTGAATAAATATTTATATACTTTTAGATTAATTTTAAATTTTTCCCTTACTACCACTTCAATTGTTCAAAATAATGGATTATGTATTTCCTTATCTCACCTTTGGTTATCATACATACAGACGTAAATAGAAAAAAAACATAAGGGTTTTTCAGTGAGGTTTTCCTTTTTATAAGATGACTACATCCCTGATGTACAATGGTCATTATCCCATATGTAGAAAACATTTACCTTATTTTTAAAATAATCTTGGGAAATTTTATGACCTTGGACCCATAAAAACACTAGAACCAACTAGTTTTACAGAAATATTCAAATTTATTATCCAAATATAATATAATTATTTATCAATTTAAAGTATAATAAAAATATAAATATGTGTATCCCTATAAAAAATATATTCTACTTCTTAAAATAAAATAAATTTCAAATTAGTCCTTTATCAAATTTTGATCTTAAAATATCATAATATTATAAGTTTGTATGACTTACATTTGTATTCATCCTATATGGATATCAGGTATAATTTAGATAATTTCTTTTTCTTCTACTTCTACTTCTTCTTATTCTTCTTTAGTGAGTAAAAAATGTGATCTTTAGGAAGCACCAATTCTCTTTCATCTTTCTCTATGATACATCAAGTATATTACACACACAATATTGATTCATCATTCTTAATTTAACTTTCAATATCTATAATACACTTAGAGTAAGATCACTCACACATTTCCTTAAAATAGCATGGAATATGTATTTTTCTTCATCATTGGGTTTACCCCTTTCAATCACCTTTTCCCATTATATATATATATATATTCACCACATAAAAATTATTCTTTTAGTTTCCATAATTAATAGTATTCAAAAGCAGTAAAAAATATTTTCTATTAGAATTTATCATTATTAGTATTATTTTTCATTTTAACTCCACATTAAATTCAACTGAAGTATCAGTTTTTAATAATTCATCAATATTTCCAAAAAATCCACTTCAAAAGTAAATCCATGTATGCATGAAAATCATGCAATGAACTAGTTGTGGTTGACCCTTCCTTTATAGTATAAAGTGATCACAAATATTTTTTTCTTTAAATATTATCCTTATGTGTATTGAAATGTTAAATGAACTTAAAGAACACCATAATCTTAAAATAAACCTTATGAGTAGATAAAACTTATGATGGTTGTACCGTAGGAACTAACCTTTATGAATATCCATTGTGTACCTTAATATCTTCAACCCATGAAATCTAAAAAAATAGCCTTTTTCATTATTCTTATTCATATTATTATTTACTATCAACCTCATTTATTATTCAACCACAAATGATCACCATAACCATCATCATATTTTAAAATTTCAAATATCGATGTAGCATAATCACATTTTCTTCTTCTTTTGAAATAATATCTCCTACGAATAACAGTTCTAACTCATCATGTATGTATTCTTAAGTGTGTTATATTTTCCATCAGTCGAGATCCAATTTTAATTTCAAAGGTATATCATCCAATGGTATAAACTGGAATGGCCTAAAACTCAACAACTACAATGTGATCCCCATTTAGGCACAATCCTTGTTGCGAGGTTGAAGAAAATGTATGAGAAATCATACTGATTATAAACGAAACAAATAAATGATATATATTGTCTTGTGTTTGAGCTAGTCCACATGAAACATATATAAGGGATACTACCCCTATATTAATCTATGTTCCCTTAATACCTAACCAACTTCCAAACCACTACCCCATTGTACAACCACATTTCATTAAACAACCCTACACTAAGATTATTCCTTACTCATGCTTGTATAAACTTGCACATTCACTATCCAAATTCTTCATTACCTTCAACTAGCTATATATTATCCTAGAAACAACCTCTTGATCATAGATATGACTTTAATGGATAGTGGTCACTAATACCCCATTATTTAAAAAATATATAAAGGTGAATTCATAAGAGTAAAAACCTTACTCTACCAAATTCCTAATATAGGTACATGCAATTTAAAAAAGTCCAACTAAGGACCCTGAAAATGTCTAGATAAGGAATATTATGAAGTCTAGGCTGAAGACCCTTATGAATTCTAGCCATAAAACTCTTTCCAAGTTTAGTTAAGGAGTCCTTCATAGTTTCTTTTTCCAAATTCACACAATAATGCATTTTAGAATGATGTTAGAACTTATATCAAATGATATAAACTCTAACTATCATACTCTTTGAACAACACTTCCATCATGTGAATGGATTTTGATAATATAATAGCAGTACCAATCATGGATTCCACGCTTCATTTAACATCCATAATTCATCACCCATAATAATTTCTTTATTAGGAACCTCATTCTTTTTCTCAAAAATGCTTGGGAAATCCAATCTATATCCAAGAAATTTATCTTATTCAAATATTAATGTTATATATGATATATCCATTCTCATCGACACTTAGTGAAAACAATACAACACAAAAATAAGGAGACTTTAATAAATATGTAAGGATACTCAAACATGATAAAGATTTGGAAAATTCAATATAAAGAGGTTTATCTATATGGAATGTGGATTTCAAATGTGGAAAAGTATATGTGTAATCATAACCAGAAACCTAATAGTTTGAAATAATATTTTATAGATTCAAATGTTACAATTAATTGAAAAAATTCAAAGATAAAATATCATAATGCTTGGAATATTTATCGTTTATGCCAATATCAAAATGGGAATTAATAGAGAAGAAGGTTATGATATTATGATGGTTTCCACATTGTGGGGAGAATGTAATTCTATAATTATTGATGAATAATGTGTCATGGGAGAGAATTAAACCATAATAGTGGAACCACATGGTATCATAAAGATATTGCGAGATTATGTCCTCATTGTTTTCACTAAGAAGAAGAGGTAATGATAATTATAGATATCATGTGGGGTTTTAAAACCAATACTCCTTTATATATTACATGTGATCTGTTTTAAATCAGTTTTGATGATCAAAATTTAAAAGGATTTAAATTAAAAATATTAAAGATTTTTCATATTCAATATATTAAAACATTATCTTGGTAAGATTCCTACTTAATCAAGTGGATAAAAAGGATAATTATATTAGGGTGAAGTAAATTTAGTGTTTTGATTATATTGAAAATCATTCTAGTTAATAAGATTATTTAGAGAAATTGATATTACATTCTAGGGAGAATATATTTATTATCAAAGAGAGTAATAAGAAGGAAATAAATCATAGAGAAAAAAATATGTGTATATTAAGAATAAGAATAAAATAATTATAAATAGGATAATAGATGTCATATGTTATCCTTATATCATAGAATTCGTGCCCTTTGATATTCATATGATATAAGGAGAAAAGTGGGTTTGAGAAGGCCAACATGCGTATAGTCTTATTGATTTTACTTTGGTATTAGAACTCCTTGAAGATTGAGTTGAGTAAGGCTATTAATCCTTGTCTGGAATAAGATTTAAATTCTTGGTTACTTGAATAGACTGACATAAATATGACTGTGTAAGGTTATCAAATGGTAGTCGAATACTCTAATTGGGGAAGAATATTTTACCATTGTGATGTAGTGATAACCATATTGTATTCAAGATATGGTTGTTAGTTAGTTTATAGGATAGATTAAAAACTGTTGGGATCTATTATAAATAATGAGTATATAAAATATAAACTTATTGAGAGACAAAAAAATATTTTTATGAAATAACCAATTGTATTGAATTAAATAATATAGTGAAATTTTGAATTTTAGAAATGACATGAACATAGAAAGGATTATATTCCCACATTGGGATCAAAACTTGTAAAAAAAATAGTGTGATACTACAATATATTATTTACTAATTTGTATGTAGTAATTATTTATTATGAATTCCTAATAAGATACATTTATATCTCAATGGATAATGGTGGTTCAAATATTGAGAGTTGTATTTAAAAGGAAAACTAAATTTGATAAAAATTTCACACTAATTCATCCCCACTCAAAGTGACTACATGATCTTGTTGGGATATTATAATATATAATAGATGAATGTACTTCAAAATCACGGCTTTAGTCCATAAATTAATTGATTGATCATACTTTCTGGATTGCATAAATAGTTTTTAGCTTTTATTGTTATCCTTGTAATGTGAGCCTCATACTCATTGAATAATTTATCTTCTTATTTTTATATGTTCATAAATTTCCTTTCCATGTCATCCCTTTTCTCTTGAAGAAAATAATTTTCATGGAATATCAAATTAAATTTTTTCCATTATTTGATTTTATTTTTTTCCTCATTTAAGGGGTTTGATTTAATGACCATCACTAATAAGCACATCCCCTAAGATGATATTCTCGCATGAAAACTATCACCCTATCATTATATCCCATGATGAGAAATATCTTCTATATGGACATAATTCATTATTGAGTTTCTAGTGGATTAGTGGTTCTCGTGAGGGATAATGTTAGATTCCTCATGAGGTGGACCAATATTTTAGACTATGTTGTGGGGGAAAAATATCTTACATGTTGGTAAGGATATTGGTCACGACTTAAGTTAATTTACCTAATATAGTCACAATCAAATAATATCCAACACCACCCTCATTTACATACTCAATATGAAAATACCTACATTGCTTATCTATTTTGACACAGTTTCTATTCCTTCTATTGAAAGGTATTTATGAACATGTAATATAGATTATTAGTTCATAAAAAACACAATAAAAATATGATTCCTATGAATATAAAGTATTCTAGATAGAATTTCATTAATGTGTTCTAATAAATTTATACTATCTAGATATTTTTCCCTAAATCTAGTGCATAAGGTTTGTACTAAACATTATCTGATACTGACATTAACACCTTGACTCCAGTAACCTTGAGTCAGTGGTTATTTTATTACATTGGTATAGAATACAAGATATAATATTACATAGGATCAAATAGTTTAGTATTCATAAGAGTCCACATAGATATATGATCCTTACATTACATTTGAAAAAATAGAACACATTATAAAAATTCAATGAAAAATTTATTAATTTTCTTAAAATATCTATGAATAATTCATAACAACCTTCTAGGTTCCAAAAGGAAAATGTAAAAAAAAATAAATGTGTGAGATCAAATGATTAGTAAGGGGTAATTTATAGTGGTAGATACAATGGAATAAATAAGCCCAAATATTATAATTAGGATAAATAATAATCAAATATTTCAATATAACTAATAACATGATCATTGTTATAAATGAGAACCTATAATAACAGGTGAACACTATATCTCAAAATAATTACATAATATACACTATAAATATTGTCTATTAATGACCTTATTTGAAAGATTGTTTTTAATTTTTATTTAACCAAATTAACCTCATTTTTTATTTGTATTTTCATTGTTAGCTTAAGATATTTTTTTTAGTTTTTTCCAGAAATAATTGATTTTTTAGAAAATAATGAAAAATAGGGTTTTAACCAAAACTATGAATTTTATTCCTTTATAATAAATAACTAGAAGTGTATAAAACCTTATAATTATCCAAATATGTTTTTAATATTTAAAAATTTAAATTTTAAAAATACTATATTGAACATAGTAAACTGATTATTAACATTTTAAGGACTTAACTAATATTTTCAAATGAATACTATTTTTATTATTTTATTTTAATTAAATATAATCTTATTAAATTTAGTTCTTTATTAATTTTAATGAAACTCAACTCATTTAAATTTTATTTATATCATGAAAATAAAAAACATTGATAACATCACCCTATACATAAATTTTAATATTAAAAATAATCTTTTTAAAAAAAATGTGTTTTACACGTTACATGATATGTAAAAATTGATTTTTCATAGATAAAGAATTTTTTTCAATAAAATTAGTTTTATATTTTTAATAATTATTTCATAATTATGTAATTAGGGATGTTTTATTTTTAGGTATACAAATTTTTTACTTTAGTAACAACTAGTTACCACTATAAAACAAAAAATGTTGAATGTAATAAATATTTATGTAAAAAGCTTGGAACTTCTTCAAAACATGCTTATAATTGATGAGTTTAGAGACTATGAAACTTATATAAACCATCACTCAAATATTATACATTTTTGATGCACTTGAACTATGAAACATGTTCCAACTTTATTTTAAGTTGAAATATTTTAAAAAATATAATTTTCACCACATATAAAAGGGTTCCATCACCACCCCATCAATAAAAATAATATAAAATTATTGTCCTCCTGAAACCCATACCTTATTCCTTTCTATAGAATACACTTTCACCATATTAACCTTCTAGTCAAAATAGATTATATTAATCCATGCCTTTCAATGGATTCCACCGAGGTAAATCCTAAGTCATTAACATGAGTACTAATTTTCCAAAAAAAATTCTTTTCTATATTACGATTCCAAATCTATTTTAAATCATTTATAATTACATTATTATGAATTTTATACTCAATTTTATTATTCTACAGGATTAATTATTAACCACTTTTTGAAACAACCCCAACCCTAGTAGTCCAGATCCAGTGGTTACTTTATTACATTGGTACTAAATACAACCAATAACATCCCAATGGACTAAATAGTTTAGTAGTATTGATAAAATAGATACATACATGAATCCAAAATTAAATTTGAAAAAATAAAATACAACATAGTATTTTCTTTTGGATCATATTTATTCCCTATGAAATATCCCATCTTATCAATTATAAAACATTTTCTAACATCCTAGTGAAAGAAAATATAATAAATAAGTGGGATCATATTCTCAGTAAGGGAATATATAAAGTTGAAGCTAAATAAGGCATAAATAATAAGGAAAGAATAAATTATGATCAAATAATTCCATTTAAATAATGACATAAGCAAGAAACGTATACATGGATATCATAACAAATCAAATAATCACATGGAAAATAATAACTAATCTCATAAATATGGAATGTATAAGGCTATACATATGAAAATTACCATCAAGGCCTCATTCAAATACATTTTACATAAATGGGTTAGGACTTGAAAAAAAAACCAATATAGTTGTTCTCATGATATATACTGATGCATTAAGGGGCTATGTAATTTTGGGTTCTACCCTTAACTTAAAAAGTCCAATGAATTTATCATATGAAAAATTAATAAAACATAATCAACATTCCTTTAAAATCAATAAGTTTCCATATTGGAAGAATAAGAATACAAAATATAAATAATTTTCCCAATAAAAATATTCATAAACCATATAGATAAATATGTTGGATGTTATCATTAGTGTATATACTTAGTATAATATTCAACAAAGGATTTCTATATAGATGAAAATATTTTAGAAAGGATCATTAGAAAATTTCATGAGGAAAATACACTTTTTAACATTGAAATCACTTATATAAAAATTTACAAATATTAAGGAAAAAAATTTCTTTGAAAATAACCATGTAAAAGTATATATTAAGATTCAAATCAATGATTAGTTAGGATATTAGAAATTTTGTTCATTACATATAATTTAAAAAACATTCCTTTCACACTTTTTTAAAAGGTTAAAAGTTACCTTGTTCGGAAAATGAAAAGAATATTCCTTTTAAACCATTTTGAAAAAAAGCCGTAAATATTTAAAAATGTGTTTAATAATTTATTTACAATATTTAAAACATTCTTTTTTACATTTTAATGAAAACATGGACATGGAAGAGAATGATTCCCAAAAGAGTAGAAAAACTAGGTGTGCGTTCCTTAAAAAATTTATTCGGTATCATGAGTACTCGAAGAGATGGAATTTAAATAAAAATTTTCATCTTACATAAATTTCCCAGGATGAATAAAATTGATTTTTTATTATGCAAAGATCAATTAATTCCCCTAACAAATTCTTAAGCATAAATAATTCTGAATATTGGTGAGATTGTGAAATAAACCCTTACCTGAAGTATGACTACCTTCATACATGTTCAAAACTACAATATAATATATATTTGTTATAAATATATTAAAAAAACATAATCATATAAATCATACCATATATGATTTACTTATAATCATTTATCACCTTTTTATTAACAAATGTATGTTAAAAACACTATTTTGTGTGATAACTACTTCATATTATATGTGTTTAGGTTGGGAAATTTTGGTCCTTGTACATTGATCATAATTAAACAATATCAAGAATTTTAATTAGTATATAAAAATACTATATATTCATCATATATGTATTTAAATTAACAGATAAATTTTATAGATATAAAAATAAATTACACCATTCATGGAGTCGGTAGGTCATACATACACATGAATGTTTTTTTCATTTTTTGATGAATATAATTAAAGGAAGGTAAAATATAATTCAACTTTATAAAATAATTATAATATCATATATGTCATATATATTCAATAAAACCATCCTTATTACCATACATGGAAATAAGAAATGTAAAACGAATCTCATCACTTCGTAGAGGCGGTAGTCCACACATACACATGCACGAAGTTCTCATTTCCCAAAAGACTGGAAAGTAAGATAGTGGAAATGATATTATTATTAAATAAGTATAAATATTTCATAAATAAATATATATATATATATAATAAATTCATCATTAAATATATCCATCACTACCAAAAAATGACTTATACCAATAGAAATTTATCAACAGATAATATATCTCTTGCTAAAAATGAGAAATTCCAACAGATATTAAGTTTCATTAGTATTGGTTTAAAGTACCAAAACTTATTTTTTCCAAAATATATATTTTTTGGTATTAATCATTTAACACTAAAAAAACTTTTACCAATAATTAAATCTATTTCTTTATCATACTGATACCAACATTTTTTTACCGACACTTGAATATATATTAATAATAACTATTACCAAAAAATATTTTATCATTAATAAAATATGTTACAATAAATAATTCAATGATAATAAAAAAATAATATAAACCAAAATTTATATATATATATTATTATTATGATCAATTACAATATTTAAATTTAGAGGTTTTATTAAAAATAGATCATTAATTGATTCTACTTTTCAATTTTCTCAAAATATAGATAGTGATAATATTTTCAAATTATTTTAATTTAATAAAAATTTAAAAATTTAAAAAATATAAATCATTATGATATTTTAACAAACATAATAACTAGAAACAAGATGATCGATAAAAAATTAATAAATATAACTGAAAAATATCTTCAAATAATCATTCAAAAACAATACCAATTTTTTTAAAATATATTGAAATAGATAACCCCAATACCAACATATATTTATAAAAAATTAACTATACATTTTTACCATAAAAATATGTTTAAATAGATCATTAAAAAGTAATACATATTTATTTTAATACAATACATATTTTTAATTTATAATTATATATTTTTATTAATAAATAATGTATTAAATTCAAATAAATATGTATTATTTGATTATATTATCTAGGGATCCCCCATGGGATTTGGTTTCTTCAGTCTATAAGGCTTCTATTGGGGTTTTGGAAGGTGATTCTACTTCAGAGGGCTCACTGGAGGTCACAGTTTCGCTTCTAGTGGGTGTTGCTGCTCAGATCTTTGACTTAACTTCGTCAGGGGCTAGGATTGGTTCTAATAAGGCCATGAAGGCTATTTTTTTCCTATAACTAGGTTAATTAGGTTAATTATGATTCATCTTCCTCAATCCATTTCATTTATTTGAAGTTTCATCCTTCGATGGGTGGGGGTAAAATCCTAATGTTTTTCTACTTTCTTCAATTCTTCAAAAATGAGTTGTGATGTGGAACAACAATTTAGTTGGGTAATTCTTCGAAAAGAAGCTTTCCTTCTTGTCCGTATTAATAATTTAAAAGGATATATGTGGGTAGATAATCTTCTTGATACCCTTTATAATGATGAAGTGTTTTTCTTTTTTAGGTTTCGTTATTCCTATAATCTTTTTGATATTCTTTCAAATGGACCCTAGTTTTTTGCTGGCAAGTCTATGATTCTAAGATCATGGTGTTCGGGAATGCCTCTTAAAAAATAATCCTTCTCTATCTTCCCTATTTGGATCAATTTATGAAATATGACCCTTGATGCAAGAACTGCAGAAGGGCTCAACTACTTTGCTAGTGTGGTGGGAAATTTTTTTTTACTGATAAAGTAACAATTAAAGTTAGTCAGATAAATTTTTCCCAAATCGGTGTCAAAATTACTACCGAGAAGCATATTATAGAGGAAACTCTTTTGGATCTTGGTTATGGTTCCTGTAATTTTATTGAAGTTGATTATGGTTGGGTCCCTAAGAACAGAATATTTTTCAAGGTTTTTGGGCATCACTTTAATCAATGTTTGAGGTAGTGGAAGGATGATTCTTCCTCAGGTTGGACTAAGTTCATGACGAAGAAACATGTTTATAGAAGGAAGAAACAGGTTATATCTCTTGTTAATGATCCTAAATGGAAAGAAAAACTTATATCTATGGAGAAGAAGTCACCTGTTCCTAGGGGTGCTTCCTCTTCCAGAGATTTTATTGTTCTTCAGGAAGATGTTGCGCCTGTCCACAATCCACGTAGAGAAACATTTTTGATTTATTCATAGGATTCTGTATCCTTGGTCATTATTGAGATTAAGGAGGAAACATTCCTATCAAAAATCCATTTTTCCGTCTTTTAGAGTTTTCTCCTGGTGTTGATGAATCTTCTAGTGAAGGTGATCTTCCAGTTTCTCATGCTAGTGAGCCTATCACTCCTGTAGTGTCACTGCCTTCTAAATGTGTGGAGATGTACCTTCCCATCCTTATATGACATGATTCTGTTACACTTATTTCTCATGGTGATAGTTTTGATTTATCTACTTGTCCATCCCCTAGATCTGGTTAGTCTTCCCTGACCAGGTTAGTCCCACCTCGTCTATCTTAAGTGACAACTCACTCTCAGACAAGATTCTCAAGGTTTATGAGTGTGATTCCAATAGGGTTATAATAAAAATTAGTCCCTTGTATGATAGATCTATTTTCCCTCTTCCAATAATGTTTAATTTTAGTTATTGTAATGTTAGGGTACTCAATACCCCAATTAAACATATGGAGGTTCAGGATTGTATTCTTTCTAAAAATTTGTCTTATTTGGGGCTGGTGGAGACTAAAATTAATAGTGATTTTCTTACAGCCACCGTGAAGAATATCATACCGGGTTGGAGTTTTCTATCTAACCACTATTATTCTACTGTTGTGCGTATTCTAGTGATTTGTAATCCTTGATTTTTGATTATTGAATCCCAAATGGAATCCCCTCAGATCATTGAATGTGTGGTTTGGGAAATCAAGGTGGATGTTTCATGTGTTTATTTCCTTTGTTTTTTTAATTCTATTTCTGACCGCATGATACTTTGGGAGGTTATTTCTACCCATAAATCCCTTAGTATTTCTGATACTTTTATTCTTCTTGGATAATTTGATGCATTTAGGTTCCCAGATGATGGAGTTGGAGGCTGTCTGGATTGGTTTTCTTCTATAAAGGAATACAACATGAGTATTGTTGGTGCTAATCTAGAGTATATTAGATGTTCTGGAATGAGGTTTTCTTAGAGGAAGGGTAATATAATGGTGATGAGGAATCTTGATAGAGCCTTGGTCAATACTATATGGTTGTCCATGTTTCCTTCTTTAGTGGCTGATTTCTTACCTTTTGGTTAATCTGATCACACTCCTATTATTATTATATCTAGGGAGGGTATTAACCCTAGATATTTTCCCTTTAAATTATTAAATCATTGGGCTGATTATGAGAGATTTCTCTCTTTAGTTTCCTCTGCTTGGATCACCAATTTTTTTGGTTTCAAAATGTTTCAGGTTTATCTGAAACTCAAGAAGGTTATGCCAGCCCTTCGCGAGTTTCATGCCTAGGTGTTTTATTGGAAAAAATCTAAGATATCCTTTATCACATGAATTTTTATTCATTATTGAGCATTTTAATGTTATAAACTTTTCATCAACATACTGATAAATTAATTTTTGGAAGTTGTGCATTGCATTTGGAATAAATGTCGGAATTTTCATTGGGGCGTGCATAAACCAGGTATATCAAATTTCCATTGTTAAATGAATAATATTATTATTAAGTACTTATTATGCCTTATAATTTTTTTTCATGAAGCTTTATAAAATGGAACCTAATTGTGATGTTCATGTAATTGTAATGTACTCAGCTTTTTAGGGTTTCTCTTGATCTTGTGGGTGAAATTGATATGTTTCAGTTCCACATTTTCGCAAAAGTTTGGTCCTTGGAATCTTTCTATTACTTTGTGGGATTTTTTTTGCAATTCATGTTAATTGAGGTTCTTATAGCCAATAAATATAATTTTAAAATCATTTTGGTTTTGAATAATTGAATAGGATGGCTTGAGTAGAAAAATCAAAGGAGATCTGGGTGATTAAAGAGTTTTAAATTTTCAGATTTGTTACTTTCAACTGTAAGGTTTTATACTTATTATCATCTATTTCTACACCATTTCCTTGTTTGTTTTTTCAAGGATTCCAATTTTTTTTGTATATATTGAATGTTATTCTTGTTTCTTGTAACCATTTGAGAAAACCACATAAAATACTTTTTCTTATTTCTTAAGTTTGTTTTGTTTTGTGTTATCCATTTTTTGATCATAAGGAGCTACAAAATACTAAAGAAAATGCTGTCAATTGGTTATTATTAGAAATTTTTAAATAATTATAGTATTATATTCTTATTATGTTATATAATATTGTGTAATTTAATTCTTTAATTCCTGTTTTATTAAAATAGATTTGGGGTTTGACCCCTCGTATAATCCATTTGATCTGATTTCATCCTTTTTGTTCCTCCTATTTACATACCCTGATAGTGTACAAGACATGCTCATTGTATGTGTATTTTAATTCCTTAATTTAGGTTCTCAAAATTTTATTCTATAGAGCTTCTTAATGCATCAATATTCATCTAAAAATAAGATTTCTTCAGTTAAAATTCCATAAAATCAATTCTATTTGAAAATGTGTAAAAGATGTGAATTCTAATTTGAGTATATTTTTTTGTATTTTTTAATTTTTTAATCTAAAAATGGATATAAATCAATTAAATCATTTCACATATCCCTAATAATGATACCAATTCATGGTTATATAAATCATGAGCATAAATATTGGTTAGCACTGGGCCATCTATACAAATATAGTTTTTGGAAAATTCACTAATTAACTTATGTGTGGTGGAGGAAAAAATATTGAATGGTGGTGTTTTTTGTGTGATAAGTAAGAAATATAAATGTTTTAATTGTTTTTATATTTAATTTGAGTGTATGAGTGTATGGTATAGGGAAGTGAGAGAAAAAAAGATAAAACAAGGATGTCAAATCCAATGAGTGATGTGTGAGGAAATTGGGTTATTAATTGACCATGTAAATCAAACCAACTGAATTATCAGAAAAAACTAGCTAGAAAAATCATATAGTCCCCAAAATACACTCTCATGGTATCAAAGAACATAATAATACAATCAAGAGTCCGTATGAGGTTACTCTGGTCTTCTAGCAATATTGGTTAAGTGAAATTTCTATGATTTTGCTATCGCCGCACCCCTTGAACTCTCATTCTTTAAGACACACTGATCAATGCTTTAGTGCACAATTATGGTTTTAACTCTTGTTTTCTCACCCTCAATATTGAATCAATTAACCTTTTATAAAAAGTTAATATCATTATCTATTAACTCATGAATAATAAAAAAATATGGGGTTTAAATTCCATATAATCCAATAGTCAATCACATCCACCTAATCCCCATATGAATGTCTAGACAAGCATACTAAATATAAAGAAAACCATGTACCTTATTCTATTTATTCACTTCCTTGTTTTTATGGTATGTTTGAGTTCTGTGCATTTCATGAGTGATTTATTGTTGCAGCTATAGAGAATATCTGCACTGATGTTCTACACTTGATGAGAGTTTGCTTTGGTAGTTTTTTAGCCTGCGGTGCTTTATCTGGGAAGTGATCACTTGTGTTATTTTATCTCCATCTTGTATGTTATTACTCGTACTATTTGATACATTTCAATGCTTAGGTTAATTTGTCTCTTGGAGGATACAAATAATTGATTATGAGGTGTTCAGGCTCTCTTGGAGTTGTTTCCTTTATTGGATGAGGTGATTTCTTAGTACAAGGTAGGAGGATGTTCAGGCAGGTATGATGCATTGTGAGATTTAGTTTGAGTTTTCTTGTTAACTCATCTTGTATCTCCCTCAATTACCTAATGGTGTAATTTAATTACACCTCATGCATGTGTTTTTACACTTCTAATTTTTTAATATATTTATTTTGGGAATGAATTGGGTGAACAATTCATGTCATAGCTGTAACGTCTTGGTTCTGGGTGCCACCCAGAGGTGCCCCGTACCCGGTTGGTCACATGGACTCAAGCGAATTTCCCCAAATGTAAAAGGATTCTGACTAGTAGAGAGGGCCTTGGGTGTGATAGTGGGGAAACTATGCCCTTATTGGCCGAGTAATGCAGTAGAAATAAATAGGTAACAATAGCGGATTCAGAAATAATACCATACAATAGAAAGCAGTGGAAGTCTGAAAGTAAATAAACAACTACAACACACACACACACACACAAATATATATATATAATTATGTATGATACATGTATCTAGGAAATAATCCAAACAAGTCACAATGATGGAATACAGTTCTAAACCAAAGTACAATGGAAAATAAGTAAAAAACTCCTCAGTATCGCAAGCCTCAACTTGGTCCCATGCTCTCCAGCTCCACAACAATCAAGTACCTGAAGTAGAAGGGTGCTTTCCCTTATTTAGAACTGCATCAATATAATCTATTTGGGTGAAAAAACATGACCCAAATAGGTTGTGAGACGAATCCCAGTAGGCAACCAACCAACGATCTGTGCCTAACAGTAAGTGAATACATATGGTAGACAATATGCAAAATGAAGCAATAAATAAGGAAGTAATAAAAAGTGAACAATCCTATAGTTTCAATTACATTCATTTTAATTATCAAATTAAGAATCTAAACAAACACAAGTAACCATCTGAGAAGTAATCACAGCTTAACCCCTATGGTTCAATGTTAAAACAGACTCTTTGAGGAAGTAATCACCATCAATTCCTTCTATGGTCTTGTATCGGTAACTATAGACACTCTGAGGAAGCACTCAACATCCAATTCCCCCTATGGTATTATAATAAGGAACAACATACACTCTAAGTGAGAACAAATTCCACCCCCTATAGTCTCACAACATAAAGGTAAACATACACTCTAGGGAAGCCCTCAGCATCTATCCCCCCTATGGTCTACTACATCTGGTTCCTACGACCCTGTGTAAGTCAATCGTGCACAACGATATATGGTAGCCAAAGTAAACCTCATGAACTACTTGTGTAATGTCTCAGATTTTTCCGTTTATTATTTTAAATATTATATGGAATTATTTTGAGATCAGACATGGAGGTGGCACATCATTCCGAGGTCCATTGATCCCAGAATGGTGGGTTGAACTTTTTTTAAAGTTATGTGAGTCGACACTTGTGCGCGGTTGTGGAAGTTTCTAAACGGATTCCCAGATTAAAAATGTGAGGGCACCATTACGTCTGGGATGATGACTTTTCCTAAGAACGACTCTATCCTCGATCGACACAGGTCGTCTGCAAAGTTTAATTTTGGGCGTTTTAAAATGGGGAAATACTTTAGAAGGAATAAAATAAATTAATGATTTATTTTATTATTTTAAAACTTTTCCTTTTTTTACCACAACCTAATATTCCCCTACAAATGAATCCTTATGGAAAATTCGTAGGGTTATCCTCATAACCCTACGAGTTGAGAGAGAGAGATTTATCTTGGAGCTTGGGCGGAGGAGGACGCGTTGGAAAACGACGACAGATCAAAATCGAGAATCATTACACCGACGTTAAAGGATCACGACAACAACAGAAGCGCAGTGTATTCATCAACTATCGATCCTTTCGAAAGGTAGGGGTTGTTATTTTGATTTCTTTTCCCCATATTTAAGTTTAAACGACGAACGCGGATCAACCACGAACAAGTTGATCCGCGGACTCATACGTTTTTGTGGGAGAGATTTTTCTTCGGGAAGATTATGGGGAATTGATCCATGCTTTATGTTGTTATTGATTCTTGCTCCATTTAAGCCTATTAACGGGAGTGGATCAATGCCGTGACGAACGATGGTAGAGGTTCGTTCCTCAATTTGTTTATTTGGATTTCGTCCTCCTTTTTCCCTGCGCGTTCTTCGCGTTCTTCGCGGGGCGACGAACAACGGATCGTTGCACATCCGTTCTGTGATGGAAAGATCCCAAATCAAAGGTTCAACATTTCAACGACCTTGTAGAGGTGCATCGACGATGGCAGATGACGAATCAGACTGGATCAGAAAGAGCGTTCTTTGAGCGTTCTTCGTGCGGGAAGATCAAACGCATTTTTGGAGCCGATCGAATGTCCGAAAACACCGGAAGCGGCTTCGTGGCGTCAGGGTGACCAAAACCTGAAGGTTTTGTGGCAATTGGACGGCTGAATCAACGTTCGGAGCAGCGCGGGATGCGCGTCGGTGAAGAGCGCCGTTTCTGGAAATTTCCAGAATACACGGCGTGTACTTCCGAAGAACACACCGTGTAGTACTGGCGGTGGCGGCTAGGGTTTCGGGGTCAGAGAAGAATCACACGGCGTGTGACCCTGGTCACACGGCATGTTGAACCTTCCCTGAATCTCGGCGTGTACTTTGGGTAGTACATGGACACGGGATGATCTACACGGCTTCAGGAGGCACGACGTGTACAACTTGGCAGAGGTGGCTACGTGGAGCTCGGCGTGTATCCTGGGGATACATGGACACGGGATGGAGTACACGACCGTGTACTCCATCACACGGCCAGGCGAGGCCAGCAGTGCGGGTCACCCCGTGTGTAGATTACACGGGTCGATGTACACGGGTTGGTGACCGTGTACGGGCACATGGCCAGAGTACATGGAGCCAACCCCAGTTACCCAGACACAGCGTGTACTCCGTACTACATGCCGTGTACTATGTTTTTCTACATTACCATCCTCACGACACGGGCTGTTGTACATGGGCAGTACTCGGGGTCGGAAAACACGGTGTGTATCATTTCTACATGCCGTGTACTTTTTTGGAAAATGGCTTGGTCCTTTTGTTCACCGTGCCTTGAACATATTCCATTTGGGTTAATGCCCCTTCTTCTTGTTTCCCTGAGGGTCAGACATCTTTCCCTCACACAGGATAATGATCCCTTCCGCAAGACTTTCTGTGATAGAGTCAGGCATCCATCTGAGAGGCCCGAATCGAGATCCTTTATCCATTCGAGACCCTAGGTAGAGTTCGGCATCGACATGACCAACTCTACCGGGCATTGATCCTTTACCTAGAGGGTGAATTCCGGATGAGTCGTGGTATCCGCCATGGCCCTGGCAGAGATCCTCATCTGTCTATCGAGATCTTTCCCACTTAGGAGTATGTCTCCCATAATGAGTGATTCTATCTACCGTAACTTTTCCACTCAGGAGTGTGTCTCCCATAATGAGTGTAGCTATCTCTCGTGACGGTTCTCGACGAACAACACTTCTCGGACAGGCGTCATCAGATCTATAAGACTTGTGGAGTGTGTTCTCCCGGAATGAGTGCATCACGGAATCTTCGAACATAATCCATTACGGGGGTATGCGGTTGCGTGAATTGTCTCTAGACCACGGGTCTGGGTTTTGAGTATACCTAGTTTGTTTTATATGTTCTGTAAACATATACTGTGCATAGCTGACTGTACCTTTACTTTGTATTGCTTTGTGGTTTTTGGGGTCCTCTACTTAGTATTATTATACTCACCCCTGCACGGGCTTTTCCCGCACGTATGGTGTCTTGTGCAGACGAGCAACCTTTTGACAGAGTCCAGGGCGGACCAGGACATGACCGAGATTTCTGAGTTCCCTACAGGCTGAGGCATTCTTACGACCATAAGCGGCAGTCCCAGTACCTTTTGAGCTTACAGGTTGGACTTTGCAGTTTCAGACTCTTGTTTGTTTTATTTTTGGTGGGCTTGTATTTTTGGCCCAGTTCACTTTTACAGTACTCTACCTTTCGTCATACTCTGATGGTTGGGTTTAGTTGTATGCATGGATTTTTTTCCTTAGTGTTTTACATTTCAGTATTTGTGGGCTTGGAGATGTGTGCGTGTGTATAGGTACTTAGGCAATGCCTCCCATGTTTGTGATATGCCTACTCAGTGCTAGTCTCCATCCCCTGGCCTATTGGAGGCGGGCTTGGGGAGTCACGGCGTGGGCCCCACTGGGACGGGTCGTGACAGAGTTGTATCAGAGGAGTTCGGTTCTACCTTAAGACCAAGAGTCTGTGAGTTTGGTTTGGGGCAAAAGTGTTAAGTGTTTCGGGTTCGGATTTCAGGCCAGAGACCCCAGTGTTGGTGCGGTGGCTGATGTATCCATACACCAGGACTCTGATAACCTGCTTTTCGACCCAGTTCATGAAAACACTGGTTGTGGGGAAATAAAAGGTACATGCATCATATAGGAATGGGTTGTGTTTTTCATGTACTTGGTGTCAGCTATCTAGATATACTCATTGACCGTGACACATCTTGTTTCTTTACAGGATGCCTCCATGAATCATACCCACTAGGATTCAGCAGAACGATCACGAGGATGACCCCCTCAGTGATGAGGCTTCAATACAGGGACCAGCTCCCCAGGCGTTTCCACTAGGTGGTGCACCTGTTATACCACCACCAGTGGAGCAGCTAGTGGTACCTACAGTACCGACCGGCGAGGAGCGCAGACTTAGCACACTCCATGAGTTCCAAAGATAGAGACCCCTCAGGTTACGAGGCGAGCCCGACCCTCAGGTGGTTGAGGACTGGCTTGAGGCGGTGACCCGAGTTTTCCGTCTAGTGAGGACACCAGCAGACCAGATGGTGATCCTAGGAGCGAGCCTTCTTTAGGGTTCGGCGGGACGATGGTGGAGTCTGACCACGCAGACTCACGACGAGGAGACTCTTTAGTAGATGGAGTTTGAGCGACTCTTCAGGGAGGAGTTCTCTCCAGTTACACTGAGAGCTGTGCGCATCCAGGAGCTTCTTCATCCCCAGCAGGGTAGTATGCCGGTGGCTGACTATTCATCGAGGTTCACCAACCTTGCCAGGTACTTGATGGATATGGTTAGGGATTAGTACTTCAGGGCTCAGACCTTCGAGCGAGGTCTACGGTGAGATATCCGAGCTAGTGTCATGCCTCTATGCATTTCGACTTATGACAGAGTGCTCGAGCGGGCCTTGGTGATCGAGAGCTTCTTGGTGGAGTAGAGATAGCCACCGGCAGTCAGCAGCAGGCAGACAGGTGCGGAGACACCGATAGTAGGGAGTCGACGTCAGAAGTAGGGATCTAGATGTGGGAGACGTTATAGGAGGACCCAGGATAGGGGATCGATAGTCTAGGGCTCTCAGGCTGGATCCAGTCAGCCTAGGGAGAAGCGATGCTACGCATGTGACGGTAGGGGACATCTCGCTAGATATTGCCCGACCCGTCGAGCTTCTGACAGGGAAGTGGTGGATGGACCACCGAGGCAGAGGTAGAGAACAGAGCAGGCAGATCTTCCAGGCGGTGGATGTGGCAGAGGAGCAGGGAGAGATGTAGGTGGTGGTAGATACATCGACTTACTTCCACCACCACCCCCAGGAGGTCCGCACTAGGCTCAGGGAGCTGGGGGACAGGGACGGGGACAACTGCATGCGGTCGAGGCGTACGACCCAGGGGATCCAGGGATGATTCGAGGTATGATATGTGTCTTTTCTACCTTAGCTTCCGTACTCATAGACATAGGTTCCATTCATTCCCTTATAGACACATGTCTTGTACAAAACCTATAGATTCCGGTAGAACCGTTGACTCAATCCTTACGCTTGGAGACACCTACGAGAGGAGACTCAACGATCACACACCTTTGCAGACAGTGTGATCTTACCCTTGGAGGTGAGATTTTTGGTTGGAACCTCTTGGTGGTAGCGTTGAGGCCTTACGACGTCATTCTTGGTATAGATTGGTTATCTTCAGTCCATGCCCAGATTGACTGTTTTAGGCGAAGGGTGCGGTGTGTCTTCCGTGATGGAATGAGGTTTTCCTTTGTCGGAGAAAAGAAAACCCAGGCGGTACAAAATGGGCTCATTTATAGGAGGGTGCAGCCGATCACTCATGAGTTGGTTAGCCTTACCCTCGGAGCAGTGGATGTTGTGAGCTCTCAGTTCCCAGCAGTGGTGGCGGAGTATGAGGACGCCTTTCCAGAAGATGTTCCAGGGTTACCTCCCCACCAGGAAATTGACTTGTGCATCGACTTACACCCTGGGACGACTCCGATTTCCTCATCGGCATATCATATGGCTCCCGTAGAGCTTCACAAGCTGAGGGTGCAGTTGGAGGATTTGCAGAGCAAGGGTTTCATGAGACCCAGCGTATCCCCCTAGGTGGATCCAGTCTTGTTTTCCAAGAAGGCAGATGAGAGTTTGAGGTTGTTCATGGATTACCGGTGCCTAAACCAGGTGACGGTGAAGGACAAATATCCACTTCTGAGAATTGATGACCTCTTCGATCAGCTAAGAGGGGCACAGTGGTTCTCGAAGGTTGACCTTCGATCAGGCTATCACCAGCTACGAGTGAGGGATAAGGATATATCGAAGATGGCTTTCAGATGTCGCTACGATCACTATGAGTACTTGGTGATGCCCTTTGGCATGACGAACACCCCCGTAATGTTCATGGGGTTGATGAACCGGATCTTCCAGCCGTACTTGGACCGGTTCGTAGTGGTCTTCATCGACGACATCCTTGTGTACTTGGTGTCATAGGAGGAGCACGCGAGACACCTGCGGATGGTTCTAGACATAATTCGGGAGCACCAGCTTTATGGGAAGCTCTCAAAGTGTCAGTTCTGGATTCAAGAGGTCCACTTTCTGGGACATGTCATCTCAGTAGATGGAGTATCTGTGGACCCAGCCAAGGTGGAGGATGTGTTAGTATAGGAGCCACCTTGGAGCGTGATGGAGGTGCGGAGCTTCCTTGGGTTGACAGGGTATTACCAGAGATTCATTCCTGACTTCTACCAGATATCAGAACTAATGACAGCCTTGACTAGGAAGGGGAAACCCTTTGTTTTGATAGAAAAGTGTCAGCAGGCTTTCGAGAAGTTGAGACAGAGTTTGACGAGCGCCCCGGTCTTGAGATTCCCTGAGGAAGGCGTCGAGTACGTAGTTTTCTGCGACGCATCAGGGACCGGGCTCGACTATGTCCTGATGCAGCGGCATGTAGTGATTGCTTATGGTTCACGCCATCTTAGGCCACATGAGCAGAACTATGTGACCCATGATCTCGAGTTGGCAGCGGTAGTCTTCGCATTGAAGATGTGGTGACACTACCTTATGGGTGAGCGGTTCATTGTCTACTCTGACCACAAGAGCCTCAAGTATGTCTTCTCACAGAAGGATATGAGTCTGAGACAGAGGAGTTGGCTAGAGTTCCTACAAGACTATGATTTCGAGATCATCTATACTCCTGGTAAGGGGAACAAGGTGGCAGATGCTCTTAGCAGAAGGTCGAGATCACAGCTGTTGAGTGAGGATACATAACAGTTAGCCGCATTACAGTTATTCTTCATGGATGGAGAGGATACAGATTACCTACAGTCGATGGTTGTCACCCCTCCACTCTTACAGCGAGTTAGGGAGGCACAACTTGGGGATGAAGACTGTGTGGCTTTACGTGCTCAGTTATCCACAGGACATGCTCCCAATGGATATTCGTAAGGTGGGGAGCACACACTTCTTTTCAGAGGATGCACTGTTGTACCAGTGGGGTTCCAGGAGGAGGTCCTGAGAGAGTTTCATACATCCCACTTGGTGGTACATCCTGAAGTGGCAAAGATGTACCAGGATCTCCAACGACAGTTCTGGTGGTCAGGCATGAAGAAGGTAGTAGCAGAGTTCGTTTCTCGATGCCTCACATGCCAGCAGGTGAAGGCTGAGCACCAGGTTCCAGCGGGATTAGCTCACCCCTGGAATTCCCAGAGTGGAAGTGGGATGGAATATCAGTGGACTTCGTGACAATATTACCATGGATGTCCAAAGGGCATGATTGCATCTGGGTGATCGTTGAACGACTCACCAAGTCGGCCCACTTCCTAGCTATTAAGGAGCAGAGTTCCGTAGAGAGCTTGGGACGCCTCTACGTGTAGAAGATAGTTCGGATTCATGGTGTCCCCTTGAATATAGTCTTAGACCGAGACGTACGATTTACATACCGGTTGTGGAAGGGATTGCAGGAGGCTTTTGGGACTCAGCTACGCCTGAGCACAGTGTTTCATCCCCAGACAGATGGTCAGACGGAGAGTACCATTCAGGTTATGGAGGATATGTTGCGAGCCTGTACCTTGGACTTTGGTCATAGTTGGGAGGACCACCTACCACTGGTGGAGTTTGCGTACAACAACAACTACCACTCCACCATCGGTATGGAACCATTCGAGGCCTTGTATGGGAGACCTTGCCGGTCACCGCTTTGCTGGACTGACCCCAGAGAGTCAACACTCATGGGTCCAGAGTTAGTGCGAGCTACCAAAAAGAAGGTTCAGGTCATCCGAGAGTGGATGAAGACTGCCCAGATCCGGCAAAAGTCTTATGCTGACAGGCGACAGAGACCTATGGAGTTCGAGGAGGGAGACCACGTCTTTCTTCAGGTCTCACCTCGACGAGGGTTGTGGAGATTTGGCCGAGGTGGCAAGCTATCTCCGAGGTTCATTAGACCTTTCCAGATTCTGTGCAGAGTTGGCGAGGTGGCATACCGCCTAGCTCTACCGCCACAGTTGCATCAGGTAAATGATGTCTTCCACGTGTCACAGCTGAGGAGGTACGTGCATGAACCATCGCACATCATCGACTGGGGCGAGCTGGACATCAAGGATGGAGTGACCTTTGATGAGTAACCAATAGAGACCGAGGATCGGTAGGAGAGGATCCTTCATGGGTGATCGATTCCCTTGGTGTGCGTCCGGTGGCAGCATGAGAATCTTTAGGAGAGCACGTGGGAGCAGGAGGCTCAGATCCATGCCCAGTACCCTCATCTTTTTGAGTAGCCCTCGTTTTGGATTTTCGGGGACGTAAAGCCCCAAGGTGGGGAGAATGTAATGCCTTGAATTTTTCCATTTATTATTTTATATATTATATGGAATTATTTCGAGACCGGGCCTGGAGGCGGCACATCATTCTGAGGTCCAATGATCCCGGAATGGTGGTTTAAACTTTTTTTTAAGTTATGTGAGTCGGCGCTTGTGCGCGGTTGTGGATGTTTCTAAACGGATGCCCGGATTAAAAATCTGAGGGCACCTTTGCATCCGGGATGATGAATTTGCCTAAGAACGGCTCTAACCTCGACCGGCGCAGGTCGTTTACAAAGTTTAATTTTGGGCATTTTAAAAAGGGGAAATAATTTAGAAGGAATAAAATAAATTAATGATTTATTTTATTATTTTAAAACGTTCCCTTTTTTTTAGCACAACCTAATATTCCCCTATAAATGCATCCTTATGGAAAATTCGCAGGGTTAGCCTCATAACCCTGTGAGTTGAGAGAGAGAGATTTCTCTTGGAGCTTGGGCGGAGGAGGACGCATTGGGAAATGATGACAGATCAAAATCAAGAATCGTTGCGCCGATGTTGAAGGATCACGATGACAACACCAGCGCGGTGCCTTCGTTAATGATTGATCCATTCGAAAGGTAGGGGTTATTATTTCGATTTCTTTTCCCCGTATTTAAGTTTAAACGACGAATGTGGATCAACCAAAAACAATTTGATATGCGGACTCGTAAATTTTTGCGGGAGGGATTTTTCTTCGGGAAGATTATGGTGAATTGATCCATGATTTATGTTGTTGTTGATTCTTTCTCCTTTTAAGCCTATTAATGGGAGCGGATCAATGCCATGACGAATGAAAGCAGAGGTTCGTTCCTCAATTTGTTTATTTGGATTTCTTCCTCCTTTTTCCCCGCACGTTCTTCACGTTCTTCGCGGGGCGACGAACAACAGATCGTTGCGCATCCGTTCTGCAACACAACGATACCAAATTAAAGGTTCTACATGGAAACGACCTTGTGGAGGTGCATCGACGATGGAGGACGACGAATTGGACTGGACCGGAAAGAGCGTTCTTCGAGCATTCTTCGTGTGTGAAAAACAAACGCGTTTTTGGAGCTGATTGAATGTTCGAAAACATCATAAGCATATTCGTGGTGTTGGGGTGAAAAAAACCTGAAGGTTTTGTGGTGATCAGATGGATGGATCAACGTTCCGAGCAGCGCGGGAGGCGCGCCGGTGAAGAGCACCGTTTTTGGAAATTTCCAGAATACATGGAGTGTACTTCCGAAGAACACGCCTTGTAGTACTGGCGGTGGCAGCTTGGGTTTCGGGGTCAGAGAAGAATCACATGGTGTATTGGACCTTCCCCGAAGCTCGGCGTGTACTTTGGGTAGTACACAGACACTAGATGATCTATACGGCTTTAGGCGGCATGGTGTGTACAGCTTGGTAGAGGCGGCTACGCGGAGCTCGGCGTGTATCCCAGGGATACGCGGACACGGGATAGAGTACACGACTGTGTACTCCATCACACAGCCAGGCGATTCCAGTAGCGTGGGTCACCCCGTGTGCAGATTACATGGGTCGAAGTACATGGGTTGGTGACCGTGTACGGGCACATGGCCACAGTACACGGAGCCAACCCCAGTTACCCAGACACGGCGTGTACTCCGTTCTACACGCCGTGTACTATGTTTTTATACACAACCAGACTCACGATATGGGCCGTTGTACACGGGAAGTACCTGGGGTTGGACAACACGGCGTGTATCATTTCTACACGCCGTGTACTCTTTGGAAAACAGATTGGTCCTTTTGTTCACCGTGCCTTGCACATCTTCTGTTTGGGTTAGTGCCCCTTCTTCTTGTTTCCCTGAGGGTCAGGCATCTTTACCTAATGCAAGATAATGATCCCTTCAGCAAGAATTTCTGTGATAGAGTCAGGAATCCATCTGAAAGGCCCAGATCGAGATCCTCTATCCATTCCAGACCCTAGGTAGAGTCAGGCATCGACGTGACCAACTCTACCGGGCGTTTATCCTCTACCTAGCGGGTGAATTCTGAATGAGTCGCGGTATCCTCCATGGCCCTGGTAGAGATCCTCATCTGTGTATTGAGATATTTCCCACTCAGGAGTGTGTCTCCCGTAATGAGTGTAGCTATCTCTCATGATGGTTCCCGACGAACAACACTTCTCGGACGGGCGTCATCAGAGCTATAAGACTCGTGGAGTGTGTTCTCCCGGAACGAGTGCATCACGAAATCTTCGAACAGAATCCCTTACGGGGGTATGCGATTTCGTGACTTGTCTCTAGACCACGGGTCTGGGTTTTGAGTATATCTGGTTTATTTTATATGTTCTATAAACATATACTGTGCATAGCTGAATGTACCTTTACTTTGTATTTCTTTGTGGTTTTCGGGGTCCTCTACTGAGTATTGTTATACTAACCCCTGCACGGGCTTTGCCCGCACGTCTGGTGTCTTGTGCAGACGAGCAGCCTTTCGACAGAGTCCAGGGTAAACCAGGACATGACCGATCTTTCTGAGTTTCCTACAGGCCGAGGCATTACTATGACCACGAGCGGCAGTCCCAGTACCTTTTGAGATTACAGGTTGGACTTTATAGTTTTAGACTCTTGTTTGTTTTCTTTTTGGTGGGCTTGTATTTTTGGCCCAGTTTACTTTTACAGTACTCTACCTTTCGTCGTACTCTGATGGTTGGGTTTAGTTGTATGCATGCATTTTGTTCCTTAGTGTTTTACATTTTAGCATTTTTGGGCTTGGAGATGTGTGCGTGTGTACAGGTACTTAGGCATGCCTCCCATGTTTGTGATATGCCTACTCGGTGATAGTTGCCAGCCCCTGGCCTATTGGAGACGGGCTTGGGGAGTCACGGTGTGGGCCCCACTAGGAAGGGTCGTGACAACTTGGCTAAATAGTCTATATCATATCACAACATGTCAGATAAAATCACTCCATCCTAACAACACTAGGCATGGAAAATAAAGCAGCCTGACAAGAAAATCTAGACCGAATAGTCCATAACAAACAAGCATGAGAAAACACATCCATATCCTGGAAAGAATAACCCTATTTACAATAAAATACCTATAATCAATAAACAAAGACATAGTAGTCATTAACAGGGCTAAAATCCATAAACACCCAATACCCCGTTCTAGGGTATTGGGAACTTCTGCATATAAAATTCAAACACTAACTATAGAAAGGCACAAACCACCTACCACGACGTTGTACGATCAATATAATCTAGATTCATCCCTTGAATCAACCTAGAATGCTTTATATCTAAAAAAATCTCAACAATGTTCAACCAATGATATCTCATGAGAGAGGAGAAATAAAGAGATGAGGTTCTAGAAGAAATAAGAACTCACTGTGGTGATTCTAATGCAATTGATGGAGGTTGATTTAGAGAATGGATGGCGAGTCAGGGTCTCAAAGAAGATTTGGTGATCTTCGATTGCTCCTAGATGAGACAAAGCCAAAAGGAGGCGTTTCTACCAATTAGACATGACCTTGGTCTGATATAACGAATAAAAAGAAAAGTACATGGTGTGTCTTTTAAAAGTACACAACGCGTACTTGCCTTTATCGGGCCTTGATTTAGGCGGCCTCTAGGTCACCCCACATGACCATGTACATGACCATTACATGGCTAGTACATGGTCACCCGCGGAAACTAGGTACATGGAATGTACTCCAAAGTACACAACTTGTACTCCAAAGCACATGAAATGTACTCCTTAAATTTCTAGATTCTCCTCTTTTTCTCAAAAACACCATAAAAGATAAAAACATACTTGAAATGAAGATCTAGGTTCTTAAAATCTTCCCCCCTTAAATAAATTCATCCCTGAATTTTCATAGCAAGGCAGTGTAGAAGAATAATCCTCAAACAACTCCAGCCACTGCGATCATACGTCGGCCTCCCTCTCCCAAGTCTCATCTTGTACTCTCTTGTGATGCCATAACACTCATACTAGAGGAACAAACCAGCCACAGAGAACCCTTGAACTGTGATCAACAATCCAGATAGGATTCTCCTCGAAAGATGCATCCACTTCTAGCTCAACCTCCTCGGGTTGAAAAACATGAGACGTCTAATGTACCGACCCCAGTTGCCTGGAGCCGGTGCCTTATTAGCATACAAACAAGGAACACGAATCCCAAAGGACCAAGTAGTTTAGTATTATTATAAAAAAGTTACATTCATAAGTTTAACATTACAACATGAAGGAAAAAACAACACTAATTTATTCCAGTAGAAACATCACGTCTCCTAGATTATGCTTGCAAGCCATTCATAAATTACTTCTTCATGTCCTGAGAAAATGAAACATAAGAAAGGGGTGAGATCAAACACTCAGTAAGAGTAAGAAATATAGTGGAAGATAATATAAACATTAGACATGGTGAATAATTGAAAATACATGCCTTTAATAATAAACTTGAACACATTATGGCAGAGAATATGAGCTGAGTAAATAATGTCATAATAAAACCTAATCATGGGTATTCTACTAGTTGAATAACCACACGAACTTTCAATTACTAGCTTCATAATGAGGTAAGTGAATATAAAGAACAATATGAAATATTTTTTCATTTCCTCGTCCAAGACTTATAATGATTAAGGCCTTGGCCAAAAATCCATATCACATTGGGAAAGGCCTCGTCCAATTCCACGTCTAGTTGTCTCATGAGACCTACTGATGCATCGAGGGGATATAGCAGGCCCCAACCATCACATAATAAGTCCAATACATTCCTCATATGAGCGGGTATAAACATAAGAAACATATACATTCATATTGAAACTATCATATGAAATGTAACTATCTTTCCTCAATCATTAAACATAAAACACTAACCATTCCGAGTAATATAGTGAATGGTTTTAGGATAGATCATCCAAAATAGAGTTAGTAATAAACCATTAAATCAAATGTGGTAGATGAATTCATAAATTATTAAACCCAATAATACCATGGAATCAACAAGAGTGTTGAATTAAATGAAAACACTCTTATAAAATCATTAAGCAATTCTGGAGATAAATACTCTTTTATTTTGAAAAGAAGAGTTATTTTGGAAAATTCTTTGTATAAAACCAGAAGTTAAGTAAGATAGTATTTTCATAATAAAATGAGTGATTTTATAAATTTACTGTTTTCCAAAAATAGATTATAGAGTTCCCTTGAAAATAGGTAATAATTTGAGAAATTTCCTTGAATCGGGCTTGTATTTTTGAAACAATTTTGAAAGTTCCTTTTAAAACGTGTAACTATCCATAAAATAAGGAAGGATTATGGTTTTTAAACATATATATGATACTCACACAGAATATATGAGTATTACATAACAATACATAATAATTTCATTGAGGTATTTTGACAATGGAAGTATCTCGAATGAAAATGGAAGTTCGGGTGAAAAAACCCTTACCTTAACTCCAAAAGTGTTCCTCTTTTGAACATAAGATCATGGAATATGAAATTATACTTATTAATAAATTATTTAAGAACCTATTAGACATGTATTTAGTTTATAATAATTCTGTTTAGTTCATTTATAACCTTATTTCTAAGTTATTATATTGAATTTCGTTGTTCCGGGGTGTTCGTTTTCTTTATTTTCATAATCGGTTCACTGGTTTTTAAGTAATGGAGTTCATATGGAATGGTTATAAATCTCCAGGATTGGAATTATATATTATTTATGAACTTAAATAATTGATAATGGTCATTTCTATCATTTGGTTACATGGAACGAGGATGAATCATTAGATGACAACCACTTCAATTATTCGGCGGTATTTGGATTATTATGAACTAGTTTTGTCATATAACTTAATTATATGTACATATTATGGTTCCTGAATATTAATTATGTTATAATACATATATTATAGTCTAGTTCAACCATAAATATGATTTCATGACTAGTAATGACAAATAAATTGAAGAACGAAACTTCGTCGTCCACGAAGGCTATAAATTGGAACCTCATGGACATTGATTTCGTTTATAAAAATAAATGGGAGGGAGTAAGAATATTTATGATGGTTATTCCATTCACATGATATAATTCCATTATATAGATGATACTAGAGTTAAAATGATCATTTGTACAGAGGAGGCGTGGTTAGGATAGAAAAAGAAGATAAATTGAAATGAAACCAAATGAAAAAGAAGGGTGCTTTACCTCTTGAAATAACCTCCTTGAGAATCTACTTAAGGGAAGGGGTTTTGGTCTTTTGGAAAGACTAAAAGATTTTTGGACGTGGGGTGATACTAGGTAAGGGTAAATGGGAAGAAATTTGAGAAGCTTCAAGGCTTAGAGGAGTGAAGAGAAGAGGGAGTGGTGAGGGGTTTTTATAGTGGAGGAGAGGAGTAAATTTTGAATATTTAATTAATTATTTTATTATATCCCTCAAGACAACCAATAGTGTTGTTTCATGTGACCCCTAATAGTAATAAGTTCATGTGAGTTTAAACCAAGTGTCCTTACATCACTTATGATGTCATAAATAGTGTATTTAATTGATAATTTGTATATACGGTATTTTATCATATTTCACTATTCATAAAAAATTCAGGAATTTCAAAAAATTCCCAAAAATTCTCCCCTACCATTTTTCGATGTGTATAATTAAAAAGTGAACTCCATTTTTCAAAAATAATTTTCAAAATATTATTAATTTAATTTTTAAATAAAGTCATAGTTAATTCGAAAAATAACAATCTTAGAGGTATATTTAGTTTTATGTGACATTGAAAAATTAATTAAGATCCCATTATAATATTACCTTAAGAAAATAAAATAATATCATTATTTACTATTCATAAGGGTCATATTTCTATTCATATTACTATTCATAAGGGTATGTTACTATTCACCAAAAATCAAGTTTGTTCTATCAGACTCCAAATGACTTACTGAAAACAACTCTAGATGACCATTTTTCAAAATTCAAAACATAGAAGAGGAAAAGTTGTGTTTAATGGATAGATTATAAAATTGCATTATATATTTATTTTCAAAACCTTGGGGAGTTAGAAGACAGTTTTTAGAAGTAACACCGTAGTTGAGAAACGTAAAAGACGTCATGCATAGCCTGGTACCTATGTGGTAACTGCAACTGATAGTAAACCGACCCGACTCTCTCCAAAACCTCAAACAGTCCAACATATCTTGGAAAAATCTTGCCCTGTCTTCTAATCCTCCCGTGTCCCAACCTCAGTGTGACAAGTAGGAAAACCTGATCTTCTACCTCGAACTCCAGAGGTCATCATCTTCGATCAACATAAGACTTCTATCATTACTGTGTAGTAGCCATACTATTCCAAATCCACTCTATCTTTTCTGTGGTCTCCTGAACAAGATGAGGTCCCAACATAGTCGTCTCTACTACCTATAGCCAACATAAGGGTGATCAGTATGACCTACCGTACAAAGACGTATAAGATTCCATCTAAATAGTTTCTTGAAAACTATTATTGCAGGCAAACTCCACAAGAGGTATGTGCTTCTCCCAAGAGCATCCAAAATCTTGGATGCATGCTCGAAGCATATCCTCTAGCACCTGAATCGTACACTAATATTGTCCATCTATCTAGGGATGGTTAGATCTACTCAGAAGTACCTATTTATCCAAAGCCCTCTATAGTCCCTTCCAGACATGAGAAGTAAAACATGCATCCCTATCTGAAATGATGGAGTGTGGAACCTCATGTAGACATAAACTCTCTTGGATGTAGAGCCTTCCTAGATCATCTACACTGAAGGTCTCCTTGATTGGAAAGAAGTGAGAAACCTTCGTGGGCCTGTCAATGACAACCCATACTGGATCATTCCCTCAAGGTGACCTCGAAAAACATGTCACGAAGTCCATTGAGACATCATTGCACTTCCACTCGGGAATGACTAACTACTGCAAAAGATCTGCTGGTCACTGATGCCCCGCCTTCACCTATTGAAATGTGGAACACCTCATCAAAAAACTAGCAATATCTCTCTTTATACCTGGACACCAATACTGACGGTGCAAATTTCAATACATCTTGGTGAAACCAAGATGAATTGCCCAAATTGAATAATGAAAGTCCCGCATCAGCTCATCACATATGTCTACTAACACCCATACGCACCCATGAAAATGAAAGATCTCATCCCTTCCTATAGTCCATCCAGGAACAGGGTTCTCTCTTGACACTCTCTCTCGTTGGACTAGGCCTTCAGAATCTCATAGCTGCCTCATTCGCACTCGATCAAGTAGAGTAGAGGTAACATCTACAAAAGAAAGAAACGTCTTCCCCTTTCTATCATGCACCTCCCAAAACATCTCAGAGAATAGAGCTATATGATACCACTCAATACTGGCCTCCTTAAATGATTGTATCTAAGTCTTCCTACTCAGCGCATTAGCTACTACATTGCCTTTCCCAGGCATATAGGTCAGATCAAAGTAAAAAGATTGAAGGTACTCAACCCACCTTCACTATCTCAAATTCAGATCACACTGAGTGAAGATACACTTGAGGCTTTTTTGATCAGTGAAGACCACAAAATGATCTCCCAAAATATAATGTCTCCAAAATCATAAATTATGAACAACTGCAGCCAAATAGAGATCATGCATTGTGTAATTCCTCTCATGTGGCCTCAACTACTGAGACCCATACACAACGACTCCTTCTCCCTATATAAGCACTGCTCCGAGCCTGATACCTGATGCGTCATAGTAAACTGTATAACTCTTTCCCAGCTTTGGAAAAAATTGTATTGGTGCTGAAGTCAACCTCCCTTTTAGCTCTTGAAAGGTAGTCTCATAAGAATCTGACCACAAGTACTTTTCACCCTTCTTAGTCAGGCCTGTTAGTGGCTCTGCTAAGTGTGAAAAGTTATGTATGAATGACTGTATTATCCAGCCATCCCTAGAAAAACTCACACCTCAAAGAAATTCTTCATCTTCTCCCAGGAAACTACTTCTCTCACTTTCTCGGGGACTTATGATACTCCTATCTCTAAGATAACATGACCCAAGAAGTGAATCTAGTCCATCCAAAAGTGGAATTTTGAGAGCTTAGCATATAAATGATGCTCTCTCAGTGTACTCAAAATGATCTCAAGATGTGTGGCATGGTCGTGTCGAGTCTGAGAGTAAACCAAGATATTTTCCATGAAGACCACCATGAAAGAATCCAAGTATGGATGGAGCACTCAATTCATCAGTGCCAAGAAAACTGCAAGTGCGTTCATGAGACTGAATGACATAACCACATACTAATATAGACTATACCTGCTCCAAAAGGCTGTGAGAGGTATATCAGATGGTCTAACACATAAAAAATGGTAACAGGATATCAAGACAATATTCAAGAACACCCGAGCTCCTTGAAGATAATCAAATAGATCATCAATCCTTGATAAGGGATACCGGTTCTTGACCGTCAGTTGGTTCAGCTTCCGATAATCCACACAAAGCCTGAGAGTACCATCCACCTTCTTCGTAAAAAGGACAGGAGAACCCCAAGGAGAAGTACTGGGTTTGATGAAACCCTTTTACTACAACTCCTACAAATACTTCTTGAGATCCTGTAACTCTAGTGTAGCCATCCAATAAAGAGGAATGGACATCGGTGCTTCTCCTGACACAAAATAAATAGAAAATTCTACCTCTCGCTCCAGAGGTAAACCTGAAAAGTCCTCTGGAATGACATCGCTAAAATGATCGACCACTGGAGGAAAGTCCAACTATGAATTCCCCTTGTCATCTAGATATAGACTAACAATCTGGGTTGTAACTCCTACCAACCCATGATGCTCGGGTCCCACTCTACGTGGCTGGACAACCCATTTTGCCTTATGAAGAAATGATCCACCCTTTGATGACATGAAACTAACCCTTTGACGATAGCATTCAAAAACTTCCTGGAAAGAAACTAACCAGTCCATCCCGAGAATGAAATAATAGCCTGTCATCTCTAAGACATAGATGTTCCATAAGAAGTGACACCCACCCACCTCAAGAGGGAACTCCTTGCACTAATGTACACTATCTGTTATTTTCCCCAATGAAGTGTACAACATCAAGACATTAACAGAAGTAAAGATACAAAGCCCAAGGATGTCCACAAAATCAATAGATATGAAACTATAGGAAGCCCCTGAATCAAAAAGTGCAGAAGCTAGAACTGAGGAAAATAGATTCGTACCTCGAAATATAGAGGGTCCAGTATCCTACTCCATTGCAAAAGTATGGCCTGCACCACAATCCTATGATCTTGCCTGACCACACTGAGATAATCCACCCTATTGTTGCTGAAAGTCAGACAACTGGCAACCATGACCACAACCTCCACCTCGGCCTGAACGACCAGAAGAACTATAGTTCCCAGACTGATGAGAAACTGGTGGTCCTGATCTAGTACGAGGAGTCAAAACAGAACCCCTATCACCAGCTGCTGGTGATAAGATCTGATAGATGAACTGAAGATGTCCCATGTTCTACACGATTGGCACTCCACTGGGTCTCTCAGGCAATATGGCCTCGTATGCCTTATCTTCCCGAACTAGTAGGACACCACCTGGCTACCAAAATAAGTATCCCTCCTACTATTATCTCCATGTGTAGACTCCCTGTGGTGCTTCCTGATGTCAGTATGAGGGTCACCAACTCTAGATTCCAAACCGCTCTGGAATATAGCTCTAGAATACCTCAAGATTAAATCTATGATCAAAACTTGGTTGATTATAAAAGTGATGTAAGTCATCCTGAATATGTTCTCCTGAGATCGGATGTTGTGCCTACAACCATCCTCAAACTTCCTTGCCAGAAATAACTCATCACCTCCTAGGATGGGTGTAAAGAGTTGTAGCTCTATGAAGAAATAAGAATAATCTATAATTGAAAGAGTAACCTGCTCCAGAATCATAAATTATCGGGCTCATTCGGACCTCAAAGTCTCTGGGTAGAAGTAATCATAAAAGGCACACTGGAAATCATCCCAATCCATAACCTGATGGTGTCCTGCCTATGAGATCACATCCCAACATCTCTTGGTAGAATCCTAAAGAATATACATAGCGAGCGTCACCCTCCTCTCTGGACACATCTCTAGATGCTCGAAGATAGATATCATGACTTCTAACAACGACTCTACAACCTGAGGTCCTACATCCCCTGTGAAGGTGGGAGGATGATGCTATTAGAAAACCCACGTCAGCTCTACCATAGAAGGGGTAGGATGTGGTACTTCTTAGAAGGTCTGCATGAAACTTATTAATCCCTCTCGGAACTGTGCATCATCACCTATATCCAGAATAACGGCTGGTGCCAAGACTGACACTATAGGAGGATCTGCTGGTAGTCCCTAATCAACCATGTTCGGTGTCTGATCACTGCCCTGTAACTGGCGTAGAACTGGAGGACATCTCAGTGGTATGACTCTGCAAAGTTAAAATTACACCTTAGATAAATATTATCAATGATTGAATCTTAGATGTGTAAGAAAAGAACATGAGAAGAAAAAATTCAAGTTCTTCAAAACATGGATACACGACGTGTATAATTCCCTACACAACATGTCCCCTTAAGTATTTACATGGGCCTGTAATTCTGTCAAAACTGGTCATGTAACACCCCATACACACGGTGTGTTCTCATAAGACATGACATGTACTAGAATCATTTTTCCCTTCCTGAGTTCTTCTACATGACTTAACCCACACAATTCTCCTAGAGAAAGACTACATGGCGTGTTTATGCCAGACACGACATATACTAGAATGATTTCACCGAACCGTGTTGTTAGTCACATGAACGGTTACACGGTCGACCCTACACGACATGTTCAATCAGGACATGGTGTGTAATACCTGAGTTTCATACATCTGTGTTGTTGGTCACATGGATGGACACATGGTTTTTTACAACACAGAGTGTACGTTCGGTACACGACATGTTCCTCCAAGGATTTTACAACCCCGTGTCTCTTCCCACATAGCCAATGAAATGGTTAGAGACTACACAGTGTGTACATATTGTACACGGAATATACTTAAGAAAAATAGTTCCTTCCTAGATAGAAGGATACATGGTGTGTATTTATCACTACACGCCATGTATTCTGGGTTTTTATGGATAATAAGCCTCAAAAACTACTCTGAAACCCAAAAAAATACTGAAACGAACATTAAAGTGTCAAATTCTGATCTACGAGGGCCCATACTCCCCATGAATCAATGTTTGTAATCTTATACATGTCATATACAAGAATAAAAGTGCAATGATCTACCAAATTTCTATCCATGAGGGCCCACAAAACCTCAAGAACCAAAGTTTGGCATTCATTTAATGAAACCTTAAACAATACAATACCCAGTTAAATAGAAGGTATTTTATCAAGGCATCTATCACAACAACACGCATACAATAATGTACCCTAAATGGCATGGAAAGAATGCATGACATGTGATCTATAGTAAGTTCCTATATAATGCATGAGATGGAATACCCTCATATCATCAGGTTGCAACAGAAATAGAACCTCAATAATATCAACAATAATAGCACAAAACATGTGAATCACCTAATGGTGAAATCAAATCATCCATAATAATTGAAAAACCAGAAAAAATTGCAATAAATTTCAATAAATGAGGTAAATTAGCTTTTCCTTATACATGGGTTAAATAATCCCAAGAACAACCTATTAACAAGTACCTATTCCAACCTATCCCTAGATATAGGCTCTAAAGAGTAAGTCAAGAACAAAATAATTCTTCTGATAACACTTTGTAACATCCCAGTTCTGGGTGCCACCCAAAGGTGCCCCGTACCCGGTTGGTCACATGGCCTCAAGGGTATTTACTTCAACGTTAGAGGCTGCCGACTAGAAGCAAGGGCCTTGGGTATGATAGTGGGGAAACTATTCCCTCACTGGCAGAGTAATGCCTTGGAAATAAATAGGTAACAATAGAGGAAGCAGTAATAATTCCATACAACAATAAGTAGCGGAATACTAAAAGTAAATAAACAACTAGAACACACACACACACACACAAAGATATATAATGATGCATGATACATGTATCTAGGAAAGTATCCAAATAAGTCACAATGCTAGAATATAGTACTAAACCAAAGTACAAAGGAAAACAAGTAAACAACTCCTCAACATTGCAAGCCTCATCTTGGTACCATGATCTCCATATCCATAATAGTCAAGTACTTGAAGTAGAAGGGCTCTTGCCCTTATCTAGACCTGCAATAATATAATCTATTTGGGCCCAAAAGCATGACCCAGACAGGGTTTCAAAACAATCCTATTAGGAAACTTCCCAAAGATCCATGCCTAATAGTCAGTGAATACATATGGTAAACAATATGCAAAATGAAGCAATAAACAAGTAAGTACTCAAAAGTAAACAATCCTACAGTTTCAATTACATTAATTTTCATTATCAAATTAAGTAGCTAAACAAACACAAGTAACCCTCTGGGATGTACTCACAGTCTAACCCCTCTGGTTCAACTTTAAAACAGATTCTCTAAGGAAGCAGTCACCATAAATTCCCCCTGTGGGATCATATCGATAACTGTAGACACTCTGAGGAAGCACTCAACATCCAATTCCACCTATGGTCTCGTAATGAGGAAATACAAACACTCTCAGGGAGCACAAAGTCCACCCCCCCAATGGTCTCTCAATATAAAGGTAAAAATACACTTTGGGGAAGCCCTCAGCGTCCATTCCCCCTATGGTCTACTACACTAGGTTCACAGGGACCTGTGTAAGTCAATTGTGCACAACGATATATGGTAGACAAAGTAAACCTCAAAAACTACATGGATAAATAGTCTACAACACATCACATCATGTCAGATAAAATCACTCCATCCTAATAACACTAGGCATGGAAGACAAAGCATCCTAACATGCAAAGCTTGACCAAATGGTCCATAACAAACTACCATGGAAAAACACATCTATATCATGGAAAGAATAACCCTACTCACAATGAAATACCTCTAATAAAGATACCAAGACATAGCTGGAATTAACAGGGCTAAAATACCTAAAAACGAAACACCCCATTCTAGGGTATTGGGCACTTTTTCACATAAAATTCAAAGACTAACTACAAAAAGGCACAAACCACCTACCTCATCATTTTACGATCAATATACTCCGGCATCAGCCCTTTAATCGACCTAGAATGCGGTAGATCTAAAAACATGTCAAAAAATTTCAACCAAGGATATCTAATGAGAGAGGAGAAATCAAGAGATGAGATTCTAGAAGAAGGAAGAAGTCACTGTGGAGATTCCAATGAAATTGACGGAGTTCTATTCGGAGAATAGACAACGAGATGGGGGATCAGAGAAGATTCAGTGATCTTCAATCAATCCTAGATGAGACGAAGCCAAAAGGTTGCATTTATGCCAATTAGATGTGACCTCGGTCCGATATAACGAATAAAAAGAAAATTACACGGCGTGTATTTTAAAATTACATGGCGTGTACTTGCCTTCACCAGTCCCCGCTTTAGGTGGACTTCAGGTCACCCCACATGGCCATGTACTTGGCCGTTACACGGCCAGTAAACAGTCACCCATAGAAATTGGGTACACGACGTGTACTCCAAAGTACAAGGCATGTACTCCTTAAATTTCCATATTATCCTCTTTTTCTCAAAAAAACCAGGAAATAAAAACCCATACCTAAAAGGAAGATCCGGGTTCTTACAAAATTCCCCAATTAAAGAAATTCATCCCCAAATTTCCCTAGAAAAGAATCATAGAAGAATAATCTTCAAACAGCTCTGGCCACTGCGATTTTATGTCGACCTACCTCTCCCAAGCCTCGTCATGTACTCGCCCGTGATGCCATAGCACTCGTACCAGAGGAACAAACCGACCACGAAGAACCCTTGCACTGCAATCAACAATCCGAATAGGATGCTCCTTGAAAGATGTGTCCACTTATACCTCAACCTCCTCTGGTTGAAAAACATGAGACAAGTCTGAGAAGTAACACCATAGCTGAGAAACATTTAAGATGTCGTTCATAGCCTGGTAACTCTGAGGTAACTGAAAATGATAGGCAACCTACCCGGATCTCTCCAAAACCTCAAACGGTCCAACATATCTCATTGAAAGCTTGCCCTGTCTCCTAATCCTCATGTGCCCTAACTTCAGTGTGACACATAGGAAAACATGATCCCTGACCTCGAACTCCAGAGGTTATAATCTTCAATCAGCATAAGAATTATGTCATGACTGTATAGTAGACATCCTCTTTCAAATTGACTCTATTTGTTCTATGGTCTCCTAAACAAGACGAGGTCCCAACATAGCTGCCTCTCCTACCTCCAACCAACATAAGGGTGATCGGTGTGTCCTACCATAAAATCCTCATAAGGTGACATCTAAATAGTTTCTTGAAAACTATTATTTTAGGAAAAATCTACAAGCGGTATGTGCTTCTACCAAGAGCCTCCAAAAACTAGGATGCATGCTCGAAGCATATCCTTTAGCACCTGAATCATATACTTGGAATGACCATCTATCTAGGGATGGTAATATGTACTTAGAAGTACCTGTGTAACCAAAGCCCTATGTAGTCCCTACTAGACCCGAGAAGTAAAATGTGCATCCCTGTTTAAAAAAATGGAGTGTGGAACCCCATGTAGATGTACAATCTCTCAGATGTAAATCCTTCCCATCTCATCCACACTGAAGGTATCCTTGATCACCAAGAAGTGAGAAACCTTCGTGAGTCTATCAATGACAACCCATACTGCATCATTCCCTCAAGGTGACCTTAGAAAACCTATCACGAAGTCCATCACAACATCATTCCACTTACACTCGGGAAAGGGTAACTGCTGCAAAATCCCTGTTGGTCGCTGATGCTCCGCCTTCACTTTCTGACATGTGGAACACCTCATCATAAAACCAGCAACATCTACCTTCATAACTGGCCACCAATACTGATGGTGCAGATCTCGATACATCTTGGTGACACCAGGATGAACTGCCCAAATCGAGGAATGGAAGTCCCACATCAGCTCATCGCGTATGTCTTCTAACACCCATACATGCCAATGAAAATGCAAGATATCATCCCCGCCTATGGCCCATCCAGGAATAGGGTCCTCACTTGACACACTCTTTCATAGGACTAGGCCTTTTGAATCTGATAGCTTCCTCATTCAAACTCGATCAATTACAGTAGAGGTTACAACTACAGAAGAAAGAAACGTCTGCCCCTATTTGTCGTGCACCTCCAAATGCATCTCAGAGAATAGGGTCATAAGCTACCACTCACTGCTGGCCTCCTGAACTTCTTATATCTGAGTCCTCCTGCTCAGTGCATCAGCTACTGTGTTTCCTTTCCCAGGCATGTAGGCAAGCTCAAAGTCAAAATACTGAAGGTACTCAACCCACCTTCACCGTCTCAAATTCAGATCACTTTGAGTGAAGATATACTTGATACTTTTGTGATTAGTGAATACCACAAAATGCTATAGCAGAAGATAATGTCTCCAACAATGTAAAACATGAACAAATATAGCCAACTTGAGATCGTACGTCAGGTAATTCCTCTCATGTGCCCTCAAATGTCGAGACCTGTACACAATGACTCCTCCCTGCATAAGCACTACTCCCAGCCTGATACCTAATGTATCATAATAAACTGCATAACTCTTTCTCAACTCTGGAAAAACAAGTATCAGTGATGAAGTCAACCTCCCTTTCAGCTCTTGAAAGGATGTCTCACAAGAATCTGACCACAAGTACTTTTCACCCTTCTTAGTTAATCCCATTAGTGGCACTTCTACGTATGAAAATTTCTCTATGAAATATATTTAGTATCCATCCATCCCTAGACAACTTTTCACCTAAAAGATGTTCTTCAGCTGTTCCCAGGAAACTTCTGCTCTCACTTTATTAGGGTCTATTGATACTCTTGTCTCTGAGATAACATGACCAAAGAAGTTAATTTGGTCTATCCAAAAGTGTAATTTTGAGAGCTTTGAATATAAATTATGCTCTCTCAGTGTACTCAAAATGATCTTAAGATGTGTGACATGGTCATGTCGAGTGTGAGAGTACACCAAGATATCATCTGCGAAGACTACCATGAAAGAATCCAAGTTTGTATGGAACACTCATTTCATCAGTGCCATGAAAACTGTAGGCACATTCGTGAGAACGAACGGTATAACCACATACTCATATAGACCATACCTACTCTGAAAGGATGTAAGAGGTATATCATATGGTCTAATGTGCAAATGATTGTAACTAGATCTCAATCCAATATTCAAGAACACCTGGGCTCCTTGAATCTGATCAAAGAGATCATTAATCCAAGGCAAGGGATATCAATTCTTGACCGTAAACTAGTTCAACGTCCGATAATCCACAAAAAGTCTGAGGGTACTGTCTGCCTTCTTCGCAAAAAGGACAGGTGAACCCCAAGGAGAAGTACTAGTTTAGATGAAACCCTTTTCCAACAACCTCTCCAACTACTTCTTGATCTCCTGTATCTCTAGTGTATCAATCCTATAAGGAGGAATAGACACTGGTGCTGCTCTTGGAACAAGCTCAATAGAAAAGTCTACCTCTCGCTTTTGAGGAAAACCTAAAAAGTCCTCTGGAAAGACATCCATGAGACCTTTGACCACTGGAGGGAAGTATAATTGTGAAGTCCCCTAGTCATCCAGATATAGACTAGAAATCTGGGCTATAACTCCTCTCAATCCATGATGCTCGGGTCTCACTCTACTATCCTAGACATCCCATTCGCCCTTATGAAGAAACGATTCACCCTCTGGTGACGTGAAGATCACCCTACGATGATAGAAGTCGAAAACTAACTAGAAGGAAAATAACCAGTCTATCCTGAGAATGACATCATATCCTGTCATATCTAAGACATAGAGGTCCCATAAGAAGTGAAACCCACAAAACTCAAGAGGGAACTCCTTGCACTGACATACACTAGCCATTCTTGTCCCCAATGGAGTGTCCAACATCAAGAAATTAGAAGAAGTAAAGATACAGAGCCCAAGGATCACCAAAAAAATAATAGATATGAAACTATGGGAAGACCCTATATAAAAAAGTGCAGAAGCTAGAACTGAGTAAACTAGAATCATACCTTGAATTGTAGAGGGTCCGAGATCCTGCTCCTGGTGGGTCTGCTCCACCACAAAAGTCTGGCCTGCACCAAGGCCCTGTGACCCTGACTGACCACACTGAGCTAATCCACCCTGCTATCATTGAAATCTAGGTGAATGGATACCATGAAGAAGACCTCCACCTTGGCCTGAATGGCTGAAAGAACTCATGTTCCCAGATTGATGAGAAACTGGTGGTCCTGATCTGGTATGAGGAGTCGAAATAGAACCCATATCACCAGATGCTGGTGAGAAGATCTGACAGAAGCAATGAAGATGTCCCATCTTGCCACATGATCAGAACTCCACTAGGTCTCTCGGGAAATGTGGCCTCATATGCCCGATCTTCCTGCACTGGTAGTACACCACCTGGCTACCCAAAGAAGTATCCCGCCTACTACAATCTCCACGTGTAAACTCTCTGTAACGCTTCCTGCTGTCAGTCTGAGGGTTATCAACTTTGGATACTGAACCTACCTGGATTATAGCTCCAGAATCCCTCAATTTATGATCCATTATAAATTCCTAGTTGACTATAGAAGTGATGGAAGTTATCCTGTATATGTTCACCTGAGATCAGATGTCGTACCTGAGACTATCCTCAAGATTCCTTGCCAGAAATAACTCATGACCTTCTGGGATGGGTGTAGAACGATGCATCTCTGTGAAGCGAGAATAATTCTCCATAATTGAAAGAGTAACCTACTCTAGAATCATGAACTCTTAGGCTCAGTCGACCCTCAAAGTCTCTAGGTAGAAGTAATCATAGAAGGCACACTGGAAATCATCCCAATCCATATCCAGCTGGCATCTCGCCCGTGAGATCACATACCACCATCTCTTGGAGGAATACTGAAGCATATACATGGAGAGCTTCACCCTCATCTCTGGAGGTGTCTCCAGATGCTCGAAGATAGATAGCATGACTTTTAACCATGAATCTGCAGCCTGAGGTCCTCCGTCCCTTGTGAAGGTGAGAGGATACTACTGCTGGAAAACCTGCGTCAACTCTACCATAGAATGGGTAGGATGTGGTACTTCTTAGAAGGTCTAAATGAACCTCAGGAAGCCCTCTCATAACTGTGCATCAACACCTGTATCCAGAATAATGGTTTGTGCCAAGACTGGAACTACTAGAGGATCTCCTGGTAGTCCCTGATCAGCCATGTCTGGTGTCTGATCACTGCCCTATAACTAGGAAACAACTGGAGAAAGTATCGGTGGCATGAATTTGCAAGTTCAAATGCATACCTTTGATCCATATTATCAAGGATGGAAACATATAAGTGTAAGAAAATAATAGGATAAAAAAGCATTCATGTTCTTCAAAACATGGATACACGGTGTGTATAATTCCCTACATGGCATGTCCCCTTAAGTCATTACATGGGTGTATACTTCTGTCAAAACTAGTCACGTAACACCCCATACACATGGCGTGTTCTCCTAAGACACAACATGCACTTGAATAATTTTTCCCCTACCCGAGTTATTCTACACCACTTAACCCACACAGTTCTCCTAGATCAAGACTACATGGCGTGTTTTTTCTAGACACGACATGTTCTAGAATGATTTCACTGACCCATGTCCTTAGTCACATAGCTAGTTACACGGTCGACCCTACATGGTGTGTTCAATCAGGACTCAACATGTACTACCTGAGTTTCATCCATCTGTATCATTGGTCACACGACTTGAAAAATGTTTTTTTACAACACGGAGTGTACATCCAGTAAATGACATATTACTCCAAGGATTTCCCAACCCCATGTCTCTGCCCACACAGCCAGTGACACAGTTAGAGACTACACAGCGTGCAGATATAGTACATTGTGTGTACTTCAGAAAAATAGTTCCTTCCCAAACAGAAGGACATATGGAATATATTTATCATTACACACCGTGTATTTTGGGTTTTTTCCCAGATAATAAACCTTAGAAACAACTCCAGAACCCAGAAAACACTGAAATGAACATTAAAGTTCCAAATTCCGATCTTTGAGGGCCCATACTCCCCGAAAATCAAATTTTGGCATATTATACATGTCATATACAAGCATAACAGTTAAATGATCCACCAAATTCCAATTCATGAGGGCCCATAACACCTCAAGAACCAAAGTTTGGATTTCATTCAAAAAAACCTTACACAATCCAATACCCTCTTAAATAGTAGGTATTTTATCAAGGAATCTATAACAACCACATGCATATCTAGCACAACATCTATCAAAACAACATGCAACCAAAAATGCACCCTAAATGGCATAACAAAAATGCATGACATGTGATCTCTAGCAAGTGACTATATGATGCATGAGATGGAATACCCTTATCTCATCGGGTTAAAACAGAAATAGAACCTCAATAATATCAACAATAACATCACAAAACATGTGAATCACCCAAAGGTGAAATCAAATCAACTGTAATAATTGAAAAACCAGAAAAAATTGTAATAAACGAGGTAAATTGTGTTTTCCCTATACATGAGTTAGCTACTCCTGGGCACAAATTATTACCAATTACCTATTTCATCCTATCCCTGGATACGGGCTCCAAACAGTAAGTCAAGAAGAAAAGAATTCCTCTGATACCACTTTGTAACGTCCCAGTTCCGGGTGCTGCCTAGAGGTGCCCCGTACCCAGCTGGTCACATGGCCTCAAGCGCATTTCCCTAAAGGTCAGAGGCTACCGAATAGCAGCGAGGGCCTTGGGTGTGATAGTGGGGAAACTATTCCCTTATTGGCATAGTAATTCAACAAAAATAAACAGGTAACAATAGCAGAAGTAGTAATAATACCATACAACAGTAAGTAGTGGAAGACTGAAAGTAAATAAACAATGACAATGAAAACACACACACACACACATAATGATGCATGATACATGTATCTAGGAAAGTATCCAAACAAGTCACAATTCTGGAATACGGTACTAAACCAAAGTACATAGGAAAACAAGTAAACAACTCCTCAACATCGCACGCCTTAGTTTGGTCCCATGCTCTCGAGCTCCAAAATAGTCAAGTACTTGAAGTAAAAGGGCACTTTCCCTTATCTATACCTGCAACAATATAATATATTTAGGCCCAAAAGAATGAACCAAACATGGTGTGAGAAAAATCCCAGTAGGCAACCACCCAAAGATCTATGCCTAAGAGTCAATGAATACATTTGGCAGGCAATATGAAAAATAAAGCAATAAACAAGGAAGTAATCAAAAGTAAACAATCCAAAATTTTCAATTTCATTCATTTTCATTATCAAATTAAAAATCTAAAAAAACACAAGAAACCCTTTGGGAAGTACTCACATCCTAACCCCTATGGTTTAACTTTAAAAGAGACTCTCTAAGGAAGCACTCGTTATCAATTCCCCCTGTGGTCTCGTATCGGTAACTATAGAAACTCTGAGGAAGCACTCAACATCCAATTCCCCATGGGGTCTCATAACGAGGAACTACAAACACTTTGAGAAATCACAAATTCCACCCCCTATGGTCTTGAAATGTAAAGGTAAACAAACACTTTGGGGAATCCCTTGGTGTCTATTCCCCCTATGGTCTACTACACCAGGTTCCCATGAACCTGTTTAAGTCAATAGTTCACAATGATATATGGCAGCCAAAGTAAACCTCAAGAACTACTTAGCTAAATAGTATATAGCATATCACAACATGTCAGATAAAATCACTCCATCCTTACAACACTAGGCATAGAATAAAAATCATCCTAACAAGCAAATATAGATCGAACAGTACATAACAAACAAGCATGGGAAAACATATCCATATTATAGAAAGAATAAACCTATTCACAATCAAATACCTCTACTCAAGCAACCAAGACATAACATGCCTTAAAAGGGATAAAATCCCTAAACACGCAATACCTCATTCTAGGTTATTGGGCACTTTTTCACATAAAATTCTATTTTTTTTATTCAAGTTATTCAGATTTGGTTCATACTTGTATACCTACCTTTGAATAAAAGTTGGAATTATACTACAAAACATCTAAATTATAGGTGATGGAATGAGTTTGAGCTCTTACCAACATGTCTGATAGATCCTTCTTGGCAAGGAATTTTGGTGTTATCCCAAGAATAGACACCTCCCTCAAATTTCTATTTTTCTTAATCTACCCTTAGAATTTACTTTGATCCTATGTTTTTTATTCATTTTTGTATATATGGTGCTAGAGTTGGCTTGGACTGGTGCTAGAGATGGCATAACTGGTGTTGGAGCTGGCATGGATTGATGTTGTTGTTGGCATGGACTGGTGCTGGTTCGGGAGCTAGCATGGACTGGTGCTGGTGCGGGAGCTAGCATGGACTGGTGCTGATGCTAGAGCTAGCATGGACTGGTGCTGATGTTGGAGATGACATGGATTTTTGATGTCTTAGTAATGGAATAGTGCTGGTTCTATCACTGGAATGGACTGGTGCTATCACTGGCATGAACTAGTGATGGTTTTTTTCACTAGCATGGACTGGTGCTATTGCTGGCATGGGCCGATGCTGGTGGTGTTGCTGGAGTTGGCATAGAATGGTGTTGGAGCTGGCATGGATGGAGTTGGGTATGGGTCGCTGTATGGGGTGTTGTGATGGATCCTGTGATTTTGTATTAAATTTAATTATAAATACAATTATTATTCTTATAATTTTGAACTAGTATGAAAATGATCTTTCTGTTTAATAATTATATATTATATATAATAAATAAATTAATATAATATAATATTTTACTAGAAATAAAAATTTATAATTATTATTTAAATGTAATTTATAAAAAAATATTATATATTGGTAATATTATTACCAACAGATAAATTTTTATTAGAACCTATTTCTAAACATTTTAACCAACATATATATTATCTGTTGGTATTAATATAATTACAATAGAACTATTTTATCTGTCGTAAAAACATTTAGCGACAGAGTTTTTACCGACAGTTTAGTAACAAGGACATATATGTTGGTAAAACTTTTTACCAACATAAAATATACTTTTACCAATATATATTCCCCTATTAAAAAATTGAAATATTTTTTTAGTGCGTGAGAGTAGGTGATGGAGACCAAATTCCATCGGTTAGTGAGGCGGTAGTCTATTGTACACACGATCAATTGTTTGGTTTCCAATTTGATGGAATAGGATATGGATATAGGTCATTTCATTAACATAATAACACCTCAGTGTATTTAACACACTGTTTTTATTATATCATAATATTTTAAGTATATTTTATCGAGGTACAAGCAGAAAAAAATTAAAATGCTCAGTTAATAATGATATATCTAATTTAAATGGCCTCTTTAGGTTTGTATGAAAATACTTCATAGGAGGGTTTTCATATCAAACCAAGGAATATAGGAAATGGAAATTGAAATAAGGAAGGGATTTGGGTAGGTATTGATAGAACCAAAATCCTTTTTAATTGTTGAGTGGAGAGGAGAGGAGGTTCTAAGTGAGAATGAGTAGCATTTTTGTAAATACACAAAACTAATCAATAATGGAAGGCCAACCTCAATCCAAGTGCCACAAAAATCGATAAATAATAGATTTTACGCAATATAAGGTCAATATATAACTCCAAAAATAAAAATTAAACATGTCTTAAGCATTTTATTTCCTTAACCTCTATGGTTACTCACTTTTACCATTTTAGTCTTAACTATTTTTACTAATTATTATGAGAAAAAACAAGTTTAACATATTAACTAATATTAATTATTTTGATTCCAAATATTTAATCCATTTTATCTAATTTAATTAATAGAATTGGAATAATTAAAATTGAAATTAAACCCACAAATGGGATGAAAAGAGGGTTTCCAAAGAAAATGTTTTCTTATGTACAAAAAATTTGTATATCAAAATTCATCATAAAATTAATTCAAATGATATAAATTGGATTAATAATAAAATAATTAAACAAAAATAACTTTTATTTTTTTTTTAAAATAAAATAAAACTTTATAAATTATTTAAAATAAAAGACAATTTTAATATAATTCAATAATTTTCACTACACATCAAAAATTTAAACTTTTTTAGAAAATTATTATAAAATAACTCTAAGGTAATTTTAAAATGTTGATTTCAGAAAATCAATCTATTTTTATAAAATACATTTTTTAATAGTTTTATAAATTAATTATATTATTTTATCACAAAAATAAATAAATTTATTTTAATGAAAAAGTGTCTTTTTGATACACATAAAGACTTTACTAAAAAAATATTTTTTAACTACAACACTTTTTTTAAAAAATTATTTATTCCTATTATACTAAAAAATTTATTTATCCTAAACACCATTTAAACCCATAGATAAATCTCTCAACATGTATTCCACAATTTTAATGGTCCTCTCATAATTCCCATATTTTTGAGGATAATAAAATTTCTGAAACTCAATTTTATATCCATAGATCACTGAACACTTTTTCAGAACATTGATATAAACCTTAGATCCGGATCAGATACAATGGGCAGTGGCACACAATGAAACCTTACCTCCACATAAATTTATATTCTATAAATTTGATCAAGATATAAATCTTCTTTAATATTAGTGAAGTGTGTTGACTTTGTAAATAGAATGAATACAACCCAAATAGTTATATGGCCTTTAGATATTTTGGGGAGTCTAATGAAAAATTCAATGATGATGTTTTCCCTTTTCCATTATAGTATGGGTAATTTTTGTAACATACCCTTATACATTATTCTCTTAGCCTTAACTTTCTGATATACTAGGCATTGAGATACATACTATGCAATATCTCTCTTCATGTAGTCATTACAGAAATAATATTTTAGATATCTATACATATTTTTTACTTCCATGATGAATAGAGAATGATAAACTATGTGCCTCATCAAAAGGATCCTTCTTTACATATGGTATTTATGGGACATATAATTGGTTCCTGAACCCTATCAATCTAGCATGTTCATGGTTTAAATCAAAAATATTTCTCACCGTCTTCTATAATTCCACATCTTCCTTCTACTCATTCTTAATCTTATCATGGATGTATGATTGAACATTCATCTGAGAAATATAATACCTTCCCACATTCCCTCATGATTTAAAGATACATTTTCTATAAATTCATATTTATTTTTTTCTCTTTCAATTCTCATCATGGGAAATTTTTTGTGGTATTTCTAGCTCAGAGCATCATCCACCTTAATCACCTTCCCTAGGTGGTAATGTATTGAGAAATCATAGTTTTTTATCAACTCCAACACTATCCTCTAGAACATATTAAACTATTTCTATGTAAATATATACTTAATGATTTTATGATCAATATATATATCCTACCTTTAACCATACAGATAATTCCTACAATTTTCTAGTGCAAAAAATTACCATTGCCAACTCCAAATCCCAAGTCGGGTAATTTTTATCATGAATATTCTATTAGTGTGAGGAATAAGATATCCCCATATAATTCTAAATCGGGATCCATCCTAGTCCCTTTTTGATATGTTTCTTTATATCACAAACCCTTCTCTACTATAGGGTATTATAAGTATAGGTTAACTAATCAACATTATCTTTAGTTCTTTGAAACTCTCTCCACATTCAACTATCTACAAGAACTTCACTGCCTTCCAAGTCAACATAGTGATTGGATTAGATATTCATGAAAGTTCTCTCACAAAGCATCACTAGAGTCCATCCAACCAATGAAAACTCCAGATTTCAGTTATTGTGGTTAGTCTAGGCCATTCCTCAAAAACATCTGTCTTTAAATGATCCATTAATAAACCCTCACTTGAGATTATATGACACTAAAATTATATTTTTTAAAGATAAAATTCCCACATGGTAAATTTATCATACAAAATTTCCTTCCTATTGGTCTTCAACATAACTCCCAAATTTTCTTTAATATCTTCCATTCAGTTTTAATATATAAGAATATCTTCTATAAAGGCTACCAAAAATTGATCATGATAATATATAAATACTATATTCCTTAAATCCATGAAGATATCATGAAATTTTTTATGATCAAATGGAATTTATATTAATTGATAATGACCATAACTCATATAAAAGGTTGTCTAAGGTATATCCTCCTTCATTATCCTTAGTTGATGATATTCGAATAGAAGACCAATCTTGGAAAATTTTATATCTCCTCATAACTGATCAAATATATCATTTCTATGGTTTATATGATACTTGTTCTTAATTGTGATCTTGTTAAGTTCTCAATAATAAATGTAAAGATATATTGACCCATAGTTATTTTTAATAAAAAGAACAAGTGCACCCCAAGGGGAATCACTTTGATAAATGAATCACTTATCAAGATTCTAATATAGTTTCTTCTTTAGTTCATGAAGCGCAATTTGGATCATTCTATATGGAATATTTGAAAAAGGTGCAGCATCAGGTATGGGTTCTATTGAAAACTCAACATTACTATTTGTTGGAAGGCTCGATAGATTCATAAGAAATACATCATCATATATAAGAACAATAAGAACATTTTTAATGATCATTTTCTCCCTAACCATTTGAGATAAATATCCATCATGAATAGGTACTAAAATCCATATTATAGAAGTAATTTTCATTGTGTTTTTAGGTTTATCCTCACACTGATATATGATTTAAGGTTCATTTTTAATATGAAATGTAACTTCCCTTCATTGAAAATTTATATGGGATACTTACATCAATATCCAACCCATAACATAAATTATATCAATTTCAACTAGAGGAAGAGTAACAAGATTCACATGAAGAACCATCACAGAAAATTCTATCAAAAAGGATTTTTATACATGATATGTATTTATCCTACCATTATGAGTTTTTATCACCAAATAAATATCTAATAATTAAATTCATGATATGATACCCTTGAAAAAATATTCAGATATAAAATAGTAGGTAGAACTAGAATCAAATAAAATATATGCAATTCTATAGTGGATGATAAGTGTACCTTTCCCCACATTATAAGGAACTTCCTTATCAGCTATAGTAAATGCATATTATTGACCTTCTACCCTTGGATTATTTTGTGGTAATTTCCCTTAATGTCTGGGATTTAGTTGGAATAGTTTTCCATATCTTTATAGTTAAAGAACTATACTTTTATGGATTATCCCTTACCCTTGAATTCATAATAATGATAGAATTTCTATCCACTCTTGAATCAAACTCCTTTTCTTTTTAGTCATCTACCAAGGTGTTTCTTTTCATAAGTATCACTTGTTATAAATTTCCCCTTTCTCTTCACCTGCTTATCTATTTTTGGATTTTCTGACCCCTTATTCTCTTTATTTCCTTCAAAGCCATAAAACATAGGGAATTATTTCTCTATATTTACTACAAATGATATTATATCCTCATATGATGAGAATTTTAGGGACACCAATTACCTTAAAAGGATTTAATTAATCTCATAAAATAAATGGTCAATATTTCTCTTTGGATTACACACATAGTCTATAAGATTCCTTGATAACCATGTAATGTTTTCTGTATACTTAACAACATTATCCTCTTATTTTTATCTTAGCCTCAAGAATTCCCTATCTAGATCCTCTCATTGTTCATGAGGAAAATATTTTTTTCATTTAAAATTCATTAAAATCATTCCATTCCACACTCAATATTTCCTCTTCATCCACAGTGTTTTGAATCGATTATCACCATTGATCTGAATCTCACGAGGGAAGATAAACTACCTTGAAAACCTTCTCCCTTACATTACATTCCAAGTTAATAAATATCATATCTATAGAACTTATCCATTCCTCATCTATAAATGGATTTGTATAACCATTTAATGATGGAGGTTTTTTTTATGTAAATTGGTTTAAAATTGTTACACGACATTGTAGATCAATGAGATGATCTATAAGAGAAAGGTTATTGGTCATAGCATGCATTAGTTTCCCCAATATTGTTTTACTTTGTTCAGATCCAACTACAAATCCATCTCCATATTCATTAACTTTACCAGTAGGGAAATTCCAACATTTATTTTTTTCATTTATGCAATTTCCATTCCTTCACATGGGTTCCATTTATATATAATAGAACATAATAGATTAAATCCCAAAAATATGTATCATAATTTATAATCTCAAAAATAGTAAAATAAATAACCTAAATTGAAAGTTTATGTATCACTAATATTAAAACCATAAGTTTGGTTTCTTTGGGAATATTATCATGGTTTTTTATAGGTTTAAGTTCCTTAATATACGTTTTACTAAATATAGTTCTAAAAGTTTCTACTAAACTTAATATAATACAAACTATAAAGTCCTCAACCCTAACAGCCTAGAGATAATTGTTTATTTTTTTTTATATTTTTAATAAATATAAGAAATTTCATCCCAAAAGACTAAATAGTTTAGTATTCTTGGTAAAATTGATATGTACTAGAATCCCACATTATATTTGAAAACATAACATACAACATGGTATTGTTTTTGGGATCATCTTTATTACCTCTTGTGTATCCATTAATATTAATCATAAAACATTTATTATATTTTTAGAGAGAGGGAACATGAAATGGGTGTGCTCAGATGCTCAGTAAGGGAATTCATAAATTCTAGATAAGGTATGAATAATAGACACTACTAGAAATCCTACGTATACCAATGGTTCTTAAAAAACATTGGTATAGGTCCCTTTCCCCAAAGGTTTTCCAAAAATATTGGGAAAGGGTATGGCTATCCCAATAGTTTTCCAAAACCATTGGGATATTCCACTCTGACACCACTTTTCCCAATTGTTTTTGAAAACCATTGGGAAAGGGTATGGCTATCCCAATGTTTTTCCAAAACCATTGGGAAAAGTGTTTTCAAAGTGTCCTATCCCAACGTTTTTATAAAACCATTAGGTTAACCAAACCCTTTCCCAGCGGTTTCAGAAAACTGTTGGGAAAAGTGGTGTCAAGGTGTCATATCCCAATAGTTTTGGAAAACTGTTGGGAAAGGGGACCTATACCAATAGTTTTTACAAACCGTTGGGATATGTAACCTTATTTTTATGAATTATTTTATCAAATATCGTTAAATAAATAATTATATAAATTAAAAATATATATATATATCCAAATATATTAACACAAGTAAATGTTGGATAGTGGTAAAGTCTATGATATATAACGTGCAGGTTATGGGTTCAAACTTCCACTGTAACTTTTTTTATATATTTAAAATTTCCAATGGTTCTCCCCAAACAATTGGGATAGGTCTATACCCACAAAAAATAGCCTAACGGATTCCCAAACCGTTGGTATATGCTATACCAATGGTTTGAGGACCTATACCAATAGTTCTAAACTGTTGGTATAGACTATTTTTCTATTAGCGAGAGAAGGAATAAATTATCATCAAATAATTCCATAAAAATTATCATGTGGTATAGAAACTTATCCATGGATATCATCAACAATCAAATAATCACTTTTAAATCAATAACTTATTTCATAATGTTGGAATTCATCATTTAGGACATCATAAACTTACCGTCGAGGCCTCGAGTTAGGACATCTTACATAAATGGGAAAAGCCTCTGCCAAAAACCCAATATAGTTTGTCTCCTGAGGCCTACAGATGCATAGAGGGGATATATAATTCTAGGCCCCAAAAAAACATAATAACTCCAATGAATTAATCATATAAATAAACAATAAATCATAATCAATATACCTTAAAAATCAATAACTATCTGCATTGGATGGACTAACAAATGAAATATCAATAATTTACCCTGTAAAAATGATCATAAACCATCCAGATAAATATGGAGGATAGTATCATTAGAGTATATCCTCAATATAATATTAAAAAATGTATGTTTACATGGATGAAAATACTTTTTAAAAGATCACTAGATTTTTTAGGAAAATACCTATTTTAACTTTGAAATCGCTTATCTAAATTTTTTCCCAATATTTAGGAAAACATTATATTTTAAAATAACATTGTAAAATAATAAAATAATATTCAATGAAATGAGTTTTCATTATGGGGGGAATTATTTTCATGTTTTATAAGTTAAAAACCCATTCCTTCCCCACTTTTGTAAAAATGTAAAAAAATAGTACATTCAAAAAATGACAAGTAGATTCATTTTAAACCATTTTAAAAAAAAATTCAAACATGGGTGGAAATTTAATTAATAAATCATTTGTAAATATGAAAAACATTATTTTAGACATTTCATTGAAAATATTTATATGGATTAGAAATATCCCCACTGAGTAGAAAAACAGGGTCAGTTTTCTTTAAAAACATTATTTCAGTATCGTGGGTACACAACAATAGAAAATTAAAAGTAAAACTAATAATATATAAAAATAACCATATAATAATAAAATTTATTAGGATTAATATATAAATATAAAATAATACTCCCAATGGATTCTTAAACATAAACAATCCTGAATATTGATGAGATTGTGAAATAAACCCTTACCTTAGGTTTGAATTCCTTCATATGTGTTCAAAAATAATATATAATACTTATTAATTTATTATAAATATATTTTAAAAAATATTCATATATATAATACCATATATATATACTTATAATATTTTATAAACCTTTTATTAATAATTCCATATTTAAATCACTGTTTCAGATAATAACCGCTCCATTTTTGTGTATATTTTGATTCAGTAATTTTGGTCCTTCAACATTAATCATGGTTCCATCCTTAATAGAATTTTGAACATGATATAAATATCATATATATTAATTATAAATTTATTTATAATAATCCATAGAAGTTATAAATAGAAGAATGAATTACACCCTTCCTAGAGATATTGGTCATACGTACACATGAGCGTCGTTTTAATTTTTTGAAAGATGGAATGAAAGAAAGGTAAATAATAATAAAAAATTATAGAATCATTATAGTATAATATATATCAAATATATTAAAAAATATTACCTTATTACTATCCATTTAAATCTCAAATGAGAAACGAATCACATCACTTTGTGGAGGAGGTAGTCTACACGTACACACGAGCATTGTTATCGTTTTCCAATGGATTTGAAGGGAAGAAGATGTATTTGATATTATTGTTAAAAAATTATAATTATTTTATAAATTATATATATATATATATATATATATATTAAATCCATAATTATACCCAGCTGTTAGATGTGGTTATAAAAATCAAATTACATCAGTTCGTAGGGTGGTAGTCTGTCATACACACGATCGACGATTTCCTTTTCCATTTGATGAAAGAGGAGATAGATATAGGTTATTTCAACAACATTATAACATCTAAATATATTTCAGATTATTTTTTATTATTTTATCATAGTTTTAGAATATTTTAAATAGGTATAATAATAAATAAAATGAAAACTCTTGGTTAAGAACGATACCTATTTTTTGGATAAAATTTTTAGGTTTTCACCAAATACTATCTTACAAGGGTTTCTTGATCTAACCATGTATTATAGGATGATGGAAGGTAAGTAAGTAATTAATTTTTTTTTGGTTTTTTTAGAACCAATTTTTTTAAGTGTTGAGATATGATAAGAGGGGGTTCCCTTTTATAAGTTTGAAGAAGTGCCATTTTTGTAAATACCAAAATCTATTCAATAATGGGAATGAAATATAAATTGAAGTAACAAAAAATTGATATATAATGGGGTGGTGGTAAGATAAAGTAATTCAAAACCTTAGACACTAAAAAATAAAAAAAATTAAATATGATATTCTATTAACTACAAAGGTTACTCACTTTTACCATTTTAGTTTTCACCATGGTAACTAGTTTTTATACCAGGGTAATTTATCCTTTAAATATAAAAATTTGAGATTTATTATATAATTTGTACCTAATGATTATAAATATGATATATAAATAATAAAATTAAAACCCTATGTGTGTGGAAAATTAATATTTACACAACTGCATTTAATGTAAAAAACCCAATTTTAACCTTAACCGTGATAATTAATTCTTTAATTTGTTTACTATTTATTATCACCAAAAATTAAGATGATATTATTAACTAATATTTATTATTATGTTTAAAAATTTGGAATCTATTTTATTAAATTCAATACATAGAAGCTGTATAATTTTATTTGAAATTAAACCCACAAACATGATGAGAAGAGGGTTTCCAAAGAAATAGTTTTCTTAAGTATAAAAAGTTTTTATATCAAAATTAAATAAAAAATTAATTAAAATGATATAAATTAGATTAATAATAACATAATTGAACTAATTTTACTTTAAAACCATTTTAAAATGAAATTGAACTTTTTAAATTCTTTAAATTAAAAGATAATTGTAATAAAAATTAGTATTATTCACTATTAATCAAAAAATTAACCTTTTTATAAAATTATCAAAAATCTAATGTATAAAAATTTTGACATGGTGATTTCAAAAATGAATTTATTTTTTAAAAATAATTTTTCAATGACTGGAAAAATTTAATTATATTATTTTCTCACAAGAAGTAATAAAAACCATTTTAAGAGTTTCTTTTTGAAACATATAAATACATTACTAAAAAAATATTTTCTTTATCTAAAACCATTATATTTTTTTAAAAGAAGAAATTAATAATCATACCATTAATTTAACAGCTTGGTTATAATGATATACAATTTTACAGTTCATTTAGAATCAGGGTTTCATGTATCAAATTTTGTTGAATAGATTAAATTTATTTAAAAATAAATATATCATAAAATCTTAGGGTGTTACACTTTTCCACTTTTCCCTCAATGAAAAGAAGAAAAAAATGTTGTTGTTTTTGAAGACTACCAGATCCATAAAGTATCCTATTTTGTTTTATATAACCACCTCACACAACTAGTCTTAATGATTAATTTAATAAATTATTGTTATATTTATAAAATGTTTTATATTCTCAAGTGTCAAAACATATTACACATTTCTCTCATTCTGTGGAAAATGAAATCATCAACCATGCGTACATGCAGACTACCACCTCCGTGGAATAATTTATTTTTGTTTTTATTTTCAACATCTTCTTTCATGTATGGTAAAGAGAATATATTTATTGGATAAATATTGTGTTTATTAAATTTTTGAGGTATTGTAAAGAAAAATTAGATAACCTATTAAAAATTTGATCAATAAATAACCATGGAATGTTCAATTGTCAAAAAAAACGTTCTAAGAGAAAAAATTATTTATTCATACTATGTAATAACTTCATATAGCTTTTCATATTTTTATAATTATATCAAATTATGATATAACACACTAATAAACATTGAATGAGTTTATTATTCTTCTCGTATAATAGTATTAGAACTATATCACTTCATAATCATCCACTATTTATGGTATGTTTGTGTTTGGGTCGGTTTGTCCACCTACATGAAAAATAATATAAATATATTTAATGAATGGATATAAGAAGTTAAATTATAGTAATATATGATATATATAATTAAATAATTAATCTATTTTATTTATTTAATAATAACATTTTTATTAAGCTCAATAAGTAAGATACCAATGTCTGTTTGTTAAAAAACCGCAACATGCTCCCCACTAATTTCATTTTTAATGATCATAAAAGAAACTTACATAGAAAGAAATTATAAAATTATAAATAAATATAAATAATGAATTCCATTATATTTTATTATTTAGGAATTATTAAGACTAGGAGAATAACAAAGAACACCACAACTATTACAAAACTAGTTCAAAACGATCAATACTACTCCCACCTGATATTGAAAATAGACAATAACTAAATAATATACATGTAGAGAATAAATATAAATAATTATAAAAATGTTATATTTATTAATAAATTTTTGAAATGGGTGATTAATAAAATTATTTTTATATACAAGACGTTATTGAGCTTTTAGACAAGTGGGAATAAAGGTAATAATTATTTATCTAAAATATCAATTCCATGATACATGATTATGTTATAAACCATGTTTTATTTTGATTGAGATTCAACCTAAGACATCGTATTGACCAAAACAATTATGGAAAGAAAAGTGTGTGTTTTTCCATGAAATTGAATCCTTATCTAGAAATTGGAATGTGGATGAGGTTGTGGATTAGATTCCCCTTGGGAAATAAACTTTAAAATTTTTTGTTGATTATAAACTCTATATTAACTCAATGAATGATGAGTTGTCTTAAGACTATACACTTGTAGAGACACTCCTCGGGGATATGATTTGGATAATTCAAAAAGATATTTACAAAACTTAATGATTGATTTTTTCTACTATTTATTTGCTATCTTACCAATAAAAACTATTTAACTTAGTTACTATCTTCTATTTATAACAGGAAACTTTGAACTTACCCTATTCACCACCTTATCTTTATTTATTTGAAATGAGTACTTCCTATTACATTGAGAACACCCCATAGTTTCTATGTTGATATTTAGAAGAACCTCCTAGATAGTCACATTATTCTATTTAATGGGGAAATATTTTTTCCCATATTTATATTATACAGATAATGTTATATTTTTCCATTATAATATAATAAGTTCCTTTGATAATGTTATGAAATTAATTTTTAACTCATATGATGAATGTAATAGACTTAATTAGTGATAGGTATGGATCAGTATATATAGCCCCCTAATTCATATGTATGTTTCATAAGACAAATTATATTGGGTATTTTCATATGTATTAACCATTTTTTAAAGATTTCTTGGAATAAGGCCTTGATAATATGTTTATAATTTTTGACATTATGAATTCCATCTATATGAGATCAATAATTATTATACATGTATTTATTTATTTACATGGATATAGTGTTCCCTCAATTTCATTTGATCATGGAATTATTCTGATGATCATTTTTTTACAATAATATTTATCCCATTCTTATGTTATGATAATTCTCAATATATTTTTCACCTTGTTAAACATACGATATCACACTTTTTTTATTTATATAAGAAACCTAAAATTGAAATAAGTGTAATTTTCAAGATATGATAAAAAATATAAAATATTCTTGTGTAGTTTTTTTGAATTACATTATGTTATCAAGTTTAGTGTGAAAAAATATGTATGGATATAATCTTCCAAGACTAATAAGTTATTGGATCCTATGGGAACTCTTGTATTTTGTATGAATAATGTAATATAACTATCATCTCTGGGTTTTAGGTGTTTGGATTATTCCAGTTCATATGAATGGATGTTTAGTAGAATCCTTTGGGACTATATTTATAGGAACATAATTATATATCATAATTATTATGGAAAACCATTAAGATTTTTTGGAATTATTACCTATAAAATATAATATGATTTTTTTTTATATTTCAACATCTAGAATTAATTAAGTATATTTTGTTATTTAGAGATAGAATCTAATGAAATTAATGGGAAACAAATCAACACCCATAGTCAATTTAGGGATATTTCTACTTATAAATTCAATGTGGAAAGAGTTATATTTGATCAAATCATAACTATAATAGGGTTATTAACCCAATTTATAAAAAATAATCTTGCCCGAATAGATCAATAATTTATTTCCTTCTAATAAATGGATCAAGTCCCTAGAAAATTTACTTCTCAATTTGGGAATTACAAAAAGAGAAAAGTTCATCATGTAATTATGTCATCTTTAGGGAGATATAGATCAATGTTCATCACTATTTCATAACACTAATTAGGATGCAGAGATATAGAACAAGGAATGGGATACTTGTAAGGATAAATTATATGAAAAATTAATTCCTCACGAGTATAGTGATGAGATGGAAAGAAAATTCAATATAAAATTGAAGGAGGATGAAAATGATGTTGATTAAAAGGTTAAATTTATGATGTTATCCAGACATGCTGCAGACTATGGACACCAACCAAAAAGCAAGAATTTCAATTTATTTGATGGGATAATTTTTCCCCCTAAAGGGAATTAGTCACTTAAAAAATTTCAACATATGAGGATATTCTATCATGTTCCATTATATTAAGAAGGATTTCTGCAAGAATTATGTCTTTGAATGAAATTTTGAGAAAAGAGGTCTTCTAAGAACCATAGAATAAACACTATGTCAAAGGGGAAAAAAGTAAGAGTGAAATTTACCACATGTAATAATTTTGGAAAGCGACACTCGATGGATTTATTGAATGGAATGGGAGTTTGATTCACATATTTTGAAAATGTATATAAAAATAATGAATATAAAGAGAAGGATAATTTTTTTTATGATCAATGCTTTAATTGTAAGAAGATTAAACACTATAAAAACGAATGAAGTAAAATTATAGAGAATTTACCTCATAAATTGATGAGGGGAAATATCAAACTAATTCAATCACTACATCTAAGTTTGACGTTTTAAATTGGGTAATATCATGTAAATTGATCCTAAACTCAAAGGTAGTGAATGCTTTATTTGATTTAGGATCTAGACACTCCTTTATATAAGGCATGTTTTATGAGAACATTTAATCAACCACAAATACTCTGAGAAAGGAGTTTTTAGTTAATACAACTAATGATATTATTATAGTGATGAAGATTTAAAAATAAGTATCTATTAATATAAAAAGTTATTCCTTCATGGAAAACATAATTTTTATACATATGGTTGATTTTTACTTTATCCATGGTTTTAGATTATCTTTAAATATATAATGAAATAATATATTGTTGAGGGAAGGAGATTACAATTTTTAAAGCTTATATAGAACCCCTTGTTTTCAAGGTAGAGTATTCTCCTCCTGAGACCTTTCTATAACCAACTTCAGTATCTCACTATAAAGAAATTATGTGAGAAGAGGAAGAAAAAGAACTATATACAAATGGGAAGGTCATCCAAATTATTGAGTATGTAACCATTTTATAAAAATAAATTGATGTATTGCAAGAGGAATTACCTGTTTACACCTGAATATAAAGTTGAGTTTTAATTTTAAATAATTACTGATGAAAGACCCATTTATAAAACTCCACATAGAAATGCACTAGTGTAGTTGGTATATTTAATGAAACAACTATAAGATTTGTGTTATAAGGTATTTATAAACCCATGTGTTTAATAGTGGGGAGCCCCTATTTTTTATGAAAAATATTGATATAACTATGATATTGTTTGTCAACTATAGGGAGATAAATTATATTACCATAAAGAATAAGTATCCTTTATAAAAAATTGATGACTTATTTGATCAACATCAAGGAGATAAATATATTTCTAAATATTGGCCTTCTCTATATTCATCATCAGTTAAAGTTGAAGAAGAAGATCATACAAAATACATCATTTCATATGAGATTTAGGCATTATGAATTTATTAAAATTCCACTTAGATTTTCTAATACACCATATATTTATATATTTGATGAATAGAGTATTCAAGGATTATCTTGATAACTTCACTGTGGTGTTCATTGATGATATCTTGATATAATACAATAGCTATGAAGTGTGAGATAACCATCCATAAATATTTCTTGAGACCCTTAATGAAAATTAATTATATGGGAAATCTAGTAAGTGTGAATTTTGACTCAATGATGTGTTTTTATTATCCATATTACCTCCAAGGATGGAATATCTATTGATACATCACACAAAAATATAGTCGAAGAATGTCCTAAAATGATAAATATAATAGAGATATGTATATTACTTAGCTTAGAATTTTTATATTGGAATATTTTTCAAAAAAATTCCAAATTGTAAAACTTGTTATACATTTTAACACATAAAGGAGTTTAATTCACACAGTTAATTGAATGTGATGAATATTTTGAAAAGATGGTAATAAGATTCATTCATGCACTAGTATTGACATTACCATCAAGAAATGAAGGATCTGTAATATATAGTGATGTATTAAACAAAGGATTGGTTTGTTTACTTAAGTAGAATGATAGATTGGTTACTTATTCATCAATGTAATAAAAGATCCATTAACATTTCTATTCAACTCTTGATTTTGAGTTATAAGAAGTAATCTTTGTTATGAAGGTGTAAAGAAACTATAACTATAGAGAAAGATGAAACAAATATACACATCAAAAATATTCAAAGCATATTTTCTCTTATAAATAGATTAACATTATTCAAAGAAGATGGTTGGAGCTACTTTAGGCCTATGATTACTCGATGCACTATAACCTAGGGATGGAAAACAATGTGGTTCATGCATTGAGTAAGAGGGACAATGAAGTTATGAAAATGATGAGGATTAACAATAATATGATATTCATGGATCTAGTTAGTATGGATGTGTTAATTTTTAGGAATTGGGATCCATCATTCCTTTATAATGAAATTAATTAACCATATTTACTAGAAAATATGGGGAAGTCCCTATATGATGATAATGATTTACAAAGGATGATTAAATTAGCGAATGTTGGGAAATTTATAGAATTCATCTATAAATTTGGATTTTAGATGTTTAGAAAGTGGTTATGTGTTTCATACATAACTAAATAGAAGATTGAGCTACGAAATAAAGCATTTATATCAAATTTATCTACAGAGACTGGTGTCACAAATATGTATAGGGAATTAGGAGAACATTTATGGAGGGATGGTATGAATTAGAAATTTTAGGCTATGTGTCCAGATACTTAGTGTGTCAGTATATAAATGATTAAAGAAAACATATTAAGAGATTAATGAAACATATATGTATACCTATATAGAAGTATAAAAATATTAAAATGGACTCTATCACTATATTCCTGAAAAATTCAATGAATAATGGTGTTATATGGATCATCATTAATCACCTTACCAAGTTTTGACATTTATTAATAGTAAGGGAATACCTACCCATTGACCACTATGCCCATCTATATATCAATGAAATCCATAGAATTAATGGGACATATCTATCAATTATATATAATTATGACCCTTGGTTCAAATCGAAATTACAAAAGAGTCTATAAAAGTATTTGGACATCGAGGTACATTTTAGAACCACCTATCACACCCAAACTCATGGGTTGTATTCAAGGAATAACTATACACTATAATACATACTGAGATATTTTTATGCTAACTTATGAGGAGCATGGTATCTATATCAACCTACAGTGAAATTTCCATATAATCACTATTTCAATTTTAGAATCTAGATTCCACTGTATGAGGCACTATATGGGAATAGATTTGGTACTCCAATTTTCAAGGAAGAAGATGGAGAAAGGATTTTGGTATGCCCAAAATAGATAAAAGAGAAAACTATGAATGTTTTAACTATCCATGAACATATCAAAGTAGCTCAAAGTAGAATATATATATATATATATATATACTATTAATCTAAGGAAAGAATTGGAATTTAATGTTGGGGATCATGTATTCTAAAATGTTTCACCATGGAAAGGAGTTGTATGATTTTGTAAAAGGGGGAATTTAATCCCTATGTACATTGGGACTTTAGAAATTCTAGAGATAATTGGACATGTAGAATATTTATTGTCTATTCCACCTAAAATTCCCATAGTGCATGAAATTTTAATGTTTCATTATTGAGGAAATACATGTAAAATCCAATACATATACACAAATATAATGAAATATAGTTGGAACTTGAATTGTAATATAATTATGAGTCTATCTAGATTCTTTTCACTGTAGAGAATCTATTGCTGAATTGGAAGACTCGATGGGTGATAGTCATTTGGAGATATAGAAAACATAGTTAGGAAACATGGGGTATTGAATGATATTTGATTAAGGGATACCAAATTTTTTTTAGTTTATGATATGTAACCAATTTCAAGGATGAAAATATTTAAGGGGTGAATGTAATACTAAGACACTACTATAGTAGGTAAACACTATATCTCAAATCTATTAAAAAATGTGCACTCTAAAGAGACATTATTCATGAATTTATTTAAAATATATATTTTAGTTTTAATTTTAAAAAATTAATATCATTTTTTCATATTTAATGTCAATATAAGCATAATATGATTTTTTGAGTTTTTTTGAAATAATTTATTTTTAGGTGAATAGTAGAAAATATAGGTTTTACCAAAATTGTGAATTTTATGAAATAATAAGAAATATATATAAGTTTATAAGAAATTTTAATTGTAAAAATATTTATTTAAGATATAAAACTATACATTTTAAAAATATAATGTTTAATTTTTGGAAACTATGGTTAAAATTTTACGAACTTAAGTGATACTTTCCAATGAAAATTGTTTTCAAACTTTTCTATTAAATAAATATTATTTTGTTAAAATTTGTTTTTATATTTGTATTAAATCCTCATTAAATTTTTAATAAAACAATTTAAATCATTAAAATTAATTAAATTTATAATTTTACCCTAAACATATGATTTTTTAATAAAAATACACTTTTTTTTAAAAGTTGTTTTTGATGAGTTACATGTGAAAAGATTAAAATTTATTTTTATTATAAAAAATTATTTTATCTGATAAAATGGATTTCATATTTGGATTCAATAGGACCAAGTTATGTAATAGGCTACATTTTTTTTAGGCATAAAAAATTATTTAGTTAGGTATAAACTAGTTGGCTTAGTAAAACCAAAAATGTTAAATGTAATAAATTAATTGGAAAAGAGCTTGAAACTTGTTAAAATAACGTTTATAATTGTGTGGTTTAAATATTATAAGCCTTATGGAATCCCACAACAAATTATTTTCCATTTTTAGAGACACTGTATAAGTGAAACAAGTTCCCTCTTTATATTAGATGAAATGTTAACAAAAATGTATTTCTTACCCCATATAAAAGGGGGCACTCACCACCCATTAAATACCACTAAAAAAATTAATTTTACTCTTTAAAAAATACCCTTATACCATCCTTTATAATCATATTTCATCCTATTAAGTTTTTGTTCATAAGAGATTATCCTAATCCCTCCCTTTCCAAGGATCCCTCAAAGGGAAATCCCAAGTCCTCAACATGAGTATTTATTTTCCTAATTTATTTTCTTTTATATATTAAATTTTAAAAAATAATTTATAATTAGTATATAATTTCACTATTATTTTTTATAATAAATTTTATTATTCTTGTCTAATAAATATTAATTATATTTCCCCTTTTCAATTAAGGAAAACAAAAAATAGTATTCATGTGTGAGTGTGTGAAATATCACCTCCACAAAGTGCCATGTTTCATTTTCCGTAAACACCATAAATGGATGGAAAACATGTTTAATATTATAAGTAATTTTAATATTTATAATATTTATTATATTCCTAAATGATAAAACATATTATATATTTCTTTTATTCTATGGAAAATGAAATCATAAACTGTGCGCACATGTAGACTTTCACCTCTATAGAACGATTGATTTTTTTTTTCATTTCACCACCTACTTATATGGTTGGTAGTGATAATAGATTTAATGGATAAATATTTTTTTATAAAATTATTATGGTTCTATAAAGTCATCTTGGAAAACCTATTAACAATATGATTAGTAGACAACCATGGAAAATTCAACCATCCAAAAGAGCATTCTAAGAGAAAAAAATGATTTATTTGTGCCATGTAATAACATCATATAGGAAAACTAATTATTATAAATCTTTCAATTTATGACATAAAAAAATTATAACCACAAAATAATGGAATTATACCTCTATTATAATCATATTATAACTAAATCACTTCATAATAATCCATTAATTATGGTATATTCTTGTTTAGGATGTTTTAACCACATACATGAACAATGTTATAAATTAATATTATAGATCAATAAGAGAATTTAATTTATATTATTATATGACATAAATAAGTAAATAATTATTTTATTTTAGTTCTTTAATGGTGACATTAATATTTAAATCATTAGTTAAGATACTAATGTTTTTTTGTTAAAAACCACAGAAACAGGACAACCAAAGATTTCAGATTCAAGGATCATTACCAAAAATACCATATAATTTAACTGTAACATTATAAAAAAGTATAAATTATAAATTCTAGTACCATATATGATTTTGTAATGATAAAAGTTTATAGAATAATGAATAAAAACTCCACTACTAAGGAATATTTTTAAAACGACTAGGATAACTCCCATTCAATATTGAAAATACATAATAACTAAGAGATATACATGTTGGGAATAAATATAAATGAATTAAAAAAATATTATAAGTATTATTTCTTTTTCTAAAATATGTTATTAAGATAGTTATTTTTTATACAGGAGGTAAAAGAACATTTAGCTAAGTTTGAATAATTCTAAGGATTCTTTGCTTCAAATTTCAATTCATTGAGAGATGATAATGTTATACAACATGTTTCTTATTATATTTCATCCTTATTACCTATTTAATATATTTAATCATTATTTTATCATTATACATGTTAGTTAATTTTTTTTAAATTTTATCCTTCATCATATTTTGATTGAGATATTACATAAGCCATCCTAATACCCAAAAATATGAAATTTTGAAATTAAAGTATCTATGGTACCCTTAGAAATTACATCCCTATTAGGATAATAGAACTTGTATGTAGTTGTGGAACTGATTCACCTGGTGGAAATAACTTTGAAAATGGTAGGTTGAGTATCAACTCAATCTCCACTCAGTGATTGATTAGTGGGTCTATGAATAGACACCTAGAGAGACACTCTTAGGGGATATGATTTAGATAATTCATATGATCTATAAGAAACTTAATAAAGGATTTTTCAACCATTTATTTAGTATTTTATAATTGAAAACTACTAATCTCAATTAAATTCTTCAATTGATAACCCTTCCCTTTAAAATTACCCTCCCCACCACTTTATCTTTATTTCTTTTAAAATCACAATTTATATTACCTTGAGTATACCCCATAGTTTCTATACTGGTTTTAGGTAAATTCTCCCAATTTTCCACATTATTCCAATGAATGGGAAAATATTTGTCTTCTATATTTCTATCATACAAATATCCATTTCCCTATTTTCCCTTGATTAAGTAATAAGTTCCTTAGGAAATGTTATGAAATGTATTGTTAACTCATATGATGAATGTATTGGACATAATTAGTGATTGGTGGGGATCAATATAGATATTAAATCAATTAATTAGTAGGTTTAAAGATAAAAATTAGCTAGGGTATTGGTATATTCTTTACCCATTTAGGTATGATGTATTGGAATAAGGCCTTGACAGTTTTTTATGTTTCACTTCATTATAAATTCTATCATTATGAGATCAGTAATTAATTAATATACTTTTATTTATTATCATGGTTATAGAGTTCCATCAATTTCATTTAGTTATGGTATTATTATGGTCATATAACTTTTTACAAACTATTTATGTCATTATTATGTTATGATAGCTTCCATTGTACACTACAACTTACTATAAATCACAGATCACCCTTATTTTTTTCCCCAGGAAACCTAGAAGATAACTATATATAATTTTCAAGGATCTTATAGAATATATTACAATGTTTTCATATATTTTTTAAGTTTTGATTTATGTTCTCAAGTGTAATGTGAAAAAATATGTCTATATCTAGTCTTCAAAGGCTACTAAGTTGTTGGATCTACCAGGAAATATTTTTTTTCTATATTAATATTGTAATATAACTATTATATCTATGTTTATAGAGTATTTTATATTTCAATATTGAAATATATCCATGGATAATATAAAATTTTAAATAAATAATCTCATGGATTTTTATAAATGATCACATAATAACAAAATTTATAATGTAGAATATCATAAATATACCATTAAGGCCTTATTCTAAGAGACCATACATAAATTTTTAAGGTACACACCAAATACCTAATATAGTTTGTCTCATGATAACTAATGATACACAAAGGTGATATAAAATTTAAACCCCACCCAACACATAATAAGTCCAATATATCTATCATATGAATGATTTTGGATAAAAATTCTTATCATAATGTTCCATAAGGAACCACTTATATACAAATTTCATAGTAATCAACAATTGTCCATATAGATGTAATGGTTATATGAATTTTATATGTTTCAATGGTCAATTTAATTATATTACTATATAAGTGGATATCTATAAATTTAGTAGGGATTATAGGATATTCACAGTGTAATGGAAAAAATATTTGGTAATTTTATAATCAAAATGTTTGAATTCATCATATAGGGGTAATAATTGGTTCAATTATTGCAATGTATGGAAAAAAATAAATAGTAGAAAAATATTCTCTTGAAAAAATGATGTTTATGGAAATTTAATGGCTTTTGAGGGTGTTAAAATAAATGTAAAAAATATAATTTCTCAATACAATCATGGATTTTTAATAATGTAAAATAACATCTGCAATATCCCTACCTAGGTTCATATAACGATGCCCTGAGCCAGTTAATTACATGGCCTCAAGAGAGTCTATCTATATTTCAAAGGTTTTTGAATAGTAGTGAGGGTCTATTATGTCACACTGGGAGATAATATACTCTATCAGAGAAAGAAAAAAAAGCAATGAACAAACATTAGAAAAAATAATAATCAATAACAATCAATAATGATCAAACATCACATGATAATCCCAAATATATAATAATTACCAAAACAAAAGCATTAAATATGTGAGGCCATATGAGTGTCAAGTGTAAAATGAAAACCCAAAATAAGGACACTATAACAACTCCTAGGTGGTGTCAACATCAAGTCAGGTTACCTCATCCATACTCCATACCAAGTCTTAACTCAACCACCTAACAGATGAATCCTACCATTATCTTTAATTGAAAACATGGATTCTATTCTAGTACTAATCGGAGGCCTGAGTAGGGTGTGAGTAAAACTCAGTTTTCCACCACCAATAGTGTCTAAAGAAATATGTAGTCTATATCTATGTATGTGGTGTATAAAAAAATAACAAAAAATCAAATAAAAGTAAACATGTTTCAAATTTATTATACTATAATTAATCACATTATCCCTTGGGTTTAGGGTGACACTCAATCCAATCATACCAGCTTTGGCCTGTGCTGTAGTACGATCCATACACCATCAAGATTTTACAATTTATCAAATAATGTGATTTCTTTATTCTATTAAATTCCAAATTCATTTTAGTTCCTTGGAGAATTAGTCCATGAACCATTATCATGAATATATAGAGCATCATTACAATATCATTATCTCAGGAACATAGAGAATTAGACCAGTGACAATATCATGGGTACATAGTGAATTATTCTAGCACCAAAATCATGAGTACATGGAGAATTAGTAAGTCACCAATTCACATGCATGCATCTGGGGACTTAAGAAACATTCTAGAACCCCATGGGTACTCAAAGCATCAGTCTATCACCCATAACTCATTATTCACATTTTCAAATAGATATATATAAATTTTCATCCTCAGTGAACTTCTTATCAATAATTCACAACAAGGTGCACAATTTATTTTATAAAAAATAACCATGGTTTATTAATTTTATCACATTAAAAAACATGATAAATTCCCCCATTAATCCTTTTATCATCAGTTATTAAAAAACTCATTAACCCTTCAAGGTTAAGATAATCAACCCTTTAAATCCCATCACCAGACTATGAATCATGGATTTAGTTAAATTCCATAAACCCACTATTTCTATTTTTTACATTCCATAAGTCATCATTTCAAGGATATTTTAACCCCCATGGGTTACCATCAATCTTGGTCTCACAATCTCCATCAGGTCCAACGAGATCTATCAAGGGTCTCTTAATTTCATGGGATTTAATTCACTTTTTAAATTTGAAAAGAAATTTCACAATATGGAAATGAAATGATACAATTACTTACATGATAAAGGAATCAAAACTATGGGGAATATCATGTATAACAACTACCTTAGTTTTTTTGATGGATTACCATCTAACCTTAGCCATTAATTCAAGGTATAATGGACAATGGAAGTCTGATCCTCAAGATCTAGGATTGGACCTCCATTACATCAATTGATCCAATAATAAAGCATCACAATTAATATCAAGTAATAAGGATTTATCCATATAATATTAGATATATGGTTCTAGGAAAGATAAAAATAATAAAACTAGGAAGAATGGAAAAGAAAAAAGACTTACAGGTGAATTTGGATCTCCAATGGGATTTGATTTGTCTAAAACTCACTCCCTGATCAAAGGAGATCAACTATAAAGACTTGGGAGAACAAGAATTTCATAAATCCAAGTGATTAGGGAAAAAAGACCCCTAGAATTTTATTTTAATTGGATCCAAGAATTTCAGGATGCCAACTATATGCCAAATGGTTTGGCTATATGGTTTGGAAAACCATGCTCCAACCATGTAGTGTTACTATCTCAAGAAAATCCCACACAAGATAAGATTGCATGGTCAGAAAAACAGTGTGCTAATCGTGATGTTACCCTTTTCTCAAGGGTGTATGGTTTGGGGGGGGGGGTGTGGCTACACAGTTTGGTCAAACCGTGCATCCCCAATCTAGTGGTTCAAAATGGGGAGCACAGTTTTTTGGGGAAAACATACAGTTTACCCTAACCATGCACTAACTATTCATATCCCCATTAGCTAAAAAAATTATTCAAATTCACCTAAAATAACCATAAAGTAAGACCCAACAGAGGTATGATGAAAATAATGGTAAAAGAATACCTAAAAATGAGCATGAGACATCTCAAGAAATGTTGGGATCTTATAATCTCCCTAACATTTAATAGTACATCCTCAAGATACACTCCCAACAATCAGTATTATTTTGAGGTGAAAAAGTTGGGCTAATGGGATAGTGTATCTTCATCCCTCTCCCATGTTTCCTTTTAAACAGGGCCAAGATTCCCCAGAACTCAAAGCAACAACAAATTCTTTCCCTGTAAAATATTCCCACAGTGAACCACACCATGAATTAGATTATCCTCAAAGGGAACATCAACCTCACTCTTTATATCATCATCTTCAATCACATGAGAAGGTTTTAAGTGATACTGTCGATGTTGTCACACATGAAAAACATCATTCATAAAACTATACCTTTATAGAAGATCCAATCGATAAAAAACCAATCCAATACTCTTTACAATATCAAATGGTCCAATAAACCAAGGTGCCAAATTTCCCTAATTTTGAATCTTATAGTGACCAAATCTTAGAGAAACCTGAAGGAACACATGATAAACCACTATAGACTGAAGAGGTTGATTATATAGATCAACATAAGACTTCATTATGCTCTATACCATATCTATACATTTCCAATCAAATTGAACCTACTCTGATGTCTCTTGCACAAGGCTCGATCATGAAAACTTTAACTCGCCCAACTCTATCCAATATAAAGGTGATCTATTTGAAAAACCATAAATCACCTTGTATGGTTCCATCTAAATGGTCCCATGATAACTTTTGTTACAGGAGAATTAATCTAGTTATAATTAATTCTCCCAACATCCACTAAATTCAAGGAGGTATGCTTGAAACATATCTTCAAACATATGAATAGTACGCTATGATTGCTCAAATTTCCATGGGTGAAAATTCATACTCAGCAAAACTAGAGTACCAAGATCCATCTAAAAGACTTTTAAGAAGTGTAAAGTAAAGCATGGATCCTAATATGAAACTATATTCTATGTCACCTCATTGAAAGCACTATTTCTCAAACATATATTTCCCCCAATTGATAAACCTTGAAAGTATCCCTAATTGGAAAGAAATGGGATACCTTCATCAATCAGTCCAAAATCACCTGTATCACATCATTCTTTTTAGGTGTCCTAGGAAGACCTACCAAAAAGTCCATGGTAACATTATCCCACTTCTATTATGGAATGGGAAACATTTATAGAAAACCACTAAGTCACTGATCATCATCCTTCACCAGATGACAGGTGTCTCACTGTTTAATGAAATATTCAATTTAATTTTTCATTCCTGGTCACCAATACTATATCTAAATATCACGGTAAATGTTTTCAAAAATAGGGTGCACTTCCCACTTATATGCAAGAAACATATGCATAAACTCCTCCCACATACACACAGGCACAACCACATGGCCCCAAACATAGACGATCTCATCCTCATCTATAGTACAAATAGAAGATGACTCCCCACCTTTAAGGCTTTCCCTCAAGGTCAAACACTTTATATCCTCATAATTCCTTTCAATGATCAAGATTAGTATTGTGGCCTCAACTAAAAAGGACACGAGGGTCAAATTATCTTGAACCTATTGAGCTTATATATACATCTCAACCATCAAATTCATCATATTCCACTTAGTGTTAAATTCCTGGACTGCCTGAGTCGGTGTCTTCTAGGTCAATGAATCAGCAACACTATTTCCCTTTTTAGACATATAGGCTCACTCAAAGTCAAATTAATACATATAATCAACCCATATCTACTTCTGTAGATTCAAATCTCATTTAAAAAAGACGCAATTTAATATTTTTTGGTCAGTATACACAACAAACATTTCACCAAAAAGGTAATGCTTCCAACGCAATAAAGTACCAATCACAATAGCCAAATTGAGATCATGCATATGATAATTACATTTATATGGCCTCAAACATCATAATACATATGCCACAAATCAATTTCGTTACATCAAAACTACCATTATCCCTAATATGAATGCATCACAAAACATCATATACTCAACACCATCTCAGATAAAATCAATATTCATGTAGTAGTCAAACACTTCTTTAACTCCTAGAAGGAAGTATCACATTATCCAAACCATTAAATTTTAACACCCTTTTTAGTTAATCTCAAAGAGAAACTTCCAAGATATAAAATTATTAGATTATTCTCTGATAATATCCTGCAAACCTAAAAGGAATATGATATCAAAAAAAATTCTTAGGAAGATCTTTATAAACAACTTCATGAAATTTCTCTAGGTCCACTGACATAACCTTCTCATAGATGATGTGACCCAAGAAATGTACCCTATATTTCCAGAATTAAAACATAGATATCTTGGAATATATCCTATGATCTCTTTGCATACTCAGAATGATGTCATGATGTTTGGCCTGTTCATTTGGAGTTTTGGAGTATAATAAGGTGTCATTAATTAAAAGAATCACAGAATGATCCAAGTATGGGTGTATTATTTTGTCACAACCCTTTACAATGGGGCCCATGTCACGACTACCCCAAACCAACCACCAATAGTCTAGGGGATGTAAACTAGCACCACCTAGGAATATCACTCACATGGGAGGCCTTAACCTAAGTTACTACACACACACACACACATATATATCAAAGACCATAAGATAATGAAATGTAAAATACCTAATAAAACATGAATGCATACAACTAAATCCCACTATTATCGTATGATAAAAAGTACTAAAATAAAAGGTTCAATTAATAGACCACCAAAAAGTGTCTAAAAACAAGTCCAACCTGAATGTATATAAGGGTAATGTTGTCAAGGAAACTATCAGAATACTCCTTGGTAAATTTGGATTAATAATCTCTGCTTGGTCCTGGTCCCTATATGACCATGTCAAAAGGTTGATCCTCTATATAAGACATGACACATGCGAGAAAATCCCTTCCATGGGTGAGTATAACAATACCCAGTAGGACACCCCAAAATCGCTAAACAAGAATAACAATCAGCTAAACATAAGTATATGTCTACAAAACATATAATAAGAATATTTAGATATTCTCAAGAAAGGAACAAAATATTAATGTAAATTCATAATCATAATTCCAGTCTAGGAATCATTCATGAATGTTCCACATAGAACTCATTTAGGAGAACACTCTTCATGAGTTAGATAGAATTGATGGCGTCTGTATGATTTGTACTTCTCAATGAGTCTTTCCATAATATGTATATGCTGGAATTATAAAGAGAACGATACATAGATAAGTATTACACCCATGTCCATGGGTTATACTAAAAACTCAATCTGGAATAACCCACTAATTAGAGAATAGGCGCCCATATAATGTTGATCACGATGATACCAAGAACTTCACCAAGGGAAAGATGATGACTAAGGATCTCACTACAGGCCTTATATAAGGATTCCAATATCTCTTTCCAAGAATCCACACTGAAGGGATCACCATCCTATGCGTGGGATGTGATTCCATACTAACCCTTAGGTAATGGATCAAGGGAACACTCCCTAATGAAACTTTTTTAAGATGAAGAGGAAAAGGTATCTAATACTTCTTTGAAGGAGTACACAGTGTGCACTACTAGTACATGACACTTACCTTCAGTACGAGGTCCTAACCATTTATCAATACTTGTCCATGTATTTTTGTTAATGTTTGAGTACACTATGTGTCTAAGCTCATGTAATCCTAGATTTTTTCATGTATAGCTAGCTGTATTCATGTATGGATAACTACGCCCATGCCCATGTAACTACATCAGTACATTACTAATCACCAAGAAAGAGAAACACAATATGTGACAGGGGTCACATGATGTGTGATACTTAACTCTTTATGGAACCTTGACATCATATCCAGGGACCCATACATGGTGCGTGTTAATGCGCTACACATCGTGTAGTGAATATTTTCCAAAAACCCATGGATCTTCCCCATGAATCAACTCATACTCATCAAGACTCTGATCTAGCTGAAAATCACACTAGTAAGAAAAGATATTCTCTGATCGATCCACTCCATCATTGCTTTCCGAATCTAGGCTCCTTAATGCATGAGAAAACGATCACTATTGGCCACCATCACGGTCGCAAACCTTACTCAAAATGAGGGTTTCAAATCCTTCCTCAAAATGTCATTTCTATCATAATATCTTGATCTTGTTGTTGATATGAACCCTGTTTGACAATATCAATCCATCGCGCCATGAAACAGGTGCATAATGATTGATTATCTAGTATTTTGTCAAACCACTAGTCAATCAAATACCATAAATGAAAGAATAATAATAGTAGAAAAAAATTAAAGAAACACCAAAGAGGAATTATCCACATATGTGTTTGGTTGGCCTTGATCCATTTTCGTTATAATGAAGAATGAGTAACCAATAAAAAATACTCAATTCCTTCAAAAATCCCCATATATAAATCTAATACTCATAATAGGACTGATCCATGAATCAATGCACTAGTCAATTGATTCAAAATTTTCATAGAAATAATCAATGATGGAAATATCCAAATAAAACATCATCATACCTTGATTTGGATCAATCACTAGTGAAGAATGGTTTCATGCCATTTCCATTTCTGATATCATCAATCTTATTCACACACCGATTGATGATCTATGATTCGGTCTTCACTCTCCAACGGAATCTCCTCCAACCCTCTCAAATGGATTCTCTTGATTTGGAGGGTTATTCAGAAAACCCTAAAAATACTCCATAGTAGTTTTTATATAGAAAATTTAATAGGTTGGGTAGTTAATTATATAAATTAATTAAATTAATTAATTTATTTAAAATTCCTCCAACGACCGTACTAAACCCAAAAATTTGACACACTCCAAGTTTATATAACACCTAGGGTAAAACCCATTCTATAAAATCAATAGAGGCCTCAAATTTCTAATCCAAGGATTCATTTAGAATTCATTATACATTTTTAAACAACTTCTTCTATGATCATTTAATATATTTATTATATTTCAGAAATTACTTTCTGGGCACACTGGGTCTCAGAATCCCACACCATCTTTGTACATAACTCCATAATTGATACATATAATATTCCAAAATAATACATAGATAATTATGAGTTGTTATATTCTCTCTAACTTTGGACTTTACTTCCCAGAAATCCAAAAAAAATGGTTACAAAAAAAGATGTGGGTATTGATCACGCAAAGTGGTTCCTTCTCCCAAGTTCTCTCCTGAATATTCTCGTGCTGCCACTAGACACGCACTAAGGGAATCGTTCACCCATGAAATAACCCACTCCTATATATCCTAGATTTATAATAGGTACTTATAAAATATATCTCCATCCTCGATGTCTATATTTCCCTATTCAATAACATGAAACAGATCATGCACATACCTCCTCAGCTGTGACACTGGAAGACATCATTTACTTGGTCTAACTGTGGCAGTAGAGCTAATTGGTACACTACATCACCATCTCCATGTAGTATCTAGAAAGAGATAATGAATCTCAGAGATATATTGTTTCCACGACCAAATATCCATATTCCATGTCGAGGTGAGACCCATAGGAACACATAGCTTCCCTCTTCAAACTCCAAAGGCCTCCATCGTCAGTCTGCATTGGAATTATGACCACTCTATACAGTCCTCTTACACTCCTGGATGATCTTCAACTTCTTTATAGTGGCTTGAAAAAACTTTTGTCCCATATGTTCTGACTCTCCTTGGTTATTCTAGCATAAGGGTGACCTATAGGGTTGTCCATACAAGGCCTTGAATAGTTCCATGTTGATGAAGGAATGGGAGTTGGTGTTGTATGCAAACTCTACCAGTCATGGATGATCCTACCAACTATAGACAAAGTATAACATGTAATCCCACAACATGTACTCTAATACCTAAATGGTCCACTCATTCTGGTCACCAACATGGGGGTGGAAACCCATGCTCAAATGTAGATAAGTCCCAAAATCCTCCTACAATCCCTTCCATAACCTAGATTTTAGGTGAGTATCACAATCAGAAATGAACATATAGGCAACTCCATGTATTTTTACTATCACTTGCATGTAGAGGATTAATAGGATCTCTACTGAACTCTTCTATTGGATATATAGGAAGTGGGATGACTTGGTGATTTAGTCTATAATCAACTAGATAGAATATTTTCCCTTATAAGTACATCGTAACCCAATTAGGAAGTCCATTGTCATCCTATACCACTTCTATTTTCTAACCTTAAGGGGTTGAGATAAACTCATTGGAACCTGTTTCTCATCTTTCACTTGGTGAAATGTAAGGCATCGAGAGGCAAACTTTTCAACTCCCATATTCATTCATGGCCTCTAAAACTAACATCAGGGGTATTGGTACATATTTCCACACCTTGATGCACCACCAAAGAAGATGTATGAAACTCTCTCAGAACCTCCTCCTGCAACATCACTGGTACTATCCTACATCCTCTAAAAAGAAATAAATTATCCCCACCTTCAAAAAATCCATTAAGATCATCTCTATTGGATATCCAAATACATAGGGTCTTGTAGTCAGTATGCCCAAGATTTACCTGCCCGACTCACCATAAAAGGGGATTGGTAACAAATATCGACTGTAGGTAAGATGATCTAACACCACCCACAAGGAATAACTACTACGAGACTAACTTCTTTGATGTCTTTATCAACAAATACAAAAAAAATCTCATACTGAGAGCATCTACTACCATATTCCCCTTCCTAAGAGTATAAATAATCTCGATGTCATAATCCTAGAGTAACTTTATCCATATCCATTATATCAAGTTATTATCCTTCTAAGAGAAGATATACTTGATACTTTTTTTGGTCAGAATAGTTGATAAATGACTCACCCATAAGGTACTGTCACCACATATTTAGTGTGAAAACTACCACTGATAACTCAAGATCATGGGTCATGTAGTTCTAATCATGTGTTATCAACTAACATAAAACATAGTAAATCACCACCTGCCTCTTCATCAAAACACAACCAAACCCAATTCCTGATGCATTATAGAACACTACATACTCAAAACCATCCTATGGAAATCTCAAGAGGGGAGTGCTCATCAATATCTACCTCAACTCCTAGAAAGAGTACTAGAACATCTCCACTCACATGAAAGGATTCCACTTTTGGGTCAAGACTATCAAGGGAGTTGATTTTATTTAGAAATTAGGTATGAGTATCTGATAGTAGCCTACTAACCCAACGAAGCTCTACAAATCAACCATGATCTTGGGTGGATCCCAATATAACACTACCTTGACCTTCATTGAGTCCACTACCATACCATATGATGAGATAACAAGTCTCAAAAAGTGTAACTTCTGAATCTAGAACTAGAGCTTCGAGACCTTCCCATAAATCCAGTTCTCTCAGAGTGTGTCCAATAGAATCCTCAAATTTCCCACGTGCTCTTCCTAGGACACTGAGTACACTAGGATATATTCAATGAATAATTCCATGATCCAGTCTACGAATGGATAAAATATATGGTTCATGAATCAAACAAACACTACTAGGGTGTTCATAACTTCAAATGGAATCAACAAGTACTCATAGTTACCATAACAACATCAGAAGACCATCTTCAGTATATCATCATCCCATACTCGCAACTCATGATATCATGATATGTGATGAATATTTAAGAACCACCTTTACCCTCCCAAATGATCAAAGATGTCATCCATTCTCGATAGAGGATACTTGTTCTTTATGGTCACCTAGATTAGGTGACAATAGTTCTGACATAACCTCAAGCTTCCATCTACCTTCTTGGAAAAAAATATGGGGGATTCCCATGGTGAAAAACTAGATCTAACAAAGCCCTTAATCAATAAGTCCTCTAACTACACCCTAATATTGAGAAGCTATGCATAAGACATCTGATATGTTGGTTCATATATCAGGGTCATGTATGGGTGTGGATCAATTCATAATTCTATCTCTTGGAGGGTAGGTAATCCTAAAAAATCCTCAAGAATGATGTACTCAAAAATTTCCACCACTAAAGGGAACTAAAAAAACAATAGAATCCAATACACCAAGGGTCATGTTATCCAACTGATGAGTAATCAGCTGAACCATACTATGAATGAGTCAATCCTTCACTTCCTGATTTTCCTTTTCACTCATAAAGGGGAACCTCATCCCATCACTGTACACACACCACATCCTCTTCTTGAAACAATCTATTTAGGCATGAATTTTGGATAACAAATCCATAACTAATATGACTTTGGAAGGACTCATCATTTCTATAAAGAGATACCAAATGAAACTCTCACCTCTAAGAGTCAGGTCACACTATTAGTACAAGTTCTTGATTATGGAGTCACCTCCCATAGGAGTCTCTAAGTACAATGGTCAAGCCAAGGGATCAAATAGAATCTCTAAGACTCAAACTAGATAAGTGGAAAAAAGTAATGACTTTCACCTATATCTATCATCACTACAACTATGGTAGAAAAGACATAGATCGTACCTTATATAATCCATAAATCCTCTAGGTCATAAGCCTTGACCACCTACAACAGCCCTTTCCTCTGTCCCCTAGATTCCAGAGCATGGTGTGGACTACCTAGGGGTGGTGGTGGTAACAAGGAGAAGTGTATACCACCAAAAACTACTCTCCAAACTCCTTTGGCATGTCTACCACCCTATAGACCTATCTAATCCTATCACTACCTCTACCTAGGTGGTCCATCCACTGTCTTCCTGTTAGCTGTATAGATGGTTGAAAAATCTTATTCAAGATGTCCCCTGCCATCACAAGAGTAGCACCACCCCTCATTGGGTTGACAAGACCCATCATGTGATCCCTGAATTGGAGACCATATATCCCAGGAATGATTTCTGAAATTTCTCACTTGTTTAGGTCCCTGAGTCAGACTTTGAATCCCAAATGTTGAAGTGTATTCTCCCAAGTTCCCAATGCCATCAACAACTCTCCATGTCTTCTCATCCAGGAAACTCTCAACCACTAAAGATTTCTCTATAACCCTATAAACGGTTGGAATGATTAAAGGTACAATCAGGGATTGAATGTATCTACATAGTCCTCAATTGATGTTCCAAGCCTAAAACAATTGATCACGATCTACATCCATTGAGTACCTAGAGAGGTTGGTTAACTTGATAAAAATTCTCAGCCATTGTCGTACTACACTACTGAAGCTGCAGAGGCTCATGGATGTACACATCCCTCAACATAGCTAGATAGAACTCCTCTATGACAATTTTCTCAAATGAAGACCATGATAGATTCCCCTCATCACATGATTGGGTTACTAAACCCTACAATTTTCATATAGATCCATGGAGGAGGCTTTCTTATAGGACCAACATATTTTCTATAGATGTCCTAAAAAGATTAAAAAATCATTTTACTCCTTCAATCCAATCCTCAAAAACGTATGGTTTGGGTTCACCTCATAACCTGAGGGGTTGATGTTTCTGAAACTCATGATGTGAACTCAGCCTACACACCTCATCTGCTAGTACATTGGGTACCATATGCATTTTAATAGTTGGTGGGATGATTGGTCCATGAACTAGAGGAAATATCTCTAAAAAAATCCCCTATATCAACACCTCATAACTGAGGTGATTATCCTCATGATCCTGATGGTGAATCCTTTCTGACATATATCAGGGAGGCATCCTGAAAGTATACAAGATGTACCATGTCCAATGAGTATATCTCGATATATGACTCAATAAGTACATGGAAACTAGAACCCATTCTTATATGATGCATGTACCAAAGTTTTCCTTTCAAGTAGTGTCCACATATACCGAGTCAAGAGGCAGGTGATCAGAGTCATATTGTTTGGATACGTTAGCTGCAAGACCAACACTAGAGTCCCAGGTCCGAAATCTGAACACAAAACACATTACACTATTTCCCCAAACTAAACTCACATAATTTGGTCTAAAGGTTGAACCAAATGATTTGATACCATTATGTCATGACCCATCCCAACAGGGCCCATGTCGCGACTACCCCATGCTCACCTCCAATTGACAGGAGATGATGACTAGTGTCGAGTAGGTATGCCACTCACATGGGAATCCATAGCCTAAGGTACTTATATATATACACACAAATCTAAGACCATAAAATGATTAAAAGTAAAAAAATGATAAAACATGATTGCATACATCTGAACCCCACTATCAGAGTACGAAAACAAGTACTGAATGAAAAAGATTCAAATACAAGCCCACCTCAAAGAGTCAGAAAAGAAGTCCAACATGAAAGTATATAAGGGGAATGATTTCAAGGTAACTGCTGAAATACACCTCAGTCAGTCTGGCTCACTAATATTTTCCTAGTACTGGTACTTATAGAACTCTTTTATAAGTTTGATCATCTACATAAAACATGACATGTGTTAGAAAATCCCATGTAGGGGTGAGTATAAAAATTTCCATTATGGAACCCCAAAATCACTGCAGTCATCTCAACACATGTATATTTCTACAAAACATATAACAAGAATATCTAAATATACTCAAGAAAGACACACTATCTCAAAGAAAAGTCACAATAATAATGCTAGTCCAAGAATCATGCTCGAAGGTTCCACATAGCACTCATCCAAGAGAACACACTCTATGAGTTAGATAACACTAATGAAATCCTTCCAAGATATACTTATCATCCATTCTTTCCATAAGATTCATATGCTAGAAGTATGAATAGAATGATAAATATATGAGGATCACACCCAAGGCCATGTGGTATACCAATAAAAAAATATAGAATAACCCACTAAGTAGAGGATTAGTGCCTATATAGTGCTTGTAATGGTGATACAAAGAACTACACCGAAGTCAAGATGATTATAGAGTATCTCAATAAATGACTCATGTAAGGACTCTAACTACTATATCCAAGAATTCCAACTAAATGGATCACCATATTATGTGTAGGATGCGATTCCATACCATCCCTTAGAGAATAGATCACAGGAATGATCCCAATTGAAACTTGTCCAAGATAAACATGAAAAGGTATCTAAGGAATATTTGAAGGATTAAATGGTGTTTATTAGTAGTAAAAGGAATAACACTTTGTCATAAGGTCCTGATCTTGTATCATGGACCATGAACTTGTCCATTTCTGAGTACATGTCATGTACGAGTCCTTGTACTTATAATTGTGTCCATGTATAGTTGGCCGTGTCCATGTTTGAAATTCCATATCTCTGCCCATGTACCTCATAGGGTACACTGGGCCTTTGAATCTCACATCGTCTTAGTACTTAGATCATTAATTAATTGAAATAATAATCTAAAACAATACCTGAAAAAATTGGAGTCATTAAATATTTAGTTCATTAAGGCCATGAACCCAATATGAGTGTTTTTCAGTCCAAATGACATCACTATGAATTTATATAGACCATACCAAATCATGAATGAAATTTTTGGTATATTAAAAGGTATCACTCCTAACTAATGATACCCTAACCAAAAATTGATGTTGGATGACACACAAGAACCCCTTAGTTGTACAAAGAGATCATCGTTATGCAGAAGAGGATAATAGTTCTTAACCATCAACTAGTTCCACTTCCAATAATCAACACATAAATGCAATGTTTTGTCAGGATTCATAGTAAACAAAACCAGAGAACCACAAAGTGATGTTCTTAGATAGATAAATCCCTTATCTATCAATCACTGAATCTATTTATTATGATCTTGATTATATTTTGGTTCCATTGGATAAAGTGGAATGGAAACTGAATCAACTCTAGGAATCAACTCAATCATGAACTCAATACCTATCTTAGATGGAAGATCAGAGAATTCTTGAGGAAGGAAATCCAGTAACCAATCCAGTATGGGTAAAAAGACACTATACTTCACACACCTATAATCCAAATAAATACTTGTGGCCTTGGTAGGGAGCTCCCCTAGTTTCTAATAAACTATACTTGAATATCCTTCCTGAATATCCCATTTTGTAGGATAAAAATAACTATCACCCTTAGGATATGTAAATATTACTCACCCATGGTAATAATCCATGTGGTTTTAGTATGATACTAGCCATTCCATGCCCAAAAATCAAGTCAAAATCTAACATATCAATTATGTATAGATCCCAAAGAAAACAATACTCACCAATGTCAGCAAAAATATTTAATCAGAAGTTTTCAACCATGGAATTTATCTCACATTTAAGTAAGTCATGATAACATCTCATCACAGTAGCCTCATACCATACTAATTCTGGGAAAAGCACTATAAACTGATAAAGTGACTAGAATATTCCATCATTGATATGCTTACCTAGATGATCTGTATAAAATCTAATTCCCACTCATGTCTTAATGTCTCTAGGTAAAATTTATCCATGAACTTACCTTGTAATTATTTCTATACCACACCCTCAACTTCTCACCCAAAGCCTAAATATCCAAAAAATGCTTCGCTTAACCTCATAACATATAAGAAGCCAACTTGACTCTTTTCTATTGAGGAATCTATAAATAATTAATAATTTTCTGGATAGACTCAATCAAGAACTCATATTCCTAATTTTCACCCTCTCCAATGAAGGTTAGAGGGTGTTGTAACTAGTACTCCCAAGTTAGATCAGACATATTCCGCACATCCCACCCTAGTTCTCATTACATGAAATAAATAAAGTGATAAAATTTGTCACAAAACTTCTCTCCCACCCCTTCACCTAAAACTATTGGGGACACTTGTCCCACTACTAGAGGCACATTTCATTGAATGTTCCGTTGTCATCCAAACATCAAACATCATCAAGGAGGCATATCTATACAATTAGAAAAACACTTATTACAACACATAACACATCCTTAAAACATTTGAACAATATATATTCACATAAGTTATTAACAAGTCACCCTGTAGACACCTCCCCATGGTAAAAAATGAGGCACTATTATAACCCTCAACCATCCCTAAACAAGTTCATAGCTAACAATGGGTAACCAAATTTTGACAATTATGTTTTTCCCATTATAAATCTATTTTATCCATTTCAAATTACCCCATTTAATTTCTTTTTCCCATTATTAATTCATCATTAGGCACCATTTTTTAATGAGTCAAATAATGAAAAGAATTTTCATTCCCCAAAATACACTATTGATTTTCTTTTCTATGTGTGCCTAATATGATACATGTCACATAATTTACTTAGCTTCAAGAATGATGCATGAACATACTCAACTATCTTGCCATACTGATCCATGATTAAAATCATAGAAAACAATAACATCACATAATAAGTGCATCATCTTAGGTAAAATGACATCCAACTATAATAGAAAACATCAAGAACTATAATCCCACCATGGGTATTTGGTTCCCCCACATACATAGGTTAGAGAATCCCATGAACAAGATCATGACCAAGGCCTGAATCATCATAGTCTCATTTCTACCTATCCCAATTGATAATAAAACATAAAAGAAATGAATACCTAATTTGATACCAATTTTAAAGGTTCTGTCCTGGGTTCCACATACCAGTGCCCCAAGCTGCTTCATTACACGACCTCTCACACACCTCCCAGTATGATAGAGGTTTCCAAATAGCAACGAGGGTCCAATATATCACATGGGGACACTATAACCTCCTTATCAGATCAAGAAAATACTGGAAATAAATAAAAAATAGAAAAAATAATAATAAACTATAATCAATAAAAATAAAATATCACATGATAATCTCAAAGTGGTAATAATGAGAAAAACCAAAGTAGTAAATATTTCATCCCATATAAGTGTCAAATATCAAATGAAACCTCAATATAAAGACACCCAGACAACTCGTAAGCATTTATTGACATGAATTATGATGCTCCATATCAAATTCTAACATAGAAATTTGACATAGGGATCTTTACCTTATCCTTACTCACAAACATTAAGTCTATTCAGGTACCAATTAGTGGCCCAAGTAGGGTGTGAGTAAAAGTTAGTAGGAAACCAAAAATGGAGTCTAAATCAATATACATTTTATATCAGTGTATGCAGTGTATAAAGAAATAATAAATAGTCTAATAAAAGTAAACATGTTTTAAATTTATTATTCTTTAATTAAACACATTGGCCCTCGAGTTTAATGTGACACTCAATTGAATCATACATGCTTCAGCTCATGCTAGAGTTTGAACCATACACTATAGTTATTTTGCAATTTTATAAAATAAATGGCTTTATTTATTCAATTTAATTCCAAATTAATTTTGATTCCTTGGAGTGAAAGTCCAGGAACCACTATCACAGATACATAGAAAATCGATCTTGCATCATTATCTATAGAACTTGGAGCATTAGTCCATTTACAATATCTTCGGTACATAGAGCATTAGTCTGGATCCAAAATCTTGGGTATTTGGAGAATCCATATAGAACCAATTTACACACATTCATGGGGGGACTAAAGAATCAATCTATCACTGCATGGTTGCTCGAAGCATCAGTCCATCACCCACAACTCATTTTCCACATTTTCATATTGAAATATATCAAGGTTAATCATTATTGTCCTTATTATCCATCATTCACAACACAACATACCATTTTATTTATCAAACAAAAAAAATGGTTCTTTACATTTATCACATGGAATAACATGATAAATTCTCCCATTAATCAATTTATCATTAATTTTTACACAACTAATTAGCCCTTGAAGGTTAAGCCAATCAACCCTATAAATACACTTACAAAACCCTAAAACATGGCTTTTTGTTTTCAAAACCATAAACCCAATATTTGCCTTTTTAGATTTAATAAGTCATAATTTCAAGGATATTTTCACTTCCCATGGGTTTCCATCAATCTCGGTCTCATAATCCCTAATCAATCCAATGGGATCTGTGAAGGGTCTCTCAATTTATTAGGATTTAATTCACTTTTTAAATTTAATACAAATTACACAATGTGGAAATGAAATGATAAAATTATATACACTATAAAGGAGTAATACTATTTTAAATATAATATAGACCACCTACATTAGGGTCATCGATGTATGACCATCCAACCATAGCCCTTAATTTGAGGTTGAATGGCTGAAAAATTAGAACAACACTCTGATCCTCAATAACTAGGATTGGATCTCTATTAAATTAATTTCTTCAATCATAAAACATTAAAATTAACATAAAGGAACATGGATCCATCCATATAATATTATATCTAATGTTTGAGTAAAGAGAATAATAATAAAACTAGGAATAAATGTCCAAGAACAAAGACTTACCATCGAATCTGGATCTCTAATATGATATAAATCACCTATAACTTGCTCCAAAATCAAAGAGAATCACCTATTTGGTATTGTGAGTAAAGGGAGTTAATAAATCCAAGTGATTAGAAAAAAAATGATGCCGCTATACTTTAATTCAAATTATATCCAAGAATTTTCAGCTTCCAACTGTATGCCATATTTTTAGACTGCACAGTTTAGAAAACTGTGTGCCAACCATGTAGTGATACTAAATCAAAAAAACTCCATTAATTGTTGGCTCACATGGTTAGACATACAATTTGGAAACCATGATATTACCATATTTTCCTGGGAACACAGTGGGGGGGGGGTCTCATGGTTTGGTCAAGTCATGCACCCCTAATCCAGTGGCTCAAAATGTGGTGCATGGTTTCATAGGGAAAACTTCATATTTTTCCCTAAACGTGTGCCAATAATTAATGACCAATTAGTATTGAGAAATTATCTAAATTCACCCAAAAATATAATAAAGTAAAACAAAACAAAAATATAATACAGAAGGGTAAAAGAATACCTGAAACTGTACATGCAACATCTCAAAAAAGGTCAGGATATTATAATATCATTACATAAAGAAATGTAATAGAACTCAATGAATTTAAAATTAGAAATAAAACCAAAGTTATGAAATACTTAAATTAATATATCCTTTATAAAATGTTTATAATTTACTACTTATATCATTACAATTTTAGATCTTGAAAGATAAATTTAGACAAGGTTTTATAAAACCATAGCTTTTTATGTCACCTGAGAAAAAGATCTTTTTACTGGTTTCAAGAGAGAAAAGGGAATGAAGTTTGTAACTGTTATCCACCTAAATCTATTACCAAATATATATGAGGAGAAAATGAGAGGAAAATCACACTTTTTGGTTTTTAGTGAAGAGTAATGGGAGGAGGAGTGGGTATTTATAGTGAATAATGGGGATTATTTTTAAAATTTCTATACATTGGACTTGCACATTACGTTGTAGAAAATAGAAAATCATTGGAATTCCCAAGGTTTTAAACATTGGTATTTGTTGTTCAAGTAAAAGTTTTTTACTTTTAAAATCATAAGAACCAAACTCTCTTAAATTATATTATTTTAGATATGGAAAATATATTTATTCCTAAAGAATTGTTTTTGAAATGTTAAAATATATTTTAAGCATTGAAAATATATTTTTAGTTTTGGAAAATAAATTTTAATATTTAAAATAATTTTTTTTATGAATTAACTTATTTTTTTCTAAAATGAATATATATTATTTATTGAATCATTTTTAGTTCATTATGATTTCACTATACCTTTATATATTCATAACAAATTTTACTATTTACCAAAAAATCAACTATAACAAAAAATTATTAAAAAATAACCTTTGGATAACTCAATGTGATGATTCTAAAACTGAATTCATTATTATGAAAATAATTTCTTCTATATATTTAATTTATAAATAAAACTATTTTTGTATGTTAAAACAATCCATTTGGTGATAAAATTTTAAAAACTTTTCTTTAATAAAATATTGTTTGTTCTAAAACATATATGGGTAATTATATTAATATTAAATGAAAATATACATTATTAATAATTATTAATTTCATTTTTAGAAAATGATTTTATGTTTCATATTAAACACTTATATTAATAAGGTTTACTATTACAATGGTAATTAAAATAAGTTACTATTTTAATGATCTGATTACCAATGTTTAGATTCTAACAATTACCTTACCCTTCATATGGTTATAGTACCCATTATATATAAACATTATTCTAACATATAAAATCATTCACGTCTCTCTGTTAGTTTTTATAGCATGTCTATTACACTATATATATTTTTCATCATAATATAAGTGTATATTATATATCTTTTATTATTTTCAGGATAAGATCCTCTGGAGTTTAAGATTTTGTTAATACTATATATTATTTTATTACCATAATTGGTGATATTATTGGGAATGTAATTTTTTTGTTTTATTATAGTATTATGTTTTGTACTATTATGGTGAAATAATATAATTTCCACTACTCAAAAGTTATTTTGATATTGTGTATATTTACTATATTATAATTTAGGATATTATATAGTGCCAATCATATCTCTATACCTTCTTATCACTTGTATCAAACTATTTTAAGTGAGTTAAAGTCTCTGTAAGTGCTGTAGATGAACCAATTGACTTTATACTTTAGATTAAAATAATATATAATTTTTTTATCACATAGTAATTATTCCACTATGTAACATTCATTTGATAATGTAGGTGGAATATTCATCACTTTAAAAGGTTAAATAAATCCCATTATATAATGATAACCAAGATATTATGTGATTTTATTCTTAAATAAATATTTTATATGGTCAAGATAAAATCTATTCAATGGGATATAGATAATGTTTGATTATTAGGTGATGGGGAAACATAAGATATGAATAATTCTTCTCATGAATTTAACACTTGGTGATATCCACGAATAATGGTTATGAAGATAGACCCTCCAATAAGAATTCAACATGTTTATGTGTCATTGTAAATTTCTATTATTGTGTGTATTAGTCCTTAAACATAATATTATTATTAATTTTAATTATGAATCATGTACTATATTGTATAGATGAAAAATATTATAAAATATTCTCATGGTGAGGTAGCATAAAATTGATGCATTATAAGTGATAAAATTAATTGAATAAATAATGAAATGAATTTTACCTTTTATTTTAATGAATGAAGATATATTTAGACCCTTTATTGAGATGGGTGTGTCTAAAAAAAATATGGTTTTGGTAGTCCACAAACAGTTTAATTTTAAAAAATTTAAAAATAATAAATCAACTAAATTGGGTAATAACAAAAATGTGCATCCAACTTGATGAGATATAAATTAGAAAAAGTATTATATTACACCATATCACTAATAAGAAGTTTGTTTTATCTATTTAATTAACTACTTTCACCATGGATTCCATGATGTGAGTTTAGATGTTGATCTTCTACATTAGGTAAGTTAACTTCTTTCCATTGAGAACAAGGGCCTAGGGATTCACACACTAAACATATCGATAATCTCATAAAATTCTATTAAATTTAAATATAAGAATACATTTATTCACCTGTTTTTAGAATAGTATATATTTTAGTAAATATGGATCATATAAGTACCTTCATGAGATATTAATGTTTATAATACATGAGTAAAATTTCATATCTTATTCAATTATTCAAAATTTAATAAAAAAATATTTTTTATTGAAAAATTTATTGAATATATTAAAATAAATATTTATTTATGATAATTTAATATTTAAAATTAATATTTATTCATACATTTAAAGAATATAATATTTTATTGGAATATATGAACCAATTTTAATGATCCAATAAAAATGATTTATTTTATATAATAATAGTTAAAAAATATTAATTTTTTAGTTTAAGAAATGATATTATTAAAACATATCATGGGATAAAATATTATTATTTTTATTATATTTTTGTGGGTAATAAAACAAATTAGACAATAGATAATAGAATTCATGAAATTATTATTATTTAACCCTAATTATTTATTCTAAATTATATCGCTTTAATTAGGGGCATGTTTACACAATAGAGAAACTATATAATTTTCTCATGATCTAGAGAAAATGATTTATTCTCCTCTCTCATGATCATAGAGAGAAAAAGATTCAATATTTTGATTGAATATTAATGATATTAAGTGCTATAATCTTCTCTAGTTGAACCTGGAGTTTCAAGAATTTTATATAGGTATTCGTGGAACATGTGTGGGTATTTCTAGAGGAATCCTCACTTGGATTCTCGACCGAGATGAATAATACAACCAGGGTGGAAAAAAGTTGATAAAGTTTGTTATTATTGATTAGGTTATCCTTATTAATTTAATTATAAATTAAATTTTAATGATAATATCTATGAGATTATAGGGTTTTATTTATCTTGTCCTTAATATATATCCTTTAATATTGATGAAAATCCAAAATGGAGCACCTTCCAAATGCTTCTAATGCGCCTTGAAACATTATATAGATATTTCAGTGGGTGTATTCTAATTTATAGTTATTTATAATCTACTTGATCAATATCATGAATTTTTTGCTAGTTCTTAGGTTCAAATTTATGATCTATGTTTAAAGATTAATATCTTTCATTTATTCAAGATCACATGGCTAAGAGTTGGAGAAAAAATTGTAAAGAATTTTTGAGGATTTCATCAAGATGTTTCAAGGTTGATATCTTTGTAACATATTTAAATGGAATGTAATGATAAATGTAAGGGTTTTAACACTGCACAAGGAGCATTCCATTTAAATAACATCACATTATATGGGTTGTTTTTTTGTGTAATTACACATCACATATTTATTACCACTATGCAACATTGGTTAATAGGGACCACACACATCTAGATAGCTTGTAAATTAATTTTAACAAAACATGAATTTCACATCTTATAATTCATGACCTGTTGTGTGGTTCAACATATGGTATTATTAGATGTGTTTTATTCAATGAAATCTTGGAACAGTGAAATACATGTACTATATAGTGTGTTGCTGACATGTATTTTCTGGGTAACACATGTCACTCAACACTAGGAACAATCCAAGTGATTATTGGAATTCCATGTCACAGTATTAATAAATATAATGTAATTACAACTAATAAATGACGTGTAATCATTTTTTACACACCATATACATCACAAAAATTCTAAATGGAACATGTTGTATACATTAATGGTGTGTCATGTGGTTATAAAAAATGTGAAGACTACATGGATAATCCCTGTGGAATAACATGTGGTAAATGTTGTGACATGATGTGTGTAATTACATTATTTTTATCATGTGTTAAATAATGAAAATATCATATGGTATATTAAATTAAAATATCATATTTTGTTTTGAAAATATAGTAAATGTTATTTGAACGTTGACGTACAAGTTTTGTACTTAATTTTTATATATTTAAACTTAAAATTATTTAATAAATTTAATAATAATTGAAGGGATTATTAAAATCATATTGGACTTGAAATTGGGTATAATTTAAGATACCTAATTAATTTTTTGAATAGTTTATTATTTTATTAATTTAAGTAAATTTATCATAAATATATTTATTTAAAATATATGCAAGAAATATAAAATTCATTCGCTATTTCAGGTTGTGAATGATCATTATCTTTGACTAATATGTGTATGTTTAGTTTTTTATTTAATTTAGTTATTTATTTAATTATTTTATATGATACTTATTATTATTATTAAATTAAATATGATGATCTATGAATAATAGATCCCTCATTTATTATTTATTTTTTTTCTTTCCATGGGTTATTTTATGTAATTCTAAATCCTAAGTTCCCCTAACATTTTAGTGAGTATAAATTTATAAAGGATGGAAATACCAATTAGAGGAGGTGGTTTAAGACCTAAGAGAAAATGGATCTAAATAAGTTAATACAGAGGGAAATAGTGATTTTTTTTAACTCAATTCAAGTAAAGGATGACGGAGTTATTTCCTATGGGGACAAGGATATTTTATCATCACTCATTAAACCAACCAATTCATAAAATCTTGTGATAATTTCATATATTTATTTTATTTTATAAGGTAAATGTTATATATTTAATTTTTTGATTAATTGATAAGTTTGATGATTAAACATTGTAACATATTGTAAAAATATACAAAAATTACTAATCAAAATAAAATAACGTGCATAACTTTATTTTATTAGTTATAGTCAATTATATATGTAATATCTATATAAAGTAATGAATATTTGATAAAATTAGAAAACTTATACAATTAAAATCCATATACATAAATTATTTTGTTAGAAATGGTTACATATTATATATTTTTCACCTAAAACGAACAATCATGCAAAGTATACAATAAAGGATATATATAAAAAAGTAAAAAATTCCCTCAACTAAAAATTATTTCATAAAACCATCTTCTATCACTTGAGTTATAATACAACCATAGTTTAAAGTACATGGTTAGAACTCTTTACTATATATTATATTACCAAGGAGTTTTAATTTTTTTTTGGGTCGACTTAACTGAGTTAGCATTGAGAGTGGATTGACTTAGCTAGACTTGGTGTATCCTATAGGAAATCATTGAGGAAGTCTGAGTTTAGGATTTATTTATAGGGGATTCCATTCAATAGATCTATAATTTGAGTGTTATTACAATTGGAAAAAAAATCCTGCCTAAAAAATATTGATAAATTTGATAAGGACTATATTTGGGTAATGAGAAGGGAAATATGTGGCTTCTCCATTATAATAACCAAGAAAGTGGATTTTCTAAATCCAATGGCAAGGGTTACTGGGATTTGATAAAATATTGAGAGTCTTAAATTATCATTAATTATATCATAATTTTAAATCAAGATTAAAAAATAAAAACATTATTTTAATTGTTTTAGATAATTAAAAGAAATAAAAAACTATAAATTCATTAAATTCAAGAGAACATGATTTTTTTTACCAATGAAAAATTATAAGAATGGTACATGATCTTATGTATTATACTATTCCTAGAAAAGGACATAGATATACTAGAGTCCCTATTTCTTGTTGATCCTTCTAAGGAGGTAAGTTAGAGAGGGAATAATTTCTTCTTAAAATGTGTATATGACTTATTGTATATACAATGCCCAATTTTATCATCCATGACTACTAAGATTCAAAAGATTCATAAAGACATAGAAAATTACTCTATGCTTCTCATCTTCATGATCACTATTATGAGAAATACATACTAGAGAGATATGAATTATCCAAGTAAATATTTATGTTTATGTTAAAAGAGGGTGTCTCTTCTAGATGTCATGTAGTCCAAATTATTTGTTAAATTTAACATTTAGAGATTATAGGATTCAATCAATCTTCAGAACTCATCCACTCATCACATTTTCTAAGATTCTCACATTTTATTATCAATTTAAACATGAAAAATATCAAGAAGTCAGTCCTATATTTTTTTTTACATTTGAAATTTTAGGAAGATAAAGAAAAAATGGGATAAGTCTTATATCCTTATGGTAAAAAATAGAAAAGGAAATGAAAAAGGTCAAAGGATTATTTTTATCCAATACACCTTTTACTTTCCATTATATGAAGAGAAATATCAAAAAATAGGAAAAAGAGAGGGTTTTTTTAAGTTTTTATTTTGTAAATAAGGGTTATTAGAAGAAAAACGTTACCTTAGTGAAGAAAAAACTGGAAGATTCATGTATATTCATTATCTAGTGGAATCATTCTATTTCTATAAATTGGGTATTAACTACAAATTGTGGTTCTCACAATTGTATCCAAATACCAAAACCATGTTGATTAAATAATATTATGAAAGGTGAGGTGAATCTTCAATATATCAATGGATCAATATTATCTTCATTGTATTTATTATTTTAAAACACCAAATTTCTAATTAAAATGGTTTTAGTTTTGTGGAACTATTATTATGTTCCCATTGTAACCATGAACATCATTTATGTTCCTTGTAATAACAAGGACATTTTTATATTAATGTTCTGAAATAATGGATTTTAATTTTATAAACATAACATATTTTATGTTAATGAACATTTTAATAATGTAATTTTCATTCATCAATTTTAAAAAAATCCATTGAAATTGACAACAAAACATTTTTTCTTGACTCCAAGTACAACTAATAATCGCATCATGAGTTATTTATACAAAACATAATAATTTGAAAAAATTATACCATGAATGGAATTTGTATTATTCTAAATTTAAATTCTTACATATATTTCTTCCCTTATTATAAGGAAAAATGAAAAAAATAAATTTCAGTGGAATGTGTGAAAAATCCATTGGGAATCAAAAATAAGATCACACTAATGTGTGTGAATATATTCTTATTGAAGCTATAACTAAATAATTATACATAATTAATTTTATATATAATTATATTAGATATATAAATATATACATGATGAGGTATAAGTATGATTCCTTTGAGAAATTTACGAAATATAAGAATAAATTAAAGAATCAAATTCAAATAAAGATAAAGATTATTCAATCAGATAGAGGTAATAAATATCTAAACTAAGAATTCCTCAATCATACATTAGATCTTGGAGCACTATCTCAACTCAATTATATTTATACAAAATAGTGAAATTTTTTTAGTGAATAGAGGAACCACACCTTATTATACATGGTGACATCAATGGTGCTTCATACAAATCTTCCATTATAATCTTTGGTAGATGCATTACAATCAGTAACAAAAAAATTAAACAAATTTCTATCCAAATAATTGAGATGATTCTAGTATGCATTATTGTATATGAATAAATACATTTTTTAACATACTCATCTATCTGAATATGAAGAAAATTTTAAGGCTAATTCTAGAAAAAAATAAATCTCTATGTACTAAGTGTATCTTCATAGAATATCCTAAAGAAACAATATTATATTATTTATATGATCTCATAAGTATAAAATTAATTATAGTGATCAATATATGTTTTTATAAAAAGAAAATATACCTAGAGGAGATAGTTGGTGTAATATAGACATTTATTATAGAAACCCATACTTTTTATACATAGATATCACATTCTATTAGATGAATATTCATTACATAACTTAACGACCAATGCCAGAATTATATAGGTCAAGTATCATTGGAAACTTGGATATATAAACAATTAGTTAATAATGAACTACAATGTCTACCATAAAGTTATTTATAACTATAAACCTAGTATACATGTCATACATAATATCATTCTTCATAACCTAATGAAATGAAACATAAGAAAGGGTGAGTTAAGATGATTAATAATGGTAAACAAGGGGTATATTAATGATCAAATAAGAATAAAATGCCCATACATGCATGATAATAAGAGAATAACATTTCAAAACCAAACCCTATATATCATTTATCATAAATGTGAGTCATGGAATAAATTATGGAATTTTACAACACATGAATCATGAAGGAATCAATGAACAAAATCCATGTGAGCATAATAATTAAATAAGACATAAATTTGTGGCATAATCCTAAACATAGATAATCATTTCCATAGAAGTATAGGTTCAAACCTAAGACTATCATAGAATAATGGGTTCACTCCCCAAACCAACATATTAGTCATGTTTCACTCCAAAGACTATTATAGTGGACAAAGTCACGTACTGAACTGGGTTCACTCCCCATTCTAGCCCTCTTTTTCTCATGAGATATCAATATTTACCCAATGCATTGAAGGGAAATTTAATTCTAGGACCACCAATCACATAATAAAAATAATATGGATATTTCCCATAATAACAAAAAAAATTCATTATATCCTAATGCATGAAAAATTAACCAGTTTCATAAAAATTTCATCATGGAATAACCCATGGAAAAGAAATAGGTTTCTTAAATATTTCACCAATTCACCAAATCATAACCCATTAAAAGGAATGATTTTAATAAAAATATTTCCATAATAATCATAAACCACCAAGATATAGAATAATAATGGTATCATTATATCATATCCAAAGTATAGAATAAGTTTAACTATGGGTTTTTTAATTGATGATTTAAAATACCATTACAAGATCATTAAAAATGTTCTTGAGAAAACTATCCTTTTCACATTAAAATAACTTATTTAGTGTATAAATATTTATCTAATATACAAGAAAATCTTTTATTTGAAAATAAGATTGGAACCTTTTAATGAAATATTTAAATCATTGAGTGGTTATGAAGGATGAATTTTCTTTTTCATGCCGTACACATTAAAACAAATAATCCTTTCAAATTTTATTTTAAAAGTCAAAATTATTTCATTCAGAAAATGAGAATAAGATTAATTTAATTTTTTTTGTAAAAATAAAAACATGGGTGAATTGGACTTAATTTTTTTTTACTAACACTAAAAACATTCTTTAAAACATTTTTAGGAAACATGGATATGGATGGAAAAGGATATTCAAATGAAAATAGAAATAAAGTTAGTTTTCCTTTTCATAAAATTCATTTATAATATTGAGTATATAAAGAGTATAAAATGAAAGGAAAAATTTATTTTCATAAAATAACTAAATGAAGAAAAAATTTCTTATTTTCCTAATAGAGTGGATCATAATATTTCAACATTAGATCTTATGCATAAAAAATCCTAATAAATAATTAAATTGTAACATAAAACACTTACCAGTTTGGTAATTTTTGAATAATAATCCCCATGAAGGAAATAAATTTATATAGATATGTAAATACCGTTAATTTTCAAAATATGAAAAAAAGACATTAATGGGTAGTATATATACCATATAAAATAAACAAGTTGTGAATATGACAAGTGTCTCACAAAAATAAAAAGGAGTATGGAATCTCTTACCTCAAGTATTGACTTTCTTCAAACACATATTAAACTCATGTATAATAAATATAGGGTTATTATACATTTATTATAGAAAAATAATCATATATATATTACCATATATTATTTACTTATAACCTTTTACCACCTCTTTATTAATGATTGTTTATTAAAATCACTATTCCGGGTGATAATCGCTTCGTTTTTCATAAAGGTTTTCATTTGGTCATTTGGGTACTCATAATCTGATAATATTTTAATAATATCATGAATATTATTCATGGTATAAATATCACATATAATCATTATATACATGTTTATAGTCATATATAAATGTTTGAGATAGGAAAATGAATTACACCACTCATGAAGATGTTAGGTTGTACGCACACATGAACGTCAGTTTTATTTTTCTGATGGATGAAAGGAAATTATGGTATATAATAATAAAAAATTATAAAATTATTTTTATATCATATATATTTATTAAATTTGTTCTTATTACCATCCATTTCAATATAAAATAAAAAATATATCACATCACTTGGGGGGGGGGGTAATTGACACGTATGCATGAGAGACGTTATAATTTTTCAATGGATTAGAAGGTAAGACGATATATTTGATATTATAATTCCGGAAGTGTAATTATGTCATGAATACACACACACACACACTTTTAATCTATCATTATATCGATCCATGAGAGGCGGTGATGGAAAATGAATGCTATTAGTTCACAAGGCGGTAGTATGTCATATACAAGATTGATAGTTTCCTTTCTCATTTTATAGAAGAGGGGATGTATATAGGTTATTCCATTAAAATTAAAACATATAAGTATATTAAAGATACATATGTTATTATATCATGATATTTTAAGAAAATTTTATAGAGGTTTATGAAGAAATAAAATAAAAATACTCGGTTAAGAACAACACCTCTTCTTTAGATAACCTCATATAGTTTGTAGTAAAAGAATTCTTAAGAGGGTATCCCAATCAAAATAATTCATCTAAGAAGTATTTAGGTAATTAAGGAAGGTATTTGGCTAGTCATTTTCTAAAAAAAATTATTTGGAAGAGTGAATAGAATACAAGAGCCGTACCCTTTTATAAATGGGGGAAAGGAAACACATGGATTTTTCAAAAATAATAAAATATTATTACATTTTACACATACCAAATGGATAAATAATGGAACATTCCCAAACATTAGATGATATAATATCTAAATATGACCACAAAATATATATTATATATGTTTTTATACAATATTAATGATTATATTTTTTGTTTAACCACCAGGTAAACCCATTTTAAAATTAACCATGATAATTTAATTTTACTATTTTTACTATTCATTATGGAAAAAATTAATATGACCTTATTATATAATATTAATTATTCTGATTAAAAATAATTAATCTATATTAATAAATTCAATTCAAATAAGTGGAATAATTTAATTTAAAATTAATCCAACATACGTAAAGAAAAATTAGTTTTCTAAAGAAAACATTTTCGTAAGTATATGATGTTTTTATATCAAAATTCAACATGAAATTGATTAAAATAACCTAAATTGGATTAATATTTATATAATTTTACTAATTTTACTTTTTAAACCATCATAAAAAAAAATTAAACTTGTAAATTCTTTAAATGAAAAATGCATTTTTAAACAAAAATAAGCATTTTCGGTATAAAAAAAAATATTCTTTTCCAAAAATTATCAAAAACTATCCCTAATCAAAATTTGAAATTTTGATTCCAAAAATGATGTTCATTTCTTAAAATTTATTTTATACAATTATTAAAAATTATTTTTTCCACAAAAAACAATAGAAATCATTTTTTAATGGGAAAAAGTATTTCTAAAGTATATAAATACTTTACAATAAATTAAATTCATATCTACTAATATATTTTCATTATATAAACCATTTATAACTAATTTTTAAAATTTAGTTTTTTCTATTCATGCCACCAATTTTAATGGCTTAGTTATAAGTTTCATTTTTAAATAAAAATATTAACTGTATATTGAATTTCATTAAAACACTTTGTTACATGAAATGTAGGAAACCAAAGAAATTAAATTTATTTTTAAAAAATATTTCATAATATATTAAGGTGTTAAATTCTACCCCACAAAAATTTAATTTCACCCTTGAAATTACATCACTATGATATAAAAAACTAAGGATTCTTATGCACTATCATATCTTTAGGTTCCAATGTTGCTTCTTAATGTTAGTGGTTTCTTCACAAAACTTTGTCTAAGCTAGTGCTCTTATTTTGTAACAATTTTTCTATATGATCCAAAATCTCTAAATCTTATTATTTATAAGAAATGTCATGATATAACAGTATAAACAATGAGTTTAGTACACGTTATGGATCATTTATGTACTTTCTCAGGAGTGGAATATGAAACACATCATGCACTCGAGAGGGGTTCAGTGGAAGTGCAAAGAGATAAGTGACCATCCCTTCACAATCAATAATATTGAAAGTGAAAATATACCTATGTATAAAATTTCAGTTATTCATAAATATCTTAAAATTATACCATGGATAAATTTATAGAAAAACCATCTCACCAACTTCAAACTCCAGATCATGATGACAATTATTAGAGTAACATTTCTATCAACTATAAGCTACCGTGATGTGTGTTTCAATGGATCAAAATTTATCTACCATTTCTATATCTATATTAGGTTATAATATATTTATTTATTAAATATCATTCTAGTAAATTAGTGTTCTAAAATTATTTTTCTAGAGGTCTTCAAAAGAATCCATCTGAATTTTCGAGTTAAATCTATTTTTGTAAAAAAAATCAACTAGAGGAAGGTGTTGATCTCAACCACAATTGAAATCCATAGAAAAAGATTACATCACATACTCTAGGGGTTGAATGGTTATCTAATACTGACCATTTATCTAAGGAAGATAACATGTGATGAAACTCAACTCTGTATCAAGGGCATATAGAATACTTCACCAAAACTTTGAGGTAATTTTCAGATACTAATCATATACAATAGAATGTGGTACTCCATGTGTCCTTACCACTTTCATAATGTTTAGAATAGTAATATAATCCAAATATACATATTCTCTTATAACAATGAAGTGTGATGAATTAATAATGCGATTGACTACAAACCATATAGAATTTTTACCATTAGATGTTTTGGGGAGTTAGATGAAAAAACCCAAGGTGATATTGTTCTATTTAAAATCTGGTATAGGTAATGGTTATACTAACCCCCATATAATTTTTTCACTCATAAATAACTTACTGAAATACCAAGAACTAAGATACTTACTTAGTAATATCTCTATACATGTTTTTCTACAAGAATTACTCTTTCACCTCTCTATACATCATTGTACTTTCAGGATAAATCGATAATGGAGAAATATAAGCCTCCTATAATAGATCCTTATTAAAATTTGGTATGTATGAAACAGATAAATGGTTCCTAGACATTATCATTCCAATATATTAAGTTTTAAACTCATGAAAATTTCTCTCCTTATATACCTCTACATTTTCCTTCTATACCTCTTTAATCGCCACTTGTATAGATGGTTGAAAACTCATTTAATAAAGGTAAAATTTTCCCCCCTTTTATCAAAATTTCAATGTCTATATTTTAAAAATATAGAAATATTGGATACTTTATGATCCTCATCATAGATAATCTTTAATGATCATTGAAACTCAAAGCATTATCCACCATGTTCCCTTTTCTAAGGTTGTAATGTACTGAGCTGTCAAAATCATTAATCAGGTCCAAAAATCTTCTATGGAATATAATAAATAATTTATTTGTAAATATATACCTAAAAAATTTATGATCATTATATATATCACACCATTCTCCATAAATTTTTTTCCTTAATATCTTTAATGCAAAAATTATTACAACTAAATCCAAATCATGAGTTGGATAATTTTTCCTAGGAACCTTTAATTTTTATGAGGCATAATCTATCACCATATCATTATATATTAGGATTCATCCCATCCACTTATTTTTTTCATCACTATAGATTAAAAACCATTATCCACTATAGGGTAATGTAAGAATAGGTGCACTAACCAACCTTCTCTTGAGTTCCATGAAATTTTCTTTATATTTATTTTTTTCAAAGGAACATGGATCCCTTCCAAGTAAATTTGGCGAGTGGAATATATTGTCATGATAAATTCTCTAAAAATCTATCAATAAATACCTTTTCAAGATTGTTAGGTTGGTATGGAGTGTGATATTATCCAATTATACCAACTTGAGGATCTAAATGATACTGTATATGCTCAATATAAAAGAGGGGTTGAATTGTATACTTTAAAAAATACTTTGGGAACATTTAAAGTTGGTTAGAAACCTTTTTATTATTTAACAACGTTAAACAAGGTAAATTCACCAAACCTCTAAGTTCTACTAACTTGCTTGATTCCGGAAATGTGATTCCGAGAATGTAATTCTGAAAAAGTAGTTCTGAAAATGAAACTTAACAGAAGTTTACAAAGATGAATATTCTACCTTAAAGCATATAGAATCTCACTATATCAGAGTAAAAGTATAAGGACGAATAAGATATTTATACTTTCCTCAACAATAAAAATGCATCAGAAAACTTGAAACAATACAAGTAACAAGTAGTAAATCTTTTAACCCAAAAAGAAGGGTATCCAAAAACCTTGGATAAAGGTCCCTTGATTTATACATTCAAGAAATTCTATCTTACCCACACTAGGGTAATCCCTCGATATAAAGATCAGAGTCTTTCTTGCTATCCCTGCAAGCCCACAACTTCAAGGTAGTCGGCGCCTCTATCTTCCTCAACAAGGAAGTCCTAGAACTTTAAGGTAGTTGGAACCTCTGTCTTCCTATCCCTGGAAGCCCTTGAATATACTCAGCAACATTCGGAGTTGCACGAAGAAATTCTAGACAAGATGTTCAGTAAGCACTAAGCATGAAAAGTATCTATCTAGAAATCACTTCATAAACATGTAATCTTTAGAGTTGTATAATAGTTCTGAGCTCTTTCAAATGAGCTCATATTTATAGGCACAACTTCAACGGTTTTCTCCATCCCTTAACGGTCATATTTTTCTTTGAATTTTGGAGGGACCTATACACGTGTCACTAAAAAAATGGTTAGTTAGTAACTGAATGCATGACATAATTTTATAACCAAAACATGAGTAAGATAAAATATAGTTACTTAAGAAAATTTATTTTTCGAAGTGTAAGGAAAAATGAAAGTTCTGAGTCTAACCAAAAAATCATTTGGTGTCTATAATACAAGGATATTCAGATTATGTCTTCAGAAGAATTCAGAACCTGAATTCTATAGAATTACGGAGTCTGAATTTCAAGGAAATTAGGAGTCTTGAATTTAGTAGAATTCAGAGATTGAATTTATAAGAGTTTAGAGTCTGAACTTACAAAATTCCGGAGTCTGAATTCAGAGAACTCAGAGTAAAAAATTATAAGAATTCGGAGTCTGAATTCAGAGAACTCAGAGTCAAAACTCATAAAAGTTTGAAGTCTGAACTTAAAAATGTTTGGAGTCCGAATTCAGAGAACTCAGAGTCAAAACTCATAAGAGTTCAGAGTCTGAATTCAGAGAGCTTGGATTCAGAACTCAGAAGAGTTTGGAGTCTGAATTCGGAGAACTCGGAGTCAGAACTCAAAAGCGTTCAGAGTCTAAATTCAGAGAGTTCGGAACCTGAATTCATATCCTGAAAATAGAATGCTTTATATCTAGGTATATATATGATTCTGAGGTTTTGGATATGAAACCAAATTTTATACTTAGACAAAATTAATAATGAAAAACATGGTAAGGATAAATTTCCTTGGGGAAGGAAAATTTTCCTTATGAAATTTAAACATAGGGTAAATGAAATTTTCCTTAAGATAAGGTGTTTGTGATTTTCAAAACATGAAGAAACGATTAAGTCATAAAGAAACATTATTGACAGAACAATCTCCCCAAACATGAAGGAATGGAAAAGTCATAAGAAAACCTTATTGACTCAACAATCTCCACCTTTTTGGAAAGAACAAACATCCTTACAAAAAATAATATAAGGACTTCAAAAAATATTTTTCTACACTTTGAAAATAAAACTTATCTCCCTTAACACATAGAAAATGATGAATATAACTAACTCCCCCATAGGCTTTGGACACACTAAGGATCATATTCTAGTTTTTTAGAATGATACTTAGCATTTTATTTCATATGAAAATATTCTTGTATAAGAACTCCCCCTTAGATGAACACTCCCCCGTAGGGAAATTTCTTATTTTCTTAGAATTCTTTTTCATTTCTCCCCCTTTTTGATTTTCAAAAAGAAATACAGGGAATGGAAAAGTAAATATGGTACCAAAAATAATAGTATAAAAAATCCAAACAAAAACGAGAAACCAAAATTTCGTTAAGATTGGAAAAAATTTATACAACAAGGAAAATACAAAAAAATATCGGATTTAAACAAAGTTATCCTTCCTTTTCCTTGGGCATCAGATTATTAACTGTTGTTTTGAGCTTCTTAAGCTCTTTGTGGTCTTCCTCTTCTCATTTGGGAATCTGATCCCGATCCTTATCTTTCTTTTCTAAGGCTTTGATCTTTTCTTCCTGAGCCTTAAGAATTTCTGCCTAAGCCTTCAAGGCTTATTCATGCTTTACTAGCTTCTCTTAAATCTCAATCTTGAGATATCTTTCTCTCTTCTAGCTTTGAGCAACTGAATACGGTTTCCCATTAAAATACTTCACTTCTTGAATATGAGAATTTTGTTCCAGAGTCAGCTTTTCTTCAAAATTGCTTGTGAGATCCTTGATCTTACCATCTTCAATGTCAAATGCCTCCTTGACATTATCTTGGAACTCGTAAAGATTTATCATGTCCTATATGGTTTTCCTTGACCAACTTCTCATCATATTGCATGATATTTTATGGGCTTTGTAGTTGATGAAAAAATTCTTGAAATTATCCTCAAGCTTGACACACTTATCTATCACCATGGATACTAAATCTGATTTCTGATTCAAAGTGTGTTGAATAATTTGATATCTTGAGTCAATGCTTGGAAAAATCGGAATGGTCCCAACAAGCTTCTTCAATGACTGAACAACAAAATCATGTCCAAGGGAGGATGATTCTGAATCTGAAACATTTCTTGGTGAGGGCTCTTTGTATAACTCAACATCCTTCCTCTTCGATGATCCTCCAGATTCCATCTTTTTTACAAAAGCTTTACTATGTGTATCAACAACCACCTGTTTTTTCTTATAAAATTTCAGAATGGCTTCCTCATCAGGAGATTCATGTTCACTGTTAGACAGCTGAACAATTTTATCTTCATCTATATCTTATTTCTCATATCTTGCCTCAACATCCTCTCGGTGTATTAAATCATGATTATAAATTTCTTATTCATACAAATTATTCACTTCTTTTTCAATCTTGTCATTTTATCCTTTCTCATCTTTCCCAGGTGTAGTCAGCTTTGAAGATTCATCTTTAGAAGTTCAGATTGAGAGCTTCTCGGATGCGCTTTCTTTCTCCTGGAAATATTCTACTTGCTTAATCAAATCTGCGGTGTCACCACTAATTACTACTTCTTCTTCAAATTATTATACTTCTTTAACTTCTTTGATTTTTTTTGAGTTACAAATTTCTTCCACGGAGTATCAGGTAAAGCTTCTACCAGGAAGTATTCTGGTACCAGAATATTTTCGAATGATTTTTCAGCATCCCTCAAAAGGGGTTGCAAAATCTCTACTTCATCCATTTTCTTCTTTTGTTTCTTTTATTTCTATTACATTTCTAGATACTAAACTATCTTATCCTTTAGAGACTTTTCTTTAGTAGGTTACAGTCCAAACTTGGGCTCCACTTCTTTCCTGTTCTTCTTATCCTACCTCCACTTAGCTACTACCTTATCCAGATAGGCTTTTTGTTTTTTTGGCTTTGGGGGTGCTGACTGAACTTCCTTGTCCAATGGAGTTTTTTCCTTTTCTTCCACTTCCTTAAATTTTCTCTTCCTTGAACCTTTTTTGGAAGTCTCAACCACTTCCTATTTCTTAATTATGGCTTCAGCTTCTTCTTCTAGAAAGTCATAAAATTCTTCAGATTCTTTGGAAAATCCAACATTCATCCTTATCAACGTATCATCACTAACAAACATGAATTTTCAATTCCTTAGTTTTGAACTGCAAGGAATTTTGAAAGACACCAATCACCGAACAATCATCTCTAAAAGAATTTCTGGATATATAATGATCTAAGACTTCAGATTTCCATTCTTTATATTCTCGATCATAATCAGAATATTCTTAACCAAATTAACCTTCCTTATATTAACCAAGAAATCAAAGATATACATGTCACTCTTCTTCAAAGTGTCCTTGACGCCTTTTCTCTGAATTATGAAACCTTGAACCCATAATTTGAGAATTCGATAATTTTTAGTTAGGTGAACAATCTTCGGAGTATTAACATCTGTAAGACCGAGGCACTTGATATATTTCACCTTAACAAAGCTTCCTTGAACATTCAACAACTTATGTGAGCATAACTATGCCTCACCCTCATAAGGAACTTCGATTAAATTTTCAACCTTGGTGTGAGAGAGAGAATAAGTCTTCCCATAACTTTTGAAAGAGAACTTATCTCTGCCTTCTTCCTTAAAAAACTTACCGTTTCATAAAATTCTACTAGAAAAACTAGATATACTAAATCTTGAGCTCCTGGCATCGATACGAAGACACTGTCCCATCCATTTATCTTGATATTTTTCGAGATTATAGAATCATACTTGGTGAAGAAGTTTGTATGCACCAACGTTTCTCTATATACCTGCCACTCTGAGATTGGCTTGACAGTTGACATGTCTTTCTGAGAAGATTCATCGACTGACATTCGGATTTGAGAAAGATCTAAGAAGTTTGGAACTGAATTTAAGTAGAAAGGGTAGAGCTTCAACATGTGAAGGCTTTATTTTCAATGTGGGGAAACCATCGGGCGTCCTTTATATAGGCATTTGAAGCAACGATTCAGCTTCCATACCCAAGATTACAGTGTCCTAACCTTCCATGCCACAACAAAGAATGATCTTCCATTGCACTAATTCATGCTAGGTCTTGGCTCTTAAGGTCTTATATGTTTAGTGTGTAAACATTCTCTTGCCTATGGGAAAAAAGAATAAACTATTCCTTGGAATTGTGTACTAAACACTTGTCATTCCTAAAGTTTACAGGGTAACCTTCATCACATAATTGACTTATGCTAATGAGGTTGTGCTTAATACCTTTAACAAATAAAACATTTGAAATCAAAGTTTTTCCAAGAATAACGATGTTACCTATACCAATAATTTATCTCTTAGAAATATCTATGAATGTTACTTTTCCTCCTTTCATATTGATAATCTTTTCAAAGAAGTTTTTGTTACCACTCATATGCCGGGAAAATCAACTATCCATATACCAAGTATTACTGTTTCTACTTTCCTTATTTTCATGAAAACAATAATGTTAGACTTTCGGAACCCAAACTTTCTTGGATCCTGAAATTCCAGAAAGCAAAATTTTAGGCACCCACATTTTCTTTGAAAAATAATATTTATGAAATCCTGAAGACTGGGTTTTGTTTATGGAACAACTTTTTTCCCAGTGTCCACCACAATGACACTTAGTGCAGAAAGGAGCACTTTGAGGAACAAAATAATTGTTACTAAAAATCGGTTTTGAACTTGTATAACCAAAACCAGAATTATTCCTAAGAGGTCAGATTTGAGAATACATCTTATCAAAATTTTATTACCTAAGGTTAAGTTTGAAAAAAACTTATTCAAGGAAAATATTTTTGACTTCATTCGAATGACTAAGTTAACATCTTCCAAAACATTAGTTTTAGAACTAGATTTAGGCTCGAAAACATTTTTATTAGAAATTACTTTTTCTAGATACTTAGAAAGTTTTTCATTCTCAGAATTTACTTCCTCAAGGTTTTTTGAAATATTTTCAAAATCAAGGCTTTTCTTATCAAGATATTTAGAAAGATATGATATTTCTTTAGTAAGTATAGAAATCGTAGAATTTTCCTTATCAATATTTTTGTTAACTTTAGAATTTTCATTCTCAAGAAGATTAGAAAACCTAAAAACTTATTCGTAGGTAGGTAAAGTATTATCCTCATCATAAGTAGATTCTTCATCTAAAGATTCATAATATTTAATATCACTATAATTTTAATTTAAGGATATATTGGTTATAGATTCATTATTGTGTACCTTATCCATTAAGAAATGATTTTCAATAGGCTGTATGACTATTAAACCAAGATTATTCTGCCCAAAAGATTCATAATCTGATGATTCTTAAGAAGAGTCTCCACCACTGGAACTCTAGGTGTCATTATCTTTAAAAACTTTCTTAGTTTATCTTTGTAGTACTTCTTTCTATTTCTCTCAGAATGATTCTCTTTTCTTTCTTTTCTCTTAAGCATAGGACAATCAGGCCTTATATGTCTAACTCTTTTTGATTCATAACATGTGACTTCTGAATCTTTGTTATCTTTACTTTCTTTCTTTTTATATATGGATTGAAAGTTCTTTTATCCAAAAAACTTGTTCATTCTTCGAGCAAGATTGGCTAACTCATTTTCTGAATATTCACTTCCACTAGATTCGTATTGTATAACAACTTTCTTAGATTTAGATCTTGTAACTCTCTCAGGAGTCTTGGATTTCATATGAATTAAAGTAGTTGTAAAATCAACACTTCCATTCCCATTATTTTTCTTAATATTATTATCATATCTCTTCATTCTAGTCTTATGTTGAAGAAGAGTTCCAAAAAGTTCATCAAGAGAAATCTGAGTAACCATTTTATTCTCTTCAATAGCAGTTCTCTTGGATTCCCACTCATTGGGAATGATGTCTATGATTTTTTCCAAAATAGATTCACCATCTAATCCTTTCTCACCCATAGATTGTAAGCTGTTGACAATAGTTATAAATCTCTATTGCACCTTACAAATAGGTTCTCTATAAGGAAAGAAAAAACCATGATACTCAGCTCTGAGCATGGATCTTCTAGTTTCAATAACTTTAGAAGTTCCAAAGTTTGTAACTTCTAGCTTCTTCCAAATACAATTTGCTTCTTCACAAGATGAAATTTGACTATATATATTTCTAGTCATAGAACAAAGAAATGTATTGCATTTCTTATAATTCAGTTGATATTCATGCTTTTCTTGGTTAGTGAAAGTACTAAATTCCTTGTCAGGGATTTTATATCCTCTAGTAAGCATGAAAAAATTGTCTACTCCGGTACTGATAATAAATGTCTTCATGAGATCTCTCCAATATTCGTAATCATTCCCATAAAAAATAGGTGGTCTTGTAGGATTTAAGTTGTCTATGTAACCAACATTGATTCCTGCCATCTTAAAGAAAATCTTTCCACACAAACTTGTTAGTAGTAACGATAAGTGAACAAGGAAAATATTCCTAAGCAAGGAAAATATAGAACAATGAAAAACTTGAGCAAGAAATGTTATATGTGAATATAAGTATTTTAGAGACCTCCTCTGATACCAATTGTTAGGTTGGTATGGAGTTTGATATTCTCCAATGATACCAACTTGAGGATCAAAATGATACTTTAGATGCTCAATATAAAAGATGTGGGTGAATTTTATACTTAAAAAATACTTTGGGAACTTTTAAAGTTTGTTAGAAACATTTTTATTGTTTAACAAGGTTAAACAAGGTAAATTCACAAAACCTCTAAGTTCTAATCACTTGATTGATTTTGAAAATGTGATTCCAAGAATGTAATTCCAGAAAAGTAGTTCTGGAAATGAAACTTAATAGAAGTTTACAAAGATAAAGATTCTTTATTAAAGCATATATAATCTCAGCATATCAGAGTACAAGTATTAAGAAGTATAAGATAGTTATACTTTCCTCAACAATCAAAATGGAGTGGAAAACTTGAAACAATACAAGTAACAAGTAGTAAATATTTTAGCTCAAAGAAAAGGGTATCCAACAACCTTGGATAAAGGTCCCTTGATTTATACTTTCAAGAAAGTCTGTCTTACCCACACCTAGGTAAGCCATCAATATGAAGATCAGAGTCTGTCTTGATATCCCCACAAGACCTGAACTTCAAGGTTGTCAGCGCCTCTGTCTTCCTTAACAAGGAAGTACTAGAACTTTAAGGTAATCAACACCTCTGTCTTGCTATCCCCAGAAGCCCTTGAATGTACTTAGAAAAATTCAGAGTCGTACAAAGAAATTATGAACAAGATGTTTAGTACCCACTAAGCATGAAAAGTCACTATCTAGATATAAATTCAGTAACATGTAATCTCTCGAGTTGTAGAACTGTTCTAAGCTCTTTCAAATAAGCTTCTATTTATAGGCACAACTTCAACGGTCGACTCCCTACTCCAACGATCATATTTTTCCTTGAATTTTGGAGGGACCTATACACGTGTCACTCAAACAACGGTTAGTTAGTAACTGAATGTGCAGCATAATTTTATAACCAAAACATGAGTAAGTGAAATTATGGTTACTTAATCAAATTAATTTTTCAGAGTGTAAGGAAAAATAAAAGTTCAAATTCTAACAAAAAATTCATTCAGTGTCTATAATATAAGGATATTCGAATTTTTTCTTCAGAAGAATTAGGAACATGAATTCTATAGAATTAAAGAGTCTGAATTTCAAGGAAATTAAGAGTCTTGAATTCAATAGAATTTAGAGTCCGAATTCATATGAGTTCAGATTCTAAACTTAAAAATGTTTGGAGTCTAAATTCAGAGAACTCAGAGTCAAAAATCATAAGATTTAGGAGTCTGAATTTAGAGAACTCGGAGGCAAAACTCATAAGAGTTCAGTGTCTAAACTTACAAAATTTTAGAGTTTGAATTCAGAGAACTCAGAGTCAAAACTCATAAGAGTTTGGAGTATAAATTCAGAGAGCTCGAAGTCAGAACTTAGAAGAGTTCGGAGTCTGAATTCAGAGAGTTCAGAACCTGAATTCGTATCTTGAAAACAAAATGCTTTATATCTAAGTATATATATGATTCTGAGGTTTTTTATATGAAACTGAATTTTATACTAAGACAAAATTAACAATGAAAAACATGGTAAGGATAAATTTCCTTGGGAAAGGAAAATTTTCCTTATGAAAGTTAAACATAGGGTAAATTAAATTTTCCTTAAGATAAGGTGTTTGTTATTTTCAAAACATGAAGAAATGGTAAAGTCATAAGGAGATCTTATTGACTCAACAATATCCCCAAACATGAATGAATGAAAAATTCATAAGGAAACCTTATTGACTCAACAAAGATTCTATTAGTGTTACTTATTCAATTCCTGCAACTGAATCAAGGCCACTCTATATGGTGTTTTTGAAATAGGTGTGGCACTAGGTATGAATTATATTAAGAAATAAACTTTATGATTTGGAAGAATATGGGGGAATTATTCTGTAAATAAATCAAAAAAAAAAATCCCAGAAAATCATCATATCTTCAATGTATATTTTTCCCCATGCATCTAAGATAAAAACCCCTTTTGAATGGGAATCAAGACCCATAAAATGGATACGATTTCCATTAGAAGTTTATATTAATATTAACATTTATAGAAGATAATTGTTTGGATTGGAAAATCAAATGTGTCTTCCCTTCCTTGGAAATTGATGCGGGATTTCTATACAAAAGTCAAAATGATGCCTATGATGATATGGATTTAAACCAGAGGGAGAATAAAAATATTTATAGCAAGAAAATTATCACCAACTTTAACTAGTGAAGAATCATAAACATGGGATACAATCATCATACCACTAGGGTTTTATACTAAAAATTATACACTTAATCGTTGATGATATGAATTATCACTCCTTTAGACACTTCCTTAAATAAAAAATATCATAGAACTAATATAAAATAGGGAACTTTAATATTTAAGTATACCTATTACCAACCCAACTTAATCATTCTCTCACCAATAAAATACTAAAACCAGAACAGTTTAGATAACAATATGGAATATTTGATTAATGTGATCAGTCATGAAGAATAAGTTATAGGATGTCTAAATATTATCACCTTATTTACAAAATATGTCACCTTATGTTTCACATAGGTTATTCATGGTCATAATATATATAAATCCTTTATTATATATTATAAAGTGTTTTGTGAATTTCCAAAACATATCCTCAAATAATGTCAAAAAATATGTACATGAAGGCTCATTATCATGCCAGAGGTGATGATCAAGTCAATGACCAATGATCACATTTTAATGTTATCATGACTAGGTCCAAATCTGCAAAAACCACATCCTCTTGTAGAATCTATATAAGGAAGAAATTTCTTGGAAACCACCTTCTCTATCCTTCACTAAAATTCTAGGATATTTTTACATACTTAGACACATCCTTATGGTTATCACAAAATTCATCTCATCCTACTTTACAAAGGGTTAAAGAACCTTTCTCTTATACCAACTATATTGACTAATACTTTTAATACACAATTATCACATCTTATTTGATTAATATTCATGACATTATGTAACGATTCACTCTAGAATTGTAGAGGTCTTGTATCATTGGAAACATTGATATATAAACAACTGGATAATAAGTGAACTATATCATCTCCCAATATCTTCTTCATAACTAGAACCCACCCAAGAAACATTAAACATAATACCTTTCTTCATAACCTATGGAAAGGAAACATAGGAAAGGGTGATATTAGATTATCAATAAGGGTAAATAAGGGATATATCAATAATCACATAATCATAACATGAGAATTAGGGAATGATAATATGAAAATATAAATTTAAAACCATACTCTTAACATCATAGATCCTAAACCAAATTCATGGAATAAATCATGGAAATTCATAAGACGTGAATCATAAAGTAATCAATGAAAAAAATATATGTGAGCATAACATTGGCATAAGAAATAGATTTTTTGCATACATATAAGAATAGAAAATAATTTCCTCACTAGTCAAGGATCATTTACAAGACTATCATAGTTAAATGGTTTAAATCCCCAAACCATCATAGTAGTCAAGGTTCACTCCCAAGGAAATCATATTGGTCAAATTCCCTTTCTAAATTCTGTTTACTCCCCATTAAAACACTATTTATCTCATGAGATATCAATTTATAACCGATGCATTGGAGGGATATATAATTCCAAGACCACATATAAAATAATCAAAATAATACATAAGTGTTACATAAGATCAAAAAATATTCATCATATCATAAAATGTAAAAAATAAATGGGTTTAATAACCATTTCATCTGGATACATTATATGGAAAACAAACAGGTTTTATAATCATTTCATCAATTCATAATAGAATAACCCATGTAAAGGAATAATTTTCATAAACATATTATCATCATGATTATAAAAAATATAGTGATAAAATAAGGATGGTATAATTGGATTATATCCCCATTAAATCATATATATAATCATGGTATTTTCCATTTATTAGTAGATATACCCTTAAAATTTCATTAAAAATGTTCTTGAGGAAAATATCCATTTTCAAATTAAAATTAATTATTTAATGAATACAAATTTCACAAATATTAATGAATTTTTGTTGAAAATAATCATGGATCCTTTTAAAAAATTCTTAAAATCATTGAGTGGTCATGATGGAATATTTTTTTCATGTCATACATGTTAAAATAAAGATTCCATTCACATTGTTAGTAAAAAGTTAAAAGTACCTCATTAAAAAAATGATAGGTATATTTTCCTTAATTTTTTTTAAAATAAAATCATAGATAAAAATGTATTTAAATAATCATATATTAATATTAAAAAATTTATTGAAATAATTTTTAGAAAACATGGACATGGAAGAAAGATGATTTTTGATCGAAGAGATAAATAAAGTCAGTTTTCCTTTTAAAAACAATAATTTTGGAATATAGAGTACATAAAGGGATGGAAATGAAAGGAAAAAATTAATTTTGATAAATAACTATAGTAAAATAAAATTTATTATTTTCTTGAGATATAGGTCATAATATTTCATCATTGGATTTTAACCATAAACAATCTTGTTAAACAATGAGATTGTAACATAAAACCCTTAACACTTTTAAAATTTTTGAATCATGAGACCCATGAAGGAAATAAGCATATAATGATATGTAAATAGACATAAATATTATATTATAAAGTATAAAAATAATTCATGGGTAGTATATACACTACATAAAATAAACTAGTCGTGGATATGGAATGTGTCTCCCTAAAATACAAGTAGGACAAAAATACCTTACCTCATGTATCAAATTTATTCATACATATTAGATCCTTATGTGTAATAAATATATTATATAACTAAAATCATATATATCATACCTAATATGATTCACATATAACCTTTTACCACCTATTTATTTACAATTCTTTATAAAAATCACTATTCTGGGTGATAATTACTTTATTTTTCATGTATGTTTTAGTTAAAAGGTTTTAATCCTTGTAATTTTATCATGGTTCAATAATAAAAAAAAAATTTATTTATGATATAAATATTATATATATTCATTATATACACATTGAGAGTCATCTATAAATTTTAGAGAGAGGAAAATTAATTACACCATTCATGGAGGTAGTAGGTTGTACACCATTCATGGAGGTAGGAAAATTAATTACACCATTCATGGAGGTAGGAAAATTAATTGTTATATATATTCATTATATATTCATGAATGTTGTTTCAATGTTTTTTATGGATGGAATGAAATAAAGGTATATAATAATTAATATTTATAGAATAATTTTTATATAATATATATCATATATATTCATTAAATTTATCCTTATTACTATCCTTATCAATATAAAATGAAAAACTTATCATATCATTTAACAGAGGCGGTAGTCCACATGAACGCATGAGCGGCGTTATCATTTTAAAATAGATTAGAATGTAAGAAGGTATATGTGATATTATGATTAAATAAGTATAATTATTTCACTAATATCATATATAAACTTTAAATACACCATTATTTAATTTCATGAGAGGTGGTGGTGTATGATGAATTACATTGTTTCACGCGACGGTAGTCTGTGGTACACACGATCAACAATTTCATTTCTCATTTTATGGAAGAGGATATAGATATAGTTTATTACATTAACATAACTTTTTATTATCATATATAATATTTTTATGTTATATTATATCATTATTTGAAGAATTTATGAAGGAGTTACAAGAAAAAATAAAAAAACTGCTTGGTAAAGAACAATACATCTTCTCCAGACAACCAATTCAGGTACTCACCAAAATAATTTTTATGACGGTTTAATGTTAAAATAATACTTCTAGAAAATGTTGATGGAATTGAGGAATGAATTAGGGTAGGTATTGGCCAAAACCAAATGCTTTGGAATAGTGAATAGTAGATAATATCGTGAGACATTTTATAGATGGGGGAGAGGACACACTTGGAATCTTTGAAAATAATAAAATATATCAACATTTTACACACACCAAATGAATCCAAAATGGACCATTATAGAACATGAAATGAGATAAGGTCAAAATATGGACATAAACTATAAATTTAAAATGTTTTTATGTCATTTTACCCCTTATAATTTTAGTTTAGCCCTTAATAAACTCATTTTAACCTTGACCACAATAATTAATTATTACAGTTTTTTCTATTCATTATGAAAATATTTTGCCCGAACTTACTACATAATATTAATTATCTTGATTCCAAATATTAAATTTATTTTAAGAAATTAAATTCATATAACAGTAAGAATTTAATTTAATTTCAAACACATATATGTGATGAAAAATCAAATTTCCAAAGAAAATGTTTTTAAAAGTATAATAAGTGAAATTAAAAAAAGGTCAACATTAAATTGATTAAAATGATATATATTTTATTAATCATAATATAATTTAACAAATATTTATTTTAAAATCATCATAAAAAATTGATCTTTTAAATTAATTAAATGAAAATGCAACTTTTAATAAAAATCATTATTGTTCACTATTTATAAAAAATTAATCTTTTTAGAAAATTGTTAAAAATTCATTTAAAGATAATTTTGATAACTTGTGTATGATTTTGTGTTTTGGACATGGTTTAAATTTCTAAAGGATTTTGATCTTTTAATTTTGGATGATGGTAAAAACCTTAAACTAATCTTGAAAATGTAATTCCAAAAGTTAGAACACTCAAAAGTACTATTTTATGGATGAGGTTTAAGAAGATAGAGGTGTCTCAGGTGTTCAGATGAGTTTAAAAATTGTCAAGATCTGAAAAATAAAATTTAGGAAAGAAAAACAAGGGAACCTTATTGGCACATGCTTAGTTCAAACTGTGAATCTTAAACCATGCCTGTTATTTGTATAGGGATATAATTTTATGAAACTATGTAGTACTCTAGGAGAAACCATGGGACATGGTCCAGGTGTGAATATGGACCATAAAAAATTGGGGAAGGATTTTTATAACCTTTCAAAACAACCATGTGAGGTGTTAGTGTCCTTGGATAGTGGAAACACATGGTTTTTAGTTGGTTTGGATAACTGTGTGGCTTATTAAAATTTGATAATTACCATTTTACCTTTCCAACCATTAAAATTCCTTCTCCACTTATACTCTATCATTTCTCCCACACTAAAATCCATTAATGATTCTAATAAGGCCCTAGCCTTAAATGTTACTTAATCTTGATATAAGTTAATAATTTGAATTTCATTCACATTGAGGATGTTTTTAGGTTAAGATATTTATAGGATTAGGTCACAAATCATACATAACAACTTAAATATTATAAGTAGAAACCTCTACTCACTATCCATTTTTTTCATTAAATAAAAAATATTTAAAAAAGAACATGGTATCATTTCATGTTTTAATAGAATTACGTTTTGTTGATCCCATCCTTAACTCTATTATTCTTTAAGTCATGTGGAAAACTTTTCAAAACGTGGGATGAGCATAAAAATCTCTATAAGGGATACACAAAGAAGAAAAATTGTTGGTCTTGGGATAACATGAAAACCGTGAATACATTATCATAAAGTAATACGTTTCACCTTTAAGAAGTATTAAATATACTTCACTAAATATAATGTTATTCATTACCCTTTTCTTAACCAAAATATTACCATATATCCCATATAAAGAAACATATAACATATAAAGTTAACTTGGGACATAGACATACTTAAATGGAATAATGATATGATCGACTTCCATACATATCACTAAACAGAATAGACATACAAACGACTTCCATACCAAATGCATTGGAGGTTATAACGTAACCACCTATCCTTGGTTTATCATAGAACCACCCATTTTTGGTTTATCACATAACCACCCATCTTTGATTTATCACATAACCACTCTTCAAATGTCCAAGTACCATTATACAATCATAACACATAAAATATTTCAATTATAAACATTTCACTCATAAAATTTCATTTGCAATCACAAGAAATCATTTCAAGATATTAAAATAGTCAATCCAATTTGAAAAAAATTTTCAATACCAAAATACCCAAAAGGGAACAAGGGATTTATTTTTAATTTTTTAAAATATTAAGACTTATATAGGAAACCAAATATCAAATAATGGTTTCGGCGGTGGAGAGGTCGTTGTCCCCACATACGTTAAAAAAATTCCTTATGTCATTTAGTAAAATTATTACTAAAAAAATATTCATTTTGAATAAAATTAAAAGTAAAAGGGGTTTATTATACACTTTATAAGGAAGGTCATGTATAAATTAAAGTATGCCTCAATGAAATGAGATTGAGATTAAGTGTCTTACCTTGAGTCCAAATCATCATGTATATTCTTTGTTCTTCAAGAATAATAATATAAAGTCAATTTATAACTGTTTTTTAACCCTTTAAAAGTTTATTATTCCTTTTATATCCCTTATTACCATGGTATAACAATTTCAAAATTATTTAAGTTCATATTGGTCATTTTGTCAATATTTGGTACTTGAGTCAAAAATGAACTTATTTTGATGTAAATTTTCAATGTAGTAAAAATTATATAATCTCACAAATGATATTCATGATTTTAATATAATATATATCCATTATATATGTATTTATAATAGTACATAACATTTATAAATAATAAATGAAATGCACCGTTCATGGAGATGGCAGGCCGTACGTACGCATGAACACTACTTTAATTTCATTTTCATATTAAAGGAATGAAAAATAAATGATACATAGATATGTTATAATTAAAATATAATATATATGTTATATATGTTTCATAAGTTCATTAACTCCATCATTTATACATTCCATGTATGGCATGCATGAGTCATATCACTTTGAGGGGGCGATGATCCACACTCCCTCAAATGAAATTATCATATTTAAACATCATGGAAAGCATAAAGGTATGTTGTAAATAAAAATTATAGAAGCATAGAGACAATAAAAATATAATATATATCATATATAAATACAGTTACATCATAATGTACACCATTAGATGTGTTAGTAGAAAATTGAACAATTATAATTTTGTGTGGCAGTAGTTCGCCGTACATAGAAACAATATGTTTGTATCCATTAGATTGAGGTGTGTGTAAGTTTAGTTAGAATACTTATCATAAAAAAGTCATATTATATTTGGGATACTACTGTTGTTATTTAATCAAAGAATAAAAATAGAAAAGGGAGTGGAGAATTAAAATAAAGGAAAAGAACTTGAGAGAAGACATTACCACTAAATCGGGTAACTTCTTTTGATTTGAGCCAAAAGTCTTTCTAAAATTGTCTTATGCCCAATTTAAAGATTATAGGAGGAAGATAGGGATTTTGGGTGATTATTTGAGTATAATTGGGATGATTCAAGGGTATTTAGATGTGTGATTAAGTGGGAATAGGTGGTGGCCTTTTATAAGATGGAGTAGGGGCACTTTAGGAAAGTCTCGAACTATTACTTTATTATAAATTTATTTTTGAATTATAATAGTTAAAAAGTGATATATGTAAAGTATAATATGAGGATGGGTAGAAATAATCTCAAAAAATAGGTTCTATAAAAGTTTAGGTCATGAAATTAACCTTATCTTTTAACTTTAACCCTTAGTTAAAAACATTAACTCTTACCACCTCTTCCTGTATTTTCATAATATATGGTTAATGTAGTTACTATAAAATTACAATATAACCATAAGTATATCATTAATTAAAAATTTTAAAATTATATAATTCATTATGATGAATCTTATATCTTAGTACTATTATATCATTTAACAAAAAATTATTTTTTTAAAAAATCATTTGTGTCAATTTTGACACTATTTAGTAATTATTTTTTGTTAAAGTCACAACAACTTGATTACTTTGAAAATAATAATTAAATGAAATATAATATGTCATAGTAATACATAAAATTCTTGGATGGAATAAAAATATTGAAAATTAAATTTATTTTAATATTGAAAATATCATTTATTTGAATCATTCATTAATAAGGTAATCACTACATCATCATTATGTCATACTTAAATTTATTTATTTAATGTATAAAATTTTTAAATAAAATAACATTATATAGGAAATATTTTATATTTATAATTAACATTTATATTCTAATATAACATTTATATAAACCAAATTAAAATTTATTTAGTTAGAAGATACATGTTTATGTTATACTTCCCTTTTCTTTAAATTAAAAATTATAAAAGGTCACTACCACACCAAAGTGGATCCATGGGGTCCTAAAATCGACCCAAGGATGACCATGTTAGTAATTATATCATTAAATAGTATTAGGACACATTTTAGGGTAGTTTTATATTATTATAATATTATTTTTTACCCTTGTTTACTAGATTTACCCTTTAACCGTGGTAAATAAAAATAATTTCTAAAGTTACTATTCATAATGTTAAAAAATAAAAGGTGCCTATTTAAAAAATTTATACCATATGATACCAAATATGGAATCCATTTTTCCAAATTCAAAACACATAATTATCATAAATTAATTGAAAATTAATTCCCATTGTCAAAACCAGAAAGCAGGTCTTTAAGAAGTAAAAAATTTCAAAAGATTTACATGTGTTTATGTCCAATTTCAATGTGAAATTACTTCCAATAACCAAAATTGAATTAAATGATAAAAACATAATATAATTACACATTAAAACCAATTAAAATGAAAATATAATTATATAAATAAATGATATGAAAATGAAATTTTGAATTAAAATACTGTATTTTTCATTATTCATTAAAATATGAATTTTATCAGAAAAATACCAAACTTTCAGCCAAAGTAAATCTTGATGTCCTAAATCTAAATAAGAAGTATATTTTGTCAAATATAACATATAAAAGTGACAAAAACTAGATTTAAAATGGGTTCACCTTCCAAAGGTGGTAAAATGAGCTTTTAAAAATATTAGATTATTTTATACTTAAAATTGGATTCATTATCATTTTAAGCCTATAATATTTTTTTGGATAAATGTAAAAACATTTACCAAACGTGTGTAATCATATTTTTGTTAGTTCTATTCATTTATACTGATATAATGGTTGGGAATTAATTAACATTTAAAATAATAATAATAATATTATATTATTTTTCGGTATAACTCACTATCATGTGCAACATAAGATTTCGAAGAAAACCTTTTTTGCGTGTTGAGTATGCTATCAGAAAAATAATCTCCTTTAATGTAAAATTAATATCTTATTCATAAATATTAATAGATATTAAAATGTATTATTTTATAAATACATGGGATGTTACATCGTTCCCCCCTTTTGGAAATTACGTCCCCATAATTTTATTTACTTAGAAAATAGGTGAGGGTATTTATACCTCAAAGCATTTTCAGATTCCCACATTTCCTCTTAAACCATATGAGTTTTAAACAAAACCTTATTTTATGAATCATCTTATTCTGAATCACTTTATCTCTATGGTCAAGAATATATACTGGCTGTTCCTCATAAGAAAGATTCGCTTCCAACTAAACTACCTCTGGACTCAAAACATAAGATAGACCAGGCATATACTTTGTCAATTTTGAAACATGAAAAAAATTGTGTATCTTGGATAAATGTGGAGATAAATCCACCATGTATGCAAATGATCCAACTTTATCTTGGATTTTATAGGGTCCAAGGAACCTCATACTCAACTTTCCCTTCTTACCAAAATGCATCACACTTTTCTATTGAGAAACGTTGAGAAAGACATGATCACCTACCTTGAATGAAAGATCCTTCCTCCGGTTATTTGTTTAACTTTTCTGCCCACTCTAAGATATACTCACATGATTCTAAATCAAATAAACCTTTTCTGCCATCTCTTCTACCAATTCAGATCCCATCAACTTCCTTTCACCCACTTTATCCCAAAAAGCTAGAGTTCGACACCGCTTTCCAGATAATGCTTCAAATGGTTACATCTGTATATCAGAATGAAAAGTTTAATTATAAGAAAACTCAATGAAATAAATATGTTGATACCAAATTCCATATTAATCCATTTAACAATCACGTATCATATCCTCCAAGGTTTGAATTGTTCATTCTGACTACCCATCTGATTGAGGATGAAAAGTTGTACTAAAATTTAGTTCAGTTTCCAATGACTTCTGAAAGCCTTTCCAAAAGTTATAAGTGAACCTAGGATCACGATAGAATACAATGGTGAGAGGAAATCCCTGTAAACTGACTATATTTTTAATATACAACCAAAAAAGTTGATCTAGAGATAGAGTATCTCAAATAGGAAGAAAATGAGAAGATTTAGTCAATCGATCAATAATAACCCTAATTGCGTTGTTACCTTGACAAGTCTTTGGTAATCCCGCTACGAAGTCCACAGACACAATTTCCCATTGGAACTCTGGCACTGGAAAAGGATGAAGAATAACTTTTGGTAACTTCTATTCTTCTTTAACCTATTTACAATTCAAACACTTCACAGTAAAGTCAGAAATATCTATTTTCATTCCATCCCACAAGAAATACTTCTGAAGATCTTTGTACATCTTAGTACTGCTAGGATGAATTGAAAACAGATAACTATGGGCTTCACATAACAATACTTTCTTCAACTGTGAATCACAAGGTACACATAATATCTTTCCAAACATGAAAACATAGTCTTTATCAATGTTAAATTTAGGTAAATTACCCTTCTGAATCAGTTATACCATTTTCTATAACTCACTGTCTTCTTTCTATTCTTATTAATCAATTCAGATAGAGATGATTTCACTACCACCTAAAACAAAATAGAGTAATTCCCTACACCAAAAAAATTCCAAAACAAAATTCATCAAATCAGACACCAAAGGATCTCATTCCAAACATAGCATGGTTAATGTAGCATTTCTCTTTCTACTCAAAGCATCAAACACTTTATTTTCCATCCCTAGATGGTAATGAATAGTGAAATCATAATCCTTGATTAATTCAAGCCATCTCCTATATCTCATATTTAATTATTTTTGAGTAAATATATACTTTAAACTTTTTTGATCAATATATATTTCACACTTTACACCATAAAAATGAAGCCTCAAAATTTTTAATGCAAAAACAACAACTAATTACAAATCATGTGCAGGGTAATTTAAATAATGAGGTCTCAACTGACATGAAGAATAATCAATTAACTAATAATTATTCATTAGGAAACAACCAATTCCTTTCAATGATGCATCAATATAGATAAAAAATTCATTGTTCCTGGAAGGCATGGCTAAAACTGGTGCATTTACTAATATTTGTTTAAATTCCTAAAAAAATCATCACATTATTTTGTCTAAATTAACTTAACTCCCTTACCTGTTAGCTTAGTTAGTGGGATAGATAATTGAGAAACGTTTTCAACAAACATTTAGTAATAACTTGATAATACAATAAAACTATGAATCTACATGATATTGGTAGTTCTTGGCCACTCCACAACAACTTTTGTTTTATAAGGGTCAATAATTATTCGGTCTTTAGAATCAATATGACTAAGGAAAGAATTTTTTTGCAACCAAAATTCACACTTACTAAACTTCCCATATAGTTTCTTTTCTTTTAAGGTTTTCAAAACAATCCTTAAGTTACATTCATGTTCCTTCCATCTTTTAGAATATACCGAAATATCATCTATAAACACACCCAAAAACTATTCCAAAAATCAATCAAAGACTCCATTCATGAGATTCATAAATACAGCATGTGCATTAGATAACCCAGAGGGCATAACTAAAAACTCATAATGCCCATATCTCATTTGGAAAGTTGTATTTGGAATGCCATCCTCTTTCACCTTCAGCTGATGGTACCCGAAACTCAAATCAATCTCCGAAAAATACTGAGCTCCCTAGATATGATAAAAAAATCATCGATATGAGGAAATAGATACTTATTCATAATAGTGATTTTATTCAAGGCTCTGTAATCAATACAAATTCTCATAGAACCATCTTTATTTTTTCACAAATAAAACTAAAGTACCTCATGGTGAAGTGCTAGGTATAATGAAACATTTATCAACTAATTCCTGAAACTGTTTTTTAAATTCCACTAATTATACTTTATCCATTTGACAAGGGGGTTTAGAAATAGTTTTAGAATCATGAACTAAATCAATTTTAAATTTAACTTCCTGATTGGGAACAATGCCAAGAAATTCATCAAAAAAAACATCTATGAATTCATTCACTACTCGAATGTCACCAATCAAAACTATTTCCTTATTTTTAATAACATGAGCCATATAACTTTAACAGCCATATTTAATAAATATTTGATCCTCTTGGTATGTTATCAAAGGTATGAAATCATTGAATAAAACTTTATTGGCTTTACAAACTCTTTTATCATGATACACTAAAAGCCAATCCATACACAAAATGATATCAAATTCCACTATGAGAAGTTCAACAAGATTTGCAGGAAAGAATATCCCACTAAGGATAATAGGAGGATTCCTATAAATCATGGTTTATTTAATACTTCCACCTGAAGTTTTTACTAATAGTTATATATCACATTAATGAGGTTCTATTTCCAATTTACTTGCAAATATATCAGAAATAAAGGAGCGTAATGATCCCGAGTCAAGTAGAGTACTGTCATATTTTGAAAAAAAATTTGTAACATACCTGTAACCACTTAATTTGATGGTCCCACATCAACCATAGTAGTATAAAATGATTTTCCATGCCCCTATACTTTTGATCTTGCTGGTTTCCACCCTGGGTAATCAACTTAGGGCACACATTTTCATAATTACCTATCTAATTACAACTAAAAAAATATTACTGATGTTTTTTTATTACCTGCCTGATCATATTTATTATAGTTATGATGAATATGACCAGTCTTAACACACCGAAAGCACTTCCCATAATTTTAGAGGCATTCTCCATAATAATTTTTACCACACTTCTCACAAGTTGGAAATTTAGTTTTCTTACCTCTACACTTCTTTGATGAATTATTTCTCATTTCCTGACAACTAGATCACTTCTTTTGTTCGGTCTCATGAAACACATGCTAATCAGAAAACTAAATTTCTACCTTCTCAGCACATCAAACAAGTTTTTCATAGCTTTTTAACTCACAGTAAGCTGACGACCTTCGATATTTTGGCTTCAATCCTGAGTAAAACCAATTTATCATACTATTGATATACTAGATAAAAGTTAGGATGCTCCTTGAAAAAGGGGTGAAATTTTCTTTATATGTAGCTACATAATCTTCCTCCTTTTGTCTCAATTACAAGAATTTCTTTTCTATCTAAAGTCAAAAATCCTTAGTAAAATATTTCTCAAGGAAGATATTCATAAATTCATCCCATTCCATGGTATAAATATCTTCAATTCCCATGATATTTTTAATCATTGACCACCACTGATTGGCTTAACCTTCAAAATGATAAACAACAAGACTAACCTTTTGATTGTATGAACACCCCATTACATTAAAAATCTTTTCCAATTATATAATTCACCCTTCATTCTGCACTAGTTCAAATGATCCTTTGAATTATGGGGGATGTTGCCACATTAAATGCTCAATGATCGACGTATTCCTCTGTGGTTGGTCTGGTTCATCTCATTCATAGTTACCACTACCATTTATCTCCTGATTCAACTGAGCCATCATTGAAAAAAATTGTACAGTTCTGATTCTAACCATCTCAGGATGTTGATTTGGAAGGTTATTTCCCTATGTATACTTTCCCAACACAACTTCCTTGTTTCTTCAGTGGAAAACCATTCTGAAAAAACATATATTAGAAGAAGCAATGTGGTAATATTAAAGTGCTATATCATTTCAATTTTACCATGAATTAAAAATATTTTTTGTATATTCTATTAACAATATTCTAACTCCTAAAGTTTTCTAAATCGACCTTTGATACAAACTATAAGTCCCCATCATTAAAAATTACTTAATTTTGAGATAAGTTAATAATTTGACTTTAATTCACATCAAGTATATTTTTAGGTTTAGATATTTAGTGAATTAGGTCATAAATCATACATAAAAACTTAAATATTACAAGTAGACACGTCTACTCACTATCCATTTTTTTTTTCATAAAACAAAAACTATTTAAAAAGAAACATGGTATCATTTCATGTTTTAATCGTATAAATTTTCCTTGATCCCATCCTTGACTCTATTATTATTTAAGTCCTATGAAAAAAGTTTCAAAACATGGGATGGACATAAAAATATCAGTAAGGGATACACAAAGAAGGAAAACTTTTAGTCTTAGGATAACATGAAAACCATGAATACTTTATCATAAAGTAACACTTTTTACCTTTAAGAAGTAGTAAATATAATTCACTGAATATAAGCTCATTGATTACCCTTTTTGTAATGAAAATATTACCATAAATCCCATATAAAGAATTATATAAAATATAAAGGTAACTTGAGACATAAACATACTTAAATATAATAACCATATGCTATACTTCCACACATATCACTAAATGGAATAGCCATACGGTCGAGTTCAATACCCAATGCATTGGTGGTTATAACATAACCATCCATCCTTGGTTTATCACAGAACCACCCATCTTTGGTTTATCATGTAATCAACCATCTTTGGTTTATCACGTAAACACCCATCAAATGAAAAAGTACCATTATATAATCATAACACATAAAATTTTTCAATTATGAACATTTCACTCATAAAATTTCATTTTCAATCACAAGAAATAAATTCAAGATATTGAAATAGTAAATATAATTTGAAAACTGTTTTCAATACCAAAATAACCAAAAAGGGAATAAGGGATTTATTTTTCATTTTAAAAATATTAAGCCTTATATAGGAGGTCAAATATCAAATAACAGTTTCAATGGTGGAGAGGTCATTGTCACCACATACGTTAAAAAAATCCTTTTTTTCATTCAGTAAAATTATTCATAGAAAAAGATTAATTTTGAATAAAATTAATAGTCAAAGTTTTTTATTATACACCGTATAAATATGGTCGTGTATAAATTAAAATACTCCTCAATGAAAGGAGAGTGAGACGAAGCCCCGTACCTTGAGTCCAAATCATCACGTATGTTCCTTATTCTTCCTAAATAATAAACATAAGTTTATTTATACTTTTTGAGGACATTTTTTAAGTTTATTATTCTTTTTATATCAATTATTAACATGTTATATCAATTTCATAATTATTTAAGTTCATATTAGTCGTTTTTTCAATATTCGGTACTTGAGTCAAAAATGAACTTGTTTTGATGTAAATTGTCCATGTAGTCAAAATTAAATCATCTCAAGAATGATATTATTGATTTAAATATCATATATATCCCTTATATATGTATTTAAAATATTTTATAACATTTTTAGAAAAGATATGAAATGCACCGTTCATGGAGATGGTTCGCCGTACGTACACATGAACACTACTTTCATTTCATTATTATATTAAAGGAATGAAAAATAAATGATACATAGGTATGTTATAATTCCAGTATAATATATATGTTATATGTTTTAAATAATTTCATTAACACCATTATTTATACGTTCCATGTATGTCATGAATGAGTCCTATCACTTTGAAGGAGCGGTAGTCCGCACATTCTCAAATGAAATTATTGTATTTACACATTATGGAAAGAATAAAGGTATGTTGTAAATAATAATTACAGAAAAATAGAGACAATATAAAATAATAAAAATAATATATAAATATATTTCCATCATAATGGCCACCATGAGAGGTGGTAGAAGAAAATTGAACAATCATCATTTCGTGAGGCAGTAGTTCGCCGTACACAGAAACAATATGTTCGTATCCATTAGATGAAGGTGTGTGTAAGTTTAATTCGAATAATTACCATAAAAAAATTCTAGTATATTTATGATACTATTTTTTTTATGTAATCATATAATAATAAGAGAATAGTGAGTGGAGAAGGAAAATAAAGGAAAGGAACTTGAGAGAAGATGTTACCTCTAAATCGGGTAACTTCTTTTTAATTGAGCCAAAAGAATTTCATGAATTTCCTTATTCCCAAGGTGTGACTTATAGAAGTATGGGAGAGATGTTGGGAGATTATTTGAGAAGAATTTGGATAATAAAGGGGGCTTGAGAGGTGTGAGTAAGTGGGTAGATTTGGTGTCCTTTTATAAGAGGGAGGATGGGCACTTTAAGAATGTCTTGAAATATTATTTTATTATAAATTGATTTTAGAATTATAATATTTATAAAGTGATATATTTCGAGTTTATGATGAGGATAGGTCGAAATAATCTCAACCAATAGGTTTTATACCAGTTTATGTCATGAAATTAACCTTATCTTTTAGCTTTAACCCTTAGTTAAAAGCATTAACTATTACCATGTCTTCTTGTATTTTCATAATATATGGTTATTATAGTTACTATAAATTTTAAATAGAACCATAAGTGGATAATTAATGAAATTTTTACATTATATAAGTCAGTTGGATGAATCTTAGATTTTTAGGACTATTATATTATTTAATAAAATAGTATTTGTTTTAACAAATCATTTATGTCAATTTTGACACTATTTAGTAATTGATTTTTGTTAAAGTCATAAAAACTTAATTCCTTCAGAAAAATAATTAAATAAAATATAATATGTTTTAATCATATATAAGATTAGTGTATGTAATAAAAATGTTCAAATTAAATTTATTTTAATATTTATAATATCATTTATTTGAATCTGTCATTAATAAGGTAACTAGTTCATCATCATTGTATCATAAATAATTTTTTTATTTGATGTATAAAAATTATAAATAAAATACCCTGATTTTGGAAATATTTTTATATTTCTAATAAATATTTATAGTATAATAGATAATTTATATAAACCAATTTAAAATTGTTTTTGTTAGAAGATACATGTTTATGTTATACTTCCATTTTCATTAAATTAAAAATTATAAAAGGTCACTATCACACCCATGTGGATACATGGGGTTCTAAAATCAACCCAAATATTCCCATGGTAGGATATATCTCATAAAATAGTATTAGGACACGTTTTTGGGTAGTTTTATATTATTACATTATTTTTTGTTATCCTTATTTACCAGGTTTACCATTTAAAAATGGTAAATAAAAATAATTATTGAAGCTACCATTCATAATGTCAAAAAAATAAAATGAAACTATTTAAAAAATTTGGAAATTTTGATAAAAAATATGGAATCCATTTTTATAAATTGAAAACATATAATTGGTAGAAATTAATTTAAAATCAATTCCCATTGTCAAAACCAAAAATCGGGTTTTTAAGAAGTAAAAACTATCAAAAGATTTACATGTGTTTATGTACAATTTCAATGTAAAATTACTTTCAATAAAAAAAATTGGATTAAATGATAAAAAAAATAATACAATTACACATTAAATCTAATTAAAATGACCATATATCTATATAAATAAATGATACGAACAAGCAGTTTTGAATTAAAAGGCAATATTTTCACTATTCATTAAAATATGAATTTTATCAGAAAAATACCAAAATATAAACCAAATTTATTCTTGATTTACTAATTCTAAATAAGAAGTTTATTTTTTAAAATATAACATATAAAAGTGACAAAAACTATATTTAAAATGGGTTCTCCCTCAAAAGGCGATAAAACGAGCTTTTAAAAATATTAGAGTATTTTATTTTTAAAATTAGATTCATTCTCATTTTAAGCCTCTAATATTTATTAGATAAATGTAAAAATAGTTATAAAATATATGTAATCATATTTTTTTAGTTATTTTCATTCTTTCCAATACAATGGTTAGGCGTTAACTAACATTTAAAATAATAATAATATTATTATATTATTTTTCGGTATAACTAACTGTTGTGTGAAACTTAAGATTTCAGAGAAACCAGTGGTTGCATGTTGAGTAATATATCAGAAAAATCATACACTTTAATGTAAAATTAATATCTTATTCAAAAATATTAATAGATATGAAAAATTATTATTCTATAAATACCTGGGATGCTATACTTCCCCTTTGGCCTCTCCTAGGTTTTGATGTGTCTCTTTCATTGGGGATTAGAATCAATCATCGTTAGTTATGATGGATAACCCTTGGTAAGGTTATAGATCCCATTTATAGAAACCCTAGACATTTAAATATATCATTAAAATATTTTAAGCATAATAAAGCATCATATTACAAGCCACATATCATAATGTCTAGTGTCTTGGAAGATTAGGTACATAAAACTTATGCAACTAAATATAACATTTATTTATTTAGTTTTAATAAATAGATAATAAATTCCATTTTCTCATAAATCTTTATAGGATAACCTGGGTATAACATGAACAAAGATATGAGATAAAAAGCCCAGTAAGGGAATAAACCAAAGAATAAAGCTTTAGCACATGGGTTAGAAGGCATGAAATAATGATATAAAAAGGCATGAAACATATGAAATCATAACATATAAACATGGGATCATATAAAAATGGATTCATAGTAATGTGAAAGAAATATAAAACATGATTTTGACATGATTCAAGGATAATTTCACTTAGAGGAGCACAAGTAAAGGTTAAACACCAAGACCATTTCACAAGGTAGCACAAGTCAAGGATAACCGCCATGACCGTTGCACATAACGTCTCATGAGACTAAAATTTACCCAATTAATTTGAGTTATATCTAGGATAACCCATATTAACATGTTCATTATTATGGTTTCCACATATATAATCATACATAATCAATCATACATAAACATAAGGGTTTCCCATTGTGAGAATTGAGTATCATAATCATGTCATAAAGCATAAAAAATGGGAGTATCATAAAAATGTTCATGAAGGTAATGGATTGATAATAAATGTACAATAATAGGGTATAATAGGCATATATCATGAAAATTTATGTCAATTTAAGTAATAATATGCAAAAATAGTACTTAAGAAACTTTAGAATTAAAACATTTTTTGTGCGGTTAAAGGAAAATATCAAAGGTCATTTAAAACTTAAAAGGAAATAATATTTTATATAAAACCAGAAGTGAAAAATAAGGTTTTAAAAATAAAAATAGTGGTTTCATTAAAGTAATGTTGGTTTAAAAATATATTATATAGTGCACTTGAATTGGGTAAGAATTCCGAAAGTTCCCTTAAAACGGACTTGCTTATCGGGAATAATTGAGGAGGGAATATTTTAAAAAAATTTATTTCCTAAAAAGAAAATGATGAGTGGGTATTGATACAAAAGTTTGGAGCATTAAGAAAACATTTATAATATGCACATAAAATAAAAGATAAATTTATTTGGGTAAAAGGAAAGATACATCAACCTGAAGGAATAATGGAGGTTTAGGTAGAATCCCTTACTTTAAGTCTGATGGTCTCCTTAACTTGATATTAATTTCCTGGATAACCAAATTAAATACATTAATTAATATGTAAATAACATTTTATTTAATTAATTTATTTATTATAACCTCATTAAGTTCATTCATGACCATTTTGATGGGTTAAGAGGTTCAATTTCGTTGTTTATTTAATTGGTTTTGATGATTGATTTAATTATATACATGTAATGATAAACATGTAAGATGAGAATGGTTTTCCAAAATTAGAGTTATATGTTATTAGTTATCACACATTAGATTAAATGTTTATAAAATTCATTTGGTTATTTAGAGTGATGATTAATCATTATATAAAACTTTAATGACAACTGTTTTTGTTAATTGGAAGTTTTTGATCACAACGAACACATTTTGCTTTATAAATTTATATATTGAGTAAAAAATATTGAAAAACCTTAAATTAGACATAATACATATATTAATGTCTGTTTAAACAAAAAAATGGTTTCATGACCCCATTTGTAGATGATAATATAAATTGAAAACCCGTCATCCTTGAAAGTGAGAAATTAACACAAATCAAATGATGTTTTTATTTCTAGTATTGAAGGAGGGGAAAGGAGAGATGAAGATGAATTATTTCATTATCATAAAAAATTCCATTAAATTTAATGTAATGTATTTATCATAAAATTTGGATGAAAGGAGGTGAGGAAAGAAAAATAAAAGAATGGAACTTGAATTAAAATAAAATAAATGAAAAGAGGAATTTACCTCTTGAATATATATTCCTTGTGAAACTCTTTAAGGGAGAGGATTTGGTATTTTAGATAAACCAAGGTATAATGGACATGATATAGGGGCTTAGGGAGGGATTTTAGTATAATTTGTACTAGGAATAAATCTTGAGAGGAGTGAAGAGGGGGGGGGGGGGTGAGGGTGGTTTTTTATAGTGGAGGAGAGGAGGGTTTTCTCAATATTTTATTCATTATTTTATTATTTTTCCCAAGAAAAGAAATAGTGTTTATTTTTATGATAAAAAATATTAATATGTGAATTTTAGTTCAAAACCAAGGTGCTTACATCATTTATGTCTCAATAAATAGTGTATTTAACATATAATGTATATATACAACAAATTTATGTATTTTACTATTCACCAAAATTCAAATATTTCAGAAAAATCCAAAAAAATCACCCAAACCATTTTTTAATGTGTTGTATTAAAAAATGAACTACATTTTATGAAAATAATTTTTTTAAATAGGTGAAATTTAATTTTTAATTAAAATCATAATTTAAAGGAAAAATATAAATTTTAAAATTAAAACTTCTTTTCTAACACTTTAAAAAATTAATTAAGTTCACTTAAAATCATTATATAATCATAAGTCATCAAAATACTTATTTATGAATTAATTTTAGGAAAAAATTCTTTTAATTTATAAAATTAGTCATAAAATTTCAACTAAATATACATAACTCACAAAAATACCAACACTATGATATAATTATATCATATTGTCATTTATAAGATGGATAAATTTAATTTATACTTTCATTGGCATGGTTACTTATTCACTTGGATGATTTATTATTCATAATGGTTGTATTACTATTCCTAAGGGTAACAGTACTAATCATAAGTGTTAGTTACTATTCACCAAAATTTATGTTTATCTTATCGGACTCCAAAAATTTTACTGATCGCAACCATGTATATTAGATTTTCAAAATTCGAATCACATAACTGACCATATTATGTTTAAAGGCCACCTATTATTTATTAGTTTTTTGTGTTGTTATTTCATGTGATTATACTATATGACATAATTATAAGAAGGGAATTTCCATTGATAAAATCTTGGGTTGTGAAATTCTCCCCCCTTATGAAATTTCTTCCTCGAAATTTCATTTTACATTCTATGACTTAAATAGGTGAGGGTAATTTTCCTTCATTGCCTCCTCTAGTTCCCATATTTCCACTTTATACTTATGGTTCTCCCATAGTACTTTGAATAGGTGATTAGTCTTATTTCATAGAACATTATCTCGATGATCTTAGATCTTCACTGGATTCTCCTCGTGAGAAAGATAATTCTACAACTGAACCACCTCTAAAGATAGTACATTTGAAGGATCTGGTATGTAATTCCTTAAGAGGGATATGTGGAAGACATTGTGTACATTATACATGGTTGGTGTAATTTCTATTCGATAGGCCACAACTCCAACATGATCAAGGATCTTGAAGGGGATGATGTACCTTGGACTTAGCTTTCCTTTCTTCTTGAATCTCACAACCTTCTTCCATGGAGATATACAGAGGAATACCATGTATCAAACTTTAAACTCAAGGTCTCATCGATGATTGTATACATAGATCTTTTGTCTACTTTGGGCCATCTTGATGTGCTACTGAATTATTTTCATCTTCTCCACCATTTCTTTGACTATTTTTGGTCTTAGCATATTACACTCACTGACTTTATCCAAACATGCCAGTGTTCTGAACCTTTTCCCATAAAGGTCTTCATATGGTTCCATTCGACTTATAGAGTGGAAACTATTATTGTAGGAGAATTCAAACAATGAAATATGTTGGTCACATATTCATTTTAAGTCCATATAAAATTCTCTCAACATGTTTTCTAGTTTTATAATAGTTCACTCAGATTTTCCATCAGTTTGAGGATAATAGGCCGTACTAAAGATCAGTTTAGTTCTTAGAGCATGTTAGAGATTTTTATAGAACTTCGAGGTGAATCTCAGATCTCTATTGGATAAAATAGATAGTGGTACTACTTACAGCCTTAACACCTATTAGATATATATTAATGAATGTTGATCCAATGAGAAGTCCTCTAGAATTTCGATAAAGTGAGTTTTCTTTGTAAGAATATCCACAATAACCCATATAGCATTTTTTTCCTATGGATATCCTTGGAATTCCAGTGAAAAAGTCCATGGTGATGTTATCCCACATGTATATTGGTATAGATAGTAGTTTCATCATCCCCTTATAATTCTATCTTTCAGCCTTCACTTGTTGACATACCCGGAACTTTGATGTCTATTAAGAAATCTCCTTCTTCATATTGTCCCAGCAAAATTTCTGTTGGAGATATCGATACATGTTTGTGCTCCCTAGGTGAATTGAAAAGGTTGAGCTTTGTGAATCATTCAAAAGCTCCTTATTTATCATTGGATCAAATGATACACATAATTGTGACCCAAATATTACAACTCCTTCCTCATCAATCTTAAACTCATAGGATTTCCTATTTCAAATAGCTTCCACCCTTTTTATAATTTCAACATATTTTCTTTGAGATTCCTTTATTTTTTCCAGGAGGGATGGTTGATAAATAATTTGAGAAATGATTGATGATTTTCCTCCCTTAATTATTCCCATGACCATCATCTAAAAATATAATAAGATTGGATCCTTTTCAGTTCTCATCATTGATAAAGATGCATGATTCTTTCTACTTAGAGCATCCGCCACCTTATTTGCCTTACTGGGATGGTAGTGGATTGAGAAGTCATAATCCTTGATGAGATCAAACCATCTTCTCTAGTTCATATTAAGATCCTTATATGTGAATTTATATTTGAGACTCTTGTGATCAGTATATATCTCACACTTCTCTCCATAGAGATAATTCTGCCATATTTTCAACATGAAGATCACAACTACCAACTCCAGATCATGAGTGGGATAGTTTTTCTCATAGATTTTCTATTTACTTTAGTATTAGGCAATCACTTTATGATTTTTTCATCAGCATACAACCTAATACCTTATTTTAAGCATCACTATACACCACAAAGAGTTCTCCACTTGTTGGGAATGTGAGTACCAACACAGTGATAAGCCTCTTTTTGAGTTCCTTAAAGCATTCCTCGCATTCTTGAGTCTAGAAAAACTTCACCTCCTTCCGTGTCATCTTTCAATTGGATTTTAAAATCATGAATATTCCATAAAAAATTATCAATAATACCCATCTAGACCTAGAAATCTGTTGATCTCCATTACGCATGTTTGCTTGGGCCACTCTTCAAGTACCTTTTCTTGGAAGGGTCTACAGATAACCCTTTTCTGGTGATAACATTCCCCAATAATGATACTTCCTCCATCTAAAACTCATATTTACTATACTTGGAATAAATTTTCTCCCTTCTCAAATTCATCTACAAAGTATTCAAATTCTCCTCATGTTCATCCTTTCTCTTATAGTATATTAGAATATCATCGATAATGACTACCAAATATTTGTCGAGGTAATATCTAAAGACTATATTCATTAAATAAATGAATATTTTGATATTATTATTGATTACTAAGGGAATAAATATGAAATCATAGTGTCCAAAACTCATTCGTAAGGTAGTCTTGGGAATGTCTTCCTTCCTCACTTTTAATTGGTGATATCCTGACCGAAGGTCCACCTTAGATAAATAACTATCCCCACAAAGCTGATCGAACAATTAATCTATCAGTGGAAGGGGATACTTTTTCTTTATATTGATTTTATTTATCTCATCATAATCAATGAAGAGGCGTATTGATCCATCATTCTTCTTGACAAAGAGGTCTGGAATACTCCATGGTGAAGCACTCATGCGTATACAACCCTTTTCTAGATTCTCCTATAACTACTTATTCATCTCTTCTAGATCTATGGTTTCTATTATATAAGGTTACTTTGATATAGGAAGAGATCTAGGAATAATTTTAATTGAGAATGCAACCTCTCGATTAGGAGGAAGATCAAGAAATTCTTTAGTGAATACATCAGTGTAATCCCTTACGATGAGAATATCTTTGAAAAGTATCATCTCCTTTGTCTCAATCACTTTATCTAGACATGATTGCTCATAAGGCATTAATATCCACCTTGATAAAATTATTCTAAAGGATATCCATCTTCCTACTTAGACATGTAAATAATTGAAGGATGCTTTGGGATTTTAAGTGTGATGTACCTTTCCCAATAGTTGATTTTGGATTTGTATAAATATAGCCAATCCATGCCCAAGATAACATCTAACTCCACTAAAGGAAGTATGATGAGATTTTTTGGGAGTTTTACTCCAAAAACATTAACCAGGGAGGAGTTATATATGTTGGATTCAGTAATTTCCCCATTTCCTTTTCTCACAGATAAACCAACCTCAAAATTTTGAGGTTGTGTTTAAATAGTTCTACTAAACATGTAAGATATGAAAGAATGTGTAGAACTAAAATCCAATAGTATGTTTTATATTCATGAATTAATAACTAGCATACCAGTCACCACATCGTTTTCCAGCTCCACCTCATTAGTAGTGATAACATAATCCCTTCATTGTTTCCTTGTAGGTTGTTGTTGATTTTCTATGACAAACCTTGGATAAGGGAAATTGTTCACATAATACCCATGCTCCTTGAAAATATAACAATGCACTATAGGTTTAGAATTGATCAAAACCTTCCTTTATTCTTTCACATTAGTGGTATTCTTCATATCTCTCAAGTAGTTCTTAAAAATATATACCATTATTCCACATTTGAATGAATTCATGGTTCCCTTTATACAGTTCCAAGGATGCTTCTTCCCATAATTTTGAAATGTGGTATCTTAGATCTTCTTTCCATTATGACATTTATTTTCCGAATGACCCATATTAGACTCCATTTTCTTCTTTTTTTCACAGGACCCATGAGACCATTGAGATTCTCCGATCTCTATTTCCACCTTGAGGGAACAATAGACAATCTCCTCATAACTGTCGAAGTAATGAATCACCAATGCTTTTTGTAGACTCGGTTTTAGTCTGCTAAAGAATAAATCCACATTAATTTTTGTGTTCATGAAAAAGATAGAGGTGTATCTTGAAATACTTGTAAAGTTTTCTTCATATGATCTGATGGACTCATCTTCATTCTGCTTAAGTCTAAGGAACTCTCTTTCCATTATGAGACGGAGGGTTAGGGGAAAATATTTATTGATTTTTTTTATCTCGAATTACTCTAAATACATGGAATCAATTTCCTCAGGGGAATTCATATTCTTGATTAGTGTCCACCACTAATCAGATTCCCTATCAAAATGATAGACCTCCATCACGACTTTCTCTTCTTTTGAGCATTCGAAGACAGATAATATATTTTTAATGTAGTTAATACGCTATTCTATGAGGAGGTGTTCAAAATATCCACTAAATATGGTAGGCCTTTTCCATATGAAGGATTTGACAACAACATTCTCTTTCCTTGGAGGATGAGGGCGTTCCACATGATTTAAGTTATTATTCATAACTTGATCCAACTAGGAAAGTACTATTTTGAAGTTTTTATCACCCATTCCCATCATATTTGGAATATCATTAGAGAAATATTCACATTCCCAATCACATTGATTGTTGGTAGGTGTTCTTCTATTTCCCACCATTAACTAAGAAAAAGAACGTAAAATTTGAGGACTTGAATAGTTAGCTGTTAAGCATAAAAAGGAAGCTTTAATCATAAAAGGATAAAATATTATAGGAAAAGTATATCCTAACTTATGATTCCCTAGGTTTCAATATAGGTTATCCTTGACCTGGTACTTAACATATATTCTTATGGGTACTTTTTTCCCTTAATAATGGTTCATACTAGGCTTATGAATTTACCAAATCATATCCCCCAAGTGTGTCAAACCAGGAGTGCAACAAGGCCCATTGTTGTGCACTAGTTCCCATTCAAGTCTATCTCAAAGTATTGTTTTGAGGTTTTAACCCTAGATATATCTATTCCAAACACACATCCTCTTGTTCATATCTATATAGGGATGTATTTTTTTGATAAACCACTTACTCTATACTTACCAAAATTTAGGGATTTGTTCTTATACTTAGTCTTGTCCCTAATGTTATTACTAAAGTTATCTATTCCTAATATACAAAAGTAAATAGACCATCCTCTAATACCAACTATGGAGATCTTATCCTTTTACACATATCATTACATTCTTTTAAGAATAATAAATCATCATATTTCAATCCAATGATTTTAAAGTCTAGTGTCTTGGAATACTAGGTATATAAAACTTAGAACATGGGACAAAATATAAAATTTATTTATTTAGTCTTCATAAATAGATTCTAACTTACATTGTGGTCATACAACATCATAGGATAACTTGGGTATAACATGAAAAAATTTATGAGCTAAAAATCCTAGTAAAGGAATAAACATAAGAATAAATCCTTAGCACACGGGTTAGAAGACATTCCATAATGATATAAAAAGGTATGGAACATATGGAATAATAAAATATAAACATGGGATCATATAAACATGTATTCATAATAATGTGTTATAAACTTAAAAGATTACTTTAGAATGATTCAAGGCTCGTTTCACATAGAGGATCACAATTCAAGATTAAACACCAAGACTGTTGCACATGGTAACACGAGTCAAGGCCAACCGTGAAGACCGTTGCACATAACATCTCATGAGACTCAAAATTACCCAATTAAATAGAGCACTATCAGGTTGAACCTATATTAACATGTTCATGAATATTCTTTCCACATATAGAATCATAAATAATCAATCATACATAAACATAAGGTTTTCCCATTGTAAGAATTGGGTATCATAATCATGTCATAAATCATAAAAATGGGAGTATCAAAAAAATGTTCATGAAGGGAAGGAATTTATTATACATGTAAAATAATTGGTTATAATATTCATATATCATGAAAAGTTATGTCACTTTATGTAATAAAATTTAAAAAGAGTACTTAAGAAACTTTAGAATTAAAACATTTTAGTGCGGTTAAAGGAAAATATCAAAGGTCATTTATAGCATAAAAGGGAATAATATTTTATATCAAACCAGAAGTGAAACAAGAAGGTTTTAATAATAAAAATAGTGGTTTCATAAAATTAATGGTTTATTAAAAAGGGATTATATAGTGTACTTGAAATTTAGTAAGAATTCAAAAAGTTCCCTTAAAACAGACTTGCTTATGGAGAATAATTGTACAAGGAATCATTTAAAAACATTAATATAACTAAAATATAATGATGATTATATCTTTTTACATGATTTTTTATCATTTAAAAAACATATATAATATTTACATAAAATAATAGATAACTTCATTTGGGTAAAAAGAAAGATAGAGCAACCCGAAGGAATAATGTAGGTTCAGGTAGAATCCCTTACCTTACATACAATGTTGTCCTTCACTTGATATTAATGATATGTATAATCAAATTAAATTCATTAATTAGTTTGTTAATAACCTATTATTTAATTAAATTATTTATTATAAGCTTATTAAGTTCATTCATGACCTTTTTGATGGGTTAATAGTTTCAATTTCATTGTTTGTTTCATTGGTTTTCATGATTGGTTTACTTATATACATGTAAGGATAAACAAGTAAGATGAGAATGGTTGTACATAATTGGATTTATATGTTATTAGTTATAATAAATTAGATTACATGGTTATAAAATTCATTTGGTTATTTGGAGTGAAGATGAATCATTAAATAAATCTTTAATGATAACTCTTTTGGTTAATTGGCGGTTTTTGATCACATCAAACACATTTATCTTTATAAATTAATATCATGTGTACAGAAGATTCCAGAACCTTAAATTAGACATAATATAAATATATATATATATATATATTCTATTATATTTCATCCATAAAAATGGTTTCATGTCCATAATTGAATATGGTAATAGAAATTGAAAATCAGTCGTCCTTGAATGTGAGAACTTAACACATCTTAGATGGTGTTTTCATTTCTAGTATAAAAGGATGGTAAATGAGAGATGATGATGAATTATCAGATTATCATAACAAAATTAAATTAAATGTATGGTATTTGAGTTTTCATAACATTTGGATGAAAGGAGTTGAGGAAAGAAAAAGAAAATAATGGAACGTGAAATAAAATAAAAGAAATGAAAAGAGGAATTTACCTCCTGAATATGTCTTCGTTGAGAACCTATTTAAGTGATAGGATTTGGTCATTTTAAGAGACAAAGGGATAAAGAACATTGCATATGAGATTAGGTAGGGATTTGAGCAGAATTTTTACTAGTATCATGGCTTGAGAGGAGTGAATAGAAGAGGGGGGGGGGGGGTGAGGGTGGTTTTTATAGTGGAGGAGAGGAGGGTTTTCCCAATATTTTATTCATTACTTTATTATTTTTCTCAAGACAAGCAATAATATTGATTATTGTGACAAATAATATTAATATGTGCATGAGTGTTTGAAACCAAGGTGATTACACCATCAATGACTCAATAAATAGTGTATTTAACATATAATGTATATATACAACAAATTATAGTATTTTACTATTTACCAAAAATTCAAGTATTTTAGAAAAATCCAAAAACTTCACCCCAACAAATTTTCAAAATGTAGAATTAAAAAATGAACTCCATTTTATGAAAATAATTTTAGAAATATGTGAAATTTAATTTTTAATTAAAATCAAAATTTACATAAAAAATACAAATTTTAAAACTAAAAATTCTTTTCTAACACTTTGAGAAATTAATTAAGTTCTCTTAAAATTATCATATAATCGTAAGTCATAAAAATACTTATTTATTAATTCATTTTATGGAAATATATTTTCTTCTAATTTATTAAATTAATTATAAAATTTTAATTAAATATACATGGCTCACAAAAATACCAACACTATGATATAATTATATCATATTGTTATTTATAAGATTGAAAAATTTTATTTGTACTTTCATTCGTAAGGTTAATTATTCAATTTGATGATTTAATATTCATAAGGGTTCTATTACAATTCATAAGGGTAAAATTACTATTTATAAGGGCCATTTACTATTCACAAAAATTAAGTTTGTCTTATCAGCCTCCAAACATCTTATGTATCACAACCATGTATGTAAGATTTTCATGATTCCAATCACAGAAGTGAAAATATTATGTCTAAAGGTCAGATAATACTTAATAGTTCATTGTGTTGTGTTTTCATGTGATTATAATATATGAAATAATTATAATAAGGTATTTTCCATTGATAAAACATTGGTTCATCACACTCTTAATCCTTTTTTTCATTTATCTATTTGTATTGAATTCTATCTCAATGATATATAATATTACCTATTTTAATGTCATTTTACCATTTCATTGATTTCTCTCAGTTCTAATAAAATAAAATCATGCAAATTGATGATTGAGGCATCATTAGTATGAGGTAGGTTATATATATATTTTCCATTAATTTATTGATGTTTATAGATCACCTTATAGTGTTGTATGCTAAATTATCCATTTTTTTCTTCAAAAATGAGTTATAACTTATTTAAAATGTTATAGAACAAGTTTTTTATATTTTATTACACCATTTGATATGGTTGGATGTCTTTTACCCCAACTCAAACCATCCCATGACATTGTTTCATAGAATGCCTATGACTATGCCACCCATTGTGCATGTGGATTTTGTCACCCACGAGTGGAAGCCATGTATCAGTTGAATTGATATGTTAAGGGTGTAATACCACTTTTACCATGTTTAATTTTATTTAAAATGGAAATAATATAAATTTTAAATGAAATGGATGATCTATTTTCATGTAAATAATATTTTAAATGGTTAATATAGGCATGGACACTAACGGGGTTCCTATTTTTACCACTTGTGAGTGAATTAACTAATGAAATGAATGTGATAATTTTTTTCGGTAATATGGCCTGGAAACTGACATCACCCCACTTTTTATCAATTGTGATTTATCTAATTAGTTAGTTGATTTTAATAAATTAAATTGATAGAGATAGAGACACTTTCATGGCCCGTTGATCCTTTATATAAAATGTTCAATGATGGATGCTTTGATATGTAATCAATATCATGGAATGGCATCAAAAAATTATTTACATGGATTCCTTGGATTATTTATTTGGATATGAATTTATTGGACCAACTTTGAATTTCTTCTTATGGTCTACTTATTTATATACTATTTTTTATATGGATGAGCTCTATGGACTCGAAGAGGATGTCTCAGCCATGTGCCTTGGGTTCCTGAAACATGTATGTCTAATTTATACCAAATCTTATATGGATGATCTTTGTGGGCTCAAATAGGATTCCTTTGTTAATGGCCTTGGGTCCTGGACATCGTAGAAAAAATACTTGTTACATCTTCCATACTCTATGGAAGATGATTTACGTTGGTATACAATTACTTTTCATTCATATATTACTTATGAAAAAACTTGTGCATGTTGAACCATCTATTTTTCATTATCATTAAAAATATTATTAATGTTATACATGTACACTATTATAGATTATATATACTGAATTAATTTTTTATAGACACCATTAGTGGTGGCCTAATGAGTTTATCCCAAACACTATTTGGCCCCCCAATGGGTACCTGAATAAATCTACTGACAACAAGATATGACTCAGTTTTTGCTTCTTGCTCTTGCTATATGGAGTAAGAATTGACATGGAGCTAGGGGTTGAGAATTTACCAGGCCTTACAATAGGATTTTTTTATTTTATTTATTATCCATTTTCATTATATCCTTATTTAATGTATCAAATTTATATTATCTATTGTATTCTGGGCTTATCATGTTCCTGCATGGATGTTTATTTGGAATAGGTTCTATTATATTTTTTTGACACTTATAAATTATTATTTCTATTATTTTATTCTTCAATTTTATTTTATTAATCATAAAAAGGTTATTTTATTTCCATTGTACCGCCTATATACCCTCATTGATAGTCATAAACCTCTTGCATATAGGGAGGTGCACTTGAGGAAATGTGGTGAACCGACTCGGGGAACCAATTTAGTGGCTCCCAGGTCAGGACATTACAAAGTGATATCATATGTTTCTTTTCCTTTGTATTGAAATTCAAGGTTGGTAAATAGGATACTGGGAACATATTGTCACTTGGTAAATAGCCCATGTATGGGTCCATCTTACTCACACACGGGGTAAATATCAAGTTTCCAGGGATGGGACTATTGTTCATGTTGATCGTTATTATAGTTGACTGATATTTTACATTGATTGATTCATGTATTTCTAATACTAATTATTTATGTTATTTAACTCATCATATAATACTAAAAGAGATTATTTGAGTTCATGAATCATTATAGGCACATAGAGATTCATATTTTATGCATATGTCATGCTATGTATATTGCATTTATTGATTAACTAATACTTGTTTTATGTTCCTTGTGAGATTATGTATCATGATTACTTGTATACAATACTTAAGTTATTTTTTCATGCTAACTTGTAATTAATTAACTGTGATAGAATGTATTTTTATTGTTATGGTACATTTTAAGTTAAATAAAGTGTTTTCATCACCCAAAATAGTGTTTTCCTTCTTAGATTCATGGTTCTACTTTATTTAACTAACCAAATATGACATGTTCGATCCACGGACCATTGGTTGAATGGGATGAAACATTAATGGTTAGGATTAAATAGGCACCAATTTTAAATTTATATAGTTTATAGGCCTTTATAAAATTAAGAATGGTGACCCATATAATTAAACCACCATATGTGGAATTATTATATTTGGAGACTGAAGGTAAAAAAAGATCCAGGTATAGTTACATGAATGAAAATTATAAATTATAAAGGCTCATATATTTATAACACGGGAATGTTAATTCATATAACTAAACCATGGTATATATACAGGGGCTTATACCTATATTACTTGGGCATGGTGATCTGTATTTTTGGATCTTTATATGCTTACCTTGGACCTTATAATAGAGTTTTTTCATTCTTACCATAAGAGATAAACCCTCTAGGGGTGTATTGAAAACATTTTATTTTAATTTATATGGGTTTCAATCAAATTTAATTCCAATTTTAATTTATAAAGAGTTGACTAAATAAATTGGGAATGGTTTACCACATAACTATACCATGATTGGCCCGATGAGGCCCTTATAAGTCTCCTTATTCTTTATATGACTTTGTTCTTAACCCCATGGGAGTATTAATATTATGAATGATATGATTATTTAAAGTATACGTAAACACTTATATGGTGTCACATATAAATTTATTATGTAATCTTACTTGACCAATCCCTTTAAAATAATAATAGGATAACTTAATATGATTTTCATCTTTATTATAATGAGGTGTTAATTAATTAAAATTACATTTAAAAACTAAATTGTGTTTTTCTCTATAGCATGGAATTGAAATTTTCTTTAACCAAGACCAATTTTGAGAACCATAGATAAATTATGGGTTAAAAGGAAATTATGAAATTAATTTACTAATGTTGCTTGGTGTCAACTAAACAAATGACAATGTACAGTGGTAAAATGTTTTGTTTATCAATGGTAAATGAATTTACCTATGTATGAGGCTCTTTAAATGTTTGAAATAAATGTAAATTTATAAAATAGTTATATTAAATCCTTTGGGATATGATGGTAATAAAGATCCATCATTTAAGTGTTATTGATATTTCTTCCTTGAGAGATGTCATGATCAGGTATGTAAGCATTTCCCATAGGCCTTAGTTGGCTTATTTCTTCTATTGTTTTTACATAAATTTTAGGTGGTAGAGCCTAGTGTATTTTAGGATTGAATCAATTTTAATAGTGAAAACCTTATGTTAAAAAGGTGGTTATCTTGTTTTGGTAGTGCCATTGGAGATATGAAACTATTAGACTTTTGGAAAGAGTTTATAACAATTGTATGTTTTTTAAATTTGACCTTTTTTGTTAGGTAAGACTCCTAGTAGATGAAAGGACACAAACGAGTAATTAGGTGGTTATCTAAAATGTTAAACCAAAAAGGGGTATTAGCGTATACAAATACCATCTAAGTGATAACTCTCTATCCTTTATATATTGGAATTGTGATCCTCCAGGAAGAACTCCATTATGAGGATGCTCAAATTGGATCAGTACATTGTATCCAGATTCTTGATAGGTGATGTCATTACACTTATGGTGAACAATTTGACCCATGCAGGTCAATGGTATTTTTATCTTTCTTTCCGTTATTCCTCTCTAGAGAGCTATTTACAAGAACATTGGATGTTGTGTGATAGTGACCCGTAAGTGGGATATGGTTCTCATGAAAGAGAACAAAGGTGTTGTCATTACACTTATGGTGACCAATTTGACCCACGTTGGTCGATGGTCTTTTTATCATTCTTCTAGTTATTCATCTTTCGGGAGATATTTACAAGAACATTGGATGTTGTGTGATAGAGACCCGTAAGTGGGATATGGTTCTCATGAAAGAGACCATAGAGCTAGGCAGATAGACCTAATATCACTATTTTGATCTTTGATTAGTAGAGCTAGGTGAGAGACCTAGAATCCCTTAGTTTGGACTCAGAACTTGATGAGCCTACAATGTTTTTTTATCACGGGAAAACTATGAGAGAGGTGGGACTGAGTATTATGGAATCCATTCTAAAAAGGGATATTGGTGTTATACTCATTTCAAAGATAATTCATGAATGTTTATTGAGTTTTTCATTATTGGAACAATGGTGATCGAGGTTTTTAGGGAAGAAACTTGGGTGCTATATATCAATACAGACTTCGATGGGTAGGACTATTCGAGTGCCTAACACCAATGATTAGTTGTTTCATTGACTCTATAATTTCTAATACACCACTTTGAGGTAGGCGGTCATGAGATAAATCATGAAATAGGTAGGTACCTGATTTTGAGGATGAGTTACAAGGGATCTACTAGTGTGTTAAAACTAATATTCCATGTACAACATTCATATTGGATTTATTAATGTATGTCTCATGGAGCATGAGTTAGGTCTTGAAATATAGTGTTATGGCATATACACCCATTATTTATGGATATTTGGTACTTTTTGATTTCACATGGGACTATTTAGAATTGAACTTCAGTTGGCGGTTGGGTGTGAGCTGAGGACTGTTGGTTTTTATGAAGTGATTCTTATAGGAATGGAAACCTAGAAATTTGGATTGTCTAAAGCAAGTGTTAATGATGAGGTATATCTTCGGATGGATTGTGTGACATGAGATAGTTGAACCATAGTTGGACTGTGAAACATATTGTCTCAGACACATGGTTTCAAGAGTATATTAAGGCATGTATAGCCTGTTCCTATAAAGAGTGGTTCCGTGAGAGTGGTAAACACTTATCGATGAAATATTAGCGTACTACCAATATAGTGAAGCCATTATGAATATCTTAACATCATCTTGAGTATGCTATGTGAGCATTGGATATACATTGAACATCCTATAAAAGTGATTTTTATGGTTTGAAAAGAGTACTTCATGAGGGTTATGACCGAGGAGTGATTTAAGGTACCTAGATAGTGTATAGCACACTATTTTCCATTTAATGGTGGAGACCCTCAATATGACATAGATTTCGGTGAACACCTTGGAAAATGTTCATGGGAAGAAAAAACATGTTATGAATGATGTTTTCCTTAATACTATAGGATTAGAGGGTTATTAGACATGTTTGTGGTTATGTTTGAAGCTGTATAGAGCATGGGTGGTCATAACCGAAATTTCTATTTGATAGTATGATGACTTGGATACTCCTAAGGTGGGGAGCAAGGCGTTGAAAACATGTTTATAACCCTCTTGTAACGAGGGTCATTGTTTTTTGAGAACTCTCATTAGACGATCATTTGGGATTAGGTATTCCATTGATTAAATGATGAAATGTACCCCAAGATTTATTAAAAAATACCAGGAAACCAACTCATTGTTTTATGATTGATTATTCTCATTAACCAGGTTCTCTATATGTACATGGTTCGTCCTGAGTGACACTTGGATTCACAATTTGTAATTTCTTAGAAAGACTCATAAACACCAGCTGAATCATTGACATGACCTCTCAGTGATATACCACATTTGGGATTGGTGCAATACCTTGATATTTTTTCAATATTTCTTCTTTTTGAATAAAATAAATCCTTTTGATATTTTTCATTTCACACGACACTGAATATATCTTTTTTATACAAAATCACTATGTTTGTATTTCATTATAAGCACCAACAATTTAATATTTCACTACATAGAACACAAATATTAACTTGGGGTACACGAAACACTATGTTTGGTTTGTTTTATACACAATGATGAGTTCTTTCAATATCATAAGCTATACGCAAGACCTAGTTTTACCAAACTACAATATATTAATTAAAATATTATTATAGTTACCAGTTTGATGTTGGAATATAAATTATAAATTAGATTAACAAAATTATAAAAATATTATTTAAACATGTATATAAAATTATTCCTTCGGTTATAAATTAGCTTGAAATGAAAGTAAAAACTATTTGAAAATAAAGAAATTCCTTTTCTATGAAAATTATTTTTCAATATAAAAGCACCATTTTATATAAAAAATTAAAAAAACACTATTTATGAATGTTTTTAATAAAATTTATATGAAATATTAAATAATTTTTAAGCTCATCAAATATATTTTATAGGAACAAGATTAGAATAAATCTAATTTTATGAATAAAATGAAGTATTTTTTAAAAAGGGAAATTTTTATGACTTTTAATATAGAACCCATTTTAAATATAATTTTTGACACTTTTATAAATTATATTTGAAAAAGATAATATTCTTCTTGTAAATCAGGATATAAAAACTTAATTTGGTTGAATTTTTGGTCTTTTTATGATAAGTTTCATGTTTTGATGAATAGTGAAAATACTGAATTTTAATTCAATTTTTTTTTCATATAAATAATTTATCATGTTAAAATATATTTTTTATTTTTTTAAAGTATAATGAGAAAAACTTTATATAATTTAATCCAATTTAGGTCATTGGAATTAATTTCACATTTAATTTGGATATAAAAATATTTCAATCTTTTGAATGTTTTCACTTTAAAAACCTATTTTATAACCACAACTACGAGATTAATTTTTAATTAATTATATCCATTTCTATCTTGAATTTTAAAAAAGGGATTAAAAAACTACAAAAATAATTTCAAATTTAATAAATTAGTCCCTTTTATTTTTTTTATAATATGAATAATAACATTGGTAATTTTTGTTACCACAGTAAAGGGTAAAATTAGCTAATATAGGTAAAAAAATAAATTGATAAGGATTATAAAATGATCTTAAAATTTGATAAAAAGTTATTGTATTAATTTAATTAGATAATTAACACATAAATTTAGAAAATTAATAATTTAATGAACACTTTTCCCAGAAAATTACTTGGATATTATTAAAATAAAAGAGAGTAACAAAATGTCACACCCTTACATTGAAAATGTATAATATTTTTATTGTGGGGATAAATAGAAGATATTATAGACTGTATACTTTATTATAAAAATAAAAGGTTTATATACACCATGACAATTTACTTTTAATTTCTAGTGAAGAAATAATTATCATGAATAATTATAGAATGATAATAGAGCATTTATTCAATTAATGAAATAATGAATTAAGTGATATTAAAAATACTAAAATAAATATAATTTGAATTAATTAAGGATATAAATAAATTTTATATGATAATATGACAAATTATGGGTGTATTGAATGAATATTTTCTAATTTATATTGTTTTATTTACTTTCTTAAAGTCATTGTAATGAATAATTTCAAAATTGACACTAATGATATTTTATGAAAATAATATTTTGATAAATTAGTTAAAAATTATAAAAATAATAAATAAGGAAAGAAGGGAAAAATTAAGGTCTAAAATATCATATATTAAACATTTATTATTAAATTTATGACTTATAAGTAAAAATATACACCTTTTAATGTTGAAAATGTTGTTACGATAGTTAAAATTAAAATAGGTTAACTAAGGGTTAATAAAAATGATAAGGTTTAAAATTACAACAAAAATTATATAGAAATATATTGTATTATTGTATTACCCCCATATCCAACATTATATTCTAATAAATTTCAATTTAGAGGTATTTTTACTGATATTTAATTTATTTTAATTTAATCTTTTTGAGAAATTCCAAAAGTTCCCCTCACCTTCATTATAAAAGGAAACCTCCTCTCCCATACCATTTCAATGAATTGATCCTTATATCTAAACCAAAATCTTCTTATTTCTCTTACCAACTTCCCTAGAAACATTCTAGAGGTTCTTTTTCTTCCCAAAAACCAAATGTAGTGTTCTTTAGAGGAGATCTAAATGAGACATTTCAAAGAAGAGGTAATCACTCAAACAAATCACTCTCTTTTTATAATATTCTATACCTAATATAAATATAGGATATATATAATAAATTAATAGCTTCATAATACTTAATATTCATAAATGTTATTATTATTTTTAACACACCATTATCTGGACCCTTTCCTATTGAACAAGAAGTGAAAGTATCATTCGTGTGTACATACGACTTACCATGTCCATGTAGCTATACAATTCACTTTCTGTCAACATATTTTTTTAGTGGTAATTATGATGGTTTTGATTTTTATATATAATAATTATGATATAATTATAATTATTTAATGATCATATCATATCTACCTATTTACCATATAATCTTTTAGTAAATGATAACGTCGCTTGTGCGTACATATGGATTACCATCTCTATGATGCGGTGTGATTCACTTTTCATCTAAATATAACATGGATAGTAATAAAGATGAATTTTATGAATATATATTATATATACAACATAAATGTTTTAATGGTAATATATCATATAATTTTATTTCTTTTTATATGACAAGAAAATGAAAACGACGTTCATGCGTACATACGACCTACCATCTCTATGACAATGTATTTCATTTTATACCTCTAAATTTTATGAATCCCTATGAATAAATATAAAATAAATAAATAAATATATGATATTTGTATAATTTTTTTACATTCTTGATATTATGAAATCATGATCTATGTAAGAGACCAAGGATAAAAAGTCAAAACATATAAGAAAAACAAAGCTGTTATTACCCGAAACATAACTTTAACATGAAAATGATAATAAGAAAGTAATATAAAGTCATATGTAAATAATATATGGTATTATATATATGAATATGGTTATGTGGTATATAAACAATAAACTTATATTTATTATACATGATGCTTGAACATATATGACGTAATTCAAGACTTAAGGTAATGGATTTTTGTCTTACTTTTATTTCTATGGGACACATGCCTTATACACTGCTTATTTCTTATGTGTGGTGTATATACATCCAATGAATGTATTTGATGGGTCTTATCTTGAATATTATGGTATTTTTATATCAATATAATTTTATTTCTTTTATGGGGTAAAGTATTCAACTGATTATAATGTGCTAAGAGATTATTTTAGATTCTCATCAATATTCAGAATTGTTTCATTTTAAGTCCCCATTGAGGAATATTTATCTTCCACATCCATGTTTTCTAAAAATGTTTTCAAAAATATTTCTACTATTTTATTATTAATATTTAAATTTCTTTTTACCCATTTTTTATTTTTTGGAAATGGGTTGAGAAGAATATTTTTGTCATTTTCTAAACAAGAATCTTTGTGACTTTACTGATAAAAATATACGGAAGGAATATTTTTTTAACTTATATGGAATGAATTGAATATTCCACCATCACGATGCCTTAATTATTTTAATCAAACTTTATAATCTTATAAGGTTATTTTTAAATAGTATATTTTCTTTTATAATCACGCGAATCTTTAAGAAAAACATTATTTCCTAAGGAAAAGGATATTTTCCTCAATAATTATTTTAGATGATATTTAAAAATTATTTTCCAATTAATATAACATTATTTGATGTTACTTATTATTTTTTGGGGATATTTTTCAAGGATATTAGACCTATTATTTCAATAGTTGTTTTATGCTTATGATGGAATGATATTTATAAAACCCATATCTTTTACATGGGTTATGTTATGATTTAATGATGTTTTAAAACCCATTTCATTCCATGGGTTTTGATATGATGAATGATTTATGTTCTTTTGGAACATATATGTATGGTATTCATTATCTGATGTATGGGACCTATATCTCATTTTAATACATTGGGTAAAGATTTATATCTCATGAGATAATGATGGGAAACAAGTCGATGGGCTTGATCAACTATAGGAAGAAGGGGAAACCGATCCCTTATAAGGAAAGGAATATGAATGGGGATAATGGTATATCCTGCCCAGTAGGTGAAGTCCCAATGATTTCCCCTAATAAGTTTTGGAAATGGTCCTTGACTTATATGAATTATATTACATGTTTATGTTTCTTTCACAATCCCATGTCTTATTTCTATGCTATACTTTCATGGTTTATGTTTTTCACTCCCTTACAATTCATGTATTATGTACTAGCAATATTTATGCCTTGAATCATGTATATTATCTTTTATATAGAGGGTATGATATTCTAATGTTATTATTATTTTCTCACACCATTACTTTCATGATTATGTTTACACATCTCCCGTTTTTATCCTTATTGAGAACCTGAGATCACCCTTTTCTTATGTTTTCTTTTCCCCAATTTATAAATAAAGGTTTTAGGTAGGGGCACTAAAGGGGAATATCTTTATAGGAAACATTGAAGATATTTCACCTGACTAGAAGTTTGTGTTCCATGTTTCCAAAGTCACTAAACTAATATGGTATTTGGGCGTGTATTTGTGTATTCCCAAAAAATAATGTATTGTCTATGTACGTTAAGAATGGGTCATTATATTTGGTATTAGAGAAAATGTTTAGTAAACCTTTAGAAACTTGGATGAGAAAACATTAGTGAGATCCCTAGGGAAATTTATAAAGATATGTATTGGGATGTATCTAATAATTGTACTAAAGTGTCAAAGATTAAAGAAGGTGTCATAATTTAGACATCTTATAGGTGATTTTCCACAGTTTTTTGGTTTTACACTATGATATGTGTTGCTCATGCTATGCTTTCTAGTTTTAGTTAATGGTAGGAATAAGAAGGATCTTGGTTAACATTGAATGTGATGAAACAGTTTCTGATGAGATGTCAAATGGGATGATCATCAGAGTGAAGGATGTTGTGATAATGTCTAATTAGTTTTAACAGAACATGATTAAAAATATGTACATTAATCAACTCTCAGACTACCCCAGGAAGAGAGGGAAAGAGTTTTATGAGACATCTAGAAATAGATACTATAGAGTAATGAAGATTCAGTTTTCTTTGTGTTAAGAATATGGGATGATACACCCAAATGGATGACTTAGTGGAATAAGAATATGTTTTTATTGTGTAAAATAAGGACATAAATCAAGTAACTGTAAAGAGAAAATAAAATTTTATTTAATAAAATGAATTGGAATATTGGCCCCTATAAGGTACTATCAATTGATGAATTATTTAAAAATAGAATGAATGGGAATTATAAAAATTGATGTCCTAAGTGGTAATATCATGAATCTAATCATCAAGGTGGTACATGTAATAGTTATATTGATGATGATGATGATACTACAGGTGAAATTTGAAAGGAAAGAGTTATTAAGTAATAATATTAGCTAGAAATGTTAATGGCTTAAGGATAAATTGAAATAGTTAAAGTGTTTATGTATTTGGATTCAAGAATTATGTTATATAAATTTTGAAATATATAAGCACTGTTCAATTTATGTTTTTATCTATAGATTTACTAGAATATTTTGAATGGTTCCATTGGACTAGAAAAGTGATTTAATGTAAAGGTGATATTCATTGGAGACACATGATTAAGGGAAATATAACCCTTAATATATTCTTGATGTTAAGATAATGTTGTTTGGATAATGTAAATTGAACGATACTTATTACCTTTGAATTGATTAATGACTTATTGAAAAAGTGGATTATGATATCATTGATGAAGTTGTATTCATGTTTTCAATAAGTATTTATGGTAATTAAGGTTATTAACATGTTTTAATAAAATACATGACGAATTTATTCACATTTTTTCTATGAGGAAAACAAGGTATGCTCTATGATATATGGGGGATCAATGCTATGTTGATTTTGAGAAAATTAGTGACCTTATTTCTAAAGTTTTATATTTTCATATTTTATAAGGGTTACAAGGATAGCCATTTTTGAAACGGTTTATGCTAAAATTAAAATGAGGTTTTAGATATTAAATTATTATATGTCCATATGAGGATTTATGAATATTGGATAACTTGTGCTAACCATTTTTTTGCGATGATAACTAGATACATAAGGAATGACTTATTATCCCAATATATATTTTATGATCCAATAGTTCTTTAGGAATTACAATTTTAACTTCATACTTTTTTGGAATAATATATGAATTTTAAATTTATCAAGGCACAAAAAGGTTAACATTGTCCTAAAATCATGTAAGTATATATTCTCAAGAAAATTCATCAACTTTAGGAAAAAGGTCTTTAATTGAAATTTTATCATGTTATTATTATTTTTTATAATATCAATGACCTTTTTCAAGACTCTTTCGTTATGGTTTTTTGGTCATCATCATTATCTTGATCATGTTATCTATCACTCTCCATCATAAATTGATAGTTATATTTCTATTTCATGTCCATGTTTTCACTTTCCACCTATGTTATACCATATAGAAACCTAGTTTTGAGTTACATTTGGTAATCATTATGTTTCAGAATTACCCCTTCTAAAGGTAGTTTTATTATTCATTTTTACAATGTGAGTTTCTTTGAAAGGAACTTACAAGTATTAATCCTTTGAAAAACTAGATGAATTTTAGGGAAAAAATTCATTTTAAGGGGGTAGAATGAAACAACCTAAGATATAGTTAAATATATTTTTTTATTTTTGAATTAATTTAATTTTTTTGATATTTATAATTTCACACAATAATGAACATAGTTTTTTTATACAAAATCACAAATCTTGGATTGATTTATATGCACAAAAAATTTAATCTTGAGCTAAATACAACACTTAGATTATCTTATGGTACACACAATACTATGTCTGGCTTATGCTACACACAATGATGAATTATTTAAATAGCTCTCATTATACACAAGACTTAGTTTTAAAAAACTATAATATTGTTATTAAAATATTATTATAGTTACCACCTAGACATTTGTGGTCACTATTGCAGTGGTGGGAACTACAAAAGGAATTGTAGTGGCAGTAGTGTAGTGGCCTGGGTATTGTAGAAGAAATATTCATCGATGGTCCTTTAAGTAAAAAATATTGGCATGCGAGCCATGTAATGGTATTTCATTCCCACTAGTCCTATGGTCCATGTAATGGTATTCATTCCCACTGAAAAATTAAGCCTCAATGGGTGGGTTATCCTTTAGGGGAAGGGGGTATATGGCCGGAATTTCTAGCCTGTGTATGAGGTGTGTGTTTTTAAATGTAATTTTACCCCCAAGAACCAAATATATATAAATAAAAGTAAGAACTATTTGAAACTAGAGAGGATATCAATTATCTATTTTGTTCATGTTCTATGACCTCTGTTCTTTGGAATTTTATCATTGACATGTTTGATTGCAGATGGTTATTCTATGACACTATTTTATCTTAGCTAAAACGGTGTGTGGAGCTTGATTCATCACAAAAAATTAAGAACTTGTTCCTATCTGCTGTTGCGGAGCTCCTACATGTTATCTGGTATGATAGAAATTCAATTATTCATGATAATTACTCTTCCAAACTTATTGAAGGTCGGACGAGAATTCTAATTTCCATTAGGGATGCCGCCACGATCCAGAAATCTCATTGTGACAACTCAATTGGTAACTTTGTGATCTTGTGACATCTTAGGATTGATGGAATTTTCACTCATCTGAAAAACTCTTTTGAGGTGTTCTGGAAATCCCCTCTACCTGGACGGATCAAGATAAATGTGGATTGTGCCTCTAAAGGAGACCCGTGACCTACGGGTTGCAGAGCCATTTTTAGAGACTTTTGTAACGTCCCGGATCCGGGTTCCACACAACGGGTGCCCCGAACCCGGTTGGTCACATGACCTCAAGTGCATTTCCCCAAATTCCAGAGGATGCCGACTAGTAGCGAGGGCCTAGGTTTGATAGTGGGGAAACTATTCCCTCATTTGTCAAAGTGTAGCACAACGGAAAAATATAAACATACCCAAAAGTGGAAGTAACGACCAATATAGAGCTAAAATGGAAAACAGAACTGCATTAAAAGATAACAAAGTCATATATAAGATGATTCCACATGTCCCTAATTCTAAGAAAGTAGCCAAAAATATAATACACAATAATCCCATACAATATAGGACCAGGTACAAAATATTGTAATGAAAAACCACAATAGTGCAACAAGAACTCAGCAGCATCGCAAGCCTGAGCTCGGTCCCATGATCTCCTACTCCTCTGCAACAATCATGTACCTATATAGGGACCCTTTACCTTATCGAAACATGTAGCAATATAATCTATTTGGGACCAAGACATGACCGAAACAGGGTGTGAGAAATAAATCCCAGTAGGCAACCACCAAAGGCCCATGCCCAACTGACAATGAAAATGTGAAACAACAGTGTGCAATAAAGACATGTAGTAAGCTAGGAAGTACTCTAAACAGCTATGCCTACCAGTTCCATTACCATTTAATTATTATGTAACAATTAAATATAATTGAATTATAAGTTCCTGAGACTTGGCCTCGGTGGACAATCTCCTGTACAATGACACAGAAAAATATACAACAGGCTATCTAACAAATAGAAGGTAATAACAATACCAAGCTTGTGCTTTAGCTGGGTAGGTATAACACAAGAAAACACCACAGTGAATATTCAAGTGAACATTTCCCTCAGGCTAAATAGTACCTTTCCCTCAGGCTAATCAGAACCTTTCCCTCAGGCATACAAGATATTTCCCTCAGGCATAGAAGCTGCTTCCCTCAGGCATATGAAATTTTGCCCTCAGGCTAAACGAACACTTTCCCTCAGGCATAAGAAATGTTTCCCTCAAGGTAATCAATCCTTTGACCTCATGCCAAATAGAACCTTTCCCTCAAGCTAATCAAACCCTTTCCCTCAGGCCAAATAGAACCTTGCCCTTAGGCTAATCAGAACACTACCCTCGGGTTAAGAAAAACACTGCCCTTAGGCTAAGCAAGTAATTGGGCCGATCCCAACACATAAGAAAGCAATTTATATAAATTTTCTCTCAATAAAACTCAAAGCATGCTATAATCATGGCATACCCATGGGTATCCGAGCCAAACAACTAAACATGGGAAACACACCCTCAGGGTGGCCCTGGATGAAGGCAAAAATCTCAAATAGCAGTTTATACATATTCATTAAATTACTTATTCAATTATAGGTATTTTATCAGTCAAGGCCTAAACCATACAACACCCCAAACATGGGCGTGTAGAAAAATAGTGCACAAAATCAACTCGATAGTTGGAAATAAACACCAGACCATCTACCTCGATCTCCTCTGATCGATATTCATGAATGACGCCTCCTGAGTCAACCAAGAATAACGTAGATCTATGATAAACATTTACGTGTTCCAACCCAAATACATTCCCTTTGGGAAGGATTTGGGAGGAGAGGATCAAGAAGAGAGAAGAAATCACCCGCGCGGTTTAAACGAGATCGACGATGAAGGAATTGGAGTCCTAGTGTGCGGTCGGGTGCTCATCCAAGACCTGGCCTTCTCTCCCGCGGATCTCAGGATTTCTATGATTAATTTATCGAAATAGGAGGCTACTACCTATTTTAAGAAAAAAAAACAAAACTACATGGTGTGTACTCTCAAGTACATGGTGTGTACATTCCATTTTTTAAACTGTTCCTCTAGCGGCCACTTTCCACCACCTCACTGTTCATCAACCAATTTGGTTACACGATGTGTATTTATAAGTACATGGTGTGTACTGTAATTCCACTGGTGGATACTCCCAAAACCTTACTGTTCACCTGCCGTCTGATTACAGGAAATTTATATTCTATGTACATGGCGTGTAGTCAGTTTTTACACCCTTCATCACCAACATGCCTACACGCCCTGTGTACCCATCTCACAGGGCCAAAGTACACGGTGTGTCAAAAAGTACATGGCATGTACCCACAAATTTTGGGATTTTCCCCCCATTTTCATTATTTTCTCCAAAAAACTTCTCGAAAAAGGAAAATAATAAACTTGTACCTCAAGAATAAGAACCAGGTTCTTACAAAATTCCCCCTTAAAGAAATTCATCCCCGAATTTCCCTTCCAAGGGTGGTGAAGATAAAGCTAAGAAAAAATCTGGCCACTGAGCACGTACATCAGTCTCCCTCTCCAAAGTTTCATCCTACACTCAGCCATGCCACCATAGCACCCGTAAAAGAGGAACTGACCAGCCTCGGAGAACCTTCGTGCTCCTATCAACAATGCGAATCAGATGCTCCTCAAAGGATGTATCGACCAGAAGTTCAACCTCTTCAAGATGAAAAATGTGAGATGGGTCTGAGTGATAACGGTGCAGCTGAGATACGTGGAAGACATCGTGCATGTCTCGATACCTCTGTGGTAACTGCAACAGATAGGCAACTGGCCTGACTCTCTCTAGAATCTCAAATGGCCCCACATAACTTGGTGAAAGTTTACCCTATCTCCTGATCCGCCTGTGTCCCAACCTTGGTGAAACATGCAAGAAAACCTTATCCCCGACCATGAACTCCAAGGGTTATCTATGATGATCAACATATGATTTCTGATGATACAGTGCCGTAGGCATCCACTTCTGAATCAAATGGACCTGTTCTGAAGTCTCCTACAAGAGACGTGGTCCTAGTAAAGCTGCCTCACCTCCATCGAACCAGCACAAGGTTGATTGGCATGGCCTACCATATAAATCCTCGTAATGTTCCATCTCGATAGTTGTTTGAAAACTATTATGGTAGGAAAAATCTACCAGGGGTATGTGCTTCTCCCAAAAGTCCGTAAAGTCTAGGATGCTTGCACACAACATGTCCTCCAGCACCTGTATCATACGCTCTGACTGGCCATCGGTCTGAGGGTGGTAAGCTGTGCTCAGAAGCACCTGTGTACCCAGTGCCCTCTAAAAACTCTACCAGAAAAGAGATGTAAAATAGGCATCCCTATCTGAAATGATAGAACGAGGGACCCCATGAAGACGTATGTCCTCTCAGATATACAGCTTTCTAAGCTCGTCAACACCAAAGGTATCCTTGATCGACTAAAAGTGAGCTACCTTCATAAGACTATCCACAACAACCCATACAATATCATTTCATCTAGGTGACCTCGACAACCTGGTCACAAAGTCCATGACAACATCATCCCATTTCCACTCCGGAATAGGTAACTGTTGTAACAGTCTGGCTGGCCTCTGATGCTCTACCATCACCTGCTGACTGGTAGAAGATCTCACAACAAAACCAGCTACCTTTCTTTTCATACCTGGCCACCAATACTGTCGTCTCAAGTCATGGTACATTTTAGTAACTCTAGGATGTACTGACCTAGCTGAAGCATGAAATTTCTACATCAACTCCTCACGTATATTCCATAGAACCCACACTTGTCCATGGATATGCGGTACCTCGTCATTGCCTATCATCCAACCAGGAGGAGGGTCCTCACTTGCCACCGACTCCCATAGAACAAGTCCTTCTGAATCCGATAGCTGTCTCATCCTCACTCTATACAGGAGTCTATAAGTCACAGCTAAGGATGAAAGATAGGTTTGCCCCTGACTATCGTGCACCTCCAAATTCATCCCAGAGAACAAATCCATAAGCTGACACTCACCACTGGCCTCTTGCAATGCCTCTATCTAAGTCCTCCTACTCAGTGCATCAGCTACTACATTACCCTTACCAGGTGTATAGGCAAGCTCAAAGTCAAAAGACTGAAGGTATTCAACCCACCTTCACTGTCTTAAATTCTGGTCACACTGGGTAAAGATGTATTTAAGAATGTTGTGGTCTGTAAACACCACAAAATTTTCTCCCAAGAGATAATGTCTCCAACAACATAATGCATGAACAACTGTAGCCAACTCGAGATCATGCGTTGGGTAATTCCTATCATGTGGCCTTAACTGCCGAGACCCGTACGCAACTACTCAATCTCCTTGCATCAACACTTCTCCCAGCCCAATACCTGATGCATCATAGTAAACTGTATAGCTATTCCTTTGCTCTGGAAGTTTCAGAACTGGTGTTGATGTCAATCTTCCCTTTAGCTCCTGAAAGGCTATCTCGCAAGCTTCTGACCAAAAGAACTTCACACCCTTCTTAGTCAAACCCATAAACGATGCTAGTAAGTGGGATAAGTCTTGTATAAAGTGCATGTAGTAACCAACCGGCCCTAATAAACTTCATATATCAAACATGTTCTTAGGATGCTCCTAGGAAACTACTAATCTCACTTTCTTAGGGTCTACCGCAACTCCTGCCTATGAGATAATATGATCCAGGAAGTGTATCTGGTCCATCCAAAAGTGGAACATTGAGATCTTAGCATATAGCAGATGCTCTTTTAGTGTAATCATTAAAATCTCAAGATGGGTGGCATGGTCATGTTAAGTGTGAGAGTACACCAAGATATCATCCATGAAGACTACCAAAAAAGAATCCAGATATGGGTGGAACACACGATTCATCAAAACCATGAAAACTGCTGGCACATTTGTGAGTCCGAACGACATGACCAAGTACTCGTATAGACAATATCTACTCCAAAAGGCTGTTAGCGGTATGTACGATGGTCTAACACGAAACTGATGATATTCGGATCTCAAATAAATCTTCGAGAACACTCGTGATCCTCGAAGTTGATCAAAAAAATCATCAATCCTTGGAAAGGGATATCAGTTCATGAATGTTAACTGGTTCAACTTCCGATAATCCACACAAAGTCTGAGGGTACCATCTTCCTTCTTCGTAAAAAGGATAGGCGAACCCCAAGGAGAAGTACTGGGTCAGATGAAACTGTTTTTCTGTAACTCCTCTAACTGCCTCTTGAGATCCTGCAACCCTGGTGTAGCCATTCTGTAAGGAGGAATGGACACTAGTGCTGCTCCTAGAACAAGATAAATAGAGAAATCCACCTCTCGCTCTGGAGGTAGACCTGAAAAGTCATCCAGGAAGACATCCTTGAAACGATTAACCATAGGAGGGAAATCCTTCAGACAAGTTCCATGGTCATCCAGATATAGACTTGCAATCTGGGATGTCACTCCACCTCACCCACGATGCTTGGGTCCATCTTGACTCTCCTGGACATCCCATTCTCCCTTGTATAGAAACTATCCATTCTTTGGTGACATGAAACTCACCCTACGATGATAGAAATCCACAAAGGCTCGAAAGGGTATTAACTAGTCCATCCTGAGAATGAAATCATAGCTCGTCATCTCTAATACATAGAGGTCTCATAAAAAGTGACACCCACCAACCTCTAGAGGGCACTCCTTGCACTTATGCACACATGCCGTTCTAATTCCAAACAGAGTGTCTAGCATCATGATATCCAACGAAGAAGAAACAAAGAGCCCAAGGCTCTCCAAAATAGGAACAAATATAAAGCTATGCATAGCACCAGTATTAAAAAGTACTGAAGAAAAAACAAAAGAAACTAGAATTGTACCTGTAACAGTGGAAGGTCTGGGATCCTTCTCCTGTTGGGTCTATTGCACTACATATGCCTACCCAGTGACGTGGCCCTACAACATAGCCTGGCTACCCTGAGCTGACCCACCCTGCTGTCTCTGAGATCCTGGTGTTTGGATACCACGACCATGACAACCACCTTGACTAAAAGTCTTGATGTGTTACAATTCCCTGACTGGTAAGAAGCTGCTGGCCCTGCTCCTGCATGCAGAGTCTGCAAAGGACCCCTCTCACTAGTCTCTGGTGGAAACACCCTGCAAAAACACTAGAGAAGGCCCACCTTGACGCAAGATCGACACTCCATTGGGTCACATGGACACTGAGGTCTCTTGTGCCCCTCTTTAACACACTGGTAGAATACTACTGGGCAACCTGAAGAATTCTTCTGGATAGTACTACCGCCATGAGATAAATCCATCTACCTCTTCCTCTTACCAGTAGAAATAGTACCAGAAAATAGTGCTGAACCGCCCTGGCCTGCACCACTAGCTTCCCATAGGTTCCACTCAGTAATCAATGCCTAGTTCACAATAGAAGTCACTGTAGGAAACCTGAAAACATTCACCAGTGCTTAGATGTCATATCGAAGACCATCCTCAAAGCATCTATCCCTCAACGTATCATCACCCACCAAAATAGGTGCAAAATTATGTAGCTCAGTGAAGTGGATAGAATAGTCCATCACTGACATGGCGCCCTGGTGCAGATTCATGAACTCTCGAGCTCGATCTGCCCTCAGCGTCTTCGAAAAGAAAAATTCATAGAAGACTTCCAAAAAATATTCACACGCCATGTCTCAGTGATGCTCGGTCTGGGTGGTAACATCCCAAAATCTCTTGGAAGAATTACACAACATATAAGTAGTGAGATTGACCCTCCTCCTTGGAGGTGTACCAAGATGCTCAAAGATCATCTACATAGAACCCATCCATGACTCTGCAGCCTGTGGTCCACCATCCCCTAAAAACATAGATGGATTCTTCTGCTGGAATATACGTGTAAGCTCTGCCATAGATGTGGCAACCGGAAGTGCTCCTTGGAAGGTCTACATGAACCGCATGAAACCTTCACGGAACTGCGTGTCCGCGCCTACGCCCGGTATAACGGCTCGCGCCGCATCTGACATTGCTGGAGGATCCACTGGTAGCCCATGGCCTACCAACTCTGGAGTATAATTGTTTCCGCTCTCTTGGAAAACAACAAGTGGTCATCTCAGCGGCATGTCTCTACAAGGTCAAACACAGGCCTTAGTATAATTTACTATCGAGGTTCTTTTGTCCGTTTAAGAGTGCCAATGAAAAGGAAAACAAAAACCACAAAAACTAGCAAAAAGAGACTACACGACATGTATAAGGTCTACATGGCATGTACCCTTAATCCCTTACGTGGTCGTCTTATGATGTTGGATTGGGTGCATCTCAACCATCAGTACATGGCGTGTTCCACCCGCATACGACGTGTAAACCACTCCGTCTCCCCAGCCACATGACCAAGTCTATACAGTATCCTACCAGTCAAGACTACACGACATGTCCCACAGGTACACGACGTGTACTAAACAAGATTTGACGACCCGTGTTGTTCGAGACACGCTCGGATACACGGCTCACACTACACAACATATTCCATATGGAAATAGTGTGTACTAGGAAGGATAACACCGACCCGTGTTGTTAGCTACACAACCAAATTTCCAGATTACACTACACGGCGTGTTCATAAGTGACACAACATGTTTAATCAAAGATTTCTCCGTCCGTGATATTAGTCACACGTGCGGACATAGGGTCAACACAACACGGCGTGTACAACCGGAACACACATGTTCCCTCCAGATTTTCCCCTCTTGTGTTTCTGCCTACACGGCCTATGACACAGTTATAAACTACACGGCATGTACATAGGGTACATGGAGTTTACTCAATTTTTTTTTCATTTCTTCCCAAACAGAAGAGTACATGGCTTGTGTTCATAGAACCACATGCCGTGTTGTCTGGGTTTCTGGACAGCACACCTCAGAAACTACTCCAGAGCCCCTTTTTTTCTTTAATTTCAAGTGTCATAATGCCAAATTCCGATCTATGGGAGCCCATACTCCCCGCGAATCAAATTTTAACACCTTACCTTTCAATTTATAGTACAAAACACAACAAAAGGCTGGATCATGATCCGCTAAATTTCAGTCCAAGAGAGCCCATACTTCTCAGGAATCAAAGTTTAGAATCCATAAACCCAACCGTAACATGTACTATTACCCTATCAATAGTAGGCGTATCTAACAAGGTACCTATCAAAACAACATGAATTTTCTAGCACATCCTCTTTCACAACAACATGAAATTTCTAATGCACCTATATGGCATGAAAACTATGCATGGAATGTGATTCTAATAGGTGCCTAATGATGCATGAGATGGCATACCCTCATCTCATCGAGTTGAAACTAAACAGAACAAAAGTATAAAAATTAAATAGCACACCACAAGTGCGTCACCCAGTGGTGAAAATCAAATCAAGTGGAAAATTGAAAAACCAGATAAATCGCAATAAAACAAGGTAGATTGGATTTTCCCTATATGTGGGTTAGCTACTCCCAGGAACAATGTATTACCAAATACCAGTTCCTTCCTATCCCAGAATATAAGCTCCAAATAGTAATTCAAAGAAAAGAAATTCCTATGATACCACTTTCTAACGTCTCCGATCTGGGTGCCACACAACGGGTGCCCCGAACCCATTTGGTCACATGAACTCAAGCGTATTTCCCCAAACACCAGAGGATTCTGACTAGCAGTGAGGGCCTAGGTCTGATAGTGGGGAAACTATTCCCTAATTTTTCAAAGTGTAGCACAATAGAAAAATATAAACATACCCAAAAAGCGGAAGTAGTAACCAATATAGAGCTAAAATGGAAAATGGAACTGCAGTAAAAGATAATAAAAAATCATATATAAGATGATTCCACATGTCCCTAATTCTAAGAAAGTATCCAAAACAGAATACATTGCAATCTCATACAATATAGGACCAGGTACAAAATACAGTAAAGAAAAACCACAGTAGTGCAACAGGAACTCAGCAACATCGCAAGCCTGAGCTCGGTCCCATAGTCTCCTACTCCTCAGCAACAATCATGTAACTGTATAGGGACCCTTTCCCTTATCGAAACCTATAACAATATAATATGTTTGGGCCCAAGACATGACCCAAAAAGGGTGTGAGAAATAAATCCCAGTAGGCAACCACCAAAGGCCTGTGCCCAACTGACAGTGAAAATGTGCAACAATAGTGTGCAATAAAGACATACAATAAGCTAGGAAGTACTCAAAAGTATCTAATCCTACTAGTTCCATTACCATTGAATTATTATGTAACAATTCAATATAATTTAATTATAAGTTCTCAGGACCCAGCCTCGGCTAACAATCTTCTGTACAGTGCCACAACAAAAACTACAACAGGATATCTAAAAAATAGAAGGTAATAAAAATACCAATCTTGTGCTTTAGCTTGGAAGGTATAACACAAGAAAAAACCACAGTGAATATTCATGTGAACATTGCCCTTAGGATAAATAGTACATTTCCCTCAGGCTAATCAGAACCTTGCCCTCAGGCATACCAGATATTTCCCTCAGGCACAAAAGCTATTACCCTCCGGCATATGAAACGTTTCCCTCAGGCTAAAAAACACTTTCCCTCAGGCATAAGAATCATTTCCCTCAGGCTAATCAAACCCTTGCCCTCATGCCAAATAGAACCTTTCCCTCAGGCTAATTGAACCCTTTCCCTCATGCCAAATAGAACTTTACCCTCAGGAAAATCACAACACTACCCTCAGGCGAAGCAAAACCCTGTCCTCAGGCTAATCAATAATCTGGGCTGAGTCCAACACATAAGAAATCAATTTATATACATTTTCTATCAAGAAAACTCAAAGCATGCTATAATCATGGAATACCCATGAGTATCCTAGCCAAATGTCTAAACAAGGGAAACACACCCTTGAGGTGGCCCTGGATCAAGGAAACGATCCCAAACAGCATTTTATACATATTTATTAAATTACCTATTAAATTCTAGGTATTTTATCAGTCAAGGCCTCAACTATAAAAAACCCCAAACATGGGCGTGTAGCACAATGGTACACAAAAACAACTCGATAGTTGGAAATAAACACCGGACCACCTACCTCAATCTCCTCTGATCGATATTCATGAACGACCCCTCCCGAATCAATCGAGAATGACGTAGATTTGGGATAAAAATTTACGTGTTCAAACCCAAATAAAACCCCTTAGTGAAATAATTGGAAGGAGAGGTTCAAGAAGAGAGAATAACTCACTCGTGTGGTTCAAACGAGATCAACAATAAAGGAATTGGAGTCCCGGTGTGTGGTCGAGAGCTCTTCCAAGATCCAGGCTTCTCTCTCATGGCTCTCAGGCGTTCTATGCTTCCTCTATCGAAATAGGAGGCTAATGCCTATTTTAAGAGAAAAAACATAACCACACGGAATTTAATCTCAAGTACACGACATGTACCTTCAATTTTTTAAACTATTCCTTTAGAGGCCACTTTCCACCGCCTCACTGTTCATCAACCGACTTGGTTACACGGTGTGAATTTCTAAGTACATGGCGTGTACTGTCGTTCCACTGGCGACTACTCCCACCAACTTACTGTTCACCTGCCGATTGATTACACAATGTGTATATACTAAGTACACGACATGTAGTTATTTTTTACACCCTTCATCACCGATAGGCCTACATGCCCTGTGTACTCATCCCACACGGCTAAAGTACACGACATGTGGAAAAGTACACGGCATGTACCCACAAATTTTGGTATTTTACCCCATTTTCCTTATTTTCTCAAAAAAACTTACGGAAAAAGGAAAAGAAGAAACCTGTACCTCAATAATAAGAACTGAGTTTTTATAACTTTTGAGGTCCTTTCCATGGTTGTTTATATGGAAGCTACGGTGTCACCTCTTCCCTTGTAGCTGAGATGTTATCATTAATTTATGCCATTAAATTTGTTAAAAAAAGGCTGGAACAACATCTGGATTGAAAGTGACTCCACCACCATTTTCAAGCAATTTGGAAGGGTGTGGTTCATCTTTCTTGGCCTCTCACTGTTAGTTGGAAGAACTACCTTGAATCGCTTCTAGAGATCAGATAAATTTCTACCCTTGCCTACCGTGAAGATAATAGGGTGGAATATGGTCTTGATAACAAAGGAATCAACCATGAAATTATGTGGATTGAAAATTTTCCGGTTGACCTTCTCCCTCTCTATGAAAAATATTTTAATAAAATTTCATCTTTCAGACTCATGTAATTTCCTCTCACGCTTTTAATAAATTGTGTCTTGGTATTTGACCAGGATATTGCCTTAAAAAAATCATTTTATCTCAATAAATTAAAAAAATACCACTATTGATGATTTTTTAATATAATTTGTAAGAAATATTCTGAATTTTTTTTGGATGATAATACAATATATTTTATTGATTTAAGATAAGAATAAATACAATTTTATGAATAAAATGATGTATTTTTTTCAAAAGGGTAATTTTCCACCTTTTAATGGAGAAACAATATTAATTTTTTTTTGAAAATTTTATAAATTATATTTGATAAAAAAACTTATTCTTTGAAATAGGGATATAAAAATTTACTTCGGTTTATTTTTTTTTCATTTTTCTAATAAGTTTCATGTTTTGATAAATTGTGAGAAGTACTGAATTTTAATTAAATTTTTTTTTCTTATAAATAATTTATAATGTGAAGTTATATTTTTGATTATTTTTAAATTATAATTAGATCAATTTTATATAATTTCATTCTATTTAGGTTATTTTAATCAATTTCACAATGATTTTAGTTATAAAAACATTTTAATATTTTGAACATTTTAACATTAAAAACCTATTTTCTCACGATGACTATGAGATTAATTTTTAATTAATTTTATAAATTTATGTATTATAAATTTTGAAAAAGGGATTACATAATTGGAATATTAATTTATAAATTTATTAACTATTTCTCTTTAATTTTTGGACAATATGAATAGTAATAGTGGTAATTTTTGTTACCTCGCTAAAGGGTAAAATTGGGTAATTTAGCTTAAAAATAAAGTGATAAGGATTATAAGATGATCATAAACCATGAAAAAATGTTATTGGATGAAGTTAATTTGATCCTGAACACATATATTTTAAAATTTAATAATTTAATGGACATTTTCCATGAATATGACTTTGATATTATTAAAATCAAAGAGAGTAACAAAATGTCACACTCTCACTTTTAATGAGTATAATATAATTATTATGGGTTTAAATAGAATATATTATTGAATATATAGATTATTATGAAATATAAAAGGTTTATATACATCCTTAAATTTTATTTTTAATTTTTAGTGAATACATAATTATCATAAATAAATACACAATGATGAAACATCAATTATTTAATTAATAAAAAACTCAATTAAGTGATATTAAAAATATTAAAATAAATATAAATTTAATTTTTTAAGGTGATACACAAATTTTATAGGAGAATATGAAATATTAGGGGTGTATTAAATTAATTTTTTTGAAGTTATTTTGCTATATTTATTTTCTTAAATTCAATATAATAAATAGTTTCATAACTGACACAAATGATATTTTATGATTTTTTTATTAATTTAGTTAAAAATAATCAATATAATAACTAAGGAAAAATGGGATAAATTATGGTTGAAAATATCATATATTTATAATTTATGGTTCAATTGGAAACTTATAATTAAAAATATTCATCTTTTAATATAGAAAATGTTTGTACTATAGTTAAAATTAAAATAGGTTAATTAAGGGTTAATAAAAATGATATGGTTTGAAATTACAACAAAACTTGACTAAAATATATAGGTTTATGGTATTAACAACCTATACCTAATTATCTTCAAATAAATTTATATTTTGAGGTATTTGGATTTATATTTAATTTATTTTAATTTAATCTTTTTTTTTGAAATTCCAACAGTAACCCTCACCTTCATTATAAAAGGATTCTGAAGGACCTTGGGACACTTTGAGAGGGTTGGGGGGAATCAGGGTATCAACTTTTTCTTTTTAAAGTTGTATATCTTATTCCCATGTTGGTAGGAACTCGTTAATTCTGTCAGCAAAATGAAAGTAAGGAGATGAAAGAACACTTTTACATGGTTCATCGCAAAGGGCTACGTCCAAGGAGCATATGCTGACAATGTATCGATCGTACCAAAATCTAATAATCTTTACTAGTTGTGGAGTACAAGAGTTTAGACATAGTCATTATTTTTCAGGCACATTTCCTTTTTGATAATTTAGGGATTTCTCACTATGTCCTTCAGAACACTTCCGTCAACTCCCCCTTGCTCACTACCATGAGAGATGTCTTGAATTGATTAACTTGAAAGAATTTATTATAAAAAATAGATATTCAAAAACCCATTAGAATCATAACACCACACTTGCGCAAAATACCTTAACATGTGTGCAATATTTAGAAATTGTCGTGAAATATGACTTTCACACAACCCCTACTTTTTGCACAACCCATATCTTTCACAAACCTACACCGAAGTGTTAATTTGATCTTTTTAGACTAAAGGAACACCTTATGCACGAGATTAAATCTCTTTAATTATTTCACACACAAAACTTTCATGCAGTAGAGAAAACTGATTTTTGTTAGAAAATTCTTAAGTCTCCCATGGGGGTAGCCACTTATTTATAGGCCATGATGACACTGCGTGTAAGTTTCCGATGTGTCTTTGTTGGTACACGAATATTCTTCTTGAGCGTGAAAAACCCATTTTGACATTTCATTGGGTGCATAAGATACTTACATGCAATCTTATATTTTACGCACATTTAAGACTTGCGCACACTTTTTTACTTTGCCATACTTTGATGCACTGATCCAAAATTAAGCCTTGCATGCAAGTTTCTAAAACCCTTGAATCTTGCACGCAACACCCTTTTCCAAAAATGCTTTTCTCTATACTCCAATTTTTGGGCCCTAAATTTTTTGAAAACAATGGGAAACGATGCCACCTTCAATACTGTTTCCCACTTGAACTGTACGATCCCTTTCTTATAAACATCCTAAACTTCTAATGAGGATTGAAAAAAACACAAACTATACTCTATTTCCTATATAGAATGGTCCTTGCTACAATACATACCTCCTACCTCATCACATTTAACCACTTTGAGCCTTCTAGGATTAAATTAATCTTAAAAATTATCTTTTAAAATTACCTAGACATATTTTATATATTATTTTATTCCCAAAATACCAACTCTATAGTCCTTTATAGGAGATCTAAAGGAGATGTTTTGAAGAAGAGGTAATTTCTATAACCGAGAACTCTATTTTTATAATCTTATACAAATACTCTAAATCTATTATATATATCATAAAATAATAACTTAATAAGACCAAATATTCTGAATTTTATTATTATTTTAGACACTCTATTATATATCCCCTTTCCCATTGATCAAGATGTGAAAGTATCACTCGTGCATACTTACGACTTACCGTATCCACATAGCGATACAATTCATTTTTTTCCATCACCATATTTTATGAGTGGGAATTATTATGGGTTTAATGATTATATATTATATTCATGAAATAATTATAAATTTTAATTATATTATCATATATACCTTTTTACTATCTAATATTCTGAGAATGATAATGTCACTCGTGTGTACATATGGCGTACCATCCCCACAATACGATGTGACACATTTTTCATCTATATTTTACAAGTATGGTAATACAGACGAATTTTATGAATATATATGATATATATAACATAAAAAGTATTTTTTATGATAATATACCATATAATTTTCTTTCTTTTGACATTAAAATAAAATGAAAACAACATTCTTGTGTACGTATGACCAACCATCTCCATAAACGATGTATTTTATTTTCTATATATAATTTTTTTGAATGAGTATGACTAAATATATACTAAATGAATATATTATATTTATTTCATGGTTGTTATTTAGGATAAGATTAAATCATGATCTATGTAATAGTAACAAGGATAACATTTCAAAACATGTATGGAAAACAAAGCGGTTATTACCTGAAAGATAGCATTAACATGGAATAGTTAATAAAAGAGTAATATAAAGTCATATGTAAATCATATATGGAATTATATATATGAATATAGTTATGCAGTAAATGTATAATGAACTTATATTTATTATACAAGATGTTTTAATATATATTATTGAAGTCAAGTCCTAAGGTAATTGATTTTTATCTCATTTTTATTTTTGTGAGACACATTCTATATACACTACTTATTTATTATATGTAGAGAAATAATGACCATGAATGTATTTTATGAGTATTATCTTGAATATTATGGTATTTTCATATCCATATAATTTTCATTCTTTTATAGGGCATACAATTCATCTTTTTATGAAGTGGTAAGGGATTATTTCACAATCTCATCAATATTCATGATTATTTTTTAAGTCTCCATTGGAGAATATTTATCTTCCACATCCATTTTTCCTAAAAACATTTTCAAAAAATATTTTTAATATTATCCTATAAGTATTTAAAGTTATTTTGACTAATATTTTATTTTATAAAATGTTTATAAAATAATATTTTTGTCGTTATCTAAATAAGGCTCTTTGTGACTATCGGAAAATATATATAGAAGGAATGTTTTTTAAGTTATATAGCATAAAGGGGATCTTCTTCTATTATGAAACATTAATGTTTTGAATCTTAATTTACAAGAATATAAGGTTATTATCAAATAATATGTTTTCATTTATAATTTCATGACTGTTTAAGAAAAAATTATTTCTTAAATTAATGGATATTTTCCTCAAGAATTATGTAAAATGATATTTTAAAATAATTCTCGATTTAAGATAACATTATTTGGTGTTACTTAAAAATTTTTAGGGATAATTTTCAAGGTTATTAAAATAATTAATTATATTGTTGGTTTATATTTATGATGAAATGATATTTATGAAACACATTTCTTTTCCATGAGTTATGTTATGATTGAATGATGTTCATGAAACCCATTTCATTCCACAGATTCTAATATGATGAATTATTTATGTTCTTATGGAACAAATATTTATGGTTTTCATTATATGAATGGTGACACATATATCTACCTATAATGCATTAGGGAAAAGACTTATATCTCATGATATAAGGATGGGAAACAAGTCGACAAGCATGATCCACTACTGGAAAAAGGGGAAACTATATCTCTTATAAGGAATGGACTATGAACGAGAATGGTGGTGTGTCCCACCGAGTAGGTGCAGTCTCCATGAAGTGTCCTGATGAATTTTTGAAATGCGCCCTGACTTATAGGGAATGATATTACATGTTTATGTGCCTGGCACAATTAAATTTTTTATTTCTATGTTTTTATTTCATGGTTTATTATTTTGAATCCCTTATGAATCGTGTGTTATATACTACCAATCATTATTCCATAAATCATGTATATAATATTTTATATGAAGGATATGATCTTCTAATGTTATTTTTGTGTTCTCATACCATTATGTTCATGATTATGTTTATGTATCTCCTTTTTTTACCCTTACTGAGCATATAAGATCACCCTTTTCTTATGTTTTCTTCCCCAGATTATAAAGAAAGTTTTTAGGCAGGGGTACTGAATTTGAGGGTATTTATGGGAAAAATTGAATATATTTCACCAAAATATATGTTTTTGTTCCATGATTTTAAAGGCACTAAAATAATATGGTATTCGGTTGTGTGTTTGTGTATTCTGAAAAAATAATGTAATGTATTTATATGTTAATAATGGGTCATTATACTTGGCCAGTGGGTCTGATGCGTGGATTTCTCAGCTATGTAATGATGTTTCACTTGAAAACGATGGGGTATTTAATACATTATAGGAGCTCCTTGAACTCCATTAGCTGATTCTAAGGTTACTATGGACTTGTATTTAGGATCCGATAATGGTTTTCTCATGAAGTTCCATGGAAGATGGATCAGGTTTTACAACAACATTCATAATATGGCATAGTAATAGAAGAGAGCTAGAGACAATTTGTCTATGAGATTTCATTGGAATTTTGTTGTGGGAATTAGTGAGAATGCTTGAATAAATCTTGAGGTTCCTTGGATTAAAGGCTTTTGGAATATGGTTTTAGTCAAGTGTTATCTATTAATAGAGAGAATTTTCAAAAGTGTTCAAATGAAGGTTGTTTAGTTTGAGTTCTTATAATCATTGGACACAGTTGGTGAGGAACCATATTTAAGACACTATTAGGATGTTATGGGATTATTTTAAAGGTCAAACATTGATTTTACCAGAAATGTTGGCCTAGACATTAGGAGTTTAGTCAATTGGTGTTCGATCATTTTGATAAAATCAAGGATAAATGGTAGTTTCCTTGTATGTGGTATAATAATCATTCTAAGAGTGTTTCTATGATAGTAAGTATATTATTCAGTAGTAAATTATGATGATTGGTGGACTGTGACTTAGGATTTTCTCGGTAATAATAAGAGACTATTGTGGGGAGCTCTCTAGGATGGTTGATGAAAAAGACAGTGACATGATCATGTATTGGGATTAGTAGGTTCATGTAAGTATCTTCTTTATGTTTCAATTTTAGATACAATCATTGTCTAAGGACTCAATAGCTTATATGATTTATGATTTAAAGTGATGCATGGTGGCATGTTTGGCATTTGGAAATGAAATACTACCATTTTTTCATAAATTTTCATCCCAAGTAAGTTGAGTGGTTCCTTCTATTAACCACTATATATTATAAGGCAAATAAATATATAAGGTGGGGAGGATATACGATCCTATGTTTTGGACCAAGTTGAAATTCCAAAAGGAATTTTATATTGTCATTTTATGGATGATTTAGACCTTAAACTAAACTTTGGAAAGAAATTAAAAAAATTGGAACAATTAGAAATGTTGTTTTTGGATGAGTTTTAAGACATGATAGGTTTATCAAGAGGTTGGATGAGTTTTAGAGTCATCATGCTTTAGAAAATAAATTTTGATACAAATAGACAGGGGTTCATGGTTGGTGCATAGTTATGTCTAACCGTGTAGCCCAAACCATGTGGAATGTTTTTATATAGAAATGATTCGATGAAAATATGTGTAACTCCAAAGGAAACCATGAAAACTAGTCCAGGTTTTCAAAGGTTCCATGTATGGTTCATGAAATATTTTTGTAACAATGTACTAAAACCATGCATGGAATATGTGTCCTTAGATAGTGGAACTGCATGGTTTTCCAGACCATGCATCCAAACATTACGACACATTCAAGGGTTAGAATTTACCATCTTGACCTTACAAAATTTAACCTTCCTTATACCGTTATTCTCCCTCATTTATCCCATGCTAAAACCACTCATGAACCTCATTGTCTTCTGATAGCCTTTGACATATCTCCTTCATTTGATATCAGAATTTCTTATCATCAATTACATTAGATCAACCTTGGTAATTCTATCAATCCTCTTCCTAATTCAATTTTTTAATCATTCCATATTGAATTATATCTCAATGTGATATCATATTATATATTTTAAACTTGTTTTTCTATTTATTTGACTTCTCACATTTCGACTCGAATCAAAGCATGAAAATGGATAAGTGAAAAATACTTGGTGTAATGTAGGAGTTATATAATTTTCCCCTTAATTCCTTCATGTTTATATATTATTACATATGGATATATGTCAATATCTCAATGTGTGGTTCCTAAAATGGTTTATAGCTTAAATAAAATTTTATAATTTTTTATATATTATATTTTCCCCTTTGATATTGTTTGAGGTCACTAAACTTAACCCGAACCACCCCATGATTTTTTATTAGACACCTACTGAAATTCCACCCCCTTGGGTGTGCTGAGCTAGACACCCCTGAGTGGAAGCCATATATAAACTAAATTGAGATTTAAAGGGTTAAATAACTCTTCTCCCATGTTGAATCATAAGTGAAATGGAAATTAATGAAATTATAAATTAGTTGGATGATCTCTTATTATATGAATAATATTTTAAATGGTTACTAAGAGAATTTATGCTAACATGGCCCCTCTTTTTATCACTTGTGAGTCAATTAATTAATGAAATGAATGTGATAAATTAAGTTGGTAAGGTGGAAGGGACACTAACATGGCCCCTCCTTTTATCAATTATGATTGAAGTGACTAATTAATTGAATGTGATAAATTAAATTGATAGAGTAATGGACACCAACATAGCCCCTTTATCCTTTATATAAAATTTTTAATGATGGATGTTTCAGTATGGCACTGACATCACTTTATAAAACTGATGAATTATTTATTTTGGAAGCCTTATATTATTACCTTGGATCTGGATTAATTTTACCACCTTAGACTTCTCCTTGGGTTCCACCCAAGCCTATAATGATATTTCTATAGATGAGATCCATAGACTTGAAGAGGATACCTCAGCCAAGGGCCTTGGTTTCCTGGTCCATGTAGGTCTAAATTATAGAGATATTTCCATTAGTTATCTCTTTAGACTCTAAGATTATTCCTTGATAAATAACATTGGGACTTATCCCTCATTGGTATGATATTTGATATATCCAATGTATTCCATGAATGATGCTTTATTGTGAAATACAATTACTTTTCATTCATATACTGCATATGACACCTCATTTGCAGGTTGATTGATATTATTTTACATTATTATTCATAGCCTTATTAATTTTATACCTTGAAACTAATAAAAATTAATTTCAATTAATATATTCGTTATAGACACTGTTGGTGGTGGCCTATTGAGTTTATCTCAAACCCTTTTTGGGCCATCCTTTGGTACCGAAAAAGATATGATGACTATAGGTTAGGACTTGGTTTATGCTTATTAGTATTGCAATATGGACTATGAATTAATATATAGAAGGGGATAATAATGTAACTCGGATACCTAAAGGTGTTGGGTCTTCTATTTATTATCCTTTTTTCAGTCTATCCTTGTTGTATGTATCTACTGTATGTTCTCGATTGTATTCTTGAATCAGTATTTTTCATACATGGGTGTTTATTTATCACTTCATGGGATATCATTTTTTGGTACTTATTAGTTATTATTTTCTTACATTGCTTATTTTTATTCTTTTATGATTTTATTTTATTTTATTACTAATATAGAGGGTATAGTCTTTTAACTCTACCACCTATAGATCATTGTTTCTAGTCAGGATCCTCTAGTGTATAGGGATGACACTTGAGGCCATGTGGAAAACTAGCTTAGGGCACCATTTTAGTGGCTCTTAGGTTGATATTTTATAGATTTAGTTAAAAAATAAGGTTAATTTGGTCAAAAAAATTTACACAATAGGAAAATAAAAATTTCAATATTTTTCCACAAAAAAAAAATAAAATTAATTTTTTGAAGGAAATATTATTTTTGAAGGGTATAAATCCATTAATAAGTACTTATCTACAAATATATTTTCTTTATCTTAAAAATTGCACAAATATTTTTAAAAGGTTGCAATTACTATTCACATTAAAAATTATAACGACATAGTTATAATGGTTATGATTATATAATAATATTAATAAAATATTATGGTTTGTTAAGACTATGTTTTCCATGTAACACAAGCTATTGAGAAACTAAATTTATTTGAAAAAATTATTTCTTAAGATATCTAGGTGTTAAATTGATAATATTAAATCTCTGGATAAAGAAGTTGGAAAAATAAAAAATTCCACAAGACTGAGTGGAAGATGTTATTCTAGAGACACGAGTGTTGCATACAAGTAGTGGAGAAATTAGAGAAATAGAGAGACCTGGTTTTTTATCACTTAGGAACGTAAATAATTATTATAATAATATAATTATCCATTTTCTTAAAAGGATATTGTAAACATTTAGAAAATTGAAAATTGGAAATAAATCCTCATTTTTAAAAAGTATTTAATTTTCAAAAACCATGTTTGGGTTTTGATTGATCCTCTAGTTAATGAAAATCCTTCTGAGTAAAAATGGGAATTTAGTATGAAATTGGAAAAGGTTTTTATGTTTTATACCAATAAGAAATTATTATTTTATAAAGGTTTCATACAAATTTATATAATAAAAAATAATAAATTTTTCCACTATATATATGTTAAAACATACTATATTTATAAATTCCATGTCAAAATTCCACGATTATAAAATGTTATAACGGGATGTGAATACTATTTTACATAATTTAAATCATGTAAAAGTGTTCAATATGAGATAATAAGAAGGGTTCATGACACTATTGGATTCCAATGAGGTATGAAAGTTTCTGAGATCCATTTATCCATAATTTTAATCATTAAGATTGAGGAATATTCATTCATGTGAATCCATATTAGAGTTTAGTTTTTTTAAGAATTAATGTGATCCCTATGCCCATAAGTGGTTTAGTGGGAGTGCTATTATTTTCCTTTTGATATATATCAATGATTAATTATCTATGGGAAATGAGATAACAATATTTCAATCACTTAATACATGGTTGAATAAATAAATCTTCATGAAATAATTTTGTAAATCATCCTATAATGCAGGGACAAAGTCCATAATGATATGTATATATACACACACACACACACACACACACACACACACACATATATATATATATATATAAGAGGATTCATGGACTAAATGAAGGGATTTATATTGATAACATATTGAAATATTTAATATGGAATAATACATGAGTGTATTATTTCTTATGTCACACGGTATACAACTTTCTAAGAAAATATGCCCTCAAAATAAAAAGAGAGAGAAATGACAAGTTAAATCCCCTATACATCCAAAATTAGATATGTCATGTATATCATGTTTTATACAATGCTTGATATTGACTATTCCTTGATAATAGTATGAATATTTTAAGAATATTTAAAAGAGAAACACTATATATCTGAAAGGAATATTTTAATTTACCTTATACATATAAAAAATATTTTATTAGTGTTTGGAGAGTATGAGGAACGAATTGTGACATGATATATTGACAATCTTATCTAAATAGATCAGAATGATATGTAATAATGATCAGGACATGTTTTTTCTTCAATAGTGGATTTGTTTTTCTAGAGGAGTTTCAAACAACCACTGGTCACTGATTCTATTGCATAATATCAGTATATTACATCTTTTTACACAACTAAAGAAGAAATATGTGTTCAAAAATTAATTTAAGATATTGATGTTATACCTAGTAATAAAAACCATATTTTATTATACTGTGATAAAACATAAGAATTGTTTCTAGTTAAATATCATAAGCCACATCAATGAAAAATGAGTAAACTTCAAAAGTACAACCTCTAGAGATATTTTACTCAATGTGGTGATGTAACAGATAATAGAGTATACATGGAGGAAATATGGTATACCCCCTGACTAAATCCGTATGATAATAGAATCTTTGACATTATCTAAGAACTAATGGGTTTATATTTGTTAATAGTTAGATCTAGTTTAAGTGGGAGTTGTTTTAGTGTTTTTACAATAAAACCATCTATATTTTTACATTTGATTAATAGAACATATAGATTATATTATCACATAATTAATATCATTCTATAAAATGTTAATGTGGTATTTTATGTGGAATATTCATTACATTAATATGTTGTCATAGTTAGCTTTGATAACGAGAATGAAGTTATTTGAATAAGAGATTATTAAATCAACACATATTATAGTCCATAAAACATCTTTTTGAGGGGGTATAGATGATGTTTTAATATTATGTGGCTGGGATTCATAAAATATTGAGACATATTTTCATAATTATTTCAAATGTTTTTCTCTAAGAAGGGAGGTTATGATGGGAAAACTTTCAATAATAATTCCACATGTCTATGTACTATTGGATATTCTTATCAGTAAACATGAGTATTAGATCATAGTATTGAGATTATTATTAATGTATATAATAAATCAAATTATTTTTTGTATGTATGAAAAAACATTATTACATATACTCATATTGAGGTATCATGTGTTAGGTTTATCATAAGTTATATAACCATATTAGTATAAATCAATAAAGGCTTTTTTCTATTCCATATTAAGGGAAGAATATATCTTTGGATCTTTTATTGATATTGAAGTCTTTGAAAAAATTAAATAGAAATCTAAGTTCAGGGAAAACATCATTTTGGAATTTCAAAGAAACTTAAATCAAGTATATATCATGATTATAAAATATTCATACCCCTTGATTAAATATCAGCTGAAAAAAGGATTATATTATATAATATAATTCATAGGAATGTATTTGAAATTTCTATACTTAATTCATTATATATGGATTCCTCGATTTGTTAAGAAAAGGTGATAAAGGAGTCACACACTAAGTGTTTTAATAATCTCACTAAATTATATTGAATTTAAATATAAGAATAAATTGAATCAGTATGCAGCAACCCGACCCTAGAAATCATAAAGTCGGTTTCTACTACCATTATATTTGAATGATTAAAAGGAGTAAAATCCCATAGGGCTAAATAGTTTATTATTCTTGGTAAACCAGACACCTGAGTCTTGTATTACAAATTAATAAACTAATTATACCATAATTCTTTTCAAGAATAAATATATTCCCAAATATCATATCCTTTCATATCTTTCTTAATACACATCATGTAATCCAAGTCAAATGAAACAAAATAAGGTTGAGATCAAATGATCAGTAAGGGTTAAGTATAATGGAAGTAATAATAAACCAATGAGAATAATAAAAATAGAAAGATAAATAATCAAACAGACATTCCATGTAATCAATAAACTGAGGGGGAGTGCATAAAAAATATGCTAAAGAAAATAATTTAACACAAATTCCATGTAATGAATAAAATTAGAGGGAGTGTGTAAATAATATGGTATGTTAAAAAACTAAACACATTCCATTTAATAAATAAAATGAGAATGAAATTCATCCATAGATAATGTCAAAGAGAAAATATAATGGACAGAAAGTAATAATAATAACTGAATTTTGAATGAAGACAATGCTAAATTTTTGGTCATCATGTCTGAGGTACATGAAATCCTATACCATCAAGACCATTCACAATATGGATTAAAATTATAGGTTGAAACCCGTTTAATTTGTGAAACTGATTTGTCTCATGAGAACTGGTAGATGCATTGAGGGAATATAGAAACTCTAGGACCACTTGTCACCGATAGTTCAAAGCATTCCTCATATATCGAATAATTTATTTAATAAAGCGCCTTGTCAAATATTTGAATTGAATAAATAATATAGAATTATCAATATTTCCCCAGATAATTAAATAACTATCATAGTGAACACCATATGAAAAAATGGTATGAGGTTTAGAAAATAATAATATCCCTGATGAATGATATTGGTATTTATGAAAAATTAAATTTTCAATGATCACTCCAAAGTGAATAACTCAAGGGAAGTTAATGACTACAAAAATGATTTAAGGAAGTGAATGCCCATTCTATATTCAATCAAAATAAGCATAAGCCAACCAAATGAATAATAAGGATGGTTTAAATAAAACATATAAAAATTATAGTAATAATAAGGGTCATTATTGTTGATGAATATAAATACTACAAAAATATCATTTAAAACATTCCTGAGTAAAATAATATTTAAACATTCCAAAGTGTCCATTCCACTTTGAAACATTTGAATCATAATTCATACGAAGTAATAAAATTAAATGAAAATAAAAATATCACGAGAATAAGGATATTCATTATTTAAAATTTCATAGGATTGTTTATACACCACATAAAATAAATGATTGATGATTATGGAATAAGTATTGCATAAATAAAAGTGAGACTAGAAATCACCTTACAACTGTGGTAACATCTGAATCAGAAGACCCAAAAGTAATAATCATAAAATGAAACATTTAAATACCATTAATATAAAATAATTCATGATATAATATATAAAAATGGAAATTATATACACAACAAAAAATAAGTAAGTGTTGAATATGGCATTTATCTCACAGATGTAAAAAGTTACATGAAAATTCCTTACTACTTGGTAACTTTTGAATTATAATCCCCATAAAAGAAATAATTTCAAATGAAACACTAAATACCTTGAAGATAAATTTATTCATGATATAAAATATAATATGGGTATTATATATACCACACAAAATATATAAGTGGTGAAAATGGTGTATGCCTCATGGAAAGGAAAGCGAGACAAGAATCCCTTACCTTATGATTACTTTTAGTTATGTTGACTTTAATATCTAGTATAGTGGTTTAAAACATGTTAATAAATTATACCAGAACTATATCCATATTTAAAACATCATATTTAAACTTATTATAATATATTATTACCCATTGGTTAATAGTAATTCATTATTTTCACTATTTCGGGTGTTAATTGCCTAGTTTTTCGAGTATCTTTTGACTTTTTACTTATTGTTCTTATTAATTAGATAATGATTTAATCATATAAATAATTTTAAAAAATATTTATATAACATATATATTAATTATGTATGTGTTTCTAAGAATACATAAAATTTTAAGATAGGAAATTAAATGCACCATTCATGGAGATGATAGGCAGTACATATACACAAACACTATTCCATTTCTTTGTCATGTTGAAAATAATGAAAATTAAATGATATATATATATATATTTAAATTATAATTAAAATATCAAATTTATCTCATATATTTCACATATATTTATTAAAACCATTCTTAATACATTCCACGTCAAGTGTGAATGAATCACTTCGCTTTGAGGAGGCAGTAGTCCACACATCCATAAACGATGTTATCATATTCACGAAAAATGGATGGCATGAAGGTATGATTTCATAAATGTTTTGGTAATAATAAATAAATAATAAATACTATATATATTATATATAAATTATAAACCCAGTTTTATTTATAACATTTAAAGGTGGTAAATGGAAGAATGAGCAACATCGATTCGCGAGGTGGTAGTCCACCGTACACACAAACGATGAATACTTATCCAATTCGATGTATGTGTATGAAATTTCATGTCAAAATATTTACATAAAAACATATAATTATATTTAATATACTTATTTTATTATATAATCATGATATAAATATAATTTAAGTAGTGTAGAAGTAAATGAAACAATAATAATCATTGAAGAATGTTTCCTCTTATTCTGGCAACTTCTTTTGGTTTATACCCAGATAATTACTTGGATTTATTTATACAAAAATTGAGTATTTTATTATGATTATATGGAATTTTGGAGCTTATTTGGGAATATTTTGGATGAGAAAAAGGTCTTGATAAGTGTGAATATGTGGGAGGGGTGAGTGTCTTTTTACAGTGGAGGAGAAGTGACATTCTTGTAATATAAAATGGTATACACTATTGAGAGGTATCCCTTACATCATGTGCCTCCGATAATTAAAAAAATTTGATAAATTTGGAGTATATGGTATAAATATGACCATATAATAGGTTTTTTAAATGAATCTATTTCATTTTGGCCCTTTAGTTTATGGTTTAGTCCCTTATTAAACTTAATTTTACCTTAATCGCTGTAATTAATTCTAACCGCATTCAGTAATATTTTTGTTCAAAAAGTAATTTTACCTTAATGTTATTTATAAATTATTATTATTCCAAATATGGAATCAAAATTTCCTAATAATAATCACAAAAGTGACAAAAATTAATTTAAATTTAATCCCGTAGACTGAATGAGAAAGCAATTTTCTACGTAAAAATGTTCAAAAGATTGAAAAATTTTTATATCCAAATTCAATGATAAATTGATTCCAATATCCTAAATTAGATTAACTTATTTATAATTAAAATAAATATAGTTTAAAACCAATTTAAAATATAATTTAACATTATAAATAAATTAGATGAAAAAACGGTTTTCAATTAAAATTCAATATTTTTCACCATTGAACAAAAAATGAAACATCCCTAAAAATTACAAAAAATTCACCCTAAGTTAAATTAGATATTTTTATTTAAAAAATAAATTTTATTTTTTTATAAATAATATATAAAAGTTTCCAAAATTTATTATTTAGATATCTGCGCCATTAGAAATCCGCAAAACTGCCTTTATAAAAATATAATTTTTTCTGTATAAAATTGGGTTTGTTCTTATCTTATAACAAAAAAATATATAATGGATGAAAGTAAAAAATAATTTACTGAATATATAATATATAAATTTCGTTAATATCATTCAGTAATAATAATTAACTTAATTTATTATGATTAAACACCATTGTGAGAATAAAAATAGTTTTTTATAAAAACATTTATTTATATTCAATTAGTTTACATATTCATTTGTAATCACTTAGTAACTAATGAATTAAACCATATGTTTTCATAAGTTAATTAATAATATTGAAATTTATAATTTAATTTGTTGGAGGTAATTTTCATTTTAAATAACAAAATTAATTGTATTTGGTAAAACTCAGTTCGACATTTAACACAAGGTATCGAAGAAACTCATTGCTGCATGCGATGAAAGATAATTCAGTATTGAATTATTTGAAAGATGTAAAATATATTAATTTTTTATAAAAATATAAACTATACTATAAAGTCTTGTGAGGTTATTTTCTATTCTATTTTTTGTGTTGCATATCATACACACTATTAAATAAAAGTTACTCTTATAATTTTCAGGGTGTTTCATTCTACCCACCTAAAATAAATTACATAATCACAATTCAAACTCGATATTGGTAGTCAATGTTTTGATATTTGGAAATTAATTTGTTGAAAAAACCAAATTTTAAAAGGGTTAATAAAATATCCTTTTAATAAGAGGGAAATGGAAGTACAATGGTCACATGGAATAACATATAACTTGGTTTTTACATAGAGGAACATTAGTGGAAAGTGAAAATATGGTCTTGGAGGAATTGTGTAAATAATTATATGGAGTTTTTTAATTCATTTATCACAAAAAAATTTAATGATTAATGTAATGTTGAGGGCCTCAAATACATAAATCATTGATGATCTACAAGACCATCAGTTCAAAAAAAATTAAGGTATTAGGAAATTTTTTTTTTGCAATTATTTTCCTAATATTGATGAATTCATCTATTGACCATGAATATAAGAAAATATACTTACTTGATATGTTTTAATTTCATAAGAACAATTTCATTTTTTGGTTGTACTTCGATCAAATTATAAATCATCCCTTACAATAATAAATTGATTTCCAAAAATTAATATTGATACCTGAAGAACCAAAATTTACATTCATTGAATCATAAGATATAAAAAAGATTGAAAAGTATTTTCATATTTCTCTATATATTTTCCAATACCAATATGTTTAATTCCATAATCTCTAAACCAAAAATTAATACTGTTGATTCATTATAAATATTTATTCACCAAAGTTTTTAACTAAAAATAATTACACATTAACCAGGAGATCACATAGGCTAGTGGTAGGAGTGAAACTCTTATCATACTTCGTTCATCAGTTCAGGACCCACCACCTTATAGTTTTTCCTTTTTTTTAAAACTATATTTAATATAATTCAGATGATATTCTCAAAAATGTGATGGAAATCCATGAAATTTAATTATTAAATCACCTTTTTGATATGGTTTTCAATACAAACTATTTTTGTTACAAAGTTTAATAATCATATTTGACTATTACTGTGATGTCATTAAATATTATATGAACCCTAAAGTTTATCAATACGTTTAAAATTATTCTTATAAAATGTAAATATATTATTCCTAAAATAACATTTTCTTACAAAACTTATACTTTCCAAAAGTTTCTCCAAAATGTCCTTAATCATGGTAGATTTCCATTACATAAAACCTAAAAAGTGGTTTTCAAGACTTTGAACTTATTATTAACCTTAATCTCATAAACCTTTGATGGTATCCATAACTCTTAAGTTAATGAAGACATATGTGCTTCTATGATAATCTTTAAAGTATATCTTATTGTTATGTTTCCTAAAATACATTTTCTTTAATCTTGGTCTCAGGGTTGCTACTAAAATTACTATAATACCAAATTTAGAGACCTGACCCCAATAATCCCAAAACCAGTTTCTACTACCATTACATTGGAATGATTAGAAGGAATCAAATCCCAAAGGACTCAAGAGTTTAATATTCTTAGTAAACCAAATACATATAGGGGTCCTGTATTATAAATGGGTACACTAATTAAAACATTAATATTTTTGAAGATAACTTTATTCCCACTTAGAATATCATTGAATATATTTCTTAGTACACTTATGGAATCCTAAAGAAAGTAAACCAAATTAGGGTGAGATTAAATTCTCAGTAAAGGTTAAGTACAATAAAAAAATACTAAATAATCAGAATAATCAATATGGAAAGGAAAGTAACTAAAAACACATTCCATGTAATCAATAAAATTAGAGAGAGTATATAAAAAATATGGAAAGGTAAATAACTTAACACACCACCGATTTAATTAATAAACTATGAGGTAGTTTGTAAACAATATGGAATGATAAATAACTATACACATGTCATTTGATTAATAATATGAGAATGACATGAATCTATATATAACTTAAAATAGAAAGTATCATGGATAAATAAAAATAATTACAACTGAATTTTGAATGAATGAAATGATTAATTATTTTATGTCATGTTTGAGGCACATGGAAACCTATACCATTAAGACCTTTCACAAGATGGTTTAATAATATAGGTAGAAACCCATTAAATTTTCAAAACTGATTTGTATCATGAGAACCTATTGATACATTGAGGGGATACATAAATTCGATCCCCCACCCACCATTTTTAGTCCAAATCATTCCTCATATATTGAATAATTTATTAACAATTTTTCCTTATCAAATATCCGTATTAAATAATGAATACGAAATTATCAATATTTTCCTAGATAATTGAATAAATATCAAAGTGAACACTATATGTAAAAATGGTATATGGTTTAGGAAATAATAATATCAATGATGAATAGTATAGGTATTTAGGAGAAATTTAATGTTCAATGATCACTCCAAAGTGAATAACTCAAAGAAAAGTTATTGACTATAAAAATTATTCATGGAAGTGAATTTAAATATTATACTTAGTAAAAATAAGAATAATCCTCACATAGGAAGAATAAGTACGGTATTAATAAAATTTATAACCATTAGAGTAAGAATAAGTATTATTTTCATTTATGAATAGAAATTCTATAAAAATATCATTAAAAACATTCATGATGAAAATAATCATTAAAATTCCAAAATATCCCATACCACTTGGAAAAATTTGAATCATAATACTCATGAAGAAATAAAATTAAATGAAAATTAAAATATATTTAGAATAAGTATATTCATGATATAAAATTTCATATATTAGTATATACACCACACAAAAGAAACGGGTGGTGAATATGAAATAAGTCTCACAGAAATAAAAGTGAGACTAGAAATCCTGTTACTATTGTGGAAACATCTAAATCAGAAGACAAAAAGTAATAATAATCAAATGAAAAATTTCAATACCATTAATATAAAATGATTCATGATATAATATATCAAAATGGTCAAAAAATACACCACAAAAAAATAAGTAAGTGGTTAATATGACATTTATCTCACAGTTGTAAAAAGAGAGTTGAAAATCCCTTACTACTTGGTAATTTTGAATTATAATACCCATGAAAGATATAATTTAAAATGAAACTATAAATACTAATTAATATAAATGTATTCATGATATAAAATATATTATTGGTAGTATACACACAAAATAAAAGAGATAAATAATGAAAATATTGTTTGCCTCATGGAAAGAAAAGTGAGAGAAGAATCCCTTACCTTGTGATTCTATTTAGTTTCATGGTATTTAGACTCTTGTATAGTGGTTTAAAACATGTTTATAAATTATAATATAAGAATAATAATATTTATAATGTCATTTATTGACCTTTTATAATGTCTTATTACTCGTTTGTTAATAATCTTTCATTATTTTCACTATTTCAGGTGTTAATTACCATGTTTTTCGAGTATATTTGACATGTTACTTGTTGTTCCTATTAATTAGATCATGATTTAATCATCTAAAAAATTTAAAACACAATTTAAATATCATATATATTCATTATATATGTATTTATAATCATACATAAAATTTTGAAATAGGGAATGAATTGCACCGTTCATGGAGACAGTAGGCCATACGTATGCATGGATGTTACATCCATTTCTTTGTAATATTTAAAAGAATAAAAATAAATGATATATATATGTGTATATTATAATTAATTTATAATATTTATGTAAAATATTTCACATATTTTTATTAAAACCATTAATAATACATTCCATGTCATGTGTGAATGAATCAAATCACTTTGAGGAGGCGGTAGTCCACACATCCACAAACGATGTTATCGTATTACCAAAAAATATAAGGAATGAATTTGTGGTTACAGAAAAATTTTAATATGTAAAAATAAATCATAAATAATATATAAATCATATATAAAATATAAATCCATCATTATTTAAGAACTTTAAAGGTAGTAAATAGAAGAATGAATGATGTCGGTTCATGAGGCGGTAGTCCGTCGTACACATGAACAATGATTGTATAACCCATTTGACAGATGCATGTGAAATTGTAGGTAAAAATATTATAATATTTTTTTTATTTTTAATATACTACATTTATTAAATAATTATGAAATTAAAATAATTTAATGGTTGGAGAAGTAAACGAAACAAAAGTGATCGTTGAACAAAATTACCTTTATTTACGGTAACTCCTTTTGTTTTATACCAAAAGACTCCCATAAATTTTTTTATAAAGAAATTGAGGATTTTAGGATGAGTATAAATGATTTTATAGCTTATTTGGACAGGTTTCGGATGAGAAAAAGGGCTTGATTGGTCTGAATAAGTGGGAGGGTGAGAGCCTTTTTATAGTGGAGAAGGAGTGACATTCTTGTAAATATTAAAACGTAAACACTATTGAGAGGTATCCCTCACATCATGTGACTAAAATAATAAAAGGGAGTATATGGTCTAAATATGTCCATACAATTGGTTTTGGACATGTTTATATGTTATTTGTTTCTGTTAAATTTAAGGTTTATTCACTTGATAAGTTCAATTTTACCTTAATCGTTGTAATTAATTTTAACTGAATTCACAAATATTTTTAGTCAAAAACAAATTTTACCATACTATAAATTACAAATTATTATTATTATTAATATTTAATCCATTTTTCCAAATTCTAATCACATAATTTGTAGAAATTAATTTAAATTTAATCCCGCAAATGGGATGAGAAAGCCGGGTTTTAAAGTAAAAATGATCAAAAGATTGAAATGTTTTTATATCCAATTTCAATTTTAAATTGATTAAAATGAACTAAATTGGATTAATTTATGTATAATTTAGAAAATCATAGTTTAAAAACAAATTAAAATGTAATTTAGCTATATAAATAAATTAGACGAAAAAGCAATTTTCAATTAAAATTCAGTATTTTCACTATTCATCAAAAAATGAAACCGCACAAAAAAATACCAAAAATTTACCCTAAGTAAATTTTGAGTTTTATATTTAAAAAATAAATCTTATTTTTTCATATATAATGCATAATATTTTCTAAATTTAATTTTAAGATAATTGTTCCATTAAAAGGCGGAAAAATTGTCTTTATAAAATATAGATTTTTATGCGTCAGATTGGGTTTGTTCTTATCTTACGCCTATAAAATCAATTGGATAAATGTAAAAATTATTTTATATAATATATAATATATAAATTTAAATAATATAATTCATTAATAGTAATTAATTTAATTTATAAATATAAAATGCCGTTGTGATCATAAAAATAGTTTTTTTATAAAAACATTTCATTTATATTATATTGTTTTTTATATTAATTTCTAATAACATGGTAAATAATGAATGAAAACATATATTTTCTTAGGTTATTTAAAACTATTCATAACTACTAATTTATTGGCTAATAGGTAAATTTTATTTTAATTGATAACATTAATAGTATTCGGTAAAACTCAGTCTTGTGTGCACACAAGACATCAAAGAAACTCTTTATGCATGATATTAAAACTAACTCAGTATTTCATGTATTGAAATCTATAAAATATATTAAATTTATTTAAAATATAAAATTTACCATAAAGTATCAAGAGGTTATATTCCATTCAATATTTGGTGTTTCTTGTAATACATTCTGTTGAATAAAATTTACTCTTTTTTAAATTTTAGGGGGTGATACACTAGTTTGTAAAATAGTATTTATTCCGAAAAATATATATTATAGAAATTCATTAATAAGATATTAAATTTTAAAATATTTTATTTAAAATTTATCTCTTATTTAATCATTCATAGGGTAAAAAATAAATATTTATTTATTCACTAGTTTAGTGAATATATTAGAATAAATATTTATTTATGTTATGTTAATATTTATAATAAATATATATTCTTATGTTTGGTGAATATAATATTTTAGGGTATGTTTTTAATCGAGTTTAATAATTTTATAGAATTTATGTATTTTATATAATATCATTTAAATAAATAAATATTTACTTATTTCAAAAATGATGGTATTAACACATATCCTATGATATAACAGTATTATGATAATTATATTTTGATTTGGTGAATAACATAAATTAAATAACTGATAAGAGTTAGTGTACAATTATCATTATTTAGAATAAAGTATATATTCTAAATAATATCATTTTTCACTTGGGGTGTGTTAAAAAATGATGATATATTCTCTAGAATTATCTCAAACACTAGAGGGAAAGACTTCATTACTCCCTTTCAAGGTCATAGAAAAAATAAGACAAACTATTATTATTATTGTTGAAAAATGATGTGAAATATATGAATCATCCATTTTATCACCCGAAGTTTCAATAAAGAAATTTAAAGATTCATAAAGCATATGATTATTTATTTAGAAGAAACAATGTTTGGATTATCCAATGAAAAAACATTACAACAGTGGATGAAATGGGAATTTGATCAATTAAATTAACATGGATAATATATATCATGTTTAAAATAATTTTAAATTTAATTTTTATCATTAGTTTTATGAAATTTAACTGTTGTGCTCATCTAGTTCTTTTGATTTGTCCCTTGATATTTATGAAAACCCATAATTGGCCACCACCCCACTTTTTACCTTTATACTCAGAACAATCATTTGAATGATCGTGAATCAAATTGATTCACTAAGAAAAATGTTCCATTATAGGTAGCTTCATTAGTTTTTTCTAATATATGGAATGCATGCTTTTGATTTTTTATTGACTATTCTAGGTTCAACCCAAATCCAATTAATGAACATTATCATTTACCATAGATCAATGATTTATTCAATTAATTAAAATGATATAATTAATTTTAAAAGACCATTTTTCAATTAAGTTATCATAATTTGAGAGTCTAAGATGAAGATGTACCTAATATATCTTTTTCTATGTGTTATATCAATTATGAATTCATGGAAATACTGTTTGGGGTAGGGAATGCACTATTTGGGTTTATGGTCATGATGAATCATGTATAAAATACTTATCTAGAAATATTCATGATTGTATTTGTAGATGACGTATTGATACATTCAAAATACAATATAGAGTATTGATGGAATTTGGATATAGTATTATTTATATTGTTAGATCATCCCCTGTATAACAAGATGTCGAAGTTTTAGTTCTGGATTCGAGATGTATTATTTTTAGGGAATGTCCTTTCATAATTAAGAATATCAGTGGATCCAAAGAAAGTGGATATTATAGTGTATTGGGGGATTGAAAATAATTTATTTGAGATTTGGAGTTCTATATTCACTATAGGTTATTAATATTAGTTTATCCTGAATTATCCTTACAGAGATATACTAATGATGAAATTAACTCCGAATGTAGTGAAGTTTTATTGGGATGAATAATGCAAAACTATGTTTCAAGAGTTGAAAAATATGTTGATATCAACACATATTCACATATTTCATGATCCAAGGAAGAGTTATGATGTATACAATAATGATTTGAGTGTGATATTAGGATGTTTGTTGATGTAGGTTGGGTTGTAGTGGAAAATAGTTCTTATCATTTTAGTCTAAATGAGAATAACTATATTACTGATGAACTTTATTTAGTTGTATTTGGGTATGATACTAAAGGTTGGTGAAATTATCTATTTGATGAGAGTTTTATGGTGTTCAATAACCATAAGATCTTGAAGTGATTATTTTCTTATTATAATTTGAACCAATGACATAAGAGATCAATTTAATATTTTTATTCATTTTATTTTAATACGATATATAATCTTGTGAAAGGGAATGTTATTACATATTCTTTGAGTAGTAAGTCTCAATTGGACATTGTTCTTGAGTCGAAAGAGTAGGGATAACAGAGTCATTAAAGGAAAATTTAAGCCTACCAGAATAAATCTCCCTAAAAAGTTTCCAAGAGATGTCACTAACCTCAGTGTCTGGTACCTCCATTAGAATATTTTTAAATGAAAGGTCATCTTGTCCTAGGACTATATATACTCCTAAATGATGATTATCATGAACCATCCAGGGTAACCTGGTAACCCGATAACATATCCAACCCTAACATGACATGAAGAGTGTTCCTGATCCCCATGAGTTGGAGACTGGCACCTGGCATCATAAAACATATAAGTGGGAAGGATTTTACAACAAGAATATGGTAGAAAAAGATAAAAAACAATATGCATATCAATAGTAAATCTCAATTCAAAGTAATAATACTAGAATATGACAAGTCAAAAAAGCTAATGTACTAAAGCCCAAAGTACTAGTTAGGAAAAAACCCCAAGGTCTCTAAGGACAAAACTCACCAAGTCTAAATCTACAAAACTGGATCCACCTCCAAGAGATCCCTTCCCTTTTCTCGATCCTGGAAGAAGAAAGCCTACAAAAACCTGAAGGAAATAGTAGGGGTGTGAGTCTAATCCTAGCAGGATACCACCAAAGGTTCCATAACTGATTCCAAATGTAGATTATCTAAAGAAAAGTTTTTAATTTTTTAGAAAAAAAAGGTTTAGAAAATTTAAAGGCATATTTAAACCAAACATGCTATACATTTTCAAAGTGATGAAAAATACATTCAAAGCACATTCTTTACATTACAAGAGATGAAATATTTCTAAAAAAATGGATTATGTAAAACATTTATATAAAATAGTTTATATAAATTTATTAGGCATGTAAAGTAGTACAATAAAAATTGGCATACATTTATATCTAAAATATAAATAAACAAGAGAGAAACATCGTCATCTACCAAAAGGTACAATAGTATTAATCAACTATAGTATTTCACACTATCTAAGTGAACTCATAAAAATGTGTATACACACGTCCCTATGACACTAGCCAAAGGAGACTTGTCAAAAACCCGTCGGGGATGTGACCCACTGCATGCATGTTTTAGAAAATTGTAATAGCATGGAGTGTATCAAAATAATTCACTCAGTAACTAAGGATTTAATTCTCTCTTATATGTTGGGAAAAATATTTTAAGGCTACTTAAAATACGATCAATCCCATTTTTCCATTTTAAAAATGAAAATTTCTCCCCATTTAAAGCCAAAACATGTTTTATTCAAAAACATGCCTTTTTCACAAGATAAAACCACTGGGTTTCTATCAGGTTTTTAAGCCATTCACAAGTTTGAAATTCATTTAGAAAAAATTACATCCTTTTCAAAATTCATTTTTCACAATTAAATTCAACAATTTAATTGAAAATATTTCCATAAAATACAGAATTAAAATTTAACAATTTTTTATCAGGAAATTTCCATAAACCCACCCCTATTCAATGGAATTGGGAGGTTTTCAAAATTTTCATCCCAAAACCATTTAAAATCCTAGAATTAATTAGAATTGGGTTTTATTCAAGAAATTTAAAGCATTATTAATAATTTTAATTTAAATTAGGAATTGAAATAATTCAAGCATTATAGTGGTAATCAATTTGGAAAATTGGAATAGAACCACCTACCTCTTTCCTAAAGAACAACACTTGAAAAAAAACCTATCAATGAGAAAAAAGGTTAAGGAGTCCTTAAAACACAATCTAGATGCATGATCTGAAACCACCAAGAATATATCAATCAATTCCTAGATGATCTATTAAAACCTAAGAGGAGAGAAAGAGGGGAACTTGGAGAATGAGAGAAAACAAAAGAGAAACCTTACCTGGGAGTTTCACCACAAGAAAAACAACGATCCAAAGCTATTCTGATCAAACTGAAAGGAGGGGAGCCGCTAAAAAATTCTTATGAACGGTCTAGGGTCAAGAGCCAAGTGGTTTGGAAATATAATGACTGAGAATAACTACCGGTTGTTTGGTTTAAAACTGGACATGGGTCGGGTCACGACGTGTACCCCAAGGTCACACCGTGTAGTGCATGCTGAATAAGTTACACAGAAAAACCCATCCCCTCAGATTAAAAACTAAAATTTAACCCCTACACAACGTTTTCTTATGTTGTAAGATGTGTAACTTATCACGACATGATCTACCAGTCGATGAAATGATCTCCCAGTCCATGACATGCAACCAACACCAAGTACACAACATGTACTTCAGGTACACGGTGTGTACCTATTATGAAGTCTGTTATAAACCCAAAAAAATTACATAAAAGGATTTTTAACTGAAAGGGAACATAGTAGAGGTGTAAAAATTACCTGATCAAGGTAACATGATGTTATAACCTCCCCACCATAAAAAATTTCTGCCCAAGAAATCCTTTTATGAAGCTTCTCTGCCAAAAAGATGAGGCCACTGGTCTCTCATCAGTGCCTCACATTACCACCTATCATGATTATCAGATACATTTTTCAATGGTACATGAACCAAATTAATTTTTTCCTATGAAGCACCTTGGTATCAGAATCAACTATCCTGACTAGTTTCTCAGTCAACGATAAATCAAGCTCGATCTCAAGATCACTCGAGCTCAAAATGTAAGATGGATCAGATAGATACTTTCTCAGCTGCGATACATGGAACAGGTTATGTATCAACTTCAGCTGTGGTGGAAGTTCCAAATAGTACGCAACCTTCCCTACATACTCAATAACCTTGAAAGTTCCCACGAAGTAAGAAGAAGGCTTAACTTTCCTCCCAAGCCATCGATGACCCAATCAGGGTAAAACCGTTAAGAACACCTAATCACCAACTCAAAACTCAAATGTTCTACAATGTCTATTAGCTTAAGACTTATATTGACATTGTGTGATGAACATCCTCTAACCTATCATATTAATCTTTGTTGTCATCTCTTAAACCAAGAATAGTCTAACCAAATAACTTTTACTAATCTGTGACCAACACAACAGAGATTTACAAGGCCGGACATAAAATGCCTTTAATGTTTACATTATGATCACGGACTGGTAAATTTTGTTGTAAGAAAACTGAACCATCCCTAAGTGATCATCCCAAGCCCCACTGAAGCCGAGAACTCAACCACAAAGAATATCCTCAAGAATCTGTATGGCTCTTTATGTCTATCCATTTGAATGCAGATGGTAGGTCGTGCCCAAACAAACATGAGATCCTAGTGCCTCCTAAAGGCCTCTCCAAAACAAATAAGTGAATGAAGGATCCCTATAAGATACTATTTCAGATGGAACTTTGTGCAAGAAAACAATGTCTTTCACAAAGAGATTACCCAACTCCTCAACTTTGGTTACATCATGAATGGGTAAAAAGTGAGCCAACTTGGTCTTCCTATTGATCACAACCCATATTTCATTCTTATTTCTCTAGGTACAAGGAAACCAATCCATGAAGTCCATAGAGATCTCATCCCACTTCCAACAAGGGACTGGAAGTGGTTGAAGAAAACCCAAAAGTTTTCAGTGCTCAGCTTTCACCTGTTGGGACACATAACAATGAGAGACAAACTCAGCTATATCTCCTCTCTTAATAGGCCACCAAAACTTCCACCTCAGGTCATAGAACATTTTTTGGGTTCATGGGTGCACAACCCCCTGAGAATTTTGGAAATCCACCATCACTACCTTTGTTTCCACTAATAACACAATGAAGTGGTTCTGATAGCATATAACACCCTCATTGGAGAACAAACACTGAGAAAATATCTCCCCACCATAAAGAGTTTCTATAATTCTACAGAACTCATCACCGAGCTATTGATCTTGAAGAATCATCTTGAGAAGAGTAGGCATCAACTGTACACTAGCTAGAGAAACATCAAACCCTTCCTCCTAAACTCCAATACGCAACTGTGAAAAACGAGCCATCAAATTATACTCTTCTAAAGACTCTTTCACTACCTGGGTTGGAAGTTTATTTCTCAAAGAATCATCAATGACATTCCATTTCCCAAGGGTATAGGTGATGTTAAAGTCGAAAGAGTATAGTTAATCCACCCAATGCCTCTACCTAAGATTCAAATCTTTTTGAGAGAAGATATAACATAGGATTTTGTAGTCTGAATATACTAAAAAACTTTGGAAAAAAATGTAGTGCCTCAAAATTTTAAGCGCATGAATTAAAACTACAAGTTCCATATCACGGGTAGTATAATTTTTATCATGTGAACTAAGATGACGAGATCCATATTCTACTACATGATCACCCGACATAAGGACTTACCCTATTGTAGAACATGATGCATCACAAAAGTCCACATAGCCCTACCCGGATTCTGGAAGAGTCAACACCTGTGTTGTAGTCAACACACGTTTCAACTCAACAAAATTACTCTGACATTTATCATCCCATGCAATATTCACCCCCTTCCAAGTAAGTCTAGTCGTCAGATAATCCATCTTTGAGAAGTCTCTCATGAACTTGTGGTAATATCCTACTAAGCCCAAGAATCTTTGAATCTCGAAGACACTTCATGGTTGCTCCCAAGTCATAAAAGCCTTCAAATTCTATGGATCAACTCATACACCTAGTTTAGACCCTACATGTCCTAATAATTTAACTTCCTAGATCCAAAAATCACACTTTTAAGGTTTTCCATAATGGTAGTTATTTCTCAGTAGACTTAGAACAATTATTAGATGTTGCACATGATCCTCCTTAGACATAGAGTAGACTAGAATTTCATCCACAAAGACAACCACAAAAGTATCCAGATACTCAAGGAAAATATTTTTCATTTAAGACATAAAAATATCAGAATATTTTTTTAAACCAAATGGCATAAAAAAGTACTCATAGTGGAAATACCTACTCTGAAAGGAAGTTTTATGAATGTCAGATTTTTTATCCTCAACTGATGGTAACCAGATCGAAGGACAATCTTTGAAAACCACTTATTCCCTTTTAGCTAATAAAATAGATCATCAATTCATGGAAATAAATATTTTTTTTATCAAAACTTGTTTTAGTTTTCAATAATCAACACATAAGTGAATAGAACCATCAAAATTCTTAGAAAAGAGAACCGAGACTTCCCAAGGTGACACACTTGGATGAAACAAGCCTTTCTAAAGAAGATCATCCAAATGAGACTTCATCTCTTTCAGTTCAGTTGGATCCATTCGGTAAGTGGGGATACAGATTGGTTGATCTCTAGGCATTAAGTCAATAGAAAAATCAACCTCTCTCACCGGTGGAAGAGTAGAGAAATCCGAAGAAAAAACATTGGAAAACTCAATGATGACTAGAGGAAGATCACCACCCATTGAATCTCACTCTAGGACAGAAGAAAAAACTAATATTACTTTCCCCATCTCTAGATAAAATGGTCCGACTCTACTTGACCTGGGGTCCCATTCTCCATGAAAGACAAACTGCACACCACTAAGTGTAGTAAAGTGGACCCATAAAAGATTTCAATCAATTTTGGCTTTGTTGGAAATGAGACAATCTATCTCGAATATGATGTGAAGATATTTCATATCAAAAAATAGAATGCTACAAGCTATCTCGACATCTGATAGTGAGAAGACACAAGTGGGCCTATAGAGACCCTGTTCTCTTTTCGTACCGAGGTGTGTAGTAATATCCATTTCATAAGATAGTTTCTATATATGAAGATTAAGAAGGTTGAAAATACAGCTTGAAATAAAAGATTGAGATGAACCAATATCAAAACGAAGAGTCACTAATGATGAAGAAATTGTTATGGTACCTATCATAGTCACTGGACCCATGTCTGTTTCCTCTGGAGACTCTTACACTGTGTGAAGAAGATTCATTCAAGATTCTTATGTCTAGAAATCTTTTATCATTTGAGAATTTGATTTCCCCTAGTTTTAGAAGGATATGACGATCCATTCCCAGTAAGGGGAGTAGAGAAGTTATGGAAGAACCTCTGTAAGTGCCCTGAAAGTCTACCGGAGCTGTAATTCTTAGGTGCCTCAGTGAAAACCCTCCTAGAATTTCCTAGATTTCCAAAATAATAGCAAGTCAAATAACTTCCTCCTAGAGATGTAGGATGTTTGGAATGACTCTGCTATCGAGAGATGTCATGAGGATCATCACACTTCCATTTTCCTTTGTAGGAACCAATGCTGCTTCTGGGAGAAAAAGGAACTCCCGTCAACCCTGACATTCCAGCCAAGTCCTTATCAACCATCATCGCCATATCCAACACATCAACATAAGTGGGAAGATTCAAAAAGAAAAATTTATAATGAATATCAAATGAAAGTCCCAACTCAAACTGTTGAGACTCATTCCTCCCATTAGATACAATTTGAGAAGAAAACTTTCGCATCTCAAAAAAGAGATTTGAATACTCAATCACTCTTTTTTCAGCCTGATCAATCTTGAAAAACTACACATCATTAGCCGAAACCATTGAATCTAGATAGAATTGATTGGTGAAAAGAATCTTGAAGTCTTTCCACTATAATCCATTATTTTCCCTGCCATCACCATTGTGTCCCACCATCTCCAACTTGGCCCCTCTTGCACAAAGGTGGAACACTTCACCCTGATCTCATCCAATGTCTCTAAGAACTCAAACATACATTCTATACTTTCCAACCATTCCTCATCATGTTGAGGATCAGTGGATCCTTTGAAGACTAGTGGATTCTATAGAAGTAACTCTTGAGAATGATTCCAAAGAACTCCCACCTAAGGATTCACAACTAGAGATTTAATGAGAACTGGAGGTGGTGCCTATCCTAGAGCTTAGACAATGCACACAATCAACTCAACCAGATTCGGATCAACAACAGGATTTTCTTGCTGAGGTTCATAAGAATCCTTCTCTAGAATCTAATTTATACGTCTTCTCAGAGGCATGGTACTATACAACATTAGAAGATAAAAGGAGAACATTAGATCAATGCTCAACCTAAGTATAAAGAGAAAAAAATCTCAAAAAAATGGAAAAACAAGATTTGGATTTCAACCTATCCAAATATCTATAGGAAAAGGAATAGAACTAACCCACAAGACGTCTTTACCTAACCACCCCTAGAAATATAAGGTTAATTGTAGTGAGAACTGGCCAGCCACTCAATTGCAACTACCTTGTAAGTCCCGAAAAGATTTCAACAATGCATACTGACTTCAAATAAAATATCAACATCTTAATTTGATACAAATTTTTCACAAACCAACCTGGGTACCCTATTAACCAGAAAACTGATCCAACCCTTACATAACTCGAAGGGTGTTCCCGATCCCCACGAGTTAGAGACTAGCACCTAGTATCATAATAAATAAAAGTGGGAAAGATTTGCCCCCAATAATGTGGAAGCAAAAGATAAAAGATAGTATGTATATCAATAGGAAAACTCCACTGGGATTAAAAGTACCAGAATAAAATGAGGCATAAAATCCAAAGTACTACATCCCAAAGTAATAGATATGAAAACATCCCCATGGTCCCTAAAGACACATCTCACTAAGTCCAAAGATCAATAGTCGGATCCACCTCTAAGAGATTCCTTCCCTTTTCTTGATCTTGTAAGAAGAAAGTTAGTAAAAACCCAAAGGAAAAAGTAAGGTGTTATCCTAAGGTATGTAGGATATCAGAAAAGATTCCATTACAGATTCCAAATGTAGATTATCAAAAGAAAAGTATTCAAATTTTCAGAAAAAATAGGTTTGTAAAATTTAAAGTCATATTTAAACAAAACATGCTATATATTTTCAAATTGATGGAAAATAAATTCAAAGCATATACATTACTTTATAAGAGATGGAATATTTATAAAACAATGGCTTATGTAAAAAATTTATATAAAATAGATTATATAAATTCAGTAGGTATGTAATGTAGTTCAATATATATTAGTATACATTTATATCTCAATTATAAATAAACAAGCGGGCAACATGGTCATCTTCCAAAAGGTACAATAATATTAACCAACTATAGGATTTATAACTCTCTACGTGAACTTAGAAAATGTGTATACACACGTCCCTATGACACTGGACAAAGGAGACTCTTCACCAACCCATCGAGGATGTGACCCACTACGTGTATGTTTTAGAATGTTGTAGTAGTGTAGAGCGTATCCAAATCACTCACTAAATACCTAAGGCTTGCATGCGCTCTTACTTGATGAGAAAAATATTTTAATACTACTTAAAATATGATCAATCCCATTTTTACATTTCAAAAATTCCAACTTCATTCTATTTAAAACCAAAATAGGTTTTATTTAAAAACATGCCTTTTTCATCAGATAATACCACTGGGTTTCTATCAATTCATTTTAAGCCATTTGCATGTTTAAAATTCATTCAAAATCTATTCCATCATTTTAACAATTCTGTTTTCACAATTAAATTCAACAATTTAATTGAATAAATTTCCATCAAATCCATAATTTAAATTTAATAATTTAAATCAGGCAATTTCCATAAACCCACCCTAATTCAATGGAATTGGGGGTTTTCTTAATTTTCATTCCAAAAACATTTGAAATCCTAAAATTCATTGGAATTTGGTTTTATATAAGAAATTAAAAGAAATATTGAGAATTTTAATTTAAATAAGAAATTGAAATATGTCAAGAAATACAATAGTAATCAATTTGGAAAATCAGGATGGAACCAACTACCTCTTTCTTAAAGAAAAACACTTGCAACAACACCTGTCAATGAGAACGAAGTTGAATGAAACCTGGAAACACAACCTAGAAGCCTGATCCAATACCACCTGATATATATCAATCAATTACTAGATAATAAATTAAAACAAAAGAGGAGAGAAAGAGGGGAACTTGAAGAATGAGAGAAAACAAGAGAGAATCCTTACCTGAGAATCACACCGCAAGCAAAGCAACGATCAAAAGTTGTTCTGATCAAAATGAAAGGAGGGGAGCTTCTAAAAAATGCATTTGAAGGGTCTATTGTCGAGAGACAAGAGTTCTTGAAAGAAAAGGACTGAGCAGAACTTCCGATAATGCATTTTAAAACTGGACGTGGGAAGGGTCATGACGTGTACCCCAGGGTCACGAAGTGTAGTCCATGCTGGATAAGTTGCTTCGAAAAACCCATCACCTCAGATTGAAAAATAAAATTTAACCCTTACATGACTTGTACCTTAGTTACATGATGAGTACCTTATCACGACATGATCTCCCATTTCACGACATGTTCTCCCAGTCCACGACATGTAACCATCACCAAGCACACGACATATACTTCAGGTATAAGGCGTGTACCTGTTCTATACACTACAGTAAACCCAAAAAGATCACATAAAATGAGTTTTACCAAAAAGGAAACTTAGAAGTGGTGGAAAAATTACTCAATCAAGGTAACATGATGTTAAACTAATCTTACCATTATTGAATCCCTCAACTAATATATGGTCCTCCTTATCTATCCAAGAAAAAACCTCTTCATTGAGAGTTATAATTAATGATCTTCCTATAATTTTAGTGTCTTCATCTTTAGAAGCATTAAGGGATAAAACCTATTCAACCAATTATTTTTTTGAGCTCATGATTAGGGAAAATGATTTCTTAAGTAAAACATCTGAACTACACTGGTTTTCCAACTGATTGGATTTCAACTTCTTCACTGACCGTGTCTCCATACGATGAGGCAAAAAGGATTAATCCTTCCTCTATTTACAGATGCCCTTTATCCTATCTTAGTAGTTCCTAACCGAATCTCCTTCCCCACCCCGAACCATATCACACTCCCTTTTAGATCATTTCATGTCGAACATCCTAATTGAGGCCACCATATTGTGGTTTAGAATCCATATTCATGTACCCTCACCCCATAAGATTGACCTCACCATCAACATGATCAACATGAACCTCATTAATCCCAGATGTCTGGATGCCAATGAGCATTTTTGAATAATTTTTATACACGACAGAGACCTTCATAGGAACAAAAACCCGATTCAATCCCTCCCCAAGATTCAATCTCGGTTTATCAACCTATAGAGCCCAAAGTGATTACATATTCTCAGATTAATACTGATTCCTTCTAGTCACACCCCACTTTTTGGCCTCCACCTAGCTCGCATTATCCTAATTGTGTGAAAATTCCCCTATGTTTTTGTCATCAGTATCCTACAAGCTCTCAATATGTTTCATTTTCACTTACCATTTGTATGGAAAACTCGTCAGGAGTATCCAATACACTCCTTGAGCTCATAGAGTCAGGAATAAATCTCCCTCATGAGCAGGATACAATTTTTTAATAATTTCAGCCACTTTTGGTTTAAGAATTTATGGTTGAGCTCCCTTATTTGTAATACTATCCTTAAATGACGGTTTAATAATAAAGTCCGATCTTGTCAACCCACCTCTTTACAAAGCCACATTCTCTGTAGTGCAGGTCTTGACCTAGCACGTAGTCACCATGAACCGCCTCATCCTCAACTTGAACACCTTTTTGTCCCTATCTAAAGGTCCTATCTACACCATTGGTCCCAGAATTCTACAAACCCTGATCTCTCGACCCATGTTTGGAAACCACCAATTAATGGCCTAACCTATTGAAAATGAAACAAATTTCCACCTTGAACTCATACAACACTTATTTCCTACAAAACAATTCCTCTCCTATGATATTCCATTTGAAATCAAATGGATTTTGAGAAACATCACCTTTGAAACACACTTGTGGATTCATAGGATGATATACTACTTTTGTTCATGTATCAAAGTATATGATCCTACCGAGGAGGTTCCCTAGAATCCTAATAATCGATGGATACTAAAATGGAAGGGGAAGGTTAAAGAATCCTTACTAAAGATACACCGAAGGGAACTCCAAATTCATATGATATTTGTATTTCCATCTATATAGGAAGAATCAGAACCCATTACAGCTATGAGGCATACTCAACCAAGCTTTGATCAGGTCTTCCTATAACATGAAGCGGATCATTATGTTCCTATTATCAAGAAAACCAATAGTAATCCTATCATATAGATCCCACAAACCGAAAATGAATCTATCGAAGGTGTCCACAAAAGGCCCTCTCTATGAAAATCAAGCAATCATGATCTAATTGAGTAGTATAAATGCTTATTGAAACTCTACGAGTGGTAATGAAATATTGGGGAATCCTTCATACAAATCATGGAACTTTGGTTACAAGTAGAAAAATGTAAACGTGGAAAGAAAATCATGTTTAGAAAAGGTGGAGAAGAAAGACTCCAGTCCTTTTATTGATGATGAAGGTCAATCCCCTACCAGTCAGGGATAGACTGACATGATTTCTACCACCATCACGAACTAGGAGAAGGTTATGAAGCTCTCCCGAAGAAAACCCTAGGCTTTTTAGGGATTTTAATGTATTAAAACCTTGATAGAACTGATTTTTGGGTCATGAATGTATGTTATAAATTATTGATATTTACAGGTGAATATGAAAATTGTTAGATTAATTTGGGTGGAATAATATATGGATTAAATTGATAATATAAGATAAAAAGAATTTGAATTTTGATAAGTTTTTCTTTAACTCCTTTATAATGAGGAATTGTTATGAAGTTTCTCACATATAGGGAGCCTTGGGATAGGATAAAACTTTATATATTGATGTGAGATACATATTATCGGTTTTTTCCTTTAGTTATGCCTAGTAAATTATGTGATTACATGTATTTAGAATACAATATAATTTAATGCAATGATTTTTGAATACATGTCAATGACAATCCATGAGTTTGGCTACTTGGTTATATGATTATGGACATTATAAAAAGTAGGTATGAGTTTATTTGGGTGACATGGATTGAAACTAATACTTTTTATTACTATTCAAAATGGTGTTATAAAATAATTATAATGAATTAAATTATTTTTATGATCATAATTAACATCATTATTTATTATGTGTGTAGTGGTTTCTATTAAGAATTATATTCTTACTCAGTATACATAATGACCTCGTGCATCTTTTATAACTCGCCAATATATTATAATATTTTCATTTTAGAATAAAATTATTATTTTTATTTCATTCCTTATACGCAACATCATGTTAAGATTATTCTACACAAAACACTGAGTTAATGTGGTTAACAAGTAAGACCGAGTTTTATAGCCTTTTAATGGAACACCTATTTTAAAACTAAATTTGACCCTTTTTAAATTTTATTTGTCAAAATAAAATTCAGTTTGAATTCAGAATATCAAAATTATCTTAGGGTGATTTTTTTATATTTTTATGAGAAGTTTCTATTTTGATGAATAGTGAAAAATACTACATTTTAGTTGAAAACTACCTTTTCATTTGAAGGATTATTATTGTTAAATTATATTTTAAATTGGTTTTAATGTAAAAATAGACCAATAATAAATATATATTAATCCAATTTATTTAATTTTAATCATTTTCATTTTGACAATAGATATAAAATCTTAATGAACTTTTGAACATTTTCATTTAAAAACCCGCTTTATCTCGATTTCTATGGGATTAGATTTAAATTTAACTTTACCACTTATATGAATTGAATTTGGAAATTTAGACATACATGGTTGGAATTTGTATAATATTTATAGTCTAATATTATCAACATAGTTTTTGACACAAAATATTAGTGAAAACAATTATAATTAATTATAGTGATTAAGGTAAAAACGCGCTTACTTAATGATTAAATTATAATATAAGGTATATAAACAACCCAAAACTTTTCCAAAACTAATTTTATAGACATATTTAGACCCTTTTCACCTTGGGTTATAATTTTATGAGTTATTGAGACCCATTTTCATGAATGTGACCCATAAAATATGTTAAGTAAAAAAATACAAAAAAAGAACCTTCTTTAACTTTAACATTTGTAAAGCCTTGAGATAGGGAAAAACATCATATTTTTAGTTATACATATCATTTTGAAAGATAAATAAGTTATTTTTATCATAATGATTTATAAATAATTTTATAGATGTCTTAGTTACTTAAAAACCATAATAAATTCCAACACCATGTTTATTTAGTTAATAATTAAATAAAATGAATGATACTAAAAATATTAATTGTGAATAAAATTGAAGGAATTATTGTGTTACCATATTTTTTTATAATAAAATTTCATGTTAAATATCTGTGAAATTAATATATTTTAATTTCTTTATTATATTGATATTTTTAAATTTAAATTAATTAAATAATGTCAAAATTGACATTAATGTTATTTTATAATAAATGATATTTACTTAAAAGAATTAAAATTCACAAAAAATAATATATTCTTCCAATTGATTTTTAAATTTTAATAAATATAAAATATGTTCTATTAATGGACCAGTTTATCATTTATAATGAACATATTGGCCCCTAAATAGTAAAAACTATGTTAGCATTGTTTAGGTTAACACAATGTTTTTATGCCTTACATGCCTTTATGTTAAAATTAATTTCCAAAAAATGAGATTTTTATTCTTGTAAATTAATATAATATTTATAATTTATTGGGACTAAATTTTATAATAAGTATCACTTGTATTTAGTCATAATGTATGAATTATATAGGTTAGAAGACAAGTTACCTAATTGAAAAACCAAAATGAAAAATATAAGAAAACTAAAAGACTTTGAAAAAAATGATAAAAAAGAACTTATTTTGGGATGGTGGAGATTTTTATAAACCATAATTTCACTTTAATCCATTATTTTTCCATTTTTGAAGCACATGAAGTAAGGGAGACTTCCCAATAGTGTTTAACTTTTGGTATTTAAAAAGATGCCACTCCCCCTCCACTTTAAAAAATAATTCACACTTCCGCTTCCTCACACATCTCAAGCCACTTGGATCATCATAAATATACCCAAATAATCTCCCAATATCCCTCTAATCCTACTATAATCCTCACTTTTTTCAAAAATCAAAATAAGGAATTATTTTGGAATAAACCAAAATAGATACCCGAATAAGATGTAATATTCTTCAATGATCATTTTTCTTTCATTTAATTATCCACCCAATAAATTATTTTTATATCATTATTATATAATAAGAAAGTATATTAAATATATTTCGATGTTTTTGATTTTTATATTTAGACCTACACTTTCACACACATCTATCAAATGAGACACACAATCATTGTTCGTGTGTACGAAGGACTATTGCCTCACAAACTGATGTCATTATTTATTCCATTACCACCTTTAATGGATAGAATAATGATATATTTATAGTTTATATATGATATATATGATATATAAAATGTATTTATGCTTTTTTAATTTTTATACAACACATAACTTTATGAAACCCATTTTGTGGGAATATGATAAAATCGTCTCTGGACGTGTGTACTACAACCTCCTCAAAGCGATGCGATTCATTTACACATTACATGGAATGTATTACATGTGATTTTAATAAGAATACGTAAAATATATTTAATATATATGATACTTTATTTAGAATATATATATATATAATTTAATTTTCATTCTTATAATATGATAAATAAATGGAAGTAACGTTCATGTGTATGTACGACCTACCATCTCCATAAACCATGCATTTCACTTCATATCTCTAAATTTTATGGATTGTTATAAATAAATATATATTAAATATATATTATATTTAAATTATTGTTTAAATTTTTATATGATGGAATCATGATCTAATTAATAGGAACAAAAATAATAAGTCTAAACATACTAAAAAAACAAGGCAATTACCACCCAAAATAATGAAAATGATAAAATATTATAAATGAATGGTTCATAATATATTATAAAAGGACTATGTAAGATATCATAGATATTAATATGGTTATATTGTAATTTAAAAACGTGATTAATACGAATATAAAGGACATTAAAGAGCAATCAACCAAAAGAAAGCATAAGGTAAGAGATTTTCATCTCACTATTTACATCTATGAGATAAATGTCATATTCACCACTTAATTATTTTATGTGGTGTATATAATTACACTTAGTAATTTAATATAATTATTATCTCACTATTCATGTTATTTTATGTTTCACTTTTAATTATCTCATCCAAGGGGTTTTCTTTGAAAATTACCAAGTGGTAAAAGCTATCAAGGAAAACTCACATTATCTTGTGATTGATAACTTTATCTTGAAACAGAAAATTCCTTATGATATATTTTTTATTATAAATTAAATTTATCTCAAAAATCCATATTATCATGCCATGGATATTTTTATTTCCTAAACTTTATACCATTTTTACATACGGTGTTTACTTTGACACTTATTTTATTTATCGGGGAAATACTGAAAAATTTGTATTGTTTATTCAATATGGATGTTTGATAAGGAATATTAGTTATCAATTAAATAAACTATTTTATATGAGTAATTATATGGAGTTCTAGGTATGGTTGGGTCCTTGATTTTATATATCTCTTAAAATATTTGATAGGTTCTAATGAGACAAATCAGTTGGCCAAATTAAATGAGTTTCTACCAATAATTTTAAATTGTATTGTGAAAAGTCTTGATTGTATAAGTTTTCATGTGACTCAGACATGACATCTAATAATTAAGCATTTAATTCTTGAGAATTCATTTGTTATTATTATTATTAATTATACATGATATTTTCTATTTTTTATTATCTACTGATCAATTTCATTCTCAACTTATTGATTAAATGGCATGTGTTTGAGTTATTTACCGTGCCATATTGATTATGCCTTATCAAGTTACTTTAATGGAACATGTTCTCAGTTAATTAAATTTCCATATTGATTTATTGTCATTAATTCATTATTTATTCCATAGTACTTACCCTTACTGAGCATTTTAACTCACCCTTATTTTTTTTCATTTCCCCAAGTTATTAAGAAAAGGTCTTTGAATGAGTTTTAGAGGATAAAGTTTACTAGATTTTGTTATGTATTAATTTTAATTTGTTGTTCCCCAATGTAAAATGGGAATAATGTATATAATTTGAATTTCTGAAATAGAAATTTTTTTGGTTCTTTGGGATGGGTTCCTTGTAATCATGACAATGTAATAATGCAAGGCATTGACTTCAGTCTTCTGGAGTCTGGGTGTTATTAATGGTATCAGAGGAAGTTTAATACAATCCTTGGAAATTAGATTTAGGAAAAAATATATTAGTGAACATAACCACAAGGTTTACTTTGAGGATAAGTATAAAATACTTTCCTTGATTTTTTATAAGGTATAGATTATAAAGGTGTTTATAAGAATACAACCCTATCTAGATACTATAAGTGAAATTGGTTCTTGCACAGATGTACCTAGGTTTAAAAACTCCAAAAAGGTTGTTCAGGACTGAATCGAATGTAACCTAGTATATGACAATTATCTTTACTAAAAACCTAGTTTTAAACTCCTTGGGGATATATTTAAGATAATTAAAATTTCCTTTCAAACCATTGTGAAGGATCTAAATATAAATATTTTCTCAAAGAAACCATGTTTATGATTATGAGATTAAATAAACATAAAATTTCTAATTTATGTTTTGTATTTCACTATTTTTGGGATTATGCATTATGTTACATAATGTTAGGATCTAATTTAATATATTTATTTTTTAGAAATGTAACCTAAAAGGAATAATTCTATCAATAATCATGGACGTTGTAGAGGTTTCCCTACTGAGAGAGATAATATAGATGGTATTGGAATTGATAAATTTATATATATATTATGAAATCTTAATTAGATATGAAAAATAACATTTCCTAAGTGGAGAAACCTATTCCACAATGAGATTCTCTATTGTTGGATCACTTTATGTGATAGAGACCCCCATTTTTTAGTTGGTCTACTGACCCAATGATGATGGATCAATGGATTAAGTCTTTGTAGAATATATTCATGGCATTAGGATGTGGTAAAAAGGAAAAATTTACACTTACACTATATTGTCTCAATGGTGATACAGATCAGTGGTGGTGGTTGATCCTAAATACTTAGGAGGAAGAGGAAATATAACTCTTGGATTTGAAATATTAGGAATTTTTTTTGAAAAATATTTCCTTCATGAGAAACAAATTGAGATGAAGAAAATGTTCAATAGTTTAATGAAAAATTAGGAAAATAGTGGTTTAGATTATGAAGCTACCTTGACACATTTTTCTAGGTATGCTAGGGATTATATATGAAACAATAAGTTAAATATTCGACACTTATTTGAAGGTATTAATAAAAATATCCAAAAGGATCTGGTTTCTCATAATTTAACATCATACAAAGAGATAGTTTTTTATAACATCTAAATAGAGAAGGAATTCTCAATATCCTAAATATTCAAATGAATCCAAGAAAATAAAAGTTTCTATAAACACAATGAAAAAGGTAACTAGTCAAAGAAAAATAAGGGAAATAAGGATTTCCCAAAATGTGATAACTATGGAAAGAATCGCCCTGGTAAATACATTAAATTATTGGGAGTTTATTATTAGTATGGATAAAAGGATCACTAGGCAAAAGAATCCAAAGAGAAGAAAGAAGAAACTTCTATTCAATATTACAACTACAAGGAGATGGGGCCCTACACAAATTAATTCCCTAAGAGTCAGGGGAATATGCCTTAGAAGAAGCTAAGGGATCATGGTCAAGCTTATATTATGAACACAACTAATGTGGAATGATTAATTAGTTTCTGTATTTAGATATATGAAATATATTTTAATTGTATTTTATTTATCATGATCTCATCGTATGATTTACCAAATTTATAAGGATTGTACAATAACACTTTTTCATTAATGACTTGAGAGCATATGTTGAATGGTACCAAGAAAAGTGATTTTATAGAAAGTTATCCGTTTTGGGAAATATATGGTTAAGGGAAAGAAAAACATTAATATGTTCCTTATGTTGAGATAATGATGACTGGATAAAGAGATTATTTATATTGATAGGGTAATTTTTTTACTACTAACTAAAATGGAAATGATTTTAAAGTATTGGATATTAATTTTTAGGAATTTTATTCATTTATGAAATGGTTTAAGTTAAACTTTGGATGTGATTTTAGAGATTGATGTGTTTTTTAAACATATGATTTAACTTTTTATAAGAGAAGAATTAGAAATAATTCAAGGCATGACCAAAGGATATGATTATGATTATAAAAACACATCAAGTAAGTGTATTTACTTAAATTATTATAGAATGAAAGAATTCATCAAATCTTGGAAAAATGGTCTTGAAACAAAAATTTTGTCTTATTATTTTTATTTTTTATGATATTAATGGCCTTTATTCAAACCATGGGTTTATGGTTTTGTGGTCAAAAAATTTCAACTGAACATGTTCTCTATTAGTCTCCATCATAACATGATACTTAGCTTTATCTTCCATATCTGTCTTTTTACTAATATTCTTTAATTAAAAAGCCTATTTTGTGGTGAAATTCACATTTTTGTTTTCCCCTTATTAAGAATATGTGTTATTAACCCTACTTATGATGTGGGTTATTCAACAATAGTATTTTCAGAGATCAATCACTCAATTACTAGGATCATGTTTAAATTGTGAGAGCATAATTTAATTAAGGTGGGGTGATTGAAACACCCTAATAAATATGTTCATTTTAGAAAAAAAATAGTTTTTTCTAGATTTATTTATATGTAACACCATGTTAATATTACACTACAAATATCACTGCGTTACCATGCATTACATAAAAGACTACGTTTTACAGCCTTATAATGGAGCAACTAGTTAAAAAATAAATTTTAACCCTTTTATAAATTTTATTTTTCAAAATAAACATCATTTTGAATCTGTAATGTGAAAAATATGTTATAGAGTTTTTTTGGTATTTTTATGAGAAGTTTCATTTTGGATGAATAGTGAAAAATACTGTATTTCAGTTGAAAACTAAATTTTTGTATAAATGATTATTAATATTAAATTATATTTTAATTTTTTTTAAATTAAAAAAAACTATAAATCAATTAATCCAAAGTAGGTCATTGGAATCACTTTTAAATTTAATTTACATATAAAATCTTAATTAAATTTTGAACATTTTTACTTTAAAAATTCGCTTTCTTGCCACATCTGTGAGATTGGATTTAAGTTTAATTTTTCCAATTATATGAATTTAGTTTGAAAAATGGATATAAAAGGTTGTAATAATTATAATATTTATATTCTAATAAGATAAAATTACATTCTTATGGAAAATATTAGTGAAAGAAGTTAAAATTAATTATATTGATTAAGGTAAAAATGTGGTTAATTAAGGATTAAACTTAGAATATGAGGTGTATAAATTACGCAACACTTTTCCAACAGCCATTTTTTGGATATAATTAAACCATTATGACCTTGGATTCTAATTTTATGAGTTAGTGGGACACATTTTCATGAAAGTGACCCACATAATATGTTGAGTAAGGAAAAATACAAAAAAGGAACATACCATGACTTTAACCGTTATAAAGCTTTGAGATATGGAAAAACATCCTTTTTTAATTTATACATATCATTATGAATTATTAATGAGTAATTTTTTTCAAAATTATGTATCATTAATTATTAGTGATGAATTAGTTACATAAAATTATTTGGAAACACCAACGTGGTGATTATTTATTTAATAATTAAATAAAATGAATGATATTATAAATATTAAAATTGAAGAAAATGTAATGATTTATTATGTTACCTTATTTTTTAGATGAATATTTAATATTGAATTTCTATAAAGTTAATATATTACGATTCCATAATTTTTTATTTTTATTAAATTTAAATTAAGAAAATAATGTCCAAATTAACATTAATGTTATTTTATAATAAATGATATTTTTATAAAATAATTAAAATTACTAAAAATAATATATTCTATAAATATATTTTTAAATGTAAATAAATATAAAATATGGTATATTAATGTACTAATTTATATTTTATAATGAATATATTTACCCTTAAATAGTAAAAACATTGTCAGCACAGTTCAAGTTATACCAATGTTTTTGCGCATTACATGCGCTTCCATTAAAATTAATTTCCAACACACATTTTTTTTATTTTTTAAATTATATATAATATTTATAATTCAGTGGTTCAAATTTTTTTATAAGCCTCACTTTAATTTAGTCTTAATGGATGAATTACATAGGTTAGAGAACTAGTTAACTAAATGAAAAACCAAAATGAAACATATAAGGAAACTTAAATACTAAGGAACAAAATTACAATAATTCACTTATTTTTGGGTGGTGGAAATTTTTATTGACCATAAATCCGACTTAATCCACTAGTTTTCCATTTTTTAAGCACATGAGGTAGGGGATACCTCCTAATAGTGTTTACCTTTTGGTATTTACAAGAATACCACACCTCATCCACTATAAAAAGTCATTCACTCTTCCCCTTCCTCGCATCTCTCAAGACACTTTTTCTCATCCAAAATATGAAAAAATAAGCTCTAAACAACCCAAACCTTTTTTAATCATCACTTTTGGTAGAAATTATACCAAGAAATTATTTTGGTATAAACCAAAAGAATTTTCCAAAATTAGATGTAACAATCTTCAATGATCACTTTTGTTTCATTTACTTCTCCACCCATTAAATTATTATCATATCATGATTATATAATAAACTAAGTATATTAAATATACTAATATGTTTTATGTGAATATTTTAACCTAAAATTTCCCACACACCCATCAAATGAGATATACAATCATCACTCGTGTGTACAAGGGACTACTGCCACGCGAACCAATGTCATTCATTCTTCCATTAAAACCATTCGAGGTTATCATAAAAATAGATTTATAGTTTATATATGATAGATATGATATTTATGATGTATTTATGATTCTATAATTTTTATATAACACATAAATTTATTTATTATACTTTATGGGAATACGATTACATTGTTTTTGGACGTGTGGAGTACCTCCTTCTCAAAGAAATGTGAATCCTTCACCCTATACATCGAATGAATTAAGGATGATTTTAATAAACATATGTGAAATATATGACATAAACATGATACTGTAATTATAATATAAATATATATCATTTAATTTTCATTCTTTTAATATTTAAAAAAATGGATGTAGTGTTTATGCGTAGGTACGACCAATCGTCTCCTTGAACGATGCATTTAATTTGTTATCTTGAAATTTGATGGATTGTTCTAAATACGTATGTAATAAATATATATTATATCTACATAACTATTTACATTATGGATATTATTATTTCATTATATAAAAAATATGAACAAAAAAAATTCAAAACACACTCAAAAAACAAGATAATTAACACCTAAAAGGATGAAAATGATAAAAGATTATTAATGAAATGGTTGTAATGGGTTAAAAAAGGACTATATACGATATAATAGATATTAATATGGTTATAGTGTAAGTTAGTAACAATATTAACACTGTTATACAGAAGGTGAAAACATGTTCAACTAAAAGGAGGCGTAATGTAAGGGATTTTCTTCTCCCTTTTTATATATGTGGGATAAATGTCATATTCACCACTTAATTATTTTGTGTGGTGTATATACTAAAACCTTTTCATTTAATATCCTGATTCACTCATGATTCATTTTATTTAAAGTTTCAATTTGAATTATCTCATCCAAGGTGTTTTACTTGACAATTACTAAGTGGTAAACGTTATCTTTGCAATCTCCCTTTCTTTTGTGATTATTAACTTTCTCTTGAAAAATTCACTTCCTTATTTAAAAATGTGTCAATATTTAGAATATATAAGATAAAATAACATTAAATATTTCAATTTTTTATATTGGATAACGCTACAACACATAATGGGACAATGCAACAATGTAAGTTATAAATTTGATATAGAGTATGTAACTTTAATGAATCTATATTATAAACTCATTTGATATAATTTAACATAGAAATATCATTTTACCTTCAAAATAAAACAAAATACGTGGATGAATAAATCATTTCAAGAATCAAAAAATCAATCCCTAATTAATTAAAATGTTTGTTTTCTTAAAATTTATCATACTACATAAAATTTATTTTATAAATATATATCTTGATTTTGGGACTTTATTCAAAAATTTAGTTTTAAATAATATTATTTTTTCTTAGTTTTATTTGGAATTTTTTGGATACAATATTTTTTAACCATAAAAAATTTACCTCAAGATTTCTTGTTTTACTATTGTTATTTTTTTTCAATTCAATTTGACTATCTCCATTTAAGGAAATGAATTTGGTTGTTGGTAAAGGTGAAAGATCAACAAAGGAAGAATCACCCTGACACTAGAATGTAATGAAATTGATAAAGTTGATATGAAATCTCCTAAAACACATTTTCTATAAGGAAAATTCACTTATATAAATATATTAAGAAATGTTCATTTTTTCATATAGATTTTGATAATAAATTATATAAAAGGAATATTATATTTAGATGCATGATTGATATGGTGGGTATCAAATATTAAAATATTATCTTATAGGATATTCTAAAGGTTCTAAATAATCATAAATAGTCAAATATATTAGTAATAAACTGGTTTTTGATTAAGTGGTTAGGTAATTTTAATCTTATTTATTTATGATAGATAAAATAGAAAACAATATCATATCATGATGAGTAAATGGTTTCAATGTAAATTTGACAATAATTGAGACTACTAACGTGTTTATAATAAAAAATTTGAGAAATTTTGGAATGATCATTAAATCCTTAATATATAAGAATTACTTTTTCATGGAATAAATTAAAAAATTTTAGCTAGTTAGTCTAATTTTTAAATTCTTGGGTTTTTTTAAGTTGTTTGATGAATATCATTTCATCAAGAAATTCAATCAATTAACTATATAAAAAAGGATCATAAATTAAGATAACATAAAAAGTAATGATATATAGTTTCTTAAACTAATTTTTCTATAGAATGAATTCAACATTATAAAGAGGATGTTAATAATGATACATATAATAGCCTTTGGTAAATAGCGAAAAACATCATGTCCAGATTTAAAGAATGTTTATTTATTGATTACATCACATGTCAGTGTTGAACCCAAGGGGATTATATCTATCAATTTATGGTGTTTTAATTTTTAATCCATTTCTAGGTTGATCAAGGATATTTAATGTGTATTATGATCGATCATAAATGATAATTATTACATGGAAATATGGAAGAATGTTAATATTTTTCTAGATTCAAATTTCTTGATCAATTTGGATGGGTGGATATGGGAAAAAATTGAGCATAATTTTAGATGCCTTGGGATAGTTTAGAAAAGGGCTTAGTTAAAATAAATGGTTTATGGATAGAATATATATAACTATGTAGGATTTGTGTTTCAGATAGTTCATGATGTAATTTAACAATTTTGAAAATGTACCATGGAGTCCAGCCATATTTTTGAAGAAATGGTATAATTAGTCTTTCATATAAATCAATTTAGTATGGAGAATATTATAAATGAAAAAGGAGTACCTAAAATTTAAGGGATAACCTCTCAAATTTAGAATAACCAAATGAGATATTTTTTATGATCTCTTGGGAAAGAAGTATTATCTACTATAAAACATGGGATAAATTTTAGTGATGGATCAGAACTATCTAGGACTGATGTTGATAAGAATAAACTTGAAGATGATTCTAAAGAATAATATTTTTTGTCAATAGATTTTTCAAATCAAATTTATAAGTTAATGATTATCATGAAAACTAAGGCCATATGGGATAAAATGTATGACATATAAGATGTGATAGAAATGTGTAAGAAGATAAGATTCATGTTCTTCACAACAAGTTTGATGACTTGAAAATGTTCCCAAATGAAAATTTTGGGGGTTTATTTAATATAATCATAGAATTTGTAATAGAAAATAAAGGAACTTTTAGAGATATAAAATATATATATATTTTAATTAATATTATAAGAAAAATACCACCTCTTTACAATATGATGGTATTATCTCTTAAAGATAGAAAATTTGAAAAAAAACTCATTAGATTATTTTAAATGTAGTTTAGTTGAATATAAAATGTGTGTCAATATTGAAGGAATGTCAAGTTACTCAAACAAGAGATGGCTTTTAAAGATATTGATTTTTTTGAAAACTCAAATCTAGTAACCCAGAGTTGGTTTTTTTATTGTATTGGTATTATATAGAAGGGATCTCATCCTGAAGGACAAATCATTTCAATAGTCTAAAAAAACTATATACATACATGTTTCTCATATTACATAGTAAATATAAAATACATAGAATAAGGATGTTATTGAATAATTGATATTGTTCATAATATCCTTCATCATATCTTAGGGAAGAGAAAATAAATAAATAGTGAGCTCAGATTCTCAGAAAGAGTTATGTAAAAGAAAATATATCATGATTAAATATGGACTAATCAATATATAAATGTAAATAACTAAATAAATATTCTAATTAATCAATAACTTGAGAAAAAAAATTCAAGCTTGAAAAATATCAATACAGTCATCTCATGGATAATAATAAAAAATTATCAAAGAATAAATAGTTAATATTAGACATCATGATATCTTTACCATCAATTCCTTATGCCTGTATAGTTTAATCGATTGGTAGGTATAAACCAAAAACCTAATTAATAAAGTATGATAACTGGTTTGTATCATGAGACTTGTTGGTGCATCGAGGTGGATATCTATAACAAGGATCAACCCATCACTTGGTGTCCAATAAAATCCTCATTAATTAAATAATGAATTAAATTCATAAACAATATGGATTATCAATAAATATATGTATTTAATAAATAATACATATTATTAATATCAACCAAGTCAATCAAATAACATTCATATTAAGACATTGTAAGTAAAAATGGTAAATGGTTTAGGATATAATCATATTTGTGATCAAAATATATGGATATTTAAGATAAATTTAATTTATAATTTAAAATTATCATAAGAAAGTGATTATTTCAAGAAAAATATAACGGCCACAAAATCATTAAGAGATAAAATATAATCATTAATTAATCAAAATAATATGTTTTATATTAATATATTATCTTTTAGATAATAGAGGAAAATATAGACAAAAAAATATCATATGATTTCATTAATATTTTTCTACGTGAAACCATTGAAAACTTTTAGAAGATTCAAAATATCAGAAAATGGTTATGGTAGCCTCAAAATCTATTAATGTCATATTTGTTAAACACATTCTATTGTAATTTTTGTAAAAAAAGTTGGAAATGACCCTTTTGGAAAACATAATAATGATTACATTAAAAAATAGAAAAGTAAATGATTGCATAAAATTTCATTAATAAGTCATTTTAGTAAATAAAAATTATATTTGTAAAACAATTATTAAAAATATAGACATTGAGTAAAAATATACCCAATCAAAAGAGAAATAAGATATGTTTTTCTTTAAAAATTTCTTTTCATGATTCAATTTAAAAAGAGAGGAAATTTTATAAGAAAAATATGGAAAATAATTATATATATATGATAATAACATATATAATTATTATGAAGGATATATAATAATATTCCTTCATTGAAAATAAAGGCAATCCAAAAAATGAGATTATTAAAATAAATCAATTCCTATTTAGAAACTCTTAAATTGAAACCCCATGAAAATGTAAACATGAATTTAAATATTAATAGTTATGAATAAATATATATTCATATTAAGTACATAAAAGGTTAGTATACACATCAAATAAAATTAAATAGGTGCATAATACCAAATATGTGTCAATGAAGTGTAAATTGAGACGATATCTCTTACCACGAGTTTGAATTTCCTCGTAAGTTATTTAAATTTCATGTATAATAAATTTTAATTTATTATATTTACTTATCAAAACCGTATAAATATTTATAATATCATATATGACCCATTTAAAACATTTTATCACCATTTTTCAATAATATTTTATTATTAACATTATATCACTTGTTTATTACTTCATTTTTCATTTATGTTTTGGTTTTGTAATTTTGGTCCTTACATATTGATCATGGTTCCATCGTCTATAAAATTTTATTAGTTGTGAATATATGATATATATTAAATATCTATATTTTAATATTCATCCAAAAAATATAGAGATAGAAAAATGAATTGCATCTTTAAAAGAGACAATATTCCATATGTATGCATGAACGTTGTTTTCACCATTAGATGGGTTGAATAAAATAAAGTTAAACATCAATTCACTATTCTAGAATAAGTATTATATCATATATAACATATATATTTTTTAAATATATCCTTATTTCCATCAATGTAAAGTTGAAATGAAAAACATATCACACCGCTTCATAGATGTGGTAGTCCACAAGTACATACGAGCGATGTTATCTTTTTACAAAGGATTGAATTTTATGGAGGTATATGTTATATTATAATTTAATAAGTATAATATTTCATAAATATCATATATATTCATTATTTACTTCTTTATATCTATCCATGTGAATTGGTGATTAAAAAAAATTACACTGCTATGTGGAGACAGTAATTCATATGTAGGAACATGTGATGTTTTTTTATTTTTTGAGGAAAAAAAGGAGATTGGAAATGGTTATAACATAATCATAATTATATTTATGTATATTTAGGATACTAGAGTTTTTATTTTTATATTGTTAAAATATATTTAAAGGAATTAGAAGATGAAATAAATTTTAAAGAACTGGTAAAGTTGATTACCTCTTCTTAGGTAGACTTCATTTAGATGCCTTTTTGAGGACCCTTGGAATGGTATTTTAAAAAGAAAATAACCTATACATAATGTGTAGATAATTTTAGAATATAATTTTATATAATTTTATTTATAAATATGTATCAAAATGGTTTAATTTATAGAGATGAGGTGTGTACCTTTATAAGTGAATACAGGGTAACTTTTAGAAATTCCATAAGTATTATAATATACTGTGTGTATAACTATAGTAAAATGGATTAAAAATGAAATGTATTATAATAAAATTCATATAAGGTTTTAAAATAATCATCCAATAAAAAATTTTCAGGTTTATACATCATTTTAAACCGTATCCTTTGGATTAACCTCTTTATTGAGAATTTTTAACCTTAACCATGGTGAATACTTTTTAAATATTAAAGGGTTATTATTTTAATTATAAGGTAAAAATTGTCCCATAAATGAAAAATGGATGTCATTTTTGGCCATATTTCGTCACCTTTTTCCTATTTAAATATAAGCCCCCAGCCTTAAGAATTACATAATCATGAATTAAGTTAATAATTCACATGGAGGATCTTTTCAGGTTTAGATATTTAGAGAATTAGGTCATGACTTATACATAACATCTTGAATATTACATGTAGACACTTCTACTCAATATCCATTTTTTAATAAAATAAAAAATCTTAAAAGAAAGGAAACATGTTTAGTTCCATGTTTTAAACAACATGAATTTTCCTTAATCCCATCCTTAAACCTATTCCACTTTATGTCTTGTAAAAAACATTCAAAATCATTGGATAAACATAAAAATATTATTAAGGGATACACAAATAAGGAAAAATGTTAGTTTTTCAAAACAACATGTAAACCAAGAATAATTTATCATAAGTAATACTTTTAACCTTTATAAAGTAGTAAATAATATTCACTGAATAAAATATCATTTATTACCCTTTTTTAACCAAAATATTACCATAAAACCCATAAAAAGCACACATAACATATAAAAGGTAATCTTTGGATGTAATCATACTTAAATGGAATAACCATACTATCCAATTCCATAAATCATTCTTAAAAATGGAATAGCTATAAAACTGACTTCCATACCCAATGCATTGTAGGTTATAACATAACCACATGTCCTTGATTTATCACGGAACCATCCATCAATTATTTTATTATGTAACCACCCGTCAAATGTCATAGTACCATTATATAATCATCACACATAAAAGATTGAAAATATCAACATTTCAATCATAAAATTTCATTTGAAATCACAAGAAATAATTTAAAGATTTTTTAATATTAAATAAAATTTCAAAACCATTTTCAATACCAAAATATGTAAAAAGGGTATATGGTATTTATTTTCCATTTGAAAACATCACGACTTGTTAAGGAATCCAAATATCAAATAATTCTCACAGTGGTGGAAAGTTCATTGTCACTGCATACATTAAAAAAATTCCTTTTATCATTTATTAAAACACAAAGTAGAACAAATATTTCCTTTGAATGAAATTAAAAGTCAAATGGGTTTAATATACACCGTGTAAAAGGAGGTATATATTATAAAAATATGCCTCAATGAAAGGAGATTGAGATTAAGTCCCTTACCAGGAGTCTGAATTGTATCATACATTCCTTGTTATTTATGAAAAATCAAATTAAGTTATTTTGTACATGATTCAATTTTTTTTTCATGTTTATTATTCCTTTTATATCACTTATTACCTTACTATAACAACCAGTTTATTATTTGAGTTCAAATCAAACATTTTGCCGATGTTCGGAACTTGAGTAAGAAATGAACATGTTATAATTAAAAATTGTCCAAGTGGTAAAAATAAAATTATATATAAAATTATATTCATGATTTAGATATAATATATATCATATATATCTAGTACATATGTATTTATATTGGTCCATAGCTTTTGAATATAATAAATAAAATGCATCATTCATGGAGACGGTAAGTCGTACGTACACATGAACAGTAATTTCATTTTTTTCATATTTAATGGAAATAAAAATAAATAATACATAGTTATATAATAATTTCAGTATAATATAATATATAAGTTCATTAAAACCATCCTTTATACGTTCCATGTATGGTATTAATGAGTCATATCACTTGGAGGGGGCGGTATTCTGCACTTCCTCAAATGAAATTATCATATTTATACAACATAAAAAGCATAAAGGTATGTTATAAATGATTATTAAAGAATCATAGAGATAAAATAAATATCATATATATAATATATAATTATATTTCCATCATAATTTACACCATAATAGGCAGTAGGAGAATATTGAAGAATCATCTTTTCGTGAGGTAGTAGTTCGCCGTCCACAGAAACAGTATGTTCTATACCCATTAGGCGGAGGTGCATGTAAATGTAGTTCAAAAAATTCTCATAAAAAACATAGTATATTGAAGATATTGATGTTATTATAAAATAATTTAACAAAGAGAGTTTATGGGGTTGGAGAAGGAAAATAAATGAAACAATCATGAGAGAAGACATTACCTCAAATTAGGTAAATAATTTTTATTTAAGCTGAAAGGCCTTCGTTAATTGCCTCATTAACCAATTAAAGATTTTAGAAGGAATATAGGGTTGTTTGGAGCTTTTGTGGGATGTTTTTGGACAGCCCAAGTGGTCTTGAGAGGTGTGAGTAAGGGTTATAGGTGGTGTCCTTTTATAAGATAGAGGAGGGGCACTTTAGGAAATTATGAAATTATTAATTTATTATTAACTGATTTTCGAATTATAATAATACAAAAGTAAAATATTTAGAATATCAGATGCGTATGGGTTGAAATTATCTTATCCAATGTGTTTTAGAAAATTTTAGTTCACTAATTTAACCTTATCGTTTAGTAGACACCATTAGTTAACTAATTTAACTTTTACCATATCTTCTTGTATATTCATAATAGATGGTTAATATATTTACTATAAAATAAAAAGAGAACAAAAAATGGATCACTAATTAAAATTTTAAAATAATATATGTATGTTGGATGAATCTTAAATTTTTAGGACTATTATATCATTTAATAAAATATTTATTGAATTAAAAACTCATTTATGTCAATTTTTATACTATTCATATCATGAATTTTTAAAAGTCCATAACCACTTTATTATTTAGAAAAACTTCAATAATTAAAATATAACATGTAATAATCATCTATAAAATTCTTGGATGGCATAAAAAGTTTAAAAGTAAATTTAGTTTAATATTTATAATCTCATTTATTTAAATCATTCATTAATAAGGTAATCACTACATCACCATTGTCTCATAAATAAATTTAACTATTTGATTTATAAAAAATTATAAATAAAATTCAATGATGTAGAAAATATTCTTTGATTTATAATAAGTATTTATAGTCAAAAATATCTCTTACATAACCCCATATAATTTTTTTTAGTAAAAGATACATGTTTAGGTTACATTTTCCTTAACTTTAAATTAAAAGTAATTAAACGTCATCTTCACACAAAAGTGGCTCCATGGGGTCCTAAAATATACCCAATTATGCCCATGGTCAGATATATCTCATCAAATAGGGTTAGAAAATGTTTTTCGATAATTTATTATTATTATAATATTATTTTTACCCTTATTTACTATATTTACCCTTTAACCGTGGTAAATAAAATATTTACTAAAGTTTCTAATCATAATGTCTAAAAATAAAAGTAACATATTTACACAATTTATAACTCATGATTATAAATATTCAATCCATTTCTATGAATTCAAAACAAAAAAGTTTCAGAAATTAATTTAAAATTAATTCTCATTGTCAAAACAAAAAAGCATATTTTTAAGAAGTAAAAACTACCAAAAGATTGATATGTGTTTATGTCCAATTTCAAAGTGAAATTACTTCCAAAGACAAAAATTGTATTAAATGATAAAAATAAAACCTAATTACTCTTTAAAATCATTTAAAAGGATAATCTAATAATATAAATAAACTTGATGAGGAGATAGTTTTGACTTAAAATGCATTATTTTTTACTATTCATTTAAAAATGAACTTTATAAGAAAAATACCAAAAAATTTGCCCAAAGTAAATTTTGATTTCATGATTCTAAATAAGAATTTTATTTTGTCAAATGGAACAAATAAAAGTGAAAAAAAACTAGATTTAGAAAGGGTTCTTCATTAAAAGGTGGTAAAACTACTTTTTAAAAATATTAAAGTATTTGTGCATGAAATTTGATTCATTCTCATTTTTAGCCTATAAATTTTAATGGGATAAATGTAAAAACATTTAGAAAACATATTTAATCATAATATGGCTAGTTCTGTTCATTCCCACCAATACAATGGCTAGACATTGACTACTATTTAAAATAATAACATTATATTATTATTATTTTCTCAGTATGACTCAGCCTTGTGTGCAACATAAGATTTTGGAGAAATCCATTGTTCCGTGTTGGGTACGACATTGAACATAGCATCCACTTGAAAGTAAAATTAATATTTAATTCAAAAATATTAATAAATATGAAAATGTCATATTCTTTATTTACCTCAGATGTTATATCCTTCCCCCTTTTAGAAATTACATCCTCAAAATTTTATTCACTTATCAAATAAGTGGGGGTAGTTATCCCTCATATCATTTTCAGATTCCCATGTTTCTTCTTCAACCATATAGTTTTTTCACAAAATTTTTACATGATGGATTTACTTATTACGCAACACATTCTCTATACGGTCAATAATATAGACTGGTTGTTCCTCATAAGAAAGATTCTCTTCCCACTAAACTACCTCTAGACTAAAAACATGAGATGGATCCAGTATATACTTTCTCAACATTGAAACATGAAAAACATTGTGTACCTAGGATAAAATTGGAGGTAAATCCACTCTATAGGAAACTAATCCAACTTTATCTATAATTTCATAAGGTCCAATAAACCATGGACTCAACTTCCACTTCTTACCAAAACACATCAAACTTTTACATGGAGAACTTTGAGAAAGACATGATAACTTACCTTGAAAGAAAGATCCTTCATTCAATAACCCACATGACCTTTCTATATGTTCTGAGCTGTCCTCATGTGTTTCTGTATCAACTGAACTTTCTCTTCAATATCTTCTACCAATTCTGGTCCCATTAGTTTCCTTTCAGCTAATTCATACCAAAAATCTAGAGTTCGATACCGCTTCCCATATAATTCCTCAAATGGAGCCATTAGTATACTGGAATGAAAATTGTTATTATAAGAAAACTCAACCAAAGAAAGATGTTGGTCCCAAATTCCCTGGTAATCCCTTGAGAAAACACATAACATATCATCCAATGTATGGATTTTTCTTTCTGATTTCCCATCTGATTTAGGATGAAAAGATATACTATAATTTAATTCAGTACCTAATGACTTCTGAAGGCCTTTCCAAAAGTTAGAAGTAAACCTGGGATAATGATTAGATTTAATGGAGAGGGGAACTCCATGCAACCTGACTATCTCTTTAACATACAATTGAGAAAGTTAATCTAGAGATATAGTATCTCTAATAGGAAGGATATGAGCAGATTTAGTTAATCAATCAACAATAACCCATATTGCATTATTACCTCGAGTTTTCTTCTCTAATACCAAAAAAAAGTCCATGGATATATTTTCCCATTTCCATTCTGGCACCTGTAAAGGCTGAATCATCCCTTTAGGTGACTAATGATCTATATTAAACTATTGAGAAGTCAAATAATTCATAGTAAAGTCAACAATATCCCTTTTCATTCTATCCCACCAGTAATATACCAATGATCTCTATACATATTTATACTGTGAGGATGAACTGAAAATGAAGAACTATGAGCTTCACATAACAACTTTTTCTTTAACTATGAATCAAAAGGAATACATAATATATTCCCATATGTCAAAATACAATCATTATCAATGTTAAATTCAGGAAACTTACCCTTCTGAGCCAACTATACCTTTTTCTATAACTCACTATCTTCCTTATGTGCTTGCTTAATTCTGGACGAAAGAGTTGATTTCACTGACACCTAAAAAAATAGAGGAATTTCCAGCACAAACAACTTCTATGCCAAGGTTCATTAAATCATTAATCAAAGGATCTTATTCCAAATGTAACATGGTTAATGTAGCATTAATTTTTTGACTCAAAGCATCATCCACTTTATTTTATTTTCCTAGATGGAAATGAATCGTGAAATCATAATCATTCATTAATTATAGCCATCTCCTCTGTTTCATGTTCAATTATTTCTAAGTGAATATATGTTTAAATTTTTTTGGTCAATATATATTTCACATTTTACTCAATACAGATGATGCCCCCAATTTTTTAGAGAAAAAAGTAGCTAATTCCAAATAATGTGTAGGGTAATTTGACTCATGAGTTTAAAATTATGTGAAGCATAAGCAATTACCAGATCATTTTATTTTAGGACACTACCAATTCAATTCAATGAAACATCACCGTACATAAAAAATTCACCATCTCTGTAAGGTAAGGCCAAAACTAGAGCATTCACCAATCTTCTTTTCAATTACAAAAATCAATCATCACATTATTTTGTCCAGATGAACTTAACACCTTTTCAAGTTAACTTAGTTAGTGGGATAGATAACAATGAAAATTTTCAACAAAAATTCAGTAATAGTCTTCCAAAACAATAAAATGATGAATCTTAGTTATATTTTTGGGTCTTTTCCATTCTTCAACAAATTTTGTTTTAGTAGGATCAATAGGTATGAATATTTTTTAAACATTGTGACCTAGTAATGAAATTTTTTATAACCAAAACTCACACTTTCTGAATTTCCAATAAAATTTATTTTCTTTTAAGGTTAGCAGGACAACCCTTAAATGAATTTCATGTTACTTTTTACTTTTGGAATATACCAAAATATCAGCAATAAAAAAAAACAAAAAACATATCCAACAACTCGTATAAAATTCTATTCATAAGATCCATGAATACAATAGGTGCATTGGTTTAACCAAAATTCATTATTACAAATTCAAAATGGCCATATAGAGTATGAAACATAGTCTTTTCAATGTACACTTCCTTTACTTTCAACTGATGGTACCCCGACCTCAAGTCAATCTTCAAAAAATACTGAGCTCCGTGGATCTGATCAAACAAATCATCGATATGGGGAAAAGATACTTGTTCTTAATAGTTATATAATTCAAGGCTCTATAATCAATGAAATATCTCATTGAACCATATATTTATTTAACAAACAATATTGGAGCACCCCACAATGATGTTCTAGGTTGAATGGAACCTTTATTTAAAAACTCATACAATTTTTTCATTAACTCTAAATGTTCAATTTGATCTATTTGATAAGGGGGTTTTGAAATTGGATTAGCATCAAGAACTAAGTCAACAGTAAATTCATCTTCTTAATCAGGTATAATACTAGAAAAATCATCAGAAAAAACATTAACATACCCATTTACTACTGGCGCATCATTAATTTGAACAATTCCTTCATTTTTAGCAATATGTGCAAGGTAACATTCATTTATATCTTTTACTAGTTTCTTAGCTTCCTGATATTTTATCATAGATAAGGGTTCATTGTTGTACACAAACTAAAATTATTTCTGAAACAAAACCGATTTTCTTCTACAGTCAATCTTAGCATGATAAATAGAAATTCAATCCATTCCCAAAATAAAATCAGACTCTAATAGAGGCAAACCAATAAGGTTTGCGGGTAGATTCTTCCCAAAAATATGGATAGAAAGATTCTTATAATTTCTATTTTCCACAACATTTCCACTAGGTGTTTTTACCATATATTCTAGGTTCATATCATGAGATGGAATTCCCAATTTACCCAAAAATTTCTTAGAAATAAAGGAATGTGTAGATATAGAATAAAAAACACATTGCCATAATCTGAAAAAACAAAGTACCTAATACCACTTCATTTGATAATCCCACATCAACCGTATTAGTTGAAAAAGATTTTCCCCACCCTTCTAATTTTGATCTATCTATTGTCCACCATGGGTAATCAACTTTGGACACACATTGACATAATGCCCAAACTCATTGCAACTAAAACATCTTACCATAGGCTTTTCATTTCCTTCTTGATCATCTTCCTTATAGTTACGAGAAATATGACTAGTCTCACCACACCAAAACACTTACCAAAATTTGATAAAAATTGTCCATGATGATTTTCACCACACTTATCACAATATGAAAATTTAATTTTCTTACCTCCATGCTTCTTTGATTAATTCTTTCCATTTTCCTTCCAACTACACCTCTTATTTTGCTTACTCTCTTGGAACACTTGATCATCATAAAACTCAATTTCTACCTTCTCAGCACATCTCACAAGTTTTTCATTTCTTTTTAATTCATGAGAAGCTAATTCTATTTGATATTATGGATGTAATCCAGAGTAAAATTGATTTATCTTACTATCAAGATCTCAGATGAAATTTGGAGCATACCCTGTGAGTCAAGTGAACTTTTCTTCATAAGCAGACACTGAGTCATCCTCCTCCCTCGGTTCTAAAAATTATTTTTCCATCCTAAGTCGAACTGCCATAGGAAAATATTTCTCAAAAAACAAACCTTTGAATTCATTCCAACTAAGAGAATCAATATTCTCACTATCCCTGATATTTGAAACCATCAAACTCCACAAATACACTTCTACTTCAAAAAAATAAATAGAAAGTCTAACCTTTTGATTGTCTGTACAACCCATAACATCGAAAATCTATTCTAGTTCTTTAATCCAACCTTCAGCTTAAATAGGGTTAGATGATCATTTAAATGATAAGGGATGTTACCGCATGAAATAATCCTCTATAGACATGTTCCTATGGGGTTGATCTGGTTGATCTTGGACATGTATACCCACACCATTTATAGCCTGACTCAACTGCTCCATTACTACAAAAAACTGTCTAGTTCGGATTCCAACAATCTTAGGATGATAATTTGGAATGTAATTCTCCTCTGTATGCCTTCCCAACATAACTACCCTATTTCCTATTTGGATAACAATTCTGAACAAACATAAATTAGATGAAGAAACATGGTAATCTTCAAATTCTATATCATTTAAATTTGACCATAATGTAAAAATCATTTATAGATATTCTATTAAAAAAATTCTAACTCCTAAAGTTATCGAAACTGACCTCTGATACCAATTATAAGGCCCCAGACTTAAACATTACATAATATTGAATTAAGTTAATAATTCAAATTGAGGATCTTTTTAGGTTTATAGTTTTAGAGAATTAGTTTATTACTTATACATAACATCTTGAATATTACATATAGAAACTTATACTCAGTATCCATTTTTTTTCATAAAATAAAAACTCTTAAAAGAAAAGAAACATGTTAATTAAATGTTTTAAATAGAATGACTTTTACTTAATTCCATCCTTTACCCTATTCCACTTTAAGTCCTGTGAAAAACATTTCAAAAACTTGGGATGAGCATAAAAAGATCAGTAAGGGATACACAAAGAAGAAAAAATGTTAGTTTTTCAAAACAACATGTAAACCATGAATACTTCATCATAAGTAATACTTTTCACCTTTATGAAGTAGTAAATACTCTTTAATCAATGAAATATCATTACTTACCCTTTTCTAACCAAAATATTACCACAAAACATAGAGAAATTACCCATAACATATAAATGGTAAATTTGGGACATAATTATGCTTAAATGGATTAACAACATTGTCAACTTCCAAAAATCATTATTATAAATGGAATATCCATACGAACGACTTCCATACCCAATGCATTAGAGGTTATAATGAAGCCACCTGTACTTGGTTTATCATAGAGTCACCTTTAATTTGTTTTATCACATAACCACCCATCAAATGTCCCAATACCATTATATAACTATCACATATAAAAGATTGAAAATATCAACATTTCAATCATAAAATTTCATTTTCAATCACAAGAAATAATTTAAAGATATTGAAATATTAAATCCACTTTAAAAACTATTTTAAATACCAAAATATGTAAAAAGGGTACATGGTATTTATTTTCCATTTAAAAGCATCACAACTTGTTAAGGAAGCCAAATATCAAATAATGCTCACGGTGGCGGAAAGGACGTTATCGCCGCATACATTTAAAAAACTATTTTTTATTAAAACATTACATATAAAATTGATACCCTTTGAATGAATGTAAAATCCAATTGGGTTTATTATACACCGTGTAAAAGAAGGAGGTATATATTATCAAAATATGCCTCAATGAAAGGAGATTGAGACGAAGTCCCTTACCTCAAGTATAACTTGTCTCATATGTTCCTTGTTCATCGTGAATAATAAACATAAGTTAATTTATACTTGATTCAGAGCCTTTTTCATGTTTATTATTCCATTTATATCACTTATTACCTTGCTATAACAATTAGTTAATTATTTGAGTTCATATCAAACATTTTTTGGATGTTCGGAACTTGATTAAAAAATGAACATGTTATAATTACAAATTTTCCAAGTGGTCAAAAGTAAATTATCTCTAGAATGATATTCAAGATTTTTATGTCATATATATAATATATATCTAGTATATAGGTATTTAGAATAGTCCATATCATTTATATATAATAAATGAAATACACCATTCTTGGAGACGGTAAGCCGTACGTACGCATAAACACTACTTTAATTTCTTTTTTATATTTAAGTGAATGAAAATAAATGATATATAGGTATATTATAATTCTACTATAATATAATATATAAGTTCATTAAATCCATCCTATATATGTTTCATGTTTGGAATGAACGAGTCATATCACTTTGAGGGGGCGGTAGCCCGCACTTCCTCAAATGAAATTATCTTATTTACACAACATAAAAAACATAAAGATATGTTCTAAATGAGAATTAAAAAAGAATAGAGACAAAATAAATATCATAAATATCATATTTAATTATTTTTCCATCATAATTGACACCATAAAAGGTGGTAGGAGAAGATTGAACAATCATCATTTCGTGAGGCAGTAGTTCGCCGTCCACAGAAACAATATGTTCTATACCCATTAGATAGAGGTGTGTATAAGTTTAGCTAGAATAAATATCATAAAAAAATCTAGTATATTAAAGATACTGGTATTTTTATAAAATAATTTAATAAAGAGAGTTTATGGGGTTAGATAATGAAAATAAATGAAAGAATCATGAGAGAAAAAAATCAGGTAATTCCTATTGATTTAATCTAAAAGGCCATATTTAATTGCATTCTTTCTAAAGTATGGATTATAGGAGCAAGATAGGGAATTGTGGAGCATATTTGAGAATATATTGGATGATTAAAGTGGTATTGAGAGGTGTGAGTAATAGTTAGATGTGATGTCCTTTTATAAGAGGGAGGAGGGTCACTTTAGGAATGTTTGAAAATATTATTTTATTATTAATTGATTTTTGAATTATAATACAACCAAAAAAATATATTTAGATGATCACATGTTTATGGGTCTAAATAAACTTCGAAAATGGGTTTTATACAAGTTCAGTTCACAAATTTAACCTTATCTTTTAGCTTTAACCCATAGTTAACTAATTTATCTTTTACCATGTTTTCTTGTATATTCATAATATATGGTTAATATATTTACAATAAAATCCCAAGAGACCCAAAAATGGATCATCAATGATATTGGTAACGTCATATATGTATTTTGACCATGTATTATATTTTTAGGACTATTATATAATTTAATAAAATATTAATTTATTTAAAAACTCATTTTGTCTATTTTATTCTATTCATATCACGACTTTTTAAAAATACATAAAACTTGAATATTTTGAAAAAACATCATTAATTCAAATATAATAAGTAATAATAATCCATAAAATTTATGGATGCCTAAAATGTTTAATAATTAATTTATTTTAAAATTTATAATCTCATTTATTTAAATCATTCATTAATAAGGTAATCCCTACATCACCATTGTGTAATAAATACATTATTTTATTTTATTTATAAAAATTATAATTAAAATACCATGATGTAGGAATTTTTTTAGATTTATAATTACTATTTATATTATAATATATCACTTAAAAAACCCCATATAAAAATTGTTTTAGTAAAAGATACATATTTAGGCTATATTTTCTTTAACATTAAATTAAAATTAATTAAATGTCATTTTTACACACAAGTTGCTCCATGGGGTCCTAAAATAGACAGAAGAATTCCCATGGCCAGAAATATTTCATAAAACAGGGTTTGTAAATGTATTACGGTAATTTAATATTATTATAATATTATTTTTTCCCTTTTTTACCAGATTTACCCTTTAACCACGATAAATAAAATATTTACTAAAGTTACTATTCATAATGTAAAAAAATAAAAGTTACCTATTTACACAATTTGGAACTCCTGATTCAAAAAATGGAATTCATTTATCCAAATTCAAAACAGAGAAGTTTTAGAAACTAATTTAAAATTAATTTCAGTTGTCAAAATCAAAAAGTGTGTTTTTAAGAAGTAAAAACAATCAAAAGATTGACATGTGTTTATGTCAAATTTCAAAGTGAAATTACATAAAATGATAAATTTTTTATTAAATGATAAAAATATAACCTAATTACACTTTAAAACCAATTAAAAGGAAAATATAATCATATAAATAAACTAGATTAAAATATAATTTTGACTTAAAATGCAGTATTTTTCACTATTCATTAAAAAATCGACTTTATCAGAAAAATACCCAAAATTTATTCAAAATAAATTTTTATGTCCCGCTTAAAAATATGAAATTAAATTTGTCAAATTTAACATATAAAAGTTAAAAAAAATATATTTAAAAAGGGTATTCCATCAAAAGATGGTAAAACTACCTTTAAAAAAATATTAAAGTATTTATGATTAAAATTGGATTCATTTTAATTTTACGCCTCTAAATTTTTATGGGATAAATATAAAAACATTTAACAAACATGATTAAACATAATAGGGTTAGTTCTTTTCATTTCATCAAATACAATGACTAGGTGTTAACTACAATTTAAAATTATAATAATAATATATTATTATTATTTTTCTCAGTATGCCTCATCCTTGTGTGCAACCTAAGATTTTGGAGAAACCCACTGTTGTGTATTGGGTACACCATCTAACATAACATCCCCTTTAAAGTAAAATTAATATTTAATTCACAAATATTAATAAATTTGAAAATGTCATAATCATTATTTACCTAAGATGTTACACTAAATTTATTTTTAAATAATTTATAAAATATTATATTCCAAAAATATTATTAAAATAATTTTTGACACAATAAATTTGATTTTAAATTAATGATTCAAAGATAATGTTATAATTAGAATATAGTCATATAACACATCCCTAATTTTATATATTCTTATACAAATTCATGTGACACAAAAATTCACCCAAATTATATTACTTTTAATTTTTTAAAAATAAATTATTTTATTTTTATATTTATTAAATAAATACAATGTCAGTGTTTTGTAAGAATTTAAGGTAATTTTTCAATATCTAAAATAAAAATAAATACTATGATAAAAAATTAATTTATAATTCAATTAAAACTCTAAAATAAATTCTAACATCCTTTTTATCCATATAGAAAAAATATTATAGTTATTAAATTCAGGAGTGTGGAATTTTTCTTTTATTCTTTTCTTTAAGTAATATAAAGGTCAATATAAAAGTAAAATAGTACTAAGTGGATGTATATTCAAAACATGGATGAAAATGGCAAAAAAAGTCAATAAAATAGGATAAAGAACGTTTTAGAGAAATTTTAATTCCTTATCTTGATTTCTAATCTTGTTTGGAATGTTTACCCTAATTTAGGTGAAACATTTTCACCATGGTTTCTATTCATAATGAAAAAAATAAAACGGAACCTTTTACCATATTCAAACCTCATAATTCTAAAAATAGAGTGTATTTTATCAAAGTTAATTAACAAAAAAGACATAATTTAATCTAAGAATAAAATCATTACACAATGAAAATTATTGTTTTTGAAAAATATTTTTTAAGTCCAAAAATGAACTTATACCAAAATGAGATATAATGGTGATTTAAATGTAATGAATTTGATAATTTATAACTATAGGTGGAATATATTTACTCAAAACTAAATTAAATGAAATTTGGTGATTTTTCAATTAAAACAAATGATAGATTTACAAAAAATGGTAATTTTCACTATTCACTAAAAAACCTAACTTTTCAGAAAAATAAGAATATTCAAAATAAGTTAATATTTACATGATTAATTAAAAAAATAATTTTCACATAATAATATTTCATTAAGTTGTTGTAGTTTTATAAACTTTTTTTCATGTAAATAAAGCTATCAAAAAATATTATTTAAATAGAAATATATCATAAAATATTGAGGTGTTTCATTCTATCCCCTTAAAATAATTTTTCCATCAAAATTACATCACTCTGATACAAATAGTTGCTGATACCTCTACCTCATTATATCCTCAGTTTCCCATGTAGCTTCCAAAAGATTAAGATTTTCCCCAAAACATTGACTAGATGAGTTGTCTTATTTCATAACACTTTCATACTACAATCCATAATCTCAATAGGTTTCTCACCATAAAATATATAATTCTCTATATACTGACTTCTAAGTTCAATACATACAAATAATTAGGTATGTACATTATTAGTATAAATAAATTAAATTTATTGGGAACTTTAGAGAGGTTCGATGGAAGTACCAATCGATAATCTACCATCCCTATACGACCAAGAATTTCAAAGGAATTAATAAATATATGGCTTAGTTTACCCTTTATTACAAATATCATAACCTTATTCAATGGATATATTCATTGGAATACCTTATCAATGTCTTTAAATAATTTATTTCATTGATGATTATCAATATAAAATTTTGGTCAACTATGAGCTATCCTTATATTTTGTTGAACATATCAAATATTCTGTTTCATTTCCTCATCAAGATCAGGTCCCAATAACTTTATTTATCTGACTCCATCCCAACATGATATATTTTTTCACTTACTTCCATACTGGGCTTTATACTGATCAATCTGAATGATCATTTGAAATATATTATAGTAATATAATTCGAACAAATAGAGGTGTTTATAACCCCCCAAGATTTTATGGTATGTATCTTCTTAAATAAATTTAATTTATTCGATAGTTTACATTGCACAAATAAACCATCATACACTATTAAATATTAACATGATCGTTGGAATAGTAATATAACTGTTAGGAATATTAATGTGTCCATTATAATAATAACCTCATATATGAAATTATAAATATAATTTAGGTATCACATAAATGAAAATATGATATATTTATATTATAGAATAAGTAAATAAATGTTTTAAAAATTAAAAATTATGTTTTGGTATTTTTGTGGAATTTAAATGTTTATTAAAAAATTTATAATTAATATAATCATTTAAATGAAAATTTATTTTAATAAAATAGATTCTTAAATAAATATTTTGTTTTATTATAATTATATAATTATTTTATGATACCTTTTTCAATTTTCACAATGTTATAAACCTAGTTATAATTTAAAAATAGTTATTATTAGAATAAAGGATGATTTTAAATAGAAAATAATTTTCTCATATTTAGATTTTATTTTTCATAAAATGGTTTCCATACCTTAAATATACAAGTCGAGAAATGGTTTGGGTGAAATTTTAAGATTTTTATGAAATAGTTTAATTATTGGAGAATAATAAAATACAATAATTAACAATATTTAACATTTTATTCCAAATACATGAATTTCTAAGACATTAATGATGTAAAAACCAATTATTTCGAAATCAAATGCACTGGTTACTATACTTAGTCCCAATAATTGATACTATTGATAATATTGAGCTAAAATAATAAACAAAGAATAAAATAATAAAAAACACCCTCTCCTCCCACTATAAATACCACCAATCACTACCTTCTCTTCTTACACATTCTCATCCTTGAAGATGGAAGGAATTATTCACAATTACTCTATCCAAACTCTTCCCCATGTTCAAGACCTTATGGTATTATCAAAATACCAAATCCAAGTGTCTTAAAGAGGTCCCCAAGGAGATGATATTCGAGAGGTAAAATCCTCCATCATTCTCTTTTATTTTATTTTATTTTCTTATCCTCTCCCCACCTCCCATATTCAAAGTGTAATAGTAACTAAAATATGATATATATAATCAAATGATATTATTTTAATGGAATGTATATCATCAATTCTCTTTTCTTATACTTTTATTCTAAAATTGAAAACATTATCCACAAAGTGTCGATTCACTACCTTCATGGACGACGAGTCCCCATTTTTCATTACCACCTTCAAGGAAGGTCATAAAACTATATTAATGGTAATAAAATATTTTATTATGTTTATTAAAACATATTTAATTTTTTTTGAACAATATATAAACATAATATAAAATAAAATGATACTAATCAGTGATGGTTGTAAAAACCTCTAATATAAAGTAATCATTTTTATTATCATTTTATGTAATTAATAATCCTAATTACTTATAAAAAATGATATATGAGGACCATTTAAAATCCTGGAAATATATTAATATCATTCCATTCCCACTTTTGAAGTTTTTCATCCATTTAATAAGATCTCCATTAATTATAAAAAATAGAACCGACCATAAAAGCAAGAAAAAATGCTTCAAGAACAACAATATTAAACATTATAACTCATCAGAATGACCAAAAATGAACTTAATAAAATTATAATAAATCCAATCCGTGTTTAATAGGTTTTGAATTAAGTAATTTTTTAATCTATTTTTGTTATACATGACATTATGTATAAGTGCAGAATGATTTAATTCATAAGGTAGTGCGTTTCTCATCTCAATTTTTATTTATATAAGATATTCCTTATCCAAAAATTATTTCATATCTGTGGTGAACATAATTCCCGTCAATATATCATTTCATTAAATATTTTCCTTCATGGTATTGAATGTTTCATTTTATGATCATTAATATTTTTAGGGAATACGATTCGACAGATTGTAAAGTCATAAGGGATTTATTAACTAAATTTTCATTCATTGGGTTAAAACTCTATTTTCATTGATTATTTCATGATAAGGTTAACTGTAAAATAAAATTTTAATACATTATTTAGTATTTACACTTTTTTATGTTTATTTATAGTGAATACTAATAATCTATTCATTTGATTAATTATATAGTCCTTCTAATGGAATTTGTCTCAATTTCAATTTCATTGAGATTCACAAGGTATTATACACCTTATTATTTTTCTATGGTGTATCTAATACCCCTTTAAGATCATTTTTCTTTTAACATTATATTTATATTTAATATCCATGTTTCTTGTATCACAAATATGATTATTTTCTAAGCTGTATAGAATTTTAATATATGATGTTTACTATGAATGTTTTTCTAACTAGGGAAATATTGATAAATTTTTATCCTCTACCCAATAACGATATTTTGAAAAGTCATATTATTCATGAATTAAATTTATTTATGAATAGATGTTTGGAAATGTACTGATGGGTGGGGATCCACATTATATAGCCCCTCAATGCATCGACATGTCTCATGAGACAAATCAGTTGGGGAGAAACCCTTCACATTTGTTTCCAAGAAGAATCAAACATGTTTCTACCCAAAGACATAAACCATATTATAAAAGGTATTAAATATAGCGGTTCATGTTCTAGTTATCTAAAATCTAACAATTAATCATTTCTTTCATTAATATTTCTATCATTACAATTAGTGATATTTTAACAATGAACGAATCTATGGATGCATTTTAATTCTTTGTTTGTTGACTAAATGGAATGTTATTTTCAGTTATTTACCCACTCATTTTGATTATGCCTTATTGATTATGCTTCACATATTATTGATTCATATTTTTTCTATATATAACCCTTATTGAGCATTTGAGCTCACCATTTTATTTTTTTTATTTTCCCATGTTATTATGGTGAAATCATTGAATATGTATTAAGGGAGTAGTATATTTTCCTTTTTTATTGTTATATGTTTAATTAAAAATGCAATAAGGGAACCATGTATGTATTTTGTTCTTCCAGAATACTAAACTGTTCTATCCTTAGTGATCTAATATCTTATATCTATTCCATTGTTTTAAAATAACCATTGACTCTATGGTACTCGGATTAAGGATGTTACAGTTGGTATTAAGGAAAGTTTAGTACAAACCACGAGGAATAAAATTTAAATAAACACGAGAATTATAATATTTATTTATAGTAATTTTTTAGCATAATACTCATGATTTTTATGTGATAAATTATTCAGTGACATTATTTTGAGAAGTATCTTAATGAAAGAAAGGGGATTAATACCCATAGAAAATGTATGTATTTAATTACTAAGAAAGTTAAAAAAGTTAGTGTTGGGGATGAGAAGATCATGAAAATATTAGGTTTTCTTACTCATGTTATGATGAATAGCCATACTACACCTATGTTGGACATTTTCATGCTGAAGAATACACAATATTTTATTGGGACTACTAATATAGGGGTAGATGAGAAATGGATCATGTCCCTTAAAATAATATTTATAGAATTGACATGTGATGAAATGGAAAAGGTAATTCTAGTAGTATATTGACTTAATGGTGATACTGATCAATGGTTCTCATTGATCTAGAATAAAAATGAGGGAGATAAAATAGATGACATGGAATGAAGAACTTTTAATGAAAAATTCTTTCACAAATATTTCTATCATGAGAAGAAAACTGAAATAAATATAAAATTAGATAGATTATAGAAAAATACAAAGTAAGTGTTACAGAGAATCAGGGTACCTTAAAAATACTATCTAGGTATTCTATATATTACATACATGATTCAAAAAGAATATTGACAATTTATTTCTAGGTCTTAAGACATTTCTCTGAAGGGAAATGGCTTCCCAAAAATTTTCATATTATGATGAAACAGTAGTTAGTACCATAAAAATAGAGAAGAAGTTTTCTAGATCCTATATGTTCAAGGTAAATCAAGAAAATAAGAGGTCTTCTGATAACTATGAAAAAGGTAAATCATCAACAAATAATAGGGGAACAAATCAATTCAATTTAAGTGAAAACTATATAAAGAATCATTATAGGAAATATACCACATAAGAGGTCAGGGGGGGATGTCCAAGCCTATGAGATCACTATATCTGATGTAGAAGTACCCAATGAGGTGATAGAAGGTACATCAATCCTATATTAATATTTATCTAAGGCTTTATTCAATTATGTATTATAACACTCATTTATATTTACCCAATTTTTCAAGAAAATTAGATATTTCCATTTTGATTTAATAATGTATTTGTTAGTAAAATATCCTAAGTGAAGTCTCATTATAATAAAGATATGTCAAGAAGTCCCCATCATGGAATAAAAACGTGATATGTTTTCTAAACTTATAATCATCTCTATGGATAACTTTTATATATTACTTGGCATGGGATGCATTTCAAAATATGATGCAAAAATTTATTATAAGAAGTAGGAAATTATAGTTTGTGAGGAAGGTGTATACTCCCTTATCTTTAGATAAGAAACAACATAATCCAATTCTTATCTGGATCCACCCCAATAGCTCTACTTAATGTAATTATTAGTGAGGAAGAGAAAACAACATCTAGTGATAATTAAATTAATATTAAATGTGAGGATATACCAATTGTATTGAAATACATTAATTTATTTCACGAGGAATGACCTAGACACCCCTAGTGCACGAAGTTGATTTTACCAATCATTTAATCCCTAATGTAAGACCAATATAAAGAACTCCTTATATATTGGACACTATGGAATTAGTGGAGCTAAATAAAAAATTAGTGGAGTTGACTAATAATGGATTTATTTTCCCTAGTGTTTCTCTATGGGTATCCCCTGTTCTCATTGTTAATAAGAAATATGAATCCACAAGGTTATGCATTGAATATAAGGAAATCAATGCTATTACAATAAAAAATAGGTATCATATGCCTCATTTTGATGATTTATTTGATAAAATACATGGAGCTCAATATTTTTAAAAGACTGAACTTCATCCTGGGTATCATAAATAGTGAGTAAAGAAGGAAGATATCCGGAAGACAACTTTTCAGATAAGGTATCGACATTACAGGTTTACAGTAATTCCATTTGGATTGACTAATTAATCCTCAATTTTTAGGGATCATATGAACATATTATTTAGGGAATATCATAACAATTTCGTTTTGGTATTTATTAATTATATTATGATATGTTCAAAACATATAAAGTCCTTTAGAATCATTTATTGATCATTCATGAGGATCTCCGGAGGGAAAAATTAAATGGTAAATTTAAAAGTGTGAATTACAGCTTTATGGAATTTCTTTTCTGGACATATTTTCTCTAAGGGTGGAATCCTAGTTGATCTTATAAGTTAAAAGGTCATACATGGATTCTCTATTCCAACAAACATAACTTTGGTATGTAGTTTTATTGGTTTATCATGTTACTATTTAATTTTTGTTTAGAATTTTTCCCGATTGGATAATCCGTTAACCGAGATCACAAATAAACATGATAAGTTTGTTTAAACAAAACAATTTTTATAATTTTTTGAATAATTGAAGAGAAGAATATTTAATTCTTCTATTTTGTCTCTACCATCAAGAAATTATGGGTTTTTAATATACAGTAATGCATCAAAGAAAGGAATGGGTTGTATCCTTATAAAATGTTATAAATTTGTTGCATATGAATCAATGAAACTGAAGATTCATGAAAAAATTATCCAAATATTGATCTTGAATTAGTAGTCATAATCATTATTATAAAGATATGAAGAAACTATCTCTATGGTGAAAGATGTTATATATATATATATAGATCAAAAAAATTTAAAATACATCTTTACATAGAAATAACTCAACATGAGGAAAAGATTATTTCTCGAGCTACACAATGATTATGATTTCTCAATAGACTACCACCCTAGAAAAGAAATTTAGGATGAAGATTAATTAAGATAGAAATATGGATATGGGAATAGTTATCGAAGGGGAACTATCAACCCTTTTTCAAATGATCACTAAACCATATTTATGGGAGAAGATAAATAGTTCTCAATATATTGATGATAATTCTAAAAAGAAAATGAAATATGTAATGATTGAAAAATTGGAAAACTTAATGTATAAGGATGGAATTCTGAAATTTTCAAATAGATTATGTGTTCCATAAATAATTGAGCTAAAAAGGGAACTCCTAAATGATTCTCATAGCTCAAATTTATCTAGAAACCCTAGTAGTTCAAATATGTATAAATATCTACAGGAATATTTTCATTGGGATAATATGAATCAGAAAATTTCTGACTATGTGTTAATATGCCTAGTTTTTCAACAATGAATTAAGAGATAATATACTAGGGGAGTTATAAAACCACTACCTATTCTAATGTGGAAGTGGGATGACATTATGATGGTATTTTTCATAAGACTACCAAGGACACCTTGAAGGAATGATGTAATATGTGTTATTGTTTATCCTCTTATAAAATAGACACATTTTCTTGGTATAAGATAATATTTAACTCTTTTTCACCTAGAAATACAATATATTAATTAAGTTTTAAGAATTTATGGTCTACCTAAATCGATTGTGTTTGATTGAGATCCCAGTTTTACATCAAAATTCTAGAAGAGTCATTAGATGGATTTGGATACTGAGATTAATTTGAGTACTCTTTATCATAGTCAAACTAATGGATATCCTAAAGGATTATTAATACATTTAATGACTTTTTGAAATCATTCTACCATTACTTTCAAGTTACATAGGATGAGTATTTACCTTTAGTATAGTTTTCACAAAATAATAGTTTCCATTCAAGTATTAAAACGGAGCCATATAAAGAATTATATACCACGAGATGTCATACTCCAACTTGTTGGGATGAATTTTGTGGGGGGAAAATTATGGGGCCATGAATTATTAAAGAAACAATGGAAAAGGTAATTAATATACAATATCATATTAAAGTATCTCAAATTAGGCAAAAGAATTATACTAACAATCATAGAAAGGATATAGAATTTCATGTGGGATATCTTATCTTTCTGAAATTATATTTATATAAGAGTGTCATATGGTTCAATAAAATAAGGAAACTGAGACCCAAGTACACTATATCATAATAAATTCTAAAAATAATTAGAGATATTGATAACTATTTAGAAATTCCACCAAGTTACTCCATAGTTCATGATGTGTTCCACTTATTATTGTTAATAAAGTACATGCTAGACCCAACACATATACTCACCTATGAAGAAATATAATTGGATACTAATTTTTATTACTATGAAGAGCCTATCAAAATTTTTGACACTAGATAACAAGTATTGATAAATTTTATGACTCAACTTGTAAGATTTCATTGGAGAAACCATAAAATGGAAGAATCAATGTGGGAACATAAAGTTGTTATGATGAAGAACCACCTTCATATGTTTATAAGGTAATAATCATAAAAGAATTACATGAGGAAATTTTTGAAGGAGGGAAGAATATAACACCCCAAAGTTTTATGATATGTATCTTTTTAAATAAATTCAATATATTTGATAGTTTATGTTGCACAAACTAACCGTGATATACTATTAAATATTAACATTACCACTGGAATAGTAATACAATTATTTGGAATAGTAATTTGGGCATTAGAATAATAACATCATATATGAAATTATAAAATAAATTTAGGTATTTCTTAAATGAAAATATGATATATATATATATATATCATTGAATGAGTAAATAAATGTTTTAGAAATGATAAATTAAGTGTTTGTATTTTTTTTGGAACATTAATGTATCTTTTACAATTTTATAATTAGTATAATGAATTAAATAAAAATTTATTTTCCTAAAATATATTCATAAATTAATATTTTTTGGAATTATAAATATTAGATAATTTTGTGATACCTTAATCAATTTATCAAAGTTTCATAAAATCAATTATAATTATAAAATCATTATTTTTGGAATAAATAATGATCTTAATTATGTATTAAATTACATATATTTATAATATTATTTTCATAAAATGGAGTCCATTTTTGAAATATAAAAATTAAAAAATAGTTAGGGTTAATTTTTTGGATTCTTCTAAAATAGTTGAATTTTTGGGGAATAGTGAAATATGATAATTTATAGTATTTAACATTTAAAGAAAAATACAAGAATTTTTGAGTCATTTATAATGTATCTACCCATTAGTTTAAAATCACATAAACTATTTACTATACATAGTCATAAGAATCAACACTATTGATAGTATTGGGAAAAAATAACAAAAAAAATATTAATATAATAAAAAACACCCCTCTCCTACCACTATAAATACCACACCTCACCACATATTCTCCTCACACCTTATAAGCCCTATAAATTTCTAACATTCTACCCAATTTATATATCGAGACTCTTCCCCATTTCTAAGACCTTATGGCTTTACTAAAATACCAAATCCAAGTTTCCTAAAGAGGTTCCCAATGAGATGATATTTAAGAGGTAAAATCCTCGTCCCTTTTCATTTAATTTATTTTATATTCTTATTCTATACTCACCTACCCTATCCAAACTGGAATGGTAACTCTAGTATGATATATATACTGAAATTTTTTTATGTTAATGTAATATACATAATCAAGTCTCTTATATTCTACTTTAATTCTAAAAATCAAAATACCATTTGTGAGGTGTCAATTCACCGCCTTCATGGATGAAGAGTTTCTGTTTTTCATTAACACCTTCAAGGATGGTAATAAATAAAATTTATGGCTTAAACTGAGTATAATATATGTATTAAAACTTATTTAATTTTCTATAACCAGTATAAACATAGTATTAAATAAAATGATACTAGTCTGTGATGGTCATTAAAATCACCATAATAAACTAATCATTTTTCATTAGCATTTTATCTAACGGATAATCATAATACCATATAAAAAATGATATATTCATAAAATTTAAAATAATGTAAGTCTATTAATATAATCCCATTCCATTTATGGTGTTTTTCATCCATTTTAAAAGAACTCCCATTCTTATACACAAGGGAGTTGACCATAAAACCATGAAACGAAAGCTCCTGAAACAATAAAATTAAACATTATAAATAATAATAATTACCATAAATGATCTTAATAAAATTATAATAAATAAATTATAAGTTTAATATATTATAAAATAAGTAATTAGTGAATCTAATTTGATTATCCATGACATTAAGTACTAGTACAGAACACTTTCAGACATAAGGTAAGGGTGTTTATCATCTCACTTTCATTTTCTATGAGATATTCCTTATTCAACCCTTATTTATTGTGTGTGGTGTATATACTACCCATTAATATATCATACATGGAATATATTTATCATCATGGTATTTAATGTTTCATTTTATGATCATTAATTTTATGGGGCATACGAATTGACTAATGGAAAAGTGGTACAAGATTTATTAACTCAATTTTCATTCATTGGGTTATACAATATTTTACTGATTATGTAAAGATAAGGTTATATGTAAAATTAATTTTAATTATATTATGTTGTATTTTATTTTTTTACATGTATTTATAGTGAATACATATAATCAATTTATTTTATTAATGATATGATCCTTGTAAGGGAATTCGTCTCAATTTCCATTTCATTGAGACTTACTTGGTGTTGTACACCTAGCCATTTTTTATGTGGTGCATCGACAACCCCTTTAAGATCATTTTTCATTTAAAATTATGTTTCTCTTAAATATTCATATTTATGTTGTAATGTATATGATTATCTTTTTGTAATATACCATTTTTAAATATGGTGTTTACTTTGGATGTTGTTTTAACTGAAGAAATATTAATAAGTATGTATCCTATACTCAATACGTATATTTTTATTAAGTAATTTTGTTCATGAATTAAATATATGTTTTAAGAATGATTTGGACTTGTAGTGATGGGTGGGACTCGACATTATATATCCCCTTGATGTATCAATATGCCTCATGAGACAAATCAGTTAGTGACAAACCCTTTGTGTTTGTTTCTAAGAAGAATCAGATGAGTTTCTTCCCAAAGTCTTAAACCATCTTGTGAAATGTCTTTAAGATAGTGGTTCATGTTCCAAATATATTATGTTAAAAAATTAATCATTTCCTTCATCAAGATTTGAGTCATTACTGTCCATGAGATTTTCACTATGACAAAACATTTGAATGCATTTTCATTCTCAGTTTATTAATTAAATGGAAAGTGTTTTTTATTTATTTTCATTTTAATTTTTATTATGAATGATTGATTATTCTTAAATTATTATAGACTAATGTTTCTACTGTATTTAACCCTTATTGATCATTTTAACTCACCCTTTTGTTTGTTTTCCTTTCCCGGGTTTTGAAGATGAAATAATTGAGTATGTTTCAAGGAAGAGTTATATTTTCCTTTGTTATGTTCTATGTTTAATTAAAAATATAATAAGGGATCCATCTATGTATCTATTTCTTCATGAATACTAAATCGATTGATCCTTGGTGATGTGATATCTTGTATCTATTCCATTATAATAAAATAACCATAAAATATAGGCTACTAGGTTCAGGGTTGTTACAATGTTGATCACAACCACTATTGAAATTTATAAAGAAATAGATCAACATGTATTTAAAAGATTAAATTTACCTCTATGACTGACCATTATATTGAGATTGATAATAAGTAAAAAAACTAAACTGTGTATCTAGATCCTACTAAAGGATTCTCCAGAAAATTGAGGTAAACCTTAAATTCCAATAAATCATGATTGAGAGTGATACTCCATAAAATCTCACAACTTCTATAATGTATAACAATGTAAGATGATCAATAGAGAAATATTTTATAATGCAGATAAATTTTGCTAATTTTTAAGGTGATTGACTAAAACCCAATATAATTATGTCCAATATATGTTTTGGGGAGTCTGATTATGAAATCTATGGCAATGTTTTTTCATTTCCATTCTGGTTTGGGTAATGGTTTTAACATCCTCTTAGAATTCTATCTCTCAGCCTCAATTTCCCAAAACACTAGGTGTCGCAATACATACTAAAAAATATCTATTTTCATACTATCCCACTATAAATATTCATTCAAATATTTATACATCTTTCTAAATAAAAGATAAATTAAGAATAATGAATTATGCGCCTCATCCAATAGATCCGTCTTCAAATATGGAATTGATAGGACAAATACTAAGTTTCTAAACCTTATAATTCTTCTATGACCATGGTTAAACTTATCAATATTATTCACCTTATTATATAAGTCATAATCTTACTTATGTGCCTTCTTAATCCTCTCATGGATGGGTGGTTTAATATTCTTATGAGAAAAATATGATCTATTCCCTTTCCTCAAGATTAAAAGATCTAACCTCTATAAATCCATAAATATTGAATATATCTAAATCCTCATAATTGAAAATCAAGCATGACCTTTCCATCTTTGAGAATCAACCACCTTGTTTTCCTTCCAATGGTGGTAATATATTAAGTAGTGATAATCTTTTATCAAATCCAATAATATTATCAAGAAAATGTTTTATTATTTATATGTAAATATATATATGAATATTTTACAATGAGTATCTATATCACACATTTCACCATATAGATAATGCCTTAATATATTAAATACAAAAAATTCCCATTTAATGCTCCAAATCATCTTCTAGGCAATTTTTCTAAGGAATTTTCAATTAAAAAGAGTTATAATCTATCACAATAACATTCTATATAAGTATATATCCTAGTCCCTACATTGTTTTATCAATATATATCAAAAACCACTCTCTAATATATGACATTTTATGAATAAGGGTGTTGACTAAACATCCCTTTAGTTTATTGAAAATTTACTAACATTTATTAATCCACAAGATCACAACTACCTTTCACATAAAATTGGTGAGTGTATTAGATATTCATGAGAAATCACTCACAATGATTCTATAGTATCCTAAAAACCTAAGAAAACTATGGATCTTGGTTGTTGTTGTTAGTCTTGACCATTTCTCAATAACATAAATATTTGAAGGATCGATTGATATACCTTCACATGAAATTATATGACCTAAAAATGAGACTTTCTATATCCGAAATTCACACATGGTAAATTTTTCATGTATCTTCTCCTACCTCAAGGTCTTTAGGAAAATTATCAAATATTAATCATTCACTTACTTTCTATTTGGATATATAAGAATATCATCTATAAGAACTACTAATAAAATGGTTAAGGTAATCTCTAAATACAATACCCATTAACTCAATGATGATAGTTAGAGCATTGTTAGGTCCATACTATGTTACTATAAATTCATAAGGACCATACCTCATAAGGACCATACCACATATGGAAGGAATTTTTGGTTATATCATCCTTATTGGACCTCATCTAATAATATATATATCAAAGATCAATATTTAAAAGATATTTGGATCCTCTTAATTGATTTAATATATCATCAATTCAGGGTAGATAATACTTTCTCTTATTAGTGATTCTATTAATTTTCCAATAATCAATACAAATACACATTCACCCATCTTCCTTCTAAATGAAAAGAATAGGCACACACAATTATAAAACACTAGGATTAATGAACTCCTTACCAAGATTCTAATTTACTTTATTCTAAATCTTTATAACTCAATTAGGTCCATTCTAGATGGATTTATTGAAATGGTATATTATTGGGTATGAGTTATATTGAAAACATAACTTCATGATTCAGTGGATGAATAGGAAACTCTTCATAAATAATGTCAAAAGATTACCATATAATAGGAATATCTTTAATGTTTAGTTTCTACCCATCCAGATTAGTTAAATATCCCTCATGAATAGGTAGTAATACCCATATGATGGAGGTAATTTTTATCAGGATTTCAGTTTCATCATCTTATAGAAAGATAATCATTGGTCGATTTAGAATATCTACTATAATATCCCTTCCATAACAATTGATATATTCTCTACACTAATACTACTAATCCATTCCCATGATAATATCAAATTTAACAATAGTAAGAATAATAATATTCTTAGTAAAAATGTTACTGCAAACATCTATTGAATTGGAGATATAAAATTGAGATAGAATCATACTAACATAATGAGTTTTCACTTCTTACTCAACAATTAATAATTGATGTAATTATGTGATACCGATATAGAATTCATCAGATATAAAAAAGTGGTTATAATATCAATAAAATAAAACATTTTCACTTCTAGAGTGGATGATAAGTGTTCCTTTAAGTCCCTTTTATGGAACTTCCACATTGTTTGTTGTAATTATATATGATTTCCCTTCCCCCTTGGATTATTATGTAGTAATTTCCTTTAATTCTTGGAGAATTTGTTTGAATAATTCTCATGTCATTAAAATTGAAGCAAAATGTAGTAGTTATTTCTTTCTTTTCAATATAGTCATTTTCCATATAACCCTAATCTCCACACTTAATACAAACTACCACGACCTTCAAGCATTTCCCAAGATGTTTCTTTCCATAATTTTTACCTGATGAAAATTTATTCACTACCTTATTCTTAATATAGGTGTACATGTTTTAATTGTTCTTAGATGCCATCAAATTCTCTAAAATTCCCTTGAAAATATAGGATCTAGAAAATTATTTCATCATATTGACATAACATGATACTATATCATAATATGGTAAAAACACTTAAGAAACTAGTACCCTTAGGAGACTCAAAAGAATCCCATCAAATAAATGGTCAATATTTCTTTCCATATTTTGTATATAGTATGAATCATGCATGGATAATAACCAATAATAACCAATATTTTTCTAGGGTAGTGTTTATCAAAGAAAACAACCTTAAATGTTCTCCATGTAATTCATTTTATTTCATCAGCCTCTTTAGTATTATGTATGAATGACCAATATTTTTCATTATATCCTCTAAAACAATACTCAACCAAAATTACTTTTCAAATTTAATTATATCCCAAATATTGGAATTTCTTTTCAAGGGAATTAATCCATTACTTAAAAACGAATGGACTAGTAGATCCATGAAAATATGGAGGCCTTTATCAAGTAAGTGATCCAACATAGGTGAGTCACATTATGGTATAATTTGTTTCTCTATATAGAAATGTTATTCCTCAAAACATGATTCTGCTACCCCAATATGTTCTTGATCTACTCAGTTCCAACACTAGTTGTATTGTCTTACTCAGTAGGGAAATAACTAAATTATATGTGGTCATTGATTCATTTTATTCTATTAGGTTCTATCACTAAATAATATTACACATTGAGTTATCTCATAATCATCAGTAATGTTGACCTATAAAATAATTATCTATATAAGTGTAAAAGTTCTCAAATACTATACAGGATTATCATAATTCTCATGTTGGCTATGTTCATTTAAAATATAGTTTCTAAGGTTTATACTTGGATTCCTCTGATTCCAAATGAATTAAACCCAAATCCATTTAACTAAAGTCAATTTATACATTTTCACATTGGTATAATATATAAGGTATCACATCCTTGAGGACCGATCAGTTTAGTAGTCTTGAAAAAAAAATATACATAACTGATTCCAGTATTATATAAGAAATATAAAACCCATAAAATATAAACATTATAAAATCCATGATATTATTAATAATATACTTATCCATATCCTAGGGAAGGAAACAAAAATATAGAGTGGCCTCAGATACTTAGTAAGAGTTACATATAATAGAATTTATCATGAGTAAATAAGGAACAATAAATATTTCTAGGAAAATAGATTAACACATTCTATTTAATCAATAGTATGAACATTAAATGAATAAACATATATTTTTAATGTATTCATATAATGGATAATGATAACTAAATTCAAAATGAAGGAAATACTTAATATTGGAATTCATGATCCCATATAACAAGATATCATTACCATCAAATCCTTATTCCAAGATAGTTTAATTGACTGGTATGCATACACCAAAAAACCATTTAATAAGGAAACCAACTGGTTTGCCTCATTGGACCTATCGATGAATCGATGGGCTATCTATAATTGGGACCCAATTATCACTATATTTCAAATGAATTCTTTATATACTGAATGATGAATTTAATTCATAAGGAAAATTCATTATAAAAAATATCTATATTGAGTAAAAAACAAAAAATATTTGGAATTCCTTAGTCAATCAAATAACATTCATAGTAAGCCACTATAAGTAAAAATGGTATAATGTTTTGGCAAGAATCACATACCCAATATAAATAATTTTATATTTAATATAAATTTAATGTCTAATTAAAAATGATCACAATAAAGGGAATGTTTTAAGATAATTTTAATAGAAGAAAAATAAGAGATACAAGATGACCATTAATTTATAAAATATATTAGTTTTATAATAAAATCATATCCTTTAGATTATAAATGAAAACAGAGGAAAAATATGAAACTAATATTTAAAGAAAGTGTTTTAATTTTAAAACCATTGAAAAATATAGAATATGTTAAGTTTTAACAATGTTTATGGTGAAAATAAAGTTCTTTAACACTGTATATTTTAAAAAAACATACATTTTCACTTTTTTAAAGAATTTAGAAAATTAACCTCACATAAAACATTATAATAATTAATTTAAAACCTTTAAAAAATTTAATTATAACGTAAAATTTCCATAATAAATAATTTGGGTAAATAAAAAATACTTCATTTAAAATAATTTTGGAAAATATTCTCATTGATGAAAAATATATCTAATCAAAAGTGTAATAATATTGGTTTTTCTTTTCATTATTTATTTACATGATTCGAGTTCCAAATTGAGGAAAAGTTTAAAAAAACATATTTAAACTCTTTAAATATCTAGAATGTAATAAAATAGATTGATTTTATGATGAATATATTATAATATTTATTAAATTAAAACCAAGGAAATATAAAAAATGATATTGTTAAAATAAATCATTACAAATTTGGAAAATTTTTAATTGAACCCCATTGAAAGTGTGATATGGAACTGAAAAATTAATCATCATGAATATATAAATTTTCATGTTAAATACATTAAAGTTTAAGTATATACTCCACCTAAAAGTAAATAGATATACAACACTAAATATGTTCTTATAGAGTGGAAATTGAGTTGAAATCCATTACTTCAAGTTTGACTTTCCTTGTAAGTTATTTTATCCTCATGTATAATAAATGTATATTTATTATAATTTCCTGAAAACAATATAAATAAATTTAATATCATATATTATCCATTTATGATATTTTATCATCTTTTTGTAAATAATATTTTACTATTAACACTATTTTAGGTGTTAACTGCTTCATTTATCAAATATGTATTGATTTGGTAAATTTGGTCCATGCATCTTATTCATGGTTCCATAATATCCATAATATTATTAAATGAATTAATATAATATACATTCAATAAATAGATATTTATATTCTTCCATAAAACATAGAGATAGAAAAAATACTACTTTGTCTATGGAAACGGTAGGTCCTACGTACACATGAAGACTATTTTTAGATTTTTATAGGTAGAAGGGAAGAAAGATAAATTATAATTCACCATTGAAAAATAATTATTATATAATTTATATCATATATATCTATTAAATCATTCCTTATTACTATCCTTGTAAAGCTGGAATGAAAAATAGATCACATCACTTAGTTGAGATGGTAGCCCACACATAAGCACAAAAAAGATTATCATTTTCCAATAGATCATAAAGTAAGAAGGTATATGTGATATTAAAATTATAAAAGAATAAATATTTAATAAATAAAATATAAATTCATTTTTATTTATTTATTACAATAAAAGTAATTTGGTGATGAAAAATGAATTAAACCATTGCCTGGAGTCGGTAAGCCATATGTGTGTATGAGCAATGTTTTTTCATTTCCTAGGATAAAAGAGAGATATAAAATCATTTTAACCTAATCATAATAACATTTAATATATTTATAATAATAGATTTATTTATTTTTTGATATGTAAAATGATTTTGATGAAGTATAAGAAGAAGTTATTTTTGAGGATTCAGGAAAGATAACTACATGTTTTTTAGTATACTTCCATTAGATCCCTTATTAAGATCCCCTGAAATGGTCATTAAATAATAATAGTCCCTATAATTCATGGATATGTAAGTTAATAATACAATTTGGTATGTATTTTTTGCTGAGGTATATGGATCAAATTTATATAAATTAATGAGATAAGGGGTGTCCTTTTATAAGTGTGGGGAGGATCACTTTTATAAATTCATGAAATATTATAATATAACACATAACTAACTCATGTAAAATGGTTACATATGGCATGAAATTCATGATAAAAATTATAGGTTATTTATTTAATCATATCATAAATTTTTTATTGTTTTAGATATCATTTTACTCCATATCCATTAGATTAACCTTCAGGTTAACCAATTTCAACCTTAATTGTGGTAATGAATTTTTAACTTATAAAGAGTTATAATTTTATTAATAATGTGAAATTTCTTTCATAAATGGAAAAGTTACTATGGTATCTACCATATCCTATCCCCTTTTCCTCTATCAATGTTTTTATGATATTTAAATAATTTAATAAAATATTTTTTTATAAAATATCTTTGACGTTATTTTATACTCCTCGTTTAATTTGACATTAAAAACACCGAGAAAAAGATAAAATTTTAATATAATCATTCAAAACATCCCTAATTTGATAATTTAATATTTAAAATTATTTTAATTGGATATTTAATCAAAATATTTTTACTTTTAATATTTTAAAGATTATTTATTTTATTTTACTTTTAATTAAATAAGTATTGGTTCTGTGTTGCATAATAATTTAAGGTAATTATTTGGTTAATAAAAACTAAAATAAAATTACCATGATAAGAATATTTACATTTTATTTAAAATTATCATTTAAAATAGTACATAAAATATGTTTATCCTTATGTAAAAATATTAGAGATATTAAAGTCAAGAGTGTGACATTTTGTTTTATTCTTTTATTAATGTAATATAATGGGAAATATTAATGATAATATAGTTAAGTGAAAATATATTCGATAATTACATGTACATGAACATAATATATTCATATAATATTATAAATTCATGTTTTATAAGGATTTTAATGCTTTATCCCAATGTTTCCCCCCTTTACTCGTTTTACCCTATGAAAGTGATAAATATTTACCAATATTATAGTTAATAATGAACAAAAATAAACGGTAAATTTTTACCAAATTTTAACAAAATTACTATACAAATGGATTAAATTTTATAATATTTAATTCATATAATATTATGAACTTAATTTAAGATAAAAATAAAAAACATAATAAAAAATAATTTTTTAAAAAAATTATTTTTATGTCAAAAAATAAACTTATACCAAAATAAGGTATAATTGTGATTCAAATTTAATTAATTATAGTGTTACTTGTATTAATATTTGTTTAAGATAAATTAATTATGGGGGTTTTCAAACAATAAAAAAGATAGTTTTATAAAAATCAGTATCTTTTCACTATTAATAAAAAAATCAATATTTTTTGAAAAATACCAAAATTTCAACCTAATATAATTTTTTAATGATGAAATAATGATAGAATTGTAACATAATAATACTTTAATACTTTTTTATGTTTTATTTATAATTGGTGTGTCCTGTAAGGGAGTCTATCAAATAAATTTTATTTAACAAAAAATATATCATAAAACATTGGGTTTTTAAAAACATGATATAAAAAAAGGTGGATATGAGGAAGAATATATGGTTATATATCTATTAAGATTAAAATTAATGGTATAAAAGGTAATATTCAATGGAAATGTACTATTTTATTTTTTTTGGTGTGAAAAAATTGAGAATATTATAATAATGTTTGAGAGAAGATTCTCCGATGATTGAGAGGAAGAAGAAAATGTTCAAAATCCATGCTGGAGGTTCCCTTCTTAAATAGACTTAAAATCATTATATTACGTAGAAATAATTATTATAGGAATATATTGGTGATCAATGATCAATATAGTGGTACATATTATTTTTAGTATAAATAAATAGAATTTATAACATATACATAAGATGACGTCATGAAAAAAGTAGAAAAAGAAGGGCTTAAAAGGGAAGAAGGCAATGAACTAGAAGGTCTAGTTGATCTCATGTTGTAAATTGTGGGGTATCTAAAATAGATCAATGTAAAAATAAATAATAATAAATTAATTAGTATATTAATGAAATAATATTATGAGTATATCAATCAGATTGAAGAAGAGATTCATTAACTCGAGAACAAAGTATAAGAGAAATTAAATGGTCTATGGAACTCAAAAGATGTTTTAGATCTAAGGATGAAGTTAAAACACCATTATCATGTTATTAATGAAGACAAATCTTATTTAAAATTATAGATAATTATTTTGAATCTATTTAATAATCGATTGTTACATTAAGATATAAATTTGAATCAGAAATGATATTAAATGTTTCAAAAAAGATTAAATAGTTTAGGATGTTTTCAAATAGAGATATATTATAAATATAGAAACATATATAAAAAAGTATAGAAAAAATTTAGAATAAATAAATACCAAGGTTGATGTGTAAATTCGGAGTCATTTTTGGTACCGATACATCAAAAATGGTAACATCAACTGATTATGACAAAGGGAATACAAATATTAATGATTGAAATGTCAACAATAAGACACCATTAACTTGGGGAAAATGATAATTATAAATAAAGGAAATAAAAGTAATGAAAATAATACACAAGGATCAAGAGTTTATTAATAAAAATTAGGTATTTTATGGTCAGATAATTTTGAAGTAAAGAAAGATATAAGATATTACCTCTTATAAAGTTTCAATTTCATGGCCATCTGGGCTATACCATGTCTTACTACAAAGAGGTAGTAATCCATTTAAATGGAGAAAATAATTATTAAAAAAGAATTATTAGACCATGCCCTTCATAATATATAATAAATTATTCTAATGGATGTTATTTTCACTAGTTTATGTTTGGGCATAAAGATATTAATTATAAGAAAAAATGGTGATTATCATTATGAAAGCTAGTGATTAGTGACTAAAAAACCTATAAATATTTAATTAGAAAATAAATACTCCACATTGGAAGATAAATATTATTAGGACTATACCACCTATGATGAAGTAAAAGAGGAGTGTAAATCAGAAATTTACACACTATCGATCATCTTGTGGAAGGAATAGAATAGGTAAAAGAAGGCTAACCAGGAATTTTTTTCTTAGGGTTAAAAAAATACCATAATTCTTGATACTAGGATTTCATCCCATATGAATATAAAAATTAAATTTATATGAAAATTTTAAGGGTTTTTTTGATAGAACAATGAATTTCAACAATGACAGAGCACCGAGAATAATATGAAGTGGTAATACTCTATTGAAATGAGAAAATATATAGAAGATTAATGTTCTCAATGTGGATGGATTTTTAAAAAACCTCTGACATGTTAGTAAAAATTACTACTATAAATCTGTGGTTACATTAAATTAGAATGGTTTCCTAGTCAATAGAAAGGCCAGGAACTCCCTAATGAAATGTTAGAGGATGAATGAAAATCTATATCAGGAATATAGTAATGAGAATAGATATCTATTAATAGTGTAAGAGGAGAATATTTTTTTTTAAATTAAGGTCCAAGACATGTTCAAAAATATAGAATAGAAAAATTATTCAATCTAAATTCTACAATGGAAATTTGAAATCTTAGGTGATATTGAAAAATATATATGACGGATGTATGTGGGTAAGGATTATCCAAAATCCTTATCAACTAAAGAAGAAAAGGCCATCCAATGTAATTGATATATTTTATAGATATTTGGGGGTAAATTAATCAATTATACACACATGGAGAGAGTTATTTCAACCTCTTTATTATTATTTTAGAATATTTACAGTTATGCTCAGGTAGAGAAAATGAGAAGTCATGGAGTTAATGAATAGGAATATAAGAAGAGTAAAAAATGAGACTATAAACATTATAAATATTTTTAAATATAATAATTTAATAGAATATAAATCTATTAAAATTGGAAAATACCTCATAAAACACATTATTAATCATGAATTATCCTCCGTAATAAGTCTATAGTAGAATTTAATTTTTTAATAAAGAAATTATTTAGAGAATAATATAGCCAAAAATTTAATTTATATTGGTTTCCCATGTGAATAATAAAATTATATATTTTATGTGGCCTTGTTTACTCAAAATCGGGAATTACTAAACCTAACATAGGAGAAGACACCCTATGAAATGAATCGTGGAAGGAAACCTTCTCTGAAACACTTTCAAATATTTATACGAAGATACTATATCTTGAATAAATATTGAAATCAAGAGTTCTTTGGTGATATAGTAGATGAATGATTGTTTTTAGGATACTCAATGATGAGTAAATCCTATAAATTATTCAATAAAAGGATGAATAAAATTATAGAGAGTAATGATTTCAATTAAATTGAAGATAAAGATAGAAATAATTTTCAATGTTTAGGATTTTATGAATTATGTGATGAATAAGAAAAAATTATTAAAAATAATATTTTTATTCAAAGTTACTAAAATGATTGATATTTTAAGGTAGAATATAATGATGATAAAATCAATGAAGAAAGTAAAAATATGGATTAGAGGAGAAATTGGATAGTGGAAGTTGGTCCATCCAATATAATATGAGAGAGAATTGATCTAACACAAAAATGAATAATGAGTCTTGTCAAGGGTATTTATCTACTATTATTGGGGGAAGAAACATCATTTTAATAAGTAATAAAGGATGAATCTTGGGTTAGATCCATGAATAAATAATTGGATCAAATAAATAGAAATAAAAATTTGCAACTCATGATGAAGATTGGACATCACAATGTGATCCAAATGGAGGGGATATTCAAGAATAAAATTAAAAAATGTGGTAATGTGATAGGAAATATTGCATATTTAGTTTTTAATGTATATTCTCAAACCTAAGTTGATTATGTTGAATAAACCTTTTCACTATTGTATTAACTTGATTCAATAAAACTCACCATGGTAGTGGGGATTTGAAAAATCTTTATTTCTTTTTTAGATAGATTTAGATAAAGTATTTTTTGAATGGTATACCTCAAGAGGATTTATACATTGAATAGTTAGTGGGTTTTTCCATTAGAAAGGATGAATCAAAGGTTTGTAGATTGAAAATGGCCATGTATATTATATGACAAGAAAAATGAACTTTATATAGTCATAATGACTCTTACATGAATAATTTTGAATTTAAAATGGGTATTTATGATTAAATTATTTATCCATAAAAATCCAAAAAAGAAAAACTCAAGGTATTGGTCAATGTGTATAGAATCATATTTGGTGAAAGTAGGTAGAAATTTGTGAAGTAATATTCAAATATGATGGGTTAAAAATTTGAAATTTGTAGTATTTTTGATCTCATTTACTTTCTGGAGCTATAATCTAATAGAAAATAATGATACATTTTTATATCTCAATGTATGTATTCAAGAGTGTTGTTGATAAAATTTAAAATTCTTGGTTACAAAAAAATGTAACTCTAATTTTGGTTTGAACCAAGTATGGGAAAATTGGGGATATTGAATTTTTAGATACCATTTTATATAGTAGGATTATTGGAGGCTTATTATACTTGACTATAATATGACATGATATTTTTTGTAACATATTTAGTGGCATATTTATAGATTAATCTAAAGGATATATATCTCACACTTGTTAAACATGTATTGAGGTAAATCCAAAGTACTCTTAGATTGGGATTTTAATTTTATATTTGAAAGTATCACGAGTTATCTATATTTTCTGATGCGGATTGAGCATATGATGTCATGGAACAAAACTCCCCAAGTGGTGGTGCTTTTTTTTGATGTAAAGATTTGGGTTGTAGGATTAAAATTATAAAATAACATTACTAAGAATATAATAATTAGAATAAATCTCAATAATAGAAGTATGGAATCAACTTGCATGGATAAATAAATAATTTTATGATTTTGGGGAAGAAGTGAAACAGTTATTGGTGGTATTCTATAAAAACAATTGAGTGATTGATCTCTTGAAAAATAATGTAAATCTCTCTCATAAAAAACATATCGAAGCCAAGTACCAATTTTTCAAGGATAACGTGGAATATAAAGTTATCTAATAGGAGAATGCTAGAACAAATGAGAAAGGGGAAGCTATTATAACTATAATGTTGTGCACTCTAGAATTTGATAAACATTGGTTTATCTTCAGTTTCCAAACACATCTATCAATATTGGTGGATAATATATTCTTCTATCCTTGTTTTTATCTAACACTTATATGTTGTGTTTTATGGCTAGCAAGAATTTTCTCTGTTGGTTCATGTCAAATAGGTAGAATTACTATGAAATTGAATGAGAAATAGTGGAGAATTAATATGTTTACAAACAATTAGTGTTATGGATAATTGATTTTAGTATTGATATTATTCAATCTAGAGAGATTAACTGGTGTGAATTAATAGGGAGATAATATACAAGTGGAATGGAATTTAAATGAGCATCATGATAGGGGTAGTTCTTGAATGAGTAAAGATATGTGGCATGGGATCTCTCTTGGACTCTTACTATCAACATTAAGCATTTATGATGTATACTTAGAGTGATGGATGAGATATTTTTTTCCATCTGAAAGGATTAATGTGTCTATGTGAAATAGAATGTCACATTTCCAAAAAACACAAAGGGATAGATCTTTAAAACCAATTTAATCCAAGCTGGTGATGTATTTTGTAAGTGTTAGAAACCGGTTCTTCCTTTGAGGTATATATCTTTCCTTTTTAGTTTTAATTATGAAAATAGATGGAAAGAGGTCGAGTGGCTGGCTATAGGCCTATTAAATGATGTGACTGGGAACTACATGCCTTGTACTTATATGTACATGCCGTGTAAATAAAGATACAATCCATGTAATCCCAGCACACGACCACATAAAGGCCGGGCTGGAAAATTGTACGGACACGACATATAATCTGAAGTACACACCAAGTACTTTTTTAATTGATTAATAAGTCTGTCAGTACATTGATTTTATAGATAGATATAAATGAGTCACCTTAAACCTATTTAACTCTCCAAAAATATGAATGAGGGTTTGGCTCCTGATTCATCATCCGATCCCGGATTTAAACACTGTCAGATCTGTTAGATTCCCCTCAGTGAGCTCTCGATTCATCTTGGGCCTTTCTTCCTGATTTCTTATCTCAAAGAAGTTATTTATGGTCGGAATTTTATACCCATTTTGTAGATATAATCCTTCCTTAGGTGAATCAAAAACCAACACTGGATGAAGAGAATCGTACTACAACGAAGTAGGTGGTTTTGTTCCTTTCACGAATTGTCTTAAAGTTTATATATTCCAGAATTCTGCATGCCCACTTTTATGTTGTCTCTTTATTGAATAATGAACCTTATTATTGTCTATTGATGATTAGGAAATTTATTAGATGTTTTGAAAGCATTTTTAGGGTTTTGAATATTTATTTAAGGAAACACCATGGGTGTATTTCCCTTGGAATGACTGTTATGACTGTTTGGATGAGAATACCAATGAGGATTGACTTGAATTCCAATTATTGAGTAGTTAAAATGTATTTCTCATTATATGAATTTCCCAAGTGAGATACATGTTGTGTTAAGACTTGTAATTCTTTACATTTCATAATAGGCTTGCTGTATGTTTTTCCCATGTGAGTTATTATTATATGACCATGTAAAAGTCTGATTTATATGTATTGGTTGTTATGTAAACTAAGCCCACATGAGTTGATTATGTTAAATACATATGATATTTTAATTCATGTGTGTTACTTTTGAGAAGGAATGTGTAATTGAATTAAATTATTAATATAGGTAATTAGCCACGGGCGAGCCACAATATTGTTTAAAAGAAAAGGTCAGGCTCATGTGACTAATTTCACATTATATACCTTGGGTGAACCATTGTCTTGGTTAAAATCCAATGGGCAGGCTTAAGAGGTTTACTATGTAAAGGCCTTGAGAAATCCACATATACAGTGGTCGAGCTCATTGAGTCTTATTTTTATATGCCAAGAAAACCTATGATCAATTGAGGGATACCCAGGATAGACTCTATTAGAAAATGTTTCAAATTATTAAATGATTCTCATGTGACAAGTTTATAGCTACTTTATATAAGGGTGGGGGGGGGGGGGTTTCAGTCCTAGGCCAGACCTAGATAAATTTATATAATCCAATGGAATTGTATAATGAAATAAAATGACTAAAGAGATGGCTTCCAAGACAAAGCACAAGCTTGTATTTGGTCTTCACTTATACCTATGTACCATTGTCTCCTAAGACATCTGTTGTGCTTACTTTTGAGTACCTACTATTTACTGATTTAACTATTTTACACTTCCTGTTATATATATTCACTGATGGATTGGAACAAACCATCGGTGGTTGAAAACTGGGATTTAGTATCACACCATGTTTGGGTCATGCTTTGGGTCCAAATAGATTATATTATTTCAGGTGTTGATTAGGGAAAATGCCCTGCTATAGCTACTTAATGTGATGCTTAGGATTTGGGGAACATGAGACCGAGTAGAGGCTTTAGATGCTTGTTAGGATCCTTTTTTCTCTTGTGATTTTGATACTTATTTTGTGTATTACTATAGTGTACTTGTTTGGATACTTTCTAGAACATGTGGCATGCTGGAGAATCTTTGGTATTAAATGATGCTTGGTTATTTGTCTTATCAGTATTTTACTGTTTGTTTCAGTTATATGTTTTTTACTACATCCTCTATTGTTTATTACTATTTCACTATGTTAAAATCTTCCAATGATGGTATAGTTCCCCACTCTCACACCCTAGGACCTCACTACTAGTTAGTAGCCTCTAGCATTTGGGGAAATGCGCTTGAGACAATGTGGCCAACTGGGTATGGGGCCCCAGTTCAGTGTCATCCTTATCCGAGATATTACAAAGTGGAAAAAAATATTTTACTTTTCTAGTTTTCCTTACCATTTGGAGACATTAGAAAGGTATAGGAATGAAATGGAGTTTGGTAAATATCTGTGCCCGGGAGTAGCTACCCCGTGTATAGGGAAAAACAATTCACCTCGAATTGAATTGTGATTTTTGGATTTTGTGCTATTATAGTTGATTAGATTTCATCATTGGGTGACATACAGGTTTTGTGCTGTTATTGTTGATATCATTGTGGTTAAATTTTGTTGAAACTCGGTGAGATGAGGGTACCAAATCTCATGAATCATATAGTAACTTGTTAAAAATCACATTCCATGCATTCCTTCCATGCCATTTAGAGAGAATTAATGATTTTATTCTTTTGTGATAAATGTTGTGCAAGATATGAATGTTGTTTTCATAGATAGTTTGATTGATATGGCTACTATTGTGATAGTTGCATTGGTACATGTTATGGTTTAATTGGATGAATGCCAAACTTTAGTCCCTGAGGAGTTTGGGCCCTCTTGGATTAGAATTTTTTGGATCACATTTTGTCCATGGGATATAGATTGTGTTTTTATTTGCTATATGTGGATGAAAATATTTGATTCACAGGGAGTATGGGCCCCCATGGATTGTAATTTGGCTCACTGTTTATTTATTTTACAAAAATAGATATTTTTGGGAAGTTTCTAAATCTTACTGTCCGAAAACCTAGAAAACACGATGTGTAGTCCTAAGAACACACACCATGTGTTTTTATGTTTGGGTTGAAAAGAACATTTCCTAGTACGCACCGCGTACTCTGAGTACATGCCATAAGGAAGATGACTGTTTCACTATCCATGTGAGAGAAATCATGGGTTTTTGAGTTTCTATCAACATGCCATGCACATTATGTACACCCTGTGTAGTTTTACATAGGCAGAATCATGTGGATCTATCCATATAAAAGTACATGGCTAAGAGGGAAGGCCTAAGTACATGCTGTGTGTAGGCATGGAACACCGTGTACTTAGGACCATTACATAACCCAAAAGGTGGGGTTACATGTCCATATGAGAGTCTTAAGGGACACGACATGTACCAAGGGTGTTTACACACCCAGTCTAGTAGGCGTAAACGACCATGTAATAGCTGAAATGTCCATGCCGTGCATGGTTCCTAAACAATGCATACTCATCTTTTTTTAACCTTTGAACCTTTTTTCTCCTTTTTAGTTATTATTATCTTTAGATGTGTACCTTGATAAATAAGCTTATAATGAGGTAAATGTGCTTGACTTTTCAGAGCAATTCCTCCACGATGACCTCTAGTGGTACGCTAGGAGGGTATCAATGATCATACCCCAGAGGTGGTAGGCAATGGGCTACCAATGGGTCCTTCAGATGTGCCAGTTGTGACACCAGCTTTTATACCAGACGTAGGTGTTGATTCAATTTTTTGTGAAGGATTTATGTGGTTCATTATGACCTTTCAGTGATCACCACAACCCGCCACAACTATGGCAGAACTGAACTGGATGTTCTAGCAGTAGCATCTATGCACGTTTCTGGGTAAGGTGGGCCATAGGTTGTAGAGTCATAGATATAGTCCAGGTTATTTATCCTCAAGAATCTTGATATTACTTAGGATATTAGAGTCAATATTGACACTTATATACTATGTGATTCCACCAAGAGGTGGTGGGTTGTTACCACATAGATATAGCATCAGCGGGACATGGCATAGGGATATTTTCAAACAGTCTTCTATGACTACTTCTATCGCAAGATGCTGAGGGCTGACAAAGCCCGTGTGTTTATACATTTAGAGTCGGGTGATTTATCTATTATGGATTATTCTTCCCATTTTACTAATCTCCAGTACTTCGCACCGGTTTTGATGGTTTATGATGTATCAATTGTTAGGTGATTCGAGGATGACCTCAGGTACGACATCCACTCTCTGGTGAATATATTCAGGTTGACTACTATATCTTCTATAGTGAACTAGGCACTGATTACTGAGAATAATCAAAGGGAATATAGAGGCATGAGATAGGGTTGTTCAATACTGTTATCTGGTACTATTTTGAATGGTAGCAGGAAGAATTGTCTAGAGGATACACATGGTGAATCTAGTACTCATAACGTGTCATCTGGTAGTCAGGTGAGGTGATTCTAGTGTAGAAGAATTGGGCATACGAGACCTCAGTGCTTGATGGACCCAGTAAAGTGCCGATATTACTGCAATATTGGACACTTATAATGTTTCTTCTAGATGTTTCCACCAACATCTAGTGAGATAGGGTCTTCACCAACTCCATGTTCAGGAGTAGGGTCAAAAACTTCTCAACATTCAGGGAACCAGGATGCGTTAGGCCATTCAAGCTGAGGTAGTGGTAGTGGTAGTGGGATCCAGACCCTAGGATCTTAGGGACAGTAGGGTGAGCCAACTCAGGGTAGCTAGGCAGTGTCTCAGGGAAATAGTATAGGCCTGGCTTATGCAGCACAACATACCCGACATGAGCAGTACCTCGAACCTTCTACGGTCAAAGGTACTATTCTATTCACCTATTTTTTAGCTTTTGAACTCCTTAATATCAGGGATTCACATTGTTTCATATCTATTCCCATTGTGTAGAGCCTAGGGCTCTGTGTTTCTTCCTCTAACAACACTATGAAACTAGACACTCCGTTAGGGATTAGAACGATAGGTGTGCGATAGTACATGGAGGGCCCCTTGAAGTTTGTGGGTGTCACTTAATTTGGTATCTCTATGTCTTAGAGATGACAAGATTTTATTTCATACTCATAATTGTCTAGTTAGTGTCCTTTCAATCCTCTTTCCATTACAATCACTATAGGGTGATTTTTACATCTCTAGAAGACAGATTGTTTCTATACAAGGGAGAGTAGGTTGTCCAGAAAAGTTGAGTTGGTCCAGAGCATCATGGGTTGAGTGGTATGTCAACCCAGATTTCCAGTTTATATTTGGATGACCAGGGACCACGTCAGGTATATTTTCCTCTAGTGGTTGATTGTTTTAGGGATGTTCTCCTGGATGAATTTTTAGGGTTACCTCTGAAGAGAGAGGTGGATTTCATGATCGATCTTGTGCTAGGATTTTCACCGATATCCATTCCTCCTTACAGAATGGATACGATGGAGCTATAGGAGCTAAAGAGGTAACTAGAGTATTTAGAGAAAAAGGGGTTTATTTGACCCAATACTTCTCTGTGGGGTTAACCATTTCATTTAGTGAAGAAGGTAGATGGTAACCCCATGCTATACGTGGACTATCAAAAATTTAACTAGATGATGGTTAAAAACTGATATCCCTTTCCACAGATAGATGGATTATTTGTTTAGTTTTGAGGAACCTAGGGGTTTTTGAAGATTTAATTAAGGTTAGGGTAACACTAAGTATGTGTTCAATATTTATACATACCTCATACCCTATTTTGTATATGTATAGTCTCTACGAATATGTGGTTATGTCGTTCGGTCTCACGAACACACCGGTGGTCTTCATGGAACTGATGAAATGAGTGTTACACCCCTATTTAGATTCATTTTTTGTGGTTTTAGGGGATGATATCTTCATATATTCTCATAACCAACACAAGTATTCCATAAATCATGAGATAATTTTGAGTACACTAAGATAGAATTAGTTATATGCTAAGATATAAAAGTTCCACTTCTGGATGGACCAGACTCACTTATTGGGTCACGTAGTGTCGGAGAAAAAAGTATTAGTGGTCCTAGAGAAGGTGACATAAGTTGTTACTAGGGATCAACCAAATAAATTATTTTAGGTGTAGAGTTTTATAGGGATGGCTGGTTACTACAGGCGTTTCATACAGGAATTCTCACTCTTAGAAGCACTAATGACAGGCTTGAAAATAATGGTGTGAAGAACATATGTTCAGATTCTTATGAGGTAGCCTTTGAGGGGTTGAAAGATAGATTAACATCAACACCAATACTGATATTTTTTATAGCTGGGTAGGATTTACATAGTGTTCTATGAAGATTTAGGTATCGGGATGGGAGCAGTTCTTGTGCAGGGGGAATGAGTCATTGTGTTTGGGTCTTAGTAGTTGAGGCCACATTAGAGGTACTACCTGATGCATGATCTTGAGTTAGATATAGTTGTTCATGAATTATGTTTTTGAAGAGATTAATTGTTGGGAGAGAATCTTGTGGTTTACAAAGACCAAAAAATTATCAAGTACATCTTTACTCAGCATGATATGAATTTGAGGTAGAGAATATGGGTGGAATTCCTTTAGTATTTCCACTTTGAGCTTGCCTACATTCCTAGAAAAGGTAATTCAGTGGATGATGCACTGAGTATGAGGTCTTAGATATATGCAGTGCAGGAGGCCAGTAGTGAGTGGCTTCTTATGATGTTGTTCTTTGAGATACACTAGGAGGTGAATGGTAGTTAGGGACATAATTTCCTTTCTTCTTTAGTTGGGCCTTCTACCCTCTTAGACATAGTGAGGATTAGATAACTATCAAATTCAGAAGGCCTAGTTCTAAGGGAGAGTATGGAAGGTGAGGATCCACTTCCTGGTTAGATGACATGTGATAATGAGACCATGCAGATCCATGGAAGTATTTAGGTTTTAGTGGACATACGTGAGGAGATGATGCAACAGTTTCATGCTTCATCTGGTGTAGTGCATCCCAGAGTTACCAAGTTTTACCGTGACATGTGCCGTCAGTGATGGTGGCCGGGTATGAAGAGAGAGGTGGCTGGTTTTGTTACGAGGTGTTCCACCTATCAGCTGGTGAAGGTAGAACATAAGAGGAAAACCAGGATTTTACACGAGTTACCTATTCCAGAGTAGAAAATGTGATGATTTTGGGATGGATTTTGTGACTGGTTTACCAAGGTCTTCCTGTGGTAATGATGTAGTGAGGGTGGTGGTTGAAAGACTTACAAAATGCCACTCACTTCTTTCTGATCAAGGAGACCTTCAATTTTGATGAGATTGGGAAGTTGTATATTCATGAGGTGGTATGACTTCATGGGGTCCCTTGTTCTATAATTTCATATAGGGATACCTACTTCAAATATTATTTCTAGAACAGTTTCCAGAGGGAGATGGGTACACTGGTGCTTCTGAGCACAATATACCACCCTCAAACTAATGGCTAGTCCGAGCATACGATAATGGTTCTAGAGGACACGATGTGATCATGTATCCTAGACTTTTGGGGATCTTGGGAGAAGCATATTACCTTTACGATATTTTCTTAAAACAATAGTTTTCTGGTGAATGTAGAGATGTAACCTTATAAGGCTTTGAACATTAGGCCATTATGATCACCCTTGTATTGGATGGATGTGGGTGAAGTAGTTTTACTGCTACCACATCTCGTGTAAGAGATTTTTGAGTAGGTCTAGTTGATTCAGAAGAAGATGGATACTGTGCAGTCTTGTCTGAAATATTAAACCGATAAAAATAGATGAACCTTAGAGTTTGAGGCCAGGGATAAAGTTTTCATGTGTGTTGCACCGAGGTTGGGACACAAGAGAATCAGGAGACATGGTATTCTTTCGCTGAGGTACATCAGTTTGTTTGCGAAAATGGTGAGGGTCAGTCCGGTTTCCTATCGATTGTAGTTACCCCAGAGGTACAGGGATATAGAAGATTTCTTCCGGGTTTCTTAGTGGAAACATTACTTTTTGGAAACATCTGACACCTTTCAACCTGAGGAAGTGTAGTTGCATGTAGATGCGTCCTTTAAGGAGCGTCTCATTCATATTGTGGATTGTAGCATGAATATTCTCTGTGGCTAGTCTATTACTTTAGTACGGGTGCTTTGGAAGCATGGCCGAGTGTAGGATGAGACTTGGGAGAGGGAGGATGATGTACTATCCCAGTGGTTGGAGTTGTTCTCAGATATTTCTTTACCACCCTTGGAAGGGAAATTATGGGATATATTACTTTAAGGGGGGAGTTTTGTAAGAACCTGATTCTTCCTTTGAGGTATGGATCTTTCATTTTCAGTTTGTACTTAAGAAAATAGGGTGGGGGAGAGGTCAAGGGGTTGGATTTAGGCCTATTAAATAATGTGACTGGGGACTAGTTACCATAAAATTACAGGTACATTCCATGTAAGTAAGTCCACATTCCATGTAATCCGAATACATATCCACGTAAATGTCAGGAAAAAACTGTACATACATGATGTGTAATCTCAAGTATACTCACTATACATTTTTAATTTATTAATAAGTTTGGAAATATGTAATTTTTCTAGATGGAAAGAACAACTCACCTTTGATTTACAAAATTACCATAAAATCTGAACAAGGTTCTGGCTCCCGATTCATCGTCTGATCCCTGATTCAAACACCATTAGATTCGTTGGATTCCCCTCGACATGATCTAGATTCCTCTTGAGATTTTATTCCAGATTTCTTCTGCTGACAAAGTTTTTTAAGGTTTAATTTTTATAATTTTTTTATATCTATTCCATTCTAGGGAGAATCAAATCCTGAAACTGGATGAGGAGAGTCGTTCTACAACGAGGTAGGTGGTTTTTTGCCTCGCTAATTGTCTTGATATTTATATTTTCCAGAATTCCTCATGACAACTATTAGGGTGTCACTTGGTTGAATAATGAACATTATTATTTACTATTGATTATTAGGTAATTAATTAGATGTTTTGAAAGCATGTTTAGGGTTGTGAACCTTGATTTAGGGCCACCCCATGGCTGCATTTTCGTTGGAATGACCTTTATGAACATTTTACTGAGAATGACTATGAGGATTGAATTGAATCCACATTCTTAGGTTGTTAAAAATGTATTTATCATTATATGAATTGACCACATGAGATACTTTTTTTCTTATGCCTTATAATTTGTTACATTGTATCATACTTTTGTTGTATGTTTTTTCCATGTGTGTTATCTTTGTATGACTATGTACTTGTCTAATTTATATGTGATGGTTGTTATGTAATTTGATCCCACATGAGTTGATTTTGTTAAATCCATGTGTTAGTTTAAGTCACATGTGTTACTTTTTAGATGGAATGTGTAATGGAATTGAATGATTAAAAGAGGTAATTATCAATTGGCAAGCCACCGTCTTAGTTAAAATACAAGGTCAGGTTTGTGTGACTAATTACACCTTATATACCTTGGGCGAACCTTTGTCTTGGTTAAAAGAAAATGGATGGTCTCAAGAGGTTAACTATGTAAAGGCCATGAGTGAACCACATATATGGTGGTCAGGCTCATTAAGTCTTATTTTTAAATAAAGAGAGAACCCAGGATCAATTAAAGGATACTCAGGAAAGAATCTATTAGAAAATGTTTCAAATTATAAAATGATTATCATGTAAAAAGATGAAAGTTACTTTATACATGGGTTTTTGCTCCTAATCCAGACCTCGATACTTTTATATAATCCAATGGAATTGAAAAATAAAATATAATGAATAATGAAAAATCTTCCAAGATAAAGAACATGCTTGGATTCGGTCTTTACTTACACATGTTTACCATTATCTTCTAAGACATGTATTTTGATTACTTTTGAGTACCTACTATTTATTTCTTTCACTATTGTACATGTCCTATTATATATATTCACTAAAAGATTGAGATAGACCTTTTGTTATTTCCTATTGGCGTTTATTCTCACACCCAGTTTGGGTCAGGCTTTGGGCCTAAAGAGATTATATAATTGAAGTTGTTGACCAGGGATAACACACTACTACAGGTACTAGATGTGCTACTTTGGAGTTGGAGGGAATGAGACTAATCCTAGGATTGTGATGCATCCAAGTATCTTTTATTTCTCTTGTGATTTTGAGACTTATGTTGTGTATTACTACGGTGTAGTTTTTTGAATGATTTCTAGAACATGTGACATGATGCATCATATTTCGTATTTAATGATTCTTGGTTATTTATTTTATAAGTCTTCTGCTGTTTATTTCAATTATATGATGTTTACTTATTCTACTATTGTTTATTACTATTCCTATGTGTTACACTCTTCCAATGAGGGCATAGTTTCCCCACAATCACAACCTAGGACCTCACTGCTAGTTGGATGCCTCTATCACTTGGGGAAATACACTTGAGGACATGGGGCCAACCATTTACACAGAACTAGTTGAGTGGTATCCGTATTCAGGATGCTATAGTGATTGTTTATAATTCGTTTCAAGGTTGATCATAAAGTTTAAATATAGAATATAATCAAGATATATGGTTAATTCTTACATATAAATCTTGTTAGGAGATGAATATTATTTAGGTGTCTACTTTCTAGATATATTTGGATGTGTAGAGTATAGGTAAATATATAGAATAATTTTATATCCATTAGCAGAGTTAAGAGAAAGATTTATTATAAATAAAGGATACTGTTGTATCACTTACAAAAATAGATAGGAGTTACATTCTAGCTAGTTGATAAAGTATTTTCACAACTATGAATATACTTTTATAATTATGAAATTATTTATGACGAAATTTTAGAATTTGTTTTTTAACTACGAAGGAAGACTTTATGTGAATTTGTGAAGGACTTTGATGAAGGAATTTTGAAAAGGAAAAATTATCACATAAGAGTTTCATGAAACAATAAAGGTTTTATCTGAAGTACATTGAATATTGTCTAAGAAGATATTATTTATTAAATGTGAATGAGATCACTTTCATTTATTAATGTGTTGTGATGTATCTATGTAAACCATGCAAAAAAAAATGATTATTCATGAAATGATAGTTTGCGAAGTGTGTATTTATAATCTAGTAACTAGTGAGTTTTATGAGGTTGTTTTCCTTCGAATATCCAAATGATAATATCATTAAGGATTGATAAAAACATTTAGTGAAGAATAATGATTAATTATTAGTTCATAGAATCTAGAATTGTTTTTGATGCATATGCATATGTGAAGTATACTAGTGCATAATGGATTTTTTTTTCATATTGTAGGACTATTGATGAAGGGGAATTTTATATAGGTACTCATGAAGGGTTATTTTGATAATTATTTTGTGAATGTTATTTTAGGAAGTGCCGAGAAGAAATGTACTTTCATGAAATAATTATACATAAGTAGAGATAAAATGATTTTTTTGAGAAAATGATTTTACATGGGGAATATTATAATATACATAACACATGCGACCAATGCTAATTATTAATTTTGACATCAATAATTTAATGGGAAGATTAAATTATTGTATTAATAATTAAAATCACCCTAAACATTTTTATTGACAGGTATGATACATACCTCTCAATAAACTAAGAAGATATCCATCTAAAGTAGGGAAATGTGGAGGAATCGATGGATGTTTTTCATGGGAGGGAACACCATTTTCCCAAAAATGAACTGAAAAGGTCATGAACATGAAATGAAATGGGAATGATCCAACATTTTATATACCAAAATAGTGTTTGATAGTGTATTACTATGCACCAAAATGACATCATGTGTATGATACTTGAATTATCCCTTAGTGTATCACCATGTAAAATTGTTTTGTTATATATTTAATTTATGAATTTTATTTTTTGGTGTATTTTTGAATAATTATGACAATTTCAAAGGATTACTAATAACATGGGAAAACAATCTAATGCTATGAAGCAATGTTTTCACACCGTGATTCCCCTAACTTAACTCTCATGGCATCTCAAGTTACAACAATTAGATATTACTTTTGATAAACACATGGGTCAGATAAAAAAAATAAGAAAAAACTATTGGTGGGGGAAATATGGATACATAAATATATCTTAGTAACCATGTACTAAGAATTATACCAATGATCCTTAAAATTTATTAAAGGAATAAAATTCCAAAGATCATTCTGAGGAACCTAAAGGAGAGTTGAGGCTTAAATTTCATCTTGGGAAATATGAGAGGAGAATGGTGGTGTATTCACTAAATTATAAATAAGATGTATTTGAAAAGAATAAAAACAAGTATGAGGCTAAAATTCTTGAGAACTTCATATCCAAGTAATCATTTTGTAAGAAAATTAATGAGGAGAAAGAAGAGGTTAGGTGTGCTATAAAAGAAACTAATTCATCACATGATAATATTGGAAATTCAATAAATGCTACTGAGAAGAGAATATATAATATAATTCATATTATATGTATCAATATGGTGGATTATGTTAGATAATATTCATAGTTTATGAAACAGGTAGTCAATATTGTGAACTTCAACAATTCTCAGTATGTCGCTGGAAAAATAGGTGCTTTAGTCACAACTTTCAAGAATATAAATTTTAATTTTTTTATATATATAACCTTAGACTATAATGAAAATATTTTCAATCTATAGGTCTAGGAACCTAATGAAAGTTATGTGATTCTTAGAAGAAACAATAATCTTAAAGGAAGATAAGTTTTTCCTAGAAGATGAACACTCCAGAAGAACCTCAATAAATCTTTCTAAAGAGCACATGATTATTAATGTGATTAAATCTAGTGGTGAATCTCTTGAAGTGATAACTATAATAAAATTGAAAAATTAGAATTAGTTAAGTAAAAAAAGGATCCCATGAATGTTTTTTTAATTAAACAAAGGACTATATATAAAATTTTCATGTTCAAGGATTATATATCCCATTTGATATAAAAACCAAGGGTTTCTTTATTTTTTTATGATAATTATGAGGATGATGTTTTTACCAATCTAATTATCCCACCATTGAATATATATATTACACACTAATTATTGAAAACTAACAAGTTATATTTTAAGGAATCAATTTTTACTTTACCTCTAATTACTCAACAAAATATTTTTGCAACACACATTGTAGAGGATCAACATACACTAAGAGAAAGTATTTAGAGGACATTCCAAGAACTGAAGAAGACTAAATTATTTTTTTAATAAGGTCCTTGATGTGACTAGAGCACTATTACAAAATACTGTGATATCTATTCCAAAATTATCAATGAGTTGTGTGGTTGTAGACAAATTAAATAATTAATAGTTATTGGTTGAAGAAAGTGTGATATCTTTTATTGAGTTTTTTTATAGAAATATCTGAAAAAGATAAGTTAGATGCGTATAAAAAATGAATTTGAGAAATATGATGAAAAAATTATGTTTTTATTTATCTATTTATTTCTCTACATTAAAATTTTATATTATATTTATATATTAATTGTAATATGAATTCCACATGTTCTTCTGAAGTCTAATTTTGTTGTTTTGTAGATGTTTTTGTGGTATCTATTTTTTAACTCTAATGTATTACTATGAAAGTTTTATGGTTTCATGAAATTTAATAAGAATTTATTTTCTTATTAATCTTCTCAAAAAGTGGGAGATTTTTGGATCAATGGTTCTTGTTTGGAATTGATGTTATATGAAATGAGAGTTTCATGGACCTATAAGTTATATCTATTTTCTTGCTTTACTCTGATTTCCTATTTTTAATGTATTATAGTTTCTTGTATAACTTTTTTGAATTTGATATTCTTATTTTTTTATCATTATATGGGGACGATAATTGGAAAAATGATATAATAAAATCATTTTTTAAGAATAAAGTAGTATTTAATTATTTTACATGACCAGAGTCATTTTATTGAATTTAATTATTTTACTCTTTGGGAAGTGTATTGACAACTACTTAAATAATTCCCAATGAATTGGACTCTAAGATATAGATGAATTAAATTAATACTACATTGAAATGTATTATGATAGTATATTTAGTTCTTATATCTAATACTAAAATAGTGATAGGATAATATCATGTTGATAAATTTTGTTACACACTAATATTTTAGATATATTTCCTTTGAAATATATTTGAATTATTCAATAGATTTATTTACATGAAACATCAAGTATAAATGAATTATGAAATAATATTACTTTATAACCTACTCTTTGGGATGAAGGGTATGAATAACATTAAAAACATTATGAAATATAAATATAGAAATTTTTTTCTTAATTCAAATGAATTTATAAATTCCTAATAAATCATTATTAAATTTTAATAAAATCATTTCAGGATTAAAAGATATTTTTTGAGGAAATGTATTTTTCAACAAGTTATGTATTATTATATAAAAAATTATAATTATCACTAATAAAAAGTTAATTTAATGAAATTAATACTAATTTATTAATAAACAAACATATAAAATTTTTCAAAATGTTTTTAATTAATATGTAATCATTTATATGTAAAACGGGGTATTTTTTCATAAAACTATTTTTACATATGCAATGTGTTTTTATCATAATAAATTGAATAAATAATTATTTATTAATGTTTCTAATTAAATTTATATATTATATTTTAAAGAAAATATGCTAACAATAATTTTTTAGTTTTTAAAAGGAGAAGAATAAAAATAAATTTTGTATTATGAATAAAAATTCATTTTGATAAAATTAATTTTTTGTTATGTTTTCATTCATGTTTTCAAATTAAATTATCTAATTTAATGGAATTTAATTTTATAAATTGTTTTAATAATTTTGAATAAAATATTATAAATTTTTTAAGGAGGTTACTATCATTTTTTTCATCAAGAATAGTGAAAAATATTAACATTTTGATATCATAGATAAGGTTAAAACAACTCTATAAAAGCTATAATTACCCAGCCTAATACATTACATAATCTTAAGTTTGAATTCAAGAATTAATTATCTTAAATTTAATGAAGTTCTCAGCTTTATATTTTTAGATAAATAGTCAATAAATCATCAAAAACAAACCAAAATTATACAAAGAGGAAACTTCAGATTAATATCTATTTTAAAATCATATAAAAATATAAAATATAAAATTATTTCCAGTCATGAAAACTTTTCAAAACTTTCAAATTGACCACTTACTTTCCCAAAAAAATCCTTAAATCCAATGAAAAATATTTTTAAATTGTGGGATGTGTGTAAAAATATTATTAAGAGACATAAAAAGTATAAATCCATTAGTCCAGTGAAAAACCTAAAAACCCATGAATAACCATTTCACAAAAAATATAAATTTTTACCATGAAATGGAATTATTATTCCTTTAAAAAGATCATTTATTTTACCTTTTGAATTTTTTTTCCAAGAAAGACTATTCTAAGGCATAAAAAAGTCATTAAGGTACATTGGTGCATCATTTCATAGAATCCTTATAGAACCCTTAAAAATTGAAATAATTGTATGAACAATTTCCAATATAACCCTCCAGAGAACATAATCATTACCCAATTCACTGGATCACTTCTCGGGAGCACCCATCATTTAATCTATAATGGGATCACCTAGTGATTTATAGTAAAACCAATTGTATATAATTTATAAGAACCAAAACATGAATAAAACAATTTATCATTTGAAAAACTCATTTAAACATGTTTGAAAATCACTATCAAATATTAAAATACCATTTTATTTCAAAATACAATTTATAATATAAAATACACTGTTCTTTTGAAAAAACTTTACCTATACAAAAAAACACAAAAAATAGAAATATGTATTTTAATTCAAGATATAATTAATGATTTAAGAGGTAGGAAGAAATAAAATATCATCCACAATATTGAAAAAGTTCATTATCACCATGTATGTTAAGAATATAATACTATTTTTTTTCTTCAGTTTTTAAAACAGTCCATTTAAAACATGTCAAGAATATTCTATTTGAAAAAATTAGAAATAAAATAAAATGATATTTTTAAATATTTTATGTCTATATAAAAAAATTTCAATTTTTTTTTGAAAACCTGAACATGTAAGGGAATGAGGGTTTGGAGGAAAATATTAAAATGGGATTTATTTAGAAGAAAGGTCCCTTATTACTTTGGGAATTTTGAATTATAATCCCCATGGAAGAATCAAATTAAACAATAAATTATATAAATTATTATTAGACAAATTAATTTTATAACATTTCAAATTGTATGTATATACAACTCATAGAAGAATATATGTTTATAATTTCATGATATTCCTCAATGAAAATGAATTGAGATAAAGTCCTTTACCTTGAGACTGAATTATCATGTTTGTCTTTATATTCTGGAATAATAAACATATGTTAATTGTTTACATTATTTATAACCTTTTAATATTTATTATTATTTTCAATTTTTATTATTATAAAGTTTTAAAAAATTACTAAACAATAAATTCTAATATTTTTTCTATTTTTGAATCATATAACAAAAATGATTTTGGTTGGTTGAATGTTATCAAATTGGTCATCATATAAACATATATAGAATAATAATAATGAAATAATAATCATATTTATAAACAAATTATACTTTTAAAAACAATCATTAAATATGGTTACAAAAAAATAAACTAATGTTACGATCATGGAGATGGCGGGTCGTACGTACGCTCAAGTAACATTTTCATTTTTCAATGATTATTATAGAAATAAGTTATGTAATATATTAACCGTCCATAATAACAATTATATCATCAATACCTTATTATTTCGTTATATATACTTATATATATCATTTTTTGTTGAATAAAAGAGAGTCACATTGCTTCATGCAAGTGGTAGTCCACACGTACACGAATGACGTTAACTTTTTTTATGAGTGAAAATTTATGAAATAAAATAACATATTTTATTTAAAAAATGATAAATATGTCATTAATATCATAAATATTTAATTTATATTACATATATTTATTATCCATTCTATTATTACCTTCCATGTAATGCGTTAGTGGAAAAAAATCAAATCTATTCGCAAGGCAATCGTCCGCCAAACACAGGAGAGATGTTATCGTTTCCCAAACAGAATGGAATGGAAAAAGTTATTTTTGATATTATTACTCTATAGTTATAATTATTTTATAAATATCATATATATTCTTTATATACATCATCATACCCAACCGTGAGAGGTGGTATTGGAAAAAAAAATAACATCGATTCATGAGGTTGTAGTCCACTGTACACACGAGTGATGATTTCATAAACCATTTCATTAAAGTGTATATGTTTTTTTGGTAGTGAAATTATTATAAAGACATAATATTTTATGTGATATTCTGAGGATATTACATTATTATGGTTTCAAAATAATTTATAGAGGTTGAGAGTGGAATAAATAAAAACACTTGTTGAAGAACGTTTACTCTTTTTTGGGTATCCTCCTTATGTTTGAACCAAAAGCATTCATAGAAAGTATTTAATCCAAAAAATAATCATTATAGGATTAGGATAGGGAATTAGGGATGTGATTTGGTTAGGGATTCCCAAACCAATGTGTTTTGAAAGGTGTGAAGAGGAGAGGACAGAGGGAGGCCTTTTATAAGTGAGGTGAGTGGAAAACTTGTAATTTTTTTAAAATATTCAATCATACCCATGTTATTATCATGAAAAAGATTCCCAAATTGGCCATTATATAACCTATAATTTTTAAGTTTGAAATATTTTCATAAAATGCGATTTGAAAATGTTTTTAGGTCATTTTATCCCTTATATGTTTACTTTAACCCCAAGTAAAACTATTTTTACCTTAACCGTAGTAATAATTTTTTAAAACTTTCACTATTAATTTTGGTTAAATATTAACTTGATCATATTATAAATTATAAATTATGATTATTAATAACATTTAATAATTTTTTTTAAAATTAAATTCATAGTTTTTTCAAAATTTAATTTAATATTAATCCCGTTGACCCGACCAAAATACGGGTTTTTAAAGAGAAAATGGTCATATATTAACCATTTTTTATATCAAAAATTAGTATAAAAAAGATTAAAATGATCTAAATTGGATTAATCGATATAAAATTGAAATAATTTTATTTAAAATGAATTAAAAACATAATCCAAAAATATAAATAATTTAACTGAAAAAAAATTTAATTAAAATTTAGTATTTTTCTCTATTCATCAAAAAATGATGCTTTTAGAAAAATTTTAAAAAATAACACCTGGATACTTTTTATATTATAATTAAAAAATGAATTTATTTTTTTTAAATAATATTTCAAAAATTGGTAAAAATTAATTCTAAATCATGTGGAAAAAGCATGACTAAACCTCCTTTTAGAAAAAAATATAGTTATTTAGAAATAATTTCCTTTTCTTTCAAATGGATCTAATTTTATCCCTAATCAAAAAATAAGAAATAAATTTATGTAAAGTATATTTTTTTATTATTTAGTTAATCCTATTCATACCCTCCATTCTAACATCTTGGTTTTATCTATCACATTAAATAATAATTTTTTTATAATAATTCAGGTTTCGTTTAAACTTGGTATTGCGTGTAATGTTAGCTAAACTCAATGTTTCTTATAATGTAATCTATTAAATAGATTAAGTTTATTTAAAAATAAATATATCACAAAATAATAGGGTATTATATTTTCTTCTAATATTAGTGGTTCTTATCACATATGTTATTGAACGTAAATTTATACTCTTAAAATATTATGGTGTTACGTACTCCCCCATATTAATAAATTTCATCATTGAAATTTAGACATTATCTTGGTAATCAAATGATGTAAATTTCATAATAAATTTTTTAAACCCACATTGTAAAAAAGGGTTAATAAATTATCCTCTTAATAAAAGAGAAATAGATATACAATGTTCATATGAAAAATAACATTGCTAGGTTTCTAATTTGGATAATATTGGTGGAACGTGAAGATCTAGACAATAAAGAAAATAATAAATAATTATATATAGTGATTGAGGAAATTAATCATAAGAAAGTGAATTGTCAACGTAATATTAGGGGTCTCAAATCCATAAAAATGTGATCATTTAAAAGAATATGTGATTTATCAAATATGAATATAATAGGATAATATCTTTAATTCAAGATCTTTTTCCTAAAGATGAGGAATTATTTCATTACCTAAGAATATAAGGAAATATAATTACTTTATACATTTAAATTTTTTATGTATTGTATCATACTTTGGTTGTTGTTATATCAATTTACAATTCATACCTTGTTCTATAAAATGAATATCCTAAAAAGAATTTGTTCTGCCCGAGGAAATAAAATTCCATTTTAACAGATTGTATGATCCATAAAAGAGTGACGAGTATTTCCATATATCACTAACTATTTTCCAAAATTAAAATGGTTAGAATAAGTTATCCAATATAATAAATTAGTCTCTAAACCTCAAAAGTTACACCACTAGTTCAAAATTAATATTTATTTTTGAAAATATTTAACTAAAAACAATGTCATATTAACCAGGACATCATATTGTTCAGTGGTAGGTGAATCATCTTTCTCGACCATCGATTGTGGGTTCAAGCCCCACATCCTTTCTGGTTGTGACTTGTCGTCACCCATCCTTCGATTTATCATTTTTTTTCATAAAATTCCATACTTAACGTTCATATGAATATGAATAAAATCCTCAAAATTTTAATTAATCATTAAAGTTCATATCAACACTAAGTTTTATCAATACCATAAAACCCATGTCTAAAAAATAAATTCAAAGGAATAATTCAAATTAACCTTAAACCTTAGTAATAAATAAACAAAATAAAACATCTCCCAAAATGTCATTAATAACTTTAATATATCATTACTTAAGACCTAAAAAAGAGAGTCTAAAACATTGAACTTATGATTAACCTTTGAAAAATAAGGAGAATCCTGGAGGTGTAACAACTTCACTAAATGTTCCCACATCAACCATAGTAGTAGAAAAGATTTTTCCACACCCTTTTACTTCTGACATTTTATATTTCATTCACAAGTTACTAAATTCTGGAACATGTTATCATAGTGAACTAACTCATTAAAACTAAAACATCATACCATTGGATAGTGATCAGTTACCTTATTCTTTGATTATTCATGATTCTTTTCATCATAATCATGAGAAATATGGAAAGGATTTATAGATCAGTAACACCTCCATGATTTCATAGTACATTATCCAGGGTGATTTTTAACACACTTAGCACAATATGTGAATATAATTTTCCTACCACTAGATTTTATTATTTTATATTTCCTCATCTCCTTCCATCCTAACTGATTCTTAATTTAATCATCAAGAAGCACATAAGATTCTGAAAATTTATCTCAACATATTTAGCACAATGAAGAACTTTCTCATAGATTTTAAATTCTAATGTTTCCAAATCTATTCTTAGACTTTGTTTTAATCCAAATTAAAATCTATTAATTTTACTATCAGTATCTTGAATAATGTTCGACACATACTTGGAAAATATTGTGAAGTTTTCCTCATATTTAGACATATAATATTAATATTTTCCCCAAAATATAGGAATTTTTTTCCATCCAAAGTTGAACAACCTTAGGTATATATTTCTCAAGTAATATATCCTTAAATTTTTCCCATTAAATGGAATAAAGATAATGTTTATCTCTTGTATTATTAACCAAATTCCACTATCTATTAACATCTCCCTAAAAAAAATGAAAAAGTAAGATTTACCTTTTGATTTTCCGAACATCCCATGAAATTAATTATCTTCTCTAGAGAATTGATCCATAATTTATATAACATAGGGTCAGATGATACATAGAATGATGTGGGATGTTTCCTTATGAGATTTTACACAATAGAAATGTCCCTTCATGGTAGATCAACTTCTTCTATAGAATGGATACCTCCACTATTTATTTATTTTTTTAACTGATCAATCACTAAAACATGATAATCTATTATAATTCCAACCATATTAGGATGATTATTTGGAAGGATGATTTCCTCTTAGTTACATACAACTATATTTTCCCTATTCCCTCGATAGAAGACTGTTCTGAACAGATATAGTTCAAATGAAGCAACATTGTAATATTCAAATTCTATATCAGGTCAACTTGACCATAAAGAGACATATTTCCAGGGTATGTTATTTAAATTATCCTAACCAATAATGTTATATAAACATGTATTTGATATGAACTATAAATAACTGAACTTATATATTACATAATCTTGAGTTTTAAGTCATGAATTAATTATATAAAATTTTAAGATCTTCTCAGGATTAGATTATTAGATAATTAGGCCATAACTCATTCATAACAAACTAATATAATACAATATGGATATGTATGACTAGTATCCATTTTCAAACAATATAAAAATAATAAAACACAATATGATTTCTGTTTATGAAAACACTAACAATATCAAGTTGAAATATTAAATTCCCTTACCCATAATTAAATCCTATGTTTTTTTAAAATGTGGTATTAGTGAAAAGAAGTTCAGCCTTGGACATTAAAATGAGAAAATAATTATTCCAATGAAAATAATGAAAACCAAAAAAAATCTCTTTCTTAAAATTAACAACTTCTAACCAAGATTGGGAATTATTATTCCTTTAAAAAGATAATTTATTTTACCATTTGAAAAAAAATGATTTCCATGAAAACTCATTAAGAAGCACAAAAATTCATGTAGGTACCTTGTGATACTATCTCATAGAAATCTTGAAAATTGGAAAAAATATATGGCCATCATCCAATATAATTCTTTATAGAATATAATCATTACCCTATGAATTATAGCTATCTCTAAACATGCCCATAGTTTTAGATATAATGGGATCATATGATGTTATTTGGGTATAACCATATTATATAATGTATAAGAAACACAACATTAATAATGAATTTTATCATTTGAAAAATTCTTTAAACTCATATGAAAATCCCTTTTTGATACTAAAATATCATTTTCTTTCAAAATCCCTTTTCCGATATAAAATACACTTTTCTTTAATTTTTTTTTCAATAAAAAAATAACCAAAAAAGGGAAAGTGGGGTTGTCATTGAAGAAAAATAAATATTTCAAAGGAATACTAAATAAATTAATGGCCATAGTGGAAGAAAAGGTATTTTCCATTATGTACATTAAGTATAGAACATTCAATTTTGTATTCTTCAAAATATTCCATTTAAAACACATAAAATTATTCCTTGTAAAAACCATTAAACATAGGTAAAAATAAATTTATAAAAATTCTATATCCATATAGAAAAATTTAAAAAGTCATTTCAGAAACATGAAAATCTAAGGGAAAGAGGGTTTAAGTGAAAACATTAAAATAAGATCTATTTATAAGAAAATTCCCTTATTACTTTATAAATTTTGAATCATAAACCCCATGAAAGAATAAAATTGAAGAAAGCATTAAATACCCTGATAATAGATAAGTTATTGATATAAAATTTCAAAGGGTCTTTAGACACATGTCATAAAATTATATAGGTGTATAACATAAAAATATACATCAATGAAATGAAATTGGGACGAAGTCACTTACCTTGAGTCTGACTTATCATGTCAGGATTAATGTTCATTAAGAATAAAATTATGTTAATTGTTTAATTGATTGAATTTTTTTATTGTTTTTTATTGATTTTATGTCACTTATTAATAATTTATATAAAATTACTTAATCAATTATGTTTAAGTGGGTTGTTTTGACCATATTTGACTTATATTTCAAAAATAAATTTGGTACGTTGAAAATGGTCAAAGAGTACATTATTTAAACATATAAAACAATACGCATGAATTAATTATAATATTTATACAGAAATTATATTTTTAAAGCCAATTATGATAGATTTTTTTAAAAAATGAAGTAAGATTATGATCTTGGAGACGATAGGTCATGTGGTGAAGGGATGAGAGTCACATCACATCATGAAGGTGGTAATCCACATACATAGAAACGGCGTTATAACTTTTTCAGCAAGTGAAAAAAGAAATAAAATAAAATATTATATTTATATAATGACAAATATTTAATTAATATATTAATTATTTCATTTATATAAGATATATTTATTATATTTATCCTTTTTACCTACCATGTAACACTTTATTGAAAAAAATATCTTTTCTTTGCGAGGTGGTGGCATGTCCTACACATGAGAGATGTTATCGTATCACATAGGGAATCGAATTTAAATAGGTATATAAGATAAAATTACTAAAGATGTATAATTATATTATAAATATCATATATATAATTTATATCAATCATGACACCCAACTAAAAGAGGTGGTAATGGGAAAATGACTGATATCAGTTCGCGAGGCGGTAGTCCGCTGTACACACAAAATATGATTTTCTAAACCATTTTTTGAATGTAGAGATTGTTTTTGGTCATAAAATTATTTTAAAAACATACTAGTACATAAAATATTCTTTTGTTATTATATAATCACGGATTAATATGAATTTATGTAGGTGGATAAAGAATTAAAATCAAAATGCTCATTATAAAACATTCTATCTTGTTCGGATGGACTACTTAGGTTTTCACCAAAAGGCTTACTTGGAATTCATTTTTATTCATGTATTTTCTAATCCAAAGTGGGTTGGAGGTCATAATATGATAGGATAGGGGGATTCTTTTTACAAGAGACGTGTTTGGAAAACATGTAAATGTTTTAAACAATTCTATAAAAGAAACATTATGATCATTAGAAAAATTTCCAAAATGGTCCATTATCAAACCAAGAATATTTAAGGTCAAAATATTTCCATCCAATTGGTGTGGCTTGGTTTTCAGATAATTTTATCACTTATATTTTTAATTTAACCCCAGATAAAACCATTTTACCCTAACATTGTTAATTAATTTTTACATTTTTCACTATTCAGTTTGGTAAAAAATTAATTTGAACCAATTAAAAATTTAAAAAAATTACGATTCAAAATATTTAATCCAATTTTCAAAATTCAATTCACATAACTGTAAATTTTCAATTTAATATTAACCCCACAGATGCGACGAGAAATCATGTTTTTAAAGAGAAAATGTTCAAATAATTATAAAGTTTTTATATAAATATATAATTTAAAAAATATTATATTAACCTTAATTAGGTTAATATATATATAGTTGAACTAATTTTAATTTAAAACAAATTTAAAATATAATTTATCATTATAAATGATTTAAATGAAAATAATGTTTTCAATTAAAATCCATTATTTTTCACTATTCATCAATAAATGATACTTTTCAAAAAAAATTTAAAAAATTGACCGTATGATAATTTTTATAATTTTATTAAAAAAATAAATTTTATTTTTTATAATAAATTTAAAAAAAGTGGAAAAAATTAATTTTAGATTATGTGCACAACGTGTGACTAAACCGTCATTTAGAATAACATATAGCTTTTCAAAAAAACACATCTTTTTCTTTAAAATGGTTCTAATTTTATCTACAATAAATACATAAAAAATGATTTTTTTAAAACTAAATATTTTTATGGTTTATTTATTCCAATTCATACCCACCATTCTAATGGCCAAGTGATAACTATCAAACTAAATAATAATATTTTCACAATATTCCACGTTTTATTTCAACTAGGTGTTGCTTGTAACATGAGATAAAATGAATGTTGCGTGTAATAAAAGATATAAAATAAATTTAATTTATTTAAATATAAATATGTCTTAAAATATTAGGGTGTTATGTTTTCTTCTAATATTTTTGTTTCCTATCACATTCAATATCAAACATTATTTTCTTTTTTAAAAATCTCGGGGTGTTAAAAGGGGTTAAACCAAGAGATAAGAAACATAATTCCACATAAAATAGTATAATTATTATTATTTGAAGGTATTTTGGATCTATATTATCCTAAAAATTATTTCTTTAACATTGTATCCACAATTTCAAAAAAGTTACATGATATTATTTATATCTTTTAAGTAATTTCATGTGTTTCCTCTCTATCACATATAAAATGGAAACTCCTCTTTACACTTATTCATGAATTTTTATCCTTCAAGATCATAAAATACCTACCCTGAAAACATTATGAATTCCTTCATGTCATCATAAATCCATAGGACTTCTCCTAGGACTAATATTTAAAGGCTTAAGGTGTACGTCAAAGGAGGTGACTCAAAGAAGAGGCAAAAATCTGAACCAAAATATTTCAATTTTATTTCCTCTTCCACCATCCATTAACCAATAATATCAAAAATAAAATGATTTATATATTGCTATAAATATGATTATATTTTATTATGCTGACAAAAAATCTATTTTCCACCTACTTTCTATCAAATGGAAAATGAAAGTATCGACTGTGCGTACATAGAGGCTACAACATCCATGTAATGATATGAATAATTTTCAATCACTACCTCAAATTTAAGGATATAATAATGGATTTTATAAATTTATATGATATTTATTATATTATTATTATTCTTGAATTATAATATAATATATATATATTTATTTCATTTTTCATAAGGAAATGAAAAGAGCATTCATGCGTACGTATAGATAACCGTTTCCATGTTTGGTGTAATTCATTTTTCTATATATACATTTTATGGATTTTTATAAATATGTATATAATAATTATGTATTATATCTATATCATTACTAAGACTCTGGATATAATTAAACAATTATAAAATTTAATGTAACCAAATTGCAACATAGAAATACAGAATAAAAAAGAAACTATTAACACTAGGAAAAAATGATTTTAATTAATAATTATTAATAAATGTAGGTTGAAAAATTATAACATGATAATATATGATATTTTAATAATTTATATTTTTATGTTATATAATTATTATAAATTATAATTTATTAAATCAATGTCTTGGGTACTTAGAAATCAAGTTGTACTTGAGGGAAGGTTTTTATGTTAAATTTGATTTTTTATCAGTAATATTTATGCTAATTTTTTCAATGATGAAATTATATGATATATTTCTCATAAATATCAATTATTTTATTGACCATTTTTTATTTCTATATATTAATATATTTTATTTCATTATTCACTATCTCTGAAGTCATAATCCTAAAAATATGTTTTTAGTTAAAACTGACTTTGTTTCTCTATTTGGCTGAGAATATTTTCTTCCATGACAATATTTTAATTAAAATGTTCTAAATAATATTTTAATTATTATATAAATATTTTTAAGTCATTTTTCAATGTTTTTATTTATATAAAAATGTTTAAAACCAATCTTCTTTTTATTTTCTTAACGTGGTACATTTTTCTTAATGTGTAAATGAAATCATATTTTTATCATGCACTACACGAACCAGTTTTCCCGCCATTTTGAATACCCTTTACAATGAAGATTACGTTACTTGATTCTATATTTATCTTAAAATAAAATCTTTCCTTAATATTTTTAAAATTTATAGATTCTAAATTAGTGACTTTGAATTTTAAATTTTATCTTCCTCCAGAAATATTCCAAGGATAATTTAAGGAAATTTTTTTATAAATGATAACACCCTTGATGTTACTTATGATTAATTGGGGATATGAATCTATGATAAAATCCTTCTTCATTATAAATAATTTTACTGATTATGATGATGAAATCATGATGAAACACATTTTATTTCCATGGGTTATGATATGTTTAAATGATAAATGTTTTAATGATATTATAGGATACATTTTAATAGATTATGATTATGTTTTGGGTGGGTCTATAGTATCCCTCCAATAAAATGGGTAATTATTTTCTTATCATGAGAATAAAGGGTACATGATATTTTATCCAAATCCACAAAAAAGGGTACATGTGAGTTTATCTCAAGCCCAAAGTAGGTACATGGGTGGTAAGCACAAGCCTAACATGTGATGTATATAATGGTGGGCAGCTTTGATATAATATTTATATGTTTTTTTATTATACCACACTTTTTTATTCCAATATATATAACATGTTATTATTATTAGAATATAATCTAATGGAACAAGTTATTTTATTATTTTGTGATCTATATCTCTTTATTTTCTAAAGCCACATCACATGACTGTGATATATGAATTGATGGGTATGATTTTTAAATATTAAGCTCATGTTGTCAAACCCTTACGCTCATGTTATTCAAAAAATTATTAAGTATTTATATCTCCCTTGTTTACTCTTAAAAATTATGAAATCTAACCCCCTTTTTATGATTCCTTTCCCCAAATATAAAAATCTATGTTTTATGTATGATATATCTTAGAAGTGTTATAGTTGTGTAGGATATATTTGGAGATGATATAGACATTTTATGTGCCAATTTTATATATATCCATGTTTCAAAAGATACAAAACCCTTATGGTTCATTCATGTATTTTAATTATATGTAATTAACATTTATCTAATAAGATGTAATATTTATGTATGAAAATTTTGTGTTTCCCCAGTCTGTATTAGAACAACGTTTAGATAAACTTATAAACATTGACGAGGAAAATTAAGTGAGATCCCTTATGATAATACAATTCATAGTAGAATATAATATGTTAGGGAAAATAAATAAGTGTGGTTTTCCAACTAAATATATCCCTATCCATATACTAGAAATTAGATTCTTTTATTCAATAGTGGAATCTTGGGGTAACAACTATAAAAGGGGTGGATTGGATATTAACTCAACATCCCTAGAAAATGATGCGTGGGCATAAGATTATATACCCTGATAAACTCTCCCAAGGTACATTCTTGTGTTAATTAAAATTTTATTTTTCAATACTTTTAAAGGCTTTGAATAAAGGATGAATATGGATGAACTAGGATTAACCTAAGGTTTCATAGACTAAAAAAATGTCTTTTTATTTAGACATATTATAAATGGTTTGAAATATTTTGTGGTTTATAATTATGATTATTTTTAATAAATACATTATTTTTCATTATATTATTTGGTTGAAATGAAAAGAAACAATTTCAATTCTAATTGCAATGGAACATGCCATGATTTTCCTTACGAGAAACCAATTCAAAAGAGAGTTGGAATGTGAATCATTATGATTATGCTCAACCATCTATCTCGATATATGATTAACAAACCCAACTATGGTGAGTTTCCTAAAACATCTAATTGGAGAAAATTGAGTTCCATGGGAGTTTTGTTAGTAAATACTATAGTGGAAAGAAGATTTAGAATCCTACATGTCAATAATGATTGAAAAATAACCTAGGGAATTGTATCAAATCAAAATGAATATATTTTATGTGTAGAAAATAAGGGAATAAAAAAACTTATAAATGATCCAAAATGAAGATATCAGTGGTGGGAAAAAATTACATCTTAAGGTAACATTCAGAGATCAATTTCTTTTCTTTCGAAAGCTTTTGAATTATTTGATTCAATACCCTAATCCAAGAGCTAACTTCTAGACCGACTAAGGGCCTATTATTTATCAATAATTGATTTGGATCATGATAGTTATAGTAAATTTATTCTACACTTTAAATTTTGTAATGAAATGTTGAATTTTATAATATTTTCTCCCTATAAAGCTAATTATTAATTTTTTTTTGTAATTTGATGTGATTTTGATCATTATTTTCACTCTCTATATATTTTTACAATAAATTTCTAGAATAAGGATGTCAAATTTGGCATTATAAAAAAAACTATGATAATATATCACTATTAGATAAATATAAACTTCCAATGGAAATTACATCCATTTTATGGGTCTTGAATCGTATTAATAACGGATATTTAACTCAAATGGTTAGAGAGAAACTCGATGCCAAAGATATTCCTATTATACGAAGTTTGTTGATATGTTTCAAAAAATATTTCCCTAGTCTTCCTCTGAATCATGATGCTATGTTTTAAAAAGATTTATAGTTGGTGTTACACATATTTCTAAGTTTCTATATATGATTTCCCTAATTGAGTTGTTAGAATTGAAGAAGATAATATAGAAGAATCCAGAAAAGGGATTCATTCAGCCAAGTGCATCACTATGGAGTGCAATTATCCTTTTTTAAGAATAAATATTGATCAATGTAGCTCTACATTGATTATCGTAAACCTAATAGGATCATGATCAAGGAAAAGTATCATTTCTCATGTATTATTGATTTTTTTATCAACTGTGAGGAGATCAGTACTTTTCTAAGATATAAATTTATCCAAGATACTATAAATTGAGGTTAAAAATGTGAAGACATACTAAAGGTAAACTTCCATATGATGTGTGGAAACTATGGTTTTTTTGTGATTCTCTTTGTACTTACTAATTCAGTTTCTATATTAACGGACTTAATGAATAGTGTCTTTATTGATTTACTCAATCAATTTATGGTAGAATTCACAGACGATATTTTTATATATTCAAAGTTAAATATAGGTAAGAAGATCATTTTATGATTGTGTTGAAGACCCTAGTGAATGTGAAACTATATTCCAATTTTAAAATATGTGAATTCTGGTTATAGAATGATTCATTATTGGTTAATATAGTATCAAGTGATGTTATATTAGTGGAGACTTAAAATGTGGAATTTATTCTGCAATATCCTTGAAAACCCACTATTACTGAGATCCATGGTTTTATTGGATAGGTTGGGTATTGTTGATTATTTGTAAATAATTTCTCACTAATATATGTACCTCATACATGTATTGTATGTCATTTTATTATATTTATTTATATATTAAAATAATAATAATTTATAATTTATGTGGGGTTTAACTCATTTTGTTTTTTATGGAAGGTTAAAGTAGATAATTAAAAAATGAAAAAAAGACACTTCGCGCTGTGAGAAAAATGATTTACCAGGATAATTGATTTTTTAGGATGATCATGTAGAACTTCGAAGGAAGATAACTGAATAACCATGGAATAAGGATGTTTCTAAAGATAAAAAATGACATTACACATCATGTAATCATTACACATCATGAACATGTGAAAGTCGTGAAAGAGAGACACATTATGAAGAAGATTAAAGCAATCAAAAGTAAAATATACATGTATGGAAGCATTACACATATGTTTCATTCCATGACACTAGTGATGAATACCCATAGAGTGGAATGTAATATTTTTTTACACATGGTGTAACAGTTACATGTCATCTAATTACTACTCGACATTTAAATAGTTGGGGTAGGATTAGAAATTCTAGATTTGATGGATCTTTAGTTTTTGAGACATTTTAACACTGGGGTCAGACCCAAGATACTTTTTTACCAATACTTAATGATATTAAATACTAGTGAAGCCCATATATAATCTATAAATTTAGGTCTATGCTGCTTCTGTGAAGGGATCTCATAGACCAATGCTTGGAGCGATAAGCTACATTGTGCATGGTCCTCCACAGTTTCATCATTTTTTCATTATGAATTATCTTTAATTACTTACTAATTACTATATAATCACATTGAAGAGGGGAAAACCCTCCTTATTATAAGTTTATTTAATAAAAGTGGTAATTTATTGTTTTATTGATTTATTTTTATTTATTAATGTATCTTTTTCCTATGATTTCTTCAATAAATTTATAATTTGTTTCTTTTACATTTATCATAACCATTGGTATTTTAATCTAAAATTAAACATAAAATTTCACTATTGACAACACTAAAGGAGGAATAATCATTTTCAAATTTAGGGGAATTAGGTTTAAATATGGTATAGAGAGAAACTTGATTTTGGGAAACCCTAAACTATTGGACTAAGGGAAATAATGGATTACCATGTCAAGGAGGGGATATAGTTACCATTGGATCTCCCTCATCTTGAATTTGATATCAATCATTGATTAATTAACCTATTTTATAAAATAAAATTTCAATTGAACCCAAAAATTAAAAAACCTACCATTTTTTTCACAATATGATTTATATCTTATCAATTTGTGGTGCTTTTAATTATTCTTTTGTTTTCTAAAAACTATTTATAGAACACCCAATATAATTTGATTCATCTGTCCAAATCCTTTAAACCCATATTTTTTCACCTCCTTTCTTAAAATCAATCAAATAAAAAAAATTTCTTTTAAAAAAACCAAATTAAAATAATTCACCTTGTTTGTGCATTAGACCTAGAACATACCAATGTTACATTTTAATTAATTGAGTAAGATGGCTTGAATTTTAATATTTTCTTCATTATACCCATAGGGAATTAATTATTTCCCATGGGCCTGTAATTCATGGATATCTAATCCAATAACCAAGTAAACATGGATGGGAGTCAAGTTCCATATGAAAGATGAATGTGAATAAAATTTCAAGGAGATAAAAGAGTGGATAGTTAGCACACCTATACGCTCACTACCATATAGTATAGAAGGGTCTATGATCAATAGTGACATATAGAGGAAGGTACTGGGATGTGTTCTCATACATAATGATATAGTGGTAACATATGATTCTCTCCAATTGAAAATTCATGAGAAAAAATTACCGATGTGTGATGTGGATTAACAGTGTTTATTTTTTCATTCAATATATAGAGGAATAATCATTATGGGGATTAGTGTTATATATATAATGATAATAAAATTTGAAAGTATATAATCACCCAAAAAGATTTGAATATGCACCCTACTATTTGGTTAGATTTAATCAACAATTATGAATACTCAATAATTTCCTTCTAAATAAAAGAGAAAAATATGGGAAATTATTTGAGTAGAAAGGTTCATGATAAATTATTTTTAGAGAGGAAAAAAATAGACTAAAAATTTCTGGATTTTAAAAGGACAGACCTTGAAATAATGAACAAAGGGCATACATATTACAGTCTTAAATTTATGTTCAAAAATATATCCATGTCATTATTAAAGTGATACATAAGGAAGATGTAGAGTTGAAAAAGAAGGTAAGAAATTCTCCAAAGTTATAAATTGATTATGATGGAATGATAATGTTTAAGAATCAATTATGTGTTCTATCAACACCATTATTAAAAAATGATCTATTAAAAGATTCTCATTCCTCATCATTCTCTATTCATCCTAGAAGTGTGAAGATGTATAGAGATATGAAAGTGTATTTCTAGTGGGAAAACATAAATAGATTTATTGAAGTGTTTTTATCTTTGGTATTAGTATGCTAGAAATTGAAGGTTGAGATATATAAGTCTAAGGTGAGGTTACCACCATTACCCATAACATATTGGAAAAAAGAAAACCTCACTATGGACATCATCATTATACACCCTAAAACATCTAAAGCCATACTATTATTTGGGTTTCAATCCTTTTCCTTAATAGGTTATCACATTTCATTTATATTATAAACTATTTATATCTTTCATATTGTCTGTATATACATTAAAGAAGTGGTAAGAGTGACACATTCTGCTGTATATTATCAAGGTTTTGGGTTTACCTTGATGATCTAGAGAAGTCCTTAAAAATATATGGATACATAGTTATGTTTCAGTACATCCTATCATCCTCAGATTCATGTTTAATATGAGAGAAACACTCTAACCTGGGAATATATTCTATTCTCTTTATATCAATATTTTGAAGGTGGTTGGGATTAACACCTTCCTCTAGTTATGTTTTCTTACTAAAAGATATTTTATTTATTTATTCAAATGGATCCTTATGAATACCTCCATCAAAGGAAATGAATAACTCCCATATGATGGGATGAAGTTGGAAAATGAGACTAATTGGTACTTGATACAGATTATGAAATTTATAAGAAAGTTAAATCCATTCAACAACACATCATGGTAGCTGAGATCTAATTGAACTATTATGCAGACATTCTCTATAAAGATTTAAAATTTTATCTCAGTGAGAAGATATTCTAAAATATTTATATATGGAATAAAGTTATGATATTTATAAATAAGTAAATATAATCACTATTTATATTTTACCATTGATATTATTGATAAATTAGGGGAAATAACACATTTCTTACTCCTTCCATCAAATCACTCTCAAGTTCATGAGGTGTTTCATGTGTCACTCTATAGTAAGTGAATACTTGAACCTTCACATGTATTGAACTCAGAGGTTATAAAGAACCACTGATCAAAATCATAGATCATATTAATAAATAAGTACAAAATAAAAACACTAACCTAGTTAAATTTCTATATAGAAATAAAACATTCATGGATTCTATACGGAATTTGAGTATCTAATGAAGTAAATATACCACCAATTGTTTGAAATGAAGTGAAATACTTTTGAAGTTGAAATTAATTTTAAGGGGGGTAGAATTTAATACCCTATAATTTTATATATATTTACTTTGAAATTGGGATATTCCAATATTTTACGACATGTATCTTATTTAAAAAATTCAATTTATTGGATAGATTATAACTTAAACAAAGTATAATATACTATTAAATATTAAGATGACTGTTGAAATTGTAATTTAACCATTATGAATTTTAATGTGGACATTAGAATAATAACCTCATCTATGAAATTATAAATAAATATTTAGGTGTCTCATAAAAAAATATTAAATATTTATATCATGGAATAAGTAAATAAATGTTTTAAAAATGATAAATTAAGTGTTGGTATTTTTGTGAAACATAATTTTTTTTTTAAAATTTATAATTAATATAATGATTTAATGGAAAATTTATTTCCATAAAATATATACATATATTAATATTATTTTGTCTTATTATTATAATTAAATTTAATAAGACCTTAATTAAATTTTCAAAGTGTTATAATAACGGTTATAATTTTAAAATCGGTATTTTTTTTTTGAAAAAATGATTATTTTAATTAAATATTAAATTTATCATATTTTGAATATTATTTCCAAAAAACGTTTTCCATATTTTAAATATAAACATTGAAAATGGATAAGGAGAAATTTTGGGACTTTTTTAAAATAATTGAATTTTTTGTGAATAGTGAAATATGGTAATTTATGGTATTAGATAAATACATGAATTATTTAGTCATGGATGTTGTATTATTGATTTAAGAACCATTATTTGTGATCCAAATGAACTATTTATTACACATAGTAACAAAAATCATCACTATTGATTTGTTTGAGCCAAAATAAAAATAACGTTATAAAAACACCCATCTCTTCTACTACAAATACTACTATCATCACCCCCTCTAATTAAAAATTATAATATTTTTATATTGATTATATTATACCAAATTCTTCTCCCAAAAATCTTACCCACATCCAAGAGCTTCTATCCTCAATAAAATACCAAATCCATGTGCCTTTAGGAGGTTCTCCAGGAGAAGAATTCCGGTAGTAAAACCCTCAATATTACTCTTTCAATTACATTTAATTTCTTATCATATCATCACCTCCCCTTATACAAGTGGAATGATAAATATATTATATTATATATATATAGATGTTATCATTTTAATAGAATATACATTATTATAACTTTTCCCTCCCTTTTATTCTAAAAATGAAAACATCGTCTTTGATGTGTTGATTTGCCGCCATCATAGATGATGCATTTTCATTATCCATTATCTCCATCAAGGATAGTATTAAAACCATTATTGTGGTTAAATAATAATTTATTATACATATTATAAGTTAAATAATATTCTAAAATCAAAATATAAACATTATATTAAATAAAATGTTATAAGTTCTTGATGGTCGTAAAAAATGCCAAAATAAATTAAATCATTTCTATTAATGTTTTTTTCTAAGTAATTATCCTCATAAAATATAAAAAATGATATATAAGATCATTTAAAATTATATAAGTTCATTAATAACATGTAATTTTAATTCTATAAAATTATTCTGATCCTACCTGAACATTCATACTTATATATAAGAGAACCGATCATGAAAACCATGAAAACAAACTGTCCCAGAATAATGAAATTGAATATCACAAAACATAAAAAAGTCCACACGAGATTTTAATAAATTTTAAAAAATAAAATACATATATAAAATATTTCAATTATATAATTAAATAATCTAATATTATTATCCATGACATTAAGTACAAGTGTAAAACACTTTCAAACAGAAGGTAAGGGATTTCTTAACTAAATTTGCATTCATTGGGTTAACATTCTATGTCCTTAGTTATGTTTTATCAAGAATATGTGTGAAATGAAAAATTATTGTTTTATACTATATTTTCAATTTTATTTTTTTGGTTTTAAAATTTTCACACATAATTATTTGACTGATTTATCCTCACTCCAATGATACGATCATTACAAGCAGTTTCTTATCTCACTTTTATTTATGTGAGATATTCCTTATTACCCACTTATTTCTTGTGTGTGATGTATATATTATTCCTATTTTATATATAATATAATGAATCTATTTATCTTAATGGTATTCAAATTTTCATTTCATGATTATTAATTTTATAGGGCATACAATTTAGTTGATTAAAATGTGGTAAGGGATCTCTAAAAACCATAAAATTAACCATTGGGTTACAATTTCTCTCTAGTTTCCCCTATGTAATTATTATTTATATTTATATAATTATATTAAATTATTTTTATATGTTAATTATTTTTATCTATGTCAATTAATCCTTCTTTTATGGATAATACATTTTTTAAAAGGTTCGCTTTTCAATTCATCCTCAAAGGAAAACCCAATTAAAAGTAGATTCCCAATTTCTTACCCATTATAATGTACACTCCATAATATGATTTAATACAAAATTATTTTTAATTAATAACTCATTTTATCATGAAACAATATCTTAGTTAATTTCCGGTTTTATGAAAACAATTATTCCTTTTTCCTCCTTAAAGACACTTTTATATTTTTTGTTAAACCACACTAAAGTGACTCTTTTCTAAAGTTTCTTAATCACTATTTTTACAAGTTTTCATATAAGTTAAAAATAATTTATCATTATCTCTTTTTATTTAACCTTTTTAATCCACTATTTCATGGATATGATTATTTTAGAATCTATATATCATTTTTACATATAGTGTTTACATTGATAGTTTTTTGATTAACTAGGGAAATATTGATAATTCTGTATTTTTTTATTTAATATGGATATTTTATGATGAGAAAAATTATCTATTAATTAAATAAATATTTTATGGATGATTTTGATTAGGTACCGTTTAATGAAACCTTTATGGGATAGGTATGGGTTAATGTAAGCCCCACGATACATCAATAGTTTCCTGGGATGAAATCAGCTATCAACAAATCCTTCAAATTTGTTTCTTAGAAGAATTAAAAAAATTTATACCCATTGAATTAAACTGTATTTTGAAAGGTCTTGATGTTATAATAGTTCATGTTACATAATAATTATGTGTAATAATTAATCATTTCCTGTATTTTTAATTCAGTTATTATTATCCCGAGGGTTTTCACTATGACAAAATCTATGGATGAATTTCCACTCTCAGTTTATTGGTTGTAATATGATTTTCATTTATTTACCTTTCCAAATTTATTATGACTTTTTGATTATTCTTAACTTATTATTGATTCATGTTTCTTTTGTATGTTACCCTGGTTGATCATTTGAAGTCACCCTTTTATTTTCTTCCTTCCCCAGGTTATGAAGACAAAATCTTTGAATAATTGTCAAGGAAATATTATATTTTCATTTGGTATATGGAATTAAAATTACAATAAGGTAACCATGTATACATAAATTTATTCAAGACTACTAAACTAATTAATCCTTAGGGATGTGATATCATGTATCTATACTATTATAATAAAATAACCACTGAATCTGGGTTACTGTGGTTGAAGTTATTACAAAAATAAACATGAATTGTTTGATAGATTAATTTATATAAAAACCTATGTATAAATGAACCATGAAATTGAAATAATATATTTTAATAAGATTTATATATAAATTCCTACAAAATAATCATAAAATCTTAAAATATTTTTTCATGATTAAAATGCCTACTTTTTGAAGAAATGTGCTTTTCTACAAGTCAAATATTATTATAAAAAATATATTTATCTATATTTAAAATTGATTTTAATTAAATTTATTTTTAATGTATGAATAATAGTCCATATATTAGTTATCTAATGTTTTCAAATGTATTTAAAATCATTTAAAGGTAAAAAGATTTATTTTTTATAAAACTATACTTTTGTGCATAATGTGTTTTTATCATAATAAATTTAAAAATCATTATTGATTAAAAGTTTTAATGAATTGTATAGATTATATATTGAATAAAATATTTTCAAATTTATTTTATAGTTTTTAATAGGTATGTAATTAATGTAAATTTAGTTTTTGGTTTAAAAATACATTTTCATAAAAAAAGATTTTCATTATATTTTTCATAATTATTTTAAAATTAAGTTATTCCATTTATAGGAATTTAAATTGATAAAATTTTATCAATATTTAGAGTCATCGTTTCCAAATGTTTTGATGAGGGAGATTTCATTTTTTTAATGAATAGTAAAAATAATAAAAATTTCTTTCACGATTAATGTTAAAACAACTTTTATGGGGGTTAAACTAATAGATAATGTAATAATTCTACATTAAAATGATTTATTTATTAATTTTTGATGATATTTTGACCTAATATTATCTTTATTTCAAATTATAGTCTATTTGGAGAAATGTTCAAAAGAAAGTGACATTATATTATTTAAAAGGGAACCTCTACTCCACCCTTATTCATGAATTTTGGGCCCCATATCTCATCCCAGAACTAACCCAAAACTTATTGATATATATTTGTTTTGTAATCGTTTCACTTTTCTTCACTTAAGACAAATAATTCAAGGCATAAGGTGTAAGTCAATGGATTTTTCTCAAGGAAGAAGTATAAATATTTACTGAGCTCTGTTAATTTTAATTATTTTTCAACCTTTTCTAAAATTTTTATATTGATGATAACATAATGAATCAAGTATCATCAAAATATTGGGATGCTATTATTATGACAGAACAAATATTCACCTCTTCCTTTCTATAAAATAACAAATGAATGTATCGATTGTCTGTACATGTGGATCACTATCTCCACATATAAATATGTAATGGTTAATGATTTTTCATCCCATTAAATTTCTAGTTTTTTAGAACATTCTTTGAGGATATACTGGATGGTATGAAGAAGTTAGAGTTTCAATAAATAAGATTCAATCTTTTTATATCATAAAATAGGGGTTATACCGTAAGTTTGTGTTTCACAGCTTATAGGACCATCTGGTTAATGGCTTGTGTGCTGCTGAGGCATTGAGCAGAAAAATCTTTTATTCTATAAGATGTGGTTTTGTTATTTATGTTTATCTTTACATGAGGAGCATTGAATTTAAATGGAATCTAAGTTCTCAAGGGTTTTTCTAATATAAAGGGGAATTTACACCATATGTATTGATTCCCAAGGAATTTATGTTATAAGATTTCAATTTATAACATAAATTTGATGAATTTTATGTTGTTTATAAACCTAGTTCATCCAATTATTTCATCATTCTATTATTTCTCTCTCTCAACTGTGGATAACCTTAGGAAATTTTGGAAGGCATTGTAGTTAGTCTTTCCTCACCTTGATCCTTGGGTTCCATTGTTTACGCATAGGTGACGTATGGTATGTTTATCCCCCTTTTCACATTTTTTAATATTCTTTATTATTTAAGTGATATTATATGGTGTTTTGGTTTTTGATTTGGGGTTTTTTATTTCCTTTATGTGGATAGTAAGGGTCAACGTAAAAGGATACTAAATTAGAATAACTAAAATTGATGGGTATGGGGGAGATATCACATGCCATACATATTTGATGATATTGTTGATGTGTTTTTGAATTATTATTTTAAAAAATTAATATAATAGATGTTGGAACCTCTTTTTCACTATAGTTGATACCTTATGATACCATTGTTGTGTTGTTATCTGATCATAACCTGAATAAAAGAATAAAGAATATATATCTAGTTATTAATTGGTTTCTCATAGAAACCTTGTTTGTGTGATAATTCCCATTCTAAATAAAGAGGTAATATGATAGAATCTCCTGAATAAAATTATGGAAGTTAGAATGTGATGTTGTTGTGTATGGTTTCTTAATTTTATAGTCTTGTGTGTTGTAGTATATTGTAAATTGCTGGTGATGATTGGTTGGTATTTTTAGTGGATGGGTCTGTGATGCGATGTGGTTAGTTGGTATGGATACGATGTTGATAGTTGTGTGATGTGGTGAAGATGCGCAGTGGAATGAAGTGGTGTGAAAGGTTTTTGGTGTGTTGTGGAGATGATGTGTGGAAGAGATGTGTATTAATGATGTGTGGTTGTGATGTGAGGCAGTGATGTGTGTTTTTTTCATGTGGTGTTTGTGTTGTGTGATGTGGTTAGGATGTACAATGTGTTATTATTGTGGTGATATGGCTTGGGTGATATGGCATAGAGATGATGGAGGATGTGTGGTATTGTGGTAATGGTTTTATGTGTTGGTCCAGTTGTTGTGTGGCATGGTTCTCACTGTTTTTTATTTAGCATTAGATTTATTTTTTTTCTGAATTAATAGATGAATTAGTTGATGAATTAATAAGAGTATACTATGTAAATATTTATAAAATGGCTTAGTAAATTAAATTTAGTATAACATTATTATTCTATAAAGTGGTGAACTTGTAAAAGAATGTGGGAGATGTTGCATGAATTTTGTGTTGGATGTCTGATGTATTTAATATGGTGGTGGTGGTGATTGTGATAGTAGAAGTATAGTACATTGGGGGTGACATGTTGTGTTTTAGTTTAGTTGATGTAAAACCACAGTTTGGGTGTTGTGTGTCATCTGTATATCATATATTTTAGGTTATTTCCATACATGTCCCACCCGAGTTGGATAACCTTACCAATTCTTAATGGTTCCTGGTTCAAGGTGTTTTCCCTAATATCCAGGACGGGGGTGAAGTAGATTGATGGATACCCCCTCTTCCCCACTCTTTTGTCAGTAGTGATGGACTATGTTAATTTATGTGAGATGTGGGGTGATAGACTAGATGTCTTTGGGTGAGATGAAATATAAAGTGGCAGCGATGTGATTTGATTTAAGGTGGGGGTCACGTGTAGTTGTAAGAGGGAATTATGTCGATTTCCTCCATGTTGATGATACCATACTTACTTGGTTATATGATTAAATGAGGTGTTATGGCCCAAATATCATCAAGAAAGTTGTAGTGTTGTGATACCTGATGCTAGCACATGATGTTAGAGCTTGTGGGGGTGGGTTAGGTAGGGATGTGTCCCAACCCATAGTAGAGATAGACTAGGTGTCTTTAGGTGATCTTTGATATGATTTGTTATGTGATTTGATATTTATATATGGTATGTGAGAAAAATAAGTTTAACCTTGTGGAAAAGGGGCATAAAATCTATGGGGAACCTGCATCATGGTGCCTTTATTTTTTTTGATCTTGATTCTATAGTACTATATTATATGTGTTATTTATTAAGTTATCCACCATGAGGATATTATTTTTTGTTGACTTGTCTTGGATCTTGTTGCTTATAATATAGGTTCATTTGGAAATCCACATCCTATTTTCACATGTGTAGTTGAGACATTGGTTATGTCCCTACTAAGTATACATGTTATTCTTCTATACATATATAAACTATTCTTCATCTATCAAGGAGGTCTTTGGGGATGGGGTTGGACATTACAAGCTTGGGTTAGGATTTGTTTCTAATTCTCTTCTATACAACTTGTTTAATGTTATTTTATAGATTTTTATTTGTATTGTATTATCCTTTTTCTTTCATTGTCAAATGGTTTTTGGTTTACCTTTATATTATCTTTAGAGTTTTTGATGGTTGTTTATCCTATCCCCCAATTATAATTATTATATAGGGTAATTCCTACCAAATATTGTGATATTTTTATACCCCTAGTGTGAGTCTCCAGCCTGGGGCTAACTATAGGAAAGACTCAAGGGTTATTATCTCACAACCTTCATCATAGTATCTTAGAGGGAGGGGGTTATGATAGAGTGGTATCAAAGGTGATGGTTTAGAGATAGGATGGAGTTTGGAGTTAGAAATTTTTAGGATATCATGGGTTGATAAGTAGCGGTTCCTATTGATATGGTGTGTGACATATGTAAGGGAGACTAGTTAGGACAAGGGATTTTAGGGCACCTTGTGACCCAGTGCAGGGACACTGAGCTTATTGAACAACCTAGTGAGGTGGACAAGATTGCAGGGTAGTGACCTCAGAGAGGTCATGCATCATGACTAATTGTGATCATGATGAAATTGGGTTGTGGTGATAAAATAATATGAATTAAATTAATAATCCCATGATAAAATTTCCATGCTACTAGGATTAGGATGTTCTTATTTATTTTCAGAAAATATATCTTGTTCATCATATGTTAGTGGTTTAGGAAGTTGAGGTGTGGTAGAAAAACCTAGTTGATATTTTAGGGTTGATTGGATAGGGGAGGATGAGGGTGGATAGAGAGCCTTTCATATCTTTTAGCAACAAAGTTTGTAGATGTGTGAGAGGAGTGTCTACGATTAAGAGATGGAGTACTTGTTGGAGTATATCAATATAACATTCATTATGATCTAAGAACTGGATAAGTTATGGGTGTCATTGGTAGTTATTAAATTTCTTGGAGATTTATTTTAGTGGGGTATTCTATTTCTCTTTAACCCTAAGGAGGAAGATGTGTTATGGTTATAATTTTAAAGGGATTTCAATTCAGTTATTCTTTCATTAATGGTGGAGGTGAAGTAGTGGTGGGTGTTTTTATCTATTAATTATAGGAGTCTATGTTTTAAAGAGTTTAGGATTTGGTTTGAGGACATTTTTTATTTTACATGATGTTTCCATGGATGTGTATTCTATAGTGTGGTGTCTAAAGAGGTCCTTTGACCTAGTTATTAGGTATATGATCACACAATTTATGGTTTTGACATATCTTGAGTTATATAAAAAGGTTGAGGTTGTTGAGTGTATTTTTTCTCTAGGATTTGAACCTCATTAGAGTGGCCATCATGGGGTTTTAAGAAGTCAGGCTTTAGGAAGTGGGTCATAGGGGTTCAATTTGTTAGGGTTCTAGTCAGTGGGGAATTAACCATGACAGATCTATTTTTATTCTTCTAGGGTAGTGGGCCCCCAATTACCTATCAAAGGTTTCTCATGTTAATGTTATATCTATAAAGGACATAAAAATCATCAAAATAAGTGTTCGAACATTCATGGATGCTAGTTTCATGTGAGAGTTATGGACCCTTTTCAGCAACAACAACAATATCCTCTAAAACAGTTTTAGTGTAAGGTACCACCGACGCATTGTAAAAAACTGAGGGAATATGGTGTTGGCATTGGGAATATTTTAATGATCCCTAACTATAGAGACCCAGGCTAGAGAATTTATTTTAAGGAAATTAATAGAGAGGAAGAAGAGCTAGGTGTGGTAGATGAACTTGTTATAAGTGGAAGCACTATTTGATAAAGGAGTTATTTGGGTTACATTTTTTATCGTATACCCTTGTGCGTGATTTGTTTTATATAGGAGGATCACACTATTTTAACACTCTATATTTGTTCAGTTCATTAAGAGAGAACATAGAGTGGCTTCCATTCCACTCGTGTTATCTACACCGGTTGGAGGCCAGGCTTCTATATTTGATGTTTCTTAGACATGTAGACTTTTTATGGGGAAGAAACAATAAATGGTGGAATTATTCGTACATCATATATATCCATATGATGTTATCCAAGACATGGGTTGGTTATATTCCATGTATGAATTAATTTAATACTTTCTAAGGATTATTTTTTCCGATGTGGGAGGCCAATGAGTTGTGTTCATTGGTGAGGGAGGTTATTAGATGGGTGGCATGAATGTAGAGACACTTTCCCATCATTTATGAGAGATTTAATAATATGTTAAGGTTGAGGGTGTTCCTAGGGTTGTGTAGGATTTCATGGATGTTTTCCTAGATGAGGTTTTTTGTAATTACCCTTTGACACGACATCGAATTTCGGATAGAGTTGCAGTCAGGTGTATATATAATTTTAGCGAATCCCTATTGGACACTGCCTATGAATTTTTGTGAGTTGAGGTTTTATGTGGATGATATGATGTAGAGGTGTTTCATCTAACCTAGTGTATCTCCTCGGTGTTCCAAAGTGTTGTTGTTCAAGAAGGTGGGTAGTGGAATTAGGTAGTGTATAGAAAACCATAAGTTTAATTTGGTAAAAGTTAAGAACCATTAACCTCACTTTTGGATAAATGATATTTTTCAACCAGTTGAGAGGGGATTCTTGGTTTTTTGACGTCTATTTGTGGTATAGATATAACTAGTTGAGTGCGAAAGAAGAGGATATGTAAAAGACTACCCTTATGGGAAATTATGTTCACTTTGATTTTGTATACATACTCTTCGATGATAGAAATGCACCAATCATTTTACTAGGAATCATGAACTACATGTTACATGACTTCAGTAAAAAAAATTTAATAATGTTCATCAAGGATATCATGATTTACTCAAAGTTATAGGAGGACCATATCGACTATCTCAAAGTTATCCTATAGGTCCTTTGACATCACCAGCTCTATGGAATGATTTCCAAGTGTGAGTTCTGGACAATAAAGGTGTTCTTCCTTAGATTTTTTTTGTTTTAATAGTGTGTGGTATAAGACCCATAAATGATAAAACAATTTATTTCTTATTAAGAAACTAATAATGTAGTACAGTTTCTCACATTCACTTTTCTCATAGGTTATTATTTGAGGTTTCTATCAGGTTTTTCTTGGGTTGTACTCTAGTTGACCATATTAACCAAGAAGGACTAGGATTATGTATAGACTAATCAGTGTTAGAAATAAATTAGTTATTTTAAAGAGAAGTTGGTTAGGGATTCAATGGTTCAATTTCCTAAGGAGGTTTTGTTTTTTATGTTTTTTCAACACTTACCATATAATTAGGGGATGAAGATTGACCTAGGAGAAAGTGGTGATACTATATGGGTATAGGTAGTTATATCCCCATGAGTGAAACTATTTTAACCATGATCTAGAGTTGGTGAAAATTGTTTTTTCACTAAAATTTTGGAGACATTACCTCATTAGAGAGCACTTTGTGGGTTTCATAGATGAAAAGATACTTAAATATGTTATATCTAAGTAGGATAAGAATATAATCCAATGAATGTGTATGTAGTTTCTTCTTGATTATGATTTTGATATCTATTACACCTCAAGAAATGGGAATTTTGTTACTGATGCGTTGAGTGAGAAGTCCCAAGGGGGTCTATTTTGGGAGTCTATAGGTGTTTGCAAAGGGATAGAGGAGCTTAAAGTCATGAATCCAAAATATTGGAGAGATTAGTGGTCATTATTTCCTTTTCCATATGACTATGGATTCAACCTTGTTTTTGTTGGTCTAGGAGTCTTAGTGGGTATACTTAGAGGTAGATGGGATGTATGATCCTGTTGTCTATTGAGACACCCTGAATGGATGGATGAAGGATTTTTGGAACCATATGTAGTTCTAGGAGTGATTTTTTATTTATTAAGGTGATGTGTTAGGGAGTTAATAATGATTTTCATATCTCACCGTTAGTGGTACATCCCAATGTGAAAAATATATATCATGGTTTGAGGAGAAATCTTTGGTGGTCAGGGATGAATTGGTTTGTGGAAGAGTTTGTGGTGAGGTTTCTAGTCTATAACAAAGTGAAAGAAGAGAACTGTGTTCCTAAAGGTTTGTTAATGTCCATTTATTTTCCTAATAGGAAATGATAAGAAATATCTAAGGATTTAATTATTGGTTTACCCTAGGATTAGGGAGGTTGTGATTCCGTTTTGGTGATAGTGGAAACACTGATAAAGTCGGCCCATTTTCTAGAGACCCATGAGTTATGTGTTTTAGATGTTTTGTCAAGGAAACATATAGATTATGTGATTAGGATCTACAGGGTAATGAATACCGTCATTTATAATTAGGATCCTTGTTTTAAATCATGATTCTTAAAGCAATTTTAGTCTGGTTTCGACTCCTAGTTGTGCCTTAGAAATATTTTATACCCTTATAAAGTTGGATAGATGGAGTGGATAATCTAGATACTAGATCATGTGTTCTATGACTGAATCCTATACTTTAGTGTATCATGGGTAAGGAACTTTAATTCAGTCAAGTTTTCATACAATAACTTCTACAACCCATTCATTTGAATGTCCCCAGTTGAAGAATTTTATGGGTTGCTATGTCATTCTCTATGGTGATGGATGGAGGTTGCAACGTTTGTAGTTCTTGGTCCTAATGTGGAGTAGAGCATGACCAAGAAGATATTTTTGGTTCTAGATTATACGAGAGTAACATAGGATAGTGATAAGGAAAATTTTGATTGTAGGTGGAGCCCCTATAGTTTCAGTTTAGAGACCTTGTGTTCTTGAGTATTTCCACTTGACGTGGCTAGAGGAGGTTTGAAAAGGGGAGTAAGATTTCTCCCAACATTATATTTCCCTTGAAGGTGTTGGGTAATTTTGGTGAGGTTTCCTATTGGTTGTCATGTCCATCATGTTTAATAGTTTCACATTTAATTACACTTGTCCAAACATTATCAGTTTCTTCACAATTACTTTGACATCATTGAATGGAGAGTTTTTTATATCAAGGATGATGCGACGTTCGTGGAGGGGCTAATAGAGATCCTGAATCATTAGGATTAGGTTCCTTGTGGATAGAGAATTTCATTTACTTGTTTGTTATGGAGTTATAGTGTCTTATAGGAGAGTACTTGGGGGAGAGAGGCATAGATGCGTGCCCAGTACCCAGAGCAATTTTGAGTTTTGTTATACCCCTGACCTTTATTTCTTATGATGATATGTTTGTATATTTCTATTTTCTGAAATGTTTTGTTTCCGTTGATGTGTAATGTGTGATATGTGATAAAGCTTCCATCATATGAAAATGGGAAAACCAGATTCAAATTTTAGATATATTATACTTTGACCCGATAAAAACCATGTGATTGAGTATGTGTCACCCAAAGTGGATAATATCTTGACAATAAAGATATGATTACTTGATTTGTGTTCTTGGGGAGGTGTTTTATTTTGGTTATAGTGGTGGTCGGTTTGGGATGTATGGAGGCTGATTTTATTGTGTTGAAATGTGTTGGTTTGTGGATAGTTTTAGATGATTTGGTATTTTTTTGGTGAGAGGTGTTAATGTGGTTGTGTGGGATATTTTTTGGGTATTTTGGTTTGGCTTGTTTAGGCTAGTGGTGGTGTTGATATATAACATGATCCATGAGAAGTATATTTTGGGGTGGTTTTTTAGAAACCTTTCCTTTCCTTTTGGATTTGTTTTGATACTCGATGACAATAATTATTGCAGATGTATCTAATGTAATGGTATATGACTTTTTAGATCATTAAATCCCTAGATTTGTGGTATGAACATGATTTGAGGAGGTTTAAGAGGTTACAGGGGATTAGGTGCTTTATTAAAGATTTTTAAATCTTTTTTGGTCATAAAAGTGGGGTTACACTATAATTTTGGTATATAAATATTGTAAAGCCAACTATTTTATGTCTTGTGTGAATATGAGGTGTAAAGTATTAAATGTTTTTACCCCTTATGAAGTTATTTTACAACAAAATTTTATTCTATCTTAAAGAACCATGAATTTTGATAGAATCTATGTTCTTGAGGGTTTTACCTCTTGAAAGGGGAATTTATGACATAATTTTTATGGGCCCATGGATTTTTAATGTAAACTTGTAATTTATTCTATAAATTTTGTAATTTACTAGTAATTTATATACCTAATTTAGATGATTATTTTACAATTTGGCCATCAATATCTCTCTTGATTGTGGAAAATACTATGCTATTTTGGGAGGATTTCCAATCTATCTTCCATGTCCTTGATCCTTTTGTTTTTATGGTTTCTTTTTGGGAAGAAACCATATGTTCTTCTCCATTTTCCTACTATTACCATTTAATTCTTATTCTGGGGATCTACTGTGGTGTTGTGGTTTTAATTTTGGGGCCAGTTGGGCTCTGATTTTTATGATCCGTTGATACGGTGTAGGTTGTTCTGTCATTCCCACACATGCTTGTGTTTTTAGGTTATTTTATCTTCACACTAAAATGAATTGTCAGATAAAAAAGATTTTTTGAGGTATGATATCCTTGTTTTCTCCATTTATATATTCTATGTGTGGGGATTTCATGTTTTTTATTTCCTTTGGGTAGATAGTAAGTGTTATCATAATAAGATAATAAATTTACATAATTGAAATTAATGGGAATGTGGGAGATATCTATTGCGCTATTACTTTGATGATAATCTGGATATGTTTGTGAATTCTTATTTACAACAAAAGTAAGAATTTTTATTAAAGAGGCAAGAATTACACTGTAGAAGAAATTCCATAGGGGAATAAATGATATAGGCCAAGGGTATCGACCAAAACTATACTCACACACTCAGAAGAAAGGGATCACAAATTAGAAAAAAATGAAGTTGTCAGTTCTGGTTCTTTGAGAATAAATGAAGTTGAACACCTTATTACCTTCTCTCCAAGTGTGATAGATCTCCACCTGAATATTTATAAGTTTATTAATTATCCATATTAGTTGAATTTTTGATTCCAATAATGAAAATAATGATTGTCTGGTACCTTGTTTTCACTATAGTTGATATATTATGAGGCCCTTATTGTGTTGTTTTCTAATAGCTTTATGAATAAAAGGATAAAGAATGTATATATGGTTAATAATTGGTTTGCCATAGATACATAGTTTTTGTGATAATACCCAAGCTAAATAATTAGGTAATGAGATAAAATACCCTGATGTTTTTTTGAAGATGGAATTTGTTTTGTTATATATGGTTTCTTTGTTAATATTTTTGGTGTGTTTCAGGCTACTGTGATGTGGTGGGGATGTCCAGATGGGTATTATAGTTTTTGGGGGATTTCATTCGAAGTAGTTGGCTAGAATGGATTCTATGCGGGTAATTGTGTGATCTGTTGATTATTTGTAGTGGTGGGATGTGGTGCACATATCATGTGGTGCACATTGGCGATGATGAGTGGTAGTGTTATCTTGAGATGTTATTTGGTAGTGATGTGTGGTGGTGTTGTGTGGTTTATGTGAGAAGTGTTTGTATTTTGAGATGATGTTGGGATGTGCAATGTTTTGTTTTTGTGGTGATATGTCTTGTATGATGTTGTACAATGACGATGGTGTGTGTGCGGTGTTGTGGACAATGTTTTGAGAGTTGGGAAATTTTTTTTGCAGTGTATTTGTGATAGTTTCTATGTAATCCACAGAATAAAACGTGTTTCTTCATGAATATATGGATTTTTGATGAATGCATAAGATTTTAAATTATAAATATTAATTAATTGTCTTAGTAAGTGGAATCTATTTTAAATTTTTTAATCTATAATGTGGTGAAACATGTAAATGAATGTGGGAGATGTTGTGTGAATTGTGTGGTGGTCATGTGGTGAATTGTATATATTAGTGGTGGCAGTTGTGATGGTTGATGTGCGGTACAATGGTGGTTATGTGGTGTTTTATAGTTCATTTTATGTGAACGCATAGTTTGGGTGTTATGTTTAATCTATATGTTATGTATATTTTTTTATTAATATATGCTCCCCACTTGAGTTGGATAACCTTACCAACTATTAGTGGTTATGGGTTCTGGGGGTTTTCCAAAACATCCAAGTTGTTAGTGATATGTATAGACAACTACATCACTTTCCCACTCATCCTTCTATAATTTTGACAATGGTTTATTTAAGAGACATGTGGTGTGATGTCTCATATTCTTTTAGGAAGGATGAGATTTGATGAGGTAGTGATGTGATGTGATATATGGTTGGGGTCATGGATGGTGGGAGGAGGGAAAATTGTTGATTTTATTCATGATCATGATACCCTACTTCATTGGTTATATAATTATATGTGGCTTTTTGACATAGGTGTCTTCAGGTAAGAGGTTGTGTGGTGAGTCTTAATGCTAGCACATAATGTCAGAGCTTGTTTGAGTGGGGTACGTAGGGATGTGTCCCAGACTAAGTCATATATGGCCTAAGTATCTTAAAGTGAGATGTGATGTATGGTGGGTGAGCTATGGTGAGTTTGGGATAGTTAGTGGAACTTTCTTGGATTTATTGTTCTGTTTTTTCCACTAGAGCATTTGCATACCCTTTTCACATGTTCACTTATGAACTTGGTAATGACCCTACCAAGTATACATGTAATTATCAAGCTATGTATATAAATTTATTTTCATGTTTCCAAGAATAATATTATAACTGATATAACAATTACTAGCTTGGGTTTTGAGATTTGTTGAATTGATGTCATAATACATTTCTCTTTGGTATATTGTATAACTTTATTTGTATTTGATTATTCTTTTTCATGCATTGTGGGATGGTTTTTGGTTTAAATTATTATTATATGTTGAAGTAAATTGGTGATTTTTATCATATTTATTGATCCTATTTTATTTCAGAGGGTAATTCCACCCATATATGAGGGTTTATATTCAATAAGTGAAATTCATCAACCCATGGATAACTGGAGGTGGGACTCATGGGTCATCATATCCCTTCATTTATTACGATATCTTTAGAGGGAGGGGTAATTACATTATATGATTAATTTTCCATCACTAACACACATTAATAGATATAATAAATTATTTAATTAAAATATATAATATTTATGTTCTAGTTATTTTTCTTGAATGATAAATATGATTTTTTTCTTTCCTTCTTATCTTTATAAAATGAAAACAACGTTTAGCCATACATTTGGACTACCATATCAATTAATAGTATAATTAATTTTTCACTCTCTACCTTTCATGGATAATTATAAACACATATATAATTAATATATATGAAATTTATATCTTGACTAACATTTTTTAGATTATAAAATCACAATATTAGTATAAGGACATGAATATCCAAACTAAAACTTTCATGAAAAAAACTATTAACCACTATAAAGGATGATTAAGAACTATTAATATTAAATGGGTGTTTAAATATGAGAAACAGAACATATATGACATTAAAATTATTTATATGGTTTTATTCTTGAGTTATAATAATTTTTTGTTAATTATATAAGATGTTATAGCGTTTATAAAGAATGTGGGACCTACAGTAAGGGTTTTATGTGACAATATCAGTTTCTATGAGGATTGTTCTGGATTAAAATTTTTATGATTAAATTATATTATATATTTATCATGAATTTCATTTATTTCATTATACAAGGGTAATTTCTATATATTAAAAGTTTTCATATCATTTTTTATCTCTACGTAGTCAAAATTAAAACCCAAATATTGTTAAAGAAAACAGAAATTGTTTCTCTATAAGGTCAGATATTTCTTCTTCCATGTCAATGTTTTATATAAAAATTATTTAATACTCTTATTACTAATATCCAAAGATTTATTAAAATAATTTTTAACAATGTATTAATTTTTCCAAAAAAATCAAAGGATTCTTCTTGTCGTTTTCCAAACGAGGTTATTTCTAATAAAGGTGTGAAAAAATATTTTTCATATAAACTAACTTAATGGATTTTTTAATATTCTTGAATAATAATTTATTTGAGGATCCATTTATATGTTTTCATGTATCTTTTCAAAGAAACTTTTTCCTCAATGTTTTTTTACATTTTTAGATTTGAAATTAATGATTTTAAATTGAAAATGGGAATTTTTCTCATGAAATATTCTAGTTATCTTCTAAAGTAAAATTCCATCTTTGATAACATCTATTGATTTTACATATAATTAACTTGGGATATAATATATGAAACAATATTTATTATATATCTATGTGTTAATTGATTAATAAGATCAAATCTCAATGAAACCTTTTTTATTTCTTGTGGGTTAAGATATGATGAAATGATTAATGTTTTAATGATATTGTCACGTATAAATGAATGGATTATTAATTTTTTATGGGTGATTATGTTATAGAGAACAAATTAATTGGGTAAATATTAATGTTTTATGATCTCAAAGGGTATGTAGGAGGTTATCCCAAGACCAAAGATGATATATAGGTGGTCATTAAAATATGAAAGAAAGTATATTGCTGGTTATCCCATGGATAACATATAATGAATGTCTTTTTATATAGTCTTTCCACACGATTTATATGATTTGATTAATCCACAATTTTTTTTCCACTCTCTATAAACGGTTCGTAGAATTATGATATGATATAATGGAATATGATCTTATATTCATTTATGATACATGTTATATGATATGCTAAACCTTGATCTCATTATTATGATATAATAATTTATAGTTATGATTTTAAAATAGAAATATTATATTCTTAGACCCTTATGATCATGTTATACTTTTATGTGATCATTGAATGATATCTCCCATGTTTTTCCTTATTGAGTATCTAATCTCACCATTTATTATGTTTTCTTTTCCCCATGATATAAGGAATGATTTTATGTATGATATGTCTATGAAGGTTTCATGCTATGAAGAGCTTAGTGGTAGATGATTTAGATCTTTTTTGTATTAGTTTTTATATACCCATGTTTCCCAAGACACTACTTATTTTACTATTCTAGCAGGGATCATAATGACATGAAATGAATATTTATCTAATAAGATGAAATAATTATGTATGAAGTGATATGGTTTCCTTAATTATGACCCTCAATGTTAAGTATTCCATTCTTTGAATTTCACTCTAAGTTTTAAATTTAGATCTTACCACTGTCAATCATTAATATCCTTATATTTTTAAGTTATCAAATATATTGAGTCCCATCTAGGAGATGATAAATCAAATTGATTTTGTTTAAGAAGAATATTAGTACTAAATGAATATATTGAAGATAAATATTTTATCAGCAGTTATCATGATGTAGAATAAAATAAATGAATCCTACATTTTTATAAGTTTAGTTAAGTTAGGATAGTGTTAAATTTAAAATGTAGTGTCATGAAAGAATATAATGTGTGATTGAACTGATGTTTTACAAATAATTCTATGCATGAAACATTGGAATTATAATTTTTACTTTAGAGTTTTCATGAGATGGAATTTCTATGCTAACTCATTCTTAATTAACTATATAGGAATATGATGTTGATATAATAGTGTATCATGTTAAAAAACTTGATAATAATTAGAACATTAAATCATTATAATGAACTATATTAAAATAACATTACAAATAGAATACTGTATCAAGATTGATCCATAGCGATAAAATTTCTATTTTTTACTTTATTAGTTCATTTTATTGCATATTTGACCATCTTTATACATCCATTTTTATTTCATTATTACAAATTTGAGGTTTTTGAGTTTTTATTCGTTAATTTATTTCACCATTCCATTTACTTTTAATTAGTTAAAAATTTATACCTATAAAATAAAGGTGTTTTTAATCATTATATAATCTTTGATAAGGTAAATGTTTTTTTGGTTCTGCTATCTAACTAAAAAACAATGCTGAATCCCCTAAAAAAGTTAATATATAATATGATGCACACCACTGAAATAGTTGGGAGGATGAGAAAAGTGTATTTGAAATTTTTCCATCTACATTATAAAAATTATACATTCTTTACCTTTTATACATTTAGAAATTTAGATTTTTAATAAGGACAGTTAGTAGATGTTGACCTTAGAATATGAAATTATTTGAAAAATATTATCTAGTTATTAAAAGTTATAAAATCAAGGGAAATAATTAAATTACAAGAAAATTTTAGATATTTTTTTATTTAGAATATGATCTGGTTATTATTTAATGCTAATAAGGATTTTTTTAAAATGATCATTTACACACAGGAATTTAACTAGTTAGTGAATATTTCAATGTCTCGTATTAATATGATTTGAGTTTGGAATTTTAAGGGATTCATAGAGAACACTCGATTGAAAGAGTAAGTTCTTAGGGGAAATTTAACAGAATCATGCCAAGAAATTTGAATATAACTAAACTATGAATAACACCAAATAGAGGGTACAAGTGTTTATACTGTAGGGGAACATCAAGTTGATGATAGATAAGTATAAGAGGATAAAATATCTGAAGGGGGGGTTCTATTACTATTATATTTACTTTCTAAATAAATATTTCAAATAAAATGGATTTTATACTAATTACTAAATTAATATGAACATGCTTATACTTATAATAAAATTCTTCCTTGTAAATTTGTTTTTGAGGTATGTTCTCATTTTTATTCAATTTTTTCTATTAATTTAAAAGAATTATATTAATTCTTCTTAGTTTTCTTATCTTTAAGAAAATATAATTTTGAAATAAGATAAGTTGGGATATCCTGAGATACATACACCTAGATTTGGTGCTGAAAACATATTCTCTATATACCTATATTTGATACCAATAGAAGAAATCCAATTTCAACCATCCAAAGTTACAATATTTTTATCCAATTTTGAGTAAAATACAAACCCAAGACCCTATAGGTTTATAGTTTTAGGGAATTACAAAAACCCCTTTACATAACACAACCCATTTCTTTCTCATTAAATTGAAATTTATCCATTATACCAAGATTTTATAATTATATACGAATACCTCATCATATACTACAAAACTATACACATGAGACCCTTCAAGTGTTATCATACTTAATACATTTCTTCATATCATAGGGAAATAAAAACATAAGAAAGGCTGGGATGAGATTCTCAGTAAGAAAAAAACAGACATCAATTGATGATCACATATAATCATAATATGAGAATAAGAGTATGATAAAATTATAATAACTTATTAAATTCCTAAAAAATAATACAAATATCATATATCATCAATCTTGGAACCAAAAATTGTAATAATAAAAGATATGTGTTATACGAGTGATGAATCACCAATATTAAATCATGATTCATGAGACCTTCTCAAAATAATTAGGACATTTCATTGGAGTTTATTGTATAATCAAAAACATAGAAATTCATTTCAATAAAAAAGTCTCACTTCCAATACCATCATCACATAGTGAAAAAGTTCCCATAAGGGATTGGGTTCAATCCCCCAATAACTTTTCATTCTTCTAATGTGTTAAATCCTCATCTTATTTCATATTATCTCATGAGATATCAATATTTTCATAATTTATTAGAGTTCTATATAATAATTTTCCTAACAATCATACAAGGAAAACTATATATATATATATGTTACATAAGATCATAAAAACAATAATCACTTCATCATGACATAATTAACCCATGGGAATGAAATGAGTTTCATTTTTAAAAAACATTCAATAAAACATCTTTGGAATGGAACCAGGATATGCCATAAAATAATATTCCTAGTGAATTATAATAATCCTTAAATAATGTTGATATAGATGAAAATCACCTTTATAAGAGAATAGAAACTATGCTTTAGAAATCCGAAGAAAAAACTGAGTTATTTTGGAATATTTTTTCAAAACTGAAATTCCTTATAAAATTGGAATATGAATTTATTTTTAAAACCATTTAAAATTATAATATAATATTAATGAAAAATTAAATGTAATTATAGTGGGAAATTTTCTTCATGAAACATATATTTAAAAAAAATTCTCTTAATAGTTTTGTAAATCAAGTCACAAGTGAGTCATATAGAAAAAGATTCCAATGATTCATTTTAATCAATTATAAAAAAAGTCACAGGTTATATAAAAAAAAATTTCAAACAGTTAAGTTAATATAAAATATTCAATAATAATATCGATATTTATTTAAAATATTTATGATTAAAAAGGAAAAATAAGGATGTCTTTTATCAAACCATTTTCTCAATGTTCTCAATAATAAAGATATAAAAAAAGGTACTAAAACTTTAAAATATATAAAATAAATAATATTTGAGAAAATTTAAGGTATTTATGAGTTAAATAGAATATAATTTTTCTTACTAAGATTGGATCATAAACAATATTGATTGGAAGAGGCATTGAAACAAAAAACGTTTTAGATTGGGTAATATCTAAATCAAAACCCTTGGAAGAGATAAACTTAGATATATTTCTAATGAACTATAATTTTCATGAAAAAAAATACATTTATGTGTGGTATATACACCATAAAAATGGAATAGTATGCTGAATATAGAATGCATCTCAATGATGGGAAATTGAGATGAGGAAATCCCTACAATATTGGTATCTCTTAAATCAAAATACCATTCAAGATAGAATTTTAGATTCACTTTAAGATCCATTTATTGTAATTAAATATGATAAAGACAAATTTATATCATAATATAAACCACACTATATAAAATAAATGGGGAATATGGATTATGTCTCATTGAAATAAAAGTTAGTATTGAAACCCTTACCTCTTCTCTCGAATCACTTTTTATGTGTTCAAAACTATTGTATAATAAAATTGAATTTATTTTTCTTTTATACCATAACTATATTTACACTTATGATAATATATATCATCCACTAATAATTTAAAATTACCCTTTAATAACAATTATCCATTAAAATCAACATTCATGGTGTAAACTATTCTGTTTCTATATTTGTTTTATTTCAACATTGCTTGTTCATGCACCATTATCATAGTACCAGAATATTTCAAACGTCCAAATATCCTATTTATTAATTATATATAATTTGAAAACTATCCATGTAAGTAGGTGATGAAAAATGGAATACCTCACATCATGTATATTGATGTCCGTACATACACATGCGCGATGTTTTCATTTTCCAATGAATAGAAAGAAAATAATGTAGATAATAATTTATTAATTTTTTAAATAAAAATAATATCATAAATATCATATATATTCATTAAATTTATCCTTATACCCATCCATGAATAATGGTGATAAAATATAAAATTCTTCTCTTTAATGGATACAGTAGTATGTACGTACGTATGCACGACATTTTAATTTTTCATTACATAAAAAAGAGATATAAAATGGTTGCAAAATTAAAATTACAATATTTTAGTATAATAAATAATTAGATTTTATTTGGATAATATGTTTATAAAATATTTACTTTAGGTGAAAGAATTAAAAAACATTAAATGGATTGATAAACAAAAAATACCTATTCTTATGGTATCCTCCTTTTGATTGAACATAGGGCCTTCAGAAGAGAGGCCAAAGGTCATACCAAGGCTTTAGAAACATTGTATGGAAATTATAGAGAGGGATTTGGGTAGAGGTTTGAGATAAAACCAAACTCGTATATTACTTAGTAGTAGTTTTATTATGTCACATTTTATAGGAAAAACTATGATTATTTAGTAAATATTTCCTTTAATGTTGTTTAAAGTAATTTTTGAAAATTTCAGGTGGATCGAAAATGGACTGCAGGATTCAATTAAAAAAACTCTCAGTCTAAAATATTCTCTTGTAATATTTTGACGTTTTCAAATTAATTTATATAATATTTGTTTCTATTAAATATCATTAAATTCATTTTAAGACCATTCAAATAATATTTCTTCGAAGGAATCAAGTTAATAATGGAGTTAAAATTTTAATATTTTAAAAATTAGCTTTCATTTTGGATGTTAAAAATTATTAATGTCTCTAAATTGTCCAAAAGACATCACTTTTAATTTTTTTTAAACTATTTAGTTTTATTTTTCTCTAAATCACAGAAGTGCTGCATCAGTGACGCATAAGAATTTTTTTTAATTATAAAATCACCAGAAAATTTTAAAATTACTATTATAAATATAAATTACTCATAAATTTTTATTATTCATATTAATTCATATAGTATATTTATTTATATAGTTATTATGACAACATAATATGTGGGAGAGAGTGACATATGTAATAACTCTTAACTTAAAATAAAATAATGTTTGAAATCAAGGGAACATGGTATAAAATTTATAGATATTTAAATATAATAAGATGATGGTAAAAATATACCAATAAAATGAAATAAATTCATTTTTTTGAGATATTTTGGACTTATCACATAGTTTAAGCCTCGTTTTACACATTTTCCCCATTATTGTGGTAATAACTTTTACCATGATTACTATTCATCACGACTAAAAATAAAATTGATTATATTACATAATTTAAATATGTAGATTACACTTATGGAATAAATTTTTTGAGATTAAATTTACATATATTTTCAAAATAAAATTTAATATAATTCATAAAAAAAAGATGAAAAACAATTTAAAAAATGCTAATTTTAAGTCTAAAAATGATTTTAACCTAAAATTATAAATATTATATATTATAATGACTTCATTTAGATTATAATTAAAAATTATAAAGTTATATCACATTTGGTTTTTGAAAAAATAGATTTCCACATTCCAACCACGCTATTAAATATCAAGAACTGACTCTAGTATCTAATTAGAATGAAATATAATTTAGGTTCCAAAATAACTTTCTTGGGTTTCAAATTCAAATAAAAAATGTAATGATTATGTTTTTATCATTGAATATTGGAGTGTGAGTTTGGGTATAGTACAAACACTAGGCCTCTAACATTTTCATCAAAACCAAAGATAAGTGGATCATTAAAATATAAACATTCTGTTGAAATTTTTAATGTCTTATGAAAAATTAGATTATTCAATAAATAATGAAAATACCGATTTCTATTAAAAAATATTTGTTATTTTAAAATATTTAAAATTTAAAATTATATTTTCGATTTTTTTTAAATTTCATTATTTTATTTTTTATTTTAAATTAATTATGTGTTTTAAAATAAATTTTATAATTTAATTTTGTATAAAAACATTTTACATTTAAGAAGGACATTTTTATGAAAAACATTTTTTTGTCATGTTTTCCTATTTTGATTTTAATTTAAATTTGTTAACTTATGTAACATGATTATTTTAAATATTATATATTAGGAATCATGAGGTAAAATATTTTATAAATAGGTTCCTATAATTCTTTTGTGAATAAAAACCATTGTAATTTTTTCCACAATAGTAATGTTTAAATCTAGTAATTAAAGTTAAAAATAAAATGATAAGGACTAAAAAATGGACCTAACACCTTTTAAAATATTATTATATCATTATATATCACAATAAACATCAAAATGTATAATATATGGTGTTTTTTTCCATTTTTATGTGATTATGACCATTATAATATTTTTTTGTATGTAAAAGTAAAAAATGGAAAACTAGTTGTTTTGATATCTATAACATTTTTAACATCGAGATAATAAAAGGATATGTTCAGTTATAAATATTAAATTGAAATATAAATGATTTAAAATAATCATGTAATTTTTTATTTTATATTAAATAAATAATTACCTTAAATTCCAACACAATGCTGACTCTGTAATTATTCAATTGCTAGAAAAAATAAAATAAAATAATTTTAAAAATATTAACAGTGGTATAATTTGGAACAATTAATGTGGTCTATGAATTTTTAGGATAAATATAAAAATTTAGTGGTGTATTTAAATATTTTATTATAATTTCATTTTTTATATTGATTTTATAAATTTCAAAGTAAATGAATAGTTCTTAAATTTACATTATTGATATTTTTTGAATATATTATTTTATTAAGTGATATAAAATGAAAAGAATGATATCCTAAACCAAGTGATTAATATGTGGTTGAAAATATAAACCATGTACCATTTTGGGCCTTTTTTCCATTTATAGTAACTATCACGGCCCTCAACAATTAAAAAACAGTCTTGTTGCGGTAAAGGTGATAAGGGTTAATAAGGGTTAAAATCAAAAGATAAATTTACAAAATAGTAATTAATTGTCTAAATGTAATTTTATGATATTTTTCTGACTAATACTCATATTATCTTAGTATAATATCAATTTGGAACCATTTGGATATAAAAATTAATTTATATTAAATTCGTATTCTATGAAATTCCAAGAGCACCCCTCCCCTCTCTTATAAATAGAAACCTATTCTTCCCATTTCAACACACCTCATGAAAACATAATTTATGAAATACATACCCAAAAACCTTCCTAACATTCCTACCCATATTCTAGAGTTATTATTATGTGATGAATACCACCCTTAGAAGGATTATAATGTAAAAACAATGCAGGTTATCCGAAAAAGATGAATAGTTCATAACCTGGAGTTTTCATTTTATTTCTTATTCTACATATATTAAATATTATCCAACCATTCTTAGAGGATAAAATAATTATCTATCTGATACATATATTTTATTATGTTACTGTAATAACCTATATTCATCTCCAACCTCCATCCAATGGGAAATGAATCTATCGTTCGCATGTACGGTGGACTAAAGCCTCACACCCAAATTTAATTCATTTTCCATCACTGCCTCTAACGACTGGTTATTATAATGGAATTTATATTTTTATATGATATTAATTAAATATTTATCATTATAAAAAGAAAATATATCATTTAATTTCATACCTTTCCATTCCACAATGAATCATAATGTTGTTCTTGTGTATGTGTGGACTACCACCTCCACACAGTGGTGTGATTCATTTTTCATCACCACATAAATTCAATGTTATATATATGTCTATTTAAAAAATTTCATGTTAATTATAAAATTTTAATTATGTAAATATAAAATAACACATACCTTATCTCTACAATGATCATTGAAAAATTGAAATGTTACTCATGTGTATGTACGACCTACGATCGCATGATTGTAATATAGTTAATTTTTCCTAACAATATTACATTGTTGGTTTCAAAAATATAATTTATGTATAAAATTTTAATTATTTCATTATTATTACCCTAGATATTATGGAATAATCAACCCTTTTACCACAGTAAAAACATCAATGTTGTTTTGAAATTATAGACCAACTGTTCTTAAAATAACCAATGTGGATTTAGCTGATTAAGTAATAAAAAATGAAATTGTAATAAATGAAAAAAGAATTTAATAATAAATTAATAACCCTATAACAAGGTTCTTGGATAATTAAATAATTTATATATGTTTACTATATAATAGTTAAAGGAGATATATTGAAAGTCTAGACTCGTGGTAAGGGATTTCCTCTAAATTTCCTTTCATTTGAAAATATTTTATTATTTTGCACCTAATTTATATTATATGCTTTATATAAATATCATTTTACATATTATATATTGAATAATAAATAAATAATTATATTTTACTTTACAATTTGATTTATTTTATCTAATGGGATTTTACATGAAAGTTACCATGTGGTTAAGTGTTTCTAAAAAAAAATTCATTTCCTTGGGATATATTAATTATTTATCTAAACTATTATGCAATGATTATGTTTGAGTTTATGTCACAATTATATTATTTTATATTTCCACTTTTTTTTATTTATATTTATATACATAGTATCTCCACCAGTTAATTCTCAATTCAATGATATAATCTTTGTCAAGTTAATTTGTCTCAAAGTATCTTTATTTTGGACATACATTTATGATATGCACCAATTTTATTTATTAGGTGTCTATAAGTCTCCATTTATATGTAATATCATGAATCTACTTATGTTCTTAATATTTAATGTTCCATTTTAATTTATTCCTTCATGAGACTTATGATTGAAAAGTAACCAAAGTTTAAAAAGGCTTTATTCTATAATCTCTTTACTTTTTGGAATTCTTTATGTTCAATATTAATTTTGGAGGAAATTATATGAGATTATTTTTCATAAACCACATATTTTTTTCTTCAAATTTGGTTATGAATATTTCTATCATCTTTAATTTTCATTTATTTATTTATTGTTTGAATAAACATTAAGAAATTTGTTTATAAGTGATATTGATATTATACTTTCTTTTAGATTGGAAATCGTTCCCTTCCATATCCATGTTTTATGAAATCATTTCAAAAAAGTTCATTAATTATAATAAATGGTATCAAAATTATATTTTACATTATCTTTATACTTATTTTAAATTGTTTTAAAATTTAATTTTCTTAATGTTTTCCAAATGGGTGACCTCAGACCCCCTTTACAAAATATTTGAAAAGAATTTTTATTTTCAATTTTTATGAGATGAATATATTTTCCTTCCATAATGACCATTATATTCTATGAATATTCATTTATATATTTTATTATTTATTTTAAGAGAAAATTACTTGCAAAATATTTTATAATTTTTTAGTTTTTAAAAGTTATTTTTAATGTGAAAAGGGTATTTTCCTCAAGAATGCTTTTTATGATATTTTACTAGTATATAAGTTCATCAATGCCCCAAACCCTTGAAGTTATATATGATCAATTGGGTTTATGTTCTAATGATTCCATATTCATTATTTCTTATAATGGACTATTATTTTTGCAAATATATGTTCATATAACCTGTTTCACTTCCATGAGTAAACCCAGTAATAAAAGGAATAATTGATGTCTTAATGAGTTTTATGATGAAATAAATTCTCTACAAAGATTATTTATTTTATGATACTTGGTAATTATTTATTATTGTGGGCCATTCCATTATAAACTAATTAAGTGTGGCTCTGTTATGAACCAAGGACAGGTGGTTGCATTATAACAATGGATGACTGGGTTCGTGTTCTACCTCCAATACAATCAATATGGAAGACAAATGTATGGTTACTCCATTTGTTAGAGTTTTTTAAATAGAGATATAGAAACAATCTCCCATGTTCCCTATAGTTTTTATCAATTATTTTTATGCATTTATATAAAAATATTATGCTTTTTCAAGGTATGATAATGAGTTTATATATATAGAAAGGCATTTTCTACATCTTATGGATTAAAATATATAATTTTCTAATGATTCCTTTTTAGGATTGAAATCACATGACTCAAAATTATTGATTAATATAAATCATTCCATTGTTAAATAATTATTACATGTTTCATAGTTAATGATCTTGGTATTTATGGGAAAGAGTTGCCTTATTTTATGATTATTCAATATGAATATTCCATCATTCCTTTATAATCATCATACTATCACTAATGATATTAAATTTTTAATGCTTATGTTTAACACTACTGAGTATTTGATCTCACCCTTTTTATTATTCCTTTTCCACATGCATTAAAGAACGCTGAAAAATGATTTGTGATTAGAAAGGTTTGAAATATGTATAGAGTTTTATGGGCGATGACATAAATATTTATGAACCAGTTTTTTATTAATACCAATTTTTATTTTTTTACAATTTCTATAAAACACTACATCTAAAAGGTCATTGGGTATGTAAGTGATCCAATATTTATCTTTCATGTTATAATTCTTGGATGGAATTTTTTCCCCTTTATCCTTATCATATCCAAAAATTAAAAGATTTTGTTTTTAGTGTGACATCACGGACCCAGATGCCACTTAAAAGTTACCCCAAGCTCAGTTGACCACATGTACTAAATAACATATACCCAATTGATAGAAGCTGTCAATTAGCAACAAGGGACTAGGGTGTGTTTGTGGGGAGACGATGCCCTCATTACCAAAGTGTAGCAAAAATGAAAAATATAAAGATGTAAATAGGGGAAGCAATATAAGTAAATAGAAGGCACACTATAAATTGTCAATGATAGAAAAAACTGAAATAATTGAAATAACTTTTGATGATATGTCACTCCACTAGAAACTGGAAAACATGGATACAACATCGAAACCATAAAATGTTCCATAAAAGCATTAACGAAAAAAAAGACTATCCAAAGCATCCCTATGTCTGTCTTGGTCATCTGCTATCAATAACCATACCAAAAAGTAAGAAATAAAGTGTTTAAAGTTATATGATTCATTTTTTCAACAATTTCATTTAAGCAATCTTCCCTAGGTACCAAACAGGTCTTGGAGATGGTGTGAGATAAATATAAGTGGGCCACCACCAATGGTGTCTATAACATCCATCTCATGTAAAGGAAATTTAATAGTGTTCAAGAATTCATATATAAAGTAAAATAATAAAATTTAACTAAATACCCATGCACCTGGTTTAGACCTTGGCCGATCTCCAAACATATAACCAGTTTTTTATTTAATTATTATTAGCTTATAAATAAGTCATAGTTGTCAATACTCATGTTTCAAAAATGTAATAAGGAAACCTTTAATGATATTTAATAATGAAATTCCATTGTAATAACCAAGGAAACATAGACCTCAAGGGTTTCCAAATCAGTAATGGTTATAGCCTCGCTAAGGTTTAGAGTGTATTTTAAGGATCATAGTCCAAGTAATTGCTTAATAAGATGAAGATTTAGCCTAAGGAGTTTATCTAAGATAAAATAGGGCTATGAAATGACTGGGCTTGATGGGATTTAACCATGGAACCTACATTTCCATGTTGGATCCAAGTAGTGTATCCAAAGAATCTGGTAGTACTACTTGAGGGATCCTATGGTGTTATACCAAGCACCCAATGTTAGACAAGGATCACGATCTAGGTGACTCTCAATCTAAGCAAGCCATACCCTTGAATTCAGAATAGGGGCCTCAAGTGCTCAATGAATTCCCACCGGAGTCCAAGGAAAGTTTTATTTGGGCCACTCCAATTTGATAATTAATTCATATATAATTCATATGTTTCGATCCATTACCATTCATTATTGTGACAAGGATAATTGAGTATGCAACCATTTAATTAAGTCATAATTAATCTATATGTCCATTTTGTTCAAGCCTTATGTTTAATTAGTGTGAGAAGGCTATGTAGTGTGAAACCACTCAATATAATCCATTTATGGCATTTTCAATAATCAAGTTTTACTCCAATACCATATATTAACAAGTTAAGGTGTGCTGCAGATATAAAACCTATTAATCAACTACATTTAATAAGTCCAAGTTATATAATAAGTATACTTTCTAATTTTCATTTCACATTTAATGATCAAATTGAAGCAATTACCTTAGGTGGGTCAAGTGGTGAGCATTCATGGTACCTTCCATTATTAAATTCAAAATTTTAAACAATCCATCTAATATATAAAACTTACCCTTAGATAGGTCAAGCCTAGGAACAACTGAACGATTACTCAAAGGAATCAAACACTAAAAATTTTTAAGGAAAAACATCCTACATGGGATGGATGGAGTTTTGGGTGTAACCATGAACAACTAATCACATATTTGGAAAGATCATAACCATATAGCTCTAATGATTATATGAATGGAAAATAAATTCAATAAAAGACACCTGATGAAATCAACGTGCCCCACACAAGAATTCCAAAATCAAAAAACTTGAGGGACGAGTTATAGACGACACACCGTAGGCTTGTATGAATCTTCTACTCTATTATCAGCCTTTGATTTTGATTGGAATGAATTATTTCTTAGAAAATGGTAATAATTCTCACACCTCGATAACTATTTCGATAGGAGTAGAGACTAATAACAAATTAAATAGACTTGAGTACTTACTATTGTCCATCTAACTTGAAAAATGATAGATTGAACAGATCCCAGATGAAGGAGATCTCTTGAACCCTAATTTAGGCCTTTAAAAATCTCCAAAATGTGAGTAATGGTGGTTAATCCAACTGGTAATAGGATTAGTCAGGAAGGAAGGCTTAATTATACCATTAAGAGTAGTAATGAAATATTAGCAAAAAATTTAGCCTGTGCATTGTTTGTATGTCTGATTTTCCAAACTGAGAAAAAACCATGCATGGGTACCTAGAGAAAAGGGGGGACTCACATGGTTAGGCCACACAGTTAGGGAAACTATGTGATAACCATGTGAGATAGCTCTGCCCGAAAATATAGACCATCTTCACGTTTAGATCTAAAAATGCACCCTTTCATCACGGTTTACTCTAACAGTACAACGTGGAATATTTTCCCAAATAGATGGGTTTTAGGCTCCGAAAAAACCCTATATACCCTTGTAACCTTTGATAAATATAAATTCATTTATATTAGGTCCAAAATAAATAATTAGACCAAAATATAAAGGATCCATACTTGAGTGAAAAACTGGTTTCTTATATTCTTCCCCCTTAAAAGAACTCATCACCGAGTTCACCTTCCAAGGGTGGTGAAACAGAGTCTGAGAAAAACTCTTGTCACTTTCCATGTATGTCGGTCTCCCAATCTCATGTATCATCGTTCATGTGGATGCGATACCATTACACCTATACTGGAGGGACAAAAAGACCTCAAAGAGCCTTCGTGCCATGGGAAAAGATGTGTACTAAATACTTCTTAAAGGTAGCATCAACATATAACTCATCTTTCTTGGGATAAAAGTTTTGATATGGGTCAACATGACACTGTCAATGCTGTAAAATGTGGAAGACTTCATTCCTAGAATGATTCCTCTTAGGTAATAAAAACTGATAGGCTACAAGCTCATCTCTCTCTAGAATTTCAAATGGCACTACATAATGAGGCATAAAATTCCCTTACTTACTTAAATTCCTATTCCCTATCCTGGATGATAACTAAAGGAAAACATGATCCCTAATCTCAAACTCTAGAGGTCGTTAATGAAGATCATCATAAGGCTTCTGTCTAAACGAAGTTGTAGTCCTATGCTTCCTGATCTGATGAACCTACTATAAAATCTTCTATACTAGACTAAGACTTGGTAAGGATGCCTCAACTACCTCTATCCAACCCAGAGGTCAACAGAACAACCTACCATATAATGACTCAAAAGGATCCATCTAAATTGTCCCCTAAAATCATTTATTATAGGTGAAATATATGAGAGGGATATGCATCTCCCAAGAATTTAGAAAATGAAGGAAACATGCTCAGATCATGTCCTATAGAACCTGTATTGTCTATTCCAATTGTCCATCAGTCCGAGGTTGAGAATATATTACTAGATGAACCTGTGTTACCATAGACTTCTGCAATCTCTTCAAGAATAGTGACCTGAAACGAGCATCCCTATCCATAATTATAGTATGAGTGATCCTATGTAGTCATATGATCTCATGGACATATAGTCTTCCCATATCATCAACTGAGAAATTAAATTGAATAGAAATTAAGTGAGCCACTTTAGTCAGTCTATCAATGACAACCCATACAATGTCTCTACCTCTAGGAGATCTAGGTAACCCAATTAAAAATTCTATATAAACATCTTCCCATTTCTATTATGGGGCTGGAAGTAGCTGTAAAAATCAAGATAGTATCTGGTACTCGGCCTTCACCTACTAACAGGTGGAACACCAAGTGATAAAGCCTTTTATTTGATGTTTTATCCCCAAAAACCAATACTAGCACAACATATCTTGATACATTTTGTTTTTTTTGGATGAGCATCCAACTTTGAAGTGAAATACTCACACATCAACTCCTCTATCATATATATAGGAACCTAGACATGTCCTTGAATACGTAGGTTGTCATCCCTATCCATAGACCAATATAGAGGTGGGTTATCTCTTGATATGGTCTCATGGAGAACCAATCCCACTAAATCTGAAAATTATCTACCCTTCAATTTCTCAAGGAGGGAAGAGGTTACTATCAAATATGAGAGGTAATACTTCTCTTGACTATCATGAAACTCTAGATGCCGCTTAGAAAAGAGGTCCATTAACTTTTATTCATTTCTGGATTCCCATATGGCCTATACCTTAGTTTTACGACTGAATGCATCCATAAATACATTTCCCTTCCAAGGAATATAGGCAACCTAAAATAAAAGAATTTCAGATATTCTAACCATCTCTATTTTCTGGGATTCAAGTCATGTGGTGTAAAGAAATATTTAAGGTTTTTGGGGTCCCTGTACACCAAAAATAACTCACCAAATAGATAGTTTCTATTTCAATGTAGGGCATTGAGAATGGATGATATCTCAAAGCTACATGTCGAGTAGTTTCTCTAATGATGCCGCAACCACTAAGATCCATACACAACGACTCTATTCTCATAAATTAGACTACTCCTAGGCTGACTACTAATGAATCATAGAATATGTTATTACCTATTTTTGGCTCTGGAAGAATCATGATAGGTGATGAGACATGCCTCCCTTTCACCTCCTAAAAGGATTTCTCACACACTTCTAACCCCAAGAACTTGATACCCTTGTTTGTAAGACCAATTAGAGGTTATGTAAGGCATGATTAGTCCTGTATGAAATTCCAGTAATATCTAGCCATCCCAAGAAACTATGTATATCAAAAAAATTCTTGGGATGCTCCCTAGAAACTACAACAATAACCTTTTCGAGTTTAATAGAATCTCTTGATTCTGATATTATATAAACATAGTAGTGAACTTTATTGATCTAGAAGTGGAATTTACCAATCTTGGTATAAATATGATGCTATCTATATGTACATAAAATGATATCATGGTCATTACGAGTATGAGAATATACCAAGATGTCATCCACAAAGACTAAAATAAGAGAATACAAATAGGGATGGATAACCCTATTCATTAGTGCCAGGAAAAATAGGGCCTCATTTAGGAGATAAAATGGAATAATGAGGTACTCATATAGACCATACAAGAAACATAAATCTGTATGAACCATGTGTGATGGTTTGAATTTTACCTGCTGATAACCCAATCTCAGGTTGATCTTAGTGAATATCTTAGATCCTCAGCGATGTTAAAAGAGATCATCTATTTGATATAGTGGATTTCAGTTCTTGACAATAATCTGGATCAATTGTTAGTAATCCACATATAGAGGTAAGGTTCCATCCACCTTCTTGATTAAAAGCATGGGAAAACCCCAATAGGATGTACTCGGCTATATAAATCCATTGGCCTCTAAATCCTCTAACTACCACTTGAGCTACTCATGCTTTATTGGTGCCATCCTGTATAGAGGAATGAACATTGAAATAGCTCTAGGATCAAGATCGATCACAAACTCTACCTCTCTCTAAGGATGTAAGACAGAAAAATCATCGAACAAGACTTCCTGAAAATGATCCACTACCTAAGGGAAATTATTTTGAAATAAACCCTAATCCTCTATGAAGAGATTTATAATCTGTGAATTCACTCCACCTATCCCATAATTCTCTAGTCCATCACTACTAGACTAGACATCCGACTCACCCTTATATAGACAATTTATGCCCTCTAGTGATTTAAATGATACCCTATAGTAATAAAATTCTACAAAATCATGATATTGAACCAACCAATCAGTCCCAAGATTCTCATCAAAGCCTATCATCTCAAGAATTATGTGGCCCCATAAGAAAGGGTAACTACCTACCTCAAAGGGACAATCCCAAAATAAGAGTATTCCCTCTAACTGAACTCATAATGTCGTGTCTAGTATCATTAAACCACAATAATACTATATCTCTAGTCCGAGACTCTCCATGATAGATACCAAGATAAAATAATTAGAATCACCTATATCAAATAAGGAAAACACTATGGTAGATGCCAAAATAATGAACCTCTTTCTGTAGATGTTCCTACAACCTGATCCTTAGGTATTGGTGCATCATATGCAACTGAACTAATCCATAACCCTATGAAATAGTTAGACTACCATGATAAAAAATTCTCTGAGGTAAATATTTTTGATCAAGATTCTGACTAATACAGTCATGAATTTATCCTCAGTTAGTCCTACCGGTGCTATTTCAACACCCCACCTAATGTGGTGAAATAGAACCAACACCTGAATGTATAGCTGGTGCAGATCCCTTTCTAGTCAAATATAGTGGAATGGTCTAGTAAAAATGCTAAATATGCCTCATATGGCTACAATCATAGAACACTAATGGGTCTCTATCACACTGAGGCTTCTTATCCCCCTTCTTCCAAATTTATGACACACCAAAGATCTATCAATATATATTCATTGGTTTTCAATGACCTTAGGGGAAACCTTGAGGGAACATTTCTAACAACCAGAAGAACTCATGTCCTTATGTGGTACTGATCCTATATGCCCGATGATATTGTCGTTCCTCAGGTTTCGGTAAGTGATAAGAGCCTGATAAAATATTCAAAAAAAACATGAAGGATAAATACAGTTAACTGGGTACAGATGGTGTATACAATCCCATATTCAAAACATCTAACACGCACAAGCTCATCACTAGCTAGAAGAGGTGAAAAGTTCTGTAACTCTGTTAAACACATTGAATACTACATAAAAAACATATAAACTAGCTCTAGATTTCAGAAATGTATAGATCTACCAGCTCAGAGAATCTAAGGAAAGAAATAATCAAAGAATTTTGGCTAGAAATAAACCCATTACATGACCAAATAAAGATCAGCCTGGGTAACCACATCCCACCAATGCTTGGAAAAATCCCAAATCATGTAAGTGGAAATATTGAACCTCTACTCTAGAGGAATCACCAGGTGCCAAATATAGATAGGGCCACATCTATCCAAGACTCAGTAGCCTATGGAACACCATACCCTTAGAAGGTAGCATGATGCTTCTATTAAAACCTATGGCTCAGATCATCCATTATAGGTGCAACTCATGGAGCACCACATATGGGCTGCATCAGATGTAGGAAACTATTTTGATCTGGGGAATCAGTTTACAGATCAGGAACAATAGGTGGTTCATTAATTGGAACTCATAGAAGTATGAATGGTGGCTCAAGGCCCACCATGTATATAGTATGGTGGTGACCACCCTCCTGGCATATGATTTGAGGACATTGTTGTGGAATTGGTCCACAAATCCCAGGAAAACTCCTCATAAAAAACTTGAAGAAGATAAATAGTGAAACTTACAAAATACAAATAAGGAAAGGATCACTACCCATGTTATTCTTCCCAAACTACCTCTTAGATGACATGGCATTGGTAAGTTCTCAATTACAAGCTTCATTACATTTTTTATTTAATTACTAGGTTCACTCCTATACCTTTATTAAACATGATAAGGCAAGATAAGAATGTGTAACCACTTTATTTTAGATGTCATGTTTAACTTTAAAAAGGATATCTATTACCATTGAATTAGTTCCCATATACCTTATCACTGAAAACAAAATCCATTTATTTATATCAAAATGGATCAACTCGATAAATTACTCATCCCAACCCATGAGGGACTATACCCCTCATGAATTGAGATATAAAATCACTAAATCACAACCAATAGTAATACAAGAATAATCTAACTATCACAACATCACTCAATAATCACAGACATGTCAATAAATGAAAAGTAGTGAAATGCACATATATAACATGGTGATATGAATGACATAAAAATTATAGGTACTTATAATGATTCATTTAATAATTATCCTTTACATCATATCATGATGAGAACGATGAAATAAATCCTAAAATAGAGTAACAATGATATCCTTAAAACATCATTTTCATCACACAATGGTGAAATAATGTCAAATGTAATAGGGAAAATTGAGCAAAAATTATATTTTGGGTAATATGGATTTTACCATGATCCTAGGTTCATGACACCCAAGAGCGGCTTATGACAAAGTTCCAAGAACTCCTAATCTCTATACTATTATCTAAAAATATTAATAAAATAAAGGAAAACCATTTGATACCACTTTGTGACATCCCAGAACCAGATTCCACTTAATCGTTACCCTAAGTAAAGTTGGATACATGGACTCAAGTGCATCTCCCCAAACTCCAGAGGATTTTGACTAGCAGTGAGTGCCTAAGGTGTGTCCATGGGTAGAATATGCCCCCATTAACAAAGTTTAGCACATTAGATAAATATAAACATAGCAAAATAGCGGAGGCAATATGATTAAATAGAAGGAATAATGAAAATAGAAAAGGATAATAATAAATAAATTAACTAAAATAACCGATGATGATATTTCATGTCACTAGAAACTTGAAAAGATTGATACAAGATAAGAAGAATAACATGTTCCACAAAAGTATAAAGGAAAAAAGACTATCCCAAGAATCCAAAGATCCGTCTAGGTCATTTTTATCAAGATCCATCCTAAGAAGTAATAAATCAAGTTCTCAAAGATATATAATTTTCTTTATGAACACCGAAATTCATGTAATCTTCCTCGAGTACGAAACATCAAATAGGGAGGGTGTGAGACAAATATCAGTGGGCCACCACCAAAAGTGTCTATAACATCCAACCCATGTAAAATAAATGTAATAATGTGCATTCATACATTTATAAAGTAAATAAGTATAATGTAACTAAATAAAAAATTTCTTACTTCAGCCCTAGACTAGTGTTCAAACATGTAACAAGTTCTTTATTTTATTATTACCTGTTTATAAATAATTCACATGTTAACAATAGTGAATGTTCGATGATGTAACAAGGAAACCTGTAATGATGTTTAATAATTAAGTTCCAAGGTCATAACCAAGGCAATGTAGACATTAAGGATCTCCAACTTAGTTATTGAATATATCCTAGATAAAGGTAAGAGTGTAATACCCAGATAATAGCCCAATAAATTCCATAATAATACGCCAACCGAGTCACATGAGTTTATCCAAGGAAAAAGGGGTCTTAGTAATGATTGGGACTAATGAGATTTAATTATGGAACCTACTTATCAATAATGGATCCAACGAGTGTATCCAAGGCATCCTACAGTATTATATGAGGTATCCAAGGATGTTATACAAGACATCCATGTCTAGAAAAGGATCTGTTTCTTGGTGGCTCTCAACCTAAGGAAGCCATTTCATTGAATTTGTAATGGGGTCCTTGATTACTCAAAGTATTTTGTTGGAAATCCAAGGCAAGCTCAAGTCAAGACACTCTTATTTTAATAATGAAGTCATATATAATTCATATGGTTCAATCCATTATATTTAATTAGTGTGACATGTCTAATTGACCATGCAACTATTTAATCAAGTCATAATTAATCAATATGTCTGTTTGGTTTCTACCTTACCTTTTATTAGTATGATAAGGACTGGTATCATGAAACCATCTAATTTAATTTATTTAAGGAATTTTCAATAATAAAGGCTCACTCATACACCTTAAATTAACGTGGTAAGGGGTTCTATAGATATCTAACCTGTTAATCAACTAAATTTAATAAGTCCAATCTATAAACATAGTATACTTTCCAATTTCAATTTCACATTTAATTATTATATTGAAACACTTATCTTGGGCAGAACAAGTAGTGAGAGTATATGTTATTTGCCACTATATAATTCAAAATTTATAACAATCCATCTAATATATAAATGAGTACCCTTTGAAAGGTCAATCCTAGGAAAACCCAAATGATTGCTCAAACCTGTCAAACAATAAAATGAAAATTATGGGAAAAAATTCTATATGGGATGGATAGAGATGTGGGAATAACCACTAAAAACTAATCACATATATGACAATATCACAACCATATAGTACTAATTATTATAATCATGGAATATAAATTTAATAAACAACCCCTGATGGAATTAGTGGGTCCCACAAGACCATTTTAAAATCAACGAACTTGAGTGATGAGTTATAGACCACCCACCTTAAGCTTTTATGTCTCTCCTCCTAGAGTATCAGCCTCTGATTTTTATTGTAATGGAATATATTTGAGAAAAAGGTTAAAGCAGTCACTCCTCGATAACAAGGTCAAGAGAAATTGAGAGAAATAATGCCTAAAAAGGACTCGATTAATCACCGTTGAGAATCGAACATGACAAAAAGAAGCTCAAACAGATCATGGATTAAGTAGACATCTTGACCCCTAAGTTAGGCCTAAAAAAATATCCAAAATGGGTTAAATGAATTTTAGTACTGTAAGAAATTATATTAGGGAAGAATGAATTCTTAATTAGATCATTAAAAGTAAAAATATAAAATTACCCAACATTTAGCCTCTTCGCGGTTTGTACACACAATCTTATAAACCATACACAAACCAATCATAGATACCAGGAGATAAGGGGGAACTCTCAAAGTTAGGCAACACAGTTAAGGAAACAATGCACCAACTATGTGAGATGGATCTGCCTGAAAATGCAAACCATCCTCACATTTAGATCTAACATTGCGCCATACCTGCACAGTTTACTCTAACTGTGTGACAAGGCCATTTTTCTAAAAAAAATCGGGTTCTGAATTCTGAACTAGCCACATAAAATCTTGGGAATTTCTCTAACTTTGAAGTCATCCATATTTTGTCCAAAATAAATAATTATTCTATAATTTAAAGGATATATACCTGAGTGAAAATCTAGGTTCATGTATTTAGCACCATATCTGAGAGTGAATGTTTGATAATTTTAGAATTTATTCACAATAAATCACAATTATCTTGACATAAAAGAATGTATTAAGCATAAATGTTAAGTTTTACTTTCAATTTTGTCCCTAAATGAAATTATTCTCTAATATTTTCACGATAAATCAAATGTTAAAACTAAAGGATAAATATAAGTAAATGGTCTTTTAAAACTCAGTAAACATTTCCCAAAATATCATCAGAAAATTTTATATCCCATGACATAAAACCTAAAAAGGGTATATATACCTCCAAAAGTATGATCATATGTAAAATTATCAATTCACAATTGTATGATTAATTATTAAATTACCCTCATTATGTATGTTCTTAACCTCTAATGATATCAAAAACTTTTCTCTGTTACAATCTATGAAAAATCAAGAACTATAAACCTAAATGTGGTGATAAAACAAATTCTTTAAATACTGGATTTGATACTAATCGAGGTTAAATAATATTAACCATCTATAATTACAATATTAATAGAAAATATTGAAACACTTTAATAAAAAAAATACCTTTTTGGTTTATAGTTTTAGATATTTTAGAAAAAACCATTACATAAAAAACCTCTTTTTTATTATTAAATGTATTTTTTTTCCATTATACATAGATTTTAATATTAACGATGAACTTTTAAACATCTAACACAAAAATATGCACACATAATACTCTTATAGTATTATCATACTTAATATCTTTCTCCATATCCTTGGGAAATGGAAACAAATAAAAGTTTGAGCCTAGGTACTCAGTAAGCGTAACCATGATCGATGTTAATTGTTGATCATATATAAGAATGATTGTATTATATCATTATCATAACATATTAAATTAATATCCAATCATTAATATATCATAAATCACGAGTCATGGCAGAAAACTTTTTCATTACAAAAGATTTGGGTTACAAGGGCATGGAATCATAAACAATCAATCGTGAATCACGAGAGAATATCAAAAGAATTAGAGTGTTTCATTAGAGTGTGTGGAATAAACATAATCATTGTAAATAATTTAATTATTTAAGTATTACTAGAATAGCCATATTCACATAGTGGAAAAAGTCTCATAATTGGATGGTTTCATTCCTCAACCTCTATTGATTCTCAAAATGGGCACACACCCCATAGTATTTAATATAATTTCACGAGATATCAATATTTACCCAATGAATTATAGGTTTATATAATTCCCATACTCACCCACACAAAATAAAATCCATATATATATTATTCATAAGATTAGAAAATCATTCCTTATTTTATCATAACATAATTAAACTATGGAAAAGAAATAGGTGTCATTTTAAACATCATTTTTATATGACATATAGATAAAGGAAGTGGATGGTGTCTTAAAATAATATAACCTTTAAAAAATTATAATCCATAAATAGTGTTGAAGAATATTAAAATAGCATTTATAAAATCACTTAATATAAAACATTAAAAATCAAGGGAAAACATCTCTTTTATTTTGAAATCATTTCAAAAATAAAATTCCTAGGAAGAAAGGAATATTATTTTCATTGTAAAATATTTTATCCTTATAAAGGTAAAATAATTAAGATGAAATTATATTATAGTGATAAAATCCACTCATTACATATATTTTAAAAATCCTTATTTTCAAACTTTTTTAAAGAAGGTCACTAGTGAGTGAGACTGATTTTTTTAAAAATATTAGTTTTAATTATTTACAATAAAATTAAAATTTTATAGAAAATTATTTTATCAAAAACTATATTGAAGATAAAAATTACATAAAACCATTTCTAATAATATATATAGGGATGAAATATTCATGACCAAAAAGAAGAAATAATGCCGCCTTTTTCTAAAATCATTATTTCGCAATTTTTGAATTCCTAAAAGAGAAAATAATAGAAAATTAAAATAATACTAACAAATCTCATAAATAAATATAGGATATTAAAATGGATGGATTTTATGAGGTATCATGTACATAATTCCAACAAATGAGATTAAAAGATAAACAATTCCGATTAAAATTGAGTTTGAAACATAAACCCTTATAGATTTTCTAATATCTAAATAAAAACCTCATGAAAAACAAAATATTATATGGATTTATGAACCCCCAAAATTTTCATATATATTATTTAAAATAAATTCTCATGCAACATATACACCACATTTTTGAAAAAAGTTTATGTATATAAAATATATCCCAATAAAGGGAAATTGAGATAAAGAATACCATAAAACAAGAGTATTTTTTGAATCGAATGAAAATGTAAGATATAGATTCATATGGACATTTAAATTTCCTTAATTTTATTATGGTATTATAAAAAAATAATTAGGTAATATTATAGATAACAAAAGATAAAATAAGTGGTGAATATGGAATATGTCTTGAAGAAATAAATGTCAGACATAAAACCTTTTCCTAAAGTACCGACTTACTTCATAAGTGTCAAAACTCATATATAATATATTTATATTTAGTATAAATATATAACATAACCATATACATAATCATGATACTATATAATATTCCATTATAATTTAAAATCACCCATTTAATAATAATTCTTCAATAAAATCAACATCAAGGGTGATAATTGTTTTATTTTCCAAGTATTATTTGGTTAAAAATTATTTTCCATGAATATTAATTATGGTTCTAGAATCTTAATAATTTCAAAAAAATTATTTTAATTCATTATTTATACTTTTATAACTATCCATGTATTGTGGTGATAAAAAATGGAATACAATGCTTCATGGGGATGATAGTCCCTACGTATACATGCATGATGTTTTCATTTTCCAATAAGTGTAAATAATGGAAGGTAGAAATTTATTTATCTTTATATAATTATAATTATATAATAAATATCATATATAGTTATTAAATAATTTTTTATAATCATCCATTAGAGAAAGGTATGAAAAAAATACATCGCTTCATGGAGATAGTGGAATGTATGTATGCATGAGTGACATTTTAATTTTTTATTAGTTTTAAAAGGAATATAAAATGGATTTTCCACTAAAATAAAAAATTATTATATTAATTATAGTTATTAAATAATCCAAATATATTTTTAGAATATTTGTGTAAGAGGAAGAAGAAATAAACTTGAAAGATACTAATATAGACAATTACCTCTTCTTAGGGTATCCCAATTTCAATACTCATGATATTAGTTTGATTATAATTTAAAAAATTAATGCTTTATGAAATTTTTTAAAGAAAAAAATAGAACCTCTCAACCACACTATTAAATGTAATTAACACAGAATAGTTTTTAATTAGAATAAAATATAATTTATGTTCCAAAAAATCATGAACAGGTTTAAAAATTCAAAAATATGTTTCTAAATTATTTATTTTACACACTAAACACATATTTTTAAAATATGATAGTTTTATTAATTTTTTAATTTTTCTTACATCATGACGATGTTAAGATATTTTTAGTAATGACTTTTTTCACTATTCTGTTAAAAGTCAAAAGCTCCCAAAAAATCCTAAAAATTCACCCAAAGACAATCCTATAAAGATAAATTTAAAAATGAAATTCATTTTATTTAATAAAATTTATAAAACTGGATGAAAATAAAAATTATCTACACAAAAAATGTGTAAAAGTCAATTTTAGATAAATTTTTTTGATGATGAAAATTAATTTATTTTCATCCATTTCCTAGTAACAACCAATACAACATTTTTAACTGATTTGATTGAATATATCATCAGTACATTTCAACAAAAGTATTAATATATTAGGATGAATTTAATTTATTATGTTAAAAAATAAATCCTTCACATAAATTTTTTTTTATGAAAAATATATCCTTTTACCATTATATAATTTTACATTTGTTTTTAAAAAACTGATAATCAATGTATGAATAATTATTTATTTTTCATCGTGTATAAAATATAATTTTTCAAGAAATATAATACTTTAAATATGATAAATTTATATTTTAAGTAAAAAATATAAAATATAAATAATTCTTTATTTTATAGAAGAATGACAATTTTAAACACTAACTACCCTTAACCTTATCTAATTTAATTTTTTATCATTAAAAATTGTCTACATATTTCCTAGGAGTCATTCAAAAAAAATTATGAAAAATTTTCTATATATATTTCATAATCGAGTTACTCCTATTCATAATTTCCAATTAAACAACTAGGTTATAATGTTTATATTTAAATAATATTATTGTGGTCCATTTAAGCTAAATATTTTTTATGGTACTTTCTATAAAACAAATTATTTATTTAATGTAATATAATTTATAATCATGGGGTGTTATAATGTTAAAAATATATGATTTCAATGACTAATTAATTCCTTTATTTTTTATAAATCCTTTTAATTATAAATAAAATAACAAATTAAATTGTTTATCACAAGAATAATAATCAATATCAGGATATAGAATATAATTTTTTTAATGATGTGAGAACCCACATCTATAAGGGTTTTGTTTTTTAGTGGAAATATATGTTTTCGGTTAGTGATGGGGTTGGTTTTTAAACCATTACTAAAATATAAATTCTATGTTTGGGAAAATATAATTTTTTTTTGGAGAGCGATTAAGGAATGGATGGTAGTTGGGAGGCTCAAATGAACATCGAAAGAAGGGGCAGTTACCAAGATGATAGTATATAGAATCCTGCAACCACTAGATATCCACTAGAAGGCCATGAGCTAGTTGGTGTGCTGGTAAATAATAAAACCCCAATTCTGAGGCCCCTTGTTAACTAGTGCCATAACAGTGGCCGACTAGAGATCAAGTAGATATCCAGTGATTACAGACCGGATATCCGATAGGTTTTTTAATGGGAGAAATTTATGAACTCCCTATTTTGGGTATTATGGGACGAATCCCTTCCTTACCTATGTTTAATGCACATAAAATCTCCCTCTTCCCCCTTATACATATTCATTCCTCTATATATGGGAAAATTTTGATGTCCTTTTTTAGAGATATAATTTTAGGTTAATTCTATGTTTTCCCCCCTTTATCTTCCGCTTATTCCTTTTTAATTTTCATTTATATTGATTTTTTAGTGCATTATTCTTCTAGAATATGGAATAATCATCTCTATATGATGGGGATTTTATACATCCTAGATAGAAGATTACCCGAGATATCCTCCTGTAGGTAGTCTCCAATTTTTTTTATGATTTTTGTCATTATGTTAAATTTTCCAAAATTTTTAAATTAAATTTAATTAATTTAGTGATGTAATTATTAGTGCATGTTTGGTATTTTTTCTATAATGAGATCATGATTGTGCTACATACCTCCTGTAGAATCTTAATCTCTATTCTGATGTGGAGGGTAAGTTCAGTCATTTTCAATGATTATTCCAATTTGAATTAATTTTTTTATTAAAAATCCAATTTTATAAATTAATTGTTATTTAATTATAATTAATTGATTAGAAATGACTGAAATGAATTAGGTAGTAGGATGATTGGGTAGTGTTCAATTAAGATGGAATAATTCTTAGTGAGCCTAAGTGGAGTTGTTGGTTAGTGAATTAAAAAGGTTGAAAATATTTGTATGAGGTAGGTGGTACTTTTTACCCTCCCTATAGTTCAATTCAATTTATTATAATTCAGGCGATATACATTCACAACACTGAAGGAATTGTGTTTTTAATTAATTAATATAATTTTTTTATTATAGATTTAAAATTTAATTTAAATTGCATAGCTTAAACTAACCAAACTGAGTGATGGGTCCATGTTCTCCCTAGTGCACTAGAGTATTGACCGTGGCCACCAATGGTTGAGGTCATGATTAAAATGGTATCCCATGACCTTTCAAACCTCTAAGAAGGGGTATAATATAACTTGGGTTTGGTGGAAATATTAGGATTTTTGGTGAACCATGAGATATAAATATCCTAGGTGGATATACCATAGGTAGGATATGCTTTGTTTTGGTGATCATAAAATCCTAGGATGAATGTTGGATTTAAGATGGGCTGTGAGCCATCTCTTTTGTCCATTGTTGATACGATGTACCCTATGAAGACTGTAAAGTCATTTGGTATTTATGACTAGTTAAGGAGTGTTATTTTCTCTTTTAGGTGGGTGATAACATGAAGTATAACTAATACCAAGGACCCCAAGTGGGGTGCACCATGTTTTGGGGTGATGTAGGGGACCACAGTGGGATCTCTAGTGATATATTGACCCTGGTTAGAGGGTGTTATTAGGTATTGAAGTTATAATGGGTTTACAAATTCTTCTAACCCTTTTATATCTTTTATGTTTTATGGTCTATGGTATACACATTTGGGGTCGTATTTTATGAAATGTAAAATTCCATTGTGGTGTTCTTTTTTACTTAAATGGAGAACACCCTTATGGGTGGGGATGGATATTCCCTACGGAGACACCATGAATACTGTATATGGGGACGTTATGAAAACTCCCTATTGGGAGTTCGTGGAAACTCCAAGTAGGGAGTTTGTTAATAATATAGGTAGGTTTCCATTAATTTGCAGATGTGATTATTAGTTCAAGATAGAGGATGGAGTTCTTACAAAATTCCATCTACTGAGGGAGTGTGGGGTCATTAGTGGGCATGGTTGAGCCTTCCAGACTATGGAGGATCAATTACTAGGAACCATTTTATATTATAATAGAGCATTCCTTAGGTTGTGATATTAGGCTAGAGAAGTCCTCAGTTCATTATTATTTTATAACGGTGAATATGAGGCCGCAAGTTCATTATCTAAATACACCTAAAATTATTATATAGTTATCACGGTAATACTTAAACCATTAATGATGCTCCAACACTTGTCGAAGTAGGTATGGTCGACCAGGGTCATAGTTTTGAGGATTAAAGGTATTTTTTTTCTATAAACTTATTTATTATTCAAAATAATTCACATGCACATATTACTACATTTATTATCCATATATAGGATACCATTTGTCATTAGTTATAGAGTTTGTACTTATACCAATATCAAGTGGAAATTAAACATTGTTACACATGTAGTCCTCAATTTTTATAGGTTTTGGTTTGGTTGAGGAAAAGGTATTACTTGATCGAGCTGGAGTATCTTGGATGAGATTTGGATACTAGGATGCGGTATGGATCAGTGATGTAGTAGTTCTACTTTGATAATCATTTTTATTATTCTAGTGGGTGATCAATCTTCTATAATTTGATAGCTACAATTTTTTATATATAACTTGTTTAGTTTATTTATTATTAATATATTACACAATGTTAATTATGATTTATTATTTATTTAATGATTTTATGCTTTGATATAGGGGTATACTATCCAAACTGTTCCTCATTGGACCCTCATTACTAGTTGTCAGCCTCTCGGCATATGAGGAGGGGTGCCTGAGGTCATCTGTCACCACTAGTCTGGTTACTGTTCAAAGTGATTCAGGTTAGGAAATTAGAAATGATAACTTCAAAATCTATTTTTCTTATTATAATAATTTATACACATGAAATATTTTAGTTTTTGTTCAATAATAGGTTAATGAAGCTTGATAGATAATATAATAAAATTTTATGATTGTGAATCATAATTTTTTTTATGAATGAAGATTTTTTTAGATTAAAATAAATTAAATATCCTTTTCTTTTAGCTCACTAGGTACATTTTATCTTCCATAACTCACACACATCAATTAATACTTCACTATAGTCTCTACACCTTGTTTTGACTTATTATTCATTTCCATCAAAATCACTAATTGTTTTCACATATATTAACTTCTAGTTTAAAATTTATATTTATTATTTCAAGTATTTTTAAATACCCTATGAATACATCATCTCTTACCTTTGTAATTAATCTTTCATCGCCAAACTAGTATAGGTTAAATCTTATTTTATGTATAAAATATTGAAAACTTAATCCAAATTTTGTTTTTTTGTCATTTATGGAATGAAATACTTTTTGGATTCAAAATATTATTTTATTAATAGAATATGTGAACTATTTTGATATGTTTTCTTTAAAAATTTCATGATTTTTTTTTATTTTTTTTATTTCCTCAATAGAACTCCTATGGGATTTGGTTATTTGTATATTTAAAAAACAAATTTTCATGCTTCTAAGATATTTTTGGAGTTATTTAATGAAAAAACTATTTACTACAATTTATTTTTATATGATTAAAATAATTTTATATTCTATTTAAATTCTCTAAAATATATTGATTTCATAATTTTAAAAAGTAATAGGTATGTCTGGATGAAACATTAGGGATTTATATTATTGATCAAAAATTTCACTCAATAATATGAAGTGATTTTTTCGGAACGGATCAATGAAATGTTAAATATTTCCTAGAACATAAAATTTCCCGATAATAGCTCATGAACTATTTTCAAAAAATATTATGATGTGCCTTTGGAATGGGTACACCCTTGAGATGTTGGTTTTGAATCATTTGTGCTTTCATTTAAAATTTATTCTTCTTAGAATTAACCTCTTTGATTTCTTATTACTCGATCCACTCAAATATAAATCTCTACCTTACAAAAATAAAAAACATTAATTGATATATGACATACATACTTTTTTAATGTTTAATCCCAACATGGATAACTGTTTCTTTTTATAATCGAGGTGATTCTGAGTTAATAATTTTACACTATAATAAATCACTACTTAAAAATGGTTAGGTAGATATCATCCTCTACCTATAGGTGTTTACCAACACAAATCATGCCACTAGAATTGGAATGTCTCCAACTAGTTTCAATATGGTTATAACAAAGACGGAAAGATCACAAGTGAAACAAGGTTCCCCTAGAAATGGATAATGATGATCCTCATATTTGAGATTTCAAAGACAATTTTAATTGAATATGATCTCCTATTAAACAACATTGAATTATTATAATAACACATAAAACCAAATCAGTCATCCATGGTCACTTATTTTAGATTTAAAATGATCTTATTTTTAATTTTTAATCACTGAATACTTGGGATCTATAGGTTTTATGCTCACTTCTTAAATTCCTTGGCTTCAATCCCTATTTATCATAGATTATCATTATTATAAAAAAACTTCACACCTCCTGTTTTTCAAGAACACATTTCTATTAAAAATAATGTTCATAATAATAAATAGTTAATAGGATCCATGAAATTTTATTCAGGTCATAATTGTGAATTTTTTTAAAAAGATTATACAATTTTAATGCTTCACACATTAACTGTATTTAACTACCCTCATTGATTTTTCCCAAAATATCATAATATTCATCATCTCATTTTAATTCTATGATTTTTTTATGATCTTTCTCAATAAAATAGTCTAACAATTATTTTACAAGAATTATCTTTTAAATTTACATAATTACCCATTTTATCATTTAATATGGTAAATAAAATAACCATTAATTTATACATCATCGATCATCCAAATAATTCAAAAATGTTATAATTTATGAATTATAATTATTTTGAGAATTAATAATCTCTTTTAATATTTTAAAAAATAATCTTTTATCATAGTATAATCAATAAATATGGATTATTGAGATTTAGGATGGAACAGAATGATCCAAGTTATTTTTGTATATCTTGTTTTATGATAGGGGTATATCTTATTCTATGATTCCCATATTCTCAAAATTATTTTACTATAGAATTAACCTTATCATGATTTATAAGAACCTTATAGTTTTAAATATGATCCTTATAAAAAGTAAGGTCACCTTTATAAATACCTTTATTACCCTTAAAAAAAATTTGATCACCATTACACACCTCAGAGAACCCCTTATTTTACTGATATTTTGATTAAAATTCTAATTCCAAGGCTAAATGGATTGTATGGAATTATATATAACCATTTTTTAAATGTAATTCACTCTTACGTAATCATTCATTTACAAAATTTTGATAAATTCATAACAATTATGAAATTAAGGAATGAAACTTTTTAAAATTCAAGGACACTTAATATTAGTAGGTGTCTGCACACTATTTCCAAATTCTAATATAAATCTGTCAAAAAATGGATCTTGTGAATATATCCCAATGTCACATTGGATTTTTAGAGAACACTTATAAAATAATTATTTTTTATAAAATGAATCCCATTAATGACCGTTAAGGATATACATATAACCCTTACACAAAGTACTTATACATTGTTCTCCAAAATTCTATAACCCAAAATAAATACATAAATTTCTGAAAACTATTTCATTATCCTCATATAACTTAAAAAAAATTTCAGTCATTTATAGAAACTTGTAAACATACATTAATGATTCTCACACATGGATAACAATACATACAACACTTAAAAAACTATATTATGCACTTTAATGTCCAACTTTTTATTTCTCTTAAACTGTTAAAGAATATTTAAAAAAACAATAACCATTCTAAAAGTCACAAAATCAATGAATTTATTAGGGAGTAATATCCTAAATGCACACATCTTAAAAAATAATTTTTTATAGGGAATTTAATCTCTTGGTGAAATGTAATTTTTTCTAAGTAACATATATAATATCCCTCTAAATACATTCACTCATTTCAATTATCTCTCCCATTTTGATAATATCAAAAAAAATTATATTAACAATAGATTAATAATTATTTCAACCTCTACCCCATTTAAAATGTAATCCAAATTATTATGGGTGTACATCCCACAAATTATAAATTGAGAAGGGAAGGATGAATATGTACTTTCCAAATGAACTCAAGAAATTTCCCTCATGAAATTTATTTTTATAAACACATATGCATTCTCATATATTGTATGAATTAATTATAGTTTCATATCTCTATTTAAGACCATAACTATGATGAAATAATATTTTATATAAATACATTATAATCTTGAATATTTAATTGGATTCATTGAAAAATCTACATTACTATGATTAGAAAATTTAACCCACACTAGCTTCTCAACCTATATTTTTAGATCTTATTATTTCAATTTTATCTAAAATATTCATGTAACATCTTTTGTGTCTATAATATATTTTTCCACAATGGTGCTCAATGAAAGAAAATTATTATCTTTTTATTGTAGCTTGAATATATTTCACCTAAAAAGAATATTCTGCCTAATGTAGATTTTATATCATTACTGTGTCTTATCAAATGTATATCTATGAAACCTATAACATTAAATTCTATAATTCCTCTATAATGAATATCCCAATTCAATGTTCCTTTTACATATCTATGAATTCATTTTTCTACCAACATGTAAGATTACTTAAGATATCTTTGATATCATACACAAAGAGTCAAAACATAAACCGAATCTGCCCTTGATGATGTTTGATAAAGAAGACTAACAATGATTCTCCTCTAATATTTATGATGAAAAAGTAATCTAGCATAATATCTAATCACTTTACTTCTTGATACTATGGGTATTGTAACTTATTTATGTCCTCAATTAAAACATAAAACGTTCCCTATAAAATTTATCTTACGATAAAAATTATGAAATCATCTTTCTATGTAATCTATAATCCTAGAAAATAACTCATTTATCCTAGAATGGACACCTCAAAATGCTTTTTCATCTATATATAAAAATCAACATAAGATGTCTCTTTGAAAACATAAAATATTATATTTTCAAAATAAACTATAATAATAAGAGTATTTGTGGGAATTAATTAACATAAAGGTTATTTTTAACCATTCCTTTAGTAAACTATATTTTTAAGTAGTTATCCAAAAAAATACAAGGCAATAAAATACTATATTAATTGATATATTCCATTATTTATGCTCTATATCATGCTTCTATCTCTTTACAAAATTATTCATTCTTGTTGATAACTGAAAAAATATTATTCAAGATCTCCATTTAAAAATACAGACTTCACATCAATCAAATATACCTTCTATTGTATGTGAGATACAATTATAAGAAGAATTTTGATTGCCTTTGGTATTTCCATTGGTGAAAGAGTCTCTGCAAAATAAATTCCTTCCACTTGGGAATAAGATTTAAAAAAAAACTAGACTTGTTTGTTGACACATCACATTTTTTAATTAAATTTATTATGAATACCCACATATTATAATAAAATTTTTTATTAGATATTGGTTAATGTTCCCATGTGGAATTATTCTCAATGTAGTTCTTTAAAAATTTCATTAATCTATTACTCATGATAAACTAATTCAACTACAATTTGTGCTTCTATATTTTTAAATGAGTGAATTTTGAATTATATGCATCAAACTTCTTCTTAAATGTAATGAAGATCTTTTCTGGATGGCTCCACACTCTCCTGACTCATGGAACTCCTAACGCCTCCTCTTTTCCTTCAATTAGGATTTTTTGGGCCTGATCGATGACGTCAACTCTCCCCGCTTCACGTGTTTACTTCTTCTCCCTTCTCTTAGTTCTCTCTTATTATCCCCTCCAGTATGATGTAGATTTCTAGTGTGGGTATCATGTTTAATTTACCGCCCCTCTTTTAGTCAATCCCGACACAATGGACCCCCATATGGGTCTATGTGATGGAGACTTAGACAGCTAGGGTCAGCATTGGTGGTGGTGTCTCGTGCTCTTGGTCTCTACTTCCCTTGTTGGCCTACCCATCATGTTCAGCTCCACTTTAGTCTCTATTTATTTGAGATCTTGGTCTACTTGGGATGGTGATGGAGGAGGGATGGTAGCGGTCTCAGCTCGGGTTCTTTGTCGACATATATTTGGACTTGTAATTTTGGTTTGATGTCTCTGATGGTAGTTCGCTTCTCCCCTATAGTTGACGTTGTGGATTCATGCATGGTACACTGACCAGGTCTCTATATACTCAAACCTAATATAGAATCCTTTTATTGTGCTCCTTTCCAAGTCAATCTAGCGTTCGGGTCCTCAGGAGGCTCTAGGAGGTGTGGTTTGAGTAGATTATGGTCTAAAGGTGGGCGTCTGGCTCTTCAAAAGAGGATCAAATTTGGTAATGTTTCTGTGGGAGATTTTACTATGGAAATGTTTTTGGTCTTGGTGGATATTTGAAGAATGTGATGTTTTTGTGGATGTTCTGTTTTTGTTTAATCCAAACTTCAACTTCATCTATGATGGTTGACGATGATTGCACTGAAGGAAGCTGGCAGCGATGACGACAGAATGTACAACGATGATTACTGATTTGTCTAACAAGGATAGACAATGCAGTGTGGGAGTAATCTCTGGTGAGATTCTCGCCAGTGTAGTGACTTAGGAGGCGATCGAATGATGGTGGTGAGGTTCTCACTGACATGGTGAGATATACAGTGCGATTTTAAAGGGATGATGATGACACTATAATGATGATCGCGACACGCATTTCCCAAGTAGCAGAGTGATTAGTGGGATTTTTTGTTGATCCAATGGATCCCATGTTGACATTAACATTTTTTGAATTTTGAAATGGGATTTAGTTTGAATTTGTAAATTATAAGGTGTAATATGTGCAGTTCCCACATTTCCATTGAAGAATTTTTTTAATGAAAATAAAAAAAATGATTTGGAGCAGGTAATGGAGATTTTGTTTTTTCCATTTATATTTTATGAATCTACATAATTTATCAATAACATATTTCATGATTTATATTTTCAATAATAATCCTCTTAATAATAGGTTTTTTGGAATCAATACTATCTCTATCTTCTTCTTTATTATATTTTCTTTAAATCGAGTTATTATCTGGTCTATATTTTTTTAAAATTTCATCATTTTTTATATCCAATTTGTGCTAATTATCAATAATTTTCTCATCTTTGAAATTATCTAGAATTTTTAACCACTAATTATAACATTTCAGGGCTCTACAATTTGATATAAAACCCTTGAGGATCCTTTCTTCTTTACTATTATCAAATTTCTGAGATTAGTGTTTTTGATCTTCATGTAATAAAGACTATCAGAAATGTTGAATTACTTCATTATTGGATTTATATTTTATCATATTTAATATGTTTTCATGTGTGTTATAGTTTTCTATAATTATTTTTATATATTTTTATATTATTACATGATGAATCCCTCCAAAATTTTTTTGTGGGATTATGATCAATAAAAACTATTCTTCCCATATTAACCAAACACATGTTCTTTCATTCCACTGCACCATTATTTTGGGAAGTTTAGGGTGTAATTTATTGATTCTTAATTCAATTATCTATATGATATATATAGAAATAATTATATGTGTAATAATTTCAAATATTTTTATTAGATCCTTTCCACTTCACTCATTTGTGTTTTTATGAATAAAATATTATAAATTTATTTCTTTTAAAAATGATTAAAAATATTTTTTTATGTCTAAACTACTTGTAGAAGAAAACACTATTATATATGTTGTTTATTTAATTTTTATTCACATTTTTATGAGTATTATGAACTACATTTGGGGAAATATCCTCATAACTATGTGTTAGGTTATGGATCACATACTGAAGTATTCATTATTGAATAATTATAATTTCTCACAACATTGTTTACTTATTTTTTAATCATAAATGTGGTAGTGTTTTTATTAATTTATTATTTATTATTTCTATTTTTATTTTTTTATTTTGGACACAATATGTTTTTTTAAAATCCAAATTTTTTTAATTTTTTTTGTTTTTGTAAGAAAGACATATTTTATTTATTAAATTCATACACCAAAAGTCTTATAGCTGAACCAAGTGTAATCAAATCCTTAAAAGGCATACATGTCAATGTTTTAAAATTTTCGTAAATATAAATTCTTACATTAAAATTGAATGTTTTACATGGAAGTAAAAAGTTTTTGGGATTTTTGAAACTTATACACGAGTTTTGAATGTATTAGAAAATGGTTTTCTATTAAAATAATTTTTTTTTTGTGAAACAAAAAAAATTATTCATTCAATATTTAATGTCTTAGAAAATGAAAATTTCACAATGTAGAAATTCATACATGGCCTAAAACGAACACGCTATATAAAGGTTCATATGTACCTTTTTAAAATCATATATATTGATATAAAATTATTACACTCAAAATGTCTTCTGGTGTCCAGTATTTTATAATGTATGAATTCATACAAAATAAAAAAGTTCCACACTACTTAAAGACATACATGATTTTGAATTTAAGACGTGATTCATGTGACATAATTTTTTGTTATTTAAAAAAAAGTACTTTTTATTACACATTTATTAAAATCCATGGAATATATGTATTATAAATTATTATTGATTTAATTTTTATATAATTACTTATTAATTACTTTTATTTGATTAAAATTTGTTTAGTAATATTTTTAATATAATTAAATTTAAATCATGAGTTATAAACATTATATATGTATTTAAGTAATATTTTTAGAAGTTATTTTGTTTATAGTGTTCTTAGATGAATTGTGAAAACGATTAAATGTTTTTCTATAATATAAATAATGAAATACAAAGGAAGTATTATCTAGAGAATTAGTAGTAAATAACATTGGTGTGTTTATTTTTATTCGTGTGAGTGACTAATTATTTATAAGAAATTGAAATGAAACAATAATAATGATCATCTTGTTGTGCATGTGACTATCACCTTAGAAATTGATGTCCATGAAGAAACTCTACAAATATAGTTAGATAAAAATATTTCCACCACCAAGGTTTTGGATATTTGAGTTTTAATTTATGATTTTTTTTAAATCTTCATTAAAATGCTCTCAAATAGACTTCAAAATTATGATCCTTTTCAATGTAAGTGGTCACTATAGCATCGACACTCAATATCTCTTTCGCTAACTAGTTTTTATTATACCAGTTTTTTTCTATCTTTTATGCATGAATTATTTTTTTTATGATTTTTCATAAAAAAACGAGCACCTTAGTGTTGTCTTAAACATCCCTAAAATAGGTACACAGTGTTGTGCCTCCATGTAGAAAAAGGTAGGTCTCTATTAGTTCCTTGGTCTAGTAAAGTGAAGTGTTTCAGTTGTTCCTTATTTAGGATAATGGAATGTTTGGTTCTTCATCCCCTTAAAAACGATGGTTCTTAGTTTTACCTATAAATACATAAATAGAAGTATAGGGGTTATGCCTATTAGTGTGAAATAAGAATTTTAAAGGAATGTGACTCCCTTTTAGTGTTAGGTCACCTATATAGCGGTTCTATAATCTGACATTGAGAGTCAAAGGTGTATATATAGGATCACATTGATCTAAAATATAATAACAATTCTTGTGATCATATTGTTGTTATCAGCTAAAAATAAATATAAGGATGGTAGGGTTTATTTTTTTATTTAAAATATTAATTAACCTACACCCACGCATGACCATTCAGTTATATCACATATTGGAAAACAATTATATGATATATCTTCTTAATATAGAGTCTCACTACTTCTACAACCTATATTCTGATGATTTTGAACATCACATAACTTTTTATTTCTATATTATAATTATTAAATTTGAAATCTTGGTATAAAAATAAAATAACTTAATTTAAAATATATCAACTATATATGACTAACGATTCCTTAGACTATAAAAATATGTCTGAATGAGTTCTAGTGGCCTAGTAGACTATATTTCCACTCATTTAGGAGTCTCTTGAACTATTTTCCCATTCTGAATTTTTTTAAAAACAACATATATATCCTTTTTCAGTTGGGTTAGGTCAGTAAACACATCATGCATTGAGATTATTCTAATAATTTAGAAACCATTTTTTCCAATCCTTTTGGTGTAACACCCCATGATTTTAAAAGGAAAATATTATATTTGATAGAATATATTTAATGAAAGACCAAGATTAAAAGTTTATATAACATCCTAAGACATTATGATATATTTATATTTATATTATATACTCAATAATTTTTTTTTGAAATTTATCCAATTGATTTTATATACATTTGATAAAAAAATCCGATTTTACTAATAAAAAGTTGTATCTTTCTAAATCTAATTTTATTGCCTTTTAATAAAGCACCAATTGTAAAGAAATGTTTTGACACATTTATAATTTTTATTTTTCTAAATTAAGTTCAGTTATTAATTTTTAATGTCCAAATTATCTTATGGTTAATTTTTTGTTATTTTTCTGAGAAGTTTTATTTTTTGATTAATAGTAAAAAATAACCCATTTTACATGAAAAAAAACCTTTCCATTTAAATAATAATTAATGTAAAATTATATTAAAAATGGTTTTAAGGTATAAATAGATCCATTATACATATATTAATCTATTCTATTTCATTATAATCATCTTTAATTTAATTTAGATATAAAGAATTTCTGATCTTTTGAACATTTTCACTATAAAAACCCACTTTTCACTATGTCTACAAGATTAGCTGTAAATTTAAAATTTCCATGTCTATTAATTGAATTTAAAAAAATATATAAATATTTGTAATAGGTATAATATTTCTAGAATAATAATATTAAATTAATTTTTTAACATAATAAATATTGAAAAAAATTAAAATTAATTACAATGATTAAGGTAAGAATGAGTTTACTTAGTGGTTAAATAATAATCTTCGTGGGAAAATGGCCAAGTGACTGGTCCAATAATAATTTTATGGACATATTTAGACCCTTTTTAATTTAATATCGAATTTTAGGACTTTTTAGATACTATTTTCTCAAATAAACCAATATAATATGTTTTGTAAACAAAAAGATAAAAAAAGAACATTCCTATCCATAAATATCCATAAAGTAATGGTATAGGGTAAAAACTACCATTGATAATAAATATTATTTTTAATGATAAATTAGCATTTATATTCATAATAATATTTATATAATTTTTAAATTTTAATTAGATACTTAAAATGATTAAGAAAATATATCACAATAATTATTTAGTTAATAATTAACAAAAAAAATGATATTAAAAATTTTAAATGTGAAGTAACTTGATTTAATTATTGTATTAAATTAATTTTTTATATGAATATATAATTTTAAATAGGATTGAATTTAATAGATTCAAATTCCATCATTGTATTGATATTTTAATATTTAAATTAAGTAAATAATGTCAAAATTGACATTAATGTTATTTTATAATAAATTATATTTTATTAAAATATTTAAAATTTAAAAAAATCCTACATGTGAAAATTTTATTTTTAAATGGTTATAAATATAAAATATAGTCTACTTATGGAAAAATTAGTCTTCTATAATCAACATATTGATCCTTAAATAGTAAAAATGTTGTAAATTTTTTTGGGTTAAAGCTGTGTTTTTGGGCATTACGTGCAGTTCAGTTAAATTTAATTTCCAATGCACATGTGTTTTTTTAAATTAGTTATAATATTATAATTTATTGGGTCTATATTTTAGGTTAGAAAATTAATTACCCTAGTGAAATGTGTCGACCTAATGCTTTATCGATGGAATTCCTTTCTTATAATTATGTCTTATAGTATAATGACATAAGATTACATATAGAACACAATAAAAAGCATAAAAATTATGAATGAGTGAAATAAAAGATATATCTAGATGTTTAGGAACGTACATTGATGAAATAGTAACTTAAAATTTGAAATAGTAATGTGACCCATATGAATAGTAAACCGGCCAACTGAATAGTTACCTCACACATGAAAGTATAATTTTTTTTATCTATCTTATAAGTGAAAATATGATATAATTATAGAATTGTATAAATTGGTAAATATTTTAAAAATTATTATCTAAATGTTGGTATATTTGTAAGTCATGTATATTTAATTACAATGTTATGATTAATTTAATAATTTAAAATAAAATTTATTCTCAAAAAATGTATTCATAAATAAGTATTTTGATGACTTTTGATTATAATATAATTTTAGGTGACCTTAATAAATTTTTCAGAGTGTCAGAAAAGAAGTTTTAATATTAGAATTTGTAATTTTCAATAAATTATGATTTTAATTAAAAATTAAATTTGTCATATTTATAAAATTATTTTCATAAAAGGGAGTTCATTATTTAATTCTAAATTTTGAAAAATTCTTAGGGTGAATTTATTGGATTTTCCTAAAATAATTTAATTTAATGAGTAGTAATATATGATAATTTATGAAAAATTATAAATAAATGAATTTATGCATCATGAATGAGTAATGGATTATGTAAATGGCCATTGGTTTGAACTGACATGATGCATTTACTGTTTTTTGGTCATAATAATCAATACTATTCATAGTTTAGAGAAAACAAATACTAAACTACTGATTAAAATAATGGGAAACCCATCCTCTCCTCCACTAAAAAAACCACTCCACCCCCTCTTCTCTCCCCTCATCTCAATCGTCATTCCTATTCCAAATTCTACTCAAATATCTCCCTAAGACCCTCTCTAAAATCCATTATCCCCTGGTCTCTTCAAAAGGCCAAATCATCTCCCTAAAAGAAGTTCTCAAGGAAGATATATTCAAGATGTTAATTCCCCTTTCATTTCTTTTATTTTTGATCAAGTTCATTTCTTTATATTTATTTACTCACCTACTTTAATCAAAATGTTATGATTACTACATTAACATAAATGTAATTGAATTTTGTTATGATAATGTTATAATTCATCAAAATTTATCTCTTCCTCTCCTTTTATACGAGAAATGAAAACACCATCCGAGATGTGCTAATTTCTCACATTCAAGGATGATGAGTTCCATTTCTATTACTATATTCAATTATGGTCATGAAACCATTTTTATAGTTGAACCATAACATAATTTATTTATTATGTCTAATTTAAGTTTTTGGAACAATTTTTACAAAAGATATTAATTTATAAAGCAATGTGTGTTCGATGTGATAAAAAAAACCAATTAACCAAAATAGTTATCATTAAAGTTTTATATAATAATTCATCCTCACTAAAAATATCCAAATAAGTATTATAACCATGTAATATTATATATTTTTACTAATAACAAACAACTTTAATTCTTGAAAACCATTCTCATATTATATGTTTATCATTACATTTATATATGTAAATCAATCTTGAAAACCATGGAAACAAATGATCCCGAACAAATAAATTGAACCTCTTAACCCATCAAAATAGTCATGAATGAACTTAATAAGGTTATAATAAATCAATTACTTGAATAATAGGTTCTGTAAATATTATTTAATGAATTTAATTTTGTTATCCTAGAAATTATTATCATGTGAAGGACACCATCAGACTTACGATAAGGGATTCTACCCGAACCTCCATTATTCATGCAGGATGCTCCATATTTATTTTTACCAAAATAATGTTATCTATTTTTTATGTAACTATTCAAAAATCTATTTATATGCTCCAAAATTATGTATCAATATCCATTCCTCATTCTCTTTTTGTGATATACATGTTTTTAAATGATTCCCTCCTCAGTACTTTCCAATAAGCAACCCTGTTTTAAGGGAACATCCTTATTTCTTACCCAATTTCAAGTGCACTCTATCATCTATTTTATGACACCATTGTTTTAATAAAATTAGTATTTTTATTATGAAAACCTTATTGGTTATCTTATTGTTTTATATAAAATATTATTCCCTTTTTTATTTTAAATGATCTTTAGTATTTTCTTTAAAACCACACTAAAATGTTTTAATGCTATTTTCTAAAATACCCATCTTAATAGTTTTAAATTATGTTTTAAATAACTTACCTAGATATATTCATTTTCTTCCTTATGAATATACATGTATTTTTTAATATATTTATTTCATGGACCCCTGTATGATGTTCCATTAATTATGCTTTATAACATGATTTTGAAATCCACTTCATTCCATGGGTACCCTTATGTTTATGTATGATTGATTATGTATGATTATATACGTGGAAAGCATATTCATGAACATGTTATTTTGGGCATGAACAGTTAGTGCTCCAATTTATTGGGTAAATTTGAGTCTCATGAGACGTTATGTGCAACGATATTGGCGATTAGCCTTGACTCATGCTACCATGTGAAATGGTCTTAGTGGTTAACCTTGACTTGTGATCCTCTATTTGTAATGGGAAATGACTCATGATAAAGTCATGTTTTATGTTGCTTTAAAATTATTATGACTCCATGTTTATATGATCCCATGTTTATAAGTTATTATTCCATATGTTCCCCAACTTCTTATACCACTATGTCATTCCTTCTAACGCATGTGGTAAATCCTTATTCTTATGTTTATTCCCTTATTAGGATTTTTAACTCATACATTTGTTCATGTTATCCCCAGGTTATCATATGAAGATGTATGGGAACAATAGATATTTGGAGATCATTATGAATATTAAATAAATAAATTTATTATTTAGTCTTGTGTTTTCAATTTTATGTACCTAGTCTCCCAAGACACTCGACTATACAATACTTGTGTTGTAATATGATGTTTTATTATTCTTAAAATCATGAAATGATATGTGTAAAAGTATAGGTTTTCTATATTTGGTGTCAAAGGCAAGGTCTAGTTATTTTTGGAGATTACAAATAGATCACTTTATTAAGAACCTTAAGGCTGAGACTAAGTATAAGAAAACATCCCTAAATTTTGGTATGTATCGAGTAAGTTGTTTATCAAGAAAATAAATCCCTATCTGGATATGAAAAAGTAGACTTGGCTCTGACATAGATGTATCTAGGGTTGAAACCCTAAACGACCAATTTGAGCTAGACTCGAATGGTAACTAGTGAACGACAATGAGCCTTGATGCAGTCCTGGTTTGATACTCCTGGGGGATATGCTTTTGTAAATTCATATGCTCAGTAAAAACCATTAATAAGGGAATAAAAAATCATCCCATAAGAATATATGTTAAGATAGAGATCAAGGATATACTAGATTTAAACCTAGGGAATTAGAAGATAAGATAAACTTCTCCATTACAAGTTTATCCATTCATGTTCTAAGTATTCTTTATTCATATTAGCTAAGTATTAATTACCCCTAATTATAATTACTTTTCTTTATTAATGTAGGGAAATATAAGAACATATTCCAACAATCAATGTGATAGGCAATGCGAATATTTCCCTAATGATATGTCAAATATGATATGAATGTGTTCTCAAAACATCATGACATTACTTACCCTTCTGTTTAAAGTTATGAATAATAAATTGAATCATGTGGAACACCCTACTCCTACAAGGAAAGATAAATCAGTTATTGATTACTTCATACGAAAAAGGAATTCCATATTTATTGAATATTCTTATACCCTCCTCCCAGAATAGTGTATTAACTCCATTGAAAAGATATTCTTTGTCCTCTAGTGCCCAGAAGAATAAAATTTGTACTAGTGGTCTATCGTTTTGAGGGGAAGTCGACCAGTTGTGTAAACTGATCAAGAATATGAATTCCTAGGAGGATATTGATTCTATGGATTGAGAGGAATTTAAGAAAATGTTTTTCAATAACTATTTTTCTTAAACCCTCTATCTCAATATGGAAAGAGAGTTTCTCAGACTTAACTATAAGGAAGATGAGTCCATCAGTGCATATTAAGCAAACTTAAAAAGGCTTGGAAGATATGCATCCATCTTTGTCATGAAAACTGAAAGCAAGTTTGATCACTTATTTAGTAGAATAAAGCCGAGTCCATGAAAAGTATTGACAATTCATGACTTTGACAGTCATGAGGAGACTATCTGTTGTTCCACCAAGGTTGAAATTGATATTGGAGACTCTTAATAGTCTTATGGGCCTAGTGAAAAAAAGTAGAAAATAGAGTCTAATTCGGGTGGTTCGGAAAATAAATCGCATGATGGAAAGAAGATTAAACATCCCACATGTCAAAATTTTGGGAAGAAATATTCTGGGAACTGTGTCAAGGGAAACCACAATTTTTTCAAATGTGGAAGAATGGGGCATCTGGATAAGAACTACCGAAGGGATATGAACAATACCACTAATTCGGAACAATAAAGTAAGTTTTAGATAAACTCACATATAGTAGTGTAGTGTTTCAATTGCATGAAACATGGACATTATGAAAAAAAATTCCCTAATCCAGGGGTTGTTAGAGGAAGTCAATAATAACCTCCACGGCAATAAGGAAGGGAATATATTATCACCACTTCTGAGGTGGAACCAAAAAACAATGTGGTGATAGGTATGCTAGTAATTCATTCATGAATATTGAACATACTATTTGATTCTAGTTATATGAATTCTTTCTTATTTTGTATGTTTATTATAACTATTCAAAGACCACCTCAAGATTTGGAGTTTGAGTTATTTTTGAGAATAATGAATGGGGGAATTATTAAATCTAGGGTTTATAACTCCTCCCTAGTAAATTTTTGTCGACTAAACCTCCCAATAAATCTCTCTATGCTTCCTTTAGTAGAGTTAGATGTTATCTTGGGCATGGATTGGATATATTTATACAAAGCCAACATTAATTGTTGGGAAAGGGATATCACTCTTTACATCCCCATGTATAATCCACTCCTATATTAGTGTAAGGAGGAAGATGAATCTTCTTCAGAATCATTATCTCATGTGTGGATAATCTTACCCTTTTAACCATCATATCTTTCTCAAATGATTGAGACAAAAGAGATGATACTTCTCAAAGATACTCCCATTATGAAAGATTTCATTGATGTATTCCATAAATAATTTTCTGGACTTCATCATGATCAAGATGTTTAATTCTCAATTGAACTTATTTCTAGATCCCTAACTATATTAAATACACCTTATAGAATAAACACTATTGAGATAAAGGAGCTGAAGAAGCATTTACAAGAGAATTTAGAGAAGGATTTTATACTTCCGAGTGCTTCACCATGGGGTGAACTAGTCCTATTTTTTAAGAAGATGGATGGATCAATGGGACTCTACATTGATTATCATGATCTAAATAAAATCATGAAAAAGAACATGTATCCCCTACCTCAGATATATGACTTGTTAGATCATCTATGTGGGGCTGGTTATTTCTCTAAGCAGGACCTTTGGTTGGGATCTTACCGATTAAAGGTGAAGAAGGAAGATATCACCAAAACATCATTTTAAATGAGGCATGGACATTATGAATTCATAGTTATTCCATTAAGACTCACTAAATCTCCATAAATATTCATGGATTTAATAATTATAGTCTTTATACATCACCTCTAATTGTTTTTAGACATTATCGATGAAATTATTATATACTCTATGATTAATGAGGAATATTAGGATAATTTGAATACCGTGTTGATGAAATTGTGAAGGGAGAAACTTAATCAAAATTATAATAAATTTTATCTCGTTATGGATGAAGTATCATTCTTAGGGAATTTCATCACTGTCAAAAGAATATATATGGAACCTTCTAAGACAAAGGCAATTGAAGTGTGGCCCAGTCAACATCTATTTTTTAGATCTACAGATTTCTAGGTTTAGTAGGGTATTATCGACAATTTTTGAATAAATTATTATTATTTTAGAACCTAATAACCATGTTTACATGTAAGGGATTGATGTTTTTCAAGAATCCAGAATGTGAGGAAATATTTAAGGTTCTCAAAAAAGGCTTATTACTGTGGCAGTACTCATTCTCCCAATAAGTGGATAACTCTTTGTGGTGTAAAATGATGCTTCAATGAAATTCTTAGGATGTGTAATAATTCCAAAAGATAATGTGATAGAATTTTCCTTGAGACAATTGAAAAATCCAAGAGAAAAACTATCCCACACATGATCTGTTGTTGGAATCTATAATCTCTACTTTGAAAATATAGAGGCATTATCGGTAGGGGGAGAAGTGTGAGATATATACTGATCATAAGAGTCTCAAATAAATATTCACACAGAATGTGGTTAATATGCGCTAGATAAGATAGTTAGATCTCATTAGGGATAATGAATTCTCAATCCACATCCATCCTGGTTAGGAAAATAAGGTGGAAGATTCTCTAAGTATGAAGGATCCTTCATATTTATCAATGATGAGAATTGAAATGGATCCAATCTTCTTAGATTTATAGAGGATGGACTTGAGAATCATTAAGGTAGTAACATCATTAATACTTTCTCAAATGATTTCTAAACCATCCCGCATGGAGAAAATGAAGGATGCTCAATGAAATGCTGTGGAAATTTTAAAAATGGTAGAAGCTATTAGAAATGGGAAATACTATGAGTTCAAGATTGATGAGAATGGAGTTTTAAGATTTGGGTCACGATTATGTGTACCATCTGATCCAGAGATAAATAATGAGATTCTAAATGATGCACATAGCTTAACCTTATCTATTCACACTGGGTGCACAAATATGTATTGAGATCTCTGAGAGAACTTTTGGTGGGAAAATATGAAGAAAGTGATTTCTGAGCATAAATTAAAGTGCATGGTTTGTCATCACGTAAAGGATAAAAGACAAAAGTATAAGGGGATAATTCAACCACTACCCATACCAACATGGAAGTGGAAGAACTTGACCATGGAATTTGTCACTAAATATCCAAAGACATCCATATGAAATAATGATATATGGGTCATTGTGGATTATCTTATAAAGAAACTCACTTTATCGCAATTAAATAGGACTTCTAATTGGATCAACTTGAATGTATATATAAGAAAGAGTTGGTAAGGACTCATGGAGTACCACTATCTACTCTATCCGATCGAGATCCAAGATTCACCTCAATATTCTTGAAAAGTATCAAACATGCTCTGAGAACTATGTTGAACTTTATCACAACATATCATCCCCAAATTAGTGGCCAATATGAGAAAACTCTTCAAACATTAGAAGATATATTGAGAGCATGTACTATGGAATTTAAAGGAGGGTGGGGCCAATATATTTCAAAGTCAAATTATCTTATAATAATAGTTTCCAATTCAGTATCTAAATGGATCCATATAAAGCCCTTTATGGGAGATGGTGCAGAACACATGCATGATGGGATGAAGCTGGTGTGCATAAGCTGCTAGAAGATAAAACGGTGAAGAAGTTAAAAACCATTCAACAACACATTATGGAACCCCAAAGTTGATAGAATATTTATGAAGACAATCATCGATAAGACCTTGAGTTCAATGTTAGATACATGTTATTCATCTGTATATCTATATGGAAGACGGTCATAATATTTGAGATGAAAGGGAAGCTACGTCCTTGGTACATCGGCCCCTTCCAGGTTCTTGATCATATACGAGATACAACCTATTGATTATAACTTCTACCTACCATGTCTAAAGTACATGGTGTATTTCACATATCCCTCTTAAAGAATTTGAAAGCAGACCCTTCACATGTACCCTCTTCAGTGGTGGTATAGTGGGAGAATGATCTTTCTTAAAAGGAGAATCCAGTGAAGATCATAGAATGTACAGATAAATTATACACAACAAGACTACTCACCTGGTCAAAAAATATGGATTAACCATAAGTACGAAGAGGAAACATCACAACTAGAGGAAGCAATTAAGGAAAAATACCCTCATTTTTTTACGACATATTATGTAAAACAAAATTTCAAGGGTGAAATTTCATAATGGGGGTAGAATGTAATGACCCGATGTTTTATCAATGGAACTCCATTCTTATAATTATGTCTTATAGTGTAATCAAATATAATAATATATAGAACACAATTAAATCCATATAGATGAAGAATGAGTGAAATAAAAGGTATCTATAGAAGTTCAAGAATGTATACAGATAAAATAGTAACTTGACCTTTGAAATAGTATTTAACCCATATGAATAGAAAATCAGCCAATTAAACAGTACCCTCACTAATGAAAGTATAAATAAAATTTATCGATCTTATAAGTGACAATATGATATAATTATAACATAGTACATGTAAGTAAATATTTTAAACACAAATAATTAAGTGTTGGTATTTTTATAAGTCATGTTTATTTAATTAGAATTTTATGATTAATTTAATAATTTAAAAGTAAATTTATTTTCATAAAATTTATTCCTAAAAAATTATTTTGATTAATTATGATTATAGGATAATTTTAAGATAACTTAACTAATTTTTTAAAGTGTCTGAAAAAGAGTTTTAATTTTAAATTTTTTATTTTTCATGTGAATTGTGATTTTAATTAAAAAATAGATTTATCATATTTAGAAAATTATTTTCATAAAATGGAGTTCATTTTTGAAATATAAACATTGAAAAAGGTTTGGGGTTATATTTTTAGAATTTATCTAAAATACATTATTTTTTAATGAATAGTAAAATATGATAATTTATGATAAATGATAAATAAATAAATTTATCCATCATGATTGAGTCATGGACGATGTAAATGGCCATTGGTTCAAACTCACATGCTATATTTTCTATTTTGGGTCACAAAAATTATGACTATTCATAGTCTTGAGCAAAAATACTAGTCTAATGATTAGAATAATGGAAAACCTCTACTCTTCTCCATTGTAAAAACCACCCTCACCCCCTATTCTATTCACTCATTTCAAGCCCTGTGGCTAGTAAAAATTCAGTCAAATATCTCTCTATTCTACCTCCCATGTCCAGAATCCCTCGATCTCTTCAAAATACCAAATCCTCTCTTCAAAAGAGGTTTTCAAGGGAGATATATTCAAGTGGTAAATTCCTCTTTTTATTTATTTTATTTTCTTTTAAGTTCCTTTTTTATGTTTCTTTCCCCACCTAATTTTATCCAAATATTTTGATAACTCTATTACCATACATGAAATATAATTTTGTTATGATAATTAAATAATTCATCATCATCTCTCCTTTACCCTACTTTTATAATTGAAATTAAAAGACTATCCGAGATGTGTTAATTTATCAAATTCCAGGATGACAGGTTTTAAATTTCTATAAACATCTTCAATTTTGGTCACGAAATGATTTTGAATATTGAAACAAAATATAATTTATGTATTATTTATTATTTAATGTTCTGGAATATTTAATACAAATAATATTAATTTATAAATAAAAAATGTGTTCGTTGTGATCAAAAACAAAAAATTAACAAAAACAATTATCATTAACATTTTATATAATGATTAATATTCATTCAAAATAAACAAATAAATTTTATATCCATTTAACATTTTCCTTAAAAACACACTAAAATACATTAATGCTAAAATTTATTAAATACTATTCTTATATATTTTCAATTAGGTTTGAAATCACTTACCATGATATATGGATATTATTCCATATGATTGTACATGGATTTTTTTATTTCCTTTATTTCATTGTCACTTAGGTGATGCACCCATTCATTATGCTTTATGACATGATTATGATATCCACTTATTTCTAGGGGTACCCTTATGATTATTTATAATTGATTATGTATGATTCTATTTGTGAGCATATTCATGAACATGTAATGATGGGTGATCCCAGATGGTACTCTAATGTATTTAGTAAAGTTGAGCCTCATGAGATGTTTTGTGCAACAGTAATAGTAGTTATCCTTGACTCGAGTTACCATGTGGAATAGTCTTGGTGGTTATCTTTGACTTGTGCCCTCATTATGCAATGAGCCCTTACTCATGCTAAAGTCAGTTTTTATGTTGGTACCACATTATTATGACTCCATATTTATATTTTCCCATGTTTATATGTTATGATTCCATATGTTCCATGAATTTTTATATCATTATGTCATGCCTTATAACCCATTTACTAAATTCTAATTATTATTTTTATTCCCCTACTGGGTTTTTTTATCTCATCCCTTTTTTCACATTATCCCCAGGTTATCCTATGAATATGTGTGGGAAAAATGGAAGTTAGGATCTCTTTATAAAGATTAAATAAGAAAATTTTTTAATTATTCCTATGTTTTTAGTTTTATGTACCTAGTCTTCCTATTCAAAAGACTTTACGATACTTCGATTCTAATATGATGTTTTATTATGGTTAAAATAAAGTAATGATATCTATAAAAGGCCAGGGTTTCTATATGAAAACCCAAAAAGATGAAAATAGGTAACTTTAGAAGTCATGGAAAAATATCATAAAAATACATTTATTTTGTGTGTGTTAGATGTTTTTATCCAACATAATTTAACATTAATACATTTTTTGTTACTTTTGGAGTCACGTGATGTAAGTAAGACCTCACAATATTATTTACCTTTTTATATTTACATGAATTCCACTCACCCTACACTATTAAAAGGAACTCAACCCATCACTTCTTTACCTATATTAATCCATTTGAATCATACAAAACCTTCCCAAATAATTCCCCAAAATCCTTAAACTCATCCTAAAATCCTAAATATGGGCATAAAGAAAACAAAGGATGGATTTTTGTATAAACTGAAAGGAGTTATCTGAATAAGATGCAACATTCTTCAATGATTTTTTTGTTTTACTTTTTCTGTACTCATTAAATTTTTATAATATAGAGTTTATATAGTTACCATTGTGTCATAAATATATTGAGATATTTTTATCTTAAGGGTATGACCTACATGAAAAACCACTTCTATCAAATCAGATATGAAATCATCTTTAACGTGTACGACAGACAACCGCCTCACAAACCAATGTCATTCTTTATTTCATTACCACATTTCAAGCATGAGAATAATGATGGATTTATTATTTATATATGAAAAGTATTATAATTATAATTACTTTATGCTTATGTAATTACTTAATAAAAAATACCATCATTTTGTCCATTTTTTGGGAATACGATAACAATGTTTGTGGATGTGTGGACTACCGCCTCTTCAAAGTGATCCGATTCATTCAGGATTTACTTAGAATGAATTAAGGATGTCTTTAATAAAAATATGTGATAAATATGAAATAAAAATTATACTATAATTATAATATACATATATATATATATATATCATTTATTTTTCTTTCTTTCAATATGAAAATAAAATTAGAACAACATTCAAGCATACGTACGACCAACCCTCTCCATGAACAGTGTATTCAATTTCCTGTCACTAAATATTATAGATTACTATTAAAACATATATAAAGAATATATAATATATTCATGAAATAATTTTGATATTTATGATATAATTACATTTCAATTAATATAATATATCATTTTATTTATTACATTTTCACACACTGAAAAATTGACAATGTCGTTCGTGGACGTGAAAACTGTCACTTCCTCAAAGCAACGTGATTCATTTTGAATCCCAAAATTTCAATAAAAATTACATATGATTATATAATATTTTATTTAAAATATAATTATAATTATGGAAATATAAATTTTACTTTCCCTATTTCCATAATGATCAATGAAAAATGGAAATATTACTTAGGCGTACGTATGACGTATATTCTCCGTGATCATAAATTACAGTTAGTTTTCATAATTATATTCCATGATTTGTTTTTAAATTATAATTTATTTTTAAATATGATAATTATATTATTATTATTATTCTATATATGTTGAAATAATTTCCACTTTACCATAGTCTAAATACCAAATTCGTTTTTGACACATAAACCGAATATGGTCAAAACATCTGACTTAAACATAATTGAATATAACATGTTAATTGGTAAAATTAATGTATTAATAAACTTGAAATTTTTTATCAAACATATATATAAATAACACATGGTTATTATTCAGGTATATAGAGACACACTTGACAATTTTGACTCAAGGCACGAGATTTCATCTCAATTTACAGTCTATTGAAACTTATTTGTTATTATGCACCAATTTACTTTAATATGGTGTATATACTACACATTTTTAATTTAATATCTTCATTATCTCATAATTTATGGTATTTTAAGATTCAATTTCAATAATATCATCCAAGGAGTTTGACATGAAAATTACCAAGTGGTAAAAGTCCTCTTTGCAATCTGACTTACTTTGGTGATTGTTAACTTTATCTTGAAACAATAATTTCCTTATGATAATTTTTCTCTGGAAATTAAATTATATTAAATATAAATAATATTTTTCGATGGATATTATAATTTTCTATACCATATTACGTTTTTACATATGGTATTTACTTTCAATGTAATTTGATTAATTGAGGGAATATTGATAAATCCATATAGTTTACTCAATATGGATATTTGATAAGGAACATTATTTAAGAACTAAATTTATTATTAGATATATGAGGAACTATTTGGAGTGGTTTTATATGGTATGGGGAGAAATTAATTCAATCCCTTGAATGCATCAGTAGTCTCATGGGACGAAGACAGTTGGCGGAAAACCCTCAGTTTTTATTTCATGGTAGATTAAATCTGTCTAGAGGATATGTCATGATAGTAACTACCTTGAGGATAGATCTTTATACATTATATAAGTTTGTAAACATATACAAAAAAATTAATAATTATATATCTTAGCAGTTACTATCTTAATAACAGATATTGAGAGGTCAGACATCTAACTTTATGCATTCCATCCTTATTGTTATTCCATGTGATGGTTTGATTAGTTAGAATATCCATGATCATGTTTCAGGATCAGGTGATTATTTATATGGTATTATCTTATCATATTTCCTTTTTTTACTATATTGATTTTACTTTGTCCATTTATTTAATGGCTTGTATATTCAATTATTTAAATTTCAATGTGTATTATTTTCATTGGTTTATCAATTATTATAGTGTACTTAACCCTTACTGATCATTTGAGTTCACCCTTATTTTTTTACTTTCGCAAGGTTATAAAAAATATATATATGAATGAGTTTTAAAAGATTTAGTTTATTATAATTTTTTACTCATTATGTTTTATTTTCTATATCCCAATGTAATATGGGTATCATGTATGTATCTAGTTTTCAAAACTACTAAATCGATCACTCCTTGGGATTTGATTCATTGAAATCATGACGATATAATAAATTAAGGTACCATCTTTGATCCTACTAGGGCCCATATGATACAGTTGATACCAAATGATATTTAGAAAAAAACTTATAAAATAAATTTATATAAAACTGGATTGGGGAACATAACACTAGATTGAAGTTGAGGATAAGTATATAATAACATCCAAAAGAAACCATGTTTATGATTATGAGATTAGTTATCCATAAATTTCTCAATTTATGTTATATATTTCTATAATGTGGGGATTATACGTGATATGATCTAATCATGTCTATGTCATCATTAATTAAGGGGACCTTGTATAATGAATGTGAACCTCACCAATGCACACAATCCAAAGAGTAAGAATTAACATTTCCTTTATGGTGTTAATATAATCCTTTGAAGTAAACTAGTCTCCCAATAATTATCAATTTATGAGGTCATAATATAATGTGATCATGACATAGAGAAATATTTATCTAATAAATATGTATTTGGGGGGAAGCATGGGAACAATAGTACAATTGGAAAAAATATGGATAATAAAAAAAAATGAAAGAATTATTTTCCCACTTATGATTATTGAGGAAAGAAACACGCTAGTAATTTCATAAAAGGAATAAGAGTTTTCTATAAGTGTGGTGAAAAAGGACATTGTTCTTATGATTGTAAGGGTATTAAAAAGGTTACCAATGTATAATGATTCAAAATTAATGATATGTGACACTACGCAAATCAATGTCTCAAGAGTCAAATTAATATACCCCAAAATAGGTTAATCGGTCATGGTCATGTTTTTTCTACTACCAAAGATGAAGATAAATGATTAATATACTTGTGATTGGATTGAAGAAATATGCAATTTGAGTATTTTATTAGTGATTTAATGGTTATAAGAATTATAAAATATAAAATTATTGTACAAAAATATATTTTATTTTGGATTTTAAAGTGTGTGTTGAATGGTACTGATGAATAATGAAAATGATTCAGTGAAAAGTTGAACTTCTTGAAAAAAATGATTGAGGTAAATAAAATATTTAATATGTTCTTGATGTTGAGATAATGATTTTTGTTTATTTAGGTTATTAATATTGTTAGAGTAAATTGGATAATTAATAATTATCCTATGAATTGATTATAATGTTTTGGATTTTTATATTTTTGAAGGATTATATGGTTTACCATTTGTGAAGTGGTTTAAGTTGAATGTTGGGTGAGTTTTTATAGATTAATTTATTACTTCATCATATGATGCATCTTATGCTAAGAAATTAAGTAAAAAAATTTTAAGGAGAAACCAAATTAATATATTGTGTGTGAAATAGAAAAATATCAAGTAACTATATTAAATTATATTTTTAGAGAGATAAAGGAATCCTAAACCATAAGAAGAGGATCTAAAAAATGTGTTATACTTTAACTATCATTTCTGATGATATCAATGAGCTTATTCACACATATATTGTTTATGGTATTCTAGTAATTTATCTTCTCTAGATCACCCACTTTCTTTTTATCAATGTTATCTATCACTCTCCAACAGAACTAGATAGCTATATTTCTCCTCGATGTCCATGTTTTCACTAATATTCTCATATCCAAATGCCTAGTTTTATAGTGACCTTCATATTTCCCTTTCCCTATTAGTAAAAGGATAATTTTATTAAATCATTTAAGATTTTTGATTTCAAACAAAGGTATTCTCAAATATACAACCTTAGATTATATATATATTGTATGAATTGTGAGGATAGAAATTATTTAAGGTGGGGAGAATGTAACAGACTAAGATTTTAAAGGAAAAATATTATATTTGATAGTGTATATGAAAAGCAAGTCCATGATTTAAATTTTATATAATATACTGATACTTTATGACATATTTATTTTTATATTATATATTCAATAAAATGTTCTACAAACATCCAATATATTTGATTGACATATGAAAATAACAAATCAATTTTTAGGCCTAAAAAGTTATATTTTTCTAAAGACATGTTTCACAAATTTTATTGGTGCACCAAATATAAAATTAAAATTTTACCCATTAATAAACTTTATTTTTCGAAATAAACATCATTTTTGAATTTTGAAAGTCAAATTTAGATTTGGGAATCTTTTTAGCATTTTTCTAAATAGCTTCATTTTCTAATTAATAGTGAAAAATAATGCATTTTAGTTAAAAACTTCCTTTTTGTTTAAATAATTATTAATGTTAAAGTATTTTTAAAATGTATTTAAACTCAAAATAGATTAATTATATATATATTAATCCAATTTATGCAATTTTATTAATTTTTATATTTAATTTAGATATTAAAACGTAGTGAACTTTTGAACACTCTCAATTTAAAAGCTCACTTTCTTGCCAAGACTGTGCGATTAGCTTTAAATTTATTTTTGAAAATTATAGGAATTTAATTCTAAAAAATGGATATAAATAGAGGTAATTAGTATAATATTTATAATCTAATAATATCAACTTAACTGTATTAACATAATTATTAGTGTAATAAGTTAAAATTAATTGAAGTGATTCAGGTAAAAATGAGTTTATTTAGTGATTAAACATTAATATTAGGGAAATAAACGACCTATATACTTGTAAAATACCCATTGGAAGGAAATATTTCAACCATTTTAAACTTATTAATTAATTATATGGATTATTGGACAATACTCTATGAAATTGACCTATATAATATGTTATGTAATGAAAAAGACAAAAAGGAACCATCCAATCCTTTAATATGTTGAAAACTATGGGATAGGATAAATAACTACCTAGGTTCGGTTATAAATATTATTTTTAAATATAAATTATATTTTTTCATAATAATAATTAATTTATTATTTTTAGAGATGAATCAGTTACTTAAAATTCTTAAGAAATGCCAATATAGGAAATATTTAGTTAATAATTAACCAAAATAAATGATACTAAAAATATTAAATGTTAAGTGAATTGATTTAATTATTATATTTAATTAATATTTTATATGAATATATCATGTTATTAAATTTTTATCTTAATATATTCAAACGACATCATTGTTTAATTATTTTTAAATTTAAATTAAGTAAATAATGTCAGAATTGACATTAATGTTATTTTATAATAAATTAAATTTTATTAAATGTTTTAAAATTAATAAAAATAAAAAATTATTCCAATTGTTTTTAAATTTTAATAAATATAAAATATATTCTATTTATGGAACAATTTATCCTTTATAATGAACATATTAACTCCTAAATAGTAAAAACATAGTTAGCACGGTTCAGGTTAAAGTAGTTTTTTTTGTGCATGACATGTGCTTCTGTAAAATTTAATTTCCAACACACATGAGATTTTTTATTTTCAAAATTATATATAATATTTAGAATTCAGTGTTATATAATTTATAATAAAAATAACATTACATTCATCTTAATGGTTAAATTACATAGTTTGTTAAATTTATTACCATAGTGATAACCCAAAAGGATAAAAATGGGGAATCTTAGATGTTAAGGAACAAAATGATAAAAATTAAATTATTTTTGTGTATTGGAGGTGTGAGTCGAAAATAATTTAACTTTAATATTTTATGTGTAAAATTTTAAATCACATGGTTTAAGGAAGAACTCTCAATAGTCTTTACCTTTTTATATTTATAGGAATGGCACTCACCCTGCACTATAAAAAGGTACTCACCCCTAATTTATTCACACCAATAAATCCATTTGGATCATAAAAAACCAGACCAAATAATATTCTAACATCCTTTACTTCATCTTAGAAGCCTAAATTTATGTATAAATAATACCAAGGAAGGATTTTTGTATAAACTAAATGGATTTACCTGAATAGGAGGTAACATTCTTCAAAAAGAACTTTTGTTTTATTTATTTATAAAATACATGATTTCATCTTATATATTGTTTATATAATAACATAATTATATTAAATATAAATACATGTTGTTATATTAAGGGTGTGATACACACCTACACACACTTCCATCAAATGGGATACACAATCGTCATTCGTATATATGGTGGACTACTTCCTCACAAACCGATGATGTTCGTTATTCTATTACCACTATTCAAGGCCATGAATACTGTTGTTTTAATGTTATATATATTTTATATAATATATTTATAATATATTTATTCTTTTTTAATTATTTCACAAAACATACCTTCACGCTTTCCATTTTATTGGAATACAATAACATTGATTGTGGATGTGTGGACTACCATATCCTCAAAGTGATGTAATTTATTCATGATTTAAATGGAATGAATTTAGAAAAGGTTTAACATAAATATTTCATATATATTACATAAAATTATACTATAATTATCATATATATTACTTTTCTTTCCTTCAATACGACATGAAAATGTGAACTGCATTCATACGCACGTATGACTTACCATCTTTATGCACAGTGTATTCCATTTCATGTCACTAAATATTATAGAGTACTATAAATAAGTATATACCAAATATATATGATAGAAATTCTATAATTATAATATTCATTACATAATTACATTTATGGGGACATAAAATATCATTTTCTTTGTTACCCTTTAACACACTGAAAAAGTGATAATGTCGTTTGTGGATGTGTGGACTAATGCCTCATCAAAACGATGTGATTTTTACTCATGAGAAGAATTATATATAAAATTATACATGATAAAATAATTTGGTATTTATGATATAATTATTTTTATGGAAATATAATTGTTACATTAATTCTTATAATAATGATCATTGAAAAAATGGAAATGTTACTTATGTGTATGTACAACCTTCCGACTCTATGATCGTACCTTTAGTAAATTTTTCATAACCATATTGCATTATTGGTTTTAGAAGTATATTTTTATGTGTAAATATAATAATTATTTCATGATTATTACTCTATATATGTTTAAATAAAGATCTATTTAGCTTTAGTCTACCTACCCAAGTCATTTTTGACACATAAACCAAATATGGTCAAAACACCCGACTTGAAATTAATAGATTATGTAATTGTATATAAAACTTTATCAGGTGATATAAAATTAAAAATAAAGTTTAAAAATGTTTTAAAACAATTAAAATTTTAAAATATTTTTTAGGAAGATAAAGACACACTTGGCAAGTTAGACTCAAGGTAAGGTATTTCGTCTCAATTCACATTCCATTTAGGCTTATTTGTTATTATGTAAAATTTCACTTTAATGTGGTTTATATACCAAAATATTTTCATTTAATATCATTATTCAGTCATAATTCATGGTATTTTAAGTTTCAATTTGAATTATCTCATATAGGGAGTTTGACATATAAATTACCAAGTGGTAAAAGTTATCATTCCAATATCACTTTATTTTGTGATTGTTAACTTTCTCATAAAATAATTATTTACTTATGATTATTTATCATTATAAATTAAATTTCAATTAAATATACAAATTATTTAGTTATTGAGAATATTATTTCCTAATACATATTACAATTTTATATATGGTGCTTACATTGATAGTTATTTTATTAATTGGGGAAATATTGATAAATATGTATCCATTACTCAACACGAATATTTGATAAGGCACATTATCTATAAATTAAATCAATTATTAGATATATAAGGAATTATTTGGACTAGTATGAAATGGGCTAGGGACAATTTAATTGAAGAACCTTTATGCATCTGTATTCTCATGGGATGAAGTTAGTTAGAAACAAACCCATCACATTTATTTCCAAGAATTTTAAATATATCTTGAGGATATATCTTGACAGTAACTACCTTGAGGATTGATATTTACAGTTTAGAAGATTTTCTACCAATTGACTTAAAAAATAACGAGGATAGATATTTACATCAACAATCTTAAAGATATATCTTGATAGTTTAGTCATCCAACATTATGTATTTTTTCATTATTGTTATTATATGTGATTATTTGATTAGTTAGGATATCCATGTTCAAGTTTCAAGATCAGGTTATTATTTATATGGAATTATTCAATCATATTATATTATTTCCATATTTTTTTTCACTATCCTATTATTTAATGGCATGTGTGCTCAATTAATTACCTTTTTCATATTTATTATGCTCATTGATTAGTTATAGATTTCGTTATACTTAACCTTTATTGATCATTTTATATCACTCTTATTTTGTTTCATTTCCCATGTCATAAAGTATATATATTTTAAATAATTCTCAAGGATTTATTTTATTAGCCTTTATTAGGTACTATGATTTATTTTCTATGTCCCAATGTAAAATAGGTGTCATGTATATATCTTGCTTCCAAAATAGCTAATCTGATTATTACTTCATGATTTTATTACTTATATTCATTCTAATCTAATAAAGTATGTAAGAATATCTAGGATTATTGATGTCAAGGTGCTACATTTTCCTCTTTGTATTTTATCATCTTTGGAACTGGAATAATAATAATTTGTTTGTTCACCTATTTTGAATAATCTAGTACATTATCATTTGGTGAGGATTCTTCCATCCTTTAAAATCGAGATAAGGAATGTTTTTTCCTTGAAAACAACATCATTTACATCATCAAATAGTTATATCAAACTTAAAGAATTATTTTTATGCCCATAAATATAGAGAATATCTTTATTTTCAAACAAATGAGTTTCTATTTAAGTAGTTACAAATCAAATTTTCAAAGACCTTTAATTTCCAAATGTGACTTCCCCACCTTTATATTTTTCAATATCCCTATGATTTTTTATGCGACCATAAAAGTTTATGAAAAAAACCATCCAAAATTCATTATTTATGACTCTATCATTCTTTCAAATAAAATTCTATAATGAGTGACCTTTATTCCTTTTTCTCATTCTAAATCCCCTTTAGCTTTTAATTTTTTTATTATTACAAATTATTTTTCATATATTCATTAAAATAATGATCTTTTTGGTCATACATTCCACAACCGTAATTCAAATAATCAAAAAAATTCACTAAACATAGATTAGATTAATTTTTATTCACAGTTTAGTTTTTTTGAATTTATTTTAGATCTCTCAGTGTTTCAACACCTTGATTATTATATCCTCAATAGTAATGACTTGGTTTCCAATATCAGTAATATTTTTTCCCACAAATACCAAAAAACTAGAAATAAACCATTAATATATTTATCCTATAATGATAATATTTATTCTTTGAATATTATTATTTCTAACTAGACGAATACTATGTTTTCATTTCACAAAGTGTTGTGGAATTCTTATAAATAATTTTAACATATTACGATGTAGATAATTATTTATCATCATTTCTCTTATCCCAAACATGTCGTGATTTTGAATTTGAACCAACAATATTAGTAAATACTATTTTAATTATTTATTTTCTATGAAAAATGTTTTCTTAGACTTTTTTATCCCACTGGTTTGATTTCTTGTGATTATTTTCTTTAATTTATACTTGATGGTTGAAGTATTGTATCATATTTTGCATTTTATTCTCATTATTTAGAAATTTTTATTTTGTCTATATTATATTTTCTTTCATAAAAGTCAATTTCTTATCTACAACTTTCATGATATTTTATTTATCACTAATTTATATTTATTTTTTCCTATCTACAATGAATTTTGTTTCCATTTTTTAAAGATCATCATTCCCTATATTTTACTTACTAACATCTTTCATTAATAGCCAAATTTCCATCTTTATATTATTTTCATAATCTATTAAATATTCAAGTAATGAATTTAGTATATTATATTTTTTATTTTATCATCACATATTATAATTCACTTCTTTAGGATTGTTCATGTTTTTTACTAGATCCATAAATTTTGTAAACCCATCAAAAACTCCTTATAAATAGATACAGTAGAGAAGAAATCCTCATCCTTTTTACTCATCATAATTCTTCATTTTTTTCATGGAAAATTATTTTTCCACTGAGAATATTTGGATACATAATCTAGGATTTTAAACTGATTTTTATTGTTTTTCCCACTAATTTAATCATCTTTTCCATACTCACAACTTTTGTTATTTTGATTGTTTATAACACTGTTTCAAATGATTCCATGATTAAAGAACATTAATAGGATTTTACCTTTATATATTCCCAGGTTTTTTATACAGTTCCTTGATATAAGACTTATAATTCTATTATAGACTACATCATCTTCTTCTTCATAATCAATACTACAAGAATATTTAATTTCTTAATGATTTATTTTTTGTTTTCACATTGACTCAATTGTTATTTCTTCTTTAAATTTCATTATAAATGATTGTGAATTTATTATCTTATATTAAAAAAATTTATTATGAAATTTATCAATCGAAATATCCCTTATATATTCTAATAATGAAAATTTTGGATCAATACTATATAGAAAATTTCTCATAATCAATTTTTTAATTGTGTAGTCATATATATTTTCAACATAACCTTTGATATTACTAAAAATGTCATTCAATATTGTTAATTAGTCATAATTGGTTTATTAATTACCAATATTCTTATACATAAGTCCATTTATCCCTATATGAATTTTATATTCTTTATCCTTAACTTTTCCTTCATAAATACATCTATTTTTTTTGCAATATTTCATTAGTTGTTTAAAGCCCCATAAATATAGTGAATTTTTTTATGATAGTGGATAAAGAATTAAATTTAATTAATTTAAATACACTTATAAATTTCTCTTATTTTAAAATTACATTGGACCATTTCTTTCAATTTGGAGATAGACTATTTGAGTGCCAATAACCCCTGGGTCAGGTGATAGAATATAAGGAAGTAAACTATACATCCAGGCATGATAATTATTTCCATCAAATGTTGGGAAAGATTTTTTATTAAAATATTATAATTATCTAACCCAATAACTTTAGAGCCTAATATATGGGAAATAATTATGATCTAAAAGTAGAAAACATGAACTAAAAATGGGTTCACCACTTTTATGGTAAGGTTACATCATTGATTAATTATTTTATAGTTTTTTCTTCTATAAATTAAACTATATGATATATTATGGTTATTTACACTCAAATATAAATCATAGTATTACCTAAATGAAACAGAAATGAAAATTTCTAGGTTATAAAAAATGTTTACAAGGTTTGTTGCCAATATGGGTACCTACTTCTTATTGTGATTAGTGAAAGTCTATCTAATAAAATTTCCTCAATAATAAACCATCCATTATAAGTGTTTAGGTATGTATCATTACATACATATGGGACTTTACTAAAATAGAATTCTGTATAAATTAGACAGAACATATCCAATTTGGATATAGTCAGAAGTGAGTGAGAAAGATCCAAAGTGAAGCAGGGATACTTCAATAATTGATGAATATGATCTTTTTATTTTATCCTTTAAAGATAATCACAATAGAATATACACACCTCTCGAATCTATTCATCTTCCAATAATCATAGTTTAAAATAGATAATTTGACCTTGATCACTACATTAATATTTTAATTGATCTAATACTTAATTTTGAATCACATAATACAAGGGATCTTATTGTTTTATTCTCAGTAAAAAACTCCCCAACTTTAGTCTATTATTATCATACGTTCTACTTTTCTACACGCAAACTTTACACCTATTTTTTTATATCATTTATTTTTATTAATTTTTTTTTCTTCAGAATAATATATAATTAATAAAATTCATGGAATTTTATTTTATCTCATAATCTATAATTTAATCATAATGGATTGTATGATTTTAGTCATTTTTGAACTACCTACATTTAACTTCACAAATAGATTATTTTAAAAATATAAAAATATGTCTCAAATAATTTTAACTCCATGATCCTTTTTGATATTCCTAATTCAAATTTTAAAGTTAGTCTATTCCACAAGATTCTTAGCTTGATTTCAGAAAACACTCATTTTCTCATTTAATATGGTAAATAAAATACACATAAATTTTTCCGTCATCCATAAAAAAATAATTCCTAGATATTTTATGTTTTTATTTCCATAATGTTCAAGTAGTGATAACCTATTTTAATATTTAAAAAATCATAGTTTGAATCATAATATGATTTATAGCTTATGATTATTAGTATTTTGAATATCATAGAATTTCCCTAGATATTTAATCATATCATATTTATGATATATGGGTTTCATATTCAATTAATCTCATACTATCCTCAAAATTATGAAAAGTTTAAAACCTTATGAAATCTGTATAACCATTATAGTTTTTCAATTTCCCCATATGATAAGATAAAATAACCTTTTTGGAAATACAGATCACCCTTATGTTCCTTAAATCAATATTTCCCTTTCTAGTATTTTTTCCATGATTTTTATTTTTATTTTAAATGACCCTTGCGAAATTCTAAATAACCCTTATAAAATAGTAATCCATTATTATGACATCATTCTATTACTGAATTATAAGACATGCTTGAACCATAACAAATAATTTAAAAAAACTTATATAATGTCAAAAGACCGTAAAATTCTTCTGGGACTTCATTACTTTGTTTAATTCTTCTATAAATATAAAAATTTATAAAAAAAATTGGGTCAAATAATCATAAATGTTTTTAGATGAAAATTATATAATCAAAGATTTTTCCAAATTCAAGCTCACTGATGAACATTATTGATTTAAAGATGACCCAAATATTGATTATATATATATATTTTAATAATATTATGAAAACTAAAATAAATTCATAACATTCACAAAACATTCTCATAACATTTTCAACAACCTCATATCACGTCAAAAAAATTCTCAGACATTTCTAAGACCATCTCAAAAGATTCCAATGATTCTCACACATGGATTATAATAAATACAACACTTTAATAATTACATTAGGGTATTTATATTAAAGGAAAATAATAATTTTTTTTTCGTAGAAAAACTAAAGGATTTATTACTTGTGGTAGCGATGAAAATCTTAGAGAATATTTTTTTGAAATCGATAAAAATCAACAAACATCTTGTGAATCTTGATGTTTAATGGTTATTAGACAATAAAATTGTGTTAATGATTTTTTTATATAATTAATGGCATTGAATTAATTGAACCATTAATTACTACATTAACTCCTAAAATTACAGAAAATAACCCCACAAAAAAGAAACAATTTCTTCTTTTGAGTCAATGAATAATATTTTTTATTGAGTACAGGGAAATATTTATTGAAGTTGGAAGATTATTAATGTTATGGAGTGTATATTAATTCAACAGAGAGTATGATGTTTTTTATAGTCAAAATAGATAAACGATTGATTAATATAGATTAAAATGCGAAGAAATACATATTGAGATGTTTTGGAGATTAATTTTAATTTTATTAGATTTTTTTTTCAAATGAATCATGGATCTGGAAGAAGTTAAAGCGTTGGAGGTGTAAAAATGATTTTTATTGATGATTTGGGATTCAGTGGAAGGAGCTGTAGTTCCAATGGGTGTGTGTTTATGAGAAAAAAGGTATAATTTATGATCACTATAATTCTAGTATCCCATTACCATAATATTCATGGTAGATAATGTCAATTTATTTAGAGTAATTACCTTAATTAGATTTCGAATTGTACCCAATGGGATTTTGGTCGGCTTAGAAATGAAACACATTTTTTTGTTAATTTGATTATGTGTAATGTTTAATGAAAACTAATATCATCTAAATTGACCCCCAAAATTATTCGTATAAATATAATGCGATTTCATAATAAAGATTTATTTAATAGCTCGAATTTGAAGAGGATTTTGGGCTTCTTAAACATAATTGATATATCTACTAATTTTGATATTCAAATTTAGAAGAGGGAATTTTAGTTATAAAAGGTAATATCATGTTACATGAATTTTTAATATTGGAATAATAGAGAATGAAAAATATTACACCTAATGATGTGATTTATTACACACAATTTAAATTAATTCAAATCTAAAAATTAAAATACTGGAATTTATTGATTGATGTAGATATTGAAGTTTATGTGGATATTTATGGCATATAAAATTTTGTTTTAATATTTCATTTATTCATTAATATTTGGAGTTTTTTTAATTCACTAAGAAATTTTAGTGGAAGGTAGAAGTAGTTATTCAGTTTTCCAAGATATAAATAACTCACTGTAGAGACCCGAAGCTTGACGTACAGGGTCATTAAATCAATTTTTCAGAATACTTAATACATAACAAAAACAGACACACAAGAACCATAATAGTTTAGTGTATTTGGAAACTCAAAACGTAACCTTCTGATCGTGGTGAAAGATCTTCAACATCTCCCATAAAGATCTTCCCCTTTTTTTTCTTACTTAAAACCTTTCTTTATATCCTGGGGAAAATAAAACATATAAAGGGTGAGCTCAAATTCTCAGTAAGGGTAAGCATGGATAAAATAAAACAAATCATATATATTTGAACTTAAAAACATGAACATAATGTTTAAACATCAAAATCTTGAGCAATGACATAAAACATGGCAGTACATAAGGAATAGATCATAAAGAAACATTAATAATGATAAAATAGCATGGGAACAAAACATGTGATTGTGGAAACCATTAATCACATGATATTATTTCCATAGTAGTCAAGGAATTGCTGCCAAGACCATCTAAGTGGACAAAGTCCCTTTCGGAATCGAGTTCACTCCTCGTTTCAGTCCTGTAACATAGAACCAGATTAAATTACCGTTCCAACCATGTCTATATCATGAGATATAAATATTTACCAAATGCATTGGAGGAAGATATAGGTCCCACCCATCTCATAATGAAATAATTCTTACTTGTGCCACAAAATAAACATATATCATTTATAATAACCCAACGAATAAAATGGGCTTCATAAACATCATCCCATCAGCACATAATCCATATAAAAGAAATGGATATCATTTCATAATAAGAAAAGTGAAACCATGTAAATCATAGAGACATTATACTTGAAATATACACATATGAAATAATGTCATCTTAGATGGAAAAATGGTTTTGATAAAACACTTGAAATGAATTTTTGTGGAAAATATCCTTTATTCTTCAAAATCAATTTCTTTTCACAAAACGTCATGAAATTTTAAAAGAAAGAGATTTTGTTGAAAATAGTCCTGAAATATTTTGGAGGAAGCTTCATGAAAATAAGGCTTTATAAAACCGTAAAAATCCATTCACTCCATATAAGTTAAAAATAACATTTTTCTCGTACTTTTGTCGGAAAAGTCAAAAAGTAACTCGTAACGTAAAGAAAATAAAGATTCCTTACATACCATGTCGTAAAAGTAAAAATGGGTAACAGGGCATTAAACATATATAAAAACACTTTTATAAAACATGGACATGGATGATAATAATAACCCCAGTAAATACTTACGTATAAGTAATCTTGGATAAAAATGCGATTTTCAAAATTATCCCTTACCTTAAGTCTGATATGATTCGTACGTATCCGAACCTCCTGTATAATGATTTAAATAATTTCATTGACTTATTACAGAATCATATTCATCATTATGATATCATATATGGTTCACTTATGACTTTATATTACCCGTTCTTTTGTAAATTCCATGTTAAATAACATTTTGGGTAAAATCGTTTCATTTGTCATCCGTGTTTTGACTTGTAATTTTTCATATAATTACTTAGATCATGATTACATAATTACAGAATATAAAACATGATTTATATATAATATATATTCAGAATATACATATATATAATAGATCAATAAATTGAAAGAAATACACCGTTCATGGAGACGGTAGGCCGTACGTACGCATGAACGCTGTTTTCATTTCCTTATTGAGGTGAATGAAATTAAGTAGATGAAATACATATATATATATATATACACACATAATTCTAGTATCATTATTATGTCATATATTTCATGATTACTTATTATATATACTTTATAATCATTCATGAATGGTTAATCATTGAGAATCAATCTCATCGCGTCGTGGAGACGGTAGTCCGTACGTACGCACGAGTGATGATATCATTCCCATAATTATTGAATTGAATTGGTGTGGATGATACAATATATCAGAATCATTATTATGTTATAATAACTATTTATAGTTATTATTTACACCATTATACCCATCCAAGTAAGGTGGTGTTTGAAAAACAGATGACACCACGGCGTGGAGACGGTATTCCATACGTACGCACGCGCGGTGATTTCATTTTCTGTAGGATGGATAGAAAATGAAATAGGATTGTTTCATATTCATAATGAAATATCAGTATATGAGTGATACTGATGTTATTACTTTTTAATAAAACAACTAAATAATAATAAGTTTGAAGAAGAAAGAAACTTGAGAGAATCGAAAGAAGAGATTACCTCTTCTTCGACGCACCTCCTTTAAGCCTTCCCTTAAGGAAGTAGAGTTGGTCTTTTGAGAAGACCAGAACCTCCAGAATGTTTATAGGGAAGTGTAGAAGAGAATTTTTCAGGGGTTGGCCGATATTTAAGGCTCAAAGTGGTGTGAGGAAGAGAGGGAGGAGGCACCCTTTTATAAGGGAGGAGAGGGCCACCTTAAGAAAAACTAAAAATATTATTTTATTATAAAGTCATATTTGGTTTTAAATAACTAAAAATTGAGTTATTTAGAAGCTAAGGCGGGTATGGGTCGAAATCCTCTATTCCAATAGAATTTAGAAAAGTTTAAGTTTCTATTTTAACCTTATCATTTAGATTTAACTTTAAGTTAAATAATTTTTCTTTTACCTTGTCTTATTGTTTTCTTACACTATAATGTTTATAAAATTACTATAACAAGCCAAACGAACCAAAAGTTGTTTATTATTAATTTATATAACCTTATCTAATTCATTTTTCCGAACCTTATATTTTTAGTAATAAAATAACAATTAATAATATAATATCTGTTTTAAAAACTATTTTATGTCAATTTTGACACTATTTGGTAATTGATTTTTTTGAAAATCATAACAGAATGAATAGTTTGAAAAAAGTTAATTAAATCAATAATAACATATCATATTAACCTATAAAATTATTGGAATTCATATAAAGTCTCAAATTACATTTATTTGGGTATTTATAACATCAATTATTTCAACATTTCATTAATAAGATAATTACTGCATCATCATTGTGTCATAAATAAATTAAATTATTTGATATCTAAAAATTATAAATAAAATAAAATTATGTAGGAAATATTTTTATATTTCTAATTAATATTTATATTTGAATTTATCTTATGTATAACCCTATATTAAAAATGATTTACTTATTAAACTTTGATTTTAACTATTTTAACCCTTCTTTAAATAAATTAATATTAAATGTCCTAATCTAATCCAAGTGGGCCTAAATGGTCATATTTTATTCCTAAGATTTTTTTTGGTCGTATTAAACTTATCCAATAGATTTAGGACATGTGTTAGGGTAATAATAATATCATTTTTACCCTTAATTACCCTATTTACTTTTAAGCGTGGTAAAAAAAAGTAAAAATGTAGTACTCACCAAAAATCATTTTCATATCATTGAACCAAATTTTACTTAATACCATCAACCATGTCTCTTGGATTTTGGAAATTCCATTCACAGAAGCAGTAAAATTATGTTTTATGTAAATTTGAAAATTCTCCTAGGAGGTGGGTAAAAGACGGTGAAAAGTTCAATAAAATTTTTATATATCTAAAATTATTATAAAATGACACCAATGAATTAATTTGAACTTATATAGGTATTATATATCAGTTTTTACTTAAAATGAAATTAAATAAAATAAATAATTATTTAAATAAAAAATCGGTTTTTAAATAGTAACCCAGTGTTTTCACTATTCATCAAAAATTGAAATTTTTCAGAAAAATACCAAAATTTCACCCTAGGCTAATTTCGATATTACGAATCAAAAACTGAAGTCCATTTTGAAAGATAAAATTTATAAAATTTCAAAAAGTGGGTATTACTATTCATAATGGCTAGTTCTAATAATATTTTAATAACATATCGTTGTTTAACAAAACCCAGTATTGCGTACAACACACGCTATCGAAGAAGGTCGTGATTGCGTGTAATGCAAGCCAAGTTAGGGTTGCGTGTTGTGAAAGACTCCTTTGTTGTTTCGTTATAACAGAATCCAACCATTTTTTATTTATACATTGAATATATATATATATATATATATACTCAATGTTGCATAGAATGACTATTATCAAACGAACTTGAAATTGTGTGTAAAACAATCTAAGAATATTGTTGCGTATACAGAAAGCTAATACGGTGTGGCGTATAGCACAAGATAATCTTGTTGTAGCAGAAAACACATGACATTAAATAAATTAAAAAGATTACTTATCATAAAATATCGGGTTCTTACATTCTACCCCCCTTAAAATGAATTTCGCCCTCGAAATTCGTCGGGGTTATACATGGTTTTCTACTTGAAAGTTTCTTTAATTGAATCCCAAATCATAAAATGAAATACCAAAACAATACTTTAAAAACTAAAGTATGAAACGTAACGGTTACCCAAATTAACTCATCACTGGGTTTCTACGTAGGAGAACATATATGAAAATATGGATATGGAAGAGAAATCTAACCATCAAGTTCTGATGGAGAGTGGTAGAGAACATGGATATGAAAACACCAATGATCAAAAAACCATAAATTTGTGATGATCTAAGGTATAATATGATTCATCAGATATAAGGGCATTGGGACAACATTTTTGGTTTTCAATATCATTTCTCTAAAGTTGAAGAATTTGAATTAGAATAAATACTTACTTTATTTTGGTACAATCTCACTGTTGTTCGTGCTTTGAACAATTTCCACTTCATCTCTTAAGGAAATGAAGTTTAATTTGTTATTCGTGAGGTTTTAACAGATCATGTGTGTAGAGACCCGTATCTTGACGTACATGGACGTTACATTACATTTGCGGAATACTTAGTACATAACAAAAACACACACAAGGACCGTAATGGTTTAGTGTCTTTGGAAACTCGGAATATAATCTTCTAATCGTGGTGAAAGATCTTCAACATCTCCCATAAATATCTTCTTTTTTTATACCTAAAAACTTTCTTTATATCCTGGGGAAAAGAAAACATAAAAGGGTGAGCTCAAATGCTCAGTAAGGGTAAACAAAAGAAATATCAATCACATCATATATATAAGCACATAACTTTTGGAAATCTTAACCTGCAAAAGAGATCATAATTTCATAACATGGGGTAAATCATGGCAGTGAAATGTAATCACAATAATCATAACATAAAACATGAAACTTTGTGGCATTCACACATAATCATAGAGAATCATTTCTTGTTAGTCAAGACTTCATTGCCAAGACAATCTTAGTGGACAAAGTCCCTTTCTGAATCGAGTAACCCTCATTTCAGTCCTGTTTCACTGAACCGGTATAACCTACCATTCCAGCCATGTCTATCTCATGAGATATAAAATTTTTACCCAATGCATTGGAGGGAGATATAGGTCCCACCCATCTTATAATGAATCCTTTCTTATGTGTTCCACATAATCATAAAACATACATCATCGCATAACACATGTAACAAAAATGGGATTCTTGAAACATCATGACATCATAAATCAATTCATATAAGATAAAGGAATTCATAAAAATAATTCCATCACAATATGATCAAATCAATTTAATAATAGGGATAAAAACATAACCCTTTATTATCTTAGATGGAAAATAATTTTGATAAAACACTTGAACTCCATTCTTGAGGAAAATATCCTTTCTTCTTCAAAAACATTTTTCCTTTCATAACATGTCATACAACTTTAAAATAAAATAAGTTGATTAAAAATAAACTTGAAAACTTGTAAAGGAAGTTTCTTGGAAATAATGTTTTAAAAATCCATTCATGCCGTATAAGTTAAAAAAACATTCTTCGTACTTTTGTCGGAAAAGTCATAAAGTACCTCGTACGAAAAACGAAAAAAGATTCCTTTCATATCTTTTACAAAAAACTTACCGAAGGGTAAAATTGGATATAAAATATTGTAGAAGGATGGAAATAATATTACATATTGATGAAACATGGATGTGGATGATAAAATACACCCCAGTAAATACTTACGAATAAACAATCTCGGATAAAAATGAGATTGTGATATTTCCCTTACCTTAGGTCCGATTTGCTTTGTACGTGTCCGAAGATCCTGTATAATGGTTTAAATAATGTCATTGACTTATTACAGAATCATATTCATTGTTATGATATCATATATGGTTCACTTATGACATTATATTACCCGTTCTTTTGTAAATTCCATGTTAAAGAAGCGTTTTGGGTAGAATCGTTTCTTTTATCATAGGTGTTTTGACTTGTTGTTCTTGACATTATTATTACTTATATCATGATTTACTTACTTCCAGAATATAAAATATGATTTATAAATCATATATATTCAGTATATATATATATATAATAGATAGATAAATGAAATGAAAAACACCGTTCATGGAGACGGTAGTCCGTACGTACGCATGAACGCTGTTTTCCTTTCCCTATTGTCTTTAATGGAAGTAAGTAGATGACATACATATATATATATACATACTTCCAGTAGCTTTATAATGTCATATATTTCATTATTATTTCTTATATATACTTTATAATCATTCTTAAATGGTTAACATGGAGAATGAATCTCATCGCGTCGTGGAGACGGTAGTCCGTACGTACGCACGAGCGATGATATCATTTCCATAAACATTGAATTGAATTGGAGTGGATTATAAAATATATCAGAATCAATATGATGTTGTAATAACTATGTATAGTTATTCTTTACACCATTATACCCATCCATGTAAGGTGGTGGTGGAAAATAGATTACACCACGGCGTGGAGACGGTATTCCGTACGTACGCACGCGCGGTGATTTCTTTTTCCGTAGGATGGATAGATGGTGAAATAGGGTTGTTTCATACTTATAATAACATATCAGTATATGAGTGATACTGATGTTATTAATTCATAATGAAACAACCTAAGAAGAAGAAGTGGAAGAAGAAATAAAGATGAAAGAATTGGTAACGGTAATTACCTCTTCTTTGAAGCGCCTCTTTGAGACCTTCTCTTAGGGCACTAAAATTGGTCTTTGAGGAAGACCAGAACCTCTATGATGTTTCAAGGGAAGTGTAGAAGAGATTTTGGCAGGGTTTGGCCGAGCTTGAGTGCTCAAATTGGTGTGAGGAGGAGGGGGAGGAGGTGTCCTTTTATAAGGGAGGAGAGGGGCACCTTAGGAATATCTCAAAATATTATTTTATATTAATGTCAAAATCGGTTTATAATGGTTCCAAAGGGTCTTATTTCGAAGCTAAAGTGGGGATGGGTCGAAATCCTATCAACCAATAGGATTTAGACAAGTTTAGGTTCTTATTTTAACCTTATCAATTAGATTTAACTCTAAGTTAAATAATTTAACTTTTACCGTGTCTTTTTGTTTTCTTTCACTATATGGTTAATACACTTACTATAACATGCAAAACGAACCCTAAATTGTTTATTATTAATATATATATCCTTATCTAAGTCATTTGGGCGAACCTTAGATTTTTAGGAATAAAATAACAATTAATAATATAATATTTGATTTAAAAACTATTTTGTGTCAATTTTGACACTATTTGATATATGATTTTTGTGAAAGTCATAACAGAATTATATGTTCGAACCAAGTTGATTAAATCAACACTAATATATCATAGTAACCTAGAAAATTAGTTTAATTCATAAAAAGTCTCAAATTACATTCATTTGAGAATTTATAACATCAATTATGTTAATATTTCCTTAAAAGGGTAATTACTGCATCATCGTTGTGTCATAAATAAATTAATTTATTTAAAGTCTAAAAATTATAAATAAACTATTATTATGTAGGAAATCTTTTTATATTTCTAATTAATAATTATAGTCGAATTTATCTTATGTATAAACCCATATTAAAAATTATTTACTTATTAAACTTTGATTTTAACTATTTTAACCCTTCTTTAAATAAATTAATAATAAATGTCCTAATCTAATCCAAGTGGGCCTAAATGGTCATATTTTATTCCTAAGTTTGTTTTTGGACGAATTACACTTGTCCAATATAATTAGGACATGTGTTAGGGTAATATTAATATCATATTTACCCTTAGTTACCCAATTTACTATTTACCGCGGTAAAAAAAGTAAAAAGTTACTATTCACCAAAAAATTATTTTCATCTCATTGAACCAAATTTTAGTCCTTGATATTAACCGTGTCTCTCGGATTTTCGAAATTCCATTCACAGAAGCGGTAAAATTAAGTTTTATGCAAAAATTCAGTTTTTAACCTACCACTTAGTGGTTTCACTATTCACCAAAAATTAAAAGTTTTCAGAAAAATACCAAAATTTCACCCTAGGTTAATTTCGATATTCTGAGTCCAAAAATGAAGTCCATTTTGAAAAATAAAATTTATAAAATTTCAAAAAGTGATTATTACTATTCATAACGGCTAGTTTTAATAGCATATCATTGTTTAGTGAAACTCGGTATTGCGTATTACACACGCTATCGAGGAAGGTCGTGATTGCGTGTAATGCAAGGCAAGTCAAGGATGCGTGTTGTGCAAGCTCCTTTTGGTGTAGCGTACAACACAAGACATTAATAAAATTAAAAATAATATTTTTCATAAAATCTCGGGCTGTTACATTCTACCCCCCTTAAAATGAATTTCGCCCTCAAAATTCGTCGGGGTTATAAATGGTTTACTATTCGAAAGTTTCTTTAATAGAAACCCACATCGTAAAAAGGAATATCAAAACCAATATTTAAAAACAAAAGTATGAAACGTAACGGTTACCCAAATAAACTAATCACTGGGTTTCCACATAGGTGAAAATATGGATATGGAAGATAAATCTAACCATCATGTTCTGATGGAGAGTGGTAGAGAACATGGCTATGGAAAAGCCAGTAATCACAAATCCATAGATTTGTGATGATATAAGGTACCATCTAATTCATCAGGAATAAGATCACTAGGACAACATTTTTGGTTTTCAAAATCGTTTCCCTAAAGTTAAAGAATTAGAATAAATACGTACTTTATTTTGGTACAATCTCACTGTTGTTCGTGCCTTGAACAATTTCCACTTCATCTCTTAAATAAATGAAGTTGAATTTGTTATTCGTGAAGTGTTAGCAGATTATGTGATAGAATGATGGGTCATTCCATCTGTCTCAAACAAAAGGTTAGCAAAAATTATATACATAAGTCGATCTATAGTGAGATTAATCATATATGGTTCCTAAAATGGACTTTATACTTCATATATCATACTGCTTAATATAATAAAACTAGTTTCTACTAAACAGGGACTTTCTGTAGGCCAGTGGTAGGCGATAAAGGCCAGTCGCACTTCGGTTGTGGGTTCGATTTCCACAGCCTTGTCCGACGCGATGGGCTGCCGCCCGTCCTGCAGGTTGTCCTTTTCTAAAACTATATTACTATAACATCCCATCAATAACATCGAGAAAACTTCTATCCTTAAACAATACTAACTTTTGTCCAACATAATCCATTCCAATCTTTAGGATTATCCATAATACTGCAATCCACTCTCATAACATAGTGAAAACGATTACCAGAGATTTAATACCATCGTCAATTCCCATATATCATAAGATATGTTTTGTTGGTTACATTCCAAACATTCAAAGTCCTTAATCATGTATTCTCTTGAATACCTTTGTGAAAACATGAATGCAGTTAAAAGTTAACACCTTCCACATACTAAAATCCTCAAAATTCTATATACTCAAACCATGATATCACTTAGTCCTTATATCAATCATGAGCTCATGAATACAATCAAACATCTCATTATCGTCTTATCCCTTCATTATGCACATATCATCTACATTCCAAAAATATCTGAATAACCTTTCATGGATACTTGTACCATTAATCATACACTTTCAAAACTCAAGGAAAGAGAATGGTGTAACAATCCTTAGATGTCTTTTTATTCCATAGTACCATGAGATTACTTATACAACATTACACATGATAAACATGTAATCATTCCACTACATTCTCAAACCATTGACCAAGCTTCAAAAAAAAAATTCATCTCACATATCATTTGTAGTCTCTTCATCATCATCCACATAAATACTACCCATATGACCATACTGATTCTCTTCATGAGTCTTTCCCTTAGGGCATTTGTTTGCATAATGCCCATACATTCCACATTTAAAACACTTAACCATTTTTGATGTCGTAGCAATACCATTATCCTCATCCATGGTGTTAACCGACCCTTTTCCTTTGCACTTACATGCTTTGTGTCCTTCTTTTCCACACCCAAAGCATCTTCCAGTTCCCTTGAAACATTCTCCTTGATGCCTCTTCCCACATGATTTACATGAGGGAAATTGAACTTTCTTTCCTCTATTGTCATCATGAAACTCCATCTTTCTCTTATTAGCTGAGTCAGGAAACTTACCAAATTTTACTTTATTGATCATATTATGAGATTGCTGATTCGGCATAATAATGATTTTTGGACTTCCAAATCCCATTTCATTTGGTTTCTCATGAAGAATATCATTCCATTGTCCATCATATCCTCCATTATCATGAATCATCTTGTTTCCAGCCATTTTCTAAAACCCAAAAAGAATAGTGTGAGAGGCAAAATAATGCTAGGGAAAACAACATAGTAAAGGGGGAGTACCCTTAATATCTAACATCTTAGGTTAAATTCTATGATCGGTATCGTAGTTCTAGGATTATATCCTATACGTATACATATCCTTAGGGACATCCCTAGACATACCTTAGAAATATCTCTAGGGATCTCACTAATGTTTTCGCATCCTAGTTTCCAAAGGTTGACTAAACCTTTCCTCTGATACCAACTGTAGAGACCCGTATCTTGACGTACATGGACATTAAATTACATTTTCGGAATACTTAGTACATAACAAAAACACACACAAGGACCGTAATGGTTTAGTGTCTTTGGAAACTCGGAATATAATCTTCTAATCGTGGTGAAAGATCTTCAACATCTCCCATAAAGATCTTCTTTTTTTTATACCTAAAACCTTTCTTTATATCCTGGGGAAAAGAAAACATAAAAGGGTGAGCTCAAATGCTCTGTAAGGGTAAACAAAAGAAATATCAATCACATCATATACATAAGCACATAACTTTTGGAAATCTTAACCTGCAAAAGAGATCATAATTTCATAACATGGGGTAAATCATGGCAGTGAAATGTAATCACAATAATCATAAAATAAAACATGAAACTTTTTGGCATTCACACATAATCATAGATAATCATTTATTGTTAGTCAAGACTTCATTGCCAAGACTATCTTAGTGTACAAAGTCCCTTTCTGAATCGAGTAACCCTCGTTTCAGTCCTGTTTCACTGAACCGGTATAACCTACCATTCCAGCCATGTCTATCTCATGAGATATAAAATCTTTACCCAATGCATTGGAGGGATATATAGGTCCCACCCATCTTATAATGAATCCTTTCTTATGTGTGCCACATAATCATAAAACATACATCATCGCATAACACATGTAACAAAAATGGGATTCTTGAAACATCATGACATCATAAATCAATTCATATAAGACAAAGGAATTCATAAAAACAATTCCATCACAACATGATCAAATCAATTTAATAATAGGGATAAAAATAGAACCCTTTATTATCTTAGATGGAAAATAATTTTGATAAAACACTTGAACTCCATTCTTGAGGAAAATATCCTTTCTTCTTCAAAAACATTTTTCCTTTCATAACATGTCATACAACTTTAAAATAAAATAAGTTGATTAAAAATAAACTTGAAAACTTGTAAAGGAAGTTTCTTGGAAATAATGTTTTAAAAATCCATTCATGCCGTATAAGTTAAAAAAAACATTCTTCGTACTTTTGTCGGAAAAGTCATAAAGTACCTCGTACGAAAAACGACAAAAGATTCCTTTCATATCTTTTAAAAAAAACTTAACGAAGGGTAAAATTGGATATAAAATATTGTATAAGGATGGAAATAATATTACATATTGATGAAACATGGATGTGGATGATAAAATACACCCCAGTAAATACTTACGAATAAACAATCTTGGATAAAAATGAGATTGTGATATTTCCCTTACCTTAGGTCCGATTTGCTTTGTACGTGTCCGAAACTCCTGTATAATGGTTTAAATAATGTCATTGACTTATTACAGAATCATATTCATTGTTATGATATCATATATGGTTCACTTATGACATTATATTACCCGTTCTTTTGTAAATTTCATGTTAAAGAAGCGTTTTGGGTAGAATCGTTTCTTTTATCGTAGGTGTTTTGACTTGTTGTTCTTGACATTATTATTACTTATATCATGATTTACTTACTTCCAGAATATAAAATATGGTTTATATATCATATATATTCAGTATATATATATATATATAATAGATAGATAAATGAAATGAAAAACACCGTTCATGGAGACGGTAGTCCGTACGTACGCATGAACGCTGTTTTCCTTTCCCTATTGTCTTGAATGGAAGTAAGTAGATGACATACATATATATATATACATAAATCCAGTAGCTTTATAATTTCATATATTTCATTATTATTTCTTATATATACTTTATAATCATTCTTAAATGGTTAACATGGAAAATGAATCTCATCGCGTCGTGGAGACGGTAGTCCGTACGTACGCACGAGCGATGATATCATTTCCATAAATATTGAATTGAATTGGAGTGGATTATACAATATATCAGAATCAATATGATGTTGTAATAACTATGTATAGTTATTCTTTACACCATTATACCCATCCATGTAAGGTGGTGGTGGAAAATAGATTACACCACGGCGTGGAGACGGTATTCCGTACATACGCACGCGCGGTGATTTCTTTTTCCGTAGGATGGATAGATGGTGAAATAGGGTTGTTTCATACTTATAATAACATATCAGTATATGAGTGATACTGATGTTATTACTTCATAATGAAACAACCTAAGAAGAAGAAGTGGAAGAAGAAATAAAGATGAAAGAATTGGTAACGGTAATTACCTCTTCTTTGAAGCGCCTCTTTGAGACCTCCTCTTAGGGCACTAAAATTGGTCTTTGAGGAATACCAGAACCTCTAGGATGTTTCTAGGGAAGTGGAGAAGAGATTTTGGCAGGGGTTGGCCGAGATTGAGTGCTCAAATTGGTGTGAGGAGGAGGGGGAGGAGGTGTCCTTTTATAAGGGAGGAGAGGGGCACCTTAGGAATATCTCAAAATATTATTTTATATTAATGTCAAAATCGGTTTATAATGGTTCCAAAGGGTCTTATTTCGAAGCTAAAGTGGGGATGGGTCGAAATCCTATCAACCAATAGGATTTAGACAAGTTTAGGTTCTTATTTTAACCTTATCAATTAGATTTAACTCTAAGTTAAATAATTTAACTTTTACCGTGTCTTTTTGTTTTCTTTCACTATATGGTTAATACACTTACTATAACATGCCAAACGAACCCTAAATTGTTTATTATTAATATATATATCCTTATCTAAGTCATTTGGCCGAACTTTAGATTTTTAGGAATAAAATAACAATTAATAATATAATATTTGATTTAAAAACTATTTTGTGTCAATTTTGACACTATTTGATATATGATTTTTGTGAAAGTCATAACAGAATTATATGTTCGAACCAAGTTGATTAAATCAACACTAATATATCATAGTAACCTAGAAAATTAGTGTAATTCATTAAAAGTCTCAAATTACATTCATTTGAGCATTTATAACATCAATTATGTTAATATTTCCTTAAAAGGGTAATTACTGCATCATCGTTGTGTCATAAATAAATTAATTTATTTAAAGTCTAAAAATTATAAATAAAATATCATTATGTAGGAAATCTTTTTAGATTTCTAATGAATATTTATAGTCGAATTTATCTTATGTATAACCCCATATTAAAAATGATTTACTTATTAAACTTTGATTTTAACTATTTTAACCCTTCTTTAAATAAATTAATAATAAATGTCCTAATCTAATCCAAGTGGGCCTAAATGGTCATATTTTATTCCTAAGTTTGTTTTTGGTCGAATTACACTTGTCCAACAGAATTAGGACATGTTTTAGGGTAATATTAATATCATATTTACCCTTAGTTACCCAATTTACTATTAACCGCGGTAAAAAAAGTAAAAAGTTACTATTCACCAAAAAATTATTTTCATCTCATTGAACCACATTTTAGTCCTTGATATTAACCGTGTCTCTCGGATTTTCGAAATTCCATTCACAGAAGCGGTAAAATTAAGTTTTATGCAAAAATTCAGTTTTAACCTACCACTTAGTGGTTTCACTATTCATCAAAAATAGAAAGTTTTTAGAAAAATACCAAAATTTCACCCTAGGCTAATTTCGATATTCTGAGTCCAAAAATGAAGTCCATTTTGAAAAATAAAATTTATAAAATTTCAAAAAGTGATTATTACTATTCATAACGGCTAGTTTTAATAGCATATCATTGTTTAGTGAAACTCGGTATTGCGTATTACACACGCTATCGAGGAAGGTCGTGATTGCGTGTAATGCAAGGCATGTCAAGGATGCGTGTTGTGCAAGCTCCTTTTGGTGTAGCGTACAACAGAAGACATTAATAAAATTAAAAAGAATATTTTTCATAAAATCTCGGGCTGTTACAATGTGATAGAATGATGGGTCATTCCATCTGTTTCAAACAAAAGGTTAGCAAATGTTATCAAATATACATAAGTCTATCTATGGTGAGGTTAATCGTATATGATTCCAAAAATGATCTTATACTTCATATATCATACCGCTCAATAAAATAAAACTAGTTTCTACTAACCAGGGACTTCCTGTAGGCCAGTGGTATGTGATAAAGGCCAGTTGCACTTCGGTTGTGGGTTCGATTCCCACAGCCTTGTCCGACGCAATGAGCTATCACCCATCCTGCAGGTTGTCCTTTTTCTAAAACTACAATACTATAACATCCCATCAATAATATCGAAAAAACTTCTATCCTTAAACAATACTAACTTATGTCCAACATAATCCATTCCAATATTTAGGCTTATCCATAATACTGCATTCCACTCTCATAATATTGTGAAAACGATTACGAGAGATTTCATATAACAAGCATGTTAATACCATTGTTGATCCCCATATATCATAAGATATATCTTGTTGGTCACATTCCAAACATTCGAAGGCCTTAATCATGTATTCTCTTGAAAAATTAATACCCATTGAATCTTAGTGAAAACATGAGTGCTGTCAAAAGTTAACTCTTTCCACATACCAAAACCCCAAAATTCTATATACTCAAACCATGATATAAATATTTCCTTATATCAGTCCTGAGCTCATGAATACTGTCAAACATTTCATTTTCTCCTTATCCCTTCATTATGCGCATATCATATTCTTTACAAAAATATCTCAATCACTTTCCATGGTTACCGGTACCATAAAATTATTGAAAACCACAATAGACCAATACATAAATATTCTAATATTCTACGATACTATATACAACATTATTTTGGAATCCCATTACATAAACACTTAATCATTCCACCACATCGTTGTCATATTCAAATCACCAATAGTGATCGCATGTGACTTCCCTTTGTCCTTTTCCTTAAGTGGTTTCTCATGTCGATCATCATTAACCCTTGGATGATGGTATTGATTAGCATAATGCACCATTTCATTGCACTTGAAGCATTTAAGTGTTGGTGGTGCGTTCTCTATAGTCTTTTCTTTATCATTAGTAACCCTTTTTCCATTACTTCAACACTCAGATGCTCAATGAACTTCTTTTCCACACTTAAAAAAACATTTTCTATTCCCTTTAAGAAAATCTCCACTATGCTTCTTTCCACACTTTGAGGATAAAGAAACATTCATCTTCTTTTGACCATTGTTCTGAGATTTCTCCTTGAACTCCATCTTTCGTTTCTTGTCAAAACCATGAGATGGATATGTTACACCAACTTCCAGTTCTACCTTGATAGCACAACGAAAAATTTCTTCATAGCTACTGAAGTCTCTTATATCTAATTCCCTTCGAAGACATGGTTTTAAGCCACTGAAAAATCGATCAACTTTACTTTCAGGTTGGATGATAAAGCCAGATTCATAACTTGAAAGTCTTGTAAAATTCACTTTGTATATATGAACAGAATCATCATTCTTCTGCTTAAGCTGAAGAAACTCCTTTTCCATCTTTCTTCGAAGAATACGAGGGAAGTACTCACTAAAAAACAAGTTATTGAACTCGTCCCATTCCATGGACTCAATTTCATCTCTTGGCCTCGTATTCTTGATAAGATTACACCATTGATCAGCTTCACCTCCCAAACGATATACTGTTAAGATAATTTTATCATGTTCAGAACATTGAAGAACTGCAAATATCTTTTCAGTGGTACTAATCCATTGTTCAGCAATAAGTGGATCAGAAGACCCACTGAAAGAAGGTGGACGTTGCCTCATGAAGGACTCAATAGAATATTGTTCCCTTCTCTGCTCATTTGGAAGTCCAGAATGGTTCATAGCTTGTGTAAGTATAGCAATCAGATTTTGAACTCCATCTCCAATAACATGGGTTTGTTCAGGAGGAAAATCATTGCATTGTTCATTACATTGATCAACACGGTTCCTTCGGGTTCTAGCTATCGTCTAAAACCCAAAGAGAATAGTGTGAGAGGGAAAAATCATGGTAGGGAAAACAACATAATAAAGGGGGAGTACCTTCAATATCTAACATGTTAGGTTTAATTATAAGATCGTTACCGTAATTATAGGATTATAACCTATACTTATACATAACCTAGGGGAAATCCCTAGAAATACCTTAGAAATATCTCTAGGGATCTCACTAAAGTTCTCACATCCTAGTTTCCAAAGGTTGACTAAACCTTTCCTCTGATACAAACTATAACGGTCTGGAATTACTTCCAGTGGACTATAATTGATACCTATAAGGGCACTCCATGGGCGGCTACACCCCCTGGGTGGAACACACCACCATCCCCAGTGGCAGCCATTTCTTCATGAAGCCCTTGGGCGGAGAGCCATGCTTCGTCCAACGCTCACATGTGAGAGTTCCCAAGGATCGAATACATTCCTACCTCCTTTGCCTCTGATACCAACTGTAGAGACCCAAAGCCTAACGTACATGGACATTACATCACTTTTGTGGAATACTTAATACCTAACAAAAACAAACACACAAGGACCGTAATATTTTATTATCTTTGGAAACTCGGAACGTAATCTTCTAATCGTGGTGAAAGATCTTAAACATCTCCCATAAAGATATTCCCCTTTTGTTTTCTTACCTAAAACCTTTCTTTATATCTTGGGGAAATGAAAACATATAATGAGTGAGATCAAATTCTCACTAAGGGTATGCATGGATAAAATAAAACAAATCATATACATTTGAACTTTAAAACACGAAAATAATGTTTAAACATCAAAATCTTGAGCAATGACATAAAACATGATAGTACATAAGGCATATATCATAAAAAAACATTAATCATGATAAAATATCAATGGAATAAAACATGTTATTGTGGAAACCATTAATCACATGATATGATTTCCATAGTATCCACGGAATTGCTGCCAAGACCATCTTATTGGACAAAGTCCCTTTCTGAATCGAGTTCACTCCTCGTTTCAGTCCTGTAACACTGAACCAGATTAACTTACCATTCCATCCATGTCTATCTTACGAGATATAAATCTTTACCCAATGCATTGGAGGGAGATATAGTTTCCACCCATATCATAATGAAATCATTCTTACTTGTGCCACAAAATAAACATACATCATTCATAATAACCCAACGAATAAAATGGGTTTTATAAACATCATCCCATCAGCACATAATCCATATAAAAGAAATGGATATCATTTCATAATAAGAAAAGTGAAACCATGTAAATCATAGAGACATTATACATGAAACATACACATATAAAATTCTGTCATCTTAGATGGAAAAATGGTTTTGATAAAACACATGAAATGACTTCTTGAGGAAAATATACTTTCTTCTTCAAAATCAATTTCTTTTCACAAAACATCATGAAATTTTAAAAGAAAGAGATTTTTTTTGAAAATATTCATGAAATATTTTGATGTAAGCTTCATGAAAATAATGCTTTATAAAACTGTAAAAATTTGTTCACGCCGTATAAGTTAAAAATAACATGTTTCTCGTACTTTTGTTGGAAAAGTCAAAAAGTACATCGTAACGTAAACAAAAGAAAGATTACTTACATACCATGTCATAAAATTCCAAATGGGTAAAAAGGAGATTAAACATACATAAAAACACTTTTAAAAAACATAGACATGGATGATAACAATAACCCTAGTAAATACTTACGTCTAAGCAATCTCTGATAAAAATGAGATTTGAAAAATTATCCCTTACCTTAAGTCCGATATGCTTCGTACGTATCAGAACCTCCTGTATAATGATTTAAATAATGTCATTGACTTATTAAAGAATCATATTCATTGTTATGATATCATATATGGTTCACTTATGACTTTATATTACCTTTTCTTTTATAAATTCCATGTTAAATATCGTTTTGGGTAAAATCGTTTCATTTATCATCCTTGTTTTGACTTGTAATTATTAATATGATTACTTAGATCATGATTACATATTTATAGAATATAAAACATTATTTATATATAATATATATTCAGAATATACATATATATAACAGATCAATAAATGGAAAGAAATACACCGTTCATGGAGACGGTAGGCCATACGTACGCATGAACGCTGTTTTCGTTTCCTTATTGAGTTGAATGGAATTAAGTAGATGACATACATATATATATACATAATTATAGTATCATTATTATGTCATATATTTCATGATTACTTATTATATATACTTTGTAAACATTCATGAATGGTTAATCATTGAGAATGAATCTCATCGCGTCGTGGAGACGGTAGTCCGTACGTACGCACGAGCGATGATATCGTTCCCATAATTATTGAATTGAATTGGGGTGGATGATACAATATATCAGAATCATTATGATGTTATAATAACTATGTATAGTTATTCTTTACACCATTATACTCATCCGAGTAAGGTGGTGTTGGAAAAACAGATTACACCACGGCGTGGAGACGGTATTCCATACGTACGCACGTGCGTTGATTACGTTTTCCATAGGATGGATAGAAGGTGAAATAGGGTTGTTTCATATTCATAATAACATATCAGTATATGAGTGATACTGATGTTATTACTTTATAATGAAACAACTAAATAAGAAGAAGTTTGAAGAAGAAAGAAACTTGAGAGAATCGAAAGAAGAGATTACCTCTTCTTCGACGCACCTCCTTTAAGCCTTCTCTTAAGGAAGTAGAGTTGGTCTTTTGAGAAGAACAGAAACTCCAGAATTTCTCTAGGGAAGTGAAGAAGATAATTTTTCAGGGGTTGAACGAGATTGATGGCTCAAAGTGGTGTGAGGAAGTGAGGGAGGAGGTGCCCTTTTATAAGTGAGGAGAGGGGCACCTTAGGAAAAACCAAAAATATTATTTTATTATAAAGTTATATTCGGTTTTTAATAGCTCTAAATTGAGTTATTTAGAATCTAAGGTGGGGATGGGTCGAAATACTCTCATCCAATATAATTTAGACAATTTTAGGTTTCTATTTTAACCTTATCATTTAGATTTAACTTTAAGTTAAATAATTTTTCATTTACCATGTCTTCTTGTTTTATTACACTATAATGTTAATAAACTTACTATAAAAAGCCAAAAGAACCCCAAGTTGTTTATTATTAATATATATAACATTATCTAAGTCATTTGGCCGAACCCTAGGTTTTTAGGAATAAAATAACAATTAATAATATAATATTTGTTTTAAAAACTATTCTATGTCAATTTTGACACTATTTGGTAATTGTTTTTTTGAAATTCATAACAGAATTATTAGTTCTAAAACGTTAATCAAATCAATAATAACATGTCATATTAACCTAGAAAATTAGTGTAATTCATAAAAAGTCTCAAATTACATTTATTTGGGTATTTATAACATCAATTATTTCAATATTTCATTAATAAGATAATTACTGCATCATCATTTTGTCATAAATAAATTAAATTATATGATATCCAAAAATTATAAATAAAATACCATTATGTAGGAAATCTTTTTATATTTATAATGAATATTTATATTCGAATTTATCTTATATATAACCCTATATTAAAAATTATTTACTTATTAAACATTGATTTTAACTATTTTAACCCTTATTTAAATAAATTAATATTAAATGACCTAATCTAATCCATGTGGGCCTAAATGGTCATATTGTATTCCTAAGGTTGTTTTTGGTCGAATTAAACTTATACAATAGAAGTAGGACATGTGGTAGGGTAATAATAATATCATTTTTACCCTTAATTACCCTATTTACTTTTAATCGTGGTAAAAAAAGTAAAAAGGTATTATTCACCAAAAATTATTTTCATCTCATTGAACCACATTTTACTTACTGAAATCAACTGTGTCTATCGGATTTTTGAAATTCTATTCACAAAAGAGGTAAAATTACGTTTTATGTAAATTTGCAAATTCTCCTAGGAGGTGGGTAAAAGACGGTGAAAAGTTCAATAATGTTTTTAAATATCTAAAATTATTATAAAATGACTCCAATGAATTAATTTGAACTTATATAGGTATTATGTATCAATTTTGACCTAAAATCAAACGAAATTAAATAAATAATTATTTTTAAAAAAAGTTGGTTTTTAAATAGTAACCTAGTGATTTCACTATTCATCAAAAATTGAATGTTTTCAGAAAAATACCAAAATTTCACCCTAGGATAATTTCAATATTACGAATCAAAAAATGAAGTTCATTTTGAAAGAAAAAATTTATTAAATTTAAAAAAGTGGGTATTACTATTCATAATGGCTAGTTCTAATAAAATTTTAATAATATATCGTTGTTTAGAAAAATCCGGTATTGCGTACAACACACGCTATCAACGAAAGTCGCGATTGAGTGTAATGCAAGCCAAGTCAGGGTTGCGTGTTGTGCAAGACTATTTTTTTGTTTCCTTGTAACATAATCCAACCATTTTTCATTTATACATTGAATATATATATATATATACTCAATGATGCGTAGAATGACTATTATCAAACGAACATGAAATTGTGTTTAACACAATCTATGAATAGTGTTGCATATACAGCAAGCTAATACGGTGTTGCGTATAGCACAAGATAATCTTGTTGTATCATAAAACACATGACATCAAATAAATTAAAAATATTACTTATCATAAAATATCGGGTTGTTACACTCACTATTTCCTTACATATTTCCAAGTATGATGATGTATGGTGGAGTTGGTACTCATCTATACTAAAGTAAAGTTTCTTTATAATGGTTAAATACTATTAATATTATATAATTTCACGAATTTAATTTAATTTTGATGATATAACATTACATTAAATGAACTATATTTGACTATAGCTCGATTTAAGGATAGACCTGATCCAAATGTTTTCCTCGAGACGATTCTAGCATACTATATGGTCCTGTGGTTTCTAAATCCATCTAAATATATAGCCATTTTTATTAGATAGTTAACCTTATAAATAATTAATTCAAACATGTTTTCCTTATATAGAGTTTTTCTACTAAATTAACTAATAAAATTCATAAAACTCAGTAGTAATGAAGAAGGAAAACCAAGAAAGTAAGTGTAACAATCTCTATAATTTTTGGTGAAGGGTGTTTGGATTGAAAAACATAAAATTTTTGGTTCACTAATTCACCATTAGTGAATCCTTTGGGATGATTTTACATATGATAATATAGGTATCCATAATTTGTATCATGACCTATGTTCTAGGACTCCTTTAGAGTCAAAAAAGAAATGTGGATTTATAAGTGATCAGTGTTCTATAAGTTTTATAATAGAATGGTATCATTTAAATTTCATGAATTATAAGTGGATTAATTCATTTGATTTAAAAAACTATGATATATGAAAGTATCAGATGTAAAAAATATTTTTAATTTATTTGGGTTTGATTTAAGATACAACTAATGGAAGTGTTCCTCTTATAGAATAATAATCTATAACCACGTTTGATAGGAGAAATTTTGAGATTGACGATTATGAATAGAATGAAATTATATTTTATCACATATAGAAATAATTTTTGAGTGTCATGTGAATTAAAATGGTGAATTAAAAATGAAAAAATTTAAAGAATTTATGTGAAGGAGGTTACTATGTTAATAAACTAAAATTATATATTTATATCTTGAATTTTGAAGATATTCATCGGTTTTATAAATAATATATTAATGATACTCTAAATTTACTGAAAAAAATATGATGTTAAGGTGGAGGCACTTGATGACCCAAGTCTTGATACTTTTTTTAATAATTTAAATATAATATTAATTTAATATGAAATCAGTAATGTAATTAATCTTTAAAATAAGTGTCAGGATGAAAAATAAATCTCATTTGAAGCCTTAAAACAAGGGAAAATTAAAAAATATGTCATGTTTTAAGAATAAGATTCATATTTGGAAGAATATATTTGATAAAAAATTTGATAAGTAAATTTTATTTATCTCAATGAGATCTTGAAAATGAAAAATAAACCATTACTAAAATAATATATTTAAATTCATAAAATTTTCATTTATGAAATTTTGTTTCCAAATTTATAAATTTTAAGGAATAATAAAGTAATTATGATATTTACTCTACATGGAGTTACTATAAGAAGAAAGAATTAAAATTTTATAAAAATAATATTTCTTCAAAGTGAAAGTATAATAATTTTTTGGAGATATTAAATAAAAAATTATACATAATATTAGATGATGTTAAAATTATTAATGTCGAGACTAAATTTTAAATGTTTTGTAAAGTGGAATAAATTTTATTTGTTGTAAATGTGAATGGAGATTAAATCCCATATTAAGAATAAAATAGAGATCAAAATTATGATTAAATTTAATTAGTGTAATTGAATAATATATAGTTGATGAAAGTTTATTTTTAAAGATAAAATTTTGGAAAATTAAATAATAGCATTAATATTTACTGTAATTCTTTGAATAACATTGATTATACACATGATGAAAAATAATAAATATTTTTAAATGAGAATTAATATATGTGTATTTTGAGAAATAGAATTAATTAAAGGATTATATGGAATATAAGGTTAAATATATGGAAATAACATGAAAATTATAAATAAAGGTTTCTCAAAGTATAAAATCACATGAATAAGTTCAATTTTATCATTGAGAGGTTATTATATGAATTTGGTGAAGTGAAGAGAAATTTCATTGTTATAAAATCCTATAAAAATCATAGTGGGTGTTTGAATCAATATATTACTCATTAAATGGGTATAAAAGGCCAACAATTTGTGTAATAATAGGTCAAAAGAAAAATAAAATCAATAGAATTACAATTGGTTTCCAAATAAGAAATATCCTAAAAATATAGAAATTATTGAAATTTAAAATTTAATGAAGATTATGCTATGTATGGAATGGTGAAAAAGCAATTAATAAGTAAAAAAATAGTGGGATATTTTGTTATTATCTAATATTTTTTTCTTTGTGAAATGGTTTTGAAATTATAGAAAAAAATTTGATTGAGAGTAAGTAACACAATTTTAATAGTAAGATGCATGTGTGAGAAAAATTTCATTATATGGATAAGGTTAGTGTTTTTTTATTTAAACACGTAGATGAGAAATATTTTTTTATATGAATTATTTTTAAAAACCTATAAAATCATCAATAGTTGAAGGGGTTTTATCTTATAGAAAGTGGATGGGTTGTAAATAAATCTAAGTGTTTTTAAGAGAAAATGAAGAACATATTTTAGATATTGAGAGAAAATTGTGGAAGGTGTTACCAACTTGGTCAATATTGTTAAAATTGGATTAATATATTTCTAGTTCATTTTTTATGAATCATGATACTCAAAATTTTATTACGCAAAAGAAAAAACTTAAATGAAAATGATATTTTGGTGGAAGGTGCATTAAAATATTAAAAAAATAACACTCAATGGATTCTGAATCATGTTTTTATATATCATATAATGGGAGTTTTGAAGCCACATTATGATTTTAAAGTTTTTGAATAAGTTACAATGACATTAAATAATGATGGGAAACTCAAAATTAAATGGTTTATATTAAGAAATATTTGAGAAAACATGATTATATAAAAGAAAATTAGTTTTTTCAATGTATTAAAACATAATTCTCTAAGTGTATCCCAAAATTGTGATTAAGTGAATGAATTTATTTTCTAAAAAGTAAATTCTTGATAATCAGCTTTGAGGTTGTTCCTATTATGTCTAGATGATACGTAATGAGGTGTAACTTGTTTTATGTGGGTGATTTTGGAAACACTTTCTACCAAAGCCTAAAAGAATAAAGTTAATAAGGGAATCAATTATTTTTCATCATTATAAAAAAAGGTAAAACATGTAGAAAAGGATAGTGATGTTTATATTTTTAAAGTAATTTTATTTTTACCTAAGAAAGTTTAATACTATCACATTTTCACACAAGAGAGTGGATATTTAAACCTCTCAACCATTGGATCATATTCATTCATATATTTAAAGGCCTATGATGAAGAATTAAATTAACACATATTTTTAATTTAACAAATTTATTAACTCTTTTACATTGATTACTTCTATTAATTTGTTTTAAAACCAAAATCAAAGTCATAGTTTTTTTAAAACGTTTCTATGAAGGTGCATAAAAAGAAAACATGCATTTATTGAGATAATGAGAACTAAAAATAGAATTGAGCACACAATTTGTAATTTTAAATCATTTTTAGTGAATCATGGTATTTGATATGTGTATAGATCACTATACACCCCCAAAAAATGAATTATTTTTCTAAAATAATGAATATAACAATGGTGGAGGTAGCTTAAATGATATTATCAGAGCATTATACTTCCTATTTCTTTTAGAGACAAGTAATTGGGGTAGTAGTTCATAGAAAAATCATTGTTCATAACATCGAAATTTGACTTGTATCCTTATGAAATTATTGTAAAATAATTTCCTATTAAATAATTATTTGAGGGTGTTGGTATCCATTTCCTTATCAAATTCAACAGATAAAACATGGGTAGGCTTAAGAAGAAAGTTGTTAATGGAGATGTACTTCATTATCAAATAAATAAAAGGGTATGTCACTACTATAGTAATAGAATTTTTAATATTATTCATTAATATAAATTAACATCATTTTAAAACTCATTTAATATGTACTAAAAATATAAAACCATTTTATATGTGATATATAAGAAGAAAAAAATCTAGAATGTATGACAGAAATTTGGAAAATTTGGAGGATTCAAGTAAGATTTATAAGGAAGATAGTGAGTAGCCTTATCAATTGATGATGAACAACCAAATTTAGTTTAAAAAAATTAATGATGTAATTATATGTAAAATAATATAATTTTTTATCATGAAAAAGTTGTTTAAATACAGAGAATTTTTAGGAAAGTGTCACCTAGCTCATTGATTTCCCTTATTAAACCAAGAAATATGAGTAAATCAGTGAAGCCTCAAGAGTGGGAAAATTAAAATAATGAAGAATCATATAGTATTTAGGAGAATGAAAAATTGTAATTTGTTACTAATACAATAAAAAAGAACAATATTAGAATAAATAAAGAGTTTCATAATTAGTTGAATAGGAGATGGGAACTCTTGAAAAATAGATAAAGTCTCATTTGCAAGTGTTATTTTAAGATTTAATGGATTCTATTTGATTTGATATTTTATATAGCTTAAAATATTGAGGCATTAATTATTTTTATTGTTATAATTTCTTAAATATTATATATAATTTTCTAAATGGATATATCAGGACCCATCCTTAAACATTACATAATCTAGTTAATTAAACTAGAATTCACTTTCATACATTCCTAAGGATATTTTTAGTTTAGAGTTTTAGAGAATTAGGACATAACACATACACATCAACACAAAATCATACAATGTGGGTACTACTAAAATAGTATCCATTTATTATATAATACAAAAGGTTGTAAAAAACCTGAAATCTTTTCATGAAAAATATTCACAACATTCTTCTAGGCTTATTCTTTTCTCTTATCCACCCTTACAACCATGTGAAAAAATTTAAATCTCGTGATGATAAAAAAATATTAGTAAGGGTTAAAGAAAATGAATTAAATCATGATTAAATTAATACCTTTAAATAAACAACATCATTTTCACAAATACAAACTTCACATACATAAAGTCTAATATACTTTGTGAAAAAAAGAGATTTCCATAAATCTTAGGAATCATAAATAAACCATTTTGGTAAATTGGCACATTAATTACTTAATATTGTAACCATCATGGATAACATATGATTTTTAACCCTCAAACCTACCTTAAAACGTTTCACTCATGACTAACTTATGATGTAACCCTCATGGCTACCTTATGGAGTAACCATCGTAGTTACAATTGACGTAACAATTACGGTTGACCTCCAATATAAACATACCAAATGCATTGGATTGGGATATATTTATCACCGTTCATCATAAAAAATTCCCAAAAAATAGAAAATAATCATAAAACATGAATACTTAAATCATAAAAACATTTATTTTGAAAATAGTAAAAATAAAAATTTAAGAGTTTTTTTAAAATAAAAGTCCCTTACCATGAGATTGTCTTACTCCAATGTCTTCAAACATATTTTATAATGGTTTAAATAGTGATATTAATTTATTAAACAACTATACTCATGTTTATACTACCTTATATGGATACATTATAACAAATTTACACCCATTTATTAATAATATAATGTTATTTCCATCAGTTAGGGTGTGTTCTTTTCAGTGTTTCTATAGTTGGTTCACTATAGTTTTTTATATAATGGAAGAAAAAAATCTATAAGTAAAAAAATAAATTATATTAATATGTTTTTTAATTTTAAATTAAAACATATATCATTTTGTTTTTTATATGTGGAAGAATCATTAGATAAAAAATTATTGAAAATTATTTAGTATATTTTGGCGGTATTTAGGAACCTGATGAACATATATCATTTTATTTTATATAATTTTTATATAATGGTTCCTGAACATTATATAACTAATAATATTTATAGAAAAATATTATTTTTCAATAATAATGGTTTTATGAACATCATTGAAGGAGGAAAAGTAAAATGAAAACACATCATCCACGATGGTGGTAAATAGACACATCATGAACGAAGATTTCATTTTTTGTAATAATAAAATAAGAGGAGAGGTTTGATGATGGGTATTCCATAAAAAAATATAATTATAGTATATTTAAGATTTTTTAGTTATCATGTCACTTGGATTAGTTTATATTAGGAGATAATAATAGAAGAAAATAAATTGTAAGGAAAATGATAGAGGATTTTACCCCTCAAATTCTTCTCCTTGAGAACCTCTTTATGGTACAAGATTTTGCCTTTTTGGTGAGACCATTTAGTCTCTGACATGGGGAAGAGGCTTGGGAAGGGTATTGGGTAGAAATTTATCAATCTACAAGTATTTGAGGCGTGAGGAGAAGAAGTGGTGTGGGGTTATATTTATAGTGGAGGAGAGGAGTATTTTTTGATTATTTTATTCATTTGTTTACTATTTTGGAAAAATACTATGAAAAATTATGATTTCCATAACTAAATAAAGTAAATACAGAATTATTGTTTTATATTTCTATCTAACATTATCCATAAAACATATATGACTCAGTAATTCATGTATTCTATTAAATACCATAAATTACAGTATTTCACTATTCACAAAAATTCAACTATTTTAGAAAAATATAAAAAATTCACCGTAACAAATTTTTGATGTATATAATTAAAAAATGGACCCCATTTTATGAATTTTGTTTTTCAAAATATGATAATTTTTTTAATAAAACCATCATTTATTTTAAAAATACTAATTTCAAAATTATATCTCATTCTTTAACACTTTGAAACATTAATGAAAGCCTCATATATTTGTCTTCTAATCATAGGAAAAAAATATTAATTTATGATTATATTTTTGGAAAATAAATTTTCATTGAAATAATTATATTAATAATAAAATTTTAAATAAAAATTTATGTGTCACAAAAATACCAAAAAATTATTTTTCATTTTAAAAACATTTATTTACTTATTCCATGATATAAATATATCATAATTTGTCTTATAAGATATATAAATTTTATTTATACATTCATAGGTGAGGTTACTATTCTATTTCTATAAATTCTATAATTTATCCAAATACAAATTATTTTAGTATACATTTATATAAAATATAGCAATTTACTTCCAAAAAGAAAAAAAATTATTTTCATAAGTGCTTGGTTTGTTACATTCTCCCACTATTCTAGAAATTGAATTATCATATTTTTTTCACTTATTAAACAATTGAGGATAAATTTCCCTCATATTATTTTTAGATTCCCATGTTTCTTATTCTACCATATGGTTTATCCACAAAACCATAATCTCATGAAATACCTTATTCCATAATACATACTCTCTATGATAAAAAATCTGAATAGGTTTTTCTTCATAAGAATGTTTATCTTCCATCTGAACAATATCTGGTATGAAAACATGATATTAATCTAAATCATACCTTCTTAACATTGAATCGATAAAAACATTGTGTACCTGGGATAAACACTGAGGCAAAGCTTACTTGTATGCAACTGGTCTAACTTTCTCAAGGATTTCATAGGGTCCAACAAACCATGGACTTAACAATCCTTTATTTCCAAAAGGCCTCACACTTTTCCATGGAGAAAAAAATTAGAAATAAATTATCACATACCTTGAATGAAAGGCCATTTCTTCAGTTATCTATATAACTTTTCTACATGCTCTGAGCGATCCGCATGTTTTTCTGGATCATCTTCACTTTATTAGCTACTCACTATATTAATTTTGGTCCCATCAACTTCTATTTCCAAACTTTATCCCAAAATGTTGAATTTTGACACCACATTCCTTAGAAATCCTGAAAGGGTGACGTTTTTGTATTGGAATGAAATTTTTTATTATAAGTAAACCCAACTAAAGAAACATATTGATCTCGAATTCCTTGTTAATCCGTCAAACAAGATCGAAACATATTATCCAATGTTTGAATTGTTCATTATGGCTGTCCATCAAATTGAGGATGAAAAGTAGTGATGAAATTTTATTCATTTCCTAATGACTTCTAAATTTATCTCTAATAGTTAAAAGTGAATCTGGGATAATGGTATGATAAAATAGAGATAGAGAAACCATGTTATTTAAAAATATCTTTGAGGTACGACTGAGAAAGATTATTTTAAAAAATAGTATATCAAATAGGAATAAACTTTATTTATTTATTAATTTTATCAAAAATAACATAAATCACAATATTACTTAGATATGTTTTTGGTAGTACCACCACCATGTTAATGGATATATTTTCCCACATACACTATATAACTTGAAAAGGTTGAACCATCCCCTTCCCTAGTAGTCTCCTAGCTTTAACCTATTTACAAGTCAAATATTTCATTGTAAATTCATTAATATATATTTTCATTCCATCCAACTAGTAATACTACCTATGGTTTCTGTATAGCTTAGTCCTGCAAGGATGAAGTGAAAATGGAGAACTATGATCTTCAATTAATAATTCATTATTTAGCTAGGAACCACAAGAAAAAGATAATATCTTCCAAAATCTCAAAATATGATCTTTATCAATGTTAAATTCAGGAAACCTACCAAATTTCACCAATTATACTATTTTTTAACTCATGGTATTTATTTTTTTCTTTCGTAATCCTATCTGACAGAGAAAAATATATTGACACTCGAAACAAAATAAATGAATTTCCTACTCAAACAACCTCCATGAAAAAATTCATAAAACTATTTACTAAGGGGTCATGTTCCAAACATAGAATGGTTCACGTATCATGATGTTTCCGACTCAAAGAATCCACCAATTTATTTTCATTTCTAGGATGGTAATCGATCATACAATCATGATAAATGGTGTCTCAAAATTTTTAATAATAAAATGACAATTGCTAATTAAAAATCACGTGTGGGATAATTTAACTCATTTAGTTTCTATCTTCATAAAGCATGAGAAATTATATATTCATTCTACATTAGAACACATGAAAGTATATTAAATTAATCATCCCTATATAGGAAATAAATAACAATTTCTAAAAGTTAGGGCCAAAATTGAAGCAATCACCAATATTGTAATGTCCGTCCCACTTTTTCATATTCTTAGAGGGTGGTGAGATATTACTAGGCCTTAAGAGACATCACCAAGATGATAAAGGATAGAAATGAATGATGAATGGAATCAATACATGTGGGGGAAGATTTGGCCATTATGAATAAATGATGAAACCAATAAATCCATAACGAAACAACCCACTATATGATGCATGAAAACAGTGAAAGAAACTAAAAATTTCATTTATCAAAATCATATGAGAATCAAGCACCACAATGTAAGACTACATTGTCAAAGTAAACAACATAAGACAAACTAATAAAACTCCATGAAAACTATAGGACTCCAATCTCCACAATATCAATGATCCATCTTTACCAAAAAACCAAAGTATCACGAAGTAGTTTTAAAGAAATGTGATACATTTCCTTTTCCCATGTCCCAAAATATGATGTCTACAAAAGCACTGATGTTCCAAAGTAGAGGTGAGTAGTAAAAATCTGTAAGTTTTCCCCATTGACTTTCCTACTCACACCACAAGGATATAAAAGTTAGAAAAATTCCTATAATTCCATTTATATGAAAGAATTTATAAAATACTTTATAACTAGATCTAAAAAAGTACCATATCAACCTTTTTTCCAACAAAATCAATTTTTCAAAGGAAGGAACCAAACAATGCCGAGAAACAATTTCACAAGTTCCACTTCTAGAATAACCAATCCATTCCACATATCTCCACAACCAAACATGCATGCTTTTCTATGATAGTTCCATACTCATGAGAAGTCTCTCATCGATCTAATAATTCATCCCAAGATAATTATATCCCATGTGCCATTACACATTTGGAACTAACAAAAAGGTCATATTTCAACCGATCCTCATAAATTCAATATAAATCACACCCCAAGAATTCCAAAAAACCAAGAGAATCCAAAAATTCCAAAACCATTTCAATAAAACAAATTTTTTTATTGAATTTATTTACCAATAATTCATTTCTAAAATCTAGAAATCCATATTTTAAAATCAATAAACCAAAGCACTTTGGATAATAAATTACAAAAATCCCACAATTTCATGAGGACCCATAAATCGTCACTAAAGAGGATAAGTATCATTCTTTATAGATCAATTTGAAAATAAATTTCAAGTAATTAAATCAATTTGAAACTAAGAAAATTAGTTCTAGAAATAATAGTTGAGTGTGAAGCCACATACCTTGATAGTTTTGGTGAAATTGATAAATAGAATGAAAAAATTCACAAAAAATAGGTTGAATCATCACAAACCCACCTCAGATCTCTTTCCTTATCATAAACCTATCCTATTCTAATATTACATGGAATCCAAAACTTTAGATATCTCTACCCCTATAATTAACCTAGAATAATCTAATATAACCTGCAATCTAAAACCTTATATCTACCCATAGTGGGTGTAAAAAATAAGAAATTGAGAGATATGGAAAAGTAGATCTATGAAAATATAAAAAACGACCAATAATGATCACATACAACGAGAATCATTTTCTAATATCCAAGGGAAACCATCGTATAACCTTCAGATCAATGGCAGAACCTTCCTTGACCTTCTAGAGAGAAAAAATCTCGATTTAGGGATACACAATATGAGAAACAAGTGAGTTTAAGTGGAAAAAGAGTTCGATCTACTTTTTAAGGAATTAGTTTCTTACCATGCATTGTTTTGTTACACGATTAGGAAAACCATACGCTAACTTTGAATTATCCACTACCTCAAGGATGAACCTTGCACAGTCATTTCACATGGTCCCTAAATGGTTCACAAACCATGTAAAATCCACTACCTCAAAGTGTCCAAATTGATTTTTCAAAGTGAATGGTTTCTCCTTAGTGGACACATGGTTTCGAAAAAATATGCACCTCTTGTGAACCTTTCCTTCTTCACCTATCTCCCTATATATGGTTTCCTGTAAGTTTTTCAATTTTTTTAGAAATTATGAACCATGCGTAAACCTACAGAAAATCCCCAAACACTCAAAAGTTATCCAAATTATCCCAAACCTCACAATTATACATTATATACATAAAAATCATGACGAAATGGTTACATACTAAAAAATATGGGCGATACATTGTCCCAAACAGTGGTCATTCTTTCCCAAGAATATATAATACCATCAATTCCTTAAAAGCGTTCTGGCCATTGATTGTTCATTTCCTTCTAGAATTCCCAAGTCTGTTATTGAATCTAACCATGTTTCCCCAAAACTAACACTAGACCGAAGCGTTTTCCATGAAATACTTTCTCTTTTCTATCCACAATCCATATTGGGATATGTACCAATGAAGCATCTGGTTTTAGGTCAGCATGATACGATATGGTCACATGGTCAGGGTTAGGCATATACTTTTACAAATGTGGCATGTGAAACACATTGTGTACCAGATTGATCTGTGGTGGTAATTCAAACTGATATTCCACCTATCCAACCCAATATAGTATCACAAAAGAATTTAGGTATCAATTATATAACATTCCCTAATTCCAAAAATTTTTATGTCCAATCATTTTTTGAAATCCTCAAGAACTTGTGATCACTCACTGTGTATAACAACAATCGTCGATAAGTATCTGCATAAGATTTCTGATGACTTTGACCTGTCTCCATTCTCTTTATAATCAATGGAATCTTATCTGTTATTTTTTGGATAAGATTCATCCAAACTAGTAAGACCTCATCTATTTCTACCCAAAAAAGTGTAGAATAACACGGATTCAAGTAAAATTATTCTAAATGATCCGTATGTATCGATTCCTGATAGTTTTTGTTATATGATAATCCACCAAATGTATGTTCTTTTCCCATGAGACACTAAAATCCATTACACAAAGCTAAAAAATGTCTCCTAATGTTTTTATCATCCATTTTGAATTTTCATCCATATATGGTTCATACTCCATAAATAGAGTCAAATGAGTCCCTAGATATTTCTATAAGGATTTCCAAAAATTAGACGTAAAACTTGGATTTATTCCTGATACAATCCAAACTGGTATGAAATATATCTTTACCCCTTCTTGGATATTGATTTTGGACATATCCTCCATCGTATGTGTTTCATGAATAGGGATGAAATGGGTTGACTTCGTAAGCTGATCAACTATCACTAATATGGAATCAGGTTTCCAAACCATTCTAAGGATACCTATAACAATATCCATAACTATCTAATCCCATTTACACATTATAATAGGTAAATACTTTTACATACCTACTGGTCACTGATGTTCCACCTTAACTTGCTATCAAGTTAAGCACCATGAAACAACCTCAACCACCATCATTTTAATGCCGAGACACCAAAATTGAGCTTTCAATGCCTTTTACATATTCTGTATTCCCAAATAAAAATCCCATATTGAATGATGTAAATACTAAAGAAGTTTTTCTTATCAAGACATAAGTACAACCATCTGATTCCTAAACCACATCACTGAACTCTCATCTAACTTCCATCCCATAATGGTCTCCACACCATTAAGTTCAGAAATCATTTTAAAATATTTTAAATCAGGCATCTATACCTATTTAACCATATTTACCAAATCAAGGACAAGCCCAAATTTAAAGAAAACCCCACCATCACCTTAGTCTTTTCATTTCACATGAATGTTGGATAGAACTGACACCAACTGCTACTCATCTAAAGCTTGTTTTTTTAGGTGAGCATACAACTTAATTCTTAATGCATCAGCCACTGAATTCCCTTTTCCTGCTATATATATCAAGTCAATGTCGAATATTTGGGGATACTACATTAATCTTATTTCCCTCAGATTCAAATCTCATTGTGTTAAAATTTTTTTAATCACTTAAGATCCATAATCATAGTAAATGTTTCACCAATGAGATAATGACACAATGTATTTAAAGCATGTATGACTGTAACTATCTACAAATCATGTGTTGGGAATTTATTCTCATAAACCTACAACTTCCTTGATCCATAAGAAAAAAATGGTCTCCTTGCATGAAAACACACCCTAACCCTAATCCCAAAGCATCATAATACCCTATGTACCCTTGTATTGAATTTGGAAATATCAAGATAGGTGCGGCTGTAAGGAAAAAATTCAAATCTTGAAAAGATTTTTTTAATTCCTCAGTCTATTGTAAGGGAAGATTATGCTCTTTTAAAGTTGACATAAGTGAATATTTTAATGAGACGTCACAAAAAAATCTTCAATAATAATTAGCTAAACAAAAAAAATCAGTATCTCAAAAACATTCTTCAGTAGCTACCAAAAGATAATAGCTTTTATATTTTTCTAATCTTCTAAAACACATCATTCCAAAATTACATGGCTAAGAAAGTTTACCTCTTGTATCTAAAAATCACACTTTTATTGTTTTTCATACAATAAATGGTCTCTCATGATTCCCAACACTGATGTCATGTGTTTATACTGCTCAAGCCTTGTCCTTGAATACATCAATATGTCATCCACAAACACAAAAACAAAAGAATCTACATATCATTGAAAAAACATATTCATCAATTCCAAAGATACTATAGGTACAATCATAAAACTGAAAGGCATTACCATATATTCATATTGGACATATCTTCTTTTGAAATCATTATTTAGAATATCCTCCATCCAAACTCACAATTGTTGATATATTGGTCGCAAGTCAATTTTATGGAACGACTGAGATCCCATTAATTAATAAAAGATATCATTAATTCATGGAAGTGGATACTTTTTCTTTATTATAACTTGGTTAAAATTACAATAATCTTCACAATGCCTCATAGTTCCATCTTATTTATTCACGAACAAGACCGATGCAACTCACAGAGATGTGATAGGGTAAATGAAACCGTTTCTTTATAACTCTTAAAACATCACTTTTGACTCCCTTAATTCTTTTTATTCCATTCAATAAGATGAAAGTGATATAGTACTAGCCCCTGGGAGGAGATCAATCGTAAACTCCACATCTCTTACACGTGCCATCCCTGAAAAATTTTCAGGAAACACCTCAAAAAACTAATACAAGACTACTAGAAAACTACTATTATCAAACTCCTATATTGATTCCAAATCCAACACCAACAATTGGTAAGAGATCATTCCCACTAACATTAGAAAAATGATAGATTCACCTGTCTTTACAACCCTTTCTCCCATAATGAGATTCTGGACACCATCCTCAGTTTCCAAACTAATAGTTCTTATTTAATAGTTGATGCGAGACTTGAATGTTGTAAACTAATCCATAACTAGGTTTACATCATAGACATCCATCTCCAACACTGACAAGTCCCATTTCTACTTAGCTCTATCAATAGTTATAGAACATGCTCTACAAAAAGGGGTTGTACATTATCTACACCCAAGAGGAGTTAGAATTTTTATCTGATAAGGAATCATATAAAATTTTAAACACATAAAACAAATAAAATGTGATTAAATAAATGAATTTAATTCACTATTATCAAATAAAACATTAATAGTTATAGAATTCAATATAATTGTACCACTCACTATAGATCGTCTTACCTGATCATTAAAAATCACCTGTTCAGCTTTATATAATTTCTTTATCACTACACTTTGTTCCTTTTTGAAATATGGAGATTTACATTTCTAAGGTGTCATGGTATTCCTATGATAACGATTGATATCTATCTTTTGTAGAAGAATTTGGTTCTACAACCCTCACCATATCAAAGAATATGATTCCTACGATACCTGAGATGTGTCTCGAGCACCATACATCAGACCACTATGACAATAGCACTGAAGATGCACCATCTTGTTGCAATTATGTAATGCTATTGGTGGTGATATGAACTCTCTCTTTTTGTTTCTTAGGGAACCAAATTGAAAGCATACCTTTGCTATCATGGGTCTTGAAGGAAAATTCCCTGATCCAATTTCTTGATTCAGATTCATGATCCCAACAAGAGAATAGGTGTACCTATTTTTCTTGCTCCTAGAATTAGAGTTCCCACAATTTCCAAAGGGTATTAACATAATTAATACCCCCATAGATGTTGAGATGTATTGTTCATCTACCATAACTCTATTCAGTATCTGTGTAAAACTGTTATTATGTGCCCAACTATCTTAGATCAAATCTCCTACCTCAGTCTTGATTCAAAGATGTGTTCCTTCAAGGAAATACTTATTGTAACCTCAAGTGAAAAGTGCACTAAAATCATAAATAAAGATACATTATCTAGGGAATGGATATTTTTCCTTCTTTTGGCAGAAGAATTCCATCATCCTTTGAATCATAAACATGTGAGGATAGATTTTTTTTTGTCAAAGAATTCGTCAAAATCCTCCCAACCACAACCTTGATTATCTTTAACATGCACTGCTTGATCCCACCCATGGTGTGAATGATATTATAGAATATAAATCACCATAATGACTTTCATCTCTGCTGGTATGATGATAAAATTTTAGATACATTTCATGCAGTTCAGTCACAACTCTACCCTTTCTGGTCACAATCACCCCAGAAGATTAGTAGATTCAGCTTCTGGAACTAGACAGAATGGTCCACATGTATTGGCTCATCCCTCTGGTTTCTTGAGTACACACATTGAAACACTTTGAAAACACCCTGTACTAGTTATTGGTGCACCTATGCTTCAGGTGTAACCATGTTCTCAACATCTCAACTCATTGGATTCTATAATGTTAATCGGGTTCTGTTTTTTATATGAACAAAAACACCATATGTCTCACTCTCTAGCTATAGAATTCATAGAGTTACAAATATTATTAGATTTAATACCACAACATTTCTTTCCAAAATCACCATTTACCATGTTAATCCATTTTTGAAACCATTCCACATTCGTTTAGAAATTAAGACATTTTTGAAAATAGCACAACCTATCTCTTTTCAAAATATTTCATTAGAAAATAGTTTCTAAATTTTTTAAAAATCTAAATTTTTTCACAAAATCATAAATTATTCCTCAAAAAGAAATATGAACTCAAGTGGTAATTCATTCCTATCTTTCATTTCATGCTCATATCATTAGCTAAACACATGAAAATGATATTTCAAACCTATTAGTCTCTCTAAAACAGTTTTGTACCAAACTCCCTAGTAACTTGAAGTTCAAAATACAAATGTTAGAAACATATTTTTATGATCTACATTTCAAGACAAAAAAATCCTACTCCTTTCTATGGTCTCAAATCAAGGAATATACAATAAATAAATTCAACTCCAAGACTGAGAGAACTGATGACTTCTTGTTCGGCAAGGAAAAGAACAAGTTGATACCATTTCTCTCAAATAGACTTTTGGACCCAAAAAACTGCACCATTTGTAACTTCCCACCCCTTTTCATTAATTTAAGAGGGTGGTGAGATGTTACTAGTACTTAAGAAACATCCCCAGGAGGCCAAAGTATGTCAATGAATTCTGAAGGGCATCAATACATGTGGGGGACAATTTTTCCTTTAAGAATAAAAAAAACTAACCAATCAATACATAACCAAAAAAATACACTATATGATCTGTGATAAAAATTGAAGGCAAATCAAAATTTAATTTTTCAAAAAACATATAAGAATCATGTACCAGTGTAGATGACTACATTATCAACTTAAATAGTGTAAGGAAAACTATTAAAACTAAAAGACAACCACAAGACTCTAATCTCCACAATCCCCATATGCCATCTTCACTAAACAGAATAAGTATTGTTAAGTTGTGTTAAAGACGAGTGATACATTACCTTTTACCATTTTTAGTAGATTAAGTCTAAAAAAATACAAAATTTCCAAGGAATTGGTGAGTACTAATACTCTATAGGTTTTCTGCAATGGATTCCTTACACACGCCACTATGATAGAAAAGTTAGCAAAATTTATATAAAATAGTTTATATAAATTAATTTCTAATATAGTTTACAACGAAATCTAAATAAGTATTTTGTCAAATTATTTTGCAACAAAATACATTTTTCCAATAAAGAAACCAAACAATTATTTAATCCATTTCAAAAGCTACCCATTTGGAATAACCAATCCATTCCATATATCTCCACAACCAACCATGCATGATTAATTATGATACTTCCATACCCATGAGTGGTATCTCATTAATCCACTAGAGTAATCACTAGGTAATTATATCCCATGTTCCATTACACATTTGGTACAAAGTAAAATTTCATATTTCCACCAAGCCTCATAAATTCAATATAAACACACACACCATGTTTTCCCAAAAACCATGATAATCCAAACATTCCAAAACAATTTCAATTTTTTTATTGAAATTATTTCTTCTAACAAGAAATTTTAGAAATCCATCATTCTATATTTTAAGATCAAGAAACCAAAACTCTTTTCAAAAAAATTACCATAATACCATAATATCACCAAAATTCATAAATTGATACTAAAGAGGATTTATATAATTATTTTCACACCAATTTCATAATAAATTTCATGAAATAAAACCAATCTGAAACCAATCCAATCAGATCTTTCAAGAGGAGTGTAGAGTGAATCCACCTATATCGATAGTTTTTGTGAAAAGGATAAACAATATGAAAAACATCACAAAACTAGGTGGATCTGCACAAACCCTCCTTATATATATTACTAGATTATAAACCAAGACAAATATAATAAAATTCAGAATCCAAAACCTTAGATTAACCCACAGAGGGTATAAATCTATCAAACCATGAGAGTAGGTGGAGTAAATCTATGAAAACATCAAGAAAAACCACTTATTTTGAAGAATTAGCATTTAATCACCAAGAGAATCCATTAGATCACCTCCAAATTTATGGCAGAACCTTCCTTTACCTTTGAGAGAGAAAAATATTGAGTTTGGTCTGCATATGAGGAAAAATGAGTGAGTAAAATGGGAAAATGAGTGATAACCACTTCTTAAGGTACAAATTTATTTCCACGCATAGAGTAGTCACCTGGTTGAGAAAACCATGCACTAACTATGCATTAGCCACTACCATAAGAATGAGCCTCACATGATCATATAACATGGTCTCCAAATAGTGCACCAACCATGTTGAAGCCACTACGTAAAAATAAAAAAAAATCAATTTCCCAATCTGCATTTTTATCCTTTGTGGACACACTATTTGGGAAACTGTGTCCCACCCATGCACCTTTCCTTTTACCCTATTTAACTATGCACCTTTTCATGCATGTTTGGAATAGTTTAATTAATCCTTGAACCACCCATGAACCTATATAAAAGTACAAAAAACTATCAAAATTCCTCCAAAATTTCCCAAACCTCACCATTATACTTTTTATAATTAAAAATCATAAAGAAAGGGTCACATGCCCAAAATTAGGGGTGCTATAAATATTCTCTTTAGTTCTTGAAAAAAAAATTCACAGTCATGTATCCAAATAAATTTCATCCCTTTCGGGTTGAAATAGTGAGTTGGATAGATAATAGTGATTTTTTTACAAACCTTCACTAATATCCTGTTAATACAGGAAAACAATGAATCTGAGTATGATTTATAGGTTTTTTCCATTAATCAACTACTTTTGTTTGGGAATAATCAACAGTTATACCATCCTTATTTACAATTTTCCCAACAAAATAATTCTATTACAACCAAAAATCACATATTTGAAATCTCTTGTATTAATTATTTTCTTTGATAAATAGCAGGACAATCCTAAAATGTTTTTCATGATCATCAAAACTTTTTCAAAACAAAAAAATATGATCAGCCAAAAAAACATACTAATCCAAATATTTATAGATGATTCTATTAATAAGATCCATAAATACAGTAGGGGAATTATTTTAATCAATGGGAATAAAAATAAACTCATAATGCACATATCTAGTTTAGAACATTGTTTTTGTCATTTCATCCTCCTTGACTTACAAATAATTGTACTAAAATCCCTAGTCAATATTGGAAAAATATTGATCTCCTTATATCTTATCAAAAAATTCATAAATATGAAGAAATTGATACTTATCATTAATAGTGAGGTTATTAAAATCTCTATAATAAATGAAAATCCTCATGTAACCATCATTTTTTTAATTAACAAAACAAGAGAACCCCATAGTGAAGTGTGGGGAAAATTGAATATTTTATCAAGAAACTCCTGTAACTTATTTTTTAATTAAATAAGCTCTTCTTTAACCATTTGATAAAGAGGTTTTGAAATTGGATTAACATTAGTAAGTAATTTAATAGTAAATTCATCTTCTTGATCAATTATAACACTAGTAAACTCATCAAAAAGACCATATAGGTATTCATTTACCCCTACAACATCATTAATATCAATACTTCACCTATTTTCATCAACATATGCAAGATAAAATTCATTTCTATCTTTTAACATTTTCTCATCTTTCAAAAATGTTATCTATGGTATTGGTTAATTATTGTATATAAATTAAAACTTTTTTTGAAGAAAAACTTCTTTATATTTATAATTAATCCTAGCATGATAAAAAGAAAGTCATTCTATACCTAGAATAACATCAAACCCTATTAATGGGGGAAAACGGTTTATAGGTAATATAATTCCACAGAAAACAATATTAATATTATTATAATTCATTTTTGACTTAATATTTCCCCTTATTGTTTTTAATATAAGTTCTAATTTTATTCCCTAAGGTGAAATTTCCAATTTAACAAAACATATCTCAAAAATAAAGGAATGTGTATACCCTGTATCAAACAAGACATTAGAAAAATATTAGTAAACATAGAAAGTACATAATGAAACTTTATTGGATGGCCCAACATCTTCCAAATTAGTCGAAAAGGAATTAACTACACCTTTATTCTTGAAATCTATCATCATCTCAACATTCATATCATTGTTTTGGTAGGTATTTCTATAATGAACAATCTCACCACATTTATAAATCTTTACAGATTTATTATCAGAATTTAATATAAAATAACTAATACTTTTTTCATTTCAGTATTGGGATATATGTCAAAACGTACCAAATCATAAACACTTCCCAGGTTTGTTAAGGAATTCCCCATGACCTTTTTTATCATACTTCCCACAAACATGAAACAAAATTATCTAACATTCAGATTTCTTTGATTGGCTGTTACACATTTCTTTCCATATGGATGCCTTCATATACTTGTTGTCATAGTACATGTGATCACTAAAAAAATCCATTTCTACCATCTCATAACATCAAAAATGTTTCTTGTAACCTTTTAATTCATGGGTGGGGAGAATCTCTTTGATATCCTATCTTCAATCCTGAGTAAGAATAATTTATTTTACTATCAATCTCCCGAATAAGATTTGGACCATACATTTTCAATCTGGATAAGTTTTATTCATACATAACCACTGAATCTTCCCCATTTTTTTCAATTGAAGGAATATCTTTCCCATCCTAAGTTGAACTACCTTAAGAAAATATTTTTCAAGGAAAATATTATTAAATTCATTTTATTCCAAGGCATCAATCTCTTTTCTAGCCCTAATATTCTGGACCATTGGCCAACACTGGCCAGCTTAACCTTTAATAGGGTAAATAAGAATTTATTGTCTAAACACACCATAAAATATAATATCCTTTAATGGGAAATATTCAACCCTTTAGCCACTATTGGGTTATAAGATCCACTAAAAGATGAAGGGAGTTACCTCATAAAATGTTCCACTATCATCATATTTCTTTATTGAATCCTTGGTTGTTCTATTTTAGGTATTCTACTACCATTTATACTCTACGTCAATAGATAAAAATCTATCAAAAACATTGTGTTTCTATTTCCCACTATTCCAGGTTTTGTATTCAAAAATATATCATCCTGTCGGTGCCATCTTACTTCAGCTTCCCTGTTTCTTCTACATAAAACAATTATGAATAGACATATCTTAGATGAAGAAACATGGAAATCTTCAAATGCTATATCTTTTTGACATAAAATTATGGTAAAAATCATTTATGGTATTCTATTAACATCAAAATAACACCTAATGTTTTCTAAACTATGCTATGATACCAATTACAACTACCCATCCTTAAACATTACATAATCTAGTTAATTCAACTAAAATTCACTTTTGTACATCCCCAAGGATATTTTTAGTCTAGAGTTTTAGAGAATTATGAAATAATTCATACACTTAAATATAGAAGAATACAAAGTGGGTACTAGTAAAAAAGTATCAATTTTTTCTACAATATAATTTTTTTAATAAAAAATTAAATATTCTTAGGAAAAATATTCACAACACTCTACTTAGTTTCTTCTTTTCTCTTACCCATTCTTAAAACCCTATGATTTTTCTTGAAACATGGGATGAGTAAAAAAGTCCCAACTAGGGGAATAGAAATGGAATAGAATGATTAGTCCATGAATTATTACAAACATATCAAATCATTTTCATAATTTCATACTTCACACCCATAAGTTATCATATAATTACTTTGTGAAAAGAAGGGATTTCCATAAAATATAAAAAAACATAAATAAAATATTCAGTTAACTTTGGGAATTAATTATTTAATATTTTAACCCTCATGGAAAGCATATTATTTTAACCCTCATAGCTACCTTACAATGTAACCCTCATGTCTACCTTATGATGTAACCCTTACGGATACCTTATGGTGTAACCATCACTGTTACACTGGAAGTAACCACTACGATCAACGTCCAACAAAAACATATCCAAATAATTGGAAGGATATGTAGGTCCCACCCTTCATCACAAAAAATTACCAGGAACTATAACATAATTATAACATATGAATACCTACATTATAAAAAATTTCTTTTAAAATTATTAAGAATAGAAATTTAAAAGATAAATTTTAATGAAAATCCCCTTACCCCAATTTGGTCATACATAAAACACGTTAAAAACATATACATAATGGTTTAAAGAGTTTTTTTAATTGATTAAATAAATTTCATAATTTTTATACTACCTTATATGACTATATTATTACAAATTTCCACCGATTTATTAATAATTTTTTTTCATTGTTTCAGGTGCATTCTTTTCATGGTTTCCATGGATGGTTCATTATATATTTTTAGACCCCTAAAAAAACTCCAGAAGTGAAAATAAATGATATAAATATATTTCTATAATTTTAATTGATACCATATATCATTATTTTTTTAATGAGGATGAATTATTATATTAAACATTAATGAAAATTATTTAGTATTTTTGTGTGGTTTTTACGACCATCCAAAACATATATCATTTTATTTAGTATCATGTTAATATAATTGATCTAGAACACCATGCGACTTATAATAATTATAATAAAATTTAATTTAACCTTAATTATGGTTTTATAATTAGCCTTGATGGTTTTTAAAGAAAATTTAAACACATCATCCACAATGATAGTAAATCGACACATCACATATGACATTTTCATTTTTTCTAAAGAAGAGGAGAAGATGAGAGGTTTGATGATGGATATTCCATTAACAAAATATCATTATAGTATATGTATGATAATGGAGTTAAAATTTCACTTGTATTAGGGGAGATTAGGGTATAACAAGAAAATAAATGAAATTGAAAAGAAAATAAAAGCAAATGAAAGAGGATTTTATGTCTTGAATTATTATCCTTGAGAACCTCCTTAAGTCATTCAGTTTTAGACTTTTGGTGAGACCAATTGGTCTTGAACATGGGTAACAGGCCTGGGAATGGGATTTAGTATAAATAAATGATTCTAAAAATCATTGATTTGTGAGGAGAATAGTTGGTGAGGGGTGGTATTTATAGTGGAGGAGAGGAGATTTTTTCAGTTACTCTATTCATTTGTTTGTCAGTTTGTCTCAAGAATTTGAAGTGTTTTTATTACCAGGACTAAATACCATAAATAGATAATTATTGTTCATTATTTAGGGATTACATCTTCTATACATCATCTATGACTCAGTAATTCATGTATTTTGTTAAATACCATAAATTACCTTATTTCCCTATTCACAAAATTAAACTATTTTATAAAAATCCCAAAAATTCACCCTAACGATTATTAAGTATGTATAATTAAAAAAAGGAATCCATTTTATGAAAATGTTTTTAAATTTTTAGAAATTTAATTTTCAATTAAAAAAATCATATATTAAAAAAAATACCAGTTTTAAAATTATAACTAATTCTTTAACACTTTGAAAAAGTAATTAAGGTCTCATAAAATTATCTTATAATCATAGGAAAACAAAATATTAATTAATAATTATATTTTAGGAATATAAAATTTCTTTTCAATCATTATATTAATTAAAAAATAGTAAAAAAATTATGTATGAAAAAAATGACAACAATTAATTTATCATTTTGAAAACATTTATTTACTTATTCCATGATATAAATATATCATAGTTTCACTGATAAGATACAAGAATTTTATTTATAATTTCATAAGTGAGGTTACTATTATATTTTTATAGATTCATTTATTTTTGTAAATCTAACTTATTTTATTTTACATTTATAAAAATAATATCAATTTAATTAAATAATAAAAAATAGTTTATTTTTATAAGTACCTAGGTTGTTACAGGATATCAAGTAATATTTCCCCAATGTTGAACACAAATATGATATCTATATTGAGAAATTTGAAGTATTCATTCTTAGATATGATGATAGATAATTTTTTAGATGAAAATAGGCTCTTTTGGGTTAAAATAAGTTTCATATTCATGGAATTAGATTTTCAATCATGTTTTATGTCTCTAAAATTAAAAAATAGGAAGATTTAACAACAACTAATACATCAAATAATGTGTAGATATATAACCCACTATTATCATCTATGTCAATGATATTATTTTACTTGAAAATTAATTAGATTTCTTCAAGGATTTTTTTCACTCAAATGATTGAGTTTTTTGAGATATTTATTATTATATGGATAGAGTATTATTCTTATCACTTTTTATATAAATAGGAATATAAAATATTTCATTCTCAAGGGATATATTCCCGATAACATTTGAAGATGTTTGGAATAGAGAAAACAAAGGTCGTTTCTATTCTAATTTTAGCAGTAAGTAAGATTTATAAATATGATGAAGGTGGATATCAGAATAAAAAAAGGTGTATAGAAAAACTAATTTCCTATTTACACAAATGAATATCAATATGATGAGATATCATCTATGTTGTCAGATTATATTCTCATTATAAAAGTACACTAAAGGATTATAATTTTACAATTATGAAGTATACTCAATATTATATAAAAGGGACTTATGATTTCAGGTAATTATATTTTCATAAATAGAAGATATAACTCTATGTATTTGTTTATGCTAATTAGGATGGAATTATTAATGATTGGAAGCCTACTTCCAAAGGAGTTTTCTTTTTGGGAGAAAATTATGCTACAAGAACCCCAAATTATAATTTTTTTTATTAATTTAATTATAACAAAAGAGAATTATGATACATCAAATAAAAATATAAAAAATTAATGTGGTAAAGAACTCAACTTCATGATCTCAATATGAACATGTACTTTTCATTGTTTATGGACTGTGATAATCAATGTGTGTTAAATATCACACAAAATCCAATTTAATATTCTCAATCAATGAAAAAATATAGGTAATGCTTATTTGTAAAAGAAATTGGTTAATAGTATTCTAGAATTGGATTTTCATCCTACCAATATCTTTAAAAAATCAGAGCCAAAAGATTCATTTCAAATGTTAAGATAGATTATGAAAGTTAAAAATAAATCTTATTAAGAAAAATGTATATGTTTCATCCGCTCTACCACTTTCCTGAGGATTTTTATTGAAAATTTTAGATAATTTTTTTTCTCAAATAACATATTTTTAAATAAAAACAATTATTTCTTATTTAAGGGGATAATGTATTTAGTGGTTTTTTAAATTGATTATATTTTTTATTTAATGTGCGATTTTGTGTGTGTGTTTACATGGGAACCATTATAATGGCTCGTTGAGTTTGTGTGATTTTTTGACACATACATAGGGTCGATTTTTATGAAAATATATAATTTGGAGGAATATTTGGGATAAAATAGTGATTGTGGGTTATTATAAAAAACCTTGATATTTATCTTAAATTGTTATTATTTCTCATATTGGGTATGCTGACATTTTCTAAGATTAATTAAATCATATAACTTTGATTTGAATATATGAAATTGGATTGAAGGGGAAGTGTGTTGAATGTTTGATAATTAAATCTTAATTAAGGGATTGTTGAATCCATGAAAGTATTGTTTCAATTTTGAAGATTATTGAATCTATGGAGTGTATGTTGATTTAATGGAGAGTCTGTTGTATTCTATTGTCATACAATGTAAACCCATGTAAGATACTAATGTACACATATTAAAATTTGAATAAATAATTTTTGTGATAGTTTGGAAATTGTTGGAACAGTTTCTGTGATAAAGTTTAGAGTTTTATGAAATTCAATGTAAGTATGAGCGTGAAATACATTCTTCTTTGCTACTAGAGTTTCTATAGATCAAATAAATATTATTGTGTCGAGATTTTTTGATGATGAAGGAAATTTTGTTTCCATAGAGTTATTATTTCCCAAAAAAATGTTTCTATAATATAAATATTCCATTTTTAGAATAGTTACCTCCTATGTAGTTGTTGTGGTACCCATTGGGGAAATTGTAGGCCTTGATAGAAAACATAATTTTAGGTGTATTCAATGATTTGGAATTTTTTATGAATCTAGGGATTATAAATATCAACCCTTGATATTTATTAATTAAATCTCTGGTGATGTAATGTCAAAGAGTTTCCTAAGAGAACAAATAAAAAGAGTTGTTGGTTACCGATAAAGTTTTTTCTGTATTTTTTGAATTTCAAATTCAAAATTAAAAGTGATAATGTGAGTTAATGAAAGAAAGATTACATTTTAGGAATTATTAAGAGTGTAACTTAAGAAAAAATGTTTGAAGACTAAGATATTCATTTGGGTCTAATAACTATTTATAGATATAGTGGAAGGGAATAATAATACTATTCAAGGATCTCTATGAAAGAAATACAAAAAAGACACAAAATTTAAACATGAGGAATATAGTAAATCTTCATAAATTACACCTATGGTGTATCTAAAAACTTTTTATCTTCATCCTATATGACTGATTTATATCATATGATTATGAATTTAAGGATTTACCATCTTTAGTGATAACCATGGGTTATTCTTGAATTTTTCACCAGACAAATGGGACTCTTCTTTACAGATGATTTTCTTGGACTATATTCAGCTATGGAAGAAGAAGAATAGAGCTTTATATTTATGAGAATCTCAAAAAAGTATAAAGAATCACACCAATACTAACATCATATGGAATGGATTTATATATCCATGAGGTTGATCTTTAGAGATAATGAATTTATCCATATGTCATAAGGCATGAGTAAATTTCATAGACATATAGGTTAATACAAGTCCACCAACTTATTTTAACTCATTAAATGAATGGTTAAATTGTATCCATATTGATAATAAATATACAGAAACTATCATACCCAATTTTATGTATATCCCATATAGTAGATATAGTATACCATTATATGTAGACCGTGCATTTATTATAAATATCCTTCAACCTACCATTTGTAATAAAACTAAAATACATTCTTCAATTTCACCCAATATAATATAATATATAGTAAATCATGAAATTTTATCCAAAACACCTTTACATGTTATCCAAAAAAAAATTTAAATCTATTATTAACATCACCTTGTATCACATCATATGTAATACATAGTGAATAACCATCCAAAACTTCTATTGTATTAACTCTAAAACACTTTTATAAAATCTCTTTAAATCAAAATGATTCCCTATTTAGTTAACCACAGAGTATTACCACATTGGGATTTATTGTCTTGAAAAAAATAAGAATCACTAGATCTATAAATTAAATAAAAGAGTTACTTCTTTGAAATCATCAATGTTACTCGTGTTATAAATGGATCTAGTGTGATCACTATAAAATACATGTATCTCTATACTTATGTCCATAAGTTTGCATCATATGCATATATGCAATATAATATTTTATCTTTCCCTAAGTCATTGAGTGACTTTAGGAGAAAGAGTATGTAAATACCATATATCTGATTCATATATTCTCAAATCGTTGAGTATATATTATCATGGATTATTAATACATCACACGCCATTCATCTACATGGATGAGAATATAAATACTTTATAGGTGTATCCACACACTCAATAGTCTATCTGAATTGAGGAACCATATGTCATACACATTATACATGATATAAAATCTAGTATCAAGTTGTCATTTAATTTAAAACATGATTAGTAATACATCCAACCACCACCATTTTAGAAAAGTAAACCTGTAGACATGCGTAAGTAGGGTATCAGATAATAAATGTTCCCATACTAGGTACCTCACCCATCATATATAGTGGGGACCCAAATATGATCCATTCACCCCTATTATACCAAATTAATTGTGTATAAAACTCTATGTGGCAGTCTTTTTAGGTCATCAAGTGCAAAAAAGAACATTTTTTTTTTCAAAAGAGTATATTTTTTATCTCTATACAGGAATCCTACTCAAGATACCAATAACATTTTATCATAATCTATAATACTCTACTACAAACATCGGTTAGGGATTACTCAAATATATAAATTTAGAGGCCGATTTTCATTACACATCATGAAATTTATATATATATATATATATATATGTGCCACAAATGTGAATGAATGATAAAGTGGAAACCACCTATAATATGATATAGTTTATATCCTTAAAAATATTCTAACAAACCCAAAAATAAGTTCTTCTCTATCATATCATATATGATAAAATTCATATAATTTGTATATACTTGGGTATTTTAAAGGTTTGGTTAACTCATTAAAAAAAATGTTTTCTCAGCCAGATCTAAATTTTATCATCTTATATAACCCACACACTAAAATATTTTAGTGAGTAATATATTATGAAGAACGAATATTTGAATAATGGAGAGATTTAGGAATCATATTCCCAATATTCAACTATATGAACCAATTTAAACTCCTTAAATTCACAACATAAAATGTTATAATGTCAACTTCTATTGCTTGTTTATAACTCTTAATAAGTTGAAAACCATGATCATTAGAGCCCTATTCCATTAATTATTTTTCATTAAATAATATAACATACTAATTTTTTTAACATTACATTTTCATCCCTTTTTAGGATAATGTGACATTCACTTTTTTACGGTAACTTAAGAAATTATTTTCATTTCTTATTACTGCCATACCCTAAACTATTTTATGATATATAATATAAGTCATTATGTAATATTAGACTCACATATGCATTTATTTTCTAGATTTTATCAAATATAAGTTCAAATATTCTCAGAATAGCCTCTTGGTCATGATATTCCTTTCATGATATATTGTTTGTATAAAAAACAATTTTTTTAGGATATAATATTTATTTTGATTTAGTAGGAATACATAACAAATGAACTAAAATTTCTATATGGAATTATATTGGATAGACGAAATTTTATTTTGAGAAGAGAAAATTATTAAAATATTCCACCGATTGGAGGTGGGAATACATTCCCCTATGTTTTAGAAATCATTTGGATAGAAACATTATCTAGTTTTTTTAATAACAGTCTCATTTTTTGTTTTTTTATGTAAATTGAGAATCATAAACAATTTTTAATCAATTATTCAAGTTAAAATTGTTTTCAAAAAATAGTTAAAATTAGAAAAACCTCTAATCATATAAATTAAATAATATATATATATATATAAATTCCTTTAAATAAATCCATATGATCTTGGAAGAATATTTTACATTAAAATACCTGATGTAGTAAATATTTTACTTCATTACATGAATATAAACTGAAATATCATTCGGTTTTTTCTTTTATTTTTAAAACCAATATATTTATAACAATTTGAACATATAGATTTATGTTAAAGTACTATAACTAACCAAATTGGGTTGACATGACACATTACCCATGATAACCCCCCAAAAGGTAGAGATCAATAAAAAATCCAGAACATGTATCAAGAGAGAGATAATCAAACACTAATATAGAACCAAAATAAAAATACAAGGTACATATAAGAACAATCCTAAATGATAAACCAGGATTGTAAACTAAACAAGAATAAATCTATATTTTTATGTGACTATCCATCTCCACCAACCCAATATCACTATGAAGAATACATCACCTAAGAAAATATGGTAAGATAGATGTCCCCAATATATTTACAAGAGTAATAAAAACCTAATATGTATATTCCCAAAGGAAATAATGGGGTCATAGGAAAACACCCAGTAGGATACCACTATGAATCTATTAAATTATTATCACCATGAAGTTGTTAGTTATAGATTTTAAACAAAACAAGCTTCATAAATTATTATATTTTAAAAAATGTCTACAAAAATACCATTTAATATTTCATTTCAAAAAATTAATTCATATTCAAAGACAAAAGAATATGAATTCTAACATATGTAATAATATAAAGGTTATTAGTAAACAATAAACCATTTCAAAAAATTTAAGCATATTAGAAACCAAAACAAGAAACAGTTCCATCATGTAACAAATCAAACAAAAGTTGGGATATAGTATATTTGAATATATACTAGTACATGTGAGGGAACAATAATATAGACATACCATGAATCCTACTAATATCAATCCCTAACTTCGTATATCAATATCACGATCAAAACCCTACTGGTGCCACAATCACTATGGATTTTATAGTTCAACAACCTGATTCACTCAAGGTTTATTATGTGCTATATTCTCTAAAACGTTTAAATAACAATGTGAAAAATTTTATCTTTTGAGATATGGTAACATTTCTACTATTAACCTCTATGTTTTTATAAATATTAATGTTCACATTTTTCTAGTTTTTAAAATAAATTGTTTTTTAAATAAATAAAGATGTTTTATGTAAAATGATTTCATGGGAAATATATTTTTGAAATATGTTTAAATTAAAAACAAGATATAATTATATCATTGTAATATAAATGTTATTGGTTCATGTTTATATCTAATTATAAAATTTCCATAAACAATATATATGCTTTTAGGTATGTGAAAATATGATATTTTATGTATTAGGTAAAGGGAAGTGAGTCATGTGACTTCCTGGCTTCTCTTGGTTGATGTCATCTTCATAGTGGGATTCGTTTGGTGGTTATATGTTCTCACACCCAGATACATGGTTTTGTTTTTGTATATTTTTTTCTTCTTAGATTTTTATTTTTTCCTTTAATTGTATATATCTTGGATGTGTACTTTTCAACCATATTTTACTCTGATTGTCCATCTCATGAGACATAGTTTGTTTTTTTTGTTGATATCGATCTTGTGATGGGTCATCTTTGATAACATGTCACGTTGAGTTGGTTTGGTTTGATAAAAAAAATTATATAATATCCATTACCTTGATATAAGTGTGTTTAAATAGACTTGGTTTTGTTCATGGTTTGTGGTAGAGAGGGGTTAAGACCACAACTATTTCGGTAGTGATAGAAGAAGGGTGTCTGGTCATATCAAATTCGTGTCTGAACTTGAGCTAACATGGGTGGTTCATGGATTCATAAAGATTTAGTATTTAATTGTTATTTCTCTTTATCTATATGAAAATTTTATTTTCCAATGTTTTTTCTCTCATTTGATGAATGTGTGGTGGGTTTAATTTTTTTGGGTTTAAATGATCCAATATGATTTTTTTGAATTCGTCTATTGATTGGGATATTTTAAATTAAAAAAATTGGATGTTGTAATTATAATTTATTATATAACACCTCTTAGAATATATCTTCCAAATCTATGATAGGATTGTGGGAGATATTTTTTGCTGTCAAACCCTCTAGTAGATCCTTTTTTTGGAATCAATTTTTTGTATAATATATATACTAGGTATGGTGGGTGTTAATAACTAATTATTAATGGTGGATCAGAGATTAGAATTTACCATGCATAATCTACATACCTTATATATTTTGAATGGATCCTAGAAATTTAAAGAGTGCATGAAATGGATTTTTGTGGATATTCCACTTCTCAAATAATAAAATGTACTCTAAGGTGGGTTTTTAAACATACATACGTGAAGGATTGAGAAGCAAATAGTGGGAAACCATCCTGAAGGATAATTTATATGACAATATTAATTGGAAAAAATTCGATAAGGCCTTCAATAATTGGGTTAACCGTTAAAAAATGTGATTTGAAAATACTAAATAATTTTTTACATTGGATCAAGGGGAGAATTCATTATTAGATTATGTTACACATTTTAATGAGTCGGTTCACTTAACACCCAAGAATGTTCCTAAAGATATCTTAAGTATTAAAGGTTTGAGATGGGTTTGAGGGATGATATTTGGTTGATTTTTAATTTACTATAAATTCTTACCTTTTCTGAGGTCATTGATAATTTTGATATGGTTTTGGATAGATTATCTAGGAAAATGGGTTGGGGAAGGAATTTTATTCTAGTTAGAGGTAGAAAATGTGTTTTATTTATCTAGAATTGAAAGTGTAATAAGGATGAATAGTTTACATCAAAACCCATTTTAAAGGAGTCTATATGATAGCATCAAGTGGTATTATATAATTTTGTAAAACCTATTCATACTAACACTAACTCTATACAAGAACAAAGGATATTCTATCATTGTGGACAATATAGTCCCGTCAATCATTTTGTGGAAGCATGTCCCATGGAAGTAGAGTTGGATCCACCCTTAATAAAAACCATAAGGCTCATTCTGATGTATTAAATGGTGTATGATAAAAATGGATGACCAAATAATAAACAATGATGAGGGAGGAGCTGATGTTGGACATCTTTAAATAGGATAGTATACCGTAGAGTAGCTTAATGAAGGACCAAACTTTATGAGAGATACATTGTTTAGTTATTCCTTTATAGTCCTATATTTATTTGATTCAAGTGTATATTATTGTTTATATCTTCCCTATTGATTAACATTTTGGGCCTATTCTTGGATCACAAATTTTTCATGTTAGATCATTCCATGCCCTTGGGGAAGAGGAAGTAACAAGGATTTAAATATTCTATCTAATGAGTGATGATTTATGACATCGAAATGTGTGGGATATCATGATTTTTGATCTTTATATCTTTGACCCTATTATTCTCATGGATTATATGATCAGTGTTATGGAACATGTAGACTTCTACCATAATCAATTTTAGTTTCTTTCTTCTGATGGATACCAACATGTCTTTGTGGGTTAGTGGGATTTTAGATCAGGGTGAGTAGTGCCTTTTATTCCCTATAGAAGATGATATCATGATAGGTGTTAGAGATATTTCTAAACACCATTGATCAGCATTTTTATAGTATATATCCAATAGTCATGAGTGAATTCCCAAAGGTCTTTCCTAAATATTCATGGTCACCACCTCAAATAGAGGCCGAATTAACTGTTGGTCCAATCCCTATTATGATGTCTATTTACGTACCATCAATTTATATAGAACCTTATGATTTAAAGGATATTAAAGAATAGTTTTTATATCTTAAGGCCTAGAAGTTTATTCATCCTAGTGTGTCACCTCAGTCCTTTCATGTTCTCTTTAAATAAAAGGAAAATGGAAGCATCATTATATGTGTTGACTACTGAAAACATAATCTAGTGATTGTTAATAAAAAATTCCACTTTTTGGGAATTTATAATCTCTTTTATTAACTCATAGGAGCTACATAGTTTTTGAAATTTATCTTATGATTTGGGTACCACTAGTTAAAATTCCCAGAAGTGGTCATGCCTAATATGGTGTTTAAGATCTAGTATGGGAATTCTATGTTCTAAAATATCCCATTAAGTGTAGACAATTATCCTATGGTATTTATGGAGTTGATTAACCACATATATCATAAGTTATTAGACTCTTTTTTGTCATTTTATTCATGATATTTTGGGGAATTCTAAGTTAGATGATAAATAAAATGATATTATAGATATCATCATTATAATGTTAAAATAAATTTCAAAACAAAAGGCTTTATGAATATTTGTTTTGGCCCCAACAATTGATGTTTCATATCCATGTTGTATCTAAGATAAGAATTTATATAAATCCCAGAGATATTAGGATATTGATGTTGTTGGGTAATCTGAAAAATGTTCCCAAGATTTAGAGCTTCTTTTTTCTTATCAAGTCACTACATGAGGTTTGTTAAATATTTCTCTAATATTGCATATCTAATAAAATATTTGACCAGAAAGGGTGATATTATTGTATGGAATGATAAATATCATGAATATATTTTAGGAACTCAGGGTGAGGATTACTTCTGCTCTAGTTATGAATCTTCCAGAACTGCGTTTGGGCTTGGATGTTTTTAATGAGGCCTCATATATGCGATTTCAGTGTGTCTTGATATAGATAAAATATGTGGTATCCCCTATATCTGTCCTATTATCCCCTCCCAATAATTAATTTCCTACCTCTACCCTTGAGGAAATCTATGGTTCACACCCTCCAAACCTGTTTCCACTTCCACTTTTGGGATACATTTATGGTATATTCGGATAATAAGATCTTGTATTATATTTTTACTCATAGGTATATGAATTTATGATAGAAATGTTGAGTTGAGTATCTTTATAATTTTCATATGGAAATTTCATATACACATAGAAAAGGTAATATGGTTAATGATGTGTTGGGTGGTAATTTACTGACTGAAGCCTTCAGGAGTCTATGCGGAGTAGTCTCTAATGAGATTTATTTCCTAGATGATCTTGGAAGAGGTAGGTGGGTAGATATTATTAAAAACACATTTCACACCTCTTAAAAAATTCCTATAACAAAACTAAAAAGTAAAGAAAGCATATCAAAGTCACCAAATAATGTTTAGGCATAGAACCACCTACCTCAAGTGAACCATATAAAGTCAAAATTAAACCATAAAATACATGATTGATTCCTAAAGAACATGATCTAACACTAAAAATGTCACCCTAACCACTAGAAAAAAGGAAAAACCAATAAATAAGGAGTAAGAACCCAATAAAGAGGGAGAAATGAAGGATATATGGAACTCATTTTAAGAATATTGGATAAATCCCACCAAATCTACCCCCAAAATAGAGGTCCAAGGGGGAAAGAGGGAAGGTGGAGTCACCTAGGGTGGAGAATCCTGAGTGGGGAGGGTTTTGGGGGATTATGGTTAAAAATAGAATGGGTAAAGAATGTAAAAATCCAATTTTTATTGACCAGGAATGGTAACATAATTTTACTAAAGAGTTTGAAAAACTATGTGAAATCTGTTCACCCCTCACTATCCAAGAGGAGTAAGACAGATAGTCCCAAAACTGTGGGCCACCTGGGTGACTATCCTTTATTATGAAATGAATTTGGGTCATACGATTACATGGGAAAGGGCATACAGTTTTCCATACCATTCACTAACCAAGAACCACCTGATGTTAACCAAAAATTTATACATTTATCTAAATAAACTATTTAAACCCAATGGAAAAAATTCTAGTCCAAAAATAAATTGATAAATACCTCATGACGAAATCACAGATGTGAAAATTCAACCCATCATGAAGAATTTTATCATATAAAGTCAACTCAAAGCATGATTAGAGAATAGAAATATCTACTCTTACTCATCCCATGAATTTCACTCCAAATTATCATACTCACCATTACCATGTTTCCAAAGGACTCAGACTAGCATGAAGGACATTACATGAAGCCCTTTCTCTTGATAATCTATAATATGAACTGGCCATATAAACACTACTAAATTAGGCTCTATTTCCAACTCATCTAAATTTACAGAAAGATATTTATAAGGGGTATACTTTTTTAACTAAGAAACATGAAATACATCATGAATTATTATCAAATGAAATGACAGACCTAACCTATAGGCCACCTAACCAACCCACATGGGGATATTGAAAGGGATGACATATCTCATCATTTTCTTCCCCTATTTTCCTAAACGACGACGACCCAAATAGGTTACACTTTCAAGACCACCTATTCACACAAAAAAAACTCTAGATCTTAGTATCTTAGTTCATCAAATGATTTTTGGTTAATCTTATCTATAAAAAACTACTTCTTGATCAACTTGACCTTCTATGATATTTCATGTAATACTCCAAGCCCAAACAGTGGGGTCTCGCCTACCTCGACCTTACATAAGGGTGACCGACATAAACAACCATAGAAAATATCAAAATGAGTCATTCAAATTTGGTATCTTTAGTTATTTTAATATGGAAACTCAACCGAACCCAAATGGATATCCCACGAACCACTGAAATCTAACACACATTCCCAAATCATGTCCCCCAAAATCTGATTCACACGCTCTATCTAAAAATCAATTTAAGGATGTTATGTCATGATAATTTTAACCTGTGACCCCATCATCCATTGAAGTCATTATCAAAATCGAGTGGTTAAACATGGTTCCCTATTTGAGATGATTATCGATGGAACGCCATGAAGTCTCACAACCTCATGAACATATATCCAGCCCAACACATCCACCTCTGTTGAATAAATTATCATAATGAAATAGGAAGATTTTTTCAAATGATCAATCACTACCTAAATGTAATTCCATCCATAAGGTGTATGAGGAATTCCAACAATGAATTCCATAGAAATATTTTCCCACTTTTAGGAAGGAATCAGTTGTTTCTGAAGAAAACATGAAGGAATTTGGTGCTCTACTTTGACCTCATTGAATGTATAACAGATCAATAAGAAGTTATCTATATCCATCCTTATACCTGACCACCATAAATTCTGACACAAATGATAATACAACTTGGTAGAACTAGGATGAAGAGCCCACTAAGACTGGTCACTATTCCGCATCACCACATTTCCCAATGATAACGACAATGAAAAGTGACACATTAATCAGAAAAGATCTTCACGAGACAATGAACAATCACCAGGAATCTCCCTTCCATGAATGAACTTCATGGAATTCAAGAATAACTCATCATTAGGCTACTCCTACCTAATAAATTCAAGAAAATATGATGTCAATTGAACAATATCCTAGAATGTACCTCCACTATGCTCCTTGGTCTCGAAGTGCATTTGTGAAATGATCCCCATCAAGGTCCACTCATCAATGGATTCTTTCTATGCATGCACTAACACCTTCTAGATCATAGTGTTAGCCACAATGTTACACTTTATTGGGGTGTAAAGTATATCCATGTTGAACCCCTGAAGGTACTCAATCCATTGACACTACCTCAAATTCAAATCTTTCTAGGAGAACATATAGGCTATTATTTTATGATCTGAATAAACTGCAAATTTCTCCCCAAAAAGATAATGATTCCATATCTTTAGGGAATGTATCACCACTGCTAGTTCCAAGTCATGGGTTGGGTAATTATTTTCATGTGTTCAGAGTTTTGTAAAACCATACGACACCACATGGTCATTATGAATTCGAAAAATTCAAGACCCATACCAAATGAATCAAAATTAACCACATAACCCTTCATTTATTTTGGAAATATAAACACAAGGGAGGTAGTGAATCACTACATTAGCTCCGGTAAGGACTCCTAAAACTCTGTGATCCATTGAAAATTCATTACCTTCTGGATGAGTTCTATACTATTTGAAGCATGTAGATATAAGTCTTGAAAAAACTGCCTGTAATATCCTTCCAGGACTAAATAATATTCTAATATCAAACACATTCTTCGGCTGTTGCAATGACATGACTGCACTAATCTTCTCAAGGTCAACTTAATACCATTTTCCTAGGATTATATTGCCCTGAAACATTACCTCTTGGATCTATAAGGTACACTTAAGAATCTTGTAATAAATATGAATATCCTAAATAGTTTACAACACAATCCAAAAATTCCATTCATACTCCTCATACTCCAAATAAACTAGGATGTCATCCATGAATACCACAATGAAGAAGTCGAGATAATAGTGGAACACCTTGTTCATAAGATCCATAAAAAATGTTGTAGAATTTTTCAACCTAAAATCCATGATCAAATACACAAATATGCGATATCTTCTTTGAAGCACTATTTTCGGGACAATCACCACTCTCATCCAGACACGGTGATTAATAGAATATAGTTCAATATAGGAAAAAAAACTCTCCCCCAAAATATGATAGAAAAATTATTCAACATAGGGAAATTGATATTTTATCTCGATCGTTATCTTCTTCAACTTCTAGTAATCAATTCACAATCATAGAGATTTATTGGCCTTCTTTGTGAATAGAACTAAGGTGACCCAAGGAAAGATGCTTTGGAAAATGAATCCTTTGGATTTAAAATAATCTAACAGTACCTTTAATTCCCTAAACATGGTGGGGGAAATATTATATGCGTTAAGGGATATTGGTTGTGTTCCTGGTTCCCGATCGATAGAAAACTCCACATCCTGCTCTAGGGGAAAAACTGAAATTTCATCTGGAAAGACCTTTGGAAACTTGTCTTCCATTAGAGGAAATATAACCTTAGGTGAACCATAACCTCCCTCTAAAATTAGTGAAAATAAATAAAAAAATGATATTACCCAATTCTAGGAGTGGTGGTCAAGCACATCCTACCTAAGGATCATATTCTCTATGAAAAACCTTGGTACTACCATCAGGTTCCACAAAACTCACTAACTGCCTATAATAATCGATATGAACCTAAAATAACACCTTCCAATCTATACTGAGGATTAGGTCAAAGATTCCATCTCCAAAATAAATACTTCCCATTCATGCTTGGCCCCTGACATGGTGAGTGGACATGATGAACAACTGAGACCCTTCTCTCACATCTTACCAAGCGGTATTTCCAATTCCATCGCATATGACAAGATCTTAGTTTTTAAATTTATTATATTAATAATATGGGTAGAAATAAACAAAATAGAGGCAATGATATTAAAAAAATAAATATTTATAAATAATTTAATTAAAATGGTTCCTCAAACTATCGTAGGTCCTATATCAAGTTCTGCTAGTGCTTAGTCCATAACATGGAAATTCCTTATATCTAAATAATCATGATAACAACCAATAGCATGTGGATCTACCCTAATCTAAATATGACCAGAAGAGGATCTAGTGCTACTTACATGACCACCAAATTGAGATCCCACTGCCCGAGATAGTTCTGATAGAGTTAACATTGATCTGGAAGCAACTTATCCTACACCACTCTAATAAGAAAGTGTGGCCTTGGAAAAATGCTGCAAGTGGCCCATATTTATATATCGATGGAAAGATATGGGTGGGGATGGTCATGTAGACCACATGTTCCCCCACATCCCATACTAATGGAAAACAAAAAATCTAAAATCGGAAACTAAAGATGGCGATAGTCAGGATGGATGGCCCGAGCTACCACCCTCATTCATTTACTTCTCATCCTCCTTCCTATTCTTCTTAGATGAACTACCACTATCCACAACTGTGAAAACCCTAGAAGAACCAAAATTTCCCTTATTATAAATTTCTTCCATATAGGAATGGTGAACCACTTTAGAATAAGTATTCATCTTGAACAAAAATACATGAGAATAGATCTCAGGACGCAACCCCCTTTCAAACCTTTGAGCCTCTATCTTTTCATTGGAAATTATTTTGATTGTGTATCATACCAGCTCCACAAAGAGAATGGAATAATATATCACCATCCTATATCCTAGGGTAAGACCGCTGAACTCCCAGTATTTCGTATAGGCCAAAACATTTGGTTAGTACTTATCATTGAAAAAAATATTGAAATCCTTCCAACTCATATGGTTATTCCTTATAGTTTGGACCACTGAGTCCCACCACCTCCAACTAGAACCTTCTAGAAAGAATGATTAAAATATCACCATGACTTACTCAGTTGTGTCAAGGAACTAAAACATCCACTCTATATTCTCATTCAACTGTTCTACTTCACGAGGTTTCATGATACCTCATAAATAAGGATGATTTTTCATAAGGAAATCTTGATCTTTTTTCCTTCTGAGGACCCAATTCAGCTTCAAAAACTGAAGCAAGAACAAGACCGCTCCCCATACCAAATCCTAAATTTCCCAGACCACAAATTCCACTAATCTTTGATCAATTGGTGAGGGATAACTCTCGCTGGCCACTTCACACATTTGAACATGAATTCTTAGGGGACTCATTTTACTTCAAGAAGCAATAAGAAAATGAAAAACTCTTAATGCCACCATTCTGAAAAATTTGTGGCAATAACAAAAAATACCAACATTTCATAAATGAAAAAAAATAAAATCCATCACAATAGGATGAAAAAAAACCAAACTACTCGACACCCACATAGTTTCCTTATACAATCTACAGCCTGTAAGTCTTATTTGGAGTATAAGTAAAACATAATCCCAAAACCCATGGCGACTCAAGATCTATCTGGAGGTGTAACACCCAACCACCATAATCATGACTAGAACCTCAAGGACCAACAGACCTAGCTCTAGTATATACAGAATCTTCCCCAAATAACATTTCCCAACCAGTGTGTAACCTCCTTTGATACCATTTTTTCATGAACCAAGCCAGGTTTCCATCCAACCCATCACCTGACCCGGAATGTGGCATGGACTAATGGGTGTTCCTAATCACCATGGGCAAGAAACCAGTGATAGGGTATCCAAAATATGTTTTGTGAATAGTTTCAACAATATTCACAAGAATAAATAACCAAAAAAAATAAACCTGACATAATTGAATAACCTAATCCAAACATGGCATAACAATTTTTAGATTTAAGATTTTTCAAATTTAGTAAAAAAAACAAACGAAGCTACAAAAAATGGAGCAACAAAACTATCCCAAAATATCTATGTAACAAGAGGAGATTTATCTTCATGATACCACTACCAAAAACTACCACATAACACCACTATAAACCTTAACCAACATCATGATACATATTTTCTTTACCATTTTCAAACACAACCAAGTCTGCGTACACCCAAAGATATGTGAAGGGTGTGATGTAAATCCCATAAAGATGCCACCAAATAAAATAGAGTCCATTCTAAAACATTATAAGGAAAATAAACATGAATATTTTATAAAAAGTTTGGAAACATATTTTGGAAAATGTTTTTGAATGAAAAACATGCTTTCTCTTTGGAGTAACCAACAAAGTGCACTGTATGCTGATGGAAATAACGATATGACAAAAAATGAATAAGTTACGGAAAATACCTATATGAACTAGCTTAAATATGAAACTAGGTACATTATATCTCAGTGAAACATGGTATAGATACCACACTAATTATCATCCTCATGCACATGCCACTAGATAGAAATCTATCTAAAATTATAGTTGTCTCCAATATGTAAGTTTAGTTAGTGTCGTATTTTGAATCCCACTAGAAATAACCAGAGCTTAACCTTACCAATGAAACTAACATACTAGTCCAAGTCCACCCACATAGTCACTAATGATTCCATTTTTGATCAATTTATCTTCTAACATCGCATAGATAAGTACACTCAGTTGGACACCTTCCAAATAGTATAAACTCACTTGACAAAACACCATTAACATAACTAATACCATTTTAAAATCCAAACTCACACTAAAAAAATTTCAAAATGTGTTTATCACCACTTATTCATTTTATCAAACATTGTTTGTGAGCATAAAAGGGTTGAACACAGGAAACACACTTAGTTCACAACCCATTTCCTTCGAATAACCACTTTTCAACACAAAAACACTATGAAATTTCGTAAAAACACATTTAGTACCTCATACACAATGCATAAAACATAGAAAAAGTATATCAATGTCACTAGATAATGTTTAAGCATGGAACCACTTACCTCAGGTGAAGACATTTCTATAAAATTCTGCAAAAACACAACCACACCTCATCAAAATATTATAAAGGAAATATTAAACCATAAACATCAAGATTAATCCCTATAGAACAACATCCTACCCAAAAAATGTGACCTACCTAATAGAAATATGAAACCCTAATAAAAAAGGAGAAATAACCCTAGAAAGAGGGAGGATCTAGAGATATATGGAACATACTTAAATAATCTTGGATAAATTCCACCAATTACACCACCAAAATGGAGGTCCAATGGAGAAAGAGGGCTAGGTGAAGGATAATAGGGTGGATAATCCTGAGTGGGGAGGGTTTGAGGGATTAGGTTTTAAAATAAAAAGGGTAAACAAAGTTAAAATCTAATTTTTAATGTCCTAGATAGGTATCTTGGTTTTCTAATGCGGTTTACAATACCTTGCAACAACTATGCACCCCTCACTGTCCAAGAGGAGAAGGATGCTATATTAGCCTGCATGGTCCCCAAAAAATTTACCATGCATGAAATTATCCAGTTTTCAAAAATGAAACTTGGCCAAACGTTTACCTAGGCAAGAGGACACAATTTTCCAAACCATGCAAAGATTGTGTGCCACCTACTGTTAACCCAAACATTCCATTTTTCTCAAAAAACACCTAGTAAAGACAAAGGGAAAAGTACTAGGCCAAAAATAAATGGAAAAATACCTCAAAATGAAATCCTGGGTGTGAAAGGGTGTCAAATAATTAGATATTTGGAGAAAATTGGCTATGAATAATATTTGAGCATGGTTAGGAGTTAGCATGTGGTACCTGTTTGATATGGCTTTGTTTGTTCGAGTGGCGATTTTCATGGTTTCTAAAGGGTTGGTCCAAATTTGTGAACCACCAAGAATAGCATATCAGTGAGTGTAGTTTTTTTTCAAAGTCTCTCTAATTGATTGAGTATTGATTTTATAATAGTCAAAATATTACTAGGTAACTATGCTCATTAGTTTTCAATGGGAATAATATACCATACATATTTTCTTATAGTACAACCTAACTGAGAAACATGTCTCAGATACTTAAAACATGAAATTTACCTAAATTTTCTTTTTTTATGTATAATATTTTCTAATACCTCTTTGGACCAACCTATCCTCTTCATATTACTCTAGAGGGATCTTCCCTTTGATATTTAGTATATCCCCTTCATTCATGGAACATATCTTCTTGGTATTTTCTGTTTTTCATATGATCTCTTCTCCTCTTTCTAGATTTTGTTGTGATCCATTTTACCCTTATTTCAGTTGAAATCTATGAGGATGTGATTTCAAGACCAAGAGATATTGATGGGTAAATGATGATATTTATTGTAGACCTAGGCTTGTGAGCAACAAGTCTTCTTTATTTCAATCATCATTTTAAAAGGTGACTAGTTTTCCTCCTTTGGCACATTAGGTGTCTCTCGAATGGCCTAAAGGCCTTCATTTTTATTGGTTTTGATAACCCCCCTTTCAAGGAATGAGGGGGAACCCTTAAAAGGGCCGTAGGATCAGATATTACAAGACCCGTAGGCTTAGGAGATTACATGAACCAAAGGTCTTAGGGAATTCAACCAGACTATCTACAAGGAACTGCCCCTCCCCAGCATCTACGCAATGACAATAGTTCTCCACATTTGCATGGACGTCTGGCTAGGATTTCTGTGCAAGAACAGGCTGGTACTGATGGAATAGACATACCCTCTCATTCTGACAATCAATTTGGTTCCTCTCTAGTGAGTGCACTTGCTCTGAATCATCATCTGGGGCTGCTCCTTTTTTGTAGTGTGTCTGGGGTAACTGCATGTGGCCTGAAGGCCTTGAGGTGGCCCGAGGGCCTTAAAGGTGGCCCGAAAGCCCTACTGACCCGAAGGACTAGTTGGCACGAAAGCCTTAAGGACTCCAATCCCAAACCAGTGGCCCAAGGTGAATATTTCTAGCTACTACAGTACCAAACAATAATTTCTACAGTGCCTTCTACAGTACCCACACAATGTACAGTTCTGCTACAGTACCTGTACAATGTACAGTTTTTCTACAGTACCTGTACAGTGTACAGTTCTGCTACATTAGGTGTCTCTATAAAAAGGTTCTATAACATGAATTACTCATTGTTTTGGTATATTACACTGTTTTGTTTTATAAAATTTATTGATTAGAAATATATGAAGTCTATTTTCTACAATTTAATATTTATTAGCATGAGAGATACTTTTAAAGGGGGTTTTCATTAAAATAATTTTTAAGCACATCATTTGATCGAAGAAATATCTCAAAAATGATTTTTTTTATTAAAATGGATTTTCATTAAAGTAACTATGGATTATTTTCTAGTGAAAATGTTTTATAAAATTATGAGTGTGTTATAATTAAATTATTTTGCCAACATAGCAGATTGTGAACCATGGATTCACCATGTTATGGATATATACGAACCTCAATGATTTTTTAGAGTTCCATCATGTTCCCTAGTATGTATTCATATTGGATAGAGCCCAACATGTTCTTAGTTTATGAGATGACAAAATTGTTTCATGTTTGGTTTCTCACCTATTGATCTATTGAGATATTGTTTAATTTTAACTATTTCCCTCATTATTTATATACATTTTAATATTCATTATCTTGTGTCTTTGAATATGAATTCTTTTTTTAAAAGAAAAAACTAAATCAAGTTGTTTATAAAATGTATTCTATAGAAATAGCTTTATTAATATTGTATTTCTTAAATCTAGAATGATTTAACGATGATATACATTATATAGATTCATGGAAGTATCCTACTTACTCTTTTCCTCACACCCTTCATATAACATTGGGTATATATAGATCTGGTTTTTCAGAAATAAAATAATTTCATGGGTACTAGTTTTATCACCAAATTCTCTTGGTTGATGTCATATTCATAGTGAGATTGGGTTGGTGGTGCACATGGTAACTTAAAGGCATGGGTTTTTTTTTCAAGTTTAGTTTTTATTCTAGGTTTAGTATTTTATATTTTCCTCATGTTCATCTTGGATGTGTACTTTTAATTTTAATTTTACTCTAATTTTCAAACCATTTATGATTTTTTTGGTTTTTTTATTTATTTCTACCTTGGGGTGTCATCTTGGGTGATGTGTCATTTCGAATCGGTTTAGTTCATTGGACATACCCTTGAAAATTAAAGAATTTATTTATATTATAAATATACCTAACATGTAAATTATATAGAGTTTTCATAACTCCTTCATGTATTTAGGATAATCAAACGAAATAGAATTATTATTCCTCCATAAAAAAAGCCATTGGATTCATTGACCATGAATAGATAATTAAAGAAAAAATTCTAAACTTTTATACTAACTTTTCTTCTTAAAGATTAAACATTTACCCAGCAGTTTGGTCTATATTAATCATATAACTATATATCATATATCCATTCCATATATTCTCAATATTGTTTTATCAAATCATGTAATACTATGTTGAATTCATTCACATTGTCAGAACAATTCCATAAATAATAACAAAATTAATTCCCAAATGGTAAAAATGCTTTTTTAGTCTCTTGTTAAAAATGTTATATAGTTGAAAAAACCATAAACTATATTTACCTAAAACATCCATATATTTTATTAAAAAATAAATATTTATTTTATCTTCACATGAGAACAATGAGATAAAAATATACATCTTATAAAAAATTTATCCAATACAACAACTCCATCACTCCATTAATTGAAAAATATTCAAGCTTGAATCCTTGATTCATTATAATATTTTTTGTTCCATATATTTACATGTTTTGTAAAGATTATAGTCAATATTATATATATATAGGTATAATTTTAATTAATTTAATAAAATTTATACTTAAAATGTAATCTCTAAAATGATTTCTTACAACCCCTCCAGTATGCTAGAAAATTTCTCCTCCAATAGCCAATTATTTAAAAATAGATGCATTGTCCCATTTTTGTTTTCTTCAGCTTAATAGTTGGTGTGGAATCCCCAAGGATTATTTTCAACCCACTTTTTTTAAAACCATTACATTTATTCTTTTGTAAAATCAATATGTCACATTAGCCTGGAAATCCCATGTACTTATATGTAATCCTCCAGATATTGAGGAGATATGATAATGTTTTTTTATAATTAAATCATAATATAATACAAAACAAAACTATTGGAACTAATATGGTAGCAATTGTTGAATGAAATATATGGCCAACTCTAGCTTAACTAGTGACCCTAAACTCTTTAAGTCTCTAACATAGTGAATAATGTTGGGTAAATGAGTTGAGATTAAGGTTCCTTCCATAATATTGTATAAAAACATTATTTAGATAGTTTATACCACTCATTTTCAGGTTTCTCCTAATAAATAATTTTCATGTTATCAATTATTTGATAAAAATAGAGGGTGTGATATTAATTTTTCAATTTAGAAACTATAGTAATTGGAATGAGTGTGGATACATCTTATGTATCTTTTCGATGATTATAATTTTTATTTAAAACTCTTTATTGAAAAGTTAAAACAATGGGTTTTTTGGGAAGAAATTTTTCCAATATATAGAATTTTCATTCCTATTTGAGAAAAACTCTCAAATTTTGATACTAGTTAGAGAAGATTAGAAAATTTTGTTTCTTTGTATTCAATATTGAACTCATGTTAAATATAGTTAGTGATGAATTAATTTATCAACAAATAAATCTTTTATCTTTTGAGTATTAAGCATTATTTAAAATTTTAGAAGAACATATATTAAAATTAAACACACAAAAATAATTACCAATTTCTTATTTTATCATATCTATTTAGTGATCCAATATCTATATTTCACCAGGGATTTTACTATTTTTCTCATGTAAAAAAGAAATGATTATTTAGGTAAGGAATCATTCAAATCAAAATAGTTAATATTCTTGGATATCTAAGAGGATTAGATTTTACCAAATCCCCCAAATGGATACACTCAACTCTATTTCTATGGAATGATAAATTATTGAATTTATCATTTAGTATAACCTAAATACATCACCAATAATAAGATAAAAAAGAAAATTAAGGGATATCCATGACGAGCACATCCTACACAACAAGATAGTCTAGAGTAATCTAAAACATTATATCCCTACACAAGATAATCCATGATTACTCATGTTGAACTTGATAATACATGATTAAATGATTGTAATATTTACAAGTGCTAAATTAAAAGGAATTTAACACTTAGTATTTTGAATAGTTTTAATGACACCTTATTATCTCTTGTTTATTCACTTGTGTATGTATTCTTATAATAATTTAGTTTTCCAATCATATTCCCCACACAAAATTAATATATTAAATCCATATTGATGTGTATCTCTTTATATGACCTAGAATCTTGTGTTACTCATCCAAAAATGAGATCCAAAAAATTTCATACATATCTAAATGTATCATAAGTATAAGGTACATGAAAACTTCAAGAACAGAATTAGAGTTATATAAGGTTGATAATCTCCACATAAGTAATCCTAGAGTAAATTATCTAAAACCTCATTCACCTTTATAGATAATTCATAATCCTCCAAGATGAATGATAGTTTATCCCCAACTAAATCCCTCAGGAGAGGATTTACTCAATAAATAATTAAATTCAGGAAATTTATAACTCATAATACGCCTAAAAATTATTCAACAACACTTTTCAAGTTGAGGAATATAATTAAAATCTAATTTCAAGGTAGATGAAAATTAATGATTATGGAGTCACACCATGAATACAATGTAAGGCTCTATCCCTAAACATTAATTTAACAATTAATCTAAATCATACACTTAATGATATAAATTTTTTTAAATATGCATGAAGAACAGAATATATGTTAAATAAATGAACAATTCAATCATTTAAAAATGAGATATCTATTTATAAAAAATTTATATATAATAATCTGCTATAACCCATTTAAAATAACTAAAACTTTATATAAATTAGAAAATTATAATATAAAAAGCATCTATTAATTTTAATACGAACATTTTCTTATTAATTATATAGAATTTATTTTAAATATATAATATTTTATGAAATATAAATAATTTGTTATCCAGTTTACTTATATAAACATTTTACATAATTTACATATCATATAATTAAATATTACAACCACAAGCCCATAAATTTTAAAATTTTAAAATAATTAATTATGAAAAATTCATAATTTAAAATATAAACATTTTTATATTTTAACCACCTTTTTTTAATTTACACAAATAATAAAAATTATTTAATTAGGTTGCAAAATAACCCCAGTTATTTTTAATCTAAAAATCATTCCATATATATTAGTCAAAATGTACATTAAATATTAAATTTTATTATTTAAGAAATATCTCATAATAAATGTCTTATAAAAAAATCATTAATTAACTATAAACCATATATAAAAGATTAATTATTTAAAATTTTATTATTTAGTAAATTTCTTCAAAATACCATTTATTTTTAATAATATACATTTTATATATAATTAAATTAACGTTTAAATTGAACATTAATTTTTTATACTTTACCCTTATAAAGTAGGGAATCTGCATAAAAGTAGAAGCATCTACCTTTATATAAGGTGCCTATATAAAGGTAATCTAATGGTTAGAATTATGTAATCCATCTTCATAAAGGTTATTCATCTATTACCTTGACACGACCCAATAATTTAAAAGTAATTCATTCCTTTTTCAATAGGATCAAGGCTACCTCCACATTATGGAAGTGTTAGTATGGCTATTTTACATGGGATGAAACTTAACATAATGATATAAAATGTTTTCCACCACACCATACTACAGAACAAGATTGAGTTTTGGATCAAAATCTGATACTTTACTTTTCATGCATACCTCATTTCATTCATGATTTCACAAATTTGAAAACATAGAGTGCTCTGATACCACTGACAGGATTTGTTTGGGAATAATAACTATTATTAGATATAACATAAGTGAATAAATACCCCATATAATGGATCTCTGTTAAATAAATATGGAAAAGTGGTACAAAATAGAAGTGAATTATATAACAAATGGAAATACCATACACTAATGAAGCCTTTACAACATTTTTATTTTCATCTATTACACATGTAAAAGATCAAATGAGTTGAAATCGAAGGATGTCCCACCTCTAGACATATCCAGGGGTTGTTCCTAAATAATTATTCATAAGAATGGGACTGTCCTTGACTTATGGTGTTATAACAACTCACTATGGTAAAGATCAATAAGAATAGAAGTTTAAGTATCTTGGATTCTCAACCAAGCATAAATAATCACATATCCACTACTATGACCTAGAAATGAATTTTTATATCCATGTTGTTACACCTCAATGCTAATACTTTATTGATTTTTCTTACTGAATGAGTTATTTCCATGACCAATTAATGAATCCCGTACGTGAATTCATCTCCACTAATATGTTTTATCTTATAAAAAAACTCATTAAAAGATATAAAGTTTGATGATCAATCTACGAAAACTAAAGAAAATTGTTACATGAATATTCTATGCACTCAATATGGAAAAAAAACATATATAGGTTATGAGTTTTGGGAATATATTCTTCAAATTACACACAAAAAAGTTATTTATTATGGGTTATCTTTTCTAATTCAACTATTGAAGTTGATACTCTTTAATTTAGAGACTAATTTCACTCATGAAGTGGATGCGGACATTTATGGAATTTGTATATATATTAAGAGGATTCTATTACTAATTAATATTCTATGAGATGTTATTTTATCACGAAATATTTTTCTATGGTTAACAAAGAAAATTATTATATATGGAAAAAGATCACTCAATATTTTGTCAAATATTTTATATTGTGAAAAAGGGTATTATAGTTGATAAACATCTACTACAAGGTTATGTTTCTTAATGAATATTAAACAATAGTCTTTTTGTATCATTTGAATCATTTAATTTACATTGTACAAGATCATGTTACAATATTTGGGGTATATTTTATTCAAATATAATTTAAGGATACATTATTCTCATTTGTATTCGACATGATTATTCTAGTAGACTATATGGCCTTTAGTTTTTTCAATCATTCCTTGGATGTATCCATTTTTATTGGATTTTGATATGATTAAATTTGAATTTACAATATTTTTTATTGATATAAAGTTTCCATTTTTATTATTTAGTTACTAAACTTATAAAATTAAGTATAATGAAGAAGATAAAAAAAATAGAAAATGTGTTGATATTCCTAACCGATGGAGAAGTCTCTTTAGATAGAAAAAAATAAATGTAACGATTCATTAATTAAACCTAAACAATGTTACTGAATAATTGAGGATATATTTACCTATTGGAATATTGGTATCCATTTTTTAATTAAAATTTTTATGTTAAAAAAAGAAAATTTGAGTTTTTTAAAGATTATACTGTCACAATAAATTAAAATTTCAACAAACTTGCTGACAATATTTATATTCAATTAAAAAATAAAAAATTATTTAAGGTTGTTAAATTATTTATTCACCTATGGAAGTAAATAATAAATTCAATTTTTATAAAAACAGTTTGAAAAAATAGTTCATTAAAAAAGAATTAATAGAATGAGTTTGGTGTCCTAGTGATAGTAGAAAAAACTATAGCTAAAAAATAAAAAAATGAATTGTTATATAAATTTCATTAATATGTTTCGATGGATATTGAAACAAAAATACTTAACTATTATTCAAACAAGAACATTCTCTTTATTACTGAAATGAAAATTTTATATGTAGAATTCAATTTTTTTGATAAAAAAATAAAAAAATATCACATATGGAAAGAAACTTTCTATTTAAATTCATTTCAAACCAACAATTAATTTTTTTTTTAAAAAAAACTTCCCTACACAATTTTTTATCTTTCATAAAGTTTTACAGAATCTAATTGAGGGTGATAGCTTTAAGGATAATGTTATACCTTTGGAGGTAAATTATTTATTTTTTCACCTCATATAAATGTTAAATGGTTCAAATTTTCATTAATAACAATGGGGGACCAAAAGGTGACATTAAATATCATGGGGTTCCTTTTTGAGCATTCTTTTACTTCTATTATATTTTTTCCTTTTATGAAACAAAAATCCACATAGAAAACTTTCTGTATCCTAACATCAGTGGGAAAGAAATATGTGGTGGATCCTAGTTAACAAACCTCACCATCTATTATAAATTTAAAATATTTCAATTGATGTATTGATATGGCCATAAAATTTAGAATTTAATGGGAGAAATCCATGATATTTTTAAAAAATAAAACAATTTTAGTTTTTCCTACTTGTAATTTTTTACTTATTATTGAAATAAATGCATCACCCCTATATTTTTCAATGTTACTCAATGAGAAACAATATAAAATAGAATATAATGTGGAATAACTTTTCAAATTTAAATGAATCTGCATTTTCTAATAATAAATAAATAAATATAATGTGTATATTTTTTTCATTATGGGAAATCAATGAAAATATTATGATTTTCTTTCATATACAGAATTGGGTTACTAAAGGGATATAATTTAAGGGTTTTTGTTTCAGGGATCATCGTGTAGATTTGGATTTCATTACATCGCTACCCCTTTCTATTTAAAAATGTTTTAATATAAATTTTTTTAATGATGTAATTTTAGTTTATTTTTTTGGAAGATAATATGATTAGAAATTTCATGTTGGAATCTAAATATTATAGGGAAGGATGATGTTCAGGGCCTCAGGGATAAGTGTCTTGTTTAAGATGGGACTAATGGTATGTTTTTATATATTTCTATGAATTATTAATCCTTTATAGACATAGTTTCATATTTAATTTTTAAAATGTTATTATTATTTTTATTACACTCAATTTTTGAAATTAACATTTTCAATTATGCAAGTTTTTGTAGGTGTTTTATTGAAGTAACATGAATGGTTGTTATGGAAATGGATAGTGATCCCCTTAACTAAATTACAGGTGATAAATATTTTATCGCATGGGATTATTTATCTAATTTTTTATATAGCTTATATGAGTATTATATTTTGAATATATATAAGTTTTTATTTATATATTTATTCTTTTTACCATCTAAATGAGGTGATAAGTTATTTACATTTATATTTCGATGATTTCTATAAAATGGTTCGGATGGATTAATGAATTACAAATATATATTGTTATAAATATTTATTTTTTGATAAAAAGTGGTTTCATGTAGAGTGTTTATTTATTGACTAATAACTTGTGGTATCCAAGTTATTATCTATGTTTAATTATCTTCATTGTGCATTTTATTGGTAGTTAGTTATTATAAAATCATTTTGAACATTGACTATAAATGAACACCATCCATATTAGGTTTAATTAGTGGGGAAAATATTCAGGTCTAACTATTGGGAATGTTTTTAAAAACTATTTAAATAGTATTTTATGATACCAATATTATTTTCCTAGAAATTATTTATTAAATTTTATGTTTCTAAAGAATTAGTGTCTTGCATTCTATGTTTAGTGAAATTTTACTTAAAATTAAAAAAATACCTTTAAAGTGGTTTACCTATTTTATTTTCTCTATAAAGCCAATATATTTATATTTTATGTATTTATCTATTTAAAATTCCTTCTTTGTGCCAATTTAAATGCAAATTGTTCATATTTAATTTAAAATGATTTTTTATATTTGACTAAAAGATTTAAATTCTATATTCAAGTATCCTAAAAAATATTAATCCATGGTTATGAAATTATGGAGTGTATATTTTCGTGAAATTTTATATATGAGGGTGTTTTATTTATTATAAATTATATATTTGTTCTAATAAAATGTCATTTAAAATTTTGAGGTTGTAATACAACTTATTTATATCTGCAATTATGTTTTCTTAATTATTTAGTTTTTTATATACCATCCTTGAAAAAATAAAAAATTAAAAAGAAAAAATTCAAAGTATGAATGAATCTTGTTAAATTACTTTCATCAATTCCAATTTTTATCTTCCCATTAGATTGAAACCCAGATTGGTAAAATTGTTTTCTTTATGAAAATGTGACAAAAAGTTTTATTCTAGTTTTATTTTATGGAGGAAATAAACTTTTGAAAAATTCATCATTGTATGCACATACATTCATTTTTAATCTTAAATATTAAATAAATTGAGTATGTTCAACAGATTTTCATGGACAACCAATGTGGCATAATTTTTCATGTTTTCCTCAAATATTTTTTTTCTTAATATAAATAATTATGTGCTTAAAATTTACTATAATATCTTCATTTATGAGTTTTTATAAAGTTATATTTAAAAGTAAAATTCATTTAATTATTGGTTAAAAAATCAATTTTTTATTATAAATTGATAAAATGGTCTACATGGTTTATTCATTGAATATCCATTGATCATATATTTCTATGTTATGCTAAATAGATAATGGAACATATTATGTAAATATATAATACTTTATGAAAAATTAATGTTGATTTTTGGATTAAATGTAAATTTATATGATATAGAAATGTTTTATATATATTTTAAATAATTTTTTAAAATTTTAATTTTTGATATTTTTGGGGGATTTTTTTATATTTTTTTGTTTAAGTTATATATAATTTTAATTAGGTTTAATCAAATATTATTTAATCAAATTATAACTTTTATAAATAATTTTCATAAAATTTCATTATTAAACTAGGTGGATTGATTTTTTGGGATTGACTATTTTTTAAACTATGTTTAATCCGGTTGTAATGTGAATATTCAAACTTTGGAAGGTGGGATAAAGAAGGAAGAAAAATGCTTGAAAAATGACTTAAGGATAGTGTATCCTGAATTCCAATAAAATTAGTTATCTATGAGAGTTTTTGGCCTCCATTTTCTTGGTTAACATTTTCCATGAAGTTCTTCAAATGATATTTCATTATTAATGTACATGTCTATATATGATATCTCTCCATCAGAGTTGTTAGACACCAAAAAAAAGTAATCAACAGTTTAGGAAGATAATCATACATCATTATAATGTTTTATTCCTTTTGGTTGTAGAATCCAATTATTTTGAGGATACATTTTATTCACTATATTCAATTATCATTGGTTGAAGGTGTTTAAGATCTTTATTATAGATATTTTTGGGTAATGGTATGGACATTACTCATATGGTAATAGAAGGATCCCACTAAGGCATGTTATGATGTCCTTCTCTTTAATAGTAGATTCACCTCCACCAAATTGATAGAAATAGAAAATCCCATTTAGTATAAAATTTTGAATTGATACTCAATACTTGTACTTATTGGAGTGTATCCCTTGAAGAATATTAAAAATCACAAGATAATTTAAAGGTATTTATTATTCCACACCCAAATTTTTTTTGTTGATTCTTATTAAATACATTGATAAAATCTCAATAATTTTTAAGGATTTTCATTTTTATGAATACATTGAATCAAATTGATTTTTCCATTTAAAAGAGGTTACCATTTATATGTATGAAAGAAATGATTTTGAAAAGTCATCCCCCCAGTGGGATTTGAGTAAATAACTATTCTATAAATTCCATAATTTTATGGATTTAATCATTCATATCGATTCATATCCAAATGAATAACTGTCCTATCTCACATACACTAGCCAATGGATGTGCCCATAAAATCAAACATGATCCAACTAAAAGTCCAGATCAAAAAAATTTGTGAAAATGATTTAACAATTACATTTGGTCATTCAATTCCAGGCCCAATCCATCTTTATCTAGTAATATTTCTGTAAGTGTATAGAAACATGTAATCACTCCGCACCGATGAAATATATGAAGTCTAAAGCGTGCAATCAAAGTGTCACATTTCATGATCATACACATGTGTGCACATGTATGGAAAAATGCAACCAATTCAATAATATTATTCTCTAACTTTCTCATTTTGAATATTTATAATATGGTTTCATTTGATAAAGGAAACCCTACTGTAAATCTTTTTACAATGTCATATTCTAATAAATTTTACCTTATAAAAACTCCAATAAAAACCATTTTATGTAATTTGAAAACACATTAAACAAATATTACCATGTTTTTAAATATATAAAAAATAATTTTTAAAATAAAAAAAATCACTATCATATATATATATCTTGAATAAATAAAGGTATCTCTTGATTTTCACCTTTATATATAAGAGAAAAGTCAATTTTGGATAGAGAAGAAGGTAGAAACTACCATGAACATGTAACTCTTGTTAGCAGACATATTTTTTCTACACTAGTCTGATCAAATTTCTCACTACTTCATATACACTTAGACACTATTGTGTCCATGTTTAAATTATCCTTTTATGAATGTTTAAATGAAAAATTCATAATCTCTTGGGATTGTCCCCACTTCTACATTAACATAACTGAACCTAAAATCAATACCATGTTTGAACACATGTTTGATTTCATTGGTTCTTTAAGTGTTTTAAAATCACTGTCCTTCTCTCTTGGGAATCGAGTACAATTTTCCTTAGATACAATATACCTTGATTTTTTTATTTCACATGTATTATATAATTTCCAACATTGATATTTTATATGTGTTGTTATCACATAAAAAGATGATGTCGCATTATTAGCCAATTTTTTTCACAAAATTGAAGCCCATCCCCAAGGAAATTTAATACACCAAATCACTTGAAAAAACCATTTTTAGAGGATATTTCAAATTAATTATTTGTCTAATAGTGTCCAGAATTAGGATACCATGTTTTTTCAAATGAATAAAAATGTTATTAATGAGACCAATTTCTATTGGTTTTCCAATATAAGTATTTTTTCTACCCTAGAAAATACTACTTAAATATCAAAATGATTATCAAATGGATGCATCAACATAGTCAACAACAGTATATCTAAAAAATGAGTTTTAATATATTCCACTTATTTTCTAGTAGCTACTAAACCAAAAAAATCAGAATCCATTTCAAAGATCTTCATATAGGATTTTTTTTTTCAATCCTTAAGAGATAGATCCACAACCAAGTGTAAAAACACAAAAAATAGTATAGGATTGATCCTTGAGATTAATAATCTGACAAATATCAATGGAACATTTCAATAAACATGGGTTTCAACTATAAAAAAATTACAATAATCCATAGTACCATTAACATACATGAGGAAGCCTTTAACAATATCCCATTGTGAATATGCTGGATTACTTTTATACCTTATCAAATTTCTAACATTATATGAAATACCGGGTTGTATACTCATCATGGAATACATCAGACATTTGATATCTCATACATATTTTAGTTGAGAAACTACCCTACAAATATATGGTATCATCCTACTCATAGAAGCATATAGGGTTCGAATTGGTGAACAATCGAATTACTATAACTTCTTTATGACCTTATCAATATAATTATTTTTATAAATAAAAATAAAATTATTTGTACTAATTTTTTTTATTACCAAAATTCCATTAGATTCACTTATTTCTTACATGTCAATGTTTCTTGATTAAATAGACATTTACTCATTTACTTGAATCATATCAGTTCTAAATATTATAATTTCATGAAAATATAAACAAATAAAAACAATATGATTGTTATGGAACCTACTATAAATTCATTTATTAGTTTGATTAACTATAAATCATCTTCAAAAAATTAATTTGTTAAATTTTGTTTCCCATTTCTTCAGAGCCTTTTCTATATACTATACGGACCACACAATTTTTACAATCCTCTTTTTCTTTTCCTTATACAATGAATATTTAATTTTTTATAAATATTTTTTGATCTAATTTCCATTAATGAATGTTTTTTAAACATAAATTTGGTGATTTTATATATCATATTTGAAAGATAAAGTGTAATGAAATCTAATTGAAGTAGTCATAGCCATAGGTTCATAGGTATCCAAATAAACAATTCCTTATTTATAAGTATACCCCTAGGCATCCAATCGAACCATATAGTTTTTAACCATATTATAAAATTCCCATTTTTACTCTAAATACCCATTAATATCTTGTAGTTTGTGAACCTTGATGGAAATTAAATAAAATCCAATTAGTTATTCTATTTATGTAATAAATTTCATTATTTATAAGTTCCTCCAAAAAATGTGCATCAAAAGATGACAAAACATCATTGAATGTTTTTTGGGTTAGGCTCCTCTTAAAAAAACCAATGTTTGTGTAACAATATTTTTATGAGTTCATTCCAACAGGTACAAAAAGAAATAAAAACCATATATATTGGGTATACAAGTTCATATAATTTTATAAATATCCTAGATCATAACTTAAGGGATACAGTTTTATTTTATCTAGATTACACAATTTATATATTATATGGTAAATAGGTAAACATAAACACATAAAAAATTTCATATATTGATTCAATATCTTTCTTAATAGCTTTAGAAGAATTAGATTCTAAAAAGCTGAATCCTTATGATTTTTAATGCTTTGAATCTATAAGAAACATTCAATCAACACTTTATTTACTAGAATGTTCCCTTTTAGTTTCAATTTATCATATAATTGTGTGGTGACCCTAAACCATTACATAATAATGGTTTGGTTTCCTATGACTCTATAATTCAATTGGAATCACAATATTCTTTTTTTTTTGGAACACTATATTTATTTTAATACTTAGTTAATATAGCTTCTCTCAAAAATCCTATTAGGACACCAATTATATACATCATGTAATGAAATATTTCCACTAATGTTCTATTATTTCTCTTAGTTTTTCCATTTTATGTGTATATTGATCTTTTACATCATGTATTGTATGATATTTTTTTTCTATGATGGTAAGGATTTTTATTATTTTTTTCTATATTAATTCATTAAATAAAACTAATATTGAGTCGAGATCAAGATAAGGAGGTTATGGGTCTGTCTAGGGCTTGTTCGAAGCCTAGAACCCTAAAATGGGGGAAAATTACTGAGAAACATGGTTTGTATGCAACAATGTGACCCATTGAACACAACCATGCACCCAGTTGAAGGTATGAAAAAAACCATTTTTCATGATTTGGGAATGGTTAGTCAAACTGGGAACTAAATCAGGCATTGTGCCCCATCTAGTAGGGATATGAGCATGGGTTGCACCTAGTTGGGCCAAACCTTGAACTTACATATTTTTGGGTGAACTGATGTGCCCCCAACTTATATTAAAACATATTTTAAATTTTCTCTCCATCTTCTTATAGTGGCTCACCTTATTTTCTCCTCCAATGGGATATATTCACCCTCATCCTACGATCTCCTCCATCTCACTCATCCAACACCCAATTTAGTATCCAAAGGAATTGTTGGACTTCTTAAGGTAAGTATAACCTCACTCTAACATCCTATCTCAGTTTTCATTCTAATCCATTGTGTTATTTATGTGTAGGCTCATTTTCCATAATTTCAAGGCACTAAACCATTTCTCAGATATCTTCCAAATTTCTTCAAATATGAGGTTGTTATCTAGTGAGGAGTCATACATGACCTTGAGGTAGGTGGTCCCATTGTTTTCCATTTGAGTTTTGTAATTTGGTAACCTTGTCATTGTTCCGCACACTGACTTTTTTAAAACTACACCTTTTATTTTGTTTCATTCATATAAATTTGACCATTTTACCTTAATACATTCCAATTGATCATTGATTATTATTTTTTAGGTTGTAAACACATTATATTCTCATCCCTTAGGTGTTCCAAATCAAATTTTCCATTATAGATATTTGGTTCAAAATCCCAGAAGTCCTATATTAGCATGGATTGTTTTTTTAGAATGGAATTTCCCTTGATATGTGTTTGTCTAGTCAAACCCAAGACATATCTTAAGTTATTGAACCAAGACCCCTTGAAATTTCCCATATTGAGAATTGCCTCATTTAATCATGGAACCTACATAAATGAAAACTTGTGTTATGTTAATTGAATTTACTTGTTGAATAAATTTAATTGGCTTGGGTTGTGTAGGATGGCATAGTCATGGTAGTTTACCTCCCATTTTAGTTAATTAAGTTGGATTAAATTAGAGGGATTAAATGGATTGAAATATTCATGCTGGGTTGTTTTCCATTGGTAAATGATTAGATCTTATGTAATGAAACGTAAAGGGTTGTAAGAACAAACCTTTTCTTATTCTATTATTAATTCACTTTAGTAATGATAATGCGTTAATGGTAAACGAACATGACCTTTTAGTCACATGGGATGTTATGTATCATGTGTTATCTTATAAAAATGAATATGCCATATTTCTATGTATGGTCTTGATGGATAAGTTGCAGGAGAGGTTTTGTCTCAGGCCTTATATTATAATTATGTATATTCCTTTACATAGGTTGTGATATGATGGTAAGGGGTGTTGATCAAGGTTGAGAATCACACTCCCTCACATCATGTGTTCTGTACAGTATCTCTAACCATCGACATTATACCTACACTGTCCTTTAAAAACCACATTCAATGATTAGAATGTTTCAATTATGGCTCACTCTCGAACATGAGTGCTATAGCACGATGTCTCTCACTCTATTGGGTTTTAGGGAATGTAACCTATTGCACAAGCTCATAGCCTCGTTAGACTGGTCGTGGATGTTTATCTTAAACCCCTATCCATCTATCACTAGTATTAAAAATATATATGACCACTACCTCCGAACGTACTTTTTTATATAGGTAGATGATATATATATATATATATATATTATTAATATATATATATATATATATTGTGACTATTTTGACGTCCATTCTAGCCCTGAGCTAAAAAAGGTAGACCCACCATGTGTCCTATAGGAACCTGAGTTGGGTGGTTATTTTTTTTATCTTTGATTTAGTATTCTTCTTATACCTACAAACTGTTTAGTTAGAAGCACTGCTTGGATTACATGTAGACACCATTGGTGGTCGCCTACTAATATTTTTATTTCACACCGAACCCAGGATGCCTTTAGTACCTAAGAGGATTTTTTTCCCAAGAGTATGGATTAGTTAAAGAACGCTTTTATAGGTTGTTTATTTTCTTTTACAGAATGATGGAGACTAGGAGTATATGACAATACATTAGCTAAAGATGCAAGAAGATATTTTTTTTTCTTTTTGTAGATTTTATAGAATGATACTATATGTTTAACACATGTTACCATATTTTATTTTCAGTGTGTCATACATCCATTTATCAAATACTTCGTAGTGGATTTTGTGATATTCATTCAGTTGTTTTATTTATTTTGGCTTCAAAACTTTTCAATTATGTGATTTTTTTATTCATCTGCATTGGTATTTTTTTGTTTACATTATTATTCTATTGTAGAATGTTATCATTTTTATCCATCATATCATTATAAAATTATTGTATAGTCTCCTCAATATACAACATTCACACCATCACTACTATTCACTAGCCTCAGGAAGATGAGGAGGCACACTTGAGGCTGTGTGACACCCCAGCTCGAGGCATGGGTTAAGAAGATCCTGGGTTGGGATGTTACAATGTGGTATTAGAAGGGTTACTTTCTTGCAATAATATTTTGAGATAATAAATTAATGATTTTGAATGCTTTGAACTTGGTCATGATCTGTGTTGGGCATCACAAACCCATATTCGGGGTAAAGGTTGAGTTGCATGAATTATTATTGTTGTTCTACCTTTTCCCATTACTATTTATATCATTTAATTATTGGGTGATGAACATGCTATGTTGATGTTATTATTATTTTTCGTATTAATGAACTATATCATCCTTTGATCAATGATATAAGGAAAATGGTCATTGTATACACATCACTATTAATTACACATGGATTAATATTCCATGAATTTTTCATGTCACACCTTTTTTAAGTGTCAATTTTACCAATACATATTGATAGTGCCTCAAATATGTTTTGAATTGTGCTGACACTTATTAAAGGTGTTGGAGACCATTATTGACACTTAAATTTACTAGCATATCCTTACAGTGTTTTCCTAAATAAGATAAATTAGACATTTTAAGTAGTCAATTATGGAATGTTGGGCAGTGGACCATTATTTTCATGGTCTAGAACATGTTATGGTGTGGGTCAAGAGGATTCCATTTTTTTGGTTCATGAGGATTATTCGACCATATGGACCAGAAAATGGTAAAAAAATTTCTTCAACCATTTTAAGTGATTTAAATACTTGAACAAGAAAAATTTAAATTTAATATGATATATAAATTATGAACAACCATATTAAATATATCTACCATAGATACCTATACCCATGCCAAAAAATAGTAGTGGGTAGTGGTGTGTCTTATGAATTTTATGGAAATTTTGGTTTCTTCAACCATCTAGACATATCTTTTGAAGTCAGTAAATAAGTGTGGTTATTTCAATTGGAAGGCTTTACATCTATCTTATTTTCTTAAATTCAATATTACAAATTTCTTCAATATCATATGAGGAATTCATATTTGATTTTAGTATCTTTACACAACGAAGTCCTTCTATAATACACCCGAAAGGTAGACATGACCATGCTTTTTAGTTTGTGGGATCTGAGCTATTGATTATTCCTCATAGAGAGCCACCCATGGCTCCTATTCTTATTTTAGATGTGGGAATTGACACCCATTTTTTGAGGTATTTTTGTGTATGATTCAGAATATGAAAGGATTCATTCAACCTTCCTTGATCATTAAAGAGTTTACTCATGGATTTCAACATAAATATCCTCCCACCATTTCATGGGATGAAGGACATCATGCTATAGCGTCTTGGATCAAAGAAATCATATATATATTTGAGCACCTGGATATGCCTCTAAAGAATATGGTAAATTGTAAAATTTATATGCTACATGACTCATCAATGCGGTTGTGGGACAAAATCACTTAGGAATATCAAAATAGAGATATGGTATAAGTGGAGTTCTAGACAATCTTCTATGACTACTTTTTTCTACAGACTCCGAGGGATGATAGAGCCAGAGAATCCATAAACCTATAGTAGGGGATCATTTTAGTTATGGAATACCCTAATCGTTTTAATTAGTTGCATCAATTCGATCTTACTTTGGAAGGTGTTAATCTCATGATAGCCAGGTAATTCGAGTGTGGGATAATTTACACCATTTGGTCTTGGGTCAATTTGTTCAGGTTGAAGAATATTTATGAACTCTTCAACCAACCCATTATTAAAGAGAGGAATATGAGGGAAGGTGATGATGCAAGTTAGTGTGGTTCAACACCTAAAGATAGTAGTAGTTATTCATTTGTGTGAAATAATTTCATAAATATTACTTGTGAGGGTAACAACTGGTAGGATCCTTACATTGTTAGCTTCTTGATTGGTCCCCAGTAAGAGAAGACATTAAATAAAAAACCATAGTGGTTGTAGGATCCAATGTTGTGCAGAGGTTGGGAGAGGATGGGCCATATATAACATTTCTATTGGACTTTTCTAATAGTTACTAGCGAGTGGGGATATACAAATACTCCTCAACTGGGAGTGGGTTAGTTGGATCACGATAAGAAGGCTGCTGGAATACCACTATTTGATTAGACTGAGGTGGAGGTCAAGGAATAGGCAGTTAGACTTATGGTCCTCTATTTCAATAGAGCGGGATTACTCCAGGGTGTTAGGAAGTGACTCAAGGATGCAGTACATTCCAGTTACAAGATATCAAAACTATTCCATAGGAGTAGAGAGCTAGACCATCTACTATATGAGGTAAAACATTAGTAGCCTCCACATTGTTGTTTTATTTATTGGAAATAGGCATGTATCACTCTTTTAAATAAGAAGAAATCACTAAGAGTCTGGGCCTTGAGATCGAGTAGTACTTTGGTGTTATGACACTAGAAACCCAATTGGGTATCTAGTCTAAGGGAATTCACCATTGTAAGGAATATCCCCAAGAGATAGGTTGTTACCTTTTCATGTTGAATCTTTACATCCTTGACCTGATATAATTTGATGTCATCATTAGGATGGCTTGTTAAGTTCACTATGAAGACCATATTGATTTCAATCATCGTATAGTGACATTTAGATCTCTATATGGAATTAGGGACATGAATAAGGGAGAATGGGATTTCAGTGTGGCTCAATTAGGACCAGACCAACATATGCTAGGTAATGTGACAACTCATATTGCCAATTTTTCATAGATGATTGAGGGCTACAACCAACTTTTATTCCTCCTGTTGTGGAGAATTTTAGAAATGTATTTTTAGAAGACTTATAATATCTACCCCTAGTATGAGAGGTGGTTTTTAGTATTTAACTTATCAAAGGAGCAGCCCCAGTAACCATTTATCTATATAGGATGGTACCTAAGGATCTTATGGAGCTCATTAAATAGTTGGAGGATCTAGAGAATAAATCCTTTCTACGCCCTATAAATTCTCCATGGGGTTGAAAAATCCTTTTCACTAATAAATATGGAGATACCCTTATGCTTTGTATGGATTACCATCACTTGAATTGGATTACGATAAAGAATCACTATCTACTTAATTATAAAGATGACCTATTTAATCAGGTATAAGGAGAGAAAGTGTTTTCAAAGATAGATAGGAGGTTAGGCTATTATTTGGTTCATGTTAGTTCTTCATGCATAACTCACGCAACTTCCAGAAGTTGGTATGATCTATACGAGTACCTATTTATGCCATTCGGACTCACAAATGCATCTTTTGTCTTTATAAATATTATGAATAGAGTTTTTCACCCATATATGGATGCATTCATGGTTATCCTGGTTGAATTTATCATAGTTTATTTATGTTTCAGAAAATACCATTTGATCCATCTTGAGATCAAGATGAATACAATGAGAGAGAAATAGATCTATACTGAGGTCAGAAAATTCCACTTTTGGATCGACAAAGTCCACTTTCTGGGTCAATAATTTTAGAGTCAGAAGTTTCCGTGGACCCAGAGAAAGTGAGAGATGTAGTTTCAAGGGGGCAGTGCTAGAACTTATTTGACATCAGGTGTTTCTTGGTCCTTAATAGATATTACATATTCTTTATATATGATTTCAATGTCTTACTATTCCAATTAAGGTATTGACCAAGAATGGAGTGAAATTATTATGGTTAGAATCTTGGGGAGCACCCTTTCAGGAATAAAAAGAAATATTGACCTCAGAACCCATTATAATTATACTGGATCTAGGAAGGATCTATACTATATATTGTGTTGTGTTAGGTATCAATATTTGATTGGTCCTGATGTTTTACGAGCAATTCATAGTGTATGGGTCTCATTACTTAAGGCCTCATGTGTTGAATTACTCGACACATAACATCAATCTCACTACTATTGTGCATGCCTTACGTTGTTGGAGACACTTTCTACATAGAGACCATTTTTTTGTAATAAATCATCACAAAATCCTCAGGTACATATTTACATAGAGGGATATCGATCATAAGAAACATAGGTGGGTTGAGTACCTACATTAGTTTGTTTTTAATCTTGCGTTCACACCTAGAAAAGGAAATTATATAGCTAATAATCAGAGACAAAGGACATAGACACATGTAGTTCAAGAATCCAGTTATGAATATAAATAATCTAATTATTCCTAGAGATTAATATTGAGGTTTAGGGGGACTATGGTCAGACTATCCTCTCTTCCTTAGCAATGACCTCTACTCTCCTAGAATAGGTGAGGTTAAGAAAACTGTCTAATCCCAAATGCCTTGTAATATGGGAAAGAACATTATATGATGACACATCTTTATATTAGAACAAGAATGTGGATGATAAATTATTTTTCCATGGTCATGTATGGGTCCTAGCAGAAATTAGAGTGGAGCTAATACAAGAATTTCACACCTCAGCATGGGCGGTTCATTCTAGTGTCACCAAAATATATCGTGATCTACAACAGTAGTATTAGTGGCCTAGTATGAAATGTGTGATTATTACATTTATCACTCAATGTTATAAATATTAGCAGGTGAAGTCAGAACATCATCAAATGGAAGAGATTTTATTGCCCTTTTCCATTCCTGAGGGGAAATGGGATGATGTTTGGATGGATTTCGTGACTGGTCTACCAATATCACCTCAACAAAACGATAAAATGTGGGTTTTTTTTTTGATTTTTTGATGATGGTCAAACACTTCTTTCCTATGAGATAGACCTTATCAATAAAGTATCTAGCAATGGTGTATGTCATAGTGGTTTTACATCTTTATGAAAATCCTCATTCTATCATTTCTGACAGGGATGCTGGATTAATGTCATGGTTCTTGCAGGGGATGTAGAAGGCCTTGGGTATACAAGTGCTTATGAGCATGAAATATCACCCTTAGATCCATGAAAAAATCAAACTTATAGTTTAGGTTATATAGGATATGCTCCATGCATGTGTTCTTGATATTGTGGGTCCTTGGGATAAAAAATTCCCCTCACCGAGTCTTCTAATAATAACATCTATGAGGCTACCATCAAGATGTTTCTCTATGAAGCCTTATATGGTATGGCCTAAAACTCCCATATTTTCCTGTTAGTGGAAGGGGAAGACACTATGATTAGATGGTTTCTCGTGATTGAGACTATAGAGTAGGTCCAGATTATCCGAAGGCGCATAATGAAAGCTTAGTCTATATAGAAGTCATACCCCAACAGACGTCAGTGACCTCTTGAGTTAATGTTCGGAGATCATGTTTTCTTGAGAATCTTACTGAGGTTGGGACACAAACATATTCAGATGTAGGTTAAGCTCTCACTAAGGTTATTTGGAACCATCAGGGTTGTGAAACAAACTTGACCATTGGATTACTAGTTGTGACATCCTCAGAGATACAAGTTTTTGCATGATGTCATTTAAGTATCCTAGATTCACCGATACTATAAAAACCCATCAAATGTCTTCTATCATTACTAAGTTGAGTTGGATGTAGATGCTTCCTTCGATGAGTATACTGTGTGTATTTTTGATCAGATTATGACGACACTCTAAGGAATGTCAGATATTTTGGTACAAAAGCAATGTTAGAATGACCGCGTACAAGATAAAGCATGGTAGCACGACTCTAATATATGAAATTAGTGGACATAAAAATTTGATGAAGATATCACTTTACCCTCATAAGTCCAACTTGGGGATGACTTTCTTTATGAAGGGGAGGTTTTAACAGCCAATATTTTCAATAAAAGTTCAGATTGATTTTTTTTCAAATTTAATTCTAAAAATGTCCCTAATATTGAGTTCTAATCATGAAAAATTTGTTACTAGTGCATCTGAGGATCATTTGGAGCCTTCAGGCCAAAAATCGGGAAAGGAAATGGCCACATAGTTTATCTACAACCGTCTAACCAAGGCTGTGCAACCATGTGGCCAGTTGAAAGTATTTGATAGATCCATAATGCACGGTATGTGCATGGTTAATCTAAACGTGCACATAACCATGTGGTTTACCAAAACTAGCATTAAACTGATCATATTTTCCTCATGGTTTGAAAAAACTGTGCAGCCAAACCTTGTGCCTAAGTATTTTGGTGTGAAATTACACCCCCCAACTTATGTTAAAACCTCGTTTATTTTTCTCTCTTTTTTCCTTCAGCGGCTCACCTAGTTTTCTCCTCCTATGGGTTGTCTTCTCCCTCAACCTTGGATCTCCTCTGTCTCCATCACCCAACAATCAATTCATGATCCGAAGGTATAATTGGGCTTTATAGATAAGGATAACCTCACTCCTACCTTCGATATTAGTTTTTATTCAGATCAGTTATGCTATATAGGTGCTGGCTCATTTTTACTATGTTTATGACATTGGAGCATTTCACAGATACTGTAACACCCCGATATTTTGTTAAAAATATTCTTTTTAATGTCCGGTGTTGTACGCTACACCAAAATTAGCTTGTGATATACGCAACACCGTATTTTCTTGCAGTATACGCAAAACTATTCATGGATCGCGTTACACACAATTTCAAGTTTGTTTTGTAGAAACTATTCTACGCAACAATATGTATATATTTTGTTTAATGTATAAATGAAATAAGTTTTGATTATACGCAAAACCCAACAGAGCTTTCACTACACGCAACCCTGACTTGGCTTTCATTACACACAATAAAGACCTTCCTCGAAAGCGTGTGTAGTACGCAATACCGAGTTTCACTAAACGAGATATTATTATAATATTATTATAAACTAGCCGTTATGAATAGTAATACCCACTTTTTGAAATTTTATAAATTTAATCTTTCAAAATGGACTTCATTTTTGGATTCGTAATATCGAAATTAGCTTAGAGTGAAATTTTGGTACTTTTCGGATAACTTTCATATTCTGATGAATAGTGAAAATTACTAAATTTTAATTAAAAACAACTTTTTTAATCAAAATAATTAATAGTAATAAACAATTAATTTGAGTGGTTTTAAAGTATATTTAGAATATATTTTTACCATTTAATACAATGTTGTTCATTGGATGTAATTTCACATTTAAACCATAAATAAACAAGTGTCAATCTTTTGATAATTATTATCTCTTAAAAACACACTATTTGTTTTGACGACGAGAGTTAATTTTTAAATTAATTAATGCAACTGATATGTTTTGAATTTGGTAAAATAGACATCATTTTTGAATTCATAATATCAAATATATCTTAGGCCTAATTTTTTGTATTTTTCTAGAAACTTTCATTTTTTGATGAATAGTGAAACCACTAAGTGGTAGTTAAAAAACTGAATTTTTCATAAAACATAATTTCACCGCTTCTGTTTGTGGAATTTCGAAAATCCAAGAGACACGATTAATATCAAGGACAAAAATGTGCTTCAATGAGATGAAAATATTTTTTGATGAATAGTAACTTTTTACTTTTATTTACCACGGTTAAAAGTAAATAGGATAATTAAGGGTAAAAATGATATTATTATTACCCTAACACATGTACTAATTCTATTGGATAAGAGTAATTCGACCTAAAAAAACTTTAGGAATAAAATATGACCATTTAGGCCCACATGGATTAGATCAGGACATTCAATATTAATTCATTTAAAGAAGGGTTAAAATAGTTAAAATCAATGTTTAATAAGTAAATCATTTTTAATATAGAGTTATACATAAGAAAAATATGACTATAAATATTCATTAGAAATATAAAATGATTTCCTACATAATGGTATTTTATTTAGAATTTTTAGACATTAAATAATTTAATTTATTTATGACATAATGGTGATGCAATAATTATCTTATAATTGAAATATTGACATAATTGATGTTATAAAAACATAAATAATTGTAATTTGAGACTTTTTATAAATTCCACTAATTTTATAGGTTAATATTACATGTTAGTATTTATTTAGTTAACATTTATCGAACAAATAATTTTGTTATTATTTTCACAAAAATCAATTTCCAAATAGTGTCAAAATTGACATAAAATAGTTTAAAAAAAATATTATATTATTAATTGTTATTTTATTCCTAAAAATATAAGGTTCGTCCAAATGACTTATATAGGGTTATATATATTAATAATAAAAAACATGGGGTTCGTTTGGCTTGTTATAGTATGTTTATTAACCTTATAGTGTAAGAAAACAAGAAGACACGGTAAAAGTTAAATTATCTAACTTAAAGTTAAATCTAAATGATAAGGTTAAAATAAAAACCTAAACTTGTGTAAATTCTATTGGATTAGATGATTTCGACCAATACCCAACTTATCTTCAAAATAACTAAATTTGGAGCTATTAAAAACCGAATATGAATTTATCATAAAATAATATTTCTACTTATTCCAAAGGTTCCCCTCTCCTCCCTTATAAAAGGGCACCTCCTCCCTCTCTTCCTCAAACCACTTTGAGCCTTCAATCTCGTAAAAACCCTGCCAAATTTTCTTCTCCACTTCCCTAGAAACATCCTAGAGGTCCTGGACTTCTTCAAAGGAAAATTTTAGTGCCCTAAGAGGAGGTCTCAAAGAGGCACTTCAAAGAAGAGGTAATGTCCGTTACCGATTCTTTCAACTTTATTTCTTGATCCACTTCTTCTTCTGTAGTTTTTTCCTTATGAAGTAATAAAATCAGTACCACTCATATACTGATATGTTATTATAAGTATGAAACAACCATATTTCACCATCTATCCATCCTACGGAAAACGAAATCACCGCGCGTGCGTACGTACAGAATACCGTCTCCACGCCGTGGTGTAATCTATTTTCCACCACCACCTTAAATGGATGGGTATAATGGTGAAAGTAATGAATATATTTTGTTATTGTAAACTGATATTGATTCTGTAATATTATACATACACTTTAATATAATTCGACGATCATGGGAATGATATCATCGCTCGTGCGTACGTACGAAATACCGTCTCCACGACGCAATGAGATTCACTCTCCATGATAACCATTCAAGAATGATTATAAAGTATATATAATAAGTAATCATGAAATATATGACATAATAATTCTACTTAATTTATGTATATATATATTTATGTCATCTACTTAATTCCATTCAATTCAATAAGGAAACGAAAACAACGTTCATGCTTACGTTCGACCTACCGTCTCCATGAACGGTGTATTTCTTTCCATTTATCAATCCATTATATATATGTATATTCTGAATATATATTATATATAAATCATGTTTTAAATTCTGGATGTAAGTAATCATGATCTATGTAATCATATGAATAATTACAAGTTAAAACACGAATGACAAATGAGACGATTTTACCCAAAACGCTACTTTAACAAGAATTTACAAAAGAACGGGTAATATAAAGTCATAAGTGAACCATATATGATATAATAACAATGAATATAATTCTGTAATAAGTCAATGACATTATTTAAATCATTATACATGAGTTTTGGATACGTACGAAGCATATCAGACCTAAGGTAAGGGATAACTATTCCAATCTCGTTCTTATCTGAGATTGTTTATTTGTAAGTATTTACTGGGGTTGTTGTTATCATCCATGTCCATGTTTCATAAAAATTGTTTCATGTATCTTTAAAGTCCTTTTTACCCATTTTTACTTTTACCCAATGGTATGGAAGGAATCTATATTTTATTTACCCTACAAGGTACTTTTTGACTTTTTCGACAAAAGTACGAGAAGAATGTTTTTGTTAACGTATACGGCATGAAAGGATTTTTACGGTTTCATAATGCCTTGTTTTCATGAAGCTTCCTCCAAAATATTTCATGAATATTTTCAACAAAATCCTTTTCATTTAAAATTGCACGACATTTTGTGAAAAGAAAATGATTTTGAAGAAAAAAGGATATTTTCTTCAAGAATTCATTTCAAGTGTTTTATCAGAACCATTTTTCATCTAAGATGAAATTATTTCATATGTGTATGTTTCAAGTATAATGTCTCTATGATTTACATGGTTTCACTTCTCTTATTATGATATGATATCCATTTCATTTATATGGATTATGTGATGATGGGATGATGTTTATAAAACCCATTTTATTTATTGGGTTTTTATGAATGATGTATGTTTATTTTGTGGAAAAAGTAAGAATGATTTAATTATGAGATGGGTGGGACCTATATCTCCCTCTAATACATTGGGTAAATATTTATATCTCATGAGATAGACATGGCTGGAATGGTAAGTTAATCCGGTTCAGTATTACAGGACTGGAACGAGGAGTGAACTCGATTCAGAAAGGGACTTTGTCCACTAAGATGGTCTTGGAAGCAATGCCTTGGCTACTATAGAAATCATTACATGTTCTTAATGGATGCCACAATTACATGTTTTATTCCCATGTTATTTTATCATGATTTATGTTCCATTATGATCTATGCCTTATGTACTTCCATGTTTTATTTTGTTGCTCAAGATTTTGATGTTTACACATTATGTTCATGTTTTTAAGTTCAAATGTATATGGTATGTTTTATTTTAACCATGCTTACCCTTAATGAGAATTTGAGCTCACCATTTTTATGTTTTATTCTCCCCCAGGATTAAAAGAAAGGTTTAGGGTAAGGAAACAAATAGTGGAAGATCTTTATGGGAGATGTTGAAGATATTTCCCCACGATTAGAAGATTACATTCCATGTTTCCAAACACACTAAAATATTACTGTCCTTGTGTGTCTGTTTTTGTTATGTATTAAGTATTTTGCAAAATTAATGTATTTTCCATGTACGTCAAGCTTCAGGTCTCTACAGTTGGTATCATAGGAAAGGTTTAGTCAGCCTTTGGAAACTAGGATGTGATAGCTTTAGTGAGATCCCTAGAGATATTTCTAAGGTATGTATAGGGATGTCCCTAAGGTTAAGTGTAAGTATAAGTTATAGTCCTAGAATTACGGTAACGATCATAGAATTAAACCTAAGATGTTAGATATTCAAGGAACTCCCCCTTTATTATGTTGTTTTCCCTAGCATGATTTTTTCATCTCATACTATTCTTTTTGGGTTCTAGATGATGGCTAGAACCCGAAGGAACCGTGTTGATCAATGCAATGGACAATGCAATGATTATCCTCCTGAACAAACAAATATTATGGGAGATGGTGTGAAAAACTTTATTGCTATACTTACACAAGCTATGAATCATTCTGGACTTCCAAATGAGCAGAGAAGGGAACAATATTCTATCGAGTCCTTCATGAGGCAATGTCCACCTTCTTTCAGTGGGTCTTCTGATCCACTTGTTGCTGAACAATGGATCAATACCACTGAAAAGATATTTTCAGTTCTTTAATATTCTGAACAAGATAAAGTCATCTTAACAGTATATCGTTTGGAAGGTGAAGCTGATCAATGGTGGAATCTTATCAAAAATACGAGGCCAAGAGATGAAATTGAGTCCATGTAATGGGATGAGTTCAAGAACTTATTTTTCAATAAGTACTTCCCTCGTATTCTTCGAACAAATATGGAGAAGGAGTTTCTTGAACTAAAGCAAAAGGATGATGAATCTGTTGATATATACGAAGCGAATTTTATAAGGCTTGCAAGGTATGCATCTGGCTTTATCATCCAACCTGAAAGTAAAGTTGATCAATTATTCAGTGGCTTAAAACCAAATCTTCAAAGGGCATTAAATTTAAGAGACTTCAGTAACTATGAAGAAATTGTGCGTTGTGCTATCAAGGTAGAAATGGAAGTTGGTGTTACTTATCCATATCATGGTTTTGACAAGAAATGAAAGATGGAGTTCAAGGAGAAATCTTAGAATAATGGTGAAAAGAAGATGAATGTTTCCTTCTGCTCAAAGTGTGGAAAGAAGCATGGTGAAGATTTGCTTAAAGGGACTCGAAAATGTTTTAAGTGTGGAAAAGAAGGTCATCGAGTAGCTGAGTGTCGAAGTAATGGAAAAAGGGTTGCTAATGATGTGAATAAAGAAAAGACTGTAGAGAACACACCACCGACACTTCAATGCTTCAAGTGCAAGGAAATGGGGAATTATGCTAATAAATTCCATAATCCAAGGGTTAGGGATGATCGACATGAGCAACCACTTAAGGAAAAGGACAAAGGGAAGTCACATGCGATCACTATTGGTGATGTTGAATATGACAATGATGAGGTGGAATGATTATGTGTTTATGTAGTGGGATTCCAAAATAATGTTGTATATAGTATCGTGGAATATTGGAATATTTATGTATTGGTCTATTGTGGTTTTTAATAATTTTATGGTACACGTAACCATAGAAAGTGATTGAGATATTTTTGGAAAAAAGATGATATGCACATAATAAAGGGATAAAGATAAAATGAAATGTTTGATACTATTCATGAGCTCATGACTGATATAAGGAAATAGTTATATCATGGTTTGAGTATATAGAATTTTGGGGTTTTGGTATGTGGAAAGAGTTAACTTTTGACATCACTCATGTTTTCACTAAGATTCCATGGGTATTCATTTTTCAAGAGAATACATGATTAAGGCCTTCAAATGTTTGGAATGTGACCAACAAGACATATCTTATGATATATGGGGATCAACGACGGTATTAACATGCTTGTTATATGAAATCTATGGTAATCGTTTTCACTATAATATGAGAGTGGACTACAGTATTATGGATAAGCCTAAATATTAGAATGGATTATATTGGAAATAAGTTAGTATTGTTTAAGGATAGAAGTTTTTTCGATATTATTGATGGGATGTTATAGTAATGTAGTTTTAGAAAAAGGACAACCTACAGGATGGGAGAAAACCCATCGCGTCAGACAAGGCTGTGGGAATCGAACCCACAACCGAAGTGCGACTGGACTTTATCGCCTACCACTGGCCTACATGAAGTCCTTGTTTAGTAGAAACTAGTTTTATTATATTAAGCAGTATGATATATGAAGTATGAGTCCATTTTAGGAACCATATATGATTAATCTCACTATAGATGGAATATGTATTTTTGATAACTTTTATAACCTTTTGTTTGAGATAGATGGAATGACCCATCATTATATCGCATGATCTAATAACACTTCACGAATGACAAATTCAACTTCATTACTTTAAGAGATGAATTGTAAATTGTTCAATGAACAGCCAACAGTGATACTGTACCAAAATCACAAAAGTATTTCTTCTAGTTCCAATTTCATCAACTTTAGGGAAGTGATCTTGAAAACCAAAAATGTTGTCCTAGTGCCCTTATATCCGATGAATTAGATGGTTCTCTAGATCATCCCAAATTTACGTCTTTTTTATTGTTGGATTTTTCATAGCCATGTTCTCTACCACTCTCCATCAGATCATGATGGTCAGATTTCTCCTCCATATCCATATTTTCACCTATGTTCTCCTATGTGGAAACCCAGTGATGAGTTATTTGGGTATCCGTTATATTTCTAAAATTCCTTTTTTAAATTAAGTTTTAGTATTCCTTTTTATGATGAGGGTTTCTATGAAAGAAACTCTCGTGTAATAAACCATTTATAACCCCGACGAATTTCGAGGGAGAAATTCATTTTAAGGGGGGTAGAATGTAACACCCCGAGATATTATGAAAAATATTCTTTTTAATGTGTTGTGTTGTATGCTACACCAAAATTATCTTGTGATATATGCAACACCGTATTTTCTTTCAGTATACGCAAACTATTCTTGGCTCGCGTTACACACAATTTCAAGATCGTTTTGTAGAAACTATTCTACGCAACATTATGTATAGATTTTGTTTAATGTATAAATGAAATAAGTTTTGATTATACGAAACACCAAATAGAGCATTCACTATACACAGCCCTGACTTGGCTTGTATTACACACAATAAAGACCTTCTTCGACAGCGTGTGTAGTACGCAATACCGAGTTTCACTAAACGAGATATTTTTATAATATTATTATGAACTAGCCGTTATGAATAGTAATACCCACTTTATGAAATTTTATAAATTTTATCTTTCAAAATGACTTCATTTTTGGTTTCAGAATATCAAAATTAACTTAGGGTGAAATTTTGGTACTTTTTGGATAACTTTTATATTATGATGAATAGTGAAAATTACTAAATTTTAATTAAAAACAACTTTTTTAATCGAAATAATTAATAGTTATAAATAATTAATTTGAGTGGTTTTAAAGTATATTTAGAATATATTTTTACCATTTAATACAATGTTGGTCATTGGATGTAATTTCACATTTAAACCAGACATAAACAAATGTTAATCTTTTGATAGTTATTATCTCTTAAAAACACGCTATTTGTTTTGACGATGAGAATTAATTTTTAAATTAATTAATGCAACTGATATGTTTGGAATTTTGTAAAATAGAAATCATTTTTGAATTCATAATATAAAATATATCTTAGGCCTAATTTTTGGTATTTTTCTGGAAACTTTCATTTTTTTGATGAATAGTGAAACCACTAAGTGGTAGTTAAAAACTGACTTTTTCATAAAACACAATTTTACCACTTCTGTGGGTGGAATTTAGAAAATCCTAGAGACACAGTTAATATCATGGACTAAAATGTGGTTCAATGAGACGAAAATATTTTTTGGTAAATAGTAACCTTTTACTTTTATTTACCACGGTTAAAAGTAAATAGGATAATTAAGGGTAAAAATGATATTATTATTACCCTAACGCATGTACTAATTATATTAAATAAGATTAATTCGACCAAAAACAACCATAGAAATAAAATATGACCATTTAGGCCCACTTGGATTAGATTCGGACATTTAATATTAATTTATTTAAAGAAGGGTTAAAATAGTTAAAATCAATGTTTAATAAGTAAATCATTTTTAGTATAGGGTTATACATAAGATAAATTAGACTATAAATATTCCTTAGAATGATAAAACGATTTAATACATAATAGTATTTTATTTATAATTTTTAAACATTAAATAATTTAATTAATTTATGACACATAGATGATGCAGTAATTATATTATTAATGAAATATTGACATAATTGATGTTATAAATACCCAAATAAATGTAATTTGAGGATTTTTATGAATTAAACTAATTTTATAGGTTAATATGAAATGTTAGTATTGATTTAGATAACTGTTTTCTAACTAATAATTCTGTTATGATTTTCACAAAAATAAATTACCAAATAGTGTCAAAATTGACATAAAATAGTTTTTAAAACAAATATTATATTATGAATTTTTATTTTATTCCTAAAAATCTATGGTTCGGCCAAATGACTTATATAAGGTTATATATATTAATAATAAACAACTTGGGCTTCATTTAGCTTATTATAGTATGTTTATCAACCTTATAGTGTAAGAAAACAAGAAGACATAGTAAAAGTTAAATTATCTAACTTAAAGTTAAATCTAAATGAAAAGGTTAAAATAGAAACCTAAACTTGTCTAAATTATATTGGATTAGAGGATTTAGCCCCATCCCCACCTTAGCTTCAAAATAACTCAATTTGGAGCTATTAAAAACCGAATATGACTTTACAATAAAATAATATTTTTTGTTATTCCAAAGGTGCCCCTCTCCTCCCTTATAAAAGGGAACCTCCTCCCTCTCTTCCTCACACCACTTTGAGCCTTCACTCTGGACCAACACATACCAAATTCTCTTCTCCACTTCCCTAGAAACATCCTAGAGGTCCTGGTATTCTTCAAAGACAAATTTTAGTGCCGTAAGAGGAGGTCTCAAAGAGGCACTTCAAAGAAGAGGTAATGTCCGTTATCGATTCTTTCAACTTTATTTCTTCTTCCACTTATTCTTCTTTAGTTTTTTCATTATGAAGTAATAAAATCATTATCAATAATATAATGATATGTTATTATATGTATGAAACAACCATATTTCACCATCTATCCATCCTATGGAAAATGAAATCACCGCGCGTGTGTACTTACGGAATACCGTCTCCACGCCGTGGTGTAATCTATTTTCCACCACCACCTTACTTGGATGGGTATAATGGTGAAAGTAATGAATATATATGATTATTGTAAAGTGATATTGATTCTGTAATATTATACATACACTTTAATACAATTCTACGGTCATGGGAATGATATCATCGCTCGTGCGTACGTACGGAATACCGTCTCCACGATGCGATGAGATTCACTCTCCATGATAACCATTCAAGAATGATTATAAAGTATATATAATAAGTAATCACGAAATATATTAAATAATAATTCTACTGGATTTATGTATATATATATTTATTTCATCTACGTAATTCCATTCAATTCAATAAGGAAACGAAAACATCGTTCATGCTTACGTACGACCTACCGTCTCCATGAACGGTGTATTTCATTCCATTTATCAATCCATTATATATATGTATATTCTGAATATATATTATATATAAATCATGTTTTACATTCTGGATGTATGTAATCATGATCTAACTAATCATATTAATAATTACAAGTTAAAACACGAACGACAAATGAGACGATTTTACCCAAAACGCTACTTTAACATGAATTTACAAAAGAACGGGTAATATAAAGTCACAAGTGAACCATATATGATATAATAAAAATGAATATGATTCTCTAATAAGTCAATGACATTATTTTAATCATTATACATGATTTTTGGATACGTAATAAGCATATCAGACCTAAGGTAAGGGATAACTATTCCAATATCGTTCTTATCCGACATTGTTTATTTGTAAGTATTTAGTGGGGTTATTGTTATCATCCATGTCCATGTTTCCTAAAAATGGTTTCATGTATGTTTAAAGTCCTTTTTACCGAGTTTGACTTTTACCCAATGGTATGGAAGGAATCTTTCTTTTATTTACCCTACAAGGTACTTTTTGACTTTTTCGACAAAAGTATGAGAAGAATGTTTTTTTAACGTATACGACATGAAAGGATTTTTACGGTTTTATAAAGCCTTGTTTTCATGAAGCTCTCTCCAAAAGATTTCATGAATATTTTCAACAAAATCCTTTTCTTTTAAAATTTCATGACATTTTGTGAAAAGAAAATGATTTTGAAGAAAAAAGGATATTTTCCTCAAGAATTCATTTCAAGTGTTTTATCAAAACAATTTTTCATATAAGATGACATTATTTCATATGTGTATGTTTCAAGTATAATGTCTCTATGATTTACATGGTTTCACTTCTCTTATTATGAAATGATATCCATATATTTTATATGGATTATGTGATGATGGGATGATTTTTATGAAACCCATTTTATTTATTGGGTTTTTATGAATGATGTATGTTTATTTTGTGGCACATGTAAGAATGATTTCATTATGGGATGGGTGGGACCTATATCTCCCTCTAATGCATTGGGTAAAGATTTATATCTCATGAGATAGACATGACTGGAATGGAAAGTTAATCTGGTTCATTATTACAAGACTGGAACGAGGAGTGAACTTGATTCAGAAAGGGACTTTGTCCACTAAGATGGTCTTGGCAGCAATGCCTTGGCTACTATGGAAATCATTACATGTACTTAATGGATTTCAAAATTACATTTTTTATTCCCATTTTATTTTATCATGATTTATGTTCCATTATGATCTATGCCTTATGTACTTCCATGTTTTATGTCTTTTCTCAAGATTTTGATGTTTAAACATTATGTTCATGTTTTTAATTTCAAATGTATTTGATATGTTTTATTTTATCCATTATTACCCTTACTGAGAATTTTAGCTCACCCTTTTTATGTTTACTTTTCCCTCAGGATTAAAAGTAAGGTTTAGGGTAAGGAAACAAAAAGTGGAAGATCTTTATGGGAGATGTTGAAGATCTTTCACCACGATTAGAAGATTACGTTCCAAGATTCCAAAGACAATAAACTATTACGGTTCTTGTGTGTCTGTTTTTGTTATGTATTACGTATTCCACAAAAGTAATGTAATGTCCATGTAAGTCAAGATTCAGGTCTCTATAGATACCATACATCGTATATAAAATCTAAGTCATTTATTTAGCGAGGAGTCAAAGATGAACTTGAGGATAGTCGTTATGTTTTTTTTGCCTTTGAGTTTTGCCATTTCACAACTACACTATTTTGTTGTGCACTACCCATTTCTATGGAAGCCATTTTATTTGGTTCCTTTAAATAAATTTTACCATTTAACCTTAATACATGCCAGTTTATCCTTGTTTTGTAATTTGGATGTTGTAGACACCTTATATGGTCACCCCTTGGCTGTGAAAAATGAAATTATCCTTTATGGATAATTGGTTCAAATGCCCAGAAGTACTATATTAGCTAGGATTGTATTTTTAAAACGAAATTATAATTTATATATTTTTGTCTATTAGAACCCAAGACATCTCATAAGTGTTTGGAACAACACCCCTAATAATTTCATATGTTTTCAATTGCCTCATTAAATCATGGAACCTACTTAAAGGACCAATTTATTTTTGTTAATTTAATTTCCATATTTAATAAATTGGTTGGTTTGGTGTTGTATATTATGAATTAGTCATGATGGTTTCCCTCCCATTTAAATTAATTAAATTGGTTTAAATTAAAGCGATTAAATGGAATGGCATCTTCATGGTGGGTTTTTTCTTTTGATAAATGATGTTATCTTATGTAATGATGTGTAAATATGGGTAAGTACACACCTTCACTTATGCTATTATAAATTCCCTTTTAGAATGACAATACTTTAATGGTAAATGGACTTGACCCTAAGCCTTTGGGCTATGTAATGGGTCTCCCTATACCACGTTTAAAAATGTTTTTTCTTTTCTTTCATATTAAAATGTGGCTTCATCCCCAACCATTTTTAAAGAAATTTTAGTTTGGGTTTGGCATAGTGGTAATCACCTCGTAATCCTACAAGAAAAACGTGTGGGGGGGGGGGGTTCAAAACCCATTGGTTGTAGGTACTGTAGCATTATTGTAGTGGTACTATAGCAATAGAGGCACTATAGTAATGGTGGGAACAATATCAGTGATAGACACTGTAGTGGAAGTTGGTACTGGGAGGTACTGTATCAGGCGGATAATGTTGTAGTACAATTAATAAAATGTTCCTTGGTTCAAAAATTCGGGCCTATGGGCTATGTAATAGGCTACATTCCCCCTAGTAATTCAAGCTATGTAATGGGTCTCCCTCTACCCAGTCATAATAGGTCTTTTTTTTCTTTATTAATAAAATATAGCTTTAACCCCAATATATATATATATATATATGGGATTGATGGATAAGTTTCATTAGTGGTTTTGCCTCACGAATTATATTATAATTATTAATATTAATTTACATAGGTTGTGATATTATTTTGTGGGATTTCGAGCATGATGGAGAATCACACTCCCCTAAATTGGGTGTTGAGAATGGCATCACATAACATTGAAACTATATAGGTATTGTAATTTATAGTCTGCCTTCCATGATTAGAGTGTTACCAAGACGGATCACTCACCATATTGAGTATTGTAGCATGATGTGTCTCACTCTGTTGGGAAGTAGGTGATGTACCCTATTTCATGATATTATAGGCTCATTAGACTTGTCATGGATGTATGAGTTAATCCTTGGTCTAGTCAGCACATGTATTCTAGATGTATGGACACATATGTCCATAGGTACTTGGTTCATAAAGGTGGATGAAATATATATAATTATATTATATATATATATATATATTACAACTATATATATAGTGACTATTCAGACTTCAATTCAAATAATGAGATGATGTAGGTAGAGCTTCTAGGAGTCATATATGAACCTGAGTAGGCTGGTTATTTATTTATTCTTTTCTTTAATATTCTTCATATACACACTACTTAGTTACGAGTCCTACTCAGATTTCATTTAGACATCATTAGTGGCATCCTACTAATATTTTTTTTATCACACCATACTTGAGATACCTTTAGTATATGTGAATGATTTTTACCTAATGTAATGGATAAGGTCAAGTCCCCTTCTATAGGTTATTGATTTTCTTTTCCTTATAGATTCATCTTTGGTACAGAGGAACAAGCTTTAGCTTTATATGCAAGGGGATTAGTTTTTGATCTTTTTGTAGATTGTATAGCATGATTGTATCTGTCTAACCCATATTCCCCTTTTTTATTATCGTCATTTCATGAATCCATTTATCAGACATTGCCTAGTGGATTTTGAGATATTAATTTAGTTGTTCTGTTTATTTTCGCTACAGAACTTGTCGATTTTATCTATTATATTTATTATTCCACTGCATTATTGTTATATATTTTTATATTATCCGTACACTATTGAATTTTATCTCTTATATCCACTATTACACTTTAACATGTTAGTATATTCTTCTCTATGTACGACCTTCACACCCTTGTTGATAGTTGGTAGCCTCTGGCATACATGGAGGTGCACTTGAGGTCATGCGACCCACCGACTCAGTGTATGTGTTAAGTGGATCCTAGGTTGGGATGTTACATGTATGATCCCTAGTGATTTAATGGGCTATAATATTCTCCACTCTTATTTGGTGTGAGAAATTTAATTATAATCTCACAGTGGTTTTAAAACTCATTTTTATAGATGATACATTGATCTATACCTTCATCTTAAAAGTATAAAATATAGAAAAGAAAAAATAATGTATAATCATTAATAAAAAGTAAATTAATTTTTTACCTATGGTTGGTGTGATAAGAAAATCCCATACATCATAATATATTAATTATAAAGAATAACTTTACATTTATATAGTTTAAAATTATTATCTAAATAATTTATTTTTCATGAAAGTCACTATTTTCAATTAATTTTTATCCATTATAAGTAAGAATTCAATTTTTAAAAGCTAATTTATTTTTTATAATTTATTTAATGTAAACTATTATTTAATAAATGAAAATATTCGAACAATGAAGAAGTAAAAACAATAATATTTAATTCGAATAATCCTTTATAAAAGTTAACCTTTCTAATAAAAACCAACCATTGGACAAAACAATGTTATGTATCTCAAACACAAGATTAAAGGCATTCTTATTTAGTAATATTCCGAGATATAATATCAAATAATATTTAGGAACCTACCAAACATAATTTAATGTGAGGATATCTCCTAGGGTAAGCTTGAGATCAACCACACCCTTACCTTGTATTATTATGCTTACAGAGTTCCCTATATAGAGATACATCTCAGTATTTGATTGTATTCTTCATCTAGAATTGATATTTTGTATTTCAAATTTTTATTGTATTACTGGTATTGATCCATCTAGAAGAGGTATCATTAAGTATATTCATATCAAATATCATGACCCCAAAGTTATCTCTTGGTGTGTTTTTTCCATATTTATTTTTTAGAGTCAACAATATCTTTTGATGTTCCCTAGTTTTCCAAATATTTAGAATTCGCACATTCATTTTAATGAGTTTTACCATTCAATTAAAAGGATTTTTTGGATGTTTTCCCCGTTGAGTCCCATATAGAACCAATCCCCATGGAACAAGGAACATAGATTTATCATTATTAGAACATTTACCTTTTATATTCCTCCTCAAATTATTGGTTTTTAAGAAAATCATTAATGGGAATATAATTATTTTTATGCATTATAGAATGTTTACCATTTTTCCATTAATAAGGGAGTTTATCAATGATCAATGTTTCAATTATAGAATCAACCATATTCATATAGTTTTTCCTTAAATGTTTTAAGATGAATTTCGTCTCAAATAATTTCATTCTGATAGAAAAAGTTTAATATATTCTCTATAAAATAAACCAAATTACTAGGAAATTATTTCTTTACACAACCTTTTCGATATATTTTTATTCCAAATAATCCCACATCTCCCTTAGATTCAAAAGAAGTAGGTAAGTGTAGAAGATATCATCAGATAACATAGTTATTTTAGTTTGTAAACACATCATTCTCATATTATTTCCTCATGTAAGAAATATATAGTTTCTAATCATTATAACTGGAGGATTTAGAGTTGAGAGCACATATAAAACATTGAATTTTTTATAGAAATAAGTCCCTTATTTTTCCACATTTAGATATTTTCCATAAAATTTCTCCACTTTCAACACATTGTAGACCACACCAATTTCCATGTTGATGGTAATAAACTATTATGATTTTTTGGGATATTGGTGCATAATGGTTGGGATTTTCTATAAGTGTAGAAAAAGGAGCCTATCAAGGCACATTGCTATTCCCATACAATTAAGAGTATATTTTCACCCACTATGTTTTTTGTATAATGAGGCACATATAAATCATTTTTAGGATATAATGGTGGATCCATACATGACACTTGTACTTGGTAGACTGTTTCCCTTAATGTGTACTTAGAATCAAGAGAGTAGTTGATTTTTTTTCACACCAACAAAGAAGATTTAATTACTAATATAATATTTTTGAGAAGTATTAATATTTGGGTGGAGTCATAATTATAAGAAATTTAATTAATTAAATAGTTATTTCCATACAATATAGACAACTTTTTATAGGAATGAAATCACTCATTTATATAAGTGAGGATACTCATTATATTTTTGTGGATACTTTTCCAAAAAGGATTTTTTTTTGGATTTAATATTATCCATTGGTTTTCACCTTATTGAATAAGTGGCACAAATCACACCTATAAGTGAAAAAATAAGTCTGTTAAATTGAACTGTATCTAATCAATGTTTTATATTATACCCATTCAATAAACTAGGAAAATCAACCAAATAGATATGTTTTGGCTCACCAATCCATGGGAAAAATAAATACACATAAAAGAATATATCACTACTACTACATAAAATTTTAAAATTGAACATTCAAAGTTTCAATTATGTGAGAACACATCTAATTACGTGAAAATTGTAGTGAAAAGAAACCCATAATATTATTACCTTGCATTGTAATTTTTAAAAAATAAATAATGGCGTTTCACCTGTTAAAAACCCACTACAACCCGCATTCCAAAATAGGATTCTAACAAATAATATCATCATAAAAAAAATTATTTTAAAATTCCAAATTAGTAGTCAATGATTGTGTTAAGAGGTTAGTTTTCATATTTACCACTAAATAGGGGCCAAGGTACATGGTTGATGGTTTTTTCATTACATTTTTTTCATATAAATATATATATTCTTCTTTTTCACTGGTTTAGTTCATGGTTCATTATAGGTTTGTTTGTATCAAGTTTCCAAGATAGTGGTTCATTAGAGTTGGATTTTTTTGATTTATCAGGGAATTTAGAAATCACTAAATTAAATTTCATTAATAGTTATGGACTATTTTGGTGCTAATTTATAATCTATGTCGTTATAGTTATCAAAATTTTATTAGCTCATCCAAGTTTGTTGTTTCAACTCTAAATAATTCGGGTGTGTTTCCAATGTTTGTCTTATTATAATCTGTTCTATTACTAAATAAAATCAAATCGTTGTGCTTTATAATATTTTGAATAATTTATTGTATTATATTTGTAGGCATATACAGTTTTGGTTTTTGTGAGAGGGATGATAAATCACCCAAAATAGTGACTGTTGATAAAGTCGGTGCTAAAGATAAAATATTTGATTTATTTACAAAATTCTAAGTTTCTAAAATTTTAGTAGTATAGTTCCAGTGGGAAGTTTCTAGATGGGATTATAGGAGTTATCTAGTTCTATAAATTTGTAATATGATAGAAAAATATTTATTCTGGATAACATCAAGAGATTGTGTGGTTCTAGGAGATGTGATAGTAATTGTTCAGTGTTGACATATATTGTTATAAAACATACTCCCATACATGCCTAATTTTATCATGTTGATTACATTTTCATCATCTAATTAAAAAAATACTCAATATAGGTTAGTTAAGGGATTATTACAGAACATTGAATTGAGAGATTCATTGCTTGACTGATTGAACCGAACTATGTATCCAATCATAAATATAAAGGACCTGGGACTAAAACCTAATAAAGGTGAGTAGAATATATACTATAGTGGAACATTAAGGTTATGTGTATGTAGTTTTAGAGGAAAATATATTTAAATTGTGGTTTCTTTTCTAGTTATATTATTTTCTTTTATACATAAATTTTGACCAATTTCATGACCTATGGACTAATTCTTGAATTGATATGAACGCCCATATAATTTAGTTCTTATTATACATTAGGAAATTAGATTACATAGTATTTTTATCATTTTTTTATATCTAGACTATTATTTTGAGGATCTATTAGTTATTATTTTATGCAAATATATCTTGCAAAAAATATTTTTTAGATATACACAAAGTATCGAAAAATTAAGGCTGTGTTCAATTTATTCATTTTTTATACATATTTTTCAATATTAATAAACATACATGTTAAACTAATAATCACTAGAATAATGAATCAAATTAAGTTACATGAAAATAAATTATTTTTTATGATAGTAATATCATGTTATTTTCATTATTATTATAAATTTTACACTCAATTATAATGATTTCAGTTCATTAGTAGGTTAATTATACTCATTTGAGAATTATAGATATCTTAATGATAATTATTTGATCTTTAATATTTTACTTTTGAAATTATACTATTTTTATAGACTACAAAAATATTATTTTCCATTTATTTTTCCACACCTTATATGATATCCATATGTCAACTCTACTATATCAATTATGATTTTATTTTAGTCTCAACTCACTATCTTAACTCATCAATCATTTCCAATAATTTTATTATTTTTTATAAATGTATTCATTAGTAGTTATTGAATTATATTTTTATGTCTAGAGTTAGTAGATATCAAGTCAATACATCATCCATTCCATGTAAGACTAACCCTTCACAATATTACTAGATAAGGGTAAATGTTATTTTCATAATTATGAATACCAATAAAATTATTAGATTATTTTAACATTTAATGACTCTTTTATGATGATGAAACATAATTCTGAAAAAAATATGTGAATTAAATCAAAATTTTAATCACTTATAAAGATTAAGTAATTCAAAATTAAATTTCTCATATATAAGGACATGGTTTTTTTATTTCCCACCTTTATAGCTTCTAATGGTGATGCTTCCATGAAATGTTGTTATTTTATGTTAAAATAAATAAAATAATAATTTAATGATATTAATCTAATAAAATTTATTATTTTGTAATGACCCACACCATCACTTGTTGAGAGAATAAGATGAAATTTAAATTTTTTTCCAAAGAGTGATTCATTGGGAAAATGGTAAATTTTCTTGAGAAAATATCTCTAATATTTTTTTACAACTCTATTAGACTCAAAATAGGGGGTTTAATTATGGAGTGGAGTTTGGTGGAGTTCTGATACATTTAAATTTTCATGGAATAATTTGTATTTAATGTTAAGTTAATTAAATATTAACTTAATTATGCATGATCATTTTGGGGTAACTTTTAAATACTGCATCAGATTGAGATTCAGACTCCATGGTTGATTTTTTCATACGAATTTATCCTTGGCGAGGAATAACCTCACATCAAACTCCTGGGCCAATCTCGGGGCCCTTGTTAATTTTTTTATTTTTTTATTTTATTTTATTATCTATTATTTTTCACCATTTTATATTTTCCATTTTCTTTTCCCCTCACCAATTTTTTCATCTTATGTATACACCCCATGGGGATCCAGTTTCACACAACCAAAAGATATAGAGAGGGAGATAAAGTGAGAGGCAATTTCATGGAACTTGAGCCTTGTTAGATCATCGTGTGGAAATTGTGGATCATGGATTATGGTGGAACTACAATGTTTTATGACAAAATGTTGTTGTTTTTTTATTTTAGTATCCCTAATCTCTATAGAGTTGTTTATTTTTATTTTTAAATCTATATGTGTGTTGTTGGGGACCCCTAGTGGGTTGATTAATAGGTTTTCTGGGTGACTGAAGGGGTTTCATGTCATTTTTGGGGTTTTATATTTATAAAAACCTATGTACATGATGTGTAGGTTGGGGAACCGACACTATATGGTATTCCATTATGATTTGGTGGAGGTTAAGGGGTTAAATGTTGTGTTTTATTGATACATTGTATATAGGGGTGGCTTGTGGTGTGGAAGACTATTCAGCTAGACACCATGTCTTCGAGGCACATGGTTGTGTTAGACACATAAACAAATCCTATATGAGGTACATAGAATGTGGCCCTATACTATAGTTTTCCAGACCTCAGGCCAGGTACTAGGCCAACTACATTAGAAAACAACTTGTGTGTTGTATACACCATGTATAAGCGGTAAGTATTGTGTACTTTTAGAAGTAAAAACCATGTAGGCCCAAGGTGCCTGATCCTGAAAGAATTATTAAGGTTAAAACATCCAATGATTAGAATATATAGACATTACATCATTTTTTAGAATATTTACCACATTAAACAAACATTTTCCTAAAGACAATAATATTTTAGTGCCTTCGGAAACATGGAATCATAAACATTGTCCCGTAAGTGAACCAAATCATCTTCTACTATATTTTTCATAACTAACACCATTCATAGAAACATCATACACATTAAATAACTTCATAACTTGGGGAATAAAAATATAAGAAACAGTGAGATACGATTCATAGTAAGGGTAAAAAGGGAGATATATATGAATAATACTATGCATAAGGGTATGAGAACATGAGTATAACATTATATGATCATACCTTTAAAATTGATGATCATAATTTTGATTCATGACCTAAAGATTGGAATTCATAAGGCATAAATCATAATTAATTAAAAGTTTATAATCCATGTGAGAATAACATAGTCATGAAACATAGATTTGTTGATAACACATAGACATATAAAATGATTTCCAAAGTTTTCAAAGCTTAATTCCAAGGCTATTGTAGAGACCCGCAGCTTGACGTACATGGAAATTACATTAATTTTTCGGAATACCTAGTACATAACAAAAACACACACACAAGGACCGTAATAGTTTAGTGTCTTTGGAAAATCGGAATATAATCTTCTAATCGTGGTGAAAGATCTTCAACATATCCCATAAAGATCTTCTTTTTTTTAAAACCTAAATCCTTTATTTATGTCCTGGGGAAAAGAAAACATAAAAGGGTGAGCTCAAATGCTTAGTAAGGGTAAACAAAAGATATATCAATCACGTCAAATTAATAAGAACATATCTTTTGGAAATCTTAACCTGCAAAAGAGATCATAATTTCATAACATGGGATAAATCATTGTAGTGAAATGTAATCCCAATAATCATAACATAAAACATGAAACTTTGTGGCATACACACATAATCATAGAGAATCATATCTTATTAGTCAAGACTCATTTCCAAGACTATCTTAGTGGACAAAGTCCATTTATGAACCGAGGCACCCACATTTCAGTCCTGTTTCACTGAACCGGTATAACCTACCGTTCCAGCCATGTCTATCTCATGAGATATAAAATCTTTAACCAATGCATTGGAGGGATATATAGGTCCCACCCATCTCATAATGATACCATTCTTATGTGTGCCACAAAATCATAAACCATACATCATAGCATAACCCATGTAATAAAAATGGGATTCTTAAACATCATGACATCATAAAACAATTCAGATTAGATTAAGGAATTCATAAAAACAATTCTATCACAACATAATCAAATCAATGTAATAATAGGGATATAAACAGATCCCTATATTATCTTAGATCGAAAATAATTTTGATAAAACACTTGAACTCCATTCTTGAAGAAAATATCCTTTCTACTTCAAAAACACTTTTCCTTTCTTAACATGTCATACAATTCTAAACTAAAAGAAGTTGATTAAAAATAATCTTGAAAAATTTCAAAGGAAGCTTCTTGGAAATAATTTTTTTAGAATCCATTCATTCCATATAATTTAAAAAAACCTTCTTCTCGTACTTTTGTCGGAAAAGTCAAAAAGTACCTCGTACGAAAAGCGACAAAAGATTCCTTTCATATCTTTTACTAAAATCTCACCGAAGGGTAAAATTTTATTTAAACAATTGTAGGTGGATTGAAATAATATTACATATTGAGGAAACATGGATGTGGATGATAAAATACACCCCAGTAAATTTCAAAGTATAAACAATCTCGGATAAAAAAAAGAGATTGTGATATTTCCCTTACCTTATGTCCGATATGCTTTGTACATATCCGAACCTCCTGTATAATTATTTAAATAATGTCATTAACTTATTAAAGAATCATATTCATTGTTATTATATCATATATGGTTCACTTATGACTTTATATTACCCGTAAATTAAAGAAGCGTTTTGGGTAAAATCGTTTCATTTATCGTAGGTGTTTGGACTTATTGTTCTTGACATTATTATTACTTATATCATGATTTACTTACTTCCAAAATATGAAAAATGATTTATATATCATATATATTCAGTATATATATATATATATAATAGATAGATAAATGAAATGAAACACACCGTTCATGGAGACGGTAGTCCGTACGTACGAATGCACATTGTTTTCCTTTCCTTATTATCTTGAATGGAAGTATGTAGATGACATACATATATATATATACATAAATATAGTAGATTTAACATGTCATATATTTTATTATTATTCATTATATATACTTTATAATCATTCATGAATGGTTAATGTGGAGAATGAATCTCATCGCGTTATGGAGACGGTAGTCCGTACGTACGCACGAGCGATGATATCGTTCTCATGATCGTGAACTTGTGTTGAAGTGTATGTATACTATTTCAGTATCAATATCACTTTATAATAATCATATATAGTTACTCATTACACCATTACACCCATCCAATTAAGGTGGTGGCGGAAAATAGATTACATCACGACGTGGAGACGGTATTCCGTATGTACACACGCGCGGTGATTTCCTTTTTCCGTAGGATGGATAGAAGGTTAATTAGAGTTGTTTCATATTTATAATAACATATTAGTATATAAGAAAAACTGCTGTTATTACTTTATCATGAAACAACTAAAGAAGAAGAAGTTGAAGGAGAAAGAAATTGAAAACGATCGGTAATGGATATTACCTCTTTTTGACGCGCCTTTTCTGAACCTCCACTTAAAGAACTAAGGATGGTCTTTGAAGAATACCAGGAACTCTAGGATGATACTAGGGAAGTGGAAAAGAGATTTTGGCAGGGGTTGGCATAGCTTGAATGCTCAAATTGGTGTGAGGAGGAGAGGGAGGAGGTGCCCTTTTATAAGGGAGGAGAGGGGCACCATAGGAAAATCTCAAAATATTATTTTATATTAAGGTGAAATTCGGTTTATAATCATTCCAAAGGGTCTTATTTCGATAATAAAGTGGGTATGGGTCGAAATCCTCTCATCCAATAGAATTTAGACAAGTTTAGGTATCAATTTTAACCTTATCATTTATTTTCAACATTAAGTTAAATAATTTTACTTTTACCGTGTCTTCTTGTGTTATTACACTATAAGGTTAATAAACTTACAATATCAATCCAAACAAACCCCAAGTTGTTTATTATTAATATATATAACCTTATCTAAGTCATGTGGCCTAACCTTATATTTTTAGAAATAAAATAAAAATTAATAATATAATATTTGTTTTAAAAACTATTTTTTGTCAATTTGACACTATTTGGTAATTGATTTTTGTAAAAATCATAACAGAATTATTAGTTAGAAAAAAGTTACTAAAATCAATACTAACATGTCATATAAACCTATAAAATTAGTGTAACTCATAAAAAGTCTCAAATTACATTTATTTGGGTATTTATAACATCAATTATGTCAATATTTCATTAATAAGATAATTACTGCATCATCGTTTTGTCATAAATAAATTAAATTATTTAATGTCTAAAAATTAAAAATAAAATACCATTATGTAGGAAATATATGTATCTTTCTAATGAATATTTATAGTAGAATTTATCTTATGTATAACCCCATATTAAAAATGATTTACTTTTTAAACTTTGATTTTAACTATTTAACCCTTCTTTAAATAAATTAATAATAAATGTCCTAATCCAATCCAAGTGGGCCTAAATGGTCATATTTTATTCCTAAGGTTGTTTTTGGTCGAATTAAACTTGTCCAATAGAATTAGGACATGTGTTAGGGTAATAATAATATCATTTTTACCTTTAATAACCCTATTTACTTTTAACCGTGGTAAAAAAAAGTCAAAAGTTACTATTCACCAAAAATTATTTTCATCTCATTGCACCACATTTTAGTCCTTGATATTAACCGTGTCTCTTGGATTTTCGAAATTCCACTCACAGAAGCGTTAAAATTTAGTTTTATGAAAAATTCAGTTTTTCTAACTACCACTTAGTGGTTTCACTATTCTTCAAAAATTGAAAGTTTTTAGAAAAATACAAAAAATTAGGCCTAAGCTATATTTAATATTATGAATTCAAAAATTATGTCTATTTTATCAAATTCAAAACATATCAGTTACATTAACTAATTTAAAAATTAATTTCCGTCATCAAAACAAATAGCGTGTTTTTAAGAGATAATAACTATCAAAAGATTGACACTTGTTTATAACTGGTTTGAATATGAAATTACATCTAATGACCAAAATTGTATTAAATTGTAAAAATATATTCTAAATATACTATAAAACCACTCAAATTAATAATTTATCACTATTAATTATTTCTATTAAAAATAGTTGTTTTTAATTAAAATTTAGTAATTTTCACTATTCATCAGAATATGAAAGTTATTCGAAAAGTACCAAATTTTCACCTTTGGCTAACTTCGATACTCCGAATCCAAAAATGAAGTCCATTTTGAGAGATAAAATTTCTAAAATTTTAAAAGTTGGTTATTACTATTCATAACGGCTAGTTTTAATAATATTTTAATAGCATATCGTTGTTTAGTGAAACTCAGTATTGCATACTACACATGCTATCAAGGAATGTCATGATTGCGTGTAATGAAAGGAAAGTCAAGGATGCATGTTGTACAAGCTCCTTTTGGTGTAGCGTACAACACAATACATTAATGAAATTAAAAATAATATTTTTCATAAAATCTTAGGGTGTTACATTCTACCCCCCTTAAAATGAATTTCTCCCTCGGAATTCATCAGGGTTATAAATTGTTTATTATTAAAAAGTTTCTTTGATAAAAACCCACATCGTAAAAAGGAATACCAAAACCAATCTTTAAAGACAAAAGTATGAAACGTAACGGTTACCCAAATAAACTAATCACTGGGTTTCCACATAGGTGAAAATATGGATATGGAAGAGAAATTTAACCATCAAGTTCTAATGGAGAGTGGTAGAGAACATGGGTATGAAAAATCCAACAATCACAAAGCCATAAATTTGTGATGATCTAGGGTACCATCTGATTCATCAGATATAAGATCACTAGGACAACATTTTTGGTTTTCAATATCATTTCCCTAAATTTGAAAATTTTGAATTAGAAGAAATACTTTCGTTATTTTGGTATAGTCTCACCGTTTGTCGTTATTTGGACAATTTCCACTTAATCTCTTAAAGAAATGAAGTTGAATTTGTCATTCGTGTTGTGTTAGCAGATCTTGTGATAGAATGGTGGGTCATTCCATCTGTCTCAAACAAAAGGATAGAAAAGTTATCAAAAAATACATAAGTCCATCTATAGTGAGATTAATCATATATGGTTCCCAAAATGGACTTATACTTCATATATCATACTTATTAATATAATAAAACTAGTTTCTACTAAACAAGGACTTCTTGTAGGCCAGTGGTAGGCGATAAAGGCCAGTCGCACTTCGGTTGTGGGTTCGATTCCCACGGCCTTGTCCGACGCGATGGGCTGTCGCCTATCCTGCTGGTTGTCCTTTTTCTAAAACTACATTACTATAACATCACATAAATAATGTCGAAAAAACTTCTATCCTTAAACAATACTAACTTATGTCCAACATAATCCATTCCAATCTTTAGGCTTATCCATAATACTGCAGTCCACTCTCATAATATAGTGAAAACGATTACCATAGATTTAATACCATCGTTGATCCCCATATATCATAAGACATGTCTTTTTGGTCACATTCCAAACATTCAAAAGCCTTAATCATGTATTCTCTTGAATACCCATTAAACCTTATTGAAAAAATGAATGCAGTTAAAGGTTAACACTTTCCACATACCAAAATCCTCAAAATTCTATATACTCAAACCATGATATCACTTAGTCCTTATATCAATCATGAGCTCATGAATACTGTCAAATATGTCATTTTCTCGTTTTCCCTTCATTATGCGCATATCAGATTTTTTCAAAAAATATCTCAATCACATTCCATGGTTACCGGTACCATAAAATTATTAAAGACCACAATATACCAATACATAAATATTCCAATACTCAACATTATTTTGGAATCCCATTACATAAACACTTAATCATTCCACCACATCGTTGTCATATTCAACATCGCCAATGGTGATTGCATGTGACTTCCCTTTTTTCCTTTTCCTTAAGTGGTTGCTCATGTCGATCATCACTAACCCTTGGATTAGGGCATTTATTGGCATAATGTCCCATCTCCTTGCACTTGAAACATTGAAGTGTAGTAGGTTCATTCTGTGTATCCCTTCCTTTATTTGCATCATTAGACATCTTCTTCCCATCATTGCGGCATTCAAATGCCCGATGACCTTCCTTTCCACATTTGAAACATTTACTTGTCCCTTTAAGAGAATCTCCACCATGCTTCTTTCCACACTTTGAGCATAAGGAAACATTCATCTTCTTTTCACCATTATTCTGAGATTTCTCCTTGAACTCCATCGTTTGTTTCTTTTCAAAACTATGAGATGGATAAGTAACACCAACTTCAATTTCTACCTTGACAGCACAACACACAATTTCTTCATAGCTACTAAAGTCTCTTATAGGTAATTCCCTTCGAAGATTTGTTTTTAAGCCACTGAAGAATCGATCAACTTTACTTTTAGGTTGGATGATAAATCCAGATGCATACCTTGCAAGCCTTGTAAAATTCGCTTCGTATAAACCAACAGATTCATCATCATTTTTCTTTAGTTCAAGAAACTCCTTCTCCATATTTGTTCGAATAATACGAGGGAAGTACTTATTGAAAAATAAGTTCTTGAACTCGTCCCATTCCATGGACTCAATTTCATCTCTTTGCATCGTATTCTTGACAAGATCCCACCATTGATCAGCATCACCTTCCAAACTATATACTGCTAAGATGACTTTATCATGTTCAAAACATTGAAGAACTGAAAATATCTTTTCAGTGGTACTGATCCATTATTCAGCAACAAGTGGATCAGAAGACCCACTGAAAGAAGGTGGGCATCGCCTCATGAAGAACTCAATAGAATATTGTTCCCTTCTCTGCTCATTTGGAAGTCCAGAATGATTCATAGCTTGTGTAAGTATAGCAATAAGATTTTTCACTCCATCTCCCATAACATTTGTTTGTTCAGGAGGAAAATCATGGCATTGTCCACTGCAATGATCAACACGGTTCCTTCGGGTTCCATCCATCATCTAAAACCCAAAAAGAATAGTGTGAGATGCAAAAATCATGCTAGGGAAAACAATATAATAAAGGGGGAGTACCTTCAATATCTAACATCTTAGGTTTAATTATATGATCGTTAGCGTAATTATAGGACTATAACCTATACGTATACTTAATCTTAGGGACATCCCTAGACATACCTTATAAATATCTCTAGGGATCTCACTAACGTTTTCGAATCCTAGTTTCCAAAGGTTGACTAAACCTTTCCTCTGATACCAACTGTAGAAACCCGCAAATTGACGTACATGGACATTACATTACTTTTGCGAAATACCTAGTACATAACAAAAACACACACACAAGGACCGTAATAGTTTAGTGTCTTTGGAAACTCAGAATATAATCTTCTAATCGTGGTGAAAGATCTTCAACATCTCCTATAAAGATCTTCTTTTTTTAAAACCTAAATCCTTTCTTTATGTCATGGGGAAAAGAAAACATAAAAGGGTGAGATCAAATTCTTAGTAAGGGTTAACAAAAGAAATATCAATCACGTAATATTCATAAGAACATATCTTTTGGAATTCTTAACCTGCAAAAGAGATCATAATTTCATAACATGGGATAAATCATAGTAGTGAAATGTAATCCCAATAATGATAACTTAAAACACGAAACTTTGTGTCATACACACATAATCATAGAGAATCATATCTTATTAGTCAAGACTCATTGCCAAGACTATCTTAGTAGACAAAGTTCATTTCTGAACCGAGTCACCCTCGTTTCAGTCCTGTTTCACTGAACTGGTATAACCTACCGTTCCAGCCATGTCTATCTCATGAGATATAATATCTTTACCCAATGAATTGGAGGGAGATATAGGTCCCACCCATCTCATAATGATACCATTCTTATGTGTGCCACAAAATCATAAACCATACATCATAGCATAACCAATGTAATAAAAATGAGATTCTTAAACATCATGACATCATAAAACAATTCACATTAGATTAAGGAATTAATAAAAACAATTCCATCACAACATAATCAAATCAATGTAATAATAGGGATAGAAACATATCCCTATATTATCTTAGATGGAAAATAATTTTGATAAAACACTTGAACTCCATTCTTGATGAAAATATCCTTTCTACTTCAAAAACACTTTTCCTTTCTTAACATGTCATACAATTCTAAACTAAAAGAAGTTGATTAAAAATAATCTTGAAAACTTGTAAAGGAATCTTCTTGGAAATAATTTTTTTAAAATCCATTCATGCCGTATAATTTAAAAAAAACCTTCTTCTCGTACTTTTGTCGGAAAAGTAAAAAAGTACCTCGTATGAAAAACGACAAAAGATTCCTTTCATTTATTTTACTAAAAACTCACCGAAGGGTAAAATTTTATTTAAAAAATTGTAGGTGGATGGAAATAATATTACATATTGAGGAAACATGGATGTGGATGATAAAATACACCCCAGTAAATTTCAAAGTATAAACAATCTCGGATAAAAAAAAGAGATTGTGATATTTCCCTTACCTTATGTCCGATATGATTTGTACGTATCCAAACCTCCTATATAATGATTTAAATAATGTCGTTAACTTATTTCAGAATCATATTCATTGTTATGATATCATATATGGTTCACTTATGACTTTATATTACCCGTAAATTAAAGAAGCGTTTTGGGTAAAATCGTTTCATTTATCGTAGGTGTTTGGACTTGTTGTTCTTGACATTATTATTACTTATATCATGATTTACTTACATCCAGAATATAAAACATGATTTATATATCATATATATTCAGTATATATATATATATAATAGATAGATAAATGAAATGAAACACACCGTTCATGGAGACGATAGTCCGTACGTACGCATGAACGTTGTTTTCCTTTCCTTATTGTCTTGAATGGAAGTAAGTAGATGACATACATATATATATATATATACATAAATACAGTAGATTTAACATGTCATATATTTCATTATTATTCATTATATATACTTTATAATCATTCATGAATGGTTAATGTGGAGAATGAATCTCATCGCGTCGTGGAGACGGTAGTCCGTACGTATGCACGAGCGATGATATCATTCTCATGATCGTGAACTTGTGTTGAAGTGTATGTATACTATTTCAGTATCAATATCACTTTATAATAATCATATATAGTTACTCATTACACCATTATACCCATCCAATTAAGGTGGTGGCGGAAAATAGATTACACCACGGTGTGGAGACGGTATTCCGTACGTACGCACGCGTGGTGATTTCCTTTTTCCGTATGATTGATAGAAAGTTAATTAGAGTTGTTTCATATTTATAATAACATATCAATATATAAGAAATACTTATGTTATTAATTTATCATGAAACAACTAATGAAGAATAAGTTGAAGAAGAAAGAAATTGAAAATGATCGGTAATGGATATTACCTCTTTTTGACGCGCCTTTTCTTAACCTCCACTTAAAGAACTAAGGATGGACTTTGAAGAATACCAGGACCTCTAGGATGATACTAGGGAAGTGGAGAAGAGATTTTGGCAGGGTTTGGACGATCTTGAATGCTCAAATTGGTGTGAGGAGGAGAGGGAGGAGGTTCCCTTTTATAAGGGAGGAGAGGGGCAGCTTAGGAAAATCTCAAAATATTATTTTATATTAAGGTAAAATTAGGGTTATAATGGTTCAAAAGGGTCTTATTTCGAAGATAAAGTGGGGATGGGTCTAAATTCTCTCATCCAATATAATTTAGACAAGTTAGGTATCAATTTTAACCTTATCATTTAGTTTTAACATTAAGTTCAATAATTTTACTTTTACCGTGTCTTCTTGTGTTCTTACACTATAAGGTTAATAAACTTACTATATCAATACAAACGAACCCCAAGTTGTTTATTATTAATATATATAACCTTATCTAAGTCATGTGGACGAACCTTAGATTTTTATAAATAAAAGAACAATTAATAATATAATATTTGTTTTAAAAACTATTTTATGTCAATTTTGACACTATTTGGCAATTGATTTTTGTAAAACTCATAACAGAATTATTAGTTCGAAAAAAGTAAATAAAATCAATAATAACATGTCATATTAACCTATAAAATTATTTTAATTCATAAAAAGTCTTAAATTACATTTATTTGGGTATTTATAACATCAATTATGTCAATATTTCATTAATAAGATAATTACTATATCATCGTTGTGTTATAAATAAATTAAATTATTTAATGTATAAAAATTACAAATAAAATACAATTATGTAGGAAATATTTTTATCTTTCTAATGAATATTTATAGTCGAATTTATCTTATGTATAACCCCATATTAAAAATGATTTACTTATTAAACTTTGATTTTAACTATTTAACCCTTCTTTAAATAAATTAATAATAAATGTCCTAATCTAATCCAAGTGGGCCTAAATGGTCATATTTTATTCCTAAGGTTGTTTTTGGTCGAATTACACTTGTCCAATAGAATTAGAACATGTGTTATGGTAATAATAATATCATTTTTACCCTTAATTACCCTATTTACTTTTAACCGTGGTAAAAAAAGTCAAAAGTTACTATTCACCAAAAATTATTTTCATCTCAATGCACCAAATTTTAGTCCTTGTTATTAACTTTTTCTCTCGGATTTTCGAAATTCCACTCACAAAAGCGGTAAAATTAAGTTTTATCAAAAATTCAGTTTTTCTAACTACCACTTAGTGGTTTCACTATTAATCAAAAATTGAAAGTTTTCAGAAAAATACCAAAAATTAGGCCTAAGCTATATTTGATATTATGAATTCAAAAATGATGTCAATTTTATAAAATTCAAAACATATCAGTTACATTATCTAATTTAAAAATCAATTCCCGTCGTCAAAACAAATAGCGTGTTTTTAAGAGATAATAACTATCAAAAGATTGACACTTGTTTATAACTGGTTTAAATGTGAAATTACATCTAATGACCAACATTGTATTAAATTGTAAAAATATATTCTAAATATACTTTAAAACCACTCAAATTAATAATTTATCACTATTAATTATTTCTATTAAAAAAATTTGTTTTTAATTAAAATTTAGTAATTTTCACTATTCATTAGAATATGAAAGTTATCTGAAAAGTACCAAATTTTCACCTTAGGATAAATTCGATACTCCGAATCCAAAAATGAAGTCCATTTTGAGAGATAAAATTTCTAAAATTTTAAAAGGTGGTTATTACTATTCATAACAGATAGTTTTAATAATATTTTAATAGCATATCGTTGTTTAGTGAAACTCGGTATTGCGTACTACACATGCTATCGAGGAATGTCGTGATTGCGTGTAATGTAAGGCAAGTCAAGGATGCGTGTTGTGCAAGATCCTTTTGGTGTAGCATACAACACAAAACATTAATAAAATTAAAAAGAATATTTTTCATAAAATCTCGGGGTGTTACAGCTATCTCATTTCATTGGGTTTACTCGTCAAAACATCTTAGTAGTCAAAGTTAACTCACAAAACTATCTTGGTAGAAAAATTCCTTTACTTAAAAAATTTCACTCCCCATTCCTAAAATTCAAATATCATGAGATATAAATCTTTACCCAATGCATTGGAGGAATATATATTGGCCCCACCCATCACATAATAAAATCATACATATGTGTACCATAAGATTATAAACATTTAACACAACATTACCTATGAAATTAAATGAGTATAATGAAAATTTTAATATATGTTAACCTATGGAAAAGTTAAAAGTTTCATAATAATTTAATCATAAGACATACTCTAAAAATAAACAGGTTTCATAAGCATCTAACACATGGAATATAAACGAGTTTCATAAGCATATAACCCGTCAAAGGGAAACAATTTTGATAAAAAAACATGCCATAAGAACATAAACCATTGAAAGAAAGAATTTTAATGGTACCCATGGATTGTATCCCCCATAAGTCCTGATTAATACCAAAATATTTTATCATATAATAATAATAATTTTGAAAGATAAAAAGAAACATTTCTCAAGGAAAATATCACTTTCTATTTGAAATAAACTTTTTAAAACATATATATTTTTAAAACCATTTTAATTGAAAATAATTTTTAAAAGTTTCTAATTAATATTCTATGAAATAATCATTCGTGACGTTGAAATATTCCAATCAGGCCATATAAGTAAAAATAATGGCCCTGACCACAATTTTGGTAAAAGATAAATGGGGATTTTTTTGGAAAACAACCCGAAAATTCATTTCGAAACATTTTTTAAATTCAAAGATAGATACGATTTTATTTTAAAATTTATTAAAAAAAAATTATAATAAAATTGATTTTTTTCTTCAGAAAACATGGTTTTGAAGGAAAAATGATTTCTGACCAAATATAGAGAAAATGTCAAATTTTCATAAAAACATTTTATTTAAATTTTTATTATAAAAATAATGAATAAATTTTAATATTACTTGAATATATCATGAATAAAAATTTGATAATAAAGTTTATAAGAATTCATGATATATCTCATCAATTAAAGCATAATCATAAACAATCTTGATAAACAGTGAGATTGTAGTAATAAACTATTACCACTTGGGAAACATTGAATCATAATCCCCAAGAAACAATAACACTACATGAATAATAAAATTTCATGAGAAGAATTAGATTCATGATATAACATGTAAAAGGGATAATATATACACCTAGTAAGTGAATACAGAGGCATAACACAACATGTGTCAGAAAGAAGTAAAATTGAATCAAAATTACTGTATAACTTTAGTAACTTTCAAACCGTAACCCCTTGAAATAGGGATCCATAAAATGATATGTAAATTAAAATAATAATTATTATAAGAATCATAAAATAAATATAGGGGTATTATACACACCGCTTATATGTAAATGCTGGTGAACATGGCTTGTGTGTCATGGAAAAATAAAAGTTGGAGAGGAACCCATTACATTATGTCTTGACTTTTAGTGTACCCATTAAATCATTATAATATATATATATATATATATATATATTTAAAAATATATTAAATAAGTATATTAATTTATATCATTGCATGTATGATTTTATTATTACCTTTTATTACAAGTTTGTTAACAGTACCATGTTAAAGTTACATACGAGGTAATTACCGCTTTATTTTTTATAAATGATTTGATTTGTTAAATTGTTGACATTTTTTTATTTAATCAGAATTTAATAATCTAAATAATTCTAAACATGATATAAATATCATCTATATTTATAATATTTGTATTTATAAAAAACTATAAGAGATATAAATAGAAAATTAAAAACACCGTTCATGGTGACAGTAGGTCATATGTACACATGAACACTCTTTACATTTTGTTCATGAATTGAATGAAGGAAAATTAAATGAGATATTATAATTAAAGAATAATTTTTATGTCATATATAATTGATATGATTATTAAAACCACCATTAATTTATACCACATAAATCATAAATGAAGCTCATCTCTTTCCGAGGAGGTTGTTCGCCTTACACACGAACGATGTTATCGTATTCCCATGAAATAGAAAACATGAACGTATATAAGATATAAAAATCAAATAATCATATTAAAATAAATAAAGTAATAAATTTGAAATATAAATACAATTTCCATCATTGTTACCAACTGTGATATGTGGTAATTGAAAAAATAATGACATTGGTTTTTGAGGTGGTAGGCTGCCATGCACACAAATAATGTTTTTGTAACCCATTTAATATAATTTTGTGTGGTTTAAGGAATTAAAATAAATGTTAAAAAATTATTTATAATTTATATATTATGGTTATTATATAATCATGATATAAAAAAAATTAATTTTGTTTTTGGAATAAATAAAACAAAAACATTTGTGGAGGAACATCACCTCTTCTCCGAGTATCTCCTTTTGGTGGGAAAAAATACTAACTTGGTAGGATTTATAAAAAATTTAAGGCCTATAGGTTGAGAAGAGATAATTTGGGATTATATTTGGACATTTATTGTCCGATCCAAATGGCATTATATGTGTAAAGAGGTGGGAAGAGCATGTGTCCTTTTATAAGGGAAGTTTATTGCAAACTTGTAAATTTTTGAAAGAGATAATTCTACCCACATTTTTTATATGAAAAAATTGTAAAAAAATGGCTCAAATTAGAAACATAGACCTGAAAATATTAATTTATTTCTATAAAATGGGTTTGGATTAGTTTCAAGGTCATTTTCACCTTTTTTAATGTTTAGTCCCTTAGTAAAATATTTTTTCTCTTAATCTCCTTTTTTAATTTTAACTATTTTCACTAATATTTTTGTTAAAAAAATAATTTGTCTTTATTATACATTATAAATGATTCTTATTAAAAATATGGTTTTGATTTTACTAAATTAAATTCACAAAATTGGTAGAATTTAATTTATTATTTAATCTCACAGACTGGATGAGATAAAAAGATTTTAAAGTGAAAAATTTCTAAATTTTAAAAACATTTATATCCCATTTCATTTTGAAATTTATTAAAATGACCTAAATGGGATTTATTTTGGTATAATTTCACTAATTATATTTTAAACCAAATTTAAATTATCATTTTACTATAAAAATAAATTAGACAAGAAATATGTTTTCTATTAAAATTCAATATGTGTCACGATTCATCCAAATGTTAAATATTTAATAAAATTAAAAAACTAACACTAATATAATTTTGAAATTATTAATTAAAAAAATGAAATTTATTTTCTAAAATTCAATTTCATAGACTTTCTAAAAGTAATTTTATTATCATTCAAAGAAAGACATAAAAAGTATCGCTTTTGGGATAATAGTATTTTCAAAACATATAGACTGTATCGATAGTTATATATTTAATTATCATCAAGTTTTCATTATATAAAACCATTATAATAATATTTAATTTTTTTATTACTAGACATATTACTAGGTTTAATTGCTAGGTTATAACTGTCTTGTTTAAATAATTAAATTAATAGAGTGATGTTTCGTTGAAACTCAGTGTTGTGTGTAATGCAAGTTAATCCCGATGTTGTGTGCAGTGAAATATTAACCCAATGTAGAATATAATGTATGATAAAATTATTGTAGGATGAAATTAAATCCATCAAATAAATTTAATTTATTCAAAAAAAATTCATAAAAAACCCATGGTGTTACATTCTACCCCTATTAAAATGTATTTCTCTCTTAAAATTCATCACTCTAATAAAAAAATGATGATACATATGCATAATCATATCGTCACATTCCCATATATATTCTTAAAATGGATGGTTTCACCACAAATCATTAACACGGGGAGTGGTATTGTTTCATATAACTCTCATTGTATTATTGGGAATCTCTACCGGTTATTCCTCATAAGAGTGATCTTTCTCCAGTTGTATGACCTCTGAGTTTAGTACTTGTGAATGGGTAGGTATATATTTACATATTAGAGATACAAGGAATATATTTTGGATTTGAGATTGGTTTGGTGGATGTGAAAAGGGATAAGCAACTATCCTGATATGATCAATAATTTAGAAGAGACTAATATATCTAAGTCTTAGTTTCCCTTTCTTCCCAGATCACATAACCTTCTTCCATGGAGAAATTCCTAGAGTCACCTTATCACTAGCTTCAAATTATATATGACACTGATAGTTATCATCATAACTATTCTACCAACTATGAGCAACCCTGAAGTGATTTTTAATGGATCTAACCTTCTTAGTCATTTCTTTAGCTATCTAAAGTCCCAATTTAATTCATTCTCCAAGTACAATACAGCCTGTTGGACCTCTATATTTCTTTGAAAAGAGGGATTCATAAAGAGAAATTATAATTCTTGATAGAATATATTGTTTTAAGAAAACTAAACTAGATAAATGTGTTGATCCCAACAACATTTGAAATACAATGAACATGATCTCAACATATCCTCTAGAACCTGGATAGCCTAAAACCAATGGGAGTTAACATTAATCGAGTGTAAGACCCCGTCATCATTTATTTAGTCCCCCTTAGATGTTGAGTCCTCTATCCCTGTGATGCCCTTTGGGCCTTGTTTTTGAAGATCATTATATGAATAAAAATTTACTCTTCAAGGTCAACATATCCATTAGGGTTCATATTGTTCATTCATATTTTCCATCCATATGAAGATGACAAGTAGTGCTTGAACACAATTCTATATCAGGTGTCTTGAATAATTTTTTAGAAAATTGACGTAAACTTATGATCACAATTAGAAACATTCAAATGTGGTACTCCATGAAAACTTATCACTTCCTTAATGTATATCCTAGAATTTTTATCCAATGAGAAGTAATCTATGATATTGAATATGTGTGATGACTTAGTAAGGTGAACGACTTGTACCTATATAACATTATGAAATTTATATATTTCAGGGAGTTATACAACAAAATTCATGGTGGTTCATTCCATTTTAATTTTGGTATGTGTAATGGTTGTAACATCCCCATAGATTTTTTTCTTTCATACTTTTCTTTATGGTATACAAAGCCCCGAGATACGAGCTCTATGATATCTCTCTTCATACCATCTAACCAGAAGTATTCTTTAAAATTATTATACTTATTCATACTAACCGGATAGATTGAGAATGAGTTACTATGAGATTCCTTTAATAGAACCTTGTTAAAATCAAGTATATACGGAACACATAAATGGATCCTCAAACTTATCATTCCATCACAATCTTTGTTAATCTCAAAAACATTTATAGAATTAATTTTTAGATCAATATATTCATTTTATGCCTCTCAAATATTTACTTAGATAAATTGTTTAGAATTTAATTGGGAAAGATAATATTTCCCCATTTCATAAATATTTACCGATATAACCTTTTAAAAGCTATAATTATTAGATCATTTGTAATCCCCATTATATACAAGATAACATGATCCTTTTGACCCAACGGATTCGCCACCTGGTTTACTTTCCTTGGGTAATAATGAAATTAGAATTCATAATCCTTTATCATCTCTAACCAAATCTCTAGTGCTTTCTCAACACCTTCTATGTGAATAAATACTTTAAACATTTCCCATTATTATATATGTAACACTTTTCTCTATAATGACAATTCCTTCATATCTATAATGAAAAAAATATCGTAGCTTACTCCAAATCACGAGTAAGGTAATTTTTCTCATTAATCTTAAATTTTTGTGAGGCATAAGCTATAACCATTCAATTTTTCAGGAAAATTCATCCCAATACCTTATTATATGACTTAGTATAGATTGCATACCCTTTTTCACTATAGGGTAATGTATGAAAATGGGTACTGACTAAGCTTCTCTCTAGTTCCTTGATGTTTTCTTCACATTCATCCTCCTAAAGGAATGTGAAACCCTTGAAAGTTAACAAGTTTAGGGGATTATACATTCATGAGAAATGATCCAAAAAGTGTTTGTAAAATCTAGAAAAACATAGGAATCTTCAAATCTCAGTTAGAGTTGTTTTTCTAGGACAAAAATCAATAAGATATACTATTTCTTGATATTATGGGACCCAAAAATGAAACATCTTATGAAAAAATTCAGACTTTGTGAAATTTTCATATAGATACTCATTATATAGTGATTTTAACACAATTTAGTGGGATCTTCATGATCATACATTCTATTTTAGTAGATAATAATATCATATATAAAGGCTACCACAAACCGAGGAAGGTAATTTATAAAGGATCTATTCATTAAATCTATAAAGATATCAGAAGCTTTTGAAATACCAAAAATAATCACTATATATTTACATTGTCTATACATTTTATGAAAAGATTTTTTGGTTATATAATCCTTATTAACCCTGAATTGATGATCTCAAGAATGAAGGCCAATCATGGAAAATTAACGAGCTCCATATAGGGGATTAAACAAGTCATCATTATGGGGTATATTGTTGAGTCAATAAGTTTTCCCTTATGACTTTTCCATTCCTTCTTGTTTTGAAAATCACAAACACCATATACTTAAGCAAATCGATATTTTACTTCTCTATGGAAAATTTCCTTCCTTAAGGAAATTTACCCTCACCTAGATTTCCTTATACATATAAATATTTTTCTTAAGTATAAAAATAGAATTCATAACTAAAACCTCTGAATCATATAATACATAGATTTGAAGCATTCTGTTTTAGGATCCGAATTTTGGATATGAACTGTAAAGATGTTCCACTCCGAATTCCGGATATGAAATGTAATGAAGTTCTGTTTTGAATTCTGGATACGAACTCCAATAAAGTTCCATTCCGAATTTTGGATACGAACTCTAATGAAGTTCCATTCCGAATTCTAGATACAAAATCTGTAGAGACCCTAATCTTGACGTACAAAGACAACACATTACTTTTGCGGAATACTTAATACATAACAAAATTCAAAACTCAAGGACCGTAATAGTTTAGTGTCTTTGGAAACTCCGAACGTAATCTTCTAATTGTGGTGAAAGATCTTCAACATCTCCAATAAAGATCTTACCCTCATGTTTTCGTACCTAAAACCTTTCTTTATATCGTGGGGAAAAAACATATAAAGGGTGAGCTCAAATGCTCAGAAAGGGTAAGCATGGATAAAATAAAACAAACCATATACATTTGAACTTAAAAACATGAACACAATTTTTAAACATCAAGATCTTGAGCAATGAAATAAAACATGAAAAAACGTAAGGCATAGATCATAAAGAAACATTAATCCTAATAAAATAGCATTGGAATAAAACTTGTAATTTTGGAAAAACATTATGATTTCCATAGTAGCCAAGGTATTGCTGCCAGGACCATCTTAGTGGACAAAGTCCCTTTCTGAATCGAGTTCACTCCTCGTTTCAGTCCTGTAACACAAAACCAGATTAACTTGCCGTTCCAGCCACGTCTATCTCATGAGATATAAATATTCACCAAATTCATTGGAGGGAGATATAGGTCCCACCCATCTCATAATGAAATCATTCTTACTTGTGCCACAAAATAAACATGAAACATTCATCATAACCCAAAGAATAAAATGGGTTTCATAAACATCATCCCATCATCACATAATCCATATAAAACAAATGGATATATCAACATAAGAAAAGTGAAACCATGTAAATAATAGGGACATTATACTTGAAACATACACATATAATGTCATCTTAGATGGAAAAATGGTTTTGATAAAACACTTGAAATGAATTCTTGAGGAGAATATCCTTTCTTCTTCAAAATCAATTTCTTTTCACAAAACGTCATGCAATTTTAAAAGAAAGAGATTTTTTTGAAAATAATTATGAAATATTTTGGAGTAAGCTTCATGAAAATAATTCTTTATAAAACCGTAAAAATCATTTCATGCTGTATAAGTTAAAAAAAGCATTCTCCTCGTACTTTTGTCAGAAAAGTCAAAAAGTACCTCGTAACGTAAAAAAAAGAAAGATTCCTTACATATCATATAGTAAAAGAAAAAATGGGCAAAAAGGACATTAAAAATACATAAAAAAACTTATAGAAAACATGGACTTGGATGATATCAATAACCCCAGTAATTACTTACGAATAAACAATCTCGGATAAGAAAGAGATTGGAAAAGTTATCCATTACCGTACGTCCGATATGCTTCGTATGTATCCGAAACTCCTATATAATGATTTAAATAATGTCATTAACTTATTAAAGAATCATATTAATTGTTATTATATCATATATGGTTCACTTATGACTTTATATTACCCATTCCTTTGTAAATTAATGTTAAAGTAGTGTTTTGGGTAAAATCATCTTATTTATCGTACGTGTTTGGACTTGTTGTTCTTGATGTTATTATTACTTATATCATGATTTACTTACTTCCAAAATGTAAATTAGTATTTATATATCATATACATTCATTATATATCCATCATATACAAGTATTTATAATAGTACATATCATATAGAGGTAAGAAATGAAACGCACTGTTCATGGAGATGGTAAGTCATACGTAACCATGAATGCTACTTTCATTTCTATTTCTTATTTTAATGGAATTAAAACACAATGATACATAGGTATTTTATAATTCCAGTATAATATCATATATAATATCATTAACCACATCCTTTATACATCCCACATAAGGTATTAACGAATCACATCACTTTGAGGGGGCGGTAGTCCGCACTTCCTCAAATGAGATTATCGTATATACCGACTATGGAAACTGCAAAGGCTTGATATAATTGGGAAGTAAATAAGAATAAGGAAATCATAAACATAATATATATTATATATAAATACATTTCCATCATAATGGCCACCATGAGAGGTGGTAGGAGAAAATCGAACAATCATCGTTTCGTGAGGCGTGAGTTTTCCATCATAGAAACATTATGTTATTCATCCATTAGATGGAGGTGTGTGTAAGTGTAGTTATAATACATATCATAACAATATCCTAGTATATTTAGGATATTGGTGTTGTTACAAAAGAAAGGATTAAAAAGATTTTAGGGGTTGGAGAAGTAGACTAAAAGAAAACAACTTAAGAGAAACGGTTACCTTTAATTTTGGTAACTTCCTTTGGTTTGATCCAAAAGGACTTCTTGGAGAGTCTTATGCCTAATTTAAGGCTTCAAGGGGGAGGAGAGGGATGTAGGGAGATTATTTGGGCAGAGTTTGGACGAGAAAAAAGGCTTTAGAGGTGTGAGGAATTTCATAGAAGTGGTCTCCTTTTATAAGGGAGAGGAGGGGCTCTTTAGGAAAGTGTGAAAACATTATTTTATTATAAACTTATCTTCGGTTTCAAGAGGTCCAAAACACATTAATGGAGAAGATAAGATGACTCATATTCGGAATAAAATCATCCAATTGTAATTGTACAGGTTTTGGATGATATTTTAATCATTATAATCTTATTTATTTAAATCATTTATTATTGAGGTAAACACTACATCATTATTGTGTCATAAATAATTTAATTCATTTGATGTCTAAAAATTATGAAAAAACTACCATGATGTAGGGAATATTTTTATATTTACAATGAATAATTATAGTCGAAAATATAACTTATATAACCCCTTATAAAAATTAATTACTAAAAGATTTTTGTTAAAGTCAATTTTGTCTTTACATTAAATTAATTAATCCAAATTGTCATTTTCACTACCAAGTGGCTCATTGGGGTCCCAAAATCGGCCCAAGGATTCCCATGGTCGGACACTACTCATACAATAAAGTTAGGACAAGTTTCAATGTAATTTTGAATTATTATAAAATTCTTTTAACCTTGAATTACCCTATTTAACTTTAACCGTAGTAAATAAAAATTATTGTAGTTACTATTCCTAATATAAAAAAAATAAAAGTAAACTATTAACATAATTTGGACCCACTGATTCCAAATATGGAATCCATTTTTCAAAATTCAAAACACCGAAGTTTCAGTAATTAATTTAAAATTAATCCCGTTAAGCGAATAGGTTTTTAAAGTTAAAACAATGCCAAAGATTGAATTGTTTCAACCTATGAATTCAATGTAAAATCAATGATAATGACATAAATTATATTAAATGCTAAAAATATATTCTATTTATACTTTAAAACCATTCAATATTATAATTTTACTATATAAATTATTACGATGAAAAAAGTTTTTTTTAATTAAAATATAGCATGTTTTTACTATTCATTAAAATATGAAAGTTATCGGAATAATATGAAAATTTTATCCAAAGTAAATTTTTATATCCTGATTCCAAAGAAGAATTTTATTTTTTCAAATTTAACTTATTAACATGTCAAAAAATATATTTAATGTGGGTGCGCCATCAAAAGGCGGCAAAACTGCATTTTTTGAAAATACTTATTTTACCCGAAAAATTTATTTTGTTCTCATACCATGTTCAAGAAAATATGTAAGATGAATAATAATGTTATAAAATTCAAAATTTAGTTAATACTATTCATAATGGCTAGTTTATAATTATATTATAACCATATATCAATGTTTAGTGAAACCCGATATTGCGTACAACACACGCTATCGAAGAAGTTCGCGATTGCGTGTAATCCAAGCAAAGTTAGGGTTGTGGGTAGTGCAAGACTCAATTGTAGCTGCGTATAATAGAATCCAACCATATTTTATTTATACATTGAATATATATATATATATATACACACACTCAATGTTTCGTAGAAAAACTTCTATCAAACTAACTTGAAATTGTGTGTAACACGAGCCAAGAATAGTGTTGCGTATACTGCAAGCTAATACGGTGTTGCGTGTAGTGCAAGATAATCTTGGTGTATCGTACAACAGAACATATGAATGAAATTAAAAAGAATGTATCTTATAAAATCTCGGGTTGTTACATTCTACCCCCCTTAAAATGGATTTCACCCTCGAAATTCGTCGGGGTTATAAATCGTTTACTATTCATAGAAACCCACATCGTAAAAATGAATACGAAAACTTAATTTTAAAAACTAAATGATGAAATGTAATGATTACGCAAAGTAACTCATCACAAGGTTTCCATATAGGAGAACATAGGTTAAAATATGGATACGGAAGAAAAATCTAACCATCAAGTTCGGACGAAGAGTGGTAGAGAACATGGCTATAAAAAAGCCAACAATCACAAAGCCATAAATTTGTGATGATCTAAGGTACCATATGATTCATTGGACATAAGAGCACTTGGACAACATTTTTGGTTTTCAATATCATTTCCCTAAAGTTGATGAATTAAAAGAAATACTTACATGATTTTCATACAATCTCACTATTGTTCGTGAATTGAACAATTTCCCCTTCATCTCTTAAAGAAATGAAGTTGAGTTTGTTATTCGTGAAGCGTTAGCAGATCATGTGATAGAATTATGGGTCATTCCATCTATCTCAAACAAAAGGTTAGAAAAAGTTATCAAAAATACATAAGTCCATCTATAGTGAGATTAATCATATATGGTTCCTAAAATGGACTTATAAATCATATATCATACTTCTTAATATAATAAAACTAGTTTCTACTATACATGGACTTCCTGTAGGCCAGTGGTAAGCGATAAAGGCCTGTCGCACTTTGGTTGTGGGTTCGATTCCCACAGCCTTGTCCGATGCGATGGGTCGTCGCACGTCCTGCAGGTTTTCCTTTTTCTAAAACTACATTACTATAACATCCCATCAATAATATCGAAAAAAGTTCTATCCTTAAGCTATACTAACTTATGTCCAACATAATCCATTTCAATCATTAGGATTATCCATAATATTGCAGTCCATTGTCATATTATAGTGAAAAATATTACCAGATATTTCATATAACAACCATGTTAATACCATCGTTGATCCCCATATATCATAAGATAAGTCCTATTGGTCACATTCCAAACGTTCGAAGGCCTTAATCATGTATTCTCTTGAAAAATGAATACCCATTGGTTCTTAGTGAAAACATGAGTGCTGTCAGAAGTTAACTCTTTCCACATACCAAAACCCCAAAATTCTATATACTCAAACCATGATATAACTATTTTCTTATATCAGTCATGAGCTCATGAATACTATCAAACATTTCATTTTCTCCTTATCCCTTCATTATGCGCATATCATCTTCTTTCCAAAAATATATCCATCACTTTCCATGGTTACCGATGCCATATTCTTATGGAAAACCACAACGTACCAATGTATAGGTATTCCAATAAACCATAAAAGTACCTGAGAAACCTTATTTTGGAATACCAATATATAAACACTTCAAACCATACTATTCAATGATTGTCATGGAATAATTCCTTCCTTGATTTAGATGTATCCTCTTAGGTTAGGGCATTGAATTGGGTAATGCCCTTGTTCTCCACAGATAAGACATTGAACTCCATAACAGTCTATCACTCTATGAACCTTTTCTCCACACAGATTACATATATCCCTCCATTTGAAGTATTCTTCAAGGTTCTTCTTCCATTCTCTAGAAATCTCAATATTCCTTTCTTTGTGATACTCACTATGTGATCATGCATAAAATTCCATCTTCCTTCTATTTGTGGACTTAGGAATACCACTAAATTTCACCTTGTTAATCATATATCGCGATGACTGATTCAACATAATCACAATGTCTTTCTCTCTAGGCATTACACAATTTCGTTTCTCATATTCACCAATTTGTCTATTAGATTCAATGTTAACCGAATTCCTTCTGGTTCCCTCCATTGACTAAAATATAAAAAGAATTTTGTGAGAGGAAAAAACCATTCTAGGGAAAACAACATAATAAAGGGGGATTACCTTCAATATCTAACATCTTTGGTTTAATTCTAAGATCATTAGCGCAATTCTAGGACTATAACCAATGTGTATACTTAACCTTTGGGACATCCCTAGACATACCTTAGAAATATCTCTAGGGATCTCACTAAAGTTCTCACATCCTAGTTTCCAAAGGATGACTAAAACTTTCCTCTGATACCAACTGTAGAGACCCGAAGCTTGAAGTACACGGACAACATAGTACTTTTGTAGAATACTTAATAGATAACAAAATTCAAAACTCAAGGACCGTAATAGTTTAGTGTCTTCGGAAACTCGGAACGTAATCTTCTAATCGCGGTGAAAGATCTTCAATATATCTCATAAAGATTTTCCCCTTATGTTTTATTACCTAAAACCTTTATTTATATCCTTGGGAAAAGAAAACATATAATGGGTGAGCTCAAATGCTTAGTAAGGGTAATCATGGATAAAAAAAACAAACCATATACATTTGAACTTAAAAACATGAACACAATGTTTAAACATCAAGATCTCGATCAATGAAATAAAACCTGGCAATAAGTAAGGAATAGATCATAAAGAAACATTAATCCGGATAAAATATCATGGGAATAAAACTTTTAATTGTGTAAATACATTATGATTTCTATAGTAGCCAAGGCAATGCTGCCAGGACCATCTTAGTGGACAAAGTCCCTTTCTGAATCGAGTTCACTCCTCATTTCCATCCTGTAACACTGAACCGGATTAACTTACTGTTACAGCCATGTCTATCTCATGAGATATAAATCTTTAACCAATTAATTTTAGGGAGATATAGGTCCCACCCATCCCATAATTAAATCATTCTTACTTGTGCCACAAAATAAACTTGAAACATTCATCATAACCCAAAGAATAAAATGGGTTTCATAAACATCATCCCATCATCACATAATCCATATAAAAAAAATGGATATATAAACATAAGAAAAGTGAACCCATGTAAATCATAGGGACATTATACTTGAAACATACACATATAATGTCATCTTAGATGGAAAAATGGTTTTGATAAAACACTTTAAATGAATTCTTGAGGAAAATATCCTTTCTTCTTAAAAATCAATTTCTTTTCACAAAACGTCATGAAATTTTAATAGAAAGAGTTTTTTTTGAAAATAGTCATGAAATATTTTTGAGGAAGCTTCACGAAAATAAGGCTTTATAAAACCGTAAAAATCCTTTCATGTCGTATAAGTTAAAAAACATTCTCCTCGTACTTTCGTCAGAAAAGTCAAAAAGTACCTCGTAACGTAAAAAAAAGAAAGATTCCTTACATATCATGTAGTAAACGAAAAAATGGGTAAAAAGGAAATTAAACATAAATAAAAACAATTTTATAAAACATGGACTAGGATTATAACAATAACCCCAGTAATTACATACGGATAAACAATCTCGGATAAGAACGAGATTGGAAAAGTTATCCCTTACCGTACGTCTGATATGCTTCATATGTATCTGAACCTCCTATATAATGATTTAAATAATGTCATTGACTTATTACAGAATCATATTCATTGTTATGATATCATATATGGTTCACTTATGACTTTATATTACCCATTCTTTTGTAAATTAATGTTAAAGTAGCGTTTTGGGTAAAATCATCTTATTTATCGTACGCGTTTGGACTTGTTATTCTTGATGTTATTATTACTTATATCATGATTTAATTACTTCCAAAATGTAAATAATGATTTATATATCATATAAATTCATTATATAATCAGAATATACAAGCATTTATAATAGTATATAACATATGGAGGAAAGAAAGGAAACACACCGTTCATGGAGACGGTAAGCCGTACGTACGCATGAACGCTACTTTCATTTCTATTTCTTATTTTAATGGAATTAAAACATAATTATACATAGGTATATTATAATTCCAGTATAATATCATATATAATATCATTAACCACATCCTTTATACATCCCACATAAGGTATTAACGAATCACATCACTTTGAGGGGGCGGTAGTCCGAACTTTCTCAAATGAGATTATCGTATTTAACGACTATGGAAACCGTAAAGGATTGATATAATTGGGAATTAAAGAAGAATAAGGAAATCATAAACATAATATATATTATATATAAATACATTTCCATAATAATGGCCACCATGAGAGGTGGTAGGAGAAAATCGAACAATCATCGTTTCATGAGGCGTTAGTTTGCCATCACAGAAACATTATGTTCTTCATCCATTAGATAGAGGTGTGCGTAAGTGTAGTCGAATCCTTCTCATAAAAACATCCTAGTCTATTTAGGATATTGGTCTTTTTACAAAAGAAAAGATTAAAAATAGTTTAGGGGTTGGAGAGGTAGAATAAAAGAAAACCACTTAAGAGAAACTGTTACCTTTAATTTTGGTAACTTCCTTTGGTTTGAACCAAAAGGACTTCTTGGAGAATCTTCTGCCAAATGTAAGGCTTCAAGGTGGAGGGGACGGATGTAGGGAGATTAGTTGGGCAGGGTTTGGACGAGAAAAAAGGCTTTAGAGGTGTGAGGAATTTCATAGAAGTGGTCTCCTTTTATAAGGGAGAGGAGATGCTCTTTAGGAAAGTGTGAAAAAATTATTTTATTATAAACTTATCTTTGGTCTCAAGAGGTCCAAAACACATTAATTTCCAATATAAGATGACTCATATTCGAAATAAAATCATAAAATTGGAATTTTATAGGTTTTGGATGATATTGTAATCATTATAATCTTATTTATTTAAATCATTTATTAATGAGATAAACACTACATCATTATTGTGTCATAAATAATTTAATTCATTTGATGTCTAAAAATTATGAAAAAAATACCATGATGTAGGGAATATTTTTAGATTCCCTAAGAATATTTATAGTTGAAAATATAACTTATATATCCCCATATAAAAATTAATTACTAAAATCTTTGTGTTAAAGTCAATTTTGTCTTTACATTAAATTAATTAATCCAAATTGTCATTTTCACTACCAAGTGGCTCATTGGGGTCCCAAAATCGGCACAAGGATGCCCATGGTCGGCCACTACTCATTAAATAAGGTTAAGACAAGTGTCAAGGTAATTTTGAATTATTATAAAATTCTTTTAACCTTGAATTACTCTATTTACCTTTTACCGCAGTAAATAAAAATTACCGTAGTAACTATTCATAAAAAAATAAAAATAAAAGTAACCTATTAACATAATTTGGACCCAATGATTTCAAATATGGAATCCATTTTTCAAAATTCAAAACACCGAAGTTGCAGTAATTAATTTAAAATTAATCCCGTTGTTAAGCGAATAGGTTTTAAAAGTTAAAACATTGCCAAAGATTGAATTGATTTAACCTATGAATTCAATGTAAAATCAATGATAATGAAATAAATTATATTAAATGATAAAAATATATTATATTTATACTTTAAAACCATTAAATATTATAATTTAACCATATGAATTATTACGATGAAAAAATTTGTTTTTTATTAAAATATATCGTGTTTTTTCTATTCATTAAAATATCAATGTTATCGGAATAATATGAAAATTTTATCCGAAGTAAATTTTTGTATCCTGATTCCAAAGAAGAATTTTATTTTGTCAAATTGAACTGATAAACAAGTCAAAAACTAGATTTAATGTGGGTGCGCCATCAAAATGCAGCAAAACTGCATTTTTTGAAAAATACTTATTTTACCTGAAAATTTTATTTTGTTCTCATACCATGTTCTAGAAAATATGTAAGATGAATAATAATGTTATAAAATTCAAAATTTAGTTAATACTATTCATAACGGTTAGTTCATAATTATATTATAACCATATATCATTGTTTAGTGAAACCCGATATAGCGTACAACACATGCTATCGAAGAAGGTCACGATTGCGTGTAATGCAAGCCAAGTTAGGGTTGCGTGTAGTGCAAGACTCCATTGTTATTGCGTATAAACGAATCCAACCATATTTTATATATATATTGAATAGATATATATATATATATACACACACTCAATGTTGCGTAGAATAACTTCTATCAAACGAACTTGAAATTGTGTATAACACGAGCCAAGAATAGTGTTGCGTATACTGCAAGATAATACGGTGTTGCGTGTAGTGCAAGATAATTTTGGTGTATCGTACAACAGAATATATGAATGAAATTAAAAAAAAATGTATCTTATAAAATCTCGGGTTGTTACATTCTACCCCCCTTAAAATGAATTTCTCCCTCCAAATTCGTCGGGGTTATAAATCGTTTACTATTCATAGAAACCCACATTGTAAAAAGGAATACTAAAACTTAATTTTAAAAACTAATGTATGAAATGTAACGATTACCCAAAGTAACTCATCCCTGGGTTTCCATATAGGAGAACATAGGTTAAAATATGGACATGGAAGAAAAATCTAACCATCAAGTTCTGATGCAGAGTGGTAGAGAACATGGATATAAAAAAGCCAACAATCACAAAGCCATAAATTTGTGATGATCTAAGGTACCATCTGATTCATCGGATATAAGAGCACTAGGACAACATTTTTGGTTTTCAATATCATTTCCCTAAAGTTGATGAATTAAAAGAAACACTTACATGATTTTCATAAAATCTAACTATTGTTCGTGAATTGAACAATTTCCACTTCATCTCTTAAAGAAATGAAGTAGTGTTTGTTATTCGTGAATCGTTAGCAGATCATGTGATAGAATTATGGGTCATTCCATCTATCTCATACAAAAGGTTAGAAAAATTTATCAAAAATACATAAGTCCATCTATAGTGAGATTAATCATATATGGTACCTAAAATGGACTTATAAATCATATATCATACTTCTTAATATAATAAAACTAGTTTCTACTATACATGGAATTCCTGTAGGCCAGTGGTAGGTGATAAAGGTTTGTCGCACTTCGGTTGTGGGTTCAATTCCCACAGGATTGTCCGATGCGATGGGTTGTCACACGTCCTGCAGGTTGTCCTTTTTCTAAAACTATATTACTATAACATCCCATCAATAATATCGAAAAAAGTTCTATCCTTTAGCAATACTAACTTATGTCCAACATAATCCATTTCAATCTTTAGGATTATCCATAATATTGCAGTCCACTGTCATATTATAGTGAAAACGATTACCAGAGATTTCATATAACAAGCATGTTAATACCATCGTTGATCCCCATATATCATAAGATATGTCTTGTTGGTCACATTAGAAACATTAGAAGGCCTTAATATTGTATTCTTTTGAAAAATGAATACCCATTGGTTCTTAGTGAAAACACGAGTGCTGTCAGAAGTTAACTCTTTCCACATACCAATACCCCGAAATTCTATATACTCAAACCATGATATAACTATTTCCTTATATCAGTCATGATCTCATGAATGCTGTAAAAAATTTCATTTTCTCCTTATCCCTTCATTATGCACATATCAACTTCTTTCCAAAAATATCTCCATCACTTTCCATGGTTACCGAAGCCATATTCTTATGGAAAACCATAATGTACCAATATATAGGTATTCCAATATACCATAAAAGTACCTGAACAAAATTATTTTGGAATACCAATACATAAACACTTCTAACCATCATATTCAATGATTGTCATGGAAAAATTCCTTCCTTGATTTAGATGTAACCTCTTAGGTCAGGGCATTGAGTTGTGTAATGCCCATGTTCTCCACAGATAAGACATTGAACTCTATAACAGTCTATCACTCTATGACCCTTTTCTCCACACAGATAACATCTATCCCTCCATTTGAGGTATTTTTCAAGGTTCTTCTTCCATTCTTTAGAAATCTCAATCTTCCTTTCTTTATGATCCTCACTATGTGAACATGTATAAAATTCCATATTCCTCTTATTTGATGACTTATAAATACCACTAAATTTCACCTTGTTAATCATATGTCGCGATGACTGATTCAACATAATCACAATGTCATTCTCGCTAGGCATTACACAATTTCGTTGCTCATAGTCACCAATTTGTCCATTGAATTCAATGTTAACCGAATTCCTTCTGGTTCCCTCCATTGACTAAAACATAAAAAGAATTCTGTGAGAGACAAAAATCATGCTAGGGAAAACAACATAATAAAGGGGGAGTACCATCAATATCTAACATCTTAGGTTTAATTCTAAGAACATTAGCACAATTCTAGGACTATAACCTATGCGTATACTTAACCTTAGGGACATCCCTAGACATACCTTAGAAATATCTCTAGGGATCTCACTAAAGTTCTCGCATCCTATTTTCCAAAGGTTGACTAAACCTTTCCTCTAATACCAACTGTAGAGACCCGAATCTTGACGTACATGGACAACACATTACTTTTGCGGAATAATTAATACATAACAAAATTCAAAACTCATGGACTGTAATAGTTTAGTGTCTTTGGAAACTCGGAACGTAATCTTCTAATCGTGGTGAAAGATCTTCAATATATCTCATAAAGATCTTCCCCATATGTTTTCTTACCTAAAACATTTCTTTATATCCTTGGGAAAAGAAAACATATAAAGGGTGAGCTCGAATGCTCAGTAAGGGTAAGCATGTATAAAATAAAACAAACTATATACATTTGAACTTAAAAACATGAACATAATGTTTAAACATCAAGATCTTGAGCAATGAAATAAAACATGGCAATACGTAAGGAATAGATCATAAAGAAACATTAATCCTGATAAAAAAGCATGGGAATAAAACATTTAATTGTGGAAAAACATTATGATTTCCATAGTAGCCAAGGCATTGCTGCCAAGACCATCTTAGTAGACAAAGTCCCTTTCTGAATCTAGTTCACTCCTCATTTCAATCCTGTAACACTGAATCGGATTAACTTACCGTTCCAGCCATGTCTATCTCATGAGATATAAATCTTTACCCAATTCATTGGAGGGATATATAGGTCGCACCCATTTCATAATGAAATCATTCTTACTTGTGCCACAAAATAAACTTGAAACATTCATCATAACCCAAAGAATAAAATTGGTTTCATAAAAATCATCCCATCATCACATAATCCATATAAAACAAATAGATATATCAACATAACAAAAGTGAAACCATGTAAATCATAGGGAAATTATACTTGAAACATTCACATATAATGTCATCTTAGATGGAAAAATGGTTTTGATAAAACACTTGAAATTAATTCTTGAGGAAAATATCCTTTCTTCTTCAAAATCAATATCTTTTCACAATATGTCATGCAATTTTAAAAGAAAGTGATTTTTTTGAAAATAATCATGAAATATTTTGGAGGAAGCTTCATGAAAAAAATGCTTTATAAAACCATAAAAATCCTTTCATGCCGTATAAGTTAAAAAAACATTCTCCTCGTACTTTTTTCAGAAAAGTCAAAAAGTACCTCGTAACGTAAAAAAATAGAAAGATTCCTTACATATCATGTAGTAAAATAAAAAATGGGTAAAAATGACATTAAACATATATAAAAATACTTTTATAAAACATGGACTTGGATGATAACAATAACCCAAGAAATTACAAACGAATAAACGATCTCGGATAAGAACGAGATTGGAGAAGTTATCCCTTACCGTACGTCTGATATGCTTCATATGTATCCGAACCTCCTATATAATGATTTAAATAATGTCATTGACTTATTAAAGAATCATATTCATTGTTATGATATCATATATGATTCAATTATGACTTTATATTACCCATTATTTGGAAAATTAATGTTAAAGTAGCGTTTTGGGTAAAATCATCTTATTTATCGTACGTGTTTGGACTTGTTGTTATTGATGTTATTATTACTTATATCATGATTTACTTACTTCAAAAATGCAAATCATGATTTATATATCATATAAATTCATTATATATCCAGAATATACAAGAATTTATAATAGTACATAACATATGGAGGTAAGAAATGAAACACACCGTTCATGGAGACAGTAAGTCGTACGTACGCATGAACGCTACTTTCATTTCTATTTATTATTTTAATGGAATAAAAACATAATTATACATAGGTATATTATAATTCCAGTATAATATCATATATAATATCTTTAAACACATCCTTTATACATCCCACATAAGGTATTAACGAATCACATCACTTTGAGGGGGCGGTAGTCCACACTTCCTCAAATGAGATTATCATATTTAAACGACTATGGAAACCGTAAAGGCTTGATATAATTGGGGAGTAAAGAAGAATAAGGAAATCATAAACATAATATATATTATATATAAATACAGTGCCATCATAATGTCCACCATGATAGGTGGTAGGAGAAAATCGAACAATCATCGTTTCGTGAGGCGTTAGTTTGCCATCACAGAAACATGATGTTCCTCATCCATTAGATCGAGGTGTGTGTAAGTGTACTTAGAATACCTCTCATAACAACATAATAGTATATTTAGGACATTTGTGTTGTTACAAAATAAATTATTAAAAAGATTTTAGTGTTTGGGGAAGTAAAATAAAAGAAAACAACTTAAGAGAAATGGTTACCTTTAATTTTGGTAACTTCCTTTGGTTTGAACCAAAGGGACTTCTTGGAGAGTCTTCTGACAAATGTAAGGCTTCAAGGTGGAGGATATGGATGTATGGAGCTTAGTTGGGCAGAGTTTGGACGACCAAAAAGGCTTGAGAGGTGTGAGGAATTTCATAGAAGTGGTCTCCTTTTATAAGGGAGAGGAGGGGATTTTTAGGAAAGTGTGAAAAAATTATTTTATTATAAACATATCTTTGATTTCAAGAGGTCCAAAACACATTAATGTCGAAGATAAGATGCCTAATATTCGAAATAAAATCATCCAATTGGAATTGGACAGGTTTTGGATGATATTTTAATCATTATAATCTTATTTATTTAAATCATTTATTAATGAGGTAAACACTACATCATTATTTTGTCATAAATAATTTAATTAATTTGATGTCTAAAAATTATTAAAAAAATACCATGATGTAGGGAATCTTTTTATATTTCCAAATAATTTTTTATAGTTGAAAATATAACTTATATAACCCATTATAAAAATTAATTACTAAAAGATTTTTGTTAAAGTCAATTTTGTCTTTACATTAAATTAATTAATCCAAATTGTCATTTTCACTTCCAAGGGGCTCATTAGGGTCCGAAAATCGGCCCAAGGATGCCCATGGTCGTCCAATACTCATAAAATAAGTTTAGTACAAGTTTCAATGAAATTTTGAATTATTATAAAATTATTTTAACCTTGAATTACCCTATTTACCTTTAACCGCAGTAAATAAAAATTACCGTAGTTACTATTCATAATATAAAAATAATAAAAGTAACCTATTAAAAAAATTTGGATCCACTGATTCCAAATATAGAATCCATTTTTCAAAATTCAAAACACCGAAGTTGCAGTAATTAATTTAAAATTAATCCCATTGTTAAGCGAATAGGTTTTAAAAGTTAAACCATTGCCAAAGATTGAATTGATTTAGCCAATGAATTCAATGTAAAATCAATGATAATGACATATAGTATATTAAATGCTAAAAATATATTCTATTTATACTTTAAAACCATTCAATATTATATTTTAACCATATAAATTATTACGATGAAAAAAGTTGTTTTTAATTAAAATATAGCGTGTTTTTACTATTCATTAAAATATGAAAGTTATCAGAATAATATGAAAATTTCATACAAAGTAAATTTTTATATCCTGATTCCAAATAATAATTTTATTTTGTCAAATTGAACTTATAAACATTTCAAAAACTAGATTTAATGTGGGTGCGCCATCAAAAGGCGGCAAAACTGCATTTTTTGAAAAATACTTATTTTACCCAAAAAATTTATTTTGTTCTCATAAAATGTTCTAGAAAATATGTAAGATGAATAATAATGTTAGAAAATTCAAAATTTAGTTAATACTATTCATAACGGCTAGTTCATAATTATATTATAACCATATATCATTGTTTAGTGAAACCCGATATTGCGTACAATAGAAGCTATCAAAGAAGGTCGCGATTGCATGTAATGCAAGACAAGTTAGGGTTGCATGTAGTGCAAGACTCCATTTTTGTTGAGTATAACAGAATCCAATCATATTTTATTTACACATTGAATATATATGTATATATACACACACACTCAATGTTGCGTAGAATAAATTCTATCAAATGAACTTTAAATTGTGTGTAACACGAGTCAAGAATAGCGTTGCGTATACTGTAGGATAATACGGTGTTTCATGTAGCGCAAGATAATATTGGTGTATCTTACAACAGAAGATATGAATGAAATTAAAATGAATGTATCTTATAAAATCTAGGGTTGTTACATTCTACCCCCCTTAAAATGAATTTCTCCCTCGAAATTTGTTGGGATTATAAATCGTTTACTATTCCTAGAAACCCACATCGTAAAAAGGAATACTAAAACATAATTCTAAAAACTAAAGTATGAAATGTAACGATTACCCTAATTAACTCATCACTGGGTTTCCATATAAGAGAACATAGGTTAAAATATGGACATGGAAGAAAAATCTAACCATCAAGTTCTGATGGAGAGTGGTAGAGAACATGGCTATAAAAATGCCAACAATCACAAAGCCATAAATTTGTGATGATCTAAGGTACCATCTGATTCATCAGATATAAGAGCACTAGGACAACATTTTTGGTTTTCAATATCATTTTCCTAAAGTTGATGAATTAAAAGAAACACTTACAGGATTTTCGTAAAATCTCACTATTGTTCGTGAATTGAACAATTTCCACCTCATCTCTTAAAGAAATGAAGTAGAGTTTGTTATTTGTGAAGCGTTAGCAGATCATGTGATAGAATTATGGGTCATTCCATCTATCTCAAACAAAAGGTTAGAAAAAGTTATAAAAAACACATAAATCCATATATAGTGAGATTAATCATATATGGTTACTAAAATGGACTTACAAATCATATATCATACTTCTTAATATAATAAAACTAGTTTCTACTATACATGGACTTCCTGTAGGCCAGTGGTAGGCGATAAAGGCCTGTCGCACTTCGGTTGTGGGTTCAATTCCCACAGCCTTGTCCGATGCGATGGGTCGTCGCACGTCCTGCAGGTTGCCCTTTTTCTAAAACTACATTTCTATAACACCCCATCAATAATATCGAAAAAAGTTCTATCCTTAAGCAATACTAACTTATGTCCAACATAATCCATTTCAATCTTTAGGATTCGCCATAATATTGCAGTCCATTGTCATATTATAGTGAAAATGATTACCAGAGATTTCATATAACAAGCATGTTAATACCATCGTTGATCCCCATATATCATAAGATATGTCTTGTTGGTCACATTCGAAACGTTCGAAGGCCTTAATCATATATTCTCTTGAAAAATGAATACCCATTGGTTTTTAGTGAAAACATGAGTGCTGTCAAAAGTTAACTCTTTCCACATACCAAAACCCAAAAATTCTATATACTCAAACCACGATATAACTATTTCCTTATATCAGTCATGAGCTCATGAATACTGTAAAAAATTTATTTTCTCCTTATCCCTTCATTATGCGCATATCATCTTCTTTCCAAAAATATCTCCATCACTTTCCATGGTTACCGATGCCATATTCTTATGGAAAACCACAATGTACCAATATATAGGTATTCGAATATACCATAAAAGTACCTGAACAACATTATTTTGGAATACCAATACATAAACACTTCAAACCATCCTATTCAATGATTGTCATGGAAAAAATCCTTCCTTGATTTAGATGTAACCTCTCAATTCAGGGCATTGAGTTGGGTAATGCCCATGTTCTCCACAGATAAGACATTGAACTCCATAAAAGTCTATCACTCTATGGCCCTTTTCTCCACACAGATAACATCTATCCCTCCACTTGAGGTATTCTTCAAGGTTCTTCTTCCATTATTTAGAAATCTCAATCTTCCTTTCTTTATGCTCCTCACTATGTGAACATGTATAAAATTACATATTCCTCTTATTTGATGACTAAGGAATACCACTAAATTTCACCTTGTTAATCATATATCGTGATGACTGATTCAACATAATCACAATGTCTTTCTCTCTAGGCATTAAACAATTTCATTGCTCATAGTCACCAAATTGTCCATTGGATTCAATGTTAACCGAATTCCTTCTGGTTCCCTCCATTGACTAAAACATAAAAAGAATTCTATGAGAGGAAAAAATCATGCTAGTGAAAACAACATAATAAAGGGGGAGTACCTTCAATATCTAACATCTTAGGTTTAATTCTAAGATCATTAGCACAATTCTAGGACTATAACCTATGCGTATACTTAACCTTAGGGACATCCCTAGACATACCTTAGAAATATCTCTAGGGATCTCGCTAAAGTTCTCGCATCCTAGTTTCCAAAGGTTGACTAAACCTTTCCTCTGATACCAACTGTAGAGACCTGAAGCTTGATGTACATGGACAAAACATTACTTTTGCGGAATACTTAATACATAACAAAATTCAAAACTCAAGGACCGTAATAGTTTAGTGTCTTTGGAAACTCGGAACGTAATCTTCTAATTATGGTGAAAGATTTTCAATATATCCCATAAAGATCTTCCCCTTATGTTTTCTTACCTAAAACTTTTCTTTAAATCCTTGGGAAAAGAAAACATATAAAGGGTGAGCTCAAATGCTCAGTAAGGGTAAGCATGGATAAAATAAAACAAACCATATACATTTGAACTTAAAAACATGAACACAATGTTTAAACATCAAGATCTTGAGCAATGAAATAAAACATGGCTATACGTAAGGCATAGATCATAAAGAAACATTAATCCTGATAAAATAGCATGGGAATAAAACTTGTAATTGTGGAAAAACATTATGATTTCCATAGTAGCCAAGGCATTGCTGCCAGGACCATCTTAGTAGACAAAGTCCCTTTCTGAATCGAGTTCACTACTCGTTTCAGTCCTGTAACACTGAACCGGATTAACTTACCGTTCCAGCCATGTCTATCTCATGATATATAAATCTTTACCCAAATCATTGGATGGAGATATAGGTCGCACCCATTTCATAATGAAGTCATTCTTACTTGTGCCACAAAATAAACTTGAAACATTAATCATAACCCAAAGAATAAAATGGGTTTCATAAACATCATCCCATCATCACATAATCCATATAAAACAAATGGATATATCAACATAAGAAAAGTGAAACCATGTAAATCATAGGGACATTATACTTGAAACATTCACATATAATGTCATCTTAGATGGAAAAATGGTTTTGATAAAACACTTGAAATGAATTCTTGATGAAAATATCCTTTCATCTTCAAAATCAATTTCTTTTCACAATACGTCATTCAATTTTAAAAGAAAGAGATTTCTTTAAAAATAGTCATGAAATCTTTTGGAGGAAGCATTATGAAAAAAAGGATTTATAAAACCATAAAAATCATTTCATGCCGTATAAGTTAAAAAAACCATTCTCCTCGTACTTTTGTCAGAAAAGTCAAAAAGTACCTCGTAACGTAAAAAATAGAAAGATTCCTTACATATCATGTAGTAAAATAAAAAATGGGTAAAAAGGACATTAAACATACATAAAAAAACTTTTATAAAACATGTAATTGGATGATAACAATAACCTGAGTAATTACATACGAATAAACAATCTCGGATAAGAACGAGATTGGAAAAGTTATCCCTTACCGTAGGTCCGATATGCTTCGTATGTATCTGAAACTTCTGTATAATGATTTAAATAATGTCATTGACTTATTAAAGAATCATATTCATTGTTATTATATCATATATGGTTCACTTATGACTTTATATTACCCATTCTTTGGTAAATTAAAGTTAAAGTAGTGTTTTGGGTAAAATCATCTTATTTATCGTATGAGTTTGGACTTGTTGTTATTGATGTTATTATTACATATATAATGATTTAATTACTTTTAAAATTTAAATAATGATTTATATATCATATAAATTCATTATATATCCAGAATATACAAGCATTTATAATAATACATAACATATGGAGGTAAGAAATGAAACACACCGTTCATGGAGACGGTAAGCCGTACGTACGCATGAACGCTACTTTCATTTCTATTTCTTATTTTAATGGAATTAAAACATAATTATACATAGGAATATTATAATTACATTATAATATAATATATAATATCATTAAACACATCCTTTATACATCCCACATAAGGTATTAACGAATCACATCACTTTGAGGGGGCGGTAGTCCGCACTTCCTCAAATGAGATTAACGTATTTAACGACTATGGAAACCGTAAAGGCTTGATATAATTGGGAATTAAAGAAGAATATGGAAATCATAAACATAATATATATTATATATAAATACAGTGCCATCATAATGTCCGCCATGAGAGGTGGTAGGAGAAAATCGAACAATCATCGTTTCGTGAGGCGTTAGTTTGCCATCACAGAAACAGTATGTTCTTCATCCATTATATGGAGGTGTGTGTAAGTGTAGTTAGAATCCCACTCATAAAAACATCCTAGTATATTTAGGATATTTGTGTTGTTACAAAATAAATTATTAAAAAGAGTTTAGGGGTTGGAGAAGTAGAATAAAAGAAAACAACTTAAGAGAAACTGTTACCTTTAATTTTGGTAACTTCGTTTGGTTTGAACCAAAGGGACTTCTTGGAGAGTCTTATGACAAATGTAAGGCTTCAAGGTGGAGGAGAGGGATGTAGGGAGATTAGTTGGTCAGATTTTGGACGAGCCAAAAGTCTTGAGAGGTGTGAGGAATTTCTTAGAAGTGGTCTCCTTTTATAAGGGAGAGGTGGGGCTCTTTAGGAAAGTGTGAAAAAATTATTTTATTATAAACTTATCTTTGGTTTCAAGAGTTCAGAAACACATTAATGTAGAAGATAAGATGACTCATATTCGAAATAAAATCATCCAATTGGAATTGGACAGGTTTTGGATGATATTTTAATCATTATAATCTTATTTATTTAAATCATTTTTTAATGAGGTAAACACTACATCATTATTGTGTCATAAATAATTTAATTAATTTGATGTATAAAAATTATTAAAAAAATACCATGATGTAGGGGATCTTTTTAGATTTCCAAATAATATTTATAGATGAAAATATAACTTATATAACCCCTCATAATAATTAATTACTAAAAGATTTTTGTTAAAGTCAATTTTGTCTTTACATTAAATTAATTAATCCAAATTGCCATTTTCACTACCAAGTGGCTCATTGGGATCCGAAAATCAGCCCAAGGATGCCCATGGTCGGCCAATAATCATCAAATAAGGTTAGTACAAGTGTCAAGGTAATTCTGAATTATTATAAAATTCTTTGAACCTTGAATTACCCTATTTACCTTTAACCGCAGTAAATAAAAATTACCGTAGTTACTATCCATAATATAAAAAAAATAAAAGTAACCTATTAACAAAATTTGGACCCACAAATTCCAAATATGGAATCCATTTTTCAAAATTCAAAACACCGAAGTTGCAGTAATTAATTTAAAATTAATCCTGTTGTTAAGCGAATAGGTTTTAAAAGTTAAAACATTGCCAAAGATTGAATTGATTTAACCTATGAATTCAATGTAAAATCAATGATAATGACATACATTATATTAAATTCTAAAAATATATTCTATTTATACTTTAAAACTATTCAATATTATATTTTAACCATATAAATTATTACGATGAAAAAAGTTGTTTTTAATTAAAATATAGCATGTTTTTACTATTCATTAAAAAAAGAAAGTTATCGGAATAATATGAAAATTTTATCCAAAGTAAATTTTTATATCCTGATTCCAAAGAAGAATTTTATTTTGTCAAATTGAACTTATAAACATGTCAAAAACTAGATTTAATGTGGGTGCGCCATCAAAAGGCGGCAAAACTGCATTTTTTAAAAATACTTATTTTACCCAAAAAATTTATTTTGTTCTCATAACATGTTCTAGAAAATATGTAAGATGAATAATAATATTATAAAATTCAAAATTTAGTTAATAATATTCATAAAGGCGAGTTCATAATTATATTATAACCATATATCATTGTTTAGTGAAACCCGATATTGCGTACAACACAAGCTATCGAAGAAGGTCGCGATTGCGTGTAATGCAAGGCAAGTTAGGGTTGCATGTAGTGCAAGACTCCATTGTTGTTGAGTATAACAGAATCCAACGATATTTTATTTATACATAGAATATATATATATATATATATATACACTCAATGTTGCGTAGAATATCTTCTATCAAATGAACATGAAATTGTGTGTAACACGATCCAAGAATAGTGTTGCGTATACTGTAGGATAATACAGTGTTGCATGTAGCTCAAGATAATCTTGTTGTATCATACAACAGAAGATATGAATGAAATTAAAAAGAATGTATCTTATAAAATCTCAGGTTGTTACATTCTACCCCCCTTAAAATGAATTTCGCTCTCAAAATTCGTTGGGGTTATAAATAGTTTACTATTCATAGAAACCCACATCGTAAAAAGGAATACTAAAACATAATTTTAAAAACTAAAGTATGAAATGTAACGATTATCCAAAGTAACTCATCACTGAGTTTCCATATAGGAGAACATAGGTTAAAATATGGATATGGAAGAAAAATCTAACCATCAAGTTCTGATTGAGAGTGGTAGAGAACATGGCTATAAAAAACCCAACAATCACAAAGCCATAAATTTGTGATTATATAAGGTACGATCTGATTCATCGGAAATAAGAGAACTAGGACAACATTTTTGGTTTTCAATATCATTTCCCCAAAGTTGATGAATTAAATGAAATAATTACATGATTTTCTTACAATCTCACTATTGTTCGTGAATTGAACAATTTTCACTTCATATCTTAAATAAATGAAGTTGTGTTTGTTATTTGTGAAGCGTTAGCAGATCATGTGATGGAATTATGGTTCATTCCATCTATCTCAGACAAAAGGTTAGAAAAAGTTATAAAAAATACATAAGTCCATCTATAGTGAGAATAATCATATATGGTTCCTAAAATGGACATATAAATCATATATCATACTTCTTAATATAATAAAACCAGTTTCTACTATACAGGGGCTTCCTGTAGGCTAGTGGTAGGCGATAAAGGCATGTCACACTTTGGTTTTGGGTTCGATTCCCACAGCCTTGTCCGATGCGATGAGTCTTCGCACATCCTGCAGGTTGTCCTTTTTCTAAAACTACATTACTATAACATCCCATCAATAATATCGAAAAAAGTTATATCCTTAAGCAATACTAATTTATGTCCAACATAATCCATTTCAATCTTTAGGCTTATCCATAATATTGGAGTCCATTGTTATATTATAGTGAAAACGATTACCAGAGATTTCATATAACAAGCATGCTAATACCATCGTTGATCCCCATATATCATAAGATATATCATGTTGGTCACATTACAAATGTTCGAAGGCCTTAATAATGTATTCTCTTGAAAAATGAATACCCATTGGTTCTTAGTGAAAACATGAGTGCTGTCAAAAGTTAACTCTTTCATCATACCAAAACCCCAAAATTATATATACTCAAACCATGATATAACTATTCCCTTATATCAGTCATGAGCTCATGAATACTGTCAAACATTTAATTTTCTCCTTATCCCTTCATTATGCGCATATCATATTCTTTCTAAAAAGATATCCATCACATTCCTTGGTTACCGATGCCATATTCTTATGGAAAACCACAATGTACCAATATATAGGTATTCCAATATACCATAAAAGTACGTGAACAACATTATTTTGGAATACCAATACATAGACACTTCAAACCATATTCTTCTATGATTATCATGGAATAAGTCCTTCCATGATTTAGATGTAACCTCTTAGGTCATGGCATTGAGTTGGGTAATGCCCATGTTCTCCACAGATAAGACATTGAACTCCATAACAATCTATCACTCGATGACCCCTTTCTCCACAAAGATAACATCTGTCCCTCCATTTGAGGTATTCTTAAAGGTTCTCCTTCCATTCTTTAGAAATATCAATCTTCCTTTCTTTATGCTCCTCACTATGTGAACATGCATAAAATTCCATCTTCCTCTGATTTGATGACTTAGGAATACCACTAAATTTCACCTTGTTAATATTATACCGCGATGACTGATTCGGAATAATCACAATATCTTTCTCTCTAGGAATTACAAAATTTCATTGCTCGTAGTCACCAAATTGTCCATTGGATTCAATGTTAACCGAATTCCTTCTAGTTCCCTCCATTTACTAAAACATAAAAAGAATTCTATGAGAGGAAAAAATCATTCTAGGGAAAACAACATAATAAAGGGGGAGTAACTTCAATATCTAACATCTTAGGTTTAATTCTAAGATCATTAGCACAATTCTAGGATTATAACCTATACGTATACTTAACCTTAGGAACATCCCTAGACATACCTTAGAAATATCTCTAGGGATCTCACTAAAGTTCTCGTATCGTAGTTTCCAAAGGTTGACTAAACCTTTCCTCTGATTCCAATTGTAGAGAACCTAAGCTTGACGTACATGGACAACACATTAATTTTTCGGAATACTTAATACATAACAAAATTCAAAACTCAAGGACTGTAATAGTTTAGTGTCTTTGGAAACTCAGAACCTAATCTTCTAATCATGGTGAAAGATCTTCAACATCTCCCATAAAGATCTTCCCCTTATGATTTATTTCCGAAAACCTTTCTTTATATCCTGGGGAAAAGAAAACATATAATGGGTTAGATCAAATTCTTAGTAAGGGTAATCATGGATAAAATAAAACAAACCATATATATTTGAACTTAAAAACATGAACACAATGTTTAAAAATCAAGATCTCGAGCAATGAAATAAAACATGGCAATACGTAAGGCATAGATCATAAAGAAACATTAATCCTGATAAAATAGCAAGGGAATAAAACTTGTAATTGTGGAAAAACATTATGATTTCCATAGTAGCCATGGAATTGCTGCCATGACCATCTTAGTGGACAAATTCCCTTTCTGAATCGACTTCACTCCTCATTTCAGTCCTGTAACACTGAACCAGATTAACTTACCATTCCATCCATGTCTATCTCATGAGATATAAATATTTACCCAATTGATTGGAGGGAGATATAGGTCCCACCCATCTCATAATGAAATCATTCTTACTTGTGCCACAAAATAAACTTGAAACATTCATCATAACCCAAAGAATAAATTGGGTTTCATAAACATCATCCCATCATCACATAATCCATATAAAACACACAGATATATCAATATAAGAAAAGTGAATCCATGTAAATCATAGGGACATTATACTTGAAACATACACATATAATGTCATCTTATATGGAAAAATGGTTTTGATAAAACACTTTAAATGAATTCTTGAGGAAAATATCCTTCTTCAAAATTAATTTCTTTTCACAAAACATCAAAAATTTTAAAAGAAAGAGATTTTTTTGAAAATAGTCATGAAATATTTTGGAGTAAGTTTCATGAAAAAAGGCTTTATAAAACCGTAAAAATCCTTTCATTCCGTATAAGTTAAAAAAAATATTCTCCTCGTACTTTTGTCAGAAAAGTCAAAAAGTACCTCATAACGTAAAAAAAGAACGATTACTTACATATCATGTAGTAAAAGACAAAATGGGTAAAAAGGAAATTAAACATACATAAAAAAACTTTTATAAAACATGGACTTGGATGATAACAATAACCCCAGTAATTACTTACGAATAAACAATCTCGGATAAGAACGAGATTGGAAAAGTTATCCCTTACCGTACGTCCGATATGCTTTGTATGTATCCGAACCTCCTGTATAATGATTTAAATAATGTCATTGACTTATTAAAAAATCATATTAATTGTTATGATATCATATATGGTTCAATTATGACTTTATATTTCCCATTCTTTTGTAAATTAATGTAAATGTAGCGTTTTGGGTAAAATCATCTTATTTATCGTACGTGTTTGGACTTGTTGATCTTGATGTTATTATTACTTATATCATGATTTACTTACTTAAAAAATGTAAATAATGATTTATATATCAAATACATTCATTATATATCCATCATATACAATCATTTATAATAGTACATAACATATGGAGGTAAGAAATGAAACGCACTGTTCATGGATACGGTAAGCCGTACGTACGCATGGCGCTACTTTCATTTCTATTTCTTATTTTAATGGAATTAAAACATAATGGTACATAGGTATATTATAATTCCAGTATAATATAATATATAATATCATTAACCACATCCTTTATACATCCCACATAAGGTATTAACGAATCACATCACTTTGAGGGGGCTGTAGTCCGCACTTCTCAAATGAGATTATCGTATTTACCAACTATGGAAACCGTAAAGGCATGATATAATTGGGAAGTAAATAAGCATAAGGAAATAATAAAAATAATATATATTATATATATATACAGTTCCATAATAATGGCCATCATGAGAGGCAGTAGGAGAAAATCGAACAATCATCGTTTCGTGAGGCGTTAGTTTGCCATCACAGAAACATTATTTTCTTCATCCATTAGATGGAGGTGTGTGTAAGAGTAGTTCTAATACTTCTCATAAAAACATCCTATTATATTTATTATATTGTTGTAGTTAAAAAATAATGGATTAAAAAGAGTTTAGGGGTTGGAGAAGTCGAATAAATGAAAACAACTTAAGAGAAACGATTACCTTTAATTTTGGTAACTTCCTTTGGTTTGAACCAAAAGGACTTCATGGAGGGTCTTCTGCCTAATGTAAGGCTTCAAGGGGGAGGAGATGGATGTAGTGAGATTATTTGGGCAGAGTTTGGACGAGCCAAAAGGCTTGAGAGGTGTGAGGAATTGCATAGAAGTGGTCTCCTTTTATAAGAGAGAGGAGGGGCTCTTTAGGAATGTGTGAAAACATTATTTTATTATAAAATTATATTCAGTTTCAAGAGGTCTAAAACACATTAATGTCGAATATAATATGACTCATATTAGTAATAAAATTATCCAATTAGAATTGGACAGGTTTTGGATGATATTTTAATAATTATAATCTTATTTATTTAAATCATTTATTAATGAGGTAAACACTACATCAATATTGTGTCATAAATAAATTAATTTATTTGATGTCTAAAAATTATGAAACAAATACCATGATGTAGGTAATATTTTTATCTTTCCACAGAATATTTATAGTCGATAATATAACTTATATAACCCCTTATAAAAATTAATTACAAAAAGATTTTTGTTAAAGTCAATTTTTTCTTTACATTAAATTAATTAATCCAAATTGTCATATTCACTATAAATTGGCTCATTGGGGTCCCAAAATCGGCCCAAAGATGACCATGGTCGTCCAATACTCATCTAATAATGTTAGGACAAGTGTCAAGGTAATTTTGAATTATTATAAAATTCTTTTAACCTTTAATTACCCTATTTACCTTTAACCGCAGTAAATAAAAATTACCGTAGTTACTATTAACAATATAAAAAAAATAAAAGTAACCTATTAACATAATATCGAACCAATGATTCCAAATATGGAATCCATTTTTCAAAATTTAAAACACCAAAGTTTCAGTAATTAATTTCAAATTAATCCCGTTGTTAAGCGAATAGGTTTTAAAAGTTAAAACATTGCAAAAGATTGAATTGATTTAACCTATGAATTCAATGTAAAAACAATGATAATGACATAAAATTATATTAAATGGTAAAAATATATTCTATTTATACATTAAAACCATTCAATATTATAATTTAACCATATAAATTATTACGATGAAAAAAGTAGTTTTTAATTAAAATATAGCGTGTTTTACTATTCATTAAAATATGAAAGTTATCAGACTAATATGAAAATTTTATCCAAAGTAAATTTTTATATTCTGATTCCAAAGAAGAATTTTATTTTGTCAAATTGAACTTATAAACATGTCAAAAACTAGATTTAATGTGGGTGCGCCATCAAAAGGAGGCAAAACTGCATTTTTTGAAAAATACTTATTTTACCCGAAAAATTTATTTTGTTCTCATACCATGTTCTAGAAAATATTTAAGATGAATAATAATGTTATAAATTTCATAATTTAGTTAATACTACTAATAAAATCTCATTCATAATAATATTATAACCATATATCATTGTTTAGTGAAACCCGATATTGCGTACAACACACTCTATCTAAGAAGGTCGTGATTGCGTGTAATGTAAGCCAAGTTAGGGTTGCGTGTAGTGAAAGACTCCATTGTTGTTGCGTATAACAGAATCCAACCATATTTTATTTATACATTTAATATATATATATACACTCAATGTTGCGTAGAATAATTCCTATCAAACGAATTTGAAATTGTGTGTAACACGAGACAAGAATAGTGTTGTGTATACTGAAAGCTAATACGGTGTTGTGTGTAACGCAAGATAATCTTGGTGTATCATACAACAGAAGATATGAATGAAATTAAAAAGAATATATCTCATAAAATCTTGGGTTGTTACAAACTCTCATATAGTTCGACTCCAAATTCTGGATACGAACTCTCATATAGTTCCACTCCGAATTTTGGACTCTGAACTCTTACTAGTTCGATTACGAACTCTTACTAGTTAGATTCCGAATTTCGATGAGTTAGACTCCGAACTTCTATCAGTTAGACTCTGAACTTTGTAAGTTGAGATTCTGAATTCTAGTGAATCCAGAATCCGAATTTCCTTAGAAATCTAGACTCCGGATTTCCACAGAATTCAGGTTCTGAATTCCTATAAAACAGAATCCGAATATCTCTTTATTATAGACTCTGAATTCCATTTTGGTTAGAATATGAAATTTTATTTTCTTACATTCCAAACTTCAGTTTTTCTTATACTTATACTTGTTTCATTACAAAACTATGTCCAACTTTCAGTTACACATATTTTGTTATAAAACGATGTCGTCCATTCTGTTTCTAACTAACCGTTGGTTAAGTGATACATGTACATGTCCCTCCTAAATATAAGGAAAATATGACCGTTGGAGGAGGGAGCTGACCATTGGATCTTCGCCTATAAATATGAGCTCATTTGGAAAGAAGTGACAACTTTTGGAATTTTGGTAATCAGATTCTCCTGAAGTGATTTCTAGAGAGAGAAGCTCTTATCAAATCTCATGCTTCGTGCAGAAAGTTTGAACGACTTGCTCAAACATTGACCTATGCAGATTGATTCGTGCGACTCCGATTGTTGGTGATTATAATCGAGGGCTTTCGGGGATAGGAAGACAGAGGTTCCAACACCTTGAAGTTGAGGGCTTCCTTGCTGAGGAAGAGAGAGGTTCCAACTACCTTGAAGTTGAGGGCTTGTGGGGATAGCAAGAGAGAGACTCCGATCTTCGTATCGAGGGCTTACCTTGGTGTGGGTAAGATAGAATTTCCTGAAAGTATAAATCAAGGGACCTTTATCCAAGGTTATTGGATATCCTTCTCTTTGGGTTAAAATAGTTATTGTTCATTACTTGCAGTTTTACTACTTTTTTTCCGCTGTATTTTGTATTGTAAGGAAAGTATAACCTTTTTATATTTCCTTACACTTTTAATCTTATTTAGTTAGATTCTATATGCTTTAAGGTAGAATCTCATATTGTAAACTTTTGTTAAGTTTGATTTTCCAGATCCATATTTCCGGAACCTGTTTTTCGGAATCACTTTCTAGATTTAAGAAAGTGTATAGAACCTGAAGTTTGTAACTTCATACATTTTCCCAATAATATAATTGGTGTTAGAGGTGTTGTGAATTTTCTTAGTTTAAATTTGTTAAACATAGATCTTTCCTTGTTTAAGGAAATTTTTAATGTGTACAATTCACCCCCCTCTTGTATATTGAGCATCTACATCATTATTTCAACCCTACATATATGATACTTGTTCTTAGTGTGATGTTTTCCATATCCCGATAATCAATGAAGAGTCAGATTGATCCATCTTTATCTTTCAAAAAAATAACATGTTCAACCCAATGTGATACACTTGTATGGAAGAATACGTTTTCAAGGATTTTTTTATTCTTCTTCAATTATTTTTACTCAATCAGGTTCATTCTGTAGTACATCTTTGAAATTCATGTGGCACCAGGTATGAGTTATTTTGATAACTAAACTTCATTTTTTGGTGGAAGTCAAATTAATTCTTATTTAAATACATCAAACAATTATCAAATTAAAGCCATATAATCAATTTTTATTTTTCTATCCAAGAATTTGAGAAAAAACCCCTTCTGAATGGGAATTGAGACCCATGCATTAAATGTATTCTTAATTAGAAGTTAATACTTAAATTATAATTATAGATGATCACAGGTTGGTTTTTAATGTAAAAAGTGTATTTTCTACCTTTTAAATTGATGTGAACCATATGGAAAGATTGAAAATACTTGCATTAAGGACATAAAAATAAACTAGATGGAGAATAAAAAGATTTTAGAGAAAAACATTCCCTTAAACTTCAACAAGAGAGGAAACATAGACTTGTGATATGACCATCATTACATTATGAGTTTTTACTACTAATTTAACATGTAATCGGTAGAGTGACATCCTAAACCCTTAAAAAAATTCATTTTATATAAAATAATCATAGATCTGATGTTAAATAATACATTATTAGTTCTAGAGTGAATTGTATGTGTACCTTTAACAACTTTTTTATCATTACCTTAATAAGAAATGGAAATCACATGATATTTTCTTTTGAAATATGGCTTAAGAGGTCGCTGTAATTAACCCTTGGGTTTGGCCACCAGTTGGCATAATTCCCATTCTCCTACACTCAAAGCACTGAAGTGTGGGAGGTGCATTATATTCAACTTTCTATCTATTTTAACCATTATATAACTTTATCCAACCACATTGGTTGTCAAAATATTAATGGCTATCTTTACGACACATACCACATTTTATACATCCCTTAAAAAAATTTCATCTATGATTCCTTTCACATATTGAGATTAAAGGAAATATCATATTATTTTATCCCTAGTTCATAGATTTACCTATCAATACCATTATTCTCTTCATATCAAACCCATGGGATTTATGTGTAACTGCGGCCTCCATTTTGACCTTAATGCCTCATTGAAAAAATTATTCATAGCTAAAAAAGTATCTTATGGATAATTCCCTTAAGAGACATGTATTCTGGGAACTGAAGTATCAATCAACATTACTTTCAAGATGAATGATAATTCTAGAAGTACACCTTATAATTCATGTAAAATTAGTCTAACATGGACCAATCAATTCATCATCACTTTGATTTTAAGTCAAGTAACGCCTTCACCACCTTCATAAGAAGAAAACAAGGAATGTTCTTATTGAAAAACAAGTTCTTCAACTTGTCCCAATCAATGGGGTTAATTTCATCTTATTGCCTCATATTCTTTATTAGAGTTTACCACAAGTCCGATTCACCTTATTAATAATGAATAGACATAATACCTTTATCTTTTTCTGAACATTTGAGAATGAAAAATATCATTTACATGGTATTGATCCATTCTTCATCCACCAGAGGATTATAAGGCACACTAAAAGAGGGTGGGAATTTCCTCATTAAAAAATCAATAGTATGTTGTTCCTTTCTTTTCTCATTTGTGAGTCTAGTATAACTCATAGATTGGGAATGTATTATGAGCATAGAATTAATATTTTTCATTACATCTCACATAGTGTTATGTTTCTCAAGAGAAAAGTCTTTGAATTTTCCATCTCATTCTGTATAAAATCAGTTCTGTTAGGTTCCATCGATTGAATGAAACCAAAAAGCATAGTATAAGAATCAATTATCATTTTAAGGAACCACATAATCATGGAAAAAAACTAATGTGATCTATAAATCGTGATACATTATTTTTTAATATATTAAACCTTATGTTCATACTAGGTCATTCATGGTCATCATCCATTTAAATCCTTCATGGTAGTTAATAACGAGTTTTGAAATTCTCAAAGAATATCCCCTAAGAGAGAAAAACCTAGTGTGTAGTAAGTCCCACTATCAAGCACCAGTTTCCGATTGAGTCTCACTCAGAATGTTATTTTTTGTAGTTTTTAACCCTATATAAAAATATTATAGAACCAAATATACTTGTAATATCTAGAAAAGGATGTAATTTATTAGAACCCACAAACTATATTCTTTACCAAAATTATAGGACATTTTCATATACTTTGACTCACCCTTAGAGATATCCTTATACATGTCCAAAGGGATCTCACTATGTTTTTCTCATCCATGTTTCTGAAGGTTAACTAAAACTTTTATCTGATACTAATTATTGAACCCCATGATTAACTTAAATTGAAATTATATAATTTTTCTCGAATATTTATTACATTACACCAACACATTCCCAAAGACTGTATTAGTTCAGTTCGTTTAAAAAAATGAAAACATAAACACTGGTCCAGAAGTGAACTAAATCATACCTCACATTGTTCTTCATAACTATCACCCCTTTGAGATACATCATACATAATACATATCTTCATAACCTAGGGAATGAAAATATAATGAAGGGAGATCTCATATGCTATGTAAGGTTAATAAAGGGATATACATATGTATAATCATGAGAATAAGGATGTGAGAACATGAAAATAACAATATAATATCATTCCCTACATATCAAATATAGAAATTTTGGGTGATGAAAAAAATACTGGCAGTAATAATACATGAATCAGAATGTATTCAAAAATAATAATCGATGTGAGTATAACTTAGTTACAAGACATATAGTTGTGAAAAACACAATAACTTGTAAAATGATTATAATAAGTGTCAAGTTTTACAACCATGGCTATCATAGTGGAACGAGTTCACTCCCCAAACCATCTTATTAGTCAAGATTCACTCCCAAGACCATCTTAAAAGAAAATGTCCTAGAAAAAACTATGCTCACTACACATTCCATCCATGTCTATCCCATGATATATAAATATTTACCAAATTCATTAGAGGGAGATATAGGTCCCACCCATCACATAGTGAAATAATACATATGTTTTCCACAAGATCATATAAATTCATCATATCAAAACCCATTAAGTAAAATGATTATCATAAAAATTTCATCATATCATAAACCAAGAAAGTAAGTGGGTTTCATAAGCATATAACTTTTGTAAGAGAAATGAGTTTCATTAGAAAATAACTCATGGAAGAGAAATGGGCTTCATAGACATCATCCCATAAAAAAATTAACCATTGAGATAAATAATGTGAATGGTAACCTTGGATCATATCCTTCATGAGGCACGAGTAATACAAAAAAAATTCACCTTAAATGTAAAATAATTTTTTAAAAAATTTTAAAAATTTCTGAATGAAAAAAACATTTTTGAGTTGAAGTAATTTTTTAATAAATAGACCATTTTGAAAATTTTTCTCATTGAAAATAATTTTGGGAAATTAATAAGTAATATTTGAGTTAATGACTTTTCATGAAATTTTAATACTCTATTCATGTAATACATGTAATAACTAAAGTTCCTTTCACATTTTTATAAAAATGTGAATGGGAATTTTTTTGGAATATTATATGAAGATTACATTCGTTTTTTCAAAAATTCAAACAAGGGTAATGGTGTCTTTTAAAAATTATAGGATTTTAGTAATTTTTTTGATTTTTTATAGAAAATATGGTTCTAACACCTCAAAATTGGAGTCTATTAATATTGTATTCAATATCATGTATGAAAAATGAATTCATGTGTATAATGGAATATAATACTTGAATACTTTAAAATATATTTACTATTTTATATAGATATGATATATTCTATATTTGTTTGTGACACGAAACCCCAAGTTTAAAAAATTTATATATTAACTTGATACATTAACATATGAAATATATATGATATATTATATAACTTTTAATGCATGAGACATTAAGTTATCTTGAATCACTGGTAAGAGAGACCTTCCTTGACAGTTTGTGTTACACGCAAGATTCAATTTCACCAAATAACATTGTAATATTAAAATATTATTATGTAATATAATACGATATAAAATAGCCACTAAATTATTAGTTATGAATATTAATAACTAACTTTTTAAAATTATGGTTTACACTAATATTAAATGAATTCACTAGTTTCCAATTAATGATAAACAAATATAAGAACCAATTTAATATAAAAAATATTATTATGCTTCCAAATGAGTTTTATCATAATAATCATAATTAATTACAATTATTTAACTATTTTAAAGAAATTTTTTTGTTATATATTAAATCAAATATTTTTTTATATTCATCCATTAGGCTTGACATTCCTAAGATAAGAAAAAACACTATTTTACACATAAAAACATATATTTTTATTAAGGTGTTATTACAACCTTATAACAGAGAGACCATTTTAAATACATTTTTTTTTGAAAATTTTATAAATTTAATACTTCAAAATAAACATTATATTTGGAATTAAAATATAAAAATTTTCTTATGGTGAATTTTTTGTATTTTTCTCTGAAGATTCTTTTTTAATGAATAGTAAAAAATACAGAATTTAAGTTTAAAATAGATTTTTCATCATATTTATTTTAAGGATAAATTAAAATTTTAATTGGTTTTAAAGTTTAATTAGATCATAATATTATAAGTTAAATCAATTTTTTTAAATTGGATCAATTTCTCATTAAAATTGGATGTTAAAACATATCATTCATTTTATAGTTTTAACTTTAACAACTTGCACTGTCGTCTCACATATGAGATAAATTTTAAATTAATTTCTTCCAATTATATGATTATAATTTTTAAAAATGGATTAAATATTTGGAATAAGAAAAATTTATAATTTATAATAAGACAAAATTTGTTTTTGATGAAAACTATTAGTGAAAGTAATTTAAATTAATTACAATTATTAAGGTAAATTTAAGCATATCAAAGGACTAAACATTTTACTTAGGGACCCAAATGACCTATACACTTGTCCAACACAAATTTTATAGAGATAATTCATCCATTAACCTTTATTTATTTATTTTTTTTTGCTTCATAAGGCTTTATTATGTATAAACGTCGGTACACCTAACTTGTTTTAAAAAATACCAAGTGAGTCTTTTTTCCTCCCTTATAAAAGATAACGACCTCTCCCCATTCTTCACACCTCACAAAAAACTTTCGTTCTTCCATGATATACCCATATAGATTCCAAAAATCCTTCTCCTAGATCTTGAATCCTTCATTTTGGAAAAAAACTTAAATGTAATCCTTTTGGTACAAACCAACCGAAATAGTTATCCGATTAATAGGTAATGTCATCTCTCAATATCTCAATCTTCATTTCAACTATTCACCACCTAAAATCTATTTTTTATATTACTATAAACAAAAAAATATAGTCAATATATTAGGATAATTTTATATAATTACTTATACATATACCTATACACACATCCATCTAATGGATAATAACATATTGTTTCGGTGTACGGAGAACTACTGCCTCAGGGAATGATGATTGCTAATTTTTTTACTTTTACACATATCATGGTTTAAATTATGATTTAAAACATATTTATATATGTTATATATTATATTTATAATTTATTTATGATTTTATAATTTTTCTTTATAACAAACCTTTTCCCTTTCCATCTTGTGTAAATACGAGAATTTCGTTTGAGGATGTGTGGACTACCTCCCCTCAAAGCAATATGAATCATTCATAATATACATGGAACATATAAAGGATTTTTTAATATACATGTTTAACATATATAACATATATAATGTACTAGAATTATAATTTACATATGTTCCATTTATTTTTCAATCAATTAGGTCAATAATGAAATGAAAGTAGCACTCATGCGTATGCACGACCTGCCTTCTCCACGAATCGTGCACTTCATTTCTAGTATCCAAATATTATATACTACTATAAATACATATATAATAAATATATATGATAATTAAATTATGATTTATATTCTTGATATGATTAAATAATTATATAATTAATAGTAACAACAAATCAAAAGTTAAAATATACTTGAGAAAACTAGGAAATTATCACCAGAAATAGTTAAAATAATGAATGTTGGTTAACAAACGGGTAATAAAATATTTTAAAAAGTTAATATATGATATTATTGACATATTAATATATCTTTTATTGGTTACTAATATATTTTAAACCACTATAAATGAGGATAAATACAACATAATAAGAAGAAACTTTATGGTAATGGATTTTGTCTCAATTTACATTCCATTGAGACTGATTTGTTTTTATTCACATAGTTTCTTTAATATGGTCTATATAATGGTATTTTACAAGATATATCATAATTATCATCACTATAATGTTATTATAAATTTCATTTAATTTAGTTCATTCATGAGGTTTATGGTTTAAAATGTTTCAAATTGGAATAGTGCACTTTGGAATGTTTAAAGATTAATTTTATTCTATAGTGTTTTATTATAAACGAGCCATACTGTCACTTAGCCTTTTATGAGGTATTTTTGATAAATCCACATCATTTATTCAATATATATTTTTTTGTTTATATTTTTTATTTGATATGAGGAATTCTTTGGACATGTAAGACATGAGTTGGAGACTATTTAAGTTAATTCCTACGAGTTATGGACTAATTAATGAAAGCCCCTTGATGAATCAATACATTTAGGAGGAAAAATATATGAAAAATATAGATGCATTTTTACCTAATATAATAAACAAACCTATGAATGGACTTGATGGTAATGGTTCCATATACCTAGGAAACATGATGTCCAAAAATTAAGCATTTCCATCTTTTAGATTTGGTTATTATTTTTCTATGTTATTTTTATATCGACATATATTTGGATTTATTTCATTTTATATTTATTGATTAATGGAATGTGTTTTAGTTTATTACCATGGAATATTTATTTTTCCATATCTAGTGGTTTAAATAGAATGTTTGTCTAGTTATGTACATTTCCATATATATTTATTCATTATTACTTCCATTGCACTTACCCTTACATAGAATTTGATCTCACCCTTATTCTATTCCTTTCACCATGTTATGAACAATATTACATAAAATAACCATTCTAGGATGTAGTTTATTTCAGTTTATTTCATAAGATGTTTTATTTTCTTCTCCAATTGAATTTTGGGTATTAGGTATGTAATATATATTTCTCATACTGTTGACTGATTGGTCCTCTAAGATTTGATTCTTTGTTTTTATTCAAATATGATTAAATAATGAACCGGTTAGATGCTTTTGGGGTCAGGGGTTGCAATTATTATCAATGGACATTTAGAAACAACCATGTAAAATATATTTCGAAAACATAGATTAGGGGACATAATTCTAAGATAGACATTGAGTATGAGTATATAAGAATATCATTATCTTTTGGTAAGGTATATATTATGTGGTTATTCATAGTAATACATCCTTGTTTGGATAATACAAGTGGATATGGTTTTGGAACAAATGTACCTTAGAGTTATAACTCTGACAATGTGTTCTGATCCTGACTCAGGGTAACTTGGTATTTGATAATGAGTATTAATTCACACATGTTTTGAAACATATGGGTGATATACTTTGTATTGTTCACATTTTCAATAACTACCAATATAATGGATTCAAAAGTAAATATTTCACCAAAGTAACCAATGTTTATGATTCTAGGATTCATGATACATAAATTTATATTATGTTTTATACCATATTTAGAGTTATATAAAGTCAATAACATTATGAGATAATCCTAAATATGACATTATTTATAAATGGTGCATATATGGAATAATGTTATCAGTACACATGGAAAAGATAGAGATTAAATTACTAAGGAAACAAATATTGCTGGTGTTAGAACATATAAATTATAGTATATATTTGGGAAACATATTCATGTTATGAAAAATAACATTTCCTGAATAGATAAACCTATTCAATATGGAGAATCTCCTATGTTTGATTACATTATGTGGTAGAAGCCCACATTATTTAGTGGTAATACTAATCCAATTATAGTTGAGTAATGGATTATGTCCTCAGAGAATACATTTAATATATTTAAATGCAGTGAAAAGGAAAAGATTACTCTTGTTGTGTATTGTCACCAAGGTGATACTAACCAATATTGTTATTTGATCTAGAATACCGGGTAGGATGAATAAATTTAATTCATGGAAGGTAGAACTTTTATATATACATTCTGCAATAAATACCTCTATCATGATCAAAAAATTCATACGAATAGGAATTTACATAGTTTAAATAAGAAAGAGGAATAATGTGTTTTCAAGTGTGAAGAATCCTTGAACAGGTTAGAAAGTCATTCTACCAATTTTATACAAAAAAAAGAATGTAATATTGATCATTTATTTGAATAGATTAAGAAAAATCTCCAAAGGGAACTAGTTTGTCAGAATTTTTCTTTATATGATGAAAAAATATTTTGTGATATCTTGTCAAAGAAAGAATTATGCAAGTCCTATAGCATCATAGGAAATCAAGAGAATAAAATTTTATTCTAAACACCAGGAAAAAGGGAATGTATCAATGAAGATGAAGGTAAAGAAGTATTTTACACCATTTTATAACTATTGAAATAATCCCCCAGGTAAATTATTGAAAGGATTTTCAATTTTGTGTAAGTGTGGAGAAAAGAGTTACCAAGAAAAATAATGAAATGGTATTATGGAAAACACTACTATTAAATGTTACAGATGCAAATAGATGGGGTACTATGCAAACTAATTTCCCAAGAATAAAATGGATATACCTCTAAAGAAGATAATGGATCGAGGTTAGTCATATTTCATTGAAACGACTGAAGTTGAATGATTAATGTACCTCTGTATTTGTATATAAGAATTATATTGTAAAATTATTTTTTATTATCATATTATTTAGGAAATATATAAGGATTATACTATAATACCATTTTATTATGTATTTGAGATCATATGATGAATGTTGACAAGAAAGGTTATTCAATATAAAGATAAAATTTTAATAAAAAAGTGATTTAGGGAAAAACCCCTTAATATGTTCTTGAAATGATAAAGAAATTATTTATTTGGATAAGTACTGAATACCTTGGAACTGAATAACTAATTGTCGAAAAGTGGCTTATTCTATCACTAATGGATTTTACAACACCTTTGGATTTGTAGGATATATCCAATAACATGTTTCTTATTTAAAGAATATAGAAGAATATATGTTTCTAGTAATATTTTATGGTAATTCATGTTATTATCATATTTCAAGAGGATAAGTGATGATGCTATTCACATGATGGGAACATTAAAATTTTAAGCCACTTCAGGTCAACTAAAGGGTAATGATAAGTTCATTTTGGAAATTTATTGAAATTATTTATAAAGTATTTGATCATAATCTTTGATAAAATTTAACCATTTATGAAATATTTTAAGTTTATATTTCTAAAATGTTTTATAGATTTTTAATTACTACACCATATAATAAGAAAATTAGAAACAATTCAAGGCACAACCAAAGAATTATTTTGTATGTATAGAAATTTATATTTACTTATATTTTGATATATTCATATAATTAATCAAGTATATAAAATATTATATTTAAACCAAAAACAATTTCACATTAACTTAATTACTGATGAATTAAATGTCCCTTAGATCACCATTTATTTAGGGCATTCTCATTGTTAACTTTTTCTTAACCATGTTCTCTTGTATTCTCCATCAAAAATTGTTTGTTAGATATTTCTTCTGTATCCAAGTTTCCATTTCCCAAAATATTTCGCCTACTAAGTGACTTATTTACATTAGCATTGTAATTTTGTTTCTATCTTATTAATAAGATATGATATTAACCCTTTTTACGATTTGTGTCTCTCAACCATAGTCTGTTTTCAATCCCTAGATTACTAAGATCAAGTTTAAATTGTGAGGACATAGTTTAATTAATGTTGGTAGAATGTGACACCCAAAAATTCTAGAGTATGAATATTTTATTTTATATCATATAGTACACACTACAGTAAGTGTATATGATAATATAATACCCAAATACTTTAAAATATATTTACTGTTTCAAATAGATTTGATAGTTTCTATATTAGTTTATCACATGCAACACCAAGTGAAAAATGGTAATATATTAACCCAAACCATTAAAATATCATATAAATATGATATATTATATATCTTTTAATTCATTAAACACTATGTTAGTTTGCATCACATGAAAATTTGACCTTCATCGATTGCTTGTGTTACATGCAAGACCGAGTTTCACCAAATAACAATGTGTTAATAAAATGTTATTATTTAATATAATAAGAAATAAAATAGCCATTAAATTATTATTTATTAATATTAAAAAATATCTTATAAAAATTATGCTATACAAAAATTTAAAAGGAATTCTTTGTTTACAAATTAATCAGAAATGAAAATAAGAACTAGTTGGATATAAAAAGAAATATTATTATGCTTCTAAAGGAGTTTTATCTTAGTAAACACAATTCATTACAATTAGTTAATTATTTTAATGAAATATATATTTTATATATTCAATAAAATATTTTTTGTATTCATCCATTAGGCTTGATATTCATAATATAAGAAGAAACTCTATTTTACACATGAAAACCTATATTTTTATTAAGGTAATTTTACAACCTTTTATTGGAGAACCCATTTTATATCCAATTTTTTAAACTTTTATAAATTTAATATGTCAAAATAAACTTTATATTTTAATGATATACATTAAAATAATATTAGGGTGAATTTTTTGTATTTTTCTATAAAGATTCTTTTTTATGAATATGGAAGAATACTAAATTTTAGCTCAAAACATTTTTTCAACTAATTTATTTTCAAGGATAATTTATAATTTTATATAGTTGTAATTTTTAAATATATCATAATTTTATCAATTAATCCAATTTAGGTAATTTGGATCAATTTAATTTTGAAATTTTATGTAAAAACTTATCACTATTTTTAGCTTTTTTTACTTTAAAAACCCACATTATCATCCCTCCTCCGGGATGAATATTAAATTAATTTCATAGAAATATATGATTATAATATTAAAAAATGGATTCAATTTTTATGAAAAATACAATTTAAAATTTATAATAATACCAACGAGGCTTCTGAAAAAAAATATTAGTGAAAGTAAAAAAAATTAATTGAAATTATTAAGGTAAAATTATCCTTAATAAGGGAATGAACCATTAACATAAGGGACGAAATTACCTTTAAAATTCTCTAAAACCCTATGGATGGACATAATATGTCCATTAAACTTCTATTATAATGTGGGGTTGGTTTTTTGAATAATTTTTTAGGTAACGACGTGGGTACACCAAACTTCTTTTAAAGAAGTATCGAGTGAGTCGTTTTCCTCCCATATAAAAGGACATCACCTCTACCCATTACTAAAACCTCTAAAAAAAATTAGGTTAAAAACATGTATACCTATAGAGCTTCCCAAAAACCCTCCTCTCAAAATTTAAGAGAACTTTTAGGTAGAAAATCTTCCAAGGGATTCTTTTGGTACAAACCAAAATTAGTTACCTGATTAAGAGGTAACGTCTTCTCTCAAGCTCTATAGTTTCATTTACTTTATAAAACACATAAAATATATTTATTACATTATTATATAAAAAATGTATCCAATATATAATATAATTTTTTTGTGTAAATGGTTCAACCTAAACAAACACACTCCTCCATCTAATGGGTAACAGACTTACTATTTCTTTGTACGATGAAGTACTGCCTCAAAAAATGATGATTAATCAATTTTAAAATACCATCTATCATGGTTGAAATTATGAGGGGAAATATATTTATATATGATAAATATTATATTAATAATTTATTTATGCTTAATTAATTTTTATTTATAACATAACTTTATGCTTTCTATCTTATGTAAATATTATAACTGTGTTTGAAGAAGTGTGGACTGCCGCCCCTCAATGCGATATAACTCGTTCATGATATAAATTGAACATATAAAGTATGGTTTTATTAAACCTATATAACTTATATAAAATATAAATGATAATGGAATTATTATATACAAATTTATTATATAATTTTCATTATTTTAATACAATAAATAAATTAAAGTAGAATTCATCCCTATAAATGACCTACCGTCTCCATGAAAAGTGACCTTCATTTCTAATATAAAAATTTTATAGACTACTCTAAATAGATATAAAATTAATATATATGATAATTAATTCATGTTTTACATTTTGTATATGATTAAATCATGATCTAATTAATAGGAACAACATATCACAAGTCCAAACATACTTAAGAAAACTTGGAAATTAACATCCAAAATAGTTAAAATAATTAAAGAGAATTAACAAACCAAAAATAAAATATTTTAAGAAGTTAAAATATGATATTATTAACATAGTTATAGTTATTTAATTATTTAGTAACATATTTTAAACCATTATATAGGAGGATAAATACTACACAACAGAAATGAAGGATAAGGTAAGGGATTTCATCTTAATTTACATTTTATTGAAACTTATCTTTTTTTATGATCTTAGATTATTTTATAGGGTGTATACACTACCATTATACATTATATATCATGAATATAATTACTCTCATGATATTATAACATTCATTTAATTTAATTCCTTCATGAGGTTTATGATTAATAATGTTTCTATGTGGTATGAGACACTTTGTAATGTTTAAATATTATTTTTTCTCAATGTTGTTTTAATTTAAAAAAAAATTACTATAAATTATCCTCATATTAGGTATTTTGTATAAATATATATACTTTTTTCAATATGTGTAATTTATAAGGATTTTTTTATTCAATATGAAAAATTATTTGGACATGTAAGACACTGGTTGGTGACAATTTAAGGTAAGCCTTATGGGTTGGGGACCAGTTAATGAAAGCCCCAATATTCATTGGTAGTCTCATTAGATGAAATAAATGGTCAAAATAAATGAGTTTTCACTCAATTAGATAACTATATTATGAAATGTCTTGAAAGAAATGGTTTCATGTACCTAGGTAAAATGAGGTCTAGTAATTGATAATTTTCCTCATTTAGACTCAGTAATTATTTATCCATTGGATTTTTTCCTCAAAATATTTATATAAATTTATTTTATTTTTTATTTTTTTATTGAAGTCATTTGTTTCAGTTTCTTACCTTTATATATTAATTATAATTTTTATAGTTGTTTAAATTGAAAGTGTGTTTAGTTATTTTCCATCCCATATAGATCGATTCATTATTGCTTCCATTGTACTTACCCTTATTTAGAATTTGAGATCAACCTTATTTTTTTATTTCCCTTGGTAATGTAGAATATAACTTTGAATAATATTTCAATGATGCGGTTTCTTTCTGCTTATTGTGGACAATGATTTATTTTCTTTACCAATTGTATTATGGGTATTATGTATATAATATAGATTTAAAATACAAATAAATTTATCTATACTTTGGGATTTTATTCCTTGTAATCATGGAAATGTAAAAAAAATAATTCCTCTATTTCAAGCTTCTTGGGTTAGGGTGTTTCAATGGTTTTGAAGGAAACTATATTTCCGAACAAATAGAGAGATAAAGTGGTATTTTAATAAAACAATTTATCAATACCATTAAGTAATAGGGATTAAAAAAATGGTACTATTATGTGGACATATCATTAATAATTACAGGTGAATAAAATTTATTATAATTATTTAGAGATTCATCAATGGAAGCATAATCGTAATCATTCTCGATAAATGATGAGGTTATAACAATAAACCCATAAAACATTGGTAACTTTGAATAAAAATCACCATGAAAGAATAACATTACATGAGACTTTAAATATCCTTAAAATAATTATATTTGTGATATAGCATGTAAACGGGGTAGTATATACACCCCGTAAATGAATATTGGTGCAAAAGACAACCTGTGTCCCAATGAAGTAAAACCAATAAAAAATTCCCTTACTGTATTAGAATGTTCCAAACTATAACCACATGAAATATAAACCCTAAAAGGGATATATAAATACCAATAATTATTATTATAATTACCTTAAAATACACCCATGGGTAGTAACACCCCACATAGAAGAAATAGATGGTGAACATTACTTGTGTCTCAAGGAAAAATAAAACTGGACTGGAAATCCCATACCTTAATTCTTATCATTTGTAATACTCAATAAAGCTACATTATACTAAATATAAGTTTATTATACATATTTTAAAGATCCATATTAATTTTTATAAAATGACATATTTTTTTGACCTTTTATTAATCATTTATTTACCATTCCATATTATATTTATGTTTTGGGTAATATGCACTTTTTTTCACAATTTTTTTGATTTTTTATATTTTTTTCTTAATTTAATAATGATTTCATAATTAAAATAATGATAAAATTTATAAATAATAATATATATTGTACATGTAATTATTTATAATAATCATTAATATACATAAATATAAAATTAAATACCACATTCATTGAGACAGTAGGTCATACATATAGATGAATGTTGTTTCCATTTTATTTTCATATTAATAGAAAGAAAATAATATAATATATTATCATTACAGAATCATTTTTATGAAATATAGATATCACATATTTTTATTAAACCCATCATTAATGTATTTCATATAATGTGTGAATGAATCACCTCATTGTTTCAAGGTAGTGATCCACCATACACACAAGCGATGTTATCGTATTACAAGAAAATAGAAAACTTGAGGGTTTGTGTTATATAAAAATTATTGGATGACAATAAAATAATAAAATCATAAATATTAACTATTAATAGCATTTAAATCATTATAAACTTTATTTATAGGTGATAATAGAAAAAATAATGAAATCTGTTCATGAGGTGGTAGTCTTCTGTACATACAAATGACGATTTTTAACCCATTTGATAGATGTGTGCCTGGTTTTTAGTAGTACCCTTAATATAAAAATGTATAAGTATATTGAAGATAATTATTTTTTAATATATGTTTTATATTAAATTAATTAATGGGGTTTGTGCAGAATTAAAACAAAAAATTTTATTGATGAACATTACATATTTTTGCTGTATATCTGTTTATTTTCCCCAAAAGACTCTCATGTTCAGATATCTTCTCAATTTTAGGATTCTAGGATTATATGTAGGAATAATATAAGATATTTGGATAGGTATTTTCTAATAAAAATCTATTTAGAGGTATGTATAGAGGAGAAGAGGGGGTGTCTTTTATAAGAGAGGCGAGTGGAAAACATGTAAAATTTTGAAAGAGATAATTAAACTAACATTTTTCATATATCAAAATGTGTCCAAAATGGTTAAAATTAAAACTTTAGACATGTTAATGTCTATATATTTCTATATCATTAGTTTTGGATAAGTTTTTAGATCATTTATTTACTTAATATTAATGTTTAGTTCCTTAATAAACTTGTTTTTCTCTTAATTATCTTGATTAATTTAACTATTTTTACTAATCCATTTTATAAAAAATTAGTTTAACCTTATTATAAAATATTAATTATTCTGATTAAATGTATGGATCCATTTTTACAAATCCAATTCACATAAGTGGCATGAATCAATTGAATGTTTCGCCCCACAAACAGGATGAGAAAAGGGTTTTTAATGTGAAAAAGATCAATGGTTTGAAATGTTTTTATATATAATATTGGTTTCAAATTAATTTGAAAGACCTAAATTTGATTTATTGACATAAAATTGAATTAAATATACTTGAAATAAAATTTAAAATATAAATTAACTATATAAAAAAATTATATGAGAATGTAGTTTTCCATTAGAATTTTTTATTTTTCAATATTCATCCAAAAGAGGAATAACTCAGAAAAATACAAAAAATTCACCCCAAGACATTTTTTACATTATTAATTCAAAAATAAATTTTATTTTATCATATATAATTTCTAAAATTGGAAAAAATAATTTTTTTTATTTTTCTCAAAAGGACAAAAACAATTTCTTTGGAGAAAATTGTTTTTTGAAAACATATAGACATTACTGAAAATTATGTATTTATTTATCAATATGTTTTTCTTATATAAAAACATTATAAAACATATTCTAAAAGTGATTATTAATATTTATATTTAAATGCTTAACATCTAGATTATAACTATATAATTATAATAATTATAATAATATGGTGCTCTTTCATTCAATCTTAGGGTTGCGTATAACACATGTAAATCCCAATGTTGTGTAAAACACAATATTACTAAATTTAGAGTAGAAATAATGATTTAATTGGAGTACCATGAAATGAAATACATTAAATAAATTTATTTTATTTGAAAAAAATTATAAAAACACACGGTGTTATAGAGGTTCAATCATTGCGCATGAGGTAATCACCATGTACTAACTTTTTTTGACAAGTTTTTAATATTTTCTAAACATAAATAATTAGAATTTAATTTATTAAATTATAAATTATTTTAAATATTATATGTGAAAGTGTAATCCTTGGAAAATGAATAGGATGTTTGGATGTAGTTTTGGGTTTATGACATTTTTGGTTGGACAACTTCATTGATGTTTAGATACATAATCATATGATGGGTTGGGTATATGATTTGAGACTAAATTGAGGAACATGTTTTCATTAGATGACTCGACTTATGGAATCTAGGTTGGTTTTTTCAAGGTACTTTTAGAGGGATCCTTAAATGAGGAATTGAGTATAATATTTAAGTAATCCTTTTGCATTCATTTGATTTCATGAAAAGTTTCTCTAGGTAAGTGTTTTTTTGGTTTAGATCATTCTATTGAGGATATACTATGTTAGAGTCTTAATTCATGATTAACATAATGATATTAATGTTATAGTAATGTTTCATCAAGATGTTGTTTATGCGAGTCTAATGGAATCACACAGATTCCCTTATGAGTGAATGAAATTATTGATGATAAAAAGATGGATTGATATGATTTTTTAGGAAGATTATGATAGCCTCTTGGGGATTCCATAATGAGAATGTTTTTGATAAAGTGATTGGTGAATTTAATTATTATATTTTAGATACCCTTTCAGCTGCATTGTTGATCTAGGATATGTGGTTGGACATTTAGGGATGTTTTGATGTGTTATATGTGTAATAATTGTCCCTTGTTTTGGATAAAATAGAGGAACCCCAAATATAGTTTATTATTCATGATGTATCCTTATGGAAATTTTTAGATCATTCGATAAGAGAGGCCCAAGATCATGGGTGTTGTAGGTACTCCCCTAGTAGGATTTCTCATTGTGTTAGGACACATGGGTTCATGTGAGCCCTCTATATTTTTGGAATTTGAGTAGGGTTGGCGATAGACTATTGTTTCTATTTTAAGGATTATGGAATCCATGGGTCTAAGGTAATATATATTTTTTATTATCTTATATTTTATTGACACTTATATTTCAGTGGATTCCAAGAGTGGTTCATGATTTAGATCAACCCATTTATAAATATGATATTTTCAAGATATGGTGGTAGTTCTTGATTAGGAAGTTTTGGAGGAGGGGGATATTGTAATATGTTAGACTAGGAATTAGCAATAATATTTTATCTAGTTCTCTCTTTCTTTATTTGGATGTTTTTAGATGGGTCTAGGGTTTTAAGGGATGATCTTTAGGAGTGAATCCCATATTTATGACCAGGAATGTATTACCCCAGTCAGTGATTAGGTGTTGGTGGTCCTAGAAAGTTTTTATACCTGGGTTGTATGTTTACCTAACTTTAAATTTTTTTATGTGTTTAATTTATTCTATATGAGTATCTTGTTCTAGAAATATTATCTCTGTGTTAATAGAGTCCTGATCATTTTTTCATATCATTGCATTGGATTCCAAGAACCAGGTATCTTCGTTTTGTGGTAAAGGATGCCAAGGATGAGATCCTAGGGTCTCTAATTCATTTATATTACATTTTAGTTATTTTATATAACCTATGTAAATATATTATATTCACTTGATATCATGTGATGAGGTGAGAAACATGCTATAAATCATCTTACATTGGCTAGAAAAGGTTTAGTTTTACCTCGAGTGTCATATTAGAACCCGTGGATACCCATTTTCTTTATTTCTATTTTGGACCTATTTTTTATATGTGATTTTTTATTTTAAAATATTTTTATTAGTTTTTAACTAGCTTTTTCACATCACGTGGTCTTGAAATTACTATATTATTATATTATAGGCTCTCCAATGGTGGTTCCCTACTGATATTTTGTTCTCATGCAATGTACATGTACATTAATATGTGTGTAGATATTTTTTATACTTTTTGATGGATCAAATATTGTGTATTGGATTGGGTAGGGGTCTAATTTTTCATGATCAAGAAGAGACACTCATGTAGAGTCTCATGATTTAGAAAGTACTAATTAAGAGTCATAGATACTGAGTATGTGGTTAATCTTAGAGTTTGTAGTATAGCCTAATTTATTTATTTTTGGATTTATTTATTTTTTATAATGTGGTCATCCTAGTTGGTGACATTATTTTTTTCTTTATTTGATTATATATTACTGTATACCTATATATATTTATTATATAATTTTAATTTTTTCATTTTATTTATTATGTGTACTCTTATGTTAACTTATGTGTATGATTTAAGTTATTTTCCATCTATTATTACTCTTTTATAATGGTGTATATTCTCCCAAATGTGTCTTTTTGACCCTCGCCGCTACTGAGTATCTTCTATCATATGGGGAGGCATTCCTGAGTCCTTATAATGAACTTAGTCAGGTAAAGTTTCAGGTTGACCCTGGCCAGTTCACAACAAAATGGTATCTGAGTAGGTTGATTTCTTAATTTGGGGTGTTGTTATACATGTGGTTTGGGGATGTGTCAAAACATATTATTAATATCATATTTTTAAATCGTAAATACCTTTATCAATAATATGTCTATGTTTTCCGAGAATGGGATGGTTTTTATTGGTTATGGTTATATAACATCACCTATTGTGAAGCACATGTGTTTGGGGATTTATTTATTTATTGTTTTTTATATCTTCTCATGATGGTAGGAGGCTAGTGGAAATTCATTATTATAGGCCCATCTAATTCAAATAAAATTTTACTATCATTGTATGGTTCCATTGATGATGGAGGTTCAACTATTTAATTTTTCTACAAAAAAACAATATGGTATTTTCTTATTTAGATTCATGGGAATATTATATTCAACTAAAAAACATACATTTATTTTATTCAAATGTAAATACAAGTGGATCTTGTGGGGATAACATATTCATTAATTAAGATATAATAACTTCAAAAAGGGGTGAATGGAGACCCTAGTCGGTCAGTGTGGTATTTTCATTCCCTATAGTTGATATTCCAGGCTTAATGAGGGAGAGGATTCCTAAGATATGTTTGGATCATGATTGAGTTTCCCTAAACTCCTTGTTATATATTTCTTATGAGGGAGCTTCTATTACCATTTGAATTATGTTGGTTCATGTGGTTGGGCATTATGTTCATGCTATCATAGGTGGCTTGGGATAGAATGGATGATAGTTTCTTTAGAGAGACCCAAAGGAGACCCCTTTCATCAGAGTTCCTTTAGGCATGAGGATGCCCTACGTTTGATAAGAGGAGGGAGGTGAGTTCTCTTAATCCTATTCTTAAATTTATAGGGTAGTTTTGATCAATTTATTTCCCTATTTGTTCACCTTGGGTAGCATAGTTAGTGTGTCATTAGGTAATCATTATTCGTGATTGATGCCTGAGTGGTTGGGGTCACATAGTAGATCTTTGAAGAAGAGATTTTCCTTGATTTTTCAGATAATATTTGAGTGTGCTTCATCTTGATGGAACTAAACTATGTGAGGAGCATGGTCTATGGTTTTATAGGCTATTCAAGGTTCATCAGATCAAGCCTCACGTAAGTGTGAGATCCTGTAAGATGTTCATGGAGGACTACTCCTCCTTATAGATGAGAGTGGTGGATAGTGTTACATTTTAAGAATAATATTTTTTTTTGTGTTTGGGAATGTCAGTTTTCGTTCCACACAGTGCATGTTGGTTCCCTATTAGGTTGAATTTTATATGTGTGGGTATGTTCGGTGTTTTGGGGTCTTTGAACAATGTGAGTAGTTTGTTCTTAGTTGAGCTTTGGTGGTTGGTGATCAATCTGTGTTGTAAGGAAATACTTATGTTAGGGTGTTCACTAAAAGTAGTTCATTAGCATGAACAATGTTTTAAGTGGTTTTTTATGTGTGGAGGTTATTATTCCTGGTGATTCAGAGAACAATGATAGTTGTGTTTTATGATGGATATTAGGTGTGAGTATTTTAACCAAGTATAGTCATTATGTTTGGTGATTAATAGAGTATGGGAAATATGGTTTTTCATTTTAGTTATGGGGAGAGTTATAAGGAAACATGTATATAAGGGAGAATCAATTTAATGTGGGTTAGTTGTCTATCATGCCTAGAAAGATTTGTGGGTGGTCTATGTCTAATCATTGGATAGTTGAGATAAAATATGGTGTACTAGATATTTGAGGGAGAAAATCATTTCTAGTTTACTACCAATATTTCATAGGGGATAGACGAATTATGGTGGGTTGTTTGTGGAAACCCACTTCATCACAAGTTGAGAAAGTGTAGAGAAATTTGATTTTTTTGTCGACATTATTTTAGGGGAAAGAGGATAATTTATGTAGTGAAATAATTTTGTATAATTTGTTAAAACACTCAATTAGTCCCAAGTAATAGTGTTTATCCTATTATATAAGTACGGTCGATATTTGAGCCATTCAAATTTTTATCTAATAATTTGTGTGTAATATTTAATTAATTAAAAATTAATTAATTTATTTGAGTTCATTTAGGGGTATCTTTTGATTGGGGTGAAAAATTGATATTTAGACTCTATGACTGATTCAAGAAATTATATTTTTTCATGGGATAGGTACAAACACACATTGGGCATCGATTCCAAGATCAATCCCTCCATTTCTATCATTTGATGTTTATTTATTTTATTTTATTTTATTTTATTTTCCTTCATTTTATTTTCTTTTCCTTTTTCTCCCCTTTTCCTTTTCCTTTTTTTACCCTCTTCTTCCTTTTATTCTTATGTATGTCCTCCTTGATACTATTACATCACTCAACCAAAAAAGTGGGAGAGGGATAGAGAGAGAGTGGCAGAGAGAGGGAGGTTGCATCATAGAACTTAGGTCACACTGGATCATCATGTGTCTTATATAGAGTGCGTATTCAGGTGGAGCTATGTCATTTTATAGAAGTGGTAGGACACATTTTAATTTTTTAGTTCTAGCCTTCATATAGATTTTTATTCATAATTTTAAATCCATATGTGTGTTACTATACACCCCTGGAGGGATGATCTGTAGGTTTCTTGGGCTAATTGGGTGGTTTCAAGTCATTTAAGGGTTTTATATTCATTAGAATCCATGTAAATTGCGTCATGTTGGAGGAACACATGTTTGTTTTCATCCATTCAGGTGAGGTGAGAAAGAATGGGTTGTACTATATTTTTTACTAGGAAACTCTATGTAGGGGTGGATTACTGTGTAGTTTAGTATTCATATTGAAAACATATGTTGGGGGGACATGGCCATGTAGGGAACTCACCAAGATCTTGTGCAAGGTACATGGAATGTGGTTGTATACTTTAGTTGGCTAGAACCCATTTTTGGTACTTGGATATGTACTTGGTTGGATGCATCATGTGGGTTATAGTCATGAATAAGGGCTAGATTTCATGCACTTTGGGATTACGTATCGAGTTAGTAAGATGTACACCACTAAAGAATCATGTTGGAGTAACCACACCATTTACACATCATGTACAAAAAATTCTGGATCAATTATTATTGATTTCCTAGCTATGGGTTAGAATTTTATATTGGAGTAGTACACTATCGGGGTTCGTTCATATATATCACTATTGGGAAAACCTTTTCATATGTAGAGGGATTTATTGATGGTTTTTTATTTAGTGATTTTTGGTTAGAGGAATTATTTGAGTTTTGGAATTTGGATCCTCTAGAGGGTTGACATGTGTGATGTGATACCCTGGTGAGGGTCATGTGCTTGATAAATGAATTATCTTGTAGGTTCTAGGATGATATTTTTCAAGGTAGTTGCAGACGGATCCTAGAAGTTGGGATTGATTAATATATTTGTTGAGATCTTGGATAGTACCTAGATGTTACGACTTGTTTCTTGAGATTAGAGAAATTGAGTCTTAGATCCTTTTATTGAGGATCAAATTTGTTATAGCCATTAGATAGGTTTGGAATCATGGGATGGAAATTACAGATGAGTTCCATTAAGATGATTTTCAACATGTTCAAAGTGACTCTTTTGGATTCCCTCAACGGTGGGTTAGTGTTTTTGATGATAAAAAATTGGATAAATCATAGTTTTTGAGAAGATTCTAAGGGAATCTTAAAGATTCCCTCATGGGAATTCTCAAGATAAAGTGATTTGGGGATATTGTGGTCAGCTTTTTTAATGCACTTTAAGGCATTTTGTTGGCTAAGAATCATCAATTATACATTTGTGTCAATTTTGATATGTCTTTAATGATAGGAGTGTCATGTGTTTGGATAAAATAGATAAACCCCTAGTCGGGTGTCTTGTTTATGTTATGTCTATATGATCATTTAAGGATAACATAAGGATCATTTGATAGTTGAGTCTAATGAGATTTAGTGCAGTAGGGGTTCTATTATTAGGACTTCCTTTTGAAATGATAACTCATGTTCCACTGGTGCCCTATTTTTTTCAACCTTGAAGAGGGCCGATGAGGGCCCCTAGTGGCTATTTTATAGATGATGAGATATAAGGGATTAAGTAAGATCCATTCTTTATTATCCAAGATTTGATATGTGCTAGTATTTATACTTTTTGGATGATGGATTAGAGAGTTGAATGATTTAGAGGAGTACAATCCCGCTCTTTTCCTATGAATGTGTAAACCTATAATGGGATTGAGTGTCCATGGTCTTAGGCACTTGGTGGTACTAAGTTGCATTTTTTTCCTTCTTGTAGTTATTTTATGGATTCCATTTTCTCTATAGTGCTGTCATATTCTAGATATATTATTTTAGTTTTAGTGTATTTCTTATTAGTAGTTCAGATCACAACTTTGGAGATCGATATTATAGTATAAGCATGTTGTGGTTGTGGACACTAAGGATTAGATTCTAGCTTCTGTTATTAGTGTATGTTGAATTTCAGACATTTTTAATCTCCAATATAGATTTAGTGGATTCCCCAAATTTAATGTGGAAGAGATATCCACTTGAAATAAGTCATCTACCATGGTACAAAATAGGGGTAGTTTTACCTCCGATGTTAGACTTTAAAATGAGCTTGAATGTTTTCTTTTTTTTCTTGTTTACACCCAAGTTTATTTTATGAATTTTTTTCTTTTATGATAATATTTATTAGTTTTAAACTATGCTAGGATTATCACATGTTCATTAACATGTTATTGAAGTGAATTAATGATCCCCATTAGGGGTTTCTTGTGGGGATTTATTTCTCACTCCTTGTATGTGTTCCTTGATACACCTATAGTTATTATATCTCAATTTATATGGACCACATGGTGTATAAGTGATTAGGTAGAGTCCCAATGTTGTATAATCAAGCAGAATTAATAGTGTGGACTCTCAAGATATGGATGGTTTGGCTCAATATTCATATATAATGGGTATGTGGTTTGGCTATATAATCCCATGTTTTTAAAAGGAATGATTATCCTTAAACAAAAAAAATCATATTGTTATTATATGTCTTCTATAAACTAGAATTTTAATTAGTCGGAAAGAATTGTATTTACTGAATTATGAAAAATAACATTTTCCTAATAATTAATCATTTATTAATTAATGCTTATAAAATCAATCACCTAATTTTAGTAACGTTATTTTATTCTTCAAATACACTTTCATCAAGAATAATTTTTAATAATTTTTTGAGAAAAAATAATATTATTTTTTATAATTTTTTTATGATTTTAAGAAATGAAATAAATTTCATTCTTTAAACCAATATATAAAAATTATCCTATGGTGGAATTTTTAGAATTTTTAATTTTTTTTATTTTTTAATGAGTAGTGAAAAATACAAATTTTTATTTTCTTTTTATGTATTTAAAATTTAAAATTATAGTATGGATTAGTATTAATATTTCCATTTATAAAATGATTTAAAATAATCCAATTATTTCATATAAATGGATTTTATTCTTGAATTTAGTATACAAAACATTTTATGGTTAAAAGTAGCATTTTTCTGAAAAATAGTTATTCACTTCTTTTTGCAGATTTAATCTTATAGTAACTGGCCCAAATTATTTTTTTTTTGGAATTTTGAAAATTGGATTCTATATTAAGAATTATGAGGTAAAAAATATAGTAAATATTTCAGTTTTTTTATAAAAAATAAATAGTAACCTTGGTAAATTTTTTTTACATGGTAAAAGGGTTAATCATGTAATTACAGATAAAAATCATATGATAAGGACTATAAAATGACACAAACACGTACCCCAATTTTATTGGATGATATATTTTCATACATAACCATTCAAGGATAAAATAATTTGCCTTGGGTTGCAATTTTGATGTGATTATGACATTTATAATATTTTATTTAATGAAAAGTCAAAGTTGTCACATTCATATTTTTAAAAACTATAACATTTTCAATATGGAATTATCTAGAAGATATATTTCAATATAAAAAGTAATTTTAAAAGTAATTTTTTTATCTTCATCCTGATAATTTATTTTTAATTTTTTGAGAATAAATAATTGCATTAAATTCTAACACATTACTCAGACAATAATTATTTAATTAATGGAAATATTAGAACAGTGCTATTAAAATATTAAAATGAATAAAATTTGCAATAATTATTATAATAAAACAATTAAATATATTGAATTTACATGTTAAGTATCTAACAAAATAATCTTTTAAATGTTATCTAGTTTTATTGATATATTTAATATTAAAAGTAATGAATAGTGGCACAATTAAAATTAATGATATTTTAAAAAAAAATAATACTTTCATAATTGATATAAAATTCATAGGAATTTAAAATTAATTAAAATTATAATTATAAGGTTTAAAATATCTTACATGTTTAATTTATTTCTCTTTTTTCATGATAACAATATTGTCCCTGAAAGAGTAAAAATCAATGTCACCACAATAAGGTCTAAATAGGTTAAATAATAGTAAAACAAAATGATAAGTGTAAAAATGTGACCCAAAATGATATAAAAATTATTAAATTAGATAATATAGGCCCATAATAATATCACATTTTTAATAAACCACTTTTAAGTTATTTTAACTATAAAATTAATTTACAATATTTTAATATTTTAGAAAAATTTCAAGATTACCCCTCCCCTCTCTTATAAAAGTGACCATCTTATTCTCTATTCAAAACACATAAAAACCTTTTTTAAAGTCCAATATCACAAAAAATATCTTCTTGAATAGCCTATTATTAAATTGTAGAAATCATTTTTTTCATAACACCAACCTTATTCGACTTAAGGTGTTAATAAAAGGAGGTTTACCAAAGAAGAGGTATCGTTATTATCTATATATTTTAGTTTTGTTTCTTCTTAAGCCTCATTAAAAAATTTTAAAAAATGAAAAAATAACTCTATTATCCTTTATATAATTTCATGTTATTATTATAGTGTAATGACCTATATTAACCTCCTCATTCTTCAAGTGGGAAAGTAATTCATCATTCGAGTGTATAGAGAACTATCATCTTGCGAACTGATGTAATTAATTTCCCATCCTGGTCCCTCAATAGTGGTTATGAAAATGGAATTAATGTTGATATATTATTTTAGTTACTTATTTATAATTCTATAAATATAATTTAAAATTTATTTTTTACCATTCCATGCACATAAAAATGATAAAATCTTTCGTTTGTACGTGTGGCCTACCACCTCCACGAATCAATATGATTCATTTTTAATCACCATATCACATGAATGATATATAAAATTATATTAAAAGAATTAATTTGATATTAATTATATTATGATAATTCAGTATTGAAAAAATAATACTTTCCTTATTTCCATAATGATCATTGAAAAAGGGAAATGATACACATACTTACATACGACTTACTATCTCTTTGATTGTAACACAGTTCGTTTTTAAAATATATATTTAGTAGAGTGATTTAAAGTACAACTAATGCATAAAAATTATAATTATTATAAGGGCCCCAACCCAAGTAGCATAAAACTGGTGTGTTACTTTATTACATTGGTATTATGAACAAGATATCTCATACCAAAGGACCGAATAGTTTAGTGGATTTGGAAAACCAGATACAAACAAATGTTTTAAATCAAAAATTTAAACCAAATAAATTATATACTCCATTGGAAACACTCATAAACTCCTAGATTATCCATTCAATTCATTAAGAATACACATCTTCACATCCCATGAAAAAATAAAACATAATAAAGGGATGAGATTAGATTCTCAGAAAGGATAAATAGTATAACAGAAGATATAAACAAATATGATAAGTTAAGGAGAATTTATAAAAACACATTTCGTTAAAGCATAAACTTAAACATAGTATGAAATGAATAAAATTTGATCAAAATAATTCCATATAAATAATTATAAGGAAAAAAACATAAACATTGATATTATATTAGTTAAATAATCACATGGATTATAAATTACTAATATCATAATGATGGAATGTATAATTTCTGACACCATAACATACCATAATGGTTTCACCCTAGACCCCATACATAAAGGGGTAAAACCCGATCTAGATTGTCTCATAAGACCTAATGATGCATCGATTGGTTATAATGGGACCACCTATCACTCACTATGTTTAATTAATTCCCCATTTGAAAGGGATAAAACTTAATAAAAATATGAATTCATATTGAAACATTCATCTGAAATGTAAATAACTTCCCCAAAAATTATACATAATCGTAAACCTTCCATAGTAATATAGAGGATTATATCGAGATAGTACATACAAAGTCAAAATAATCATAATCCATTCAAAAAAATATGGTGGATGATATCCTAAAACACCAATCCTAATTAATCTTAATATTCAATAGGGTGTGTTAAAATGTATGAAAAAACTATAAAAAATCATTGAGTAATTCTTGAGAGAAATATGCTTTTTAACATTGAAAATAATAATTATTTTAGAAAAATACTTTATATTTATCATAAAATAAGATTATAAATATATATATGCCAAAATAAAAAGGATAAAGAAAATTAAATTTTATTTTAGGCATAAATTTTTTTCTAACTTAATTGAAAACATATAAACAGAGTTTTTTGTAATCTTTAGAGAAAAACCTCTTTTATGCGATTTAAGTGAAAATATTAAAGAGTCTTTAAAATGGAAAAGGGATTAATTTTATGCATACAACAAGAAAAGAACTAATATATATTTTTTCATGATAAAAATATATATTTTATAAAAATTTTGGTTTCCAAATATATGTTATGGAGGGTACTTGAAAATGGTTATGAAATTGGGAAGCGACCATTAATTAGGAATGCTTATCGGAAGGAATTAAAAAGTAAACATTATACAACATTAATTAACCATCAATGGAAAATGAACTGATATACATAGATGGGGTTAAAACATATAAATATAATTTTTTATATTTAAATAAAAATAACTAATGATTATATTTTGACAAAGAGAGAGAAAACATTACCCGAATGAAAAATTAAGGTTTACGGAGAATCCCTTACAACTTTGAAAATAGTCAAACCATATGCCAGATAAAATTAATGATCATCAAATGAATAATTTAATTCCATGAAGATAACATTATTAATTATATTATACATTAATGTTTAGTAAAAATACACCAAAAATAAATAAATAATGTTGAATATTCCATATCTTACATAAATAAGGTTGAGATTAGAAAAACCTTACCTTTTGTCTGAAAGCATTCTTAACTTGCACATAACGTTCTGTATAATGAAATTATATTAATAAATAAATTAGTTTATAACCGATTAAACATTTATTTTATTTATCATTATTTTATTAAATTGATTTGTGGTTTTTTATGAGTTAAAATTATCAATTTTTTTGTTCAAGAGTGTTTGTTTCCTTGGTTTTCATGAATGATTCATTTATTTACATGTACGAAAGATCATGTGAAATAGGATTTGTTAAAAAAAATTAAATTATATTTTATTAATGAGATTATGGAATATTTAATGATCTTTTAGATAATTTTTATAGATACGAGGTTGATTCATTACATAAAATGTTAATGATAATTGTCTGGATTAGTTTTCTGTTTTTTTCAATCATCACACACTAGTATTGTTTTATTAATTTATATAACGTTTATATACTAGTAACAGAACATTAAATAAGTTTCATTAAATATATTAATGTATTTTTTTTATATAAAAATGGTTTCATTACCATACGTGAAGGTGTAACGAAAAAATGGAAATTTATCGTCCATGAAGTTTATAAATCAGCACCTCAGAGGTGATGTTTTTATTTATAAAATAAAAATGGCCAGAGAAAAATATTGATGGTGGATATTCAATAATCAAAATAAATTTATTTTATATATATTATAGTGGAGTTATCATTCATTTTTTGAAAAAGAAGGTATAGAGATGATAAAAAGTAAAATAAAGTGAATGAAAATTAAAAGAACAAAAGGGGAGTTTCCACTTGAATTTTTCACCTTGAGAACTTCATTAAAGAACATTAAAATTTTATTTTCATAACCCCAGAATGATAGAAAATGGGGGAGAAATTTGGGAGAGGAAATATGTATAAATTGGGAATGATTCATGGCTTTGGGGATGTTAGGAGATGGGCTGGTGAGGGGTGGTATTTATTGTGAAGGAGATGAGTGTTTTTTAAATATTTTATTCATTTGTTTATTATTTTTCCTAAATTATATGAATAGTTTTATAATTATAACTAAATATATTATAATATTTAAATATATTTTGAGATTATGTGATTAAATCATCTGCACATCATCTATTACTCAATAATTAATGTATTTATTAAATACCAAAAATTATAATATTTCACTATTCACAAAAATTTAACTATTTTAGAAAATAATCACAAATTCACCCAAACCAGTTTTATATGTGTATAATTAAATAATGAAGTACATTTTAGGAAAATAATTTTATAAACATGAGAAATTTAATTTCAAAATAAAATATTTATTAACTCAAAATATACAGATTTTAATATTATAACTATTTTATGACACTTTTAAAAGTAAATTAAGGTTTCCTAAAATTATATAATAATTACAAGTGAATAAAATACTAATTTATGAATATATTTCCTTAAAAAAAATTATTTTCATTCATTATTTTAGGTATAATTTTCTAAATAAATATTTATTTTTCATGAAAATACTAAAATATTATTTATCATTTCTAAAATATATATTTACTTATTCAATGAAATAAATATACAATATTTTAATTTATAAGATACCAAAATTATATTTGTACATTTATTGGTGAATTTAGTATTCTATTTTTTATATTAATATTCGTAGTGGTCACATTGCTATTTTAATAGTCATATTTTTTTGTGTGTTACAGTTTTAGAATGAGTGTAGTGTGAAGAATAAACTATCAAAGATAAAAAAAATTTAAAATATAAATATAAAAAAATATAGGGGTGTTACATTATCCCCTCATTTATAAAATTTTATCTTAAATATTTCTATATTTTAACCTCATAAAAAGATAGAGTTATTTATTCATCATAAATACCTCCGGTTCCCGTGTTCTATATTCAATTTTATGATTTTTCCAAAGTAACTTTTAATGCCAAGTCATCTGATTCCTCAACACCTGCTCTATAGTGTCCATAATCTAGATAGTTTATTCAAAAAAAGGTAAATTATGATCCTATTATATTCTTTGGGAAGCGAGGAAATGCGTTGGGTCTAACACGTACTTCCTTAAAAATGATATGTGGAACACATTGTGTACTTCGGAAAGGCTAGGTGGAATAAAAAAGAGATAATCCACAAATCCAATTCCCTTAAGGATTTAAAAATTTCCAATGTACCTAGGTATGAATTTCCATTTCATTACAAATCTTATAACTCCCTTCCATATAGTTATTTTCAAGAAAACATGATCTCTCACTATGAAATTCTAAATCCTTCCTTTGTGTGTATATCAATGACCACCATGGATAGGAATCCCCTAAGAGATGTCGAATATCCATGATAACCTTCTACTTTATCTACTTAACAATGCCAAAATATCTTCCCTATATAAGAAATACACTATTGAGATACAAATGGGTTTTTATTCTAATTTAATGGCGGAGGTTGTTGTCTCATGAAGTGGTCTAACACTTTACACCACATCATGGATCGGTATGATCTATGTGAGTATGTTTATTATTCATAACCTAAGTCAGTTATCCTAGTATAGTTATAATTTGTTCATATCCAACTACAGATCTAAACCTTGCATCATTAGCTCTATAAGAGGGAAATCGCTTCAGAGAATATGTTTATTGATATGGTTTCCAATCCTTCCACTAACCACTATTTAAAAATAATGGAATACACTAAATTAGGTTACGAATAATAATGCATAACTTCAAACTAGAAAAACACTTAACAAAAATTTGAAATTTATAAAAATATAATACCATAATCATAAACATGGTTTATTTGGAGAAAATATTAATTTTAAATCATTATAATGGTTTATAAAGAAAATGTGAATTATCCTTAGAATATCCATTGGAAGTGTCAAAAAAAGTGTGAAGTAAGGCTTGTTTTCTTGTACCAGGTTACACTGAGTCAGGCATAATGAACCCTCTTTGAGTTGTTACCCCTGTGTGCATTTATTCCAAAACCATACCCACTTGTATTATCTATAAAGGCATGCATTTCTAGGAATACCCACATAATCTCTACCAAACCAAAAATTTGTGATGTTTTTCTATGCTTATCCTCAAATTTTTTCTGACAGTTATATTCCATAATTCTTATTTGTGAAATCTAGTTTCCATGTTTTATGCACAACTTCAATAGTACCAACTATAAATACCCCAAACCCAATAGCCTAGAGTTGGTTCCTTACTTCATTACATTGGTACTATGAAAAAGAGATCTCATACTAAAGGAACAAATATTTGAGTAAATTTTTTAAAACCTAACACAAACATAAGTTTTACATTACATCATTAAAGGAAATAAACTTGTAAACTCCATTATAAACCCCCATAAACAATTATATCATCCCTATAATTCATTCAAAATACACATATTTGAATCCTGGTGAAAAATAAAACAGAAGTTGTGATCTCATACTCTTAGTAAGGATACCCAATACAATGGAATATATAAACATAAACAATAAGTGAAGGTGGATATCTAAAAAATATGTCATTCAAGAAAAAACTTGAACGTAGTATGGAAGGAATAAAAGTTTATCAAAATAATGTCATGTAATTAATCACATTAGAATAAACTTAACCAAAAATATTCTACTGGTCTAATAATCACATATATTTTCAATTACTAAAATAATGATGAGGTAACTCATAATTATATACATCAAAATATAACTTCAAGTATTTTTCCAAGACAATATACAAAAATGGTTAAAACCCCCATCCGTTTTGTATCATCAAACCTATAGATGCATTGAGAGGATATAGGGGGCCCCACCCGTCAATTACTACGTCGAATGCATTCCTAATATGAAATGGATAGATTATAATCAACATATACATTCATATTGAAATTGAAAAATGAAATGTTAATAACCAACCCCTAACAATAAACATAATCACGAACCATCCATAATAATATGGTGAATGGTATCAAGATAGTACATCCCCAGTCAAAATAATCATAAAACATTCAATAAAATATGGTTTATGACATCATAAAACATCAATCCCAAATAGGCATAAGATTTAATAGAGGATTTTTAAATAGATCAGAAAAATCTAATAAAATCATCGAGTAATTCATGAGGGAAATAACTGTTTTACTTTGCAAAGAAGAGTTATTTTTGAATAATCCTTTATATTTTCAGAAAATCATATTGTAAATTTGTATATCCTTGATGTGAAAATGTAACATAAATGAAATTAGGATTGAGACCTCATTTCAGTCCAACTGAATTTAAATCATGTAAATAATGTTTTTAATAAACATTTCAAAACATCGACTTTAGTGCGGTTTAAGGTAAAATATTAAATAGTCATTAAATTGGTCCAAGGATTAATTTTTTTCATAAAAAATGATATTTTACATGATGAAAAGAGTTATTTTAGAAAAATAATGGTAGATCAATATATAAAATATAGGGTTCTTGAAAATTGATAAGAAATTGGGATGTACACTTTAATCGAGCTTTTTTATTGGGAGGAATTAAAAATGTTACCTTACAAAACATGCATTACCCATCCAAAAAATATAATTTATCTACATACATGAGTTTATAAATTATAAAAATAATTTATAAGAGTTATATAAAATTAATGAAGGATTTAATTATATTAAAGTGAGAGAAAACATTACCCAAATGAAAAATAAAGGTTTGGGGAGAATCCCCTACCACTTTGCAAATAGTAAAACCATATACCCCATAAAAATAATGATCATAAAATGAAACAATGAATGAAATGAATATAAAGAGATATATAATATTATACATTAATTCTCAGAATATGTACACCACACAAAATAAATATTGGGGTATAAGGTACATCATATAGAAATAAAGGAGAGATGAGAAAACCCTTACCTTTTGTCTGAAAGCATTATGCATTGGTACATAACATCATGGATAATGAAATTTTATTTATTAATAAATTAGTTCATAAACTATTATATATTTATTTGACTCATTTTATATTTATTAAGTTCATTTACGCACTTTTTAATGAGTTATAAAATTCAATTTCATTATTTTGGAGTGTTTATTTCCTTAGTTTTCATGATTGGTTCACGTGTTTAGATGTAAAAAAGATCACATCAAATGGGAATAGTTATAGAGAATTGAAATAATATGTTATTAATGCAAATAAATAATATTTAATTGTCCTTTACATCATTTATTTCTATATATTATGATGATTCATGAGATAAAGCATTAATGATAACTGTGTGGATTATATTTGTGTTTTTTTGATCCTCACACACTAGTTTTCTTATTAATTTATATTAAGTATATATACTAGTTATAGAACATTAAATAAGTTTTATTAAATATATTAAAGAAGGTTTTTACTGGAAAAATGGTTTTATGACCATCCTTGAATGTATAATTGATAAAAAACTCATCATACACGAAGGCGGTAAATCGACACCTCAAAGATGATGTTATCATTTTTTTAGAAAAAAAGGGAATAGAAACATTATTAATGGTGGTTATCCCATAATCATAATAAAATTATATTATATATATTATTATATACTTAACATGCATGTTTGGATATAGGATGTAAGGAAATGATATGAAAAGAAAAGAAAGTGAGTGAAAGTTAAAAGAACAAAAGGGGATTTACCTCTTGAATTCATCACCTTTAGAACCTCTTAAAAACTATTAAATGGTATTTTGGTGAGAGAATTAGGACTATAAAATGGGGGAGAGGTTTGGTAGAGGAAATGGCCTGATATTTGGAGATATTATATGCTTTGGAGGTGTGGAGAGAATGAGTGGAAGGGGGTTCTATTTACAGTTCAGAAGAGGGTTGTTTTTTGAATATTTTATTCATTTGTAAATTATTTTGGCTAAATAATAGATTTAGTTTGAGAATTGTAAATAAATGTATTGAAATAATTATAGATAATATGTGAATATGGGCTGACATAATTTATACATAATCTACGACTCAATAATCCATGTATTTATTAAATAATTTAAATTATAGTATTTCATTGATCACCAAAAATTGATCTATTTTAGAAAAATAAAAAAATCACCCTAGCCCATTTTAAATATTTATAATTCAAAAATAAACTTTATTTAATGAAAATATTTTTCCAAATATTATTAATATAATTTTTAAATAAAATATTTGTTATCCTGAAAATACCAATTTTAACATTATAACTCATTTTATGACTCATTCATAAATTAAATAAGGTATCATAAAATTATATTATAATCATAAGACACTAAATATTAATTTATGAATCCATTTCATGAAAAGAAATTTTCTATTTAATCATTATTATAATAATAAAATTGTTGATAAATATTTATGTTTTGAAAAATGCCAAAAAATTATTTATTATTTTTAATATATTTATTTACATATTACATTATATAAATATTCTATATTTCCATTTATAATATATGTAAATTTTATTTATAATTTCATAGGTGAAGTTACTATTCTATTGGGCATATTACTATTTCTAAAAGTCACATTACTATTCTAATGGTCATATTTAATAGTATATTATAGTTTTAAACAAGGTTTTACATGAGGCATAAAATATAAAATTTGTTAAATTTTTAAAGGGAAAAACCATAAAATCATGCAGTGTAACAATTATGTCCTGAATATTATTCTCGATATGGTGAATTAATGATCACATTGACTATAGTCCACATACCAAAGTCATTTTGGACTTATGAACCGAATATCGTTAAAACAACCGATTTGAATTTAAATGATTATTTAATTTCCTAAAACATAGAAATAAGTGATATAAAATTAATAATAAACTCAAAAAACTATTAAAAATGTATAAATTAATATAATTTTATTATTCAAGATGATAAAAAATGTATGTGACATGTTATACTCAAGGTAAGGGACTCTAAAAATAAAAAACCTCATTTTAATTATTGTAAATATTTATTTTTTAAATATTTGTCTTTGAGTCCATTATTTTTAAGATTATTTTTATGAATGTATTCTTATTGGAATGAATGTTTTGAAATTTTAATTTTCTAATTTCTCTAAATTATTTTCAAAATTGAATCTTTTGAAGGTTTTATGTAAGGGAATTTATTTGAAAAATAATATTTTAATCGTTCTTTTTATAAATTTCAAAATTACTGTTTCTTTAACTTATATGACATGAGATGCTTTTTTGGATTTCCTAAAACCCTATTGTTTTAATGATTTATTTACATTATTACATGGTTATTTTCAAGGAAAATTTTGTCATTAATTTTTGTGCATTCTTCTTTTAAAATAAATAGTTTTACTTAAGTAATGTTTTCATGATGAAAGAATTTATAATTTTGATTATGATATAGTTCATTAGAATAGATTATGATGAAAGGTTGTAATGTTATAAACCAGAAAATGGTGGTTCCATGATAAACCAATTATGGGTGATTATGTTATCCAACAATGAAGATGAGTTACATGATAAACCATCTACAAGTGTTTACATTGTAACCTGTAAAGCATTGGGTACTCTAGAGATGGATGTTGACCATATTGGTTATCCATTTTTAAGAGTTATATTAAAAATGATGTTCCAAGTTACCAACATAAATATTATCTTCTTGATAATGGGTTTTCATGGAATTAATTGGGGGTTTAAAATTTAACAATGTGTTGTTATTCAAAAGTGATTTATTTTTTATGGTAATAAGTTATGTTTCAAAGAAAATGTTTTTATGTGTCTTGAAAGGACTGACGATTTTTCTTATTTTTCTTCCCATTCTAAGATTTTTTATCATCCCCCATTATTTATAAAAAAATCACTAGGTTTTTTGTAATACAATGTAAAAGGATAAGGTCATGATCAAAATTTTAATGATTTTTCATGAACAACAAATGTATTTTATTTATTAAGGATTTTCATTAGCTGATAAAATGGATAATGAGTATAATTTTCCACTAGTAATATATGGGTTTCGTATATAAGATTTTGTTCTAGTTAACTAAAACCCTAAACCTAAAATATCTGTTGGAATGTAAAGTGATTTGTAACATTAAAATAACAATAATATGTATTGTTTATGGTCAGATCCTTACAATTGGTATCAAAGATGGGTTATTAGACCTTTGGAGATTATGATGTTTTCCTGTGAGGTTTTCTTAAGAGTTATATACAACATCATGGGTTTACAATTTTAAGGTTTATCGTAAGATAAATGTCTTAGAAATCCCTTTTTAGGCTTTAATTTATTATATATTATGGTGAATAATTGTATTATAGGAGAAATTTATTTTTTGAGGTAATTATGGGTTATTACTTTTTAGGACAAAAAATGAAAGGTATGAGATAACCATTGAAGTTAAAATAATTATTTAATTTTTAATATATTAATTTTATGTGGATGATTTTATCATATTATTGGGAATGTTATAATAATTATTTAGTATTTTAAAAGGACATACAACAGGATATGTGACAAACCATTTCTTTCGGTATGGTCGTGAGTTTTGAACCCATAATCGGTTGGTGATAAGGGTGTATCACCTACGAATGACCTAATAAAATTAACTATTAGTAAGAAATTTTATTTTTAGTTAAACGATTTGATAGATAAAGAATATATTTATTTGGGGAGATATTTATTAATGTATAGAATACATTGGGATTGTAAATTGATTTGAAGATTAAGTAATTAAAGTTATTTTTTATAACATCACTATAATTTTCGGTTGAATCATAGGAATAAGGTAAATAGAATACTATGATATTTTATTTGAGGAATAAAGGTTGATTTATCTTTATAATTATGTATGATGTATGTAAATGATTAGAATATGTTAGAGATTACATGATTTGGGAGTATACATTTTTGTAAGAGTCTTCAATAGTAATTGATGATATTTAGTGACAAATATTAAAATCATATAGGAAGACTATGTGATCAAATCCTGATCATTTTTATGCTTCAATATTAGTCTAGAATATTCTAAAAAAATTAAAGGATAGTTATTTAATGATTTATGTTCATGTTTGGGTATTAATTTTGAATTAGGGATATTAAAATTTAATTTTCACCATTATAATATTTACTCATTTTGTTGAATTGTCTAATATAATATTGATAATATTTTTTTTTGTAATGTATACAAACAAGGGGAGTAGACTGTTATCCTTTGGGGGTTTTTATGATCATATATATATATTGATTCTAATTCTTAGAGAATGAAATACTAATATTTAATACTCATTGTTTGGAGTTAAAATATGATTTGTGTTGGAAATATATTAATGGACAAAATTATACATTTCACGTATGTGAATTTATTTATATTCTTAGTCTAGGTAGTAAAATAATTCCCTAACTGTATGAAAAATATATTGAAACAAAAGTGGCATTGGATTAGTTTTTACACCAATAAATTAATTAACTTTTAACCTGTCATATATTTATGGTTTTATGATGGATCACTTTCTCATGAACATGTTCTCTATAACTCTTTACTAGTACTTATGTATTATCTTTTCTCTTCTGTGCCAATGTTTTTCTTCTATGGAAAACTAGTTATGTGTTATCCAGAAAATATTCATACATCCCTTCCATTCTTATAAACTTGAAGTTTTATTAATCCTTTTTCTAATGTGGGCTGTTTTGAAAAGTCAAACCTTAGTTATAGAGCATGAATTCAAAATTTCGAGGACTCAATTTCAAAAATGGGGGAGGATGTTTCATCTCATGTTTTTAAAGAGAAATGCAATGATTAAACTAAAAACTAAATATTTTTATTATTTAACCATTATAACTTAGATGATAAATTGGAGGTAATGAAGGGTACTAACCGAATTATGAAATAAAAAATTTTCATACTCTTTAATAACGTAATACTTAATTATTAGAAGATTAATCACTTTATTTTAGTAAAGTCATTTAATTCTTAAAATAGATTTTCTTCAAGAATTATAATTTATTGAATTTTATAGAAAAAATTATAACTAAATAATGGAAATTTTATAAAAAATTTTATTAAAGAAATTTTATTTCTGAAATAATCAAATCAAATTTTACAGTGTGAAATGTTGATAATTTTCTTGAATGTTTGATTTTTCAATTAATAGTGAAAAATCCATATATTTCTCTTCTTCTCAAGTATTTAAAAATGAAAATATTATTTTCGATTAGTTTTAAACAATAATGTTTCCATTATAATAGTTATAATACAATCATGATTTTTTAAATGGATTTTAAACTGTAATTTAATCTAAAATAATTTTATGTTTTAAAATATTATTTTTCTGAAAAAGTATTTTTTGTATCTTTTTTTCTATTTAATTTTAAATTAAATGATTAATGTTACAGTTTTTGAATTTTGAAAAATGGATTCCATATTTGAAATGATGAGGTCCCAATTTAGTAAATATTTACCTTTATGTTTGGAAAAAATAAATAGTGACCTTGATAAATTTTGTTACCATGGTAAAGGGTGAATGGGGTAGTTAATGGTAAAAATAATATGATAAGCTTTATAAAATGACCCATTAACTTTCACCAACTTTATTTTATGTTTATCTATTATCAAAAATCATTCATGGTTCAAATATATGAACTTGGGTTGTAATTTTAAGGTGATTTAGAAATTTATAATATTTTATTTATGGAAAAGTCAGAGAAGTCACATTATTATTTTTAATAACTATAATGTTTTTAATATGTATTTATCTAGAATATATATTGGAGAATAAATATTAATTTAATATATAGAAGCATTATCTTCATCATGGAAATTTATTTTAATTTTTTTACTGACAAAATAGGAAGCTTATAAGCTAACATGACACATATACAATAATTATATTATTAATAGAAATATCAAATAAATGACATTAAAACAATTAAAATAAGTATAACATGAAATATTTAATGTAAATAAATAGTTTTTTATAATTTTTAGCCATGTAATGGGTGTATTAATATAATTTCTTAAAAATATATATAATTTTATTTATATTTTTATAATTCTATTGAATGAATATTGTCAAAATTGACCTTACTAAAATATTAAAATAAAAATAATTTTTTGAATGATATAAATTTATAAAATATTACATTCATCCATGTGATTAGGATAAGGTTTAAAATATCATCCTTGATCCCTTTATGGGTATTTTTTAATTTTATAGTACCAATATTGACCCTTGATGGACTAAAAATAAATGTTGTCAAAGAAGAGTTAAAGGGGTTAAATAAGGGATAACTTTAATTATTAAGGGAAATAATTTGACATAAACTTATAAAAAATATATTTTATTATAGTATTTATATCCATGCAAATTTTATGATATAAATATATAAATTTTTAGATAATCATAATTCAATATTAATTTATAATAATTTAGTTTTTTTTTTGAAATTCATAGAGTTCCCCTCCGCTTTCCTATAAAAGGGAAGATATTCTTCTCATTTCAAAAAACATCAATACCATTTGGGTTAGGCCAATATTTTCAAAAATTACTTCCTAGAATCCCTAAGCTAATAATATAGTGATTATTTTAGTAATAACACCATCCTTAGTTGTCTTCTGCTGTTAAACATAGAAGATTTTCCAAAGAAGATGTATAGTTTTTATCGGCATGTTTTAGTTTTGTTTCTTCTATCAACGCCTTAAAATGTTATTAAACCATATTACATAAATAAATAAAATATAATCTATATATTTTTATGTTATTATGCATGTGTATGACATATTTAGATATTCTCTTCCATCAAATGGGAAAAGAATTCATCGTTCGTGTATATGGAGGACTCCCGCCTCACGAACTGATGTAATTAATTTTCCATTAACATATCTCAAGACTAGTTATAATTATGGAATTAATGTTTATATATGATATTAATAAAATAATTATCATTGTGAAACTATAATATACTATTTACACTCCTACCATTCCATTCGTAGAATATTGATAATGTCTTTCTTGCATACATATGGACTACCACCTCCATGAAGAGACGTGATTCATTTTTCATCATCATTTCACATGAATGATGTATATAAGTATATTTAGAGAATTAATAAACGTTTTTATGATATTTTTATCTTTATTTAAAGGTAATTAACACTCACCTGCTTTTCATAACAATTTTTGAAAAATTAAAATGTTACTAATGAGTACGTATGACCCACTATCTCCACGATTATAATGTAATTCATTTTTCATTACCATATTTAATGGATTGATTTAAAAGTATAATTTATTTATAAAAAGAGTAATTTTTTTATAAATATTTTTTTTAAAGGTGGAGTAATGATCAATTTAACCATATTCAGCATATCAGAATCATTTTGGACATATAAACTGAGTATTATCAAAACGTCCGATGTGAATTTAGATAATTAAGTAATTGTATATAGCATGGTAGTATGTGATATAAAAGGAATGATAATATTTAAAGGAAATTTTTTATAAATTATAAATTAGCATAACTTTATTATTTAGTATGTTAAATATTGTATGTGATGAGTCAGACTCAAGGTACCAGACTCTTTAATAAAAACCTTATTTAAAATCTTATAAAGATTTATTTTGTAAATGATTATCATTGATTTAAATTTTTTTAAAATTATTTTTATGAATTTATTCATATGGACCAGAATGTTTAATTTTTTAATTTTTCTAAAAGAATTAAAAATTTAATGATTTTAATGTTTTATTTAAGAAACTTTATTTTAAAAATTATCTTTTAATGTTTCTTCTAAAAATGTTAAGAGTAATATTTTTTAACTTATACATAGTGAGGGTATTTTTCTAATTTCATGACACATTAATGTTTCAATGATTTATTTACATTATTACATGGTTATTTTATAACCAGTTATTTTTCCTTTTTAGGTGTATAATATTTTTTTAAAATAAATTATTTTCCTCAAGGAATGTTACTATAATACAAGAATTCATTTTTTCTGATTATGATATGGTTCTTGGGACTTGTTTATAAAGAGGGGGGTTTCCATTATAAACCAATTATAGGTGGTTTGGTGATAAACAAAGGATGGGTGGTTATGTTATCCACAAATTACATGTGCTCCCATGATAAACCAAGAATGGGTGGTTACGTTATAACCTCCAATACATTGGGTAATCCAGAGTTGAAAGTTGACCATATTGGTTACTTCATTATTAAGTGTGATATGGTAAATAAAGTACCAAGTTAACTAAATAAATATTTTTTTCATTATAATGAGTTTTCATTGAAATATTTTTATTTCCCAAATGTAAGAAAATTAATATTTTTGAAAGAAGATTTCTTTTTTGGGTAAGAAGGTATTCTTTAAAGAAAACCCTTTTTTTGGGTTTTCACTAGACTATTGATTTTCTTTATTTTATGTACCATAATGATATTTTTTTATCATCCCTCTTTTTTAGATATATTTTCCCAGTTTTTAGAGAATATTAAGGCTAATGAGGATGCCAAGATCAAATTTTTTAATATTTTTCATGAAAACAAAACAATATTTATTTTAAAAGGGTTTCATTTGGATTTAAATATGGATACATAGTATATGATTCCTCATGTAGTTTATGGGTATTCTACATATGTATTTCTCCTAATTTTCAAAAAATAAAAATAGGAAATATTATTTAAAAAATAACGTGATATAAAATTTTAAAATAACTCGAAGACATATTTTTTTAAGGCTGGGTCCTTACATCTTCTCAAAGTAGGTAGTGGAGCCTGATGCATTTATTTTTAGTATTTTTTATATTTTATTTTTGGTTGGCGAAGTGGGTGAATAGTTTTTTGTTTCTATATGATTTGTTTTTATATGATAGTAGGACATATTTCATATATTTTAGCATAATTTTTTAGTTTATTTATTATAAATGATCTAATATTTGTAGAAGAGTATTAGTTATGTAATAATTTCTCGATTATTGAACTCTATAATTTCTCAATTATATTCTTTAAACCCTCAGTACAAGTCAGTAGCCTCTATAGTAAAGGGTGGCATGCTTGAGGCCTTAGGGTGATCATTGTTGGGTGATGTATTAGGTTGAAACAGGTTAGTTTTCTACAGGTTCCAATATTTATTACACTTTTTCACACACATAAATTTGTAGTGTAACTAACAACACGTTCTTCTCTATAAATATAAAAAAATTAACACTCAATTTCCATAAAAAACATAAAAAAATTCAAACACAGAAAATAATATAATTATAATGTTCTTGAATTATTTTATCATAAAAATTAATATATATAATCATAAAGCATTTTATTTCTTCATTATGATTCCTTTTTGGGCCATATTAAGTTTTTTCAAGATCCAATGTCAACATATATAGATAAATTAATTTTCTATCATTGAATCCGTACATGTGAATTTTTTCTTTTTGGTTGTAAAGTGTATAAGGATACATATTCTAGAAATAAAATCCATACATTTTAAATTATATTCATTTGATGAATGGGAAAGAAATACCCTAATAGGTTTATATATAATAGAATTTTAGAACTTAAATATCTCAAATATCAACAATAATATGCTTCATGATATCTTTATTAATTGTCATTAGTCTGTAATCACATAAAAAACTTTTGGATGTCAGCAAAAGGTGATATTGATCATCCAATATAAAATCATATATTGATAAAATAGATAGTCTTTTAGATACATGAAAAATAAAATATTAAATAATTGAAACCTAAGATAATTATTTATATGGAGTAGACTCTTTAAATTTTATATATTTTTATATTTAAAATATTAATATAATATATTATTTATATAAATTTAAAAAAATAAATAAACATTTATTAAATACTTTCCATTGTAGATATTTAATGTAAATGTCTATATTTAAAAACATAAAAGAAATTGATACACAATCCAACTACAGTTAACTCAACATTAGGGAAAATAATTATAGTTGATGCATCTATAATATCTAGTACCACCACTTTTAGTTGATCCCAATCCCTAAACATTTATTTAAGGATATTTCTAATATAATATATAACCCCACATGTTATAATATGTTATTTATAACACTTAACATATAACTCACAACATATGATCAGCTATGGATAATGTAGAGGAGCATGATTTTTAGGTTAAAATAGCCTCTATATTTTAGAACACATAAAACACACTATTGGTATGATCTATTATTTTATAAACTAATCCAAGTCCAGTACATAAGTTTTCAAACTCTCTATTTTTACCATGTATCATCCCTCCTTCAAATAAGTACTATTCTAACAAAAAATATTTCATAATATGTAAAACCTCAAAGTATCCTCATATATGACTTGAGTGTTATTACATTCCAACTATGGTCATAAGTATTCACTATATACCCTCTAGTATCAAGATCCTCAATGTTTTCTTCTCCGATAGGGAATCCTAGGAAAGAATTTTTAAATTTATATTATTTGAAAAAAATTTAAAAAAATTCATGAAAATAAATAAAACATTTATCACAATATTATCATCTATACCTTTAAAAATTCCAAAAGATATTTCGACTTTTACAATATTTTCAATTTTCCTTATTTTTCTTGGTACGAATCAGGATGTCCTTTGAGGAGCTAGTTGACTTAACTGTTAACTACTCAAAAAATACATCAAACATTTTCACCTATAATAATTTGTTCTCTCCCTAATATAATGTACGTGGAATAAATTATTTAAATGGATCATATAGTGATATGTCCTCAATTCCTATAATTTGGGAAATATAAATTTAATAATTATAATTTTTCAATGTATCTATAAAGTGTCACTTTAAATTAAAAATATTAACCTTCAAAAAAATATTCATGTTTTCAACTTTCAATAAACTTATTAAATAACTCCTTATCAAAAAATACATAGTTATTATTCAGGCTGTCAAATTTTCCTCAATATTTAAAATAATGTTATATTTATTTAAAATCTATCTAATACATTATAGAAAAGAACAAAAATCACCCAATGATCTCTCAGTTTTTAGTTATACTTAATTCATCTTTATGTAGGCTGGAAAATTTTGTTAACAAAAAAATTAATCATTTAAACAAAAAATAATCAAGAATTATATTATTGTTACCATTTCCCATAATTGATCACATGTTTTATAGTTAAAAATATACTAATTTGAAAATAAAATAATATCTTTTTCTTGAGCATGTAATGAAAAAATACCCTAAACATTATTATATGTTGACCTACATTATTTTTATTATCTTATAAATCATTAGGTATCCTATAGTCCCTTCCATGAGCAAGTGATAAACTCCATAAATGTGTACTATCTTTTGTACCAACCCTATACATCGTTTCTTACCCTTTAAAAGAAGTAGGATCTAGTATAAAAGAATAACGAGGCTCCATTTCAAAATAACAAGGAGACTTGGGAAATTGATAAGTCTTATCACTATAAATTAAATTCACAAAAAAATTTATTATAATATAAATAAATGAAGTTAAAATATAATGTTTCATATAAAATAGAATAAAAAACAGAAAACAATTGTAAGTTAAATTATGTTGGAAATAAAATTTAATTTTCACTTTAATTTGAAATGAACTAGACATTGGGCCAATGGCCCATTCCTAATGAATTTATTATAGAATAAAATAAATAGAAATGAAAAAGTATGTTAATCTAAATTTTGACTATAATTATTATATCGATTCAAATAAAAATATTTATATGACATATAAAATTGTTTAAAGACAATAAAACTAAACATAAATGGTATGATAAGTTATATAATATTTAAAGTATAAGTAATGTATATCAAATAAAATTATAATTATTTTATATTAAAATATACATAGTTTATAAATTATTTTAGATGAATAATTATAATATATAATATATAATTTATAGATTTGACAATTTTGAAAAGTAAACTGAGATTGTTCAATAACACCTTCACTGTTAGAATATTATAAAAAAACTAATTTTCCACATCCCTCCTTCAAGTTCATTTCATATACCATGTATTGTTTCTATTTAATAGTAATTATTATCCAATATTTATCATATCATGGATATTAGAATCCCACATAAGTTGTCATCACCATCAAAATTTTCAAAAATAATTTTTTTCTAATAAATTATTATTGGTCATCGATCATTTAATAGATCTACAAAATATAAATTTTTGTTATCTATATTAAAATGACAAAATGACATTTATATATAAATATTTTAAAATATATAAGTGTAAAAAAATCCTCATTTTTAACACCACTTTCCCAATCATTCTGGTTACACTTTAACACATACAGTTCAAATTTCATGTAATCATTCTTCTGTATATCATCAATAACATTATAACATGATATATATATATATATATATTCAGTTAAATTTATTTAGTTGAAAACAATACTCTTCAATCATGAATAATAATTTTTTTATATTTATTATTGGTACAAAATATATGAAAATTAATTCTATACGTGAACCATCTCGTTTTACTTAAACATGGGCAGCTGTAATCCCTCACAATGTCTCTAATATAGCTAAATCCCTCATTAAAATATCATTAAACCATATAATAATTGTATTATTATTCTTATTCAAGGGCATTGAATCTGTTGTCCTCAGTTAACATTGTTTTTGTGCATTAATAATAAATATTATATATGATTGAACCTTAGTTGTGTAATTTAATATGTGTATTTTTTTCCTATAACATTTTATTGTGTATCATTGAATTTATTTCTATGTCCATGAAAAATCTTTCCTTTGAAACTAGTTTCTCTATGGTGACATTTGGGGATACTAACATCATTGATATTGGACAATTTTTCCTTACAGAACTCCACTATCCACTTAAATTTTGGTCTTTCAGTAATATAACTCTCTAGTTTTTATGGATTGAAAATGTATCCCTCTAAAATATTCATATAATTTTCAGAATGATATAATAAATATATTTATATACTTCTAAAAATAATTATTTATTTCATAAAATGTACTATTAAATATACCATCACATCAATAAATAATAATAAAAAATATATTTGAAGTTGAAAAAAATATATTTTTATATTTATTATCCAATGTATTTAATAAAATTCTCTTCATTATATTGCGACTTATTGAATTAAAAATGCAAAAAAACCTTCTTAAAGTCATTATAAAACATATCTATAATATTCAATGAAGTTAAACTGGTTGAAATTATTAAATCAAAACATAACAATCATGAGATATCTTGTCTATTACAATTAAATATTTTAGGATATAAAAGTTGTTTCAGTTGAATAATATCCTTTAAGCCTATTAATACACTGTAAATTTTGAAAATAATTAATTATCTATATCTTTGAAAATGTATGAAACATTATAGGAATTTGGATTCATTTTTTAAGAATGGGAGTAATCTTGTTATATTTTATAATTGATATTAGGATTGATATTTTATTCAATTTATCCTTAGTTATGTCTTCAATATCCAGCAATGTTCCAATCAAACTATAATATATATTCTTCTAAACATGTATCGTACCAATATTTTGTTTCACCTCTAGATCTCACTAATAAGAAAGATCAAATAATTTTAATCACTTATTCTATATATTTTTAACATTTCTTAATCTTTATATCATATTATATGTGATCTAAATTTTTTCACCCTCTCAAAATACTGAATAGCTAACAATGGATTTAGGGAATCATCACATTCCAATAAGTTATTAAATAATAATTTAAATACTCAATAATTTAAATACTCAATAAGTAGAATAAATATTTATAAATCTTGTATAAATCCTATAAAATATTTTGCTTCATTATTTTGGTTAATGATAAGATGTTTGTTCATCATAAATTCGATATACATTATATCCATTGACAATAATCTAGAAAAATTTTCACATGTTAGGAAATATTTTATAGTTAACATTATCATAGTATGTAATGAGGGAATATTATTTCTTATAAGAATCAAAAACATTGATACCTTCCCCTAATAATAGTTTCAAACCATCAATTAATATTAACTAGTAATCATTTATATCTATTATAGTTATTTTTTCTTGAAATCAGCATCCTTATAATAATATATTTTTTATTTATACAAATATATTAGGGTAAGTCATAATTACCAAAATAAAAAACCCGTGGAATATATTGGGTACTCAGAATCTAATATAGAATCATTTCATTTTTCCATTGTCAATGTCTATGATTCTGAACATTATTTTCAAAAGTTGGGAATTTTTTAGTTATTTTTCCATTTATACAGAATCAAAAAAACGATAAAATTTTACATTTGATATTCACTCTTATATTTGTGATCTTATCATTTTTAATAATATTATTCAAAAATTAAATCCTTCAAATATATAATTATTTGAAGATTCCAAATGTGTCATGCATGGAATATTAAATGAATCATGATGAGATATTTCTTTCAAATTATATCAGGATGTCCAATTTTTAAGAAACATTGAAAAAGATTCATATTATATTCTATAAAATATATAGTCATTTGGTAATTCATGTATCCCACTTTAAACATGGACCATTAGATATAATTTTCTCTTGGGATTATAATTTTATTATGGTTGATTTCATTATCCTAGAATTATTTTTTCAACAACACAATAAATTCTATAAAATTTTATTGTCTCCATACATTAGATACATTCACGTTAACCAATCGCAATATCATGGATAAAACTATCAATTTCATAAAAATTGTATGTAGTGTTTTTTCAATATCACTATATTATCTCTCAATCATCATTGTTTTCTTAATGGATTCCATTTAAATATAACAAATCATTTCCACTATAAAAATATTTTTTTCATCTTAAAAATAAATATCATTATAAACTATTGATTTTTTTTCTATTTTTCCATATAAGATCCCAGGACAGATGCATGAATTAAAACCATTAGAAATTAAATTATTTCTAATTTCACAAGATCCAAACATTTTTATATGAAAACACATTAGGAAAGAATAGAAAAATAATTATTTATTTACAAAATTTCCTTTGGATAATTCCAGGAAATCATTAACATTTTTTGTAATATTAATATCTTGTTCTTTATGTTTTAATATAACTCTAATTTATTATCACATATAATAACTAGAAAATAGAAAAAGTGATTTACTAAAAATCGAAACTATAAATTCTAATTTACATTATAAAATTATAGTGGAAAATATTTAATATTTTAAAATATAATAAAATCATTAATATTAAACGTAGCATTAGTAATTTTAGTGGTATTAGTCTTAATTAATTTTAATTTATTAAATTTTTACCATTTTGTACATTATATAATGGTTTATAATTTTTAATTATTTTATATATTATTATCTTAAATAATTTTCTTTTAATATGCATGCATCTGTGTGTGAGTATAATTTTAGTATCACACATTTATATATATAATGTTATTATATATTATAAAATAATACATTCCTTTTATTTTATTACAATATTAATGAAAATATATATATTTATATTAATTTTTAAATCCATTGGATTTGAGAAAAAATTGAATATTAGTAAAAACTATAACAACAATAATAATAGTAAATTACTATTATTATTAATTTAATATTTTAATATAATTAAGAAAACATAAAACCTAATTAAATTAACTTAAATTTTAAATAGGTAATATAACGTAAATATGTAATATTAAAGGTGAATAATATGGAAGATATAAATCTTAATTCACTAAAGAGGTATTTAATTTTATCATAAACTATTACAAAATACCAAAAAAAACATATAAATTAATTTATATGATATAAAACATAATAAATTATGAAAATAAAAAATGTAGCACAAAAATTACAATTTTTATATTATAAGGGGTCAAAAAAATATAATGCATTAATATATAATAAATAAAAATATACCAAACACTAAATTTATTCCCATAATAAATATATAATCCGTAGTTTACAAAATTGATGAAAATATGGGAACATTATATGGGGTCATTAGAAATCATTATACATAAGAGGATGGGATCTAAATTTAGTTTTTATGAAAGGTTCATATTAATGGCGAGTTAGTACCATAGTGGTAGAAAAAAAGTAATCATCATAATATAAAAATAGAAGGAGATTTTGGGTTTTAGGCTTTAAAATAAAATCTTAACAATAACATAATGGTGAAGTTGGTAGGGTAAATTGTTAATGGGGATCCATTTTTATTTTTTAAATTGACCTTTAATATTTTCCATTGAAATATATGACATAAAAATTAGTTTTTCAAATTTTTAAATAATTAAAAAAATGAAATATTGAATGATTTGTTTTATCATATTGGTTATTTAATAACTAACATGAAACATAAATTCAAAATCTCTTTTTGAATATTCATTATGAATCTTGAATATTAAATATATTTGTTTACTATTGGTAATTCAATAATAAGAATTCCTTGAGGATAATTTCTATATATATATGCCATTAATGTATTATAAACTACCAACTATCTGTATATTAATGATTACATTTTTTTCAATTTTTTTACAAAAATAGTTTAAAAGTCAAAATTAATTTCATTTAATCATGATACAACAAGTACTACTAATCCATACACAGTTTTTATAACATGTTATCTAATTATACTATTCCTATAAAAAATTACTTTATCATAAGATTAATTAAATTTTTTCATGATTTTTTATTCGAATGAATTCATGCCAAGATGATTATTTCACTGTAATTTTCTCAATAAGAAATTAATAACTTGGATTATCCAATAATAATAAAATTATTCTAAAATAAAAATGTCCCAATAATTATGATGTAATGTAAATTTGTCTTGTGTTTTCTAGAACATACTCATCCATACTTATAAATTATTATATATGTGTTTCATGAAGGAGGAAATTTCCTAATATTTGGAAATTTCAGTGGATTACTAGGAAGAAAAAATTATATTTTTTAACAAAAATACTATCTTCTTGTACTATGATAATATACATAGGTTTTGTAAGGTTATTTACATATTTGTTCAATTCAAACCTGTCTACTATGTTAACGAGAATGTATTCTGCAGTCAAATAGATTTATTATTCAATAATGAAAAAAAACTAAAAAAATGTAAAGAGATAACTCTATAAACATGATCTTACCCCCCACATTGTTCTTGTATTCAAGTATATATCTAGAATTTATTATAAAAAATATCAAAAAAATAAGAGAGAGAATAATATATTTCATTTTATGTTGATATAAATCATGGTACACTATCCATTAAAATTAAAAGGCATATTTTATTTTATTTATGGTTCAATTATTCCATTAATCAACACAAGAGTGGTCATGAATTTTCTAGATCACGTGGACCTAAATATCCCATAATGTAACTTATTATTTGAGTTTTAAAGAATAATTTTTTTTTCGTCCATAAAATGTACGATATAATATTTGTATATGGAATATAATAACTCCACACTTAATAAAATTTTCAAATTTTAATCAAATCTATTCAAATATCATCCAATTCATTTAGTTCAAGAAATATTGTTTCACCGACACTTTACAAATAATTATTTTAATATTACACAGCTTTTTAATTTTTATGCCAACCCCAATAATCAAGTGGTGTGATTTTCCATAAATCCGATTGTATGAAGATATTCTAATGAATGTTTTAAAAGCTATTTAATTATCCTAGAGTTCATAATCCAATAATTTAGACAATCATTTCTTAAAATTCCCAATAAGTATATCTATATTATATTTTACAAAACAATTTACTTATCTGATTTTACCCTTTATTTGTGATGTTATATAGTTCATATTTTATGTATACTCTAAAAAATTATCTATCAATGACTATGATTTTAGATGATTAATTGTAATCTATAAATTGTGTTGCATTATATTTGAAAAATAATCCGTGAAAATATAATTTTCTTGATAAACCACAAAACACAATAATTTTGAATGGGTGTTAAATCCACTTCCTCAATCCACCAGGATCTATGTTCAATGCCAAAAAATAAAATTAGTTTTATAAGATAAAGGAAACTATCATGAGAAGTAAAATATCCAAAACTCCAATATCTCAACATCATGAATTTATTTTCAAGAATATCATATTTCCTTTAAATATTAAAAATTATAAAGAACTTCTCACAAGTTACCATAAATAATTTAGAAACAAAAGAATTTATTAGTTTGTATAATACTAATGAAAGTAACTTTTGTGTTGTTTAATTTCATCTATTATTCACTTACCTAGGTGACTATTGACACATTTCCAAATTTTTATTTATTTCTGAATCAGGACTGCACTTTTTATGACATGATTGAAATTAATTTTAATGATTATTAGTTCATCTTAGTAATATTTTTAACATTCTTTGTTAAAAAATAACCGTTTTAAAAGGAAAAATCCCTTAGAATAACCTTAAAAGTTTTTTAGTAAAATAAAACCTAAAACCTTTTATATTTATTTTCATTAACAGATATAAATTCATTCTCTAGAAAATAAACTCCGATCTTCTTCATTTCACCTTATTTATTTTATGGTAACATTTAATTAGGATATAAAAAATGGTTTTGAAGCCCATTTTTATTTTTTTTCTTTCCAATTGAAATTAAAATTGTAAAAAATTTATTATCTAAACAAAAAATTTCATTCTTATTATTTATTTTATTTCTCTGAATTTTATATATTGAAATAATGATCTCACTAAATCCCATAGGGAATAGATTAAACCTTTATAAATCATACAATATTTATAAGTGTCCCTTATTAATAGATTTGAATTATTTTCAATTTTATCCAATTACATAATGGAATATTATATTACATGAATCATTTTGTCCTACTTTTTTTAAATTACTACTTCTTTATATTTATCACTTTCATAACTTATGATATTGAATGGTGTGTTCTAGTATGGTCTAGTGAGGATAATTCTATAAATGATCATGTCTTTTGGAAGGTGAAATGACTCATTACAATACTCATAAAATTTTAATTCTCTTCCATTATATAAGAAATATTATAATTGTTTTTGTAATTTTTATATAAATACATTATGAATCTACAGTAAAAGATACCATTTCTTAAGAAGCTTCCAAAATCTTTAACACAAATAAATTGTGATAAGACTAAGATTACATATAATTTTTCTCTTACCACTCCAATTATATGATTACAAATCTTATAACTAATTTAAATTCCTTAAAACATATTAAATAAGATTCTACAAATTAAAAAAATAGGTTATTATGTTCATTTTTTTAAAAAAAACCAAAATTATTAACAAAATCTTCTAATTTTACACCTAAAATATATATTTTATTCATGAAACTATATATAAGTATCTCATATACATCATAGAATATAGTTATCATAAATATCTAAAAGGTGTTAAGTAATCAATATGCATCATGTCTTATTCATATGTAGGGAAAATGTTCAATGTTATGTGTGAGTTTCGTTATCACCTAGCCTTTAGTGGTGTTTTCAATCTAATTTTAGCAAAGTCTTATTTTAAATAAGTAGTAAAACTCATTTCCTTCCAATTAATAAAAAATAATATCTAAAAAAATAAGAAAATGATATCTTGGGGAAGATCCTATAATGGGGTGCTTCTCAAAAAAATTATGAACCCAAGTGAATATAGTGAATAGTGGGACTCAGGTTATCCCTAGAGGGGAAGGAGTTTTATTACTAGATATTTTATGTTATGTGGGATCAATGTCTTTCAAAAAACTAAAATAAATTACTGTATAAAAAGATATGTTTAAAACAAGGGGTATGGAATTGTATATTTACCTAACCATATCATTCAAATTATGATTCATTAAGATAAGACTATCATTTTTTACTATTCAATTGACACATCAACATATATTCTTCTCCTAGTAGGTTCAGTTTGATTGGAGGAGTGAAACTATTATTTCATTCAATAACATTTCCAATCCTAAGGGATAAAATCATTTTTTCAATCCTGAAACGACAATGCTCCCCCAATCGGGGGGATTTTATATTGTATTTATGTAGATTTATTGTGAAAATCAATAATAATTCATTGAATTGTGTGTATAAAAATGTTATAGAAACCTCCTACTATTTATAAAAATACAAATTCTAGTATGATCAAATAGAATTGAAATAATTTTTTATGTTATAGAATTCAATATATGGGACGACAGAATTAATTCCCTGTACAACCACTATGGGAATAATGTCTCATCACTAGATAGGTTATGGAAAATGAATGAAAAAACTATTTAGTGGCATATATCACCAAGATAAATTTATAATCTACCTCTCTTTTTTATATAAAAGTCACCACATTATAAAATTATTTGTATCCTTGGGTAATTTAGTAGATTAAATCCCCATATGAGTAGAATATCTTTTTAACCTCTTTAATTAATCCTAATAATTTTGAAATACTCTTTTATTTCAATGTGGTTCCCCCATTTATTTAATGGGTTCCATAGGTACTGGTAGAGGTCCTAGATTTCATCAGCTAAGAAACTCTCAAACAATTAAATCCTTGAGGTTTTTTCTTGTAATCTTATTCTACATCATAACAATGGATGAATTCCTTATAGAATCCTGGTAGTATCTATCTTTATTTTTATAATGAATCAGGGAAGAATTTTAATTTTTGGATAAACTCATTTATCTATGAAATTTCACATTTTAATTCTTAATGACTAAAATTGGGTTGTGTCCCACATCCTGTGTGATTGATGAAGTTATACATAGTTAGAGAATTTGTTATGAATTAGGGTCTAAAAATGGTAACCCCAAATTTATATATATATAAAGAAGGGATTTCATGAATTTTATAGAAATTGTAATTGCCTTTTGATCTCTAATGAGCTTAGAATGTCGTACAAGACAGGAATATCATATATTGCAGTCTCAAAAAGTCATATGATGTTAGGAGAATTGTTGTACGGTAAATTTTATATGTATATATGAAAATTAATATGTTCATAGTGTTAAAATCGTGAATTTCCCCAATTTCAGTCCTCCCAAGCCATTCTTGAGAAGAATATCATAAAATCTGGAATTGAAGTTCATACATTTAAAGACCTAGAAATTTCAAGGAAATTTTTTTTCTTGAATTCTATGGAATTTTAAGAGTTGGCCGTTTCTGATGGAGACTGATTCTGAGGCCCAGTGTTCCCGGAATCAATTTCTAAAGTTTTTTAAGCTAAAATTAACGCTCGGAAGCAGTTTTCCTAAAAAAGTGGAATAACTCTAAAATGGTTACTCAAATCAGAAATCCAAGGGCACCGTTGCGCTCAGGATGGCGGGTATACCCATGGCACGAGATAAGTTTAGTCGACGCAGGGATCCTATGAAAAATCCCAAAAATGGCATAACCGTAAATAAAATAATTATATAAAATATTTTATTTTTCAAATGCTTATAACTCACAAATAGTATCTTGTATTAGAAATCTGAGACCACCGTTGAACTCGTGAGGGAATTCTTTTTTTAAGAAGATACTTACTTTGGCCGGCGCGGGCCAGCAGATAAAGTTAGTTTTTGGCCGTAAAGAAAATAATTAAGTGAAAATTATTTTATTGTAAAATTCATCACTTGTGAATGGTGAGTCGGACTAAAAATATGAGAGTATCGTTTATTTCTTTGGGTAGTGTTTCACCTAGGCAGAGCCTAACCTCGACTGGTGCAAGTTCGGGGTGGCTGATAATAATTTTCTAAATTTTTTTCGGGTACTTTCAGTAAACGTACGTTTGGGATTTTATATCTCTTGAACCGGTGCTCGGAATTAAAATCTGAGGGCACCGTTGAACTCGCAGGATCGGTAATTTCTTAGTGAGACCTTCACCACAGTTGCATTCTAAATTGGATGGAAGATAGTTTTCGGGGTTTTTAATTGAATTGGATAAAAATAAAGTGTTAACATTATTTTTATCGGTGGTGGTTAAAACCACCAAGTGGTGGTTGGTGGTGGGGGCCACCACACCATAACCTCCCCTAAGAAGTTATGGTGGTGGGGCCCACCCGCACATAACCTTCATTGGGAGGATAATTGTGGCGGGGACCACCCGACCCCTATTAATGGAGGAGGATAAAAAACTCATCAACTCCGCATTAAATGGGGAGAAACTCCTCAACTCCTCCACTTATAGTTCATCAAACATTTATGGGGAGCCTCTTGACTTCCTCCAAAATTAATGTGACCCCACACAAGAATTAAATTGGTGGGGCCTGGTTTTAATTCTCTCTTTTGAATTTTTGTGTCAACATTAAAATAATAAGAAAACTATTATTATTTCGTTGGAATTATTCTCTTTGGTGGGAATTTCATTTATGGAGAGCTAAGGAGAGGAAAATCACACAACAAAGAACTGTTCTTCTAGCGAAGAACACGAAGAAAACTCCTTCAATCGAAGATCGACGCCGACTTCTTCTTTCTTCAATCGTGACAAAGGAAGGGGAGATGACACCCACGAAGAACATCGCCAAAGACAATATCACGTCCTCCTGACGTTGAAGAAGCGATGCCACCACCCCGTGACATCGTCAAGTGGCACCGATTACAAGGTTTGGGGTTTATAGTTTTTGAAATTGTATCCTTTATCCTTCCTTCTTCAAAGAATGATAAGGGTTTATTGGGGACGTATTGTTGATCTTTATTTTTCACTCAGTGAGCCAATTGTTATCACCCTCTAAACGCGGACGGTGTGCGCCGACTAACACGGCCCGACACCCTCCGCCTTTTTCATTTTTGTTTGTTCTAAGGCTTGGCGATGAAGAAAGAGGCAACGGTGGAAACAATGATAAAGATTTCACTACTCGCGGCCTTCGTGAAGCACACCGCCCTACGGGACACTGGTGCACCAAGCCGAACACCGTCGGCCCCACGACACCAGACCCACACCCCACTTACTACTCTACGGCCCTACCAATGGCTGTAGTTCCCCACCGACATGGTACCCCAGTGCCTCGTGGCACCCTGCCCACGCCGCCGGCACCGCCGGCGCCCTGGCCACTTGCCCGGCGCCCCCCGGGGCCCAGGCCGCCTGCTCGACGACCATCCCGGTGCCCCCCGACGCCCCGACCGCCTGCCCGACACCCTGCCCGGCACCCAGGCCGCCTGCCCGAGACCCATGCTGCCTGCCCAGCGCCCCTGGGCACCCTACCTGGTGCCCCCGCACCTAGGCCGCTCTGTCGGCACGTCTTGGAACGCTACCCATGCCCTCGCGGCCTGCCCGCGCCTCACGCAACCTGCCACTGGCTTCTCAGGCCAAGCTGCACCCCTCGCGGTGCTGGCCGAACCTTCCACTGGCCTTCGGGCCGAGTCCCCCACGAGGCGACTTTTGGCCCGAATTGTCCACGCAGTCCGCTGGGCGGGGCTTAGCTTACTGTGCCGAACTGAGCAGACTGACCTGCCCAGCGGACCGGGTCAGAGCAAGCCAGTTAGTCCAAGTTGACCCCGACCTGGTTGACCCAGACTAGGTTTGGCCGAGTCGGTCCGACCGGGTCGGACCAGACCCGAGCCCATTAGTGACCCTTTACCTTCTTGGGGCATATCTTTGGCACCGGACGTCCGTCTGAAGAACCGTCAGTGGCGCTGATATTCTTGGAGCATAACCGTCCCTTTGAGTATACCCCACTGGAGTTTGAGGTATAGTTAAGTCATGGTCAGGTTGGTTCGTACACGAATCCAACCGGGCCCCCGGAACTAAAATGAAAATAACTCACAGACCAGGTGTCCGAATGACGTGCTTTCTATTGCTATGAGACCCCATTGATATGGTGGTTCTTTGAGATAGTTCCACGTCAGACTTCGTGACACTTGTAGTATCGACCAGCAGCTCATGGAGAAGATCCTCCGGGCATCTGATTGACACAATGTCTATTGTGATGAGACCCCTTTGACGTGGTGGTCCTTTGAGATACTTCCACATGAGACTTTGTGACATTTGGAGTATCTACCAGTAGATTGTGGATAAGATCTTCCCAGAGAAGAGAAAACAGAGTGCCGAGACCTTATAGCTTTAGACATGATGACTGCTTTACTGATTCGACTCGGAGTGATTCGATTAGCCTAGTGGACGGAGTGCCCAGTTTGGCAGCAGACCCATGGCGGACAGAGTTCCCGGTTTGGTGGTTGACCCACGACAGATGGGGTTCCTGGTTTGGCAGCAGACCTGTGGTACTCGACAGGAGTAGTACCTCTGACAGCTATTAGGAGGAGCGCCCTGTTTGGCGGCAAAACCATAGCGTAGGAGCGCCTGGTTTGGCAGCAGACCCATGGTAATCGACAGGATGAGTACCTCAACAGTATAAGGTTAGTGAGTAGTGCCTCAGAGTCGCGACAAGGCCACTGTACTAGAAAGAGGAGGAGTTCTCCAACAGTCGTGGTTTCGATAATAAAAATTCTGGTTTGAGCTGAGTCTATGACCTTTGTGTTTTCCTCATGGTTGAGATGGGTTACTTGATAACTTAGGTATATGTATGGGCATATACCTAAGTAATGGTTATCCGTTGAAATCCTACTTGTTTGGTTTATCCTTATTGGATTTTGTGAGACCTTGAGGGTCTCGGGTTCCATACTGTGTATCCTTATACTCACCCCTACCCGGGCTATGCTCGCACCTCGTTGTGTTTGATGCAGACGACGAAAATTACTGACGGAGGTCGAGTGCGCCAGGACTGGATGGTACCCCGCGATGGACCACATGAAGAGTTGGTACCTGGAGGTGATGGACAGATGTGGAGCACTGAGGAGGCTATTCGTACCTACCCTTTAGGTAGGATCCATGGTGGATGATCTTGGAGCTTCTAGACACCTTCTAGCTGTTTGTCTTTTAGTTGTACCTATTTGTCATTTCTCTTTTACTTTCCTGTTGGGCTTGCATTTCCGGCCCTTTTACTTTTAGCATGCTTGTAACACGGTTTTTACTTAATGTTTACTTCATCTTTTACTCTGGTTGTGTGTGTTTATGATTTATAAAGGAAACGCCTTCCCAGTTTTAGCGAATTACACATTTGGTTCTAGTCGCCAGCCCCTGGCCTATGGAAGGCGTGCTTGGGGTAGTCATGATGTGGGCCCTAGGGGACATGTTATGACAATACATTCCACTAAAAAAGTTATGTATGAATCAATAAGATAGTATTATTGGATACTAGTGAAAGCCATACGTGTTTCTGTATTTCCAAATATCAAAAACATCCAATCATTAAAAACACAACTAAGTGTAGGTTTTTCCAATTTAAAATAAAAATGATTTAAACAATAAAAATCAAAAATAAAACCCTTTTAATGGCTTATAACCAGAATTCAAAAAAAAAACATATGTATTTTAAGTTAATTATAAAATGAAAAAATAAGTAAAAAAATGATTTAATTAATTTGAATTAGTATTTCCAAATTCACTTATATAATAAAAGTTGATTATTACCCATGTTTTAAAATTATAATAGGTCAAATAAAAATTGAATTAAATTTTAAAAATTTGAATAAATATTAGCTATCATAAATCCCATACACTTATATTATTTTACACCTAGGAAATAAAATGAATTTAACATAAATAACTAATTATCCTTCCTAATAACAAACACAAAATCAAATATGCATGAAAAAAATATTCATTCATTTCAATAATTTCCATTCCACCTCTATTAATTTAACACACTACCAATTTCATTTCACAAAAGGTTTCAATAATTAACTCCCCATGGTCACTACATAAACTCCCAAACTATTTAATATTAACACTTCACTCTATGAACTTATGAGAAATGAGTATTGTCATCCCCATAGTCTTCTTAAGCACTATAATCTTTCCAAGGGCCCAAATTCCATACCAATATAATCTTGGGTTCTACTCAAGTATACATCCAGTGGGTTGGTCTAAGGTTTAAGGGTTGGTAAGATTTGAGGTTTAAGTGTATGAGGAAGAATAATAGATTTAAATATTTTAATCATAAACCATAATAAAGTCCCTAAAGTGTAAAATTATTAATATAACTCCCTCAGTATCTCATGCGATGCATAACTTCCAACACACTCTCCCGCTTGTTAATTTTTTATCAGTAATAACCAAATAGTAAATAATATTGAATGGAACTTCCTTTATTAAATATTTCTAATTTTTTTTTCTATCATAAATTATTATTATTATTATTATTATTATTATTATTATTATATTTGGAAAAAATAGGGTAACAAGTATAATACAATGTATAATGGATTATGAACCCAATGAATAAAACAAATGCTGTAACCCTTTCACTCAACCAAAAAATGTGGACTTCTTCACCAAAATTCCAATATATACTCTCTCACTAACATACTTAAAAAAGATATAACAAATAATTCACACAATAGATTGGTTGATTGAGATAATTATTGCTTTTAGTTTGTATTTACTAATATGTATTCAATGTTTTATAAAACTCAATAAGGCTTAAATTTTATGGTGCCCTAAAATAAAGGTTAATTATACAGAGGGGTTTTCAATTAAAGACAATATTTGTTATAAATATAGAACACTTGAATCAAGAAAATTTTTCGTCTCTTAATATAACATGATACTCTTAAAAATTGGATTATATGGAATGTTATGTAATTAAAATATTATAATGTCTCTCATGTATGAGATTTGAAAACATTGGACAATCATTTCATAGATTAAGCAGTCATTTCATATTTACTAATAAAATTTAATATCTATAAAATAGTTGAAAAAACATAGTCAAAAATCATTTAAATTTAACAATTTCAAATTCATTGAATTTATAATAAATATATAGGTATTCTTCACTAGTAAAAATAGCTTGAAACTTAGTTTTTTTACCTAAAAAGATAGCAAAAATATTAAATAGAAAACAACCTTACATGAAATAATTGAAAACTTATTAAAATGAATATGTTTAAATCCCAATATATTTTTATATCCCCTCAAAACTATCTAAAATACATATTCATTAAAATTAAAAAAATAAAATAGTTAAGTAATGACACATTTAAATTACAACTATTTATACATGTGTGTTAGAAGCATAAAACCTAGAATGCTCGTTAATAATAATAATTTAAGGGGAGTATCGACTACCCTATTATTTACATTAAAAAATATTCCTGAATCTTCATTATACTATATCTATTAATGTTTCATCAATTCAATTCCCTTGGCCACAATTACACTAAATATAAATACATTACTCACAATAATGGTTTTTGACCATTTGGAACAAAGATTATAAGGTACGATATTATTCCTTATGGAGAAAAATGAAACATTATCTCTAACTTGAAAGTTGTTTATGTTAATTCACCTAACATGGATAAATTGTATTTTTTTCATTATACAATAGAAATTTATCCTAATATTCCTTTATCATGTCCCCATGTTCCATAATTTGGAGATTATTTGTTCTCCATCCTGGAAAAATTCTAGCCTGTTCTATTTTATAGCCTCGTAATATTTTTTTATAGCTTAATAAAAATCCAGTATCATTTTCTGAAATCGATTTGGTAGGTGGACATACATATGGGATTTTGGATGTAGTTCAATAGGCCCCTAGTGTATCCTTTGGATTGTTTCTCCAGCCCTATTGGTTAAAATACACATTATTTTTCTAATATTGGCCTCAACTAGACCAATATTATGGGTGTTAGGTAGTGGAGATCTTATATTGTACTCTATATCTCCTTATGATTGATTTCATGATATTGTTGTAAAAGTTTGTAATCATCAGGAAATTATATATAATAATTTCACTTATGAACATATATACATGTGTCATATAAGGTAATTTATGTCATCAAAACTAACATCAACATATAATTAACTTGGAACAACATATGATTATAATATTACCTTTTCAATAAAACTCAAACCTATGATATAGTAAGAATATATATATACACACATTTCATGTTTTAATATGAATTTTTAAATTATATTTTTATTACATTTTAAGAACATATATCTAAATATATTGTGTATATCTTATATAGTTTTAAAATATTTAATTGACATCCATTTATGGACACACCATTTTAAAATGATATTAGCTTTATTTTTTGGATTTTTCTAGAATAATTTATTTATAGCTAAATAGTGAAAATAATGTTTTTTTAAAATAGTGATTGTTATTAATTTATCAGAATATAAGTAAGAAATAAATTTTTATAAAACCTTTTAATTAATAAAATATTTATTTATGGAATAATTTTATTCATTTTAAATATATTTTTGTAAAAATTAATAAAACATAGGTCTAACATTATAAAATAAAATAAATAATTGAATTTTAAAAAAATTGTATGAGGTAATTTAATTTATTTAAATATTATTTTGGTAAAAATAGTTTTATTTTTATTTTAATATCACATAAAACTTAATTTCCTTATAATATAACAAAAATTTTCTTTAAAATAAAAAACATTGATAACATTATTCAAAAAATAAATCTGACTATTAAAATAATCATTTTCTGAGAAACTTTTTTTACATAATATGTGTTCCAATACTAAAATTAATTTCATAATATCTTGGAAATATTATTTTATAACATTATATAGATATTTATAATTAGTATTATCAAAATATTATATAATATAAATTTTATTTTTGTCCATTAAATTTAGTTAGCAAGGGTAAAAGTGGTGTTACAGTAGAAAGAGTAAATTATGGGATAATGGTTTAAATATTGTGAAGGTGGCTAGAACATATTCAAAAAATGTATAGTTTTGGGTTGTGGAGGGGTTTAAATTAATATATCTTTCCCAAAACCATTATTTTCTATTTTAACATCATTTTTCCATAAAAAATGGAGTGATATTATAAACAAATTATTACTTTTAATAGTTGTGTACTTTTATTCACTTTTAAATGGAGACCACCCCCTATTTATTTATACACCCATTAAAATACTTTGAATTTAAAAAAAATGTCTTAGTATCTCTTCAATACACTCCCCATAAAATTTATGCCTTTTATCAACAAAATAATATGATAAGGGGTCTTAAGGGGTTACTCAATGGAGAACTTCCCTGGGAAAAGTAATAGTCTCAAACCAATTTTTCTATGTTCTTTTCTTATTATACACCCCTCAAGTACCCTCTATCTATCACGGTAGGATAACACCAAAATTGTTAATAATCATAAATGGTATTATGATAATGTAATATTAATTTGATACCTTCCTCTAAAATCTTTGAGAAAAAATTACATCTTGTATGTGTACAATTGAACCTCCATGAATGACATGTTTTTTCCATAACAACCAAATATTATTGTATTTAAAAATTTATCTGTTATGTAAAAATTATATTTCTAAGACTATTAATTTTATAAAATAATAATATATGACTATTTATGATTAATGAAAATAATAAATAGTTATATTAAATTTCACCTCCATAAATACACTTATCAATGAGCCTTTCTAAATTTGGATCTTGGTGTGTTAGCCTTTGAAATTATATAATTATTTCCACAATGGAATAAAAAATGATATAAAACTCATAAATTTTTGAGATCATTTAGTAATTTTATAACAACATTTATGGCAGTAAAAAAACCAAAATTATTATAATGAAAATAATTTTACAACCCCGAGAAAATGACATAATCAGAAACTATATAAAAAATAAACAACAAAATATTATAAATGGACATTAAAAAATTAAATATAAATGAATATGTTTATTCTATATATATTTAATGGATTAATTTAATTATTTAGGTATATAAGTTAAAGTGTAAAATGATTTTTGAAAAGAGGTCATGGATTCTTTAAACCACCCCCATTAGCTTTTGTTTACACATTCTCCTTATTTTATCCATTTTCTATTATCCTATTCACAAATATATCATCCAAATTATTTATTTATGGGATATATAATTATATAAATAGTTTAATTTACTTTTATTTGTTTTTGAATGTAAAATTTTAAAATTCATTCATGATTTTCTTTTTTAAGTGAACTTGTTTCAAGGAAACTTCGATATGTATAATTTTTGATCATGCATTTATTCAAAAAATGTTTTTATAGAATCATATATATTTTATAAAATCCTCCATTATTTTATAAAAAACATTACGGAGAAATTTTTATTATTAAATGAAAACAATATGTATTTAATGTTCATTTTCCCATTTTGAAAAGTTTCACCCAGGTGGAAGGTTTTTATTTTTACAAATCCAATATTATTATGAATTTTTTATTTAATTGAAATCAATATTCAATTTACAATTTTTTTTCCGAATTTAAACCTCTAAAATTATATATTTTATTATTTTCATGTGGACCTATATTATATTTCTGTTGATTATATCTTATAAAATGATTGTGAAACTTACAACATTATTTTGTGTTATATAATTATCATGATTTATGAATGGATTAATTTTCATATGTGGAGAATGTTTGAATTTATATATTATGATGACCCATGTGGCTTTGTTAAGGGTGTCCAAATAATTGGGTAATGTTAATATCTCAATTTATTTTATGTATGGTGTTCGAGCTGTTAGCCTAAGCACATTATATATGGCATTCATGTAGATATCCGAAGAACATTATGTTATAAAGGAGGTTATCTTGAGAATATAATTATTATAAAAGAAGTTATCCAACATTAAGTTGTATTTGTGGTTATCCTAGATATATAATAATTATTTAATGCTTTATGATGTTGTAATATTCTTATGATTCCATGATATTATGATGAAATTCCCTTATACAATGTTCCTAAAATTATTTATATCCTACTTATGGTAACATGTTATACTTCCTAACACATTCATTACATTATGATTTAATTTGATTATTCCCTTACTAGGATTTTTAACTCACCCTTTTCTTTTTCTTATTTTTTTCCATTATATCCCATATTGTTTTAGATGACTTATCAGTGTTGGGTCATTATATGTAGTTATATTATGTATCTAATTTTACAAAGACAATATACCTATCAATCCTCATTTTTTTCTTGTATAAAAATGTAAATAATTATGAAGTAATATATGTTTACGGTTTGGGCTATTATAGTTGGAATCAAATAGTGGTCTAGTAATTTTTCGGGGTTAGGATGACAATAAATTAGTGAAAAATACAAGGATACACCTAAGAAAGCGATAAGAACCTAGGGTTTCTTTAAAGTATGGGTTGTGTGGTTTTCACAGAAAATAAATCCCTACTGGAATACTATAAAGTAGATATAGGCTCTAGAATAGTTTTACATAAGGGAAATAAACCGAAGAAGTCATATAGGGTATTAACTCAACTTTTAACTGGTGCATGCCAACGATACCTAACAACACACCTTGGTAGACACTCGTAGAGGATATACTTTGGAAAATTTACATGTTATTTATAGATAATTATGATAGATTAAAATGTATTATTAAATAAACTAATGGTGAGAACCTATTAGAAATATTAATAAGGATAACATAGATTGGTGCTTAGAAATTAACAAGTTATGGTGTGCATAATAAATAAGAATTATTTATTCAGTGTTCACAGTTTTATTTTACAATTTTGTTAATGTGAGGATTCTCTACCTTATTTTCCCTTTATAATTAAAAATCAAAAAAAATGTGACGTAGGGTCACAAACCAAATCGGGTGCCCTAGTAACCAAATAATCGAACCAATCTTGAAATATCCTGAAGGGTATTTTGAATCCCAATGGGTTGTCAACTAGCACCTGACATCATACAAACTGAAAGTGGGAATGATTTTTCCACTTATAATATGGAAGTAAAAGAAAAGAAGATAATATTAATAAAAAAACTCCACTAGGAGTAAAGTAGAAGAAGTCAAATAGGAAATAAATCCCAAAGTACTACAACCATTACTAAAATAGGGAATCCATCCCAATCCCCGATGTCAGATGCAACTCTCCAAGACCAAGGTTCAACAATTGGGTCCTTCTCTAATATAACCATTCCACTTGATCGAATCTAGAAGGAGATAATCTAGAAACACCCAAAAGCTTGAGGGAGGTGTGAGAAAAATACCAGTGGGATCTCAAAAAAGATTGCACAATAAGATATTGGTATTTAATTAACCAAAAAATGTTCTTTCAATTTTTTAAAACAAAGTGGTTTGGTATTTAAAAAATAATATTTAAAAATATCATGATTTAAATTTATAAGATGGAAATACATTTAAAAAATCATTCTTCACATTTAAATTCATGGAAATAAATTTCAAAATATATAATTTACATTTAATTAAATGACACTTTTCATTCATAGATCATTTCAAAAAATATCTTAAATAACACTTTTATAAAAATATATTTACATTAATTCCCAAGGCATGTAAAATAGTTTATAATAACGGAAAATAAATTTCGAATACAAAAAAGCGAGAAACATTTTCATGTGACAAATAGGTATCATAGTTTATATCTATATGAATCAAACATAGTGAAATAGAAAGTTTGTATATATACCCCTTTGAGCTTAAGGTATGTGGAATTCATCACCATCGCCTAAGGAATAGGATGTGCAAATATGATGTTTTAGTATATTGTATCTTGAAAAGTTACACCCAAGATAACTCAAAAATTACCTAAGGCTTTCATGTGATCTATTAAAAATAATTATGGTTGGTTTATATCTATACCTGTAAAGACCCGTAAAATTCAAGGAATTGTTTTTTCTTAATTTTCATTGGGGTTTTACAAGAATGAAGTTTCTGACGGCACCTGATTCCAAGGCCCGGTGTGCCCAAAATCAATTTCTAAAGTTTAGCTCGGGTATATTCTGTGAACGAACGAGCGTGTTTTTATAACTCTTAAACCGGTGCTCAGAATCGGAATCTGAGGACACCGATGGAATCGCAGCGCCGATAATTGCTTAGGAACACCTTTTCTGGAGTTGCGTTTGCTCGGGTGTGGTTATTAAAAATAGTGGGTTAAGTAATGAATAAAATAAAATTTTTTCAATCAATTTTATTTTTATTTAAGGTAGTTTGAACCTATGCTTGGAGGTTGGGGTGGGACCCACTAGTTCCTAACAACCATAGGTATTATATTATTTAAGTGGGGCCCACACGAGCCCCACCCCCTTTATTTCCTTTTTACCTCCCATGTGCATTCAATTTAGTAACTCACCCGCACCCCCACTTAAATGCCAAGTCAACTATCACGTTTAATTGGATTATTAAACGCCTCATTAATTGGTCAACGCTCGATAATTAAATCGTGATTTAATTTTGAATTTCAAAAATAGATGGCATGAGTAATAAAATAAGGCAAAGCCTTATTTTATTATTGTTGTTGTGTTGCATGAGAATATTTGGAGAGTAATTACTCCAGTCTTGAAGAACGTCCTTCCACGATGAATAACATGAAGAACGAAGAAGAACGCCAGCCTCCAGAAAAAGATGACGAAGAAAGCAAGTTCCTCGGAGATCGACGACGCGGTGTCGTATACCGCGACACCGACGATTCTCTTCCCTGCGACGCCGTGTACCGAGATTCCCACGATCCTCTTCCAAGATGCAGTATCACACTACCTCTTTTCCTTGGATCGAGACGGTCATTTCGGTATATTACACTCAAGGTTTAGGAGAAGTTTGGGTACGTCCGGGTTGGTTCGAACACGAAACCAACCGGGCCCTCGGAACGGAAACGCTTATAACTTGAGCTCTGGACGTCCGATTGACGTGTTGTTGACTTCGTTGGATTACTCTGATAGAGGCGAACCATTTGGCTTACTCCGTTCGAGGTTTGGACACAGTTGGTGTGCAATTGGGTCGGTTTTTACTTAAAAACCAACCTGGCCCTTGGAACGAAAAAGCCAATAACTCTCAGACCGAGCGTCTGATTGACGCACCATCTATCACGTTGAGTTCCTCTTGTCGAGACAGAACTTTGAGATACATCAACTCTGGACTACATGTCAGTTGATGTATCGACCCCTTGGCATGTGGAGCGGACCCTCCGAGAATCGAGCATGTTGTGTGCGGAACCCCAGAGCTGGCTACGACTGCGAAGACCGTACTGAAATCCTCTGTGGGTTCGACAGTGATGAAGACTGCACTGAAATCCTCCGTGGGTTCGGCAGTGATGAAGACCGTATTGAAATCCTCCGTGGGTTCGACGACGATGAAGACTACACTGAAATCCTCTGTGGGTTCAGCAGTGATGAAGACTGTACTGAAATACTCCGTGGGTTTGATGACGATGAAGACTGTACTGAAATCCTCCGTGGGTTCGACAGAGATAATGACTGCACTAAAATCCTCCATGGGTTCGGCAGTGATGATGAGCGTATTGAAATCCTCTGTGGGTTCGACGACAATGAATACTGCACTGAAATCCTATGTGGGTTCGGAAAAAATGAAGATCGTACTGAAATCCTTCGTGGGTTCGACGGCGATGAAGACTGCACTGAAATCCTCCATGGGTTCAGCAGCAAGGAAGACCATACTAAAATCTTCCATGGGTTCGACAGCGATGGCTCTGTTCTATCTATCCTACGTGGGTCTGGCAGAGTAGCTGGTCTGTATCCTATGTGGGTCTGACAGATTAGCTGGTTTAGTATCCAACGTGGGTCCCAGCTTAGATGAATCAGTGGCTATATCTGATCATCTATACCACCTTACGAAGAAGTATACCTGTGTGATACGAGTCTTGACTTTCAATCATTATCTTCGATATGATTGACTTGCTTTCCAATGTGGATTGTGTTGTGCTTTCTGTGTGGATTGGGTTGTACTATCCTGTGTGGATGTGATCGAACTTGGGAACGGATGTTGGAGCCAAACTGGAATTGATGACTTAGGTATATGTATAGGAATATACGTAAGTCATGGTGGATGTTACTTCGTGATTGTATCTTTCCTTTGTGGATTTTCCTTTGTGGATTCTGCGAGACATTCGGGGGTCTCGGGCTCTCTACTGAGTAGTGTATACTCACCCCTGCACGGGCTATGCCCGCACTACATTGTATTGGATGCAGACGACGGACAACGCTGATCGTGGTTGAGGCTTGTGGAGCTAGTCAGTACATAGAGGTGGACCACTGGGCGGGACGTACACAGAGCGGACGGCTGGACCCGAGAACCTGAGGAGGCTATCTATACCCACCCTTCATGTGGGACTTCTAGTGGACGGTTCGACGTTGCTACTTTACTTTCAGTTGTTGTACTTTCTTTCCAGTTGTACTTTACTTTCAGTTTGGGTTTGTATTCTGGCCCATTTACTTTCCACACTTACTTTTGTACCCAGTTTTTCATAGTGTTTTCTTCTGCTGGCTTACTCTGTGGTGTTTGTTTACTTCATAAAGGCAATGCCTTCCCCTTTATCGGGATTTACGACTTTTGTGCTAGTCGCCAGCCCCTGGCCTATGGGATGCGGGCTTGGGGTAGTCATGGAACGGGCCCCAAGGACGGGTCGTGACAAATTGGTATTAGAGGAGTTCGCTTCTACCACAGAACTCTGGACTCTGATCTTTCTTCTATGTGAAGAAATATTGTTAAGGGTATTGAGTGTGGTTATCAGTCCAGGGGGTCCAGTGTTGGTGCGGCGGCCGACGTATCCGTACACCAGGACCCTGACTTCTGATTTCCGACTCAATGCATGAAAACATTGATTGCATGTGTGTTTCAAATGTTTTCTTTGTGATTACTTTGTGTCAGATCACTAGGTATATTGTTTTGACCATGGAACACCTGTTTCTTTTTAGGATGGCCCCACGACGGCAGCCAGCTAGGGTTCTAAGCTTTGTGCGAGATGACAGCCTGCCGAGCGATAAGGCCTCGGTGTAGGGCCCTTTGACCGCGGAGGCACCGACGATACCTCTGCCCGCCGATCCACCTATGCTACCAGACCCATCCACTAATAGTGCACGTCTCCTTAGTGAACTACATGAGTTTCAGTGACAGAGACCACCTAGGTTCCGTGGGGAGACGGACCCTCAAGCAGCTGAGGATTGGCTGGAGGCGGTTGTGCCAGTTTGCAGATTAGTGGGGACACCAGCTGACCTCATGGTGATCCTCACAGCGATCCTCCTACATGCGGCAGCAGGCAGATGGTGGAGCTTGATGCTCCAGGTGCACGACGAGGCATCCCTCCTCTGGATGGAATTTGATATCCTCTTCCGGTCGGAGTTCTTTCCAACCACCCTCCGTGCGGTGCGCATTCAGGAGCTACTACAGCTATGACAGGGAAGCATGACAGCCTCTTAGTACTCGGCGAGATTCAGCGATCTCTCACACTATTCGACAAACATGGTACGAGACCCATTCTTCCAGGCCCGGACCTTCGAGTAGGGACTGAGTCATGAGATCAGGGCATCGTTGATCTCCCTCAGCATTCCGACGCAGGCCGAAGTACTGAAGCGAGCGCTTCTCATTGATATATTTCTTGCTGGGCCTACACTAGCAGCGAGACCTACCGCATGGCGGCATGTAGCAGAGTCTTCTGCAGCTGGATGTCGACGGACGTCACTGGGGTCCAGGTGGACCGGACCATCCGGGAGACAACCTCAGGACACTGGATCAGAGGTGCGGGGCACCCGGCACATAGCCATCCTTCCAAGGAGCAGACAGTGCTACGCATGTGGTGGGCAGGGCCACATAGCTCGTGACTGCCTGACCACCATGCAGAAGAGCAGCAGACGGTTGAGGGGCCACCCAGGCAGAGGCAGAGGGTTGACCGTGGCGGTCCGCTGAGAGCAGGTGGACGAGGCAGGGGAGCTGGCCGAGCAGCAGGTGGTGGGCGACGCTTTGAGTCTTTACCACCACCACCAATAAAAGGTCCACCCCGACCACAGGGAGCTGGCGGGTAGTGACAGGCTCAGCTTCAGGCAGCGGAGGCCTATGACCACGGTGCACCAGAGATGATTCAAGGTACTATATGTGTCTACTCCAAGCTTGCTACAGTTCTTATAGACATAGGAGCGAGTCATTATTTAATTGTCGATTCCTTTATTCGGAGCTCGGAGATTCTGACGGAGCCATTGGCTCGATCCTTATGGCTAGAGACCCCTACGGGAGTAGACTCGACGATTATGCACTGGTGTCGGAAGTGTGAGATTACTCTTGGAGGCGATAGCTTCAGCTAGGATCTTCTTGTAGTGGCGTCGAGGCCTTACGACGTCATCTTGGGCATGGATTGGTTGTCTATAGTCCATGCTCAGATCGACTGTATTAGGCACAAGGTGCAGTGTGTTTGCACCGATTGGAGCATGTTCACCTTCACCAGTGAGAAGGGAACCTTTGCTGCATAGGATGGACTCACGTGGAGGAGAGGACAACCCATCACTCATCAGTTGGCTAGCCTCATCCTAGGAGTAGTTGACATGCGGAGTCCTAGTTTTCCTATAGTGGTGGATCAGTATGAAGATTTTTTCCCTAACGACGTTCTAGGACTACCTCCTCATAGAGAGGTAGAATTTTATATTGACCTGTACGCCGGGACAACCCCGATATCCACTCAATCATATCGTATGGCTCCCGCTGAGCTTCGAGAGCTACGGGTATAGCTGGAGGGCTTGCAGAGCAAGGGATTCATCTGACCCAGTGTTTCACCCTGGGCTTCCCCGATATTGTTCGACAAGAAGGCGGACGGGAGCTTGCGAATTTGTGTCGATTATCGTCACCTGAACTAGGTGACCGTGAGGAACAAGTATCCGCTACCTAGGATTTCCGACCTCTTCAATCAGCTCAAGGGAGCACGGTGGTTCTCGAAGATAGCACTCAGGTCAGGCTATCATCTGCTCAGAGTTCGGGACGAGGACATCCAGAAGACGGACTTAAGATGTCGGTATGGCCACTATGAGTTCTTAGTTATTCCATTCGGCGTAACCAACGCTCTAGGTGTGTTCCTGAGTCTCATGAATAGGATCTTTCAGCCATACCTTGATCGGTTTGTCGTGGTCTTCATCGATGACATTTTGATATACTCGACCACTGAGGTGGATTATGCCTACCACTTGCAGGTTGTGCTAGACACACTCCGAGAGCACCAGATTTATGGAAAGATCATGAAGTGTCAGTTATGGTTACTTGAGATCCACTTCTTGGGACACTTCATCTCTGAGGCGGGAGTTGCGGTGGATCTTACGAAGATCGAGGCAGTACTATCTTGGGAGCCACCCAGGAGCGTGACGGAGGTGCGGAGTTTCTTGGGGCTAGCTGGGTACTATCGAAGATTTGTGCCAGACTTTTCCAGAGTTGCGACACCACTCTCAGCTTTGAAGAAGAAGGGGAAAACCTTCGTGTAATCATACATATGTCAGCAGAGCTTCCAGGAGGTGAGATAGAGGTTGACCAGCACGCCTATCTTGTGGCTACCGGAGGAGGGAGTAGGGTACATAGTCTAATGTGATGCATCAGTGACCATACTCGGATGTGTCCTGATACAGGAGTGGGCCGTGATCACCTATGGATCACGTCAGTTGAGGCATCATGATCAGAACTACGATACCCATGACCTGGAGTTAGCAGTAGTGGTATTCTCTCTGAAGACGTGGTGACACTATCTGATGGGCGAGCGATTTGCAGTCTACTTTGACCACCAGAGTTTCAGATACATCTTCTCGCAGAAGGACCTGAACCTGAGACATTGACGATGGCTCGAGTTCCTCCAGGACTATGACTTTGAGATATTCTATAATCCTGGAAAGGGGAACATAGTAGCCGATGCCCTCAGCAGGAGGGCAGGCATTCAGCTACTCGGGGAGGCGACAGAGCAGCTAGCCTCTTTGGAGATATCCTTCGTGAATAGAGATGGAGCAGCATTTCTTCAGTCACTCACAATCACTCCTCCACTACTAATGTGTGTCAGAGAGGCACAACGTGGGGACGCTGACTATGAGATGCGGCGTGCACAGATATCCTCAGAACAAGAACCCGATTGATTCTTTGTGGGAGGAGAGCACATCGTCCTTTTCAGAGGACGTACCATGGTACTAGCTGCTTTACATGAGGAGGTACTGAGGGAGTTTCACACTTCCCCTTTAGCGGTACATCTATGAGTGGAGAAGATGTACCAGGATGTCAGACGACAGCACTGGTGGCCAGGTATGAAGAAGGCTATATCTGAGTTCGTTTCTCGATTCCTCACCTATCAACAGGTGAAGGCAGATAACCAGGTACCAGCAGGCTTGGTACAACCCTTGGAAGTCCCAGAGTGGAAGTGGTATGGGATATCTATGGATTTTGTGACTGGACTTCCATGTACTTCTAGAGGTCACGACTCCATTTGGGTGATTGTCGACCGACTCACCACGTCGGCTCACTTCTTACCCATCAGAGAGCAGGGCTATGTGGAGAGCTTGGGACGCCTCTACATTCAATAGATTGTGCGGCTTCATGGTGTGTCGTCATCTATCTTCTCCGATTGGTATGCTTGCTTTAATTCCTGACATTGGAAGGGGTTGCAGGAGGAATTCGGGAATCAGCTACGTCTGAGCCCCACCTTTCACCCTCATATGGATGGTCAGATAGAGGGGACCATTCAGACTCTCAAGGACATGCTTCGTGCATGTTTCCTCGACTTTGGTCACAACTGGGAGGACCATCTACCCTTAGTGGAGTTCGCGTATAACAACATCTAGCACTCCACCATCGGGATTGCACCATACGAGGCATTGTACGACCGACCTTGCAGATCACCTCTGTGCTGGACAGACCCTGGAGAGTTAGCACTTATGGGATCCAGAGATGCTCCAAGCTACGACAAAAAAGGTCCAAGTCATCCAGGAGAGGATGAGGACAGCTCAGAGCCAGCGGAAGTCTTATGCTGACAGGAGGTGAAGACCACTAGAGTTCGAAGATGGTGACCACGTCTTCTTACGGGTGTCACCTTGATGTGGATTATAGAGATTTGGCTGGGGCGACAAGTTATATCCATGCTTCATTGGACCATTCTAGGTCCTCATCAGGATAGGCAAGGTGGCTTACCGATTGACTCTACCACCTCAGTTGCACCAGGTGCATGACTTGTTCCACGTAGCTCAGCTGAGGAGATACGTGCACGACCCGACGCATATCATCGACCATGGGGAGATGGACATTGATGATGGGCAGAATTTTGTGGAGGTCCCTGTGGAGATCGAGGATCGATAGGAGTGAGTCCTATGTGGGCGGTCGATTCCTCTAGTACGCATCAGATGGTAGCACGAGAACCTCCAGGAGAGCACTTGGGAGCGGGAGGCTCAGATGCGTGCTCAGTACCCACATTTGTTACCCTAGTTTCTGATGTATCTTTACGGGGATGTAAATCCCTGAGGTGGGAGTAATTTAAAGACCCATGAAATTCCAGGATTTTTTTTTCTTATTTTTCTTTGGGATTTTAAAAGAACGAAGTTTCTGACGGCACCTGATTTCGAGGCCCGGTGTACCCGGAATCAATTTCCGAAGTTTAAATCGGGTACATTCATTGAATGAACGAGCGTGTTTTCTAACATTTAAACCGGTGCTCGGAATCAGAATCTTAGGACATCGATGGAATCGCATCGCCGGTAATTGTTTAGGAACACCTTTTCTGGAGTTGTGTTTGCTCGGGTGTGGTTATTAAAAACAGTGGGTTAAGTAATGAATAAAATATAATTTGTGCAACAAATTTTATTTTTATTTAAGGTAGTTTAAACCTATTCTTGGAGGTTGGGGTGAGACCCACTAGTTCCCAACTACCCTAGGTAGGATATTAGTGAAGTGGGGACCACACGAGCCCCACCCCCTTTATTTCCTTTTTACCTCCCACGAGCATTCATTTTGGTAACTCACCCACACCCCCTCTTAAATGCCAAGTCAACTCTCGCGTTTAATTGGATTATTAAACGCCTCATTAATTGGTCAATGCTCGATAATTAAATCATGATTTAATTTTGAATTTCAAAAACAAATGGCATGAGTAATAAAATAAGGCAAAGCCTTATTTTATTATTTTTGTTGTGTTGTGAGAGAAGATTTGTGGAGGAATTACTCGAGTCTTGAAGAAAGTCCTTCCCCATTGAAGAACACGAAGAATGACGAAGAACGCCGACCTCCAACGAAAGACGATAAAGAACACAAGTTCCTTGGAGATCGACGACGCGACGCCATATACCGTGACGCCGACGATCCTCTTCCCTGTGACGCTGTGTACCGCGATGCCCATGATCCACTTCCGCGATGCCATCTCCCGCAACGTCTTTTCCCGCGATGATATTCGTTTGAAAACTTCTTCGAGGTAGGGGGTTTGGTTTAATTTATTTTATGTGGATTAAATCCTTGACATGTGTTTAAATTGTTTAAAGTCGATTGAACCACTAACACGGTGGGTGCAGACCAATGAACAAGTCCGAACCCACCGATTCTCTGTTCTTGGTGTGCGGATCGACGGGTGGTGATGAAGTGGGCTGCAAAGGTGTTTGGACCCTTCGCTGTAATCTACCTGTCCCGGGAGAGCTACTGGCGCAGACGGCGGGAAAAACGGACCACCTGAGCGCTTCCGGTGGTCCGCAGAAGGCGCTGCCGGCACCGCCCCGGTGCGTCGCCGGCAGGAGCCACCACGATTGAAGCCACAGCTACACGGTATCCGGGGGAGACGCGGCGACCAGCGCAGCATCCGCTGGAAAAGGAAGGGGGGGGGGGACCGCGTGCCCCCATGCTCGGCCGCTGGCCGAGCTAGCGTGCCACCCAGCCGGGCCGAGCCGGGTTGTGCGGACTGGATCGGGCCGTGCCCACCGGGCCGAGTCACGCCCGAATGGGCTATACCCGGACCCAGGTCGGGTCGACCCAGTTCGGGCCGACCCAGGGGGGTTGGGTCGGGTCGGACGGGGCCCTGACCCCCCACTTTCGGACCAGTTATGGTCTTTTGACCCTAACTTGGGATACAGACCTCCGATCGACACACCGTTAGTTGAATAGTGATCCTTGGATCGAGGCGGTCATTTAGGTATATTACAATCAAGGTTTCCGAGAACTTTGAGTATGGCTGGGTTGGTTTGAACACGAAACCAACCGAGCCCTTGGAGCGGAAACGCTTATAACTTGAGCTCTGGACGTCCGATTGACGTGCCGTCAACTTCGTTGGATTCCTCTTAGTGAGACAGACCTTTTGGATTATTCTTAACGAGGTTTGGATGTTTTTGGAGTGCGGTCGGGTTGTTTTTGACATAAAAACCAACGGGGCCCCTGGAAAGAAAAAGCCAATAACTCTCAGACCGGGCGTCCGATTGACGCGCCGTCTGTCACGTTGAGTTCCTCTTGTCGAGACAGAACTTTGAGATACATCAACTCCAGACTACGTGTCAGTTGATCTATCTACCCTTGGATCGTGGAGCGGACCCTCCCGGAATCGGGCATGCTGTGTGCGGAACACTAGAGCTGCCTACGACTATGAAGACCGTACTAAAATCCTCTATGAGTTCGACGACAATGAAGACTGTATTGAAATACTCTGTGGGTTTGGCAGTGATGAAGACCATACTGAAATCCTCCGTGGGGTTGCTGGTGATGAAGACTGCACTGAAATCCTTCGTTGGTTTGGCAGTGATGAAGACCCTGTTGAAATCCTCCGTGGGTTCGACAGTGATGAAGACTGCACTGAAATCCTCCGTGGGTTCGGCAGTGATGAAGACCATACTGAAATCCCCCGTGGGTTCGACGGTGATGAAGACTGCACTAAAATCCTCCATGGATTCGGCAGTGATGAAGACCGTACTGAAATCCTCTGTGGGTTCGACGATAATGAAGACTGCACTGAAATCCTCCATGGGTTCGGAAACAATGAAGACTGTACTGAAATCCTCCGTGGGTTCGACGTTGATAAAGTCTGCACTGAAATCATCTGTGGGTTCGGCATCCCTGAAGACCGTACTGAAATCCTCCGTGGGTTCAACGTCGATGACTATGTTCTTGCTATCCTACGTGGGTCTGGCAGAGTAGCTGGTCTGTAACCAATGTGGGTCCGACAACTTAGCTGGTTTAGTGTCATACGTGGGTCCCAGGTTAGATGAATCAGTGGCTATATCTGATCATCTCTATCACCTTACAAAGATGTATACCTGTGTGAGCTGAGTCTTGACTTTCAATCATTATCTTCTATATGATTAACTTTCTTTCCTATGTTGATTGTGTTGTGCTTCCTGTGTGGATTGGGTTTTACTATCCTGTGTGGACGTGATCGAACTTGGGCTCATATGTTGGAGCCAAACTAGAATTGATGACATAGGTATATGTATGTTCATATACCTAAGTAGTGGTGGATGTTACTTCTTGATTGTATATTTCCTTTGGGGATTTTACTTTGTGGATTCTGGGAGACCTTCGTGGGTCTCGAGGTCCCTACTGAGTAGCGTATACTCACCCCTACATGGGCTATGCCTGCACTACGTTGTGTTGTATGCAGATGACGGACAACGCTGATTGTGGTTGAGGATTGTGGAGCTAGTCGGTACCTGGAGGTGGACCACTGGGCGAGACGTACACGGAGCGGACGGCTGGACCCGAGGAGTTGAGGAGGCTATCTGTACCCACCTTTTAGGTGGGACTTCCAGTGGACGGCTCGATGTTGCTGCTTTAATTTCAGTTTTTGTATTTTTTTCCTGTTGTACTTTACTTTCAGTTTGGGTTTGTATTCTAGCCCATTTACTTTCGGCACTTTCTTTTGTACCCAGTTTTTCTTAGTGTTTTCTTCTGCTGGCTTACTCTGTGGTGTTTTTTTACTTTATAAAGGAAATTCCTTCCCCTTTTTCGGGATTTACGGCTTTGGTGCTATTCGCCAGCCCCTGACCTATGGGAGGAGGGTTTGGAGTAGTCACGGAACAGGCCCTGAGGACGGTTCGTGACATGACTTCTTAAAAAACAATTAAATACCATCTCCTTTTTCAAGTATGACAATTTTATCTTTAAAAATCATAATGGATTTTTAATAAAAAAACATACCATTTCTCCAAGATGAAAACATAAGGTTACCATCAAAACAATTTAATCCATTTAAAAAAAAAATAATTTGAAATCAATTCATCATTACATTTAAGAATCCAATTTCACAATTAAATTCAATAATTTAAAATTCAAACAATTCCATCACAAACACCCAATTCACTTTAATTGCAGTTTTTCAGAAATCCTTCACCAAAATATTTTCTTTCATTAATTTCAAAAATTACTTTTTTTGGTTTACATCAATACCAAAATTTAAATCCAACAATTTAAATTACCACAATTTCCATAAATGCACCCCAATTCAATGGAATTAGGGGTTTTCCAATTTCAATCCAAAAACCCATTTCTCTTAAATTTCATATTCATAGAAATTGGTACTTTCCCAAAAAACAATTGAAAACCACATATTATAACCAATACATTTCATTTAATTCTCTATAGTTGAGATTAAATAAATAAATTTAAGGTTAATAAAATCTGGGTATCATAACAGAACAACCTTCCTCGAGTTCAACTGACTTCAGATCACTATCCCATAGTCAATATTCATCAATGAAGATTGAAACCAACTAGATATTAGAGAAATAATAATAAAACCTAGGTCTAGATATATAAAAGTGTGTATTAGATACTTCAACAACACTGAAGATCAATAAAACCATATGAAAAAATTGGGAGATGGTGGGATATTGAGAACAAGGTGAGAAAAGTAATAGGAAAGTTATCACCCAACGTTTTCCTAGATTTAGATTGAATATAGGAGGGATTTGAGGGGTTAAGAATCCTCCTTGAGAACTCTAAATACGGGATAACCATGTTTGGGTTGATGGAGGTCTATTTTGAAACTAGTAAGGGAGTTCATGAATTTTTAATAAAAAATTGTATCTCATAAATTCCTATTCATATGGTTTCCTTGGAATAAATGAACAATTTAGTTAAACGATTCTCAGTACTTACACCCTATATAAATGGGACACATTTTTTCTCCAAATATGATGCATGGTTTTACTTTCTATGTGGATGCCGTGTTGATATCTCTGTCTAAAAAATTTCATTTTCCATCAGAAGGGTGCATAGTTAGGAAAATCACGTGCCAATGGTGTGAAAACCATGCACTTGCCTAAAAATACAATATTTGTACATTTTCAACCTTAAATAATCAAAAAATAAACCCAACTAATGCTTAATTAAAAATGAGGGTTTTGGAGTACCTTAAAATGGTAATGGGATGTTAAAACCTCCCCACTATAGGATTTTTTGTCCCTTGAAAGTCTATGAAGATTCCTCCATGTCTAAAAGATGAGGCCACAACTCTCCCATTAGTGCCTCCCTCTCCCACGTCTCATGAGAATCAAAATCATTCATCCATAGAACTTCGATCCAAGTTATCATCCTATCATGAAGTACCTTGGTCTCGAAATCAATAATCCTTAATGGTCACTCAGTCACAGATAAATCAGGTTCTACATCATGATCATGTAAATTTAGAACATGAGATGGGTCAGTTAAATACTTCTGTAGTTGAGATACATGAAAAAATTTGGTATCAACGACAACATCAATGGCAGTTCCAAATGATAAGAAACTATACCGACCCACTCAAAAACATCAAAAGTCATAAAAAAATGATGAAAAAAATTCCTTTTTCCCCAAGCCACTGATGACCCAGCTGGGGTGAAACCTTTAAGAACACATATTCACCAACTAATAGCTCAGATGGTCTATGGTGATGATAATCATAACACTTGTATCGAATTTGAGCTCATAAAATTCTATAATGAATCAATTGGATCTTTTTTGTTTTCTCTTGGACCATGTTCATCCCAATCAAGGAACTCTCACCAATCACCGACTAACACAACCCAAATTTACAACACTATCCACAAAAGGAAACAAAAATAGGCATCTTGATCATGGACTATTAACTATTGTTATAATATAACTCAATAAGTCCTAAAGAATAATCTTGTGCTCCACCAAAGTCAAAAAAACTATCATGGATCACAAACTCAAGAATCTGTGTATCTCTTTCTATTTTTCCATCCGACTGTTGATGGTATGTCATACTCAAACAGACATGAGATCAGAGTTCCACTTGAAGGCCTATCTAAAAGAGAGAAATGAACTGAGCATCACTATCAGAGATAATAGAAGATGAGATTCCATGCAAAAAAAACCTCTTTTACCTAGATATTTTCCAACTACTCAACTTTGGTTGTATCACGAATGGGTAATAAGTGAGCTGATTATATTATCCTACTGATCATAACTCATATCACATTCTTCTTCTTTATAGTACATAAAATCCCAACAACAAATTCCATATAGATATTATGACACTTTCATATAGGTACTAGAACGTGGATAAAGAAAACACTATGGTTTTTGGTGCTTGACCATAACAATTTGGAATCTATAATAATGAGAAACAAACTCAACAATGCCTCATCTCATAACAAGATACTATAATTTTAGCCTCATTTCATAGAATAATTTTTTTGGTTCCTAGTTTGACTACTCACTAGGAACTAAGGAAATCCCCTATCATAAATTCCCTTACCAAATACAACTCCACAAAATTATTTTGATATCATAAAATACCCTCTTTAGAGAAAAAACACTGGGCCACTACCTCCTTACCAAAAAGAGAGTCTCTAATGCTACAGAAATCATCATCAAGATGCACTTCCTACAGAATGAATTCGAGAGTAGAGAATGTAAATTGAACACTATCCAAAGAAACCTTGACCACTTTCTCCTGAACTCTTAGATGAAACTATGAAAAAAGATCCACCATGTTCCACTCTTTTGATGATTCTTTTACTATTTGGGTTGAAATATTCTGACTCAATGCATCTTTAATGATGTTCCCTTTCCTAGGGTATTAGAGATATAAAAATAAAAATACTATATTTATTTTAACTAAATACAATGGAAGAGATTCAAATCTTCTTGAGGGAATATATAACTCATGATTTTGTCATCTAAAAACATGGAAAACCTTTGTCCATAAAATTAATGTTGCCAACACTTAAGCGCATGCATCATGAATGCAAATTCAAGGTCATGGGTCAGATAATACTTATTGTGTGGCCAAAGATGATTAGATCCATAATCAAGTAAATTATCACCTAGAATAGGATTTAAAACAAAGCCTGAACCCAATTCATAAAAAATACCAAATAGCCCTACCCATCCTCTAAAATATTCAATACCAGAGTATTATTCAGATGGCATATCATCTCAACAAAAGTATTATGAAATTTATGATCCCAAGATAATTATAACCCATTATGAGTCTGTGGAATCATAGGAGAATCCAACATTGAGAATTTCGTCACAAACCAATGGTAATATCTATTTATTACCAAGATTCTTTGAATCTTGATGAAATTTTATGGTTGTTCCCATGTCATAACAAACTTCACCTTCTTAGGATTAAAAAATATTATTTTCTAGGACATCATGTGTCCCAATAATTTGACATCCTGAATCCATAAATCACATTTCAAGAATTTGGTAATATTTTGTTATTTCTTAGAAACTCCAGAACTATTCTCAAATGAATCCCATGATACTCCTCAGATTTAAAGTATAATAGGATGTCATTTTGAAAGATTACCATGAATGGATTAGAAGACTCCTGGAAAAAAATGTTTTTTAGTTCCATGAAAACTACAGGGGAATATTATAGACCAAATGGTATAAAATGTACTCATAATGACCATAAATTCTCTGAAATTCTATTTTTCTGAATGTCATATTCCTTTATTCTACATTGATGGTTACCAGAGTGAAGTTTAATCTTCAAGAACCACTATTTTCCGTTCAACTGATCAAACAGATCATTAATATGTGGAAATGAATACTTAATCATTATGGTTACTCTATTGAGATTCCTATTTTCAATTCATAAGAAAATTGAACCATCAACCGTCCTAGAAAAGAGAAACTATGCTACCCAAGGAGACACACTCGAGCATATGGAGCCTTTCTTAAGCAGATCATCTAATTGGGACATCATCCCTTTCAGTTTAGCTATTACTATGTTATAAGAGGGGACAAAAACTAGTTGTCTACCATGAATTTAGTCAATAGAAAATGCATCCTCCCTTACCAATGAAAAAATAGAGGAATCTAACGGAAACACATTGGAAAAATAAACGATGACTGGATGGAGATCACCGCTCAAAGATTCCCTCCCCATATCAAATTAAAACACCGATATTACATTCCCCAAATCCAGATAATATTGTTTGACCCTACTTTATCTCTGATCGCAATCTATATAAAATTCATGAGGCACAAAAATGGTGTGGTAAATGAGACCTATCATAAAAAACAATCAATCTGGGATTTATTATTGACAACTCAATTGATTCCAAAAATAAAGTTGAGAGGTTTTGTGTTGAGAACCAGAAAAGTTCAAGCTATAACAACATCTAATAGAGAGAAAACTAAATAAGGAATATAGAGACCCTCCACTCTCTTCATACCAAGGGGTTTAGTAATATTCATTACATAAGGTAAAATCTCCATATGGAGATTATGTATACTAACAACATGGGTAGAAATGAACTAATGTGATGCACCGATATCAAATAGAGTAGTCAATAATGATTAAGCTATAGTAACGGTACCTATCACAATTGTTGGACCTATATCTACTTCTTCTAGATACACTTACATTGCATGAATATGAATTATTTTGTTTGTATGTGGCTTTAACCCTTTTAAACATTAAGCATTTGATTTCCCCATATTTTTTAGTGGAGCTGATGATCATGTTGCACTAAGCGGAGTGGAATAAATATTGTAGAATCAATGCAAGTGCCCTGAAGGTTCATAAGAGACACAGTTCTTGGGTTCCTCATTGAAAACATTCTTAATATGTCATACCATTCCATATTAGCTTCAAACCATAGTACCTCTTCTAGGAACATCAGGAGGTCTTGACAGACCTTGCTGCTGAGAAATATTATGGGAATCAACACCCTTCCACTTTCATTTGATGGAAATCACACTACCACTAGGAGAGAAAGAGACTCCTGATAAGCCTTCCTTTCCATATAGGTCCATTTAAACCATATGTTCTCTATCTAGTAATTCTGCATAAATAGGATGTTTCAATAATAAAACTTGAGAATGAATATCTTGAAGAAGTCCCAACTCGAACCTTCAAGCCATTATCCTCTCATTCGATACTATCTTAGGTGTGATGTTCACAAGCTCAAAAAAATGGTCAGCATAATATGTCACAGTCTAGATAGCCTACACAAGTTCGAAAAACCCTATATACTTGGAAAACAACATCAAATATAGATATAACTAGTTAGTGAAATGATCTTAGAATTTCTTCCACTCTAATATATCATTATTATTCATCACCACTATAGTGTACCACCATCTTTTTCTCAGTCCTTCCAGTATGAAGGTGACACACTTCACTTTGATTTCTTTAGGTGCGTACAAGAACACAAAAAACAATCCATACTACTCAACCACTCCTCAGACTCTTGAGGATCATTTGTACTTTTAAACGGTGTTGGTTTATGGATAATCAAATCATGAGAAGTAGTTTTGTGAACTCGAGCCTGAATGGGAACTGGAGGTGGTGCCTATCCTACAGCTTTCGCAGTGTTTACAATCACCTCAATAAAATTTGGGTTTAAAAAATGGTTTTCTACCTAATACTCAATAATAGCTTCCACCTGGATTTGATTCTCACATATTATTAGAGGCATGCTGCTACACAACATCCACATACCATAAAGAATTCACCAAATAGAAACTCAAATCGGGAAATAGGGAAATAAATCCCAACAGGCAGTGCCAACATGATTTGTATTTCACTCTATCCAAATAAAAAGAGGGATAACAGTCTAACTAATCCATAAAAAATCTTTTCCTTAACTCCCATAGTGTTATAATATTCATTACTATAGGAGATGTCTATGCACTCAATCTCAACTACCTCCTAAGTCGCAACATGATTTCAAAAATGAAAACTGTCTTCAAGACAAGGGCTCAACCTCAACTTTGATACAACTTTGTCATGAACCTACCATGGTACATGGTAACCTAATAACCAAGATGGTCTTGGCATAGCCCAATGTGCATTACTGAACCCTATAGGTTGACGACTAGCACATGACATCATACAAAATGAAAGTGGGAATGATTTTTCAACTTACAATGTGGATATAAAAGAAACTAGAAAATATAGATAAAAAATGAAACACCCCTAAGAGGAAAGTACAATAATTAAAATAATAAAAAAATAAAAGTACTAAAAACGAGTACTAAAATAGGGAATCAAACTCAATCCCTAACACAAACTCAACTATCCAAGAAAACTGTTCAACAACTAGATCCTCCTCCAAGAGAACCGTTCCCCTTGCTCGAACCTATAAGAAGATTATCTAAAAACAACTAAGTCGGAAGTAGGGTGTGAAAAAATCCTAGAAGGATTCCACCAAATATTCAATAACAATTTTCCAATATTGAATTTTCCCAAAAATTTTCTTTCAATTTTTTTAAACAAACATTTTTTGAATTTACAAAATCACATTTAAACAAATCAATGTTTTCCATTTAAATGATGGAAATACATTTTACAAATATTTATTTATATTTAAATTAATGGAAATAAATTTCACAAGATGTGATTTCCCTTTAATTCAAGGATAATTTACATAAATGGAACTTTTCAAAAAAAATGATAAAATAATACTTTTATAAAAAAAAATTATACAAATTTTCAAGAAATGTAAAATAGGTTATAACGCTGGTATATAAATATGAAATAAAAACAAGCGAACAACAGGGTCATATAATAAATATGTATGACCATTCCAAGCTATAGGGATCCAACACAATGAAATGAAATGTTTTTACATACACCCCTTTGGGACTAAGGAAAAGAGAACTCATCAACATCACCTAATGAAGGGGGTGTGATGATAAGATGCTTTAGAAAATTATAAATGATAAAGTACTACCCAAGATATCTCACTAACTAACTATGCCTTACGGGTTATAAAGTAGAAACAATAACTGGAAATTTATTTCCAGAATGCTTAAAAAACAATTAAATCCTATCAACTCTTTCAAACAATAATAAGAGTTTAATAAAAAACATTCCTTTTCACCAATATAAAACCCTAAGGTTCTCATGAAAATATTTTAAATATGTTTTCACAAAAAAAAATTGAAATAAACTCACTATTCAATTTCACAATTAAATTAAATAAATTAAATTTCAAAAAATTCCATTAATTTCAAAAATATCCCCCAATTCACTAGGATTGAGGTTTTTCAGAAATCCTTCATTCAAAACATTTTCTTCAATTAAATTCCACAATTAAATTTATTTTTTTCCATAAAAATTATAATTTTAATCCAAAAATTTAAAATACAATAATTTGTATTAACGCAACCCAATTAAACGGAATTAGGGGTTTTCCAATTTCAATCCAAAATCCCATTTCTCTTAAAAACCCAATTCACCATAATTGTGTCTTTCCAATAAAAAAAATTTAAAACCACATACTTAAAACCAATATATTCAATTTATTTTGAAATAGTTGAGATTAAATGATGTAATTTAGGTTTAATAAAATCTGGGAATCATTACGGTACCAAAAACCTTGAGATCAACTAATCTCAAATCAACAAACCCTATATGAGATTCGTCAAAGAATAATAAAAACAATTGGATCTTAGAGAAATAAGAATCAAACCTAGGTTTACTTATATAACAGTTGGTTGTAGATCCTCCAAAAATAATAAAGATAAATAAAACCCTAATAAGAAAGTGAGAGATTATAGTAGATTGAGAACAAGAGGAGAAAACTAACCAGAAAGATATAGACTAGAATTTTCCTATATTTATGTCTCTTTTGGGAGGGATCCAAGGGGAAAAATCCACCATGAGAGATATAAGGAAGGGATAACTATGTTTATGTTGAGGGAGGAATTTTTGGGACCAAAAAACTGGGGTTCTGGCATTTTTAATAAAAACTCAGATTTCATAAATCCCTATATTCACATTATCCTTGTAATTGGAACATGGTTAGATTAAACCATTATTAGTCCATGCATCCTTTATAAATGTGTTGTACAGTTTCTCCAAATACGACACATGACTTGACTAGCCATGTGTATGTCATGGGGAGATCCATGTCCAAAACATTACATTTTCCTGTAGTAGGGCAAACAGTTTGGAAAACCCTAATACAACAATGTACAAACCATGAAATGTTATAAAAATTCATGATTTATAAAATTTAAACATTAAATAACAACAAATGAAACCCAACTAAAGAACAATTAAAAATAATGGTTTAAGAATACCTAAAAATGGTAATGGGATGCTACTAAAAGCATGTAAAAAATATATTTAATGTCCAGTGTATTGTTTTCAAGAAAATTACCACTAATATTTGAGAAATATTTCACAAAATTATAATAGTATTATAACAAAATACATAAATTATTGTTAAAAAATTAATCATGAGTAATTCCATCATACACATTGGAGTGGTGGAGTACTTTATACAACAAATTCCTTCTATGTTTTTGGAAATGTTCATATTCTTTAGTCGTGATGTAATGGATTGAGTCTTTTGATAAGATATTTATTGTACTCTAATGATCATAGAGTTATAGTGTTACATTTAAAACATATCATCTTGAGGGAGAAGATGATCAGTGGTGGACACTGATCAAGAATAGGGATCCTGAAAAGAAAATGTAAAATCATTTGAATAAAGAAAATTCATGACGATATTTTTCAAATAAATATAATACTCACACATTTCATTAAAAAATGGGAAGGTAATTCATAAAATTAATGAAAAATGAGATAGAATCTCTGTGATCATATGAGGCAAACATTACAAGTATTTATTGGTACGACTAAATATTTTTCATTAGTATAGAAATTGAAGTTGATATCCTCTTTAAAGGATTAAATATGAATATTGTGGAGTCCTTGGTAGTTTGCGAATTTGATAGTTATAATGATGTTGGAAGATGTTTAGTCAAATTTGATATATATAATCGTGATTGGTAGTGGAAAAATGAGTTTAACTCTATAGGATCATTAGATATAACTAATTATCGAATGAAAATCTAGTCGCCAACATATCAAAACATTGGGAAGAAAAATTATGGAAACTACCTCAAGGGAAATAGAAATAACTCAAGTGGGGAAGAGAATGAAATTAAGCTAGTATATGATTAATTTGGAGGAATATTCCCTCTAATTAAATGGATGAAAACATTTTTTGGTCAACCCTTAGTCGACGGTCCAATGATTCAATTATATGAAACATGGACACTATGCAAAGAAAAACCCTCATCAAAGGGTTGTTGATGGTAGCCAATGGAAACAAACTCCAAAGTGAAGATAATAATGGAACAATTATACTATCACCAAAACTTATTTGGATAAAGATGATGGGGTAGTTACTAATACACTTGTTATTAATTCAATAATTGGGAACATTTTATTTGATTTTCTACATAATGAATGTTTTCATATTAGGAATGTTTAGTAGATCTATTCAAACCCTTCTATAAAAATTAGAGGTTATGTTATTGGTGAAAGATGATAAGTGAATTTTTTTTTGAATCTTATCACTTCATTATATATGTGATGAATCTTCGATAAATCCTGGTTAATCTCCCTAAATTGGAATCTTATGTAATGCTACGTATGGGCTCGTTCTCATTATAAATATCCAACCTTAACAACTGAGATAAGGAAATCACATTCCATATTCCAAATTATCCGTTGATTATATAAATGTTTAATGAAAATAAATTTGATTCCATATTGGATTTTTCAACAAAAGATTGGATATTTTTGTTCTATGGCCATGCATATCTACCTCAAATTAACAAAACAATTTGGAGGATGAATCTAGAGAAAATTTACATTGTAGAGATATGTGATGATGTATTTCCCAATGAGTTTCCAAGACTTCTTCTAGACTAAGAAAATGAGTTGTTAATTCCACATATTCATATTTACTTAAAAATATTTAAGATCCATTATAGAATTTCCCCCACTAGACTAGAATAAATAAATATGTAAATACAATAGATTATAGACAGTGGATTCATACACTAAGGCGCTTTAGAATGGGTTTCACAAGTTCACCTTATCATGATGAAAGATGGTGGATGCATCTCTACATAGATTACTAAGTGCACAATAAACCGATGATCAATAACCATTATCCATTTACATGGATTAAAGACCTGTTCAATCAGTTGTAGAAATCTAAATACATCTATACAGTTGTTCTATAACCTAGTAATCAAAAATTAAAGTTTTAGAAGAATAATATTACCAATACTTCCATACACACATGGTATAAGTACTATGACATCAGAGTTATGTTATTCAGAAGCACAAAATATATACTAATATACATTAAAATAATAAATATATTGTTTAGAGATTAACTTGAAAAATTTGTATTAGTATTTATAGATGTTATTCTTATATACTCCAAAACTAATGATGCTCCTTAGGAGAATTTTAATGTTTTAAAAATACATTATGGAAGTATAATCCACATGAAAATTATAGTAAAAGTAGGTTTTGGATGGAGATCATATATTTCTGGAGGTATTTTATCAGAAGTGAAAGGATATTTATATACCCCTCCAAGATAATGGAGATCAAGGAATTAACCATGCTTGCATCAATTATATAAATCCATAGTTTCTTTGAATTAGTTGGGTATTATCAAAAATAACATTGATGATTTTTTTTTGATTTAAAAACACACTAATAAATATAACTCATAAGGGATTAATGTATACTTAGAATAATGAATGTGAGGATATATTCTAGGAGATAAGGAAGCGTTTAATCACAACATATAAACTCACACTTATATAAAGTGGTTAATTATTTTTGATTTATGGTAATTATTAATAGAATGGATTTAGTTGTGTATAAACGAATAATAATAATGTAATAGCATATGGGTCATGACTGATTAAGATCCATGAATAGAACTCTCTGATTCATGAATTATATCTGGCTATAATAATCACGGAAATGAAGATATTTAGGTATTCCCTATAATTGGAGATGTGTGAAATATATATGGATAAAGACCCTAAATTATATATTCACAAAGTAGGTGATCAAAATTCCTCAACAAATATTGATGAAGGTAGTCAAGTATAATGTTTTCATATTCCACTACCTTCCTAGGAAGGTGAATAATTTCATAGATTCTATAAGAAGAAATGATCTGAAAAACTTTACCATGAGTATAATTAATTAGAATATAATCTTCTTTGACCTGAAAATGATCTAAACGGGAGTAACAAAGGAGGGATCATCATCCTTCCTTTTCCAAATTTTTTCTCTACAATCTCATCTGATGCAAATTACAAAATCCGATAGGAATGATTTTGAGATAATAATGAAGGTGGATGTTGTGATAATGATAAAATACATAGAGTTAAACATATATGAAGAAGGAGTTGTGAGATATTGGAAATACCTATGTATGGAATCCAAGGAAAAGAAAAATAAGAATTTGTTGAATTATGGTCATTTCTCAATATTCTCCACCCACCCATGAAAGACAAAGATGTGTATAGATATCTTTGAACACTATAAGTGGGACAATATGTTGAAAGTTATTGTGGAATATACATAAAAGTTCCTATTCTACCAATAAGTGAAGGATAAGAGGAAAAAATATGAAGGGATGATGTAAACATTTCACATTCATATAAGGGATAATTAAAACATCTCTGTGGACTATTACATGGGTCATCCAAAGAAATTGAAATGGAATAATTTTATACAGCTTATGGTCAGCCATCATATAAATATAGATCACTTAATTACCATTTGATAGGACATAAAACTCAGTTAACTAGTAGAGATATACATTAGTGAAGTGGAAAGTCTTCATGTAAAACAACAATTGATTCTTTCTCATTGGGATCCGAGGTTCAAATCAATGATATATAATAGTATTTAAAATGATCAAAACATAGAATTGAACTTCAGTATGACCCCACATCCCTATATTCTTTTTCTAATCTAAAATAACTCTACATATATTTTAGGATATGTTGGGATATTTTTCTAATGATTTAATGTAATCCTAGTGTGAACATCTTCCATTGGTGAATTTATCATCCAAAAAAAATTTCACATGAACATTCAAATGGACCCATATTAATCTCTTTATTGGAGGATATATAAAACACTTTCATGTTGGAATAATGTAAATGAATGAAAGTGGAAAGGATATAAAATAGATTAATAAATTTAATAAATGGACAAGACTATTCAGAAACATATCATAACAGATAAATGGTGACAGAAGATTTATGTTTATAACCATCAGCGAGACAAAAAGATCGAAGTAAGTGATTAAGTATTTCTTCACTGTAACTTCCAAGACTGGGTGCCAGGAAATGGTGTCTCGAGACGGTTTGACCCACGACCTCAAGTGAACCTCTATATACACTAGAGCTTTCCAACTAGTAGATATGGTATGATAATATGTTCAAGGGGAGACTATTACCTCTTTTATTAGAGTAAAACAACAGCAAAAATAAATCCATAACCGTTGAAGCATATATATAACTATAAAAATACCAATAACTCTACTTAAAAAACATAGAAAATACAATATAAAACTGATGCAGAAAAGATGTCATTCTAATGTAAGTTTTATTTTTCTAAAATTAAAAAAGATATAAAATACCCCAACGACTCTCTAGCGGGTCCCAAACCACATCTGCTACTGTCACCCATGCTCCTTCTCAAATATGATACCAGATAAAGGGAGTTTTCCCGTAACCTATCCTATATCAATTAATTATTTTTGGTTACTGATCATGAATCCCATGTAGGGTGTGAGTATAACTCAATAGGGCACCGCCAATGTTGTCTAAAATAAATCCATTTAATGATAGTGTAGGCATTAATAAAAAGAAATAAATATAATTGATAAGTAAATAGTTTATCATATTATTAATATTTATCTATTAAAATACATAACCCCTTAGGTTCCTAAGGACACACAATCCTCATTACCCTCTTCAACCCATGCTGGAGTATGGAAAATTTCATATTTTGAGCTTACAATTCATTAAAACACTGGACATCATTATCCATTTCTTCTTAATTTCATTATTAAATCAATTTTGGAACTATAGTCAAATGCTGGAGTTCTGGGTATAAAATGCCTTGTCTAGTAACTTGTCTATCAATCACACATATTTTTCATGGTCATAGGATATCTCATCTAGAACCCCAATTCTCAATCATGAATATACATCATTGACATAGAACACCGTTTCTAAGATCCCAAATCTTTGTCACCCCAATTCTCAATCATGAATATACTTCATTGACATAGAACACCATTTCTAAGACCCCAAATCTCAGTCATTCACATATATCTTTTGTTTAGATCACCATGTCTGACACCCCAATTCTCAACAATATAGATAGATCTATCATCAGTGTAGATCACCATCTCTATCCCATCATTTCACAATTATAGAAGTATATCATTATTGTAGATCATCATTTATAACACCCCATTTATCAACTATGCATTTATTTCATTATCATGGGCATAGAACGCCATGTCTATCACCCCATTTTCAACTATGATTAATTTGTTTTATTATTCTTATAACAGTTAACCACCACTACTTTGATTAATTAATTAATTAATTATCTTTTCCAATCCACTAATTAATTAAATAATTAATTAACAATATCAATTTCATTATTCAATTAAACAATCGATTAATGAATTCACAATTACAACATCCAATAATTAATTTATCAATTCATTATCCTTAATTATGAATGAATAATATGATAATTAAATCAATTATTAATGGTCCAAAATTATCAATCATTATAGTGATAATTAATTCCCCAATTAATTATCCTTACTTTATATTTAATTACCACATTCAACCATATTAATTCATTCACAATTAATTATCAAAACACAAATCCCATGATCACACAATTAATTCTTCTATTAGTTATCTTGTTCAACAATATCTAAATCTCATCATTTCACTATTATCTAAATAAATTAATTTACCACGTTAAATAATTAAATTAGGAATTTCAATTTCTAAAAAAAATTAAATTCTATAACATTAATATATGTAATCAAAACCACAACTATGGAATTTGAAATTTAGACCACCTACCACAATTTGTTAACACTGATTTCTAACGGAAGAATCCCTAATTTGAAGAAGATCAATCAAGAATGAAATGAACAAAAAAATTTAGATCGAAATCCAAAATCCAAGATCAAATGAATAAAGTTTTAATAATATTATATTTATATATAAATTCAATAGGGAGTAAAAATACTACTTTTATCCATAAATAGGTGAAGAAGAGGAATATAAATCTCTATGAGAAAATAGCACATAACTGGTTGTACAAATCTTCAATTTGCCTCTTAATTCACAAAGAAAGAATGTTGGTAAAGCATGGGGTCTATCTAGAAGCATAAAAAATATCCTATGGTCAAATGAGGAGGTTTATATCCAAAAACATTAGATAATTCAGCCACAGAATATATTTAAAATGATAGGTCAGGAATTTACAAGGTGTGTAATCCAGTTACACAACATGAAATGATTCTTAAAGCGTACATTGTAAAATATTTCAAAAATGATTTAGTTATTTAAAACCCATGAATAATTACATTATTTTTAATACCCTTAAATGATTTGTAAATATTATGTAGATGAGTTTTAGACCATTTTCCCTTCAAAGTCTATCAACTCACCCAAAACCCATTTTTAACATTTAAATCATTTATAATCTAAATCCATTAATTCAAAAATCATACATACAAGAAAATTATGTCATTTTATATAAAATAGTCACTTTGTCTTCAAATAATAAAAGGTCACTAAGGCTTAAAAAGGAAAAAACATAGAGAGATAAGTATTTTAAAAGGCAGGATCTTACAATATACCCACCTTATATTAGCTCATCATCGAAATGCACTCCCAAGCATCTCAAAGATTCATAGTTAAATCATTTGGTCCACTGAGCGCACATATATTCTTTCTTTTCCCAAGCTTCCTCTAAAACATATCTATGTTTCCACAGTACATGAACAATCTACATGGTCCTTGCCCAAATCACTTTTTCACTCTGATCAAACACACATATCAGATGCTTCTCATAGGATGAATCTATATCAAGATCAATGTCCTCCACCTAAATGAAATGTGTAGGGTGAAGATGATGCTACCAAAGTTGTGATACAAGGAAATTTTTTTTCCTAACACTTCAATTCTATAGGAGAGCCAATTAATACACTATTTTTCTGATTCTCTCCACTGCCTCAAATAGTCCAACAATTCTCATTGCAGGTTTTCCCTGCCTCTGTAACCTATGGAGACCAAACCTAGGTGACACCTAAAGGAATAAACAATCACCATTTTGAATCTATAAGGGTTTCCTTTTTCTATCTTGATAGTTATTTTTCCTATACTAAGATGTATCCATACATTCCTGAATCAACTAAACTAGCTTTAATGTCTCCTTCAAGAGACTCGGTCCCAAAAACTCTGACCCACCGGGCTCTATCCAACATAGCAGGGATCTTCATTTATTACTATCAAGGGCCTGAAAATCATTCCATATGTATAGTTCCTGATAATCATTGGTATAATTAAACCCCACTAAATCCAAGTGGATCACACAAGACCCATAAAAGTCAAGAACGCATGCTCATAGAATATCCTTAATAACCTATATAGTATGTTATGACTACCCATCTATCTTTTGGGGGAAATTCATACCTAAAAAAACATGTGTACCCAGAACTTTATTTAATCACTTACAGAAGTGAGAATTAAACCACAACCCGATATCTGAAACTATAGTCTATGGAACTTCATGAAAACGGTCTATTTTCGAACATACAAATCTCCTAGACACACCACTGAGTATTTCTCCTGTATAGGTAACAAATTCACTAAATTCATCAGTTGATCCACAATAACTTAGATAGCATCATTATTCCATGTAATCTTGGGATGAACCACCACAAAATCCAGTGTAACATCATCCCACTTACATTATAGAATAGAAAACGACTGTAGAAAACCTCCAGGTCATTAATGCTCTACCTTCACATGTTAAAAGGTGCAGAATCATGAAATGAACCCTAATATCTAATTTTCATACATGGATTACAAAACTATCATTATATATCACGATATCTTTTGGTCACACCTGGATGTGCAGAAAACATTGAGGGATTAAATTCCAACATCACCTCTTCTCTAATGCGTTTAGGTACAACAACATGATTCCAATCTTAGATGATGTCATTATCAACTGTGTTTCAATTGGAAGGTTACTCCCCTCCTTCAATGTTATTATTCAAGGTCAAAAACTATGGATCCACATACATCAAACCATGGATACATCTTAAAAGTGTAGCCTCCACTAAAACTAATACTAGAGCCATCTACTTCGGAATCTTTTGAACCACAAATTTCATTTCAACTAGAGAAGTCATCGTCTTCCACTTAGCAGTAGACTCATGAACTATATGACTCTCAATATTCCTAATAAATTATCATCTAGACAATTTCCATTATTGGGTATATATGGTTTCTTTAAATAAAATGAATTCATATACTCTACCCACCGGCACTGTAAAATATTCAAATCTCACCACAAGAATATAAATATTAATCTCTTGTGATTGGAAGACAACATAAACTTCTCTCCCAATAGATAATTCCAGAAAAACATAAAATCATAAACTATAGCTACTAACTCATGTTACTGTGTATGGTAGTTCTGTTCATGTGTCCACAATTTCCAAGACCCATATGTCAAAACTCGATCACCTTGAATCAACAAAACTCTAATTCCAATCCATGAATAATCAAAAATACACTATGTACTCCTCACCTAGAATAAGTATGATCAAGATTAATGATGAAGTCAACATGATTCTTCAACTCTTGGAAGGCATCTCACAAGATTCCATCAATTTAGAATATCCCCCGTTCTTGGTCATGCCCGAAAGATTCACTTTTAAATGATGAAATTTCTAGATAAACCATCAATAATATTCAGTTAATCCTAGAAATATCTAGATATCTAACATGTTCTTTAGATGCTCCCTGAACACCACCACTTGTACTTCTTCTGAGTCCACTGAAAAAACATCTTATGGGATAATGATCCCCAATAAGTGTACCTGATCGATCAAAAAATGAACCTTATATAGCATGGTGTATAGCCGATTCTCTCGTAGTGTACATAGGATGATGTCAAGATGTTGGGAATGATCATCATGAGTCTTGTTGTACAACAAGATTTCATCCAAAAAAACCACCACATACTGACCAGGTATGGATGAGAGACTCTATTCATCAAGGCCATAAACACTTCTAGTGTGTTCTTCAACCCGAATTAAATTACCAAAAACTCATAAAGGCCATGCCCTCTTATGAATGTAGTCCTTGGTATATCATAATTCTAAAATCTCAACTGATGATACCCTAATCTCAAGACAGTCTTCATGAACCCAGAAGTTCCCTTTAATTGGTCAAAAATTTCATCGATATGTCGTAGAGGATACAAGTTTTTCATAGTCATCTTGTTCAACTTCTGGTAATCAACACATATGCACAAACACCCATCAACCTTCCTTGTAAACAAAATTGGTGACCCCCCAAAGAAATGCACTCAGATGGATAAATAATTTCTCCTCCAACTCCTCTAACCGAGTGAAGCACTATCTATGGTAGTCTTTATAGTGGAATAGGTCCTGGTTCACCCCTTAGCATGATCTCAATAATAAATTCTATATATCTCTTAGGTGGAAAACCTGATAAGTCTTTAGGAAAGACATTCTAAAATATTTCCACCACTGGTGGAATGGTATCATGATTTACTCCTCCATAATATAATAATAAACTAGAAACATGGGCTGGGAGCTATCCTAATTACTGAGTAATTAGCCCTGATCGACCTAAATGGTTATCCCAATCCCCAAATCAATGTACTCATCACCCTAGAGAAATGAAAAAGTCAATATCCTCTAGTAACAATCAATATAGGCTCAGTATAAGACAATCCAGTCTATATATATAATTAGGTTGAAGACTGACATGTTATGAATATAGAGATCCCAAGGAAAAGGATACTCTCCAACTATAAGAGAAAATACCTTACATATATAGATGAATCAAAACTGTACTCTATATGGTGTCTCTACAGTCATTAACCTGCTCAAAAACTCCACTTCTAGGCTAAAAAAATTAGCATGATTTCTTGATATAAAGGAATGTGATGCACTAGTAACAAACAATTCACTTGATAAAGTAGTAGAAACCAGAATAGTACCTATCGTTGTCGATGGTCAAACCTCACTGTCCACAAGTGTATGATGCACTTCATGAAACTGTTTTTCCCCTTGTCCCAATGATCCCATCTAACACCCATGAGTTGCACTACTCTACTAATATATGAGTTCTTTCCAAGAAGCATTGTTCCCTCTCCCACTACAACCTTGTCTGTTAGAACTCCATCTTCCATAATGATTTGGTGGTGAAGATCCCCTTCCCGCACCCTAGTTATGTCTAGATCCTCTGTCACTAACCATCTATCTTAGGTTCCTAAAAAATCACTATATATTTCCCACCTAACCATGGGAATGACACTATATTGGTGGTCAAGTACAGTGCTTAAAAAGTTTCACATCTTTCCACAATGGTGTCAAAGCACTTGCATAAGATCTTGTAAAACTGATCCCTCTGATTGGCCACATTGATTCCCAGTTCTCTGGAAAAATGTTTCATATCATCATGTCCTAATTTTGAAGTTTATATCTCATATTTTTTCTGAAACAACATTCTATCCCACACTCAAAGCCTCCTTTAGGTTCCCCTCATCTATGAGAGCCTGATCCACCACCTAAACAAACATGTTTAACCAATTTTTTTAAACATGGGACGTAATATTAGACTTAAGACCATCTGAAAATCATCCCATAATAGCTGTGTAATATCTTATAAATGCTGGGGAAAAGCGATATAGGTTTATAAAGCATCAAACATAATCCATCATTGAAATTCTCCCCTGAGTTAGTTTCCTGAACTCAGCTTCTGATTCCAACCATAGTGTTTATTGATAAAAGTACTCTAGGAACATATCGAATAAGCCCTTAAAATTCATTCCATATATTGTTCTAGTCCATGATTGGATATAACACTAGTGCTTCATTGAACCCTGTAGAATATAAGTAGTCATCATGAACCTCTAGTAAGCATGATTCTCTAAATGGTCTAGTATCATATAGATTGACTCAACCAAGAACTCATCTTCCTTAAGTCCACCCTCTCCAGTAAAAGATGGAGGTCACTCTAATTGAAACTCCCTCCTCAATTTAGAAATGATATTTTCAACACAACCTAGGACACATTAAATGATATTCATGAGTCTAGAGAATTTCTGTTAGAACTGCTCCCCTGCTACCTCACCCAGCACTATCAGTGCCTCATGTTATACCACTAGATGATCATCCACTGCCATATCATGTAGTCTTACTCTTAATAAGAATCTTCATGTAGAAATAAATCTACAATTCCTAACACAAAATTTAGGCCACAATTAAAAACATTAACACATGTACATAATAGAAAAATCTCAATAAGTCACAATAATTATTTTCACCAATGATCAATCGTGGTCAACACCGAGGTACTATCTCTAACCTAAAACATCCCTAATTCTAGGTCTTGGTTATATATGTGTATTCTCATTATTCAATTTTCTAATTTATAATCCCAATTATTCACATATTTCTCATTTTAACACATCCAAATTTCATATTAGGCACCTTTTTTAATTCAATTTCATACAAAATGAAAAACAATTCAAGATTAACAACTTACTAATAAACTTTTTTCCAATTTGTGACTAAAATAATGCATGTCACAATAACACCGAGTTCCTAGAATGAAACAAACTAACTAAAATATCATTCCATTTTCGACCATGATTCTATTATCAGAAAATCTCAAAAAAAAAATTAACATCACAACCCAAGTGTTTCACCTAAGTTCAAATAATATTCAACTGTAAAAGAAAAAAACAATAAAAAAATCCCACCCCCATTACTAGGGTTTTCCACCATAAATGAGATTACAACTCCCATGAATGAGGTCATGTCCAAGCCTTGACACTTCCTAGTCTCATGTATACCTTTCCAAAATAGTAAGAGAAAATAAGAACAAAAGAAAACTAGCGATCTGATTCAAATTTGTAACATCTCATACCAGGTTCCCCGCAATGGCACCCAAAGATGGTTCACCATAGGACCCCAAGTGCACCTCCCTAAATGATAAAAAAAATCCGACTACTAGTGATGATATGATAAATTGAACATGGAGATACTATACCCTGTTCTATCAGAGTAAAATACCAATGAAAATAAATAAAAAATATATGAATCATATAGATAACCAGAACAATACCAATAACTCATGTCAAACAAGGTAGGAAATGAAATATCCAACTAAAATAAAAAACATGTTATGATAATTTAAGTGTAAACTGTCTAAAATGAAAGCTAAAATAAAATCCACCAATGAATGATAGGTGGGTCACAAACCACATCCAGTTCCCTCACCCATGCTCCATCCCAAATCAGAAATCTAACTTATGTCCTTTTCCATTAACATGTCCTACTCTGATCTGAAATCTTGAGTAAGGTGCGAGTACAACTCACTAGGCAACCATCAATGGTGTTTAAAAAAATTCTAGTCAACAATAGATTATTCCATTATAATAAGCATTAAATATAATGCATAAAAATAGTTTATCACATTATTAAATATTATGTTTTAAACAACATAAACCCTCTGGTTCCAATGAAAACCCGAACCTCAATACCCACTTCGGACCGTGTCAGATTCTAAACCATTTCACTTTATCAACTCACAATTCATTAAAACAATGGGGTTTTATTATCTATTTATTTTTCATTTTATTATTAGGTCCATTTAGAACCATTGTCCAATGCCAGTGTTTTGGGAATATAACTCCATTTTAATTCCCCATTTATTAATCACACATATTTATCATGGAAACAATACGTTATGTCTTGAACCCCAATTCTCAATCAGGAATATACTTTATTGATGTTGAATTCCATGTCTAACACCCCAAATCTAGAACCTACCATCTATATTTGGTGTAGATCACCATGTCCAACACCCTGATTCTCAGCAATATAGATAGATCTATCATTAGTGTAGAACCCCCTGTCTAGAACCTTATTTCACAAATATACATCTATATGTGTAAATCTTCATGCTTGACACCCCATTTATCAATGAAATATTTATATCATTATCATGCGAATAGATCTTCATGTTCTAAACCCCATTTTTCAATAATGATAAAATAACTTTCATACTTTTATCACAATTAACCACAACTACTACCATAAATTAAATAACAAATTAATTAATCCAAGTGTGATAATTAATTCATCAATAAATTAATCCAAGTGCATTAATTAATTAAATAATTAATTAATAATATAGATTTTGTTAATAAATTCAACAATCAATTAACCATTTTATAATTTAAACATCCAATAATTAATTCACCAATTAATTATCCTTAATTAAAATAATAAAAAAAATTGACAATTAAATCAATGATACATTATCCAACATTCCCAATAATTGCATTGAGAATTAATTCTCCATATGACCTCAAGCCCGCCTCCCCATATTCAAGAGGATGTCAACTAGTAGAGAGGGTCTGGTGAGTCCATCATGGGGAGACTATACCCTCTTTTACTTGAGTAAAACACTAGTAGAAATAAATAAACAACACAAGATGCATATATATAACAAAAATAAAATCATTAAATCAAGTCAAACAATACACAGAATACAATGTCCAACATATTTAGAAAACATGTAATGCTAATATAAGATCTAGGTGTATAAAATAAAACTGAATGAAAAAACAGCAATGACTCCTAGGAGGGTCCCGAACCACGTCTGATTCCCTCACCAAATCTTCATCCCATATCAAAAATCTAACCTAGGGTCTATTACCTTAACATTTCCCACAACAATATAGTCTATTGAGGTACAAATTAGGAAGCCTAAGTAGGGTTCAAGTAAAAATTAGCAGGCCACCACTAATGGTGTCTAAAAGAAATCCAATCAATGATAGTGTATGTAGTTATAATAATAAATAAATATAATGAAAAAATAAATAGTTCATAAAATTAGTAAATATTATCTATTAAACTAAATAAACACTTAGGTTCCCAAGGACTCCCAAGCCTCAATACCCACTTCATCTCGTGCCATAGTCTGAACCATTTCACATAATCAACTCACAATTCATTAAAATGATGGGATTTTATTATCCATTTATATTTAATTACATTATTATGGAAATTTGGAACCACATTCTAATGCTGGTGTTTTGGGTATAAAATCCCACGCCTAATACTCTATTTATTAACAACTCATATTTTTCATGGGCATATAACATTATGTATTTAACCCCAATTCAAAATAATGAATATAAATTGTTAATGTAGAACTCCATGTTAAACACTAGAAATATCAATCATAAACATATATACTTGGTGTAGATATCTATGTATAACAACACAATTCTCAACAATACTAATAAATCAATCATCTGTGTATAACTCCATGTCTAGAACCCCCTTTCACAATTATGCATGTATATCATTAGTGTATATCATAATGTCTAACACCCCATTTACCACAAAAAATGTATATCATTATCATGGGTTTATATCGTAATGTCTAACAACCCATTTATCAACTATGATTAAATAACTTTAATCCATTTATCATAATTAATCCCCAAAATATCCATTAATTAATTCACAACATAATTAATCAACGTATTTTAATTAAATCATAAATTAATTAATCCAAGTCTATTATTTAATTGCACAATTAATTACTAATATAAATTTTATTAGTCGATTCAAAAATTAATTAAAAATTTCACAATTATAATATCCTATAATTAATCCAACAATTAATTATTATTAATTACAAAAAAAATTTAATTGGCTCAACGATTAATTATTCAATATTATAAATTATTAAATTGATAATTAATTCACCAATTAATTATACTTACTTGAAAATTAATTTCCCAATTCGAACATCTCCATTCTTTCATTATTAATCCTTACAATTAATTATCAATACAAAAATCTTAAGATATCACAACTAATTCTCCAATTAATTACATTGTTCAATAATATTTAAATCTTTTCATTTCATTGTTATCTAAATTAATTAATTTAAAAGATTAATTTATTCAATTGGGGATTTCAGTTGCTAAAAATTTCAAGCAATTATTCAACTTTCATATACATATTCAAAATCAAGACTATGGGATTTGTAATTTTGACCACCTAACTCAATTTTTTGACAAATGTTTCTAATGGATCAATCCCAAATTTGACATGGATCACTAAATAATGAAATAATGATCAAAATTTAGATCTAAATCTAGAATTCAAGATAAAATTAACCAATGTTTAACAATATTCAATCTAGATCTAAATCCAATAGTGAGTAAGAACTATTATTTTATTTTTAATGATGAGAAGACTAGGGATATACATCTCAACGAGAAGAAAGGACATACCCGATGGTGAAAATATTCTATCCTCCTCTTAATTTGGTACCAACGGAGGTCAGGAAAGCATGGGATTTTTCTGGGACCATCCAAAATCAGTAAAAGGAGCCTAGGGTCAAAGGAGGAGTGATGTAGGTAAAAACATTATAGAATTAAACAACATAACATATTTAAAGTTACAGGTAGAGAATTTACATAGTACGATATCAATTTACACATCGTGACATGATTCTTAATGACTTCCTCAAAGAAATATGCCAACTCGGATTTCTTTTTTTATAACCTGTGAACAATTACACGACATGAAATACCCTTACATGATGTGTAAATATTTTGAAGATGAGTTTTACCCATTTTTACTTCAATACCTTTCAATTCACCCCAAATCCATTTTTAACACATTAATAATTTATATCCCGAATCTATTAATAGAAAAAAAACATATCCCAAAACGTTAGGTCATTTTATCAAATAAAGTCCCCCCATATCTAAACAAGACATGGACACTATGGATCAAACACAAAAATAGTAGAGAGAAAAATAAATAAACAATATGGGATCATAAACCCATATTTCTCCCAAAAAGAGACTTATTTTGTTTAGAAAGAGAGTAACAATTTATTCTATGTAGATATGCCACTTTGAGAACCTCAATATTGTAGGAATTATTCCTTATGGACTATCACTTCAACCAAAACTTCCTCAAGTTCATGATGTGCTCCAGGTATCCCTTTTGAGGAAGTACATACATGATCCCTCACATGTACTGAATCTACTTACGGTAAAGTTAGTGAATTATCTATTTTATTAGGACTATCTATTGAAGATGTTATACCTAAGAGATAAATTTCTACAAAACAAGAATACTCACCTATTCAGAGTAATTTCTACATACTATATATTTTAAGAGGGATCATGGGAACCTAAATCTCTAATGAAACAAAATATCTCTTACTTTCATTCAAATTCATGTATGGAATGAAATTTCAAGCATTAAATTACATAAGAATAGAAGATTTAATAACCTTGAATTTATATATAGAAATTTCCCATTTGAATATTTTCATGTGTCAAATAAGGTAATTTAGGGGATATGAACATACATACACATTTCATTAAATTGGAACGTAATATATTTATAATATTTCCTTTTTTTAAAAATATATCTTTCGTATAGTAATAATTAAGATATTTTTCATGTTATAAAATTCATTTTTTGAAAAAATTAATTTATTAAAATTTATGTACTTATCTAAAACAAATTATTGACAATTATATAAGTTTCATTTAAAATTTGAAATTCATTTTTGGATTTATTATTTTATAATTATATTATAAATTATTTTATGATTTTTCTAAAAAGATGTGTTTTCGATGAAAAGTAAAATATATTGTATTTCAAAAATGGTAAATTTTATTACGTTATTAGAATATAAGTAAGATTTAATGTTTTTAAAACATTTTAATTTATAAAATATATATTTATTTAATAATTTTATTCATATTAATTTTTTTTTCAAAACATATAAAATAATTGTTTAACCCTATAATATAATTGTAAAATTTTTATTCTAATAAAGTAACATTTTTGTTTCTTTTAATTTGATGAAGAATTTTTTTGTAAAATTAATTTTTTAATTTATTTGAAAGATGAATACAATTTATTTTTATTATAGTGATCGAATATATTTATTTAAATAGAAAAAGTTGATAATATATTACTAAACTTATATTTCAATCCTAAATAGAACATTTTCAATGATACAATTTTTACACATTATGTGAACTGGTAATAATTTTTTTCCCTAACTCCAGAAAATTATAATTTATAAAAGTATTAATAAATTCAAAATCATAATGTTTTATATCTCTATAGGAATTGTTAATTTCCATTGGGTTACTGAATTTATAACTTTATAAACACAATATTAAAAAACCACTAAACTAAATGGTAGTATATTATATGCATGTTTGAGGTTGAACCCATAAAGATAGGGTTGTAGAAAATATTAATTAAAAAAGATAAAACTAAACCAATTTTGATTTATAAAAAATAAATCTAAACTACTTATCATTGGATTTGGTGAAAAAGGTGGGAGAAGACTATAAAAATGGTGTTGGGAAACAATGATTCTAGATTCATGAATGACGAGGTATGAAATAATCAATTAACAATTATGTCTTTGATGGAATTGTGTCCTAGTATGTTCAATAGACATGACAAACACTCTCTAACCTATATTATCCTTTTCTAATAGTTAGGTAATTAAGATTAAAAATAAAGTGTAACCTAATACCTTGTTTAAAAATAGGGAAAATACAAACACAATGGTCATGGTGTAAGTATAATACCTATATTTCATATCAAACAAATGAGTTTGATCAATCTAAGAAATGGTCATGATTATAGAAAGAATTAAATTAAACCCGATCCTTAACCCCACTAACAATGGTCATGAAAGAAGAATAAAAAATGAAATAGAATTGAAGAGAATATATGAAATCATAACTGGAATTAGAATTAAAATATATAATACCTCGTGCTATCAACCCCCTTTTATCATGCACATCATCATCATATCATTATATATTTATTGAAAGGTGAAAGTACATAATACAAGGGGGTTGGAACATAAGAGAACCTTATATTAGGGTGGTCTAATGTAGTGGAGACCAAGGGCATCCCCATGAATAATATTAACCCCCTCCGGCATGATAGAGATGGATTTGGGAAGACAAGTGACAGAGGAACCCAGAGCTGCAAGAGAGGTGAGGTAGTCCGCAACATTGTTCCCCTCTCTCCAGGTGTGGGTGACACGAGGCTGACTATTGAGGATCAGTTTTCAATGACTAATTAAGTATAAAATCTACCAAGGATTGGAATGTTTTCCTAGTATGGAATCATGTATAATTATTGAGTCTCTTTTCACATCAAAGAGAGAAATACTCTCCTCTTTGTAAAGATTTATTCTCATGAGGGTTGCATTAGCCTCTTCCTATAGAGGAGTTCCATCACCATAGTGAGTCGTGAAATAAAGGAAAACACTCCTTCCAGAATTAATAACCACTCCGCCACCTCTCATGTCATACACAATGCATGATCCATCCGTATTTAATTTAAAACTGGCTATTAGGGTAACCCATTTGATCCAATGCCCTCGTGTTTTGTCTGTGGGATGATTGGATGAAGGAAACTGGATTTTCATGAAACATAAGGGGTATGTTCACAATAATTTTCAATAATGGCGGTCATATCAATCAACAAACTTCTAGTCCACATAATGAGGGACCATCTAGTGGAGGAATACCCCTCAAATATGGCCTTGTTATGAGCCTGCCAGAGGCACCGGTAGCCGACATTGAGGAAATTCGACCATGCATCCCTCTTAGGTCTTTTATCCATTATCCCCTGAAACTTCCTCTACAAGATATATAGGTCCTGATGGTTAGGCGAAGAGATTACGGTGAAATCACTAATGAATTTCCATATTTCATTCACCCACTACCCATCAAAGAATATATGGTTATTGGTTTCTTACCGTTTGTTTTTTCAACACAGACATTATGAAGCAAGGTTGATGTCGATTTCCTTGATGCCTTCATCTGATGTAATCACATAGTTCTTGATTCACAAAACCAAGATGTTATATTTGTTCAGGAGTCTATTATACCACATTGTATCATTCCATCTATCCTGTTGTTCCAGGGGGGTTGAGTGCCTTCAAAAATCATTGGTATTGAGCTTCCCACACCGAGAGGGGGTGACCATGAATTGGTTTGATTCCATGTTCACGAGGACAAAATCAAATATATCATTTTGTTCCTCGTTAAGAATAACATTGATGAATTTTAGATGTATACTCACCTCTTTAAAGGTAATCATTGGGTTGGACACCCTGGGAATCCAAGCCCTAATCCCACCCAATTCTATTTCCTGAAAAAGATACTGCCGTCTCCCACAATCCACCGAGAGTGCTATTGGAGGCTCGGGGTGAGGGAACATACAAATTTTTATAGAGGGGTACCATAAACACTATCTTCTTCCATATTACTATCATATCTGTAGGACATAATCCTCCCCTAGAGGGACTAGTCCTCCACAATCTCCCATGCGAGTTTGGTATGCATGCCCTGGAGCGTGTCCCTCAAGGATGGAACGTAGACATACTACAATGGATGTTCACCTCAAAATTCTTTTAATTCTATTTCATCAAAAAAATTTATCAAATAGAAAATAAAATATTCAAGCATCACATAGAGAAAATTTATCAATGCCTCACTTTTCAAATAAATATGCTAAACTATAATTTAACTATTCTCCTTTGAAATAGACAAGCCTTTTCAATAATCCGTTTTCATTTTTCAATTTTTTATAAATAATAATACCAATTTCAATCTACTTCACATAAAATTTTCCACTCATCATAAGGGTAAAAATGTAAATTGGCTTCAACACATTCCTCAAAAACATGAAAATGACCATATGATTGAAATGAATATAATATCTCCACCGTGTAAGTAAAAAATCACAATTAATAATAAGGTCTTCACCATTACATTTCAAATGAATATGAGGCTTAGGGAAGGTAGGTAAATTATCTAAAAAAATTATGGATTAAAATTGAGGAAAAACTCTAAAGTATGTTTCATGATAACATAAATTAAAATCAATGATTGTTTCCCTTTAAAAACTCCATTACATTCTTCCCCCCAAAAATCTCAATGTGGGCTCATGATACATGTTTGTGATATGATAGACTCACCCACTCTCTCTATTTTCATTTGTTTTTTTGAAAGTTGTGCTTAGGGAAAAAATCACATCCATAACCTAACCACAAACAATCGAATTATTGTTGTTTTGAAAAAAGTTGATTTTTTATCCTCCCAAAACACAACCCTATAATTTCACTTTTTTCATTTATATTTTTTTAGATAGAGTGGTACATAATGAAATACAATGGAATATATCCTGGCCTCCCCCATATCATAATGTGAATTCCTCCAACAAAATATCCCTAATGAAGTATGTCATAGTACACCGAATAATGTTCCCCCCAATACTTATTTTTTTAAATATAATACAAAACATTTAGAGGATTCTAGTAAAGAATAAAATTTGTTTGTAACAAGGATTAGTTATTGAAAAGGAAATTCATGGGTTCTATAGCCTTAAAAATGCATTAATTCAAGGGGGTATCAATATAAGGGATAAAAAAATAGAATAACATAATAATTTTAAATGTGATATTGTTTAGTCCAAGATTTGATAAGATTAAAATAATGTTCTATAATAAATAATGCCCATGTTTCTCAATAAATATACTATAGAAAGAATGGAACATATTTTCACAGTGGATGTCTCAGGAATGAGATGAATGGTAGAGAAAATCACTCATGTCAATGCATAAGAATAAATAAATCAATAAATGAAAATATAAGAAAATCAAAACATGGATAAATCCTAGAAAAAATTATTTACAATGATCAAAATGATCCCCAAATCATGATTTTTAAATCATAATCCACATTTTTATGTCTATTAATTATTTTCATTATTTATCTAATTCATATTTATGGACAATGAAATTTAAAATTCAGGGCATGGTAATTATCCTATGTAGTTTATGTCTCTTAGTTATGTTGATTAAAGAATGAATCAAATACGAGTAATTCAATTTCCAATTAAATATCGAAAACACTAAATATATAGTAAAATAGCATATAAATTCGGATTTTAAATGCTTACTCCCCTTCTAATTGGTGGTTCAATGTTTTCTATACAGTTTCTACCTACTAGTGTTTGACACTTGCTGCTTTTGACATTGATGAAAAATAAGAATAAATAGAAACTATTTAAAGTACATTCCCTTTAAATAATTCCAAAAAAATAAAGGGAATGAAATTAATTCATAATATAAAATTAAATTCTAAAAATGAAATAAATATAAATTCCTAGAAAGAGATAAAAATTGGGTTTCCTCCTTGAAGATTCTATTTTTTAAAGGTAATTTAGCTCGACCATACATGGGTTAGGTGATTGGAGTGTGATATAGAGATAACTCCCTATTTTTTACCAAATATTTACTTTGAAGTCCTCCCATATCAACATGAAACATCTTTAGTTGAATTGGTGTGGATCTTAGAGGTTGTGAATAGAGTCTAAACAATATGAGTATTTCTATCAAATTCTCATCATCAGTTTAAAATCAGTAAAATTATTCTTATTTAATGTTTGGAAACATGTGTTGGATTTCACAAATTATTTCTTCTTGTTCTATAACCATTATCCTGATTTCTTATTATATTGGTGCTTATTTTTGTTCATATATGTAGTCAATTCAAGTAATACCTAATTCTTATTCTTCTAACATCACAATTAAATTTTTTAGAAATCTTTTAATAAGTGTGGCATTTTTATGTCCCTATTACAAATCTTTTATTTCCACTTCATATTCTTTATCTTACCCCTGATATCTGAAATGTGCTTTAGACCATTAAAATTCTATAGCAAGGTCACCCTATTCATTGTCTTATAAACCTATAAAATCATGGGCATTTTGATTAGTATAAAAATCAACTATAGATGTGGTACTTACCTCAACATTGTTTTTGTTACGCTCCTTTTATAATTATGGCTCCCAAATATGGAGTGTTGTGTGTTCAGTGATTAAGTACATTTTTGGCCACTCATAGGGTTGAATTATAATTTATTTCACATATATGAATAGTTGTTCCATATCATCTAGTAGGCAGGAAAATCTCTCCTTAGTAGTTATTCCACTCTGTAGTCCTACCCTCAAAACTAAAACAATCATGTTCAGTAAAAATTAATAAAAAATTAATAAATATCCTATGATAGAATTAGTAAACAGAATAGATGGAAAATATTTTTTCAAAATTATTCAATCAAAAAATTCCCTTCTTCTATTGCCGAATATGGGAGCAACAATTTTATATCCTAGTGGGAATTGTTAATTACAACCGGGTTATTTAATTTAGAAATTAATACAAAAGAAAAAAACAAACTACTAAACTATAGGGCAGTATAGGATAAACATGTCTATGGTAAAACCCAGAGAGACATGGTTGGATAAAATATTAATTAAATTAGATAAACATAATAAAATTTTAATTTCTAGAAAAAATGTAAAATACTTAGCATTATAGTTCGTGAAGAATGTTGGAGGGGAAAATAAAAATTATGCTGAGTTGAAATGATTCTATGTTCATGAATAATGAAGTATGAAATAATCATTTAATTATCATGATGTTTTTAGAATTGGGTCGTAGTGATTTCAACGGTTATAATAAACGCTCTCCATCATATGTTCTTCTTTTCTCATAGTCAGGTACTTTGGATTACAAATGATGGGTAACCTAATACCTTGTTTAGAAATATAGCTAATAGAAAACCATTAGTTATGGTGGATGTCTAAACCCTAGATTTCATATTAAACAAATTATTTCAATAAATATAAGTAATGGTCATGCTCAAAGAAATAATATAATGATACCCGATCCTCAAAACCACTCATAATGGTCATGAAAGATGGATCAAGAATGAGATAGAAATGAAAAATAAAATTTGAAATACCAACATGAATTAAAATTAAAATATAGAAAACATCATAGAATAAATCCCATTTCATCATACATTCCTCATCAAAAATATATAACCCGCTCATGGTAACGACAAATAGGTGATGAAAATAAATAAATAAAAATCCTACAAAATGGGCAAAAATAGGTGGTGCACCTTCATTCGGTGGAATTCAGTGGTAGTACTCTATCCAGAATTTTCCCAAATGGGGTGGAAGATGGTACTTTATATATCCATTTTGGTGGGCCTACCCGACACATTACATGAAGTGTAATGGGATTACATTCTGTGTAATCCCAATCTACATTTGGTCTGAATTATGTAAATCTCATGTGAATTTCATTCATAAATTCAAAACATTGACTTCATCCATGATGTTAAAATAAGGAATCACAACATTTAAAATTTAAATATTAAACTCCCAAAAAAAACAAGATTATTTATTCTTCAAAAACATTCCTAAAAATTCCACATCGTGAAATGGAAATTCATTATGTGTACTTGTGTCTCAAAACTTATAATGGACTCAGGACTTTTCCCAGAGGTAGCGGCCTCTCTTGAGAAAGTCACGATGTGTAAGTTCATTACTTGGTAAGTAATATTTTTATTTCAGTTTCCAGTCTCTCTTATCTCTCTAAAATCAGGTGTCGTGCTGCGAGCAAAGAGAAACAGAGTGAATTGTATTTTTTCTCCATCATTTTTCACTTTTTTTTTTCATTTCCATATATTCTTTGTTTCGTACCATAATATATAAAACAACTCAAATCTATCCAAAATTGGAATTAATATTGATTTATATACAAAAATAAATACATTAAAATACGATAAAATGTATTCATGAAATACATGTATCAATGTTCTAATGTTTAAATAAAAACAATTTCAATTTTTTCTATAAAACTTATTGACCAATGATAAAATTTGAGTGTCCACAGTAAGGGTAAATTAGCTAAAAATGGTTTAAACCTTGTGCAAGTGGCAATAACATGTGAAAAACATGTATAGTTTTTGAAGGTGGATGGATTATTAGAATTATATATTTCACTACACCATTATGGGAAATTTTGTGATCCTTTTTTCTTTAATAATAACATATTATTATTTTTTTAAAAACGTGTTACTAATTTTTTTTCCTTTTCTTCACTTATAAAAAAGAGACCTCCTCCTCCCCTTTTCTCCACCCATTACACAGACTTGTCTGAACCAAATATCTTCATTAGTCTCTCATAAACACCGTACCCATTTCATTTAATACATAGTCCCCCTAGATTACCATGATGATGAGACTAATGTAGTTTTCCAATGATAAACTTCTAATGGAAATGTAATACTCTTAATCCAACTTTTCTTAGATTTTTTCTTTTCGACACACATCAAGTCCCCTATATCCAAGAAAATATAATAACACATGCAATTTTAATTTTCCAAAATTTAATTATTATTGTAACCCATGATTAACATACATGGATTTTACATCATATAAGTTGAATATTCAACACATTAAAAAAGTAGATACCATATGACCTTAATAGTTTATTGTCTTTTGAAACATGGGAAAATAATATTCTATCTTGGTGAAAAATATTCAACATATCTATTAAATACCTTCCAAATTTTCATTATATGTTAGGTAAAAGAAATACATGAATTGGGTGAGATTTAATGATTAAAGATGGTAAACAAGGGAGATTTGTAATCATAACAATAGAATAATGGTATGATACCATGATAATATCTTTAGAATATCACAACCTTCATTTCAAAGATCATAATGAAGAGTCCTAGAATAAATATTAGTATCTTATAAGATATGAATAATAAGTTCATCAAGATAATAAGCCATTAAACCATAACATACGAGTAAGACATTTAGTTTGTGGAAGACACATAAATATGAAAAATCATATTGTAAGTTAAAGGTCATTTCCAAAACATATCTGGGAATTTCAGGGGTGACACACCTACTAGTTAGGACATACCCCGTCCCCAATCGCATCCCTCTCTTAATTGTGGGTATGGTTACACCTTCTTCCCCTAGTGGATAAATCTTGTTTAATTGTAACCATCATTATATTATGAGGTATGAATATTTACCCAATGTATTATAGATCTATAACAGGGTCACCCGACGCTATCTAGGTCACCCCATCGCATAAGTTGTAACTGGGTTACTCGGTGCTATCGTGGCCACACCATCAGAAAATTTGTAACATGCTTTCCAAGTTCCATATGGGCCAAAGCATTATATATTAGTTAATAAGCTTACCTAAAATTATCTAGGAAACACATCTTATAAGATGTAATGGGATTACCCAATGCTATCTATGCCACCCATCATATAAGTTGTAATGGGTTTACTTGACGTTATCTCAACCACCCCATTATATAAGAAATTTCCACGAACCATAATAATAATAATGTAAAAGGTTCTTATTAATAATCATAAATCTCATAAAAAAGTTATTATTTCATAAACTTATTAACCCATTGAAAAGAAATGGGTTTCATGTCAATCTCTTTGAAACCTAATTATCTCATGGAAAAGAAACGTTTCGCACATAACTCTCTATAAAACATGATTTTACCTTGAAAAAGAATGTGTTCCATAATAATAATGTCATAAAAATATGAAGCATTACAATAAATAATAATAATGTTATCTTTCGATCATATCCCATTTAAATCATATACTATATCAAATCATGTCATCGTAGATAAAGAAGGATTTTATAAGATCACTTGGAGTAAAACAATTATTTGAAAATCACCATTTAAAAAAGAATATTTTTTCAAAATAATTTTCTTCAAACCCATTTTAAAAATGTACAAAGGAATCCTTAAAAATCATTTTTAAACATTACATGAGGAAAATATCCCTTCCATCTTTATAAAAATAAAACATTTTGAAAACCGTTTCCTTTGAAAACACCCTTGGAAATTTTTAAAGGATGCTTTGAAAATAATTTAAAACACTTTTTAAAACATATTTTATTCAAAAATCCATTTTCATGAAAAATCAACGTAAAATGTAAATTAATAACTTTGTGAATTTTTTTTAGAAAACCTGATTTTTGAATAAAATGGATTCTCGACCTAAGGGAGAAATAATGTCGGATTTTCATATAAACAGTTTTCTAAGTTTCTGAAGTAACAAAGAGTGAAAAAATGGTTCCAAAACATGAATATATCATGAATAACCCATGTATAAATACAAATCATAAAAATTCTTGAGAGATAGATCATAATATTTTATTAATATAGGCATGGTCATAAACAATATTGATAAATAATGATATTGTAGAAATAAACTCTTACTAATTTTGTAACATTGAAACATAATACCCATGATAAAATAAAATTAAATGAATCATAAAAAATAATAAATATAATTTTATTTGTGATATTACATTTCAATGGTTAGTATATTCCCCTAGTAAAATAATGTAGTTGGATAAATGAACATGTGTCTCAAATAAGACTAATTGAGACAAAATTACCATATCGATTTGGTAAATTTGGAATCATAAATACCCTGAAAGGGAGATAATAACATTGATATGTAAATACCTATAAATTTAAGAATAATAATAATAGAATATATTTATGTGTAGTTTATAGACCTCACAAAATAAATGAGTGGTGAATAAGGAAAAAGTCTTACAGAATAAAAGTAGGACTATAAATCCCCTTATTACTTGAGTTTCATTTGAAACATAAGATCTCTGAAATAAAAAATTAATTTGAATAATTTAATATCATTAATAAATTAAATTCATTATATAACATGTCATTGGACAATATATGCACCATATAATAAGAATAAGTGTGGAATATATCATATATCTCATAGAAATAAAAGTGATATGAGAAACCCTTTACCTTAAGTCTCGACTATCTTTTTACAAGATCAAAACTACTATATAATAAATAAAATTTTATTAAAAATATAAAAAACCTCCATATTATTATATATCATAACATACAATTTTTTTTGAATTTATATTATCCATTAGTTAACAATTTCAAGTTAATGTTACATTTTTAGTAATAACCGCTTTGTTTTTCCTATATGTTCTGACATGTTATTCATGATCCCCTAAGTTTTAAAATGATTTAATTTTTTAAATAACGTAAAACTTGGTATAAATATCATATATTTTCATTATATTGATATTTATAAAAATTGATAAAAGATATAAATATAAAATGGAATACACCGTTAAAAGAGATGGTGGGTCGTACATACGCATAAACATTTTTTTCTTTTTTCAAATCGTATTGAAAGAAATAAAGTAAATGATATATATATATATATTATCATTATAGTAGAATTATTATATCATACATATCATATAATTTTATTAAAAAAATCCTTAATACATTCGATATAATGTGTGAATAAATCACATAATTTTGAGGATGTGGAAGTCTACACGTCCACAAACATTGTTATCGTACTCCCAAAAATGGAAATTATTAATATATGTGTTATTTTATAATTTAAAAATATTAAAGGCATCATAAATATCATAAATATCATATAAAAATTTTAATTCCATCATTATTTCTATACTTGAATGGTGGTAATGTAGGATTGGATGGCATAGGATTGTGAGGTGGTAGTCCAACGTACACACGAATAATGATTGTTTATCCCATTTCATGGAATTTTGTGTAGGTGTGAATTAATATCCTATAATTTAATCAAATAATTATATTTAGGATACTTATTTTATTTTATAATCATAGAAAAATACTAATTGAATCTATGGAGAATGAAAAAAAAAGTTCTTATTGAATGAAATTACCACTTCTTTGTGAAATTCCTTTTGGTTTTAACCAAAGAAATAACTTGGTTTAATTTATTCCAAAACATAGGCTTCAAGGATGATATTAATTAATTTTTGAGATTATATTTTCAGGGTTTCAATAATAAAATGTTCTTTATATATGTGAAAAAGTGATAAGGGTGTTACCCTTTTATAGTGGTGGTGGAGTGGAATTTTTGTAAAAATAAAAATTTAAACACTATTGAGAGGTATCCCTTACATAATGTGCATCAAATAATGGAAAATTTTATATAAAAGGGATTTTATTGTATATATATGGACATAAAAGTTATTTTGGACATTTTTCAATGTTATTTCCCCCCCCTTAAGTTAATGTTTAACCATTAATTAAACTTATTCTTGTCTTAATAGCTATAAATAATTGTAATTAAACTCACTAATATTTTCGATAAATAACTAACTTGAACTTATTATAAATTGTAAATTATTATTATTAAAAATATAGAATATATTTTTCAAAATTATCTATAAATGGTATAAATTAGTTTAAAAATGAAATATATTTTATTAATAGGTGTAAAATTTAGAAAAAAATACTTTAAAACAAATTTAAAACATAATTTATCAATATAAATAAATTAAATTAAAAAATACAGTTTTTAATTAAAATTCTGAATTTTAACTATTCATCAAAAAATGAAACTTATCAGAATAATACCAAAGATTTAACCAGACCAAATTTTGATATTCTTATATCAAAAATTAATTTTGTATTTTTAAATAACATTTATAAATGTTTCAAAATTGTTTTTAAAATCTGAGTTCCATTTAAATGGGGTAAAATTACCTTTAAAAAATATCATTATGTGTAAAATTTGATTTATAGTATCTTCTTTTCTGGATAATATATAATATTAAAATTAAATATTTAACTGAATATAATATTTATATTTAAATGGAATAATTTTTGAAAATTTGTTTAATTAATTTATTGGATAAAAATGTGATTTATTTCATATATATACTTTTTAAGAAAAAGATTTTCTATATTTTGAAAAGGGTTTTATTTTAATTTCTAGTTATTTGGTCACAACATAATTTATCTTATATACATGTGTAATACATATTTTCATATTTTTACTATTATTATTCATAACATCACTTCCAATAGCTTGTTGAGAAATATTTTAATTCTAATATTAATAGTACATTATGTCTTGGAAAAACTGGGTCTTGCGTGTTACAAAAGCTATCGAAGGAACACAAAATTGTGTGTAATAGAAGCCAAAAATTATTTTTATTTTAATAAAATATAATATATTTTCTCAATATAGCTCAATAATAACTTGGTTTTGTGTGAAACACAAACCAAGCTTACTGAATTCATATATCACAAGCTAAATTCTTTGTTGCGTGAAATGAAAAATATCAAAAGGTATAAATTAATTGGAAGAATATATTTCACAAAATGTAATGGTGTTATATTATACCACCCTTAAATTTAATTTTAGCCTATAAATTCATCTGTGTGATCAATATTTTAATACTTTAATTTTCATTTCATATAAAACCCCATTATAAAAATGAATACTAAAACTTCCTTTAAAAAGAAATTTTAGAAACATAATAGTTACCCAAAGTGACTCCTAACTATGTCTCCACATTATATAACATAGGTGTCATGTGAAAACGTTGGCATAGAATTGAAATATTACTATCTTGTTTTGACAAAGCGTGATATAGAACACAGATATGTGAATGTTAATGATCACAAAGATATAATCCAAAGAGGCTTGAAAAATGGAATTGATATCATTAAAAATGATGAAAATATGACACAATTTTAATTAAAGTCCCTTTTCCTAAATATTAATATTGTTCACAAGGAGATATACATACATGATTTCAACATAATATCACTATTTTTTTCTTGATCGATCTCCACTTAATTTATTATTCTAATAAATGATGGTGATGTAGTAATTACTAAAGCATTATAATGTCATGAGATCAATAAATAAAATGAATGTTCATTACACCTGTCTTTATCACAAAAAATGGTCATCCCAAGTTATCTAATATGAAAAGAACTCCATATGGAGGGATAATACATTAATCTTTGAAACCTCATCTAACATTTAACATAAACTATTCCATAAATTGTTAACCTTATAACCCTTAAGAAATAAAATTTCCCATTTATTCCTTATGTAAGATATTATATTATATCATATACATTTCCATTGTCAACATGAGTACATCGTTGAACCGATAAAATATATATTGTGATTTTATTATTTTATATTACATGTAGATGAATATAATAATATAAAACTCCAATAATTTAAGAACAATAAGATTTTAAAGGGGATTATTCATACAAAATAAAACATAAAAATCCATTTCAATGGAGGGGAGGATAAGTGTGCCATAATTTTCATGATTTAATCTATCCATTTTGATTTTATATGCTTTCCATTTTCCATTTTTCCTTATAGTTTCTTATGTAACATCTTAAATATTTGGCCTTGGATTGGGGCATTGATTTTCATAGTTCCCAAACTACTTTCATTTGAGACACTGGAGTGTAGGTATTACATTATTTGTAATTATATTCACATCCATTTTATTTACCTTATTTTTAATAATATTTTTATATTCTTAGAATTTATGACCTGTCTTCCCATATTTAAATCAACACCCTAAACTATTTATGAAATTCCCTTGATTCTTCTTCCCACATTTATTTGGTACATTGGATTGTAATTTATTTCCACCATTTCAGTTTTCATGATACTTGGTCATCCTTTTATTATAAAACTTATAAGAATGGTGGGAATATCCAATTTATACATCTACCTTAAGTAAACATAGAACAAATTCATCCTAACTACATATTTCTATTATATTAAAGGACATTCAATGAATTGGTTTCAAGACACCAAGAATCGATCAATTTTTTTTCCAGGCTGATGTTAAAATGAGAAGCGTGCCTTGAAATTATTATAAAATTAGCATCATATGTTTCAATAGAACTATCCTCTTTTTTCTATAGTTCAGGTAATTATTTTTTCCATTTTTTTCATAAAATATGAGGGAAATAATTACAATAAAATATACCCACAAAATCTTCCCATTACATATATTCAATTTCATTTTATTCCATTATGTTATTAATAATAATCCATCACTGATCTGCTTAACTATAAAAATGATAAGATTCAAAGATGAAATTTTAATGATGTGTGCACTGATGAGTGGAAAATATCTTTTCAGTGGTACTGATCCATTGTTCAAAAACTAGTGGACTGGTGGAACCAATAAAATAAGGTGTAGAATTCCTCATTAAGTACTCATAATTATATTTTTTCCTTCATTAACTTTATTGTATGTTCAATATGATTTATATCTTGAGAAATATGTTGGAAAATATGAAACAATATGTTTCATTCAAGCCCACATATCATTTGGTTTCATAGGGATAACATCATCACATTGGTAATTTCATTTTTCATCAAAATGATTCCTTTTGGATCTATCCGTAGATAAAAACTAGAAAGCGTAGCATGAGAAACACTTATCATATATGACAACTGCAGAAATCATGAAAAATTACATATATGATATATAAATAAGAACACCTAATTAATTAATCTATGACACTTTTGTTTTATCCTAGGTAATTAAATGTCATTAAATGTCTAAATCCTTCATGATGGTTCATAAGGAGTCTTTGAATTCTTGAACCATATACCTCAACATTGTCAAACTATGTGTGAAATAATACTATTATAACACACCATCTCTTGATCTATTCTAACTCAATACTATAATGACCCAACCTGGTTTCATGGATCCTGTACCTAATTTTATTACACTAGAATATAAACAAGGAATATCCCTCCCGGAGGACAGAGTAGTTTATTATACTTAAAAAAATATACATAATTTCAACATTACAACTTGAAATTAAATACAACCTATAAGTTTTGTTGGGAACATCCCCAGCTATAAGTTTATCCTTACAAGTAAATCAAAATAAACTTCCCCATTTCATAAGAAAAGGAAAAATATGAAATGGGTGAGCTAAAACACTCTGTAAGTGTAAACAATTATAAGGAAGACATCATAAACATAAACATTAGGCATGGTGAATAAATAAAAACTCATGCCTTTAAAAATAAACTTGAGCACATTATGGATGGAATAAGAGCTCAATAAATAGTTCCATAATAAAAAATAATCATGGTTATTTAAATAGTAAAATATACACATTAAATATATATACTATATTACTAATGAGGTAATGCATATTACAGGACATCATGACCATACTTTGAAGGCCTCATGCCATGGCCAAAAATACCCATGTTGCCAAGGCCTCATGCCAAGACCTTAGTTTTTCTCATGAGACCTACTGATTAACCGAGGTGCTATAGTGGGCCACAACCAACATTTAATTAGTCCTTGGAATTCCTCATATGAATGGGGATAAAAAAAATATAAATTAAAATTGAATCTAATATATGAAATGTAAATAACTTTCCCGGATAATTAAGGATAAACACTAACGAATCAGAGTAAATAGGTGGATGGTTTTAAGATAGAAAAACCCCAGTCAAACTAATCATAATCCATTAAATTAAATATGTTAGATGATATCATAAAATATTAATCCCAAAAATACCTAAGGATTTACAAGTGTTTTGAAATAAATGAAGATACTCTTATAAAACCATCAATTAATTATGGAGAAAAATACTCTTTTACGTTGAAAAGAAGTGTTCTTTTAGGAAATTTTTTATATAAAACCATAAGTGAAGTAAGATTGTATTTTAATAATAAAATAGTTGATTTCATATAGATAATGGTTCCCAAAAATATATTAGAGTGTTCCCTTGAGAATAGGTAATAATTTGAGAAATTCCCTTGAATCAGGCTTGTATTTCAGGATGGATTTTTAAAAGATCCTTTTAAAACATATAAATCCACATAAATTAAATAGTATTATAGTTTTTACACTTATATATAACATTCGCATATAATATATTAGGAGTAATTATTAATAAATATGAATTTAATTAAGGTAAGTATAGAATAAGAGTAAACCGAATGAAAGTGGAGGTTCTTGTAGAGGACCCTTACCTTAAGTCCATGGGGTTTTTTAATATGATCTTAATGAAATGAATAATAAAATTTAGGTTCAAAAATTAATGGTTACATAACCTCCTTTACATGTAATATATTTTTCATAACCTTATTAGATTCATTCAGGGCCTTTTGATGGTTTAAGAGATCTAATTTCATTATTTGGGAGTGTTTTCTTCCTTGGTTTTCATGGTCGGTTTTATTATTTTCATGTAATAATAAACATATAGAATGGGAATGATTTTATTGAATAGAATTTATAAGTTATTAGGTAAAAACCATAATATTACATGTTTACAATTTTTTGGTAATTGGGAGTGAATATGAATCATTATATAAAACTTTGATGAGAATTGTTTGGGTTAATTGGCTGTTATTGATAACAAATATCTCTTTTGATTTATTAATTAATATCATATTTAGAAAATGATTTGGGAACCCTAAAAAATTTATAATAAATATATTATAGTTTTTTTCAACCATAAAAATGGTTTCATGATCATAATTGAAGATAGTAGAAGAAATGGATAACTGGTCGTCCTTGAATGTGTTAAATTAACACATCTCAGATGATGTTTTCATTACTAGTATAAAATAAGGGGATATGAGAGATGATTAATAATTATTCCATTATAATAAAAACATTATATTACATGTAAGATATTGGAGGTATCACGACATTTTGATTAAAATGAGGTGAGGAAAGTAAAAGAAATTAAAGGAACTTGGAATAAAAGAAATGAAAAGAGGAATTTACCTCTTGATGTAATCTTGTTTGAGAGGGTATTTAGGGGAGAGGTTTTGGTATTTCTATGAGAAAAAATAATGATAGGCATGGGAGAAGTTCTTGGGACAATATTTGAGAAGAATTTAGACAAGGCACAAGGCTTGAGAGGAGTGAATAGAAGAGCAAGAGAGGGAGGGTTTTCTGATTGTTTTACACTTTATTTCATTATTTCATTGAATAAAATCAATAGTGTTGATTCATGTGAACCATAATAGTAATAAGTACATGTGAGTTCTAACCTAGTGGTATTACATTGGACTTACATCACTTATAACACAATAAATCATATATTTGGAATTTATTGTAAATTATTATATTTTACTATTCACCCAAAATTCTTGTATTTTAAAAAAATACCAAAATTTTACCAGAAACATTTATCAATAAATAGAATTCAATAATGAAATCCATTTTTTTAAAATAATTTTATAAATATTTTTAAATAAAATTTTAAGTCAAATATTTTTTTTTTCAAAATACAACTTAAAAACAATAACTTGTTTAACTACACATTGAGAAAATAATCAAGGTCCCATAAAATTGTCATATATCCATAAGATAATAAAGTAAAAATTTATGATTTCATTTTATGAAAATAAATTTACATTTTAAATTATTAAATTAATCAGAAAATTTTAATTAAAATATTTGTGACATACAAAAATACTAATACTTATACTATGACAATTTTTTACTTATAATATCTCTAAATTGTATTTATACACTCATGGATGATGTTTCTTTTTTTGGATGATTTACAATTCATTACTATTCATAGGTGTATGTTACTATTCACAAGGGTATGTTACTATTCATCAAAAAATTTGTTTGTCTTATTAGACTCTAAATATATTACTAAATGCTACTATGTATGTCAATTTTTTTAAATTCAAATCATAGAGGTGGAAAAATTATTTTTACTGTCGAGGTTATAATAAAGTGGTGTTTTTAGAGACTCAGTGTTTTATGCATTCAATATTAAATTTATTTTCAAATTCATTGAGTGTTATATTATCTCCTCCATACAAAAATATTTCCCTTGAAATTTGTAGAATGTTACCTCACAAAATGATTTGGGTTGTTCGTCATCATAATATTCTTAATATCCCATGATCCTCTTCGATTTTATGATTTTTACAAAGTATCTTGAACACTCAAGTAATTTTATTTCTCAACACTTGTTATTTAGTGTCTAGAATCTGGATAGACACTTCACAAAAACATAGTCCAGGTTCCAATTCTATACATTTAGAAGTGAGGAAATGTGTTGGTTCTACCATGCACTTTCTCAGCAATGAGAGATGGAACACATTGTGTACATTAGACAGGCTAGGTGTCATATCCAAACGATATTCAATAGATCCAATTAATTCTAGAATTCCTAAACAGTCTATGTACCTATGGCTCAATTACATTTTCTTCCCAAATCTTAAAACACCCTTCCATAGAGATACTTTTATGAAAACATGATCTGCCACTTGAAACTCTAAATCCTTTGTCCGATTATCAGGATAACATTTTTTTCTACTTTGAGATGATTTGATATGGACTTGAATAGTCTTTACCTTCACTGTTGTTTCCTCCAAAAGCTCTCAGAACATTATCTTCCTTTCAATAACTACATCCCAACATGTTGGTGTACAACATCTCCTTCCATACAATGCTTTATATGGTGACATTGTAATATAGAAATGTAATCTATTATTGTAGGAAAACTCCTCTATGGTTAAATACTGATCCCATATACCATGAAAGCCGAGGGAGCATGATCTCACCATGTCTTCTAATGTTTGGATCAACCTTTCTGACTGCCCATCCGTTTGAGGATGATATCCAGCACTCAAATTAAGCTCAGTATCCAAAGATTTCAAAAGAATTTTCTAGAATTTCGATGTAAATCTAGGATTGCGATCATACACTATTGAAAGAGGTTCTCCATGATGTCTTAAAACATTATTAATATAGAGTTTTGAAAGATGCTCCAGTGGTAAATCCTTCCTTATAGTGAGGAAAAGTGCATATTTTTATGATGATCAATAATTACCCATATTACATCATTATTCCGTGTAGTTTTGGGTAATCTAGTGAAACAAGTAATGGAGATTTCATTCCAATTCCATATATGAATAGGTAGAGGTTGCATGAATCCTCTAGAATGTTGTCATTCGACCTTCACTTGTAGAGATAATAGACATCTGGATACATAATCAGCAATTACCCACTTCATGTTGTCCCACAAGAAATGTTCCTTCAAATATCTTTACATTTTATTGATATCTGGGTGTATAGAGAAATTTGATCTATGAGAATCATTAAATAACTCCCGTTTCATCTCGAGTATAGAGGGAGCACATATCCTCTTCCCAAATTTCAAAATTCCATCTTCACATACAAAGTCACCCAACTTCCCATCTTTCATAGTATAAATTTTCTTTTGAAGGTTATCATCATCAGGCTGAGAGCTTTTAGTTCATTAAAAAAAGTTGGTTGGCCATCCAAGTGAAAAAGTGGTGATGTTTCACCATCATTGATAATTCCCATATTTATCCTCACTAGATGATTTTACAAAGGATCCATGACAATAAAATTTTTGTTAAGAACACCATGATCATTTCTTCTTAAATCATCAGTTACCATATTTTCCTTTCTTGGGTGGTAGTGTATAGACCTATCACAATCATTAAGTAGTTAAATCCATTCCTATTACATCATGTTGAGATCTAGTTGTGAGATGTTATAATTCAGGCTCTTGTGATCCATATATATCTCACATCTTTCACCACAGAGATAGTGTTTCTACATCCTCAGAGAAAATATTATAGTTGTTAACTAAAGATCATGTGTAGGATAGTTTTGTGCATAAATTTTTAGCTTCCTTGATTTTTAGGCAATAACTGTACCATTCTGCATAAGGACACAAACAATTCCATTCTATGATGCATCAATATATATGAAAAACCCATAATTCCTTAATCGTAGAGTCATAATTATAGCTTCCACTAATATCCTCTTCAATTTCTGAAAAAAATCCTCACATTCTTTTCTCCATATGAACATTTAACCCCTTTACGGGTATGCTTCTTCATTGGGTTGGCTAAACAGATGATGTTCTGAATGGAATTCTGATAATAACCTGCTAAAAAAATAAAACTACATTCCTCAGTTATGTTCATTGGAGAAGGAAATTCTTGAATAACCTTTTTCTTTGAAGGATCAATAAATATTCCATACTTGGAGAAAGTGTTGCCAAGAATGGAAAATGATTAAAGCCAAAATTTACATTTTCAAAACTTCCCATATAATTAATTTCTTATAAGAGTCTTTAGAATAGTGAAGAACTGATTTTCTTGATCTTCATAGATTTTGGAGTATACCAAGATTTCATAAATAATTACCACCCCAAAGTAATCAAGATAATCCTTGAAAACTCTATTCATTATATCCATGAAAAGGGAGGGTGAATTAGTTCATCCAAAAGGCATTACTGTAAACTCATAATTCCTATACGTGGTTCAAAAATCTATTTTTGGAATTCCTTCCTTTCTCACAAGAAACTAATGATATCTAGATCAAAGGTCAAAATTAAAAAATTATTAATCTCCCGGATGTTGATCAAATAAGTCATCAGTGTGAGGTAGTCGATACTTGTTCATTAATGTTATATAATTGATCTCCCTGTAGTCAATTCATAACCACATAGTTCCATATTTCATCTTAATGAAATGAATAAGGGATCTGCATGGAGAAACACTAGGGAAAATAAATACATTATCACTCAATTCCTCTAGTTGTTTCCTCAATTACAATAATTCAAAAATGGATATTCTATAAGGGGTATTTTATATGGGCCTTGAATATTGAATTATTTCAATGAAAACCTCAATTTATTGCTCTTGATGATGTCCAAGTAAATCCTCTGGAAATACATCATGACGTTATTTCATTATATGTACTTCCTCTAATTTAAAATTCTTTTCTTTAACTATATTTATAGTATTACCTTCCTCCCAAATAATTTAATTCAGTATATCTATTGGGGGTGGATCTTGATGAGAATCATATGGTGATGTTTCTACCCTAAAGATAAGGGATTACAGATCATCCTCAAAAATTATGTCCTCCTTCTTCTTGAAATAAATTATCTCATCATGGTTTTAAAGATAATAAATACCAAAGATTATATCAAATTAAATCATGTGTATGAAAAAAAAATCAGTCGATAAAGAACATTTATATTCCATAATGGGAGCTTCATGGCAGAACTTTGTTGCAATGATACTTCCCTTAATAGTTTTTTCTGAAGACTCCCTTATTAAATCAAATCGGAAATATCTAATTTTCTGGGAAAATCGTGAAGACATGAAAGAATGTGATGATCTATAATCATATAAAGCATTTCCTATATTCAAGGAAATAATTAAAGTACCTACTACCACATCATTAGGAACATAAACCATCATAGTTGAGGCCACATAAGGTTGGCCTTTCTCTCTTGGCCTTCATTGGGGAATGTTTCCCTGATGCTTAGGAAATTCAAATTCATAATTTATCATATGTTTTCAATTATAGCAATGAACATTGGTAACATATTTGTTCCCCTTAAAATCCCAATCTATGTTTAATTTTTCTCCGCACTTGTAATAGAATCCTATTCCCTTCAAAAAAGTTCTTGGGTGTTTCTCCCCAAAATTATTTCAGGATGGAAGGTCAACTCTTCCCTTCTTCCCCATTTCCTTATATCATTTTACAGATTTTTTGGCATCCCTCATCTTTTATTTCATTCAATTAATATCATTGGACTTAGAAAATTCGTTTTCCATATTGATATCACTTGATACTATATCTTTATATGATGAGAAACATTGGGATACAAGAGCACTTCAGAGGAATGGTTTTAAACCATAAAAGGATTGATAAATCTTTATCCTTGGATTATGTATGTATTCCATGACTTGTCTTCCCATCCTGATAAATTTGGCATCCTATATGAAAAAAAATTCATCCTCCATCGGCCTCAGATTCAAGAATTTTCATTCCATATCCGCTCGTTGTCCACAAGGGAAACATTTTTGTAAGAATATTTTCTTAAAATACATGCATTTCATGTATTATATTTATTCTTCTTCTTTTTTGTTTTTGATTAATAAACACCTATAATCTGCATCTCATGTTAGACGATAAACTGACATGAAAACCTTCTCTCTTTCGTTACATCAATAAGTAAGAAATATCATCTCTAGGGAACTTATCCACTACTCAGTTAAAAATTGGTTTGTATTCCCATTGAATGATGGCTTCTATTTTCACATAATGTGGTCTAACATAGATTATGCATATTTTGGATCAGGATGCTCTATACGGGTAAGGATATGGTTCCTAACTTGATTTAGTTGTCATAGTATAGTTATAAGTTTCTCAACACCAGTCGTAGCTCCAGCGCCGACATCATTATCTTTCATTGGAGGGAAATCCCTACATGGGATACGTGTTTAATGTGGTTTAAATTTCTTACACTAGCTTATGTCTATATATAATCGAATACCCTAGATTAGGTTACAAATCATAATGTATAATCTCTACTTAGAGAAATACTTAGCATAAATTGAAACCCAATGCATGGCTGATACCAAAAATCACAAACATGGTTTCTTTTAGGAAACTTTTACATTTAAATCCTTCATAATGTCTTGTATAGAAAATTTTAATTGTCCTAAGTATATCCCCCAAGAGTTTCAAACTCGTTGCGTAGTAAGGCCCATTATTTTGTACCAGGATACCCCAGGTCAGGCCCAAAACTCATTGTTAGAGTTTTCACTCCAAGGTACATCTGTTCCAGAACCATGTCCAATTGTAGTATCCAAACATAGATGTATTTTCTTGAAATATCCACATAATATATTCTATACCTAGATTCCAGGAGTTTCTTGTATGTTTTTCTTCATAGTCTATCTTAGGGTTTTTTTTGCAATATTTTTTTTAAATCTAGTTTCCACGATATCTACTAAACTTCATCTGATACCAACTATAAGGACTCATCCAGTATTTCCAAAAGTTGGTATCTTCTTTTATTACATTGGCATATAAAAAAGGAATATGCATCCCAAAGTATCGAGTAATTTACTATATTTTGAATCAAAATAAATACTTAATTTCAACATTACAACTTGAAATGAAATACAACATATTAGTTTTATGGGGAACATCCACAACTATAAGTTTATCCTTGCAAGAAAATCATAATAAAAATCTTCATTTACTAAGAAAATAAATCATCAGAAATGGATGAGATCAAACTCTCCAGAAGGGTAAACTATACAGTGGAAGATATCATAAACACTAATATTAGGCAGGGTGAATAACTAAAAACACATTCCTTTAAAAATAATCTTCAACACATTATGGCAGGTATAATAGATGAATAAATAATGCCATAGTAAAACTTAATCAAGGGTATTCTTTTAGTCGAATATCCAATTAAAAGATCAATACAATTTTCATGAATAGGGAATGAATAATGAGGTATATCATAACCATACCATCAAGGCCTCATGCCAAGACCATAAATATCCATTTTGTCAAGGCCTTGTGCTAAGATCATAATTTTTCTCATGAGACCAACCGATACACCAAGGGAATATAGAAGGCCCCATGAGAAACTTAATTTGTAAAATTCATTGCAAATTTGAATGTGGATAAACATAAAAAACATATACATTCATATTAAAACTAATATATTAAAGGTAAATAACTTTCCCCAAAAATTATGCAAAAATATGAACCATTCAGAGTAAATTGGTGAATGGTTTTACGATAGAAGAACCACATTAAAACTAACAATAAACCATTCAATTAAATATGGTATATGATATCATTAAATATTAATCCTAAAAATACATAAGGATCAATAAGTGAATTGAAATACAGGAAGATACTCTAATAAAACCATCGAGTAATTCTTGAGATATATACTCTTTTACATTGAAAAAAAGAGTTCTTTTAGAAAAATAATAGTATAAAACTATAAGTGAAGGAAGATAGTATTTCAATAATGAAATTTTTGATTTTATATAGATAATTGTTTTGAAAAATAGATTATAGAGTGCCCTTGAAAATAGGTAAGAATTTGAAAAATTCCCTTGAATCCAGCTTGTATTTCGGGAAGGACTTTGGAAAGATCCTTTTAAAACATATAACTCACCATAAATGAAAGCAAGATTGTAAATTGTAAACATATATAGATCATTATTATTGAATATTTGAGGACTAAATTTGAATAAATAATAATTTAATGGTTATAAGTATAGAATAAGAGTAACCTGAATGAAAGTGGGGGTTTGGGTGGAAAAATCATACCTTATGTTCGTTGGTGTTACTCACATGATCTTAGTGACCTGAATAAAAAAAATTGTTCATAAATTAATTATTACAAAACACACTACAAATATAATTTTTTATTATATCCTTATTATGTTCCTTCAAATCCTTTTAATGGGTGAAGAGATCTAATTTCATTGTTTGGGAGTGTTTTCTTCCTTCATTTTCATAACTGTTTAATTATATTCATGTATGGATGAAAATTTTGAATGAGAACCGTTGTCCAGAATAGAAGTTATATGATATTACTGAAAAAACATAAGATTATATGATTATAATTTTTTGGGTTATTGGGTGTGAAGATGAATCATTATGTAAAACATTTATGATAATTATTTTGGTTAATTGGCGGTTCTTGATCACATCAAAATATTTTGATTTATAAATTAATATAATGTTTACAAAACGATTAAACAACATTAAATAAGTTATAATACATATATAATATTCTGTTTCGACCATTAAAATGGTTTAATATCCATAATTCAAGATGGTAATAGGAATTGGAAACCCCCCATCCTTGAATGTGATAAATTAATAAATCTCGGATGGTGTTTTCATTTCTAGTATAAAAGAAGGGGAAACGAGAGATGACGAGAAATTATTCCATTATAATAAAATTAATACATAAAATTAATGGTACTATATTCATCACAAAATATGGATGAAAGTAGTCTAGAAAATAAAAATGAAATAAAGGAAATTTAAATAAAAGAAATGAAAAGAGTAATTTACCTCTTGAAGTAATCTTCCTGGGAGCATCTTTAGGGGATATATTTTTTCCATTCTATAAGACCATGGGTTTTTGGACATGGGGTAGGATCTTTTTAGGATATTTGAATATAATTTAGAAAGGTCACAATTTTTGAGATGAGTGAAGATAAGAGGGATTAAGGGGGTTTTATAGTGGAGGAGAGGAGGGTTTTCCTAATATTTAACTCTTTATTTTGTTATTTCTATCAAGAAAATCAATAGTGTTGATTCATGTTACCAATAATAGTAATAAGTTCATGTGAGGGTGAACCTAGTGGGATTAAATCATCCTTACATCACTTGTGAAACAATAAATCATGTATTTATCATTTATCATAAATTATCATATTTTAATATTCAACCAAAATTTAAGAATTTTTTAAAAATCACAAAACTTTACCCCAAACAGTTTTTGATGTGTAGAATTAAAAAATGAAATAAATTTTTTGAAAATAATTTCTTAAATAATTTTCATATAATTTTTAAATAAAATGATAATTTATTGCCAAAAACTACTTAAAAACTATAACTCATTTTATACCACCTTGAAAAATTAATCAAGGTCCCAGAAAATTATCTTATAACCATAAGAATAAAAAGTATCAATTTATTAATACATTTTATGAAAATACTTTTCCACTTAAAATTATTAAATTAATTAGAATATTCTAATTAAAATATTTAGGAAATACAAAAGTACAAATACTTATACTAGGATCGTTTTTCACTGATAAGATGTCTAAATTGTATTTATACACTCGTGGGTGAAGTTTCTATTTTGTGGCTGATTTACTATTCATTACTATTCATAACAGTAACATTATTATTTATAAGAGTTTGTTACTATTCATCCAAAATTATGGTTGTCTTATCAGACTCTAAATATCTTACAGAACACAACCGTGTATGTCAGTTTTTCGAAATTTAAATCCCGGTGGTGGAAAATATATGTTTACTAGCTAGGTTATAGCAAAGTGGTATTTAGAGACTAAGTGTTTTAAGAATTCAATATTATGTTTATTTTCAAAATCATGGGGTGTTAAAAATATAGTGTCTTCTAGGTTGTTACCCCTATGTACATATGCTCCATAACCACAACCAATTGTAGAATCCTAACTAAGATCTCATTCTAGGAAACCACATGATATACTATTTTGAAAATTTAGAGGACATATTCATAAACATTAAATTATTCTTAGACTTATCCTTAGAGGAGTACCTATACATATCCTTTTAAATATCTCTAAGGATCTCCCAAATGTTTTCTCATCTTAGTTTCTAAAGGTTGAATAATCCTTTCCTTTGATACTAACTATAGAGACCCTGACTTAACATACATTGATATTATATAATTTTAGACTAATATTTATCACATTTAAAAATTTAATGACCAATGACCGTAATAGTTTAGTGTCTTTGGAAATGTGGAAACATAATCTTCTCTCTTGGTGAAAGTCCATCAATAGATCCCTTAATGATCTAATCCTTTGGTGTTCATGTTAAAAACCATTCTTTATAACATATGGAAAATAAGAATACGAATTGCGTGATCTTAAAGGATAAATAAGGGTAACAAAGGGATATGTGTGAGCATAACATGATCATAAGGGTATGTAAGTATGAACATAACAATAGAAGATCATACCCTTTATTGCAAAGATCATAATCATGATTCTTGACATAAATATTGGATGTTTATAATGCATGAATCATAATGTAACAAAGAGAATAATTCATGAAATAATAACATAGGAATAAGAAATGAAATTTTTGGAAGAAAAAAAATAAAAATTCATTCCCTTGGGAAAGTTTCTTTCCCAAAACTTATCTGGCCACATCATGGGGGATATACCTGCTGAGCGAGACACACCACCATCCCTTGTCACATCACTTTCTTTATTTTGGATCAGGTTAAACATTATTTTTATAGTGGATAATGCCCATAAAATTTCCCAAAAAAACATTTTGAGATATAAATCATTATCCAATACATTAGAGTGCTATAATTAGATCAGACTATGATATCTTTTTTCCTTATCTTATAAGTCTCAATGGGCATACATGATGCTATATGGTCCACCCCATCATATAAGATATAATGATTTTACCATGAATATCTTGTTCACCCGATCTTATATCCTATAATGACCTTAAATGATTCTATATATTCCACCCCATTATTTTAGATATAACACATTTACCAGGTGTTATCTGGTCCACCACATCTTATAAGATGTAAAAGGATTACCTAATGATATATGGGACACACCATCGTACATGCAAGTTCCACGAAAAACAAATTGAATAATGTACAAAATATTTTATATTATTATAAAAACTCATAAAGTAGTATTCATTTCCTAAACTTATTATCCTAGGGGAAATAAATGGGGATTACATTAATATCTTTGAAACATGATTAGCTCATGGAAAAGAAAAGAGTTTCAAAACAATTTATATGAAACATGACTGACGGATAGATTATAAATGGGTTCTATAAACATTATTCCATCAACACATAAACCATTCTAATATATAATATTAATTGTATTCGTGGATCATATCCAAATTAAATAATATATTATATCAACGTATTTCATCTAAATGGAGAAGGGTTTTGAAATATTTTTTAGAAAAAACCCATTCATTATAAATCACTTTACAAAACATATAAAAAATTTAATGTAAATTTCTTTGAAAACATTTTTTAAAACATATAAAGGAACAATTAGAAAGGATTGAGTATAATATTTTTTCCACCTTAGAAAACAAAAAACATTCTGAAAATAATTTCCTTTAAAAATAACCACGAAATCTTATAAAAAGGCTTGGAAAATAATTTTAATAAAATTTTTAAAAAGTGAAACAATTTCAAAAATACTTTTACCATGATAATTCTCTTAAAATAACATTTAAAAACACTTATGAAATGGTTTTTAAAAAACATGGTTTTTGATTAAAATAGTCTTCCGACCGAAGGGAGAAATAAAGATAAATTTCCATAAAAACACATTCTTAATTTTCTTAATTACTAAATAGTGCAAAAATGGTACCATTACATGAAGATATATTTAATAACTGGAGGGGAAAAAATTTCATTATAATTATTAGATATTGTTCATAATATTTTATCATTCGAATAATCACCATGAACAATCCCGATAAACGATGACATTGTAGGAATAAACTCTTACTACATTGGTAACTTTGAATCATAATATGCATGATATAGAAAAATTAATTAAATATTAAAATAATATAAATATAATGAGATTAATTATATAACATGTAAAAGGACTTTATAACCTTGTAAAATAATGTAGTTTCAAAACAGAACACGAGTGAAAAAAGGAAAATTCAGAGAAATTTACCTTATAGAATTGGTAATATTAAAATTCTAAATATCATGAAATAGACATCATAAAATGGATACGTAAATGCCCATAAATTTAAGGATATTAATCATATAATACATTTATGGATAGTATACACAACACACAAAAGAAACTAGTGATGAATAAGGAATAAGTCTCATAGAATAAATGTGAAACTAGAAATCCCCATAGTACCAGAGTAACATCGAATCAGGAGATTTGTGAAATAATAAAGTAAATTAAAACATTAAATATTATTAAATAAATTAAATTCGTGATTTATAATTTCATAAATCAGTATATACACCAGAAAATAAGAATAACTTGTGATTAAATAATATATCTCATTGAAATAAAATTTAGATGAGAAAACCCATACCTTAAGTCTTGACTTGCTTCAAACACGTTCAAACCACATGTAGAATAAATATAACTATATTATAAAACTAATAAGAAACCATTTTATTACATATAATACCATATATTATTTTATTATGACTTTATATTACCCATTTATTAACAACTACATGATAAGGTAACGTTTTGGGTAATAACCGCTTTGTTATTTGTATATGTTTTGACTGGTTATTCTTGATCGTATTACTTTTATCTTGATTCCATTATTTTAAAATTTTATAAAATGATATAAATATCATATAAATTCATTATATATTTATTTATAATAATCTATAAAATATGGAGATAGAAAATGAGATACATCGTTCATGGAGATGGAAGACTGTACGTATGCATGAACACTATTTATATTTTTTTTGTCATACTGACTGAAAGAAATTAAATGAAATTTGTATATATATTTATATTAAAATTATAGTATAATTATTATTTCATATATATCCTATATGTTTATTAAAATCATCCTTAATACATTCTATGCTAAGTGTGAATGAATCACATCGCTTTAAGGAGGTGGTAGTCCACATGCACACAAACAGAGTTTTAATATTCCAAAAATAGAAGTCATGAATGTATGTTTTGAATAATAATTAAAGAAGAATATGTAAATCGTAAATATTATATATATTATATAAAATTATAGTTTCATCATTATTACCAAACTTGAGAGGCGGTAATGGAAGAAAAAATGATATTGGTTGACAAGGTGGTAGTGTGCCATACACAAATGATGATTGTGTATCCCATTTGATGGAAGTGCGTGTCAGTGTAGGACATAAAATTAGAATAAAAACATCTATGTATATTAAGGATACCTATGTTGGTATATAATCATTAAATAATATGATGAGAATTTAGTTTTCAATTGAAATTCATTGTTTTCCACTACCCAACAAAAAAATATTTTCAAGAAATCAACTAAAATTTACCAAAAGTAATTTTCCAGATTAAAATTTCAAAAATTAAGATTATGTTTTCATTTAAAATATATAAAAGTGTTAAAAAATATATTTAAAACATATTCACAATTAAAATGTGGTATAATTACAATTTATAAAAACTGTATATCATTATGCGTAAAATTGGAATTATTCTTATCTCTGGTATAGAAAACACATAAAATGAATGTTAAATAGTTTAATAAATATAATATATATATATATTATTAAAATAATTTATTAAATGTGGTTTAATTAATTTATTGAGTTAAAACATGTTTGATTGAATAAATATAGTTTTCTCACCAAAGATTTCATATATCTTCAAAAGGGTTTAATTTTCATTTCTAATTAATTGGTCACAAAATAATTCATATTATATATATATATATCTATGTGTATAAACCATATTTTTATTATTTATTAATCTTATTCATAACCACCATTCCAACGTAATTCTGATAAATATTTTAATTATATTATTAATTATACATTGTAATTTGGTAAAACTCGGTCATGCATGTTATGAAAGCTATCAAAAGAAATCCACAATGTTTGTAACAAAAGGGAAATATAGTTATCCATGTAACCAAATCTAATTTATTCGATTTTAGTACCACATTTTTAACATGGTTTTGTGTGTTACAAAAACCCTACATAGTTCATTCATATATCACAAGTTATATTAAAGGTTTTGTGAAATGCAAAATATTGAAAAGATTAAATTTATTCCAAAAATATATTTCAGAAAATATCATCATGATAAAATTATACTAATATAATATCCCTTTTATACCCTCTTTTATAATATTTTAGAAAAATAAAAACACCGTCATGTGTGCATAGGACTACCTGCTCCATGAATGATATGTTTTGTTTTAGGTGATCACCTAACTTAGATAAAATTAAAATTTTATTTATTATATAAAGAATTATATTTTTTACAATTTTAATATTGTATGAGGAAAATTTATGACAATGTATGATTTATAAAAATAATAAATAGTTATAGTAACTTTAACTTCCATAAATGGACTTATGAAGGAACCTTTCTTAATTTTGATCTTTTGGGGATAATCATTGAAACTATATAATTATTTCAAAAATGGAATTATAAAATATATAAACCATAAATTTTCTGAATTTAATGAAGTAATTTTACAACACCTTTTACCTCATCCACCAAACTAAATGTGTTTGAAGAAAATAACCGCACAACCATGAGTAAGTAATGTAATTAGAGCATATAATAAAAATAAATAAAAAATGATTATAAATGGAATTTATAAAATTAAATATATATGAATATGTTTCTTGGGTATATATTTAATTAAGTCAATTTAGTTATTAAGGAAGATAATTGAATTTTCAGTGTTCTTTCAGACATGAGGTATGGAATCCTCCAAAAAATAATAATTAGGTTTTGGTTACAAATACTCTTTATTTTTATTTATTTTGAATTATCTTATTCTCAAGTATATCATCCATATATATATATATATTAAATTTCATTCTTTACTTGGAAAATTACATTTTTATGTTCCCTTTGTTATTTTCTCATTTAAGTGGAAAAAATTTGTGGTGACTTCTATTTTACTAATTTCATGAAAATATAACCCAATAAAATTATTCTTCCCTATCATGTATAGTATATAAATTTTTTCATTATGTTATTAAATCCCTTTTTATAATTGTGGGTTTTAAAAGGAAAAAATATGCCTCTAGATACCATTTTTAAATTTTCTATGGTTTTACCTAAGTGTTACTTTTTTATTCATACAACTCAATTTTTTCTTATGAATATTTTCTTAAATGGAATTCCATGTTCAAAAAGTCTGTTTCCTTTCAAAAAATATCTTCAGAAATGATTCATTTTATTATTATTTTTAACCTATATGATATGGAATTAATTTATATCATTACACAAGATGGTGGAACACATATATTTATATATATTATGTAGTGATGGGTGGAATAATTATAGACCTATAATGCACTTGGAAATTTTATTGTGTGATGAAATTCCATGTATGGTGCAGATTTTGTTACCCTAGGTCCATTATATTCAGTTCATGGTTAGTAATCCTAGCCAAACCATGTTATAACGATAGTTAAACTGATCATGCGATGATTATCATTATATTTATCCAATGTTATGTTGTATTGGTGGTTATCCTTGAGATGTGATTTAGATATCATCATTTATGATGTTTCCACATGATTTTTATTTCATGATCTTAGGATGTTTTTAACTTATGTCATGTTTTTATGATTATGATCATGCAGCTTAAATAATCTTCTTATCCGTCATAACTTATTTATACCTTCATTATTTACATTGATTGTTCCCTTGTAGGGATATTTATCTCACCCATACATTTATGTATTTTTCCCCAGGATATCAAATACAATTTTAGAGGTCTTAAGGGAGAAGGATCATAATTTAGATCTTTATGTAAATATATTGGGATTATGTTTATGATGTTTTATTTATGTATCTAATTTTCCAAATAAAATGCTCTTTACAATCCTATATGTTTTTCTCTATTTTTTAATAATAATGAATAAATATATGTTTAATTCATTGGTTATTTTAAATTTTGTCATTGATCAATAATTATTTATCCCTGCACTCCAAACCTACAATATATATGTGGTTTTATAAATTCAATAACATCTTTCGAAAAATTAGTTCAATTTTTTCCATCAATCCACTCAGAAACATGTTAATCTGCTAATAGGATATAAAATATTCTATAAAAATTTGAAATTAAACCTCAAATTTAAATAACCAAACATCAAATATTTTACAAAAAATACATTTATTTTGGGGAATTTATTATAATTTAAAACCTCCTTTATTTAATTGATTGTTTTTATACACGTTGAAAAAATTATGTAAGTATTTAAAAAGTTTCCATAAAAAAGGAATATTATGACACTTTTCTTGTTATTCTTTGAGGACTAAATTTTCCACCACATTCAAGAGAAAGACATAAAAGTTAAGTATATAATTAACCTATTCCTTAGGTATAATCCTTATAATTACATGTTCACTATAAATTTTCCACATATAAGGATCCTCCCAAACAAAATATTTTGATTCAAATTTCAGCTTATGAGTTTTATACGTAGAAAATAATTAAGATAAACTTTTTTAAAAATGAATTTCACTATGTCATCATTCCATATAAAATCAGTGAATTTATATAGTTGGTCACTAGGGAGAGATTAATTTAGGGTTTTTAGTGGGTGTGTTTATTTTTCGGTTTAGGAAAATCTAATCATGTTTTTTGTAACTATTTTCTCACATCCCTTCTTGTTTGTAAAATCTAAAATAAAATCCTATAGAAAAGGTATGTATCACACAAATGTGGTATTTTTATCTTCTTTATTTAATAAATATATAATGGATGAATGATCAGAACAATTGTTAATTTTACATCCAAATAAATATGAATAATATTTATCTAATGAAATTAAATGGTTAAAAAAATAATTTATATGCCGTTGTGTATTTTATTTTTTGTATGTTAGGATTTGGTGAAGTATAATCGACCACATGTGAGTTTCTGTTGAACTTATAAGAAAGTACTTCACCCACTGTTAGATTAGAGGTACTACATAGAAAATAAAAATGAAAATTCTATTATGGTAGACTTATTATTGGGGAAATGGTCTATATTTATAGGATTTTATCAATAAATTTATTCAAAAAAGCACTATATATAAGCATTAGTATCATTTTTATTATTTTTTTCAATTTTAATTAGTTTTTTAATGTTCTTAATACACCTCATATAAAATATTACGTTCCATAAAAATGATCTAATATGTATCACAGTGGGGGGATATAAATTAATTAGATGATAGAAAACATAACCTTATACAATTCAATTTTATATTTAGAGATTATTAAACCAATTACATTGCATTTTCCCCTAATTTTATTAAAAAAATTAAAAAACATATTTCAAATCATTTTCAAAATATTTTTTCATATTTTGATGGAATATTTTAAAACATATTTCATAGACTATAAATTAATCAATAAATAACTCTGAGTTGAATTTAGTAAAGCCTAAAAATATTCATACCATGTAGTGTTGATAATTATACAGAGCGTTTCATAGCATAAAATTCATCCTTCACTAAAAAAACATGCTGAAGGGGAAGGAGATTTTGATATTATCTCTGTCCTATGGTACAATCGGTAACTAAAAATTACCTAAAATTTTATAAAGGAAATAAAAATGTCCTTTAGTAGCTAGTATTTCTAAAATTTGGTCAACAAATGGGATGGGAAAGTGTAATTTTTGGGTAACATGGTTTAATTTCCTATAAGCAGCAAAAAACATTAAGTTGTTCTGAATCATAGTGGGTATTAATTTATTATTTTCATTTTTATTAATGGTCAATCAAGTGTTTTGGGAAAAATATGAATGGAATTTTCTTATGGGGAGTCTGAGAGAGGATAAAATATAACATCTCCTAACAAAATTTTAATTGTTTCACAACATCTGTAAGGGAAAGTTTGATCCTTCTTTGGGGTAGCCTCATAGGTTTTAATTAATTTCCTTAGAGATTATGGTTCACAAAAATAGTGGGAATAATTCTATGTATATGTCCTGATGAATATCTTATGTCCCTAATATTCTTTTCAAAATCCTCCTTAGTTGGTGCTCCAGACTTGTGTTTAATTTGTTTCAAATATTCTTTGGATGTTTATCATTTTCTTTAAAAAATCATATTTTGATTTAAAGGGTAACTACTTGAGTTTCACTTTAGTTGGATTTTTTAATGATGGTTATATCTCAATATTTTCCATACATGAAATATGACCATGAAAATTAAAAATAATATTTTTTTAAATAAATTACAAAATTATTAATCACCATGTTCTTCAAATTGTTCACTTCCCAAATCAATTCCCATATCTAAGTATTTTTCAAAAAAAATCATCACGAAAATCTAGTAAAACATGTAATTATACTAAATTTATTATTACTTCTAAAATTAAAATTTATTCCTTGTAACACAAAATATTTTAGAGGGAGATATTTTAAAAATAAGTTACTCATCATGAAGATATTTTAATGAATCCAAGATATTGAAATTTTTAGTGTTTTCTCAAAAATCCATTAAAAGTGTTCACTCATGAACATTTATTATAGTATTAGTATTCTTAATAATGGGAAAAAATTTAATTTGGGAATGAGTTCTAACTCTTTCAGCATCCATGTTTAATATGTAAAACATAACTGAAAATACTAGTCATTCCACTCTTATCATAATATATTCTAAGACTATAGTGTGGTAGGCAGTTGTTTGGTCAGAAATTATAAATTCACTTGGGTTGGATTCCATTCACCTACTTATTGGGTAGAGTAAACTGACTATGCTATGAAATTAATTGATCTTACCCAATCAAAAATTTAATTTTTAAAATTATTCTCTCTTTTGGTTCAAGGAATAGTGAATGTACTTGGGTCTTGATATTTCCTAGGTAGTTGGGGTTATTATATCTGATATTTTTTTTCCAAAACTCACCTTTTCACCTCCTTTTAATTTTTCATTCTTACTATATATTTTCTTGATCACTTTTCATACCTTATGATTCGGTGGATGATATCCAAAAAAATTGATATTGAAACTACTTTCTTATAATTTTCAATCATTTCCACTAATAAGGTGTGTTTAATATAATTCTTGGGTGGGTACATTCTTATGCGGAAGGGAGGTTGGTTATTAGGAAACACTTTTATATTAGGTTTTCTATTTCCATTAAGAGGCCCCAATTGTGATTTATCATTTCTTATAAATTCCTTGACACTTCTTAAATAAATATACCTTACATTCAATATAGTGTTTAAAATTTTCTTTGAAGGGATCTTACAAGAGCATTGATTTACCAGGTTGTCTGTAATTGTGACGATCTATCCAAATTAACACTTCATTACCTTCAACTTTAATTTATGAGTGGTGAGGGTGGATTTTCTGTCATTTTAGGATTACAAATGTTATCTCATTGCATTATTTATAGAGGTTTCTTGGTTATATACTTGTTCATAGAATATAAAGCATTGAAATAAATTATTTGAAATGGTGTGGGATAGTAATTACATTTAAAATCTTTATGGAATGGTGTCCATTGAGAAGGATGTTTTCTAACTTAATATTGAGTTGTAAAATACTCCTTGATTCATTGATTTTTGGTTGGATGTTGGAAATTCCCTTTTTCACCATCCGAAAATTATCAATTTCTTACACTTAGGGGAATCCATCAGTCAAATTCTCAAAAGATTGGTATGGATAATATAATCCTAGTGTGTGGATGATAATTATACCTAAAACATATTTATTACTAATTTTATCATAAAATAATTTTGTTCATTAATATTAGTTTGAAGTAAAGTATAGTTGGAATCCTTTACAGTAGGTACACTTATAGAAGTGGATATTATACAAGATTTTTGGGTGTTTTTATGATATCATCACTATTATTTCTCAAACATTAGTATTTGATTGTCCTATTAGTAGGTTCCTATCAATTTATAAGAGTAAATCAAAAAATAACTCCATGAAATGGATCTCATAAAATTTTTGGTGTCGGAATAATATGGACAGTCACTGGAATCTCTCAAAAATTTCATATATAGTTTCTACACTTTCTTACTTGATCACATTGGTATCCTTACTCATCATGAATCTTCTTAAATCATGTTGTAACATTTAGTGGAAGCACCTATAGTGTTCCTCTCATGTCGTGAATTCTTTGGGATATAGATTTTACATCTACTAAATAACTGATCCTTCAAGAGATAATGTACTGAATTTATAGTGTATATGAGATTTTGGGAATCCTATGGGGTTTATGTTACTAGAAACATTCCAAAAAATACCTCAAATGTCAATTAGAATTCTCTCCTATTAATTGATGGAACTTGTGAAATAGTTAGATCATTCCAATTTTATGTTCAATGTCTTATTAGTTATATGGTGGTTGAATTTGATTAATACTATTGAAATTATGTTCATAAAAATCTCTTATTGTTCTATTAAATTAATCTGTATTATCTTCCTTCTCTTAAATTCATACTACTTATCTTATTGGATAAGAAAAATAAGGGGATAGAGAGTCCATCAATGGGATTGTGAAAAAATACCTCCCCAATTTCTCAGTGATTATTATATTTCTAACTCTAGATAAAAGGGATATCTCAACCTCTAAATAAAAATCAAATAGGTGATTATATCTACACCTATTTACATTAAATCACATATCATGTAAAAAAAGAGAAACAAAAGCAATGGTTATTTCCTAAAAAATGATGTGAGGTTTTTGATATTCCTATTAAGGGGCTCTTCTCTAAAAACATCTGAGCAGAAGTGAATGTAGTGAATAGTGATACTAGTATTGGATTGAGATAAGAGGGAGTTTTTAGGTGTTTCTATTATTTTTTATGTATTTATTATGTGTGAATAATGTCACTAAGTTTTTGTTTGAATGTAATATTTATAACTAGTGTTCTGACCTTAGATATTTTCATTCACCTACCCAATAAATATAGATTCATTATTATTATACACATTCATTCTCTCACTAATATGTCATGAACTCATTTCACCTATGCTACTAGGAAGTTTTATATTGAACGAAAGAGTGAAACTATAATTTAATTATCCACTATTTCATATCCTCAGTTATCAAATTATTTTTTCACTCATGAATCATCCTGTTATCCTAAACTATGTAGATAGTATAGATGATTTATGTTTCCAATTTATAAAAATCAAGAAGAAGGAAAGGAAAATTTAGAGAAATAATGAATTAAAAAACTGATATGATCTTTTAAAAATACAATCATATATAAGATAAAATAAACGAGATATAATATATTAAGCTCCAAAATTAAATACAGAGGTTGGATAATGTTCTCAATGGATCCACCACTAAACTTATAGAGTCTAATAATGGGAGAAGTTATATAAAATGAAATAAAAACTCTTCATACGAATATCAAATATAAATCAATTCATAGTCTTATTATCACCTATAACGAATAGTCATCCCCTTTAGAGAATGATCAAGATCCTTGTGTTAATCTATAGTTTAAAGTCCCATATGAGGAACATGACATTCCTTACTCTTTCATTCATCCCATTACCTTCTTTATACTTATATATTTTAGTTCCTATAACCTATTTAATCATAGGCAACCACATTTATATAAATGGGTTAAATATTCCATCAGTTATTCATCGTTATAGATTTTTTAGCAATGATGTATCTTATTACATTATTCATATTCTTCACCTCAATGGATGATGTAAACGTGAAAGATTGAGATAATATTACTCGATTTAGGAAGACTGAGAGGAATGCATTTTTATTTTAGAACAAACCCCATTTGAATCTAGAATTTTAGATTTTAAATATGGAGGCTTGATATTTGGTTATGTCAAACATCATACACCACTGATGATACCATATGCATCCAAAGAAAGACTATTGATTTAAAAAAATAAAAATCATCAATGTTTTATTCATAATAGAAATGTATTACACATATGAGGTGGAATGTATTATCGTATTGGAAGTCCTCAGGGTTGAAATTTCTAATGCGATAAGGAAATGAAAAATACAGCAGTCCTAGAATATCATATGTTGGCAAGAGAAAATACTTTTATGAAATGTTATATACAAAAAGGAAATTCATACATGAATAGGGCTGATCTCATTCCTTTTCTATATTTCAGTCGTCCAAGGTTATTTTCACTAATAATGTCTTATATAATTTCATCCAATGTTATACACACCACTATAAATGTCCTTTGTGGCTCAAAACAAACTATTTTGGGTTGTGGGAGAATGTAATGTGTGGTGACTCTTTTATGAATTTTAGACCAACAACCCATGAAAACCTAACTAAGTATTGGAATTATCCAATTTGAAATAAATATTTATTAAAATCTACAAATCTAAATTAAAATATTTTAAACAGTTTATACCTAATTTTAAGAAATCAATATATAACATTCCAAATAATTCCAAAATGAATAAATTTAGTAAACTAGAGATGGAATACATTTATACATTTAATTATATATTCTTCTATGAACAAAAATATTATGGTTTCCTTGGTTTCATAATTTTTGTAGGGTGAATGGTATTTTAAAAAATACATTCAAAATTTTAATAAATATTTATTGTCATAAATTTCTTAGTGTCCATGTTGAGTTTCTAATAAATTATATAAAACCGTTATAAAAAAATTTGATTTCAAAAATCACTTATGTGATTAAATTGGGATACCCCACAAGTAAAGGTGTGTTACCCATATAAGGAACACACCAAATTATTATGGAAAAGACTATGATTATTGAATTTTGACAACCTATATAACTCCCAGTTGACTGTGGTTACCTATATATCTAGATAATAATTCATAATATATTAAAAATGATGGTCCATATTGTCCATTTTCTAGATATATTCTTCTAAATTTATCTTCCCTTCATTAAAGCCATAAACCAGAAAGTGTTCTTATTAATTTATCCACAAACTTTTCTACTTATTGGTATCAATTTCAATCATTTTAACATAAATTATTTTTAATTACTCATTTGTATAATTGACATAGAAGACTTTTTTCAATCAAATTTTTAATAATAGTGATGAATGAGATCTAATAATTTTCCATTTTCCACTTCCATTTTTCCTGCTTCTCCATTTTGATCTCCAGCATGCACTGATTCCGGGTCTGGCCCAATGAATTCTTGTAATGGAACCATGCTGAACCTAGAGATTATTATAGAAATAATTGATATAAATGATTCATTTAGTGAATTTCCTAACTAATATACGACCATTATTATCATTTTCCACTATATTCACTACTTTCATTTAATCGCGATTTATATATATTTTCCTTCAACTCTCTAAAATTTAAAAAACCAAGACTGTATCGGACAATATAATTACATAAAACAATATAAATTATTTCATGGTCATGTTAATTGTCATATATCATTTTTATTAAGGAATATCTCCATTAATATTTGTATCATGCAATCAGAAGGGTTAATTTCATTGATGTCAATAATAGACAATACAATTGTGTCTTTGCAATTTTTAATAACTTGCACCTATGTTTTACCCTTAGTTTTCTAAAATTAATTATATGTGACTAGAAATGTGTCATAATTTATTAAATTCACATATTTATAGTTTCATATAAATTATTTTAATTTTATTATGTGTATTTTGTGATTATAGAATAAAATTTGGATTCAATGGTCACATTCACTCAACAAGTGGATTGAAATCTTGTGTCCTCAAAGAATTCTATTCAATTAATCTTATGTCATAATTCACTTCCCCATACACAATTTCATTCTTCATAAATTATATTCATTAATAATATATTCTCCTAAAATATATTCCTCAAATATGGGTTATGTTTCTTCCTTACTAACATTAAACACAATTTTTTAATTAAAAATTATGAAAATTAAATTATATTAACCACATAAATCGAAGAACCTCTAATAGGGATCAACTGACTCTCCTAAATGCAGATAATTTCATTTCCACACTCAATATAAAACACCAAAAAGAATATTGGTGGAAAATATTTCTTGAACATAACATAAAATTCATTAAAACATTCTATATGGTATATTACTAATATATATACATGTTGAAGAACCAAAATCACTTACTTTATCTCTCTAATTACCGAGTCTCTGAATAGTTATTATATAATGTGTGAAAAACATCATTATTCTTATATCCATCCAAAGTAACATGTTATGAAAAAAAATTAATTCTTTCAACATATTATGGGTCTTATTTTATATATTTACATCATATTTCATTGTTGGATAAAAAATTTTATGATCTTTTAATTCATTTTTCATAGAAACAATACACCTTGAGAATTTTGGGGAGAAGGTAATTTGGTTGAAATAATCCAAAATAGAATATTAATTTACTTCATAAATACTTACAAAATTAAGTTTACCTCATTAGCCATTATCTTTAGTCTCTATTAATGTGAAATTATTTGAATCATATTTTTGATTATTGTGGGTTAAATTTATTCCATAATTATTTCCCATTCATTATTCTTATTCTACTTGAATTACTCATCATTTACACATTAAATGGAATTATTAAATATTTTTTAATTATTCTCAATTTTATTCAATTCTTCCTAGTTAATAAGAAGTTAAAATACCTCATGTTCTATTTTTGATTCAGTTATTCTAAGCATGTGATTATTTTTTTAGTTCCCTAAGAGTTGATTCAAATCATTTTTAAAACATTTATCACACTCTCATATAGATTTACTTCTATAGATATTAGAAACATCCATTTTTTCTATTCTAATCAAAATTTTAGATAATTTTACATTTTTTTCACATAGTTATCGATTCTAGTGTGGTTTTATGGATTTCATTGCTTTATTTACTAATTACAGATTCATCATTGAGCTATCTTCTTTGTTATACAAAGACTTAATTTGGATATATCATCTTTTTTGTTTACTTGGACTCCATAATCTATTGATTCTAAACTGGATAGTTCAATTCAATCTTCACGAGGCTATGTGAGTGTCAGTTGGTTGTGTGTCAACAGGATTGTATATAAAAATAACAAGATTTTTTAGATAGATCCATGTACGAAATCATTTTCAAAGGGAATATTTCTCCATTAAACGTTCATTATATCACTTTTACTTATCTTACGCCCATATTATTGGAAATTTTAGTTTGATTATACCTCTAAATATTGGTGAAAAGTTAATTTTTTCATATTTTTAGTATGTAGAATTCATTTCTAGAACTAATTTACTCGTATTTGGTGAAGGAACCAAGTATAAAATGATATAAGGTATGTGATTATAACCATTTCCATTAATTTAACCTAAAAATGGACACCAGAGTTTCCTATATTGATTTATCATTTATAATATACACTTTCTTATTAGGTAATATGGACTTCATTAATATTTTTTCTATATATTTTATAAATACATATGAGGTTAGTGGGTTTTTCTGGAATAATGTGTAATGTCTATGTAAAATGGATTATTAACATTATAACAATTTTAATAAAGTATATTTTATTATTATATTAATTACATGATTGATTTTGTATTTTGAAAATATAATCTCTCTGTTTTAAAACTAGTTTTAATGATTTAGGCCTTGTTTGACTCGATATAAAAAGGTGAATGAGTTGATTATTCTATATTTCGAAATAATTATTGATTATATGAATTTTTATTAATATAAAATAATAATTTAATGTTTTAAAATTACATATTTGAGAATAATGGTGAATTTTTTTTTCATTTCATCCTATGGATTTTATTATTTTTAAAGTCTATATAATTTAATTTAATGATATTGAATGGGTAGATATTTTTGTGAAGGGGGTTGTTTCTATGGAGGGTGTACATGTGTGAAATTTTAGGATTTATAAATGTTTTTTATGATTTTGACATTGAATTTGAAAAAATCGATGGGAATCCTTCGGTAGATAAGCAATAATTCTAGAGATGAGAGTTATATTAGAGTGATTTCTCATTACTAGTAACCCTATATATTTACTCTACCTTGGATAATGGGATTAACATTAGATAAGTCTAGTTACCATCTTCTTTGGTGTTTTTTAATAATTTTAGTTAACCATTGGATAAATTTAGCAACTCTACTAATACCCCTATCCAATTAATCTAATTATAATATGGAAATAATTAATACTTCAACCCATATATTGAATAAATTTATAGTAATGAAGTATGATTTTCCTGGAATTTTCCTTTATTGATGTTCAACAATACAAAACTATAATATTGTTATAAAGGGAATAGTAGAAGAGACTAATGTTTTATGAATTATTTTACAACAATCTATATTTAATATCACACTTGTTATGTTAAAGAGAAAAATTTATACTATTCAAACCTCTCATGTTCTTTCTATTATAACTAATATACCCATTTTATATCCACTTTTTCACCAAAAATTACTTTTATCACACCCTCAAAACAAAACTTGAATTTTATTGTTGAAGACACAATATATTATTCATATATGTGATTAAAGTGATTAATGTGTGATATTGTTTTTTAATTCAAATTATTATTAATCAATTATCTTATATTCAAAAATATTCATAATAACCTCTGAAATTATTTAATGTGTACCTGCCAATAATATAAATGGACATGTTCGTTATAGAATTATACTTGAAAAATTTTATTTTTTATATTGTTATAATCACAACTTTGTGGGTTTTATAACTAGAATATATTTTTATGATAAAAATGGAGAATCTGTTGATTTTTTTCAGGAATTAAAAGAATGACTATATTTTCTGATATTTTGTATCTAAAATTTAATCATTTTCTATATTCAAAATTTTATTTAATTTTCATGATCTTTAAATATCATAATAGGAGATATTTTTAGTCACATGAAAAAATTACTTATTTAAAAACTAAATAATAATATTTACAATGGTTATAATTTTCTTATTTTATGTGAAATATTTTTTAGGAATATATTAAATGTATTGGAAATTTTTACTCAGTAATCTAATTATTACAGTTATCATACAATCATTTAGCATGGTTAAAAATGGGGAAATTATTATAAAGATTATTATATTCTGAAACATTCCTAACTGACTATGTAAAATAATTTTTTCAACCACATACATTATTTCAATCAATTAAGAATGATAAAAATGTAAACTATAAATATATTCATAGTTGACCATATTGTTTAATGATGATGATCGTAAATAAATATTCAACTCTAGAATCAACCTTGAAGAGGAAAAGTGGACTGACAACTAAGTCTACTAAAACTATTTCAATCCTTGATTTTGAAAATATATTTTTTATGAATTATATCCCATCTGACTATAAAGTCACATCTATGTAATTGTGACTAATTTTCTGTGAATTATAAACTAAATACTCAGAAAAGTTACTATAATCATTTTATAAATAATTAACAACTATTATCAAATAGAAAATATATCCAATATTTTTTTTACTTTTATAATTTAAAAATATTGATTTTAGGGATTCATTTTTAGTGGGTTGTTAGATATAAATATGGTATAATTAACGATAAATTTCTCACATGAAATGTATATTGATATTTAATTTTTGATCCAGATGTATTTTTCAAAAAAAAAATCCTTCAATTAATAAATTCTTACATAATAACTTTTCAAACAAATTTATTGGATCACACTCCAATGAACATGAATCTAATTTATGATTCCTTACTCCACATTAATGTGTTGTAAGTCTTATGAACGATGAGTTTTATCTATTAATCATCTACTTAAAATTAAAAGATAACACAACTGGTCATCAAATATATACTCATAATTTTTTTATAAATATTTATTATTTTATTTTTTATTTTCTCTTATAACTCTCTATTTGTTGTTGTCATGGATCTAAATGTCCTTTAAACGTTTCTAACATATTTTTTATTTTCCACATTGAAATATTGAATTGTTTATTTGGTTATTATACTAGGTCATATTAATAATAGTATTTTTTTTAAAACATGATCCAATTTATCTATTCATACATTGGAGAAAGAAATACTCTTTGTGGATAATATCGTTCTTAGTTAAAGTTTCAGTTATGTGGTGGATTATAATTATCCTTATATATTCAAATGTTGTTTAATTATTTTATGAAAATATTTATTTATAGCTTTTATTTGAATCTCATATATAAAAAATTAATTGGAAATATTAATTAGGCTCAATTTATGAAAACACAAAAGAAATTATAGTGAGTAAAAGGGTAATTTATTTGTATATCGATCATTAATAATGCATAAAACAAGAGGTGATTAAATAAGGGTTCCTTTTTCAAGATATCATAAAACAAAAATAATGGAAAAAAACAAGAGGGTATTAAATAAGGGATCCTTTTTCAAGATACCCTAAAACATAGAGATGAATCAGAAATATAAATGAAATTATTCAACCCGAAAATATTAATTCAAATCATTCCCTAACATATACTAGAGTCTTTATTATAGAAAAAAATTCCATTATTTTATAGTTCATAATTTAAATGGATTGTTCCATATCCAATAAATCATGAAAATTATCCACCATGAATGGAAAAAAATAAAATACATAATAGATTCCATTTTATTTATCAACAATGTTTTAGAAATAGAAACTAGAGACCTAATATGCATTATTTTTTATATATATAACAGCCACTTAACAATCTAGACTTCATTATTGGTATAATATTGAAGTAATATTCATTAATGTGGGGAATCATTTATCTCTTCATTTGTTTTGGAAGAATATGCAGGAGAGGGAACATATATAGCCAAGGCTATGGAAATGTTCTTGCATGTAACTATTGAGTTTATTAGAAAAACTGTATGCCCATAAAAAGTAGCTATCATTCTAGTATCCATTTGGGGAAATAGACTCCCTAAATCTGATAATGAAATTAGGCAGAGGAAAATGAATACTACAATATGATTGATATAGAATATTAGAACCCCCTATATATAAGCCCACCCCTCCCCAGCCCGTAATGAAGAAAGATAGATACTGAACCCCAAATTCTTCTTTTACTAGGCCACATATTAGAGACAAGAACTGATGGTAGATAAATCATACGCATGAGGGGAATTATCCAAATATTTAAGGAGTACATTATAATTAGATAAACCACCAATAAATACCATATATTAATATATTAGAAATTAAAATACATGTGATTCCATATAAACTGACACAATAGAAAAGAAAACTATAAGTACCAAAAGTAATTCCTTAACACTGAACATGAAGCTTCAACAACTCTCGAACAACTCCTCAACAAAGTATAATATATATTAATCACTAACCCACTCTAATGGACCTACTTTTTTCTATATATATGTAAGGTGGTCATAAAGTTTATATTGAGTTGGATCACCCTAGAAAAATCTTATTAAAAATTTGAATGAAGATTAATAAATCTATTTTAATTAAAACATGAAACAAAGTCTTCACCTAAATAAATATTACAGTTTCTCCAATATTCGCCATGGATCACTCACTAAGTAATTAAAATATTTAATTTTTAATATATAAAAAGTGATTATATATATATATATAATGTTCCCTTGTTTCCAATTCCCCATGGGTTTCCTGCTCACATTCCCTAACAACACTCATCATGTGACCATACCATACATACGTAAAGTTATCCCTGATGTGTGTTAGGCCTCATCCATTCCTACATAATTCCCACACATAGCAAAACATATCATTTTATTATAACTTCCTATATCAATCTGATGGTCCCATCCTACACCTTCTTAAACCATCTCAATCGTAACCATCTAGTATTTCAAAATCCACTATTTTATGTTCAAATTCATTATACCTCAATCCATAACATCCCATGAAAGTAAACTCATGCAATGATTTAATAACCATGTTTAGATACATGTATATTCTATACATAATTTTTTATAGCCTTTACAAAATTGAAAAGTGAAACCATGTTCCATAATCACCCATGTGGGAACACACAATATATTGTAATCCATTATAGACCAAGATATGCTAACTCATAACTACATTAAAAAAGAGTGTGATGGATAGGTACATGTCATTAATATGTTACCTCTCCAACTTGGATGATTGAGAAAACACCCCCATAAAATTTTGGGATCAATTTCCAAACAAACATGATTTTTGAAGCATATTAAATCCATAAAAAGAGAAAGAATAATATAATACCAAACCAAACTAATGGAAACAACCTAGCCTTATCCACATCAACTTCTATCATCACATAGGACACCTTAGTGTCACCTCGATGCAATATGTATCAAGAAATAATAAAATAATCATGTCCCATGATAATTAATTAAGTATACATTAATTAATATTATTATAATTTTAATTTCTAAGATTAGTATTTTAATATTCTAAGTTTTTCACCTTCCATACCATAAAATATTATTATATAGTAAAATATTAAGTCATTATTTATGAACATTATAAACCAACCAAGATCATTTCTTTGTTAAAATACCATTTCATATACATTTGAGTACTCAAGGACTCAACCAAATCTACCACATAAATTATGTACTTATAGTGAATAGTGTAAAATTTCATCACGTTATAGGAAACTAATTGAGTAAATAACATATTTCTATTATTAAATAATCATGAAAGAAAAAATTTATCAATGAGAAATCCATAATATAAATTAGTATAACTACCATGATATTATACTCACACGATTACACATAATATAATTGGTGTCTCCATCACCAGAATTGACTATCGGTATATCCTGATCTCCCTGATCATTTATTTTCCAAAATTCATAACTATATCCAATATATCATGGACACATAAAATCAAAATAAGGCTATAATAACCCTACAAAAGACATACATATGAACTGTATATTTCCCACACATATGTAATGGAACTAAGGCCATGCAAAAAAATAATTCATGCCTCTTCCAATATGTAATGGGATCTTTATCCCAAAACATTTAAATTTATCAAACATCTATTTCAATTCAATCATGAATTATCTATTTTATTAGATATATGTTTTTTGGAACTTAGAAACCGATGAAATTTTCTATCAATATATTTAAAATAATAAAAACATACAGCAAGACTGATTTTCATCGATAAACAATTATATTATGAAAAATAATTATTCTACACAATCCTCTTCCACTTAATTATATCTATATTACCAATTTTAAGATTTTTATTCATTTTACTAAATAAACCATGAACAAAATCAAAAATAAATACTATCAAATTTATCACACAACCCAATAAAAAATAATAGTAAGAATCATGAAAACATAATATATATGTGATCAAAAAAACCATTGACTTATTTACCAACCTGAAATATTAATTATCATTAACATTTGATAATACTCATTTCAACAGTTTAATTCCAAAAATTATATAAATAATTATAATCCTAAATTACAATGTTTATTTACAACATAGTATGTGATTATCCATTTCTATATCATACATAACTTTTTGGTTTCAAAATAATATCACTTTATACCAAAACACATGATTTCCACATTTGAATTAATAATATAATACATTGTCTGTGTTTATTTACAATGAAATAATAATATCTATAGCATGTGATTATTATAAAAAATAAAAAATTATAATGAGAAAGTGAGTTACATATTATTGAACATTATTAAAATTGAAATTGAAAATATTTATATTTCATGAATAATGATATTAATTATTAAGTGTAAATTATTATATATTTCCCTCTTTAATTTAATCTAAATTATTACATTATCATTTTCATATATAAGCCATGTGAAATAGTTTTTCTATTTTATCAAAATAAAATTTCATATTTTGATATAACTATATTATTTTCTTTAATGGTTAGCCACACCCATTTATAAAAATAAAAAATATCCATCATTAAAACACATTTTCTCTTAAAATAAAAGATAATTTTGTGATATCCTACCTTGGGAGAATATAATTTCACGTGATTACTACTGAAGATTATAAAATATAACTTGGTATTCATAGGAAAGAAACACGAGGAAGGAATATTGGATGATCATTGAAGGATTGAAAACCCTGAATAATAAGGCATAAATTTACCATAATTTAAATAAATAAGGAATATAAAATTGTGTAAGGATGGTATCTAGTTTTTTAAAAGAGAATAGTGTTCCCAAGATATTTCTAGGATGAAAACGTATACCATAACATTTAATTCCTATTAAATTGGTTTCATTTAATTTCTCTACATTACCCACTAAATAACCCTAAATTTTATATTTGTTAAATATCCCATTTAAATATCTTAAAAATAATTAAAAACCATTTTTTTCAATTAATATTTCATTTGATATGATTAATAAAATACTTGGGTTGAAACTTGAATATTTGGAATCTTTGTACACAAAATGTTACCCCTAGACACAAATCATGTACTAAATATGGGTAATATGGTTTTACTCTTACAATGTTAGTTACCCTCATGTGTCCATGGTAAAATCAATTGACTATTTACAACAGGAATGATTGTACCTAATGTTAGGTTTAGAAAAGATAGATGAAATTTACATGTATAAGGATCTACCTTAAAAAAATATTTAGAACACCTATTCTACCTTTACATGAGCTATGAAAAATAAGAATGATATTTATTATGGTTATGAGAACTCAAACATAAAATTCTATAAAATCATAAATTCTTTGGCTACACATTTTTAGGTTGTAGGAAATCATTGATTCCTTTTTAAATATGATAAATATTTTAGGTTACCCTTATGCAGATTATTGAAAATTGATGTTTCCTATAGGTGAGAAGTGGTATTTTTGTAATGTTAAAGAGAATTTAAAACAAATAAATTTTCTCCAAAATAAATAATAATATTTTTTTCAAAAAAATTAATGGTTTAAGAATACTCTCTACACATCTAATAATTGAAGAAAATAAAATTAAATGGTTTAAGAAATCAGGTAGCTCAGAAATGATACCTCTTAAAAAATTATTATCCTCAATAATATATAACAAAGCCCAAAATAAGTAGGGTTCCCAAAAAATAACCCATGAGATACCCTGATATTATTATAACAATAAGATATAAATTCCACTAGTGGAACAAAGTTCATAACTATTCCACATCAATAACTATCCCCAAAACACACTCATGGGGGAGATACTTCTCAAAAAAGGGAAACCCCGTAAATAATCACCAGATCATGTAAGATAATTGATCTCCTAAAATAGAAAGGTGAATCACATCATTTAAAAAATAAAATCACCAATTAAACTATGAATATTTAGTTCCCATCTAAAAATACCACAATCATAATCTCTCCTCCAAGCTATTTTGTCTCAAGATGACACAAAAAAATTTAATAGCTGACTCATGCATTACCTTCTCCTAAAATTCCTGAATCTCAATAGGCTGATCATCAAAGTTCACAACATATTCAATATCCAGTTCACCCCAATTGATAATGTGGAATTAAATTTACGAATATTGGTTAAACTCCGATTCATGGAAGATTTTAGGAATCCATATCATATATAGGAAGAATGTTAATTGTAAAATCATTAGTCCAATGTTATCCAAAACCTTGAAAGGACCAGTGAATCTAGGAAAATGATTGTTCCCAAGAATAATCATTCACTTCCCATGATTACGAGACACCTTTTATAATATGTGATCTCTGACACAAAAACCAAATCTCACCCTCCTTTAACCATTGTATTAAATCTAAAAATCCTCCCCGACTCAATTCACTCATGGATCAAGTATATCTTCTATGTCATACTCTAGATTAATTTTGTCCTAAAAATAAATTGACTCACCAGCCACTATCCAGTATAATGGAGGTCAAAAATTTCATCCATATTGTGATTTTAATGGTGTCATACCCATAGTGTATTAATAAAAATTGTTATATTAAAAATCCACCAAGTGTATGTTCTTAACCCTTGATCCTCCACAATCGATAATGTCTTCATCAATGTATTTCTCTAATATTTGGAAGTGCACTTGTTCTGACCATCTGTCTATACATAAAACTATTGCTAAGAAATTAATAAATAAAAAAAGTATACTAGATAACTCCCCACACATTGTAATTGAATTGGAGATCATTATTAGAGATGGTTGTCTTCAAATCCCCAATAAGCCTCACTACCATATCCTAATATTGTCTCTTCAAAACCTCCATCGGTCTCAACACTTTAGTCACTATAAAGTGATTTAAAATCATCAATTTGCAATGATCACCCATATTTAATCATAAACACCTTGAGATCTGGGTAAACCAGTGAATAATTCTTTGGAAATTGTCCACCACTTCCACTAGTGACATCATGAGGCTTAAGATAACCATTGGGATCATGATGCTCAGATATAACTTTATAGAAAACTAGACCTCAGGAGAATAACTCAATAATTGAATTCTTGAAACCAAACCAAAAAACTACTCTTTTATAGAATGATTAATCTAAATCACACAATGATGTATATCTAAGGGAGAACTATGTAATGAATAGAGAACCACCTCATGCATCGTTGAAGTAATGAAAAACTTAGCTTGGACTAGCCCTAGATTTTTTCAATCCCTAGAACATTTACTGAAAACGTTTCCTTGAAAAACAAGATCACACCAAATCACTACCTTGTGATCTAATATCTACGACTCCTCCACTATCTTCACTAGGTATAATTACACTATAATCTAATAAAGTAAACCTCTAGCACAAACTACTCATATATCAAGGTTCATCGATTAAAACTATTCCATAACTCTCCAAGAGTATCTAGACTCATACATAATGCCTACTCAGGAATTCCAACTCATAGATTCTGACACATTATTCTCTTTACCATGTTTAATTAAAATATTCTATTCGCAGACTTGTAAGAACTATGTCCACCATAATTTACATATATTTATGTTTCTCTTGGAGAAGAAATACTTAAAAGGATTTCTAATAATGAAGACCAGACAATGTTCAATATTGATAAACATATAAAATAACTACTAGGATAACACTATCATTGAAATCCCATGATCAAAGGTGGAATATTTTAATTAATGAAGATGTAACAAAAATGATCTGAAATAGATAACATCTAACCGTTTAATCAATATATAACCCGATACTAAACATGAATCACTATAGTAACCCTCCAATGAAACACCATCCTATTGTAGATAAATAATTGGAGCAATAACTATATTCCCCTTAAAATATATGAAAGTATCCTAGAACTGGTCACCCCATATAGATGTGTTTTCCTTCTTGTTAAATATTTTCATAGGGTTTATAATTTCTGATAAGTGATGAAATAACCACCTATAATAGCCAATTATACCAATAGAACATGGTATCTATGAAACATTCTTCTAGGCTACTAAATAAACCCTTGAATAAATATTATAAGGTTCTTTAGATACTTCATGTTAAGAGATGGGATACCCCATGAAATGGACCTCATTAACCATGAACTCACACTTCTATAACATCTAAATATTTGATGAAACCAGATAACTCTAAACAATACATGTAGATTCTTTATGTGGTCCTCTTAAGATGCATAAAACATAAGGATATATTTGATAAATACTATTATGAAATGGTCTTTGAACTCATTGAGCACTATAATTTTCAATACTTTAAACTTTGTTGGGACATTCCTAACTCAAAAAGGTGACACAAGGAATATATAATTCCCATAACAACACCATCGAAAATTATTTGTGATGTCCTCAAAATTCACTCAAATATGATGATATCTGCACTACATGTATTTATTTTAGAGCATTATTTATCCCTTTTACTAATCAAAAAAAGTCATAAATCTATGGGAGGATATCATAGTTCTTCAAAATCACCTAAATTGAATGGAAACAATTGAAACATAACCAAAAACATACATCTTCCTCTTCACCTAAAAAATCGGTGCTCTCCAAGGGGGAACACAAGGCCAAACTATACTTCTATATAAGAGATCATCATCCTAAATGCTCCACAATTACATCTTATAAAGGATTAACTAATATTGTGACATTTGTATATATGAAATACTAGGTTTCATATACTTACTAAATTTTACATCCTTTTAAGGGGATAACATAAGATACTCTTCAATGAATGCATCAATTTATCATTATAACACCTTAATAAGAACCACTATTTGTTCCTATATAGAACTCAACATCATTATAGTCCTCATGGAAGACAGATGATCAACCTGGCTCCAAACTGTCAAAGGTTCTCACTTAAAAAATATCTTTTAGTCTCTATCTATATTGTAAAATATGGAACACATAGTGAAGAAATCCATGGTACCATATACCAAATATTTCCAATAAATTTACAATTTAATATAATGAGGTTTTATTCTTATACATAATAAATCTTTCAATGATTAGTGATACCCTAGCACCAACTCAGAGTTTATACACACATCAAACAAGATAGCTTGACTTCCAAATAGAAAATTCAATTATAAGGATAGTGAAATTCTCTCCACCACTTGAGTAAAATAGTGGACTAGAGTGGGAGAACAAAATGGGTATGTGTCAAAAAAATAACAAAACGAATAAACCCAAGTAGAAAATCAGATAATAGAATGTAATATGATAACGTGGCCACCTAACACTATAAATGTGAAAGCATACATCTATCTCCAACCAACTCCATGAACTCTCTATCCCTAATATAGAGTATCTCTAAGTTCAAGAACTACCTATGGTTTTTATAGATAAGGATAAAAATTAGTTGTCATATACCTACCCCATCCCTTATCGGTTGATCGTATGATTTAATGATATATTATTATTGATCCATTTAAAATTAATACAGTGGGAGATCATTGCTCAGTCCTAAAGACACACATTGAGTGATGGAGACTATTACGAAGCCTTATATATGTTTTCCATGACCCCCTAAATGAAAAAAATTATGAACTATCCACTACAAGGGTCATGGGAACTACCACACCCATTAAAAATAGTTCTAGAACAATAAGACATACACTTTACTTACTCATATATCTTATTCTAACTATAAAAAAGAGAACCAATAATACATATACAACTCATATGATCTAGATAAATCTTATCTCAATTTTAACTAGTTATATCCAATATCCTCTCAATGATCTCCTCCTTTTCCAATACCTCATAATATGACATAAATATATATTGACCTAGTTTTGTATATCTAGACACAAATCATATTTTAAATGTCACACCATAGATTCATCATATAGAATAAGGTATGAAGGATAAAATATGATGTTCTTGTGACTTATGTTAAACTCTCATACAATTTTATTCCGTTGTCAATGTTTAAGGATCCCCTTGTCAACAAGAAGTCTTTGTAGTCGAAGATAAAATAAATTTCCAAAAAATGATCCCTAAAAATCTCCAATAAAATAACTAAATCCTAGTTATCCTCGATGAAAAAATCACTATTTTTCACCTGACCCATGTTTTATCATCATATTTAAATAAATATAATCACCCTTTTGAGAATAAATCGAACTTTTATGGCAATATCCTCCACCGAGATCCAATATTATATACCCCAATCTGAAATGGATCCATCATAATTCTAGAGACCCTGTTGTTGTAACTCAAAATGTTTTATCCTACAACTGTCACTAGAATTTACCACTAATATATTTTTATCCAACAAAATATCCTATCTAATGCCTTCAACATGACCCTAACAAAGATTTTGACATGGAGAAAAATATCTAAAACAATGATTTTCAATAACTCTTAAATATGCGACTAAAATAACATTTTAGTGTAATTAATTAATTTTTTTAACAAATTCCTCATTGGATACCCAATTTATACATTTTTTTGTAGATAATCAGAATGAATGATACATACCATAGTCTCTACCTTGAAAATATCATCACTTCAATTAGAATTTTTTAAACTTGATGTTCTAGGTGTCGAATTTTAGATGTTAAAAAAATATTATGTCTTATTCAATCTCCAATATTAATATAACTTATAATTCCAAACTGATACTCTTTCCCCACAAAATCATATATTCAGAAAAGTTCTTATCTCAAAAATTTTACGCATCTCTTATCCATCAATTCTGATAAAATACTATCATGCCCCCACCACCAAATGGTAGCCCTATTTGTCTGGAAACAAACAAAGGGAGATAATAACCCATGAATCCCACCACTAGTAGGCTATAGATTTTCTCCTAGCACCATGGGTATATAAATAAATGACATATGAGGAATTACCTCATTTAAATTTAATGAGTATGAAATAATATGAGAAAACACTACCCAACAGCATATATAAATGTAAAATAAATCCTGATAAATATAACTTCAAGAAATGGATAAATCCAAAAATAAATCTGTAAGTACTAAATTAAAATCTTAATAGAAACCAAAAAAGTTCTAATAGTTCCTAATAAACTTACTAAACTAGTACCTCCCATCTTGATCACCAAATAGCGCTTGTGTACATAACAAGTGTTTTATTTTTATACAATGAGCATAATATGTTTACTCTATAAGATACTCCCTAAAACCCATCATGAAAATGTGAATGAAGTATACTAAATCCCACTAAAAAAATTAAAACGTCTTTTATGCAGGTATTATAATTTATCCCATCCTCGCCATTCCATGCCCACAATGTATTACAAAAATGTAAATAATTCTATATAAAAAGTATATATATATATTCATGTACCCTACTTGTAATTCCCCTGTATTTTTTCTCTCTCATGCCTCAAAACTACACATCTTGGTCCCATCCCTTTTATAAGAAAATTTATCCCTAATGTGAGTCATTCATCTTCCCTACCTACCTCAGTCCAATGAAATCCCAAGTATCTCTTATGAGAATCTATCCATATAACAACCTCATTATACCTTAATATACCCAATGTGACCATCTCAATAATAATTAGATTATAGTATGGAATATAGCATAGCCCATGTAAATTAATTATACTGTAAGCTATCATATCACATAAATGTACACACAATGGAATTCCTAACCAACATGACCAAAAAAATTTGTTATATAACTCAAGATATTACAGTCCACACATAAATGTATAGGGAAACTAATATTCATTATATCCTATGTAGAAATGCATCATATACTGTAACCCATTATATCAGGGGATATTATTACTCAAAATCTATTTCCAAAACGATCAAGGGAGATGGAGAATTCATTTATTAATCCCCATGACATCCTAGATTTTGTAGAAAACCCCCTTAAAAACATTTGGGTTGTATTTTCGCCACTAATTTGGGTGGTGAAGTGTATAAAATCGGAAAATATAGATCAATATCACACATAAGCACACTATAGGAAACTACCTAGAAACATACTCATTTTCCTCTATCAATTTACAAGGAACCCAACTACCACAACTAAGAATTTCTTATTCAATAAGAATACAAGAAACAATTTCCATAATAATTAATTAATTAACCATTTATTTTTTCCATATTTTAATCTACGATTACTATTTTATTCTCCTAAGCCCGGTTCCATTAGCACAAGAAACATTTTTTATTCTCATGTATATCATTGTAATGTGAAAACACCGAGAACAATACTCATTAATTAATTACTTTAATTTTCATTTCTTAATCATCCAGTTATATATGCATCAACCTAATCTATAACTGAAAAAAATTCATTTTTAGTGAAAAAAATATAAACTCTATTAAGAATCCGAAAACTAGTAATATCAATAGCATTTTTATATCCGTCCATCAAGATAGAATCAATCAAGATAAAATGAATTGATGAGAAGTCCCCTCTCTGAACTCATCTTTATGGCCCTAATTTCAATCCCATATTAAATTTTATAATATAATATATCCCGCCATAACCATCATCAACTGCCATTGTTTCCTACGCTCTGACCCCATTTCTCAACAAAGGATCCCCACAATATCTAAGATATAATTAAAAAATAAAATCACAAAAATTATAATCACCCTAGAACACACATACATAATACATGTATGTTATCCAAACATCAGAAAAGACACTAATTCTTGGGAATATAGGATTTCAAGTCATTACCAATAGGAAAAAGTCTCATTCATCCACCAAAAAAAATTTGAAATACTATTTTAATTACATCTTGAATTAATTGGTTTATAATGGATATGGTTTTTCAAGATACAAAGTTAATGCTATAGATATATATAACTTTAAAATAACACAAAAAATACCCAATAATTAATTCAATTGATAAACCATTTCAATATTAGTATTGGTTTTTATTCTTATGAATATTTTATTTAATTATATTAATAGAACTTCTTTGATGTTATTTATACTTTTCCTAAAACTAACCATTATAAAAAATTAACAAAAACACTAATAAACATATATATCAAAAAACCTAATAAAAAAGAGGTATAATCATGAAAAAATAATCCACATGAAATCACAAACCAAACTATTTATTCCATTACTAATATTAAATATTAATTATCTTAAGCATGTGATAATATTCATTCCAATAATTTAATTCCCTAAATTATACAAATAATTCTCACTATAAATTATTAATTTGGTTTCCCATCATTATGTCATTATCCATTTTTCTCTAAAAGATAATTTATTTGTAATAGAATCATAACTATTTAATATATAAAATATGATTTCAACATTAAAATTAATAGTATTAATCCCTTATATCAGTTTATTCTCAAGAAAAGAATAATATTTGTTACATTGGATTATTCACAAAAAAAATCCTATATATCTTGTGATTTACATATTATAAGACATTAAATTAACTACACATAATATTATTTTGTATTTCATGATTAACATTATTCATTTTAAATATTTTATTATCAATTTATTCTCTCTTTCTTTATTTATAGATTGTTTTATAATTTTTTTTCATAAATATGGAATGTGAAATATTTCTCCAGTTTTATCAAAATAACCATTCTTGATGTGATTCCACATGATTTTTTTATTTAATGGTTATTCTACATAATTTTCATGAACAAATCATTAGCATGAATGAATGAACTTCTTGAACATTTTTATCAATAACAAGAGAGATATGATGATTTGTGCATACTGGAAACATGAGGCAGGGCTTCATGTCAATGATAGAAATTTTGAAAACCCTAAATACAGAATCCAAAATTTTCGAAATTAAAATAAAGAGGAAACTAAAAAAGGAAAGAGTTTTTTTACATTTAGAAATTAATAGACCATTACTTAAATATTTCCATGAATTATAGTTATTCCCTTCCATTTAATTAATATTTAATTACTTTCCATTTAATTTACTTATGGGGACAATTCAACACTCTTAATTTTTGGGAACATCATATATCTCATTTATATCTCATTATATTTTTAAAAACCACAAATTTCCATTATTAATTTATTTAATATTTTCAAAAGTCATACTATAGTGGAAATTGGGAATATTCAAAAACTTTATACAAAAAAAATACCACTTATACTTGAATCATGTGATGCATAAGCATTGTATGGTTTTACACTTAAGAATCTTATTATATTTAAGTGATATTAGAGAACTCCACCTAACCCTTACATGAGGAAGGATTGACCCTAGTTTCAGGTTTCTATAATCGATTTGACTTGTAAATAGAAATGTATTTACCTTTACTTAATATTTATAAAACCTATCTTACCTTTATGAAAGCAATGTAAAACTAGGCAAACCATTTTATGGATTACGAGAAATCGTATTAATCCTTATGTAACATTGAAAATTATTAATCATAATTTTATTAGTGAATAAAAATTCCAAGTTACATATATATTTTAAAGAAATTCATTTTTACCCATATGTATCATATATAAAAAAGAGGTTAACTAGAAATGAAATGGTGTATTTTTAGAAGGGAAAATAAAAATTTAAAATAAATAATTTTTTATAAAATAAAAATATAATTTAAAAATAAAAATTTTATAAGAACCCTATTACCCCCCATAAACCTAAAAACACATAGGATGGGTTTTGTAAATATATTACCATATATGAACTACCCCCCAAGTCCTCCACATCACTGTCTTGAGTCGCTTCTCTAATAAATGGCAGATCCGTATCCACAAAATCTATTCTGGAGAATGAAATTGAACTAAAGGAAGTGATTCAGAATATGAGCCGCCATTAATCTATTATCTTTCCTTTATTATAGAGGAAAAATTATCCTATGAAATAATTTAAAAATCAACTAATTACCATGAAATAGTAATGTTGGTAACATATTTAATGAATCAAATAAACTAACCCTTGTTCTTAACATGGGTCTATTATACCACATTCCTCTTACCTTAGATATTTATTATAACTTATGATCACATGAAATCGATAACTGATATGGATTGTAGTTAGAGTATTCAAGACCCAATATTAGATACTTCAAGTATAAGGTAAATATTTTTTGGAAGAAATTATTTTATAAGAATACAAACATACCATTTTATATCAGATTTTTAGAAAAGATATAAAATTTGATGAAACAAACCAAACATACCATTATATATTTAAATTTATTTGGAAAAAGGATTTTAAATGGGATATTAAACACATATCATATAATTTTGAGTCCCTAAGATATTCTTGGGGGAAACTATTTTTTTCTAGGAACTCTAACTACATTTTTAATAAAGAGAATGAAATCTTCAACAAATAGATGTGTTAGAATCCCAACTATTGATGGGTATATACCTCAAGGAATTATATATATATATATGGGATAATTTATATATACATATAAATTTATGTATGAAATATCTATATATATAAACATAATCTATTTCGACATGCATGGAAATGCATCAGGTATGTTATTTGTGTGTTGGATACCCAAATTATTATCCACTAAGTTTATCAATAAAATAATTGTTTCATAAGATGAAATTAATTGGAGTTAAATGAATTCATGAATAATATTCAAGAATTATTCGTGACATTACTTTATGCATTATAATTGTATAACATAGTGCATAAAACACCCATCAGCTCCCTCAGTTTCAATATAAACCCTACTACCATATGATGAAATATGCATGTGGATTCATATTCTCATGATTGGAAATAATTCCAAATACCTTTACATATATTAAACTTTTTTTATATGATATCATATATCATTGTGAATAGAAAGCTATATCTCTCTCATGTGATGGGAGATTCAGTTTGGACCATGGATACACCACAAATATGTGTTTCTTTTTCCACACAACGATCTTTACCAAAGGCATTCAATAGAGTTTGAAGATGTTTTAGAGGAACTTAGGTGTATTGTATTCTTATTTATATCAGTACATTATTTCAGTATTTTATACATGGATTAATTAATCTTACATGGGAGATCCTTGGTAAAGTTCTTAAATCATTTATGTTACTTATAATAATTATTATCAAAATAGTACATTCCTCAGTAACCAAGTGTTAAAATTGTTAAACACGTTAAACACGAATTTTATAGAAGAATCGTGTTATTCCTTTATGGCCACAAAGTCATTCGATTCAAAATAAATAAAGGAATATTATTATCCACTCAAATACTTAATACTTTTTTAATAATAATTCTACTAGTATTATATACTCAACATGATTTTGTACATCAAATGATTTTAAATATGATTGGATAACACAAATGACTAGGCGAGACTAATATATTACTTAATGCTTTAATGGTTATAGAATGAAATTTAATTATTTTGAAAAATATATGAGATCAAGTGTATTTATTATAATTAACGTAAATTTATAGGAGTTAAAAAATGAATATAATTTAAGGTTAACCTTTTCTTTTTTGTAAAGAGGAAGTGGATTTGATACATTGATAACGTAGATATTTCAAAATTAGATAAACATTTCAGGTGATTTTTATTTTGATATCATTTATCACTTTATAAAATCCTTAATTTTTTTAATATAAAATGATATATGTAATTTTTGATATGCGTTGTTATGATTTCATTAATAATATATCATTTATTAATGGAAGACTAAGTATGGCTTGTTTTATTTGATATATTCAAACTATATTAATTTATGTAAATGTTTCAATATTATTATTGAACTTAAATAATATTTTCCTTATATTTTGACTATTTTAGAATTATATACAAACTAAGAATAAGATGATTATGTTATAAAGTGTTCTATAGAATTTACAAGAATTTAAAAAAGAAAAAACAATGTGAATAAAAGTTTGTTGAAATTATTTGTAAAGTTTCATGATGAATACAATAACGTTTATTAAAACATAGGGTTGTAATAAAGGAATATTAATACTTTTGTATTAATCGGTTGTACAAGATATGCAGAAGGAGTTTCAGAAACTCTATGGAATATTCATATCAATTATAGATTCTATAGAAATTAATTATTCTATTTGGAAGGTATGGGATTCTGAATGTATATTTTACAAAGTGTTTTAAATATACAAGATTCCTTAATTAATGGAATAATTGATCAAAAATTTAGTTTATATTCTTTAGATGAAGTAAATAGTTACTAAATTGATGATTTGAATGTAAATCATTTAATTATGTTCAAATAAATCTAAGTAAATGATGGGTATCTTCCTCGCAATTCTCTTCTATGATAGGAGAAAATGTTTGATAACAATGATTTTTTATTAACAACATGAGATGATTAATCATTAAAACATGGTTTATGAGTCATTAATTTCAATTAAATTTTCTCAGAATTGGATTTGGATAAAAAAATTATCCAGGAATTTTTTTTATCAGTATTTTTTTAAAATATTTGGTAATGTGTTCCCTCCACCCAGAAGGGCTTATTTAAATAAATTATTTAATTTAAATTGAAAAATTTCCCAATGATATATAATACAATATATGACAAGGAAACAATTGTTTTTTTATATGTATTCCAACTAAAAATAAATGAATGTTGATTCATAACACAAAAGTGTTTGTGCAGCTTATTAGGATAAAATGAAAAGAATATAATTTCTAAGAGTCTTGTGGGTGTTTATTTGTTATTATTTATGTTCAAAGTCAAATAAATAAACAACTAAACCAATATATTTTTACGTACAATATTACTTAATATCCTAAGAGAGTTTGGTGGTAACCGTAAAAAATAATTTATGTACTTAAATTATTTCAAGAAGCATGTTGGTGGAATATGGTTCCATGGATGAAGATGATGAAATTATAAAGAGTTATTACTAAGTAAGAGATGTTATCATCATAAAATTTTATGTTGTACAGTAATACATTTTCATATATTTAAAACATGAACTATTATGAATATGATCTTGAAATCTCAACATTATTCAAATTAGATTACTCCATAGATGTTTATCACTAAATATTTTAGTGGGAAGGTTTTAATATACTCTCACATAGATACGTGATGTGATTTAAAAATGATATAATCTATTAATAAAACCTAGAATTGGTAGAGATAATAAAGCTAAGCTATAATATTATCATATATGAAATGATAAACTAGTTCTAATATTCATTGAGTTAAATATTAAAAAATATTTTAAGGATATTAAAATGTATCTTATTAAAGGTAACCTAAATTGTATCATTATTTGACACTATCTACATGAATTTATATAAATAAATACAATACATGAAGTGTAATAGAAATTGGCACCTCAAAATAAATTTTTTAGTTTATCTCTAAAAAATTCTCATTATAGTGTATTATAGGTTGTAATGAAATGTTATGGTTAGCATGTGATATGTTCTGGTATATAGATATGATTTATAAAAGAGAGAATATGATTCTTTGTGTCTTATATATGGCCTACTAAATATACCACATGGAGTGTAATACATATATCTTTGGTATTATATGGGTGAATGGTTTATATTTAAGTCCCCAATAATAGTGTATAATGAGATACCATTCATGAGTACTATAATAATCCGATACTAAACTTTTGCAATTAAATATTATAACTTAGATAATATGTGGTTTTTTGGTTATGTTGATTACCATGTCGTCGGTTGGAGAATAACCAAGATTGGATTTTTCCAATCATATGATGAGTGTGAGATATGGTCCATTGATTGAAATATATTTTATGAGTATATAGTGAACATGAAATTATCATGGGCCATAATCAAAAATACTTTTTAAAACAACTTGATGCAACATAGTGGCTGACAAGGGTCTTTTCAAAATGGGTTGGGTTTGGAATTTTTAATATCCTATAACTAATGTACTTTTTTTTTCATTTTATTAATATTGAGATAAACCAGATATGTTGTTTGTTGGGTTTTTTATTGAATCGGGACATGGAATAAAGTGGAAGTAAAGATGCACATAGAATGAATTTGAGAAATGTAAATGGTCCTAAGGAAGAATTCCAATGGTATCTATCATTATTTAATTTTTTATAAACTATAAAATTTAATATGATTGTTCAATATCATTCACCTACCAACCGCCCACAATTTTACATTGTAGATAAACAACAATCCACTCAATTAATAATCTTATCGATCATTAACTCAATGTATTTTCCTTAGGTAACGGTTATAAACACTACTCAATTGACTGAATCAACATAATCACACACCTTTCAGAAGTTGCATACAATTTTTCATTTTGAATAAATAAACTACACCAGTATGAATTGGGATCCAAATGGGAGGGAGACTTTAGTGTAAACTAGTTGGAAGTGTAAAATATTTTTAGTGGATTATAGTCTTGGGAACACCTAATCCACACTCAAATTCAACTTTCATACTATAATAATAGAGGAAATAGGATAAAAAACAATTGAATAAATTCCATAATGACATAGTGATTCACCTCAGATTACACAAAATGGGTTAGTTCCCCATGATCATGTAGATTCAGATATCATGGACTTCATAGGGGTGTGAAAACAAGAATAAATTAAGTGGGAAAAGAATAGTACAATACAAATGAATAAATGAAAATAATGATAAATTTTTTTAAAATTAAATTTTGTAATGAAATTATAGAACGACACGACTAGTATCAGTTGTTGCTAAATCATTATAATTAGGGAAGAGGGGAAATATTTATAAATATTGGACTTATTATTCCTCACATTTAGTACATAATTGAGTCTATATAATCCATTATCCAACTAGATGAGTTTGATGTGTCATATATTCAATGGTTTTGATAAATTTTTTTGAGAGAAATTTCATCAATGTTATATTTCATAAATCATCAAGAATATTCTGAGAAGAAATGGTCTTGTTCATTATGGATTATGGGAAATTCATGAATTTTCCTAAAATGAAATTCTTCATTGATTTATGGATTTTCATGTGCTATCAAGTGGGAGCCTTCAACTGGGTCTGTTTTAAAATAACCAATAGATGGTTTCCAAAATTTGGATCTGATTGAGTTATTGTATGAAATTATAATTTAGTATATTTGAAATCTATTGTATTAACAATTGGTTTAGCTCGGTATTTGAATTTTTTTATGATTTTTTACCATCGCCACATGTTCACTCTCATACATACTCATAGTCACAACAATGGGATACATTGAGGTCTCTCCGGTATTCAGAATACAAATAGTAGGAAAAATCACAAATAATAGACACTTGAATTCAGGAAAATATTTTTTGAAACTTCATTGGGTTTCGATTCATCCACAGTTTGAGTTTAGGTGGATTTTACTATAGTAAATCATTTGGTTTCCACATTGATCTCCTTCTTGATCAGCATTAATTAGTAAGGTGTAAAGTTCATCTTTTAGCTTAAATAGGTGGGTGGTTCCATAGTTAATCTAATTAAAAATTATCCTTCATGAAGGTTCCATATTCGAAAAAATATATAGATCCCAACATCAACAAATTACCTGAACCGATCTTAATCAGCATGAATTCGTTAGTGGCATCAATGTTAGTAGTATCTTCTACGGAAACCTCCAATTCTAGTTTAGTTTTTTTCCATGTTGGAGGTCTTCTCATCTAAAAGCATGTTTTTGTTTCATTATCCATAGTGTTAGCTGATTTGATTTAGGTTTCTTCATCAGCACTTAGCTAACCTCAAACATATGATGGGGTAGCTTTGACTTTGGTTACTCTTTATAGAGTGTATAGGGTGTCATAGAATCGGTTGAATCCTCCATTGAAGGAAAATAGTAATGGTTTCTCATACATTTTAACTTAAGATAATAGGAACATGGTTTATGAAGTTAAGATGAATATGTATAATGTTTATTTATCACTTTTTTCCACTTATTTGATCGTGTGAGGTAGTGTAGTATGTGCAGTTACTATTTTTACCGTGATGCAGTGGTCACTTGTAATCTTTTTCCAATGAATGGTCACTTTAATTTATCATGTTATGTCATGGAGGGAATGGTACCTTATATTTTCATCATGTTATTTGTTAGAAGGAATGGTCCCTTCGGTGATTGTGCTTCCCTCAGGTATTAACTTACTCCTACGTTCCTATAAAAAATCACCTTGAAGTGTATATTTTTTTATTTTTTTTTAAGAAATGAAAAACTATAATAATTAAAAGTTTAAGACTTTAAAATATTTCATTCCCAATTAATTTCAAATCCATAATCTAATTAAAAATCATTATTTTCATATCAAAAAATTTTCATTTTTTAAAAATGATTTTTTACCAATATAAAAATTGAAATTCAGAAAAAACTTCTGTATATATTTTAAATTAATTCAAAAATGTTTGAAATAATTAAAACAGAAAATAATTTCATTTAATTATTTAATTCTATATTAAATATTTAAATTTTAAAATTCAAATTTGAAAATAAGTTTCAATTTCTATAATATGGATTCTTCACTAACCACAAAAATTAGTAAATCATTAAAATTCAATAATTTGAGCCAATTATCAACTCATTAAAGAATTCAAAAATCATATAGATAAATAATTTAACTTGGATTTGGAATAAATGAAGGGTATTTTCAAATAAAATCTGGCAATTGTTTTTTGAAATTTTAAACTCACTCCTCCCCCCACCTCATGAATTTATGCACTTCCTATAAATTTTATCATTGAATTCAGTTTCTTAAAATAATGAAAAATAAAAAATTCCTCCAACATGGATGTAAGTTTACAAAAATAATAAATGAATTAAAACATGAATTCATACAATGTTCAAATTATCATGCGACTTTGGTGATTTCAATTAACTCCTCACTTCAATCCAATAAATTTTTAATGTCTATGAGTGGATGAAATTATATTTAATTGGAATTAAAATTTTAACAAGAATCACCATCATCAATATCTCATTCTAAATATTGTTTATCCAAAATTTATTTTTAAATATCATTGATACATCCTAATTTAATTTTTTATAAATTAGTTACCCCTTCATGGGTTCAATATCCCCCTCACCAGAATAAAACCATTTTTGAAAAATAATAAATATATTTTATTTTTATTCCATTTTTTATTTTCCCTATCCATGTATGTGTGCAGAACTTTTTGAAATAAGTTATTGAATATTTACAAAGGTATACTCACACACACATCAACACTCTCTTATATATTCCCTATGGGATCCAAAATGCCTATTCTTTCCAGGTTCAAGGGTTTTATTTGAAAGGATTTTTTAGGGAGGCTCATAGTGGTGTAATTAAATAACAAATTCCAGGAAACTTGAGATTGATTTTGAAATATAAATGACCACATTATATATTTTTGATTCCTGAAAATCATTTTTAGTCAAACACTCTTTCCTAGTACAAACACCAAATTTCTATGAAAATACTGAAAAATTTCAATCAAAAATTATCTATGTTTCTCAATTTTAGTGCCAATGAATTTCACAATGTTTAATGGTATTTTAAACCTAAAAAGGGAAGAAATGAGTTTCAATAAAAAAAGTATAAATAAAAACAAAAACTATTCACAATATATGTATGGTATTTATGGAATAATTTTTTATTATATAGGTGTTTTTCCTATATATATATAAAGAATTACTAGAAATGTTCAAAATAGAGTAATTAGCTATTTTTATTTATAAGTTCTAATACATTAAATAAAAATAATTTATATAAATAAATTTTTTGAGTTACCTCTACCACACGTACCAGTGACACTCCCCTTTATGGTTTTCATAATCCAATTTTCTTTTCAATTAAATATATAAAATTAATTATTGTTGTCAACAAAAAGTGATGAGGAAAGAAATAAACCAATTCTAATTGTATAGTAGGTTTGAAAAAATCTATTATCTAGTGTGTTATGTATTTCCCTTAGCTAGGATCCTATGTATTTCCAAAATAGATATAAATTGTAAAAAATCATTTCAAACATTAAAAATTATATTAACAATTAAAATAATAAATAAGAAAGAAAATATAAGAGGGTCCTAGGTTTTCACCTCCTATGAGGGGACATAATTAGTTTGTCCAAAGTTGGATTGTCTGGTGGTCATCCAAAATCTATAGGAGGATGAATTTTAGATGATTATGACCACCATATTCTTATTATTCCAATGTTGGATAGTTTTACTTCTTCTTCGAGGTCCCCATTGATATAGTTATTTAGGTACACTCCCTCATAATTGGGGTGTGTACTATTAAATGGGGGTGGAATAATAATATATGGGGTGACCTTGTTCTCTCCCATAGACAAATAAATTACTTCCTCCTTATCCAGTGGTATCCCAATTGATGCTTCTTGGTCGTATTAAAATAAGTGTGGGTTTTTTTAAAAATAAAATTATATAAAATTAATATATTTTCAATTTAGATAGAAATATACCCCTTTATATGTAGTATATTTTAATTTTTTTTCTTCATGAGAATATACCGAGAACACTTCTGATACTATATCTGTTATCATATAGTACTTAATCTAGAGTTTAGGGAGTAGTTTCTTCTATATATTTCTTATAGAGTGTTCATCTTGAGCCACATTGTGGGTGTAATTGTCTTTTTTTTGTAGGTTGGTTACCTTAATTATTTTATCATACTAATTATTCATCTCATCAATTTCTAGATCTACATTCTCTTTAAATAGAGCTTCCTCAGGTTCTACTTAAGCCTCATCTAGGATGGTAATCATTTGTTCCATGTATTTAAAATATTAACTAGGCATATTAAAAGATATTTAAATTTTCAAAAAGTTGTAATGAAATAAATCTAATTTACCAGCATCTCCCTTTTCAAGTTAAACATATAGGTCATTCTCATAGTGTAACATAACATTGATGTTTTTTTATATAGATATTGGAAGAAATAGAGTTTTTAGATTCCCTCCAAAGATAGAATCATCCACATTAACATTATCTTCCAGGTGCGGTAACAATTTTTGTTTTTCATATATAATATAAATGAGGACAATAGAAAGTAGATTTCCAAAAAAATTAGAGAAATAGATGTTAAAAAATGAGACTCCATGAATAATATCATCATGTAGTTTCTTTGTATGGTATAATATATCTAAGAATAAATGTTCTATATTATACATTAGAAGTTATTATGATTCTAAAAACTCAACCTACCCTTCTTTAATTTCATCATTGGAAATTAACATGAGGCTTAACTCTTCAAATTCTTGTTATTTCCTTTTTTTCCACCAGATCTAAAGGAGAATTGGATTTTTCATCTTGCATTTTTCTTAATTACATCAGTATTTTATTTTTTTCTTTCAAGTTTTTTTTCCTTTTGAAATACTCTTATATAGGATCATCCATAATTTTATAGTGAGAGGTTATATATTATTAATGGTAGTAAAGTCTATTCATTTAGGAGCATCTATCCTCCCACCCATTTATATATGACAAAGGATTCTCTTATTTGTATGGGACATGGAAATTCACCTACAATGGTTAATATGGGGTTTTGAACAAGGAATATAGGTTAGTATTCATTAATTAATGGTACAAATATAATACATAACCCATATTAAGGAAAACAATATAAGAAAAAAAGAAAATTGTATAAAACTAATTATAGTTCTCTTAAAGATTGAGAACTCTTGACCCCCACTGCCTAAAAATGGTGCCTTGTTTTATTAAATGATTTCCATGGGATAGTTCCAAATATAATTTGTAAACCCTCTTAATGTAGCCTGGTGGAAGACTTCAATTATCTCTTAAGGAGTTGGGTTTGGGTGTTTCATTATCCCATCACATAGGTATTTTTTTCATTCTCTTATTTTTTAATGAAACTAGATATGTTATTTGTTTTTTTATTGAATTTAATCATAGGAAAAAGTGGATATGTATATTAACATAAAATGAAGGAATGAAATGAAAATTGTCCAAATTATGAATTCCATTAGGATCCATCATTATTTTTATCCAAATCATTAAATTCAATGAGAATGTTCAATTTAATTCACTTACCCACACAAAACTATTTTAAATTATATGGAAGCAATAATCCACTTGAGAGATCCTCTAATATATAGTAACTCCATTTATTTTTCTAGGTGAATGGGTAAGATCATTCCTCAATCGATTGAATGAACTTAATCACACACCTAGAAGTAATTACATATAATTATTCCTTTAAAACCACACAACTCCACTAGTATGAACTATGAACCAATTGGGAGGAGGAATCTGGGGTGAAATAGTTTCATGAGTAATAGAATAAATAGATTATAGAGTCAAAATCACATCCTCTATACTCCACTTCCACTATCAAAGTAGAATCGGAGAGGAATAAATTGACAAATAAATTCATAAATTCAAGAAATCATTCATGATTCCACTATGAACCTCAAAATGGGTTAATTCTGGGTGATCATGTAAATTCAGATCTATGGAATGTCACAAGGTTTAGAAAAAATGAATAAATTATACAAGAAAATAACGGCATAGTACGGATGAACAAATGAACATAATAAGAATTTTTATTTTAATGAAATTGTAATAAAGTATAGAAGAGTATATAAGTGTTTTGAATATAAAATATAATTTTATATTGTGAAGAGGGAATATATTTATAGATATTAGCCCTTTTCAAACTCACTTTTAGTGGAGCACTGAGTCTTATCTAAAAATTCCTCAATTAGATGAATTCCACATGTCGTATCTTCAAAGGCTGCAATCAATTCTGTTAAGAGAAAGTTTTTCTACAATGCTGTCAATATGTATTCTAGAATATTCGTAGAATAAAGTTTTTCATTATTCTTGACTCAATGAGAATTTTTATAATTTTACATGAATTAAATACATAATTACTTTTTAAATTTTCATATAATGGAAGTTGTGCATAGTCATCATGGCATGTTCAGAATTTGGCTGGAGAAGGTTATCAAATTTTGCCTCTGAGAGTCATTGGGTTTTAAATTCAAATTCGGAATCTTAAAAGTCCCTAGGATTCAAAAAATATTCATCTTGTTAATTTAAATTGTTATGGAATTTGGATGATCAGCTAATGTGCACACCCATGCAGACTCACAACCACAACAATGGGGGACATTACGGTCTTTACGATCTTTAGAATACATACATTGCGATATTATCACATCTAGTAAACAACTTATTTAGATAAATTATTTAAATAATATTCATTGGGTGTATCTTTTTTTATAGCTCAGGTTAAGGGGTTAATCATCTATTAATTTATATTTTTTGTGTCATCCCCCATCATTCTGGGTTTTCATCATTGGTTCATAAACATTGGGTTCCAACTGGAATATGAGGTGTGGATCAATGGATTTTCTTCTCAGGATTCAGTCTTCATGGGGGATCCAGGTTATATGAGCATCATATATCCCAACATAAATAGTTGAAACAATCTAGTATTCATTGGATTTGATTCTTCAATACTGCTTGTTTTGATAATTTCTTCTTTGGTCAACTCAAGATTTTTTTTGGTTTTATGTATGTGGAATGTCTTTTACCTTGTAGGCAAGCTTTGTGTTATTCAACCATTGGACAAGATGGTTTGATTTAGGTATATTCTACAAAACTAAACAGACTCTATAGTATGCTATAATAGATTCATCTATGGTTCCGTGAATAAGTGGTAAGTTGAGTTATTACATGTCATCACTTAAGTTACTATGGGTCACAATGAAGTAGTTGTGATCAGTATTGTGACTGTGAGATTGTGATCACTTATAAAATTTTTCCATTATTGGGTCACTTCAATTTATCATGGGGTCAGCTAGAAGGTATGGTCACTAGTATTTTTATCATGTGGTTATTTGGTGGGATCAATCACTTAAGTGACCATGCTAACTTGATGTGTTCACTTCCTTATACTTTTCTATAGAAAAATTGACATTTCAATTCATATTTTTCCTATTTAAATTATAAAAATAATAAAAATCATAATTTTCATAATTTTCATCCTATGAACAATTTGATTAGAAATTAATTTTAAATCCATCAACCAAATCAAAAATAAATTTTTAAAATAAAAAAAATCAATATTTAAAAAAGATTTTTGTTTCCAAAAAATAATATAAAATTCACAAAACAAAATAAATGCATGGATATTTGTTTAATTAAAAAAATTAAAATAATGAAAACTAAAAAATTAATCCATTTAAGGATTTAATTCCATACTGAATATATATAGTTTTAAATTAATGTTTAAAAATTAATTTAAATATGATTTATATGACTTATTTAATAACATTAAAAAGTAATAAATCATTTAAAATCATTTGTTTGAGCTAATTGTAAGTTTTATCTAGAAATCAGAAAAAATCAATAATTTAAACTGGATTTTCATTAAATTATGGGTATTTGAAATGAATAAAAAAAATTATAATTTTAATCACACATCATGTGGTCACACCATGATATTAGATACCTATGTGAATAATGGATATTTTATGTTCTTATTCATAAGGATGAATGACATGTGATGTATTCATTGATTAGATCAATATTTTCTCAATGAATCATAAATATATTAGTTGGTTATATGGGATTGAGATGATTGATGTCCCATGGTATCTTGATGTCTTGTTCAATGGGAAAATATTTTAATCCAAGATTTTATATAATTTCAACTTTTAGACATTGGTATAGATATACTTGTGTTTTATAGGGATCACACTAAATCATTTTATAGATTTAATATAATTCACTAATTTCAATAGCCTGCTCTTTTCTCATATATATGGATCCAGTTATTTGAATTTTTTTAAATCTATATATTCTTAGGGGGCCCCACTTTGTGGTTTACTGAATTGGGATTGAGTTTGACTCATAGAGTTACTCTAAATGTGTTTTAGAGTTAATCGAAAATTATTTTAGATTAGTAGTCACATGGTATTGCATATGATATAATATAATTTAATGTTATTGTACTATTTTAAAATTTATTTTCCAAGATATGAAAATTATTTTTTGATATTTTTTCACAAGATATATTATACGATTGTATATAAGGTGAATTGGAACAATGTCTATTAAGGTTTTTTGTAAGTGGGTGATTTATAGGAATATGTCAGAATGATTTATATATATATATATGATAAATATAAATAGTTTTGTGTGTGTGTAAAACATGTATACTTACATACATGAAAATTCATTGGGTATTTTATTCATGTGATCGACACACAAATTATTCACCATTGAGGCTATCATTAAAACAATCCTTTTATAAGATAAAACTAATTGGAGTTAAATTCATTCATTCATATGTTTCATGAATTATTTGAGGCACTAATACATGAATTATAAAGGTATAAATTAATATATACACCACCATGGAGTATCCATGGGTTATATATAAACCATACTTCTATATGATAGAATTTGTTTGTGTATTAATATCTTCTTCCATAGATAAGACTTCCCAAGTCTTATAGCTCTCTTCATCATCATTCTTCAAAAATATGGTGTTTTCACATCTAGAACAGAAGGATAGATCCCTCTCATGTAATGAGAGATTCAGTTTTCCATATAGATACACCATAGGGGGTCGATTTTCTTACAACATAGTGATCTTTATTAAACTCATGCATTGATGTTTGAAGATGTTATAAATTATCTATGATATATTGTACTCCTATTTATAGTATCTCAAAATTTCAGTATTTTATAAATATTATCATATTTACTACATAGGAGATCATCAAATAAGGGATTAAATCATTTCCACTACTTCTAATAATTTCAATTATACTCTGAAAATACCAATTAAATATAATTATCCATTCAAGAAAAACACGGGTTCTCCTTCTATATTTTTAGAATTATACAATTTTATGATAAATATATTATACCCATGGATTGACCATGAATTGGCCTACCATTATTTTATGATTTATTACTTAAATAAAAAATGAAACAAAACATTAAAATTATCAATTAACCCCTATTGATATATATTTTAACCTAGTATATTTCTACAAAGCCCTGATTAAAGGGATACTCAACCTATAACTATGGAATATAAAAATTTGGATTAATTGATGATATATGGATAACTTATTTATATCAGCATATATGAATGGAACCACATGAAAACTATTATTAAGTGATATAGAATCCATTAAAATTCATTTTTTGGAATTTTTGTAAACCCACTTTTATGGTTGAGTGGAAACCAAACATTCCAACCGTTAAACAAATAGTTAGATCAATACAGTATTAATTTGAATATACAACATCCAAAAAAAATCAAAAATAAAGAAAATTAATATTCAAAAACACATAATGATCCACTCACCCTCACTCCATTTGATGTTGCACACTACCTACATCATTTAGTTGCATGTTATCTAATGTTTCTCCATACATGTGATGAACTAAATAATGCACCGACCCTAGTCACACAGAGTCCTTTCATTATTACATAACATTGGAGTGATCACATGGAATCAAATCCTAAAAGACTGACCAGTTTAGTAGCCTTAGAAGTACTAGATACAAACATAAGTTTTACATTACTTCATGAAATGAAAAAAAACATTGTGTCTCTTTTTCACACATTCATCTCCCTCAGACTATCCCTATAGGTCAGTCAAAATATAATTCTTCGCATCCTGGGAAAAATAATATATAGAAAGGGGTGACCTCAGGTGCTCAGTAAGGACATCAATACATTGGAAACATTCATAAATAAGCATAATCATTTAAGGCAATGTATAATACTAAAAAACAATCCTTTTAAACTTAATATTAGTCATAATAGGGAAAATATAAATCAAATAATTCCATTTACTTATTTCCAAGGATATTATACTAGTTGAATAATCACATGTAATATCAATATCCAATTTCATAATGATGGAATGCATAATGCCGGATATCCTAAATACATAGTCAAGGACTTGGGACAAGAATAAAAAAAATATTTTTCCGAGGCCTTATGCCAAGACACTTGTTTGTCTCATGAGACCCACCGATGCATTATGGAGTAATAGTGGGCTCAACCAATCACTTACTAAGTCCAATGCATTCCTCATATAAAAATTTTAAAACATGACATAAATATTCAATATTAAAACTGGCCTATAAATTGTTAATTATTTGACCATAAATCATGAATGGTATTAAACTAACACATCCATAGTCAAACATATCAAAACAATCAATACAATATGAGAGATAGTATCATAATATATCAATATAGAACAAGTGTAAAATCTATCAAAGGATGTTAACATAGAAGAAATGATAACTATTTTAGTGAAATATATCTTTCTATTTTGAAATTATTTAAAAGTCATATAATTATAAAAGAAAAAAAATATTTTTAAAATATTCTTATAATCTTATAAGGGAAGCTTCTAAGGTGTTATAATGGTGGAAAAGAGCCGCACCCGCCATATAAGTTAAAAAACATTCTTTCCTTAGTTTTGTCAAAAAGGCCGTGAAGGACCTTGTTTGGAAAATGACAGAAGGATTCCTTTATAAACATTTCATAAAAATTCAAAAAAGGGAATAGATGACCTTAACCCATAATAAATGAAATAGTAAAATTATTTTAAAATGCATTTTTAAGAAAAACAGATGTGTATGATAATGTTGTCCCAGTAGATAGTCACATATAAATAAGCTCAGATAATGAAGAGATTGTAGAATTAACCTTTACCTTGTACTTTTCATTAATCGAGGGAAAATTAATCTAATTTATAATATTGAATCCATTTTTATTAAATTATACAAGAACCACATAGATTAATATGATATCTTATATGATCTTCTAATATTTCTTTGTTGATAATATTTCAATAGTATCATTATTTCAGGTGTTAACAGATTCATTTTCCTTTATATGATTGGTAACATAATCCATTTTTGTTATGGATATGACGTAATTGATTCATATCCAAAATGATTTTAAGTTCTAAAACATTATTTTTAATCATAAAGTGAAAATAATTCTTGAATGGTTATGATGGGGAATGAATTTTATCGCATTCAAGGAGACATTAATCCATATGTATGCGCGGGCAGAAATATCATTCTATTTTTTGTGAAATAGAATATAATTGGATGGTATATCATATATAAAGAATCATTATCATGTTATATTTATTATTTACATAATTTATCCTCATTATTATACCCATCCAAATAATGATGTGTTGGAATAACAAACTACGCCACGATGTGGAGATGCTAAGACGTACGTACGCACGTATGGTGACATGTCATTCATAGGATGGATATAATGATGAATATGGTTGTACCATATTTATTATAACATCATTTTATGTATAAGGTACTGGAGTTATTATTTTGGTATGCAAAAAACAAATAAAGGGGACGTGGAAGAAGAAAATAACATTGAAATAGGTGGTGAAATTATTACCTCTTCTTCAAGTGTTTCCTTTTGAGATTATATAAAGGTCTCCTTTGGTTGGATTTATGATAAAATTAAGGCCTCTAGGTAGAATTGGGGGTAGTTGGGAGGATAATTTATTGGGGTTTGGCTGATCCATATGGCTTTGGAGTTTTTATTTTGAGTGAAGGGGATGTACCTTTTTATAAGAGAGGTGAGGGTCACATTTGGAAAAGCTTAAAAATATATTTTATTATACAAACTTATTTAGTTTATAATGGCTCAAAAAGTATTTATTTCAAGGAAAAGCTGGATTTGGATAGAAAACCTCTCAAAAAATAGGTTTTATATCAGTTTAGTTCTCTATATTAACCTTATCTTTTATATTTAACTCTTAGTCAAATAGTTTATCTTTTACCCTGTATTCATGTATTATTATAAAAAATGGTTAATAAATTTACTATAAAAAGACAAGAGAACACCATGTTGTTCATTATTGATATAACTAACCGTATCCTAGTCTTTTATCCAACCCTATGATTTTTAGGAACATTATATCAATTAATAATAAAGTATTTGTTTTAAGAACTCATTTTTGTCAATTTTGACACTATTTGATATTTTGTTTTTGTGAAAGTCATAAAAACTTTATCACTTCAAAAAAAATTATTTAATCAACTATAAAATGTAATATTAACCTATAAAATTCATGTAGTTCATTATAAGTCTCAATTTACACTTATTTGGATATTTATAATATGGATTATTTTAATTGTTCATTAATAAGGTAATTACGACATCATCATTGTATCATAAATAAAATTAATTATTTAATGTATAAAAAAAATAAAACACCATTATTTAGGAAGTATTTTTAGATTTCTAATTAATATTTATAGTCAAATTTATCTTATGTAAAACCTTATATTAAAAATGGTTTAGTTAGTAAACATTGAATTTAACTGTAGAGACACGAAGCTTGACACACATGGACAACACATTACTTTTGGGGAATACTTAATACATAAAAAAATTCAAAACTCAAGGACCGTAATAGTTTAGTGTCTTTGGAAACTCGGAATGTAATCTTCTAATTGTGGTGAAAGATTTTCAACATCTCCCATAAAGATCTTCCCTTTATGTTTTCTTACCTAAAACCTTTCTTTATATCCTAGGGAAAAGAAAACATATAAAGGGTGAGTAAAAATGCTCAGTAAGGGTAAGCATGGAAAAAATAAAACAAACCATATACATTTTAACTTAAAAACATGAACACAATGTTTAAACATCAAGATCTTGAGCAATGAAATAAAACATGGAAATACTTAAGGCATAGATCATAAAGAAACATTAATCCGGATAAAATAGCATGGGAATAAAACTTGTAATTGTGGAAAAACATTATGACTTCCATAGTAGCCAAGGCATTGCTTCCAGGACCATCTTAGTGGACAAAGTCCCTTTCTGAATCGAGTTCACTCCTCATTTCAATCCTGTAACACTGAACTGGATTAACTTACTGTTCCAGCCATGTCTATCTCATGAGATATAAATCTTTACCCAATGAATTGGAGGGTGATTTAGGTCCCACCCATCTCATAATGAAATCATTCTTACTTGTGCCACAAAATAAACTTGAAACATTCATCAAAACCCAAAGAATAAAATGGGTTTCATAAACATCATCCCATCATCACATAATCCATATAAAAAAATGGATATATCAACATAAGAAAAGGGAAACCATGTAAATAATAGGGAAATTATACTTGAAACATACACATATAATGTCATCTTATATGGAAAAATGGTTTTGATAAAACACTTGAAATGAATTTTTGAGGAAAATATCCTTTCTTCTTAAAAATCAATTTCTTTTCACAAAACGTCATGCAATTTAAAAAGAAAGATATTTTTTTGAAAATAGTCATGAAATCTTTTGGAGGAAGATTCATGAAAATAAATCTTTATAAAATCGTAAAAATTCTTTCATGTCGTATAAGTTTAAAAAAACATTCTCCTCTTAATTTTGTCGGAAAAGTCAAAAAGTATCTCGTAATGTAAAAAATATATTCCTTACATATCATGTAGTAAAAGAGAAAATGGGTAAAAAGGACATTAAACATACATAAAAACACATTTAGAAAACTTGTACATGGATGATAACAATAACCCTATAAATTACTTACGAATAAACAATCTCAGATAAGAACGAGATTGGAAAACTTATCCATTATCGTACGTCTGATATGCTTCGTATGTATCCGAACCTCTTGTATAATGATTTAAATAATGTCATTGAATTATTCCAGAATCATATTCATTGTTATTATATCATATATGGTTCACTTATGACTTTATATTACCCATTATTTTGTAAATTAATGTTAAAGTAGCGTTTTGGGTAAAATCATCTTATTTATCGTACGTGTTTGGACTTGTTGTTCTTGATGTTATTATTACTTATATCATGATTTAATTACTTCCAAAATGTAAATCATGATTTATATATCATATAAATTCTTTATATATCCAGCATATACAAGCATTTATAATATTACATAACATATGGAGGTAAGAAATGAAACACACCGTTCATGGAGACGGTAAGCCGTACGTACGCATGAACGCTACTTTCATTTAAATTTCTTAATTTAATGGAATTAAAACATAATGATACATAGTTATATTATACTTCCAGTATAATATCATATATAATATCATTAACCACATCCTTTATACATCCCACATGAGGTATTAACGAATCACATCACTTTGAGGGGGCGGTAGTCCGCACTTCCTCAAGTGAGATTATCGTATTTACCGACTTTGGAAACCGTAAAGGCTTTATATAATTGGGAAGTAAATAAGAATAAGGAAATAATAAACATAATATATATTATATATAAATACAGTGCCATCATAATGGCCACCATGAGAGGCGGTAGGAGAAAATCGAACAATCATCATTTCGTGAGGCGTTAGTTTTCCATCATAGAAACATTATGTTCTTCATCCATTAGATGGAGGTGTGTGTAAGTGTAGTTATAATAATTCTCATAACAACATCATAGTATATTTAGGATATTATTGTTGTTACAAAATAAAGGATTAAAAAGAGTTTAGGGGTTGGAGAAGTAGAATAAAAGAAAACAACTTAAGAGAAACTATTACCTTTAATTTTGGTAACTTCCTTTGGTTTGAACCAAAAGGAATTCTTGGAGAGTATTATACCTAATTTAAGGCTTCAAGGGTGAGGAGAGATATGTAGGGAGCTTAGTTGGGCAGAGTTTGGACGATCCAAAAGGCTTGAGATGTGTAAGTAATTGCATAGAAGTGGTCACCTTTTATAAGGGAGAGGCGGGACTTTTTAGGAAAGTTTGAAAACATTATTTTATTGTAAACTTATCTTCAGTTTCAAGAGGTCCAAACCACATTAATGTAGAAGATAAGATGACTCATATTCGAAATAAAATCATCCAATTGGAATTGGACAGTTTTTGGATGATATTTTAATCATTATAATCTTATTTATTTAAATCATTTATTAATGACGTAAACACTACATCATTATTGTATCATAAATAATTTAATTCATTTGATGTCTAAAAATTATGAAACAAACACCATTATGTAGGGAATCATTTTATATTTACAAAGAATATTTTTAGCAGAAAATATAAGTTATATAACCCCTTATAAAAATTAATTACTAAAAGATTTTTGTTAAAGTCAATTTTGTCTTTACATTAAATTAATTAATCCAAATTGTCATTGTCACTACCAAGTGGCTCATTGGGGTCCCAAAATCGGCCCAAGGATGTCCATGGTCGTCCACTAGTTATCCAATAAGGTTAGGAAAAGTTTCAAGGTAATTTTTAATTATTATAATATTCTTTTAGCATTGAATTACCCTATTTACCTTTAACTGAAGTAAATAAAAATTACCGTAGTTACTATTGATAATATAAAAAAAATAAAAGTAACCTATTAACATAATTTGGACCCACATATTCCAAATCTGGAATCAATTTTTCAAAATTCAAAACACTGAAGTTTTAGAAATAAATTTAAAATTAATCCCGTTGTTAAGCGAATAGGTTTTAAAAGATAAAACATTGCCAAAGATTGAATTGATTTAACCTATGAATTCAATGTAAAATCAATGATAATGACATAAATTATATTAAATGGTAAAAATATATTCTATTTATACTTTAAAACAATTCAATATTATAATTTAACCATATAAATTATTACGATGAAAAAAGTTGTTTTTAATTAAAATATAGCGTGTTTTTACTATTCATTAAAATATGAAAGTTATCAGAATAATATGAAAATTTTATCCAAAGTAAATTTTTATATGCTGATTCCAAAGAAGAACTTTATTTTTTCAAATTTAACTTATAAACATGTAAAAAAATAGATTAAATGTGGGTGCACCATCAAAAGGCGGAAAAACTGTATTTTTTTTAAAATACTTATTTTACCCGAAATTTTTTTTTTCTCATACCATGTTCTATAAAATATGTAAGATGAATAATGATGTTATAAATTTCAAAATTTAGTTAATAATATTCATAACGGCTTGTTCATAATAATATTATAACCATATATCATTGTTTAGTGAAACCCGATATTGCGTACAACACACACTATCGAAGAAGGTCGTGATTGCGTGTAATGCAAGCCAAGTTAGGGTTGCGTATAGTGCAAGACTCCACTGTTGTTGCGTATAATAGAATCCAACCATATTTTATTTATACACTGAATATATATATATATACACTCAATGTTGCGTAGAATAACTTCTATCAAACGAACTTGAAATTGTGTGTAACACGAGTCAAGAATAGTGTTGCGTATAATGCAAGCAAATACGGTGTTGTGTGTAGCGCAATATAATATTGGTGTATCGTATAGCAGAAGATATGAATGAAATTAAAAAGAATGTATCTTATAAAATCTCAGGTTGTTACATTTTACCCCCCTTAAAATGAATTTCGCCCTCGAAATTCGTCGGGGTTATAAATCGTTTACTATTCATAAAAACCCACATCGTAAAAAGGAATACTAAAACTTAATTTTAAAAAATAAAGTTTGAAATGTAACGATTACCCAAATTAACTAATCGCTGGGTTTCCATATAGGAGAAAATAGGTTAAAATATGGATATGGAAGAAAAATCTAACCATCAAGTTCTGATGGAGAGTGGTAGAGAACATGGCTATAAAAAATCCAAAAATCACAAAGCCATAAATTTGTGATGATCTAAGGTACCATCTGATTCATCGGATACAAGAGAACTAGGACAAAATTTTTGTTTTTCAATATCATTTCCCTAAAGTTGATGAATTAAAATAAATACTTACATGATTTTCATACAATCTCATTATTGTTCGTGAATTGAACAATTTCCACTTAATCTCTTAATGAAATGAAGTTGAGTTTGTTATTCGTGAAGCGTTAGCAGATCATGTGATAGAATTATGGGTCATTCCATCTATCTCAAACAAAAGGTAAGAAAAAGTTATCAAAAATACATAAGTCCATCTATAGTGAGATTAATCATATATGGTTCCTAAAATGGACTTATAAATCATATATCATACTTCTTAATATAATAAAACTAGTTTCTACTATAAAGGGACTTCATGAAGTCTAGTGGTAGGCGATAAAGGCATGTCGCATTTCGGTTGTGGGTTCAATTCCCACAGCCTTGTCCGATGCGATAGGGCGTCGCACGTCCCGCAGGTTATCCTTTTCCTAAAACTACATTACTATAACATCCCATCAATAATATCAAAAAAAGTTCTATCCTTAAGCAATAATAACTTATGTCCAACATAATCCATTTCAATCGTTAGGCATATCCATAATATTTCATTCCATTATCATATTATAGTGAAAATGATTACAAGAGATTTCATATAACAGGCATGTTAATACCATCGTTGATCCCCATATATCATAAGATATGTCTTATTGGTCACATTCCAAACGTTATAAGGCCTTAATCATGTATTCTCTTGAAAAATGAATACCCATTGGTTCTTATTGAAAACATGAGTGTTGTCAAAAGTTAACTATTTCCGCATACCAAAACCCCAAAATTCTATATACTCAAACCATGATATAACTATTTCCTTATATTAGTCATGAGATTATGAATACTGTCAAAAATTTCATTTTTCCTTATCCCTTCATTATGCGCATATCATCTTCTTTCCAAAAATATCTCCATCACTTTCCATGGTTCTCGATGCCATATTCTTATTGAAAACCACAATGTACCAATATATAGGTATTCCAATATATCATAAAAGTACCTGAACAACATTATTTTGGAATACCAATACATAAACACTTCAAACCATCCTCTTCAATGATTGTCATGGAATAAGTCCTTACTTGATTTAGATGTAACCTCTTAGGTCAGGGCATTTAGTTGGGTAATTCCCATGTTCTCCACAGATAAGACATTGAACTCCATAACAGTCTATCACTCTATGACCCTTTTCTCCACACAGATAACATTTGTCCCTCAATTTGAGGTATTCTTCAAGGTTCTTCTTCCATTCTTTAGAAATCTCAATCTTCCTTTCTTTATTCTCCTCACTATGTGAACATGCATAAAATTCCATCTTCCTCTTATTTGATGACTTAAGAATACCACTAAATTTCACCTTGTTAATAATATATCGCGATGACTGATTCAGCATAATCACAATATCTTTCTCTCTAGGAATTACCCAATTTCGTTGCTAATAGTCACCAATTTGTCCATTGGATTCAATGTTAACCGAATTCCTTCTGGTTCCCTCCATTGACTAAAACATAAAAAGAATTCAATGAGAGAAAAAAATCATCATAGGGAAAACAGCATAATAAAGGGGTAGTACCTTCAATATCTAACAGCTTAGGTTTAATTGTAAGATCATTAGAGAAATTCTAGGACTATAACCTATACGTATACTTAACCTTAGGGAAATCCCTAGACATACCTTAGAAATATCTCTAGGGATCTCACTAAAGTTCTCGCATCCTAGTTTCCAAAGGATGACTAAACATTCCTCTGATACCAACTGTAGAGACCTGAAGCTTGATGTACATAGACAATACATTACTTTTCCGGAATACTTAATACATAACAAAATTCAAAACTCAAGGACTGTAATAGTTTAGTGTCTTTGGAAACTCAGAACGTAATCTTCTCATCGTGGTGAAAGATCTTCAACATCTCCCATAATGATCTTCCCCTAATGTTTTCTTACCTAAAACCTTTATTTATATCCTAGGGAAAAGAAAACATATAAAGGGTGAGATCAAATTCTCAATAAGGGTAAGCATGGATAAAATAAAACAAACCATATACATTTGAACTTAAAAACATGAACACGCTGTTTAAACATCAAGATATTGAGAAATGAAAAAAACATGGAAATATGTAAGTCATAGATCATAAAGAAACAATAATCCTGATAAAATATCATGGGAATAAAACTTGTAATTTTGGAAAAACATTATGATTTCCATAGTAGCCAAGGCATTGCTGCCAGGACCATCTTAGTGGACAAAGTCCCTTTCGGAATCGAGTTCACTCCTTGTTTTAGTCCAGTAACACTGAACCGGATTAAATTACCATTCCATCCATGTCTATCACATGAGATATAAATCTTTACCCAATGAATTAGAGGGAGATATTGGTCCCACCCATCTCAAAATGTAATCATTCTTACTTGTGCCAAAAAATAAACATGAAACATTCATCATAACCCAAATAATAAAATGGGTTTCATAAACATCATCCCATCATCACATAATCCTTATAAAACAAATGGATATATCAACATAAGAAAAGTTAAACCATGTAAATCATAGGGACATTATAATTGAAACATACACATATAATGTCATCATAGATGGAAAAATGGTTTTGATAAAACACTTGAAATGAATTTTTGAGGAAAATATCTTTTCTTCTTCAAAATCAATTTATTTTCACAAAACGTCATATAAATTTAAATTAAAGAGATTTTTTTGAAAATAGCTAAGAAATATTTTGGAGGAAGCTTCATGAAAATATGGCTTTTCAAAACCGTAAAAATCCTTTCATGCCGTATAAGTTAAAAAACATTCTCCTCATACTTTTGTCGGAAAAGTCAAAAAGTACCTCGTAACGTAAAAAAAAGATTCCTTACATAACATGTAGTAAAAGACAAACTGGGTAAAAAGGACATTAAAAATACATAAAAACACTTTTATAAAACATTGACTTGGATGATAACAATAAACCCAGTAATTACTTACGAATAAACAATCTCGGATAAGAATGATATTGGAAAAGTTATCCCTTATCGTACGTCTGATATGCATCGTATGTATCCGAAACTCCTGTATAATGATTTAAATAATTTAATTGACCTATTACAGAATCATATTCATTGTTATGATATCATATATGGTTCACTTATGACTTTATATTACCCATTATTTTTTAAATTAATGTTAAAGTAGCGTTTTGGGTAAAATCATCTTATTTATCGTACGTGTTTGGACTTGTTGTTATTGATGTTATTATTACTTATATCATGATTTACTTACTTCCAAAATTTTAATCATGATTTATATATCATATACATTCATTATATATCCAGCATATACAATCATTTATAATAGTACATAACATATGGAGGTAAGAAATGAAACGCACCGTTCATGGAGACGGTAAGCCGTACGTACGCATGAACGCTACTTTCTTTTCTATTTCTTATTTTAATGGAATTAAAATATAATGATACATAGGTATATTATAATTCCAGTATAATATCATATATAATATCATTAACCACATCCTTTATACATCCCACATAAGGTATTAATGAATCACATCACTTTGAGGGGGCGGTAATCCGCATTTCCTCAATTGAGATTATCATATTTACCGACTATGGAAAACGTAAAGGCTTGATATAATTGGGAAGTAAAGAAGCATAAGGAAATAATAAACATAATATATATTATATATAAATACAGTGCCATCATAATGGCCAGCATGAGAGGCGGTAGGAGAAAATCGAACAATCATCGTTTCGTGAGGCGTTAGTTTTCCATCACAGAAACATTATGTTCTTCATCCATTAGGTGGAAGTGTGTGTAAGTTTAGTTTGAATCCTTCTCATAAAAAAATCCTAGTATATTTAGGATATTGTTTTTTTACAAAATAAAGGATTAAAAAGAGTTTAGGGGTTGGAGAAGTAGGAAAAAAAACTTAAGAGAAACTGTTAACTTTAATTTTGGTAACTTCCTTTGGTTTGAACCAAAAGGAATTCTTGGAGAGTCTTCTTACTAATGTAAGGCTTCAAGGGGGAGTAGAGGTATGTATAGTTATTAATTGGGTAGAGTTTGGATGAGCCAAAAGGCTTGAGAGGTGTGAGGAATTGCATAGAAGTGGTCTCCTTTTATAAGGGAGAGGAGGGGCTCTTTAGGATAGTGTGAAAACATTATTTTATTATAAACTTATCTTCGGTTTCAAAAGGTCCAAAACACATTAATGTGGAAGATAATATGACACATATTTGAAATAAAATCATCCAATTAGAATTGTACAGTTTTGGATGATATTTTATTCATTATAATCTTATTTATTTAAATCATTTATTAATGAGGTAAACACTACATCATTATTGTGTCATAAATAATTTAATTCATTTGATGTCTAAAAATTATGAAAAAAATACCATGATGTATGGAATATTTTTATATTTCCAAGTAATATTTATAGTCTAAACTATAACTTATATAACCTCTTATAAAAATTAATTACTAAGAGATTTTTGTTAAAGTCAATTTTGTCTTTATATTAAATTAATTAATCAAAATTGTCATTTTCACTACCAAGTGGCTCATTGGGGTCCCAAAATCGGTCCAAGGATGCCCATGGTCGGCCAATACTCATCCAATAAGGTTAGTACAAGTGTCATGGTAATTTTTAATTATTATAATATTCTTTTAACCTTGAATTACCATATTTACCTTTAACCGCAGTAAAGAAAAATTATCGTAGTTACTATTCATAATAAAAAAAATAAAAGTAACCTATTAACATAATTTGGACCCACTGATTCCAAATATGGAATCCATTTTTAAAAATTCAAAACACTGAAGTTTCAGTAATTAATTTAAAATTAATCCCGTTGTTAAGAGAATAGGTTTTAAAAGTTAAAACATTGCCAAAGATTGAATTGATTTAACCCATGAATTCAATGTAAAATCAATGATAATGACATACATTATATTAAATGGTAAAAATATATTCTATTTATACTTTAAAACCATTCAATTTTATAATTTAACCATATAAATTATTACTATGAAAAAATTTGTTTTTAATTAAAATATAACATGTTTTTACTATTCATTAAAATATGAAAGTTATCAGAATAATATGAAAATTCTATCCAAAGTAAATTTTTATATCCTGATTCCAAAGAAAAATTTTATTTTTTCAAATTGAACTTATAAAAATGTCAAAAACTAGATTTAATGTGGGTGTCCCATCAAAAGGCGGCAAAACTGCATTTTTTGTATAATACTTATTTTACCCGAAAAATTTATTTTGTTCTCATACCATGTTCTAGAAAATATGTAAGATGAATAATAATGTTATAAAATTCAAAATTTAGTTAATATTATTCATAACGGCTAGTTCATAATAATATTATAACCATATATCATTGTTTAGTGAAACCCGATATTGCGTACAACACACGCTATCGAAGAAGGTCACGATTTCATGTAATGCAAGACAAGTTAGGGTTGCGTGTAGTACAAGACTCCATTTTTGCTGTGTATAATAGAATCCAACCATATTTTATTTATACATTGAATATATATATATACACTCAATTTTGCGTGGAATAACTTCTATCAAACGAACTTGAAATTGTGTGTAACACGAGCCAATAATAGTGTTGCGTATACTGCAAGCTAATACGGTGTTGTGTATAGCGCAAGATAATTTTGGTGTACCGTACAACCGAAGATATGAATAAAATTAAAAAATAATATATCTTATAAAATCTCGGGTTGTTACATTAACACTTTTAAATCTTACTTAAATAAGATAATAATAAAGGTGTTAATATAATCCAAATGGACCAAAATGATCATATTTTATTCATAAGGTTTATTTTGGTCGGAATACCCTTATCCAATAGAATTAGGAAATGTGTTAGGGTAATTATAATATCATTTTTACCTTCAATTACCCTATTTACTTTTAACTATGGTCAATAAAAGTCAAAAGTTACTATTCAGAAAAAATTGCATTCATCTTATCAAAGCAAATTTTACAAACTGATGTCAACTGTGTCTCTTCGATTTTTTAAATTGAATTCATAAAATTGGAAAAATTACGTTTCGGTAAAAGACGGTAAAAAGGTCAATAAAATTTTATATATCTAATATAATTATAAAATGACTCCAATGAATTACATTGAACATATATAGGTATTGGGTATCTATTTTTACCTAAAATAAATTTAAATAAAATAAATAATTATTTAAATAAAAATTTAGTTTTAAATAATAACGCTGTGTTTTCACTATTCATCAAAAAATTGAATGTTTTTAAAATGATACAAAAAATTTACCCTAAGAAACTTTTGATATTCCAAATCCAAAAATGATGTCTGTTTTGATAAATAAAAATTATAAAATTTCCAAAAGTGGGAATTACTATTCATAACGGCTAGTTTGATTTGTCGTGGTGTGTTAGAACCTAAAGTTGCATATAATGAAAGATATTGTATTATTCAATGAGATGAGTTCCATGGATTCTTGGGGTGTTACATTCTTCTCTCCTTCAAATAATTTCTTCCTCAAAATTTCTAGAATATTACATCTTAAAAATATTTGGGTGGTTCGTCATCATAAGTTCCCCGGGTTCCCATCTTGCCTCTTCCATCTTATGGTTTCCCCATAGAACATTTACCAGACGAGTTTTCGGGTTTCTCATCACATTCTATCTGGTATCAATAATCTTGACAAGCTCTTCACAATAAGACAGATCGGGTTTTAGTTCTATTTCCCCATAGGTGAGTATACGCATTGAGTTAGGCATGTATTTACTCAACAGTTATATGTGGAACATGTCATGAACTTTGGAGAGTCATGGTGTCATTTCCAAATGATAAGACAAAACTCTAATAGGGTCTAGAATTTCAAATGGTCCAATGTACCTGGGACATAATTTTCTCTTATTACCGAATCGTACAACACCCTTCCATTGAGACACCTTCATGAAAACATGGTCTCTTAATTGAAATACCAAATACTTCATTCAGTTATCGACATAGAACTTTTTCTTACTTTGAGGTTCTTTGATGTGAGTTTGAATAACCTTAACCTTTTCCATTGTTTCCTTAACAAGTTTTGGGCCTATGAGATTTCTTTCAGCAACATCATGTCAACAAGTTGGTGTGTGACATCTCTTTACATATAATGCTTCATATGGTTCCATCTGAATAGTTGAATGGAATATATTGTTATATGAAAATTATACCATAGGTAAATATTGATCCCACATACCTTCAAAGTCATGGGAGAAAGATCTCAACATGTCTTCAATGGTATGAATAGTCCGTTCTGATTTTCCATAAATTTGAGTGTGGTAGGCAGTGCTCAAAAAAATTTCAGTATCTAGAGATTTCTAAAGACTTTTCCTGAATCATGATGTGAAATGGGGATCATGGTTAGAAACAATTGATAGGGGTACACCATGATGTCTTACAACTTCATTAATATATAGTATTGCTAAAAGTTCAAGTGGTAAATCTTATCTTAAAGCATGAAAATGTGCTGACTTGGTAAGAAGATCAATAATGACCCATATTGAATTTTTTCTTTCTAAGAGTTATAGGTATCCCCTGGAGGAATTCCAAAATAATATCATCCCATTTACACTCAGTTATGGAAAGAGGTTGCATGAATCCTCTAGGGTGTTTTCTTCCAAAATTCACCTGTTGAAAAACCATACATCGTTACACATAATCACCGATATCCCTCTTCATGTTTTCCCACCAAAAATGTTCCTTTAGATCATTATACATATTAGTGATACCAGGGTGTATAATGAAATTAGAGAATTTAGCATTATCTATAAATTCCCTTTTTAGATTAGGAATGATAGGATCAAAAATTCTCTTCCCAAATTTCAAAATTCTATCTTCATATACGAAGTCAATCAATCTCCCATCATTCACAACCTTAATTTTCTTTTTAAACACATCATCATCAGTCTAAGAACTTATTATCCTTTTTAATAAAGTTGGAAGGGAAACCATTATAAAAGGTATTGATATTTCACATTCCATAATTTTTCTCATATCCATCATTACTAGATCCATGAACATAGAATCCCATTCAACTCTCATCTTGTTCAAAAATCCATGATTCTTTCTTCTCAAAGCTTCATCCACCTTATTTTTCATCCCCGTGTGTTATTTTATAGTGAAATCATAATCTTTGAGTAGTTAAAGCATTTTCATTGCCTCATGTTGAGTTCATTCTGTGATAAAATATACCACAAACTCTTGTGATCGGTATATATCTCACATTTTTTACCATAGACATAGTTTCTCTATATCTTCGAAGAAAATATTACACATGTAAACTCAAGATCATGAGTAGGATAGTTTTTTTCATGAATTATTAGCTGTCATGATGCATAGGAAATAACCCTATCATTCTACATAAGGACACAACCAATTCCTTTCTTTGATACATCGCTATAAATAAAAAACCCATCATTACCATATTTTACAATCAATATAAGAGCATTGACTAATATTCTCTTCAGTTCTTCAAAAAATTCTTCACACTTTTTATCCAAAAAAATTTCACCTCTTTGCGTGTGAACTTTGTTAATGGGTTAGCCAATCAAGAAAAATCTTGGACAAAACGTGGAAAATAACATGATAAACCCATAAAACTGTGTACCTCAGTTATACTCGTCAGTGATGGACATTATCGTATTTCTCTTATCTTGGAAGGATCAACATAGATTCCATTCATAGAGACAATATGGACAATAAAAGAAATCTATTGAATCCATAATTAAAACATACTAAACTTCTCATATAATTCAGTTCCTCTAAGAGTCTTTAGAATAGTGCACAAGTGATTTTCAAGATCTTTATAGATTTTGCTGTAAAACAAGATATTGTCAATAAATACCACTACAATTTCATTCAGATATTCCTTGAAATATATATTCATTATATCCATGAAAATAGAGGGTTCATTAGTCAGTGAAAAAGGCATTACTGTAAACTCATAATTACCATACCTAGTACGAAATGCTTTTTTCGGAATGTATTCCTTTTTCACACACAACTGATGATATCCAGATCGAAGGTTACTATTTGAAAAATATTGAGCTCCATGAAGTTGATCAAATAAATCATCAATAAGAGGTAGGGGATGCTTGTTCTTTATTGTTATTGCATTCATCTCCCTATAGTCAACGCACATCATCATAGATCCATCTTTCATCTAAACCGAAGGAACCTGGGCTCCCCATTGTGAAACACTAGTGTTAATAAATCCTTTATTACTGAATTACTATATTTGTTTCTTTAGTTCCACTAATTCAACATTGGCCATTTTATAAGGGCTGTTCTGTATGGGCCTTGAATGAGGAATTAAATCAATGGAAAACTCAATTTCACATTATGGAGGATGTCCAGGTAAATCCTCTGGAAACACATCCACATTTTCTTGCACAATAGGTACATCATCTATTTGAACATTCCATTCCTCACCCACATTTATTTCATTATCTTCCTTCCTAATAATTGAATTTAGTATCCCTATAGGGGGTGGATCTATATAAGAATCATATGGTGACGTTTCTTCTCTAAAGATAAGGTACTATTTATTGTCATCAAAAATTGTAACCTCCTTCTTCTTATAATAAATTCTCACATCATGGTCCGAAATCCAATCCATACTGAGGATTATATCAAATTAAATCATGGGTATGATTATGACATCTGCAGATAAAGAACATTTTTTTTCCCAAATTGTGACTGATTCACAAAACATCATTGCAATGATACATCCCTTAGGAGTATTTACTGGAAACTTCCTTGTGAAATCAAATTGGAAATGCCTAATTTTCTTAGAAAACTGGGATGACATTAAACAATGAGATGATCTAGAATCAAATAAAGCATTTTCTAAACAGGAGGAAACAATTAAATTACCTACCACCACATCATTAAGAGTTACAACCTCAACAGTAGTGATCACATAATATTTTCCATTCACACTTGTCCTTTCTGAGTTATGTTTCCTTGGCTCTTATGACATTCATTTTCATAATTCCCCATTTATCTAAAGTTGTAGCATTCAACATTTACATGGACATTCTTTCCCTTGTAATAACAAACTTGGTGGCCATTTTCACCACACATATAGCAGACTCCCTTTCCCTTTAGGAAATTATTTGTCTCTTTCTTCTCAAATTTACTGCATGATTGAAATTCAAGTTTTTCCTTCTTCTCTTTATTTCCATTTCCAGAGTGTTCAACAGATCTCTTCTTCTCTTGCTTTGATTTAAAGTTGTAAGACATAGAGAAGTCCTTTTCTATCTTGATAGCACATGAGAAAATATCTTCGTATGATGAGAATGATTGTGAGATAAATTATCAAAGGAGAAATGGTTTTAACCCATCAAAGAATTGATCAATATTACTCCTTGGGTTACGTATATAATTTGTTTCATTCCTTGCTAACCTTGTAAAGTTAGTCTCATAATTTGAGACATTATCATACTCCTTTTTCCTAAAACTCAGAAATTTCCTTTCCATATCTGCTCGATGGTCATGAGAAAAGTTTTATTCAATAAAAATCTCATTACACTCCCTAAATTCCATATTTGAATCTTCTTCATCTTCCTTTGGTTTTTTAATTAATGACCACCATTGATCTACATCTCCCATGAGGTAATAAACTGCCATGACAACTTTTTCCCTTTCAATACTCCCTAAAGCATGAAATATTTTCTATAAGGAACTTATCCATTTATCATCTAAAAGTGGATTTCTATTCCCATTGAATGTTGGTGTTTGTTTCTTTATGAAGTTGTCTAATATTGATCCTCTAAATTATGGATCAGGCTACTCCATACAGGGAAGGTTATTATTCATAACATGAGTGATTTTTTCCAGTATGGGAATAAGTTGATCAGCACTAGTTGCATCACCATGTCCACAATAATAACCTTGAGTGGGAGGGAAATCACTACTTGGATTATGTGTGTTGATATGGTTTTAATTCCTTCCACTAGGCTCCATTTATTAACAATGGCTTAAAATAGATTTGTTTATGAATCTCAATACATAATTTCTAACCTGTAAAACACTTAACATAAATTGACCAATTTATGGATATAATCCATAATCCTAAAAAAATTCTTTGAGGAGGTATATACTAATAAATACTTCATAATGGTTTGTAAATAAAATGTTAATTATCCTATGTAAACCCCCTGGGAGTGTAGTAACCAAGAGTGCAGCTAGGCCCGTTGTCCTGTACTAGGATACCCCGAGTCAAGAAAAAAACACCTTGTAAATGTTTTCACTCATAGGTATATCTATCCTAGAGTCTCCTCTACCCGATCCTATCCAGACATGGATTTATTTCTTAAAAACTCAAAAAATCTCTAAATTAGGAAAATTATAGAAAGTTTTTCTATACTAATCCTCAAAGTATATCTCAGGGTAATGTACTATAATCAGAATATTTCTAAGTCTAGTATCAAATGTTTATACTAATCTTTCTTTAATTCTAAATATAACACCCCAACCCTAGTTACATAGAGTCAGTGCATTATTACATAACATTTTCATGATCACCATGGGTCAAATCCTGAAAGAATGATCAGTTTAATAGCCTTGGAAGTACTAGATACAATCATTAGTTTTACATTAAATTTTGAAATGAGAAACTACAACATTGTGTCTCCTTTTGACACATTCATATCATTTATACTATCCTTACAGGTCAGTAATAATATACTTCTTTTCGTCCTGGGGAAAAAACATAGAATGTGGTGAGATCATGTCCTCCGTAAGGATAACAATATAGAGGGAACTTTCAAAAATAAGAATAAACATTTAAGGAAATGTATAAAACTAAAACACAATCCTTTTAAACTTAAACATCAACATAATATTGCAATGATAAATCAAATAATTCCATTTAATTATTCTCATTGATATTATACTAGTTGAATAATCACATTTAACATCAATAGCCAATTTCAAAATGATGGAATGCATGATGCTAGAAATCATAAAAAAATGTTCAAGGCCTCGTGCCAAGACTACAAATAAGATTTTTTCAAGGCCTTGTTCCAAGAAACTTATTTGTCTCATGAGACCTACCAATGCATCGAGGATCTATAGTAGGATCCACCAATCACTTACTAAGTCAAATGAATTACTCATATGAAAAGGTTGAAACATAACATAAACATTCGTATTTAAACTAGCATATGAAATGTTAATACTTGAACCATAAACCATGAATGGTATAAAAATAAAGCATCCACATTCAAACATATCAAAAATCTTTAAATAAAACATGGAAGATTTTATCATAAAAAATCAACATCAAACAAGTTTAAAATCCATCAAAAGATGTTGACATAGAAGAAATCAAAACTGTTTGAGATAAATATCGCTTTCTATTTTGAATTAAATAAATAGTCTTGTAATTATAAAAGAAAAAATTTATTTTAAAAATATTCTTAGAAGCCTTTAATAGAATCTTCTGAGGTGTTATAATAGCAGAAAATTTCCACACCTACATTATAAATTATGAAAATCATTTTTTCCTTAATTTTGTCAAAAAGGTCGTAAAAGAACTTGTCTGGAAAATAGCAGAAAGATTAATTTATAAGAATTTTATAAAAAGTTAAAAAATAGTATAAATGGATTTAACCCATTATCTAGGAAATAATAAAACTTTTTTTGAAATACATTTTTATGAAACACAGATGTTTATGATAAAGTGGTCCTAGTAGATACTCATGTATAAACAACCTCAAATAATGAAAAGATTGTAGAATTAACCATTACCATTTACATTTCCTTGACCCAAGGTATGTTAATCTCATTTATAATAATTAAATTATTGTTATTAAATTATAAAATAACCCCATACATAAATATGATATCATATATGATCTTCTAATATTTCTTGGTTAATAATATTTCAGTAGTATCATTGTTTTGGGTGTTAACTAATTAATTTTATTTTATATGTTTGGTTACGTATGCCAAGTTTTTTATGGATATGATGTATATGATTAATATCATGAATTATATTATCTTATTAAAAATTATTTTCAATCATATATTGAAAATTATTCTTTAATGGTTATGATGGGGAATGAATTTTATCGCATTCATGGAGACGGTAATCAATACGTACGCACGAGCGACAATATCATTCTACTAAGGGTGAAATCATATATAATTGGATGGTATATCATATATAAAGAATAATTAAGAGTTTATATTTATTATTTACATCATTTATACTCATTATTATACCCATCCAAATAATGAGTGTTTGAATAATATACTACACCACGACAAGGAGATGGTTTTCCATACGTACACACGTATGGTGAATTGTCATTCATAGGATGGGTAGAATAATGAAAATGGTTGTAAAATTTTTATAATAAATTCACAGTATATATAAGGTACAAGATTTATTATTTTGTTTTGGAAACGTCAAAAAAACAGGAAGTGGTAGAAGAAAAAACATTGAAAGAGGTGGTGAAATTATTACATCTTGTTCGGGTGTTTCCTATCGAGTTTATCAAAAGAGCACCATAGTTTGGCTTTCTGATATATTTAAGGCCTCTAGGTCGATGTGAATGTAGTTGGGAGGATAGTTGATAAGGTTTATGATGAGACATATGGATTTTTAGGTGTGATTTTGAAATAAGGTAAAGTACCTTTTTAAATGAGAGGTGAGCGTCACATTAGAAAAAGATTGAAATATTATTTTAGTATACAATCATATTCAGTTTATAATGTCTCCAAAAGGATTTATTTTGATTATAAGGTGGGGATAAGTTGAAAACCTCCCAACCAATAGGTTTTAGACTGGTTTAGTTCATCATATTATCCTTATCTTTTAGATTTAACTCTTAGTTAAATAGTTTAACTTTTACCATGTATTCTTGTATTATTACAAATTTTTTTTAATAAAATTAAAATAAAAAAACAAGAAAAACCCAAGTGGTTAATTATTGAAATATATGACCTTATATCAGTCATTTGGATGAACCTTATATTTTTATAAATATTATATCAATTAATAAAATAGTATTTTTTTAAAAACTCATTTATGTCAATTTTAACACTATTAGGTATTTTGTTTTTGTGGATGTCATAAAAACATTATCACTTCGAAAAAAATTTATTTATTTAACCATAAAATGTAATATTCACCGAGAAACTTAGTGGAATTCATTATAAGTCTCAATTTACATTTATTTGGATATTTATAATATCAATTATTTTATACATTCATTAATAAGGTAATTACTGAATCATCATTGTATCGTAAATAAATTTAATTATTTAATGTCAAAAAATTATAAATTAAATAAAATAATGTAGGAAATATTTTTATATCTCTAATGAATATTTATAGCCAAATTTATCTTATGTATAACCTTTTATTTAAAATGGTTTATTATTAAACAGTGAATTTAACACCTTTAACTTTTCTTAAAAAAAGATAATAATAAATGTTTTAATCTAATTAAACCGAATCAAAAGGATAATATTTTATTAATAAGGTAGATTTTGGTCGAAATAAAATTATACAATAGAATTATTACATGTGTTCGGATAATTATAATATTATCTTTACCTTTAATTGCCCTATTTACTTTTAACCGTGGTAAATAAAAGTCAAAAGGTACTATTTTCCAAAAATTATTTCCATCTTATCGAACCAAATATTACTTACTGATGTCAACCATGTCTCCATAATTTTTAAATTCAATTCATAGAATTGGTAAAATTATGTTTTATGCAATGTTTCAAAAGCACCTTGAAGGTGGAAAAAATACGGTAAAAATTTCAATAAAATAACACAGTGTTTTTCACTATTGATCAAAAAATGAAAGTTTTCCAAAAATTACCAAAAATTCACAGTATTAAAATTTTGATGTTACAAATCGAAAATTGAAGTCCATTTTGAAAAATAAAATTTTTAAAATTTCAAAGAGTGGGTATTACTTTTCATAATAGCTAGTTTGATAGGTCACGGTGTGTTAGAACTCGAAGTTGCGTACAATGCAAGCTATTATATTATTAAAATAGAAGCATACCGTAGAATCATGGGGTGTTACAAACTATAATGAAATGGTCTTGATATATAGGATCTGTCAGTAGTGGCACTTCCAACTCATAGTGTTTGGTTGGTAGTGATATGAAAAATGTTCTTTTTTTTATTTTAAACCACACTTTGTTTATGTATGTTTTTTTAGAACTTTTTTATTTCATTAATTATTTATTAATGTTGTTTATTATTGTCTTATTGTAAATAGATATTCTTCGTTGAGTAAAAGTGTTTAAAAAATATATATTTTATCTATAGAGTATTATTAGGTATTTATCAATGCTTTGAATATTTTAAATACATCAAGTAATGTATTAAAAAAAGAAGGTCATATTAAACCAAGAGGACATCAAAATTTGATAAATGTTTTCTTTAGTTGAATTTGTATTCTTAAAGATCAGTAGTACCACCCCAATTCCTAAATATATTTGTGATAACCATTATATTTATGTGTTATACACTTAAACAAGGGGAAATCTTGGGATACATTGGATTAATTTGTATATGGGGTTATAATGTTTTTAAAAATAATTATAAATCATTTATTTCAAAGGGGTGAACAAAATTTTTAATAATCTAAGGTAATGATTATTTATTATGGAGTTTTTATACCATTTTTTTGTGTCTCGGTAATTTATAATTTTATGAAATTATTTTTGATAATTTAAAGAGGATTTCATCTCAAAAAAAATAAAAAATATAATAAATGAATTTATTATATTTTAATTGGCTAAAAAATCACATTTATTAATGTTCTAATATTGGGGATTAAGCATCTATTTAAACCTATTGAAGAATTTATTAGTTAATGTTGATTTGTCCTAAACCTAATCGGGTTACCCTACTATATCACCAGAGGAGGCCCATGATGAGGTTTTCAGCCCATTCATGATCTCTATGAACCGATAGTTAGTGATGGGTAAATAGACCAATATTAATTGTGAATAATCTCAACTAATATAATAATGACTAAAAGAGAACCTCCCTGTGATTCTTTTATAACCTCTTAATAAATTAAACAACCATATATAAGAAATCATGAGTTTCCATAAGAAAATAAAACCAATAAAATAGAGAGTATAGAAAATATTCATTAAAAAATAATTTAAAATTATAATCATATCCATGACATCCAAACATAATTATTATTTAATTATTAATACCATGACCAAAATATAACCAAAATGATAAAAAAATATAACAATGGAAATAGAAGGACAAAGTGGAATGATACATTTGATTTATTTAGAATATGTGGAGAAAAACCCCCCACAAAGAACCCATCTATATGGGATAAGTAATTAAGAATCCCATAAAATTGTATTACACCTGATCAAAAAGGCATCAAATATCTACTAAAAAAAATTTGGTATCCCTCTAGATCGTACTTCACAAATTATAATGTCTATCTACAAGCGTTGTATGTTTTTGTATGGTGTGGGAAACAAGGTAATCTTAATGTCTAATCATCAGCACTATATTAAAACTTGTTCTATTCATAAGATGTTTGAAACAAATTATTCTTGGGGAACTATCCATAAATGACTTCAGAATACATAAACAAATAGCTCCTTGTGCATTGAATGTAAAAAATTGAAGTTATAAACCCCAAAGGTTCTACTGATAAGAAAAAGAAAGATATAGATTCTTGGAAACTCCATTGGTTTGTGACATAATGGGATGAATAAGTTCCAACCTACTACATATAAAAAATGTTTGAATAACATAGTGGAATACCTAAAAGGAACAACAAAATTCTTCAAGTGTGGGAATTTAATCCATTGATAAAATGAATTTAAAAGTTATGTAAAGAGGCCAGTCAATCAAATTTATAGAGAAAGAGGTTAACAAAACAAACCATTTATATGTTAGTTCTATAAAAAAAAGGGTTTTTGTACTCTATGAATCTATGACCTAATCCAAGGGAATATGGAGATAGTAATCCACAACAACCATTGAATCCAATAGAAAATGAAAAGGTATGTAATTATAAAAAATGAAGTGAATACTGATTTTTAGGGAACAATTATCCTCTACTCTAGAATATGGGATTCTATATTGTGTTTTGTGTGACTAATCCCAATGAAAATATTATCCTTTAGAAAAATTTAATGTGATTATAATCATAAATTATCAATTCAAAAATTAATTTAAATGATATGTATTAAGTAATTTTAATGTGTGTTTAACCAAACTATGATAATTTATTAGATCAAGGATGAACCCATACCTCTAATATAAATATTTTAGGCCACGGTAAGAGGTTATTTAATGAATAGGAGTCAATTATCTTTTATAATTAAATATTATTTTAATGTGACCATTTGGGAAATTATTAGTGCACATTAGGGAATATATGATCAAGGTATACACATTTGGGAAAGTGACTTTATCTTAAATTAATTTTTTTTATTTTAATCAAGGAAGTATATGAGATAAAATTATTTTGGGGTACTGAATATGGTCGATAATATTTCAAAGGATTATTAAGGATAACTAATCATGGAATAGATTATTATAAACTTTGGAAATTATTTTTTGAGTTTAATGTGTGATTTATCATAACATATAATAAAATTTTTGATTTTGGTAAATATTTAGAAGATGAAGAATGAAATTATGGATCTCATAACCTATTAAAAGTGCTTCATGTAAAAACAATTCATCACAACTGTCCTTTCTTTGGAGTAAAATATGATGATTAGGTATATTTAATCACCACTGAAGTATAATATTTTACCTATGAAAATGTTGATAAATCAAGTAAGTTAATTTTCTCATTGGTTTTATCTGGATATTAATATAATCCATTAACCTTATTATATGGCATTCAAATAAAAAAAACATCAATTTAATTTTCTTTCCATGAAAAAATATTTTTTAGATCCATCATATATCTAATGTTTATTGTGGTAAGATTTCTCCAAAAAATGTTCTCCATCACTCTCTATCAGTCAATATGAGTTAGGTTTCTCACCAAAATCCTTCTTTTCACTTACCACCTATGTTATTATATTTGGAAACCTAGTTATTTATTACTCTATAATTGTAACATCCCAGGTAAATAAAGAATAATGAATTTTCATATTTATTAATTTTTTCAAATTAAATATTAATTTTACTTCAAAGGGGTTTCTCTGTTTGATAGTGTACCTGATACACAACAAAGAGTTTCATTGAAATCTTACGTTGCACACTAGTAATAAAATAATATTATTTTAAATGGTAGTTAACACATAGCCATTTTATTTGTAGGAATGGATATAAATAACAAAAATATTATTATATATGTTTTTAAATGTTTTTACATTTATCCAATAAAAGCTAAAGGCTTAAAATATGAAAAGAATTCAATTTTAGGCTTTTATATCCTAATTTTCACTAAAGGTTCACTTATCACCTTTTGATGGCGAACCGTCATTAAATATAGTTTTGGTCACTTATATACACTCTATTGGACCAAATAAAACTCTTTTTGAGAATCGGGACATCAAAATTTACTTGGTGGTATTTTTCCGATAAAGTTCATTTTTTAACGAACAGTGAAAAATGTTGTATTTTAATTCAAAACCTCTTTTTAATATAATTTATTTATATGATTATATTATCATTTTAATTGGTTTTAAAGTGAAATTAGATTATATGTTTACCATTAAATCCAATATTGGTCATTGGAATAAATTTCACTTTAAAATCGGACTAAAACTAGTGTCAATCTTTTAATACTTATTGTTTCATAAAAACACGTTATTTGCTATGACAGCGGGAATTAATTATTAAACTAATTAATGCAACTTATATGTTTTGAATTTTGTAAAATAGACTTCATTTTTGAATTCATAATATCAAATATAGCTTAGGGTGATTTTTTGGTATTTTTCTGAAAAACATCAATTTTTGATGAATAGTGAAACCACTAAGTGGTACTTATAAAAACTGATTTTTTGTTTAAATGAAATTTTATCACTTCTGTGTTTTGAATTTCAAAAATCCGACATACATGGTTGTAATTAATAAGTAAAATGTGGTTCAATGGGAATAAAATAATTTTTTGGTGAATAGTAAATTTTAAGTTTTTAATCCCGATTAGAGGTAATTAGTGTAGTTTTAGGTAAAAATAATGTTTTAATAATATGAAATGAACTTGACACATGTCCTAACCTTATTGGATGTGTCATGGACGACCAAGAAAATACATGGGTCAACTTGGGGACCCCATGGAGCCACTTTAGTTGGAAAAGGACATTAATATCTTTTTATTTAATGTTAAAGTAAAAATAACACAAACATGAGTTATTTTACTAAAACAATTTTTACATGGGGTTATACAGGTCATATTTTTTATTATAAAAATTAATTGGAAATATAAAAAGATTTCCTACATCATAGTAGTTTTTTTATAATTTTTAGACTTTAAATAAATTAAATTATTTATGACATCATGATGATGCAGCGATTACATCATTAATAAAGGATTTAAAGAAAATGAAATGATAATGTAAAATATATGACCTAAACATGTCCAAAACCTATTGGATGGGTGGATTTAAAACCCTTATCAACTTATCCTAGAAATATTTCAATGTGGTACCTTTTAAATCCGAAACACATTTTAAAATAAAGTAACATTTCTTTACTTTCCAAGAGTGCCCCTCCTCTCCTCTTATAAAAGGCCCCCATCTCTACCACCTTACCCACACTTCCAAAGCCTTTGGTTCGACCAAACCCTGCCCATTTTGTCTCTCCACATCCCTCTCTTACTCCTTGAATCCTCACTTTAGGAATAAGTCTTCCCAAGGAAGCCTTTGAGCTCAAATCTAAGAGAGTTACCCGATTTTAAGATAATGTCTTCACTTGTGTTCTTTTGTTTTATTTTGCTTCTCAAACCCCCTAAAATCTTTTTATTCATTCTTTTGAAACAACTCCAGTATCTTCAATATACTAGGATGTTGTTATAAGAAGCATTCAAGCTACACTTACACACATCTACATCTAATGGTTAAAGAACATACTATTTTTGTGGTTGGTGAATTTCTGCCTCACGAAATGATGATTGTTCAATATGCTATTAAACACCTTTAATGGTGGCCATTATGATGTCACTATATTTAAATATGATATATATTGTGTTTATGTTTTTCTTTATTCTTCTTTATTTTTCATTTGTGGTATACCTTTATGGTTTCCATTGTGGGTAAACACGATAATTTCATTTTAGGAAGTGAGGAGTACCACCCCCTCAAAGTGATTTGATTCGTTAATGACATATGTGGGACGTATAAAGGATGGATTTAAAGTTATTATATATGATTTTATACTGGAATTATAATATACCTCTATATAATTATTATTTCTTTCCATTAAAGTATGATATAGAAATGAAAGTAGTGTTCATGCGTACGTACGGCTTACCGTCTCCATGAACGGTGCATTTCATTTCTTATCCCCAAATTTAATGTACTATTATAAGTACATATATATAATGGATATATATGATGTATGTTACATATAAATTATTAATATAATTCTGTAATTAAAATATACATACCTCTCATTTAGTTTTAATTACATTAATATGACATTGAAATGAAAGTAGCGTTCATGCGTACGTACGACTTACCGTCTCAATGAACGGTGCATTTCATACCTCTAAATGATTATGTGATATTATAAATTCATGTATATGCTAGATATATATGATATATATGATATCCAAATCTAGAATTTCATTCTGGATATAGAGAACCTTTGACCACAAGAACAACATGTAATTGTAAGATGTCCACTTTCGACTTAAGAACCAAATATCGTAAAAACAAACATTATTAACTTAATGATTACATAATGTTTATAACATGGAAATAAGTGATATAAAAGGAATAATAATCTTGAAAAAGGTTCTTAAGCAAGTAGAAATTAACTCAATTTTATTATTCAGGATGTTAAAGAACGATCGAGTCAAGTCGGACCCGAGGTATGGGACTTCGTCTCACTCTCCTTTCATTGAGGAATATTTTATTTTATAAACAACCTTATTTTATACGGTGTATAAACCCCTTTGAATTTTATGTTTATCCAAAATAAATCTTTTTTATACGAAGCGTTTTACAAAAAGACAAAAGGGAATGTTTTTGTCATACGTATGCGGCGACAAGGACTTCTCTGCCGCCGTGACCATTATTTGAGTTTCGGCTTCCTCTACAAGCCATACCTTTTTTAAAAATTAAAATAAATACCATGTTTTAATTTTATTTTATTTTGGTATTTAAAACGGTTTTGATAATGTTTTTATTAGATCACTGTGTTTTTGATACCTTGTGATTGAAATGTGGAAATGTTATGTTTCCTTTATGTTTGTTTTATGTGATACGATTATGTTATGGTTCTTGGGAATTGTTATGAAGATGGGTGGTTCCGTGATAAACTAAGGGCGGGTGAGCCTGATATAGCTCTCCAATGCATTGGGTAACGCGAAGGAGTGAAACATTTAGGTTTATCCGAAGAGATTTAGGGAATATACTATGATGGGTATTCCAAACGTAACCAAGAGGGTTAATCCCTACGTAAGAATGTTATGAATGCCTTAAGTTACCTTTATGTCTTATGATTTCTATGATTTATCCATGATTTGATGAGGTATGTTAAAGTGCTTATGTTTTATGGGTAAAGTATGATTTCATTCTTATGTATATATGAACTTATATTTCCTTTCCATATTTTTATAACCCATACTGAGCTTTTTATGCACATCCCAAGTTTTTTTTAAATGTTTTTCACAGGTCAAGGGAAAGGTACATGATATGATGATAGTGTCAAGGAAGTGTCAAGAAAGAATCCATGTTTTATTTTAAATATGTTTCCGTTTATGGGAAAAAATGAATACTATCTTTATGTAACCACTTTGTTTAAATGTGGAATGTAATGCAAGTTTTATGTTCTAATTCTCTAAAACTCTAAACCTGAAATGATCCTCAATGTGTAATCTTGTAATAACTCATGATTAAGTAAGGTTTAAGGTTGGGTCCTTATAGTTGGTATCAATGGTCGGTTTAGATAACTTTAGGAGTTAGAATTCTATTAAATGATTATCCAAAAATATTTTTTTATGGTCAAATTGAAATGATATAGCATTTAAAGATTACCATGTTGCTTCACCGAAGATATTTCTGTGTTAAGAATGGTTTTTCATAGAGGAAACAGAACAGATTTTCTGGGAAGGCATATAGAGGGAAATGACCTTTCAAATCAGTATCCTGAGATGGTCAGAATCAGAACTAAACAGTTTGCTGTAGTGATGTCTCAGTTGAATCTGGTGAAAAATGTTGGTTGTTTTTATTGATGATATTGTGGTGTTTACTAAAAGTAAAGAGGATCATGAATGAAATTTATGGGTTATTTTGAAAACCTTGAAAGAAAATAAATTGTATGGGAAATTCAGCAAGTGTGAGTTTTGGTTGCAACAAATTTCTTTCTTTGGTCATATTATTTCTAAAGATGGGATAACTGTTGATCTTGCAAAAACAAAGGTTGTAGAGGAATGGACAAGACCCACAAATGTAACTGAGATTCGTAGTTTCCTTGGTTTGGCTGGTTATTACCGAAGGTTTGTTAGAAATTTTTCATGATTATCTAGTCCGATGACTAAGCTAACTCGGAAGGGTGTTAAGTTTATCTGGATAAAAGAATGTGATGATTGTTTTCAGGAACTGAAAAGAAGATTGGTGAATGCTCCAGTTTTGGCACTACCTTCTAGGAATGGTGAGTTTGTTATATACAATGATGCTTCATTGAAAGGACTTGGTTGTGTCCTAATGAAGAATGATCGGGTAATTGCTTATGCTTCACGTCAGTTGAAAACTCATGAGGTAAATTACCCTACACATGATTTGGGTTTAGCTGCTGTTGTTTTCACTTTAAAAATTTGGAGGCATCTTTTGTATGGAGTAATGTGTGAAATATATACTGATCACAAAAGTTTAAAGTATATATTCACTCAAAAATAATTGAACATGAGATAGAGGAGATGGCTATAATTAATTAGGGATTATGATTGTACAATTTATTAAAATCCGGGAAAAGCAAATAAAGTGGCTGATGATTTGAGTTGAAATAGTAATGCTTCATTAACAATGTTGTGTTTGGAACGTGATCCTTTGGTTAAGGATTTGATGAACTTTTGCATAGAAGTTGTTGGTGCAGGATGTTCTTCTGTTTTGTTTCAGGTATCAGTGAAATCTTCTCTATCAGACAGAATTAAGCAAGCACAGAAGCAAGATAGTGAGTTGCAGAAAAAGGTAGAGCTGGTTCATAAGGGTAAGTTTCCTGAATTCAACATTGATAATGATTGTGTTTTGAGGTTTGGGAAGAGATTATGTTTACCTTGTGATTCACAGTTAAATAATGAGCTATTATGTGAGGCTCATAGTTCCCCGTTTTCAGTTCATCCTGGCAGTACTAAGATGTACATAGATCTGCAGAAGTATTACTGGTGGGGTGGAATGAAAAGAGATATTGCTGATTTTACTATGAAGTGATTGACTTGTCAACAGGTTAAAGCAGAGTGACAGTTACCGAAAGGGATGCTTCAGCCTTTACCAGTGCTAGAGTGTAAATGGGAGAATATATCAATGGACTTTGTTGTGGGATTACCGAAGACATCTCAAGGTAATAATGCAATCTGGGTTATTGTTGATCGTTGGAGTAAATCTGCTCATTTCCTTCCTATTCGAGATACTTTCTCTCTAGATCATCTTTCTCGATTGTACCTTAAATAGATAGTAAGGTTTCAGGGAGTTCACCTCTCCATAGTATCTGACCGTGATCCTAAGTTTAATTCTAACTTTTGGAAAGCCCTTCAGAAGTTGTTGGGTACTGAATTAAATTTTAGTACAGCTTTTCATCCGCAATCCGATGGGCAGTCAGAACAAACAATTCAGACCTTGGAGAATATGCTACGAGCTTGTTTGATGGATTATCAGGGAAGTTGGGACCAACATCTTTCTTTGGTTGAGTTTTCATATAATAACAGTTTTCATTCTAGTATACAGATGGCACCGTTTGAGGCATTATATGGGAAGCGGTGTCGAACTCCAGCTTTTTGGGATGAAGTGGTTGAAAGGAAGTTGATGGGACCAGAATTGATAGAAGAGTTGGAAGAAAATGTTCAGTTGATTCAGAAACACATGAAAACAACTCAGAGCAGGCAGAAGAGTTATGCGGATAACCAGAGGAAAGATCTATCTTTTGGGGAAGGTGATTTTGTTTTTCTCAAGGTTTCTCCATGGAACAGTGTGTTGCGATTTGGTAAGAAAGGAAAGCTGAGTCCAAGGTTCATTGGACCATATGAAATCCTGGAGAGAGTTGGATCAGTTGCTTACCGAGTGGCTTTACCTCCAAGTTTATATCAGGTACATAATGTTTTTCATGTTTCGATGTTGAGAAATTATATGCCAGATCCATCTCATGTTTTCAGCCCAGAGGTAGTTCAGTTGGAAGAGAATCTCTCTTATGAAGAACAACCAGTCCATATTCTTGACCGAAGAGAGAAAGTGTTGCGAAATAAGGTAATCCAACAGGCAGAGGTTTTGTGGAAAAACCATATGGTTGAAGTGGCAACGTGGGAATCTGAAATTGTTATGAGGGATAAATACCCCCACTTATTTTGACAAGTGAATAAAATTGTGAGGACACAATTCCCAAAAAGGGGGAAGGATGTAACATCTTAGGTAAATAAAGAATAAATAATTTTCATATTTATTAATATTTATGAATTAAATATTAATTTTACTTTAAAGGGGTTTCTATGTTCAATAGCGTACCCGATACGCAACAAAGAGTTTCATTGAAATCTTACATTGCACACTAGTAATAAAATATTATTATTTTAAATGGTAGTTAACACATAGCCGTTGTATTGGTGGGAATGGATATAAATACCTAACATATTATTATATATGTTTTTAAATGTTTCAACATTTATCCAATAAACGATAAAGGCTTAAAATACGAAAAGAATTCAATTTTAGGCTTGTATACCCTAATTTTCACTAAAGGTTCACTTATCGCCTTTTGATGGCGAACCATCATTAAATATAGTTTTGGTCACTTTTATAGATTCTATTGGACCAAATAAAACTCTTTTTTAGAATTGGGACATCAAAATTTACTTGGTGGTATTTTTCGGATAAAGATCATTTTTTTAATGAACTTTGAAAAAAGTTGTATTTTTATTCAAAACCTATTTTTAATCTAATTGATTTATATGATTAGATTTTCATTTGAATTGGTTTCAAAGTGAAATTAGAATATATTTTTACCATTAAATCCAATAGTGGTCGTTGGAATAAATCTCACTTTAAAATCAGACTTAAACTAGTGTCAATCTTTTGATACTTATTGTTTCATGAAAACATGCTATTTGCTATGACAGTGGGAATTAATTATTAAATTAATTAATGCAACTTATATGTTTTGAATTTTGTAAAATAGACTTCATTTTTCAATTCGGAATATCAAATATAGCTTAGGGTGAATTTTCGGTATTTTTCTAAAAAACATCAATTTTTGATGAATAGTGAAACCACTAAGTGGTACTTATAAAAACTGATTTGTCGTTTAAATGAAATTTTACCACATATGTGTTTTGAATTTCAAAAATCCGACATACATGGTTGTCATTAAGAAGTTAAATGTGGTTCAATGGGATTAAAATAATTTTTTGGTGAATAGTAACTTTTAATTTTTTAATCGCGATTAGAGGTAATTAGTATAGTTTAAGGTAAAAATTATGTTTTAATAATATGAAATTAACTTGACACATGTCATACCATTATTGGATGTGTCATGGAAGACCAGGACAATACATGGGTCAACTTGGGGATCCCATGAAGCCACTTTAGTTGGAAAATGACATTAATATCTTTGTATTTAATGTTAAAGAAAAAATGACACAAACATGAGTTATTTTACTAAAACAATTTTTACCTGGGGTTATAAATGTCAGGTTTTTGATTATAAATACTCATTGGAAAGATAAAAAGATTTCCTACATCATAGTAGTTTTTTTATAATTTTTAAAATTTATATAAATTAAATTATTTATGACATCATGATGATGCAGCGATTACCTCATTAATAATGGATTTAAATAAAATGAAATGATAATGTAAACTCTAAGACCTAAACATGTCCAAAACCTATTGGATTGGTGGATTTCGAACCCTTATCAACTTATCCTAGAAATATATCAATGTGGGACCTTTTAAATCCAAAACTCATTTTAAAATAAAGTAACATTTCTTTACATTCCAAGAGTGCCCCTCCTTTCCTCTTATAAAAGGCCCCCATCTCTACCACCTTACCCACACATCCAAAGCCTTTGGCTCGACCTAACCCTACAAATTTTGTCTCTCCACATACCTCTCTTACTCCTTGAAGCCTCACATTGGGCAGAAGTCTTCCGAAGGAAGCCTTTGAGATCAAATCTAAGTGAGTTACCCGATTTTAAGGTAATGTCTTCACTTGTGTTCTTTTGTTTTATTTTGATTCTCCAACCCCCTAAACTCTTTTTATTCATTCTTTTGTAACAAATCCTGTATCTTAAATATACTAGGATGTTTTTATAATAATAATTCTAGCTACACTTACACACATCTACATCTAATGGTTAAAGAACATATAATTTCTGTGGTTGGCGAATTTCTGCCTCATGAAACGATGATTGTTCAATATTCTTTTAAACACCTTTAATGGTGGCCATTAAGATGTCACTATATTTATATATGATATATATAGTGTTTATGTTTTCCTTATGCTTCTGTATTTTTCATTTGTGGTATACCTTTATGGTTTCCATTGTGGGTAAACATGATAATTTAATTTCAGGAAGTGCGGACTACCATCCCCTCAAAGTGATTTGATTCGTTAAAGCCATATGTGGGACGTATAAAGGATGGATTTAAAGTTATTATATATGATGTTATACTGGACTTATAATATAACTCTATATAATTATTATTTCGTTCCATTAAAGTATGAGATAGAAATGAAAGTAGCGTTCATGTGTACGTACGGCTTACCGTTTCCATGAACGATGCATTTCATTTCTTATCACCAAATGTAATGTACTATTATATGTAAATATATATATTGGATATATATGATGTATGTTACATCTAAATGATTAATATAATTCTGGAATAAAAATATACATACCTCTAATTTAGTTTTAATTCCATTAATATGACATATAAATGAAAGTAGCGTTCATGCGTACGTACGGCTTACCGTCTCCATGAACGGTGCATTTCATTTCTTACCTCTAAATTATTATGTGATATTATAAATACATGTATATGCTAGATATATATGATATATATGATATCCAAATCAGGAATGTCATTCTGGATATAAATAACCTTTGACCACACGAACAACATGTAATTGTAAGAAGTCCATTTTTTCTTAAGAACCAAATATCGACAAAACAATCATTATTAACTTAATGATTACATAATGTTTATAACATGTAAATAAGTGACATAAAAGGAATAATAAGATTGAAAAAGGTTCTTAAGAAAGTATAAATTAACTCAAGTTTATTATTCAGGACGTTAAAAAATGATCAAGTCAAGTCTGACCCGAGGTATGGGACTTCGTCTCAATCTCCTTTCATTGAGGCATATTTTATTTTATACACAACCTTCTTTTATACGGTGTATAAACCCCTTTGACTTTGAAGTTTATAGAAAAGGAATCTTTTTTTATATGAATCATTTTAAAAAACGACAAAAGGGAATATTTTTGTCATACGTATGCGGCGACAACGACTTCTCCGCCGCCATGACCATTATTTGAGTTTCGGCTTCCTCTACAAGCCATACCTTTTTTTAAAAAGAAAAAATACCATGTTTTACTTTTATTTTATTTTGGTATTTAAAATGGTTTTGATAATGTTTTTATTATATCACTGTGTTATTGATACCTTGTGATTGAAATGTGGAAATGTTATGTTTCCTTTATATATGTTTTATGTGATAAGATTATGTTATTGTTCTTGGGAATTGTTATGAAGACGAGTGGTTCCGTGATAAACTAAGGACGGGTGAGCCCGATATAGCTCTCCAATGCATTGGGTAACATGAAGGAGTGAAACGTTAAGGTTTCTCTGAAGAGATTTTGGGAATATACTGTGATGGGTATTCCAAACATAACCAAGAGGGTTACTTACTACGTAAGAATGTTATGAATGCCTCAAGTTACCTTTATGTCGTATGATTTCTATAATTTATTCATGATTTGATGAGGTATGTTAAAGTGCTTATGTTTTATGGGTAAAGTTTGATTTAATTCTTATGTATATATGAACTTAATTTTCCTTTCCATATTTTTATAACCCATACTGAGCTTTTTATGCTCATCCCATGTTTTTTTGAAATGTTTTTCACAGGTAAAGGGAAAGGTACATGATATGATGATAGTGTCAAGGAAGTGTCAAGAACGAATCCATGTTTTATTTTAAATATGTTTCCGTTTATGGGAAAAAATGAATACTATCTTCATGTAACCACTTTGTTTAAATGTGGAATGTAATGCATGTTTTATGTTCTAATTATCTAAAACTCTAAACCTGAAAAGATCCTCAATGTGTAATCTTGTAATAACTCATGATTAAGTATGGTTTAAGGCTGGGGCCTTATAATAATACCTTCAAACATATCTTTACCTCTTTTAAGAGGAAGTTTTTTATCATTTTTTATGTTGTGGGTTTTCACAAAAGGATTTTCAAATATCAATCCATTAATTACTGATTACAGGTTATAATTATGGGGATGAAATTTATTAAAGGTGGGAGAATGTAAAACCGTTATATTTCTAAAATTATTTCTCTTTAAATAATTTTTCTTCATTGATATCTTGCATTCCATGGAACCCCAAGTTCCAGTAAACCGTGATACACTATTAAAATATTATTATTCAATGTTACAGTTATATCCTAGTTGATAATTTGGTGGGTAAAAATATGATTTAATATTTTAAGAAATATATAAAAATTTACAACTCAATATATATATTTTTGATAAATTCCTAGTAAATAATCACTCAAATTTTAGTAATGTTTTTTTAAGTTTCAAAAATACATCTTCCTTAGAAATGAATTTATTACATTTTGTGAGTAAATAATATAATTAATTTTTTTATCATTAATAAATTTTATTTAAGTATAATAATTTAATTTTTTAAATATTAATATCAAATTTATCTCAGTAATTAAAATTTGGATTTTTGTCAAAAATATTTATTTTCCTGTGTATAGTGAAAAATACTGATTTTTATTGATATCTGTATTTTTCCTTCAAATATTTTCAAAGTAACATTTTATATAATAATTTTAGAAGTTAAAATATTTCTATTATATTCTTATTAATCAAATTAGGTACATTAGAATGAATTAAATAAATTATTTTTGTACAAAAACATTTTTATATAAAAAAGTATGTTTAAGAATAACTGTATTTTACTAAAAAATAAATTTTCATATTTTCATTCACAATTTTTTTTGAAGTAATTTTATAAAACATGTTTTTTTAAAATTTGATAAATTATATTCAACATTTGGAATGATGAGGTTCAAATTTTATAAATCGGTCCATTTTATTAATATGAGTTGTGAAAAGTAACTATAGTAAAATTTATCACCGCAGTAAATAGTAAATCAGGTAATTCTAGATTAAAACTAAGAGATATGGTTATAATATTTCACCAAAATTATTATTGTAGGAGAATAAAAATACCCTAATAAACATAGCCTGGAAATTTAATTTTTTTAGGGGACAAATTTCTATCTAGATGACCCTTATAATATTTAAAGCAAAGCAAGTTACAAAATGTGACTCAATTAGATTTAAATATATATTATTAGTAAAAATAGTAAACAAATCAAGATTTGAATACAAAAATTTTTATATTTATCTTAATGAAATTATTTTTTTGATAGAAATTTATTTCTATTTTTTATAAAATCTATAATTACCTTAAATTCATATACAAAACCAATACACTATTTTTTAAAATTAATAAAATATAAAATAAACTATATTTTATATAATAAAACTAATATAATTTTAATTAATTAATTTTCCCTAATAATTTTATTGTTGTAATATATTTATGGGTTTTTTATTATATTAAATTGAAATTCACACTTTTTATTGATGTATTTAATGTCAAATTGAATGAATAATATAAAAATTGATATTATAAGAAGTTTTTCAAAATTATACTTTATTATATTATTTTAAATTCCAAAAAATATTATTGTAAGAACCTGGACCTTCTTTTCAGGCATGTTTTTCCTTTTCTGGTCATTTTTGGGGAAAAATGGAGAATCTGTAAATTTTCAAAGTACATGCCATGTACTTTATAAGTACACGCAGTGTACATTGATGCTGCTCGAGGTCGTGTGATGGATGTGTCATGGCCACACACATGGCCGTGTAGGGGTGATGTTGAGGCCGCTTAATATGGAGTACGGAAAATCCTAGTACAAGCCATGTACTCCAAAAGTACATGTTGTGTACTTTATTTTTTTGGTAAACAGCCCGGGGTTGCGTCTTAACCCCCAAAACATCTTCCTCTCCAGCTTCTTCGACCAAGAGCAAGGGTACAGATGCAGATCTACTCCAAGCCTCTGATCTTTCACCGGTTATCCGAATCAAATGTCGTTTATTGCAATAGACGCGCAGCGGTGGGTTCTTGGTTCTTCTTTGGCCATGATTCCAGATTCTTTCTCTTATGAGAGTTATCATAGGTTGAACATTTTAGACGTTTTTTCATATTTACTCCGTTTTATGCCGATTCACGGGCCGAGGTTCAAGTATATTGATCTCCTAAGATCGAGGTAGGTGGTTTGTTGCCTTACGTTGAATTTCATTGTGTTTTTGTGCAAAAGTGTCGGATACCCATGTATCGGGTATCTCGGGTTAGGGTTTTGATCCTACATTTTTATATGCCTTAGATTGCATGCCTGTTTGAAGCTATTAGATGAATAATGATTGCTTATTATCATGTTTGAGGATCACCCCATGGGTGTTTCCCTTGTTTTGGGGGTTTATCTCTGTTGGATTAGGTTGCCTCTGAGGAAGACCTTGTTACATTGTTTGTGTGCCTTGATATAATTGATTTCATGTATTTCCTATTGTTTATATGCATTTGATGCTTTTTATCTTTTAGACCAGTATATTTTTGAACTTACTTAGGGCTTCTGATAGTCAATTATGCCTGACATGACTGCTCAAGGCTGTGTAAACCTAGTGCGGTAAACTAAAGAGGGAATTGACGATTAAGGGCTTCCCTAGAGAGTTTGTTATAAATTAGTTTCATACACATGACATATAGGAATTGGGATTAGTAATTCCTAAGATTGCCCTTTTTTATAAATGTATCGAGACCATAGGAGGAATTTGACGTAAGTTCTTCCTTAGAGATTCTATAGCTATCATTGCAAGACCAGGGGGAATTGATGGTGAGAGCTTCCCAGAGTGTCTATGCCTTTATAGGATTACTTGACTAGAGGGATTTTCTAGTATGAGACACCCGTAGAGTCAGTATTAATATTGTTTGGTTAGTTATGACGAGTCCACCAAGACAAAAAAACAAGCTTGGGTACTATACTGCTTGTTGTTTAGGTAGACTACTGAGATACCTGTTGTTTTACTTGCTATGCCTTGGGAATATAGAGTTGTGTTCTATATTCCTTGGTTGATAATTAAATTATTGAATTAAATTAATAATTAAATGTAAATCGATATTGTTAGGATTGTTTACTTTAGTGTACTCCTATTTCTCTGCTTCATTTATTTCCTCTACTTTTTCTATATTTCTCACTAACAGTAGTTAACATATCATGTGGTGGTTGCCTACTAGGATTAGTCTCACACCCTGTTTGGGTCCTGCTTTTTGGACAAAACATGTTATATGGTTGTAGGTGTGGATAAGGATTTTGTCCCTCCTACTTCAGGTACATGATAGCTGGTTGGAGCTGGAGAGCATTGGATCGAGCTTAGGCTGCGATGCTGTGGGAGTTTCTGTTTACTTTTCGTACTATTTTTCTCAGTTGTATTTCAGCACATTGTTGTGTTTGCTGCTTTCCTTAGATACTCGTACCTGCTACATCATTATCATCATTAATATATATTTATTTTTTTTGCTGTTTAGTTTCAGTTATTATATGTATTTTACCGCTTCTACTATTGAATGATATTTCCTTTCCCTTGTATACCTTACCAAATGAGGGAATAGTTTCCCCAATGACTCACAAAGGCCCTCCCTGCTAGTCAGCAGCCTCTGCTATTTGGGGAAATGCACTTGAGGTCATGTGGTAAACCAAGTATGGGGCACTAGTTGAGTGGCTCTGGATTCAGTTCGTTACAAAGTGCTATCAGAGTAGGTTCGTTTATTTTCATTTCTATTTAATTACTGTTTAGCGACATTTGACAAGGATATGACGAAATTAGTAAATGGTAAATAGCTATGCCCAGGAGTTCTAGAACCCATATACATGGAAAAAGCCAGGTTACCTCGAATATTTCAATTTTAGAGTTTTTCAAATGTTATAGTTTAATTTACTTCACCGTTGGGTGGTGCACTTTTTTTGTGCTGTTACAATTTATATAATTGTGGTTCTATTTTGTTGCAACCCAATGAGATGAGGGTATAAAATCTCATGAATCATATAGGAACTTGTTAGAAAATCACATGTCATGAATTTTTCCATGCCATCTAAATTGCATTAGAATTTGTATTCTGTTGAGATAGAATGGGTGATATACTATTCATTCTATTGTGATAGCTGTTGTGATAGAATACCTACTATGTTGATAGGGTATCATTTGTTTAGAGCTTCATTATCATTGACGCCAAACTTTGGTCTTAGAGTTGTTATGGGCCCTTATTGACCAGAATTTAGTGTATTATTGATTTGTTTACTTGTAATATGTATTTTTATGATGCCAAGCATTGATTCATGGGGAGTATGGGCCCTCACAGACCATAATTTGGCACCTTAACTCTGGTTTTCTATGTTTTCTGGGCTCCAGAGAAGTTTCTGAGTCCACTATTCAGAAAAACCCAGAATACACGGTGTGTACTTTATGGTTACACACCGTTTAGTCTATAGCCGTGTCACTGACCGTGAGAGCAAGGACATGGGGTTGTGAAAAATCTTGTAGGAACACGTCGTGTACTAGTTTAGCACACCGTGTAGTTTAATCTGCGTACCTGGCTGTGTCACGAACAACACAGGTCGGTGTCACCATTTCTCTTACACGCCGTGTCCTCTTAAAACACATCGTGTAGTGTCAGCCATGTATCCGACCGTGTATCTAACCACACGGTCTATTAGGACTTCTCAGTACACGCCATGTCCTTATTAAACATGTCATGTAATGTGACCTAGGTACATAGGTCGTGTCACTAACAACACAGGCTAGGTGAAGCTTGTTAAGTACACACCATGTGTGCCTTGAACACCTCGTGTAGTGTTGTCTTAGGAGAGCCGTGTGGATTAACCGTGTATAATGACTTGGGTAGGGAAGGTAATTCAAGTACACTCTTTGTGTTGGGACAACACGCCATTTATTTGGGGTGTTACATGACTAGTTTAGGTAGGAGTACATGCCCATGTAAATGACTTAAGTGAACACACCATTTAGGGAAAGAACACGCCGTGTAGTCATGTTTCGCATAACTTGAATGCCTTCATTTCTTTGTTCCTTATTGTGCCTTCAGTTTTTCTGTCTTAGTTAATCCTAAATCTGAGGTATGATTTTTTTTTCATTTAAGATCTATGGCCCCAAGACGTCCTCCCATTGTCCGTCATGAACCTGGAAGCGACTGTACACCGGATACGGCAGATTAGGGAATACCAGTAGTTCCGACTATCATTCCGAACAAGGCACCTATAGTGATTCTAGACACTGGTGTCGAATCTCAATTTAGAGAGGGTTTCATGAGATTCATGCAAACCTTCTAGGGAGCTCAGAATCCTTCCCCAGCTATGGTATAGTTGATGCGAGTTTTTTAGCAGTAGCATCCTCCCACATTCACAGGGGATGGTGGAATGCAGGCTGCAGAGTCATGGCTAGAAGACATGCTACCCATCTTCAATCATCTGGAGACACCTTCGGAGAGGAGAGTGAATCTCATGACATATAATCTATGAGATTACACCAAGAGATGCTGGGATGTGGTTTCGAAGGAAGGGCGCCAACAGGCTATGGAATGGGACAAGTTCCAGCGTATGTTCTATGACTACTTCTACCTGGCGACACTGAGGGCTGAGAGTGCCAGAGTTTTCATTAACCTGCATCAGGGTACTCTCAAAGTTATGGAGTATTCCTCTCGCTTCACAAAGTTATAGCGTTTCACTCCCGTTTTGGGGAATGACGAGCTGTTTTTAGCGAGGAAATTTGAGGAAGGCCTCAGACCGGACATCAGATCATAGGTGAACATATTTCAGTTGACTTCTATTACTCTGATAGTCAACCAGTCACTTATCACATAGATGAATTTGAGGGAGACTAGAGTTGTCGACCAGGGTAGTTCAACATCCAGGGCTGATTCATTTCAGATAGACAACAGGAAGTGCCACCAAGAGTCTACACGAGGTGACCTGAGGAAGCAAGGTATTCCATCTTGTAGACGGTATCTTACTTCTGGGAACCAAGTGGTGTGCTATCAGTGTGGGAAAATTGGGCACAAGAAGACTCAGTGCCTAAGAGACCCATTAGAGTGCCAATCTTGCGGCAAAATTGGTAATCTGGAGTGTTTCTGCAGCATTATCCTGCCAGTGGCTAGAGAAGGGGGATCCGTTTTGATTCTACGTATAGAAGAAGGATTACCTGTTCCGTAGTAGACAGGGGGTTGGAGTTCTTCAGGTCATTTAGGACAGGGCAGAGGCCATGGATGCAGTGGTCAACCTCATGGAGGGTTAGCTCAGGGATCTCAAGCAGCTACACAGGGCCATGGGGTAGGCCAAACTTTTGCGGTAGAGCAGATCCAACAAGAGAAGGGTCCTGGACCTTCTACAGTTCGAGGTACGATTTTAGTAGTTTTAGGTTTATCCTCTGCACTTTTTGATATAGGATCTTCTCATAGCTTTATTTCTATGCATACTGTGGATAGACATAGACTTACTGTTTATACTTCTGAGGATATGATGACGCTAGACACTCCCTTCGGAATTAGAACTGCTAGCATACGTCAGTTCTTAGACTGCCCCCTTGTGGTTGGTGGGTGTCGTTTTTCTTGGAATCTCTATGATTTGGAAATGACAGGCTATGATTTCATTCTCTGGATGGACTGGTTAGTTCTCTTCTAGGCCTTTGTCGATTGCTATCACCGTAGGGTGAGTTTCAAATCACCGGATGGTGGATCTTTTCTTCACAAGGGAGAATGGGATGTCCATGCGAGTAGAGCTAGAGTAGAGGATCATGGGTTGGGTGGTGTTATGGCCCAGATTTATAGATTATATCTGGATGACAAGGGGAATTCGTAGATAGATTTTCCTCCAGTGGTTGTTCGCTTTCTAGATGTCTTTCCAAAAGACATTCCATGTTTTCCTCTAGAGCGAGAGGTAGACCTCTCTATTGAGCTTGTTCCAAGAGCAGCACTGATATCCATTCCTCCTTATTGGATGAATACAACTGAGTTACAGGAGGTCAAGAAGAAGTTGGAGGAGTTGCATGCAAATGGTTTTATCTGACCCAGTACTTATCCTTGGGGTTCACCCATTCTGTTTGCAAAGAAGGAGGATGGTACTTTACAGCTTTGTGTGGATTATCAGAAGCTAAAACAGTTGATGGTCAAGAACCGATATCCATTTCCATGAATAGATGATCTTTTTGATCAGTTACCATGATCCAGCTTATTCTCAAATATCATCTTCAGATCCGGGTATCATCAGTTGCATGTCAGATCATCTAATATACCTCTTACAGCCTTCTGGAGAACGTATGGCATGTATGAGTTTTTTTATGTCATTCAGTCTCACGAACACACCTGTAATTTTCATGGGGATGATGAGCAGAGTTTTCCATCCTTACGTGGATTCCTTCATGTTGGTTTTTGTGGATGATATCTTGGTGTACTATCACACTCGACACGACCATGCTACCCATCTTGGGATTGTTTTGAGTACACTGAGAGAGAATCAGTTATATGCTAAGATCTCAACATGCCACTTTTGGATGGACAAGATTCACTTCCTGGGTCATGTCATCTCGGATATAGGAGTATCAGTAGACCCAGAGAAGTTGAGAGCAATAGTTACCTGGGAGCAACCAAAGAATGTCTTCAAGGTATGAAGTTTCTCAGTACTGTCTGGTTACTACAGGAGGTTTATACAGTACTTATCACAGATATCAGCACCATTGATGGGATTGACTAAGATGGGGGAGAAGTCTGTTTGGTCAGAAGCCTGTGATTCAGCCTTTTAGGAGCTGAAGGGGAGATTGACTTCAGCACCGATTCAAGTTCTTGCGGAGCCAGGGAAGAGTTATACATTTTTCTGTGATGCATCTGGCATTGGTCTTGGAGTAGTGATTATGTATTAGGATCATGTTGTTGCATATGGATCTCAGCAGTTGAGTCCACATGATAGGAACTATCCTACGCATGATCTGGAATTGTCCGCAGTTGTTCATGCTTTGCGTTGTTGGAGACATTATCTTCTAGGAGATCATTTTGTGGTATGTACTGACCACATGAGTCTCAAGTACATCTTCACGCAGCATGAATAGAATCTGAGACAGTGGAGGTTGGTTGATTACATACAGTCTTTCAATTTCGAGCTTGCTTATATGCCTGGGAAAGGCATTGTTGTGGCAGAGGCACTGAGTAGGAGGACATAAATACGGACAGTTCAGGAGGCCAGCATTGAGTGGCAGCTTAAGGATCTATTCTCAGAAATACATTTGGAGGTGCACGATAGATAGGGTCAGAATTTTCTTTCTTCTGTAGCTATTACCTCTACCGTTCTTGACCGAGTTCGAATGAGGCATCTATCAGATTTTGAAGGCCTAGTCATATGAGAATGCGTGTCAGGAGAGGACCCTCTTCCCGGATGGATCATAGGTGAGGGTGAGATCTTGTCTTTATAGGGATGTGTATGGGTGCAAGCAGATATATGCAAGGAGCTAATGTGAGAATTTCATTCCTTAGTTTGGGAAGTTCATCTTGGCGTTACCAATATGTATTGTTATCTAGACCAGCAATATTGGTGTCCAGGTATAAAGAAGGATGTTGCTGGTTTTGTCAGGAGGTGTTCCACCTATTAGCAGATGAAGGAAAAGCACCAGCAACCTGCATGGAATTTGAATCAGCTAACCATTCTCGAGTGGAAGTGGAATGACTTTGTGATGGACTTCATGACAGGGTTACCAAGATCACCTCGAGGGAATGATGCGGTATGGGTGGTCATTGACAGGCTCACGAAGGATGCTCACTTCTTGCTGATTAAGGAGACCTTCGGTGTTGATGATCTTGTACGGTTGTACATCCTTGAGATTGTATGCTTGCATGGGGTTCTGAGTACTATCATTTCAGATAGGGAATACCTATTTACGTCACATTTCTGGAAAGGGCTCCAGAAGGCTTTTTGTACAGAGGTACTTCTGAGTACAACTTACCATCCCCATTCAGATGGCTAGTCAGAGTGCACAATTCATGTGGTTGAGGACATGCTACGAGCATGAATCCTTGATATTGGAGGTTCTTTGGAGATCCATATACCTCTAGTGGAGTTTTCCTACAATAATAGTATTCAAGAAACTATTCAGATGGCACATTACAAGGATTTGTACGGTAGGCCATGCCGATCACCCATGTGTTGGCTGGAGGTAGCAGAGTCAGCTATGATGGGGCGTCATCTTGTTTATGAGACCACATAATAGGTGGAGTTGATTCAGAAAAGGATGGCTACTGCACAGTCCCGACAAAAATCTTATGGTGATCAGCGGAGATGACCTTTGGAGTTCAAGGTCGAAGATCATGTTTTCCTACTTGTTACCCTGATGTTGGGACACAAGAGGATCAGGAGACATGGTAAGCTTTCACTGAGATATGTCGGGCCATTTGAGGTTCTAGAGAGATTCAGGCTGGTTTCTTATAGGTTGTAGTTACCTCAGAGGTACCAGGCTATGCACAACGCCTTCCATTTTTCTCAACTTCGATGCTATTTCTCAGACCCGTCCCACATTTTTCAACCTGATGAGGTTGAGCTGGAGCTAGATGAATCATTAGAGGAGTATCCTATCAGGATTTTTGATTGCAGTACAAAGGTACTCCATGGCCGGTATGTTCCTCTGGTACGAGTGTTATGGAAGCACTGCCGTCTACAAAACAAGACGTGGTAGAGGGAGGCCGATATGCGATCACAGTGGCCAGAGTTGTTTGGGGTTTCTTTTTTTCCACCTTGTTAAGGGAATTTGAGGACGAATTTATTTATGGGGGGATGTTTGTAAGAACCCGAACCTTATTTTCTCGTATGTTATTCCTTTTCTGGTTGTTTTTGGGAAAAATAGGAGAATCTGGAAATTTTCTAAGTACACGCCATGTACTTTATAAGTACAGGCCATGTACTATGATTCCACTTGAGGTCGTGTGCTGGTCGTGTCATGGAAACACACACGGCCATGTAGGGGTGATGTGTAGTCCTGTTAATGCGGAGTATCGAAAATCCTAGTACACGCTGTGTACTCCAAAATTACACATCGTGTACTTTTTTTTTCGTTAAACGGACTAGGGTCGCGTCGTAACCCCAAAAATTTGTTCTTCTCAAGCTTCTTCAACCTAGAGTGAGAGTATGACCACATATCTTATCTAAGCCACTGATTCGTCACCGGTTATCCTAATCAAATCTCCTCGGTTTCAATAGAATCACAGTGGTGAGTTCTTGGTTCTTCTTTGGCCATGATTCCTGAGTCTTTCTCTTATGAGAGTTATCATAGGTTGAAAGTTTTAATTTTTTTTTCATATTTACTCCGTTCCTGGATGATTCTCGAGCCAAGGTTCAAGTATATCGATCTCCTAAGATCGAGGTAGGGGGTTTGTTTCCTTACATTGAATGTCATTGAGTTTTTGTGAAAAAGTGCCGGATACCCATGTATCTGGTATCTTAGGTTTGGGTTTTGATCCTACATTATTATCTGACATGGATTTCATGCATGTTTGAAGCTATTAGATGAATAGTGATTTATTTTTACCATGTTTGAGGATCACCCCATGGGTGTTTCCCTCGTTTTGGCTATTTATCGCCATTGGCTTAGTTTTCCTATGAGGAAGACCATGTTGAATTGTTTTCCTGCCTTGATATAATTGATTGCATGTATTGCCTATTGTTTATATATTTTTGATGCTTTGTAGATTTTTATCCAAGTATTATTTTGAACATAATTAGGGCTGATGACAGTCAATTACGCACGACTTGACTACTCAGGGCTGTGTGAACCTAGTGCGGTAGACTAAAGAGGGAATTGATGATTAAGGGCTTCCCTAGAGAGTCTGTTATAAATTAGTTTCATATGCAGAACCTAAAAGAATTGGACTTAGTTCATCCTTATAGTGTCTCTATCTTACGCACGAATCGAGACCATATGAGGAATTAGACGTAAGTGATTCCTCAGAGAGTCTATAGATATCATTTCAAGACCGCAGGGGAATTGATGGTGAGAGCTTCCCAGAGTGTATGTGCCTTTGTAGGATTACTTGACTAAAGGGGGCTGCCAGTATGATCCATCTAGAGAGTTAGTGTGAATATTTTTTGGTTGGTTGTGATGAGTCCACCAAGCCAAAGAACAAGCTTTGGTTTTGTACTGCTTGTTGTTTAGGTATCCTGGTGAGATACTTGTTGTGTTACTTCCTATGCCTTGGGAATATAGATATGTTTTCTAGATTCCTTGGTTTATAATTAATTGATTTAATTAAATTAATAAATAAATGTATTTGGAGATTGGTATGATTGTTTACTTTAGTGTACTCTTGTTTCTCTGCGGAATTTATTTCTTTTACTTTTTCTATATTTGTCACTGACAGTATGGCATAGATCTTGTGGTGGTTGCCTACTGTGATTAGTCTCACACCCTGTTTGGGTCCTGATTTTCGTCCCAAATAGGTTATACGGTTGCAGGTGTGGATATGGATTGTGGCACTTCTACTTCAGGTACATGATTGCTGGTTGGAGCTGGAGAGAATAAAACCGAGCTTAGGCTTGCGATGCTGCTGGAGTTGCTGATTACATTTCGTAATTTGTTTCTCAGTTGTATTTTAGTACGTTGTTGTGTTTGCTACTTTCCTTAGATACTCGTACCTGCTTCATCATTATCATGATTACTATATATTTTTTGTTTCCGCTGTTTAGTTTCAGTTATTCTATGTTGTTTAATGCTTCCTCTATTGACTAATATTTCCTTTCCCTTGTATACCTTACAAAATGAGGCTACAGTTTCCCCAATGACTCACTAAGTACCTTTCTACTAGTTGACAGCCTCTGTAATTTTGGGGAAATGCGCTTGATGCCATGTGGTGAACCAGGTATAGGGAACCATTTGAGTGGCTCCAGATTCAGGTTTTTACAATTATCTTAGAAAATGTAAATTTAATATTATTGAAAACATATTGCATGGTCCATTTATGAGTGACTTTTCAATTCATTGGAACATTATTAACAATTTTTTATTAAAATAGTTGTTGTGGTTGTTAAGGTGAAAAATAATTAACCAAGATGTTAATAAAAAACATAAATATTTAAATGATATAAATTTTTTGATGAATATCAGTTGATGATTTTATTTCTACCATAAAAACATCAACTTATAATTAATGATAATTTGGAACCATATGGATCTGTAATAGTCTTATTATATTTAGTTTTTGTTATGTAATTCCAAAAAGTGACCCTCATGTCATTTATTAAAGGGAACCTCATACCTCATCATTTCACACCACATTTTTCAATATAGATTGAAAATAACATTCCAATTACTTTTATATACATCCTTATCAATATTTTGGAACTACATTACACCTCAAAAGACCAAAAATATGTTCCTTATGGAAGGATCTAAAGGAGGTCTCCCAAAAGAGAGGTAACCATATTAACCCGTCAATTTCAATTAATTTCTTCTTAAAACCCTGTTAAATTTATGTTATTCATCATAAATGGTATCAAAATTATTATAAATATACATAAATGTTATAATGATTATGAAACGCCATTATACATGATATTTTCCATCACATGATATGTTAATGTATCACTTGTGCATATATACATCATACCATCTCCACATAGTGATACAATTAATTTCTCATCACTCTATTTTGTGGATAGGTGTTAATATATGTTTAATGATTATATATCATACTTATTAAACAAATACATTTTTTAATTATAATATAATTACAACCATATTACCTTTTAAATACATTATATTTTTATAAAGTCATTCTTGTGTATATGTGGACTATCACCTCCCTCAAGCTATGTGATTATTTTTTCATTTATATTTTATGTGGATTATAATGAGGAAGAATTTCATGAATATATATTATATATAATAAATTATAAATATTCTATAATGCTGAATTAATATTTACCTTTCTTTTTTTTCTATCTGATGTAAAATGATGAGCATCGTTTATGTGTACGTATGACCTACCCTCTCTATAAATGGTGTAATTCATTTTTATATCTATGAATTTTATGTATGAATTTAATATTTATATAATTAATATATATTATTTTTATTCGATGATTATTGTTATATATATTATGGAACCATAATAAAAGTATAAGGTCTAAGACTATGAAACTGAAACATGCTTGGAAAACAAAGCAGTTATCACTAAGAACTATGATTTTAATAAAAAATTGTTAATAAATTGATGAAACGATTTACTAAATAAATCATAAATGCTATTATAGATATGAATATGGTTATTTAATAAATTTATAATAAATAAATAAATATTTATTATATTTTATTTTTGAATGTGAAATAGGAAAAGAGAAACATGATGTATGAGATTTTTTTCTCACTTTTATTTTTATTAGACACAAGACATATTTACCGCATGTTTACTTTGTAAAATTTTTATAATTTCAATGAATTTATCTTATGATAAATTATTTTAATTTTATTGGTATATACATATCAATATATTTTTATTTCTTTCATGAAGATTAAAAATCAAAATTTACCAATGCATTAAGGGTTTTATTTCTCAATCTCATCTTTATTCGTGATTTTTTATCTTTAGGTATCGATTAGGGAATATTTATCTTCCATAACCATGTTTTCTAAACATATTTTCAAATATTTTTATTTTATTATTTTAGTATTTTTTAATTTCATTTTTACCGATGTTTTAATTTTTAAAAGAATTGGTTAAAAGGAATCATTTTGTAGTTTTCTAAACAAGGAACATTGTGACTTTTCTAAAAAAAATATGGATGTAATGTTTTTAACTTATATAGAATGAATGTGATTTGATAACATAATTATTACTAAATTCTTTTAAGATTCCTTTTTAATTATACAAGGCTATTTTTAGAGAAAAAATTTTCTTTATTACATCCGTAGTTTTTAGGTTTTGAAAAATTATTTTTAAATTTGAAAGCGTAATTTTCTCATGAATGTTTTAATTTACTTATAATGATATATCTATTAATAAAATATAATATAACTTGATATTATTATGATTTACTATTTTTATTATACCATTATATCATCTTTGTTCATTATCTGGATGGTTTATGTTTATGGTGATAAGATTTTGGTGAAACCCATTCCCTTTTTCCGTGGGTTGTACTTTGAGAAAATGATTGTCAAATCTATTTTTTACATGATTTACAAGATAATGAATGATTCATTATCTTGTTCAACAGAAATTTATAATTTTATTTATTTTATGGGTGGAAAATATATCTCCCTCTAATACATTGGGTAAATATGGATAACTCATGATGTAAATAAGTTAGGTGTGAACATGATTTTATGTTCCCAATTTTTTGTGATTATGCACGGACCACGATTTCATGTATACATTATCAGCTATGGATATTATTTAATATTAATAATTTTTTGAATGGACTTGGATTTCATGTGAACATGATAATATGTTTACTTGGTTTGATATACATAAATTTATGCACATGAATGCTTTCATGTCCTTAACATAATGAGTGAACATGTTTCGATTTAGGCGTGTTCACAATGATTAAATTTTATGTTTATGAAAAAATTTCAGGTCCCATTCCAATTATATTCTCTTATATCTCATTTTCATTGATACATTTTTGATTTAGGTCTTATGAACTGCCAATATTTTTTTCCATGACTTAAGATTATGATCTATGATATGTAGGGTGTAGATTTTAAATTTTCAGATCATGTTATCACACCATATGCTTATATTATGATTGTATGATCAATGAAATATCTCTTGTTTAAAAATAATGAGAAGATTTTCTTTAATTTACTTGTGTTTTATTTCCCCTTTTTAGGAAGAAGTTTTTTAGAAATGATACTCCTAATAAGTGTTCAAGTTATGAATAAATTTGTGGCAGATGATATAGATTATTTTTGAACCAGTTGTTCATGTGTTGAATATTCCAAAAGCACTATACCTATAAGAATATGGAACATATTAAAATTTTACGCATTGAATATTCATTTATTTGGATGTAATATATATGTTTCAAAAGTATGGGACATTGTAGTAACACCACGCCCATAATCACTAGGTCTGAGATGGAGTGCCACATGATTATTGATGTGCCTCTTATTACTCCAGACGATGCTGACTAGTAGTGAGGATCTAAAGTGTATTGTGGGGAGACTATACCCTCTCTTAGAGTGTATAGTAACCAATAAAAAATCAAACATGTATAAATATAATGTCAAATTCTGTGGAAATAAATGAATTTCCATCTATAATGAATGAAAGTAAAAACAATGGACTTGAACAGACAAAGAAAACTATAAAATAGTGATCACCTACTAGGACAATCACACAAACAATATATAAAATGATTAAAATTTAAACTGTATCTACACCTAACTCCAAGAATCACCATCACCTAATCTCCAAATGTGAGTCAACATATCACACTCAATGATAAAATTTGGTTTTCATCCTAACTTTTACCTACAATATGTGATGGAATCTCTGGTACCCATGTGACATGTATTCATGAGAAATGTGGGAGTAAAACTCAGTATGAAACCACCGAGGTGGTCTTATAACTAACCAGTAAATTTTATTGAGGTATAATTAGTAGAAATTAAATAGTAAATACATAAACATCCCAATTATAACATATAATCACAAAATTCCAAAGTAAGAAACTAACAACCATATTTCATGTTGTTTAGTTGTCACCATACGTCCATGAATACTGGTCATACCGGATTTGGTTCCATACTAGAATAATATCAAGGGTAATGTCCTATGACATAGATCACTCTATATAGTTTCAATAACAATTAAGTTAAATTTACATTCATCGATTAAGGTACAACTCTACACACCACCTTTATGGTTTAAGCAACACACCACCTATAAGAATCCAACTATCTATCCAACCATGGGAAATCAGTCATACAAACTTACAAGATTTTACCCTCTATTGAAACATGATCACTATTTAGGTAGTATTTCCAATATTTAATGGAATTTTTGAAAAATAATCCCTCTTCCATGAAGTATGATTCCTCTTTGAAAAATATTTCCAATCATTCAGAAAATGAAAAAAAAATTCTATTGGCCTTGAACAAGCCACTTATAAGGCATAACATAGTAAGGAACAATATATCATAATAGGTATTCCACAGGATATGAATTATTTCTTATAATAATTAATTAAAAATAAAGTAACAACATCTCACATCAAACAACCATATTAATCACAAGAATCAGTTTCCACATACAGACACACACACTTGTGATCAATATCTAGCATGGGTCTCATGGGATACACATGAAAACACATGTGATCAATATCAAGAATATATCTGAAGTGAAACACATTCACACACATATGATCAATAACAAACATGGGTCTCAAAATATACTGATTCACAAACACATGATCAAGCCACAGACAATGGGGGTCGATATCAATCTTGTGAATAAGTGTTCATCATGTCCCTTTGAAAATTTTCAGTTACATTAGGCATAGTTAATTTAATTACTTAATACCTATATATCATTGACTAATTAATCATTATAAGAATTTAATAACCCAATTATAATTTAATAGTACCTCTACCAACATAAAAAATCTAATATCACATTCCAATAAACAATTCCTAATACCATAGGGAAGATAATAGAGATGTAGATACATAAACACATAGTTAACTCCAATATAGAAAAATCCATGGTTCTCTTTATGAGTACTCCAATAAATTTGGCCACCATCAAATTATATAAAGTTATAACTCATGCCTAATAATTATAATATAATTAATTGTAATAAAATTATAACTAATTTAATGATTACTAAAAAAGAATAAAACCAAAGTCAAAAGAAATACTATCCAAAATTTTATTCAGTATCCATGCCCAGCTAGTACTATAGCTAATAGCCAATAAAAATTTTGTAACACTCTTCCAGTAGCATTCTAGAAAAATTCATTATCAAAAAAAATCCAATTTAATATAATTAAATTGTAATATCTAAAATGAAAAAATTATGTGACATACCTTAACTAAAACATTATTCAATTGAGTTCAGCCACTCCCATTACACTCTTGAATATAAATCATGTAATATCCTAAAATTAACTCCAAGATATGATGGAATATTCAAATCAATTATAAAAAACATAGAAAACACCAAGAGATATTACCCAAATGAAAATAAAACAAATAGAATGTGTTCATAATAATAGTACATTCTCTATCCATGATGATAAAAATCTCAATCATCCTCGTTTAGTCCACCATGATTCATTGTAATTGTCCCTAAGTTACCCAATGAAAATCAATGCAAATATTGTTCGATTATCAAGATGATCAAGGAGGAAAATATTTTATGATAAATTATAAATCAAAGGATCACAAGGGATAATAATTACCATGAATAATCACCCACGATGAATAACATAATGTTATTCCAACATAAGAGGCAGAGGGAGCCATGATAAAAGAATAACAAAGTATCTCACCTAGATTCACTAACATTTTACACCTCAATCCACCTTGAATAATGGGGATATCATGGGGGAAAGGCACGAGGAGAGAATGTTTCAATCCACATCAATAATTAAAGTAGGTCAAGTTCAACCCAAGGGGATTTCTGTATAGAATGATCAAATCATCCATCACTTAAACAATTCCCATTGATCCCCACTAGATAGATAATTGGAGTCCACAATCTAGAGATTAACTCTGGTTTGGTAACAAAGATCCCCCACCTGCTAGTCAATTGTTATAGAAGTAACCCCAGCTACTCAATAAATCCCCATTTGGTTACTATAGTTACAATTCACCCAAAGATACTTCTTTCATGTCAAAACATCTCTTCAATATCTTTAAACATGAAGAACATTGATCCATCACTTATTTCAATGAAGAATCCATCCACTATATCAAAATTTAAATTTTCTCTGAAAATTATAACTCATAATGACATTGGTCATTAGGATCTCCCCACCATATCACTTCTTATGTATAGTAATTTTTGGTACCAAATGAATTACACCTCAATATAGAACAATATCGCCATCTGTAGTGATTTATTCACATTATACACTCAAATTACAACTCATATACCAATGTTTTGAGTCATCCCTAGATTCCTATCATAATCTTCAATCATGGTTTCAAGTAAAAACACCATAAACTAAACCAAAATCTTGAAATCAGTGAACATCAATCCAGTGATCAGTGAATCCAGTGAACTCAACTCATTGTGGTGTCTTCAACTATTTACTCTTAAAGAATTATGGTTCTAACCACAATATGAATCTCAAAAAAATTATAATAGTATAATGACACACCCATTATAGTTCAGATCCCTCATTATCACTCAAATGTAAAACATGGTTTAAAATTTAATACCAGCTCATTGTTCCAGATTCCAAACCAAACTAATGAGACACAACAAACCAAACACAACTCATACACACAGAACATTCCAAAAATACCCTAGAATATCCCTAAACACCTATATTATAACCAATATAATGGTAACTATGAGGTTCCAACCTACTACAATTAGGTTCATGGAGAAACACCAGTACGTTCCCTTCTTTCTTACTTCATACAATGGTACTCAGCTGCAAAAACTCATGCTCTAGGAACAACTGGTCACAATGCCTTAAGACATGCTGGAATCATTAAATAAATCTGAAATCCTAACCAAAATATAAACCTATATCAACACAATTTCGTTGATTGTCTCACAAAAAAAATTAAACCATCCATTATGCTCTTAGTCATGCACTAACACACCCATGATTCGACTCACTCTCAATTTTCATCAGCAATGATTATAGTCTGATGAAAAAATATAGTCTCTAGTGAGGGATAAATCTGAAATATACAATTGGAGTATTTCATGGAATTAGGAAAACTAGGGTCTATTATCTATCAAATATTTGGAGTCTCCAGGACTATTTGACATTTAGTCTTACTCAAGACCATGACTTATTTCACAAGTGATTCATCTCACTCATGAACAGAATGAAATATAAAAGGATAATTATATTCCTAGTATCACCATTGAATAAACTTCTTTCTTTACCTATACCATGATTAGGTCATCACCAAATTTAATGACTAATTATGAAAATTTGTTTATAAGAAAAATACAATAAAAATCACCAAGAACTGCACACACCTAAATTATAATGAAAATAGTTCACTTCATTGAAGGATCCATTCTCAATGTGAGATACGTCCCCCAACATTCAATGTATCAGTTAAAAAATATGACCTAAGGGGTATCATACACTCATATAGGTTGCTACTCTAAGCAATGGAACCTTTATAAAATATAAACTTGGGTTAACCACAAAATGGTACCCAGATCTATTGATAATGTCATATCCTACCATAGAGACCTCTCCACAAAAATCAACATCCTTGTTTCTAAGTCCTATGATCTTAGTGCTGAACATATTTGATGGTAACTCCTAGGGTGATCTTGAACTAATTTCATCAGTGAACTACAACAACTATCCCTATTGTGTTCATCAAAAAACCATAAAAATCTCAATGGTCCACTCACTATTATGTTTATATGGCCTCAATAAACTCCAGGCATCAACACATACACAATCACTTCTGTATCAGGTCTTTCCCAATAAGATATAATCACAACACTATTTTATTAACATATTGTGATTTCCGATGAGTTATGGACATCCAAGAGAGACTCATATACCACTTTAGTTTTCAAAAATCAAAATGGTTCCATCACCATCAATAATGGTCAATATAAATTCTTTTATTTAGAATTGATATCTTCTTTCTAATAGTAATCCATGAACACCTCCCATTTAAATAATGTCAGTTCAATCTTTTAAGCATTTACCCAAGCTCTAATCATCCTAGTCCAACCACATAGAATCTCCACTCGACCTCTAACATGAGTCGCATTCCAATATAATAAGAAAGGAATCACATGGTCTCACCCCTAATTCAATAAGTGTCCAAACACTACAAAACATGAACTCATATCGTGACTGGTAGCACTAAATGTTATCCATACTCCAAGGTTGTATAGAAATTTACATGAACATCCTAGGAGCCTTTCAATGTTTCTAACTTTTATAGGGAATCATTATGAGTGAATCATACCCTTAAGTTACTAATAACATAGGCTATCCCTCCACATGAGGTATACCCACCCGAGTTACCCTTACATAGCATAAGACACTAACTCATCAGTAACTAGAGTCACATCCCTATGACCACAAGGGTCTAACAAGGGATAAAAACTCATATATTTTTATCTAGAAACTTCTCCATATTCATTCCATGATAGATTTACCCTTATACTACCCAAATAGAGGGGTTATAAACATTTGGTTTTTTAAACAATATGTTAGTTGGTTATATCTTGGTAAATCCACATATTCATTTGTCGGAACCTATATTAACTAGACCCATCTAATATCCACCTGCACTAGATTCTTCAATGCTATAATTTAAATCTGACAATGACCATATAATGCACACTATACAATCTATACAAAGAGGTATTTCATAATTTTTTTCATATTAATCTTCACCTTGGTGCACCACATAGTAGTACCATATATTTTTCCTTCATAAGTAGACCTGAATAGGGGTTTAACACAATTTTATTTCACCAAGAAAATATACATGAAAACTATAGGTTATGTATGCAGTGAAATAACCTTGATGGCATGATCAAATCATACTTTTTTTCTTAATAAAAATTTAATCATTTTTTAGTTAATTAAAATTTCATTTCCATTGAAAAGCATAGATTTCATAACTACATAAATTTCAAAATTAAAAGAGTAGGATCTTCATTTAAAATTTATTAATAATCTGTGAGTAACAAAAGAATTAACTCAAATTAAAAATACATATTCAAAAATGATATTATAGACTAGATATCAATGAACCATCATATTGTTATATGATCAAAATGTAGAGTCCTCGCTAGAGGTGATCCAAACAAAAACTAAAATATTTGAACTTCACCAAAGATTTACTAGGTGATATAACGACTGATCCTAATCCCTTTCACTATTTATGGTTTATTACAGAATAATGTTTCTAAATTTAGGAATAACAATTGATGCTCTCTTGATGTCTTGAGAGAGGAGGAATAATGTTCACATTATATATCACTATATATCTCTATTTGGATTGAGAGAGTCTCACTATATTTATTTTTCATAAATAAATGTTTTATGGAAGGTGTTAAAATTAGATATTTATTATAAAAGGGTTAGTGTTTGAAAATTTCACAGAAACCTTTTCCCTACTAGAAAAATATTAGTTGACCCCATGTCCAATAAAAATAATATTATTATTATTAATCACATGGAATGAAAAAAATGTTATAAATATAAAAAATATAAATTTTATAACATATAAAATTGAACCATTAATCTTGGTACACTTTGCCTCATCAATAATTATTGATCGTAGAGTAATTATTATTTATTTAATCAAAAAATATCACAAAATTATTCAAAAATAAATATAATCAATAATATATATTCCACCCTCAAAAATAAATATTTATTTTTATTTAACTCAAATATCCATTTTAATAACTTATCATTAAACATTCAAGATCAACTGAACCTGAATATATATTATTTAATCAAACTTGTTAATACCAATACTTGAATTTAACAAAGAATATGGGTAAACTTAGTGTGTAACCCTATAATATTTTTTTATAGTGGAATTATGAATAGACACCTAAAGTAAAAGACTATAATATATCATTATTCCAAGGATCCCATTGGGAATGAATATAATGTAACAACAATATCAAACCTCTTATGAATGGTTACTATGTAATATAACCATTTTATCATAATATCCCAAATCAAGTAAGTTGCATGCTGGTGCCATCATCCTATATTCTCGATAAATCATTCATTGAATTTCATAAATTGAAATTTACCACTATGGACATTGATTTATCTATGTGGTTCCGTTACAATCAAAGGGAATAAGATATCATCATCCTTTAGGAAACATAAGGGATAAATCCTTTCTCATACTATCTAATAATTCAGTATCACTCATGATCCACCCAACACAACCTAGCTTGATATGAACATATTTCTTCATGGTTTTTCTAGGTACATAAAAGTGTTCTAGTTGATATATCCATTAATGATAATATTAATGTATAATGATCAATACTCATTCCTAGAATAGGAACATCCATTGACACATGTAAATATGGATTTCTTATTAATAGATATGTTCTCAATACCACCTATCTTGGAAATTTACAAGGGTGGACATTTGGAGAGGGTGTCTCAATGTATTATGTTTCTTCTACACATAATATAATGTATCATCTAGGTAATTTCATAAAATATCATATATCCATAGAAAAATATAATAAACAATTATTTTGTGGCACCTCTAGGTTCCTGACGTGGGGAACTGGTTTGGGCTTTAAGTGAAACACATATTCTAACGATAGTGACACATAAAAATGTCATTTAGCTAAACATTAATGATGTGGTAATATAATTAAATAATTATACATTAATCAATCAACTAATAATAAGGTTGGTTCTAGGTAACCATCTCTTATATATTATCACATTCACTAGATCCAACATTCAATAAATGTAAGTCCCTAAGGTCTCATATGATACTCATGCATATACTAAAATAAATCCTTGGTCAAGGTGTCCGATATGATTTTTTCCATGGATAATATACTGAAGAGAACATTACATTGTTGAGAAAAATCCTTCAAGGGATGAAGCTTCTGATGTATGTACTTTATCCTTTGTTGAGACCTTAACTCTTCTGGAAAATACACTACTGTAGTGTTATCATAGTATAAAAGGACAAGGTATTGAATTATAGTCACCAAATAACAATCATTCATATAGTTTTGAATCCAAAATAATTCTTTTCCTACATAGAATGATGTAACATACTCAGACTTTATATAATAGTTGAATAAAACTAGCTATTTTGACCTATTCAGCTCATAGATACCCCATTGACACAAAATACATATCCATATTTTCACTTCATAACATTATAATATATCTAAAATATTTCATCTTTATAACTCCTGATTACTATCTCTTCATCTCCTCTATACCCTAAGAGCATATCCATAGTTATCATCAGATACGTATGTATATCCTTAATAGTAGTGCAACATTGTTTGATCGGGTCTGTTTGATATCTAACTATCCTGCTCAATGAAAATGTGATATTTATCCTCTTTTGTAACATGGTATATGTGATATATACTATCATAGATTTGTATGTTTTATTACTCATAATTTATCATTCCTTTTGTTCTTATGGACAAATTTTATTTGGAAGATGTATACCATGTTACACCAGAACCAACCCCTCTTAGATAGTTCTATACGAAACCCCTTTAGTATCTAGACAATGTATTTACCATGACATAGTCTGAAAATTTTCTTGGACATTTCACATGAGATATTGATCAATAAAATGTAGGTTTCTTCACTTAAGTCCTTCATAGAGAAGCACATTCTAAACCATGGCATAACCTCTTATATGCTTGGTATATTTTTTCCATTTAGTAATTCTTTAATAATTATATAATTCTATGAAGAAAAACTTACATCCCACTAAAACACTTGTAAATTAATGGCTCACATTATTTTTAATGGAACCAGATTATTTTATGGCTTTTTCAAACTGAATATTCCTTAACATGTATGATTTCTTTATTCCAAAGATGTATCTCTAAAAATTTCAATTTTTTTAAAATTCCTAGAATTAAAAACCATATTGGTTATGTAAAATATTAATCCTCATGTATTTTACCATTAAGTTAAGATATTTTGAAATCCATTTTCTAAATCTAATAGTCATTTTAATATATTTTTGAATGAAACATTATGTTGGATTTAAAAATTAAAACTTAAAAAAAGGATTCATCATAGTAAATAACTTAATGTTTCATAAACCCTTTATCCACTAACCTTGATTTATTGATATTTATTCAAAGTTACATGTAAAATTTTATATTAAATACCCATTTACAACCAATAGGTTTCATGAATTGATAGATCGATCGAGACAAAAATTGTTTTGATACAAAGAATCCATCATAGAATTCATGGTATCTTTATATCTTGAAACATATGATAACTCTACAATGTTCTAGTAGGAGAGAGGGTCATTATTTCCAACAAATAATTAGTTTCCAACATCAGTGACTAGAAAACCATATCTCTCAAGTTTTCATACCAATCTACTGCCTATATATAGTAATTGTATTTTAGGATTAACTTCTTTTATGAAGACCTATAGAATCTATTATTCTACCAACTCTTGTGTATATTGATCATCTACTTCAACGAAGTTAATCTTTCTCCCACTATCCTCATTAACAATGTTATCCCTCTCAAAATATATGGAATATCTTTTGATAGAAAATTTATTTTCAGATGGGTTATATAGATTGTATCCCATTATTTCATTGGGATACCCTATAAAGATACACATCAAGCCACTAGGTGATAGTTTTTCCTTTGATATATACTTAACTAACACCTCACAAACCAATGAATGAACATAAAAGAAAATAGGTTTCTTTCTACACCATTACTAGGTGGGAATAACATTTTACACATTAGTTAATACTCATTTTAGTTTGTATGATAAAATCTTTAATATATATCCCTAGATTGATAATGGAGGGTTTGTGTGACAAATCATCACCCTTAACATATCCAGTACTATATGATTCCTTCTTTCACCAACACATTTCTACTATGGTTTATTTGGTAGGGTTAGTTGATATAAAATCCCTTACTCAAACAAATTGGTGATAATAACTTGTTTATGATATAAACCTCCTCTATATAATTATGGTTTTTTATCTTCATAAAAAAACCGATTCTTAACATCTTTTTTGAGCTCTTTATTCTTCTCAAATGATTTAGACTTATAATTTATCACATAATTATAACCACACCAACTCAATTCATCCATAAAATTTATAAAGTATGAGAATCCTACATTATATTCTAATTAAACGTTTTTCACGTATTTGTATACACCAATTCTAGATCTCTGGGGCCCTTTACCTTGAACACTAAACAATAGTTTGGCCACTTTTAATTTTAAAAAATAATTACATACTTCATGCGGTTTAAGCTCAAAAGTATCTTACCAACCATCTTGGGAGATATTTTTCAAGATATTGGCATTTATATAAAAAAGATGGTGGTCCCATAATTGGGTATTAAATGACTCTCATATATTTGTTTTATTGTCAATTTCCAATATTTTATTTTCATAATTCATTTCACTGAGACCATTATTTAATTATTACATACCATAACATTTGATATCTTTATAAAATTACAATCTCTTCTTTACAAAACTAAAGATAAATCCCTCCATGTCTGATCAAGGAAGAGAAATGATGATATTTGTAACAGTAAGAACATACTATGAATTTAATAAAACCAAATTCAGTCTCATTGGAGATGTGAGATGGTAGTCTATAAGGGATAGGGTAGCTATCTATGCTCCCCTGGTATCCCATAGATCCACCTCGCCTATGGAAACCTTCCAAAATTTTCTGGGTTCTTGTATTGCGATATAAAGGTGAGAACCACATATAGTATCTAACATACAACATGTATATATATAACAATTAATATCAATAACATATGAACCCGAATATTCCCATTACATATCTGGATGGGTAAAATTACTCTTTCAGTGGTGCTGATTTCCACATGTAAACCATACCATACCATATTCCATTACATGACTCTGTATCTTCTTATTATTCTTAGAAGAATGGTTCTCTATAGACATATACATTGAATGATTCTTCAACCCATTTTCCTTTTTTCCACCTATATTCTTTCTTCAAATATATATCATGTGTTTTTCATACCCCATGTCTCTATCTTCTTAGAAAATAAGATAAATAATTTTTGAAAGTTGCTTCCTACAATTGCTTTTATTTTAATTCATAATAAACAACAGAATTTTTTATGTACTGAGGAAAAAATGAAGTATATGTACATAACATAAATGTTCATACACTCCATGACTCCCAAGTGCTCAATATATCTAATAATAATGACTACATGTGTCTCATATAATATTGAATCTACATTTTTTAATAGAAATCTTTCATTGAATATCTCATATATCTCTAATCTCATATTCTGTTTCTTGATATCCCAATGGTGATAAATGATGTTATACACATCTATATCTTCATATTTCTTTAGAATATCTTTTGACATGTATAATAGCATGAATAAATGGAAATCAATTTCATCACCCACATGCCACAAATAGAGAGATGCTTATTTATTTCTAGCCTCTTTCTCATGTGACTCTGGAAGTGGGGTTTCCACCATGTTTAATTTCCATTCATGGAGTAGTAAAACGTTCAAGTGATGACACCATTCCCAGAAAATCACATTAGTGATAAGGTTATCCATTTGTATAATGGTTTAAAATGATTTATAATGTCATTTTATTTTCCATTAATAAAACTTTATACCAAATAATCAGTACTTATTTGATTAAAAAATTGACTAGTAATTTTAAATTAAAATCCATTAATATCCCACTATACTTTTGAAACATAATATACCTCACCACTGGTTTTAAAATATCTTATTCTTATAATTTTTAGTGGAAACGATATATATCCCCCATCACATAACCCATACTTGGTCATGGAATGTAATTTAAAGTGTTTTATATAGGCTTCCCATTTATACTATATTAACTTACTATTCATTATACTTTTGAGTATACTTATTAATACTGGAATCCGGAATAAATATTTCCTCAACCCTTCCCTCTCTAATACTCCATTTCTGTGGGAAGTCCACCCTTCATGTGAACCAAGTCAATTCAACACAAAACATCAAGATAAATGTTCCATAATAATCAAAAGCACCCCAACCTAGATTGGTTATGAACTTTAAACTATTTGTTAAATTATAACATAAGTATTGGAAGGCTATACCGACATAATATTCTGATTGATGTATTTTAATTCTTATAGCCAAACTCCTAATTTGTCTCCTCACACACCTAGTTAATATTAAGTGAATTTTATTTAATTAATTATCCATGTATTATAAAATTTATAAATAATATGGTTATGTTTTATTACATCTTATATTTTTGATAATTCATTTATTATATGATCGTATAGCAATAAAAAACATAAATAATTAACAATGAAACTAATTGAAATATAATATAACTGAAATGTTCAAGATATTATATAATGGTTATTTAATCTAGAGGATGATAATCTATCCCTTGAGCTAAGGGGGGACAACTTGAACCATATATTGGTTCAATTTTATATATACCACCTTGGATATTATATATTTCCTTGATTTTTAACTTGAAACCCGAACTTTGACCACCTCCTATCTTCTATGATCTCTATCCATGTATGATATTTTTCTAACATACATGTGAGGGGATAAAACGGATTGGAAAATGGGGTTACATAAAATAAAATGTATGAATGCATAGCCTTACAAAATTAGGAGCAGGGGTGACACACAAGAACTTAGTTTTCATTTACCCATAACAAATTAAATGAAATGAATCATACACAAGAGGTTTCTCCTATGTCATTATCACCTACACATCATGTAATGATCATACATTTTCAATATCGTTATGAATTACTATGATTCATTAATTAATTAGGATAATATTACGTAAATTAATTTAATTAATTCAATTAATCATAATTACATCCAAGAATCCATAACATTCCATCATCTTTAATTATAGAGAAAATTAATTTCATCTAAAATTAATGAAATTGACAAGTGTACTTGGAGGAAATTTTATATTCTTATCCAAAATCTTAATAGTGAATTGATTTGATATATAATTTCCAATCATATGGTAGGGAATTCAGTATCAAATAAATGATACATGTAACACATGTGAATTGATTCAATTGTATTTTTTACAATGTCTAAAATTAGACACACTATCTACATCAGACTACACAATATTCACTGTTGTACATAGAGAGTACTATCATCTTCATGTGTCTACAACACATACCTTAGGACTGGGTTTGTTTCCTACCATGGATGAATTTGAGGTACACAGTGTGTTCTTAGCTTACATATATTGTATCCTCATAGTTTCATGACATGTGAATCCCCAAGTCACGAATCTCCAAATGTATAAGTTAGCAATAAACACACATTATTCAAGCGGTCGTTTTTTTACTAAGCTACCATGAACCTTAGTCATACATGATTTGGTTCCATGATAAAATAATATTAACGGTAGCTTCATATGACTTAGATCATTCCATATAGATTTATCCACCTTCCAAGATAATTCACATTCAATCTTTATGGAACAACTCCACACAAAACTTTTTTGGTGAATATGATGCCCCCCACTTTATGGAGACTACAAGCCATCATTCTATTAGAACCAGGGTCGTACAACCATAAAAGATTTACCCCTATTAGGAAGAATGATCCCTATATGGGAATAAGTTCCCATATTTAAAATAATTAATATAAAAAACTTACCACTCTCATGAAATAGAATCCTTATTTGGGTAGAAGTTCATATATTTTAGAGAACGAACAAACATTCCACCAACTACGAACAAAAAACTTATAAGTCATAACATAGAAAGGAATAATATATCAAAATGTGTATTCCAAAGGATAGGAAATTTTACTGAAATTAATAAAAAACAATGAAATGAACAATTTGAAATATCAAAAAACCATATCAATCACAACTATCAATAGCCACACACACACACATGTGATCAATATCAAACATGGGTCTCATGATCTACTCACACTCACTCACAAGTGATCAATATCGTGTATATATATTATGGGATTCTTATACACATACATGTGATCAATATTAGACATGGTCCTCATGGGATACTCATGAACACATATGTCATCAAACCTCATCCATCAATGGATGACATTAAGTTAGTATATACAGGGCTACCATTTCCCTTTACACATTTTTTAGATATATGAATAATAGATCCTTTAATTAGTTAAGAACTACTTAAAATTATCTATTTAATCCTTCAATAAAGATCATAACATAATTACGATGTAAGTTTCATTCGATAAATTTGGAAACCCCATTAGAACATTCAAATAAATCACACACAATACCATAAGGTAGATAAAATGGGATGAACTACCTTTTTAAAGATCCTATTCCTATACAATAAAATCACATATGCTTTGTCCAAGTATTTCAAGTCCATTAAACCTCTATTAGACACTGTGAGGTTCTAACTCATGCCCAATAATTCAAATTTAATTAATTATAACTAAATTAACATTAATTAAATTATTAAATTAAATTATATAACCAAATTTGAATGGTATAATTTCTAGAAAAATAACTAGTATCCTTGCCTCATCAAAACCAGGACTAACCACCCATAGAAGGGCCAAAAAACACTTTAGAAATCATTTTAGGAAAAATCACAATAGGGTGGCACAAAAGTCTAATTTAATATAATTAAATTGAATTATTTAGAAGGAAAAAATCATGTGATCTAAGTTAACATAAATATCATTCAATTGATATCTTACACTGCTTGAAGAATTCCGATTCTATGGTAGGAAATATACCCAAATTAATTACATGTTATGATGATTTATTCAACTCAATTATACTAAAAACGAAATAATTAAAGACCACGGGATGTACCTTCAATGGAACTCTCATGAATGGAATGTGTTCAACCATATGAGGCATCCTCTAGCCATGCCGATAAAGGACCCATATTCCTTAGACAATTTCAATAAGATATGGGGAAAATATCATCAATTTATTAATTATAAATCTATATAAATGTTACAAACCCACACATATTTTCCAGTAAATTGATTCCCAGTCTGGTCTTGAAATATCTTGAAGGGAATTGATGATTCCCATAGGTTGGAGACTATCACCTGACATCATATCAAGATTTATTGGGAATAGTTTTTCCAAAAAATAAAAAAAGATAAAAGATACAAATTTTAATGCATTAAATTGAAAAAGGATATGGTATTGTCATCATAAAATTATTAAATGATCCAAAAAGTACATCATCAAATGACACAATATCTTCCATGATAAGAACTCCATGAAAATACCATGTACTAAGTGGATCAAAAATCTATTTGTCACCTCCATCACTCTAGGTCCCATGAATAAAATACATATGCATGCTCTAAGAGGTTTATTTTCATTACATGAACATATCATAAGGTAATATACAAACATGTAGGGGAGGAAGTAGGGTGTTAGATAAAATTCCTTGTAGGGTGTCACTATGTGTTCTATAATCAATTCCATAACCATTAAACCAGTTATGGATTTAATTTATATAAAAAATTTCATGGAATGTATTTTAAATTTTATTAATAAAACATGATTTCATAAAAAAAAAGATGGTAGATATATTATTATAGTGTTAAATGAAAATTTAATATAAGACATTTATACAATAAAATTGTTTTGAATAAAACAGCTCAATAATAAATGGAATGTAATCATAAAATTAAACATATAAAAGAACAATGTAATGAAACATGTGGTGAATTAGTTTATAATAATATAATCCTAAAACTAATCAATTAGTGATCTCATCTAAATGTTTGAATATTCCCCTCATATCAGGTAGTTGGGACTTAACTACCCATTGTAATAATCATGTGACTGAAAGTTTATTTCAGTGTTTTAATTATCAATCCACTACATGGGCTCTGATCCTATCTTGATTTTCCTAATTACCCATAAAATTCAATGTTTCACATGTGCTTCTAGTATTCAATCAATCAATCATGTGAAATATGTTCATTTCAAATCCATCCAAAATACAATTTACAAAACATCTGTTTTCAACATGTCTTTCTCACTTCAAAACCAAATCTTACATTTTTATAAATACATTACTTTTAAAAAAAAATGACTTTATCTATTTATCTATGTTTTTAACATCAAATAATTTCCTAAAATCAATATAAATGTCAGTCCATCAATTTTCACAAATCCACCCATCAATTTCAATTCCATTCAATTGGGGGGTTTTAAAATTTCCATTCCCTTTCCAAAATAAAACATCCATCATCTAGAATCAAAATTTTTAAATAATTTAAAAACTAACATAAAATTAATCATGTAATTAAAGGTTTATATTATAGTTAAAATAATATTTAACCACCTTCCATTAATCAGTGATCAAATCAACAACCACAGTGGGAAAAACTAATGGTTAATGAAGGTGAAGGGAATCCAAAATAAAATTATAGCACCCCTAATTTTTAGTATGTATACTTTTTATGCCTTTTTATGTGTCTAAAGTACTTGTGATGAGTTGGGAATAATATTCTGAGATTTTGGAATGGTTTTGAATAAGTTGGGAGGATTCACTAAGGGCACACAATTTGAGCACGATTAGGGGAAACCGTGTGGATTATCCATGAAATCGTGTAGGGGTAGACATCAAGCTTCACAAATCCAATATGTGAGGAAGCCATGTGGAACCCTTCTCTCAATCCAGTGGCATGCACATAGTTAGTGCACAGTTTTCCGAACCGTGCTAACTAACCATGCAACCACATAACAGTAGGGTTTTTAAATTTGGGCTCTCTTGGGATTGCCTCTTTTCCCACAAAATTTCTCTCACTCAAGACTCATATGGGTTTTTTTTGGCTCTCATGTTTTTGAAGGTCACTCCCACTTGTTTTGGAAACTTTTTGAAGGGGTTTCATGGTGGTTTGAAGGTGGTTTTCTTGGAATTGGATTGTGGAATGTTTTCTTGGAATTCCTATGTGTTTTGAGAATTTGGGTGGAAATGGAATGATAAAAAGTGTTTGGTTTGTTGTAAGATATTACACAATTTTTTGTTTTATATAAATTTGTTATATAAAAGTGCAATCATTTTTATCCTAGTGGCGTGTGTAGGGAAGTAATTTTTGGAATACCTGCTGAGTATTAGTACTCACCCCTTGCTTTGGAAATTTGGTGGTTTTGTAGAAGTAATTTTCCAAGGAATAGGTAAAGGAAAATTATCACATTGTTAGTGGTTCATGGTGATGCTTGGGATAAGTGTTGGTTCTTGGAGTATATAGGTTGGTGTGGAGCTGTGAAGTGTGTCTTGGTTTATTTTAGGTCTCTTTTTTAGTCTTCCTCTTAGTACTCTGATATTGTGTTCATTTGTTTTGGAATGTGACACCATTATGGATTAGTTTTGTTGAGAAGCATCATATAATTTGTGGATTGTTTGGTTGGTATTTTCTTAAGGGAAAATTGTTCAACACTTTATTCTCGAATCCGTCGGCATTTATTTATAGGGTTTGTAATATCCGGAACATCTCTTAAGACCATGTAGCATTCTTCTGCCCTCTCAAGCCAATGAGATGGGGTGGGATGTTATAAGTGTTGTTTGTTTGTTCCATCCTTGGCTTTTAAGTGATAAAAGATGTTCGATCTTTGGTGTTAATCATTCGTTTTGGTATTGACAATCGTTCTTGGCCTATTCCTTGAGCTGGGATGGTATCAAGGTGTTGGATTGTCAGAACATGGAAAGTGTAACATAAAAGGACATAGTTAACCCTTTCATACTGAACTTCAAGTTACCAGGTAGTGGGGTATATAAGTGTTTGGAGACAGTTATAGGCACTGGATATCCCATTGTTGAGGGTGTAGACAATGATATGAGCATGGAATACAAGGTAAAAATTACATACGACTAGGATGAATATTTTATTAGGTTATAATGATCTATGGTGTGATACAAATGCGTGGATTCGAAAAATCTGAATTGGGTTTCAAAACGGAAGTATTTGAATCATGAAAAACTGTGGTATTTTGAAAATGGGTTGATTTTCAAAACATGGTGGACTTTTCATAATGCTGCAATATGGGAAATTTAGATTGTTGTAATCCGAGTTGTGATAGTTATGAAGTAAATTAATTTGAAAATTGTACACCCTCTCTTGTTAAGGGAGCGAGACATGTTATTGTTTTTGTGTTCATTGAAATGGCACTAGGTAGGCATAGTAGAGACCAACAGGTGGGATCTGCTGAAAATGTGGTTTCACAAGAGCACCAAGTGAACCAAACTCCAGTGCAGTGTATACTGCAATCTTTTCCAAGTAGTAGAAAGTGCGAGTAATGAGGATGAACCAAAACATCTGGATCATGTGGTTCAATTTCAAAAGCATAATCCACCAATCCTGAGGGGTGATTCAGAGTCAGAAAGGGTAGAAGCATGGTTTAATATAATGAAAAAGTTAATCAAATTTTTAGAAACAAAGGTAGAGTTGAAAGTGAAGTTATCCTTGTATATGTTTGAAGATCATTCCCTTCAGTGGTGGGAGTTGGTGGTCCAAGATGGAACAGACCAAAGTATGACATGGGACAAATTTGAGGAATTGATTAAAAAAAATTATACCCTCATAAATTAAGAATTCTACACACAAGAGATTTCAACCATGAGAAACTGAAAAACCATTCAGTAATGGAGTCTGTAGCTATGTTTATGAACTTAGTGAGGTTTTCACTAGGGATATCGGATAATACATCATTGAAATCTCATATCCTCAAAGATGGTTTGAGGTAGGAAATGTTGTCCCAGAAAGTAGTGCTATGTATAGATGATTAAACGAAGATGGTGAATAGATCCTCAGTAGACGAAAGGGATCTCATGGGGGCTGTGAGATGAGGAAGTGTATTAGTACCCATGGGGAATAGTGGGAACTTGAACGTTGGGTTCAAGAAGAAGAGGGACACTTATTTCCAGGGAGAGATGATAACTCAGAATCTAAATACACGACCAGTGAATCTTTTTCTGAAGTCTTAAAGTATACTTGGATGTTTTCATTGTGGTTATATGATCCACATTAGGCGTGATTGTATGGAACAACCTTTATCATGTCATAATTATATGCAGATTGGGCACCTTCAATGGTATTGTCAGAATACTCCGAGGTTGGGTGTCTATGACACTCTTCTTAGGTCACAGGGGTCGTATGACTCGATGTGATGAGGGCAGTAGTATATGCCTCATCAGCATAGCTGATCCAACCATGTTAATTTTAGGTACACCACAACTACTCATGAAAAGTCTCTGTAGTGAAGAATGTAATAGAGTGTTGCATGAAAGTTGTTTTTTGGAGCTGAACAGGTTGTGATGGATGATCAGTCAGGACAATCCATGGTACGATGTACGGGTCTTTTAAATTCCACATAATGAAAGTGCTATTTGATATAGGTGATTCCCATTCTTTTATTGCTTCTCGCATTGTTGATTTGTTTGGTATAACATTAGAAATGATTCCTATGGTTCTCAATCTTCAAACTCCAATGGGTGAAAAAGAGATTCGAGCCTTTCTTTGTAGATCATGTCGTGCAGTGTCAGATGAGGATGAGTTGACATGGAACTTCTCAACTCTTGATATGGATGTGTACGATATAATTATAGCAATGGATTGGTGGACAATGTTTAAGGACCACATCAATTTCTATACGTGAATGGTCAGTTTTTTGATGGAGGATGGATTTAGACATCTCTTTAGAGGGGAGAAATGGGAAAAGCTGGGTGCAATAAATTTTTTGGAACCGACTGTTGGAACATTCTCATATCAATTGGTGGCATTTTTATTGGCAGGAGTGGAAGGAATTGAGTAGAGTGTTATTCCAGTAGTCATGGATCAATTTATGTATTTTCATCATGTTGAATTCTATGGGATTCCCCTTTTGAGGGAAGTGGATTTTACGATTGATCTGTTTCTGGAGACCAATCCAATCTTACATCCATCTTATTGGATGGAACCTATAGAATTACAGGAACTAAAAGTGATGTTGGAAGAGTTAGAGAACAAAGGGTTCATCCGGGCTAATACATCTCCATGGGAATCACCAATATTGTTTGTTAACAATGCGGATGGAACATTGTGATTTGTGTTGACTATCATAAATAAAATCAAGTTATGATATAGAACCGATATCTAATTCCACACATTTAAGATTTGTTTGACCAGTTTAGGGGATCTCATTGGTTCTCCAATATTTACTTGAGGTAAAGATATCACCAATTGTGGGTGAGGATGGAAAATATCCCGAATACATCTTTTTAAAAATAGATATGGCCATTAAGAGAATCTGTTAATTCCCTTTTGTCTAACAAATGCACCAACAGTCTTGAGGGAATTGATGAATCAAATATTTCAGATAAATATGGATTATTTTGTGGTCCTATTTTTTTATGATATACTGATGTATTTGAGGACAAGGGTTGGACATGAGAAACACTTGTCGATCTTGAGGGGGATCATGAGGGAAGATCTTTTGATTGCCATATTTTCAAAATGTGTCTTTTGGATACAAGAGGTTTTTTCCTTGGACATGTTATTTTTGAGAGGGGTGTTATAGTTGATCTGAAAAATATAGAGGTTTTTATCTCATGGAAACTGCCGAAGATTTTTTTTTGAGATATGGAACATCCTTGGTCTAGTGGGGGTACTATCAACATTTTTTTCGTGATTTTTCATAATTGGATTTGCCAATGACAACTTTGACAAGGAAGAATATCCCATTTCAATGGGATGAGTAGTGAAAAAAAATTAGAGAGTTAAATGTTCCCCTTACATCAACAGCAATATTGGTTCTTCCAGATCCTGGGAAAGGGTACGTGTCGTATTGTGATACATCATGATCATGGTTGGGGTGTGTTCTCATGCAGGGGGATCATGTGGTTTCATATGGCTCACATAAGATAAGGATTCATGAGAATAACTACCCAAAACAATATTTGGAGTTCGCGGTAGTGGTTCATGATTTAAAGGTGTGACATCATTATATTTTAAGTGAGAAATTTATAGTGTTTATCGATCACAAGTTCCTATAGAATATCTTTTCACAAAGAGATTTGAACTTGAGTTTAAGGATATGGATGTAAAATCTCTTGATGTTTGATTTCGACTTAATTCAAACATCGAGTAAGGAGAAATTGGTGGGAGATGCATTTAGTTGGAAACCATATTCTCATGTGGTGAAGAATGTATCAGATCTCTGGCAGTTAATGTCGGTCATAATGGACATGTGATTGGAATCTAAGGACCGAGGTGATAGAGCGGTCTTCTTTCCAGTATCGTTGGTTCCTGACATGGATGGTTTGATTAAAGAGGCTCCAGAATCAGATTCCGAGTGTATGGAGATGAGTTCAAAACTCAATGGTGGGAAGACTATTCAGAATTGGGAACTGAATGGGAATTCAGTAATCTATTTTTAGAATTGGAAGGTTGTACCAGTGGCTTTTTGGGAGGAAACTCTCAGTTCTTATCATCATTCTAGGTGGGCTATCCATCCTGGAATTCAGAAAATGTATAAGGCGTTCAAGGCACAATTTTGGTAGGCTGGTATTAAAATGGATGTGCTCAGGTTTGTCTCTAGAAGCATTACTTACCAGCAAGTCAAGGCACAGCATCCGTGGCCAGTAGTCATGTTGCAGTCTTTACATATCCCTATGTGGAAATGGGAGCCGATAGAATGGATTTTGTGATAGGTCTCCCAAGAGTGGTCTAGAAACCCGATTCCATATGGATTATTGTGGATCATCTCACAATGTCGTCCCATTTCATCCTGATTTGTGAATCTCGTATGGTGGAGGATCTATCCAAAAACTATATCCTTGAGGTATTAAAGAGGCATGATGTTCCAGTTTCGATTGTATTATATAGATATCTACGGTTAACATCTTGTTTTTGTAAATCCTTACAGTAATACCTTGGTACACAATTGACAATGATCACAACGTATCATCCTCATATAGATGGCCAATCCGAGAGGAAGATATGAACATTGGACGATATGTTAATGGAATGTGTGTTTGATTTTTTTGGTTCATGGGAGGATCACTTATCATTGGTGGAGTCCTCCTATAATAATAGTTATCATGTTTTGATACATATGTCTCCATTTGAAGCTTTGTATTGGAATTCATGTCGTTCTCCACTATGTTGGGTGGAAACGTGCGAGACTTCAATAATCGGATAGATTCATGTCCAAGAGACTACAAAAAAGATCATGTTGAGCGGGAAGAGGATGTAGATAGCTCCAAGTCATCATAAATCGTATGAGTTCCGTTGTGGACAACGATTGTCATTCATGGTGGTTGATCAAGTGATTTTGAGAATCTATCCTAAGATTGGACATTATCGGTTTGGGAAGCAGGGTGTGTTATCTCTAAGGTATATTGGGCCTTTTGAGATACTTAATCAGATTATAGGGGTGTCTTATCATTTGGATTTTCCACTCTGGTTTAGTGTGGTACACAATGTGTTTCATGTGCCACATTTGAAAAAGAATCATCCGGATCGTGAACATGTGATTCGTTGGGATTAGGTTGAGGTAGAACTACATGCTTCCTTGGTTCACATGCCATTGCAGATTAGGGATAGGCAAGAGAAAGTCATGTGTGGTAAAATCATTGGTTTGGTATTTGTTTTGTAGCAGCATGGTCATATTAAATAGGAGACTTAGGAGAGGGAGAAATTGATGGCCAACCAATGGCCCGAGCACTTTTAGAAAAGAAATGGCTTTATACATTCAGAGCATAGAAATTATAAGGGTGCAGAGAATCTAGAAATCCTAGGTTGAGGTATGTATCCTTTAATGCCTTTTTATGTGTTTAAAGTACTTGGGATGATTTTGAAAGAGGAATGGACTGTTTGGAATGGTTTTTAATAAGTTTGGAGGATTTTCTAAGGGTCCATGGTTTGAGGAAGGTTAGAGGGAATCCACAAAGATTATCTAGGAAACCGTGTAGTGGGAGATAATAGGCTTTTCATGGCCTACGCCTGGATTTCCAAACCATGCGAGGAAACTATTAAGACCCCTTCTCTCGAGGTAGCGGTGAGCACATGGTTTTTGCATGGTTTCCCAAATTGTGCGGACTAACCGTGTGACCACAAAAAAGTAGGGTTTTTAAATTTGGCCTCCCTTAGGGTTGACTATTTTTACTCCAAATATTCTCTCACTCGAGCCTCACTTCAGATTTTCAGCTCTCAAGTTTTGGATGGTCTCTCCCACTCATTTTGGAAGAGATTCGAAGGGGTTTCAAGGTGGTTTCTCCCAGGTAAGTATCTTCTCTTGGTTTCTCTTGGGTTTCATCTAGATATACTATTCTCTCATTATTTCGTTTCAAGATATACATAAGTTTCATGTAGACCTTGGGATTTGGTATCCTTGGGTGTTGGTTTCAATCCATGTGTATTTTAGGGAAGGGGATCTAGAATGGTTTTAGTGGTGCGTTTTCCTAGATTGGGGTGTAGTTTCTTGTGGTTCGATTTCATTGGAACCCTAAAGGTGGGTGGCTTCTATATTGAATCCAATTTTCTAGAACTTGAAGCTTGGTTAAACTTAATTTGTGTTTATTTAAATTAATTGTGTTTTTATTTGCAAAATTGGTTGGAAATCCCTTTGGTGTTTTTTAGAGACTTTTCGGGAAAATGGCTGTTGTGGTGAATTGATCTTGATGTGGATTTTAAAATGAATATTTTAAAATGTTTTGTTGAGATTGATTTGTTAAAATGGTGGATGTAAAATCATTTTAAATAATTATTTTGTTTTATTGAAATTTTTTTCTACATGGAAAACAATTAATGTATGCTTTCAATAAATGGGTGATTTATTGATGTGAATTGGCATGTGTTGGAAATGGTTATGTGCTTATTATACCGCCATGAATTTTTTGTGCTTATTGGTGGATTGATTATTATTCCTAGTGTTGGTTGTGAGGGAAGTGGGTGTGAAGCCTCACTATAAAAGGTGATGGATAGTGTCGGAAGAACCACCATTATGGGTAGTGGTCGAGAAGTACCGCTTGTTGTGAATGGGGTGAATAGGATGTGCGGAAGTCCCACCGAAATGGTTTCTTTGTTATGTGTTGTTTTGAAAAGATGGAATTTTTGGTGCTAAAAGGGAATGGTGAACTTTCTTGTGGCATGGTTGTTTGGATTTCCATTGTGTTTTGATAATTCGGGTGGAAATGGATTGATAAGAAGTGTATGGAATGTTGTAATTTGATCCACTATTGATTGTTTTAAATAAACTATTTATATAAATGTGAAAATGGTTTTATCCTAGTGGATTTTGTAGGGAATTCATTTGAGAAAAACCTAATGAGTATTAATAGTCACCCCTGCTTTGGAACTTGGGTGCTTTTGCTGATGTCATTTTCCGGGACACAGGTAACGCAAAATTATATCATTTCTAGTGATTCGTGGTGATGCTTGGGGGATGTGGTGGTGATTGTAGCATAGATTTTGGTGTAGATCTGTGAAGTGTGCCTAGGTTTATTTTGGGTCTCTTGTTCAGTCTTCTACTTAGTACACTGATATTGTGTTTGGATGTTTTGTCTTGTGGGATCATTATGGATTAGTTTTTTAGACATGCATCATATTGTTTTTGGATGGTATTGTTGGTTTTGTCTTAATGGAAAACCATTCCCCACTTTATTCCCGAATTCCTCGACATTTATTTCCATCCTTTGGCATCTTGGGAACTTCTCTTAATGCCACATAGCATTCCTTTCCCCTCTCAAGCTAATGAGATGGGGTGAGATGTTAAAAAAATCCTAGACCACAACTCATCATGATCAAACAATGATTCAATCCTAAAACATTAGATCACACCAATGTTAAATGTGGGTTACTGAGAGAAGTAGAAAACCACCACATGGGAACTCATCAAACATTAAACACCAAATTGATATGTTCATAAGGTATGGAATCACCTAAAAGTATCATGGTGTCACCCTAGGGGTTTGAGAGAATAGGGTCACTAAAAAACAAATTATTTCAAATAAAAAAATAAAAAATCTCACTGGGAATGAGGAAATCATATCAATAATCCACTACTCTCATTGAGAAACAACTCGAGTAGTGTATAAACTAAAAAAGTAATCGCCTCATATTAGAAATCACAATCTTTTCCAATTCACATCATGAAAACAGTTCACAGATTAAATTTCATTCACGACATTAAACTGATTCATGGACTCTACTGAGTGATGTTTTCCGGTCACTAATTATATTCACAGGGTGAATCTGTCCTGCATATAGTACACAGTTTATTCATTTAGAAAAACTAATAAATTGACTCCAACTCAACCTGAACCCAATGAATCTCTCAATAATATTTGACACATTTTTTCTCAGACTCCATGAATTAAAAAAAAATACATACCTAGACATTAGAAAATAATAATTAGGGTAAATAAATACTTGAATGAATCATACAGTGCATTACATCCTACCCTCCATAAACACCTTCCAACCTTATAATGTCTATCTCACACTCCCATGTCCTATTTTAATGATAACCATGCTTCTAATGAACATGGGAGAAATGTATAATATTTCTATAAGAAATATTTGTACCGAAATCAACTACTATAAATGGATACTTTGTAATTGAAAAATCGAGATCAGCGTGATGATCATCCCATCTCAGTACAATAGATGTTTCAGAAATATAGTTTCAAATATATGGTACGTGAAACACATTGGGGATCGATATCAAAAATGGTGGAATTCCCAAACACTATTATACTTTACCCACTCGCCCAAATATATCAAAATTACCCACAATTCTCAACAAAAGCTATACCTGTTTTCCGATATATCTGTGACCAAACCATGATCAAAATCCCAAAAAAAAACCTGGTTTCCAATATAAAATTATAGTTTTTGTTGATGATGATCAACCAATGATTTATATCAGTTCTGTTCTATAACCATTATATGTTGCTTCAACTAGACCCTCATGTTTACCTCTTGAACCAAACTCAGTCCAACCATGTAAGCATCACCGGTATTCAACCATCACAATGGATATCTATTAGATCAACCTAAAAAGGCATAAAAAGGGACATTATGATAGTAAACTAGTAACTATGGTTCTAGGATAACATAACCTTTTCCAAATTTTCATCCTAAGATCCACCAATGTCAAGAATGAAATCACAAAGCAATTCCTAATGAATATGTATAGATATCTAAGTTAGAACATCATTCTATGGAAGATATTCCATGATCAAGCATACTATTGATTCTAGTACTGCATGGGAGAATCCCCAAAACTGAGAAGTGAAATATGGATGCCTATGAGAGACTATAGAATATGTAAATTCATGTAATCTGAAAATAGAAACCACTTAAAAACATACCAAGTACTCAAAATTGATTGTATCTCACAAAGGTATAAATTAGGGTGATTTTGTCAACTATTGATCACAATTGATATCTCATTACTCCATTGATGGGTTCATGTAAAAGCAACCATAAAGTCCATAGATATCTCATCCAAATTTAAAGAAGGCACTAAAAGAGGATGAAGAAAACATAAAGGTATGTCTTTCACAACTGTGATCTTTTAGTCAATATAATAAAAAATAAATAGTAAATAACATATCATATCATACCTAGAAACCATAATCATTAATTCATATCATAGAACATATTTTTGTTTCCTCGGTGCACTACAGACTGGTAAAATATGAAAGTCTCCCATCACTGAATTTCTAACAAGAAAATGTATAAACCACCAATTCTCAAAACATTATATACACTATTAAGAGAAAATAAAATTCCCAATAGAATCCCCCTCCTAAAGTGAGCCTCTAATTCTAAGGAATTCATCTTAAAATATCTCCTCCTAAAAAATCATCTCAAGAAGAGAGGACAATGATTTCACACATTCCAACACAAATTCAGACTCACTCTCTCAGAATCCCACATGGAACTAAGAAAATAGATCCATGAGATTCAACTCTAATAATAATTCTTTCATGGTCCGGTTCATAAGTTTCATGTTCAAAGAAACATAAATTAAATTACCCTTTCTATAGGTTTAGTAAAAGTCAATATAAAAAGACTGCACATACTCTACTCAACATCTTTGTAGGAGAAACAAATATTTTTCAAAGAAGATGTAACTCAATATTTTATGTTTGAAATAAATGGTAAAACATTCACCAAAAATATAATGTCACCCACTCTTAAGAGAAAGCATCACAACTTTGAGAATTATATCTTGAATCAGATAATTCTTCTCATATGGGATAATCTATCTGGAACCATAGGAATTTTTTTGATCAACCTACATAAGGAAGAAAAAAAATCCCAAACTAGATGACTCATAAATACAAAAAATATATCACCATCCTTTGGACGAGTTAATATCCACAAAAAATAAATGATAAACTTTATCTCAAAAAAATATCTCAAGTATATTTTCACTCCATTTTCATTGAGAGAGGTCATTGGAGAAGACAACATAGAGAAATCCTTAACAAAACTACTATAATATCCCTCCAAGCACAATAAGATTCACTCATTGAAAACAATAAAAATGTGTTTGGTCCCATGTCATAAGATATTTATCCTTATTATGATGAATTTAGATTCAATTTTTTGAGACCACATGTCCCAATAATGTTACACCCGAAGATTTTGGTGTATCTTTTTTCGAATTAATTTAATCATTTGATATTATTCACATCACAAAACACTAAAAATAGATTTTCACAAAGTCAAACATTCATTTCACATAGATAAAACATGGTGTATGTTACACGCAATACCAACATGGCATATGATTCATGGAATGACAATGATAGCATACATTACACTCAAGATTTACCTTCCTCAATGGCATGTGTATCACACAGAATCGAGTGTTACCTACCTGTAATATATTGTTAAAAATATTATTATAATGGAATATAACATAACTGTTAAACATAGTTATAAGAACAGTGATAAAAAAATTAAAATACTTCTATAATCAATTTATACAAATAAAACCTATTGATAATGAAATATAATGTTTTTGGTGAATTCCTTTATGTTAAAAATACTGTTTTATTGAATGAAACTCTTTTAATAATAAAATTAATTTTAATCACATTTTTAAATTAAATTTGATAAAATAAATTTTTTTTTGAATTCTGAATGCTGAAATTATCCTAAGGCGATTTTTTGGTATTTTTTTGAGAAAATGCAATTTTTGAGGAAAAGTGAAAAATAATGATTTTAGTTAAAAACTGACCATTTCAAATTAATTATTAATTCTAACTGATATTATAAAATTTTATAAGGTAAAATTAGATAAAAATTACATATATTAAAAAGTTTTAATTCGTTATAATCAATTTCACTTAGAAACTGAATATAATATCTTAATAATCTTTTTAACTTTTTCTTACATAAAAACCATGTTATTTCGTCTCATCTGTGGGATTAGCACTAATCTTAATTTTTCCACTTATATGTATTAAAAATTAAAAATACGACGTAAAAATTTTTATTCAGTCTAATATTTGGAGTCTAATAAAACCATGTTATTTTTTGACCAAAATTATTAGTAAAAGTTATTAAAATTAATTATAATAGATAAGGCCAAATTAAGATTAAATAGAGACTAAAATCTAAAATTATGGGCCCAAACGACCTAGAAACATGTCCAAAACCCATTTTTATCCATATTTTGGAAATAAATCATAAATTTGTGATATTTATTTATTCTGTATTAATTGGTTTAGGTAATAACATGTTCACACTAAGCTTGTTTCTAAAAATTCCAACTAAGTCCTTCTCCTTCACTCTAATAGGCCACCACCTATACCCATTCCTTACACCTCTCAAACCACTTAATTTAATCCATTAAATACCCAATAAAATTCCCAAAAAATCATAAATTCTACTTTTTATCCTCCCTTTTATCTGAATACCCCTCAAGGAATAATTTTTTCACAAACCAAAAAGAGTTACCCGATTAAGAGGTGACATCTTCTCTGAAGCTCCTTCCCTTTATTTTCCCTCTTCACCCCCACTGTCTTTATTCCAATATTGTTATAAAACAATAGTATCCTCAATATAGTATGATTTTGTTATGAAAAAGGTTCAACCAACACTTACAAAAACATCCACCTAATTGATAATGAACTTACGGTTTCAGTGTTTGGGGCATTACTACCTCACAAAACGATGATTGTTCAGTTTTCATTCACAATCAATAATGGAGGAAATTATGAAGGAAAATATATTTATATATGTCATATATTGTATTTATTATGTTTTTAATATTAATTATTCTTTTTACAACACACATATCTTTTCTTTCCATTTGGTGTTAATATGATAATCTTCTTTGGGGATGTATTGACTACCACCCCCTCAAAGCAACGTGATTAGTTCACACACGACATGGAATTTATTAATGACGGGTTTAACAAACTCATATTATATATATGATATATTAATTATTCTTCAACAATGATATAAATATACATACATTCATATTTATATATACATATTTCATTTACATAATTTCTTTCAATACAATAATAAAATCGGAAACAACATTCATGTGTACGTACGGCTTACCGTCTCCATGAACAGTGTATTATATTATATACTTATTTATTATATAGATTATTATAATATACATATACTGGATATATATAGTATTTATATAAATATTTATATTCTTTAATCATGATATAACTGTAATAACCAATTATATAACAAAACAAGATACATGTGAAAAACAAAGAGAACATTACCTAAAGTGAAACCAAAGCATAGGACAGATAACAAGAAGGTAATATAAATTCATAATCAAACCACATATGGTAATATATATATATATATATATATATAATATTATTATTCTGTAAAATATATATAATAAATTTATATTTATTATACATGAATCTATTTTGAGTACAGAGAGATTCAACACACAAGGTAAGGGGATTTCATCTCAGTTTTAATTTCTGTGAGATACAAGCTAAGTTCCCCACTCTTTCCTTTTTGTGGTGTATGTAAGTCCCATAATTATATTATATTTATATTTTACTTAAATATATAGGTATTCACATGACCATTAGATGATCCTTATTTCAAGGGGATTAACATTCAGAAGCTACTCAATCAGAAAAACAGTTTGTCTCAGTTTCTCTTCTTTGAGACTCATGTTTTGTTATAAACAAAAACACTTTTTTGTGGTGTGTATAATTAAAATTTACATGTTTTATAATGAATATAATTATCTTCATGATATCTTAATATTAATTAAATTTCATTTTCTTACATGGATTTAATGATCCCAGGTTACCAACTTGTAAGAGTTTATTGAGACAATCTAATCTCTTCTCAAGATTATTTACATTTATGCATACTATAATGAAATAGTTTAATCCACCTATCAAGAAAACTAAATAGTTCCCTTATAATTTATTTTTTCAACATATACTCATGATTCAGTACCATTTTTTACCTCTTCGGTACTTAAAATAATATTTTTATGTAAAATATGGCCATCTGTCTCTCCGGTCATAAATATATCGCATTCAAAGACCATGTTTTGTAAAATGATTTCAAAAATGATTTCAAAAGATCCTTGATGATCATTTCCAAGTAAGAAAGGATTTTAAAAATGTTATATTATCTTTAAATATTGACTTATATGTTTTAAAATATATTTTTTTGGAAAATGGTTTTCAACAAGTATTATGTTATGAAAATAATTTTTCAAAGAGGAAAGGGTATTCTCCTCAAGAAATGTTTCATATTTATTTGTCATCAAAGATGAAATTTATTGATATAAATCATGAAGTTATAGGAAATTATATAAATGGTCTATTCATATTCTTTATAAGAATGTGTTATTCTTAATTTCATTTTCATTATGAAGCCATTTTCCCATTCATGAGTTCTATTTTAAATAAAACCTCTTATTTTCAAGGGTAGTGATTTGATTAAATAGTTATGTAACATATCTCTTTTCCATAGGATAATATGTGATGATATTTTCATTATACCCATTTAATTTAATGGGTTAGGATTTGTTGTTTATAAAACCTATGTTTTTTTAATGGTCATAATATGATGAATGTTTTATTATCTTGTGGCACATGTACGAATGATATTATTATGAGATGGGTGGGACATATATCTCCCTCTAATGCATTATTTAACTATTGATGAATGGTGAGTATAAATGTTATGTGTGAACCTGATTACATGATCCAAATGTTATATGTGGACCTTGTTGCGTGTCTATAAGTTTATTTGGGAAACTTATTAAATGTTCACAATTTCTTGAGTGAACCTTTTTACATGTTCAAAATGTTATGCACTATCCTGGTTCCATATTCATAGCTTTATGTGTGAACCTGATTACATGTTCACAATGTTATGCGTGAACCTAATTACATGTTCACAATGTTATGCATGGACCTAATTACATGTCCATTAGGTAATGCGAGATAGAGATTACACGATCATAATTTTATGCATGGACTTGGTTTCATGTCTATAATATAATGCGTGAACTTTATTAAAAGTTCAAAATGTAAACAATTGACTTGGATTAATGTCTATAAGGCCTTCTTGAACCTGATTACTTGTTCACAATGTATTCATAGACCTAGTTTCATGGCTACATGTTGATTTTGGGGCTTAACATCAAGTCTTTAACTTAATGAGTGAACCTGTTTCTACTTATACATGTTCACAATGTTTTAAACCAATGTTCATGCAACAAATTCCTTGTCTTTTTTATATTATGATTCCTTGGCCTATGATTTTTATTTCCATATGATTCATTTATTTTGAACAATAATTTTTTATTATGTTCTCTTATATGAAGGAAATTATATTAAAATTTTATGCTCAAGTTACATAACCATTTTTTTATGATATGAATTTCCTGTAAATACACTTACTAAGAGTTTAAACTCATCCCTTTTTTATGTTTACTTTTACTAGGGTATAAAGAAAGGTTTTAGGTTGAATTACTGAAGGTTGTTATATTTAAAGGATATGTTGAAAATATTCCACCAGGATAGAAGATTGTTTTCCATATTTCCAAAGATATTAAACTATTATGGTCCTCAGGCATGTATTTTTGTTATGTTTTGAATATTCATAAAAAAATGTTGTAATATCCGTGTATGTCAAGCCTTGGTATCAATAGTTGGTATAAATGGAGTCTTTTAGTTAACCATTAGAAACTAGTATGATAAAACATTATTCATATCCCTAGTTATATTTCTGAGGTCATGCTTAGGGATTGATTTAAGGATAATTATAAGGATGAGTTAACATTTAGAAAAATGTCCTAGAATTTTTTGTAAAGGGTAGAGTTAGTGATTTTCAAGAAATACATCCCTTCTCGGATACTAAAAGTGGATGTGTCTCTAGCACAAATGTATCATAGTGTAACAACATTGATTAGATGTTATAGGCTTGACTCGGGGTAATATGGTACATGAAAATGGGCCTTTTTACACACATCATTTGATTATCCTTCAAGACACACTTTGGGAATTCAAATAATCTTCATGAACCATTATGAAGGATTTGGATATAAGTTAGATAAGAATAACCATGGATAAACTCAAGGTGTCTGAGATTATGGAATTTATCATTATTTATAAATCCTATGAGTAACTATTTTCATTCCTATATGGTTTTTTTATTTGTTATATTATTACGATATGATGCTTATGGTTTTAGTCAGTGGCGGGAACTAGAAGGAATGGGTTAAATGATGAACGTAATGGAAGATTTTCTGATGAGTAGTGAATTGGGATGATCACTGGAGTGAATGATGTTGTGATCATGCCAAATCATTTTTCACGGCACATGATTAACAATGTTTAGCTTAACCAACTCATGGACTCACTAAGGAAGATAAGTAAGGAGTTCGTTGAGAGATCGGTTAATGTATACCATGGTGGAAAGAAGATTCAGCTTCCATTATGTCAAAAATGTGAAAAGAATCACATAAGTGAATGTCTGAGAGGAACATGAAGGTGTTTTGACTTTGGAAAATAATGAAACAAAAAAAGTGACATCAATGGAAGAATGAAGAGTTTTGTTAATCAAATGGATGGGAATTTTTGCCTCCATAAGTCTTCATCGAAGGATAAGTGTTTTATGGGTGGAGAAAATGGTCATCATCAAACATAATGTCCCATAAGGATTGTTCTTGAAGAGAATCAGAAAGGTTGTGTGAGTAATGGTTACATTGCAGATGATGAAGAGACTACATATGAAATGTGAAAGGAAAGATGTATTATTTTTAATTTATTAAGGATAAATTAATTGATGTATTTATGTATTTGGATTCAAATGTTATGAATGATGAACTATACAAGGATTCTTATACTTATGTATTTCTCACAATATTTACAAGCTTATGTTGGATTGGTGATGTGATTTAATAATAAGGTGATATTTTTTTAATGCAAGGTAACCCTTAATATGTTCATTATGATAAGATAATGTTGTATGGATAAATATATGTTGGATATGAATAAGTAAATTGAACAATGTTGATTAGCTTGGAACAAGGTAAGGGATTTTTGTTTGGTGGTGTATGCTATCACTGATGAAGTTTATATTACTTTTGGATTTATGGAAAAGATTCCATATTCCTTGGAAAAATAAAGTACAAAGGTTTTATAAAATTATTTATAGTAATTTAGGATATTACCATGATTCAAGAGAATATGTGATGCGGTTATTCACATGTTTTGTATTTGGAAATCAAGAGATACTCTATGATATACAAGGGAATCGATGTTAAGATAATTTCATGAATCTCTTTCAAAAGTTTTAGATTTTTATTTTTGAGATGCGTTATAAGGTTAAACATTCATGAAAAGTTTATGTAAAACTTTGGAGGAAGTATTTATGCACTGAGTTTTTACTCAAAACATTATCTAAAAGGCTATTTAGTAATTTACATTATTTTAAGGATTGCAATAGTATATATTTTGGAAATTATGTTAGAATGGTTTTCAAAAAGGAAATCACGTATGTCGGGTGATAATGAATCAAGTCTCGTACGACCGTATGTCTTGAACCAATGACCGAAGGACAATAAGTGTTTCGAACCAACCACTAGCCTACACTCTGACCTATTTAATGTGTAATTATTTTTTTGAACAATTATTTATGATGAATCATAGTGTTAATTTATTATAGATTTTGGAATGTTTATTTTTTTAAGAGAAAAATAGTTTGACTTTATATTCTTTTATGGGCCTTAAGATCCATTAGAAGTGTATTTTACTACTTTATTCAACAATGTTAATTTATAAACATTCATTAAATGAGGTAATGGATGTATTAGAAAGTTTTCAATTCACAAACCATGAATGAATTTTTTTTATATACATTTATCAATAATTACTCAATGTAATGAAAGTGATTAATTTTTTTTGTCCTGATAAGTTAATTTTCATTGAGATGATGGCCTTTTCAATCATCCCATATTTATGAATTTGGGCCCCTCAACATTCATTTGATAATTCTATTGTTTTATAATTTATGACCCCAATCACCCTCGATAAATATTTATGTGTTTACCCCATTTCCAATATTCACTCCCAACCTATGTTCTCTTATGTGGAAACACTGTTATATGTTACTTTGGGTAACCATTATGGTTCCATATTTCCCTTTTTATGGGATGTTTTAGTACTCATTATTAAAATGTGGTTATCTATGAATTAATCGTCAAAATTATTGATACTTTGATAAACTATAAGATTTTCTACGGTGAAATTCATTTTAATGGTGGTAGAATGTAACACCTTGATATTTTGGGGAAACTTTTTTCAAATTAATTTAATGTTTTCATATTATTCATTACACACAACATTGAAAATAGTTTTTCACTAGGTCTAGAATTAATTTCCCAGGAAGAAAAATTTTCATATGTTACACATAATCCCAACTTTTCATACATTACATGGAACAATACGCATAGTGCACATTACATGAAAGATTGACCGTCCATGATGGCTTTCATCACATGAAAGACTGTGTGTTACCTAATTGTAATATATTATTAATAATAATATTATAATGTAATATAACCTAAATGTTAAACATAGTTATAGTAATATTGATAAATAATTTTCCAAAAAAAATTTCAATTGATTTATATGAATAAAATATATTGATAATGAAAGATAATAGTTTTGGTAATGCCCTTTAGTGTTAAAATTATTGTTTTCTTAAATTAAGCTATTATAATAGTAAAATTAATTTTTGACCCATTTAAAAATTTAATTTGACAAAATAAAATTCATTTTTGAATTTATAATGCCAAAATTATCCTATGTTTAAATTTTGGATTTTTATGAGAAACGTCATTTTTTATGAATAGTAAAAAATACAACAATTAGTGAAAAACTACCTTTTATCAAATTAATTATTAATTTTAATTGATATTAGAATTTTTTTAGAGTTATATAAGATAAAAATTACCTCTATTAATAAAATTAAATTCATTGTAATCAATTTCAATTTGAACATGAATATAAAATATTAACAAACTTTTGATCTTTTTCCTACTTTAACCTCGCTATTTCTTCCAATTAGCAGGATTAATAGTAATGTTAATTTTCCATATTTTGAAAATTGAATTTAAAAAATATGACATAAACCATTGTATTCAGCCTAATATTTATTATCTAATAAGACAAAGTTAATTATTGAACAAAATGATTTGTAAAAGTGATTAAAATTAATCACAACAGTTAATTTCAAATTAAGTTTAAATAGGGACTAAACCATAAAATTAAGGCCCAAAACAACATATACACATTTTCAACAACCATTTTATTTACATAGTTCTTACATAAACCTTACATTATTGATTTTAGTTGGTTTTTATGAATTTTGTTTTGGTATTAACATGGGGACACCAAACTTCTTTCAAAAAATTCCATGTGACTCCTTTTCTTTCACTATAAAAGGCCACCACCTCTACCCATTCCACACACATCTCAGTCCAATTAAGTTTGGGAAATACCTACCCAATAAACTTCACCAAAAATAATCCATTTTACCTCATATACTCCCTTTGGTAATAAATCCCCTCAAGTAATCCTTTGGCGCAAACCAAAAAGTGTTACTCGATTAAGAGGTAATGTCTGCTCTCTAGCTCATTCCTTTTATTTCCATTCTTCACCCACTCAAAGATATTTATTCCATTACTATGTGACAACACCTGTATATTTAATATACTATTATTCTTTATGATAATGGTTTTTATTGCACTTACACACACCTCTATTTAATGGACATCGAACAAATTATTTCACTGTATGGAGAATTACTTCCGCATGAAACGATGATTGCTCGTTTTTCATTTACAACCAATGATGGTGGAAATTATGATGAAAAAACGATTTATATATGTCATATATTGTATTTATTGTGTCTAAAATCTTCTTTATTCCTTTTAAAACACACATCTTATTACATTCCATTTGGTGTTAGTACGAAAATATCGTTTGAGAAATTGTACACTACTGCCCCATCAATGCAATGAGATTCGTTCACACACCACTTGGAATGTATAAAGGATGTTTTTAATGAAATTATATGATATATATGATATACTAATGTTAATTTAATAATTATATATATATATATACATACATAAATATGCATATGTCATTTACATACATTCTTTCAATACAACAATCAAAACAGAAACATCGTTCATGCATACGTACGGTTTACAATCTCCAAGAATGATGTATTCCCTTTCATACTTCATTATTATATTGATTATTATAATATAAATATACTGGATATATATGATATTTATATAATTATTTACATTTTCTAATTATTATATAATTATAATAAACCATGGTATAACAAATTAAGACACATGCGATGAACAAAGTGAATCTTACCTGAAGTCAATCCATAACATGAAATCCTTTACTAGAAGGTCATATAAGGTATTAATAAAACCATATATGGTAATATATATAGAAATATTATTCTTTAAAATATTTATAATAAAAATTAATTTATTATTAAGGAATCTTGTATGAGTATGGAGAGTGTCAAGGCACTAGGTAAAGATATTTCATGTTACTTTTAATTTTTGTGAGATACAAGATATGTTCGTTAGTCTTTCCTTTTGTGCGGTGTATATAATACCCATGATATTATTCCATGAATATTGTGATTAAATTTATAGCTATTAACATAACCATTTTATTTATCTTATTTCATGTGGTTTAACTTTCAAAAGTTACCAAATCGGTAAAATAGTTTTGTCTCAATTTTCCATCATTGACACTCATGTTTTGTTATAAACCAAATCTCTTTTTTGAGGTGTATATAATTCCATTTTAATTATTATATCATGAATATAATTATCTTCAAGATATCTAAATATTCATTTAATTTTATTTTCGTACATGTATAGCATGATCCCAAGTTACCATGTTATAAGAGTTTATTAAGACAATCTCATATCATTTTGAGATTATTTGCATGTATGATTCCTTTGATGAAATATTATGATACATCACTAAAGAACACTCAAATGTTTCCTTTTCCTCTATTTATTCAATATATCCTCATGTTATATTATTTTTCCAGTCATTCCTACATAAGATAACATTTTTATGAAAAACACATCTCTCTCTCTTCAGTCAGAAGTCCATAATATTCAAAGACAAGGTTTTCGAAAAGGTTTTGAAAATGTATTTCAAAATATCATTGATGGTCATTTTCAAGGAAAAAAAATTAATTTTTTTATTGTTTTCAAGGCTTTATTTGTATGATATAAATCTAATTTCAACGAAAAATGTTTTTAGAAGGTACTTTGTTATAAAAATAAATTTTCAAAGAATATATGATATTCTCATCAATAAATTGTTCAAAATTATTTTCCCTCTTAAATGAAATAGGTTGATGATACTCATGACTCTCTAGTAAATGATATAAAGGCCCATTCCTATTATTTCTCTGATTGTTTTATACTTAATTTCATTTTCATTATGAATCATGTTTCCCTTTCCCAGGATATGTGTTTAAGAAACTCAATTCCTTTCATGGGTTACGCTACGATGAAATGGTTATGAAAACTATCTATTCTCCATAGGTTATTATGTGATGAAATGTTAATTATAACCATTTTATTTCATGGGTTATGATTTGATGTTTCTAAAACCGATGTATTTTATGGGTCATGATATGACTAATGTTTTATTATCTTGTGGAAAATGTATGAAAGTTTTTATTATGAGATGGATGTGATAAATATCTCCCTCTAATGAACTAGATAATAATGGATGACTAATGAGTATAAATGTTATGTGAGAACGTAATTACATGTTCACAATTTTATGCATAGACCTCGTGGTATGTCCAGAAGTTTATGTGTGAACCTGTTTACATGTTCATAATGTTATTTGTGAACCTTATTACATGTTCACAATGTAATGGATGGACCTGGTTTCCTATACATAGTTTATGGGTGAAAATGATTAAATGTTCATAATGTTATGGATGAAGGTGATTACATGTACACAATGGTATGCATGGAGCTGTTTTCATGTCCATTTGGTAACTCATGAACCTGATAACACATCCAAAATCTTATAGATTGAATTGGTTTCACATCCATTATGTATTTCATGAACGTGATTACATGTTAACAATGTTTTTCATGGACTTGGTTCCATGTCCAAAAGGTTAAGAGTGAACCTGATTACATGTTCACAATGTTACATGTTACCTAGTTTCATGTACACATGTTGATTCTGGGGATGGATTTCATTTTCTTAACTTAATGAGTGAACCTGTTTCTACTTATAAATGTTCACAATGTTATAAACCAAAATGCACAACAGAAACTTCCATGTCATTTCCTTTGTTATGCTTTGTTGGAATATGTTATTTACTTACTTTTGGTTCATGTACTATGAATTGTCATTCTTTATTATGTTCTCTAAAATGTAGGGCTTGATCTTTAAATGTTATGATCAAGTTTCGTACACTTTTCTTTGTGTTTTTATTTTCCATTACAAACCCTTAATGATCATCTAAGATCACACCTTTTTTGTTTCCTTTCCCTAGGGAAGGAAGAACGGTTTTAGGTGGAAGGTATAATGGTGGAGATATTTATGGGAGATGTTCATGATCTTTCTTAAGGATAGATGATTTTGTTCTAATGTTTCCAATGAAAATAAATTATTATCATCCTCAAGCATGTTGTTTTGTAATGTATTGAATATTCATCTAATATTAGTTTATATCCATATATGTCAAGCCTGGATATCAATAAATAACATCACATCATGATTCTAGAAACTGAATTTCCAAATTTTATTATAACATTGGTGATTTCAAAAGATTTCAAGAATTAATCTCAAATGATAAGTAATTTCCACCTCATTCTATGATTTAACTAGGATTTTTCCCCCTAATTCCACCATTAAAAATTCAAGGTACTCATTAAATATCTGGTTTATCAAAGACATAAAAACTTAGGGATCATTGGTCAGTCCAATTTGTAAAATGATATACTCATAAATTCTATACATACTGATGAATGAAGAATTATAAATTTCAAAATTTTTATTCAAAAATAGTGAAAACTAGATTGAACATCAATATTTGAAAATCCATTATCCCCTTCATCTATTCAAAAAAATCATCAGTCTCTAGAATCAAATATTTTTTATTTACTATTACTCAATTGAATATTTTTTAATAAACATATAGGTGAGGTTTTCTAAAAGATTACAATGAATATAGAAGAGGTTCCACCCATTGTGACCCATTAGGGTGTATGAAACATTTATCTAATAGATCATAAAATATATATTTAAAATATTTCAACATCGCTAATTCCATACAAAAATTAGGAATAGATAATGGATGATTAATAGGTACAAAATCAATAGAAAACTCCACCTCCATTACAATTGCAAACTAGAGAATTCATATGGGAAAACAATTGGAAACTCAATGAAAATTGGAGGGTGATCATCACTCAAATATTATCACTTAATTTTGAATGAAAAAACTTATGTTATCCTAACCCACTCTATGTGAGAAGGTCTATCCTTACTTGACTTCACATCCCATTCTTCTTGAAAGAAAAAATTACACCCCATTGAGAATAGTATAGGAGACTCATCAAAGATAATAGTCAATATGGGTCTTTTGGAAAATTAAATAATCTAACCCAAAAATATTGTCAATTTCTTTCATGTTGAGAACCCGAAAATTTTAGTTAAGATCAACTTCTAATAATGAAAAAACAATATAAAATCATTGAATACCCTACTATCACTTCATTTTGAGGCCCTTAGTAACATTCATGACATAAGACAACATATACTTATGAATATTCATCAAATGAAAAACTCAGTTTGATATAAACATGTGAAATTCAACAATTTTAAATATAGTAGTCACTAAAGATGAAGTTATAATGATGGTACCTCTCACAGCCATTGGAACCACATCAACTTCCTCTAGAGACTCTTCATAATATGAATAAGCATTATTCCAAATTCCTATGGTTAGAACCCTTTTTTTCATGAATTATCTTGTTGCACCACTTTTATTTTTAGTAATGGTGATATCGTTCCACTAAAATGGGAATAAACTATGTGTCCCCACTTCTATAAGTGTCATGAGTGGCCAAAATAGATAAATATATTTTGTGTCTTAGCACGAAACTATTTCTAATTATTATCCTTGAAACATTAAAATCAATTCAATGGTACTCCTATAGGTTTTTAGGTAGTCTTGAAAATAAATAATATCTAGAACCACCATGATACTCATCCTGCTTCATATTAACCTTAAAGGAACCCATGGAACTTCTACTGGGATAAAAATAAACTCCCTTCATTCCTATCTATCCATCCTGGTCAATATCAAAAATTCACTCTCTATCATTCAAATCATCAAAATAACTATTATTAAATAATAAAACATGTGATTGTATATCATTACGAAGACCCATATCAGGCCATTGATCACTCATTTTCTTTGTAGACACTACCTCAATTGAAAACAGAACAAGATCCAAAAAAACAGTTTGAATACTATGGTAGGGTCGAACCACCATACATGAGGCTAAGAAACACCATATCTCTTTCCAAAAACATATTTTATGGATATATTTGACCAGTTAAAATAACATTATAATATTTACACTCTAATCCCTCATGCTTCTTATCTATCACCATTGAATCCTACCATCTTATAGTAGGGCCCTCAATATTAAAGGTGAAACATTTCACCATTATAGATTTTAGAGTTTCCAAGAACTCAAAAATAATGTCAATATTTTTCAAGAAATCCTAACCCTCTTTAGAGTAATCTGAAACTCATAAAGTTAGTGGTTTCTAAAGAAGGAACTCTTTAAAATTATCTCAAGATTCATCCCATTGAGGTTCCACTTCTAGAGCCAGATCTAGGATAGGTGAAGCTACATGTCCTAAAGATTAAATAGAACTTACCACTATCTCAACATGATTTTGGAATTCTATAGGATTTTAATGTTTTACTTGACTAGAAACTTCTTCTGGTGGCCTATTCACTTATCTGGTTGGTGGAATAATGATACATAACATGAAAAGACAACACAAAACATCATCAAGGATACATAAATAAATAACTCAACATGTGATTGGAGAATATAAATTCCATAGATAAGATTAAAATATTTTTATTTCAGTATATTTATATCAGAATAAGAAAAACTTCTATGAATCAGATCAAATTATTCCTCAAATACAATTTTCTTAAACATCCATGGTGACTTAAGGCTCATTACGATGTGATATGGTTAGACACTCTCTCATAAAATCCACAAAATTACCTTCAATGTTATCTCCTCTATATCAAGGGAACCTATACTACACACTAAAATAATGTTGATTTCACATCCACCTTTTTTACAACTTTTTCATGATCCATATAGGATACCAAGGTTTATTGATACCATCAGCAGTCCTGAAATATACTAAAGAAAACATCCAATACTTCTGGGTAGAAAACTAGTACTTTTAATCATTTATAGATTATGTGGGAATGGGTTTTTCAAAAAATATTGGATGATAAAAGATAAAAGTTATTAATCTAAACGCTGCAAAGGGATAAGGTGCCAGAATCAATCAAGTAAAATCTCACCTATACAATACATCATCATGTGATTGAACATCTAATAAGATAAGAACTCAGAGAAAATACCATGTAATAAGTGGATCACATATCTAGTATTCACCTCCATCACTCTTGGTAACACGTACATAGTAAAAATACCTCCTCTAAGAGGCTATTACACTTTATATAAACATGGAATAATATAATCTATAAATTTTTGATGGAAATAATAGTTTGTGAGATAAATAGACCAGCAGTGAATGACCAGGTGTTCCATAAGAAATTTCAAAATACTTTTAAAAATTATGACTCCAATTAATATAAAACAAGAAATGGAATGGAATTTATGAATTTCCAACAAAACAATCATTCATAATCAGAAATTATGTTATATGTATCAAAATATGATTAAATGAACATTATTTATAAGACAGTTATGAAAATAATATTTTAGGAATAAATTATCTCAATAGTCAATGACTTGTAATTATCAAATAAAATATCTCTTAGCACCATGTAATAATCATGTACATACATTATAGTCTAGTAATAGGATCCTCACAGTACTCAATTAGTGATATATGCTTAATTTATGCATAATTTCTTCAGCTCGTGCCTTAATGAATCGACTCACTATCGGGGAAATCATGACAATGTATGATTATGTAACTATTATCAACATCAATCCATTTTAGGGGCTCAAATCCTAATTTTAATATCCTAATTATGCACTAATTACCCATTTTCATACGTGCCTCATTCAATAATTGTAAAATCAATCACTTCAAATCAATGTAAAATAAAATTTCCCAAATTTTAATTTTCCACATTCCTTTCTCATTTCAAAACCAAATAAAATGTATTAATTTATTAATTAATTTTTGGAAACAAATTTCTATTTAATCCACTTATCTTTGGGTTCAACATCAAATCATTTCATCAAATCAATTTTCAATTCAGGCCATTAATTTTCATGAATACACCCAATTATTTTAAATCCATTAAAATTTGTGTTTTTTCACAATTATCGTGCCCTTTTTAAAATAAAACCTCAATGATTTGAAATATGGGTTATTAAATCATTTAAAAAATCATTTCAAATGATTCATGAAAATACAGGTTTCAATTACATGGAAAATCATATGGAACCACCTACCTTTAATCAGCGATACAATCAAAACCAACCGTGGGTAATTCAAATGATGAATAAAGGAAAAGGATATCAACAAAGAAATCTAAGATCATAAATCATAATTAATAAAATATAATTTAGTGATAAATTATTATATCACACCACTCCTAAATAAGGGTAGTGGGGAGAAGGAGAAAACCACAATGAGGAAACTCACTTGAGTTCAAATAAAAAACCTATATATCTAAAAGGGAAGGAATTACAAAAAAATAGTCATTATATCCCTTGCGGTTCAAGAGAAAAGGATACATGAAAAAATAAATAATTTTGATATAGAGTGTATAAAAACTCATTGGTAATAAGGAATTAACATCATGAAATCTCTATTCTTGACATAAATATCCTCAGTACGGTTTATGCCAAAGAGGCAATGCCTCTGGTTAAAATCTTGATCTTGTCCAATTAACATTTTAAAAAAAATCCATTCATTAAACTACATTCCAATTATGAAACTTGTTTCAGATTCTACGAAGAGATAGGTTCAAATAAAAAAGTATATTCATTGTGTGAATTTTTCCTACATAATAGTCCATAGTTAGTTTTTGCAGAAAAACATATCAAAGTCCTCCAAATCATCTCGAACTGAAAGACCGCCCTCTAAAACCATTGAAACATTTATACATAGACTCCATTAATTTATAAAATCATAAATCATAAAACTTTAGGTAAAAAATAGTCTCAAAAAATTCTTGAAATAAGATAATGGGATTTTACACCAAATACCAATCGATGTTCAACATGATCAGTGGGGAGAAAATTAAATGTGTATTTAGATATGGATGGATGGTAAGAGATAAGGCATACCAAGAGGAATTAATCATGAAGAAAACCATATAGATATTCCACCCCAATAGGTATATATAACCATTATCAAATAATAATGGATAATATTACCAAAATTCCACAATATTTTACAACTAGATCAACTTCGGATCAGGGGGATCAAATTGAGGATGCATATAATGATAAATGGATAAATCCCTGTAAAACATTTGAGTAGGTTATGTTAAACAAGAAAGGGGTTTGAGAAATATAAATCAAAAACTAATATCAAATTAAAACCCACCTAGTACCCCCCCCATCATCTGGCATATTGGGTTTCATTGGATACCTGGTTGGATATGAGCCACCTAGTGTAGGATCCTCAACTAGCTAGTGAGTCATGTGGTGTAGCAAGGTTAATGCACACCCCACTGGCTGGCCGATGGCTACAAAAGGATCCCTAGTTACTCTTGAAATCCTCAACTTAAGATATGGTTTTTCCAAAATGGTTTCATGAAATTCTTCAGACACCACTTTGTGGCATTTAAATAATCTCTATTTGTCTCCCGGTTCTCCGAATAATCCATCTACTAAATGAAATTATCAAATTCCACCAAAATTTCATAACTCATAATAATGTGGGTCTTCACACTTTCCATAGTAATATGATAAACATAGTATAAATATTATACTAAGTTTTAGTTATTATTTTTATATAAACACATTTATTTATTCATTTAATTCCACTTATAAAAATAAAATATTTTCAATTGTGTGTTGTGTAAACTACCAGCTCCATAAAGTAAAATTTTATGTTCATCAGATTAAATTTCATTATTTATCCAGACCACTTAAAATATAATTCACTAAAAATGAACATAAAAATAATATCATTATTCTTTCATTATAATAATTTTATAAACTTCCTTATCCACTCTCACTCATAGAGATATAGCATGATCATGTTCGGAACAGTTTGACCACTAACTAAAATAATGTTATAAAACTCTATCATGGATGAATATGGGAAATTAAATGATAATATTACTATAATTTAATACTCATTTAATTATTATTTTTGGGATCTATAATGGTTTTATTATGTATTTAAATTATCATTAAAATACCCATTCTGATCACTAAAATAACCAAAATAAGTAGCTAGTTATTCAATTTCCACATAAATTAAAGTCAAAATTTTATAATAAATAACTTTAATATGACAATAAATTGGTGATACTGTGTTTAATATATAAGAATAAGGTTGTAAATAATATATATAATAATCTTTATTTGTTTATTCAAAATATTAAGCTCAGGTGAAGAATGAATGTTGAATAATGTAAGGCTTTTTCCTCTCAAATTCATTCCTTTGGGAAATGTTTCATATTACGAACCTAATATCACATCAAAGGATTAAATTATTCCAATTTGTTTTTTAATTCAAGAATTACTCTCAAATGATAAATAATTTCGACCTCATTCTATGATTTAACTAGGATTTTTCCCCTAATTCCACCATTAAAAATTCAAGGTACTCATTAAATATCTGGTTTATCAAAGACATAAAAACTTAGGGATAATTGGTCAGTCCAAATTTTAAATTGAGATACTCATAAATTCTATACATATTGATGAATGAAGAATTATGAATTTCAAAATTTTTATTCAAAAATAGTGAAAACTAGATTGAACATCAATATTTGAAAATCCATTATCCCCTTCATCTATTCAAAACAATCATCAGTCTCTAGAATCAAATATTTTTTATTTACCATTACTCAATTGAATATTTTTTAATAAACATATAGGTGAGGTGTTCTAAAAGATTACAATGAATATAGAAAAGGTTCCACCCATTGTGACCCATTAGGGTGTATGAAACATTTATCTAATAGATCATAAAACATATATTTAAAATATTTCAACATCGCTAATTCCACACAAAAATTAGGAATAGATAATGGATGATTATTAGGTACAAAATCAATAGAAAACTCCACCTCCATTACTATTGCAAACTAGATAATTCATAAGGGAAAACAATTGGAAACTCAATGAAAATTGGAGGGTGATCATCACTCAAATATTATCACTCAATTTTGAAAGAAAAAACTTATGTTATCCTAACCCACTCTAAGTAAGAATGTCTATCCTTACTTGACTTCACATCCCATTCTTCTTGAAGGAAAAAATAACACCCCATTGAGAATAGTATAGGAGACTCATCAAAGATAATAGTCAATATGGGTCTTTTGAACAATTAAATAATCTAACCCAAAAATATTGTCAATTTCTTTCATGTTGAGAACCCGAAAATTTTAGTTAAGATTAACTTCTAATAATGAAAAAACAATATAAAATCATTGAATACCCTACTATCACTTCATTTTGAGGCCTTTAGTAACATTCATGACATAAGACAACATATACATATGAATATTCATCAAATGAAAAACTCAGTTTGATATAAACATGTGAAATTCACCAATTTTAAATATAGCAGTCACTAAAGATGAAGTTATAATGATGGTACCTCTCACAGCCATTGGAACCACATCAACTTCCTCTAGAGACTCTTCATAATATGAATAATCATTATTCCAAATTCCTATGGTTATAACCCTTTTTTTATGAATTATCTTGTTTCAACACTTTTATTTTTAGTAATGATGATATCGTTCCACTACAATGGGAATAAACTATGTGGCCCCACTTCTATAAGTGTCATGAGTGGCCAAAATAGATAAATATATTTTGTGTCTTAGCACGAAACTATTTCTAATTCTTATCCTTGAAACATTAAAATCAATTCAATGGTACTCCTATAGGTTTTTAGGTAGTCTTGAAAATGAATAATATCTATAACCACCATGATACTCATCCTGCTTCATATTAACCTTAAAGGAACCCATGGAACTTCTACTGGAATAAAAATAAACTCCCTTCAATACTATCTATCCATCCTAGTCAATATCAAAAATTCACTCTTTATCATTCAAATCATCAAAATAACTATGATTAAATAACAAAACATGTGATTGTATATCATTATAAAGACCCATATCAGGCCATTGATCACTCATTTTCTTTGTAGACACTACCTCAATTGAAAACTGATCAAGATCCAAAAAAACAGTTTGAATTCTATGGTAGGGTCGAACCACCATACATGAGGCTAAGAAACACCATATCTCTTTCCAAAAACATATTTTATTGGTATATTTGACCAGTTAAAATAACATTATAATATTTACACTCTAATCCCTCATGCTTCTAATCTATCACCATTGAATCCTTATATCTTCTACTAGGGCCCCCAATATTAAAGGTGAAACATTTCACCATTATAGATTTTAGAGTTTCCAAGAACTCAAAAATAATGTCAATATTTTTCAAGAAATCCTAACCCTCTTGAGGGTAATCTGGAACTCATAAAGTTAGTGGTTTCTAAAGAAGGAACTCTTTAAAATTATCTCAAGATTCATCCCATTGATGTTCCACTTCTAGAGCCATATCTAGGATATGTGAAGCAACATGTCCTAAAGATTAAATAGAACTTACCACTATCTCAACATGATTTTGGAATTCTATAGTATTTTTATGTTTTACTTCACTAGAAACTTCTTCTGGTGGCCTATTCACTTATCTGGTTGGTGGAATAATGATACATTACATGAAAAGACAACACAAAACATCATCAAGGATACATAAATCAATAACTAAACATGTGATTGGAGAATATAAATTCCATAAATAAGATTAAAATATTTGTATTTCAGTATATTTATATCAGAATAAGAAAAACTTCTATGAATCAGATCAAATTATTCCTCAAATACACTTTTCTTAAACATCCATGGTGACTTAAGGCTCGTTACGATGTGATATGGTTAGACACTCTCTCATAAAATCCACAAAATTACCTTCAATATTATTTCCTCTATATCAAGGGAACCTATACTACACACTAAAATAATGTTGATTTCACATCCACCTTTTTTACAACTTTTTCATGATCCATATAGGATACCCATGTTTGTTGATACCATCAGCGGTCCTGAAATATACTAAAGAAAACATCCAATACTTCTGGGTAGGAAACTAGTACTTTTAATCATTTATAGATTATGTGGGAATGGGTTTTTCAAAAAATATTGGATGATAAAAGATAAAATTTAGTAATCTAAACGCTACAAAGGGATAAGGTGCCAGAATCAATCAAGTAAAATCTCACCTATACAATACATCATCATGTGATTGAACATCTAATAAGATAAGAACTCAGAGAAAATAACATGTAATAAGTGGATCACAAATCTAGTATTCACCTCTACCACTCTTGGTAACACGGACCTAGTAAAAATACCTCCTATAAGAGGATATTACACTTTACATAAACATGGAATAATATAATCTATAAATTTCTGATGGAAATAATAGTTTGTGAGATAAATAGACCAGCAGTGAATGACCAGGTGTTCCATAAGAAATTTCAAAATAATTTTAAAAATTATGACTCCAATTAATATAAAACAAGAAATGGAATGGAATTTATGAATTTTCAACAAAACAATCATTCATAATCAGAAATTATGTTATATGTATCCAAATATGATTAAATGAACATTATTTATAAGACAGTTATGAAAATAATATTTTAGGAATAAATTAGCTCAATAGTCAATGGCATGTAATTATCAAATAAAATATCTCGTAGCACCATGTAATAATCATGTACATACATTATAGTCTAGTAATAGGATCCTCACAGTACTCAATTAGTGATATATGCTTAATTTATGCATAATTTCTTCAGCTCATGCCTTAATGAATCGACTCACTATCGGGGAAATCATGACAATGTATGATTATGTAACTATTATCAACATCAATCCATTTCAGGGGCTCAAATCCTAATTTTAATATCCTAATTATGCACTAATTACCCATTTTCATACGTGCCTCATTCAATAATTGGAAAATCAATCACTTCAAATCAATGTAAAATAAAATTTCCCAAATTTTAATTTTCCACATTCCTTTCTCATTTCAAAACCAAATAAAATGTATTAATTTATTAATTAATTTTTGGAAACAAATTTCTATTTAATCCACTTATCTTTGGGTTCAACATCAAATCATTTCATCAAATCAATTTTCAATTCAGGCCATTAATTTTCATGAATACACCCAATTATTTTAAATCTATTAAAATTTGTGTTTTTTCACAATTATCGTGCCCTTTTTAAAATCAAACCTCAATGATTTGAAATATCGGTTATTAAATCATTTAAAAAACATTTCAAATGAATCATGAAATTACAGTTTTCAATTACATGGAAAATAATATGGAACCACCTACTTTTAATCAGCGATACAATCAAAACCAACCGTGGGTAATTCCAATGATGAATAAAGGAAAAGGATATCAACAAAGAAATCTAAGATCATAAATAATTATGAATAAACTATAATTTAGTGATAAATTATTATATCACACCACTCCTAAAGAAGGGTAGTGGGGATAAGGAGAAAACCACAATGAGAAAACTCACTTGAGTTCAAATAAAAAACCTATATATCTAAAAGGGAAGGAATCACAAAAAAATAGTAATTGTATCCCTTGCGGTTCAAGAGAAAAGGATACATGAAAAAATAAATAATTTTGATATAGAGTGTATAAAAACTCATTGGTAATAAGGAATTAACATCATGAAATCTCTATTCTTGACATGAATATCCTCAGTACGGTTTATGCCAAAGAGGCAATGCCTCTGGTTAAAATCTTGATCTTGTCCAATTAACATTTTTAAAAAATCCATTCATTAAATTACATTCCAATTATGAAACTTGTTTCGCATTCTACGAAGAGATAGGTTCAAATAAAAAATTATATTCATTGTTTGAATTTTTCCTACAGAATAGTCCATAGTTAGTTTTTGCAGAAAAACATATCAAAGTCCTCCAAATCATCTCGAACTGAAAGACCGCCCTCTAAAACCATTGAAACATTTATACATAGACTCTATTAATTTATAAAATCATAAATCATAAAACATTAGGTAAAAAATAGTGTCAAAAAATTCTTGAAATAAGATAATGGGATTTTACACCAAACACCAATCGATGTTCAACATGATCAGTGAGGAGAAAATTAAATGTGTATTTAGATATGGATGGATGGTAAGAGATAAGGCATACCCAGAGGAATTAATCATGAAGAAAACCATATAGATATTCCACCCCAATAGGTATATATAACCATTATCAAATAATAATGGATAATATTACCAAAATTCTACAATATTTTACAACTAGATCAACTTCGGATCAGGGGGATCAAATTGAGGATGCATAAAAGGATAAATGGATAAATCCCTGTAAAACATTTGTGTAGGTTATGTTAAACAAGAAAGGGGTTTTAGAAATATAAATCAAAAACTAATATCAAATTAAAACCCACCTAGTACCCCCCCCCCATCATCTGGCATATTGGGTTTCATTGGATACCTAGTTGGATATGAGCCACCTAGTGTAGGATCCTCAACTAGCTAGTGAGTCATGTGGTGTAGCAAGGTTAATGCACACCCCACTGGCTGGCCGATGGCTACAACAGGATCCCTAGTAACTCTTGAAATCCTCAACTTAAGATATGGTTTTTCCAAAATGGTTTCATGAAATTCTTCAGACACCACTTTGTGGAATTTAAATAATCTCTATTTGTCTCCCGGTTCTCCGAATAATCCATCTAATAAATGAAATTTTCCAATTCCACCAAAATTTCATAACTCATAATAATGTGGGTATTCACACTTTCCAAAGTAATATGATAAACATAGTATAAATATTATACTAAGTTTTAGTTATTATTTTAATATAAACACATTTATTTATTCATTTAATCCCACTTATAAAAATAAAATAATTTCAATTGTGTGTTGTGTAAACTACCAGCTCCATAAAGTAAAATTTTATGTTCATCAGATTAAATTTCATTATTTATCCAGACCACTTAAAATATAATTCACTAAAAATGAACATAAAAATAATATCATTATTCTTTCATTATAATAATTTTATAAACTTCCTTATCCACTCTCACTCATAGAGATATAGCATGATCATGTTCAGAACAGTTTGACCACTAACTAAAATAATGTTATAAAACTCTATCATGGATGAATATGGGAACTTAAATGATAATATTACTATTATTTAATTCTCATTTAATGATTATTTTTGGGATCTATAATGGTTTTACTATGTATTTAAATTATCATTAAAATACCCATTCTGATCACTAAAATCACCAAAATAAGTAGCTAGTTATTCAATTTCCACATAAATTAAAGTCAAAATTTTATAATAAATAACTTTAATATGACAATAAATGGGTGATACTGTGTTTAATATATAAGAATAAGGTTATAAATAAGATATATAATAATCGTTATTTGTTTATTAAAAATATTAAGCTCAGGTGAAGAATGAATGTTGAATAATGTAAGGCTTTTTCCTCTCAAATTCATTCCTTTGGGAAATGTTTCATATTACGAACCTAATATCACATCAAAGGATTACATTATTCCAATTTGTTTTGTAATTTAATTAATTATATTTGAAAAATGATATTTTATGTTCGATTATATGACCCTTCTTTTAAGGGGTTTTATTAACATGTTACTCTAGCCATAAGGAGTTCTTTGTCTCAAATTTCAATAATGTGACACTTGATTACTTTATAAATTTTTTAATCATATAAATGGGGTAAATTATAAACCTTTTTTATCATAATAATATTAATTTTTATGATATTTAATGTTTTATTTAAATTTCTACTACTCTTGTAGTATCGATTCAAAAGTTACAATTTTTGTAAAGGGTTTTCATAACTCAAATATTTTCTTAGGTTCATAATCACCCGTCATCAAATATTATAATTCAAGATTGATCAATTTTGAAAAATGATTTTGATATTTTATTTTTCTACACTTTTTTATTTTCAATTAATGTTTCACATAATACAATTACCCATGATGAATCTATTGTTATGTGGAAATGAAATTTTGTGAATAATAATTCCCATCTCTTTTACTGGATTAATCCTCTATATCCATGATTCTACTTCCAACCAATTTTATAATTTAAATAGTAAAACTAAAAGTTTTTTAACATAAATAATTAATTTATTTTACTATACCCATTTTAAAATAATGTTTTTTTATCTTTTTAGGATTTGGATTTTGAAGCATATGAATTTCAAAACATTTTCTAAAAAATGGTTTTCCATCCTTTCAAAATCAAATATTTATCAAAAAAATATACATTTTATTGTAAACATTCGGTCTTTTAAAGTATTTATTATTTCAAACTATATATAATAAGATTTATAAAATACTTTCCTCTCCTTCTCAAAGATATTTTATAAGTATTTTTTGCTTCATCTTTTATAATAATGTCTAAAAGTTTTTTTTGAAAACTTTTTTTCACATCTATTTTTACTCCAAGGTTTATCTCTCATGAAGTGATTATTTGATTGTAACAACCCAATGTTTTTCAATGGAAATTACCTTCTTATATTTATGTCCTAAAATAACATTAAAAAGATAAAATAATGTACTACTAAGTGATATGTGACGTTTAAACATATGTTTGTCACTTTTGTGTTTGTAATTTTAAAAATCCGACATACACGGTTGTGCGCAAGATGATTTTTGGAGTCTAATGGAACAAAAAAATCCGGTGAATAGTAACATACCCTATGGAATAGTAACATACCATTATGAATATTAATATGACCCTTATGAATAGTAAATCATTCAACATAAGAGTAACCTTACCTATGAATAAATAAATAAAATTTATACATCTTAGAATGTGACAATTTGGCCTTAGTAAACATTTTGGTATTTTGTAAGTCCTAAATAATTAGTTATAATTAATTAATTATTTTAAAATAAAATTTATTTCCCTAAAATGTATTCATAAATTATTTAATAAATTTATTCTAGTTTTTAGATAATTTTATTAGACCCTACGTAATTTTTGAAAGCACTATAAAATCAGTTTTAATCTTGAAAACTGTTTTTTAAGAAAATTATGATTTTAATTAAAAATTAAATTAATAATATTTAGTAAATTATTTTTGGGAAATGGGATTAATTTTTGGATTCTACGTGTCAAAAAATGGTTGGGGTAAATTTTTTGGATTTTTCTGACAGACTTGAATTTTTGACGAATAGTAGAATATGATAATTCACAATAAATGCTAAATAATGGATTAATTGAGTCATCGATGATGCTATTATGATGTAAGACCACTTGGTTCGGGATAAAATTATAAAATTACTATTCTTGGTCATGGAATACTCACTATTCCTTGTCTTAGGGGAAATTAATAAACTAATGAATTTTATATTATGGAAACCCCTCTTCCCTCCACTATAAAAGCCAACCTTCACGCCCTCATTTCCTAACACCTCTAAAGCTCCAAGACTTCTCTAAAATCTATCCAAACACCTTCCCTATCCCCTCGCCCACATTTGATAGCTGTTGGTCTCATCAAAATACCAATCTTAGGCCCTTAAGGAGGTTCTCAGGAGAAGGATTCAAGAGGTAATTTATCCCCCTCTTCTCCTTTAATTTCTTTTCAAGTTCAATTTCACTTCTTGATCTCTCCCCACCTATCTTCATCCAAATGGTATTTTAACTACAGTATTATACATATAATGTAATTCTATGATTCTAATGGGATATTAAATCATCCAACCCCCTTTCCCTCTTCCTTTTATTTTATTAAAGAGAATGTTGTTCGTGAGGTGTTAATTTATCACCTTCAAGAAAGAAATAATTACTTCTTCCATTTATACCATAAAATATGGTCATGAAACCATATTTATGATTCAAAAATAATATTTTATATGTATTATGTCATATTTAGTGTCCTGTAAATAACTTATGAACATATTACTAAGTGATAAATTAAAACAACTTCATTGTGTTCAAAAAATAACCCAAATTAACCTAAACAATCTTCATTTAACTCTTATCTAATGATTAATCCACATGGATCTAATATATTTCAATATAAGATCCTTAAAACTCCTGTAATAGCATTAATTATATGTAATATCATCTCTGAATGTTTTCCCATTTTCTACATGAACTTAAATTTATGAATACAAGTGAACCACCCAAGAAGAACCACAAAAATGAACATCCCCGAACAATGTTTTTAAACTCTATAAGTAATCCAAAGGAACATAAAATGATATAATGAAACCAGAATGAAACCAATTAATGTATGAAATGTTATATAATTTATATTGAATTAGTATAATGTCATTATACAGGACATTAAAGAGAAGGAAGCATCCAGATACAAGGTAAGGGGAAATTCTCAAACCCAACTTTCGTCTTTCGGGTTCTACCTCTTTCAATCCATTTTTGATATGGTCACTCCATAAAGATCATTTTTTTATCATTTTATTTCCTTTTCTGGTATATAAATGTTTTCTAATGAAGTTTATGTCAATCCATTTTTTTCAAAAGAACACTTCTATTAAGAACTCAACTTTTACCTCGCATTAACGGTTGATGGTTCTTGTAACAAGTATGTTATTCTCTCTTTCTTTTGGGAACCAAAAGATTATGAATATATTCTTATGAGATGAAACCAATTCATTACCATGGGTTAGTTATGTTCACTTTTGATATATGTTCTATGTGGAATTCATGATAATGATAATGTTATGATGTGACGGGTGCACCCAGAGTTATATAGCGCTATATGAATGTTTTAATGTGACGGGTGCGCCTGGAATTATACAGCGCTCCAATGCATTGGGTAAAGTGATGAATCTCATGAGTAAATGTGAAATGATTTGTGAACAAGATTTTAGATTGGTTCACAAGTATGTGTGTTAGTTAACTACTAATACATGATGTTTCATTTTTATGCATTGCCACATTTCAAGTCTTTTATTTATGCTCCTCTCATGTTCATGATCTTTTTCCTATGTTATGATTATGCTCACCCAATTCTATATTGTTCTTTTCTAACCTCTTATTGGGAATCTAGCTCACCCCTTTCGATGTATATCCTCTGGTGACTACATGTACTAAGGAGAGGACCAGTGCCAATAAGAATCTAGAGAAGAAGAAATTAAATAAATTTTTATGCTTGATGTTGTATTTGTTATGTATGGTCCTAGTTTTCCCAAGACTCTAAACCTTTGGATCCTTTATGTGTAGTAATATTATGTTTCTTATATTCAAAATTATGTAATATTAATGTATGAAAAGGCTTGGGTCACTATAGTTGGTATCAGAGGCAAGGTTTAGTTAATTTGGGAATTAGGATTAGTGAACCCTAGAGAAAACCTCTAGTATGAGACTAAGTACAAATATGCACACAAGAGTATTTATATAGGAATCCCATATGTTATGTATTTTGTATAAATTATTTAAATTAATATGTTATTAATGACTTTTTTACTTATGTTCTGTTCTAACCATTTCTATTTTAGAAAATGGTGGGAACTGGGAGAAATGTGGCCAACAACTCGTGCGAGGGACAATGCAATGATTCCCAAAATGAAATCCCCAATGATTTGTGAGGTGGTGTTCAAAAATTAATGTCGATGCTTACCCAATTAACTCAGGTTATGAAAAATAACCATAATAATGGGGCACTTCATCCTTCAACAAAGAGGGAGCAACTGGCTATCGAATGTTTTATGCGGCAACGACCACCAACGTTTTGTGGATCTTATGATCCACTAGTTGCAGAATAGTGGGTCAACTCCATGGAGAAGATCTTTTCTATTCTTCACTATTCCAAGACAGATAAGGTGACCCTAGATATTTATTTTCTAAATGGAGAAGCTGGTCAGTGATGGGCTTTGATTTAGAACACCATGCCAATGGAGGAAATTGAAGAGATGGAATGTGAAGACCTTAAGATAATGTTTCTTTACAAGTATTTCCCATGAACTCTTCACACGAAGATGGAGAGAGATTTCATAGAGCTCAAGAAAAATGAAGGATAATCTGTCAAAACCTATGAATCAAATTTCACAAGGCTTTTAAGGTATGCTTTGGCTTTTGTTATCAACAGTGATAGAAAAATTGATATATTTTTTAATGGATTAAAACCACACCTTCGAAAGGATATTGAAATTAGAGACTTTGGGAGTTATGAAGAAGTTGTTTGGTGTTCTCTCAAAGTGGATATGGAGTTTGGAGAATGGTATCATGGCTATGGTGATCAGAAAACAAAAATGTAGTTTCAAGATGGTGGATCTAATGACAAAGGTGGGAAAAAATCAACGACCCACATGCCAAAAATGTGGGAAGTTGCACCATGGGAACTGCCTCAAAGGGACGGGGAAATGATTCAAGTGTGGGAAAGAAGGACACCATGCTCAAGAGTGTCAAAAAGAAATGAAAAGGAAGGATAATGTAGCCGGTGAAAGGTGAGAACCACTCATGGTTCAATGCTACAACTGTAGGGAGCTAGGGCACTATGCAAACGAGTGCACTAAACCTTGAGCTCTCGAGGGTAATAAGCGTTAGCATCCACCAATGCCAAAATAACAAGGGAAGGCTTATGACATCACTACTGTGGAGGTGGAGCATAATAATGACGTCCAACAAGGTACACTTCCTATTCAATCAAGAATGGAAGAAGTTTTATTTTATTCTAGTTCAACGCATTCCTTTATATCTTGAAAGTTTGCTAGAACTATAGAATCAAAGCCCTGAAACCTTGAAGTATAGATATTTGTAAAAACACTAAGTGGTGAAATCATTGAAACCCAAGTGTTTGACTCTTCTCCTATTGTTTTATGTGGGAATATTCTTCTGAAAAATCTCGTAATACTACCCTTGGTGGAAGTCGATGCTATAACGGGATTTGATTGGCTATCGTTATATAGAGCACATATCAACTGCTAGGAAAAGGAAATATCTTTTCATATTCTGAACCATCAGATGATCCACTACAAATGCAAGGAAGATCATGAATCTCTTTTGAAAAATGATTCAATGGTGTGGTTTTTGATTCCCTATTAATAAGAATACCTCACCCAAATGGTTGAGTTGAAGGAAATTTCCATCCTTGAGGAAATTCCCATCGTGATGGAATACGACGATGTATTTCCCGAAGAGTTACCCGGAATTCCCCCGGATCGTGAGGTAGAGTTCTCAATTGAACTCATGCCCAAATCTACTCCAATCTTGAAGTTTCCCTATAGGATGGATCCTATCAAACTAGAGGATTTAAAGAAATAGCTGCAAGAGCATCTAGAAAAAGGGTTCATATGCCCTAGTGCATCACCTTGGGGTGCCCCAGTGCTCTTTGAAAAGAAGAAGTATGGAACAATGCAGCTTTGAATTGATTTTCGGGAACTCAAAAATATCACCATAAAGAACAAGTATCCTCTCCCAAGGATTTATTACATGTTCGACCAGTTAAGAGGAGCTCAATACTTCTCAAAGGTGGATCTTTGTTCTGGATATCATCCGGTATAGGTGACGAAGGAAGATTTTCAAAAGACTACCTTCCAAACAAGGCATAGGCACTATGAGTTATTGGTGATGCCCTTCAGACTTACTAATGACCCGGAAATATTCATGGATTTGATGAATATAGTCTTTATACATTACCTCGAAAAATTTGTGATAGTGTCTATTGATGATATTCTCACCTACTCCAAGATCAAGGAGGAACAAGAATAACATATAAGACTTGTGTTGGCAACATTGAGAAAGGAGAAGTTGTATGCCAAGTTCAGCAAGTTTGACTTTTGGATGAGTCGTGTCATGATTTTGGGACATGTAATCACAAGTGAGGGAATTTTTGTGGATCCTTCAAAACAGAGGTGATCGAGAAATGGCCCAGGCCCTCTAGTGTCACAGAAATCCGTAGTTTTCTTGAATTATCTGGGTACTACTGACGTTTTGTGAGAAACATCTCACGATTGTCAATACCGCTAACTAAGTTAACAAATAAAGGGGTATAGTATGTCTGGACAGAAGAATGTAAGGGAAACATCAAGGAGATAAAGAGAAGGCTGATCACCACACCTGTACTCACAATACCGAAAAGTGGAGAAATTTTTGTGATATACAGTGATACTTCAAAGAAAGGATTGGGATGTGTACTCATGAAAAATGAAAATGTGATAGCCTATTCCTCCCGACAGTTAAAGATACATGAGAAGAATTACCCGACGCATGATCTAGAGATGGCAGCCGTGATTTTTGGCTTGAAAATCTGATAGCACTACCTTTATGGTGAGAAGTGTGACATATACACCGACCACAGAAGCCTAAAGTATATATTCACACAAAATGACATCAATATACATCAAATAAGATTGTTAGAGCTAATAAAGTATTACAATTTCTCTATTCACTATCATCATAGAAAGGAAAACAAGGTAGCTGATTCTCTAACCAGAAAATAACCTGCTACTCTATCAATGTTACAGATTGAGAAAGACCATGTCTTCATAGATATGCAAATAATGGATTTGGAAATCATAAGGGCAGGGGATACATCCTACGTTGCCCAAATGATTGTGCAATTATCCATCGAAGAGAATATTAAGGAAGAATAAAGGGATGTTTTGGAGATAAAAATGAGGGTGAATTCAGTAAAGGAAGGGAAGCTGCAAGAGTTCTATATTGACGATGATGGTGTGATTAGGTTTGTAATGCTGCGTTGTGTGCCTTCATCACCCAGGATAAAAAGGAGTTATTTGATATTGCATATAGATCAACTTTCTCTATCCATTTAGGGAGTTCCAAGATGTACCGTGATCTCCAGGAGCACTTCTGGTGGGATAACATGAATAATGAGATTACAGAATATATATCAAGGTGCTTGGTATGTTAGAAAGTTAAATTTCAGCGACAAAAGTCCAATGGTATGATGCAACCATTTCTTATTCCCATGTGGAAATGGGAAAATGTTACTATAGACTTTGTCACAGGTCTTGCAAAGATGTTAAAGGGAAATAATGCGATATGGGTTGTGGTCTACCGACTCACCATGATTTTCCATTTTATCGCTATTCGGGAAGATCTCTCACTTGAAAAACTTATAAACATATATGTGAAGGAAGTGGTGAGATTGCACGGTGTTCCAGTCTCAATTTTCTCTCATCATGTTCCAAGGTTCACATCTATGTTCTAGAGGAGCCTTCAACATGCTTTGAGTATTGAATTAAATTACAGTATGGCCTATCACCCCCATACTAATGACCAGTATAAAAGGACTATTCTGAAGCTTGAAGATATGATAAGAGCCTACTCTATTGAATTCAAAGGTGGCTGGGATCAGCATCTCCCATAGGTTGAGTTCTCATACAACAATATATTCCACTCGAGTATCCAGATGGCTCCATATGAAGATCTGTATGGAAAGTGATGTAGAACTCCAACATGTTGGGGTGAATTTTGAGAAAGGAAGCTACTTGGACCCGATCTTGTTCAAGAGATGACAGAGAAGGTTCAAGTCATCCAGAAACACTTCAAATATACTCAAATTCGAAAAAAGATCTATGATAACAACCATCTAAGTGACTTGGAGTTCAATGTTGGAGATAAATTCTTCCTTCGAATATCTCCATGGAAGAGAGTAATGCGATTCGGGAAGAAATGGATGCTAATCCAAAGGTATATTGGATACTTTTAAATCCTCGACCGTATATGAGTCATGAACTATCTTCTTACACATCCACTGAATATGGCTCAAGTTTATTATGTGTTTCATGTATCACTACTGAGGAAGTACATACCAGTCCCCTCGCATATTTTAAACTCATAGGTGGTGCAGATGGAAGATGAAATCTCTTATGAGGAGCAGCCAGTAATGATTCTGGATTGGAGAGATAAGGTTCTACACAATAAAAAAACCCATCTTGTCAAAGTGTTGTGGAGGAACCATAATTTTGGAGAAGCAACTCGGGAACCATAAGAGGGAAATAAGGAGAAACACCGTCACTTATTTGTGTAAAGTGAAATTTCGGGGGGTGAAATTTCTATAAGGGGGGAAGAATGTAACGACCCAATGTTTTTCAATGGAAATTCCCTTCTTATATTTATGTCAAAAAATAACAAGAAAAATACAACATAATGAACTAATAAATGATAAGTTACCATTAAACAAAAGTTTATCACTTTAGTGTTTAGAATTTTTAAAATCCGACTTGCACGGTTCTGCTCAAGATGATTTTTGGAGTCTAATGGAACAAAAATAATTTTAGGTGAATAGTAATGCACCCTTAGGAATAGTAAAATAACCTTATGAATATTAATATGACTTTTATTAATAGTAAATAATCCCACATAAGAGTAACCTTACCAATGAATAAATAAATTAAATTTAGACATCTTAGAAAGTGACAATTTGACCTTAGTAAATGTTTTGGTGTTCTGTAAGTCCTAAATAATTAATTTTAATTAATTAATTAATTTAAAAGAAAATATATTTCCCTAAAATTTATTCATAAATTATTGAAACAATTTTTTATAGTTTCTAGATAATTTTATAAGGCCCTACATAATTTTTGAAAGCACTATAAAATCAGTTTTAATCTTAAAAACTGTTTTTAAGTAAATTATGATTTTAATTAAATATTAAATTAATAATATTTAGAAAATTGTTTACGAAAAATGGACTTCATTTTTGGATTCTGCACATCATAAAATGTTTGGGGTAAATTTTTGGGATTTGTCTGAGATACTTCAATTTTTGATGAATAGTAGAATCTGATAATTCACAAAAATGCTAAATATTAGATTAATTGAGTCATAGATGATGCCATGCTGATGTAAGACCACTTGGTTCAGGATCTAATGAAAACATTACTGTTATTGGTCATGGAATACTCACTATTCCTTGTCTTAGGGGAAATTAAAAACTAATTAATTTTATATTAAGGAAACCCCACTCCCCTCCACTATAAAAGCCACCCTTCACACCCTCATTTCCTCACACCTCTCAAGCTCCTATACATCTCTAAACTATGTCAAATCACCTTCCCTATCAACTCCCCCACGTCCCAGAGTCGTTGGTATCATCAAAAGACCAAGCATAGGCCCTTAAGGAGGTTCTCAAGAGAACGATTCAAGAGGTAATTTCTCTCCCTCTTCTCCTTTAATTTCCTTTCAATTTCAAGTTCATTTCTTGATCTCTCCCCACATATCTTCATCCAAATGGTATTGTAACTACATTATTATTCATATAATTAAATTTTATGATTATAATGGGATATTATACCATCAAACCCCATTTCCCTCTTTTTTTTTGAAGAGAACGTTGTTCGTGAGTTGTTAATTTAACTTCTTCAAGAATGAAATGCTTTCTTCTTCCATTTATACATTCAGATATGGTCATGAAACCATATTTATGGTTGAACAGGAATATTTTATATTTATTATTTACTATTTAAAGTTCTGTAAAAAACTTATTAACATATTACTAACAGATAAATTAAAACAACTTCATTGTGATCGAAAAACCACCCAAATTAACCCAAACAATCTTCATTTAATTATAATCTAATGATTCATCCACATGGATCTAATATAATTCTTTATAAGATTATTCAAACTCCTGTAATATCATTAATGAAATGTAATATGAACATAAAATGACATAATGAAACCATAATGAAACCTATTAATGTATAAAAGGTTTTTTAATTTCTAATTAATGAATATATTGTCATTATACAGGACATTAAAGAGAAGTAAGCATTCTGATACAAGGTATGGGGAAATTCTCAAACCCAACATTCGTCCTTTGGGATCTACCACTTTCACTCCATTTTTGATATGGTCATTCCTTAAAGATCATTTTTTCATCATTGTCTTTCCTTTTCTGGGATATAAATGTTTTCTAATGATGTTTATGTCAATTCAAATTTTTTTCAAAATAACTCTTGAGTTAAGAACTCAAATTTTACTTCACATTCATGGTTGATGGTTCTTGTATCAAGTATGTTGTTCTCTCTTTCTTTTGGTAACCTAAAGCTTATTAATATATTATTATGATATGAATCCAATTCCTTAAAATGGGTTAGTTATGTTCACTTTTGATTTATTTTCTATGTGGCAAGTAAGATAATGTTAATGTTATTATGTGACGGGTGCGCCTAGAATTATACAGAGCAATATGAATGTTTGAATGTGACTGGTGCACCCGTAATTATATAGTGCTCCAATTCATTGTGTAAAGTGACGAATCTCATGAGTAAATGTGAAATGATGTGTGAACAAGATTCTATCTTGGTTCACAAGTTTGTGTGTTAGTTAACCACTAAGACATGATGTTTCATTTTTATTCATTGCCACATTTCAAGTCTTTTATTTATGCCCATCTCATGTTAATGATCTTTTTCCTATGTTATGATTATGCTCCCCCCATGCTATATAGTTCTTATATATAATCTTACTGGGCTTCCATCTCACCCCTTTTGATTTATATCCTTAGGTGGTTACATGTAATAAGGAGAGGAGAAGTTCCAATAAGAATCTAGAGAAGAAGATATTAAATTAATGTTTATGCTTGATGTTGTATTTGTTATGTATGGACCTAGTTTTTCCAAGACACTAAACCTTTGGATCCTCAATGTGTAATACTATTATGTTGATTATCTTTAAAATTATGTAATAGTAATGTAAGAAAAGGCTCAGGTCGCAATATTGATACTGCTCTATATTTTATTTTTATATGATATGTTTTGGAAGATTATATTTTTTATATCATATGATCTTTTATGTATATATTATGTGTTATTTTTCAGATGTTTAAAGCCCCATTGTTTTCATAAAGTTCTTTGAGATAATTTTATGATTTATTTGACGTGTCTCGCATATGTAAGGATGATTATAGGTTGGTTCATATATCACTTTCTAATTCATTATTTTAGGTTTCTATCTTGTGTGCTAAAAATGATTCAACAGATACATTATCCTAGAAAAAATGTTACACTTGTGGATTTATCTCAAGACTTAAGGTACATGAGAGGATATATCATAAGACAAATCATACAAAGTATAATTTATTCCATGATCAAGAAGTATGCATGAATTATTATTAATTTATCAATTGTATAAATTTGGATTATCCCATGCCCACAATTGTACTACGGGGGTTATTCCAAGCCTACTATATGATGAATGTCTTGGTGTGTATCATTGAATTTTTTTTCTCTGTTTATTTTTATACCACACTCTTATAATATAATCATATTCATATGATTATTCTCTTTGAATACTTTTTGATGTCTCATCATTCCTCACACTTTTACAATAGTATATAATTATTCATAGGAGATTACATGTCCTTCCATTATGGATTACAGACAACTCTTATTATTCCATATTCTTTTTAATAGGAAATTTCTCCCCTTTACATGTGTTATCAAATAATTATGATCTAACCCTTAGTGATATATTGATATGTCTTCCCTTACTAAGAATTTATTTCTAACCCATTTATTATGAATTTCATCCCCCTAGTTATGAAGATATTTATTACTTTTGGAATGTCTATAAGGTAGTCTTGATGATTTCGATAATGTATAATACATAATATATTAATATGTATATATAACCAATCTCCAAAACACTAATCATTTTGTTCCTTAGGCTGGGTGAATATTTGTGTCATTTTTTATTTAAATCATGACATTAATGTAATACTTACATTGTTTCTCTCTTAGTTATCCATACATTATCATTTTCCATTATACATAATCTTAATATCTTCTATAGTCGCAACATCCAAATGATTTTTCTTCCACTATATATTAACACAAAATTGCCTATGCTCTTTTAGGTATCTGAATATCCAACAAAGTCTATATCCATAAATCCTTAGAATAAACCTTCAAAAATAATGTAAAATGTTGTAACTTTTAATCATATAAAATACAAAATGATCTATTTTGTAACTTCATAGTGTTACCATTAGGGTTTGATATAAATCTAGTAACATCCCCAATGAAAAATTCTATATATGGCTTTGTACATATTTTGAATGCATAAAACATCCAAAAAATAATGAATAATGGGACTCCTTAATTTATTATCATTCATCAATCCTTCTAGGTGTTTGTTCCTTTCATTGTTTAATTTTTCTATCAAAAGGAGTGAAGATTGGTTTGATTAAATTCATCCCAAATCATTTAACAATATTCTAGATGTACCTATTTTAGGATACCCCAATGTTCATGCCTTCATGTCCCTCTAAATATTATTCCCCGATATATTCATGGTCGACCTGAGATCCTTCATATTGATCCTTTTGGAAACTTTACTCTTCAATTTTTTAATATTTATCCCATCAGATTTAACCGACAATATCTATTTAACATAAATATTAGAATAAAAAAATTCATGTCATCTCATTTATTCAAATAAATGTAATGATCTATATTACATCATCTTAACCCTTATTTCATTATGAATTATTCAAAAATATAATTCCATTGATATGGATTTTACGTAAAAATAAAAATATTTTCATCAAATTACATTCCATGCCCTCATTCTAATTTTCAGTTAAACCTTCCAATTGCTTCATATAAATTTCTTATTCCTACTCCCCATAATGAAAATATATATTTGCATTTATCTATTAAATATATTGATCTTTTTATGAAACTATTCTAAAAACCATCCATATTTAAAAAAAAATTCACTACGAAAGATAATATTTTGAAAAAGAATCACCTTCTTTATTTTGAATTCTCATTTCCACCAGTTTCACTTCAGAATTGTTTTTTCCATAATCTTATTATTCAAATTAGAATAAAAAACTTATTCTCCATTAGCTTTTACCTTTACTTAAATTTATCATCTCCCATGTCTTATTTTTTTCAATCAATATATTTACCTTTTCAATACATACTCTAATTTTTTTAACTATTAGGTGTTGTCCCATTTTTTTATATTATATCTATCCTACATCTGTGAAGATTATAATTTTTATAACTTCACCAAACCAATGAACTTGAAATATTATTCTAGTGAATCTTTTTTATTGAATTGGATACTCTAAACTGGTTGACCTAATTCTAAATTTCTAATCCCTAAAATATATTACTCCCACTCAAGGATTATCCTCTCATAAAGTTTCTACTATTTAGTCTAGTGGTATTACTATTGGTTTTTTGGTTACATAAAAATTCTCATTTTTGTTATTTGGAAATTGTGTTATTTTGTTACTCATATGATGATCAACATGAACATTCATAGAGTATATATCTTATTCATTTTCGCATTTCACTAATCTCTAATCCTACTATATAAATCCTTCATTGAAGTGAACATATTGTCTTCGAATGACTTGTCCCTTTTCATCATCCCATAACTAGTACCTGAAGTTCTCATCACCATACCTAATGAAAAAAAGAACATAGGATCAATATTTTCCCATTCTATATATTAAATTATAGTTTAGGTAATTCTTCCTAAGATTTTATGGTGGCTAATATCCAATAATATTTTAGACCACATATCCTCAATAATTTCTTGTGAAACTACAGACGCTAGTATTCTATTTCGTATATATTACATTATGTTGAATGCTTCTTCCCATATTCCCATAGATATTCCGTAATAAAACTAAATACTATGAGATTTATCCATAAAATTAAAATTCATCTATTTAGTCATTACTTTTTTGGAGTTAGAGGCATGATCTTCCCATTCCTTATTCCTTTATTTTTATACCAATAATGAATGTTGTATCATGTGTATTCATCTATTTTATATAAATATAGGCACTAACTTCTGGAAAACACCATTTCTATGAAATCATTACATAGAATGAAAACCCAAAATACATAAAACTTATGATTTAAAAAATAAATCCATACCTGTTTTATTAGAATCATTAATAAAGGTTAGAGAATAGAGAGAATCACTATAATGATGAATGGATTATGGTCCCCAAATGTCTAATTGAACTACATCTAAATTCAATGTCATGGACTCCCATTCATTTAATTTGAAATTCACACTTCTCTTATTCACGAACAAATAGATTTTATATAATTTAATATTTATATGATCAGGTGCTAATATTTCATTTGTCATTAAATCCATTATAAGTTTATTCCAAAGGTAACCAAACCAATAATCCCAGACTCCTAGATCTTCCAATTTTGAAATATTATCTAATGAAATTGTACCCATGAATCTAGTCTAGTAAACAGTCCCATATTTTATAGAATTTTCAATCACTATAGACCCTAGAATAACATTTGATACCCCATGGAAAAAGGATGTGATAGTTTCATCCTCATCACACTTTCCGTTGGAAAAAATATTATTTTTATAGTTCAGAAATGTTCTTAGATTTTATGAGATGAAAAAATACTTCATTTTTTATCCAAAAATTTAAATACCCTTTTATAAATACTTTTAGGGCTCCACCATCTTCTGGATTAACTTTTCCAAAATTCCCATATATATAATTTCCCATGAATAATTGATTGGGAGTTGAATTATAAGATTCTCCAGTGTTAGTCATCTATAATTCTACTATAGTATTCAAACCCAGTAAAAAATTATTACTAAATTCCATTATACTAATGGAATTTTTACTATTGGATGTCAATTTATTTTCATTGTTCACATTAAAACACATAAAATTGTATTTTATATTCCCTTTACTCCAATAAATTTAACATACAAGACTGCTTCTATACAACATTCTATAACTTATTTCTCAATGATCATCTTCTGAAATTTCCTTCTAAAAAATTTTCTTTCATTGTGGAAATAATCCTCATGGATTAGAATTGATTGAATTGAAAAATGGTGCTTAGACTTCTCTCTACTAGATATCTTCATTAAATATGGTTTTTTAGATGTCCTCAAACATAATTTCTTTTTTTACTAGAATTACATATTATCATCATAGTAAAATACCATCTCTATTGAAGTGAAGATAATATAAGAAAAAATCATACCTCATCAATGAATATTACATGCACTAATTCAAGATACACATTTACAATGTTTAATTAATTCACATGATCTATCATTGGTCTTACATATAATAATATTTTGTGGATGAATCTCTATAATAGGGGAAAAAATTATTTTTCATTGGATCTTCTTACATATATGTCAATGTCATCATAAAATCCATTGTAGTTTTATATTACTAGATGTTAAAGGATATATTCTATGATAAAAACATCCTCACCAACACTAGTGACTTTTTATCCATCCATTACCATTCCAAATTCTCTATCTTCTTTGGAAGTTCACTTATGATCATAGGATATATGTTCTTATTATCAGGTATTACTCCATCAAGATTCTCTATAAGCCAAATATCTTGATCTTACCTTAATCTGATTTCATAAATTCTACCCATAGTAAGATCCCAATGAAAAAATGATATCATGTTAATATAAGAGAGAAAAATGAGATTCCCTTTGGGTGTTGATCTTAACCACAAGCTATGATACCACTTCCTAGGAAGGAAAACCACATACTGCTTATTATTATGATAAATCCACATAAACATAGAACATTTATCCTCTAAATTTTACATGAAATAACAAAATTGAAATTTGATACTTCTAGAACATCCCTCCCTCAACTACGTTTTCCATATGGAGGCGGTCATTTCTCACTACTTACCAGACAACTATAAATTTTCAAAAACCCATGAAAATATCATCAACATTTTAGGATACATAATTTAAAAAAATATAATAACATAAAAAATGGAAAATAAAAGAATGGGTTAACATGATTCTAATGAGACTTCAATTGGGAATGATAGAAAATATATGTGTTTATTTTTATTTTGATGAAATACAATAAAAAATAAAATTAAACTAACAAAAAAATTTTAAGATTTATTTATAGATAATTAACTCTTTGTATATACTATACATAAAAAGAATGTACTATTGATTTCACAATTATAATATGGAGATCAGTCCTTAATCCCTTTAATAGAAAACTCCAGTCGGTATTCTCAATTTCTCCACCTACAAATATTCAAGTAAAGTACATCATTTGTATTGTTGTTGGAGATTGTTAGTACCTTTTTTTTACCATAATAGCTTTCATTAGTATAAATCTCTAGAAAATCCATTCCAATGTTTTCATGTAATATTCTATGCCTTTGTGACTCCATCAGAAGATATGAATTTCCAAAGGTACTACTAACACCAAAATAGATTTAACTATTTCTACATATACATTGAGTCTTTATATATTTTGATGACAAACATATTCTAATAAATATAATGAAAAAACATATAGTTACCTAAAACGATGATTCATATACAAATAAGGGTTTCCACTAGGGTCCTAATTAATTATATTGGTCTCAGATCATTGGCCCCACCTAACATCATCACTCCACACTAAATCAACATCCCAAACAATCTACCTCACCCTTTCCTCAATGTCCTAGTCACAACCTCATCAAAATAACCCTCACAACCCAAGTCTACTAACTAAGGATTATCTCAATATACCTCACACCATGACACTTTGGAAGCTCATTCCATGTTGTTAAAAAATTCCTATGAGTGTATCTTAGGTCTTGTATAATATTTCTTATGGTAGAACACTCACCTTTCACCTCAGGGAAACCCCTCTCATCAATAACACATGTTGATTTAGGGAGTTCATCCAACACACAATGATCAAAGATATTCTAATCCTACTTAATGAATGTCTTTCAAAATAGGTTAATATGTATATATTTCTCAATTATTTATACCGGTAATAAAAATATCATTATTATCCCATTATCTTAAGGGAAATACCAAGGCTACCCACATCTCATCTCATATCCCAAGACCGACCAATGGTCACTCAACAACCCCATGGGAACCTTAAATCATTAGAGGCATGGTTGTTTGGAGATCCAAACAAACCAAATATAAAAATACCACTTATTAATATTAAAACATGCTCAATGACACACACTCTCTCTTTATATTGGGTTCTTCAAGAACCTATCGAATTAGTCTATCCCCTAAAAACAGATTGTCTTGTATAATCAACTATAAACATGTTTATGTTTTAATATTAAAGGGACCAACTACATCCAAAATAGATTTACCATCCATTAAAATCACCCCCATCATTATCCAATCCAATCCATGCCTCATCAATAATCATATCAACACCCGAACTCTTATAAATTGAAAAAACAAGTAAATATTTAATTAAAAAATTATACAATTAATTATCAAAATTAATCCATTGATTTAAAATCCAATAAAAACTCATCGGGCATCGTTTCTTCACTTAAAATATATAGAATCTCATGTTATCAAAGTTATGTGATCTCTTCTTACCATATTAAGATAAATAACCATATTTATTTGATGATTTCACCATGATTGGGTTAAATTATCAAAAAAATTATCCAAAAATCCTCTAAAATTAGAGGGACACAAAGGGGAACCAAAAAAAGGAATGGAAGAAATCACATAGAATTATAATGGAATTTCTTCACCCAAAACCATCTCAAATCAAGGGGATAAGGGGAAGATTAGGAGGGGTGGTTAAAATGTACCTCTCTCATTTATTATTTAACCTAAATATAATGTCAATGACTAATTTATTATTAGTCTACCTTAGAAAAAAACTACTTTGGAATTTAGTCAAGGTGAAACCATGGGGTTCATTGTATGATGTATCTATGTCTGGCCACATAACTATGTGGACCAACTATATGATTATGTTATGATCTTAGGAGTAGTTATACGGTCTCATCCTACCTACAACATGGTGTGGCCCCTCTAAAGCCATAGTGCGACCCACCTAGGAAAATTTATCGATCCCTTGTCTATATGTCATCATAGTGAAACCCATCTAGGTAACAGTTTTATGAACCTTGTTATAGAACCACATTTGATTCCCCAATAAATATTAAGGAATTGAAACATTTTACCTCGTGGTAGGATGCATCATGCCCCCTCTCATCGAAATTAACCCCATTTGTGACACCACTCCAAGTATGTTGTAGTGGTGAGACCTGATTCTTGTAGCCAAAAACAAAAAAGGGGGTGCACTTTGACCCCACTTCAAAACTGACATGAGAACCTAAAACACATTTTTTCATGATCCATTTCCAGATAATTATCTTTTAGATTTTATTACCCTCTTATTTATGATTAAAATCCAAATTATCTTTTTATTCACTACTCTGAGATAAAAATAAATAAAATTTATACAAAAAATAATAATCCAAAATTACATTGGCCAATAAAAACTCACCAACAAAAATGATTTTTTTTATTAAGAAGAAAATATGGACTTTTAGCTATAATTATACACCTAACTTGGAAATCATATCACCCTTGAATCACCATTTTTCCCTAAATTCCATAGTATTTTTCATTGTGCAACTCCAGACACCAAGGAATATTTTTCAATGAATGATGATCTACCCACATTTCACCGTAACAAACATCATGATGTATCTCAATATCACCCATATATCCTACAAATGGAAGTGTTACAATCAAATTCATCTTCATGTTTATAGTTCTTCTCATCATAAGGCTCCACTCATAAGGATTGATTCTAGTTTATGGTGCTCCACATCCCACGAATGCCTACTGAAAGTAATCCACAAACACACACGAAGGGGTTCCCATCTCACCATATCCAATTCCACAAGAAATCAGTAGGTGGTCCTGCCTTGGAAACCCCATCCCAAAAATTCTCAGTCACACCCATTAACAGATAATTATATCACCCAATCCTAATTTTGTGACTCCTGAAGGAATAATAGAATCATTCAAAGTGACACATGAATGCTTGAACTAGAAATCATTATTAATAAATGGTTGGGTCACCATCCAGCCTCATCATCCATCAATCTCGCACTATGAGAACCATGGAACCTATAATTTTACTCACTCCTAGATCACACCTTATATATATTGAGATAGACTCCAAAACATTTAATCCATAAAATTGAGCATTCATATCCCAATTATGGTATTTAATGAGGATACAGATCATATCAAATCCCATCACACATTTAAATCTCAATACAATCATAATCATCTAAAAATAGTCTTAGTGCATCAACAACCTCTCCATCATTATGGTCATACCATTATGACCAATTCAATGATCCCTAGCATGAAATTTTTCTGATTTTAATCCACTAAACTAATATTCCCATTCCCCAAAGACCATGCACAATCTATTATGGAACATAATGAATCATCATGGTTTTCCAACTCATACATGAGCACAAATTTGAAACACCAATCACTGGTCTACCCTAGATCATAAGGAATATCTTCCTAGTGTATTTATAAAACATCATCCACAACGAGGGTCATAATGTATTACATCCAGTGGTGCACTCCCTTCTATATGGGTTGCCTATGGTCTCTCCATGTGCTATGACATAAACAGGTCCCAACATAGATCAAGAAAAATGTCTCCTTTCATTGAAACATTTCAACACCATTCTAGGAAGAATCTCTTCAAAATCATATGTTCTTGACCAAAATATAACCAAGCAGCAATTTAAAATCCAACATGCGTCAAGAAAAACTAGTTTGTTCTTTCCCTAACACAGCTCTATACATTTCCCCAAAAATCCATGATGAATCTCACTATCATTTTCTGAAGAAAAATGAACATCTAACAAACCCTCTCACATGTTGTTAACCCACTATCCAACTCAGTCTCATCCAAACCCAATAGGTGTATATTATCATAAAACATGATTTTACAAACCAAATCACACTCATATCAATCATATCTCATCTAAACATGGTTTACATTCTTAAAACTACTGACCATGATCCTCAAACATGTGAATCCCGTCTAATATAATCATATAATTTATCTCCCTCCAACAAGAATGAGGCATCTCACTAAAATAAAGGCTATCCACACAAAACTTACGACCTCAAAATATTCTCAAAACCCTAAATGGTATACCACACTTTTTTTGACCAAAAAAAATCTAAATTCAATAGGGATGTATATCTAATTAATCAGTCTCCCTCACACAAACTCAATAATATAATCACAATTAGTTCTCCATATCTGAATAACCCAAGTGATTTATATATTTCTTTTTTTCCATTCATATCATGTGTATCCACATACTCATGGAGAAACATTACCATCCTAAATTTCCTCCCAATCATACCCTCTCTATATCAATCCCACCATGTTTCCATCACCAAGGCATACCTTACATAAATTGAATTGCTACCACGTAACTGAATTATTTTATCGGTCCTCCAAGAGTCACTATACTTCACATGTGAAGCTATATATTAAAAACTATATAAATGCTTATAATACGATCCAAATGTCCTCCTTGTAAAATAAAATACAATGGTTTAGTTGAGTATAATACCACATACATGTTTTATTGGAAAATTCAAAATAGTCTTTTTTACACTAAAAAAATAAACCCCATTTCATCAAATAAATCCACAACATACACGAATGCATATGTATTTGGAATAACACATTCTAAATATGATTCACGTATGTGGTCCTACTACCAATGGTTCAAAAGAAAAAAACCATAAATAAAAAACTCTAATAAATGTATCATATTGGGAATATCACAAACATGATAGGAAAACAATGAATGAAAATATTTCAACCTTATTAACCTAGGATTTCCAATGAAAAATGTATTCATGGCTCAGCAGTTTAAGGTCTATAACAAAATAAAAAATATAAGTATTCAAATTCTACCATATTTCCAAATAGTAAGATAAGAAAAGGATACTATGATACCATTTTATAATTCCAGGTCCCAAGAGTACTCAATTGTGTCCAAACTAGTGACTCTATATGGCTTCAAGTGCACCACCTTATATTCCGTAGATTTTCAACTAGTCGAGAGGAATGAAATAAAAAAATGGTGAGATTATGACCTGATACCAGAGTCATTAAACAACAAAAATAAAGAAAAACAAAGAATATTAACATCATAATATGAATATCAATAAAAAAATGTTATAACCAATTTACCGGTCATAAAAATTCATCATGCATCAACTAATTTCCTAATGAGAAGATCGCATATAAAAAATTAAAAACAAGGGTATTTACTGCCATTAAAAAACCATTCCTTATACCAATCTATAACACCATAAATCATCCCTAGCATAATCCAATACACAAAATGGTCTCAACCTGAAAGTATATAGATGATATGCACACACTAGAGTGATCATGTAGGCTGTGAGAAATATATCTTGGTGGGTTCTCACCAAGTTCCCCTAAAGTGTTACAGTATATGCATGTATTCATGGGTAAAATAAATAACATAAATAAACTTGATCACAAAAAATTATCTAATGTATATGTTCCAATCAGGCCAAAATGACTCCAAATGTTCTAGGTCACTATGTCCTAATCAGACCCTAATGACTCTCAACCATTCCTTCTTTGGCCTAAGGTATAATCTAGTCTTCTTATTCTATAGGATGTAAATTTTACTCTATGACATAGTTAGGGGGTTCATTTTGTCTTTAAAACTACTATAAGGTATAGTTTTAGGTCTTTCATGCTTGACTTGGTATACCGTTCTCATTCATGGTCATCACATGTCTATGTCCAGGACCACCCTTTAGATAAAGGCGGTCTGGTGTCCATTTCATGGTCCAAAATTTTCAATCAATTTAGATATACATCCAAGTAATGGACTATCACTTATCCCTCATGTAATTTCACACATAATGTATCATCTTATACATTATCACACAATATAGGTCATGGTTTAATGTCTTTCCCACTAGCTTTTCATTCAAGGTAGGTTTTTTCATCACATCGCCTCATGGAAAAAAACATCTCACTCAATGTGGTCCATGAAAATGTATTCTCACTCATGATGAGATTTTTATTCCTCAGTGCTAACATAATAATTATGATAAGGTATTATCAAACATCATAACTTGATATAATATTATCTCACTCAAGACTACACATGCTAACATATTCTCACCCAAGGTGGAGGCATTATCCTTACCATGACCTTATCACTCAATGTTGGTCTGATATCATATAAAAACGTATAAATTATCACTAAAGGTAGTGTTATTCCAACACCTAATTACTCATGATAACGATAATCCTTAGGATCCATTATCATGTATTCCAAAATCCATCTTGTATCACATGAACATATATTTAACTACAAATAGGATATAAATCCCAATTTTAAGATTACCATCTCATCATCTTCACAGTAGTCACTTGACACTTATCCTTGAACATTAATTTATAGATCAATATCAATTTGAATCTTGAGGATAAAATCATAAAAACCAATATCTATTGAATAATCACATCATTTTAGTCCTCTTGGAATTATCCTCATATGCATAAAAGCATCTAATAGGTTTCATAGGACCATCCTGATCTCAGCTAATCACTACCAGACATCCCTCATCTCACAATGATGGATCCTAAAATTAATTTTTCCTCTAAAAATGGACAAAATGATGGGTTTAATCCTCATCAAGATCTATCTCATAGCCCAACCCCACTAAACAAGGTTTTCTCATGCTACCTTGCACCATTCCCCTTAAAACATCTTATAATTCTTTATAACAATTCATTCGAAATTCAATTGGTTCCCGTCTCATATATCTGTTGGGATAACTCTCACATGTCACCATGACAAAACCCCAGTCTTTTGTGCCACACCTCCCCCTAGAGAGCTCATCCCACTAATGACACTCACCAAGGGCCAAATCCACCCTCAAGAAGCTGTTTCATCTAGCATGAGATATACAACCATCTCGTTCATCACTATTAGCATAATCCTCTCACTCCTACCATACTAGACTAGCTAAACAATCCTCGGATACCAATGTCACATATTGTATGCTTATACATACCAGAACTCCCTCATCAACTCCACTAGAACATTTTTTATTTCACAACATATTTGTTGGTAAATCCAAACTTACCAAAGTTATAAAGAGTTCCTATTCCAAATTTAGTGGGCTAAATGACAATCTATAACTTTATCTAGGTTTCTCTCAAACAATTTCCCTTAATCCCTTCCCTTTAAAACATATATACATGAATACTCATGAAAAAAAGAATTTTTATTTTTATTAAAGGGACTACCTACCACCATAATGGATTTTTCATCCATGCTATGCTCCATTCATACTCATCCAACCTCATTTATGTCACATAAATGATTATATCACCACCCAACAACTTATAAAATGACAAACCATCCATATAATTAATTATAATATTTAATTATTAATTATCCAAATTAATCCATCAAGGTATAGTCACATAAAAACACAAAGGGCATCCCAGGTTCATCAAAACTGCAAGAATCTTCATCCGTTCATTATTATGGGATCCCCTCTAGATATGCTGACAAAAAAAACTTTATAATAGAATGGTTTCACATTGAATTAGTGAAATATTCAATAAAAACCTAGAACCAATAATCCAAAACTCGAGGTCGATATTGGGGATCTAAAAATATAATTAATTGAGAAATTCAGCCAAATCATTATGGAATCACCACAAAATATACCCCATATCCAGGGGATAATTAGAGGAAGAGGCGGGGAGTAATTGATGATGTATCCCTCTCCAGACTCTCCTTCGACCTAAATCCTAAGGGTGTAGAATGGAAAATTACCTTTCCTTCCTTAATAAAAAATAACTATGGTTCATTTTCATGTTGTTAATGTTAAGGTCATGGTTTGATGCATATATACATGGGCATATCATTTCATATCCCCCCTAAGTCATGATGTGACCATTCCATGAAAAGGACCTATCCCTTGAGTTTCCATCATCTTGACATGGCCCCACAGAGGTCTTGAAATCTCTATCATAATAAAAGGGAAAGGTCCCTTAAAAATTAATCATTCCAGGGTGACCCCTCTGAGTTATGGAATGACTCACTCTAGGGAAGGACTACACCCAAGGCCACTGGATTCATCTTACCCCTCCCTCATGGAAAACCCCCTTTCCTCCCTATCTTAACATCGTTCTTAGACACCCAAAACTGATTTCAAGACATGATCCACATCTAAAAACATCTATTTTTAATTTTTAAACCCTCATACTCAGGATCTGAATCCCAATTCTCAAAAATATCTTCATATCAAGGACTAAAAAATGAAATTTCCTTAGGAAACAATTGCAACATCCTGGACCTAGATGCCACTTAAAGATGTACCGATATCCATAGATCACATCAAAAAAATGCATTTCCCCAAATATTAGAGGCTTCCAACTATTAGAGTGGGAAAGGGTGAGTCCATGGGGAGACTATGCCCTCATTATTAGAATGTAGCATAATAGTATATCAATAACAGGTACAAGTAGAAGAAGTGGTAAACAATACCATACAAGTAAACAACAAAAGACTGATATTATAACCAAAATCATTTTCATATCATATAAAAAATGATGTTACATGTCACATGTTTCTAATATAACATTAAACTAGGTATACAAAAAATATATAAAATACTTGTCCCAAAATTACCAGATGTCCAAGAAGAATCTTAGCTGCATCACAAGCATCACCTTGGTCTCACGATCTCCTACTCCTAAGTATCATATCAAGAACATATTATAAGGAACGTTACCTTATCATTACATACAATATTGTAATATTTTTTGGTCTAAAAACATGCCCCAAATTGGGTGTGAGACCAAATCTCTATAGGAAACCAATAATGGCTTGTTCCAATCTGTCTATGAATTTATATAGAAGGCGGAGTGCAATAAGAAAAGAATTAAGGATGGAATTACTTGAAATTCGACATCCGACACGAACTTGATTTCATTTAATATCCATTTACCTTTTCAATTACATTTAAATTTATGAGTCTTAAGATCTTACTCAAGCATGACATCCCCTATAATACTAGTAGCATAACAGATGCCTCAAAGGTTCATATGAACAATAAAAGTCAAGACATAATCCAAGACTGTTCTTTTCCTTGTAAGATGCATCATAAGTCATTTCATTCAATTAACTCATGTAGATCCTTAGCCTTTCTTTGAAATTTCAAATTCAGAATTCAAGTATCACTCTAGGTGTTATCAACCAACACCCTATAAGGACATCCATAGAGAACCTCTCATAAACCCATGTATTTATCTAGACGTGTTATAAAGTCCATGTGGTATTATTATATAATTGTATATATTATAATAAATTCCTACGTATAAATCATGAAAAATAATCAATTACCCTTTTAATTATGTCCTTGGTAACCCAATGGATTAAAAGTATCACTCCGCATATAAGTCATGTCTCAATGAGTCCATCCATGGTATCTCTTATTTGGATCAATGTATCACTCATGACAATATCACATTAACCGTTGAGTCCATCCACGACATTATAATATGAATCCATGTATCAGTCCATGATAATGGTCAATAGTCACATGAGTCTTTCCATGGAATTCTCAATTGAATCCATTTATCACCCAAGGATATTTATTATTTGACCAATTCAATTACATTTAAAATTTCATTTAACATGCCAAGGTCAAAGAAAAGAACATATATCAACATCCCCACAAATGTTGTATCAATCCTTGTCCTACCTCAAAGGGCATGGCCTTCCAATTACTCACATGGGCATAATTCATATAACAAGCATCACATGCATAACAAACTAATACATGGATTTAACATCATTTAACTCTCAGAGTCATATTTTGGTAATTATATTTACATGATTAATCCATTCAATACATTGAAGGGTCTCAACAATACTCATAAGGGCAAAAAATTCATGGTCCATTCAAATAATCACATGGCCATTTTCAAAAATACAATACTAATAAGCCTATAAATCTATCACATGGATTTATTATAATGTTTATTACATGGGAAAATAAAAAATTAGAGTAATTCAATCTAATTTCATCCATTCAAGTCCAAGCCTCTACTTATTCACATGGGCATGGAAATAACAAGGCATGCATTCTTAGATAGGAAATAGAATATATAGTTCAAGGGGAAAGTAAACCATCGCATACCCTTTCACCAATTAAATTACAGTCTATCCACACTAAAATTAAATCTATAACAATTTCTATTTTTAAAAACCCCTTAATGGGATAATGGAAATCCTCAAGGGTGTTTCCAAGGCATAAAGCCATAAAGGTCCATTTAGAGAAAATCACCCATGGGGTGGTCCTTATTGAAGTTATACAACCTATAACATGAATAATAACAACTATTAAATTACCTAACACACAATAGGAAATAATATGATTCAATTTAAATTATGGTGTTGCTAGAAATATGGGAGTGTGGCACCCCGTCGTATATAAATAGCATGAAATTTAGTAAAATCCATAAGACCACATATGTTAGCTTCATTCTAGATAGCTCTATCAGTATCCAGATCTTATTATTCCTAGTTTTTAGGAAACTAGAAGAATGGGTGAAGAATGATAAATTTTGCAATATTATCTTAATATTGAACCATACAGTCGATTCCTATAAGAATCAAGAATTTTTAATAATAAAATATGGCCTTACTGTTAGGAATCTGATGAGACAAAATACATTCGAATCAGATTCTAAACTAAGATTAGATTTGAAATCGTAATTTAGTCTCAAAGGAGGGGCTTTCTTTAGTGGGGGTGTTATTTATATGAGAAAAGAATCTAATTTTTTTTAATGCTTTTTTAATTTAATTTAAAATTACAAAATTTCTTACACTGTGGGTCTCACATGGTGTACCAACATTGTTTGACTAACCATATAGAAACCGTGTATGAATTCCAGTAGGACTGGGTCAAAGTGAATGGTTTACCCACCCAGTTATTAATTTGTTCACAAACCATAATAAAACCCATTGTCAATGTGTTATCCAATGTGTTGGCCTCTCCCCCACCAGTGGGGGAGGGTCCTTCATCATCTTTCAATGGAGCGAAATCTACCCCTATAACTCCGTATTCTAATCCCGACCTTATCCCTAAATTTCTTGAAATTTACCTATTCCATAAAGTACTTGATCAATTCGATGGTATCCATATCCTTCTGATTTCAATGATGGAATTCAATGGGGCCTTTTCAGTCCTGAATCTGACCATGGTCAATTGATTTAAGTAGATATGGCCTCTACTTTTTTCTTTTTATAAGTATTTCTTCACATACTGGGACATACATGAAAGGGATATGGTTCGTCTGCTCAATTATAGACACATCATGGTTTGGTTTGAATTGGAGGATAACCTGATCAATCCATGGCCCAGTGCTCCATGTAGCTGCAACGAAACTCAATTCTACCTCTTCATATGGTCTTAAGACTTCCATATGATGTGAGACTCCCCATCGGTGGAATCATGGGTTATCTATCTCGAAATCCCTTTACTTATTAAAAATCCTATGATTATTAGAATGTTGGGGAGTATTGTTTCCAGATTCTTATGTTCTAATAGTAGAACTCATTCTGTCTTCCACCCTATTAATATGAGAATCTATTTGGATGTTTATTCATCAAGATTTCATGTTGAGTATGTATGGATTACAATGGGTGAATATTTTCGATGCAGACAACCTGTAGTTTATGAATTCTATGTTGATTTTTGTTTCCTCTATAAGATATTGGGATACATAATGAAAACATATAGGTAGGGGTTGAAGAACCTTGAGATGATGAGGGGTGTGGATATCAGAGGTATTGGTAAGGGATTGGGGTATAAATTCAATGAGGTTTTTTCTGGACAAAGTGCTTAGGTGAATAGGGTCTTGTGTGGTTTTCCTGGTGATTGTGGTAAGCTTTGGGGTATATATGATGGTTGGTCTATTGATGGTTATGAAGGATCTAGTTGAGGTCCAAGTAAGACTGCTAGAACTATAGGTTTGGGTGATGTAGTGAAGAAAAAGAATGTTAGGGTATTACCACCTGGTCTGAGTGAATGTGTAATTTTTAATAGGCTAAGGAAAGATGAGGAAAGTCCCCCTAGAAACACTATGATTGCAGGGGGTGATCATGCTAGTGTAATGGTAGAAGTAACCTCGAATATGCACAATTCTAATGATCAACCTTCAGGTGAATATATTAGAGCTGATGTTCCAAATTCCATAGGTGATGTGATACTAAAATCATGTAATTATTTTATGGATGTGTGTATAGGAAGTAGTATCAACACTAAAAGGGGGATACAACCAACTAGAGAGGGTAATTATATGGATGTTATGGAGTGGGAGAAGCCAGGAAATGGTGCAAACAGGATGCTGAATACCGAACAAGGAACCAATATGAGTAGGACCTTTTCCTATATGAACTTAAAAAACTACGTTAATTGATTGATTAATTATGGGGGATTGCAGACAACAATATTTTTCCCTCTGATTAATGTCCCATGGCAAGGGATATCCCTCAAATGAAAATTTTATTGGGGGTCCAATAAATGCCTTCATAGTCCAAGGAGGAAGAAAGGAAATAAGGAAAACATGGATCTGAGGAGCTAAACTGTTACTAAGAAGCAGAAAGCAAAAGGTTGCAAATACTATTCATATCACACAAGGCCTAAGGAGACACATTTGGCTAAAAAATTGGTAAATCAAAGGAACTCAATGTCTGAATAGTGGAAGTTAGGGACTGTCAGAAAATAAAAGGCACTAGGTCCCTATAGCTTGAAACAACATCAAAGGGTATCCTAGAAGTCTTGGAGACCCCCCATGGCGATGCAGACATGATGATAGAGGATCCACAAGGGGGGAACAACTACAATATGAGGATGTGGTGCTAGGGAAGGAGGATGGTCTCCCTCCTAGCCAGTAGTGTGAGATATAATGGTAGGAATTTGATGCCATAAATGAAGATCCATTATAATTTATTATGATCTCAAAAGAGGTAATGATCTATACTATCCTAACAATTAATGCTTTTAATGTAGAGGCTGAAAGAATTATGGAAAGTCCTCTAAGGGTGCCTCCCAATGAGGAGCAAAACATTTGGATTGATAAGATGGACCTGATTTTAATAGAAGGCTTCTAAAAAGGGAAGGTCAAAAATAGAGGTGTATATTCATTCTTGGGATAATCTGGCGTTGAGGTTTGAAGCTCTTTAGATAGAGGAACCAAAAACTCTGGTAAACACCATCTCATGGAAACTTTTTATGTATAGTAAAACTGGTAGGCATCAATTTCATTTTAATGGATCCATGTTCTATTTTTGTGTGTGAAAATTTTGTTTCTCACCTTTTCCATAAAATGTTTTGATAATTAAAATTTAATCTTGATTGAGTCGCCCCTCCCCCCCCCACAAATGACTTATGGAAAAGTATTATCAAAATATAGACCTAGTCACATGACTGCGTGGCACAACCCATGTAGCTAATCAATCCTTTTTACCTATTCTTCTCACAAAAAACATAGGTTTTGGGCTTCAGAATATCCTCAAGCATCCTAAAGACCTTCATAACCTCAAAAGGTAATTCATGATAGTTCATATTTAAGAAATTAAATATAGAAATGACAGAAAAAAGGAAATGTAATCCTCAATGAAGTATTGGGTTCGTACAAATTCCCCCCCCCCCAAAAAAAATTCACCACTGAATTTCCATTCCATGGGTGGTGAGGAAATATGTGAAAAAAACTCTGACCACAGGGATCATACATCATCCTCCCTCTCCCAGGTTCCATCTTGTACGTGGTCATTCTTCTAGAGAAAAAATACTAAAGGAAAGAACCAACCTTATAGGAACATCATTCTATGATCCACATTTCATATAGGATTCTCTTGAAAGGAAACATCTTCTTGTAACTCAAACTAATCAGGATGAAAGGCACAAGATAAGTCTGAATAGTGTCATCAAAAATGAGAAACATGAAATAATTTTTCCAAATCCAAGTACCTCGTAGGTAACTTAAACTGAAAGGTTACCGACCCCACTCTCTCTAGAATATTTAATTGCCTGACATATCTATGAAAAATATTACCCTGTTTCTGGATCCTATTGTTTCACAGCCTTAGTGAAACATATTAGAAACCCCAATCCGTGACCATTAACTATATAGGTCATCTATGGTGACCAGTGTATGATTTCTATGGAGAATTCAGAGTTTCCATCTACTTTTTAGTCATCTAGACCTATTATATTGTCTCCTAGACAAGATGAGGTCCTAGCATTGCTACCTCTCCATCATCTAGAGACCCCTAGGGTCTTCATCATGGACTACCATAAAAAGACTAATATAGTACCATATTTATAGTATCCTGAATTCTATTATTATAGATGAAATCAAGAAGGGGTACATGCTTCTCTTAAGAGCCCCCAAAATCAAGGATGCATGCCCGCAACATGTACCCTAGCACCTGAATCATGTGCTCTGATTGGCCATCAGTCTAGGGGTGGAATACCATTCTTAGAATCACCTACGTACCCAATGCCCACTGTATCCCTTTCTAGAATCCATAATAAAATTGGGTGTCCCTTTTTGAAACGATAGTAGGTGGGACCCCGTGAAGTTGTACAAACTCATGGATGTAAAACCTCTTAAGTTTATAAACATTTAAGGTTTTCTTGATTGGTTGGGATTGTGAAACATTTGTGATCACGTCAATAACAATTCATATGATATTATTACCTCACAGAGAAATTGGTAACCCCATTATGAAATCCACTCTAACATCATTCCATTTCAACTCAACAATGGTGTGATACTATAAAATTACCACTTGTTGTTGGGGTAAACCTTCACCTACTAATATGTGGAAGGACTCATAATAAAAAAAAATTATATCTCATTTCATACATGGCCACCAATATAGTTGATTCCAAACCCAATACATATTATAGACACCAGGATGAATATCCCAAGCTCTGGCATGAAAATCCCAGACCAGCTCCTTGAACATGTCTTCTGAAACCAATATACAACCATGTAAATGTATAACTTCATCCTCGTCTACGGCCTAACTATGATTTCGATCCTCACTAGCCACATTATCTCATAGAACTAGTCCTTTAGACTCTAATAACTACCTCATCCTCACTCTATCTAGAAAATTAGATTTAAAATATAATGAAGAATGGTATGTATGCCCTGAACTATAGGGCACCTCCAAGTGAATATCAGAGAACAATGCCATAAGTTACCACTCAATACTAGAATATTTTAATTCTATATTAATTTCTTACTACTAGGTGTATTAACTATTATATTTCCTTAACCAGACATGTAGGAAAGATCTAAGTAAAAATAGTAGAGGTACTCAACCAACCATCATTGTCTCTAGAACTGATCATGCTTTGTAAATATGAACTTTGGGATTTTGTGGTATGTTTACACCATAAAACACTCTCACAAAATGTGATGTATCTAATAATTAAATTCACAAACAATAATAAATAACTCGAGATTGTGTGTCATGTAGTTCCTCCCATTTAACTTCAACTGTCGAGACCCGTATACAAAGACTCGGTCCTCCTTCATAAGAACAAATCCTTACCCGATACCCGATGTATCAAAGTACATAGTGTAACACCTTCCTAGTTCTGGAAATCTCAGTATTAGTTCTAGAGTAAATATCTCATTGAACTCCTGAAAGTCCATCTCTTAAGAATCTGATCATACATAATTCTGAACCATCTTAGATAATCCCTTCAATGGAAATACAAAGCATGATAATTTTTGTGTGATGTGCCCATAGTAACTAACCAACCCTAATTAACTTTACACCTCAAAGATTTTCTTAGGATACTACTAGGAAACTACCAATTTCACCTTCTCTAGTTCCACTGATACTCCTATCTCTGGGATGACATGACCCACGAAGTGAATCTGACCCATCCAGATGTGGCACTTTGTGAGCTTAGAATATAATTGATTCTCCCTAAATGTATTCAAAACAATATCAATATTGTTGGCATGGTCATGTATATTGTGAGAATACATCAAGATATATTCCACAAAAACTAAAACAAATGCAACAAGATTAGGATGGAAGACGTAATTAATCAGTTCCATGATGACTTTTGGCACATTCATGAGACCAAACAACATTAAAAAATACCCATAAAGACTATATCTACTCCGAAAGGGTGTGGAAGGTATGTCTGATGCTCTAAAATGAAAATAAAGATAACCAGATCTCAAATTAATCATTGAGAATACCCAAGCTCCTAGGCGCTGGTCGAAGAGATCATTTATCCATGCCAGAGGATAATGGTACTTAACCGTCAACTAGTCTATTGATAATAATACAATCATAGACTAAGGTTACTATCTATCTTTTTAGTGAAAAGGATTGGTGAAATTCATGGAGAAGTACGGGGTCGAACAAAACACTTTTCCTATAAATCTTCTAGATGCCTCTTGTGCCCTTACAACTCCATTATATTCATTATGTAATAAGGAATGGATACTGGTGCATCTCTTGGCACTATATTGATAGATAACTCTACCTCTCTCACCAGAGACAATCCTAAAAGGTAATTTGGGAAGACATCCCAGAAATGATCAACCACTGGAGGGAAATCAATCTGTCTAATTCCCCAATAATCATAATATAAACTAGAAATATAGGCTATCAAACCACTGAACCCACATTGCTCTATTCCAGTTCTTCTTGCCTACACATCCCATTCACCTTTTTGATGAAACCTTCCACCCTCTGGTGACATGAATATCTCCATGGGGTGATAGAAATAAACAATGGATTGAAAGGGAACCAACCAGTCCATCATGTTAATGATATCAAAACCTATAAACTCAAAGATGTTGTGGTCCCATTCAAAGTTCCACCCAACAACCTCATGGGATTACTCCCTACACTAACACACTCCTTAAAATTCAATCCCTAACATAGTTTCTAGCATTATAACTCCATCAGAAGTATAAACACATATCCCAAGCCTCTCTACAACCAGGAGAGATATAAAATGATATGAATTCCCTATATCAAAAAGAGAAGAAGTTAAAATGAAGGTGAATACAATACTACCTAGGACAGTAGAAGGTCTGGGATCTAAATTTTGGTGGGCCTTTTCAACTATGTATAATTGGCCTGAATCTCGACCATGTGATATGACCTACCAACCTAGAGCAGATCCACCAGGATGTCACTGAAAAACTGATGAATAACTACCACAGCCACGACCACCACCTTTGACCGATCGATTAGATGTATTTTGGATCCATATCTATTGAGAAGCCTATGACCCTGCTGCTAAACATGGAGTTGTTTCATAACCTATCTCACAAGATACTTGTGGAAACATTCTGTAGAAACAATATAGATGAACCATCTTGTCATATGATTGACACTTAAGTGGGTCTTTCATCCATGGTGGCCTAATATGTCCCAGCCTACTACACTGTTAGCACCTCATTTAGATACCTAAACAGATGTTATGACTTCTAGTATCATAGTGAGTAATCTATATATGTTTCTTTTACAACCAATCAATTCATTTCAAGATCTTGGTTATAAGACACCCTGGATCAAACCTCCATATTCCCTCAGGTTATGATCTATGATCAGTGCCTGATTCAAAATCCCAGATATGTTAGTTAGATATAACACATTTACTTATGATCATTATTCTTATCTGAGACCATACTCAAATCAATAGGCTTTCAAAAACTCATCACCCATCTGAATAGGTTCAGAACAGTAGAGCTCAATAAAATGGGAAGAATAGTCCATGAATGAGAGTGCACCGAACTTCCGATGTAAGAACTCCTAGGCTCTATTGTCCCTAAGAATCTCGAGAACCAATAGTCTTATAATTCCATATGAAATTATATCCCTACCATATCCTACTTACAATCAATATAGGTGATAACATACTACCAAATCTTAGAGGAATCATGCTCCATGTATGTAGAGAGATTCACCATACTCTCAGGAGGTGTCTTTAAGTGCTCGAAGATAGAAAACATGGCCTCTAGCCATGAATCTATATCCAGTGGTTCCCTTTCCCTTGAAAAGGGGGTGGATGATACTTCTAAAAATCATACATCAAATCATCCATTTTTTGTAGGCCACGATGCTCCCAGAACAGTCTGTACGATCCGCATAAATCCTTCATGGAACTGTGCCTCAACACCTATTCCCAATATAACTATTATTATCCCAGCTAGGACTACTATTGGACCCATTGGTATCTCATGGCCCACCACCTCCTTGGTTTGATTATAATCACCCTCCAGGTGTAAAAGTTGTGGTCTCCATGGTGGAATGACCCTACAATACCAAACAAATGCCTCTATTCTAGATCAGTATTAATGATTGCATCTCAAAAGTGGAAATATACACAATAAGACATATAAAAGAAATACTCAATGATAAATCACTCATTTGACTACCCCATGGGTCATGTTTAGGTGTAAAATGTCTAAAATTAATGTGAGACAGTACCAAAATCCCATTTCTAGAGCTAGTTAGGTCAGGTTATCTACTATAAGCCATTTCAGTTTCACTTATTTACATATTTATTTCATTTCAATCTATGTTCACATTTACATTCATTGAATTTATATCCATTCCATGTTTATAACATCTTTTTAATATGGGTAAGGCCCATAATCACCTAGAATAAAATATTGGTGTCTTCCTCTATCACATCATAAAACATTTCTCATTAAGGTTGAACCATGATCAGTCAAATTATAATCCAATAGGGACCATACACCTTAGGGACCAAAGCTTTGTGTCCAACCAATCAATACCATAACATATCCAAATACACCTATCATAAAAAAAATCATACCTATCATGGAATCTTTCACAGTGGCATGCAATATATAATTCTCTCTAAATGGGATATAAAAAATGTAGGGCATGTGATTTCTAACAAGTTCCTATATGATGCATGAGATTTCGTACCCTGATCTCATTGAGATAAAACACAATAGAACCGAAAATCATATCATTTATAATAGAAAAAGTCATGTGCATCACCCAATAGTGGAATCAACTCAACTGTAATAACTAAAAATATAGATATCAATAATTCAATTCGTATCAATTTGGATTTTCCTTGTACACAGGTTTGCAACACCCGGGCAAAACTCATTGCCAAATTCTTTTTCATTTCTATCTCTTCTCATTATCACAAAATATTATATGAAACAAAAAAATAATCCCTTTTATACCACTTTGTAACATCTTAGGCCCAGATTCCACTGAAAGGTGTCCCAATCTCGGTGGGTCACATGTCCTCAGGCACGTCTCCCAAAATCCCAGAGGCTATCTACTAGCAGTGAGGGCCAGGGGGAGTCCATGCAGAGACTATTATCTTATTAGTTGTGTGTATCACATTGGAATAAAAATAATAGATACAAATAGAGGAATATGTAAACAATACCAAAAAAGTAAACAACAGAAGATCTTTAATATAAACAAATCCATTAGTCATATCATATTAAAGATGATGATACATGTCACATGTTTCTAATAAAGCAACCAAAAAGGTATACAACATACATATACTATACATGAATCAATAGTACAATAAATTCAAGAAGAATATCAGCAGCATCACAAGCCTCATCCTAGCCAAATGCTCCCTAGATCCTAACCATCATATCAAGTACATGTGTTAGGGTTCATTACCTTATCATTACCTACAATCATATAATCTTTTTAGGTCCAAAAACCTTGACCCAAAAAGGGTGTGAGTCTAAATACATGTAGAAAACCTTCCATTGTCTGTTCAAATCAGTTTGTGAATATATATAGTAGACAGTGTGCAATAAAAAAATCATAAACCATGAAAGTAATCAATAGTTAACACCCTACATGCACTGGTTTTCATTTAATATCTATTTACCTTTACAATTACATTGAAATTTATAAGTATGGAGATTCTTCTCAATCCCAACATCCCCTTTGTAATTTGTTTAAGAATAGATGACTTAAAAAGTCGTCAAAACAATACAATTCAAGACCACATCCAAGCATGTGCTTCATCTTGGCAGAGTAATCATAATTCATTTCATTCAATTAATTCTTATAGAAGCAGAGTCCATCCTTGACATTATTATGTATTAATTCAAGTACTACTCCAGGTGTAATCAACCAGCACCCTACGAGCATGTCCATTTAAAACTTATCATGAACCCATGTATCACTCTAGATGTGGTATAAATTTCATGCCATATGAGTTAGTCCTAGGTGGTATTCTAAGGAATCCCCATGTATCACTCATGACATATAATCAATTCCCCTTTTGATTATACCCTGGGTAACCCATTGGATTCCTAGTATCACATGGCATATTATTCATGTCCCAATGAGTCCGTCTATGGTATCTCTCATTTGGATCCACGTATCACTCCTAAAAATATCACATTAACTGTTGAGTCTATCCATGAAATTATAAGGTGAATCCATGTATCACTCCATGTATAAAGTTAAATAGTTACATCAATCTATCCATGGAATTATCAGTTGAATACATGTATCACAAAAACATATTTATCATTTTAGCAATTCAATTACATTTAATATTTCAGTGAACATTTTATGTTCTAAACTAAAAGAATCTAATAAGATCACCTCAAATTGTGTATCAAGCCGTAACCATCCTTAATGATCTTGGTCATCCAATTACTCACGTTGGCATAATTCATATAACAAGAATCACATTAATAACTAGTTAATACATGTCTCCAAAAACATTTAACTTAGGTGGAAATATTATGGTAATGAGCTTCCCAAGTTTAATCAATTAAATACATTGCATGGCCTAAATAAAACTCACAAGGGCTAGTGATTCAAGGGCCATTCAAATACTCACATGGCCATTTTCATTATAACAATCCCTACAAGCCTATCAAGAAATAACGTGGATAAATTATAATATAACCCACATGGGAAAATAAAAAATCAGAACAATTAAATCCATTTTCTCCAATTCATTCCATAGCCTCTACTTACTCTCACAGGAAAGACCAAAACAAGGCAATCATGCTATAACAAGAAACATCATATATGGGTCAAGGGGAACGTCAACCATCGTATACCCTTTCAAAAATTCAAATAAAATATAAACACATTGCAATTCCATATCTAACCAATTCTGTTTTTTCACAACCCATGAAATGGATAAAGGCACACCTCATGAGGGCATCCAAGTAATAATGCCATAAAGGGACATTTAAGGCAACTCACCCAATGGGTGGTCCTTATTCAAGGTATAAAACCTTTAAAATACATAAAAAACATATTAAATTACCTAAACACAATAGGTAATAATATTTTTCATTTTCAATTAAGGGGATACAAAAAATGGGTGTCTGTCACCCCGTTATATATAAACATCATGAAATTCAGTGAAAGGAATAAGACCACCAACCTTAGTTCCGTTCTAGATAGCTCATCCAGTTTCAAGATCTGATTGATCCAGGTGTGCAAGAAATCTATATAATTAGAGAAAAAAAATTAGGGCATATGATCCTAAAAAAAAATAGTGTAGCTGATTCCAAAAATAATCGGGAATGGCTAAAAATGAATTAAGTCCTTATCGGATGGATCCAATGAGACATTCCATCTTCAAATCGGATTTCAGATGGAGAGTAGACCTGAAATCCTAATTTAGGCCCAAAGGAGAGATTTTAAATGTTGGAGGTTATTGTACATATCAGAAAATAACCAAAATTAGGTTTTAAATGAATTTTTATTTAAATTAAAAATATAAAAGTTTCTTACAAAGTAGGGATCACACAGTTTTCCTGTATATTATGACAAAGTATGTTGCAATCGTGCATGGATTTCAATAGTCATGGGTTGTAGCGCATGGTTTAAAAAGTAGTTTATATAAACTATGAAAACCATTCTAAAACCACTATCAAATTCTGCCAAAAATGTAGTCTTGGCTGCACAACTGTTCTACTCAACTCCCACAGTTTATCAAACAGTGCGACCTCCCCTTTTAAAAAACAACTTGGGTTCCGGTCTCTGGAACAACCACAGACACCCAAGAGACCTTCATGACCATAATGGGTATTCATATTATTTCATATTTATGAAATAAAACTGATAAATGATGGAAAAAATGAATATGTACCTCCAAGAAGAACCGGGTTCTTAAAATAATGACATGAAAATCCACATGACATTAAACAAGTAAATTTCACATTCAATGGTCCAAAAAGAAGGATTTTATTTTTTTAGAAATAATTTATTGATAGTAGAAAAATATTTTGAGTTATGTAATAATAGTTATGTTATACAAATAACCTATGATATGGATGAAGTCATATCCACATTGTAAGTGATTATATGGGTTTTATAAATGTGATAAAGGACAAGTGGAGGCACATAAAAGACTATACAAGCCTTACACTCATCAGATATTAGATGAAGTATATCCCAAAAAATAAAATTGATTATATATATAATGTATTATGTATAACCATAATTATATATCTTTTAAAAGATGATTTATGATTTTTTATGATTATTATACAAAAATATAATTGGAGGATTGAGAATAAAGATCAGTCAAGATTTATGAAATTATAATTAACCCAAATTATAACATATTAAAAGGATAAAGATTAAGTCATATCTCATATTCAATATTAAATAGAGATTATGAGGATTCATAAAGAGAGATTTAAAAAATTAATAACAGTAATTGAATCATTTTGTAGGGAATAAAACTAGTTTAGATGTAGTGGGAAATAATAACCCAAATATATTATGTTGTATGACCAATATGTTAGTTTAGATTAAAATAAATAAATAGAGAAGAGCATCACATTTCTATATTTATAGGGTCTAATCAATATCCTTTATAGGATTATGATATAAATCAACAAGATAAAACCATTAGTCTCATTCCACCAAGGGATTTATTGGTAATATGAATCTTATAATACTTAATAAGGATCCCTGTTTTACTTATTTTACTATTAACTTGTACTTAGGGAGAGAGAGAAATAGATTGAATAAGAGTTATTTAAATTTTAGGAAAATTATATGATCAGAATCACATGCGAGATATCATGATATTTACCTTCTCTTGTTGGAAATGAATACACTCCAAAATAACCCCCAATATTATTTAAATTCTTGATTACAAAGGTGTGGGTAATAAATAATTTTTAAAATATGACCCTAAATAATGATTAATTAAACTCCATAAACCATTAATATTTAATTTTCATGAACCCATTGAATTATTATAATATGATAATCAATATAAAATGATAGATTGGAGTTGGATAAAATGGTCATGACATTCATTATCACGTAACATGTATACTGGCCAGCACAACACTATGGTGTGGTGAAATTCACCATGACATTGTGTATCCTAGAACTAAAAATGACATGTTAAAAATCCCCACAATGTTTTACTTATTTTTTTGTGATTTCATTAATAATAAATGAAAAAATAGGTGTAATAGAAAGAACATATACTAGGATAATAACAACCTGATGAGCATTTAGTTGCAATAGAGACACCAATATTGTTTCTTATGTAATACTACTTTTAATTTATAATATTCTGAAGTAAATTGTGTCAAATTATACTATAAAAATTGATTATAGAAATGATTATATGTGATTAAAATGTATAAACACATATGATATGTAATTAATAAACACAAAACATTGTAATTACACAGTAAATTACAACATTGATTTGCATCAAGCGATAATGGGTTTTTGGTAAAAATTTATTTGAGTCTTTTTATATTATATATTGATCAAAGTTGATACAATGTTGTTGTAAGTGTTTTAAATTATATTTTATTAGTTTTTTTATGTGATATAACTTTATTTTCATAAATATAGAAATGATATCTCTTAAAAAAAATTATAGATCTAATTTGATAATTTTAATGATTAACACTTTCTCATATGTGATCATTTTAATTTGGGACATGGAACTTAATAATGTTAAAAAACACGATGATATGTTTTTTAGTAAAATTTAAATATTTATTATGAAAAATAAATATAAGTAAAATACACATGAAAAATAAGATACAAATTTAAATATTCTTAGTATTAGTCTTTAACCACATAATCCTCATTGATGGTTTTGCAGTATCGGTTGAGAATCACCTAAAAGGGGACATTATGACTCATAAGTGACAAATTATTTAAAAAAAATACAATAAAAGTGATTTATATTAGGAGAAGAAATCCCAATAAACATATTAAATAGTTAGGAAAAATAAATTTGGGCATTATCTCCCCGCCAAAAAACACCAAGCCAACATAGGTATTATAATACCATTAGATAACCCAATATCCATGTCAAACTCTCTCGCCGTTAAAAACTGGGAACCGTGGTAAACATTTCGTGAAAAAAACCATGGCACATCATCTTTGACTTTCAACTATCGATAAATCCCCTTATGCTCAACCTCTCTCTAAAATTTCATCTTCAACATTCAATTTAATACATGAGACATTATTGTAATAGTTAAACACCATATCCAGAACTATCACACAATGTGCACTCTAAATATCCTTTATTCATGAGTATATTTAAATGACCAATTTTTTAATGTTATATTTTGATTTTAGATAAATAACCTTCATATTGGACGTCATAATAAAGATATTTTCTTATGATGATATTTTGTGATTTTTTTTAAATAGTTGATTTTTATGTGAATAGTGAAAATATTGTTTCTGCCAAAATAATAAATTTTGTAACCATATAATTATATAATAAATAACTAAAACATTTTAAAAAAATTTAAATGGTAAAACATTTTTGAAAGATTAAAAATATACCTTTTTTAAATACTATCCTAAATTTTTAAAAACTATGTTTGATATTTGATGAAGATAATCAATATTTTTCAATAAAAGAAAATGATTTTTGGTATTAATTTCATTTAAACATTATTTTCCAAAAAACATAATTTTATTTATTTGGAAGCTAAATAATTTTTTTTAAATATACTAGTTTTTTTCCAGGAAATCAAAAGCACTGATAATTTTATCAACAACCTAATTTTTAATCATTAAAATAAACTTTTTAAACAAATTGGTGTTACAAGTACTAATGTTAATATTAATTTTCCCTATAAATATATTTTTTTTGATAAAATATAATTTACATTTATAATACATAGTTTTTAATTATTTATCATGTCCAATATTAATTTTATTCATTAATAATAAATTTCTTTTATTAATTATTAATTACATCTATATAAGTAAAATAGATGTTTTCAATTAATTGATTTTATAAGAGTAATAAAAAATAAATTAATTAAATTATTATATTTTAAATTATAAACATAATATTATGTTTTAAAATTTTTAAACTTATTTAATTAATAATTAATCAGAAATGAAAATAAAAAAAATACTTAATACCTAAAGAGTCATTTTTCTATAAAAAACCTTTTTCCAATATCATGTATTATAATTTAAAAGTTAATTTTAAAAAATTTATAAATTTAATTGGATTAAAATGAGTACAAATTCAGATTTATAATGTCAAATTTTGGATTGAAGGTGCATATTTTTTTATTAATAAAATAATTACCAAGTTTAATTTTTAATGAAGACTAATATGGGTAAAAATTTACAAATGTGTCTCGAATTTAAAAAAAATTAAAAGGTGAATTAAACCTTAAAGAAATAATTTTTACATATAAAAGTAATATCAACATATCTCAACTACCATTTATTCACCTAACTAAACTAACCCCGTAATACACCTAACACCTATGTGAATCAATTCCTACCCTTTTCATAACATCATCTTCCAAGAAAACCCCCCTCTTTTTCACCTGTATAAGAAGCAGACTATAAGAAATTACCTCATGAAAATCCACCCAAAATGCATTAATCTTGAATTTCCCTTCCCTATAAATTCCTAATTCCCTCCCAATGAGTTCTTTTGGTTTTATGGAATCCTACCAAGCATAAAAAATCTACATAGAAAGGCAAGGGTTTCCAATCCCTCTTATTCCGTTTAAATTGAAATTATATTATTATAATTTAATTTACACATATTTAATTAATTATAATTTCATGTTATCATCACCTATTTAATATTTTTTTAATTTAATATTACTTACCCCTTCTCATTAAATAATTTTTCATATATTGCAATTATTTCTAAAATAAGGGTTCTTCTCCCACCCCTTGCATTTTTTACAAACTATTATTATAATGCCATCATGTTTATAATTATATTGAAATACCACCAATTTTATATATCAACAATGATATTTTATCTTATTAAATCCTTTTAAAAAGCTATCATAACACAAAAAATTCGTAAATTTTTTGAAAATAAAGAGTGTATGGTTTTCCAAGAAATTAAATCCAGGTTTGAATATCGGAGTGGGGATATAGTTGTGTAAATGATGTGTTTAGGGGTAACCACCATGAAAATGTTTCATTAAATAAATGACCCAATCATCACCCAGATGCCTGATTAGTGGGACTATTACTGAAAGCTTTACAAAACACTCAGTGGGGATATTCTTTAGAATATTCAAATTCCCTTAAGGAACTGCGATGAAGGATTTTTCCTACAAATTCCTTAGTCTCATACCAATGAAATAGTTTGATGCCAATTAATATATTACTTGGATAACCAATCACATTGAAACTATCATAACCATAATATTTCATTGATAACGGTACCTCATGTTACTTTTATGATACCATAGAACTTATATGTTGATTAAGGGATGTTCTCCTAGGAATCAATATTATTCCACTGAATGGGTAAGTATTTTTTTCTATATTTTTCATCGTACATATTTCTATGTATTTATTCAATTACAAGATCCTTGTGGGATGGTATAAAATCTATTTATGAATATTATGGTTAATGCATTATACTAAATTAAGTGATGGGTGGATCCTGGAATTACACAGTCCCCCAATGCATTACTGGGTCTCATGAGAGAAAATACCAAGGGTTTTGGTGTATAATTATAGATATATCAGTATAGTGACTTAGATCATGGCCTTGATAGATTTTTTTGAGGTCAAACATTATGTATTCCATCACTATCATATCAATGATTATTATTATACATAATTTATTTTATTTTTATGGATAGTTCATCCCCTAGTTTCATATGGTTATGGATTCATGTAGTTTACTTATCCCTAACATATCACATACTCGAATTGTATGTTATGATAGATACTAATATATGATAGTTCTTACCGATCTTCTAATATCACCCTTATTTTTTTCATCCCCTTGGAAGAGAACTATGTATAATTTTCATGGACATAATGGAACGGTTAATCATGTCCCCACAATGTTTTCATGTGTTATATTATGTTTTTAAAATATAATATATGAATTTATCAAGCATTCAAATAATACAATGTTATTAGTTCCCGTAGAAACCCATGTATTCTATACATATAATGTTATATAAATTATGGTTCGGGGTTTTGGGATCATGGGTTTCTAAAGATAATATGGTTGCAAGCTTAGTAGGAACCGCGAGGGATATATTTAGAGGAACCTAGTTTGAAAGAACAAGTACTTTGAAAATAAACAAAATATTTCTAGGGAACACTCTATAGAATTTAACTTTAATTGTATTTTACCTTTCAATATCAAGAGATAATTATGTGGCTATCATTGTAGAGAGATGGAAAATAATGTGTAGATTGTGAATTGTATCAATAAATGTACAAATGATCCCTTTATTCTAGTAAATTAATATTTAATTAAGGATAAAAATAAAAAACATTTTAGGGTATTTTACCCATGTATTGAATGTATTCTCACTCATATAGAGAAAAATATTGATCCACAACATGGTGTAACTATTTTAGACCACTACACATGAAAAAAACATCTAGAATTTAGTGGATCTACTAATTTATTGGAATCTAATCAATGGATCAAGTACCTTGATAATATCATGATCCCCTTAGGTTGTAGTGAAACATAAAAAATTCATCATAGTTCTATAAAAATTGATGGTAGATGAGAGATAATGTTGGTTGAAATCCCGGAAAACTAAATATAAAAATTGGGTAAAGTGTATGGTATGAATATTTTTTAAAGAAATTTTCCATGGAAAATAGCATCCACATAAACAAACTGCTATAATGGAATGTCTGTTCCTCAATCCAAGAAAAAAAATTATTGTTATGTATGAGGCTCACCTTACAAGGTCATCCATATTTGTTTTGAAATATATATGTATATTGAGAATAGAAAAAATATTTAGTGTTTGTTTGATGGGACAAATTAAATAATTTGAAGGGTGTTGTCAATCAGACATTTTATCATATAAGAATATAGTTTCAAGTTACATTATGATAGAAAAAATGTTCTCTATATAATATTTATTCAATGAAAATATTTATATGAAGAGGTTGTAGTAGAATCATTACAGAATGATGAAACAAAGTGAAAGAATGGAAGGACTAGATTTCCCACTTGTGATAATTATGGGAATAAAAACCATGTGGAGTGAAATAAGTGAACATGAGTTTGTTACAAGTGTGGAGAAAAAAGGTCATCAAGCTCTTGTTTTTAAAGGAAAGGTATAATTTATGTATTTTTGATGATTTAACTATATGGATAATGGAAATTATACAAAACAATTCTCCTAATATCAAGGTATTTTACCTCATAAAAGGCTAAGGGATAACGATATGAAATTACAATAGTTCAAGTTTAAGTTCATAATGATGTTGGGGTAGATAAAATGATAATATACATGATTTAGGATAATGTTTTATTTAATTATGCGACATTTAACTCTTTTATACCATCTATGTTTGAAAAAAACATAAAATATTTATATATAACCCAGGTAATGGGGTCATAAATTATGACACTGAGTGGAAATATTATTATAATGAGGATATTCTGGTCAAATAAAATTATGATGCATATATATTCCATATTTTAAAAACATGGTTATTATACCTATTATTGAATTTAAAATAATCCTTAACATAGATTTTACTTCAAATTATAGAGAAAAAATAATTCCAAGAGAAAGATATTGTGATTAGAAATAGTGAGGTGCTATATCTTATCTTTAGAGGGGATAGTTCAACACCTAAAGCATATATTGATCCTCCCATACTAGCACTCTTTAATGGAATTATAATAAGAGAATAATATCCATAGAGGTCTATTGATAAGGAATATATGTTAAGAATATAGTATATACCAATGGTAACACAAATTTATAGATTTCGTTCTAGATTAATTACCAAGTCATCCATTAGAGGATGAATTTCAATTCACCATTCAACTCATTACTGATGGAAGACCTATATCTTGAAGTCTGAATAATGTGGAATTAATTTAGTTAGTGAGTTAAATAAATATTTTATCGAGTTTTTTGATAGGTGATTTATATTTCATAGTGTTTCTCAATGGGGATCCACATGTTTATAAATTGAATAAAATGTAGGGTCTATAATACTGTGAATTCCTTATAGGTAGATCAAATCCATTATTATAATGAATTAATATAATTTTCAACTCAATGATGAATTATTTAATCAAATTCGAGGATCTTAATAATATTAAAATACCATCCTTTATTCTTATTATCATTACATAAGGGTGAAGAATGATTATATACAGAAGATGGCATTTTGTACATGGTATGGATATTATGAGTTTACATTAGTCCACATTAGACTGACTAATGATCCTTTTTCCTTTATATATCTAGTGAATATAGTATTCAAGTATTATATTGATAAAATTTTGATGTTATTAAATTTTGATATCTTCATATACACTAACAGTTAAGAAGAGAAATTTATCCATCTATAAATAATTCCAAATACCCGTATAAAAAATAAACTCTAAGGGAAATATAGTAAGTATGAATTTTGGATCAATGGGGGTTTTTATTGTCACATTATCCCAATGTATGGAATATATATTGACCCCTTAATGACAAATGTAGTCAAATACAGTCCAAATTTGATGAAAATAACTGGTATTCCATGTTTCGTGGGATTTGTAGAATATTATCAGTGGTTTGTTCAAGTTTTCAGCCAATCGGTAAACACTTTAACCAAGTTAACAGGAAAGGGGTTAAATTCACATGGTTAAGAGAATGTGAGAATGTTGTGAAGACGTGAAGAAGATAATCATTATTGATCCTATAATAACATAACCCATTGGAATAGAAGGATTTTTAATATATAGTTATGCATCAAAGAAAGGAATTGGATGATTCATTATATATAATGATTTGATGGTTTCCTATGCATCATGGTAATTTAAAATCCATAAACAAAACTATGCAAGTCCTGAAATTGAGTAGGAATCTATAATATTTTCACTAATAACATAGAGAAACTACCACTATGGTAAAAAAATGTTATATATATATAGAAAAAAGGATTTTTAAGTATATATTCTTTCTAAATTTTCTTAACTTGAGGAAAGAAAGATACTTGGATCTACTAATAAACTACGATAGATAAATAAAGTACCACATAGGGAAGGAAAAAAGGTGGTTGTTACATTGAATAAGAGGTTCCAAGGAATTAATACCATGAAGAGGATTAATAATGACCTTAAAAACATATATCTAGTGAAGATGTATATACTGATTTTTAGGTAAGGGGATTCATCAATCAATTTCCATGATATTTTTAAACCATTATCAAATAAAAATATAGAAAATACCAAAAGTATAAAAAGGAATTCTAAAATAATATTAAAGAATTTAAGGAAAGGAATTTGATAGGACACATTTATAGAGATGGATTGTTATAGTTTAGAAAGAGGTTATGTGTTCTATCTATATAAAAGTTATATATGGAAATGATAGAGGAAGTACAATGCTCAAATTTCTATATACACCCTGGTTTCACAGAGATGTATAGGGGTTTAAGAGAATATTTCTAGTGGGATGTTATGGATCTAGAACTTGTAGACAATGTTTCTATATTCATAGTATGCCAATAGGTAAATTCTAAAAGAAAATATCCAAATGGATCAATACAACCTCTATCTATACCTATATGGAAGTGGTAAAATATTATAAATATGCTTTCATTAGACTACTAATGTCTCTAAGTAATACTGATGATATAGTTGTAATTTTCAATCTAGATAACAATTATAGCAATTTCACATAAATAAGATAAGATGTAACCTTGTGTTCCAATTAAGGCACTATATAAATTAAATCGTAAGTCTTTAATAGGGGCTACTATCAATTTTATCTGATCATGGCCCTCAGTTCACACTAAATTTCTAAAATAGTTGTTAAATGGATCTCAACACTAAGATACATTTTGGCACTGAATATCATCCCCAAACGAATGAGTAGACTAAAATTATTATCCATACATTAAGATACTTGTTGAGATCATATTCTCTTGATTTCTAGGGTATGTGGGATTAATATCTATATTTGGTGGAATTTTCATACAATAATACCATCAAATCAAGCATCCAAATAGAACCATAAAAAATAATTTTGTGGGAAGAGGAATTGTAACCAAACCTATTGAGAATAAGTTGGTGGAAAAAAGATATTTTTCTTATATATTTCATTGGAAAATAGTATAGAAGTTCATATTATTGTAGATCACATTAAAGCATACTTAATCATACAAAAGAGCTCTGATGAAAATTGAAAGAATTGTATTGAATTTAAAGTGTGGGATCATATTATATTAATGGTTTCCCAATTAAAATTTATTTTAAGATTTTCTCAAAAAGTTGAAGTCAATCCCTAGTGACATTTTCCCTTTCAAAATACTAGAAATAATTGGATTTATATCTTATCGATTGGATGTGCCACCCAGCCATTATAAATAAAATGAATTATTCCATTATTTATTAGCATGGAAATACATAACATATCTAATTCATTTTATTTAATATATATAAATAGAGTTATATCCGTGTTGATTCGTACCAAAATGGGTAATGGGAAATTTAAAAAGGAATAAATACCACAATTTGAGTTTTATTTTCCCCCACAAGTAAAAAAGAAGAGGAAGGTGGCCATGATCACACCGATCGTGGGAATCCCCATAATACATGTGAGTGAATTATCATAATAAGGTCATGTGGAGAGCCACAAACAACTCATAGCCTATAGAATTCCCTATAAAGTCCCTTTGTAATATTTTCCTTGTTCATGAGTATTCATCCTAGACATTTGATGATCAAGTGGAAGTATCCAAAGAAGCACCCCTAGGTCACATGAATTGTTATAATAAAACCTCATTACTTAACATCAACAAAAAATGAAAAATATTTAGGAAAATATCAAAAAGGATTCAGCCTTCTATGGTCATAAATATCGTGTAATGTATCACCAATAGGTATACTGGTTTTCTTCAATAGCACTCATACAATCTTTCGAGATCCCCAACCTTTTTAAAAATAAGAAAAGAAAATAAAAATGGAAAAGTGAGGGTGTCTCTTGTGGTCATTGGGATGTTCCCTAGGAATTTCAAAAGACACCTAAAACACATTGTGATATGTGTGCATAGCTGTGAGAGAGCCTACTGGCAGATCTCAATCATGACGTGAACGATATTGGACATGCCTAATTGGTTTTACACTCCCCATTTGCTACCAAAAATAATAAGAAGGGTTTTCCTGTGATAAATTCTCATGCATCATCATAAGAACATTTTTTGTCACACAACACATTACAGATGGGGAGAATTATTTTCTCAAATAACACTTACGAAAACTAGCAAGATACCATGAACTTGTAAATTAAACAAGGAAAATAAAGTGGCAGAAATGAGGTATCCTATTGCAGTAATAAACTTTAGGTGATGTACTTGAATGGTCTCACAGATACCCTTGACTATCCATACGTAGATAAAAAATGGTCCCATTAAATTCATTTGAGATAATGATAAGGCCTTTTGATAGGTTCCCTGATCTCATAAGTACCCCTGGACATGCTGGTATGAAAATAACAATGTCCCTTGGAATGTATTCATTTTTTTAAAAAAGAAACCACTAATTAGATACAATCCAATTAATGGGGAATCTATGAGATGGAATTTCGGTCACAAAAATCATCTGATGCCCCAGGTATAACCTACATTGGGACCTCATGAAGATGTGTGATGTTGAAGCCCTCCAGTGACTCCATCCTTGATTTTTGTGATACATGTAGTGCAGATCGGAGAATAATCGTAGTGGTGGGGCCTATAAATCCCCCACACAGCATGAAAGTTTATGTCTTGCATAGATGGAAAAATACATGGAACCATTCACTGGTTCACCTAGGCATTAGAGCGTATTTATCTTACCGGATTATATTGCAGTCAAGAATGCTTTTCATTGGGTAAGATATGAGGAACAACTTGAACAATCCTTCAACATGTGTAAACACTGCATGTGATCACTCATAGATCATGTTGATGTCTTCTATAGGGTTATGTGAAGGATATCCCACATATTTTCTAATACACACTAGATGTGAAATAATCTAACATTGAATAAAATATAAGGAATATACAATAAAAGGATATATAAAAGTCTAAATGTTGGGATACTTACGTGATGAACATATACGCTGATCCTCATGTACTTTACATGAACACCCGTGTCAATCTAAAGTAGTAGTACATGCCTCGAAAGTCATGAGACACTATTTTGGTATACTATTTGGATCAGTAAAAGTCCCTTATACATGTTAGAACACGACACATGCCCCCTACCAATAATACCACCCAAGTCTCGCAAGACTATTTAGGCTCACCATCATGGACTCACAATATTTTCTAGGCATGTCACGCAGATCATATGGTGACATCAGTACATGTTAAATATGTCTCACGATAGTACCTAGGAATGTCAACTAGATCATGTGAAATCCTTAGGATAAGCCGACAATCCATTGAAAACCCATTTAGGTATGTCAACTGGCTCTTGAAATGTCCCCTAGACATGTAAGTTGGCTCTTCTGATGACACCTAGAAAAGTTTTTCTATATATAGGGAACCCTCGAAGACATGTCACACTGACTATCATTATTCCCTACAATAGTGTCATCCATCTTTCACAATAAAACCGTGGAAAGTCCACTAGATCATGCTATTCCCACTAATCATGTCATATGGTATCATGTGATGGAATCCAAGACAAGCCATCTTAGTATTGAGATATACTCTGGAAAAGTAAACCTTGATAATGTGATAACCTATTGAAATTCTATCCATGTTATGTGAAATCATGATAACAAGCCAACTAGATCATATGATGGTCATTGTACATGTTATGTAGGAATCCTATGAAATGGAAATTAGAGAACCAGTTCCTGTCCAAAGAAAAATCAACACCTGGATGGAAAAAAAGAAGACCAGGTCAATTGAGCATCCCAGGACATAATAACCTTGTTCATCTCTAGTGTATAAACCCTTATTAGAAGGTAAAAACCAGCACGTAATCCCTGACCAATTGAACTATGAAGAACCTGATTCCTTTTATGACCCTAAAACACAGGAGACCTTCTTAGGGATCATGATCAATATTAACCATGTAAAGGGTAGTCCCATTGTAGAAGTCCTACATCTATAATAATTGATACTGATATTTTACATCCCTAATTTCTCACGCCAATCACATATCATGTGTTCTTAGGGAGTCTCAATAATCATATCATTAATGAGACAAGTCTTTATTATTTTAAGGGAATCCATGTAATTGATAACCTTGTCCATCCATTGTTTGTAAACACTAATAAGAATGGAAATTCTAATGTGTAACCCCCAAAAAATTGAACTATGATGAATCTAATTAATGTTATAACCAAGATATGTAGGGTGCATTCCTAAGGTCCAAGATCTATATAATGTATATAAAGAGAAGTACAAACACTTAATTCCTACATCCATATGTAATGAGACTGATTATTTTTTATCCATTGTTTTCCACAAAAAAGTATAGCTCATATGGGATTAGGGAGTCACAATGATCATATAATTCATGTGAAAAGTCTCTATCAGTCTAAGGGAATCTTAGGACATGATATCCTTTCCCATTCTCAGTGTGTAGTCCAAAATCAGAAGGGAACCTGATTATGTAAGCCATGAACTATTGAAATATGAGGACCCTAATTTTTTCCATAACCAAGATACATTGGAAATCATCCTATGGACAGATCTTAAACTCAAATGGGAATCCACATCAATGTAATTACTACCATGTCTCTAAAATTTCTGCCATCGAGAAAGAATGATTCCCTCAATCTAATCATTATTCATCAGCCACCAATGGATTGGGAACTCATTGAACTATGAGAACTCTAATTGCTTCCATAATTAGTGCACATAGGATGAATTTATAAGGCTTGAGCTCAAACTCAAATTAGCACCCACTTCAGTGTATGTTCCACCATGTCTCTTACATTTCAAACAATGATAACCAATAATTGCGATGGGGTGATGATTTTAACATATCCATAAATTTATTGATAACTCTTTGAACAATGAGAAATCCAATTCTTTGAAAAATCAAGATATGTAAGAAAAATTCCTATGGACTAAGCCCAAACTCAAATCGCATCCACTTTAGTGTAAGTACATCCGTGTCTCTAAAATTTCAACTATCATGACCCAATCATTCTCAAGGTCCGATCATTCCACCACATCAATCCGTAGACTGAGAAGACAAATAAACTATAACAACACTGATTCCTTATATAGACAAGATACATAGGATTCCTTATTAAGGCCTGAGCTCTATAATAATCATCTATAGGGTAGTCCAATCCCACAATACCCACATCCATTTACAATGAGTTTGATTACATGCTATCCCATGTTTCGAACACCACAAATAGCATACATGGAATCAGGGGATTAAAATATTCATATTATTCATCTCTATTCATTCTTCCAAGGTGAACTAGTGTAGGATCTCAGGACCCCAATGATAGTAGGAATGAAACCTCTGAAGACCAAACCCAAATGAGATGGGCCTTACATCAGGAATAAGGTCTATATTAAGTGATCCTACTCATTGGCCATAATCAATGGGGAGTTTGAAACACCCCTATAAAATGGTATATTTATCAAGAAACACATATCAATGTTTTCATTAAAATCCCACAATATTGGCAGCAAGATGTTAAACTGCATAGCATGACATGTCTTGGCAGAAAGGCATTAAAATTCATAGTATCTCATGTCCTAACATCATGATGCTAAACTGTAAAGAGAACATCCTCTCCACATGACATTAAACTACATGGGAAGCACCATCCCACTATTTAATATCCACACACAAGCTAGATCTATATGAAGTAAGGCAGAAATTACCCCATCCTTATGCAAGAGTCAGCTCCACATAGAGAGTCTCTCCTTCTGATAACTATGCATGGCATGATTCCAACCATCACATGATACATAGTGACGCTAGAACCTATAGTATTTGGACTAGAATAAATAAATATTTTATTTCATGATGGGTGATCTTTGTCCTTACCACATGATGTTAAACTGTATAGAATATGTCTAAACCACATGATGTAAGACTATGTAGATCCACAATGTTACACTGCTTTAACATCGAGTAACTGAAATCTTTACAGTCTGTCATTAAAGTACATGGAAGATGTCTTTTACACCTTCAATTAATCTGTATGGGTTTTCAATAATAAAAATGATTTTCTTATCATTTTCAATAAGATATGTAAGGAAAACTCAATCATGTATCTTGGTCAATCCACCACACTATACCAAATGCCATTGTACTATTCTAAATCACCTATGATCGATTAGAATAACCCTTTCCATTCCTTGTTTCTCACACTGAATAATGATTACATTATCTCAGGAGTTTCAGAAATGGTTTACCTACACAAATAATGCATAGAATCTCATGGTAGGCTCATCTTGGTCCTTAATGCGAGACCTTAAAATGCAAACCATGAGTCCTCACCACATGACGTTAAATTGCAAGGTTGATTCCCCAATCATGAGATAATGTTGCACAATCATATTGACCTTTCCTAAGAGGACTACAATTATTGGTGATTGATCACCTACCACACAACCATTAAGGAACAACATGTGACTAGATTCCTAACATCACAAGATACATAGTGATACCCGAATCTCCATCCTTGGGTCCAATCACAACAAATAAACTTAAAAATTACCCCGCCATTCATATAGGGTAGACTCGCATAAGAAGATTCTATTTCAATAACTACATGGTTCTTGGTTCCTATTACTGAGGGATAAAGAGTGATGCCAATATTTACATCCTTGGGTTCATCCAGAATACCCACATTCATGTCAATAATCCATTGTCCTTGTCCCATGACATTAAATTGGATGGTTCCTAAAGAACTATTTGTAGCTTGATTCCTCTCATCACAGGATACATAGTGAATCCTGGATCACAAATATTGGGCCCAACTACAATATTCAATGGAAAAGATGTCCACATCTACATAAATTCCAGACCCGTGTAGAGTTTTTCTCCTTGAAGAACAACATATGGATTGATTCCTTCCATAACATGATACATAGTGATTCTCAGATGAAAAATCATTGGTCTATGTACAATAAACAACATAAAATGAAATCATCCAAACTGTATATGGGATGATCTATATATGAATATTTTAACAATTTACGAGTCAGATCATTGTATGAAGTTCTTGTTTATGTAATATATCTTTCATAATTTTTCATATTGGTTTCCATGTCCTTACAACATTAAGTAAAACTACATAAAAAACATCCTGGTTACATGAAATTATAACTTCACAACAAAAAATTCATTAACCCATGTTGATAAATTGCATGGAAGTAAGTACATCTCTACTACACAATGTTAAACTAAGAATTAAATCATCCATTATACACCTTTAACAATGTACCCAAAGAGCCTTACCCCGATCATCCAGAGTATATGATTCTTTTTCCATCTTTTAAGCACCATAATCCATAAATCACATTACAAGTATGGAGAACCTCAAGTTACAGAAAATCATTTATGGCCCTTTGAAAAAAGATACCTGGTATCAAGGGAACCTGTATTTTACTATGCAAGCATTCTTGTGGATCATACATATTCACATATGGTTGTCAACCATATTCATAACTCTAAAAAAACTAATTTATGATACATGTGATCTTTGATATCTTCATGGATGAACTCATAAAATCCTTGAGTTCTACTCCATTATCTGTATGATTGTCATGTGTCATTACTCATGACCTAAGAACCTAAATCAATGATTTACAATATTTTTCTATCTCACTTCAAAGTATGTTTGGGTACTCTTGAACCTATGTATCGTAATTAGACTCTTTTCTATCATCCCCCATGTTAGGTCCACGTGTGGCATGACCTTAAGCATCCTTCACATTTGTAAAATATTGACAACCTTATATTCTATACAATAACTGTCCAAATCTCAGGTGTTATACTACTTATGAAAGGGAAAAAAAATATCAATTTGAAAACAAGTAAAGGGAAACCTGAGAAAAATTAAAGTCTTTACTTTCAAAACTCTTCATCGCCATTATTTAGTAAAAAAATTGGGTCTAAATAAATAAGGCATAAATAACAAAGGTCATAATCTATAGCCCTAGAAAAATATAATATTTGCTCAATGGACCCCATGATCTGGAAAAAATTTAGTGTAATGATTTTTCACTTTTCCTTGACATAAGAATGTTTTCAATGGGTGGTGATCCAACTTTTAGGGTGATCAAACTCTTATTAGATATTAAAATTCATGTAAATAAATAATCCTAATTTGATCACCTCTGATCACTGTAAGACAACCATGGACCATGGAAATGGATACCCATATTCAAGGGACCATTTTCTTAAAAATGTACGTATTCCAGATATGATTGTCCCATATCATCCTCCTTACCTATGTACATTGGAACATAATTTAGAATCTCTATACCAGACTATTCAAGAAGATATGACATCCTCAATGTTATGTAACCATGTATTGTAACCTTTCACAAAGAAGGAAAGTGACACTCCATTATGTAACCTTTGATGGCCAACTCCTTGTGATTTGAAATCCCAAGGTGTAGGCCCTAATCATCACAATTAATTGATGAACTTCCATAGAGTTATTAAACCCTTAATGGATAGATTTCCTCCATACAAAAATTCATCATCTAGTTGTTTGAGTCTTGAAAAATATCTCATGGCCCTCATAAAATAGTGTACATCATCATTTCTTGAAAATGATATCGATACATAAGGGCTGTGACTGACTAACTGAAGGCATTTCATCCATGCATGAAAGGATATTCAATCCTTGTGAGATCTGGAAACACCATGGTTGAACCTAGTACCTTAGTGTGTTACAAGTTGTACTTGGCATGTCTTCCCCTTCCCATATTCCCAAACTCAAACATTTTAGTTATGACTTACAAATCACCAATACCCAAGCATTCCTTATGGACATAGAATCACTAATATTTCTCCTCAACCAATATCCCTCCATAAATAATCCATGACCCTTGGAAAAGATTAGACACCTCAATTTGATAATTCTACGAATGCATAATGTATTTAACCTACCAGCAATAGGCATCTCCCCCATGTATGAAAGGATCTATCATCCTTATGATCCTTGAAAAAACCATAACATTAATCAACACCCGATAGTGTTTTGGTTCATCCCTATAATTTTTGAACTATATTCCATGATCTTTGTTTAGGTTCTAGAATCAATACTTTAAACTACAAGGATTCGAATGGTTCAAACAAAAAAACCTGAAACTACTGTGATAGAAGGTCCAAGCTAAAAGTCCATAAACTATAGTGATAGAATTTCAATGCTAAATGACCTTAAACAACAATGATAGAAGCTCCAAGATAAAAGGACCTAAATTATAGTGATAGAAGTTCCAAGGATAAAGACCATAAATTACAATGATAAATTTCTTGAGCTAAAAGACACTAAACAACAGTGATAATAGGTCCAAGATAAAATTCTCTAAACTGTTTTGATTGATCATTTGAGCTATAAGACCATAAACTATAGTGATAATAGGACCAAGATAAAAGACACAAAACTGCAGAGATATAAAGCCTGATCAAAAAGTCCATAAACTACAATGATAGAATATCTCAGACAAAAGTCCCTAAACTACATAGATAGAAGTTTCATACTAAAATATAAAAAACTAGAGTAATATAAGGTGTGAGGTAAATGACCATAAACTAAATAGATAGAATTTATAAGCTCAAAGAACCTAAATTATGGTGATATAATGTCCAAGATAAAACACCCTAAACTACAGTGATAGAAGGACCAAGATAAAAGTCCCCAAACAACAGTGATAAATGGTAAAAGCTAAAAATAAATAAAATATAGAAATTTTTCAATTTAGTCTATATGAATGAATTTTTTTTAATGCATACCATATGGACTAGAAAAAAAATAATGCTACCCTTACCTAGACAATTTTATTCATGAAATATAAACAAATATCCCTCTGGGACTTGTGTTATACCCCAATATCCTGCTATGAATTACATAATCTCATTATCTCTATTGTATATATACCAATATGAAATCTCATATTAGTTGTCATTTAGGAGAACTTATAAAAAATAATATATTATGGTTTAAATATTTTGATCTAGGCATATATGTTATTTTGATTTTTAAAAAAATGGTTATCATCGGTTGATTCATATAATATCAGATCAGAAAAGGGTATTTCAAATCATTAATGAAAAAAATTGGACTGGAAAATGAAAATTTCAGAAAATCCATTCATTGATAGCGTACAAGAGGAGGAAACACCACATTTCATGTATCCTTGTGAATCTCATAAAAAAAATAGGGAATTTAAATGGTTAAACAATAGTATGATTTTATCACTTGAGATAGAAAATTTAGATAGAGTATGGTAAGAATATTCAATTCAATGCTGAAGTGCTGCTCACTTTGCATCTTATGCTTATACCCTAGGACATATAGTATTGACTAATGTAGTTAGCACCTCAACTCTCTTTTATGATGTTTCCAAAGAAGATGATGATTCTAAATGTTCAAACCTGATGTGTGCTATTATTTCATCATATATCCATATTTTTATAGTACATGAATCCATCTATGATTTAAATTTAGATATAAAATGTAGAATCTACTCCAATTTGTCCAAATAATCATTCATTTGTTTGGAAAGGGGAGCCTCGTGTCCAATATCATGCAATTCCCTCTCATTAGAGGCCCAATATTTTCAATTCAAGATGATGTTTTTCATGATGTCATATGGTATTTGTTAATCCAAACCATACACCCCAGGGTCGTCAAATAGATTATTGAGGAATTATACTTGTTCATTTAAAGTTTTTAAATGAGTCTTAGTAATCAAGGCATGAATCTATTACAAGATCAGCTTATTTTGTGTCTGAGATTCAATTACAGATGGTATAGTTATTTCAAAAGGATTAATAGTCAGATTAGATAGCAAGGAAATGAGGTACTAACCTCCATATATCCTCCCCTCAATAGAGTCATCACCCATTGTTATTATAGAGGGATGATTTCTTCAAATTATTTGGTCCCACTTTCAGGATGGTCATCGCCAGGATAAGGGAACTTCCTCGAAGTCTCACCCATCTCCTGAATGAACATCATATTTTTCATGGAAAAGGGGGTTTTTGAGGAAAACATATTTTTCACATGATGAACTAGCTGGCATAGCGTACCACCTGATTAGGCTGTAACCCAAGCCCGGTCATAATCTTGATTATGATAGGTAGGAGCATCAAAACACAGAATAATGATATCACCCTCAATATTTTCATGTGCCAACATCATCCAAAACTGATGGATGATCCTAGGGTGTCACCATCCTTGTACACTAGCTAAAGGATGGTTTTATACCATTTTGGGGTATTTTAACTAATGAGAAATCCTATAAGGTGTATATGGCTCATAGATGGTCAACTCATCCATTATGGTTGTAATAACCTCATCCCAAAGGGAGATCTTACATGACCTTTCGTTGAGAGAGTCTTCACCATTATCACTTATTGGCTATGTCGATGTTGGATAATGAGTGAAATAAAAGCTATCTGATCAACTCAACACATCAGTAACCACATCATAACCATGTTATATAGCCGCAACCCTAAATATGTTCATAAAACATGGACGAGAAAAGGTATCGAGGAAACTAGTGGCATTGTAGTATTTGTAGCAATGGAAATTCTCCCTTATCCAGCCAACTAAAAAACTGTAAATGACCAATAATCTTATAGCCGATTTGTTCATATTCAATGTGGCCCATGATTTGGTAATGTCATGAAGGGGTCAATAACACCATATTAAATCATCTTCCCTTAACTACTCATGCTACCATTACCAACATACTAACCCAGATTCTAAAATGTGCATCCCCGATATAGAAAATCCACTCATTCAGGAACATAGAAAACAATCTCGCCAGTGTAAGTCATGGAGATATCTTTATCTTCACTAAATATCCCCATGATTTATATTCAATAGCTTCCAAAATTTCCTAACATGAGCTATAACTGTCAATAACATACTGAGAAGGCAACGAATGAGGGCGTATAACAGTTGGCATAACTCTACTGCAATAAAGGGAAATTTTGATCTAGACTTTTAAAGAGAAAAAAAGAACACAGACATCACCATTCAATGATTTTCCTTCACAATGAGGAGAATTTCTCTCTCCAATATATGATTCTCCAATTAGTCATCTCAGACATTTATGGAATTAAGGAATTCATTGTATATCTCTCTAAGTGGGGGGATCCCGCCCAGACGGTATATATCCTATAGGGTGATACCCACCTGACTTTGGGATTGATGAAGTGAGTTAGTCTCAAGACACCAATGGCTAACCAGTTCTCAAAGAATATCAAGATGGAGACAGAAAATAAATTAGTTAATCCCTACCAATTTATATATATGGAAAGTATATAACTGATCATCAAACTCGGAGAAGGTTTTAGTAACCCAAAATTGTTGTTCCCATGCATCTAAAAAATTACCACTATAATGGAGATTCCATTTCAAGAATCATCCTCTAACTAAGTTGTCCAGATAATAGAAAAATATACCCGAGAATCATTGAGTGATGATTAGATGAGAGAAATCACAAACATTAAAACCCAAGGGAGAGTTTTACAACATATAGGACAACCCCATGGATTAATCAGCAACCATTATGCTATCCACACCAATTGTTATCTTAGTACATTTAATAAATGTTGACACACATACGTATGGGAAATTTTTGTTTGATGGTGGAATGACATCATCGAGTAGTTTTCCAAAACTATACAGAGGAATATGGTGTGATAAAGGATAGTTTTGATGATCCAATTTAAGAATCCATTTTATAATCTCATTATTAGAATTCGTGTGTTATTAAGGGTCATCATTGTGGTTTATAGTAATCATGACCCATTGATTAGACAAAGAAGAGAAAATTTTACAAGATCTAGAAGCCATTTGAGTAAATGCAATGGCCATATGTTAGATAGATAAAATAAAATATTGTTAAAGGAATGTCGTAAAATTACAACAGCTTCATGTGTATCGTATGAACCAAAATGGAATTCATGATCAAAAAAAATAATTATGAATATTATAACTCTAGATGAACTCATGGATCACATAAAACTACAAGAAATCATGTGATCTAATGACCCCTCAGAAGAATCATGATTTCATGACCTTGAAATAGTCACCCGAGCTGAATAATAGTCCAGGGATCATGCTATCAATCTAGTATACCCTTGGAATCCCTCAAGACGATCGTACATCCCCATAAACAATGTTAAAAATTTACTAAATATAAGTCTATGGATTGTTTTGAGTAGGTTCATGGGAAAAATAAGTTTTGCAGAGTAGTTCTCCTGAAATGGGATTGCAGTGACATCGCATAAAAGGTTATTGTAGGAAGTTCTTGAGACAATGTTATGTGAAGGAAGTAGGGTTCAAGAGCTATGGAGAGTCTAGTTTTCAGTAAATGAACCCCTCTGTGTTCCCTTATGTATAGGGAATTCCCCAAAATACCAAACATCATCTAGAAGACCAAACATTACCCAAAAGACATATTGGGTACATATCTAAATCCTTAGGGGGGAATATACTCTCCTCATATTCGATCCCTTTCCCTCGTAGATGTTGAACCTGGGGGGGCATTTGTTGATACCCACAAAATTAACATCATAAAATTAAAAAAGGAAGAAATAATTGAATATGAATATTATTTTCCCTATAAATAAAGTTATGGGGAAGGTGGCCATAATCACTGTGATTGCATAAAACCCCAAGGAGACACATGATCATATGACCAGGAGAACATCATGTTGATGACCAAGTGTCATACAAAGCCCGTAGAAGGCCCTATGACGTCCCTTTGAAAATGCATCCTTGTTCCTGTGGATGAATCCTATAAACATTCTAATAACTTTTTGGATGTTATATAACCACCCAAAAGTCACATGAATTTTTAATAAATAGTTTCTTGATAATCTATAAAATATCCTTGCTAAATTTGGAGGAAAATATACCAAAATTCCGGAGCGTCTTTCGGTAGTAAATATCATACAACGCATCAGTGATAGGTAGAGTTATTATCTTTAAAAAAATAAAACAAACATTCAATATCCCCTACATTTTTAAAAATAAGAAAAGGAAATAATAATGGAAAAATGATTGATCCTCTTGTTGTCATAAAAAATATCTGACACACTCCTGTAAGTTTGAAAGACACTACAAACCTATGCTGGAATGTATTTATAGATGTGTAAGAGAAAAAAAGTGTACCTCCCTAGTCATGTTAAAGACCTCATACATTTCTAGGCAGTCATGTGCTCCCCCTTTGGATCCAAAAATAAGTATAAGGGTTTTCCAGTGATAAATTCTCATGCACCACCATAAGACCTATTTTAACATGAAGCATCACCGATGGGAAGAATGATTTCCTCAAAAACACTAAGGAACACATGAATGTCCCCAGGCCCATGTAAATTAGCCATGGATAATAAATAAGGGGAAATGTGGGGGCCTATTTCGGTTGTAAAACTAATGTGATGCACTAGTATAGTCTAACAAAGCCCCTTGAAGAGGCATCATTTTCTCACAAAAGGAACTATTCAACTCAATTGAGATCATGAGAATGTATTTTTATTAGTTCCCTAATCTCACAAGGGACCATGGACATATGGGAATGAGTATATGAAGGACCCTTGTCAATGTACACAAGATTAAAAAAATCCCCATTCATTGGTTATAATATAATAAATGGGGCATTTATGGGATGGTCTTGCGGTCGCTGAATATCATGAAGACACATGATTCCAAATCCCTCCACTGACCCCCAAATATATTTTTTTGATACACTAAATGCAATGTGGAGTATAACTGAGGTTGAGAGGTCTATAAACCCCCACCTCAGCATGAAAAATAAATCATTAAAAAGATGGCCAAACTCTTGGAACCTCACACTGGTGCACCCAGATATCAAAATGGAGTTCTCTGAGAGGATGATCTCAGGACTAGGAAGGTTTTCTATAAGTTATGATTCATGGAAAATATTATTGATCATGTAGTGTGTGTAAACTCTATTTTTGATCACTCATATATTAAGGAGATGACTTATAGAGGTTTATGTGAGGGACATTAAACATACTTTCTAAAAATGTGAGACAAAATACAGGATAACAGTAAACAAATCTAAGGAATATGAAATAAAAGTATGGAAGAAAGACTAATATATGGGAGACTAATGTGAAAAACATATATATTGACCCTCATGCGCTTCACATGAACCACCCAAGTTGTAACGACCTAGACCCAACCATCCACCCAAACAGTGCCGAACAGGTCAGGTGTTACTACCTTAGGCGCACCTCCCCTGAACGCCAAAGGCTACCGACTAGCAGCAAGGGTCTGATTAGGTATAGTGGGGAGGATATACCCTCTAGGTGGAATGAAGTGGTACTGGTCCGAGTATAAAACTAAAATATGCAGTGGAAATAAATGACTCAGCAGACTCGAACCAGACCCGCATAGTAGAAGCATATCAAATATCGATAAACCAGCGGAAGTAAATATAGAAACAACAGTAGTGGAAAGTAAACAGAACAAAAAGTGGAAGAATACAAGAAACTACCACTGTTAGAAAACAAGGCACGCATCCCAAAAAAGTCATACATATCAGTATATAAACGGTACCAATGGCTAACCAACAGTTGCAACATAATAAAGTAAGCATGCTGACACAATAAAGAAAACTAAACAAAGTTACTCCAGCAAGGCATGACCCCATGGTTCATACCGGTCTCCATGCCAACAGCACTAAAGTCCAGCTCCTGAGGCTGAACCTTTACCTGCACGCAATTTCATAAAGTCTACATGCGTCCCGAAGGGCCAATTTAGGGTGTGAGACAAGTCTCAGTAGGACACCACCAAGAGGTGTGTACCTAATATAAGTGTTTAGGCAGAAATGCTTATATAAGAAAAACAGTAACAGTGCAATTCCCAAAAGTAAACCAAGACTTCACTGGTACTCAGCAGCCACCAGGAAGTGTCACCTGCTTCTGCCAACGCCAGAATCTCTAGTCTGTAGCCTGGAACCTTGTGCCACATGACACCATGTGTCTCAAGAATCGATGTCTCGATGGCACGCCCAAACATCATAACCCAGCTCGAAATCTCAACCTGCCCATGGTACAACATCTGGAGGAACATCGATACCTGTCCTCAAATAGTAACCGGAGGGACAATGATGTCTACCCTCAAATCACGAAGGGCCTCTGCCCCCAACCTGACCGCTTCAAAGCTATCTCTCGAAGGCTCCTCACCTTCCACATGGCTTCCTATGGCAAGCACCCCCAAACCAAAAATACATAACCTCAACTATCAGGGACTCTACCCAGTGAGTGTCCGTACCACATCATACTGGAGTCTATATGTGTTCACACTACTCAAAATTACCCAGTGAGTGGTAATATCATCAGTATGTCCCATGCCACAACACCTATTACACCTCGTGTACCTGCGAACCTGTCACTCAAGTCTGATGGCCTCACCATCCATGTAACCCGGGACAATCCCAACCTGACAGTCCAACTGCCTCAACCGACATCCATGAAACCCAATCCTGTGGTAGAAACCACCCAACATAACCCTAGACAAAGACCCAAACTTTGATCCTCATCACTCAAAAAATATTCGGGCCACGCCCAACACAACGAGCAGTTCAACACAGATAATATCACACATTTCATAACTATACTCAAGCATTACTTGAAACAGGAAATTACTAAACAATTAATTGCACTAACTTATTCCAATCCATACCATTACCTAAGTTCTTAAATGCCTTAAAAATTACTAGCATGCTATAACAAATCAAGCACAACAGTTTAATCCGACTGCAACAAAAGCATTCTAAAATCAGCAGTTTAAAATACTGGTCCAAAACATCCGCATTTCAGCACCCCAGGATGATTTTCCTCAAATGATCCATGACCTCTCACCCAGCCTTGCTCCGGCACAACAAGGGTTATGGAATACCCAGTGGCATCCCACAATGAAAATAATTAATTATCAACAAATAAACAGGGTTTCTCTCAACACCCGACGTTGTTCCTAGAGGTCGCAACCCAAAATTTTCTACTAAAACACGAAAGAAGGTATGGACCACCCACCTCGTACTCTTACGATTACACTAATTTGATTTCAGCCTCTAAATCGGACTGAATTGTGGTTTATCTGTGTTTCTTTCAAATCTGGAAATTTCGTTCAGATGGAATCTATGGAGGAATAGGTGAGCAATCCAAGACAAAGAAGGGTGTGTGGGGTTATACTTTCCTATGTGGTCCCGCTGCCACTGATGGATCGAAGAATGGAGTTCGTATAGAGATTATGGGAGGATTTGTGTTTTTTGGAGGTTTTCGGATGAAGGGTTCATCCAATGAAGAAGAAGAAGAGTTTTTTCTACAATAAGGCATGACAACGTCTTGGATGATCAAATAAAAAAAGTACACGACATGTATTTCCAAAGCACACACCGTGTAGATGTGTTTTTGTACTCCGACATAAGCAGAGTCCAGCACATGGGTTGGACTGTGTACACGGTCAACACACAGCTAGGGTCTCAACCGCTAAACGGGACAAGGATACATGGCACGCCAAGGAATAATACACACTGTGTAGATGAAAATTTACACCTGGACACTACACGGCATGTACTTGGCCTCGCACGGGTAAGGGATACATGACGTGTCTATAAATACACACCGTGTAGTAAGAAGCTTCTACACGGTCTTCACACAACATGTACTCGAAGAGCACATGGCCTGTCACTCGGGTAACTCCTACACGACGTGTACTTAAGTACATGGCGTGTAGTCTAGAAATTTCCAGAAACTACCCAGATTTTCCAGACTTCTCAAAAACCTGTCAAAATGTTTAAACAATGTCGGAATTTGACCCGTTTCTAAAAACTCGGGATCTTACAAACTCTCCACATTAACGTAGCTCGTCACTGAGCTACCAAACGAAACCAAGAGATGACACCAAACACGCCCGTCCCAGTTAAACAACCCGGACTACCCCGGTCTCAAGGTTCTAGCAAAATTACTAAAAGGGCTCCCCACCTTAGGAATTTCCTTCTCGGTCTCAACCCGAACAAAGCTCATGAAAAAAAATAAGCAAGAAAGGCCCAATAAGATATTTCCCGGACCCATGGTCCCCCCGTGATGTATCGTCACCCCTGCACCTCCTTGGTGCTCACATGTCGCTTCCGACACCCAACATAACCCTCACCACTTCTGGGTCCGCCCCCCAGAGGTCCTGCATCTAATAGATGCTCAAATAAAAAATGGCGCCATGAACCTCAAGTAAACCGCATCCACGATGCCCCGATACCAACGCCACCTCAAGAAACATGCATCCTTGACGCTCCTGATGCCACACCTCTCAAATATATAATAAAATATATAACGCATCTGATATGATGCCAATCCCACTGACTAGTCTCTAGTCAGTCCACAAGTAACCAATGCAACCCGTGCACTCAACCAGACACGCCTCAAGAGGCCATGCCAAATTAAAGAAAAGAAACCAACGACCACACCCACGGTGTACCTGCCACCTTTGTAGGCTCTCCAGCCTGCTCAATCCCTGACAGCTCCACAGCGTGCACCTAGCCTGAAGCTCGACTGCCTGATGCCTGACCTCCCTGCAGTGCTACTCCAGTCTCTAGACACGGACCACTCAGGTGGGTCCTACTATCTCTGTCATGTCCCCCATGTGCAGCTGAACCTCGACTACCCGCTCCCGGTACCGAACCTGAACCAACTCCTGATGCCATAGTCTGTCCTGGTCCCTGACTGCCGGCTGTCTGAGAAGGCTGCCTGCAAAACCTCTCCAGATGTCTGACCTGTCAACACGCCCAACACTCCTTCAGGGGCCTATCGCACTGAGCCCGAACATGTCTCGGCTGTCCACACTAAAAGAAAACCATTGTTGAACAACCACGGGGTGGTCTAGCTGAGTCCTTGGCCTGCCCGCCTTGCTGGAACTCATCTCTCCCTCGCTTCCTGCTATCCGGACCGTCACCTGAAGATGTCACCCTTCCAAAACGAGATTTCTCTCACTCGATGACCTTGGCTATGAGTGCCTAGTTCCCTGCCTTGGAGAAGGAACCATGCCTGAATATGTTTACCTAAACCCGAATGGCGTGTCGCAAACCATCCTCAAAGCGCCTCACACTAGCTGCATCATCGGTCACCATACCAGGTGCAAAACGGGACAACTCTGTGAAAGAAGTTGTGTAGACCATAACAAAATTATCTCCCTGTTGAACACTCAAGAACTCACGTTCTCTCTCTGCCCTCAGCATATCTGGGTAAAAGTGCTCGAAGAACCTATCCTTGAAGTCCTTCCAAGCGAGTCCCTTGTGCCTACGAGCCTGTACCTATACGTCCCACCAATGTTTTTCCGGTCCTCTCAGCATGTACGTCACCAAATTGACCCTCCACCCTGGAGGTGTCTCCAGCTACTCGAAGATCATATGCATGCTCTCTATCCAGTTCTCTACCGCCTGAGGACCACCCTCACCCTGAAAAAGTGGTGGGTGCTGCGACTGGAACTCCCACATCAGATATGCCATAGAAGGCTCTGTACCCTGGACCCCTCTATCAATCCCCTGTAATACGCGTATCAGGATAGCTCAGAGATGCTCGTTAAGCCATGGTCTGAACCCTACCAAACCTGGCTGTTGCCCTGCCTACATTGCATCCTGAACCACATCCTGTCCCTAAGCCTATACCTGTGGCTCATGCTCTACCTACACTGGATTCTGGAACTGATCCTGCGGTAATGTATCCTCTCCTACCTGACGGTCCATCGTGCTGTGAATGATTAATCCACTGAATACCATAAATTTTCAGATAGCCCATATATATATATATAACAATATATTCTACGCAGATAAGGAAAGCAGTAAAAGGCACTGCATAAAAACTACCGTTACTCCCACTCACCGCAAACCATGCCCTCAGCACCCCGACCTCACGGCCTCCTTACCCGCCCTCAACAGAGCCAAGTATCCATAGTACCTCAGGTCATGCCTGTCCTAACAACCAGAGTTTCCTCAATCCCGACGACCATGTCGCCCAATCCTAACAGTTACACTGCCTCAACCATAGTACCCACCTGCTCTCATAAGAGCCAGACCCATATGTCTTGCACATGAAATTCTACAAAATACAAATCATGGCATACACATTGCAATAAGAAAGTAATTTTATCAAGAGTTTCACCTATTTACATTTCAGAGCATACATAGCATGATAATTGATTTTATTCACATGGTATTATCACTTCACAAGGCATACATGCAGTTATGAAATTTAAATACCCTAAAATGTGCCTATCAAATGCCGATTAAACAAGATTTTCCATACCAGCTGAGGTTTCCATATCATAATCAATAACATCACACAATAAGTGAGCCACGGAGGTGGAAATCATATAAACTGTAATCTGAGCAAAAACACATAGCAATTCCCACCCACGACAACTCAATCCATCCCTCATACATGGGGCTACAGGAACCCAACCACGAGTTCAACATCCAGTTCCATCAACTACCTATCTCTAGTCTACCATATCCCAAATAGTAAAAACAGAAGAAATAAAAAAAGAGAAGTCTCTAACTCATTAGTAGCCAGCAAAGCAATGCTACTAAATCTTTTCCAAGAACCCCTCTGATACCACTTTGTAGCGACCGAGTCCCGGCCAGCCACCCGAACAGTGCCGAACGGGTCGGGTGTTACTACCTTAGGTGAACCTCCCCTGAACGCCAAAGGATGCAGACTAGCAGCGAGGGTCTGATTAGGTATAGTGGGGAGGTTATACCCTCTCAGAGGAATGAAGTGGTACTGGTCCTAGTATAAAACTAAAATATATAGTGGAAATAAATGACTCAGCAGACTCGAACCAGACCCACATAGTGGAAGCATATAAAATATCGATAAACCCACAGAAGTAAATATAGAAACAAAAACAGAAGAATGTAAACAGAACAACAAGAGGAATAATAGAAGTAACTACCACTATAGGAAAACAAGGCATGCATCCCAAAAAAGTCATACATATCAGTATATAAACGGAGCCAATGTATAACCAACAGTTGTTACATAATAAAGTAAGAATGATGACACAATAAAGAAAACTAAACAAAGTAACTCCAGCAAGGCATGACCCCAAGGTCCATACCAGTCTCCATGCCAACAGCACTAAAGCCCAGCTTCTGAGGCTGACCCTATACCTGCACGCAATTTCATAAAGTCAAAAGGCATCCCGAAGGTCCTGTGTAGGGTGTGAGACAAGTCTCAGTAGGATACCACCCAGAGGTGTGTACCTAATATAAGTGTTTATGTAGAAATGGTTATATAATAAAAACAGTAACCGTGCAATGCCCAAAAGTAAACAAAGACTTCACTAGTGCTCAACCGCCACTAGGAAGTGTCAGCTGAATCGACCAACGCTGGAATCTCTGGTCTGTAGCCTGGCACCACATTCCACCTGACAACATGTGTCTCATGTATCGATGTCCCGAAGGCACGCCCAACCATCGTAACCCAGCTCGAAAGCTCAACCTGCCCATGGAACAACATCCAGAGGAACAACGATACCTGTCCTCAAATAGAAACCAGAGGGACAATGATGTCTACCCTCAAATCACGGCGAGCCTCTGCCCCCAACCTGACCACCTCAATTTTGTCTCCCGCAGGCTCCTCAACTTCCACGTGGCTTCCTATGGAAAGCACCCCCAAGACAAAAAAACCTAACAGAAACTATCGAGGCCTCTACCCAGAGAGTGGCCGTACCACCTCATCCCGGAGTCTATCTATGAGCACACTACTCAAAAGTACCTGGTGAGCTGTAATCACCTCAGTATGTCCAAAGACACAACACCTCTGACACATCGTGTCCCTAGGTAACTGTCGCTCAAGTCTGATGGCCTCTCCATCCAAGTAACCTGGGCCAAGCCCATCCTGAAAGTCCAACTGCCTCAACCGACGTCCATGACGCCCAATATCATGGTAGCAACCACCCAACGTAACCCGAGCCAAAGCCCCACCCTATGATCCTCATCACTCAACAAATTTCCGGGCCACTCCCAACAAAACAATCTTTTGAACATAGATAATATAACACATTGCGTAACTATACTGAAGCATTACATGAAACATGCACTTACTAAAAAAATAATTGCACTAACTTACAAAAATCCATACCAGTACCTAAGGTCTTAAATGGATTAAACAGTTACTAGCATGCTATAACAAATCAAACTTAGTAGTTTAATCCAACCGCAATAAAAGCAGTCCAAAATTAGTAGTTTAAAATACTGGTCCAAAACATCCGCATTTCAGCACCCCTGGCCGAATTACCCCAAACAAGCCATGACCTCTCACTCGGCCTTTCTCCAGCACAACATGGGTCAGGGAATACCCAGAGACATCCCACAATGAAAATAATTAATTATCAGCAAATAAACAGGGTTTCTCTCAACACCCGATGTCACGCCCGGAGGTCGCAACCCCAACATTTCTACTAAAACATGAAAGAAGCTATGCACAACCCACCTCATACTCGTACAATTACACTCCTTTTATTTCCGCCTCTTAATCGGACTGAATCATGGTAGATAGAAGTTTCCATAAAATCTAGCAATTACGTTCAGATAAAATCTGTAGAAGAATAGGTGAGGGATCAAAGACGAAGAGGGGTGCGTGGGATTATCCTTTCTATTACGATCCCGATGCCACTGACGGTTCAAAGAACGAAAGTCATACAGAGATTCAGGGAGGATTTTAGTTTTTCGGAGGTTTTCAGATGAAGGGTTCATCCAATGAGGAAGAAGAAGAGTTTTTCCAGAATATGGTTTGATGGCATCTCAGACGATCAAATAAAAAAAGTACATGACGTGTATTTCCAAAGTACACACCGTGTAGATGTGTTTCTATACTCCGACTTTAGCGGAGTCGAGCACACGGGTTGGACCGTGTACACGGTCAACACCTGGTCAGGGCCTCGGCCACTACACGGGACAAGGATACATGGCGTGCCAAGGATGACTACATGCCGTGTAGATGGAAATTTACACCTGGACACCACATGACATGTACTTGGCCTCTCACAGGTAAGGGATACATGACGTCTCTATAAATACAAGTCGTGTAGTATGAAACTTCTACACGGTCTTCACATGGCATGTACTCGGTGAGCACACAGCCGGTCACTCGGGTAACTCTTACACGACGTGTACTTAGGTACACGGTGTGTAGTCTGGAAATTTCCAGAAAGTGCCCAGATTTTCCAGACTTCTCAAAAACCAGTCAAAAAGTTTAAACATGGTTGGAATTTGACCCGTTTCTAAAAACTCAGGTTCTTACACAAGTCATTCGATAAAACCACGAAATTCCACCTGGGTCATACAATGCTCCTTTGGTATACTATTTGGATCTTGTGACATCCCATTGACATGTGAGAGCAAGTCAAATACCCATTGGAAAAGATAATTAAGTCTCATGAGAACCATCGACCTCTCCATCAAGAGCTCACAATGTCTACCAGGCATGTCACCAAGATCATATGGGCATATTAGTACATGTGAGATAGCTCTCATGGTTGCCCAAGAGAATGTCAATTGGATCTCACAACATCCTCCAGAAAAGCCATCCAGACATTACAATTCCCTCCAACTATAACACCTAACTCTTGTGATGTCCCCCAAACATGTTATCCAAATATCACAATGAAACCCACAAAAGTTATCTATGACATATAGAACCCCCGAAGACATATCACATTGACTCTCACAACTCTGTCCAATAATATCAGCTTACTTTTGCGATGAAAGCAGTGAATTTCAGTTGGATCAGGTGACACCCTCTATGTATGTCATATGAGATCCTGAGATGGATTCTAGGACAAGCCTATCAGGTCTTGTGATTTCTTTTGGACAATTCAACCTTGGTCATTTGAGAACCTTCAAACATGCCAACCTGGTTATATGACATCCCTTAGACTAGTCAACTAGATAATATGATATATTTGGACATGTTAGGAAGACATCCTATGACATGTCATGGATAAATTAAAGGTATATCGACTGTAAAATAAATGAATGAAAGGTGTATAGGAAGGATAAGTCAATCATTTAACCTGTGGCTTGATAGGCATGTCTATCCTCAGTGTGTAAGACCCAATCTGAAGGGAAATTCCATCATGTCATCCCAGACTAATTGAACTATGACGACTCTGATTTCTATTATAACCAGGATACGTAGGATGCCTTCTAATTGAATGATTTCTATATTAATAATACAAAGTGTAGTCCCAGCACATAAGTAACACATATCCACGAGTAATGAGATTGTTTATTTTTAATCTCTTGTTTCTCACACCAAATATAGATCACTTAGGCTTAGTTAGTCACAATGATCATATCATTCACATGGAATGCCTTTATCAGTATAAGGGAATACCAAGACATGATAACCATGTCCATACTTAGTGATTAAGACCCAATGATAAGGGAAATTCGAGTGTACAATCCTCGTTAAATTGAACTATGATTACTTTGATTCCCACTATAACCAAGATATGTTGGATGTCATCCTGAGCCTTAATATATATGTTAAGAATCCAGATTGATGTCTCAATACAAAATTTGTGAATCCATACTCAATGAGACTAATTATTTTCCACCCCCATTTCTCACACTTAGCATAGTTACCATGGCCATAGGGAGTCGAAATGATCATATCATTCATGTGAAAAGTCTACATTAGTATAAGTTCTTCCCAAGGATTGATAACCTTGTCCATCTGAAGTGTGTAAACCCTAATCTTAAGGGAAATTATAGAAATTAAACCTCATCCAATTGAACTAAAATGACTCTAATTACTACAACAACAAGGAAATTCAAAACTCATTATTATGGCCTACTCCCGAACTCAAATGGGAATCAACTTCAGTATAAATCCAGCCATGTCTCTAGCATTTCAATCATCGAGATACAATCATTCCCTTGGGGTTATCAACTTTCCCCATCCAACAATGGTTTGATTACTCACTGAACTACAAAGAATCTGATTCATTCCATAACCAGGATATGTAAGATGCCTTTCTAAGGAATGATCACATAATCAATGTATATCCACTATACTGTAAGTATCGCTATGTCTCTTAAATTTCAACCAACATGACCCGATAATTCCCATGTGGAAATCGTCTTTCATTATCTATCAATGGGTTGTGTACTAGTATAACTATAGGGAATATATTTATTTCCATATTCAAGACACATAGGATTCCTTCCTATGGCTAGATCGCAAAAAAATTGGTATCCACTTCAGTGTAAATACCGTTATGTCTCTAAAATATCATCCATTAGGTTCCTAACATTCCCATAGGTTGATTGTTCCAACTCATCCATCAATGGAATGAGATTCCACCTAAACTATGATAACTCTATATCCTACTTTAACCAGGATATGTATGATGTTTTCCTAAATCTTGAGATCCATAATAAGCATCCCACAGGTAGTACTGGCACATAAGTCTCACATCTATATGCAATGAGTCCAATTACTTATTATACATTATTTTTCACACTAAGAATATCTCACATGGGATTAGAGAATTAAAATGGTCATATCATTGGCATTATGAATCTCCACTGGCTAGGGAAACCTCATTACATAATCCTAGATTAGGGGCATCATATGACTACCTACATATAAGAGTATCTTCCATGGGGTCGGTACCATGGGTGTGAATGAACTATGATCAATATGATTCCTTCTATAATCAGGATACATATTAAATTTTCATGAGACTCGATCTTCAATACTAGGTGCCTATGTTCTCACATATAATTGTTTTACGGAAGAAGTTATACTACATGGGTTTAATGAACTATGTTGTATTATATTCATTCTATAAATAATATATGTAGGATTCCTCTTGATTACTCAATCTCCTCTACATAATTTTAACTACCTCCCTTCATGGTAGTAAATTCTAAGGTAGATGGTTATGCAGATTTAGAATATAAGTAGTAATTTATTACTAGGAAGTGGATGAAGAACCTCAAATACATACAAATGGGTTCAGTAATGAGATCCCCATCTTATTCTTAACATAAAATGGGTTAATCTATTATAATTATATAAGGTTAACTGGTCTTGTATTAGGATTAGTAATAAATTCATTAAAAATTCTAAAGAATATAAGATAGTCCCATAGTAGGAAAAACTTCCCTCTAAAAGGTTATAATAAGCCTGACATCCCAAACTCTCAACCAATATGAGTTATTATGTGTCATTTTCTCTAAAACCCCAAATAGGCACACCCCTTTAGAAAGAAGGTATGTTCCTAGACATTGATGTGAAAACGATTGGGAGTTTTCATTAAGAACTACTATGGTAACCCAACATAAATGATTGTGCAGCACATTTAACGCCTCACTAACAATCAACCATCATGCCCAACTAAACACACCTAACATTTGTCTCTTCTTCATTAAAACAATCTATGCATATCTTATAATAAAAATCGTGTTTATATTCTTAACACCATAGAGCAGGCATTGTGGAATACGAAAACATGGTTAGTAAAAGTCTGTCATAGAAAAAAACAAAGTAAACAAAGTAACCTTGGAGAATAAAATAGATGTGAGGAGGGAATATCCACATTATTTCAATATATATACTGAAATTTTATAGGAGAAATTATTCAATGGGGTAATGTAATACCCTAAACCATACGATATTAGATAAACACTATATCTAGAACAATTGCATAATGTGCAATCTAAGGAGCCTTTGAACATGATAATATTTGAATGATTAATTTATAAATGATATAATTTTATTTTAATATAATAAATGTCACATTGAAACTCTTTATTATGATATTATCTTCAGAAGAAACATTAGGATTTTTTTTGAAATATTTCTTTTTTATGTGAATAAGGAAAAATAGCGTTTTTACTAAAATAGTTATTTTTTGACAATATAATTATATAAGAAAGACCAAAAACATTATAAAACCATTAATTGTTCAAATATATATTAAATAAGTAAAACTATATTTTATTAAACACTATTAAAAAATTATAAAACCTATGTTTGATGATTTATTAACGTAAGAAATATTATCTAGTAAAAGAAAATATGTTTAGTCATTTCTTTTAATTAAATATTATTTTAATAAAACTAACTTTTTGATTGATTTGGAACAAAAATAACATTTATTTTATATAATAAACCAATTTATGTCATGAATGTTAAAATAATTCACAATTTTACCCTAAACATAATTTTTATTCTCCAAAATACAGTTTTTCTAAAAATGGATTTTATGCACACTTGTGTCGAATTTAATTTTCCCTTTAAATATTAGTATTATTTGGTTAAAGAGAATTTTAATACAGAATGAGTGCATATAAATTATATAATAATCCCAATGTTGTTTTTAGTGATTAAAAATAAATATTATTGCTTTATATTATTTACCATTGTAGATGTAAAATTGGTATTTTCAAATAATTAATTTTTTATTAGTTATATAAATTTCAACTCAATAAATTAGATTAATTTATTTGAGAATACAACTATAATTTAACACATAAATATGTTAAAAAATATAAACAATCATTAAAATAATAATTAATATAATTTACAATAATAAAATTTAATTTATAAAAATATATTTTTTCTATAAAAACAATTTCCCTTATATATTAAATTTTAATTTAAAATTTATTTTTTTTTAAAATTTAAAAATTGAATTTGATTAAATTGAGTGCGAATTAAGATTTATGATTTCAAAACTTGGTATTATGGCTCATCTTATATTTTTATTAATAAAAAATTACAATTGTTAATTTTTAATCAAGATTAATTGATTTAAAAATGAGTAGATGAAGTGTATCAAATTTTTAATAATTAAAAGGCTATTTACAAATTCTATGGATCCTTTTTTAGGTATGAATCTCATACCCAAAAATATCACCAATAATTTATTCACATAACTCAACTATCTCACCAAACCAAACAAACACCACTGTGACTTTGTTCTTAACCCTTACATAACATTAGTTTTCATGGAAAACCCCAGTTTTTCACAATAAAAGGAGATCACTCCCACCCCATCCCAAAGGTATTAATAACATATTTACCATCCCCTTCCCTCTATAAATCAATCCCAAGGAGTTACTAAGGTCTTGCAGAGTCCTCTCTAGCTTTGTGAAGATACTTAGATAGGCAACTGTTTTCAATCCTTCTCTTTCCTTTTTAATTGAAATTATTTTTTTTAATACCATTTCCACATATTTTCTTGATTTTAATTTAATTGTATAATCTCAAATTTGATACATTGTTAATTTGAGACTAATTATCTCCTCTCATTATATCCTTTTTCCAAAGTTTTTATTATACTAACATAATGGTTCTCATTCTACCCCATCAATTTTAAATTACTACCAATTGTTTTAATGTCATCATGCTTGTAATTATTTTTCATTATCTCCCATTTTATATATCAATAATTTTATTTCCTATCATTAAATAATTTTTTATGTTTTCAAACATACCAGAAAATCCAAATCTTTTTGAATGTAAAGAGTGTATGGTTTTCCAAGAAATAACTTCGATGTTTAGATACTAGAAAGTGTATGTGGATATGACACAGATGCATATGTGGGTAAACACCAGAAAAATGATGTGATGAATAATTGAATGAACACTCACCATAATCCATGATGAGTGTTTCTAATACCTCACACTTGGATACCTAATCCTAGGGGATATGTTTTCTAATATTCATTCAGTCTTTATAAACCTTGATGAAGGATTTATCTAGCCAATGACTTGGTCTCCTATTAATAAAATATACTAAACCAAATAACTATATTCCTTGGATAACACCATAAATTTAATGTACCCCCTTAAAAATATATATTTGATAATGTTACTTCTTATTACTTTTATGATACCCCATAAATTTTATTTTTATTAATTGATGTTCACCTAGACAGCCACATGGTACCATTGAATGGGGAAGTATATGTTTCTCAATATTTTTATTCATAGGGACAAATATTTTTTGATTTTAACAAATATTACATAGTTAATAGAATGAAATTTCTTATTTAATATTATAGTAAATTAATTAGACTTAATTAGGTAATGAGTTGGCCCAAAATTATACAACCCCACGATGTACTAACAAGTATCATGAGAAAAAATAGCTAGGCATTTGGGGTATACCTATACCCATATTAGTCCATTTTCATAAGACATGTCCTTAAAAATATTGTTTGATGTTCAAAAATTGTATATTTCATTTGTATGAGATTAATGATTATTTTTATCCATGTGTTTATTTAATTTCATTGACATAGAGTTCCCTCAATTTTAGTTCATTATGAATTCATTTTGTTTATTTATTCTTATCATATCAATTGTTCCATGTTTATGTTACGATATATTACATATAATAATACTCCTTACTAATAATTTACTCTAACAACTATTTTTTTCATTTCCATTGGAAACATAGAGGAGAACTATGTGTTATTTCCAGGGATATGATGGACTGGATAATAATGTTCTCGCAATGTGTTCATATTTTATCTTATGGTTTAAACATTAATGTGTGTATGTTTTTAGTATTATAGGAATAATGATTTTTTAGATCTTATGGGAACTCTATTTTTCTATACCCATAAGTAAAATTTTACTACGAGCTCCAGGTTTCTAGATTTGAAATTATTTCATTCAAATCCTAATAAAAACAATAGAAAACACAGAGAAAAAAATAAAAAATAAAAAATACCGAATATAAGAATATAAAAATTGATATATTTATCCATAATATCCCTATATTGATTCTTGTTTAAGGATATCTTATATAGAAAACCATTCATTCAGGAAAAATAAAACATTTTATACATGAATAGAAAATTAGTAACACAACTCTAAACTAATCCCCACCTATGAACTTTTGTGCATAACCTAATCAAACATGATATAATTTTCATTGGAACTGATTACCACCACCAAACGATGAGACATTGGTAAAAAAAGAACATAGTAGATAATGAACATCCAATTTTGAATGGTGAAAAGGAATCTATTATAAATGAGAGAAAAGTTGAATAATAGTTAAATATAAGAAGCATTATCTTCATATACATAAAAAGGAAATTATTTTCAAAATCAAACACATGTGGGGAACTAATCCATATATACTCTTACTAAAAGCCTCCTTAAAAAACCCTACATGGATAAAGAACACCTCATATAAAAAATTGTCTTTTAATAAAATATTTTTTCTTGATGAAATTGAATTTATTCTATAGCTTGTGTTATGTAAGAAATCATGTTTTAATGAACTTTTATATACTGTTAAAATAATTATTTAAAAATGAACATTATAACATTGATCTAAATATTTCACGTACGAATAGGACTAAAAATATTAAAAATATTTAAAAAGGTTTTAGATAAATAAAATATATTTATAAAAAAGTATATAAATTTTATTAATGTCTTTATTTTTTTGGAAGATAACTTTTTTGTCAAAAACTTTTTTTTATTTCATTTTGTGAAAAATTAAAAAAAATTATAAATATTTTAGAAAAACTATATCAATAATTTACATAATTTTTGGAATAATAATTTCAAAATAATTTTATGGATAATTTTTTCAATATTTCTTAAAATATTAATTTATCAGTGAATAATAAAAAATTCCTCCATTTATTAAAAATTTATTTTTAAATTATGGATTTTTAAAATTTATATATTGTAAAAAATTATTGGAAAAGTTAATTAGTTATAATTTTTATGAATAAACCAATTAATGCATTATGAAAATAATTAATTTTTAATTTTTATATTAAATATTTCTATACATATGATAATTTTCTATTCGGAAAACTACTTTTTCAAAAAGTTTGGGGTTTTAATTTTAAATTTAAATTTTCAACTTATAAGAATTGTATTTGGAAAAATGGGTTATATATTTTGAATAATAATAATAAATATTATATAATTAGGTCAAATTATTTTTTGGTCAAAATTAATATAAAAAAATCAAAAATTAACTACCACACCTAAGGATAAAAGGGGTTTACCCGCAGTAAAACTAAAAAGATAAGGGGTCAAATGACCTCTAAACATCTAAAAATCGAATTTTATAAAATATTTATAATTTATATCATCTAATTTTATATTATTAACCTTCAATGATACTTTTCTAATGTTTAAAAAGTGGGTATAGATTTTTCTTTTCAAAAATTCCAAGTGTGTCATTTCCCTCACCTATAAAATGTCACACCTCTTCTCTCCACTACGCACTATATAACAAATTTTGATTAGTAAATACCTAAAAAATAGATTCTTTAATTAATTAATAAACTCATATATTCAATATTTTTATAATTATTCCCTCTTAAGAAGGATTTACGTTTAAACTTAAAGCGGTTCTCTAAGGAACACGTATAGTCCTTAGCCATGAATTTTCATTTTATTTCTTCCTCCATATCCTCAAGTATTCAAAAAATCATATGATATTATAAAATAATAAAATAAATTATTATTATATTTTTTTTATATTAATTTCATCACCTAAAAATATATCCTCTTCCATCAAGTGGGGAGTGAAACTGTTGATTGTGTGTACGACAGACTACCACCTCATGAATAAATATAATTTTTTCCATCATCACCTCTCACAGAAAGAGATAGTGTTTTATTTAATTTTTATATATGATATAAATTTAATTATTATAGTTTTTTATTTATTATATCACATAATCCTTCTTAACTTCCAATCTACAGACAAGCAATAACTTTGTTTGTGTGTATGTGTTGATTACTGCCTCTGTGAAGCGATGTGATATGTTTTTTATTTTTTTTAATTTAATAGCAATAAGGATAGATTAAATGAATTTATATATGTTATAAATGATAAAAAAATTATTCTGGAAAGGTTACTTAAAATTTACCTTTCTTTCATTCTATCCATCATGAAAATGGAAATAGCATTCATGCATACATATGGACTACCGTTAAAATTAACAGTGTAATTCATTTGATAAATCTAACATTAATTTTTTACTATAAATACATAAATAATGAATACATATTATATTCATATCATGTTTAAAATTATGTATAATATTTAGCCATGATCAATGTAAAAGGACCAAAAAATATACAAAAACATGCATGAAAAACGATGTAGTTATTACAAGGAATGTTAATTTAACAAACAATTGTTTAAAAAAATGTAATAAAAGGATATAAGTAAATCATATATGGTATGATACAGATGAATATTTTTCTATAATATATGTTTAAAACCCCCATATTTATTATGTAGGAGGCTCAGTCATGTTTGGAGGAAGTTGAGATGCAAGGTAATATATTTTCATGTCACTTTTATTTCTTTGAGACATGTGTCACATTCACAACTTGTTTATTTTAGATGGTGTATATAGTGACCATGAATATAATTTTTGAGGATTATTAATAAAATAATGGGTATTTAAATGTATATATAATTTTTTTTCTTTCATTTTGATTATGATTCAAAGGTTACCAAGTGGTAAGGGTTTGATGTTATAATCTCTTTATTTATTGGAGTTATTTATGATTATGATTAAAATTATAAGATCTTAGGATGTACCTATCAAGAGACACATGAATTTTATCATATTATATTTATTTCATGAAATTAGTTTTTACCTTCAACATTCCACTATTTTGTACTCAGTCTTTCGATATAATTTTTTAAGGGAAAACTAAATTTGTTTCTCACTTTAGTCCAAACTCCCCTTTCATCTACATCCATGTTTTCTTAAACTGTTTAAAAAATGATTTTTCTCCATTTATTTTTTAAATAAATTTTTACCCATGTTTTAATTTTTATAAATTTTTTTTAAAATGAATCTTATAGTAATTTTCTAAACACGTCTCTCTTTACTTTTTACCAGAAATTTGAAAGGAATATTATTTTTAAACATTACAGCATGAATCATATTTTAATTTAACATGACCACCCAATGATTTAAATAATAAATTAAAATTTTCCAATGTTATTTACTAAAAAAATTCTTTAATATTCGAAAGAAATATATTATAATTTTTTTTTCAAAATAAAAATGATATTTTTGAAAATAAATTTTTAATTATATGTTTATGGAAGTTTTATTCATCAATGAAAACAACCTTTTGAATTACTTGTGTTTTGATAGGGATATGATGTAATTGTACCAAAATTATCCTATATATGGATGGTTTATTATTTTTATGAAAAATATGGATATGGAATGAGTGCAATTTCCATGGGTTATGCTATAATGTACTGATGAGATCATTATGAAACCTGTCTGCTTTTTATGATTTATGCAATGATGAATTTTTTATGGAACCCATTTCTTTTCTATATATTATGATTTGATGAAATTTATATGATCTTCTGCCACAAAAATTTATGGATTAATTGATTGGTTTAACCTTTATCACTATCCAATGAATTGGGAAAATAATAACATTCTATGAGAAAAAAGGGTGCACAATAGTTTATCCCAAGAAAAAAAGTAGGTGCATGGGAGGTTATCCCAAGATTGATGTAGGTACACAGGTGGTTATCCCAAGACTAATGTGTTATTAATTCCCATGTGGGTGTCCTTGACATAATTTTTTCTATTTATATATGTTTTCCACAAATATATTTATGTTTACATGGTTATTTAATCATTGCTCGGGTTATTTTATTCTGTTATGATCCATGTCATATAAACTTCTAAGACTTATTACGTGACTAATTATTGTTCTCTATTATATGATGGTGTGGTTTTAAAATATTATTCTTTTAAACTCACACCATTATTTCCATGTACATTTGATATCTTCCTTGTTTACCCTTATTGAGACTTTTATCTCACCCATTCTTATGTTTCCTTTCCTCAGGTTTTAAAGAGATATTTTATGAATGATATATCTTAAAGGGTGATAGTTATTAAGAAATTAGTAGGAGATGATATATTTCAATTATTAATAATTAATTTATGTATCCTTGTTTTCAATATCATTGGAAAAATATGATACTAGAATGGATTATAATGTGAAGTAATGAATATTCATCTATTCAAACATGAAATCAATATATGGATCGTTTGGGTCTTTAGTATTGGTATCATATAGAGTTTTAGTTAATCTTTAGAAACTATATGACAAAACATTATAGAAATCAAAAGGAATATGTATAAGTATAATCTTGGGCAGTAATCAACGTTTGGCAAAATTTCATGGAATTTTGGTGAAGTATATAGTAAGTTGATTACAAGAAATTAAATCTCTGCCCAGATACTACGAACTGATTTGGATTATTAAAACATATGACTAGGGTTAATTACATTAAAAAGGTCATATTTTTTATTTTTATATAATTTCAACTGATGCATGATAATGAGACTCCCAACACCCCTACTTTTACACTCATATGGTTGATGTTTCAAAAATTCAAAAATTCATTAAAAACATCATGAAGGATTTAAATAATAATCATCAGTGGCCTATGAAAAACACAAGTATTCATTATTGAAAATAATGTGTAATGATTTATACATCATATGATTGATTGTTAATGATTGATAACTTTGATTAACATTTCATTATGACTATTCTAACCCTCATTGTTTTATAATGGGGTTGAAAATTGAAAAATGAAGTTGGGGTAGGGACAGGTCGGCTCAAGTATTGAATTATTATATTTCATATTAATTAAAAAAAATTAAAAATATTATGATTTTTTTTGGAATGTTAATTCTTATACAAAATGATTAGATATTTAATTAACAGTGAAAGCACCTAATGGTATGATGATTACATTTCAATTATATAATACTTCTCCTCATGTGTTTGAAGTAAATTGATTCCTAAAAAAATATTATTCCTCCTATGGATTAATTTGATGTTATCTTAGGTAGGGATTCTACTTCACTATATTTATTCCACATAAATTTCTGATTCATTGAATTATAATTTTGTATTTCAGAATAATATTTGATCACCTATCAGTGCGAAGAGAGATATGAAATTATAATTTAGATCAAACCGATTTTATAAGTCTTTATTCAAATTAAAAAGGAATTTTTATCTAAATGTTTTTGGTAGAAAATAACCATCTATGATATTCCTATTTTCAAGACATTGTTGATGTCTTTTTTAATGACTTTACTAGTATTCCAGTAAATTGTGAAGTTATGTTCCCAAAAAAACAAATAATTGGCTCCAAACCTATTTAAAATACACCATATAGAGTGGACCGGATTATGATTCAATATTTAAAGACGTAACCGAAGGAGAATATTCTAAAGGTATTTATTCATCCAATTTTTTCACCTTGGGGTGTGCCTTTTCTTTTTTTAGAAGAAATAATGACTAATTTCAATTTGTATAGATTATCGAGATATTAACAAGATCATATTCATGATAATTTATCCCCTATGTTACAGTGAAGAATTTTTAAAAAACTATTCTGATCACAATACTTTTCATTGATTGACCTTCATTCTGGATATCATCAATTTGGGGTCGAGGAGGATATACCCAAGATATAATTTTTTACAAGGTATGTAAATTATGATTATATAGTTATTATATTTTCAATTACCAATTGCACCCATATCTTTATGGAATAGATGAATATAGTAGTTGTAGATTACCATCATCATTTTTTGGTAGTCATTATAAAATTCATTATTATATATTCAATGAATAAGGAAGATAGTGATGATCAACATAGAATTGTATTGAAGAACCTATGTAAGGAGAAACTATATGGAAAATTTACAAATATTAATATTTTTCTACAAAAGGACTCATTTTTTTATTACATAATCTCAAGAATGGGTAAATTAGTGATTTCACCAAAGATATAAGTTGTTCAATATTGGCCCAGACCAGGCACGATCAATATGATATGAAATTTTTTGGTTTTTCTGGATATTATCAATAATCAATGGATAATTTGACATGAATACATTAAGCACTCACTGAGTTAACTAATAACTAATCCATGATCATATAGACTTATAAATGTGAGGAAATTTAATGGAATTGAATAGAATATTATCCATTTCACTTTTTCTCACATTAACCTATACTTAAGAAGGGTTTGAAATATATAGTGATGCATCAATGAATAGATTGGGATGCATTCTCATCTAGAATGATATGGTCATAGATTATGCCTCATGACCATTAAGGGTTCCTGAACAATATTACCCAACTCATTATTTGGAGTTAATTTTTGTAAATGTTTAATAAATATATAGAATAATTATCTTTATGTATAATAATTTGATATATTTACTGATAATAAGAGTTTAAATTAGCTATATATATAGAAATATTTGAACATGCTCCAGAGAATATAGTTGGAGATGATTAAAGATTATGACTTCTCAATAAATTTCCACTCTTGGAAAGATAACAAGGAGTATAATTTATTAAGTTTAAAGGATCATTATAACAAATATATGATGAGAATAACAAAATAAACAATTTTTTTATTTATTTATGCAGGATGGATCTATAAATCTTGAAAGAAGGGGAAACATATCTTTCTCAAATAAGGGTTCAACCATCTATCCATTTGATAATTAATGAGGCATAGAATGAAGATATAAAGATATAAATGGTGAGAAATGTTCATATGTATAACCTAGATTATGATGTAGTGATATGGTTCGAGATGAATATATGTATTCTATCTATATTAGATTTTATGAAGGATCTGTTAGAGGAAGAACATAGATCTACACTATATATTCATCCCAGAAGTACAAATATGTATAGATATATCAAATGTTATTTTTATAGGACTACATGAAGAGAGAAATTGTACAGTTCGTATTTCATCTCATGGAATGTCAATAACTGAGCAATAAGAGACAAAACTATGAGGGTGTTTTACAACCTTCACCAATACAAGAATATAAATGGAGACACGTCACCATAGTTTTTTTAATTAGACACCTGAAAATACTTGATGGGCATAATACTATATGGGTTATAATAAATTTCCATACAAATTCATCCCAAATTATTACTATAAAAGGATATTTATTTATATATAATATTTCCAGGATATACATTATAGAAGTAGTAAGGTTTCATAGAGAACTACATTCTATTTCATTATATTAGGATCCCTAGTTTAGCTTGAGTTTCTAGGGAAACCTTCAGAAAGCTCTTGAAATAGAATTGAGTATCAACACATCAAATCATCCTTAGAAAGATAGTTAATATAAGATAATAAATAAAACCCTATAGTATATGATGATATCTTATCCTATGGATTCCAAATTTGGTTGGGATCAAAACCTTCACCTATTTGAGTTCTCTTACTGCAATATCTTTCACACAAGAATTCATATGGATCCTTATAAAGCCCTCTATGAAAATATTTTTAGAATTCCATTATACTGGGATGATGTTTGAGAAATAAATATATCAGTTCCTGATATTGATAAATAAAAGTAAATGATGGTTCAATCAATTCAGCAACACATATGAAAAATATAAAGATTTCAGAAAAGTAATGCTAACAATCACCGACATGATCTAGAATTTGATGTTACTGACACCGTGTTTCTAAAAAAAATTATGGATGAAGGTAATCATATTTGGAAAGAAGGGAAATAAAATACATCGGTATAGTATTCCATTTTATTTATTGTTCATATCATTATTGTATCCTACTAATTCACTCTTTCATCTAACCTATCTCAAGTCCATGTTGTGTTCCATGAATCTCTCCTAAGGTAGTACATAAATGAACTTTACATGTACAGAAATTAGAGGACATACCACTAAAATTTTATATCTCATTAAATTAATAATTATTGTATATTCTAGATTATATAGAGAATTTTCTATGAAATATGACTACTCACTTAGTCATGGTTTTGTGGAAAAACAACCAATTTCAAAAAGGAACATGGGAACCTAAGGATATTATGAGGTAGAAGTATCCTTATTTTTTTGTAACTAACATATAAATTTTAAGGGAAACATTCATTTTAAGGGTATAATTTAACATCACATGTTTTTGTGAAATATGTTTCTCAAATAAATTTAATTACATCGACAACTTTGTTACATGCAACACTGAGTTTTAGTGAACAATGATATACTATTAATATTATTATTTAAATATGACAATTATAACCAAGATGTTAAACTCATTTCTATGAATAGGAATAAACACAATTTTTCATATTAGTATAATTTTTTAAGAAAAATAAAATATATTTATATATAAGTACTTAATTTTTATTAAATTATTTATATTATTCGTAAATAATGTTTTCCCAAAAAAAATGTTTTTATTTCTTTTTGTGAAAAAATAATAAAATTATTTTTTTAAAACATTTTAATATTTTATTTGAGAAACTTATCATCATTTTTTGCATAAAAATTTCAGAATTAGATAATGGTTAATTATTTATAGTATTCTGAAAAGATTAATTTTTCCGTGAATAGTAAAAATACTAATTTTTAATAAAATTTTCTATTTCATTTAAAATATTTACAACGATAAATCTAGTTTCAAAAATATTAAAAGTAAAATTAGTTCAATTTTTTTATCATTAAAATAGTTTTAGTCAATATAGTAAAATTTATATATACTTCTGATATTAAAACATAATATACTTATGAAAGTTTTTCCCTTGGAAAATAACTTTTTCATAGTGTTTGTGGGTTTAATTTAAAATAAAAATTTCACATTTTTGTGAATAGAATTTTGAAAACCTGTATTTCATATTTTTAATAATTATAATTAATCTTGTATAATATGTTCAAATTAATTTTTGGTTAAAATTAATAGTATAAATAGTTAAAAATAATTACCATGGTTAAGGTTCAAACAGGTTTACCATGGATTAAACTAAAATGATATAGGGTAAAATAACCTATGAAATTTTTTAACTCTAAATTTAATTAATAATTTATACCTTATCACATTTATTTTCATATTATGATCCATTTTTAATCCTTTTACCATGTTTAGAATGTGGGTACACCTTTTTCTTTTCAGAAAGTCCAACTGTGTCTTTTCCCCCACTTATAAAATGGAACCCCTTCTCCTCTCATAAAAACACATCAAAAAACCTATGATTTTTTCAAAAACAACCCAAATTTAATAAATAATTCATACAAAAAAATATCTTCGTATCTATATTTTTATTATAAAATCCTCCTATAAATTCATTAGGTGTAATCCTAAATTGGTTCACTAAAGAAGAGGTATAGTCTTTAAATGTGAATTTTGATTTAATTTCTTCTTCTAACACTGTCAAGTATTATTAAAACATGCAGATATATTAACATTATTATATCCCATACAAATATAAATTATTATTCTAATTTAATTACCATCATATATCTCCACTTAAATCAAGGTAGAAACAATACCATCAATCATGTTTTAGGTGGACTACTGCTTTACAAACTGATTTAATTCGACATCCATCACCGCCTCTTTTGACTAGAGATAATGATGGATTTAATATTTATATATATTATATTTATGAAATTATTAGAATTATTTATTTATATTATCAGTTCTATATTCATACGCACCCGTCCATTGGGAAATGATAATGTTGCTCACGCGTACATGTCGAATACAGCCTCCATAAAGTGATGTGTTACATTTTTTGATTTTTTTACTTGTTTAGTAATAAGTATATATTAATTGAATATATATTATTTATATGATAAAAAATTATTCATTATATTTTAATTTATGTTTACCCTTATTCAATTCCACCCAACTAGAAAATTGAAACAATGTTCATGCATATATATGGCCTACATTCTCTATGAACTGCGTAAGCCATTTTTTATATCTGTAATAATGAATTAATATAAATAAATATATAATGAATATATATGAAATTTATACCATTTTTAAAATTATGGTGATTATGGGACTATGATATATTTCAATGAAACAGAAATTCTAGACCAAGACATACATGAAAAATGAAGCAGTTATTACCCAAAAGGTGATCTTAACAAATAATTAATAATAAACATGTAAGAAAAGGTTATAGGTAAATCATAAATGGTTTAAAACATATTTTTATGGTTCTATAATATAATTATAATAAACATATATTTATTATATAATTTTTTAAAACATGTATCAACGAATCTGAGACATAAGGTATGTGATTTGCATCTCACATTTATTTCTATAAAACACATTCCATAGGAACCACTTGTTTCTTTTGTGTGTTGTATACAATTCCCATGAATGTATTTTATAATAATTATTATGGAATTTATGGGGATTTAAATTTTTACATATTGTAATTTCATTCATGGGATTTATGATCCAATGGTAACCAAAGTGGAAATGGTTTGAGGTTACAATCTCATTGTTTATTGGGGTTGTATGTGATTTGGATTCAGATGATGAGATATTATGATATAAATATCAATAAATTCATAAATTTTATTATCCTCTATTTATTTGTAGAAATTAATTTTTTTTATTTCATTTATTTCTCTATTTATACACAATATTAAAAAATAATGTTTTTAATGAAAACTAAATTTATTTCTCTCTTCAGTCAAAAAAATTTTTTATTCCTTATCATGATCTCAAAAAAAAAATTAAATACTTTTTTCAATGATATAAATTGATTTTTAAATGAAATTATTACACATGGTTGAAATTCATAAAAATGGTTTCAAATTAATCTTCTTGATGTTTTTTGAACAATTCCCTCTTGACTATTTACTAAAAAATTTAAAGGAATATTCATTCTAATATGTATGGAATGAACATATTTTCCACCATCCTGGATACTCAGTGATAATAATATTTCATTCAAATTTTCAGTGTTCATTCTCAAATAAACTATTTTCAGTAATTTTTGAAAAACTTTTATATTCTGAATAACTTTTGTCTAGATGAAAGGGTTATTTTCCACAATAATGTTTTAATGTTCTTTTTATGGAATTTCAATTCATCAAAAACAACAATCAGTGTTGTTTATTATGTTCTATGGGGATATGATAAAATTATACTATCCTTATTCATTATATATATTATTTATGATTATGATGAAGATATATTTTTTTAAAACATATTTATTTTCCATAGGTTATGTTGTGATGAATTAATGAGATGACTATGAAACAATTTTATTTTCTATAGGTTATGGTATAGTGAAATTTTAATGAAACCTATTACTTTTTTATGGGTTATACTATCATAAATCTTTTACGGTCTTATGGCATAAAAATATATGGATCATGTGAGTGGTGGGAACTATACATCCTTCTAATGCATCATGTAATAATTAATATTCAATTACCTTAAAGGGTACATGGGATGTTATCCCATGTCCGAAAGAGGTTACATGTGATTTTATCCTAATCCAATAGTAGGTACATGGGTGGTTATCCAAAGAAAAACATGTTACGAATGTCTTGGTGGGTATCCTAGACATAATATTTCCTTTTATTATGTGTATGCCAAAAATCTATGCCTTATTACAATGTTATTCCCTCATGTATGAGGTTATTTGATTCCATTGTGATTCATGTATTATGAAATACCACTCTTTATTCCATGACTCATGTCAATGATCTATGATATATGGGGTACGATTCTAAAATTTTATTCTCATGATCTCATCCATGTATTCTCACATTATATTTATATATACCCAATTTACCCTTATGTAGCATCTATGTTATCCTTTTATAATGTATCCTTTTCCAAGGTTATGAAGAAAGGTATTATGTAGGATATATCTATAAAGGTTTCTATTTATGAAGAATGTAGGGGGATATGATATATGTCACATATAAAAAATTTGATCATGTAACCATGTTGGAAAATTTAATAGTCCTATATGATTCTATAATTGAACATTATATAATTTAAAAAATATTCATCTATTCAGATGTGATATCTATTTATTAGTATTTTGGGTTCTTACGCCTCTAATATATAAACCATTTAATTATATCAACTGAGAATGTAGACCCATGAAAAGGGTGAGGGAAGACAAAATAAATTATAATATTGAAGATATAACCCCAATAATTTTACTAATTGGAAACCATGAGGATAATTAAATCACCACTCTCACCAACAATGTAGAAATATATAGTGAAGAATCATATCCCCAGTTAAATGGCATATCCAGTTCCATAAACTAAATGAAAGAGGCGACCAATGATCTATAATAACCCACATTCAATCGAGGTAGAGGAAACCCATTCCCCAACCATTATAATTCTCACATTAGATGATCTTTAGGCATGAATATCAATTCTTAAGACTATAGAGAAAAACTCATATAGTAGTGAATTAGATGAAATATTACTCTATGATATGTAGAATCATTAATAAAGCCACTATCAAAAATTTCTTTTTTCCTTTTTAAATGGTTTGTGGGTTGATAGAAAGATTTAGGGATGTTGGTGTATTAGAATGATGTTTCCGGCCTTTCTCATCTAAATATTGGATAAAAAACATCCATTATGTAGGTATTACTGTACCAAAATGATTCATGTTTGAAACAATATAAGCCACCACATCCCATACAAGTTGTGGAATCATGTGTGTCTTATAGGTGGTGGCACTATGCACCACAACAAGCAAGCTTCACCATGTTCATGGTGAAGACCATTCATAGAAAAAATAAACAATTTTTAAGGCTATTAAATAGTCAGTGATCATGGAATTGTTTATGGGAAGTGTCTTTTTTATTTTTGTGATACCACTTCTTCATGGTGGCAGCTGTTTTAGATTTTTAATACACATATTTTTCACCAAATCATTTATCTATACTTACTCTAATGATGTGAAACCCTAATAAGGGTATTACTACTTCTATTTACCTTTTCCACTTCTAAGATGATAATTTTTCTGACTTTGGTTCATGTTACACATCAATAATGTTCTAGGAATGGATTTGGATAGTTTATCCTTAAGTAAAGAAACACATAATATTATCTCCTTGGGCTTTCTATTTGTTGATCTGGGATCATGAGGACCATATATATTCATTTCCATCACCATTAAAGAAGAAAATATTATTCTAATCAATATTGAGGTTGTTTTTTCTATCCTATGGTATGTACCTTGGAATACCTAACGTCTTTATTATTTCCTTTGTTTTTTACATATTAAATTGATGATTTGGAATCCATGAGAATTGAATTGATATTTGAAGGAAATGAAATTATTTTTTAGAAAGATGATTATATTTTAATCCATTTATATACACATTAAATGTTTTATAAATTTCTAAAAATATGATTTTGAAAAGGAAATAGTTTTTACAGTATGGAATAAGTGTGGCATCGCCGTAGAAAATCTTTTGTTATAATATTGGCATGAAAATTATATTGTGTCACCTTGGATAATGTTCTTTGTAATGTGAGCATGGTTTCATCAATTTATTGATAATGTAATAGAATATTTTGTAAACCTTGGGTTACATGTAGTAAACCATACATATGTGATTCCTAGGGTTGTTAGTTATCACTATGGGAAGTAATTGAGGTTATCATTTTTGGGGGACCATGGTTTTTGAATTTTGGAGTTCACTTATATCTACTAGTTTATGTTTGTATTAGTTGTTAACACCACTATTTTGAGATTATTTCTTTTGTGATTTGTGTATGCATTGAATTCTTGTTTATGTAATATTCCCAATTAACCCCTTGATATAGTTATTGATTATTGAGTCTTATAAATTTCAACTACATATTCTTCATGGATAAATTTTTTATAATAATACTTTTTGTATTGAATATTTCATTTTTGTGGAATAAAAATGATGATTTTGATTGGGAAAATGAATTCTCTTAAAAAAATAAAAAATATTTTATATTATAACTAATAGGTTCATGTATATAGAAATGGTATTGAATCCAGGTTATATCCCATAGTTATTTAGTTATCAAATCTAACTTTTTTCTTGGGGTTTTTTATTCTTCATTTTTCAAGATGTGTTAAAATGAATAGAATCTTTTAGAGGATGGATCTCCTAGGTTATGATGACATCCAATTGGTTGGGATGGTGGTGAAATATATCTATAAGGATATAATCCCATGAGCCACTTAAGGTTCTATTTTTATGGACTTCAATTTATTTATCTAGTCTCCATATCCAATTGTAGATGTCAACTTATTATGGTTTGGTTATTTATGAAATATTTTGTATCATGGATATATTCTATTATATGATGACTATTTCAATCATATCATGTGTTGGATGAGGGTGAAAAAATTCCAATTTGTCCTTATATAATACATCGATTATTTTTTCCTACCCATGTACATTGGGAACGGTCTTTGGGATTTTGTCAACCTAATTTTGGGAACATTAATTGTTTGCACAGGTTGGCCTATTATAAATTTGGTCCATTGGTATTGGTTATTATATAAGCATGTTATAATTCTTTTTTATCAGACTCGTGTGTCTTGGTTTTTTTAATAGATTGGTTATAGGATTTTTGGATCTTGAGAATTGATGTTGCAGTGTACATGGCCATCTCAAAATAATTGAAAAACTCAAGTTTTCATGGGATGTATCAAGTTACCTCGAATCCTAATTGATAGTTTTTATCCTTATTTATTCATTTTTCCAAATTTATTTGATGATAATGGAATATAATTTTATTTTAAATTTTTTATATCCTTTTTATTTTATAGAATATAGAACCTTCCATAAGAATTAATTTGAATTATAGTGAGGAAGCTTTAGAGTGAGCCCTGCAGGTAAATCCTCCATCTAAATTGATATTGTTGTTTGTTGTAGTGGAAAAAATCTAGTCTAGGAGAAAATATCCCAATGATGAAATGGAATGGATGGTGTTATATGTTATTTTTTTCACTAATCATATATCGCCATTGTTTCATAGTGAAAAGGGACGTCATGGATCAAAATAATGGATTGAGAGGATTTTCAACATCCTAAAAAAATTGGAATACTCCAAGGATTGTTTTGTTGATATTAATCATTAATGGTTTGGAAAAAATTGGTGGGAATATATTGTGAAATTTAGGTAATAGGATAACTTCAATGAGACCACTTTCAAGAAATCTGTTAGTAAATAGTTCTATCTAGAGACACTGAGAGTGGTGAATACTATGGAGTTTGTTTATATAGAGTATAAAGATCGTTAATTTGTGGAGTATGCTACATTATTTATAGGTTTTGTGAACCTATATATATAGAACATATTTCTAAGAACATTCTAATGTATTGGAGGTTTAAGAAGGGTTTGGGGCCTGAAATTTGGTCCATGTTGAGTCTTATGCTCATACCCACCATCATGGAGGTTGTCTGCAATGTAGTTATAGATGATGTTGATATAGCTCGAATGATAGGACTCTATATATAACCATGGATATAAAGAGGTATCAAGAGTTTGTTTTTTTATAAATCAGAGGACCATTTTAGAGGTAGTTTTAGTAGTTCATAATATACATTAGGATAAATACATGTGGTCCGTTACTGATTTGGGGAAAATAGACACCTAAAACATGATTGTTAATAACTACTATGGGTATACCACAAATGTGGGAATTCTAGTTATCATTAGTGTTTGTATGAGAGATCATCCCTGGGATATTGAGCTCGATCCACATTTACTAATGGTGACCAATTTAGATTGAATGTATAAAATATGCTGGGATATTCACTGCATACCATGGGTGATACTCAGGTTATGAAATAAATAAAGCATCCTGATATATGTTTGTATACAGTAGAGTGGGAACTAGATGAGATGGAGCAGGACTAGAAACCATGAAAGGTATGGTGTTTATTTCATATTCATTGTTTATGGGTGCATTTGATATTGGTTTAAATCATTCCTTTATATCGTCTAGGATTACCAATTTTTCGGTCATGTAGTTGGATATTATGCCTTTCATGATGTATCTTTTCAATCCTTTGGGAAATACGTCAGAGTAGAGTTTTAGTTACCCTAGGTGTAGGGTTATGATTGATGACTATAGAAAAATATGTGACATATTATTTCTTGATCTTTAAATAATTGACCTATCAATGACATGGATTGGATGATTAGCTATAAATCCAAGATTGAATGTTATCCACGAATTTTTCAATTTCATTATTTTGATATAGTCACTGATTCATTTCTGTGTGAGTAGGATTATAGATCTGGTACATTGTGTCTCATTTACCATAGTTATAACATTATCTAATTCCAATTATCAAATATTTATATTGACATTATTAGTCCATGTCTTAGTGTCCCTATTCTTTTGGTGGTGGGTGAGTATCCCAATGATTTTCCAAATAATTTCTCTAGTTTTCCAAAATAGAGGGTAGTTGAGTTTACTGTAGACTTCATTCAGAGGGTAATTTTATATTTGTATCATTTGGTACTCAATAAATTTAATGAATTAATGGTTGATGTTAAGGATCTTATTGCTAATATATTTATTCAACCTATAATTTCACCTTACGAATCACCAATGATCTTTGAGAAAAATGAACATGAGAGTCTCTAACATTTTTTTGATCACTAAAAACCAAATCAGGTGATAGTTAAGAAAAAAATATGCATTTACTAAGATTAAAAACCTTTTTTATCAGCTTAAGGGAACCCAATTATTTTCAAATATTGGTCTGGGTTCAAGATATGATCTACTAAGAATCCAATAGAATGATTTTTCTAATATGGTGTTCAAGATTCCTCAAAATTAAATATTTTTAATTTCAAAAATATAACTCTTATGGGTTTAGTGAGAACCTTCAATAAATGACACCAACCCTAAATATGAGATACATTCCACACCAAAAACATCATAAATACAAACCCCCCACATGTCATAAATCTAACCACCATATATTAATTCTTATTTAAAAAATTCAAATTTCAAAAGAGAAAACTAGTGAAATGTAGGTCACCCATGAGACCAGCACCAGCCTAGTGACTGTACCCCCAGATATAACAGGTTCCATCAATATTAAAACAACATCACCATCAGATATCCATGGGACCATATATTCTAAAACACCTCGATGCATATGAAATACACCTTGTGCCTCATATCATTTGTTTGGAACCAACAATAAATTTGGAAATTCAAAAACACAAAATGTGCCAAGTTCCCTCACAACATTCAGGGATGCACGCATTTCAATACTTCCAACTAGAGCACAATACTTAAGGATTCATTCCACCTGAGATCTCCTCACCACTCTCGATCATCAAACACCACCGGAATCATCATGTTAGGGCACCGCACCAACCAATTCATTCAACAAATAAATTAAACCTTTCACTGCATGTATCACAAACAAGTAATAGTCATCACCACTATCGATAATCAACACATACACCACCAAAAAGAAAAACCAGATTAAATTAATTCAATTCCATACGGTGAAAAAAACACCAACAGTCACCATTGGTAGGAGTATCACACTTGAAGTCTAACAAATCCAAATGTGAGCCCAAAATTCAGAGCCAAATGATGTAGGTTGAAGGAACTATCAATTCCTAAAGCCACAATCTAAATAAATGAGGCATCGAATATAGATAAGAAAGAACCAATACATCTAAATGAATATGAATGTTTCAAATCCACTCAGGTCTATAAGACTCATCAATAGAAACCAGAGATGACACTAGATAGGAGACCTAGGTAAGACAGTGATGTAAGTACCCCTCCAGGATATAATCATGCATGTCAAAGGAAAAGGAAAACCACACTGGGGAGAAATAGTAGAATCCTTATAGTAAATGTATTGGGTGAGTAAAATGATTAAAAACATTCTAAATATATCCAAGGAAAGGTAAATAATGGTGGAGTGAAACAACATTGATGATGAATAACAACCTAACTATATTTAAAGGTGAGTGATAATGAACCAAAAAATCACTTTACATAAGGGGAAGTTATGAATAGAACATCATCATATACTATACAGTAGTGGAAGGAGATATGTGTGGTTCAGTAGAGGGAAGAATAAATATATTAAGCAGAATGAGGGGGAGATGATACCAGAGAGGCAGTATTCAAGCCTCCACTTCCAAACCACAACATTCAAGAATATTTAGCATAGAGAGAGTAGGGATAGATGCCACTCAGATACCAGGTTAAAATACCCCGTCTAAAGTCAAGATTAGTTATTGGAATTATGGAAATATGATCATGTGGATTTTCCATACCAATTCTTAGGTAGTGTTAATGGATTTGATGAATCTAATCTTTCTTCAGTTCTATGATTATTTCACGATTTTTCTGTGTGGATGATATCATAATTTATTCATTATCGGAGAAAGATCATGTTGAGTTTTTGATTATCATATTAGGAATCTTAAAAGTATATCTTCTTTATTGAAATATATCTAAATATCAGTTCAATATTGATGTGGTGAAATTTTTTGCCCATGTGATTTCTGAGTAGGGATTCTCAGTGGATCTTGGAAATATTCATTCATTGCTGTCATGAGAGAATCTTCAAAATGTTTTTCACATCTTGAGATTCATTTGATTGGTTGGATATTATTAGTGATTTATTTGGGGCTTCTCCAAGATTTCATATCTTACGGATGAGTAAACCCATGAGGGTGTGATTTTTTTTAGAATCATCAGTTCCATTGATTATTTGATGAGTTGAATGTGAGATTAACATATCCTCTAGTGTTGATTCTTCTTATACCAAATTTCTGTTATGATTTTTACTATGATGCCTCAAGTATGGTTTTGGGTTGTGTTCTAATGTAGGTGATATAGGTAGTATCTTATAGCTTTACTTATTATTCCATTTTGAGAATAACTATCCCATTAATTATCTTGAGATGGTAGTAGTGATACATGATCTTATGAATTGGACACACTAATGTATTCATATAATACGAGTCTAAAATACATCTTCACTTAGAGAAATAAAAACATGATACAAAAATTCTATGTGGAGTACTATCGTAGATTTTCTTTTGATATTGCATACAACTATTGAAAATAAAACATGGTCACAAATATTTTGAGTAGAAAATATCTAACTCAGGAAGTGATGGAATCTGTATAAGAGTATTCTTTTGATGATTTTGTGGGATGATATGTGATTTGATGAATGGATATATAAAGGATAGATATTCATATCATGTTCTGGAGTTTTATCATTTATGGATGATCATATTTGACTTATATAGGTGGAGGATTCAAAGTGTTAGAACCTTAGTGGAAATATTTATGGGGGAGACCTCAAGTGAGTGGTGTCAGTCACTTTTTAGAGAGTTATGCTTTTAAGGTAGGATAGTTATCCTGGTAGAGTTGAGATATAAATTGATAGATAATGAAAAATAAAAAAAATTGACTACACACCCTAGAGATACAAAAAATGTATCATGGATTGAGTAGTAATTACTGGTGGCTGGTATTGAAGCGATCAATTGCTTATTTTTGTCCTGGTACCTTACATGTTTCAATATTAAGGAAAACATCATATACATGGTGGTTTTTAGTACCATTTACCCATTATAATATGGAAATAAGATGAGATATCCATATAATTCATGACTGTTCTACCCTGTACTTCTAGTGGTAAGGATGTTGTATGGGATAATATTGAACAACTCAAGAAAACAATATGTTTACTACCTATCAAGAAGCCAACAAAGGTAGAGTATTTTGGGCCCCTATGCATTCAAGAAGTAATTATGATTCATTGTATTCAATTATAAATTATTTTCTATAGGGACCCTCTCATTACATCCTTGTTTTGTAGTAGATTGTAGGAAATGATCAGTTATTCGTTGATGTAGAGAATGTCTTATCATCCCCATATGGATGGAATGTCTGAGCAAGATCTCTAGTTTCTTGAGGACTTGTTTCAAGAAATTTTTCATAAGATTGGGGCACCTTGGGATAAATATATTCCCTTGGTGGAATTTTCTTATTAAAATATTTATCATGATTCAATCAGGATGGAACCAATTGACACAATGTATGGGAGTCATTAGAGATCACCTCTTTAATGGAAAAAGGATGGAGAATGGAACTTGGTTTCAATGAGCATCATCTAGGAGGTGATGTATATCATTAAATTCACTACTAAAAGGTTATTGAATGCTCAAATTCTCCAAAAATCTTTTATCTATAAAAATAATAATCTATTAGTATTTTAGTTAGGTGGTCATGATTTCCATAGAGTTTCACATTGATTTTTTATAGACATTTTCGGTGATAGGTGATGTTTTCATATCATTATATCGACTCATTTTAGATTGTGGAGTAACTCTGAAAAGTTCTATCTCTTCTGGACTTACCTACTCATTTGACTACTATACATGGTGTGTTCAATATTTTTAAACTAAATAAGTATTATTTCGATGTGTTTCATGTGATCCAGTGATAGGACATCGAAATTTAAATTTCCATCTTGGTAGTTGAATGACATATTCATATTATGGTCTAATAGAATAAGGTGCTATATGGAAATAAGATTCAATTATATTGAATGAAATGATAGTGGGATAGGGATAACCCTGACAAATGGGAGCATAAGGTGTTGATGATGTAGAAATATCTTTATCTTGTTTCGGGATCATGATCTTGATCATTTATATGGATAGAAATATTTTTTTAGTGGGGATAATTGTTAATACCTGATCTATGGAATTAGGTGTGGAGACTCTCTCAACTTTTTCATTTCACTTTCTATGTTGTTAATTATTTTGGAAAATCGATTTGGATTTCTTGTGGCTTAAAATGTTGTTTTTCACCATTCTTTGTGAAACACGGGTTATATCATGGTCGTGGTGGAGGTCAAGGGGTACTAGAGAGTTTTCTATGGGAAATGGTCTAAATAACCATACTCAATGTAGTCCATTATCCTGGGTGTCACTAGTTACTGGTTGCACAATGCACCATATAAAACATGTTTCACTAAGGTGATATTATAGACCATGATATGATTAAAAACCTCATTTTTGAGGCTATTCCATGGTCGATTCCTAGGGTCAGGCACCGTATAAAAATAACCATGGATGTGGAGATGTCACTAGGGCATGGTGTTGGTAGTTTTTAATATTTGTAATGCCTTTTTATTTCCTAATCATCTATGGGTTGTTACTCTAACTATGTGAAACTTTGATATGGGTTTTATTAATTCTCTTGACATGATTTTCATCTCTTAAAATAAATCTCATTCCCAATTTGTCATGGATTTTAGATATTTTGTATTAAATGTGGCTATTTTTATGCTCATTCTTGTGTAAGTAGTGGATAAGATCTCCCCCTTTAGATTTATGGTTATATATTTAGGCCTATGATAACTTGTTCTATTTTTTTACATTCCTATTCGAGAAGGAAAATGATTTTCAGTGATATTATGGTTTGTGTCTCAATCCTTCGGTATATCACTTTTCATGAGTTATTTTATTATTATTTCATTCGGTTTTGACATATGAAATTGATTATTTAAAATCCATGAGTGGTGAATTGATCTTTTAGGGATTTAGAAATGTTTTCTAAAGAGTGTATTTTTTAATCGTTTTGATACACATGATGTGTTTGATGAATTACATAAAATATTATTTTGAAAAAGGAAATGTCTTTACATGCATGGAATAGGTGCGGTATCACTATAAAAAATGTTTTATGAAAATGTGGGTGTGAAAATGTAATGTATTTTCAATCGTATATGTTTCATAAAATTTGATATTCATTTCAAGAATATAATGATGATATAATAGCACATTGGGAAAATATGGGGGTGCTAGAGGAATATAGGAAAATGAAATCCTCTATATAGTAAGATATCAATAGTGGAGGTGGATGATGGTTTCCCATAAAGGGTACCAAGGTACACACACTAACGAGTTTAATTTTATTACCTAGTGTTTGTTTGTAATATTTTTATACAGCCTAGTGTTGTGATTTCACCATTGGTTATTTTTGGATACATTACATTCTTGTTTATTTGATATTAAATATTTCTAAATGGATAAGGATATATATTTGAAACATATTTATTTTATATTCATATGACTTGCAGATAATGGTTATGTCACATTACATAATGTATTCAACATGGCACGTTTTTATAAAGAAAACCTATGGATAATTTTTTACGGAAATTGGATTTTTTCTTAAAATGTTTTAGAAATTTATATTGTATTAAAATTAAAAGATTCATGTGGAAATTCATGTTATATATTCATGATGGTATCCTAATCATATTTAGTGATAACAAAGTACATTTTCCTTTGGGTATTAGTAGTCTAGGTATTTGCAGGATACATATAAAAGGTATATGATCAGGAAGACCACAGACCTCCTAGGTTTTGGTTCCTATCAATGGATTGGGATGGTGGTGCATATTCTCGCAGGGAGAAGGACCCATGGGATTATTTTTATTACATTTTGTTGGTCTTTAGTTTATTTATCTTGATCCTTTTACCCAGGTTTATGTTATCATTTTATGGTTTGGCTATTTTGACATATGATGTATCTGGGATATCTGATATGATTCCCTGAATGTTTATATCATTTCATTTATCTTTTTAGGGTGAAATTATTTTCATATTTATTAGTATGATATCCTAGTTTTATTCATCTCTTCGTGATCGATAATACACTTTAGGCCTTCTGTTGGTCTTATTAGGGGACATTGTTAGTTGACCCAAGTTGGCATGTAACATGGCCAAACTGTAAAAATGAAAAGGTAGAAAAAAAACAAAAGAAAATCCAAGAAGAACCCCACCCATAATGATACATCATATGAAGTGGACTCTCTATGTTTCAAATAAATAATTAAAAATAAGAATAAAACACACAAAACTCATTGAAAACAATCGATGAGAAACCTACAATGGGGATATAAGGGGAGTCTCCATGGTGTATACTAGTTTAAATTTTTCCTAATATATCAACATCAATCCTTATTCCATGTGATATGTTTAGTTGATTACGTTTTTTTACTGACCAATCATATAAGCCAACATTATACCTGAAATATATACTTTATCAGTTATTTTAAATGAATTGTTAAACTAGTTTTATTAAAAATAGTTTTTTTTATAATTTTTATAATCTATGTATTATAAGTTTCTATTTAGGAAACAAAAAATAACATAACATGGAACACCCAAATAAGATGAAAAACATGAAGTGGAAAAAGAATTTAAAGTGGATGAAGAACACTTTGTTGATAAAGAACACGGTGTAAATGAAAACTGTCAAGTGAATATGAGACTAAAGAAGTATATGAACATTAAAAATCAATATTATAAATGATTATATAAATAATTTATATTTTTAAACATAAATATGTTTTAAAAAAATGAGGAATATTTGATATTATTATGCTACTCAAAATATCATTCTTAAAATTTGGATTTCAAACTTTGGATATAAATTTGATTATTAGTGTTAATTTCCTCAATAGTTTTTTCCCTTAAGTGACCTAAAATAAATATTATATAAGGATTTTAGTGGATAAGAAAAAATTAAATCCAATTGGGAAATAAAATTACAGAATTATCAATAAATTATTAAAAACATTGATAAAAGTTAACTTTTATTATTGTAACATTCAAATATTTTAGAAAAAGGAATCTATTTTTGATATCATATTTTACATGTAACAACAATATTAAACTAATGAAACATATTTCTTAAAATAGCTCGTCGTACATGAAACCCAATGTTTAGATGAACAATAATATAGTATAATGTTATAACCTAGATGTTAAACCCCTGGGTATGAAAAGAAAAACTAAATTATAAAAATTATATGGTTACACATATATAAAATAAATTAAATGGTTATATATTTATTATTAAATAAAATAATAATCATTTTAAAGAAATGTTTTTTCTAAAAAAGGTTTTCACTAAAAGGCAGTTTCATATCTCTTTGCCCACAAAAATTAAAATCAATTTTTACCACATCTAGAAAATTTTTTAAAAAAAATTGAAATTTATATTTTAATTCTTCATATAAAAATTATATTAGGGTGAAATTTTTTTATTTTTAAAAAAATATTGATTTATCAATGAATGTTAAAAATTAACGATTATTGTAAAAAATGCCATTTCATTTCAATAAATTAATAATTTTTAAAGTCTCATTATGTATTGAATATTATTTAAAGTAAAAAATTTATTATTTATATATATTTAATCCACAAAATTACTTTTTAATAAACACCAAATTCGATTTTAGAATAAGATTATTTTGGGATTTGTAAATGTTAATTTTCTTAAAAACTATTTATTGAATAATGATTCTCCATTTAAATTAAATAAACACCAATAATAAAGAATGATTTGAATAAAATTTATTGATTATATTGATATAAATATGAATTTAAATTAATATATTTAATATTATTGGTCATATAGTTGATATAAAATCATTATTTTCTTAAGAAATACTCGTATTGAAAACTTTCCTTTTCTTCACATCAACGAGTTTAATTTTAAATTAAATTCTTAATATTATATGAACTGAATTTAGTAAACTAAATTTAATACTTTAAATCATAATAAAATATATTATATAACAATTTTAGATTAATTTTTTTATAATTAATCCTAAAAAAATAAAAATATTTTAGAGCGGTTAAGGTAAAAACATATTTACAGGGGGTTTAAACTAATAATATAATGGTTAAATTGAACAAGAAACTTGTATAAAATGTATTTTATGGAAATAATTCGACCTTATAGTTTATAATTATTTATAACATTCAATTTATTATCCTTTTTTCATGTGGAATACGTTTTTTTCTCTTTTTCTTTTGAAATTTTACAAGTGCGACACTCACCACACTTATAAATGGTCACCCACTTTACTCTCATATTCACACCTCAAAAGCCATTTTGTCACCACAAACCAAAAAAAATACATTCCTTAATAATATCCCCACATCAAATAAATCTTTTTGTCATATATCCATCTAAAAAATGACTGGTTCCAATCTAAAGAGGTTATCTGCAGAAGAGGTGTCATTCTTGACCGCGAATTTTTATTTAATCTTAATTCCACGCCCATAAAGTCTTATTCTAATTTGATGATAGAAAAATGTTAGTGTATAAAAAATAATTATATATTATTATGCTAAATTCATAACCTAAATCTATCTACTCTTCCATCAAATCTAAAATTAAAGTATCATTCATGTGTATAGCGAGCAACCACCTCGTGAACTGATTTAATTCATTTTTCACCACTACCTTTCATTGCTTATTATAATGAACAATTTCAATTTTATATATTATCTTCGAAACATAAATATACTCTGGTAATTATTATATCACATATAACTTCTTAATATCCACTTCATGGGATATATGATAATGTCACCCATGTGTATGGCGAACTACAACATCATGAAGGGATATGATTAATTTTTCAATAACGCTTTACAATGAAGGTAATAAGTATAATTTTTATCAATATGTGTGATATAAAATTCATAATTATGATATTAATGAAATATTTACAAATAATAAAAGATAATATTTCATTTTATTTCTTACCTATCCACTCACTAAAAAAATGATAATGTAGTTCTTACATACGTGTGGGCTACCGCCTCCACAAAGAATTATGATTATTTTTCCAAAACAAATCCCATGGATTATATATATAAGTGTATATAAATAAATAAAATTATATTTTTTATATTTTTATCATTTTTTACAGTTTAAATAATATTTCCATTATAATCATTGAAAAATGGAAACGTTACTCATGCGTATGTATGGCCTACAATCTCCATTATTGTAATGTATTTCATTTTTCAGAACCATTACCCTAAAATGATTTTAAATGTATAATTGATTTATAAAAATTATTATTATTTAATTATTATTATTCTGAATATTTTGAAATAATGACCACTTTGACCATGTTCAACACACTGAGTCCATTTTGAAACAATTAACTGAATGTTCTCAAAACACATATTGGGGACTTAACGGATTATGTATTTAAATATTTCATTTAAAATGAAAAAAATAATTTAATTATAATTTATTAATACCAAAAATAATTATTATAAAATTAAATAATTTTATTATTCATGAGTTAAAGGGCATAAAAAGAAATTCCGGACTCAAGGTAAGGGATTTCAACTCAATTTAATTTCATTAATCCCAAATTTGTTGTTATAGATGTAATTTATTTTATATGGTTTGTATACATACCATTATATATGTAATATCACTAATTATTCCTTAATCATGGTATTTAATGTTTCCTTTTTCAATTATTTCATCCAAGTTTATTTGACATGAATGTATCCATGTCGTGAAGAATTTCATAGCTCAATTTCTTTTCATTGAGTTATTACATATTCATTATCTTTGATATTCAAGGATTATTTTGTAATTAAATTTTTATATTTTTTTAAATTTTTTTAAATTTTTTAAAATTCAATACAAAAATTTATAAATTTATTAATTATTAAAATCAATGGTATGATATTTTTATGGGTTATTCATCTCAAATTCTCTTTCTTTGAGTCATATATATATGATATTCACATATATTCATTATTGAGGTGAATGTATATCCCATCTGATATGTTATATCCTAAATACACTTATTTTCATGATACTAAAATTTTGACATAAAGTTATTCATTCATGGGGATTATTAATGAAGAGTTTCCGAAGTGAAAATGCTTTATGTTACAATATCCTTTTTTTTGGAATTGTTTTTGTTCACTGTTTCATTGGAGGAAAAAATGATTTTATTTTATCGAAACCACTGTATTTTATTAATAATTACTTATAAATGTGTTTCAAATGTTTAATTTCAATTTTTTCACTTATTTATTGAAGAATTATCTAGAATGGTTTTAAGTGAAACGCATCTTGTACATTATTTTAGATTTTGATTCTTTATCTTCCATATACATGTTTTCTAAAATGTTATAAAAATCATCTTTTATAACTATATAATATTTCATAAATATATTTTACATGATCTTTGGCCTATTTTGAAAGGATTAAAATATAAATTTTTTAACATTTCCAAAATGGGACACTTTGGATTCCCTTGACAAAAATATTGAAAAGAATATTTGTTTTAACATTTAAAACATAAACAGATTTTACCACTATCAATTACCATTATATTGCTTAATTTTACTTTTATATATTTCCTAGGTTGTTTTTAAAGAATTTTTTTTACAATATATTATAAATTTTTAGTTTTAAAATCAATTTTCAAATTGAAATGGTTGTTTTTCTCAAGAATAATTTTAATTACCTTTTAATGGTATTTCTATTAATCCACATCAAAAACCCTTTATGTTACTTGCACTAAACATCTGATATATGGTATTTCTAGAGTACCTATTTTTTATTTGTATGGATAATGATATTTTTGTGGAACTTAATTCTTTCACAAGGGTTAATAGGGATATTAAAAAACATTGATTACTGTTATGATTTTAATGTACAGGTTTCTAAATGTTTTATTCATGAATGGTACTTGGACATTATTGATGATCAATGGGTCATCAGGATACAACAAATATGAAGGGTTGTGCCTATTATATCACATGAGTGGGATTTATAAAGATTATATGATGGGTATACCCCTGTATAATAGGGTGAGCCTGATATAGATTATACGTTGGGTTCACCCATATAGTGTTGAGTGATCCTTATATAGATTATACGATTAGTGAACCCAAATAATTCCCCAATGTATTTTGTAGTGTTCTATGAATTTAGAGGAAGAAATTAGTAACTTACCTGATGGTTTCTCCTATAGATTTAATTAATCTCTAGTTATTTCTGACATGGGTTTAACAAGGGATGTGAAGAAAATGTTCCAAGATATCAACATGTTTTCTTTATGCTTGATATGGGTTTTAAATGATTACATTGATCAAGACTTATATCATATGGCTCTTAATTATTCATTCACATGACTCTTACCTTTGATAATGATTCATTTAATGTTTTATGCCTATTGATATAGGTATTGATGGGTATTAGTATTCTTATTCTACGCTCATGCACTTTAATTATGTCACTATACCCTTATTCTCTTCTTATACTTACTAATGACATTAAAATATTATTTCTTATTCTTACCCATAATAAGAATATTATCTCACAATTCTTATGTTTCCATATACCCTTGTTATTAGGAATTATGTTAAATAAATTCTATTAATAATGGTTCCATATGGGTGATGATGATGACTTATTGTGAAATAATAAATGGTGGGTATAGAGGAAAATGTATTATATTTAATTTGTGGGTATTATTTATGAAAGAGTTTTTAATAATTGTATAAAACTCAAAAACCAGTTGGTCATTTAGTATGTATGTGATCCAGAATTTTCTTATTCATATTATAAGTTTCAGAAAATGAAATCTTGGTCACCTTCATCATTATCAATGTTAGGAAATTAATTCTTCTGATTTTTTCACCTAATACAAGAGTAAAGGTTTTGGGAAGTTTTAATTGTTATAAAAGATAGAATTTAGATAAATTTGGAGATTATGACATTTTAAAATAAGGTTTTATTATGATTTATGGATACCATAATATGTCTATAAGATTAATATTTATCATAGGTTTAAAGTATTAGAAACCCCTTTTGACCTTTTAAGTGATGAGATCATAAAGTGATTAATGACATTTTGGGTGATATTTTATTAAGTTGAAGTATATGTATCTATTTGGTTTAAAGTGAGGTATAAATTAACATTTTTTGGAAAATAAAATTAAGGTATTTATAATCATTAGGGTTTATATGGTTATGGATATTGAGGTATTTTTGGGAAAATAGTTTAGTCATATAGATAACTGAGGTATTGAAAAGTGATTTGGTGAATTAGTGATTAATATTATTTCATGAGAAGATCACTATTTTTTGAACGTGTAGTCTGAAACGAATGAGATAACTTTTGCGGTTAATTGTTTTTAATGTTGATTTTATTAGGATTATTTATGATATAGGATTATTTATATAAATAATGATTTATTTTTTACTTTTGGTGTTGATGTTGAATTTTAGAGATTAATGTATTATTTCAACATATGATGTATTACTAATTTTGGGATGAATATTAATATATCCTAACCACATGCTTCTTTCGGCATGATGTCGTGGTGCGTAGCCACCCACTTTTGGTCACTACTGCAAGTGTTGGCATGCCCACAATTTCTTTTTTGGACCAACAGTTATGCTCTGTTGGTACATTCTTCATGCCGCTTGCGCCTATGACATCAGGGGTATGCCATCCTCCCTGCGATGGCCTCAAAGCCTCCTTACCACCATATAGAATATGCAGTCATTAATAGCTCACAAAATGCACAAGGTAGAGGGGCTCAGGCCTTGTTCATGTTGGTCTGCGCCCTCCGCATTAGAGGCTTAGAAACATGGGAAATAGAATTGAAGTTATGTCACAATTAATTAAATAATCCCAGCATTAAAGCCCAAGAAAAGTGGCCTCCAACAAGACGGATTGATCGGAAAATCAACTCGTTTGTGGGTTGGTCCGCGTTCTTCATTTAGAATAATGAATTGGGAAACATAAAAATAACCCCAACATCAAAGGTGTTCATCGTTGAAGTAGTCCATCCGTGGGGGTTCTGGTTCCTTTGGTGTATGTCATTTTCCGGTTCTGTTCTTCAAGGTGCGCCGAATTCACTAGAAACTCTCTTGCATTCATCATTCTTCATTGGAGATAATTATCACCATAGGTTTGTTAGGGGAAATTCCACCAACTGATCCTTTTTTCACCAACACTTTAACCCATTAAATGAAAACACGTAACAATGTTTCTGATATGTTCCATTGTTGTGTCTTTACGATGTTTCATTTATGAAACATTGTATCTATTAGGCTATATTTAATGTGTCATTATGCGGCACATCTATGACCAATTAATGTGCTTCATTTAATGGGACTCATCATTGCTTTATCACCGCAGCACCGCTGTGCCATCACTGAATGGTTGAGAAAAACAAATAAAACAACCATTTGTTTTTCAAAAAGCCCAAAAATTAAATTTTCTAGTGAACCCTTGAAAGTCAAATATAGGTCCATTCAAGATTAATTTTGTGCCATAAAATCCATAGTGCCCTCATATTTTTTATCCGAGAACTAGTTTAAATGTTTGAAAACCCTCTCATTCTTTTACTTAAATAAACATAAATGATGTTTGAAATTATATTTCATGCTCACCGGTCCTAAAAATCAGGTTCTGTCAAAGAATCTGTTCTAAAAATAATTTTATGAAATTTTAAAAAAATTACACAGAATTTCTAGTACATTCCATTACTCCACCCTTTTTGGGCATCACTTCATTGTAATCCAAAACAAGGCTAGACAATCAAATGGGGGTACTGTGCATGAATTTGAGCCTCCCGCTCCCAAGTGCTCTCCTAGAGATTACCAGGAAACCACTGAACGCACTAGAGGAATCAACCATCCACAAAGGATCTTCTTATGTTGTTCTTCTATCTCCACTGGGAACTCCACAAATGATGCCCCATCATCAACGATCAGCTCACCCCAGTCAACGACGGGTGATGGATAATGCACTTACCTCCTCAGGTGAGACACATGGAAAATATCGTGCACCTAGTGCATCTGTGGGGGAGAGCATTGTGGTACTCCACCTCACCAACTCTTCTCAGAATCTGGAAAGGTCAAATTAACCTTGAATATAACTTGACAACCCAACCAAATCACTACAATACCTATCGGGGTGAGACCCGCAGGAAAACATGGTCTCCCTCTTCACACTCCATGGGCCTCAAACATTAATTAACTAATGATTTATGTCTACTCCATGCAGGATTAATCCACTCATAGATGATCTTTGTTTTCTCATTGGAATCCCAAAACAACTCTAGACCTATGAGTGCTGAATTTCCTTGGTCTTTCTGGAATAGATGTGTTCTTCATGGCCACCCATACAAGGCCACAAACAGTGTCCTGGAAAAGGTGGAGTGATAGTTGTTGTTGTAATAATAATCCACCAGTGGTAGGTGGTCCTCCCAACTATGATCAAAATCAAGGATGAAATCATGAAGCAAGTCCCACATGGTCTATATGGTCTGCTCCATCTATCCATCTCTGTGAGGGTGAAAGGTGGTGCTTAAGTTCATCTGAGTCCTGAAACCACCTACAACCGTGTCCATAACTAGGATGTAAGTTGTTCATCATGGTCTGAGACAATCATCAAAGGCACACCATGATGCCGCAATATCTCCTAGAGATAGAGGCATCACAATCCCTCTACTGATTCTTACTCCCATATGGGTACGAAGTGAGCCGACATGGTGAGTTGGTCAATGATCACCCAGATAGAATTGTGGCCCATGGACGTGCATGGTAACCCAATCACAAAGTCCATTGAGATACAATCCCATTTCCACTCTAGTACTTCAAGTGGCTAGACCAAGACTATTGGAACGTAATGCTCAGCCATCACTTACTAATAAGGGGGGCATCGTAAAATGAACTCTTCCACCACTTTCTTCATCCCTGGAAAATAGTACTTATATCAGAGGTCCTAGTACATCATCACCACACCATGATGTACCTCCAAAGGGGTTGTATATAACTACATCAATAAATAATCCTACCATTTCAACAGTACCATTGTGCTGCCTTTGAAATGACGATGTTCTATCCACCTATCGAAAATCCATATGGTGCCTATACTAAGGATAACAGAGCACGTAATGCCTCACAATCAACATACACAAGTTGTGCCTCCCTAACTCATTGTAAGAGTGGGGGAGTGGTAGTCATTGACTAAAGGTAAGATAGTCCATCATCATCAATATAGTATATTTCTATCTTGACAAACTGCTTTATCGCTTCACTTAGTAGTTGTAGGCCAGAGCTCCTCTTGAGTGAATCTGCGATCATGTTCCCCTTCTCAGAAGTGTAGACTTCCTCAATGTCATGGTCCTGGAAGTACTCAATCGACTGCTGATGTCTCAAGTTTGGGTCATTATGTGAGACGATATACATGTGACTCTTGTGGTTAGTGTAGATGGTAAATTACTCACCCATCATCTAGTGACAACACGTATTATTAGAAGAGACCACTGCTCCAAACTCGGTGTCATGGTTCGTGTAGTTCTTATAATGCTACCTAAACGACCATGAGTCGTAGGCATTCACTGCTTTGTCCTACATCAGGAAACAAAAATGCCTGGTTATGGATGCATCATAGAATATTACATACCCAATGCCCTCTTCTGGTAGCCTCAACAAGGGGGCACATGTCAATCTCCACCTTAACTCTTTGAAACTTTGCAGACACTTCTCCATCCACATGACGTGTTGTACCTTCTTTGTCAAAGCTGAAAAGTGTAATGATTCTCTGGAAAAGCTATGAATGAACCTCTGATAGTATCTAGTCATCCCCAAGAAACATCACACGTCAGTCACGCTTGTAGGTAGCACCCAAGCAAGAACTGTCATTATCATTGTCGGATTCACTAAAACTGGAGCATCAAAGATGTGTGTATCCTAGATAGTTGACCTTCATAATACAGAACTAGAACTTCGAGAGATTAATATAAATTGGGTTCTCTCATAGTGTGTCTAAGACTATCCGTAGGTGTGTAGCATGATCTTCCTCTGATGTCGAGTACACCAAGATGTCATCATTGAAGACCATCATGAAACGATCGATGTAAGGAATGAAGATCTTATTCATGAGTCCCATGAACACTACTGGGGAATTAGTCATGTAGAGAGGCATCACTGAAAACACATATTGTTCATACCAACATCTAATGTTTGTATTTGGTACACCCACATCCCGTACGAGAAGCTCCTGATACACACATTCGAGGTCTATCTTCGAGAACCACCTATCACCCTTTAGCTGATCGAAGAGGTCCTTAATCCTCAGTAGTGGATAATTGTTCTTCATGATCACTAGGTTCATGCACCATAAGTCCATTCATAACCTCAAGCTCCCTTATTCCTTATTGGAAAACAACATTGGGGCTTCCCATGGTGAAACATTGGGCCTCATGAATCCCTTATCCTACAAGTCATCCAACTGTACCCCCAATTCACGAAGCTTTGTGGGAGCCATCCAATATGTCTGTGTGGATATTGGTGTGGTCCTGGGGTATAGTTGGATGTCTAATTCTACCTCCCTATGAGGAGTTTTTCCCATAACATCCCAAGGAAAGACATCCTTATACTATTCCACCACTACAGGAATGTTTGGACTCCTCTCATCCCCTGCACTGAGGGGTGAGGCTATACAATTAGTGAGTGATTAGCTACACCCCCCCCCCAAGAAAGTTTATCCTGTAATGAAAAATTTCCCTTCCCACCAGTGAAGGAAAAACAAGTCCCATCCTCATGGGAAAACTATGCAATGCACCCAATACAGTCGATCTGACCATTGACTCTAGATAACCAGCCCAGATCCAAGATGAGGTTGTAAGTCCTCGATGCCACTACTATGAGATCTTATCAAAATCTATCTCCTCCTAGGGTAATCTATCACTGATGGTACCAGTGTGTAACCATAGAATCCCCCCACCCCTTAGGTGTCTCTAATCATAAGGATTGATCCTATAGCTCCACCAAAATCTCTGAGACCAGAATGAGGTCCATGGAAAGGAAAGAGTGACTGGAACTTTTCTCCATAAGAATTGCAGCTAAGGTGGAGAAGACACAGATCGTACCTCTAATCATATTTAGAGCACCATGGTTATAAGCCTCCATAGAATAAATCTGGCCTCACCCCTGTCCACCAGCACCCTTAGCTCATGTTGGACCACTTGGGGGTGGTAGTACTATCTTGAACCGTCACCCACCACCTACTACTAGGTTGGATCCCCATCCACGTGCTCCATCTTGAAGACCTCCTTGCATGAACCATTTATCTTCCTCGGTGGTCCCTAAACTGTATACTGATCATCTATGCAGTGGTTTGGGCAGTCACGAGCCATGTGCCACTTCCAACCACACGTGTAGAACAACCTTGCTCCCTAATTACTCCCTATGTTTTGGGATCCTGGCACTATTAACCCTGAGTCCTGGGGTTATCCTTTAAAATATCAAACCCACTTCATTCCACAAATCGGTTGCCTGCTACCCACTATTGAAGACTATTCTTCCTGATGTCTACTGGTGACTCAAGCTTTTGACGCCTACTCTTCCATGAAGCTCTCCATAATAAGGGCTTGCTCTAGCACTCCAAACATAGTGGGGATGATTAGAGAAATCATCAACACCCTGATCTCCCATTAGATTCCCTCCTCAATTGTCGGGGCCCTGAAGAAATGGCCTCACCCCATGTATGTATAGGGGGTTACCTCATCTTGAGTATGAATGGCTAGGCTCCACCATCTCCATGTTGAGCCCTTTAGAAGAATTACAGCTAAGATCGTCTTCTGGTAAAGTGGCATCCTCACTAAGTGGAAGACAAGCGTCACTGCCCCCATCCGGTCCATAGTGGCCTAAGGATCTTTCTCTCCCATGAATCTAGGAGGTATTTGTCTCTAGAACTCTAGAAATGTTTTGTGCTTGTGTGCATAATCTAACTGGAATTCCGGAAGTAACTTCTGATCAACGGGTGGTGGTAATGCAGGTGCACCACCTGGTGTGTCCATATCTAGTACTGGTCCCTAAACTAACACCTCATCACTAGAAGGAATGTCCTTATAGTCACACATTAGAATCCTAACTCACTGTCTACGTGGTGGAATCCTGACAAGATCAAGATATACCAGGGTCCGTAGATTATAACTGGTGGGCTTACTCTAATTCAAGAAAAATATGGGGAAACACTTAATTCCAATATGATGCATGCAACCGGTGTTTTTATGTAAAAATACATAAAGTAGTATTAAAGTTCTAGGTGTATGGATGAGTTGGTTTTTGCACCAACAATTGACTCCCTGAATCTGAATGTTGAACTCGAAAAATTTAACATTCTTTCCCAAAATCACGAAAATAGACTCTCGAACATTGAGGAAGAACCGAACACCAATGATACCACATTGTCATGACCCGTCCTGTCGGTCCCATTCCCTGAAATTCCTCAAGTACGACTCTCAATGGCCAGGGGTTGGTGACTACCACCGAAGGCTTCTATCTAAAAGTGGGTTGCATTTTCCTGTGTACTTGTAGACAAGAACACACTACCATGTCCCAAATATGGAAAGGTAAACATGTATTACAATAAACAACCTCTGAGTAAAAGTACAAACTTTAGGTCAAATGGGCCAAAATAAAAACCCAAAAATAGATGAACTAAAAACAAGAAAGTTCAAGGAAGCTCTGAAAAGTCAACCGCAGAAAACCCCACCTGATTGGTATGTGTAGATTAGGCATTGGAAGCCGTAGAAGTACGCCACGCCTACCTAGTTTCGCTTTGAACCACTAGGTCCTGGGCCACTAAGTCCCCCGTCATGGAAGTGGTCATCTGTACGAGACAAAACACGTGTGGGGAAAGCCTGTGCAGCCTTGGGTAAAAATATACTCCATACGAACCCCAAACCATCAAAGAAAGACCACAAATCAATCCACAATGTAAACAAAAAATAAAGGTAGCTCACACCAAGTAAAATCTAGAGTAAGGAAAGTATGATCATTAATCGTTTCACAGAACACCTTGGGCTGCTGGAGAACTCCTCCTGAATGAGTACAGTGGGGCTTCCGGGTCACATAGAGTAGCTGCAAACTAACCTTTGATTATTGTTCTACTCATCCATGATGAGTATCGTGGGTATACTGGGTCACACAGAGCCGCACCCCACCATGGGCATGTTGGGTCACACAGAGCTGCTTCCCACCATGGCCATAATGAGGTACTCCTGCTATCGAGTATAGTGGGTATTCCGAGTCACACAGAGCCACTGCACACAATGGGCCTTCTAGGTAACATAGAGCTTCTTCCCAGTACTACATTATATATTATCCACATAGTTTCTCTTATCAGTAGACTTCAGGTATCACACATTCACAGGGTTTCCACACATAGTACACTTGATTCCTGAAGAACCTCTCCTCAACCCATTCTTCATATTCCAAATTCCATGGAAACCTCCATATAGTATTCCAAAATATTTGCCTCATTGATAGGGTTCCAACGCTGTAAACAGCTCATCAATCGGAATCTCAGTTTTTGTGTTATTATTGTTTTTTTAAACAACGGTCCCTTGCATCAGACCCTGGTCCAACCCGTTGGGACGACATGACCAACCCAGCCAGGGGGCCACTAAAATGACCAAGGTACACTAACCTGACACAGATCCGTCCATGCATGGGTCTGACCCAGTCCGGCCCGCTGGAGTGGGTACGGTCTGTAGGGGTCGGTGCAGCCTGCTAGGGCGGTTCCGTCCTGCAGAGGCGGCCGATGCACTACCTTGTCCACCATAGGCTGACCGGCTCTTATCGGGATGTGTCATGGCTGGAAGCCACATCCTCCACCTACCATACGAGTCATCCAAGGGGCTACTTACTCAGCCGTAGTCGGTTGACCACAACCCTACCGCGTGTGATGTGGTGTGGTGTGGTGTCCACGATGCACCAACACGGCCTAATGGTCGTTTTCAATCACCGCCAGCCGCCGATATAGAGGTCGGAAGCTCCTCACGTATAGCAACGACCCATGCCGTCTGCGGGTACTACTTTCAGCCCGCTATAATGGTGCACCTTCGAGTTCTTCTACGGACCACTGAGTCCACTCTGGTGGTCCTTCCTTCACGTCGCTTGGGCCTACGGCCTTCGAGGAATATCGTGTTTAATCCGATGGCCTATAATCCTCATTTATGAAACTTCTATGATGGGGTCACAAATAACGAAAAAAATGCACAAGGTGGAGGGACTTGAGCCTTTTTCGTGTCAGCCCGCACCCTATATATTAGAGGTTTAGAAACATGGGATATATAATTGAAGTTCTATGAAAATTAATCAAATTTTCATGGCACAAAACCCCAAGAAAGGTGTCCTCCCACAAGAACGAGTGATCTGCAGATTAACATGTTCATGGGTTGATCCACATTTGTCATTTATAATAATGAATTTGGAAACAAAACCAATAAAAAACCCTAACTCAATGGGGTTCATCACTGAATTGGTCCGTCCGCAGGGTATTATGGTCTATGGGTGTTCTTCGCTTTTTCGTTGCATTCTTCGAGGTGTGTCGAAGTCAGTGGAGGTTCACCAGTGTTCATAATTCATTTTTGGAGAGAATTATTGCCATAGGTTCTTCAATGTAATTTCCACCAATTGAAACTCCTTTCTCTTACACGTTAAACCATTAAAAGAAAACATCTCACAATGTTTCTATTATGCTACTTGATAAAGTCGTTAAACTGTATCATTCTTGAAACAACATATCTATTACGCCATATTTAATGAATTATTATGATGCATGTTTATGAGACATTAATGAGCTTAATTTAACGAAACTCTTCTATGCTATGTTGTTGAACCACATAGTCTCGCTGCCACCACCCAACAGTTGGAAAAAAATTACCTTTTATGTTATTTTATTATTTCACACAATTTCTGAAAATTAACTTTTCTGGTCGACCCTTAATAGTCAAATTAGGCCCATTCTTGGTGAATATCGATGCACTAAAACCAACTGTGCCCTCGGAATTTTGATCCAGGGACCTTTTCAAAAGTAATAAAACCCCACTCACACATTTACATTAATTATCATAAAATATCAAAATTATATTATAGGCTCACCGGACGTTGAAATCAAGTTCTGTCAAACCATATGGTATCGAAATAATTCCATATAATTTAAAAAAATTACATAGAAATACCAGGAAATTAAATCCTTCAGATATCATGTTATTTTGTGTTTTAATTATAATTATTTCAACCAAGGTATTTAACTGGAATGTTATCAAGTTGTAAATAATTTCAAAACTCAATTTGTTTTCATTAAGTTATATTACTTTTTCAAATTCATTGGAATTATAATATTAAATTTTTAATGAATTTTGACTGTAAAATTTTTTATTTATACTTTTTAGGTGAATTTACATTTGAAACACATAATAAATTCATTGAATAATTCCCAAATTCAATGCTATGATCTTTGTTGGGGTTATTTGTCTCAAATTATATTTCTTTAAGACATATGTTTATGATATACACCCATATTCATCAGTGAGGTGTATATACTTACATATTGATATGTTATATCATGAATATCATTATTTAAATTATATTTAAATTTCTATTTGAAGTTATTATTTCATGGGATTAGGGTTGAAGAGTCACAAATTGGAAATGGATTTATGTTAAAATCTTCTATCCATAAATATTTTTTATGTTCATGGTTCCATCAGAGGGAATAAAATAATATTAATTTATTAAAACATATATCTTTTATTATATTCTTTGTAATGATTATGGATTACGTTTTTATTTTACATATCAAATATTAATCATTGAATAATTATTATTAAATTTTTCTATATGTGATATCAGTCCTGTAATTTATTTTTGATAGGGAATCGCTCCCTTCCATATCCAGCTTTTCAAAAATATTTTTAACAATATTATTTTCCAAAAATTTGTAATTTACTAAATATATTTTATAATTCATATTACCTTATTTTATTTAGTTTTAAACATGAAATTTTCAAAAGTTTTCCCAATAAATCACTTTTAAATTCCATTACAAAATTCTTGAAAGGAATGTTTTTTTAACATTTACAACAAGAATATATTTTACCACCATTATGTCAATTATTTTCCATATTATTTCATTTATATGTTTCCATGGTTATTTTTAAATAATCTTTTCACAATATTTTTTGAATTTCTATATTTTAAAATTGATTTTCAAATTGAAAATGTAATTTTCTTCAGAAATGTTTTAAGGACCTTTTAATGGTATTTCCATTTATCAAAGTCAAAAACCATGTGTGTTACTTACACTAAACTGGGAATATATTGTATTTATATCACCCTTATTCTTTTTCTAGATGGATTGTGATATTTTCGTGGAACATGTTTCATTTCCATGGGTTAATCAAGATATGAAATAAAAATAATTATTGATATGATTGAAAATAACAGATTATAAATATTTTATTCATGAATGATAATAGGAAATTATTGATGATAAAACTTATAGCATGATACACATTATACATAGGGTTGATCCCCATTAAACCTCATGGGTGAGCCTGATATAGAATATATGTTGGTTGTTCCTAGATTGATCTAGTTGAACCCGAGATTTATTATATGTTCGGTGCACCTAGATATAATCAAGTGACAATAATACATATTATATAATTGGTGTGCCCAGATATCACTCTAATGAATTGAGTAATTTTTATTATCTTTAAATTAAATAAGGAGGAAGTTACTATAGGTTTTCTCATATGAATTTTACTTAACATTTATTATTTCTGAAACAGGTTTAACATGGGATATGAAGAAAATGTTCAAATATACCCACATGTTTTCTTTATAATTTCTATAGGTTTTTAATGATTATGTTGATCAAGATTAAAATCACATAGATCTTGAATATTGATTCCTATGAATCTTTCCATTGACAAAGATTAATTCAATGTTTCAGGACTGATGATCCTAGTATTTATGGGTATGAATATTATTATGTTTTTCTCAAGCACATTTATCATGTCATAATACTATTATGATCCACCTATTTTCACTAAAAACAATGAATTGTTTTTTATTATTTTTACCCATATTATCATTTGAGATATCCCTTCTAATGTTTTATCTTCCTCGTGTTATTACGAATGATGTTAAATGAATTATGTCAAGAAGGGTTTTATATGGATGATGATGACATATTGTGAAATAAGAAAAGATGGGTATAAAGGTAAAGATAATATCTTGATGTTATGGTTATAATTTATGAAAGTTTTTTCTTAATTCTCTAAAACTCTAAATCTAAATGGTCCTTGGGTATGTAATCAATCAAATATTTTTTTGTTTTATGTTTTTAATGGTTAAAATTGCATAACATTCATCTGTATCATAGCCAAAACTGTAATGTTTTTGATTTTTGAACTAGATCCAGGAGAGTAGATTCTAGACTATTGTTATTAGTGTATAAAGATATTCCGTTATGAGCTATTTTTAAAAAAGAACTGATATAGTTATTATTTTTAATCCCAGTCTTTATTGTAGTGATAATGAAGGAACCAGATCATATTGAAATAGTAAATTTTTTAAAAAAATCATCAAATCAATAAAGAAACGAAAAACCTGATGTAATGATTCATAGATCACCCCTTATATAACATTAAAAATAGTTCAAGAAAAAATAAATATAAATCAAATTCAACATTTGATACATGATAACTCTATATGTTTCACTTGAATTCGATGTCCTGAATATGATTTTAAACATATGGTTCTGATGTAATTTCTAATGGTCCAAATGAGAAACCCTCTCTATGTATTCACACATGCACAAAAAATATCATGGATCATCAAAATTTCATATGTTAGGAAGTATAATCAAATCACATATGACATCCCTTGATCATATGAAGAATATCACTCATTATTTGAAGAGGTTGGTGGCATGGAGATCTCTATTTTCACTCTTGATTAATAATCATGAGAATGAATAATCTCACCCTCAATAGATAGTATCTAAATGTCAAGTAAAAAAATACTACAATGGTTTGACATGATAATGGTATTTATAATTTAGTTAAAATTAAATTAGTTTCTTAAAATGAACTTTCACATTATTTAATAACAATAAAAACCAATTTAACAATTTTAAATAATAATAATAACTATTATTTAAATGTTTCATATGTTCTATAATATCATTAAATAAATATTTTCTTATTTAAATGATTTTTTTCATCAACCAAATCATTAAACATGATTCATTACCTCCGATAAAAATTAAAAAAACTTTAAATAATAACTATTTTTTTCATAAATTAAATATTACATTAACAATATGTTTGAATAAAATTAATTTATTAATAAAATCATTAAAATATATGTAAATAATATTATGGTAATTGAAATATATATTTATTTGTGAGCTTTTCGATACACTTAATTTGTGACTAATGCACACTTATCATATTATGTGAAAAATAGATAATTAATTTTGAGTGAATTTAGTAGTAGTGGTAACCTGGGATTTCTCTAGAGAGTAGTGCTCAATATATAGTTTTCACTAATGAGAAAATCAATAATTAATTTTTTATTTCAAGGAAAATAAAGAAACAGAATATGGATTAACAATTGTATTATGATCCTAGTCATCAGGTCATGTTTAGATTCCCAATTTTAATACTATCGTAGTCTTATCAAATAGATCTATTTTTATTATTAATTGATAAATGAGAGATCCACAATATCATTCCATATTCACCCATGATTTAATGATAAAGGTAATTTTAGGATAATTTTTTATTTGGTATGTAATTATTTCAATCTTTTAATGACATAGTGAATCACCATCAATTCACTTAGGCAATAAAAAATCAAGTATTGTGATTCCCATATAAACTAAGTATAATCACTACCACTTACTAATTTGGAAGAAATATATAAAAACTAACTACTTATCCACAGATCATTTAATAAATCTGATCTAAAACAAATTATTTGGAGATGATGGATCCTGGGCTAAGGAAATAAATAATAAGAAAAAATTGATTTAGAAACAACAATATTCAAGTTTAAATATTCAAAAAAACATTGAAATAAATTATCAATAAAGAAAAATTATTATTTTCATTGAAATATCATAGACTCAAGCATCACAAGTGGATCTCCAAACCTTCCCAAATCACCCAAAATTTATACGCCTCTATTCATGATGAATCAGAGTTTGGACGTGTATATAACATATTAAAAATATATAAAATAAAAATGAATTTATAGAAATATAGGGTAGTGGGTTTATCTTCTCCAGATGATTCCTCCTTGATACTCTTCTACATTAATTTAAAATGAAGCCTATATTTATTTATCATCAAAAATATTCATCCTTTAAAACTTTTCATATTTAAATTCAAATCATTCTTCATAGTCAGACATCCGTATTTTTTTATTGAATATTTTGGAAAATCATAAAATCATCAGGACTTGTCGGTTTAAAAATATTTACACATAATTTCATGGAATCAAACGATATATTCTCTAAATAATTTAAAATTTCTCATGAATTCAGTTCATATGCCTTTTCCATGTGCCACTGATCTAAAGCATAGTAATTATTACTTGTATTTTCACATTTCAAAATTTCCTTATGAAACGTTTTACTTAACTCACATGCATAGATTAAATTAAAATATTCTTGAGATTATTGTGGAATTGAACTCATGTATTTCATTTATAAAAACTGATCAAAATAGTGTTTCATCATTATGACATACCCCCTTTTTATTTTTTCGTGATAATAAACATGCACACACTATGTCTTCACTCAAGATCTTCACATTTATGACTTGATGTCCTAATATCTTCTTTATTATAATACACATCATTAATTCATAATCCTTAAAAATTAGATCCAAAATATAATTATGTTCTATTTGATTCTAAATTGATAATCCAATTGTTTTTATTGGAATCCACCTCGTTCAATCATTGTAACAAAAATTCAATTTAGGATTCATCAATATTGTAAGCTAACTGAGCCATCCTAAGGTCGAACATGGTTTAGTACTTCGACTATAAAGTATTTTGAGGACAAGTTTTCATCTAAATTAGTTATTCAAATAACTCCATCATTGAATTTTTTTCCTGGTGACCTTGAGTTTTATAGGAAACCATGGACTAATTCTTTTGCATGGATCCACAGTTTAAAAGATCGTGGTTAGATGGGTGAAATAGAATATAGGTAGTAACTCGGTGGCTTCATGGTTGAAAAACAATTGTTATTAAATGTTGATGTGTCATAGTAATATATAAATGGTCTTGGGAGATAGTAGTATGTGACATAAGCTAGAAACAGATAAAGGCTAACGAAAAACCACTTAACTAAGGTAAGATAATAGTATCATACCAGTCGTAGAAATAATTGGATGTAAATTATACCAGTGGAGTAGCAGTATAAATTCAAATGTGGAAGGGAAGTGGTAGTTGGGTGATAGTTGGAGAGTGATGGTACCTAGAGAAAGATTTATGACTAAATTTTTGTGGACTGATGGTATTAGACCGATGGTAGAAATCTGATGGTAGTATGAAAATGATAAAAGATTTTTTATAGTACATTTTATTTGTAACGCTTTATTCATGCTTCTAAGAATATTCTATAGTGATTTAAATCATCATCAATGATCATTGATGGTAGACCGAGCTCAAAATTTTAAATCCATACATGGTTTTTTGTGAATCAGTGGTGGTCAAGTTACATCAGATGGTGGATAGTAGAATAAGTTCTTATCTGAGTTGGGGATCTCATGTCTAAGCATGAGATGTCATTTTTTTCTAAGAGCATAGTGACTGCTCAATTGGAGTCTCTCATTGGAGGGAGGCATGGGATGGAAGTTCCTTATCCTACATAATGATACATCCTTGAATTAGAATCCTTCTTTAGGGATGGACTCTAGGTAAATTTTAGTCACACCTTATAAACCTCTACCAACACGCAATGGCTCAACGGGCCTTTTCCTACCCTATGTTTTTACCCATACACATACTATGTAAACTATACAATCTTATGGAATATTTATCCTATAGGCTTCTTCTTTCTTGGCTTGGTTCCTTCTTTAGGTACTGTAGAATATTTCCAAATTTTTTCCAAAATAAAAAAAGAAACATTACTTAAATATTTTCAATGGAATATATTATTTTCATATAAATGGACTTAAAAATTTGTTTCTCTTCTTCTATTTTTAAAAATTTATTTAAAAAAATCACCCAAAAAATATATATTCAATGAATTATTTGGTTATAAAGAAACTAAAAAACATTAAATTTTAAAAAAATTCATGAAAAATAATGACATAATATACAACACATTTGAACTCTTTATTTTTCTCAAGCTTTGAACCTCAACAATAATTTTCTAAGGGAACCAATTATTTAACTATTCAAATATCAATGTAAAAAAATCAAATTATTATCAATGATGAAATAAATCATTAAATATTTACATATAAAATTAATAAAACATCACAATTTCAAAAGAAACCAATCTTTCCAAGTATCATCTCTTTCCCTATGGAATTTTATGTGCCTTATCCTTCCTTCCACTTAATATTATCAATTAATTATTATTAAATATTATAATTTGTTAATTAACTCACAATGAATTTTTATCTCTCATCACTCATGGTAAGTATTTGGGAAGAGTTAATATTACACCATGAATTCATTCCCCTTTCCATAATCTTATAACAGACCACATCCTCCACTCCATAGAGACAGAAATTACTAATAATGATGAGGTATTTCCATAATGTTCTAATGACTCTATGGATTTAGACTAGTTTGTAATTATGTTTAAAACATTAAGTCTCAAGGAGGAGTTTTTTCTCTAAAGAATAATTCAAGATGTCAAAAATAATGCTCAATTAGTATCTTCCTTTTCTAGGTGACTACTCCCACTAACCCAAAAGTAAATGTAATGGTCAAGATGCAATGAATATAATGAATGGTGTAAACCTTCCTAATTTTTTTACCTTTTCACCCCATATTTATTTTTAAACTATTTTTTATTTATTTTTTATCAAATCGTATTCTTTGAACTAATCTCATATATACTATATAACCTTGCATGATAAGAATCATCCATCTGGTAATGGTGATTCATTATTCTCCCTAGTCGCATCCTATTTATTCATTTATTCATATAGGGGTAGCAATAGAATACAATAAATGAATGATATGTTTCTTTCCAAATAACCAATTGAGAACCCATACCCTTATTAGTTTTAATTTAATTCATCCCTTCCACCATGAATTCCCTCACCCCGACAATTCAATATTGAAATATCAGGAAATATATATAAATTATAATAGGTAAAGAAAATATTTTATTGTAATTTGGTTCATTCCTAAAAATATCATTAATATATTTTATTGTATTAAAAAGAAATAATGTAAAATTTGGTCTCAAGTATGAGTCATAAATCAATATATAATACATTAACCATATTAAATGTGAATTTGTAAAATCATAGGTATAAAAATATACAAACATGTTCTAGTTGGTTCCATTTTCCATGTTCACTTAAGAAATACTCTCAAGATAAAATGGGAAAAAATAAATCTACAAGCACTCTCTATAATGTAACTTAAATTTCTGGAAAATCACTCACATCATTCAATAATAATGACAAATAAATCACTATAAATTTTAGAAATTCAATATGTGAAATATGGTAGGTTAATTTCATCTATTTTAATGAAAATATTCCCTCAAATCATTACTCGTCCAATTAATATCCTATAATTATATTTAATCATTAAAGTCATTAAAGTCATTAATTTATCCCTTCAATTTTTATAAACATAGAAATCAATTACATGGAATTATAGGATTTATAACAAATATCATATGACACTTATATTATTCAAGTAAATAATAAATTCTATGTGTTGGCATAAAATTCTCTTTTAAAGATAAAAACATATTTTCCAACAAAAAATTTGGATGTTAAAAACATAATTAATTTTAAAGTGAAATAACCTTTCTATAATAATCTATTTATCTTTGTTACTCCTATAATAAAATATGTTGTAATTCCATGTACATTCATTAAAAATTCTATAAAAAGAAAAAATATCATAAAAGATTCTATAAAATTTCATTAAAAGTAGAAATATAAAAGGTATGAGTGGATATACCTAAATTCATAAATCCTAATAAATAATAAAAACTCATGTTTACACCAAAAATAACTTATATTTAACATCGTTTTCTAAATTCATGAGCAGTTATCAATAGACATGTTGAAGAAGTTTGAGCACCTGCTATATTTCTTCGAGTGAATTTCCATTTTTATTTTTCAGTCAACGACCGTTGACAACAAATATGCTTCCTCCGCCTTATTTCTTAATATTTACATCATCAAAAGAAAATAAATTAGTGACTATAAATATATCTTCCCACCTAGAATAATGTTTAACTAGAATTATAATTCTTCTGGAATTATGGTTCAAGAATTGGTCTCCTGGATGGAGTATTTCTCATTGGATAATCTTATCATTATCCCTCAATTTATTTATTGTAAATTATATAATTTTCAAAATCCACACATGAAACTTCTTACACAAATTTTAATTTTAATTTCATCTCTTTATCAAAACTTTTTATTCATGATTCATCTTCTTTACATACCAATAGTCTTGGTGTTCCAACCTCATTGGTTGGTGAACCATTTTTTTATAAATCAATCTGTAGGGTATCATTCATTTGGATATTATGCAGGATTTCTTGTAAGTCCAAAAGGTGTTTTCGAAATTTTTTCTCTTATACTTTCTATAGAATTTAACCATTTTCCCTAATATACCATTAATTTTAATTTTGGATAATTCAATTTGTCCATTAATTTATGGATGTTTGGGTATATATGTCTTATTATGTACTGCATGCTTCCTCAGTAGAGCCTCTATTATCCTATTAAAAAGTGAGTCCATTGGTTATTGATGATGTCTCTTGGCACTCAAAATCTACAAAAAATATTGGAAAGGAAAAAATCACACAAAACATTGGTGTCATCCGTTTTTTTGGATTTAGATTCCCCACATTTTGAGAGATAATCAATATAAAGAAGAATATAACATTTTACAAATGACATGGTAATGTGTCTCATAAAATAAATTACACTAACTTCAAAAATTTCAAAAAACATTATGGGTTCTTTAGGAAAATAGTTTTTTAAATTATTTCTAATAAATTAACATTTTCACACTTGTTGTAATATTTTTGTGTTTCCCTGAACAATGTGGGAAAATAAATACCATATTCTAACCCATTTATTACAATTAGTTTTGGTCTAAATAGGCCTCAATATGATAGTGTGTAAAAAAATTCAAAAATTGATTCAATTTCCATTCTAGGAAAATATATTATTATTACATTATCATTTAAAAGCTTTTAAAGGATTAGATCCTCATAAAAATAAAACCTTGATTCAAATTTATGTTTGTTTTTTATTAGGTTTAATATGGGATAGTACTTGAGAAGTCAAAAAATATTTAAATATATCAACATACAATGGTACATCACCAACCGTTATGTAGATTTTTTTCTCCCAGTATATGGTCATTTAATGGGTTCTAATATGGAATTTATACTTTAACCATATTGGGAAGCCTATTTAATTGATCATGCACCTAGTTTTAAACTCCAATAATATCATTAATTTCTAGTTTTAACTCTTATAAAACTATAATACATCTAAAAAAATATTTTCCTCATCTTCCTTGTTCATTAAGTACCTGATATTTGTTTGGTTAGAAAATATAGTAAGATTAGTTCAACGCAAATAAGATCTGAATTTATCTAATTCAAACATATCTATAATTAAATCCTTTCATTGAAAGTGTTTTTGACTAAGTAATATCCAGTATTCATGAAACATAATTATTACTTATTATCAGCCCTCAATTATTTATAAGATATATTACCCCATAGCTTGGTTCGAGTCATCACAAAGTAGTTCTAATGGATTCTCTCAATTTGATGGGGGCATTATTAGTGTGGTAATCATTGTTCAATAAAAGTCATCAAATGATTCACTAAATTCATCATTAAAATAAAAATCATATTATTTTATATGTTACTTGAAAGGAGGGATAGAAATATTATTAATTCCCTCAATAAATATTATCTAGAATCTTTCATGGCCAAAAAATATTTAATGTTTTTAATGAAAATTGAATAGGGAAAATTATTGATCACCTTATATTTATATATATCTATCATAATTCCTTTTTTTTGAAATAATGTTTCCTATGACTATTCCTTTATCAACCATGAAATGAGAAATTTTAAAATTCAAAAAAAATTACATTTCAATGCATTTCTTCATTTGATTTTCCATTTTCCCAAATAAGGGAAAATGAATTATCTAAGATATTAAATTCATCCAAGAATACATATAAGTAGTCATCAATGTGATTTAAAAAGATATCTACCATGAACTATTTAAATTTAACCAAGGAAGTTTATAACCCAAAAGGATTCCTTTTATAGGTAATGGTGAAAAAGGGTCATGTTAAGGTTGATTATATTTGTCTTCTAGAGTAATTGGTACCTAAAAATTTAATGGAATATTATCCAAAAAAGTGTTCTTCTTGAAAACCTTTTTAGATTTTGGTCAATGAATGTAATTTTAATGTGATATTTATTATTGAATTGGTTCATATTTCTATAATAAATGCACAATATTTATGTAATTTGAACTCTCATGGGATTCAATTCATTTTGATCATTCATTACAAAGTCCTAATTAGTTTTCTTGGAAACTATATTGATAGGTTTTACCTATTATGTGTCAAAAAAATGATAAAGGATATTTGTTTATAACAATTCTCTATTTCCACATTCACTACCTTCAAGATGGTCGGATTTAGTTCCATTTTATGTTTACTAAAAGGCATAAAATCTCCATATACCAAAAATATGTGTGTTTAGGTTTTGGGGAATATTCTAGGGATTTCAACTATGCCCCAACCTATGGATTGGACATTTATTTTTAGATGTTCGATCAAGGTTTTCTTAAATATTCTATAAAAGTAATTTTCCATGATAATATGATATTTATACCCTTTCATAAGTTTCAAATATTTTAAATCAATGGGGAGAAGTTATAATTTTTTATTTGGGGGTTTTTCAAGAGATGAAATAAAATTGACGTTCCCCATTTCTAAGCAGTTAATTTAATAAACATGTGGAGCATTATCAACTTATTTACCATTAACTAAATAATAATATTCATTAGAGAACTCTGATTTTTCCTATTCTTATTATTTGGAAATCAAATTTCGAAATTTTTTATAGACACATATTCTGTGGTATATTCAATAGAATATTGTTCAACTATGGATATGAATTCACGAAACATACTAGGATATTTAATGGGTTCGGTACCTACATCACTGGAGTGTGAAAATAGTTATTGATTTCTGAAATGGTACCTATTGGATTGAATAATATTAAAGGGTGCATTTATTTCTCTAAGATCCTTAATAATGGTTCCTTTATGAACATTGATTTATATTTTGGACATCATTGAGAAATGGACTTCCCAAAATAATTTTTGAGTATCCCAATGATTTATCTTCCACTAAGGTAAAAGAATATAAGATGGTTGGGAATATAAAAACATTAACTCCTACTATAAAATTCTCTAAATATTTAGTTAGAAAAACACTGCATCTGTCTGGGATTTATTCTACTAGTCTGGTGGGATTAAGGGCTCCCATATGAAAATATGAAAACAAAGATTGATTCATAACATTTTTGAGAATCCTAAATCATATAATGTATTGATAAAATTTAAAGATCCAATTTCACAATGAATAGATAATGTCCCTAGATATTGACATTTTTTTGGTTACTATTGGTGTGATAAGTTTTGAAACACATCTTCTAAAAATAATCCTCTCATTCAAATCATCAATAGTATTTTTATTTCAAATTTACATGATGAATTTGGGATATTTTAGAATATTTATTAAGTGGTTTAATATGAACTATATTTTTTTCAACAATATATAATGTTTCCATAATATCACATTAAATATCTTCTTCTTCAATATTCTATGTCTAGGTCATTCTGGAGGGTAATGGTAAGGGAACTTCTTTCTTCTCATTTTTTTGAATTTTCATTAGTGTCCCTTTTATTTATCTCATATAATTTATATACCTCAATTTATATTCCTTATTATTTTCTTTCACTTATGGGTTTCATTTTTTGAGAAATATATATTGAGTTTCCAACAGTTATTTCATCATCTAATGGTTGATATTTCATAGGTTCATGTGGTTCAATCTCCTAGAAACATATTTTTATTTTAAATATTAAATTATATATTGGATATGGGAATATTTGGACTAGAAAGTTTTCTATAATTTTAGTAATTATTTCTTATGAATTTAATAATTGTCATAAAAAATACATCAATGTCTCTTATAACCCCTAAAACTATGTCTATATATAACTATGTATAGTTGTGGGGGACTTGGAGAGGGATACTTATAATGCTTTTGATGAAAATTTGTTGGTTGATAAGATTGTTGCTGGTAGGGATATTTGTAGGGTTGTTCAAAATAAGTTGGATTATGGAATTTTAGTTGGTATCAGGGTTAATATGGGTATTAGTTCTAATATATGTTTTTATATTAACTATTTTGTGTTCAAAATAGTAGTCTCTCTTGTGAATTTTATTTCTAATATTTCTTTTGTTTGAATTTCCTTGATTTGAAATCTACCACACAAATATACATCCCCAGCACATCAACACACTGATCAACGAAATGATTATGTTAAGAGAACAAACAACATACCTGAGGTTGATATTGTTTTCCACTCACTTGTTTCACAACGATATGTCTCACTAATATTATTAGGTATTCATGTATAATTTCTTTAAAATGTTATGAATTATAATTTTTCCTTATGAATACCTATATTACCCATAACACTTGTATCAAATGGTTGGGAATTCTATACAATATTCTCAATTAGGATTCTATATTACATTAGTGAATTTTCAATCAAATATCATTCGAATGAGGAATCCAAAATAATTAAATCATATCCAATAAGCAATAAAATAAGAATATATGGAAATAATTTTCTTCAATATCATTATGTGGTAAACTAGAACACAACTTATTTAATCTCTCACAGTACTTGTAGATAATTTCATCAGAATCTGGTGAGATAACATAAAACTCATTCCATATCATTATCCTTCTAGATGTTAGGGAAAATATTTTAAAAAATTATCCTTGTAGGTCATCCAAGTCATGAATCTTCCTTGGTATTAGACTCTAAAACCATTCTTTGGAATAAAATTTAAGAGAAAAGGGTAACGCCCTCCACATGACTAGTTCTTCAGCTACTCCTCAAGGATTGAAACATAAAAATGCATTAGTGAATTGTTATATGTGTTTTTTGGACCTTCTCTAAAAAGACTATGAAATTTTGGTAATAAATATTTCATTTTAATTAAACAATCAAAATTATTTCATATTTATAGTATTGTGAAATGTTTTTTTATAGAAATGTTTGTTGAACACATGTCCAAATTAATAACGAAGACTGTAGAATCAATATAAATAATTAAAGATTCACTTGAGACTATAAGATTTAATTCCTCAAAATTTAAAACAAAATAAATATTCCAATGTATATTTAGTAATGAAATTTCTATTTTTCTATTAAAAGGAAATATATGTTCATTAGAATTTGTAGTCATACAATTTATAAAGGTAAATTGGAATAGCCTCCTAGGAAATGGTGACATGTTTTGTCTAAAACCATTCATAGGGAGTAGAAAAGGCTAATTAATTTCCTTTGGAATATATTAGTAGTGAAAAACTTGGTTTTATCGAGATAGGAATTATCTAAATATAGTAGTCATGGGTGAAAAAATAAATGATATTGTTTTTATTTCAAGGACAATGAAACAATACATACAAATAATATTTAGAGAAAATTGATCTGGTCATATTTAGATTCCTAATTGTAATATTTTCATGGTCTTCTAAAATATATCATTTTTTCTTTATTAATTGATAATTTCAATATTCTGAAATGGAGTCCCCTCTTCACCCTTGATTGAATGATTATAGTTAAACTAGCATATAATTTTTTTTTCATCGGTCTACCCTCTATCCAATGTGTGAGAGTCATATTAAATCACACTCAATTAACTTAAGTAATAATCAATCTGTTATTTTCATTCCTGTGTAATCCATGTATAATGACTCTAAACTTTTCATGTGTTAGAAATTGTTAAAAACTCACTACATTTCCCCATATGATTTGATTTATATGATCCAAAACCAAGTAGTTGTAGATGATGGACCCTTAACCAAGGAAATAAATAAAATGATAGAATAAATTTAAATATAGTCATATTCAAGATTAAATGTGAAACTAAATATTGATATCAATTATCAATAAAAATAAAACACCCTTTTCATTGAAAGTTCATATACTCAATAATCACAAATAGTTCTCCATCCCCACCCAAATCACTGATATGTTGTACCCCTCCATTAAAGATTAAAAATATATTGGATAATTATATGCTATATTAAAAAATCATAGAAAAATTATGAAATATAAATCTATAGAAATGGGATCAACTTTTCCATCAAAATATTCTACGGTCCTATCCTTTTTAATTAGAATGAATTGCGCCTTTAATTATAGTCTCCAAATACCCTTATTAAATTTTTAAATATTAATATTCAAATTGAGATTCATTGAAAGAAATACATAATTACATTTTGAAGATTTTGAGAGATATGGAAATCGTCATGACACATAGATTTAAATATATTAACACATTAAAGAATGGAATTATGAAATATCTTATAGGGATGATTTTAATTCAGATTTGTATGTAGGTCAATTGACTTCTCCATAAACAGCATGATCAGAATCATGGTAATTATTTCTTATTTGTTTATTTCCATGTTTGGAAAATTCCTTATATAAATTTTGTCTTACCTTTAATGTATTTCCTCATTTAAAATATTTATGAGATTTCTACGATGTGGAACTCAGGAATAACCTTTATAAAAATTGAGAAACTCATGTTTTTAATATTTTAACATACCCATTTTTATTTATACATGATTGCTATCATGTACACATATTTTATTTTCCCAGATTCTTTAAACGTCTAACCTAAGATCCGAGTATCTGCTTTATAACAGTAAAATTCATTATTTCATGAGGCTTTAGCTTTGGTACAAAAATATCATCATCTTATATTTGATATCGGTTTGAACTTCCAATAGTTTTGATTGTCCTAGGGCTCATTTGGTCATTAAAATAATAATTTGAGTGTGAATTATTCTGTTTTTCAAGATGACTAATTAAAACTTGAATCAAAACTAGTTTATTTCATTCACATCAAATATCTCATGAGGTTAAGTTATTATGTCCATTGAGTATTTGAAAAATATAGCTAAGAAATATTAACTTTTGTTGAAATTTGGTTTTACATACTTCTATATACTAATTCTTGGGTATGGATACATCATGGGAAAGATCATGGATAGATGGGAGTAAAAGGATAGAGGAAGGAGCTCAGTGGCTTCATGGGGGAAAACCCCATGTTAGTAGATCCTTATGTGGCCTTATTGTAGGGAAACAATGGAGAGAAATATAAAGAGGTGATACAAGTATCACTCCATAGAATCGTGATGGGTTTATCAGACAACCGATATCATGAAATAAATGGTAGTATTGGTATAGAATTAGTGGTAGAAAGAAAATGGTATTAGAGCATTAGTAGTAGGGTGATTGTAGAAGAGATGCCATATCAAGAAATGGGAGTAGGACTAAACAATTTCAAGATGTTAATATCATACTCCTTGTAGAAATATTATAATAGTATGGCACTGATAGGAGATCTTTCTTATGCCTTTTTCTTCATAAACCATCATTTTAGCTTTAGGAAATCATTTATGGTGATTTCAGTCCTCACCAGTGATCAATGGTTGTGGGTCAAGCATGAAAGGTGGAGTCTATATAGGTTTCCAATGTGAATTAGTGGTGTTTTGGGGACTTCATATCACTGTGGACAATGGTAGTTCATGTCTATGTAGGGGGCTGGGAATCCAAGCATGAGAGTCTGTCACTTTTCACTAAGTGCAGCGTGCCTTATTTAATGTATTACCACTTTAGAGATAGGCTTAGAAGGGAAATATATTATCATAATTAATGTTCCATCATAGACTCAAAATCTTGTTTTGGGTATGGGATCATGGCACACTCAATCCTTCTATACAGATACGTTCTGACACTCTTGGTCCTATCAAGCCTTGTACCACCCTATCTGAACACTCCTTGTGCATACTATGAAATGTATATACTCTTCTCCTAGGTTATCATGTGTGGTTTCCTTTAAGATTTCTTTCATCTTCCATCAATAATTGTACAAAATTTCCAAAATTTTGATCCTAAGTAAATAAATTGTTAAATTATATTAAATGGAACATGATTTTTTCATAAGTGAGAATGGACATTTTTTTTAATTTTATTCTCATTTTCGAAGTTATTTTAAAATTAAAATTACCCACCAAATATATGGTCAATTTTGGGCATAAAATTATTAAGATAAATTAAAATTACAAAGTAATATTGAAAAATAATGAAATCAATGAACTTATACATTCATTTCATAATGTTAGTAAGTCAAACCCATCAACCAATAAAAATATCTAGAAATATACAATGTCCTCGCAGAGAAAAGAATAAGTCAAACTGAAAAAATGATGACCTTCCTCATTATTTAGTATAATATCTTTGTAATACATTATCTCAGTGATGTATATATTTTTCTTCATCATTACTATTTGATCCATCATTATTTGTATTCTTAAAAAAAATTCTCTAAACTACCATAGAATTTGACACATTGCAGATACTTCCATTTAAATCAAAGGTACAATGATATCTTCTTCAAAATGTTGTAAGGGACACATATTATCTTTACCATTAAATTAATTACATAATAATATTGATGTATGAAAATGATCCATGATTAAATTTTCCATGGTTTTTATCACGCATTGAGGTATATGAATCATAGAACACCTAAAAAATTATCTCAATTCTATAGACCAATATATATGAAAATTGATAAGAACAATCACTGACACCCCTTACTTGTGGTGTTTGTATAGGTGGGTCTAACATCATATCATCCCTTATTATATATCTCCATTTTAAACATTGTAATAATTACTATAAAGGGGTATGGGCTTCTAATACATGATATTGAAACGTAAAACATGTCCCAACAATATGATTTATTTAGACCATAAGGAATATCTTTCCAAATACCTTGATTAAAGAAATAGATTCTCATTATAGTGGTGTACTATAATATCCTATTTATATGATTTTTTCTATAAGTAAATTAACACATAAAGGTATGGATAAGTAAAATACAATATGTGATAATACCTGAATTAAACAAATACATAATTTGGTGATTAAAAATACAATATTTAGTTGATTATTTAGAACTAAGTACAATAGTCTCCCTCCTAAACAATATTGAACTACTAAAAACTGTTAACCCTAAGACACACATTGTAATAATTATTATACATGGGTATGTATATTTTCAATGGTTCAACCCATATTCAATTGTTTCTACTCTATTCACTTTTACATCACCTCCTAGAGTAATATAGCTCAAGTGATGATATCCCCATGGATATTCATTTTGGATTTCTTTCATAATCTTTAAGTCTTGGCCAGTACCACTACTATAATATTCTTAAAATATTAATTAGCATAATATTTCAATTGTTCATTATAATTCCAAAAAACTAGAACAAATTTTTTCATATTTTTATTGCTTATTTACATGCAATAAAGGTCACCATATTCTCTCTATTGGTAAATCTGGAAACCACTAACTTCAATGAGATTATCTTACTCATTTCCTTAGCCTGACTAGGATACTATATCAAAATTATATGTGTTAAGCATAGTTTTTCATATTGATTATTTGTGTTCCTTCTTCCCCATGTACCAATAATTTATCCATTGAAATTTCTTATATATAATTAGATAGTTATTTGGGATTCAATGAGTTGGTCTCTTGGATTTAGTTAATATTTTATTACCATGATTTATGATTAATAATTATAAAATAACATTAAATATCATGTAATATGTAATCAATCGAATTGATTATGTAAATGGAGTTTAAATAACCATTATAAATCCCTCGGGTATCTTATACATATCATCTTGGCGATACATATTCCATGCGACATTATGTAATAAAATCCTCTTTAATTATTCCAAAAGTTATTCTATAATACATAGTCAATATAAATAATATAACATGGTATAATTAATCCCATAGATCAATATTAGTATATCTTATTCCCTTAAACTTGGTAACTTCTATAATTCATTCACTGGTGAAATGATTTTCCAACTTATTCTTAACTAATTTAAACACTATTGTATTTTTTCGTATGTAACTATAATATATAACATAAAATTATATGGAACCCTAACAAACTATTTTAGTCAAATGGTAAAATAATAATCCCCTGATTTAATGTCGGATTAAATCAATTAATAGATCCTTGTCAAATTTTTATCACGTTTACTACAACAGGAACTCGAATTCTGAAGGACTACCATCTCTATTGGTTAAAATTATTCCACATAGTCATCACATTAACTAATCATAAACTATAAAAAATTACTCTATATATATACCTAATATCATTCTAATACATGTCTATATATATCTTGAATATAAATTTGGAACTTCAATGATTTACATAAACTTGTGATATTACCTATTATAAAATTGATATTTTTACATTTAATCCATTTTCTAAATTCATATATAAATGATAATTCACAGGTAAAAAAATTATTTACCCTGTTATCCTTTTCACATCAGTTATTTATAACTGATGTGAGAAATACATGTATTTTTTATTAGACTAGTTATTATATAACATATGTTATAAAGTTCTTTTTAATGATAGTTATAAAAAAACTTCCTAAAATAGAAAAATAAATTGATTTATTGGGTGTGTTATTATATAACCGATGTGAAAAAAATTCACATTGGTTTAATAATAACATATTTGAAACAAAAAAAATCAATTCTCTACCATATTTGATATTATATAAGTTATTTCATATATGACTTGAAGTTATATGAATCTTCAATTTAAATAATTTGTGTTTTATTCAATATCATGAAAGAAGACTCATTTATCTCATATAGAAGCCGAAACCCTAATTACATTGATCTGATGGACTCCAATCTTTGATTTCCATATTCATTAATCCTCATATTTTGTCAGCCTCATTTTTGCACAATCAATATTCTCATCACCTCAAGTAATCCATGCTTACTGATATTCTCTTTTAGTGTTTCAACGGAGCAGTGCCCTAACACTCATTTTTTAGATTCTGTGGAATCAAATATCATATTAATATCTTCATAAGCCCTCAGGTTTCAATGACCTCATCGTTTCACATTCTAATATATATTCTCACCTCAAATCCAATATTACCATTTACACATACCATAGTTATCCATTTATTTAACTGAAAAGGTGGGTGGATAAAAAAATTTCATGATACTCCATGATAAATCACAAACTTACATATTATATCTTACTATTTCTGTGTTTATACAATATATAAAGAGGTTTTCAATGAATTGTATAAAAAGGATATTGTACCTAATGACATTTTAAATTTCTACGTTGAAACTATAAATTTCTCTTATATATATGATGGTTGTGAATCATTCATTTTTTATGCATAAAAAACCATATATATAGATAAATTTCAATTAGTGTTATAAATTTGTTAGTGAATTAGTATTCATAAAATTTAATATAAACATACATTTCAATTTGCATACAGTTCAATATACTGTATCATATAAGTAGTGTTTATGAATATCAGAACATTTCTTGTGAAATCATTTTTCTCCCCATAAAATTGTATTTTTATTTTATCAAATGATGTAGATTCAAATGTTTAAAATGTAGATTATTATTATGTTACACTAAAATAATACATGTTTTCATAGAATACGAATTATTTAATATTATTTTCAAATTTTCATAATATACTAGTCATAAAAAATATATTATATTAATTATATGTGTGTGTGTTTGTGCTGTATTAAAAATTCATCATTTTTTGTTTTAAAATAAGATTATATTATAGTATGAATTAATTTTTATTCTGTTAATTGTAGGTTTTTTCATGAAAAAAATGCTAAAATTTTCATAATAAAAATTAAAATTAAAATATGAAATTTGTATATTAGCTCGATTCTGATCAATACTATTCAATTTCAAGTTTCATTAAATTTTATTAATAAGAAATTGAAAAATGTGACAAATGTATAACCATATATTCTTTTGTAAATTAATTCAATGCATTTATTTTTATGATTTATCAATATTATTTAATCATATATTCCCTTATTTTATAGAATTTATAATTATAATTTTCAGTATATTTTTTTAAATTTCAAAAAAAAATTACTTTAAAATAATGATGGCTTTGATATATATTTAATTTATTTTATATTTTATTGTTCTATAATCAGTCCAATTAACATTAAATTTCATATCTAATGTTATTAAATTTATGAACATTATATTCACTATTAATGAAAATCATAGAAACATTTTACGGATGAATTAGGCCACAAGTGTGTCTTCTTGATTATAATTTAAATATTATATAATTTCCCTAAATTAATAAATTTTATCACTGCTATATTTGTTTTTGAAAAGATGATTATTTTTTTATTTTTTTATTATTTATAGATAATAAATAGTCTAATTTAGATTACTTAACATTGAATAGGTAATGATTATGAGGAAGGTGTTGATGCTTTTTGGAATGGTCACAACAAAATTCTTCAAAAAAAATACATGTTTTTAATGCCTGAATTAAATATTTATATATTAATATGTTGAAAAGAAAATAAATTAGATATCATTTAGTTTTTTAGTGTTTTAATGTGAGTTATGACCCCTGTATTTGGCATAGTGAAATAGGGTAAAATTTCAGATTTGTTTATGATGATTCATTAAAAGATGTTAACTCTGATCAAATTCATGAAATGATTCGAGATATTTAAGTGGACTAAATTCAGAATTAATTGACAATTAAGAATCTATATGGTTGTCCTAAAACCCCCTTGAATCCAGGTTGTGACAATTTTAAAATTTTATGAACAGTGTAAATGTAACGCCCTGACCCCAGTTACCGAGATCCAGTGCATTATTTTAATACATTATCATTATGACAAGGAATCATGTCATGAAGGACCGATCGTTTTAGCATTCTCCGAAAATTGATTACATACATGAATGTTACATTACACTTTATAATATACAAAATAACATAAATATTCCGTTATGAATGACATTATTTCCTTGGATTAACCCTACATATCAATCACAAAACACTTCTTCGAATCCTTGGAAAAATAAAACATAGAAAGATATGAGCTCAGATGCTCAGTAAGGATAAAAATACAGAAGAAACTTTCATAAATAATAATAAACATTTAAGGAAATGATTAACTAAAACAAAAGCCTTTTGAACTTGAACTTCACTATAATATGACAAAAATAAGATGAAGTAATGCCATTTACTTATTCACATGGATATTATAATAGTCAAATAATCACATGAAATATCACTAACCACTTTCATATTGATGGAATGCAAAATGCCCGATTATCATAACCACATAGTCAAGGGCTTTTGCAAAGAATACAAATAAGAATTTTTCAAGGCTTTGTGCCAAGACACTAGTTTGTCTCATTCCTCATATGAAAATGTTTAAACATAAAATAAACATTCATATTAAAACTAGCATACAAAATGTCAATACTTTATCCCTAAACCATGAATAGTATAAAAATAACACATCCATAGTCAAACATATCACAAAACATTCAATATAATATGGATGATTTTTATCATAATAAATCAACTTCAAACAAGTTTGAAATCCATTAAAGTATTTCGATATTGATGAAAATGATTTTTAAAACTCTTTGAGAGAAATATCCTATTTTCATGAAAACATTTTAAATTCACACAATTTGGAAAGGAAGACATTTAAATACATTTTTGAATCAAATTTTCCCAAACCACATTGAAACTATTGAATGTAATTAACATTTTAAAACATGCATGTCCATTTAAATAAATGCTCTAAAACATTTTAAAAACATGGACATTAATGAGAATATTTTAGAAGAATAAATTTTTAAAACATTTAAAATGATTTTTTTGTAAAAATTACCTTAAAAGAATTCCTTTGAAATATATTTTATAGAACATGGAATTGGATAATAAATATTTCCCTGTAGATACTTAAGTAAAAACAACCTCAGATAATAAAAAGATTTGGAAATTAACCCTTACCAATTTGGTAACTTAAGAAAAATACACCCCATGAAAGAGGTATCATACAATAAATATGTAAACACACATAAAGTTAAAATGTATTACCCAAAGAATAAAATTATGGGCTGTACATACTCCAAAAAAAGGTAATAGTGGCAATATGGCATGAATCTCACGGGAATAAGGAGTGAGATAAAAAACCCTTACCTTGCACTTTCTTTTAGGAGAGGGTACGTTTTACCTCCTATATGAAGATAGTAGAATGTTATTAAATTATACTATAACCATATTAATATTTATGAAATCATACATTATTCATTTATGAATTTATTTTACCCATTTAATAATAATTACCATGTTAAATTAACATTTAGGGTAATAATTGCTTTCTTTATCGTACGTGTTTTAACATGTTACTCTTGACTGTATCACTTAGATCATGATTTAAATAAATTCAGAATATGAAAAATGATTTATATATCATATATATTTAGAATATATACATGTATAATAGACATATATATGAAATGGAAAACACCGTTTATGGAGACGGTAGTCCATACGTACGGATTAACGTTGTTTCGGTTTTCATAACGTATTGAACAGAACTATGTGAAAAAAATATATGTAAGTACAAATATATATATATATATATCTCTAATATAATTATTATTTCAAATATTACAAACATATTAGTAATATATATTTTTTATAATTTTCGATGAACGGTGAATGTGGAAATGAATCTCATCGCATCATGAAGATGGTAATCTGAACGTACGCACGAGCGAAAATATCATTTCCTAAAAGGTGTGGAATTGGTTAGTATATTAATTTTACAGAGACATTATCAAGTTATTTTCAATATTTATATAGATATTACTCATCATTATATCAATCCAAATAACATAGTGTTGAATAACAAATTACACCACGACGTGGAGACGGTTAGCTGTACGTACGCACCCATGGTGACATTATCATTAATAAGATGAATAGAATAATGAATATAGTTGAAAAATATTTATAATAACATCATAGTATATAGAATATAATGGAATTATTATTTTATAATTTAAATAACAATGAAATAAGAAGTGGAAGAATAAATGAACTTAAAATAGGGTGGTGAAATCATTACCTCCTCTTCAGGTTCTTCCTTTTTATTTAATCAAAAGGGATCATTAGGTTGGATTTATGATCAAAATAAGGAATCCAAGTTTAATTGAAGGAAGTCGGGAGCATATTTGGGTCAGTCTTGGCTGAGACAAATGGATTTGGAGGTGTGCTTTTGAGAGAAGGGGAAGTTCCCTTTTATAAGAGGGGTGACAGTCACTTTAGGAAATGATTAAAGTATTAATTTATTATACAATCATTATCGGTTTATAATGGTTCCAAATGAATTTATATAGATCATTTGGTGGTTATGGGTATAAATAATCTTAACCAATAGGTTTTAGACAAGTTTAGGTTATCATTGTAACCTTATCATTTAGATTTAACTCTTAGTTAAATAGTTTAACTTTTACCATGTCTTCTTGTATTCTTACTATATATGGTTAATAAACATAATATAAACTTCCAAAGAACATATTGTGGCTCATTAATGACATATATAATATTATTTAAGCCATTTTTTTTATCCTTAAATTTTTAATAATATTATATCAACCAATAATATAGTTTTTGTGTTAAATATTAATTTACGTCAATTTTCATAATATTTGGTATTTTGTTTTTGTGAAAGTCATACCAACTTGATTAATTAGAACAAGATACATTGAATCAGCCCTAACATGTCATAGTCTCCTAGATAATTCTTTTCTGTCATAAAAACTTTGTAATTATATTTATTATAATATTTATAATACCATTTATTTGATTCATTCATTAATAAGGTAATTACTGCATCATCATTGTGTCATAAATAAATTTAACTATTTAATGTATAAAAATTATAAATAAAATACCATGTTGTATTAAATATTTTTATCTTTACAATGAACATTTATATTCGAATTTATATTATGTATATCCCTATATTAAAAATGGTTTAGTTAATAAACATTGAATTTAACACTTTTAAATCTTCTTTAAATTAAAGAATAATAAATGTCCTAATCTAATATAAGTGGACCTAAAGGGTCATATTTTATTCCCAAGGTTTTTTTGGTCGAATTAAACTTTTCCAAACGAATTAGGACTTCTGTTAGGGTAATAATAATATCATTTTTACCCTTAGCTACCTTATTTACTTTTAACCATGGTAAATAAAATTAAAAAGTTACTATTCAAAAAAAAATTATTTTTATCTAGTTGAACCAAAGATTACACCTTGATATTAACTGTGTCTCTTCTATTTTTGAAATTCAACTTACAGATGCAGAAAAATTATGTTTTATGTGAATTGACAAATTCTCCTAGGAGGTGGGTAAAAGACGATGAAAAGTTCAATAAAATTTTTATATATCTAAATTTATTATAAACTAACTCCAATTAACAATATTAAACTTATATTGGTATTATGTTTCTATTTTTAACATAAAATAAATTTAAATAAAATAAATAATTTTTTAAATTAAAATTTGGTTTTAAACTATAACATAGTGTTTTTCACTATTCATAAAAAATTAATAGTTTTCAGAAAAATACCAAAAATTCACCTAAAGATATTTTTGATATTCCAAATTCAATAATGTAGTCTATTTTACCAAATTCAAATAATGTAAGTTTCATTTATTAATTTAAAATGAATTCCCGCTGTCAATATAAAAAGGCATATTTTTAAGAAATAATAACTATCAAGTGTTTGACACTTGTTTATATCCAATTTCAAAGTCAAATTACATAAAATGACCATCATTGGATTAAATTGTAAAAATATAATCTATTTATACTTCCAAACCATTAAAAAGTTTAATTTATCACTATAAATTATTCTGATTGAAAAAGTTGTTTTCAGTTAAAATATTGTATTTTCCACTATTCACCCAAATATGAAAGTTATCAGAAAAATAGAAAAAACTTATTGAAACTAAATTCTTATGTACCGATTATAAATAAGAAGTTTAGTTTATCAAATTGAATATATAAAAGTTTCAAATACTAGATTTAAAAAGAATTCACCATTAAAAGGTGGTAAAATTGCATTTTTTGAAAAATACTTCTTTTATATGAAAAAAATGTATTTGTTCTTACATTATGCTTAAGAAACTCGTAATATAGATTCTAAAATTATAAGGATTATATAAAGTTAAAAATTCAGTTAATACTATTCGTAACCACTTTTGAACGACTAGTTTGGTAAGTCATTGTGCGCTAATACTCGGTGTTCTGTGTACTGCATGTTTTTGAACTACTTTGAAGAAATAATGTACTATGAAATCTTCGGGTGTTACATTCTTTCATATTTCAATAAATTGAGTCTTCGAAATTTGAAATTATTTTTCGAAAATATAAGGTTGAAAATAGAAAATACATTTGGGAAAACCCATATCAGAAATTAAGTTAATAAAAATTAGTCTTAATAAGATGAAAAGGGAAATGAAAGGGTCACCACCAAATTATGATCTCGATTAGGAGAACATTGGTTTCTATTAGAGACATATAATTGGAGGAAAACATAAATATTTATAGGTTGTTATTGAGGTCATCAATCACAATCAAGTGTAAAATTGGGGGCCATAAATTAATGAATCTATGATGATTTAAAATACCATCGGTTCAACAAAACATATGGTATTATGATAACACATTTTTTGTTTTAAGATCCCTTCACTAAAATATAATAATTAATTTGTTCATAGAATAAGAGATAAAGAAAAATATATACATGAAAATTATATTCCCAACCTTTATCTAATTTCTACCATAAACTCATCCTTCACTCTAAAATATAATAGAACTTAAAAAATAATATTCTATTTGTCTTATACATATTTGGTTGAAAAAAGTTGAATTTATAATTCATCTACCATAATTTCTTACAAAAAAACTACATTATTCAATCCAGGACATCACATGGGCCAGTGCTAAGTGATACACTCTTGTCACCCTTCAGTTGCGGGTTCAAGTCTCGTGGCCTTACCGGACGCGACGGGTTGCCACCCGACCTCCGAGTTTTCCTTTTTTGGCAATCCAAAAATAATCTCAAACTAGAATTATACAAAATACTTCTATCCAAACTCACAGTCCAAAATTTATAAAGATGGTAAACACAATGAAGATCCTTTTTTCCGCGTAATAACATGTGAACACCTTTATCATGTATTCTTTTAAAACAATGAAACATCCTAAATTACCATAAAACCTTATTAATTCCAATCATGATCCCGTATTACTTATAAAATACTGTATATAATCCTTCTATCCAAAAATGTTTTAAACTCCAACAATGATGGAATATACAAATCATTAATCAGTTTCAAGGTAGTCATGAATATCAAATATAATTTATCCAAATCAATCATTTATTATTCCAAAATCACTACCTCGGTATCAAAACCATATTATGGTTTATCTTTCTCTTAACCATATATTTACCAAAAAGTTAACATGCTATTGTGTCACTTTTCTTGGTTCCACACAATCTCAAGTCCTTAATTAAATAGTACTGCAGTACAATCCTTATATACTCCATAATTATTATAACCAGTACATTGTCGATACAACACTCAAATGACATAATTCTCTAATAACAGCATAAAAACTCTAATCATTCCTCCTCATCTGTGGTAGTATCATAACTTGATTATTATCCAATATCATCATTTGGGGCATACTCTTATGATTTGGACATTGGTTTTTGTAGTGTCCCAACTCCTTGAAGATGAAGCATTGTACATTTGAATCCTTTTTCTTACCCTTACAGTCACGCACATGGTGTCCTTTTTCTCCACATTTATAACAAACTCCCATTCCCTTCAAGAAAGTTCTAGGGTGTTTCTTCCCACAGTTATCACATATGGGAAAATTCATCTTTTCCCTCTTCCCTTTATCCATCTTTCTCTCTTACATCCATTTCTTCTCTTGCTTCCATTCAAATCCATAAAATGTAGAGAATTCTATACATATCTTATTAACAGATGATACTATTTCTTCATATGTTGAGAATACATGGGAGAATATTTCTCATCTAAATGTTGGCTTAATACCATGAAAGATATGATCTTTATTACACTTTGGATCATACGTATTGCTTGAGTTAATAATCCATCTACTTGGCACCATTTCGTTACAATAGCATTAACTAGTTCAGTTTATTAATTGAAATAATTCTAAACATGTAAAATACCTATTGTAAATTGAACGGTTTGTGGATAAAATCCAAAATACTAAAGATGTTTTCATTCAGGAAGTATATAGTCATAAACCCTTCATAATTATTTGTAAAGAAAATGATAATTATCCTAAGCATATCTCCGGGGAGTGTCGTAACCAAGAATGCAGGAAACCCCATTGTCGTGCACCAGTTCCTATTTGAGTCTAGCTCAAAGTAGTGTTTTTGGGTTTTACCCCTAGGTACAACTATGCCAGATCCGCCTCTACCTGCTCGTATCCAGATAGGGATGTATTTTCTTGGAAAACTCACAAAATCTATACATTACCAAAATTCTAGGAATTTGTTCTATACTAATCCTCAAAGTCTATCTTAGTTATATGTGATCTAATCAGAGTTTATTTAAATCTAGATTCCAAGGTTATTATTAAACTTACTCTGATACCAACTGTAACTCCCCGACTCCAATTACCAAGAGTCAGTGCATTATTTCAATACATTGGAATGATTATAAGGAATGCAGTCCTGATGGACCGATCAGTTTAGCAGTCTTGAAAAATATATTACATTCATGAATATTACATTACACTTTATAACAGACAAAACAACATAAATAATCCTTTATGAATTCCATTATTTCTTTGTCTTAACCCTTCATATCAATCACAATAAACTTTTTAGAATCCTGAGAAAAATAAAACATAGAAAGGGGTGAGCTCAGATACTAAGTAAGGATAACAGTACAACTGAAACATTCCTAAATAAGCATAAACATTTATGGCAATGTATAACTAAAACAAAATCCTTCTAAACTTGAACTTCACCGTAATATGACAAAAATAAGATGAAGTAATGCCATTTACTTATTCACATAGATATTCTACTAGTCGAATAATAACATGCAATATCACTAACCACTTTCATATTGATGGAATGCATAATGCCAGAATATCATAACCACATTGTCAAGGCCTTTTGCTAAGAATAAAAATAAGATTCTGTCAACGCCTTGTGCCAAGACACTAGTTTGTCTCATGAGACCTACCAATGCATCGAGGATCTATAGCAGGCTCCACCCATCACTTACTCTGTCTAATGCATTCCTCATATGAAAAATTTTAAACATAACATAAACCTTCGTATTAATACTAGCATACTAAATATAAATACTTTATTCCTAAACAATTAATTGTATAAAAATAACACATCCATAGTTAAAAATATCACAAAACCTTCAATACAATATGGAAGATTTGTATCATAATAAATCAACTTAAAACAAGTTTAAAATCCATTAAATGATTTTTATATAGATGAAAATGATTTGTAAAACTCTTTGAGAGAAATATCCTTTTTTCATGAAAACATTTAAAAGTAACACAATTTAGAAAGGAAGACATTTAAATACATTTTTCAATCAATGTTTCCCATACCAATTCGAAACTTTTTAATGTAATTAACAATTTAAAACATTCATGTCCATTTAAATAAATCCTTAAAACCATTTTAAAAACATGTACATTAATAATAATGGTTTAGAATAATAAAATTTTTAAACATTTAAAATAATGTTTTAGTAAAAAGTAACTTAAATGAATCCCTTTGAAATATATTTTATGGAACATGGACATGGATAATAAATATTTCCCATTAGATACTTAAGTAAAAACAACCTTGGATAATAAAGAGATTTTGAAATTAACCCATACCAATTTGGTAACTTATGAAACATACACCCCATGAAAGAGGTATCATACAATGTATATGTAAATACACATAAATTAAAGTGTATTACACAAAGAATAAAATAATGTGTAGTACATACAACAAACAAAAGGATATAGTTGCAATATGGCACGAATCTCACGGGAATAAGGAGTGAGATGAAAACCCCTTACCTTGCACTTTATTTTAGTCGAGGGTACTCTTAAAAATAATTTCCACGTTAAATTAACATTTCTGGTATTAATAACTTTCTTTATCGTACGTGTTTTAACTTGTTACTCTTGATTGTATAAATTAGATAAGGATTTAAATACTTCCATAATATAAAACATGATTTATATATCATATATATTTATAATATATAAATGTATAATAGACATATATATGAAATGGAAAACACCGTTTATGGAGACAGTAGTCCGTACATACGCATAAACGCTCGTTCTGTTTTCATTACATATTGAACAGAACTAAGTGAATAAAATATATCTAAGTACATATATATATATATATATCTAAAATAGCATTATTATGTCATATATTACAAACATATTAGAAATATATATTTTTTATAATCATCAACGAATGGTGAATGTGGAAATGAATCTCATCGCGTCGTTGAGACGGTAATCCGTACGTAAGCACGATAGACAATATAATTTCCTTAAAGGTGTGGAATTTGATGGTATATTAATTTTACAGAGACATTTTAATGTTATTTTCATTATTTATATACATATTACTCATCATTATATCAATCCAAATAACATATTGTTGAATAACAAAATACACCACGGCGTGGAGACCCTAAGCCGTACGGACGCACGCATGGTGAAATTATCATTCATAAGATGGATATAATAATGAATATAGTTGTGAAATATTTATAATAACATCACAGTATATATAAGGAATAAGATTTATTATTTTCTAATGGAAATAACAAAGAAAGAAGAAGTGGAAGAAGAAAGGAACTTGAAAGAGGGTGGAGAAATCATTACCTCTTCTTCAGGTTCTTCCTTTTGATTTGATACAAAGGGATCCGTAGGATGGCTTTACGATCAAAATAAGGCCTCTAGGTTGATGTTAAGGAATTTGGGAGGATATTTGGCCAGGTTTTGTCCAATCCAAATGGCTTTGGAGGTGTGATTTAGAGTGAAGGTGAAGAGCCCTTTTATAAGAAGGGTGAGGGCCACTTTAAGAAAAGATTAAATTTCTTAATTTATTATACAATCATATTCGGCTTATAATGGTTCAAAATAAATTTATTTCGATACTTAGGTGTTTATGGGTAAAACTACTCTCAACCAATTGATTTTAGACAAGTTTAGCTTATTATTTTAACCTTATCATTTAGATTTAAGTCTTAGTTGAATAGTTTAACTTTTACTGTGTCTTCTTGTATTCTTACTATATATGGTTAATAAACATACTCTAAACTTCCAATATAACCTCAAGTGGCACATTAATGACATATATAATATTATTTAAGCCCTTTGGACGAACCATACATTTTTAGGAATATTATATCGACCAATAATATAGTATTTGTTTTAAATATTAATTTATGTCAATTTTGACACTATTTGGTATTTTGTTTTTCTGAAATTCATCACAACTTTATTACTTCTAGAAAGATACATTAAATCATCCCTAACATGTCATAGACACCTTGAAAATTAGTGGATGTCATAAAAAGTTTGAAATTATATGTATTTTAATATTTATAATACCATTTATTTGATTCTTTCATTAATAAGTTAATTAATGCATCATCATTGTGTCATAAATAAATTTAATTATTTAATGTCTAAAAATTATAAATAAAATACCATAATGTAGGAAATATTTTTATCTTTCTAATTAACATTTATAGTCTAATTTATGTTATGTGTAACCCGATATTAAATATGGTTTTGTTAATAAACTTTGAATTTAACACTTTTAACTCTTATTTAAATTAAACAATAATAAATGTCCTAATCTAATCCAGGTGGACATAAAGGGTCATATTTTATTCCAAAGGTTGTTTTTGGTCTAATTACACTATTCCAATAGAATTAGGACATGTTTTAGGGTAATAATAATATAATTATTACCCTTAGTTACCCTATTTACTTTTAATTGTGTTAAATAAAAATAAAAAGTTGTTATTCCCCAAAAGTTATTTTTATATTTTTGAACAAAATTTTACTCCTTGATATTAACCGTGTCTCTCGGATTTTTGAAATTCAACTCACAGAAGCAGTAACATTATCTTTTATGTGAATTTACAAATTCTCCTAGGAGGTGTGTAAAAGACTGTAAAAAGCTCAATAAAATTTTTATAAATATAAATTTATTATAAACTGAATCCAATTAATTACATTACACATATATAGGTATTATATATCTATTTTTATATAAAATAAATTTAAATAAAATAAATAATTGTTTAAATTAAAAATAAATTAAACTATAACTCAGTGTTTTTCACTACTCACCAGAAATTAAAAGTTTTCAGGAAAATACCAAAAATTCACCTTAGATAATTTCGATATTCCGAATTCAATAATGAAGTCTATTTTAAAAAATTAAAAACTTAGAATTGGAATTTATTAATTTAAAATTAATTCCCGATTTCAAAAGCAAAACGCGTATTTTTAAGAAATAATAACTATCAATTGTTTGACGCTTGTTTATGTCCAATTTCAAAGTGACATTACTTACAATGACCATCATTGGATTAAATGTTGAAAATATAATCTATTTATACTTCAAAACCATTAAAATGTTTAATTTATCTTTATAAATTATTTTTATTAAAAAAGTTGTTTTCAGTTAAAATATATTATTTTTCCCTATTCACCCAAATATGAAAGTTATCAAAAAAACACCAAAACTTTTTTGAAACTAAATTATTACTTCTTAATTCAAAAGAAGAAGTTTATTTTTGTAAAATTGAATATATAAAGGTTTCAAATATATGATTTTAAAAGGCTCTGCCAATAAAAGGCGGCAAATTTCATTTTTTTCAAAAATACAAATTTTATCAGAAAAAATGTATTTGTTCTTAAATTATGTCTAATAAACTAGTAATATGGATTCTAAAATTATAATGATTATATAAAGTTCAAAATTTAGTTAATACTATTCATAACCGCTTTTTAACAACTAGTTTGGTAAGTCATGGTGCACTAAAACTCGGTGTTGAGTGTAGTGAAAGTTATTTAATTACATTGAAAAATAATGTACTATGAAATCTCGGGGTGTTACAGTAATGATTTATTAACTTGATGTTGAAACTTTGATGGAGTGATAATATTTTTATAGAGTTGCTAATTTTTTTTAAAGTTGTTATTCCTAAAGACAATGATATTCTAGATTCACATTATAAAGAAAATTGAATTCAATGTCTGATGGGATTAGGTTAAAAAAACACATTCTTTCTCGAATGACTATGTGCTGTATAGGAAAGGATAAAATTTTTTTTCTGGGTTTCATAAACATGGGATTTCATGCTGTGAGTTTAACGAAAAATCAACCTGTCATTTAGCTGTTACATGGACCCCTATATTGGAATTTTGGTATATTTATATAATTCCTCTTTTGAAATGATAATTGTCAAATCCTAATGATCAAAAAATGTTTAGATTGAATTTATATGAGTGGTTATGTGATCGAAAATTATAGGATCCAAGTGATTTTTCACAGTTGAAGAAAATTGATCAGTTGTTTCCAACATTAGGAAATGTAGATAGAAATATCATTCATGTGTTGTGTATGTATAGACCAAATCCTTATAATATCCTTAATAGTACACACAGTTCATTTCCAAATTTATTAGTAATTAAAAACTTATCTCATTAATTTTTGATGAATTAAAAATATGTCATGTTGAGTTTAATGATCTCTTGACCAAAATAGCTCTCATAATGTTATTGATGATTTATCATCACCATTAATTCTTGATTTGAAACTTTTATGTGAGCAAGGTATTAGGCTGTATGATTCTTATAAAATGGAATATTTTCAACTGCATGAAATGATTATTTTCACTAAAAATGACTTCATAGAATATGGAAATATTTTAAGATACAGTGTTATGGGTCATAAATCCTATCCATTTTATTTACAACTAACATTATTTTATCAACTACATCGGGGGAGAAAAATAATATACATGGTTCGTAAAATGTTTTTGTATACGGATCGCTCTAAGAAAAGATTAAAAAAGGAGTTCAATGGATCACAAGAATTTTATATTTCTCCAAAACCTCAATCCACTAATTAATATTTTAAGAGGGTGAAAAAAATTTATGTGAAACTTGAAAATTCATATAAATCTAGTAATTATAAATGTATTTGGATGAAATAGTCAATATTTTTTCAGCTACTATAATGGAGATATAATGAGGTCCAACATGACATTGATGATATACATGTAGAGAATAATTTTTCTGATATATTTATTATAACATTGTTAGATATTAATGGAAATATTAAAGATGGGATGAATAAAATATAGGAATTAATCACAATGGGAATTCATTTTGAGTTATCTCCCACTCATGATGAAAGGCAAACATTCTTACCCCTGTGTTTTCATACATTATCCAAGCCGTGCAAAATCACATTTTCACAATGACTTCATGATATCAAAGTGTTGCAAGGTTATTCATAAAATCTACAAAATAGTGTCTTTTAAGAATTTCGCGTTTACATGTATGAAATCTCATGATTATCATGTGATGATGCAATAGCTCCTACAACTTTCATTGTGTGGAGTATTTCCAATCCATGTCAGAATGTCTATCATGAAAGTGTGTTATTTTTTCAATTCCAATTTTAATAAGTCAATGATATGAATTCTATGAAAATTTTGGAGAATGAATCATTTTCTATACTTTTCCCATTAGAAATGTATTTTACTCTATATTTTTTAATATCACTATGCAGTTAATTGTTAATTTAGTGTGAAAAATAATGTTTTGTAAACCTATATATCTAAGTACGATGTATACCTATAAAAAAGATATGATGATATTAACGGGGAATGTTAAGAATCCATATCAACCAAAATCCTCCACTTTAAAGAATTATAATTTTAAAGTGGTTATAATGTGTTTAAAAATCTACATGTCTGCAATGGAGAACATAGGTTTTCATACTTCTTTAAATGAAGGAGTTAATTAATGAGGAATTGGGATCTGTGTCATGAAAGTAAAAGCATTAAATGTTTAATATAAAAAATAAGGTAAATTTTAACATCTTGAATAATATAGATTATTCCAATACATATATAAAATTTCATATTAATGCTTGGAAATAATGTTATCTAAATAAAGAAATATATGTTGTTTTTTGAATGAGTATTACATAACTATTTTTTCATGGTTTAATGAGGCTGTGATTTGTAGATCAGATACATGAGGAACATTAATATTGTTAGTGGGAGGTCCATGTTTAAATTTGAAAACATGTTCTATGTATGACATTAATGGATATACATTTCATATTGTACATCACTACAACATAAGTGTAGTACAGAATAGATGTTTATTTGTGTTTGTAGAAGTTATTACTTTTTTGGGTGACAAATAAAAAACCCAATATTCACATCAAGTGTATATTATGTAGTTTTTGAATATATATAAGAGGTCTATTAATATAAATATCAAGATCCAGTGTTTAAATACAAATGGTTATTAATTAAAAAGTTTTTAACATGATGAATTTGGAATGAAACAAGTTAATTTGAAGAGATTGGAATACATAATTGGTGATTTTATCATAGAAATTCATGAATATCAAATATTCTATGTTCTTGATCAATTAGATACATAGTTTTATATTATTTTCAAGTAAAAAAACAATATTCTTGTGATGCTAAAATTGATGAAGATGATGATTTATGTGAGATATCTAAATCCATGGAAATATTAATAGATAATATTAATGAGACAGTTGTAGACATGTTTTTTTTAATTTAGAAAAATCACAAAAAATGAACTGAGGAGAAAAATACTTTAATAAATTACTAATATTATAGGTAAAAAATTTATTTTTCAATTAATTTTTTAAAATTTCATAAAATGATAGATATTTTAATTTCATTTTATTTATTAAAACATTTAATATAAGTAATAATTCGAATTATTTGTTTATAATAGTTTAGGATTTTTTAGCTTACCATATTTACAGTTACTTAAATTATCTATTAATTGGTTTTTTGAAGAATAAATATATTAAATCTATTATGATAAATAAAAACAAAAATATTGTGTAATATTACATTAAAAAAATATTATTTTTTGTATAAAAAATGATTTATAAGGATGGAGAATTATTTCTATCTGCACACCATTTTTTGATTTGTTTTTATTCATTTATATGTCTGTTTATATCTCCTTAATGTTTTATTCATTTTACATAACAATAAAAAATATTAATAAAAATGGGTTACATTTACTTAACTTTACCTTTTAGTTAGATAGTTTTTCATTTTTTTTTATTTACATTACTATGTAATGGTTGTATTTTTATATTTGTGCACTAATTTTTTATTACATTGATTTGTTTTATAATGATAGATAAATCAACTAATCCACCACATACTTATCAAGATGATCATACTCAAACCAATAGGGATGAATGTAAACATTAACTTATTGATGAACATCATCCTTCTTTATATGATACATCTACTTCCATAAGTCCAAAAAATAGATTAAGGGTTGGTAAAATTTGTTGTATAGATTTACAAAAATTGTCAGTTTTCCATATATAAGACTATATTATACCAATAGACATTGATGACAATGATATTACAATAGGTACAAATTCAAAAACATTATATATTTGTGTATCATTCTAGGTAAAAATAAATGTTAGTATTTTGATTGATGATTGGATGATGGTTGAAAACATTTTAATATCACACTTGTGTGAGACAGTTTTTGTACGATTGTTTCTTATTATTATACTTATTCTGAAATTTTTATATTAATATATGTTTCCCCTTCCTTATTAGTTGACATATGATATAACTGATACTAGAACTATCAGGAGGAATTTTTATTCATTGGGTGTTTGAATGTGGATAGATTTTAAATAAACCCTAACATGATATTTCACTTTTGGGCATATGAAACATCATAATCAATGTAATATATTCCCATTTATAAATAAAGATACACGAAATAAATTTGATGAAAGTTGAAGACACGAATATTTTTTTTGTAAGGTTAATGATACATTTTAGAATTGTTTTTATATTAATGATATTATTAATGATTTCATTATTGTAAATTTATAGAAATTGGGTGAGTATCATTAGGAGATCCAATCTAGAAACATATACCATCATACTTTATATGAGGGAGTGTATACATTATTGAAAGAAAATAAGATGGATGTAAATTTTCAAAAACTAAAAGCTAAGTCTTCAGGCTCTATAGAGTTTGACCATCCTCCCCTCCACCCCACACCATCTAGATATTAAAAATGGAATAGGGCTTGGATGTGAAAAATAGGATAATATCTTACATAAGAGTCAAGGGTTGTAGTTGAGAGGATTGTACGATGTTTACTTTATTTATTTAATTAATTTAATTTCATAATTTATATATTTTGATTCTTAAAAATGTATTCAAATATTTCATACAGGATTCTATTAAGGATACGGGAAAAAATGAGTCTTTATTTATGAGGTTAGAAAGGATATTTTAGCAACAATAATGGGAAATCCTAAACACCAAGGTCATGTATGAGGATAGTCGGTCGGTGTATCGGTGAAAAAATAATTTACATGTTCTAAAGATTCTAAAATGGATAATGTATATAAAACTATATTTGGAAAATTATTTTCAGGATATTCATATGATGATGGAGGATAGGAACATAGCTTCTGTAAATTCAATGTCTATAGACATGCAAAGATAGTTTGAGACTATTGATCCCACTCATCCCCCTCTGCCCGTAGATCCCGCTCCTCCCACTCCGCCGGTAGACCCCAATCATTTTTATCCTACTCTTACACACCCTCTTACATAGATTCCCAATTATTGTGAGTTATATATTGATGATCCCCAACATCATATTATTTCATATGCATTGTTATTTTATGTTGGAGATGTTATTCATTATCAAAAAAAATAGAGATAGAGAATCATAGGGTTGTTGTACATGATATTATAGATAGAGAAGAATGAATAATATTACCTACAAATATTGTGAGTATAGTAGGACAAAGTATCCACTAGTTCTAATTTGTCTATCATGACTTATTTGACATATTACAGTAGAGTTATGTTTATATTTTATCGATAAGTTGAATTATCTATTAAATTTGGTTTCCTTTTTAAATTTTATATATTTATCTATTTTTATAGGAATACATTAATATTAAATAAATATTATATAGACAAAAACAAATAAAATGTATTATTACTTCATATATGAATTCTAGTAGTCCAGATATAATGTCACCAAATTAAAATTTTTTATTGGTTGTTTATGATATTCCAATTGAAGATAAAGTTTTTGGGAATGCAATGATTGTGGTGATTTTGAAAATTGATATCATGGAACTTGTAGTTCTACATCACTTTTGGATCAACATGATGAGATTTTTTTTCCATGTAAGTCGATTATAAAATTTCCATTAGTTTAATTTATTGAAAATTTATAATTATTTTTTTACTAGGTGTCTTTATAAAAATATTAAGGATCATTAAATGACATAGGTATATGGATTTATGGACCCACATTTTATTTCAAATATAGTGATGAAAATGATTGAAATAGAAATAATAACTTATAATACTAAAAGCCTTCAGAAGAATTCAATTATTCTGTATTAGATGTTTCCTTATATTCAAGAGTATGAAACATATATCTCACAAATCATTATATATATTATCGTAATTACCTATAAAATTAAATTTTCATTTATACCAATATCCATTAGATGTTATGTTTTTTTTCAAGGGAGAAGACATGTTACAGACAGTTCTCTATCAATGGTAAACTACAAGAAAAATTTAAGAACTTATTTAAAATGAAAGTTTGAATTTTTTTAATAATTTTTTTTATTATAATAACTTTTAAATTTATTTTATTAATATTGTTTTTAAATAGAGAATCGAATTTTTTTAAAGATATCACAAGAAAGAAGATCACCAAGATTAAATATGTAAAATCAAAGGTGATTTTTCATTTATTATTACTAACATTTGAATATATAACATAATAATGTTATTTTGAATTTAAAAAACCTTTTAATAAGTTTCTTCAAAAACAAGAAATTATAATGAAATATATATTTTATGTTTTAATATTTATATTTAAAATAATTTCATCGGGGATAGAAGTTTCATTCCAAAAGGTTGGATTCCTTTTTAAAATTTCCTTAATATTTCATTCATTTTATTAAGAATACATGGTAAATAATTCCTTTTAATTTTGGGATTTTTTATGGCACTCATCAATATAGTTCATAGGATCTGAGAAACTTACAAATTGAATGTGTAAATAATTTTATCGGTTCAAATATTTTTTAGTTTCATTGTGCTATATATTATTTTCTTAAAAGATCAAATTGTATGTTTCTTTCTATTTTTCCTTTGGTTCAGTTTCTTTCTTTTTTATCATTGTTTCCGGTAGGGAGGGGAAGAATAAAAAATTTAAGAAAAATACTAACTCTTTCCATATTGTTATTTCATAATCGATGAGAAATATAAATAATTTAATGTTTTCACATCATTTATGACGTAACCAATGTGAAAAAACACAAAAGAATTTATTTTTCACATCCATTATGAAATAAATGAAGTGAAAAATCAACCATCATTAGGGTTTCAAATCATTTATGAAATAAATGAAAAAAACACCAAAAAGAATAATTTACAACATTCATTTTTCATTACTGGTGTTGAAAACATTTTTACCAAATTTAATGTAATAATAGTAAATAATAACTGAAATAAGAAAACAAAAAAATGACTTTGAAAATAATTTTTTCCCGTAGTTATTTTTTAGCTTATTGGTATTTACTACTTCTTTATCAGATATGTATTTGTTTTTCTAAATATATCAACAAATCTAGTGATTATAAATAAATATCTTTTTTTATTTTCTTTATAAAATATGTGTCTATGGAACATTGTTTTGTATGAGATCTTGTTGAACATATATCTATGCCAAATATTTCTTCTACTTGGGCCTTAAATTATTAAAAAAATTCATTATCCCATTATTTATAATAGATATGTGCACCGCTATTATAAAAGTGTAGTCATTCAGATGTAAAATATATTTTTATCTTGGGGAAGGTAAAATCCATAGTAGCTAGGGATAATTAATAGTGATGCACTTAATATTTTTTTCTAAATTCAATGTTATTGTTAGAATAATCCTTATTAAATTATTTTCATCTAAAATGCATAATATGTAACATAATGGATTTGATTCGTACTATAACGTATATAATATACATTTTAATTATTGTTAGTATATGATTATGTGTTAACATTATTATTTTCAAATCATGCCTCAAAATGAATAATTGAATAATTTAAACATTTATAAAACTCTTTGTTAATATAAATTATACTAACACCATGATTCAAATGTGTGTAATGAAATGTTAGTTTTATAATAACTCCACTCTATATTTTAATGATTTATGAATTCTTAGAAAATATATCCATTATCTCACCTACATAAAAAATCAATAGCTTTTTCTGAGAATATTCTACACATAAATTATTCATTCCATAAATAACATAATGGAATCAGATGATGTAAATGAATTTACCCCTAGATTATTTAGAAAATATAACTTTTATCATTATGAACTAGTTTCAAAAACCTTGTAAAACTTTAAATAATATAAGTATATGTAATTATTATACAATATATAAATGTTTTCAAAATACTTAAGAGTTATTATATCAAAATATTCAAACAACATACTTGTTATTTCTTTGAAATTTACTTCTGGTTTCAATTATCCAATTATTACCTTTCCATAATTGGGCGTTATCTGATTTTTTCTATTATATTTATCATTAATTTATAAATTAGAAATATTTTCCTTAATTCAAAATTAAATTATTAATTGTATAATATCATAATTTCTTGTTCTTAAGATATTTTAATATTTTTATCTGTATTTACAAAGCATGGTGTTGAGACTACAAGAGAATTTATGGCCCAGTGAGCCCAGAATTGATGTTTGAAATATGTTTAATATATTAATTTCAAGTGTGATCATATTTCATGAATAAGACAAATAACTTCCAAATGGAGTCCTGGATCAAAAATTGGGTACCTCTGTTGAGTCCAGAGTGGGATTTACCTTAGGTCTATCATAGACATGGAGCATGGATGATGTTTATTTTGGGCGTAGTTGTGGACAAATTATTAATGAAAAAATATAATTTAAAAAATGTATTTTAATTTTTTTTCAATGACCTAAATTTTCATTCAAATACACTACTACAAAAAAATATTAAGGTAATCCACAAGACCATGGATATTTGATGGGATAACATTGGAGGATATTTCTTGGGAGAATGATGATCAGATTGTGTATCAATTAAAGGTTTGTAGCGTAGCTTGTGAGACTCACCAGTGATATGGACTCAAATTAATTCTTCACCATCAATTGATCCAAATAAATATAGGATGATTTTTTTGGATTGATACTATTTTTACTGTCCCACAATGAACTTTAAACACTGTACAAATGGATTGATTCATGTATTGCTCATTTTTGCAGGTTTGTGATTGTTAATCAAGGTTTTAGGGGATTGCTAATAATTGTTTCTTATTATTTATTATTAATTCATCATACTAATTTCAATGGAATTATTATAACCTGAAAATTGTAGAGGTTTGTTTCTTATCTTGTGTTTTTTGTTTTTTAATCATCATTCAACATGTGGTCATATTTATCATTTACTTTGGCCTACAATTCGATGGATACCAAGTGAATGATCATAATGCATTCATTCTTTAGATGAACGGATCCCTATATCAGGTTTGTGATAGAGATCCAAAGTAATGGTTCTGGAATATGAATATGGTTGTTGATCTATGTATGTATCATGATTTTTTGATAATGGTTTTGGAATGTGGTACAATGAGGTACGATGGTGGGTGTTTCCTGTGTAACTAATACAGATAAAAAGGCCTGAATGCAGCTAGCAACGGTGGGAGGGTTCAACTAACTCGAGAACCATTTCATTTTGAATGATTTCTAATAGAATCATTGTTTTTTACATGTTAGAAAAATATGCATGAAATTTTATAAATTTTTAACAAATTCCCGACAACACGAAATGTAGTCTGATGAATACATATCATATAGTCCCTTCTATGTCTCACTAGGAATTCTATGTAGAGATAAGTATCACATGTAATGTGAGATGTGTCGCACACCATGTGACCCTTAGCTAGCCAGTTTAGTGTGTACATGGAGTACAAACCCAAGAGATTGGGTATCATTACACTCCATGTGGGCCATTCCATAGGTCATGTACACCATATAGGGTTTTTTCATGTGTAAAAGGAGTACACTCCCAGAAGATCAAGTTATCCAACATTTTTCATGTGGTGATTTATATTCCATGTAGTTAGGAAATTACATGGACATGGGTAGAACAATAGAAAGAGATCTAGAGTTACATCTACACACCATATACCCTTTTATTACCCTGTTTATTTTGGAAAAAAGAATTTCATTTGATCATGAGACGTGGGAACTACTAGGACTAGAGAGACACTTTGTGTACCCCAATACACATAACTTCTACTCCATTGAGTACATAAGGGATTCCTATTTATTATCAGTTCATCTTTTTTGTGAGGTTTTGTGAGATTCTTTGGACCATTATTCGTCAAGTGTGTTCCCTTGCTTAATTTATAGGAGGTTTCAGTGTGGAATCACATTCTTATTATAGAGGGTGACCCATCTAAAGCTTCCCGATGGTCAGTTTAGATTGGGTGAGTTCCATTTTTTCTTGAATGAGTATTATCATTCCACTTTGGTAGATTCCTCAATCACATGGAGCATTTATCCCTCCTAGAGGACTAGAGAAATCCTCATTTACATTATTTTTCCTTATATAGGGGTTTTTGTAATTTTGATGACCAATATTTACACAAATATTGATCCACTATCTGGGAGAATATTTCTAGTGGGGTTTGGAGTCCCCTAGGGAGCCCTAGATGTTAATCCATAAATATATATCAAGATCCAATATTTTTTATGAGATTTAGTCCAATCGAGTGTGTATCTTGGATCAATACTCTTCACTTCATGTGTTATTATTATTATCTAGACCAGATGATCATGGCTTCTGTGATGAGTGTCATTAGTATAAGTATAGAACAAGGAGTGGATCATCACAAATGATTATTACCATGAAACCTCACAATTGAACTATAGATGGCAATAGTTGAGGCCTTTTATACTTAGATTATTTTGTGCATATATATGGATTTTTTATTATTATAACATTGTCATTGACATAATATGTGATGAGTTGACTATGCTTGATGATTTATTCGTAGTGATTTTGGGGTGTCTTATTATGTATTATTATACTCACTCCTGAATGGGATCTACCTACACATGTCATTTCTTATTTAGAAGATTACCCTATTTATGGAGTACTTGGTTGAAAATGGGAGGTATAGCCCAGATAGTCTAGATAGGCTGAGGTGTATACCAGGGATTCATTTGAAAGTATTCCCCTCTTTAACAAGGTTAGACTTTATTTCAAATATTTATTGGGCTTGTATTTGGACCCTTTTTATTCCTTCCAATTGATTATTTTGTCCTTTGATTATGGGGCCACAAATGTGATCATGAATTATTATCAATTATTTTAAATTTTAAAATGGTATGGTATTAGAGATATGAGTGTGTTTATAGGTACATTAGGCTAATGCCTCCCATGAATTTGATGTTCCTTCTTGGCGCTAGTCATTATCCCCTAGACTATTGGAGGTGGGATTGGGGTTATTGAAGTTCAAACCCTAGTGGTTCAGGTCATGACAGAATTTTACTAAAGGGGAAATACAAAGCATAAATTATTATGAAACTATTTTTTTAGGATATGATTTTGGAATATCTTTTTTCTAACTGTGAGGGTTGGTCTTTTAACTAGTTAAATAGTGTTCATGTGTTTCAATTTTATCTCTCTGGTTTGGGTTTCTAGTGTTGGGGTGGTGGCCAATGTATCCAAACCCCAAGACCTTGATAAAATTCCCATTGAATCGGTATATATAGTCACTACATGTAGGTAAAACATTGTTACATGAATCATATAGAAATGGGTTGTGGTTTCCATTTCCGTATTGAGTTATCTCACCATATATACTCATTAGCCATGGTATATTTTTTATTTTTCAGGATGTATTCATGATGACAACCAATGAGGTTTCCATAGAAGAGTCGTGAGATTAACTCGAGCTGTGATGAGGCCTCCATTAAGGGGGTTAGTCATAAGGTAATATTAATTGAGTTTTGTTAGTATATGGTGCTTCCTCCAATTGATCAGTTCATAGATCCACCTCAGTGGTGTAGGTTATGAAATATGACAGACTGAGTCCTGGATTTCTCTGTTGGCGCTAGATATTGATGTATATGGTTTCATTGTGTATCATGAACTTCTAATGTGGGGATCACATGGGATGTTGGGTATCTAGTACCTATAAATAGTAGGATTCTAACACAAGTTACTAAATATGTGGTTTTATCAGAGATCTCTTGGGAATAACAGTTCTCAATGGTAGATATATTTCTAATTTTATGATGGGATAGGCCATATTTCATTGGATTATCCATCCTATTATGATTCCGGTAGAGATATGGTTGAAGAACCACCTAGGTAAAGGCATCAACCACATAAAGGAGATCTGTGGGATGATAGACAAGATGGATAAGTTGGGGGACTATTAGGAGGTAGTAGGCACATTGGTTTGATGTTTCTAACACAACCCTCAGGTCAACCTCTCGAGTAACAGAAAGATGGTAGATGGAATTTGGGACAATTATAAGCACTGGAGGTTCTTTACCTAGAGTCTCCATGAGTTTTTTAGGTACATTATCTGTTTCGTCTACTCTTATTGTAGTACTATTTGACATAGGTAAAAGACACTCTTTTTCCTCACATTTTTTGGTTTTTTTCCATGTAGATGTGGGGAATTGGAAAATTCTAGTTTATGTGAGATTTGATGTGACTTGGTACATTCAATAAATATAGAAAATTACACTATCAAGACATTTTCTTGAGATGTGATCCCAAACAGTGTGGGTGAGTCAGTTATGCCTAAAAATTATAGTTTTAAGGTGTGGTGGATGAGTTCGTAAAACTTTTTTGTTTCAGGTTATTTGTTTGATAAAGGTTTCAGAGAAATCTTGGTTGTGTTATATAGTATGGAAAGGGAAATAATGAGTTCTAAGAAGTATGATCGACCAAAGGATTCAAGTGAAGTTTGATGTATGATGTGCATGTTCACTTCCCCAACTGTAGTTTTCCCATAGTCATGATCCACTTATCCCTATGTGGATCCCCAATTTGAGACCTAGTTATATGAGTGGATCTTTTTAATAAAACACTATATTTTAATCTCCTATAGATAATATTAGTGATTAAAATATTTTATGGATAGTCTGACCTAACTCTTGGAGGAGATATAGGGCCTTGTGTTCAATCTCTTAATAGTGGTAGTGATACCCAACCGTGTTTTCCTCAGTATGGAGTAGTTCCCTACCACCCATTATCAATTGTTTTCCACCAGTGAGTATTGTCGTGTTTTCATCTTTTCTGTATGGAGTTTTCCTACATTTGGAGAGATCCTAAGTAGCATAGTCTGCACTTATTTGTAGGAGGATATAGATATTTTCTTTCCAGTTTTATAGTATTATCCTTAGAGTAGAATATCCTTTGTGCTTTCAATTCTTGTGAGGGTGGAGGAGTAAGTGGATGTCCTTATTGAGTATGTTTTAGGTTTACCTCTCCATCCATAGTTTTTTCCTACATGTAATTTCACCTGGGATGACCTGATATTTTCATAATCATATTTGATGATCCTATTCAGCTATCAAATCTAGAGGTGCGGTTGTAGGAGTGTGTGGAGAATGTGATTATTATGACCCAATGAGTTTTTCATGGGTATACCTATGTTATTCTAAAAATATGAGGATGAGTTCTTGAGGTTGGGTATGAATTGGAGTCACTTGAACCAGGTGATGCAAGGAAAAGTATCCACCCCTGAGAATCTTTGGGTACTTCAGCCACTGGTTTGGGGAAAAGTGGTTCTTTGAGTTCTACCTCAAGGCAGGTTATCACTGAATATAGTTTTGGAAAAGGATATACTGGAGGTGGATTTATATATAATCTATATTGGTTTTATTTTGTGGTGATACCCTTGGAGGGTTTTACATCATAGTAGAATCATGTGACTTCTGGGATGGATCCTTATCCCTTATTAGATCAGTTCATTTTATTTTTCCTCTATGAAATCTATTTGTGATAATCATTTGAGTTAGAGAATATTAAACACTTGAGAATGATGTGGTTTACCTCCATTCGATAGTTGTTAACCCTCTACTTATTCATAGAGATTGGGATGTGAATGTCAGGGATATCAATTGTGAGATCTTCCCTGGCCAGATATCCATTGGATATGTTCTTGATGGATTCTTTGAAGGGGGAATCAATTCTTCCTTTTGACCAGGATGGATGATGGTTATTTTCATAATGCACGAATAAGTCTTGAGGAAGTTTTTTCCCTTAGTATTACATCTAGTGGAGGTGAGGATGTACTAGGATATCATGGAATCTGTTGGACAATTACGAGAGTTTCATAAGGTTTTCAATCCAAACTATTTATTTTGATCTATTTTTTATTGATCAAAAATATTACTTTGTGAAATGTTTGGGAAACTTTTATATGAAAAAGGTATTTTAGATTTTCGTAATTTTCTTGAACATCATTTCAGACTGTGATTCTTACTTTACGGTGAGATTTGGGAGAGAAAGAAGGATGTCTTTGGTGACTCAGTTTTATTTGTGTATGGTTTTTTACCCCACTCATTTATCCATGTATGTGAACCTTTTAGGTTATGTTAAACATGATTCGATTTCACATATTGGTTTTTTTCATAACATGGGTTCATCTACTATCATTGGAGTTTATGTATCAAAATTATTAACACTCCACCATCAGTGTATTGCGTTTTTTTGGACATGCATGAGGGACTATTCAAGTCACTCTAATTTTGATCAGATATAGTTGGTGGAAATACATTGGTCCTTGTTTTGATTTCAGTTATGGTTGTAAGGGTACAGTTAATCCAAGGGTGGATGATGACTCCCCAAAAAACATTAGGTCTTATTTATAGACTACTGAAGAAGGCCTTTGGAGTTAGAGAGTTGTGGTGTTTTATCTAGGGTGGAAGTATATATTTGGGGTCCCGTGGAAACTTTTCTTTCCTATTTATTGGTTTAGTTAGTGAGGTGGTGTACCGATTAACATCAGGATCATTGTATTTCTGGTTTCTTGGTTTTCTCCACTGGTCATAGCTATTTTTTCATGTGAACGACTCCTTACATCATGTCAACCTCGGTAAGCTGGACCATGAGACTGGTGTCTTATTTTTCAAAGAGTCTTTGGTGTTGGGAACTATAAGGGAAGTTCCCTTCATTGGATTGTGGTTTCCTTTGGTATATGTTTCTTTATTGTGTAATAAACCCTCGTGGGAGCTCATGGGAGTGTGAAACCCAGATGAGAACTCGGTATCACCACCTTTTTATTAGCTTTGGATTTTTAGCAACAAAAATCCTTGAAGAGGGGAATAATTTAATTTTATTATTTTTACCATGTAAGACATTGTAATATTTATTAGAATCTATCTGGAGACAATCATAGAGAGGAAAAGTGATTCTAAGGCCTAGTGGACCCAGAATTTATGTTTGAAATATATTTAATATATTAATATCACACATGCAATGTTTTCTTGAAAAATTGGAATACATACAAAAAAGAGTCTTGGATCATAAATATAATATATTTTTTAAATTTAGAACATGGGTTTCACTCTATGCACAATAAAATCTTGGAATACATTGATATATAGGATTATCATAGTAGTAGGTGAATTATTAAAGAAAAAAATAATTTTATTATTTTATTTTAATTTTTCTCAATGACGTAAACTTTTTTATAAATATGTTTCTATAGAAAATCGTAGGGTTATCCCCATACCCTTGGATATTTTGAGAGATATACCTGAAGTATTGTTCTTGAAGTAAGGGAAATCAGGTCCTAGATCAATAATCATTGTGTGGCATAACATTTAGATCTCTCCAATGAAAAATATACATATTCGATCTTCACTAGAGATTGATCCAAATAAAGTTAGGATGTTTAATTGGTTGATTTATCCACGTTTTCTTATCCCATGATAAATGTGAATTAATAAACTAATGGATTGATAAATGGATTAGTTTTATTATGGATATGGGATTTTTTATCTTTGATATAGGGGATGATTATAATTTTTTTATTGTCGGATATTCATTAATCATTGTAGTGAAAATGGTATAAGGAAAACAAAAAAATATCCGAGGTTTGATCTCTATTTTTCATAGTTTTCTATCATCATTATTAGTGCGTTCATCATAAGTGTTTACTTTGTTCTACGATTAGATGGATACCCAACGAATGATCAATGATCATTCATCCTTTATAAAAAAGGATCACTACCATGGGTTTGGGATGGAGATCCAACATCATGGTTATAGTTTTCAACTATGAAAATGGATCCATGGATAGATATTGATTTTTTTCTTCAGGGTTTTGGAATGGAGAACCAATGAGGCACAAAAGAAGGTGTCTCCTGATCAGGGAATATGGTTGGAACAGATGGAATTTAGACAACGATAGGTATAGTTTGGTCAATCCCATACCTATGACCCGTGCTTCAATTACCAAAATAATAGGTGGATGTGGATATCTTTGGACAAGTCACACGAACATTATAATTTTCTTCTCAAATTCCAAACTATACAGATTGTTTTCTAATGAAAACTTTTCATGTAATATATTCTATACAGCTCTTGGATTTCCCTACAGAGATAAGTATCACATGCAGAGTGACACTTAGATAACTATTTTAGCATGTACAGGGATTACACACCCAAGTGTTCGGGCAGCGTTAAACGCCATGTTGTCCATGACACATGTCATGTACACCATAGAATGTGGATCAGTCTGTATAAGGATTACAGGCCCTGGTGATCGTGTGTCCCACAAACTGTGTGTGGTGGGTTACATGTCGTGTACTTAGGAAAGTAAATGGACATAGGCAAAACAGCATACTGAGCACCAAGGTGACATCTACATGCTATATACCCATTGTAAATGCATTCTATTATGAATATTACTTGTTGTGTGAACATGATACCTGTGTAGTTGTAGACATAATGAGTCATTCCATGTACCCATAGAGATATTTCATGTACTCCTTTGAGGATAGGTTGAATTCCTGTTTCTTTTTTTCTAAGCTTTTTTTATATTTTTTGAACATCCTTGGACAATTATATATTGAGTGTGTTAACGTTTTTCACTCCCATTATGGTTCGGTGTGGAAGAAAGTTCATGTTATAAATGGTTACCCCTCTGCATCTTCTTGATTTTCAGTGCAGTTTGGATGACTTCATGTTTTTCTAGAATGAGTTGCCTGAGTCTACTTCCTTAGATTCCTTAGTGTCTAGAGGCATGTATCCCTCCAAGTGTCCTAGATGGATCCTAATTTACATCATATTCTCATAGATATGATTTTTTGTAATTATTTTGAACAATATTTTTACAGGTGTAAACAACCTATCTAGAAGGATGTTTCCAATAGGGTATGGTGTCCCCAGCAAGTCCTCGGTATTGACCCCTAGTTGTGTATCGAGATATGATCTTTTTAATGAGGTGTATGTTGATTAAGTGTGTATCTAGGATGAACCCTCTTAGTTTCCTTTATGCTTCTTAATTCCTAGACCTAATTATCATGAACTCTGGGATGCGAGTTTTCAGTTACAGTATAGATCAGGGAGTGATTCCTAACATACAGGCATTACCTTGAAACCTTGAAACAGGAATATGGATGTAAGTGGTCGATTCCATTGAGACATAGAGTCTTTTATGAGTATATCTAGATGTTTTATTTTATGTATCACATTGTGATTGACATATATTATAATTTTATGAATACTCTTGATGATTTATGATTTGTAATTTGAGGGTGTTCTACTATGTACTGTTATACTCACCCTGGCATGGGATTTTCCCACACATTTCATGTCTTATAAATGCGATGAACCTCTTTATAGAGTCCTTAGTGGACATGGATTAGGTAAAGATTATTTGTGATCTGTAGACTATGGGGTTTACCAGTATTACATTTGGAATCAATCCCATCCTTTGAGCATGTTGGAATTTATTTCCAATTTTGGTTGGGCTTGTATTTTTTCCTTTTTATGATTTATATTACTTTATATTGTATTATGATTGTGGTATTATAGAAATATGAATGCATTGTTGTCAATGGTATTACATTTTAGATTTTGATGGGCTTGCATATGTGTGTGTGTGTTCATGTACTTTAGCCCAATTCCTCAAATGTGTGAAATATTCTTTCTTGGAAATAGTCTGTATCCCATGGTCTATTAGAGGTGGACTTGGGGTAGTTACTTCTTGACCCCGATGGGTAGGTTCGTTAAAAAAAATTCATGGTATAGCATAACAATATTCATTTCAAACATGGAATAAAATATCATTGTACCTAAACTCATCACTGGGATATTTTTTTTGGTAAATCCCAATACTAAATAACAGTTTTCACATATATAAATCTTTCCACTAAAAATTTGGATATTATGATATTATATTGATTATTTAGGGGTAAATATCTATCAACAACTTGAAGATCTATTTACTTATTTTAATATTTTTTACAACCATTTTTCTAGATTTGTTATAAAAATCTTCCAGAAAAAAATTGCATCTAATACTGAATAAGTAAAATAGAATAATTACTGATGCAGTTTTATAATAAACCACGATGGTGTATTGGTTTGGATAATGTTTTATTCTCCCCTTATAACAACTCATCCTGGGAACATTGATTGGTGTCCTGGATGTATATCTACTAGGAACTCAATTGTGCCTCCCCATATATCATAGGCTATAGACCAGTAGTGCAGGTCTTGGGTGTTACTATGGGGAGACTATATTCCTATATCAATGTGTGTAGTAATATAATAATATCCAAGCATCATTCATAAAAAATTATCTGACTATAAAAAATATGTAAGTCCAAAAAAAAAACAATAAAAAAATTCATCCTGAATCACACTATGAAACAAACTCATCATCATGCTAGCACACATCAATTTACTTCCCAATATGCCAATAACATATATAAAATAAATAAAAGAACAAAATTACAAGGAAATATCAACATCTTCATCCATACCTCATCCATATAGAAACTAACTCCATGCTATATTTCTAAATGATTTAATCTCATTCCACTACTCTACCTAAATCTATAATCAGCGGTATCTTCTTGAGTAGCTAAGTGGCATGGATTCCTGAGACACTTGTTCATATAACTCAGTAGGTAACAACCAATGAGGTCCCACACCAAACTATTAAATGTATTGTATGTTTATTTTAAATGTTTTATGTAATAAAAAATTTATTGTGGGATCATAAATAATTAACCATTATTGACCCTTAGGTTCAAATGTGAAACTTATGATTGACTGTACCTATTTCTACTGGGGTCGGACTATATCTAAAAATGTTACACAATAATGAAAACCAATAATAGGACCAGTATCTGTATATTAGCTTTTGTGAACTTTGATTATTATAGGTGTATCCTTAGGAAATACAATATTTTCTAGCCCATAGAGAATCCAAGTATAATGTCCTAGGAAATATAGTTTTAATCATACAACAAATTTCAAGGAAAAATAAATGGAAATCATATAGATATGAATGTTAAATAAAAAGGGATTTATCAAGGTATTATAAATCACTAAGAATCACATTTGAATCAAAGGGGAGTTACCAATCATTATCACAGTATCAAGAATACCTTTTTTAGTCCTAGGAAACTAGACCTTGAAATTTTATTTAGACCAAATGGTTGAATCCTATGTAATCACCAAGTAATTACAATTAAATTATTGTGGGTTGTTATTCCCATCCCTAATATCACATCACAATAACTTCTCATAAGGGATATCTATAAACCCAAACCAACCTCAGATAACATAGGATGACCTCTCAAGTGCATATCCCTACATTATCATTAATTCCATATCAAGATCATGTAAACAATTCAAGTTCTATGGTGACACCTAAAATCATATATACCCATATCCACACATACGCAATATGGGGTCAATATATCACTAGTAAAACCTTCTTGATCCCGTAGGTCTCATCGTAACACAACTAATATAAAGGGGGTCATCAATCTCAATCTCATATCAAAGGTCAACACCTTTCACTCAAAGGGAATAGTATCTCTTGTCACTTTAATAAGGACATCATAGACTCACTAGAATCATTGGATAAGCCTTTATAGAAGTGGTTTCAGTATATGTCATAATGCTTATATTGATTCTCATGTCATCTCATGTTAGTTTACTCACCCAAATTATCAATATTCTACCTAGGGTGTACCCACACAATTACTCACATCTTAATGGGGTAGAAACACTCACCCCAATCTCAAATCAACTGGTCAGAGGGCATAAAATTATATCATGGTTTCTATATATCCAATCTCTTGGCTATCCATCTCAATTATGTCTCACCTATATTAGGAGGCCGCTTAGGGAACCTATCATTTGGGCCACTACATATCATTCAATTTCCTTCATTTCCTTTATACCTATTTTGGTTCTAAGGATAACTTGGAAAATATACATAATCATTACATTATCCATCATGAACAGAGGAATTATGACAGTTTATAGGACCCCTCGTGGCCTTAACTCAATGAATTTTATATAATGGAATTTAAATTTTAATAAAAATTTTATTTAAATGAAATATTGATTGAACAAAAGTAGTGAGACATCATATCATAGACATATAAAAAAAATTACCAATCATGGGAATTCATAGGAACAGCCTTCCATATTAACAATGTCTGCACCCCTAAATGCATCTTTTCCATCCTCAATAACTCCTATAAAATTTCATATCATCCCCTGGCCTAATATCTTAATACACAAAAAATAAAAAATTACTATAATGTTTTTTAATAATTTATTCAATTTATTATTATTATTTTTAATTAATTTAAATACTAACACAATTAGGAAAAATTTCCTAACAACTCACCTGATCACCTCACTAATCCAAACACCTATAGAATGTATATGTCATACAATTGGAACCACCCCTATAAAAATATAGACAAACAGAAATAATTGAATCACAAATTTATATTTATTTTGGAAAAACAATAAATAAATTAACATGGGGATTTACCATCATAAAAAAAACACACTATGATGTGATATAATCCTCTCAGTACATCCCTAAGCCATGAAAAAAAATCAATATCAACTTGGATGATTTCCACCATGTTTTAGCGGGAACATTTGACAACACTGAGCCAATTATCACTAAAATTAGCACCTATAAAGGTGAAACAATAATTGGGTAGAATAGAGGAATAACACATCTCAAATCATAATGAAATTTAATCCATAATATCCCCACACATGGTAGAATGGAATGGGGATCGAGGGGAATCCCAATATTTTTCATTATTTGAATGACATTAGTGGGGTGAGGGATGGGGCCATAAACCCCTAAAAATTAAATAGGCAAACATGGGGAAACCATAAAATTATTATACAGCTGGATGGGGCACCGTAGCATCAAAAAGATCATAAATGATACCATGGTGTACCTCTTTTAAACCCCCAATATCCCCCAGCACACCGACCATCATAAACAAATTCATCACTCTCCATATTTTTCATTTAGCTTATAGGGTTCCTCCCTCTAACAATGGATTTCACCACACCGCCATGGTACCCATAGTCTATCAAAAGGCCCACCCAGGTTTCATTATGAAATAAACCTAAGAATCACACCTCATCTGAGACCCCAGGCTTCGAAACCTCTACGCTGACCGAAAATCTTAGGCTCCTTGATGTTTTATGCTCAATGTTTACTATAGTAACAACACATTAACCTTCGGGACTCTAAAAGATATGAGACACATGATACTATGTCTTGGGGTCTCCATCCTATCCATTTTCCAAGAATCATGGCCATTGAAATATAAATTCTACCGTGACCCATTCCCACAATGAGGAACCTATTGCACTACACCTCATCCCATGATATATGTCTACATACCTAGGCATTTCACCACTACCATGTGGCACACCATGGCATAGTCCTTCTTCTGGGGGCTCACCTGTAGTGAAATTTAACTATAAGTCTACCAAACTTCACTCTCACATCCACCCAAGCACCCAAACCCGATATTCATCCTATTTCCATTTCCCAAAAAACCACATTTTGATGTTAAGAATGATTAAAATATTGATCAGAATTAAGGTTCTAAAAAAACCTCAATTATAAAGAATAAAATATCAAATTACAATATATATATATATATATATTCTAAATTTTTATGGACATGTGTATTTACAAACTAATCATCATAGGACTTATCATCCTTGAGAGGTCTATGTGATCTTTTAATCATTAACCTCAACCATTATGTTTCATTAACACTTGAAAAATTTTATATATTCTATTTCAAAATAGAGAATGATCATTCTCTATGAAACTCTAAAAAGGTGGTTCACAATACATTAAAAGTAGATTGTTTGGTAAAAACCACCATTTAGTCACCAAGTAATATTCACACAACACTCATCTACCCCAATACAGTAAGTTTTCATCCAAAAATTATTTTTCTATTTTAAGTAGATCCCCACTATATGAAACATCATATAATTGACTATTTCGATCCATTTTTCTCAGTACTATCAGAATTTCCAAATAGAACACATTTTGTGTGGTCCAATGACCTACTCAATGTGATCACAATATCAACACACAAAATTTCTCAAAAAAAACTAGAAATTCCTCATTTAGCCTTACATTATTGATGATGATTAGTATCACTCTCAAATACTCTATCACATCACCCATTACTGATGCCTTATTCTCAAAGTTATTATGAGATCATATAATTACCACACCATAGTCCAAAGATAAAATTTAGTGAAATTACACTGATACATCAGATACAAATAAAATTAATAGTTTTCATTACACGAAATGATCAATGAATCTAAAATCTAACACACACTCAGATATCTTGAAAATGTTCTTGATCCTAATGATGATGCATGGACTCCATCCAGAACTACATATTAATTAAAAGTACATACTAATGGACTAGATAAAATTGTGTTCCTATATTAAATAGAATATAAGATCCTTCACTTTTATGGAGATGACTCAAGATGACATCATGTATTATTTTTTCATTTTTTAGTATACTTTTTACGGTTTTAAGTGGGGGTTACTTTGCGTGAAATTTGAAAATTTTGGAAGTATGTTTGAAATTTCATGGATGGCGCTTGGTTTTTCCAAACTAGGAACCCCCGCTCAGCAAACTGTTCAAACACAGATAGTGGGGATTCTCATAGCCAGCACCAGGTTTTGGAAACTTTGAGCCCTAAAAGGGGTAATCATGACCCCCCCAGAGAGGAGCATAGTTAATGCACATGATTTAGAGAATAGTGCAGCCCTTCCTAGCAACCCATGCATAAGATTTAAATTAACCACAATTTTTTTTAAATACCAGAACTCCCATATTAACAAAAAATCAACCCTAACTCAAGCCAATTAGTCTTCTATCATTTTTTGAGGATCCTAGATAGATTATATTCCCACCTAACATCCATCATGGTGAATTTATGGGTAGATTGAAGATCTACATCTCTCCAAGTATATAGTTTCTTCCAGATTGATTTGTGTCTCTCTCAATCTCTCTTGCTCCTCTCCCCATATAAAATAAGTATGTTTATTCACTATTGGTTCAAGATATATCTCTATGTTTGTAGGATATTTGTTTTTCGAAATATTGGATCGAATAATTCAATCAATATCATGTTCTTTGATGTGTCTTTGACCAATCCTTTTCATGTTGGTGATTTTCCATTACTGATTGTTGTCAACGAATTGTGCTAGGTGATCAATAATTTAAATCCTAAAGTCTTGATTTAAATTCTCTGTATGTATTTATATAATTCAATTAGAGGATTATCAATAGAGTTTTATAGATTGAATTTATAAATATAGTGAATTATTTATTTGATGGATATTCTATTGAATAATTAATTATTGAATTAATTATGGGATATTGAGATAATAAATTGTATAATTAATTATGGAATTAATTATAGGATATATAGATTCTGAATTGATAAATTAATTATTGAATTAATTAATAGGGAATGTTTTTTATATGTAACTAAATAGTTTAAATTAATAAGCTATTGAATTAATTGATAGAGGTTGTCAAAATTTTACAATCATTTATATGAATGATTAATTGTTGGATTAATTAATGGGGTTGATGGGATTAATTAATAGTGGAATTAATTAACAGAATGATATGAATATGAATTTTTTCAGTAGGATTATTTATTTACTGAATAAAATTAAGGTTCTATTGTTATATATGTGATATATTTGATGTTGTCATATATGTGATATTGTAATATTGTTATAGATGTGAAATTAGATAATTAATGGTAACAATTGAATTCATATGTTAAATGTGGAAATAAATGGAAAGAGTGGATTCATTTGGGAATTGAGACAATGAATAGTAACAATTGAATTCATATGTAAATTTAGATGATGAATGATAATAATGGCTTCAACAAATAAATTGAGATAATGAATGGAAATAGTGTAATTATGATATATGATTTGCGATGATGAATGGTAATTATGGAATTCCAATATATGATATCCCTTAAGGATAGTTCACACTTCGACAAGGTCTAAAGTAGGTATTGAGGTTCGGGTGTCCTCAAGAACCCATGGGTTTGTGTGGTTAAATAAATGATCATTGATAATGTGATAACTATTTACTTATACATTTTAATTATTTATTTACACAACTACTTACACATATATTGATTGGATATTTTTTATACACCATTGGTGGTTGATGAATGAGTTATACTCACACCCTACTCAGGATTCCTGATCAGTACACAAATATATTTCATGGTTGTAAGACAAGATAAGGGAAAATTCCTTTATTAGACAATTGAACAAGGAGGAAGCAAGGATGAGGGAAACAGACTTGGTGTTATGACTTTCTTTTGATTTTTCATTGACATTATTTATTTTAGGTCATGCATATTTACACTTGGCATGTACTAGGTATGACATATCTACTATTCGGTTTTGATATTGAATTTCAGGTTTTGGTTAGTATGTGTTATTGGTATCATTCTGGTTATGGTTATATATTTTTCTATTGTTTATTTATTTCCACTAGGGTTTTAAACCGATAAAGAGTGTATAGTCTCCTGATGATTTATATTTTACCCTCACTTCTAGTTGGTATCCACTTATATATGGGGAGACACGCTTAAGGTCATGTAGGGAACCATCTTGGGGCACTCGTATGAGTCAACCGGGTTGGGACATTATAAACTGGTATTAAAGGGGTTTTATTTTCTTTTCATTTGTATTACTATTTGGGAATGGATGAAAAGAGAATAGTAAGATTTTAGACTTGGTTATCATATCATTCATGGGATGACCCATGTAGGGTGAATAACCCATGTACCCTGGGTAGGAATGATTTTATTGGTATTTACTATATTAGTTTAATGATATTTCAACTTGGGTGAAGCACTTATTGTGTGATATGATTTTTGTTTATGTGATTATATGATTTGAATAATGGCCAGGTAAGTTATGAGAGTTGAGTATGGAATGCATAATTCTAGTACGTCATGGATTTTTGTGACATACATAATTTTAGTAATGCATTAGAAAATGGGTTTTGGGTAGTTTTTTGAAATTGACCTATTTTTTCTTGCTTCTAAAATTGAACTAAAAATGTTTCCAAATATGAAAGTGAGAATTTAAAAATGATTAAATATGTGAATAATGTGTTCTAATCAGAAACATGATAATGATAATGAGTATACACTTTTTCATTCATAACCTAACTATATGATGGTTAATGGTAGTGATATCACCTCGGTTTTGACCATGTGGAAGGTCTTGGGTAAAATGACTTATTGTGCCTTATTATGTTCTCCTATTATGTAGACTTGATAAATTGTTGTTATGTTTCCAAAGACATCTATTTGTAATTTTAGAGATATTCCTCCATAATGATGCTTCTTGAGAGGATGATAGGATGGTATGGATGGGGAAGATCTACCAGTAATAGAACCCGAGACACTGATAGTGTCAGGTGATGAAGAAGGAGGGAAGTTCTAAGAGAACTTTTCCTGCATTATACAGTTAATATAATGAGACCCAAAGTGAGTTATGAAGAGCATATCTAAATTTACATAAGAGTTTATGTTATTGAACCCTCCATCTTTTACCTGAGAGGGTGGACCTAAGGTTGAAGAGTTTATGATTGAGTCAATCCAAAAAATAAATGAACATTTGGAGACTCCTATTAAGAAGAGGGTCAAGATGTCTAATTTTGTTCTATGTGGATTAGTGAAGCATTAGTGGGAAATTCAAGGTCATACTAGACAAGTTGATTGTATGTTATTGAAGTACTTGTTAGAGGTGTTCCAAGAGAACTTCTATCTAGACACGTTGAGGTAGGAGAGGGAAGCTAAGTACATAACATTGAATCAGGGGAGTATGCTCGTGATGGACTATATTTTTCACTTTATTAAATTGAAAATATTTTCCAGTACTGGTATAGGACGAGATAGATAAAATAAAGAATTTACATGATGGTCTTAAATGTGATTTTAAGTCCTGAGTTAACCTATTTTGGAAAAAGAAAATTACAGATATGGTGTATTGGGCTCTCATAACTGAGGATAACCTAAAAGATCCTTCTAATGTTGGAAAAAAGGTTGTTGTTTTCTGATCATGTGTATATCATCCAAGTAAAGGATGTTTCATTATGATTGTTTTAGCTAGGAGGATAGATGGAAGAGTGGCTAGGGGGGATCTGTTTCTCAGGATCATAACCATATTATTTTTCACAAGAGTGGTAGGTTGGTCTACTATCATAAACATTTTCCATGGTCACTAGTAGAGTGTGGATATTTGGATGGATGGGACATATGTAGAAATTTTGTATGAAACTGTGAAAAAAGGGTAGTGACGGTGAAACTAGGCATAATAAGGGTGTGGGAAGAGAATCTTCTACACCAAATAAGTTTGGCGGATAGAGTTCTAAAAACCTTGGTGATAGAGGTAGTTAATGGTGTTGTTCTTGGAAAGATCACCCATATTATCTGAGTGGTGTCGCTGAAGGGATTCAAACTACATCACCTAAAAGAGCTTTAGTATAGTTATATGTAGTTCATTATGAACTGGTGGATAGTGATGTTGGACCATCGATAGTGAGAGGTACTATTTTTGTAGATTCTATGCAAGATAGTGCCTTATTTGATACTAGTTCCTCCTTTTTTTATTTCTATAAAAATTATGAATTCATTGAGCCTATCAGTGGAGTTCATGAGTGTTTTTTGATGATAGATACATCATTGGTAGTATAGTGTATAGGCATCTCCAGCGGCAAGGGATGTTCACTCAAGTCTAGAGATTATCATTTCATATGATATACTTACATCCTTGACATGAATGTATGGGACCTAATTGTGGGTACGTATTCGCTATAAGCATACCCAGCCCACATAAATTGTAACCATAGGAGAGTAATGTTTATATCGCTTAAGGGTGATATGTACATTCACTGTGGAGAATGGGATATCATGTTGGGTCAGGTAGGGCCAGTTCACTAGAAACTAGAGTAGCTTACCACCTAGGTTTATAGTTTTTTGCTAGATGATGGGGGTGTAGAGAATGATTTCATTCCTCCCGAAGTGGATAGGTTCTCGGATGTTTTTCAAGATGAATTATCCTATCTTCCATGTAAGAGAGATATGGAATTTAAACTTGAGCTCATGCTGGGGGATAAACCAGTTTCTATTCCACCAAATAGAATGGAAAAAACTGAGGTTGAAGAGATCAAGACACGACATGAGGAGTTGATGGATTATGGATTTTTCTATCTGATTACATCACCTTGGAGTTCTCTAGTTTTGTTTATAAACAAGGATGTTGGATATCAGTTGTTATGTGTTGATTATTTGATTTCAAACCATATGAATGTGATGAACTAGTATCCCCTTACACATATCAATGATATATTTGACAAGATGTGGGGAGCTAGAATCTTATCAAAAATAATCATGATATTAGGGTATCATCAGTTGATAGTTCGACTGTCTGATATACTATGGAATGCTTTGAGAATTAGGTATGGCCTTTATGAGTTCATCATAATGCCATGTGGGTTGAAAATGCACTTGAAGTTTTTAGGACCTTGATGAACTAAATATTCCATCCATACTTGGATGAATTTTTAGTAGTTTTTGTGGATGACATCTTGGTATACTCGAAGACTCCTGATGATCATACACAACATAATGGAATCATCATGATTACACTGAAATACCATCAAATATACGCCAAGATATCTATGTTTCTGTTCTGGATTGATAATGTACACATCATGGGTTATATCTTCTCAGTGGAAGGTGTTCCATTAGACCCGAATAATGTTCAATATGTTGTTTAATGGGATCATCCCAACAATGTTTTTGATATCCGTAGCTTTTTTGGGTTAGTATCATACTATCATAGGTACATCTAGGATGTTTCCCATTTAGATGATACAATTTTGAACTTGAACAGGAATAGGGGAAAGTTTGAATGGTTTCAATAATTTTTTAATTCCATCCATGATTTGAAGAATAAATTTACATCCACACCAATCTTGATCCTACCTGAGCTAAGTGAGAACTACATGATGTTTTGTGATAATTTTGGGATTGGAATTAGAGCTGTGTTGAGGCATTGAGATCGACTTTTGGTGTATGTGTCTCTGTAGTTGAGACCACATGAATGGAACTACCCTACACATAACATAGAGTTTGATATAGTAGTTTATGCTTTGAAGTGATGGTGTCATTATCTCCTGGGTGATAAGTTCACTATGTATATGGATCATAATAGATTAAATTATATATTCTCCCAAAGAGATTTGAATCACCAGTAGCGAATATGGGTTGAGTATATGCAGTCATTCAATTTTTATCTAGCATATATTCTTTGGAAAAGAAACATTGTTTTTGAAGCCATAAATAGGAAAAAATAGACACAGATAGTTCTGGATTTCAGTGCTGGGAGGAAGATGATGACCCTACCAGTTAACATGTATATTATGGCCGATGAGAGTTAGGATCGATGATTCTCATATCAGTTTGAAGTGAATTTTACACTATTAAGATGGATAAAGGATAGATAGTATGAGGATTTAGAATGAGTTAACTTAATGGAAATCCTTAATGGTGTGGAGTTTCCATTTGATTGGATCATAGATGAGGATTAGATCATCTATGTCAAGAATTTAGTTTTTATTCCTACAGGCATGTGGGAGGATCTAATGTGATAATTTCTTTCCTTCATGTGGGTGGTGTTCCATATTGTGACCAAACTTTTCCATGACCTAGGATGATATTTTTGATGTCTATACATAAAATAGGATATAATAGTGTTTTTGACATGATGGTACACTTTCCAATAGGTGAAGGCTAAGAATAAAAGACATAGTGGTTTTTTATTGTCATTTCACAATTAGGAATGAAAGTGGGATGATGTTAACATGGACTTTGGGGTGGGTATCCAATGGATTCTCCTTAATAATGGTTATAATTGTGTTACTGTTGATGTTTTAAAAAATGTAGCACATTTCTTGTGTATAAGTGAGACTTTCTCAGTGGATAAGATGAATGATTTATCAATTTGAGAGATAGTTCATCTCACGGGGTTCCATGAATTGTATTTTTATACCATAACTCACACATTACGTCAGCCTTCTTGCAAGGCCTTCAAAAGGTGCTTGTAACAAAGGTTATTTTGTGTGTGACATTACACCCATAGACAGATGGGAAACCAAAATGTACTATTTAGGTGCATGAGGATATTCTATGAGCATTTATCCAAGACTTTGGTGGTTTTTTTGGATAAGAACCTAGATTTGGTTGATTTCACTTATAACAATAGTTATCGAGAGACTATAAAGATGGAACCACATGAGGTTCGTTATTGTTGGCCATGCAGATCACCTCTCCGGAAATATAGTTTCTTCATAATTTATTTATCTCTCTCTCTCTCTCTCTCATTCCTCACCCCTGATAAAAGAAGGCAATTTATACACTTTTGGTTCTAGATCTAGATGTTTTTTAGATCTTGATTCATTTAAATCTTGGATCTTTGAAGTTAATAAATATCTTGTTCTTCATCATGGGTTTGACCTATTCATTTCAAATTAGGGATTTTCCATTATCGATCATTATCACCAAATTGAGGTTGGTGGCCAATAATTCAAATAAAAATGTCATGATTTCAATGAAATGTATGTAATTGTATAATTTATTTTAGATTACAAGAGATAATGTTTCGTATATTGTATTAATTAATTTGGTGATTTAATTTATTTGGGGATTGGGAATTGAATAATTAATTTTTGAATTAATTATGTGATATTTGGATTGTGAATTTTATAAATAATTATGAAATTAATTATTGAATATAGGGATTTTGGATTGATTAATTATATATTGAATTAATTAATGGAGAATTTTGTGTTTATGAAATTAAAAAATTGATTAATTAATTGGGGAATTAATTAAAGGAGGTTGTAAAGATTATAAAATCATGTATGTGATTAATTAATTGATTGATTGATTAATGGAGTTAATGTGATTAATTAATTATTGGACTAATTGATGGAATAATATTAATGTGAACTTTTTTAATTTTATTACTTATTTGATGAATTATTAATGGTTCTACTCTGATATATATGATATTGTGATATTGTGATATATTTGATACCTTAATATAGTGATAGATGTGAAATGAGAGAATGAATGTTAATAATGGAATTTATATATGAAATGAGATAATGAATGGTAATAGTGGTATTCATATGTGAATTAAGACAATGAATGATGACAATAAAATTTATATGTGGATTGATACATTGAATGGTAATAATGGAATTCACCTATAAATTGAGATAAAGAATTATAACAAGTTAATTAAAAAATATTAGATGATATTATGAATGGTAAAAATAGAATTAAAATGTATGATATCCTTTGGGAGTAGTTAAAAATCTGGAAAGGGTCAATGTAGGTATTGAGTCTTGGTTTTCCTTAGTAACCTAGAGGTTTATGTCGTTAAATTAAAAATGGTTGAAAACATGATAATTGTTTATTTATGCATTGTAATTATTTATTTATACAACTGGATACACTATTATTGATTAGATATTGTTTTAGAGGCCATTGGTGGTGGACTACTAAGTTGTTCTCACACCCTACTTAGGAATCCTAATTGGTACCTAATTAAATTACATGGTTGTAGGACAGTATAAGAGAGATAGATTTATCTGACAACTGAGTCAGGATGGAGCATGGAAAATGGAATAAGATGTAGTGTTAGGACCCAATTCAGAGTTATTAGTGTCTTTATTTATTTTGGGTCTTGCATATTGACACATGGAATATAAATGGAATAACATATCTATTATTCAGTTTGATATTTATTTTGGTTAGCATGTTTTATTTGTACCTTTTTTGTTATGGTTATATCTTATGAATAATTTTTATTTATTTTCTCTAGTGTATTACACAAATAAAGAGGGTATATTATACCCCTGATTGATATTAGATCGTCGCTACTATTCAGTTGCCTCTAGAGTATGGAGAGGCATGCCTTTGGTAATGTAGGGAACCGTCTTAGGGAAACGACGTATGGAACCCAGTTCAAGAAGTTACAAAGTTGTATCAGTGGGGTTTTATTTTATTTTCTTTTGAAATAATACTTGGGAAAGGTTGAAATGATAAATGGCAGAGTTGTTCCTTGGTTATGAGCTCATTCATGGGAGTATATATCCCATGTATGGGGGGGGGGGAACCCAAGTACCCAAGGTGGGAATGTTGTTAATAGTATTATCTATTACAGTTTTATGATATTTCACCTTGGGTGATGCACTTGATGTGTGATGTTTTTATTGTCTATGAGATTATAAGATTTGACTCATGGCCTATTAAGGCACAAGAGTTGTGTGTGAATGAATAATTAGATTGATTCATGGGTTTTTTTACATGCATCATTTTAGGCATGCATGGGAAAATAGGTTTGGGTATGTTTTTGAACATGAACTTTTTCCTTGGTTGTGAAATGGAACTGTAAATGGTGTATCATATGAATGTTAGAATAGTAAAATGATTGAAAATTTGACTAATGTGGTTATAATGAGAAACCTGATAATGATAATCAGTATACCCTTTGTTAACCATGACCTAAGTATAGGAATGATTAGGGTAATGATAGTGCCTCAGTTTTGACTATGTGGTGGGGTTTCAGGAAAAGGACTTATTGTGCCTTATTATGTTTTCTTCTTATATAAATTCGATATAGTGGTGTTATGTGTCATGAGAAATTTGTTTTTCATTGTAGAGATATCCCTCTATGACAACTCCTGTTGAGAGGATGATTGGAGGATATGGAAGGAGATGATCTACCACAAGTGGAACCTGAGGCACTGATAATTTTAGGTGAGGAAGTAGGAGAGTAGTTTTAGGAAAACATTTATTTCTTCTTTTAGGTAATGGGAGGTGACCTAGAGTGGGTAGTGAATAGTATACCTACCTTGATATAGTTTTTTCAGTTGTATCACCCTCTATCATTTAATAGAGAGTGTGTTAGTGAGGGAGTATAGTTCTAGATTGAGTCTACCTAGACTATAATTCAACATTTTGAGAATCCTATTGAGTATTGGGTCATGTTGGTTAGATTTATGCTATGAGGATCAGAGAAGTGCTGGTGGGAAATTTAGGCCCATATTATATATGTAAAACCCCACAAATTCTATCTGTGTAAACCTGTATTTGATAGCATGTACGACACATGATACCAAATGAGTAAGGGATACTAATACGATCCAAAATTACTATATATTTACTATTTTAAATAAATTCAATATACACTACTACAAAACTAGGTTTATCTAGTTCTAGGTATTTAATAGTTCCAGCTAAATGTTCTGTTAAAGACCCCATTTATCAGTATTATAAAAAACATTATTATAGGGGGGCCTCTAATGGCACTTTTTTTAGAACTGTTATAGTGGTCTTTAAAACACTGATTATGGAACCAATTATAGGCTTTTTTTACTAGCATTTATATGGGGCCCCCTTTATTAATGCATCTAAAAAGGAGCTGATAAATACCACCATTTATCATCACCATCAAAAAAGACCTGGTAAATGGGGTCTTTTTATCACTTGTAAAAAAGCAATGATAATGGGGGGTCTTTATCAGTGCTTTTTTAGAAGCATTAATAAAGACCCCCACCCACCCCCCTTTAACAACACATTTTTTACTAGTGTTGATAAATGGTAAATTTAAAAAAATCATATATATATATATATATTAATGTGTAAATATATAAATATATTTGAATTGATATGAATATAATATATTTTTGACAAAATATGTCTTATATAAGGCTAAATAAAATTTTACATTAATATACAAGTTATTTAATGATAATAGATTATAAAATAATTCAAAAATATTATTTAATAAATTAATAATTATTATATATTAATTGTCATTTAATAATACTTTGAAAATAAAAAAATTCCACAAATTAAGAAAAGATCTAAAATTAGTTGAAAACGTATCAAAAACTTCATGAGGCCATAAATTTTGATTAAGGTGTCTGTTTACTCTCTACCACATATCAAATTAAATATTCTAAATATATATACACAAATATATCCTATGGGGACCCTGATTATTGTATTTTTGAGGCCCAAAAATACCTAGAAGGTGTCCAAACTATGTTTTTAGTCTGTGTACCCCAATTTTATAACATTAGATTTGTTTACAGCTTCATTTAAGGGGGGTCTGGATTACTTTTATTGAAAAGGAATTAATTTATTCCCAGGTCTCACATTCATATTTATATTATGGTTTTAAAATTTTATCATTTTTTATAACATAGTTTTATTTATAATTAAATGTATGCATAATTTCTAATATTTACATACAATAAATCACTTGTATATATAAATATATCAACTTTTTTACGTGAAAATAAATTTCTAAATATTTAAAAAATATATTTATTATTCATTTTATTTAAAGTAAAAAAATATTCCTTTTTCCTTATAAAATGACCAAATATGTTTATATAATATTTATATAAACATATGTGTGTTTATTAATAAATATACACACACACACACATATATATATTTATATACATTTTTATTCATATATATATATATATTCTAATATATTTAAATGAATATTAATATAAAATATATTTGAATAAATATAATTTTTTCTATATATATCACACATTTCATAATATATACAATAAATATAAAAGTCATTAAATATACAACAAAACACACATGGAATAGTGGTAAAGAGCTTTAGTACCATTGGGGACGTCCATGGATCAAATCTAGTTGTGCACTAGAATGTGGGGTAGACTTCTTGCACTAAGGAATAGGGTAGGGTGTGTGATGACTGAAGTGTAATGAAGCTAATTGATAAAGGGGAATGTAATAACTGAAAAAGGTGGGTGGTGTGTCTGAAAAGTTATTCTTATTTTCCATATTTTTTATAGTAGTTTCTTTAGCACTATTAAAATCCAACCTTTAACAATTCTAAAAGAAGAGTTGTTAAAGGCACCCTTTAATAGCACTAAAAAAATAAATGTTAAATTCTCCCTTTAACAATGATAATAAAGGGTGAATTGTTCAATTATTTTCCTAGAACTTTTAAAGGGTTCATTTAACATCAACTTTTTTAGTACTGTTAAAAACCACTCCATTAACCATCACTCTCAACATCAGCCCTTTATATGTGATGATAAAATCCCATTAATTTTACTAATAAAATCCATTTTCTAGTAGTGGTATGATACAGCTTAAAATTCATAAAATAATGAGTTATATTCTTTATTATATAACAAGTTTCTTCAATATCTTGCATCGCATTCAAGATCATATTTTATCATAAAACAATATATAATTAAAAATATTATAACTTAATATAATAAGATATAACCAAGACATTAAATTAGAGGTTATGAAACGTATTATCTAAATTATGAAAATATATTGTTTACACAAATATAAAATTAATCCATTGTTTATAAATTAATTAGAAATGAATATAAGAACCAACTGAATATAAAGGCAATGTTTTTATATAAAACTATTTTTATACCCAAAAAGTTTTTTTATCCAAATAAATTAAAATAATTACAATTATTGAATGATTTAATAAAATATATATGTTCTATATTGAATATAATACTTTTTACATCCTTTCACTAGAGTTGATAATAATAAGATAATAATAATCTCAATATTCTGCATAAAAATCAATATTTTTCTAAAGGAACATTTATTGACAATAAATGTAAATCCTATTTTAAATAGACTTTTCACACTTTTATTAATATTTTTTGTAAAAAAAATTAATTTTAAATAGAAAAATTTTAATTTGGTTCTGGTGAATTTGTTGTATTTTTATAAAAATCGTATTTTGATGCGTTGTAAAATATATAAAATTTTAATTCAAAATGGATTTTTCATCTAATGTATTTATAAGGTTAAATAATATTATTATATTGTTTTAGAATAATAATCAGATACATTTTATATCATCAATAAAATTTCATTCATTATAATAAATTTAAATTTCAAATTTAATATAAAAACATAACAAAAAAGTGAACATTTTTACTTTATAACCAAGCATTGTCCTCTGTCTGTGGGATTAAATTAAAATAAATTTCTGACACTTATGTTATTAGAATTTGTAAAATTATACTACATATTATGAATCATCATATTTTATACTCTATAATAATTTCAACAAATATTTTTACAAATGATATTAGTGAAAGTGATTAAAATTAATTACAACGATTAAGAGAAAAAATTATCAATACAAGGGACTAAACATAAATCTTAATTGAGAAAATAACATGTAAACTTATCCAAAATCCATGTATTCCATATTTAGACATTATACTCCATCATAAATAATTTTTTTTAGACTCTTTTTAAAGTATAAATGTGTGTCAAATTCCATTTTAAAAAATTTACAATAATATCACTCCTCCTCCGATATAAAAAGGAACTCACATATCCCACTTATTCACACCTCTCATGAAACTTTTTCTTAACCAATAACTGATAAAATATGCTCAAAAAATAACTAAACAATTCATATGATCCCCACCTTGGGAATAAATCCAACCATGGAATCACTTTGGTGAAAAAAAAAGGAGTTACCCAAAGAAGAGGTAATATCATTCCTCAAGATCTTTTTATATTATTTTAATTATACACCCCCTAAAATATTCTTATTACTTCATTATATAATAAATTAGGTATCATAAATATAATTATATTTTATTATTCTATGTTTATGGCCTACAATTACACAAACTTCCATCTAATGGGTAATGAAATTGCTGTTTATTTGTATAGGGAACTATCACCTCACAAAACGATGTTGTTTGTTTTTACTATAACACCTTTCATGGTTGGAAATTATGATAAAAACACTATTAATAATATATATATATATATATATATTATATTTATAATTTCTTTACTCTTTTTTAATTTTAATATATCATATATCCTTATGCCTTTTATTTTTGTACATACGATAACATCGTTTTTGGAAGTGATTACTCCCGCATCCTCAAAGCAATGTGATTCATTCATTCTATACAAGGAATGAATAAAAGATGATTTTAATAAAAAACATGAAATATATAAAATATATATTAATTTAAAATTATAATACACATATATAAAATTTACTTTTCATTCATTTAATATAAAAAATAAATGAAAGTAGCATTCATGCGTACGTATGTCCTAAGGTCTCCATTAACAGTGCTTTCCGTTTCTTATCTTAAAAATATTATGGATTATTATAAATATATATATAATGAATATATATTATATTTACATCATGTTTTATATACATTATATGTTAAACCCTAATAGGAACAATAAGTAACATGTCAAAACATACATTAGAAACAGGGTAATTAACAACAAAAATAGTGAAAATAAGGAATGATTACAAAGAAATGAGTAATAATATACTACAACAAGATCATATATGATAACATAAATATTAATATTTATCATCAATAATTTATTAACTATTTTAAAACTATTATACATGAATTTAAAGTACATTCACCGAAAAGAAAATGCATGATATGGGATTTCCATCTCACTATTTACATCTAGGAGATAACATGTCATATTCAACATTTAATTCTTTTGTACAGTGTGTCTACTAACCATATTGATATATTTTATCTTAAATTGTTTTATATTAATGTTATTTAGAGTTTAAATACTATTTATTTATTCTAATGTGATTTTAGTTGAAGTTTACCAAGTGGGAAAGAATCTCATAACCTAACGTCATTATTTAGGGTATATTACTTTTCATTGTTGTTAATGTTTTATTATTATTTGAGTAATAAATTTTTATTAACTATTTTTTGATTTAATTTTTTTTTTCATTTTTTTTCCATTTGAACCACATATTTTATTTATCTACTAATTATCACCTCAAGATTATGGGCTTTTCAATAGTTTACATCATAATCTCATTTTTTTCATTATTTTTTATAATTGAATTTTCAACATACGAATGTATTGGATCATTATTCAATAAACCCTGTAATTTTCTACTAATATGGCTATTCATTTCCATTTTTATGTTATATTGCCATTTCCAATCTTTTTTAGCAAAATAGTTTTAAAAAATGTTTCTTAAAAAAGTCGAACATCATTTTTCTCTTTAGTCAGTGAACCTGTTTTTGTCTAAAAACATGTTTTCCAAAAAGTTATAAAAAAATATTTTTCACTTTTCAAAAATAATTTATTAAAGACATATTGTCCCTTTTATTATTTTACATAAAATTTCAATGTATCATTCTTTACACATTATAAATAATTCACTTTTTATCCCTTTTACCATATAAGAGGAATGTTCGTTTACCTTGCATGATATGTTTTGATTTACCATCTATCATTTATTTAAAAATTCAATTAAAATTTTAAAAGTTTGATTTTTCAAGATTTTTTTTAAATCTATTTCAAAAAAATATATTTTTTTAAAAAAATCAAAACAGAAGGATATTTTTTCATATTTTTTTAATGTTCTTATTTTATTTCATCAATAACATAAAACCATAATTTTACTCTCCTTGGGATATTTTGTATTGAATTATCCTTATTCAATCCTTAGAAGGATTATATTTTATTTGGGTAAGGATAGTATTATAATTCTCTTCATTGATTCTTTTTTTATCCCCCATTGAAATATTCAATTTAGTATGATCATTTGACATTAAATTTCCCCTAATTAAAAGTATCATTTATCATGGAAATTTTTACTGCCTAAATATTATATCATTTTTTCATATAATGATTCCTTTGTCATGTTATATCATGAATCAAATTATTCTCATGATATTATAATTTTTATTTAATTCATGGGGAATTATGATTAAAATATTTTAAAGTTGCATGTGTTACTATTTCATGTTTAAAGATTATTTTCCTCAAGAATGTTTTAATGATAATTCAATAGTAATTAAATGTAACAATGTCAAGAGACGTTATTATTAGTTATCATTTTTTGATGAATTGTTGATAAATATGTATTATTTATCCAATATGAATATTGGATAAGCAATATTTTTAAATCAATCACTCGATATGAGAAATTATTTGGACATAAAATGATTGGGATGGCTCAGACTCTATGTTTCCCCATGATGCACCCCTGTCGTAGGGCATAGAAAAACAATTATTTCCTAAGTTAATATGCATAAATTTGGTTGACCTAGGATGTCCCCAAAAGAGGAGTGCACACAAAACAGTTTTTCACTTTTAAATGAGGCTAAAAATGGTGTGTTTTATAAGAAACTAATGTGAATTCAAATTCAAATGATTGAAAAACTATGATTTTAAAAGGGTAATTATGTCAGGGTTAGTTTACTAATTGTAATTCTATACTTATTAAATTTAATTCAAACCTATTCTTCTTAGTTGATTAATGTGAGTTTCCAAAATCGTTTCCTCTCACTTCCTTTGTGAAATTATGATGCTGAGAGAAAACCTTACCAAGATCTCGATTTGGTCAACTCTCCTTCCGTGTAAAAAATATTTGTATTGAATAAACTCAATTGAATTGGGCAATACCCGATCAGGTATTGTTTATCCCATACAATAAAAATCATTCACTTCACCATTTACACGTATTGGTGATCGTCGAGTACTTCACCACCAATCCCTGGTTTATTCCATCATATATAAACCAGCAATTTGTGGAGGGAGATAATGATTATTTTACCATGTCAAAAATAAATAACAGAATTAAAATTCAAGAATTATCTCACTTCATAATAAAATATGATATATAAAATTGAAAAAAACATTGAAGAAATAATAAATTTCATTCAATTACGTCCAAGAACTGAAGCATTACAATGTAGAAAATAAACCATTCCCCAGTCACACCAAATGTTTACCCCACCATGGTAAGGGTAAACGAGATGAATTGGGAAGAAGAAGGAATTAAAAAAATATGAAAAGGAAAAGAAATAAAAGAGAAAGTCAAAAATTTCTCCTTCTTGGTGTCCCAGAAGTAATGGGATGGAGAATGTGATGATTTGGGAAGGAGGTGAGGGCCTCCTTTTATAGGCAGAATTCGTCCCCAAAAATTTGATGTGTTGTATACCCCATAAATGACCTCTTCATGCGTTCTACCCTTCATGAATTTTGTTCATAATTATCTTGGGTGTGTCCCCTAAATATCTCAGCGGATTTGGACATTTATTCTGAGAGTTATGGTCATTTTACTATGAGCAATTATTATGTCGAGTCAGACTCTCGAAATCACAAACAATCAGATTAGTTTGATTTAATGACCCCTTAAACGGCCAATTCATGTGGCATTTCCATTATTAAAGATTCTAAAAAACTTCATTTACGCCCCCCCACCAAAGTTCACAACAATTTGGCCCACCATGAATGAGTTATAGACCCCACCCCAAAAATAGGCAGAACTGGAAATAGTTTTATTGAACCAAATTTTGAGCTTCTTTGGTGCTTCCATATGGTCGATTCAGCTATTGGTCCAAAGAGATGAAATGATGCCCTGGATGTGCCTAATCTGGAAAAGAATGAATTTTTAAATCTTTATTAGAGTATAATTTGTTTTGGCCAAAATACAGAAATAATTTTAAATAGCTAAAAATATGAAATGGCCCATTTTTACTGATCAGCTCAAAATAACACCAATATCATAAAAATGAAGCAATTAATCTTAAAGTAAAACTTCTGTGGGTTTAAAAAAATTAAATTCAATGTAAATTTAATTGAAAATATTTTCTCCATTAATTCCCCCACACTTAGCACTTGGACTCTTGGACAAGTAAAAATAAAATAAAATAAAATCCAAAACACATACCAATGAGATCTACCAAATCAATTCCAAGAAAAAAAAGATATCATGCCTCGTCAAAAAAAATTATTTCAAGTTCTCTATTTTTTATTATTTAAAATATTTCTACTTAATTTATTATCCCATGCACACAAAACACCTACCCAACATGAATTTTTTATCATCTCACAAATGTAAATGTTAATCATAGATTTTCACATCCAAACTCACACAAGAGTCACCATAGGCTGGATAAATTCCTAATTATCCACCCGATGTGAGTAAAAGAAATGTGTTTCCCATGAGGACTTTTTTGGGTTGTTCTGTGTCTTCCAGTTGGTAGGATTTGGATGTTAAAAATTATGAGGCCGAAAAAGGAGGGATTGGCTCTTTTTGAAGAAATATTTCAAGATTTTAATAATCACTCAAACATGGTCTCCTTCTCTTCCTCTTTGTAGAAAATAGGCTCCATCATCATTCAATCAACTCAGGATTTCAGCCGCAAAAAATTCAGTCTTTTCAAACATGATTTTTCTTGAAAGCACTAGATAGGCACATATTCTTTTTTACATCGGAAGCTCCAGAAAGGCACAAATGCTCTTATCATGAAAACTCCAGAAAGGCACATATTTTAACAAAATAAAATATTCACTAGAAACATCAACTCTTCAAAATTTTATACTCCACCAAAATTATCACCAAATGACGTAGTACACCACCAGACATCATCCCCCGCACTTAAGTTCAACTAGATCATGCAATTTCACTTCAAGAGCAGGTTTGATAGGGCAAATTGGCATGTAATGTGGCTAACCAAACAAGCTATTAATGGAATCAAAGGGCTTATGAAGGAAAAATGTAAAGGTGGGCCATAATGAAATGGATTATTTTGAAAAGGGGTCTTTAAACCAAATAAATGCCTCAATCATTTAAAACACATGTACCCCAAACCCTTATGTTTTGAAATGAATTAATCAAATTCTGGTTTAAGAAAGCATGGTATGGTTCTCTCAAGAAATGAGGTTAATGAAAATAATATGACAAAAAAGGATTAGAAGCCTTATAGGAAAGTTATTTCAATGATATAGATAGTGAAATATGGCCTGGGTTCCAAAAATTAGTGTAATTTTCATGAAATTCCAAAAGATTAGAACTCAAAAAAAGGAGTTTCAACATTCATTTAAACTCCATTTCATTGAATAGATTAGTTAAATCGTTTTCATAATAATCATTTTAGCTCAAAGGTTTCTAAAACAAACAAAAACTGAAAAATAAAAACACAAAAATTTGAAAACACAAATTTTTTTTATTTTTTTAAATTTTTATTTTTTGAAAAAGAACAACAAAATGAAAATACAAAACTACAAAGGTTACCTCCCACACAATTAAATGATGCAGTGTCCTCAGTGCATTCATGTGGATTTAACATGTAATCTAATTTTCAAATGAATCACAATATCAAGCAAGTGTGAAGTGGAGGTACAACCTAATTTATTGGCAATGCACCGTTGAGTTTGGCTCCTAAGTGTTTCTCTTTGAAAAACTAAGAAAAGTAAAAACATAACATAATAAATTTATTAAAATATATTAAAATATAATTTAAATTGTAAAAGAAGGATAAATCTTGTTTTAATCCCCCTAGTGGGCCTTGGGTTTTTACTGCCTCTAGAGGGGTAGTTCTAATCGGTTATCCCCAATCTGATGGTGAATGATGTTTCTTGATCATCAAACAACAATAATTCTTCTTTCCAGCATGTAATTGTTCATTTTTGTTGAGGACTCCAGGGATATAGCATACCAAGTCCACCCCCATTATAGTGAGATACAACATCCATGGTTGGGTTTGAACAATGAATGAGTGCTCTAGTTCTATAGTTTTAACTTGCATAATTTCTTCTTTGTTCTCCACTGCTTCCTCATGATATGATTCATCAAGGGAATAATCAAAGGGGATTTCAGATTCTACCTCTATTTTAAGAAAATTAAAACATGAAGAATCAATATAAAATGCATCCCATTTAATGTGGGTATCATGCATCTCCTTCTCCTCATGAAAAGACACTTTTGTATCCTATTGAACTCGTTCTTATATGTGTTCAACAAGATCAGGGGGCTCCAAATGATCTTCATTAGGTGATTCTTCTTTATCTTCCTCAACCACCAAGGCAATAGATGTGTTTTTAGAATCTGAAAATTTAAAACAAGGGGAGGTGATACAAAATTCAATTTTAACAAGATCAAAAGATAACAAGTTAATGAAATGATTATATCCCTGTGTTTGTATGTCTTCAATATCTGCTTCATTTGAAATTTCCTCTTGGATTTAAGTAGTAGATGATAGAGGCAGGTAGTCATGCTCCTCTATTTGTTCATCATATTCCACCATGTTTGTGGTTTCTCCCTTAAATGGTTCCAAATCTTCTTCTTTTTGGAGGCCAAGTTGTTCTTCATACTCATTCCAAAATTCATTCAAATCATGTTGATCACCACCATGTAGCTCAGGATCTGATTTATCTTGGGTAAAATGGAAATATTCTGGTAGCCTTCCTATTTGACCCTTTATTCCTTCTATGGCCTCTTTGAGTTCCTTCACTTGATATTTGTTATAATCTAAAACAAATTTTTCTTCTTGATGATGCACCTGGGAAATATCATTTTGTACCTCAACTATTTCTTGATAAATTTTTGGAAAATACTCTTGGATTTCAATTAATTCTTTAGAGAAATCCTCCAACCCTGGGTATTCAATGTTTCCTTTATGTTTTTGAATTATATCCTTGAATTCATCCTCCCTGATGATTTGGATTCGAGCTCCCTGAATTCGCTTAGACAAGAAGGAAATACTATACTCTGTAGGAAATGGTGAGTTAGAAACTTGTTCTTTCACTTATGGGTATGTGTTCCATGAATTAAAGAAATAATCATTTGAAAACAACATGGAAAATGTTTGTTTTTTTGGTTATTTTAATTTGAAAAAGGTCAAATATTTACAATTTGATTGTGGCACTACCTCCCTGACAACGACGCCATGTTTGATGCATAACTGTCATAGGGCGTGGAAAAACAATTATTTACTAAGTTAATATGCAGTAATGTGGTTGACCTAGAATTTATCCCGAAGAAGATTGCACACAAAACAATTTGTCACTTTTAAATGAGGCTAAAAATGGTGTGTTTTATAAGAAAATAATTTGCATTCAAATTTAAATGATTGAAAAACTATGATTTTAAAAGGTTGATTAGGTTGGGGTTAGATTCCTAATTTTAATTCTATCATAGTTGAATTTAATTCAAACATCTTCTTCTTAGTTGATTAAAGTGAGTTTCCACAATCATTTCCTCTCACTTCCTTGGTGAAATTATGATGGTGAGAGAAAACCTTACCAAGATATCAGTTTGGTTAACTCTCCTTCAATGTGAAAAATAGTTGTATTGAATATCCTCAATTGAAATGGGAAATACCCAATCAGGTTTTGATTATCCCAACCAATCAAGAACATTCACTTCACCTTTTACACGTACTGATGATCATCGAGTACTTCACCACTAATCCCTTGTTTATTCCATCGTATATAAACCAGAAATTAGTGGAGGGAGATAATGATTATTTTACCAAGGAAAAAATAAATAACAGAATTAAAAATCAAGAACAACCACACTAGATAACAAAATCTGATATATAAAATTGAAAACATATTTGAAGAAGAATAAAATTTCAATGAATTACATCCCAGAACTCAATAAATACAATGTAGAAAACCAACCCTTCCTCAATCACTCCAAATGTTTACCCCACCATGGTAAGGGTAATCAAGGTGAATCGAGAACAATAAATAATTACAAAACTTTGAAAAAAATAAAAATAAAATTGAATGCTGAAAATTTCTTCTTCTTGGTGTCCCGGAAGGAATGGGATGAAGAATGGGATAATTTGGGAAGCAGGTGAGGGCCTCATTTTAAAGGCAGAATTCATCCCCTGAATTTTGACGCATTGTAGACCCCATAAATGACCTCTTAAAGAGTTCCACCATTCATTAATATTGTTCATAATTATCTTGGGTGTGTCCCCTAAATATCTCAGTGGATTTGGACATGTATTCCGAGAGTTATGGAGATTTTACTCTGAGCATTTATTTGTCCAGCCAGACTCTCCAAATCACAAACCTACAGATTAGGGTGATTTAATTACCCCCTAAACGGCCAATTCATGAAGCCTTTCCTTCATTAATGATGATCAAAACTCATTTTTCATCCCCCCTCTGAATGTCAAAACATTTGGGCTCACCATGAATGAGTTATGGACCCCACACCAAAACTTGTCAGAACTGCAAACAGTTTTCTTGAGGAAACTTGTCAGCTTCTTTGGAGCTTCCATATGGTCGATTCAGCTATTGGTCCAAAGAGATGAAATGAGGCCCTGGATGTGCCGAATCTGGAAAAGAATGAATTTTTAAATCTTTATTAGAGTATAATTTTTTTGGCCAAAATACAGAAATAGTTTTAAATAGCTAAAAATCTGAAATGGCCCATTTGTACTGATCAGCTCAAAATAACACCAATATCATAAAAATGAAGCAATTCATCTTAAAGTAAAAATTTTGTGGGTTTAAAAAAATATAATTCAATATAAATTTAATTGAAAATATTTTCTATATAAATTCCCCCACACTTAGCACTTGGACTCCTGGACAAGTAAAAATCATATCAAATCAAATACAAAACACATACCAATGAGATCTACCAAATCAATTTCAAGAAACAAAAATATATCATGACTCATAAATGACCATTATTTCTAGTTCTCCATTTTATATTATTTAAAATATTTCCCCTTAATTTCTTATCTAATGCACACAAAACACCAACCTCACATGAATTTTCTCTCATCTCAGAAATGTAAGTGTTGATCAATAATTTTCTCATCCAAACTCACACAAGAGTCACCATAGGCTTGATAAATTCCAACTACTCCACCCGATGTGAGTCAAAGACATGTGTTTCTCATGAGGAATTTTTAGGGTTGTTTTGTGGATTCTAGTTGGTAGGATTTAGATGTTAAATATTCCAAGTCTGAAAAAAGGAGGGCTTGGCTCTTTTTGAAGAAAAATTGCAAGATTCTAATTATCACTCAAACGTTGTCTCCTTCTCTTCCCCTTTGTATAAAATAAGTTCCATCATCATTCAATCAGCTCAAAATTTCAGCAGAAAAAATTTCAATATTTTCAAACTTGATTTTTCTTGAAAGCTTCAGATAGGAACAACTTTTTTTACATCCGAAGCTCTAGAAAGTCACAGCTTCCCCTCTCATGAACTCTCCCAAAAGGTACTGCTTTTAAAAAAATAAAATATTAAGTAGAAACATCAGCTCTTCAACATTTTATATTCCACCAAAAGTATAACCAAATGAGGTAGTACACCATAATACATATTCCCCCACAATTAAGTTCAACTAGATCATGCAATTTGACTTCAAGAGCAGGTTGGATTGGGTAAATTGGCTTGTAATGTGGCTAAATAAACAGGCAATTCATGGAATCTAAGGGATTATGAAGGATAAATGTAAAGGTGGGCCATAATGAAATTGATTATTTTGAAAAGCGGGCATAAAACCAAATAAATTCCTCAATCATTTAAAACACATGTACCCCAAAACCTCAAGTTTTGAAATGAATAAATCAAATTATGGTTTAAGAATGCATGGTACAGTTCTCTAAAGAAATGAGGTTAATGAAAATAATATGACAAAAATGGTTTAGAATCCTTAAAGGAAAGTGATTTCAAAGATATAGACAGTGAAATATGGCATGGGTTTCAAAACTCAGTGTACTTTTTAGGAAATTACAAAAAGATTATAACTCGAAACAAAGTCATTTCAGCATTCATTAAAGCTCAGTTTCATGGAATAGATTAGTTACCTCATTTACATGGGTTTCAAAAAATGGTAATTATAATCATTTCAGCTCAGAAGATTTAAAAAAACAAAACCTGAAAAATAAACCCACAAAAATTTGAAAACACACAATTTTATTATGTTTTTTTATTTTTATTTTTTGAAAAACAACAACAAAATGAAAATAAAAAACTACAAAGGTTCCCTCCCCAAAACTAAAATGATGCAGTGTCATCAATGCATTCAAGTGGATTTAACATGTCATCCAATTTTCAAATGAATCACAACATCAAGCAAGTGTGAAAGAGAGGTACAACCTGATTTATTGGAAATGCAACATTCATTTTGGCTCCTAAGTGTTGCTCTTTGAAAATCTAAAAAAATTAAAAACATAACATAAGAAATTTATTTAAAAAATGAAAATATAATTTGAATAATAAAAGAAGGATAAATCTTGGTTTAATCCCCCAAGTGGGTCCTGGATTTTGACTGCCTCCAGAGGGGCAGTTCTAATTAGTTATCCCCATTCTGATGGTGGATGAGGTTTCTTGCTCATGAACCAAAAAAAATTCTTCTTTCCAGCATGTAATTGTTCCTTTTTGTTGAGGAATTCATGGATATATAATACCATGTCCTCCACCATTGTAGTGAGATACAACATCCATGGTTGGGATTGAACAATGAATGAGTGCTACAGTTTCATAGTTAGCACTTGCATAATTTCTTCATTGTTCACCAGTGCTTTCTCAAGATATTCTTCATCAAGGGAATAATCAAAGGGGATTTTAGATTGTATGACTATTTGAACAAAATTATAGCATGAAGAATCAATATAAAATGCATCCCCAATAATGTGAGTATCATGTATCTCATTCTCCTCAGGAAAAAGACACTTTTGTATCCTATTGAACTCCTTCTGATACATGTTCAACAAGATCAGGGGGCTCCAAATGATCTTCATCAGGTGAATCTTCTTTTTATTCCTGAACCATGAAGTCAATAGATGTGTTTACTGAATCAGAAAATTTAAAACAAGGGTAGGTGATACAAAAATGAGTTTTAACAAGATCAAAAGATAACAAGTTAATGAAATGATTATCTCCCTGTGTTTGTACATCTCCAATATCTTCTTCATTTGAAATAAGCTCTTGGATTTGAGTTGTAGACGATAGAGGAATGAAGTGAGGGTCCTCTATTTGTTCATCATATTCCACTATGTTAGTGGTTTCTCCTTTAAATGGTTCAAAATATTCTTCTTTTGGGAGGACAAGCTGTTCTTTATACTCATTCCAAAATTCAATCAAATCATGTTAATCCCCACCATGTAGCTCAGGCTCTGATTTATCTTGGGTAAAATTGACATATTCTGTTAGCCTTCCTATTTGACCCTTTAGTCCTTATATGGCCTCTTTGAGTTCCTTCACTTGAGATTTTTGTATAGTCTAAAACATTTTTTTCTTCTTGATGATGCACGTGTGAAATATCATTTTGTACTTGAACTATTTCATTATAAAATTCTGAAAAATACTCTTGTATTTAAATTAATTATCTACAAAAATCCACCAACACTGTTATTCAAGGTTTCTGCTAAGGTTTTGAATTAGATCCTTTAATTAATCATACGTGATGTTTTGGATTCAAGCTCCCTGAATTTTCTTAGCCAAGAAAGAAATACTATACTCTGTAGACCATGATGAGTTAGAAACATATTATTGCACTTGTGGGTATATGTTCCATGAATTAAATAAATAGTCATTCGAAGACAACATGGAAAATGTGTGATTTTTTGTTTTTTTAATTTGAAAAAGGTCAAATATTTACAAGTTGATTCTGGAACTACCTCCTCGGCAACGATGCCAAGCTTGACACACGCCTATCATAGGGCATGGAAAAACAATTATTTACAAAGTTAATCTGTAGTAATTTGGTTGACCTAGAATGTCTCCGGAATATGAGTGCACAAAAAACAGTTTGTCACTTTTAAATTAGGATAAAAATGGTGTGTTTTATAAGAAAATAATGTGAATTCAAATTCAAATGATCGAAAAACTATGATTTTAAAAAGTTGATTAGGTCAGAGTCTGTTTCCTAATTGTATTGCAATCATTGTTCAATTTAATTCCAACCTCTTCATCTTAGTTGATTAAAGTGAGTTTCCACAATCGTTTTCTCTTAGTTCCTTTGTGAAATTATGATGGTGAGAGAAAACCTTACCAAAATCTCTGTTTGGTCAACTCTCCTTCCATTTTCAAAATAGTTGTATTGAATATCCTCAATTAAAATGGGAAATACCTGACTGGGTTTTCATTATCCCAAAAAATCAAGAACATTCACTACACCTTTTACACGTACTTATGATCATCGAGTACTTCGCCACTAATCTCTGGTTATTCCATAATATATAAACCAAAAATTAGTTGAGGGAGATAAATATTATTTAACCAAGGAAAAAATAAATAACAGAATTAAAATTCAAGAATGACCACACTAGATAATAAAATCTGATATATAAAATTGAAAACAACTATGAAGAAGAATGAAATTTTATTCAATTACGTCCATGAATTCAAACATTATAATGTAGAAAACCAACCCTTCCTCAATCACTCCAAATTTTTACCCCACCATGGTAAGGGTGGTCGAGATGAATCGGGAAGAATAATGAATTACAAAACTATGAAAAAGAAATTAAATAAAATAGAAAGTAGAAAATTTCTCCTTCTTGGTGTCCCCGAAGTAATGGGATAGAGAATGTGATGATTTGGGATATAGGTGAGGTCCTCTTTTTATAGGCATAATTCAACCCCCGTATATGAAGTGTTGTAGACCCTATAAATGACCTCTTCACACATTCCTCCCTTCATGAATGTTGTTCATAATTATCTTAGTCATGTCCCAAAAATATGTCATCATATTTGGACATTATTCCGAGAGTTATGGCTATTTTACTCTGAGGAATTATTTGTCCATTCAGACTCTCCAAATCGCAAACCTCTATATTAGGGTGATTTAATGACCCCATAAATGGAAAATTCACACTGCCTTTCCTCCATTAACGATACTAAAAACTCATTTTGCGTCCCCCCACAGAATTTCAAAACATTTGGTCCCACCATGAATGAGATATGGACCCCACACCAAAACATGGTAGAACTTCAAACAGTTTTCTGGAGCCAAATCTTCAGCTTCTTTGGGGCTTCCATATAAGCGATTCAGCTATTGGTCCAAAGAAATGAAATGATTCCCTAGATGTTACGAATCTGGAAGATAATGAATTTTTCAATTTGGATTAGAGTAGAATATTTTATGGCCAAAAACAAAAATAATTTAAAACAGTTAAAAATCCGAAATGGCTCATTTTTACTGTTCAGCTCAAAATAAAACAAATATCATTAAAATGAAGCAATTCATCTTAGAGTAAATCTTTTGTGTGTTTAAAAAAATTAAATTAAATGTAAATTTAATTGAAAATATTTTCTCAATCACCCCATGATGCATCCTCATGATCTCATATGAAAAACTAGTTGTGCAAATTAAATATATTTGTACGTGTATGTTTATAACTGTCTAGAGGATTGATCACGATATTATAGGTTTTCATTTTTTTTTGAGACATGTGTCTAATAACTAATTGTTTTCTTGATTTTGATTCAGTTATTATTTATCCATTATATGTTTCATTAGTATATCTATTGTTTAATTTCATTCTCAGATTATTGATTATTTGGAATGTTCTTTCAGTATCTTACCATTAACTATTTATTTTTTCTTTATCTACTTATTTAAATAGAATGTGTTTCTGTTTATTTACCTTACCAAATTGTTTACTTTATTCCATCTTATTTTATTGATTCTATGGCAGGCATCTATAGTTATAACCTTTCCATATAGACTATTTTCATTGATTTATTATTTCTTCCACTGTATTTTCCCTATTGAGTATTTCTGATCACCCTTATTATTTATCCCTTACCTATGATTCCATAAATTATACTAAGAAATATATGCAATGATATTGTAGACTGAATAGATTTTTAATCAACGAATGAAAGAACAATATGTTGTAATTAGTGTATTCATTTACTCATGTATTTATTTTCTTTACCATCACTACTAAACTCGATGAACATTCAAGATTTGATTCATTGTAATCATGCCAATGTAGTGGTAGTAGACACAGGCCTTGGGATTCTGGGGTCGGGTCACTAGAATTAGTATTAGAGGATGTTTAGTAGGAACCATGTGAAATTGATTTAGGAAAACATATATTAGAAAACATAACCCTATGTTATACTTTGTAGAAAAATATAGTATAAAATACATGAATTTGGGAAAGGTAGATATTATGTGGGAATTACTTACAATACATCCATGTTTTGATACTACAAGAGAGTTTGGTTATATCATAGATGTACCAAGGGGTAATAACATCAAAAAAGTTTGTTGGCCCTGACTCGGTGTAACCTGGTACACAACAACAGGCCTTATTATACACCTGTTTTGACCCTCCTCAGGGATACACATGGGATAATTCAAATCTTCTTTACAAACTATTATGAAGGATTTGAATATGTGATGAAAATTATTAAACTATGATAAACCAGAGGTTTTTTAGATTGAATAATAGGCTTCTGTATATAGATACCATTCAAATGATATTATGAATAAATTCTAGACCAGTGAAGGACCTATGAAACAATATAATAGATGAAGTATTTATATATTGAGGTTGTATTGAAAACCTTAGTTAAAAGACTTCTTAGTTATTAACCTTTGTTCAAGGATGTACACAATATTTTTGGGTATATCATTCAAATTAAATAAATATGGTTTTTAAAAAAGACAAATTGTATATCAGGTGAAAAAACATCAAATATGTAAAGGATGCGGGAAATAAACCCTCAACTGAAGGATGATAATGGTTTAATTCCAACCACTACCTAATACAATGTCCTTGTTAATAATCTATTATTTCTAGTTGACTGATTTTATGAATAAATATTAATTATTAACTGGTAGTATCACTTTTTAGGTTTACATATTTATGTATTGACCACTTTGTATATGGAAAATAGTTAGTGATGAATAGTTAAACATTTAACTCTATAATGGGCTCTACGATAATTTAATATTTTAATTTAGTGCTTTAGGAATCTGGGTTAATTTTTCGATATCCATTTCATAAAGTAATATATGAATTTGAAATAGATCAGAGAACAAAGAAAGGGATAAAATTGTGTTTATAGAAATATTTTATGTAAGTATACTTCCTTATATTCATAGGTAGTAAAATAATTACTCAACATTAATAAAATGATAAAAAAATGTCTTCTTAATACCTTAATTTGTTTTGTACCAATGGTATTTTGAATTATCATAGATTTCTAGATTTCTGGCCATCAATAGCCCATTTATCACTTTTTTGTCTTTGATGACCCTAATGACTCCCTGTAAATATTTATTCTTTTACTATACGTTGGTATATCAACTTTCCTCTAATTTTATTCTACATAGAACCCTGGTCCTATGTTATTCCATGTGAATTTTATACATCTCATACTCTCTTATTAAGAGGTAATTTTATTAACTATTGTGGTGATGTGGGATTTTCACAAGGAATTTTCTAATATCAATCCCTATATTTCTAGGATCATGTTATAATCATGAGGAAACAATTTATTTAAGGTGGGGAGAATGTAACACCCAAGAAATCCTAAGAGTGTAAATTAGTATTCGATAGCATGTATGAAACATGACACCAAACATGTGAGGGAATATAATATCCCAAGACTTTACGATTTATTTACAATTTAAAATTAGTTAATCCTTTAATATAGAATTACATTCATGCGATATTGATTTATATTTTTTCGCACACAACAATGAGTTTCTTCAATAGTTTATGTTACATTCAAGACCAAGTTTTATAGAACAAAAATATATTATTAAAAATATTATATCTCTGTATAATAAATATAACCAAACCGATATATTATATTTTATGAATATTATTAAATAACTTGTAAAAATATATGTCTAAAAAAATATATAATTAATTCTTTTTTTACAAAATAATAATAAATTAATATAAAATCCAATTAATAATAAAGGCAATGTTATTATAGAAACCTATTTTTATGCCGACAATGTTATTTTATCCTAATAAATTAAATTAATTACAATTCGTGAATTATAATAATGAAATATATATTTTATATATTATAGAAAATATTTTTTACATTCATCCAATAGATTTAAGAATCATATGATAAGAACAAACACAATATTTATCATAAGAATAATTATTTTTCAAAAGTAACTTTCACAAACATTTAATGGAGAACCTATTATAAATATATTTTTTGGAGCTTTTATTAATATTATATGTAAAAATAAACATAATATATTAAATAAGAATATAAAAATTAGTTCGGTTTAATTTTTGGTATTTTTCTAATATATTTCATTTTCTAATGAATAGTGAATAACACCGAATTTTTATCCAATACTATTTATTATTTTATTTGTTTATAAGGTATAATTAAATTTTTATTTTTTTTAATCTTAATTATATAAATTTTATATAATTTAATTCAATTTGGGTCATGGGAATCAATTTCACTTTGAAAATTGTTCATAAAAACCAAGAAATCTTTCGAACATTTTTTTGTTAAAAACCAGCATTATCATCCTATCTATAGGAATAAATTTAAATTATTTTCATCCACTTATGTGATTTTAATTTTAAAAAATGGATTAAATATTTTGAATCACAATGAATTTTAATTCTTAATAGTTTCAACTTCATTTCTGAGAAAAATATTAGTGAATGTTAATAAAAATAATTTCATTGATTAAGAGAAAAATTATCTAATCAAGGGACTAAACCTAAAACATAAGGGAAACAATGACCTATAAAATTTTCACAAATCCATTTACTATCAATATTTCAACCCTATACAAACTTGGAATTAATATTTTTCACTATTGGATCCACTTTTCATAGGAAATACATTTTTGGAATACCATTTTAAAAAATATACAAGAATCCCACGCCTCCTCCACTGTAAAAAGGAACTCACCCCTCCCACTAATTAGCACCTCTAAATAAACATTGTATCAAACAATATATTATCAAATAATACCCATAAATCCATACCCTATTATTATAATCTCATGCTTTTGCATAAATCCATCCAAGTAATCCCTTTGGTGAAAACCAAATGAAGTTACATGAAGAAGAGGTAATATCCTTCCTCAAGATCATTTTGTTTTATTTTCATTCTACACCTCCTAAAATATTATTATTACAAGATTATATAATAACAAATTTATCCTCAATATAAAAATATATTTTTTTCAAAGTTTTCTACCTACACTTACACACTCTTCCGTCTAATGGGTAATGAAAGTACTATTTATGTGTATGATTAACTACCCCCTCAAAAACTATGTCATTATTTTTTCCTTCACCACCTCCCATGGTTTGATATTACGGTGGAAAGGATATTTATAAATTATATATATCAAAATTATAATGTATATATGCTTCTTTAATTTTTATATAACACGTACCTAGGTGATTCTCATTTTATAAAATGTGATAACATCTTTTATGGATGTATGGACTACCACCCTCTCAAAAGGATGTGATTATTTCATTCTATAAATGAAATGTATAAAAAATGTTTTTAATAAAAATATATGAAACATATTTTATAAATATTATAAAATAATTTTAATATAAATATATATAATTTACTTTTCATTATTTAAATATGAAAATTAAATGAAAGTAGTGTTCATTGTTACGTACAACCTACCGTCTCCATAAGCGGTGCATTCCATTTTTTATATACAAATATTATGGATTATTCTATATAAATATATATTGAATATATATATATAAATTATATATAAAACATGGTTAAAATAGGGGTATGATTGACAAAATATTGGAACAAAAACTAACAAGTCAAAACATACTTAAGAAACTAGCCAATTAAAACTCGAAATAGTGAAAATAATGAATAATTACTAATAAATAAGTAATAAGTTATTATAATAAGATCATATATGATTTAATAAATATTAATATGGTTAAATAATAAGTTATTATCATATTTAAAACCATTATACATGAATTTATATTACATTAACTGGAAAAGAAATGCAAGGTATGGTTTTTTAATATCACTTTTTACATATGTGACATAAAATGACATATTCACCACATTCTTTCTTTGTGGTGTATCTAATTCCAATTTTTATATATTATGTAATTGGTTTTTTAATCTTCATGTTATTTTTATTTTCAAATTTAATTATTGATTCTAAAGGTATTTAAGTTAAAATTTACTAATTGGAAGAGAAATTCACAACCTAACGTCTCATCTTTAGGTTATATTACTTCCTCGTTGTCATTATTATTATAAGATTATGTGTGTAATAACTTTTTAATTTATATTGTTTTATTTCCACTTGTTTTATTTGGATCAATATTTGGAACACATAATCTATTTATCAATTGATTCTCACATAAACATTATGGTCTTTCCAATGGTTTACATCACAATCTCATTTTGTTCAGGAGTTTTTATACTTCAATTTACATTAAATGAAATTATTGGATCATTGTTCAATTATTTACCACCCATAGGGTTTTTAAATTATGTTTTTGATTTAATTCAACCATTTTGATATTTTATATTTCATATTACACTAAAAATATTATATTTTATATTAAATTACTACGTTTATCTTACATTTTATACAACACAAAGTTAATAGTGTGCTATACACAATATAAATTTAATCTTGCATGACATGGAACTTCGATGTTAGCTTGTTTCACATGAAAAAATGAATTTCCATGATGGCTTGTGTAATATGAGTGGTCGATTTTTACCGAACAATAGTATATCATTAAAATGTTATTATTTAATATTAATAGATATAACATAGATGTTAAATTAGAGGTTATGAATAATATTATACAATTTATGAAAATATATGGGTTACACATTATAATATGAATTCATAGGTTACAAATTAATTATAAATGAATATGAAATTTGATTGAATAAAATGGGTAATATTATTATTTTTATGGTCACAAATCTTTTTTACCCTAATAAATTCTATAATCATTTATGTATTAAAATTAACTAAGTAAAACATTCATTTCACATCACATGTATTTGTTGTATGTTACATTTTACATTGAATTAGTGTACTTTTCCCAAAATAAAAACTTGGAATATGTTAATGCAACACCAAATTTTCTAAGAAACATCATCTTGTTGTTATAATTATTTTAATGAGATAATTATAACCAATCCATTAAACATTGATATATTAATAGTAATAACTAATATTAATAAATTATTTATAATTGTTTTATTTGGATAATACATTTTGATAATGAAGGATATTATTTTTGGAAAGACCTTTTATGTTTAAAAATACGGTTTTATCAAATGAATCTCTTTTAATAATAAAATTAATATTTTACCCATTTTGAAATTGAAATTTATAAAATTAACTCCATTTATTAATTTATGTTTTTGAAATTATATTTGGGTGAAACTTTTGTATTTATTGGAGAAAATATATATTTTGATGACTAGTGAAAAATACTACTTTCTAGTTAAATATTCCCTTGTCGTTAAAGTAATTAATAATGTTAAATTATATTCTAAAATTTTTTAATGTAAAATTAGATAAATTATAAATTTATTAAAAAATATATGTCATTAAAATCAAATTCACTTTGAAATTGAATATAAAAACTAAATAATCTTTTGAACTTATTTCTACTTTAATAAACCCTAAGTTCATATCATATACCGGATTAACATTAATAATAGTTTCTATGATTCTATGAATTAAATTTCGAAATACTTATATACACCTTTTTAATAAGTATGATATATGGATTCAAAATATATCATGTTTATCTTATACTAAAATGATTAGTAAAAGTGATTAAAATTAATCACAACGATAAAGGTTAAATTAAAATTAATTGGTGACTAAACCATGATCTAATGGGGAAAAATAACAGATCCACTTGTAAAAACCCAAATTTAAAGACATATTTCGGCCATAAAACATTAATTGTGTATTTATTATGGTTTTTTATGACTTTTGTTGGGTAAGAACATGTGTACACCTAACTTGTTTTCAAAAATTCCATGTGGGTCCTTTTCCTTCCATATAAAAGGCCACCAACTCTCCCACTTCTTCACACCTCTCTACCCTCTTATGTTTGCCAAATCCTAGACCAATCCACTACCCATAAGTCCTCCTTTAATCATTCAATCCTTTCTTTGGGAAGATACAAGTTCATGGAATCCTTTATGCACAAACCAAAATGAGTTACTCAATTAAGAGGTTATGTTTTTCTTAAGTCCTTTCATTTATTTTCTTTCTAAAACCCCCCAAATTTCATTTCCCATTATTTTATAATAACACATGTATCATAAATATAATTTTATTTTTCATTATAAGGTTTCAACCTACACTTACACACACTTCTATATAATGGATAATGAACATATTTTTTATGTGTACGACGTACAACATCCTCTCTAAACTGTGATTGTTCAATATTCCATATCTCCTTCCATGGTGGATATAATGATGGAAACTATATTTATATATGTTATATATTATATTTATAATTTCTAAAATATTTTTTATTCTCTTTACATCATAGATCATTTTTCTTTCTACTGTGTATTAATACGCTAATTTCGTTTGAGAAAGTCTGGACTACTACTCCCTCAAAGCGATATAATTCGTTCATACAATACGTGAATTATACTAAGGATGGTTTCAGTGGATATATATTAAATATTTGATATCATAAATCAAATTTAATAATGATATATATATATATACACATAAATATATTTCTCTTACTTTCTTTCTTTCAACGCGATAAGGAAATGGAAATTCCTTTCATACATACGTATGACATACTGTCTCCATGAACAGTGTATTCCATTTTGTAATTCTATATTCTATAGATTATTATTTTAAAAATATAATGAATTTAAATTATATTTTTTTCATCTTTTACATTATGGAATCATTATATAAGTATAAGGAACAATGATATAATAAATTATGACACATGTAGAGAATAAAGCGAATATTACCCGAAGTGAAACCATAACCAAAGGATTGTTAATAAGAGGGTAATATAAGGTCATAATAAACCATATATGTTATTATATATAATTATATATTTCTTTAATATATTTATAATAAATTTTAATTTATTATAAAATTGTATTTAATGATTACGATGACAGTCAAGACATAAGGTAAGGGTATTTCATCTCCCTTTTTATTTTCGTCAGATATATTAAATGTTCACCACTAATTCCATTTGGTTTGGTTTATGTAATTACCAGGATTGTATTATATATATATTATAATTAATTAATAGGTGTTCACATATCCAATTTATGATATTTCTTTCATGGGGATTATGTTTTAGAATATTCAAATTCAGTGAAATAGTTATGTCTGAATTTTTTTCCTTGAGACTCATGTTTTTAGTCACGTAAATTCTCTATAGAGATTTATATAATTATATTTTACATGTTGTGTCATGAATTTAAAATTTTTCAAGATATTTTATGTTTCATTTTATTTCTTTTTCTTGTATGTTGATTATGACATCAATTCAACATGTTGTAAGTGTATATTGAGACAATCTTACCATGAAAAAGGAATGTTATTTTTACCTTTTATTACATGTACATATTTATCTACCATTAGTCCATTGAATCTTTATTTTCAGGTTTAGAGATTAATTTTTAAGAAATTATTTTAAAAGATATTTTCAAAGAAATGGATTTCTGAACATTTTGAAACTCCTTCTATAAGTTTCTAATGAAAATAGTTTTCAAAATGTATTCATGCTTTCTTTATTTATATTCAATGAAAAAATATTCCTAAAGGTTTTTAAAAATTATTTATAATCTTTCATGATTGTTTTCAAGAAAATGTTTTTCAAAAGGTTCAATGTTTTATTTATCCATTTCAAATAAGAAATGATATTAACCTCATTAGTTTTTTTCAAAATATCCTTCCAAGTTATTTTCCATATTAGACCATATCCATTTATGTTACTCAATACCTTCTTGGAATTGATCTAAAGGTTCCATTCATATTCAATATTTAATGTTATTTATTTTTATTGGATTATGCTTATGAGACTCATTTATATTCCAGATGTTATATTGTTTTGAAACTTGGTTCTTTTCAAGGGTTGTGATTTGATGAAATGGTTATGAAACTTATATATTTTCAATAGATTATAATATAATGAAACTTTAATGATACACATTTCATTTCATGGATTGTGATTTAATCTTTATAGAACCCATATATGTTTATGGGTAATGATATTATTAATTTTTTATTATCTTATGGTACATGTATTAATACTTTTATTATGAGATGGGTGGGACCTATATCTCATCCCAATGCATTAGTTAATGATAAATTAATCGTGAGTATAAATTTTATATGTGAATCTGATTTCATGTCCCCAATGTTCTACAGGGACCTGATTTCTTATCCATAAGTTTACACATGAACCTAATTACATGTTCATAATTTTATGAGTGATCATTATTATATGTTGAAAATATTATTAATGGACCTGGTTTCATTCCCATAAGTTTATGTGTGAACCTAATTACATGTTCACAATGTTATGAGTGAACCTTTTTATAGGTTTAAAATTTTAATCATGAACCTGGTTTCATGCCCATAAGTTATTGTGTGAACCTAATTATATGTTAAAAATGTTATGAGTAAACCATATTATGTGTTCAATAGATTATAAATAGTCATCATTTCATGTCCATAAGTTTATGTGTGAACCTGATTACATGTTCACATTGTTATGAGTGGACAATATTACGTGTTCATGATATTTTGCATGGACCTAGTTTCCAATCCATAGATTATGCTTGAACATGTTTACATTTTCAAAATGTTATGATTGAACCTTATTATGTGTTCAAAATATTATTCATGTACCTGGTTGCATGTACAAAAGTTACTTTGTGAACCTGGTTTCATGTTCACAATATTATATGTGAACCTAATTAAATGTTAAAAATTTTATGAATGGACCCAGATTCATGCCCATAAGGTTCTACATAAACCTGTTAACACATTCAATATGTTTTTCATGGACCTATTTGCATGTCTATAAGTTGATTCAGGAACCTTATTTCATGTCCATAACTTAATTAGTGAACTTTTTACTACTTATACATGATAACAACATTATAAAAAAATGTGCATTCCAAAAATACCATTTCTTATTCCTATTTTATGTTTTCATGAGTTATGATCTTAATTTTCTTATGATCCATTTATTATAAACTTCCAATATTTATTATGATCTATAATATCCATGGTATGATCTTAAAATTTTATTCTCATGTTCTATGTCCCTTTGTATATGTTAGGATTATGCATTTCTTTTATTTACCCTTACTAAGCATCGGGGATCACCCCTTTCTTATGTTTACTTTTCAACGGTTATGAAGAATATTTTTAGGTTGAATTATTAGAGGTGTTGATATTTATGGGAATTTTTTAAGATATCTCACAAGGATATAATATTTTTTTCCATGCTTCCAAATACACTAAACTATTATTATCCTTTGTCACGTATTTTTGAAATGTACTGAATATTCATGTAAAATGATGTAATATCCATGTTTGTTAGTCCTGGGTGTCTATATTTGGTATCAAAGGAAAGGTTTAGTAAACCTATGGATACCAGTGTGAGAAAAAATTAGTGATATCTATAGGCATATTTCTAAGGATATGTCTATGTCTGTCTCTAATGATAATTATAAGGATGATTCAATGTTTACGAAAATGTCCTGGAAATTTTGTAAATGATGTAGTGAATTGTTTTTTAAAAATAAATCCCTTTCTAGATACTGCATGTGGATGTGGATCTGGAACATATGTACCTATGGGTAACAACTCCTACAAGATGTTTCAGGCCTTATATGGGGTATTTTGGTACATTACAACAAGCCTTGCCTCACACATATTTGGAGACTCCCAAGGGATATATTTTGGGAATTCATAAACTCTTCTTGAACCACCATAAATGATTTAAATATAACATTGATTTGAATATCCTAGTATTAACCTATCATTTCACATCTTAATGAATTATTCATAATTTACACATTCTATATGTAATTATATTCTTGTCTATGTGGTTTTCAGCTATGATAGGTAATTCTCACACTATACTTTTGGTTTTAGTCAATATATGGAACTAGAAGGAAGATGGTTTATATTGAATGATTTAGATGTGGATATTGTGGCCATTATGAAAATTTATTTCCCAAGTGGAAATATCATAAGGAGAATCAAGAAGGTGGTATAAGTGTTGGTTATAGTTCTGAAGATAAAGAGAGTATAGATGACTTGAAAAAGTTATGTGATTTTATTCTAGTATTGTTTACATTGATCATATGAAGCTTGATTAGATAGAGGTTGAGGATACTAAATACATTATTCATATTTCATATTCCTGGAAAGACATGTTATGGTTAAGTTGATGAATCTTTTGTAATGGTTTAATAATAATGTTGGATTAATAAAGTTTTTTTGGAATTCAAATATTATGTTTTATGAATCATGAAATGTATAAATATTTTCATTATAATTTATCACTAAGGATTGAAAATGGCATGTTGAATGTTGATGAAGACATAAAAGAATTATTTAATGTAAATGTGATATTTTTATTAAGGGAAGGTAACCCTTAATTAATCCTTAAAATTGAGATAATTATCATTGAATAATAATATGTAGGATATGAATAAGTAAAATGGATGGTAAATATTACCCTGGAACTGATTATTTTAAAATTGTTCTATGTCATGAAGGATGAAGTTTAAAAATACTTGGATTTAAATAATATATCCACTAAGCATTTGAAGAAGGGAGAATGCTTGTTTTCCCAAATGATTAATCATAATTTAGGTTATTACTTGTTTCAAGGGAATATAAAAATATGGAATTCACATGTTTTGAATGTTAAAACCAAGAAAAAAATATTTATATATGGGGGATCAATTTTAATATGATTTTATGTTATTATTTATTAAGATTAGTATTTTAATATTTCATAAGGGTTATAAGGTTGATTATTTGTGGAATGTTTAAGTAAAACAACAGATGAAGTCACTAAGATTAATGTGATATCTCTCTATATGAGGATTTATCCATACTAGATATCCTATTAAAACTAATTTGTCCTTATGATAATTGATTATATGGAATATCATGGGTCTCATGATCGGTTAGTACTTTAGGAATGAAAAAGTCAGATACAATTTTATAGAAAGAGGTGAAATGGATCAATAAAAAAAGGGTGATATTGTCCTCAAATCATGCAAGTATAGATTTTCAAGAAAATTATCCAACATTAAGAAAAATTAACTTCATAACAAAAATGGCATTCTAGTACCTCCATTGCCAATAAATCATATTATCCCTTATTTCTTCACTCATTTATGTATTTCTGGTTTTTAACATTCCTCAAACCTTGTTCTCTATCATTATCCATCATAACATTTTAGTAAAATATTCTTACATTTATATGTTTTCAAATACAACATATTCCATCCAATATAGAAACCTAGTTATATGTTACATTGGGTAATATTTATGGTTCTAACATTCCCTTTTTGGGGAAGTTTTAGTATCCATTTTTACGATGTGAGTTTCTATGAACAATACATTCAAATATTATACCTTTGATAACCCAGATGAATTTCTCGAGAGAAATTATTTTTAATGGGCGGTATAATGTAACACTTTGATATTTTGTTAGTTGTTTTTTTTCAAATTCATTTATCCTTTGTGATATTTTTCATTTCACATAACACTCAAAATTTTTTATTTTATATTAAATCATTATTCTTGATTTTCATTGTATGAAACACTATGTTTATCATGCACTACAATAAAAATAAACTTTATTATTCTTCACATGGAACATCGAGGTTACCTTATATTACACGGAATAATGAATTTCCTCAATGGATTGTGTAACACGCCTGATCAATTTTTACAGAACAATAGTATATTATTAAAATGTTATTATTTAATATAACAAGATATAACATAGATGTTAAACTATAGGTTATAAATAGTATTTACTAATTAATTAAATTATATATCTCTTGAAATTTAATATGAATTCATAAGTCATAAATTAATTATAAATGTATATAAAAGATTATTAATTAAAAAATGTGATACACTTATTTTTATCGTCACAAAGTTCTTTTAACCAAAAAAATTAAATTTTCATTTATGTCTTAAAATTCAATAATTCAAATATTTCTTTCACATGAAATGGACTTGGAATATGTTACCAGGAATATTGACTTGGCATACATTACTCTGAACAATGACTTGGTGTACGTTACAAGCAACACTAATGTTTTTACTAAACATCATTTTATTATTATAAATATTTAAATGAGATAACTATAACCTAGATATTAAACATAGTTATATAAATAGTAAATACTAATTTTTAAATATTTTTTATAATTTTATTATTTAGATAAAATATATTAATAATGAAAGATATGATTTTTGGTAAGGTCCTTTTATATTTAAAAATATTGTTTTCTCGAATAGGCAGATTTTAATCGTAAATTTAATTATACACATATTTAGAAATTTTAATTTTTTCAAATAAGATTCATTTTTGGATTTAGAATGTCGAAATTATATTTGCGTGAAATTTCAGGATCTTTCAGAGAGATTTCATTTTTGATTAATAGGGAAAAATACCATCTTTTTGTTTAAAAATACATTTTTGTTTAAATAATTATTAACGTTAAATTAAATTTAAAATTTTTCTAAAGGTTACATTAGTTCAATTATACATCAATTTATACAATTTATTTCTTTATAATCAATATTATTCTGAAATTTAATATAAAAACATAATAAACATTTGAACTTCTTTTAGCATTAAAACCCAGTAATTTCATCCTATATACGGGATTAGAAATAATATTAATTTTGTTTATTTTGTGATTTTAATTTAAAAACACAACATGCACAATTTTAGTTGTTATAATATTTATATTATAATTATATCCTGTTTATTTTGAACCAAAATTATTATTAAAAGTGATTAAAATTAATGACAATGATTAAGGTCAAATTAAGCTTAATTATGGACTAAACATTAATATTAGTTGCCCAAATGACCTATCAAATTATAAAAAACCATTTTATTTGTATATTTAGTGCATTAAACATAAATTATTTATTTTGGTTGGTTTTCATAACATTTTGTAGGTAAGTACAAGGGTACACCTAACCTGTTTTCAATGATTCTATTAAAGTCATTTTCCTTCCCTATAATAGGCCATAATCTCTCCCACTTCCTCACACCTCTCAAACCACTTATTATCTGAAAATACCTGCCCAAGAAAATTCCCTGAAATAATTCTTTCCTCCTATAATCTATCCCTTGGGTAGAAGTTAATTCAAGGAATCATTTTGGCACAAACCAAAAGAAGATGCCTTATTAATAGGTAATATCATCTCTCAAGTCCATTCTATTTTTCTTACCCACATATCAACTTTATTTTTTAATTATTGTATAAAAACACATGTATAATAAATATAATATTATTTTGCTTATTATTAGGTTTCAACCTAAACTTACACACACCTCTATCTAATGGATAACAAACAGTTTGTTTATGAGTACAGCGTACTACGACATCACTAAATGATGATTGTTCAATTTTCCTCACCACCTCTCATGGTTGAAATTTTGATGAAAACACTATTTATATATGTTTAATGTAATATTTATTATTTTTTTAAGCTTGTTTATTCTTTTTAAAACACATATATTTTTACTTTCCATTTGGTGTTGAAATGATAATTTCTTTGGAGAAAGTGTGGACTACCACCCTCTTAAAGGGATATGATTCATTCATACAATACATTGATTTTAATAAAAAATTAATAAATATATAATAAATATATGATATCATAAATATACTATGATAATTATATAAATATGTCTTTTCATATTCTTTTTACTTTCATTCTTTCAATATGATAATTAAAAAAAATAACTTTCATGTGTATGTACGACCTACCGTCTCCATGAACGGTGTCTTCTATTTCATAATAATATGTTTTATAGATTATTATAGTACACATATGGTGAATATAAATTATATTACTATCATGTTTTACATTACGCAATCATGATATAAGTACAAGGAGCAATGATATAACAAATTCAGACGCATGCGAAGAATAAAGAAAATATTACCCGAAATGAAACATTAATATAGAATTGTTAACAAGCAGGTAATATAAGGTCATAATAAAACCATATATGGTATTAGATATAATAATATTTTATTGTAAAATATTTTTAATAAATTTATATTTATTGTACCGGTTTTTTAATGAGTATGGTGAGATTCAAGACACAAGGTAAGGGGAATTCACCTCACTTTTTATTTTCATGAGATACATGCAATATTTTCTACTCTTTCCATTTATGTCATTTATGTACTGACTGTGATAGTATTATATGTATATTAATATTAACTTATGTGTATTAAAAAATCCATTTTATTATCTTTCCCATAGGGATTATCTTTCAAAAGAACCCAAATTGGTGAAATATTTTTTCTCTCAATTTTCCTTCATTGAGACTATTGTTTTATTGTGAACCTAAATTATCTTTCAAAATGTATATACATAAATATTACATGTTGTATCATTAATTTACATATTTTCATGATATTTTAATTTTTATGTAATTTTCTTTTATAACATGGATAAGATGATCTCAAGTCACCATGTTTTTTGAGTTTATTAAGACAATCGTATAACTTTTCAAAAAAAATTGTTTATGCTTCCTTTTATGAATTATTATGATCCATATCTCAATAATATTGATGAATTATCTTATCATATAGTTATTAATGATTTTTTAATATATTTTTACCATTTTAACCACTCTTTGGTATTTAAGATAGTTAAGAAATATTTTTTAAGAAAGCCTGAATTTACCCTCTATTCGGTCAGAAATATATGTTCCATCAAAACCATATTTTCCAAAAAAAAGATTTTGTAATTATATTCTACTAATATCCTATGAAAATTAAAATAAATATTTAACTTTTTAAAATTAAAAATTATTTCAATGGCATCTTCTTGCTACTTTCCAAATGAGGCATTTTTCTAACCAATTTATCGTGAAAAAGTAATTTTATTTTTTCCTTGTACGACATGTATTGATTTATCCACCATCAATAATTTGATGCATTATTTTAATAATTAAAGGATGATTTTTGAAAAGATATTTTTCATATATATTTTCAAATAAATGGATTTCTAAATATTTCCAAGCTCCTTTTCTAATTTTTTATGGAAAATGGTGTTCAAATCATTTTCAAGCTCTATTTATTTTTATTCAAAGAAAATTGATTAATAATGTTTTTCAAAGCTTTATTTATAATATTTTATATTTCTTTTAAAAAAATAAAATTTCAAATGGTTTAATGTTTTAAATAACCTTTTCAAATAATAAATGATATTTTCCTTAATAAATGTTTTCAAAATATCCTTCTATTTTTTTCATCTGTGATGTAATTCATTGATGTTACTCAATACCTTTAAAGAAATTTTCTAAAGGTTCCATTTATATTCTATCTTGAATGGTATTTATATTTATTGAATTATGATTATGAAATCCATTTCACTTATATGGATTATATTATTTTGATACCATCTTATTTTCACAGGTTATGCTTTGATGGGTTGATTATAAAATATATATCTTTTTCATAAGTTTTGATGTTATGAATTTATAATGACACCCATTTCATTTCAGGGATTATTATTTTATGTTTATAGATCCCATATCATTTTATGGGACAAGATATGATGAATGTTTTATTATCTTATGGAACATATATGATTGATTTTAGTATCAGATAGGTGATACCAATATCTCCCTCAAATGCATTGGGTTATGATGAATGACTCATGAGTATAAATATTTTGTGCGAACCCGATTACATGTTCACAATGTTAGGAATAGACCTCTTTTCATGTCTATATGTTTATGAATAAACATGATTACATCTTAGAAACGTTATGTGTTAAAATTATTTTGTGTTCAAAATATTATGAATGGACCTGGTTTTATGTCCGTAAGTTTATGTGTGAACCTGATTACACGTTCACAATGTTATGAATGAACATTATTATTTATTCACAATTTTATGTGTGGACTTGGTTTCATGTCCATTAGTTTATGTGTTAACTTTATTTCATGTTCACAATGTTATTGTTGAACCTTATTATGTGTTCAAATTATTATAGATGGACCGGGTTTCAGGTCTATAAGTTTATGCATTAACCTGATTACATGTTCACAATATTATGTGTGGACCTTATTATGTGTTCAAAATATTATGCAAGGGCCTGTTTAAATGTTCATAATTTTATGTTTGAAACCAAATACATGTTCATAATTTTATGAGTTAATCTCATTATGTGTTCACAATATTATTCATGGACCTAGTTGCATGTCTATAAGTTTACGGTTGAACCTTATTTCATGTACAAAATGTTATGTGTGAACCTGATTACTTATTCACAGTGTGATGAATTCAAATTGTTTAATGTGCATAATATTTTTTGTAAACTTGATTATGAATTAGCAATGTTATGCATGGACCTGATTTCATGTCCATAATTTGAAGTAGGGACCTGATTTCATGTCCTTAACTTAATTAGTGAACCTATTTCTACTTATAAATGTTCACAATGTTATAAACAAATGGGAATGCCACAAAGTCAATGTCTTATTCCTATGTTATGCATTCATGAAATATGCTCTTAATTATCTTATGATCCTTGTCTTATAAAAATCCAATCTTTATTACGATCTCTTATATGTAGAGTAAGATCATAAAATATTATTCTCATGTTACATATGATTTTTTTCATGTCATTATTATGCATTTCTTTTATTTACCCATATTGAGCATCTCAGCTGACCCCCTTCTTATGTTTTTATTCCCCAAGTTACAAAGAAACTTCTTAGGAAGATGTACTAAAGGTGGTGATATTTATGGGATATTTTGATGATCTTTCACTAGGATAGAAGATTTTGTTTACAATTTTCCAATGATACTAAAATATTATCTTCCCCATGTTTTTGTTTTTATAATGTACTTCATAAATGATGTAATATTCATGTATATCAGGCATGGATCACAACATATAAACCCTTTAATTTGGTTCTAATATGGTTATTCATTACCTTTTTCAAGTAATATTATCATTTTTTCACTCTTTATTACTCAAAATGTTTTATAAAATATTTTTTAAGAAAACCCAAATTTAATTCTCTCTTTAGTCGGAGAACCTTTTTTCTTCAAAAATATTTGTTTTTTAAAAATGATTTTAACCTTTCCAAAATGATTTATTAGAAATTTTTACTGTTTTAATTTTAATTTTTTTCAATATAAACTCCATTAAAAAGTTTCAACAACCCTTGTTGTTATTTATCCTCCACTGAGGATTTATTGATAAGTACATATTATTTATTCAATTAATATATTTAATAAGGATTATTGTTAAAATAGATTACACAATATTAGGAATGCTTTGGGCATGAAATGAATGGAGGGTAACATAATTTATATTTCACATTGATTCTTTGATAGGTTCTCATAACCAAAATTATCTGCAAAAAATTATGAATTTTCTACAAATAGTTTTAAATTATCAGGAGGATAGATATTGACAGTATAGGTTTTCTTGTTCCTGAGATATGATGTCCAATAATTTTAAAATTCCATCATTTTGATTTAGTTATTATTTATCCGTGATATTTTTAAATGAAATATCTTTGGATGCATTTAATTTTATTACTATTTGTAACATCTTGTGTTTTTGAAAGTAAACACTATGTTCAATGGCGTACATTATACACCACATTGATCTTAATATAAAAACTACATAATATTTCAATTTTACCCTTAAAACCTAGTTATTAGAATTAATGGAATGAAAAATATTTATATAATTATGAATATATGGTTTACAAATTTATATATATTTAATTATATGGTGAAAAGTAAATTATAATTCAACGTAAACCCCTTTTCAAGAATAAAAGGAAATGTTTTTTTGAAAAACTATTTAAATGTGAACATGTATGTTTTATAAAAATAAAAAAACATATCACCCTTGTTATTTTATAAATATAATATATTCATTATAATGGTTAAATTTCACACTAAGTGTTTTCTATAGATTATATAAGAATAAATCCAATTTTACAGACAAAAGATGTTTTTCTCAAAAATAGATGTTTTGAAGCAATTTGACAGAACACAAATTTTAAATCTAGTTTTTTCCAATTTTATAAATTTTATTTGACAAAATAAACTTCTTATATCAAATTGGAACATAAAAATTTACCTTGGATAGATTTAGGGATTTTTTCTAATAAGAATCATTTTTGATGAATATAGAAAAAATAATGCATTTAAATTAAAAACTGCTCTTTCATAATTATTATTTATATTGTTAAATAATATTTTTGATTGGTTTTAAAGTATAATTAGATCATTTTTTATAATTTATTCCAATTTATATCATTAAAATAAATTTCACAATGAAATTGTATATAAAAACACGGTGAACGTTTCATCATTTTTACCTTAAAAACGTGTTTTCTTATTCCATCAAAGGGGTTACTTTTTAATTAATATCTACCAATTCAATGTTTTTAATTTTAAAAAATTGGTTAAATATTTGGGTTTATAATTTTCAAAATATATAAATAGTTCCTTTTTATGTTTTGTACTTTATGAATAGTTACTTTAGTAACGAACTTTATTATCGTTGTTAAGGGAAAATCTTATAATTAAAGGTAAAAATAACATTATAAATATTCAAAAACTAACCAAAAAGTTGTCAAAAAAATTATTTTATGAAATATTTTCGACCAAAAAAAACCCTTGGGTATAAATTGTGTCCTTTGGAATTCACCTGTGTGTGTTTATGACATTTCTAAAATTTTATTCAAAGTAAAGATGAAGTTATAATAATCTTGTCTCTCGTACCTATAATAATTTTAATATGGGGTTATATAAGTGATATATTCTAATATAAATATTATTTATAAATATAAAATTATTATATAAAAATGGAAATTTATTTATAATTTTTGGGTAATAAATAATTATATTAAATGGTGACACAATGAAGATGCTGTAATTGCTTCATTAATTGATGAATCAATTAAATGATATTAAAAATATTACAAAAAATATAATTTTATATAATTTCTATCATAAATGAATTTTATGGAGGAATTTAAAATGTTAAATATGTGTTAAAAGATTTTTTTATATTATATCTTGAAGTTATGATATTATTAAAGAGACAATAATTGAATAGTGATAAAATTGAAACTAATTGTATTTTAAAATAATTTTTTTTTATTAAATTATATAAAATTTTAAAAAATTAAATATTTTTAAAAATATTTTTAATAAGTACTAAAATATTTTAATGTGCACTTCTATTGGTATTTTGGAATGTTATAGTAATTATATTGACCCTCATAGTGTAAATTACTTAATAAAATTTTAAGGGTTAAACGGGTTAAAATAAAACGATAGTGATAAAAAAATATTCAAAACTTGCATAATTTTTATTAGATGATTATATTCAAACCATAATTACCCTATATTATAAATAAATAAATTTGGACCCATTTTAATAGAAAATTAATTAATATTATCTAATATTTTTGAAAAAATTCAAAGATTGCCACCCATCTTTTTTTAAAGGGAACTATTGCCTATCATTTATTCACACTTAAAAACCTTTATGGTATGGTAACTATATACTAAATTCCAATCCATGAATCCCTCACCACGTTCTTGATGCATTATTTTAGGAATAACACACTCCTTAGTGTTCTTAAGGAGTTAATCAATGGAGATCCTCCAAGGAAAGTAATTGTTTTTTATCAATTATTTCTATTTTATTTCTTCTTCCACTTCATTCAAATCTTCTTAAAACATGATGATATAATGATTCTAGTATCCTATATATATTGAGATTTTTTTTAATCACCACCAAAATCCACCTCCACTTTCACGAAATGGGGAAAGAATTAATCATTCATGTGTATGTGTAAACTATCACCTCTACGAATCGATATAATTCATTTTCATAGACATCCCTCGATACTGGTTATAATGATGGAATTAATGTTTATATGTGGTATTAATGATATATTTATCATTATAATGTAGTAATATATCAATAATATTGTAAATTTCTATGCACATAAAAATAATAATGTCACTTGTGTGTACATGCGAACTATCGCCTACACAAAGTGATGTGATTCATTTTTAATCACAACATAACATGGAAAATATATATATAATAATATATTAAGGATTAATATGATAATAATTATTCTATGATCGTTATATAAACATAGAAAAATTATTACCTTCTTTTCATAATGGTCAATGAAAAATGGGATGATTAATCATGCGTACGTATGGCCGATTGTCTCAATTATTAGAATGTTGTTCATTTCTCATAACCATAACTAAAATATTTGATTTAAAAGTATAATTAATTTCTAAAAGTGATTATTATTTTATGAATATTATTATTTTTATTATTTAATAATTACCTCTTTGATCGTATTCGACAAACAGAAGTCATTTGGGAATCATGTACTGCATATCATCAAAACATCTACGTTAACATAAATAATTCACTAATTTTTATATCATGATAAAAAATTTGTATAAAAATAATCATAAACATGAAAAATGTTCTTAAAATTTTTAATAATTAACATCAGTTTATTTTCACAGAATTTAAATATTTTATGTGATGAGTTAGACTCAAGGAAAGGGACTCTATCTCAATCTCCTACCATTGAGGCATATTTTGATGTTATAAACCGCCTTCTTTTAAGAGGTCTATAAACCAACCCTTTGAATTTAAATTTCATTCAATGGTTTTTAATACTAATATCTCTATACATATTCTTTTACTTTCCTTACAAATGACAAAATGCACGTTCTTTTTTAACGTATGCAATGACAATGGAATCTCCACTACTATGACTTTTATGTGATATTTGGATTTCTCTACAATCCATAATGATTTTTTAAAGAAAAAGAAATCAATGTTTAAATTTTTTGGGGAATTTTGTTATTTAAACTTGTTTTTAAAATGGAAAGATTATTTCAAAATCTTGAAATTATTTCTGTTGGTCAAAAATGAAATATTATGAGGGAAATGAAAAAAATTAAAATCTTTTATGTGTTATGATTATATAATGGTACTTATACATTTGATGGGTGGATAAATGATAAAATAATAAATGGTGGATATATTTTAACCTCCAATTCATTGGGTATGTATGTCTGTCAAATGTCTATTTTATTTGTAAGATTAAAATTTAGGGAAGTTGGTTTTATGGATATTCTATTTTTGAGAGTGACATGTATGGCAGTCGACCATTTGGTTATTCCATTTTATGTATAGTTATGTACAAAGTTTCCAACATATATATTATATGTTTTATTATGAGTTTTAATGAAAATCATTGATTTTTAAAAGGTAATACAGTGATCTTTTTGAAATGATTATCTCTTTTTTAGGTAAAAAGGAATGTTTTTAATGAAATGTTTTGTGGGTTTTTGATGGACTAATGGTTTTATTTCCTTCTAAAAATTACTCAGATTTTTTGCTCATCCGAAGTTTTAAAATGTTTATCATAGGTCTTAATATTAGAAAGGAAAAATTAGACATCAAGATGAATGTATTGAATATTTTTCATGATAAAAAATCATGATATTTTTTAATGGGGTTTCATTTGGTGGAAAAAATGTTTACTAATTATAAGTGTCCACTTGTAATGTATGGTATGAGTTTTTCCTATTCCTATAAAATCTAAACTAAAAAGATCACCGAATGTCAATTATCATTCACAAACACATGAATAATTATTGTTTATGTTTAGGTCCATGTAGTTGGAATCAAAGGAAATGTTTACATAACATTAGAGGATATGATGTTATCTGGGTGTAGGATAAATATTCCTTATAACCAATAGTGTTATTATTATATAGAAAATTTTATAGGATTATGGTAAGTAATTTAGGATAGATAAAAACATAAATCAACTGAAATATAAGGAGGTTTATGGATTAGAGAATTATAAATAATTTATGTTATTATCTTTACCCTGTAGAGTATTTTTATTTTAATAATTAATTTCACATTTAAGTGATGTTATTTTTAGTATATTAATGAAAATTTGTGAATATGTTAGGAAAGAGACCTTGCACAACCTTCTTGTCCCTCCCCAAATATTTGATAATCAATTTTATTGAAAAATATTCTTTGAATGATTTTCAGAGCTTCTTGTGTATTCAATTCACCTCTAAGAAATTGTTTGAGTTATCCAACACCTACTCATTTATACTTAAACAAATTATTGGTATAGTTATCATTTTGAAATTATTTCAAGATCACAACTCATCCAAGGAATTAAAAAGGCAAAACACTAGAATTGGTGAGAATTTTTAATTTTTTAATGTAGTAAAACATTCAGAAATATAAAAGGAACATCACGAAGATCCTGAATTCTAGATTCAAGGATTGAATTGTCTTCTTATCCATAAAGAATGAAACATGATGAGATTGGTATTTATGAATCATGAGTATGTAATTCATATCATTTATTTATAGGAATTATGTATTATGAAATAAGGTGGAAAAGTAAAATAAATTTATTATGAAGAACATGGAAATGTTAAGATATCTACACATAAAGGATTTAATAGTCATGGTATACTTAAGGATGTTGAAATGTTTAAATGTACTAATACTCTTTTAATGCTGGGGTACTTTTGAATACATTCTTCGCTGTGTTATATGTAACCTTGATTTTTTATGTGAAAAATGTTATTTAGGGAAGAATAATTTCTTGTGGATATAAATTTAAAGTTACGGATAACTGTAAGGGTTTATTTGATCTTTTATTCTAAGGTAATTATGGGTTATTACATTTTGGGATTCAAAATGAAAGGTATGACATAAACATTGATGATAAACCATGAAATATTTATTTTTTAAGGAATTTATTATATTTTTTTAATTTAATAAGAATGATATATTTTTAGTAGAACGACAACTCATAGGATATGTGAAAACCAATCACATTAAGAAAGGTTGTGAGAATTTAACCCATAACTGAATGGTTACAAGGGCGGATCACCTACCAATGGACTACATAAAGTCTTGGTTAGTATGAGTTTTTTTTTTTGTTAAATGATTTGATGGATGAAGAATATGATGATCATGGTAACATATTCTTTATATATTGTATTTCAATGGAATTAAGAAATGATTTGGTAATTAAGGGATGAATGTTATTTTCAAGATGTTCACTATTTTGGGAACCACAGATGATCATCGTAAATAGAATTATATGTTATTTATTTTGAGGAAAAAAGTTTAAATTATATTTTGAAAAATTATATGTCTATATTGTGGATTTATGGTGATTCAGTTTATTTATGGAAATTATTATCCTATCTTGGTGAATATATGATTAAGATAATTTCTTTTTGGTATGATACTTCTAGATTAATTTATGTTATTTTGAGAAAATTTTAGAACTCATATTGATGATTATATTATTAAATACTTCTAATATTTGGGTTTTAATCATAGTAATAATATTTTTTTGTAATTTTAAATATAATTATTAGTTTAATGGTTTATGCTAAACTTTGGGTAACACTGTTGAATTTTGGAGATTAAAGTAGTTTTTCATCATATAAAGATTTATTATTTTTGGGGGATTATATTATATTAACCTAAAAATTTGGGTTTTCATTAATGACATGATAATGGATAAATATATAGTTAATCTTTGTTTAGATGATTCTTTATATGTCGATTCTAGTTACTCATGAGTGATAGATTCATCAGAAAAACCCATCGTTTAGAGAAAAAGATGTTTTTATGGTGGAAATTGACTGAAGGATGAAAATATACTTTTAAATAATGTATGTATCATAATTTTATATGTCTAGGAAGTAAATAAATTCCAAAACTCAATGAAAAGGATCCAAAAACAAAAATATCATCTATTTATTTTCTTACAAAGGAATCAATGACCATTTAACCAGACATAGATTTATGGTTTTATGATTCTTATCATTCTCCAAAAGGTGTTTTCTATCTCCCTACATTAGAACAAGATGGTAAGTTATATCTTCCATGTCTATGGTTTCCTACATGTAAAACTAGTATGTGTTATCTTATGTGATCATTGTACTTCCCATTCTTTCTTTTTAAGTGGAAGTTTTTTTGGCCCTTCTTATGATGTGGGATTTTAATAATGGTATTTTGAAATTTCAAAGCATAGTTTTCAATCCTGAGTTCGAATTGTGACGACATGATTTATAAAGGTGGATATAATATAATATCTAAATTTTTTAAAAGCAAACCCTATGACCAATTACAAATATTATACACCATATCAAGGTGAAGTAATCTTCTAAATAATATTTTAATGTTACCATTAGAAACCGGACATTAAAATGATGGGAATGAATAGTATTAACATAATTATGAAAATATGGTTCATAAATGTATATATAATTAATTATTCGGTGAAAAATAAATTATAAATTAATGTAAAACCCTTTTAAAATTTAAAATGTAATGTTTTTCTGGAAAAATTTTTAAATGTTCACAAGTGTATTTTATACGTATAAATAAACACATCACAGGTGTTGGATTATATGTATATATTATTCAATTTAATGTTTTTCATTAATTTTATATGTTTTCTTTACATTATGTAATAAAAAAAGTCCAATTTTACACATAAAAGAAGTATTTCTCAAAAATAGAAGTTTCGTCGCCTTTTGATAGTGCACATGTTTCAAATATAATTTTTGTAACTTTTATAGATTATATTTAAAAAAATAATCATATTATTTTAAATTGGGATATCATAATTTATTTTTGTTAATTTGTTTTATTTTTTGGATAATATTTATTTTTTGATGAAGAGTGAAACAAATAATGCATTCTACTCGAAAACATACATTTCACCAAATTTATTAATAGTGTCAAATAATATTTTTAATTGTTTTTAAATAAAATTTTGGATCATTTTTTATCTTATAATCCAATTTAGTTGATTGCAATCAATTTTCAATTGAAATTGGATATAAAAACTTGGTGAACTTTTGAACGTTTTTACTTTAAAAACTTTTTTTATTTTTCTATCAATAGGATTAATTTTTAATTAATTTCTAAAAATTCAATTTTTTTGAATTTGGAAATATATATTCCATTTTTGTAATCATAAAGTCCAAATTATATATATAGGTACCTTTTATTTACATTATGAATATTTTCTTTAGTAAAATTTTTTATTAGCATGGTTAAGGGTAAATCGTGTAATTAGAGGTAAAATTAAAAATATCAATATTAAATAACTGCCTTAAAACATGCCCAAATTTTATTTTATGACTTATTTAAGACATTAAAAAATACTCAAGAAGAAATTATGTCCTTTTTAATCTTCTTGGATGTGTTTATGAAATTTATAGTATTTTATTTAAAGTAAAGACAAAGTTGTCATAATCATGTCTCTCATAAATATAACAATTTAACTATAGGGTTATTAAGTGACATCTTAAACTATAAGTACTATTTAGATTTAAAAATTATTTTCTATATTATGAAAAAAAAATTATAATTTTTAGTAAATAAATAATATAATTAAATGGTGAAATAATTATTAAGCGATAATTGTTTCATTAATGGAAGAATCAAATAAATGATATTAAAAATATTATAATAAACATAGTTTGATATAATTAATTCCATACAATAATTTTATGGATGAATTTGACATTTTATTGATATGTTAAAATAGTTTTTAACTATATCTTGAATTTATGATATTTTTAAAAATTCCAGAATTGAATTGTGTCAAAATTGAGACTAATGGTATTTTAAAATATAAAATATTTTTTTAAACTTTATAGAATTTATAAAAATTAAAGACCTATAAAAATAGTTTTAATATGTTCTAAAATTTCCTAAATGAATCTTTTATTTGTCATTTGGAATGTTATTTTTATTATATTGACATGAAACGTGTAAATTACTTAATAAAACAGTAAGAGTTAAAAGGGTTAAAACAAAAAGATAAGGGTTAAAAAAATCTTCAAAACCTATTTAATTTTTATTGGATTATTATATTTAGACCCATACTGATCATATATTTTTTTCAAAAAAATAAGAACCATTTGGAATAAAAAATTAATTTGTATTAATATAATATTTTAAAGAATTCTAAGAGCTCCCCTCCCCGCTCTTATAAAAGGGAACTACTTGATATCATTTATTCACACTTAAAAACCAATTCATCTCATCCATGATCTACTAAAATCCATTCCTAGAATTCCTACCCAAATTATTCTGGCCTTAATTAGGCATAACATGCTTCTTAAATGTGTTATAGTGTTAATCAAAGGTGATTGTCCAAAATAAAGGTATCATTTTTAATCATGTGTTTCTATTTTATTTCTTATTCTACTTCCTTAAAATCATATTAAACGATGATGATATAACAAATAAAATATCCTCAAAATAATTATATGTTGTTATGTTAGCATCATCGCCAGAATCCATCTCTACTTCCATCAAATGGGGAAATAATTAGTCGTTCATGCGTACATGTGAACTATCACCTCTACGAACTGTTATAATTTGTTTCCTAAATAATCTCTCGAGACTCATTGTAATGATGGAATTAAAGATTATTTTTGATATTTATGACATATTTATTATTATAATAGAATACTATATCAATTATTTTTATACTTTCCATGCACATAAATATTATAACATTGTTCATCTGTACGTGTGAATTATCTCCTCCACTAAGCGATGTGATTCATATTTAAAAACCAAATCACATGGATAATATATATAAGTATATATTATTGATTAATATGATATTAATTATTTTATTATCATTCAATAACACTTATCTTCTTTCCAAAATGATCCATGAAAAATGGAAACGTTACTCATGCGTATGTACGGCCTATCATCTCCATGATTTGAATGTTGTTCATTTTTCATAACCATACACAAATGGTATGATTTAAATTCATAATTAATTTGAAACATTTATTATTATTTCTTGAGAATTGTTATTAATATTATTTACCAATTTACCCCAATGATTGTATTCTACTTACTGAATTCATTTTGGACTTATATACCCATTATCGTCAAAACATCCGATGTGAACTAAAATAATTAGGTAATTATTATATCATGATAATAAGTGATATAAAGGGAATAAAAACATGAAAAAATTTCTTCAAAAGTCAAATAATCGACCTATGTTTATTATTTAGAATGATAAATATTGTACGTGATGATTCAGACTCAAGGTAAAGGATTTCATCTCAATATTATGTCCTTGAGGCATATTATGATGTTACAGACCATAATAATTAATGAGGTGTATAAAAACCCCTTTGAATTTTAATTTCATTCAGAGTTTTTCGAAAGGAATTTCTCTTTTCATAGTGTTTTAGTTTCATTAAAAATGATAGAAGGAATGTTATTTTTAATGTATAGAGCGACAACGAAATATATGCCCCCATGACCATTATTGGAAATTTGGATACCTATAATGGAATTAATGTATTTTTTATAGAAAAAGTAATAAATTATTCCCTTTTTGGGTATTTTGGTATTGAAAATGGTTTTTAAAAAGGAAATAGTATTTAATATCTTGAAATTATTTCTTTCGATTGGAAATGATTTTTTTGAGTGAAATATTTAATATTGGATTCTTTTATGAGATATGATTATATAATGGTACATGGAACTTTGACGGGTGGTTACATGATAAAACAAGGATTATTGGTAATTTTATAACCTCCAACGCATTGGGTATGGAATTATTCCATATGTCTATTCTATTTTTAATTTTAAAATGTATGGAATTTGGTCATATGGAAATTCCATTTTTAAGACTGAAATTTATGGAAGTCATCCATAGAGTTATTAAATTTTCATTAAAGTTATGTCCCATGTTACCTACTTTTATATTATATATTTTATTATATTTGTTCCTAAAAATAATTGAATTTAAAAAGGTAATATAATGATATTTTTGGAAATAATTAATTCTTTTTCAGGGATAAAAGGAAAGATTTTTATGTAATGTATTTTGGATTATAACTGGACTAATGGTTTTCTATTATTCTAGAACATACTGAGATTTTAAAATCATCCAATATTTTCAAAAAATCATGATCCATAATATTAGTACGGATAAAGAATATGTCGAGATAAATGTAATGAATACATTTTATGAAAAGAAATTGTGTTTTATTTTAACCTGGTTTCCTTTGGTCGAAAAAATAATTACTGAGTATAAGTATCCACTTGTAATGTATGGGTTATATATTTTATAATCCTATAAAACTCTAAAATAAAAATATCCACTAATAATAATTCTAGTTTAGAAACTCTAAAAAAAGTAATATTTGAGGCCAGGTTATTATTGTTGGTTTCAGTGGAATGGTTTAGATAACATTATATGATAGGATGTTATCTAGGTGTAAGTTAAATATCCTATATAACCAAGAGAGTTAGTATTATGTTTAAAATTTGAAGGATTATTATAATTAAGGCATATTGGATAAATACATAAATCAACTGAGAGATAATGAGGTTGATAGATTAGTGAATAATAAATATTTTAGGTTATTATCATTATGCTATAGAGTATTCTTCTTCTAATAATTCATTTAATATTTTATTGGTATACATTCCATCAGATTAAAGATCAATTTTCAATATGGAATGAAAGAGATATTTCACAAACTTATTATCCCTCCCTGATGATTTGATCATCACTGTTATTTTAAAATCTTATTCGCATGATTTTGACACCTTCTAGAATATTAAAATCACTTGTAAGATATTTTTTATGTTATCCAATACCTACTAAATTATAAAACAATTAAATGGTTCAAGGGATATTTTCATATGTTTTCAAGAACTATTGCAATTCATTAAAATGTTTAAAAAGTAGAAGTGGTGTGAATGTTTACCTTTTTAATGTAGGACAACATGCCGAAAGAGAAACAGAAAATCAAGATGTTCCTCCATCCAATGGATCCAAGGCCTTCATTTTTTATTGATTTTTGATAATCCACCTTTCAAGGGGTGAGGTGCAACCCTTACAATGCATGTAGTCATAATTATTACATGACCAGTAGGCCTTAGAGGAATTAATTACCCGTGGGCTTCAAATAGTACATACAACCCAAACTAACTACTTGTAACTGCTCCTCCCCAGCATCTTCATCATGAAATCAGCTTTCCACCATCGCATAGATATTTGGCTGGTCTCCCCCATGCAGGCATAGGCTTTTCCTGATGGTAGGTGTCATATCCTCTCAATCTTGCAATCTATTTTGCATATTATATGGTGAAAGATCCATGATCATACTCCTTTTGACGCTTGTTCCTTGTAGGTTGTCTGTTCTGTATATGCACTTAAGGTGGCCCAAAGGCCTTTAGGTATCCTGAAGGCCTTACTGGCCTGAAGGTCTGGGTGGCCCGAAGGCCTTAAAGTACTTGAGGACCAAATCGGTGTCACAAAGGCCAAAATGGAGGAATATTCCCGGTTGCTAAAGTGTCAAACAGTACCAGCTATAGTCCCACTATAATGACTACTTCAATAATGCTACAGTACTACTGCAGTGCCCTCGAAAATTAGTCTCCTCCTATATTTGATCCCCATTCACCTAAATTAACTTAAGGAGACCTCACTAACTAGGCTGAGGCCCATGTTCCATCAAGATGTTCATGAAATCTATATTTAGTGTATGAATTATCTTCTTATCCATAAAGTATGAAACATTATTAGATTGATATTTATGAATCATGAGGATGTAATTAATATATTTTATTTATAAGAATGAATTATAAATAAATAAGGGGGAAATGCATAGTCAATGGATTATGAATAATATTGAAATATAAAGATGTCAACATATAAAGGATTTAATAGATATGGTATACTTATGTATGTTGAATTGTTTAAAATTATTAATACTCTTTTGGTGATGGGGGTACTTTTGAAGAATTTTTTGGATGCTTTATATGTAACCCTGAATTTTTTATTTGAAAGTGATATTTGAGGAAGAATTCTATTTTTTGGGACAAAAATATAAATTTGTGGATAACATTTTGGTTTTATATAATCTTTTATTTTTCAATAATTATGGGTTACTATATTTTGGGATTCAAAATGAAATGTGTGATTTAAACATTATGGATAAAAAATGTTGTGGTAATTTTTGGGGACTTTATCATATTTTTGGAATGTTATAATAATGATATAGTGTTAGAAAAAGGAAATCGCATTAGATGGGTGTCAACCTGTCACGTCCAGCAAGGTCACGGGAATCAAACCCACAACCAAATTATGACAAGGGTGCATCAACTACCACCGGCCTATGTAAATTTATAGTTAATATGAATGTTTATTTTCAGTTAAATGATTTTATGGATGAATAATAAGCTAATCGTGGTAACATATGTTTTATCAAATATATTTCAATGGAATTTAGAAAAGATTTTTTAATTAAGCGATGAATATTATTTTAGATGACATTTGTGGTTTTGTGAACCATATATGATTAAGGTAAATAAAATAATAAGGTATTGTATTTGAAAAATAAGGTTTGAGTTATATTTTGGGAAGAATCTGTTTTTATATTTTAAACTAATGGTGATTCGGATTATTTATCGAAATTATTAAGCAATCTTGGAGTATGTGTGATTTGGACAATTGATTTTTGGTATGACACTTCTAGAGTAATTTATGTTACTTTGAGATATATTTTATAACCTATCCTAGGAAGATTATTTGATTAAATACTTCTGATTTATGGTTTTAAATATTAGTTATAATATTATTGTGTAATTTTAAATGTAGTTATTTATTTAATGGTTTATGTTGAACTTTGGGTAACACTATTGAATTTTGGAGATTAAAGTAGTTTTTCATCATATAAAGGTTTATTATTTTGGTGGAATTAACTTATCTTAACATAACCATTATGGTTTTGGTTAATGTTTTAATACATGAGGAATATATATTTTAACATTTGTTATACGATTCACTAGAACCTGATTTTAGTGCTTCATGCATGAAATATTCATCTTGAAACTCATCATTTAGAGAAGAAGATGTTTTTATCATGGAAATTGAATAAATAATGAAACTATACATTTCATGTAAGTAAGTTTATTTACGTTCTTTCTCAAGGAAGTAAATAAATTACAAAACTCAATAAAAAGGTTCTTAATCCAAAAATGTTATTTTTTTAGTTTTCTTACTGTGGAATCGATGAACTTTTAACTAGTCATATATTTATGGTTTTGTGATTGCTAAATTTATCCTAAATGTTTTTATCACTCTCCATTATAACATGATGGTTATTCTTAACTTCCATGTCCATGTTTTCTTACATGGAAAACAAGTATCTTTTATCATAAGGGGCCATCATACTTCTTATTCTTTCTTTTTCAAGTTGATGTTTTATTGACCCTTCTTTCGATGTGTAATTTAAAAAAATGTACTTTTAAAAGTCAAACAATACATTTTGATCCCATGTTCAAACTGTGAGGATGAAATTTATAATAGGGGAGAGAATGTAACATCTTGATTTTTTAAAAGAAAACCCTATGCACAACATTATACATTATACACCAAATTGAGCTTAAGAGAGCCACTGAATAATATTTAAATGTCAATGTTAAAACTCTAAAGATCCAGTTTTTCTATGGTTTTTTGAATTATATGGGTGTTTTTTGAGATTTTGAAATCTGACGATGCGTGATTATGAGGCCCGGAGTGCCTGGAATGATCCATCGAAGTTTTGTTAAACTTTAAATAGCACACGTAAGAATTTTTCCTCAAAAAGTTGAATTACTCTTAAACAGTTTCCCGGATCGAAAATCTGAGGGAATAGTTGTATTCAGGATGGAGGGTTTACCCTAGGAGTGACTTAAGTTTATTTGGCGTAGGCCTCCTGTGAGAAAACCTAAAAATGGCATTACCGTAGATAAAATAATTAAATAAAGTTATTTTATTTTTCAAATGCTTATAACTCACAAATGGTGACTCTGATTATAAATATGATACCACTGCTGAGCTTCTGATGGTATGAGATCTTTAGGAAGATACTAACATTGGTCGGCATGGGCCAACAGTGGAAGTTAGTTTTTGGCTGAAAATAAAATAATTTAATAACAATTATTTTATTATTGAAATCCATAACTTCTTAACGGTAACTCCGATTGAAAATCCAATAGTATCATTGAGTTATTTGGGGAATTTTTGCCTTAGGCAGAGCCTAACATTGACCGGTGTAGGATGAGGGTGAATATTAATAATTTATTGATATTTGTTTAAGATACGTTCAATAAACGTGCAAGAGGCATTTTATATCTTTTGAACCGGTGATCAAATAAAAAATATGAGGGAACCATTGAATACGAAGCACCAGGATTTTCATAAGGGAGGTTTTACATTGACCATAGTATGTATGGTGAAAAAATATAATTTTTGGGACTTTTAAAAGAATAAACATAATAACATTGTTATTTTGTTTCATTTCTTCTTCTTCCTACTGACAAGTGGAGTGTGGGATCAACGACATGTCAATCCAATAAATGGCTTGAACTTTTAATTCTAAGTGACTGTACCATTGGGGAATTATGCAGGTTTTTAATTAATTGGCCTCCATTTATTCCATAAAATTTCCAAACCCTCCCCCTCTAATATATATATATAGCTTGGAGAGAGGTTTCGGCATTGCTTCTCCAAACAACGAAGTGAGAACAAAGTTCCTATCCACCAAACCCTTTAAGGACAGAGCTGGTTCTAGTGGGAGGTGACAAGTGACACCAAAACCCTAAACCAGAGATCAATGACCGAGTGATGTCGTTAGATGCTAGTTGCAAGAGACGGCGAACACCAACCCACTTCCTACACCACGGACATTTCTCCATCGTTCATGAGGTAAGGGTTTGATTCTTGTTTTAAATTCAAGTGAATTTATTGAACCCCCTTATCCTCCCTCTTGATTATAAGATAACTCAGAGTGCATGGTCCGAATAAACCCACCCAAAACCCTCTTCTACCTTGCTACCCCATTGCAATATCCATGGAATACTGCCGGTGGGCAGTACCGGCAAGCAGCGCTGATAAAGACCAAGGCAGCGGCCGACACCGGCCGGCTGTGAAGAAAGAGGTGGCTCACCTGTGCCCCTGGAGGAACTGGTCATGGCTCGTCAGCCGCATCGGTTGTGTGAGCCGGCTGACACACCAGTCGGTTGTAGAAGGAGACTAGGAAGCAACTAGAATGCAGCCAGAGGACTTGGGTCGTGGCTCATCAGTCATGAAAAACCGAAGGAAGGTTTTTGGAAAAACGACTGGCTACGGGTGGCGGTGCGGCATGCCATTTCACACCGCCAGAAAAGATAGTTGGAACACCGGAGGGATTTGACGGGTTTGGAAGGACCCTCTTTAGCAGGTCTCGCAAGCCAACAGGTGTTGCCACCTGGTGTCACCATTGTAGAGGAGCTGAACGTCCTATATCATGTTTTGGAATTCGGGGGGAGCTGCTCCACCCTGCAACCGAGTGCGAGCCCCCAGTGGGTCGCACTTCCCGTGGCGATGAAACCTGCCCAGCGGTCCGCCTACCCTACGGGACGCGCACCTAGCGGGCCTCGCACCTAGTGGGCTTCCCCTTACGGGTCGGTCCACCCCTTTGCAGGTTGGCCCAGACCTTGTTCTATATGGTCATGCCCACCATAGACTATCCCAACCGGGTTGACCCAAACAGGGTCGAGTTGGTTCCGGCCGGGTCGGACCAGACCTGCCCCCCCCCCCCCCCGAATCAAAAAACACTTAAAGGGTCATGTCTTGAGAACCATACATCCATTTGAGAAACCATTTGCGATGTTGGGATCCTTGGATTGATATGGTCCTTTTAGTATACTAGAAATAGGAATTTGAGATAGTTGGAGTACGGTCAGGTTGGAGCGAACCTGAATCCAATCGGGCCCCGAGAACTAAAACACTTATAACTCACATATCGGGTGTCTGATTGACACACCATCTATCGAATTGGAACCCTAATGACATGATGTTCCTTTGGGTTGCCCCTTTGTGGAGTGTAGTGGTGGTCTAGGATTGACTGATATCTCGAGGGGAAGATTCTACAGAACTCGAGTGCACCGGGTGCGAGGAATCATGTGGCTGGTTGTATCCTGATGAAAGAACATCGATCCTATGTTGGTCATCATCTATTAGATCCTATGTGGGTCAGCTCTCAGTGTTCTTGTGTGGGTCAATGCAAATGGAACTTCTGTTGTTCAGATCATGTGTTGGTCAGCACATACCGATCATGTGTGGCTCAGATCAAGTGTGGTTCAGCGGGGGTTAGTTACCTATCGATCCTAGGTAGGTCAGGTCCTCTATTGTTCAGCAGGGATTAGTTACCTATCTATCCTGTGTGGGTCAGATCCTGTGTGGTTCGTTGGGGGTTATATAGTTATTGATCCTCTATGGGTCAAAAGCGGTGCTCTATAAATTAAGAAGATGATCTAGCTTGAGACTAATCATCTGTACTTTTGGACATATGTAATACTAGGAGTAAGCTGAGTCTGTTACCTATGTGGTAATTCTATCATCATGGTGTTACCTGTGTGATACTTCTATCTTCATGGTGTTACTTGTGTGGTACTTCTACCTTCATGGTGTTATCTTCATGGTGTTATCTTCGTGGTGTTATCTTCATCATGTTACCAGTGTGGTACATCTACCTTCTTAGTGTTATCTTCGTGGTGTTACCTATTAAGTACATCTACCTTCATGGTGTTATCTTCTTGGTGTTGCCTATGTGGAACAGATACCTTCGTGGTGTTATCTTCAAAGTGTTACTTGTGTGGTACGTCTGTCTTCGTTGTGTTACCTATATGGTACATATACCTTCATGGTGTTCACTACGTGGAGTTACTTTTGTGGTACTTCTACCTTAGTGGTGTTATCTTCGTGGTGTTATATTCATGGTGTTACCTATATGGTACTTCTACATTCGTGATGTTATCATTGTGGTGTTACCTATGTGGTACTTCTATCTTCGTGATGTTACTTGTGTGGGACTTCTACCTTTGTGGAGTTATCTTCGTGGTGTTAACTATGTGGTACTTCTAACTTCATGGTGTTGTCTTTGTGGGGTTACGTGTGTGGTACATCTACCTTTATAGTGTTGCCTTTATGGTGTTACCTATATGGTACTTCTACCTTCATGAAGTTTCCTTTGTGGTGTTGCCTCGGTGGTTCTTCTGACTTCGTGGTGTTACCTGTGTGGTACATCAACCTTCATGATGTTACCATTAGGGAATTCTTCCCTCATGTCTGAGATTAGTATGTCTTGATAACATAGGTATATGTATGGGAATATGCCTATGTAGTGTTTTTATCAATTTCTTCTTTATTTGATATTGATGTCCTGCATTGTGTTAATTTCCATTTTGTAACATTGGGGGACCTACGGGGGTCTCAAGGTCCCTACTGAGTATCATTATACTCACCCCTGTATGGGATACACCTTCACCTCGTTCTGTCTTGTGCAGATGATGGATATCATTGGTAAAGGTTGAAGGATCCAGGAGTGGACAATGCTCATAGGTGGACAATTTGACAGGATGTGACGCAGGGACTACTTATCTTTAGTTGTACCTACCCTTCAGGTAGGATCCTCAGTGGATGATCCAGGATCTGTTTTGTACTTTCATTTTTATTTTTATTTTTCAGTTGTACTTGTAATTTCCAGTTGGGCTTATTTTTTGGCCACTTTACTTTCATCACTCTTTTAGTACAAAAAATTACTTTTTGGTTGCATCTTGTTGCATACTAGTATGTTTGTTTTTACAGGTTTAATGGAAATTTCATCCCGTTATAGGGATATGCCTTTCCGCTATTAGTTTCCATCCCCTTGCTTATGGAAGGTGGGCATGGGGTTCTCATGACACGGGCCCCGGGGGATGGGTCTTGAAAAAGTGGTGTCAGAGGAGTCAGTTCTACTGAAAAATTAGGACTCTAATAATTTCAATATAGAAATAGTGTTAAGTGTTTTGAGTGTGGTTTTCAGTTCGGGGAGTCCAGTGTAGGTGCGGCAGTAGACATATCCACATTCCAGGACCCTGAATTCTGATTTCTGACTCAGTGTACGAAAACACTGAATGTGTGTGATTTGGAAGTGTTTTCCCTTGGTTTCTTTGGAATCAGCTAACCAGGTATAACTTAATGACTATGGCGCACCTGTTTCTTATCAGGATGCTACCTCATAGACTGTCAACTAGGATTTCTGGTAGAGTACATGATGACGTCCCATTGAGCGATGAGGCCTCGGTGCAGAGCCCTCTTACGGTGTTAGCACCTTCGGGGGTGTACCATCTATATCACTTCTCATTGGTCAAAAGTTACAACTGGTAGTACTGGTAGAGGACACATGTAAGCCTAGGGAGTTACACGTGTTTCAACATTAAATACCCTTCACGTTCTGAGACCATCCTGACTCACAGAGGGGATAAGGTTTGTCTTGAGGAGGTGGACTAGTTTCCATCTAGCCAGCGTACCATTTGATCAGATAGCGTTCTTGAAAGGTAACCTTCTATGTGTCTCAGCTAGATGATGACAAAGTTTATATTACCATGATCTTGCGAAGATGTGACTTTTTCTGTGGACATGCTTGAGAACCTTCCTCGAAGAAGGGTGTCTCTTGCCATAAAGAGCTATGGGATGAGTGATTCCGAGATGTTCTATAGCTTTGGAAGAAAAACATGTTAGAAGCTAAGTATTTATCGGGGCATACTGACCATCCTTGATACTCGATGAATATAGTACGTTCAGTGCTTCAGGGCTCGAACCTCCGAGCGAGGTATGTTTAGGGACATCCAAGCCAGAAGTATTCCTCTATGAATTCCTACTAATGTTAGGATTCTAGAGATAACCTTTTTGGTTTAATTTTCTTTATCTTAATGGAGACTACTGGTGAATGTTCGTCGTGGGGAAGAATAAAACTGATTCCAGTCTTAGAGACTTGGGCATGTAAAATTTTTCGAGAAGAGGAAGTGAGAGGGACAGATGAATCTGTAGGGTAGCATATGTGGAAGTGAAGCTAGGAGAGCTACATGAGGTGGTGTAAATTTCGACATGTTACATCCACCACCCCAATGTGGTCATCAACTGGCTCAGGGAGTTGGAGGACAGGGGAAGGGAGTAGTTGCATGTGGTCATAGAGTGGGACCCAAGGGCTCCAGGAATTATTAGAGGTTTTTTGTGTGTCTACTACTAGCTTTTGTATTAATAGATATAGGAACTAATCATTTTTTTCCTTCCACAAATCTTGTTCGAGACCTAGAGTTTCTGGTTAAACCATTAACTTGACCCTTATGTGTGGATATACCTTTGGGATGAGACCTGAAAATGACAATTTTGTTGATGGTGTGATTTGACCGTTGAGACGAGAGTGTCGGTTGGATCCTGTTGGTGGCATCATTGAGGCCTTGTGATGTTATTTTGGAAATGGAATGGACATCCACAGTTCATACTCAGATTGATTTCATTAGGCAGAAAATTTTGTGGTTTATCTACAACGTTAAAATGGGGTTTTCATTGGTCAGTGAAAAAGAAAACCCAGGTAGCACAATAAGAGGGTGTAGTAAATCACCCTTTAGTAGGCCAACCATACCCTCATGGTAGCATAAGTACTCAGTAGGAGTTTTGGTCTTCAACTGCTGAGTGAGGAATCAGAGAAGCTAGTCGCATGTCGGATATCCTTCGTGGATAAAGATGGAGAATCTTACCTCTAGTCTATGACTGTCACTCGCTCGATTCATCAGCGAATTTGGTAGGCAGAGCTTGGGGGCGTTGATTGTGAGGCCTGACGTGCTCATATTTCCTCAGGATGGACCCCTAAAGGATTTTCTGATTGTGGGGTGCACGTAATCATCTTTAAATGATGCACCATGGTACCCATGATGCTTTCCGGAGGAGATGTTGAGGGATACTATCTTTTCCTACTGGTCTCATCTTCATGAGGACTATGTAGATTTGGCCAAGGCGTCATGTTATCACTGAGGTTTATCAGACCATTTCTGATACTTCAGAGGATAGGTGATGTGGCATACCACTTGGCACTTCCACAGCAATTGGAGAGGGTGCACGACGTCTTCCACCGATCTCAATTGAGGAGATATGTGCATGACCCATCTCACATCATTGACCATGGAGATATGGAATTTGATGATGGGGAGACATTTACGGAGTTTACAATAGAGATTAAGGATCCAAATGATAGATTAATTCATGGGAAGTCGATACCTCTTGTTCGCATTCGCTGGCCACATGGGAACCTCCATGAGAGTACATGGAAGTGGGAGGCTCAAATTCATGCTCAGCACCCCCATTTGTTTCCTTAGTCTATGTTCTGGCTTTTGGGAATGAAAATACCTATGGTGGGGATAATGTAAAGACCTAGATATTCCATGTAATTTTTTTAATTATATGTAATTATTTTGAGACCCCAAATTATGACGGCGCGTGATTCCAGGGCCCAGAGTGCTCAGAATGATCCGTCTATGTTTTGTTAAACTTTAAATAGCACATGTAAGTAATTTTCATTAAATAGTGGAATAACTCTTAAATGGTTGCACAAATCATAAATCTAATGGTACCGTTGCATTCAGGATGGTGGTTTTACCATAGGCATGTCTTATGTTTATTCGGCACAGGGCTCCTGTGAGAAAACCGGAAAATGGAATAACCATAAATAAAATAATTAAATAAATTTATTTTATTTTTCAAATGCTTATAACTCACGAATGGTGACTCGGATTAAAAATTTGAGACAACTGCTGAGCTCGTGAGGGTAGGTTTTTTTAGGTAGATACAAACATTGGCCGGTGTGGTCCAACACTGGATGTCAGTTTCTGTCCGTAAATAAACATATTAAGTAACAATTATTTTATTCTTAAAATCTGTAACTTCTAAACGGTAATGTGGATTGAGAATCTGAGAGAACCATTTTGTTCATTGTTGTGAGTTCTCCTTAGGTGGAACCTAACCTCGACCGGTGTGAGTCGAGGGTGAACGTTAATAATTTATTTAACTTTTATTAAGGAGAATTCAGAAAATGCGCAAGCGGTGTTTTCAAACCATAGAATTTGTTCTCGGATTAAAAATTTGAGGGAACCATTGAATCTGCTATGAAGGGATTTGATTAACATAGGCATTACATCGACCATAATAGTTCCAGATAAAAAGTTAATTTTTGGGACCTTTAATGGAATAAAAAAATGACTTTTTTATTTTGTTTCATTTCTTTTTCCTCCAACGGACAAGGGGAGTGTTGGACAAGTGACGTGTATTGCCAATAAATGGAATGACCTTTGAATTATAAGTAACTACACCATTGGATAATTAGGAATTTTCTTAATTAATGGGCCTCCATTAATTCAATGAACGTTTCACACCCTACCCCTCTCTGATTTATATAGAACATGGGTAGAGGGGTCGGCATTGCTTTTCCAATCAAAAAAGTGCTGAAAAAGGGTAAATATGCCAAAACCGTGGAGGACCGAGCCGGTTATAGTTGCAGGTGAAGAGCATCACCAAAACCCTGAATCAGAGATTGACGACAGTGAGATGTCATTAGAGTCGAGTTGCCAGAGATGGCAAAAACTGACCCACTTCCTCGAATTCATACGTTCCTCTATCATTCATGAGTTATGGGTTTGATTCCTGTTTTAAATTCAAGTGAATTTATGGAAACACTTTATCATTTGTCTTGATTACAAGATAAAGAGGAGGGAACAGGCCTAAAGAACCCATCTCGGACCCTCCTCTACCTTGAAAACCCTTTACGTTCTCCATGGAAGACCATCGACGGGCAGTACTGGTGACCATTGCAGGAAAGTACCAAGGTTTTGGTCGGAACCATCAGGATGTGGGGAAGGAGGCGGAACACACGTGCCACTAGAGGAATCGACCACGACTCATCAGCCACAACAGTCGGGGGATGGGGCTGGCACACCAGTCAGCCGTAGAAGGAGAGGTCGGTGTGACCAGCATGCCACCAGAGGACTTGGTCCATGGATCGTCAGTCGGGGTGGACCAGAGAAAGGGGGTCGGCTCACCGGCCAGCCCCAACGGGATCTGCAGGAACTGCTCCAGTGGGTCCTGTAAGCCACCTGGCGGCGCCACGAGGCGCCCCCACTACAAAGGAGTCGAACATCCTCTAGTTCTTTGGGGAATTCAGGGGGAGCCGATACCACGTGCCACCTAGCGCAAGCCCCCAATGAGTTGTGCTTCACCACAGCCAGGCTGCATGCCCAGCACACCGCCACCCTGCAGGTCGCCTGCCCAGTGGGCCGCACATCCAGTGGGCCTTGCGCCCAGTGGGCTGCCCCATAAGGGTAGGACTGCCCCTTAGCGGGTCGCGCCGCCCCCTTGTGGGCCTGGCCGCCCCCTTACTGGCCAGTATGCCCCCTTGCGGGTCACGCTGGACCATGTCCTAGTGGGTCGATCCCACCATAGCCTAGCCCAACCCAGTCAACCTGAACTGGGTCGGGTTGGCCCAGAACTGGTCGGGTCGGGTGGGACCGGATCTGGACCCAACCAGAACAAGAAACACTTAAAAGGACATATCTTGAGAACCGAACATCCTATTGATGAACCATCTACAACTTTGGGATCCTTGGATGGAGACCGTCAATTTATTATAATCAAATTGATACTTTGAGATAATTGTATTATGGCTGGGATGGATTGAACAAGAATCCAACCAGGCCCCTGGAACTAAAATGATTATAACTCACAGACCGGGCATCCGATTGAATCACTATCTGTTATGTTAGAACCCTTATGACATGATAGTCCTTTGGGATACTCATTTTTGGAGCTTAGTGGTGGTCGAGGTATGACTGATATCTTGAAGGGCATATTTTACAGAACTCGAGCACACCAGGTGCGAGGAATCTTGTGGCTGGCTATAACATGAAGAAAGACCATCGATCCTATATGGGTCTCCATCTATCAGATCCTGTGTGGGTCAGTGCTCAGTGATCATGTGTGGGTCAACACATACTGTTTATGTGTGGGTCAGACCCTTTGTGGGTCAGTGCTCAGTGATCCTATGTGGGTCTGATCCTGTGTGGGTTAGCGGAGGTTTGTTACCAATCTATCATGTGTGGGTCAGATCATGTGTGGGTCAGCGAGGGTTAACTAGATATCGATTTTTTGTGGGTTAGATCCTCTATGGGTTATTGGGGGTTAGTCACTAGTCGATCCCGTGTGGGTCATATGCAGTTCTACTTAACAGAATAAGATGATCTTGCTTAAGACTAATCATCGGTACTTCTGTACATAATTTATACCTAGTGTGAGCTGAGTCTGTTACCTGTTTGGTACTTCTATCTTTGTCATGTTACCTATGTGGTACTTCTCTATTCATGTTGTTACCTCTTTGGTACTTCTACCTTTGTGGTGTTATCTTCAAGGAATTATCTTCATGGGGTTACCTATGTGGTACTTCTACGTTCGTGGTGTTATTTTAGTGGTGTTACATGTGTGGTACATCTACCTTCATGGTGTTATCTTCGTGGTGTTACTTATGTGGTACATATACCTTCATAGTGTTATCTTCACGGGGTTACCTGTGTGGTACTTCTATCTTCGGGGTGTTACCTATGTGGTATTTTTACATTTGTGGTGTTCTCTTCATGGTGTTACATGTGTGGTACTTCTACCTTCATGGTATTGTCTTCTTGGTGTTATCTTCGTGGTGTTACCTCTGTGGTACTTCTACAATTATGGTGTTCTCCTTGTGGTGTTACATGTGTGGTACTTCTAACTCTGTAGTGTTGTCTTCGTTGTTTTACCTGTGTGGTATGTCTACCTTCTTGGTGTTTCCTTCGTGGTGTTACCTGTGTGGTACTTCCACCTTTGTGGTGTTTCCTTTATGGTGTTTCCTATGTGGTACTTCTATCTTTGTGGTGTTACCTATGAGGTACATCATCCTTCGTGGTGTTACCTTTGTGTTATTCTTCCATCATGTATGAGATGAGTATGTCTTGATAACTTAGGTATATGTAGGGGCATATACCTAAGTAGGGTTGATATCTATTGCTTCATGATTTGAGATTGAGGTCCTTCATTGTGGTAATTTCCTTTATGGAACACTGGGAGACCTACGGGGGTCTCCGGGTCCCGACTATGTATCGTTATACTCACCCCTTCATGGGATACACCCACACCTTGTTTGGTTATGTACAGACGACATACAACATTGATCGAGCCTGATGGATCAAGGACTGGATGATTCATGGAGGAAATCCATTTGTCATGACATGACATAGGGACTACTAATCATGATATGTACCTACCCTTCAGGCATGATCCTCAGTGGATGATCCAGGAGATCTTTTGTAATTTGATTTCTATTTGTACATATCAGTTATAGTTGTAATTTCCAGTTGGGCTTGTATTCCATCCCCTTTACATTCATCACTCTTTTACTATAGCAGATTAAGTTGGGGTTGCATATTTTTGCATACTAGTATGTGTGTTTGAATAGGTTCAAAGGCAACGCCTTCCCGTTGTAGGGATTTTCCTTTTGGTGCTAGTTGCTAGCCACTGGCCTGTGGATGGTGGGCTTGGGGTAGACATGGCAAGGACCCTGAGGGACGGGTCGTGACAAGAACCTAGAAATTAGAATGACAGGAATGAATAGTATTAACAAAATTATGAACATATGATTTACACATGTATATATAATTAATTATTTGGTGAATAATTAATCATAAATGATTGTAAAATCCTTTTAAAAAATAAGATGAAATGTTTTTCGTAAAAAAAATTAAAATGTACATGAGTTTAATTTATAAAAATAAATAAAAAGTCAAACTTATTGTATTATATATAATATATTAACTCTAATAATTAACATTCATTTTATGTGATTTCTATACATTATATAATAACAAATCTAATTTTACTCATAAAAGAAGTATTTCTCAAAAATTGATGTTTTGTCGCCTTTTCATTGCTCACCTGTTTCGAATCTTGTTTTTGTGGCCTTTATAAATTATATTTGAAAAAATAAATATCTTCTTCAAAATCAGCAAAAAAAATTACTATTGATAAATTTTTGGTATTTTTCTTATAAGATTCATTTTTTATAAATACTGATAAAAATAATGCATTTTAATTTAAAATTAATTTTTCATAAAATTTATTTATATTGATAAATAATATTCTTTATTTAATTTAAAGTATAATTAGATCGTTTTTTATCATCTAATCCAATTTAGGTCATTTTAATAAATTTCACATTGAAATTGGATATAAAAACTTGGGGAACTTTTGAACATTTTTACATTAAAAACAAATTTACTTATTCAATCTATAGGATTAATTTTTAATTAATTTATACCAATTATGTTGTTTTTATACAAAAAAATGAATTCCATATATGTAATCATAAGATCCAAATTATATAAGCAAGTCCCTCTTATTTTTAAAAATTATGAATAGTAACTTTAGTAATAAAGATTATTAAAACTGTTAAGGGTAAATCAGGTAATTAAAGGTATAAATAATAATATAGATATTAAAAAATACCCTCACACTTGTTGAAAATTTAATTTATGAGTTATTTTCAACCAAAAAAATACTTGGTCCAAAATTATGGCCTTTGGAAGCCACTTGCGTGTGTTTATTATATTTATAATGTTTTATTTAATGCAAAGAAATTTTTTTTCATAATTTTGTCTCTAATACATATAAAAATTTAACTAAGAGATTATATAAGTGTTATCTTAGACTATAAATAATCATTAGAAATATAAATTTATAACCTATAGTATTAAACAATCTGGAGGATAGATCTTGATACTGTTGTTTTCATGTACCCAAGACATGACGTCTAATAATTAAGCATTTCCTTCATTTTGATTCAGTTATTATTTATCCATGATATTTCCCAATGAAATATCCATAGATTCATTTAATTATAGGATTATTTGTAACATCCCAGGTTTCTAAAAGGAAAAAAATGCTCAACAGCATACATTATACACCACATCGAGCTTAAGAGAATAACTAAATAATATTTACAAGTTACCCATAAAACCTAACCATTAGAATTATAGTAATGAATATTATTAAAAGAATTATGAAAATATGGTTTACACAATTATATATAATTAAATATTTGGAGAAAAATTAATTATTAATTAATATAAAACCCTTTAAAAATGAAATGTTTTTCTGAAAAATTATCTAATTGTACACAAGTGTATTTTATACCAATAAATAAAAAAATAAAAATTGTTTTATTATATTTATAATATATTCATTGTAATGTTTATAGTTCATTTTTTGTGTTTTATAGAAATTATATAAGTAAAAAATCTAAATTTAATGATAAAAGAAGTATTTCTAAAAAATAGCAGTTTTGCCGCCTTTTTATGGGGCACCTATTTTAAATCAATTTTTTGTCACATTAAAAAATTATTTTCACAAAATATACTTCTTATTTTCAATTTGGACATAAAAATTTACCTTGGTTAAATTTTTTTTTCTGATATGATTCATTTTAGATGAATAGTTAATAAAATAATGGATTTAAATTGAAAACTATTGTCTCATCAAATTTATTTATAATGTGAAATATTATTTTTCATTTTTTTTAAAATATAATTATATTTTTTTATCATTTAATCCAATTTAGATCATTATAATTAATTTTACTTTGAAATTTGAAAAAAAAAACTTGGTGAACTTTTGACGGTTTTTACATTAAAAACATGTTTTTTTGTTCCATCAACGTGATTAATTATTAATTAATTTCTGCTAATTATGTGTTTAAATTTGGAAAAATTGTTTCCATATTTGTAATTATATGGTATAAATTATTTTAATAGTCTCATTTTATTTTTGTAAATTATGAATAATTACTTTAGTAAAAAAATTTATTACCGCAGTTAAGGGAAAATCAGGTAATTAGAGGTAAAAATAATATTATAAATATTCAGAAACTATGAAAAAACATGCCCAAATATTATTTTATGAGTTATTTTCGACCAATTATACCCTTGATATTAAATATGGTCTTTGTAATCTTCCTACATAAGTTTATTACATTTATAAAACTTTACCTAATGTAAAGATGATGTTGTCATAATCTTGCCTCTCATAACTATAAAAAAATTATATTCGGTTATTTAAGTGATATATATTACTATATATATTATTTAAAAATATAAAATGATTACCTAAATTGTGATAATTTATTTATACTTTTAGGGAAAAAAATTAGATTAAATGATGACATAATGATGGTGTAGTAATTGTTTCATTAATGGAAAAATCAAATAAATGATATTGAAAATATTATAATAAATATAACATGAAATAATTTGTGTCATATATTAATTTTATGGATAACTCTAACATGTTATTGATGTTTAAAATAGTTTTTTAAACTATACCTTGAATTGGTGATATTTTTAAATAGTCAATAATTGAATACTAACCAAATTGAAACTAATAGTATTTTGAAATATAAAATATTTTATTAAATTATATATAATTCAAAAAAATAAAATATTTATCTAACTATTTTTTATTAGTCATAAAATATCATAAATGACTCCTTTGTTAGTCGTTAGGCATGTTATTGTAATTTTATTGACAATTAATGTGTAAATTACTAAATAAAACAGTAAGAGTTAGAAGTTTTCAAAAAATATGATAAGGATAAAAGAAAATCAACACTTATTTAATTTTTATTTGATGATTTTATTTGGACCCATACATGACCTTTTTTAATAAATAAATTTCAACCTATTTCTAATAGAAAGTTAATTTATATTAATTCAATATTTTGAATAATTCCAATAGTGTCCCCCCCTCTCTTATAAAAGGAAACTACATCCTATCATTCCTTCACACTTATGAACCATTTTGGTTTGGGAAATATATGATAAATTACTTTACTATAATTCCTCCCAACATTCTTGAGGCATTATTATTTTCTAAATACACACCTTAGGGATGTGTTGGTGTTAATCAAAGGAGATCAACCAATGAAAGTTATTCTTTGTAATGAATTGTTTCAATTTTATTCCTTCTTCCACTTCATTAAAATATTATTCACCAAAGATGATATAATGAATCTAGTATCCTAAATATACATAGATTTTATAATGTTAATATCACCACCTAAATCCACCTCCACTACAATTAAATTGGGATAGAATAAATCATTTGTGTGTAAATGTGAACTATCACCTCAATGAACCGATATAATTCATTTTCTATAAAAATCTCTCGAAACTAGTAATAATGATGGAATTAATTTTTATATGTAATATTAATTAAATATTTATCATTATAAGAGAATAATATATCAATTACATTCTCACTTTCCACGCACATAAAAATGATTACGCCGCTTGTGCGCACGTGTGAACTATCATCTCCCCGAACCGAAGTGATTCATTTTTAATCACCATGTTACCTGGATAATATAAATAAATAAATATATATATATATATTAATTATTAATTATTAATAAGATATTTATTATGTTATGATGATTATATAAATATAAAAAAATACATACCTTCTTTTCATGAGGATCAATGAAAAATGCGAACATTACTCATCTGTACATAAGATCTATTGTCACCATGATTACAACACTGTCCCTTTTTCATAAACATGCATAAATTATTTTATTTAAAAGTTTAATTAATTTTTAAAAGTGATTATTATTTCATTAATATTAGTCTTTATATTATGTAACAATTACCACTTTGAGTGTATTCGAATTACCGATGTCAATTTGGACTCATATACCAAATATCGTCAAAACATATCATGTTTACTTAAATAACTAATAGTTGTTATGTCATGATAATAAGTTTTATAAAAGTAATAATAAACATTATAATTTTCTTAAAAATTTAAATTATAAAAATACGTTTATTATTAATTAATGTAAATTTTTTACATGATGAGTCAAACTCACGATAAAGGACTTCCTATCAATCTCTTACCATTAAGGATTATATTGATGTTATACACCACCTTATTTTATAATTTGTATAAAAAATAACTTTCAATATTAATTTCATTCAATGGTTTTCAAAAAGAATATCTCTATATATATTGTTTTACTTTATTTTCAAATGATAAAATGAATGTTCTTTTTTAATTTATGCGCTGACAATGACAACTCCAATGCCTTGACAGTTTTTTGATATTTATATTCCACTACAGTCATTAAAGTTTTTTAAAGAAAAATAAATGAATTATTGTATTTTTCATGAATTTCAGTATTGAAAATTGTTTTTAAAATGTAATTATTATATTAGTATATTGAAATTATTTCTTTTGATTACAAATGAAATTTTATTACGGAAATTCTAAAAAATGTAATCATTTATGTGTTATGATTATATAATGGTACTTGTAAATCTGACTTGTGGTTACATGATAAAAAAAATATATGGTTACTTTATAACTTTCAATACATTGGGTATGGAATTTGGTAGTATGAATATTCAATTTGTAAGAGTGAAATGTATGGATGTTGGTCAAATGGGTATTCCATTTTTAAATGTGATGTGTATGGAAGTCCACCGTATAGTCATTCCATTTTAAGAATAGTTATGTACCAATTTACATACTTATGTATTAGATGTTTACATATTAGTAATCATGAAAATAATGGATTTTTTAAAAAGTAATACACTTATCTTTTTGAAATGATTACCACCTTTTTAGTGGAAAATTTGTGTTTTTTATCAAATGTTTAAAGGGTTTAAAATGGACTAATGGTTTTCTTTCCTTCTGGAAAATACTGAGATTTTGTGCTCATCCCAATTTTTTAAAAAAATTACGGTTCTTAAGATTAGTAAGGAAAAAAATGTCAAGATGTATGTATTGAATATGTGTCATGATAAAAAGTCTTGAATTATGTTAACATGGTTTCCTTTAGTGGAAAATGTATTTCAAGTATAAGTGTCCACTTGTAATGTATGAGATGATTTTTTCCTAATTCTCCAAATATCTAAATTAAAAAGATCATATAATGTTGTTTCTAGTTCAAAAACACTAAAATATGTATTGTTTAAGGTTGGGTCCTCAAAGTAGGTATTAGATGAAATTTTTAGATAAATTTAGGGGTCAAGATCTTATTTGGGAGTAGGTTAAACATTATTTATAACCAAGTGGTTTATTATATTATGGAAAATTTTGAAATAATTTGGTGATTAAGGTAGACTTAATAAAAATCCAAATTAATTGACATATAAGGAGTTTGATGTATTAGAGTATTATAAATATTTTATGTTATTTTCTTTACCTAGAAGAGTAATCTTATTTTAATAATTCATTCCAAATTTAAGTGATATTATTTTCATCTAATTATGGATCATTTTTCAATAGAGAAGTAATGATATATTTTAAAACCTTCTTGTCCCTCCCCAATGAATAGATAATCACTATTCTTTAAAAATCACGTTCTAATGATTTTGAGAGCTTCTTGAGTATTCAAATCACCTGTAAGAAATTGTTTTAGTTATCCAACACCTACTCATTTATAAAACAGTTTTATGGGTCATGGAATATTTTTCATATGATTTAAATATCTCAACTCATCCAAATATTTCAAATGGTTAAATACCAGCAGTGGTGTGAATGTTTACTTTTTGAAAGCTTTACAACATACAATAAATAGAAAAATAACATCAATAAGATCCTAAAATATAGATTCAATGTACGAATTATCTTTTTATCTACAAATTATGAAACATGATTAGATTTATATTTTTGAATCATGAGTATGTAATTCATATCTGATATTTGTTGTAAAATTTTATTATGATATAAGGTGTAAATGTATTGTCAATGGATTATGAAGAACATTGAAATATTAATATGTATATGATGGATTTAATAGGTATGGTATACTTAAGGATGTTGAAAATTTTAAAAGTGTTAATACTATTTTGATGATGGGGTACTTTTGAAGACTTTTTTGGTTGTGTTATATGTAACCTTTATGTTTTTATGTGTAAGTGTTATTTTAGGAAGAATTGTATTTTTTAGACACAAATATAATGTTATGGATACACATTAAGGATCATATGATCTTTGATTTTAAGGTAATTAGTGTTATAATATTTTGGATTACAAACGAATGATATGAGATAAAATTTTTGAAAAAAACATGTTCTGGTTATTTTTGAGGTTATTATCATATTTTGGTATTGTTATAAGAATTATATAGTTTTTGTAAAGGTATAACTCGTAATATGGGGGACAACCTATCACATCAAGCTAGGTCATGGGAATTGAACCCACAACTGAAGGGTTACAAGGGAGCATATCCTAACAATGGACTACATAAATTCCTCATTAGTATGACTTTTTTAGTTAAATTATTTGATTGATGAAGAATAATATGACCCTATTAAAATATGTTTTATCAAATATATTTTAGTGGCATTATGAAATGATTTGGTAATTAAGTGATGAACTTTATTTGGGAAGATGTTCTCTATTTTGAGAACCACATATGATCAAGATAAAAATAATACTGTGGTATTTTATTTGAGGAAAAAAGATTAAATTGTATATTGGAATAATATAGGTTTATATTGTGTACTTATGGTGATTTAGGTTATTTATGGAAATTATTAACCTATCTGGTAGAATATGTGATTAGGAAAAAAAATTTTGTATGAGACTTATAGAGTAATTTATGTTATTTAAAGATAAATGTTAGAATATATCTTGGAAGATTATTTGATTAAATCCTTCTGATATTTGGGTTTTAATCATAGTTATAATATTTTTTTCCAATTTTAGACAATGTTATTTGTTGAATAGATTATGGTGAACATTTGGTAACACTGTTTAATTTTGTTGATTAAAGTATTTTTTATCATATAATGGTTTATTATGTTTTGGTAATAATCTAATCGTAACCTTACCATTTGGTTTTTTGTTAATGTCTAAATAGAGGATAAATCTATTGTTGATTTTTAATTAGATTATTCTCTATAAGTTGATTTTAATTCTTCATGAGTTAAAAAATCATCTTTGAAAAAAAAATGTTTAGATAAAAAGATGTGTTTATATTGGAAATTAGATAAAGTATGAAACAATACATTTAAATATGTATCTTTATGTTCTTATTCTAGGAGGTAAATGAATTCCACAACTTAATGAAGATTATCTTAAAACACAAATTTTATTTGTTTTCTTTTCTTACTAAGGTAGAATTGACCATTTAAGCAGACACATATTTATGGATTTTTTTATTATTAACATTACCCTAACCATTTTTTATCACTCTCAATCATAATATTATGGGTAGTTTTATCTTCCATGTCTATGTTTTCCGATATTGAAAACTAGTATGTTTTATCTTAGAGGTTCATCATACCTCCCATTATTTATTTTTAAGTAGAAGTTTTATTAATCCTTCTTCTGATGTGGGATTTCAATAAAGGTATTTTGAAAATGCATACCTTGGTTTTCAAACACGAGTTCAAATTGTGAGGATGCAATTTATAAAGGGGGATATAATTTAACATCCTGATTTTCTAAAAGGAAACTCTGGGCTCAATAGCGTGCATTATACACCACATAGACCTTAGGAAAAAAAATTAAGTGATACCATTAAAACCTACACATTAGTGTTTTAAAACAATGTTATCCAAAAAAAATTATATTGATTTTTCATAACCATTACAAAACTTTTTTCAGGGTTAACGAGATCTTGCTTTGTAGATCATATACATCGGAAACATTGAGATGGTTAGTGGGAGGTCTGTGTTTAAATTTGAATACATGTTCTAGGTATCACATTAATTTTTACACATTTCATATGTAATATTAGGACAGAAGAAGTGTAGTTCAAAATAGTGTAGTTTTTTTGTTTACAGAAGCGATGAATTTTTTGAGTGATAAAGAAAAAAACCCAAGATTTTCATCAAGTGTATATAATGGAGTATTTGAATAAATATTGGAGGTTTATTACATTAAATTTCAAGTTCCATTGTTTAACTTAAAATGGGTTATAAGTAAAAATATTTTATGACATGAATAATATGGAATGAAACTAGTTAATTTGAATATATTGTAATACACAACTAGTTCTATTATAATGGATACACATGAAAATCTTATTTTATATGTTCTTGATCAATTCGATATGCATTGTTCTATTATTTTACTAGGGAAAACAATATTTTAGTTATGCTAAATTTGTTAAAGATGTGGATTTATGTGAGATCTCTACTTCAATGGAAATATTAATATATAATATCAATTATAAAGTCATAGAGATGGTTTCTTCCAAACAGAACAATCATGAAAAAAGAATTTGTGAAAATAACACTTTATTAAATTCCTAATATTATAGGTAAAATATTTTTATTTCTCATCTATATTTTTAAATTTCATAAAATGTTAGATATTTTAATTAATTTTTTTATTAAAACAAGTCTTATAAGTAACAAGTCAAATTATTTGTTTATATTAGTTTAGTTTTTTTTCGTTTACCAGGTTTACCCTTACGTAACTTTTCTATTATTTAAATTTTTTGAAGAATAACTATTTTAAATCTATTATGATAAATTAAAACAATAATATTTTTTAATATTATGTTGAAACACTATTATATTTGTGTAAAAAATGAATTACTAGGATTGAGAATTATTACTATTCACACCATTTTTGATTTTCTTTCATTAGTTTATATGTCATTTCATATCTAATTAAATTTTTAATCATTTTAGTAAACCATAATAAATATGAGTAAAATTGGGTTACATTTATTTTATTTTCCCTTTTATTTTGATAGTTTTTTATTTTTTATTTACATAAGTATGCAATCTTGTATTTTTGTTTTTTTGTACTAATTTTTTATTAATTTTATTTGTAAGATAATGATAGATAAATCACCTGATCTACCACATACTTATGGATATGATCATACTCATACCTCTGGGGAGGAATGAACACATGCTCTTATTGATGAGCCCTATAATTTTTTATAGGAGACATATACATCAACAATTTCCAAAAAGAGATTAAGTGTTGGTAAATGTGGCAGTACACATTTTCTAAAATTAGCATCTCTCCATAGATAGGACTATAGTATACCAATATACATCAATTTTAATAATATTAAAATAGGTCCAATTCAAAAAAAATAGAATTTGGTATCATTTAATGCAAAAACAAAAGTTGTTATTTTGACTGATTATTGGATAAGGGTTGAAAATTTGACAATATCACACTTGTGGGAGATCAACTTAGTATGATTGTTTTTTTGTTTTTATACTTATCATGAAATGTCTATTGTAATATATTTTTCCTGATTCTTATCAGTTGACAAATGAAATACCTAATACTAGATGTGTCAAGAGGAATTCTTAGTCATTGGATTCTTATATTTGTAGATATTTTAAATCAACCCTCACATGAGATTTCATTTATGGGTATAGGAAACATTATAATCCTTGTGATATATACACATGTATAATTGAAGATACATGAAATAAATTTGATTAAAGTGGAAGACAAGAATGTTTTTTGGAATGTGCAATGTAACATTTTAGAATTTTTTATATTAATGATCTTATTCAAAATTTATTTATTATTAATTTATAGAAATTGAGTAGGTATCATCATGAGATCTAATCTATAAACATTTACCCTCATACTTTATCTCAGGGAGGGTATATGTAATTAGAATAAGAAATGATTACTACAATTTTTCAAAAACATAGATTTCATTCTTCATGCTCTAAAAGGTTTGACCATCCTCCCCTCCACCCCCACCACTTCTAGATATTATAAATGGAATAGCGATTGGATGAGAAAAATATGACAATATATTACATAATAGTTAAGGGTTGTATTTGAGAGAATTGTAAGATGTTTATATTATTTATTTATTTTATTTAAATTAATTATTTATATATTATGACTCATTAAGGAGTTTTCAAATATTTCATAAATTCTTCTCTTAAGGATAAGAGAACAAAATGAGTCTTTATAGCTGAGGGTGGAAAGGATATTTTATCTACAATAATGCAAATGTCTGAACACCTAGGTCATGTATGGGGATACTCTGCCGACGTATCAGTGAAAAAAAAATTTACCTGTTCTAAAGGTTCTTCAGTGGAGGATGATTATAAAAATATATTTGGAAGCTGATGTTCATGATAGTCAAGTGATGATGGAGGATAGGATCAAAACTTCGATATAGTCAATTTCTATAGATGTACATAGAAAGTTTGAGACTTTTGATCCCACTCAACCTTCTCTTCCAGTAGATCCCATTCCTCCACCTCCACATGTGGACCACACTCTTTCTAATCCTACTCTTACACACCACCTTTTATAGGTTCCTAGTTATTGTGAGTTATAGGTCGATGAACCCTAGCATCGTATTATTTCACATGAGATGATATTTTATATTAGATATAGAATTTATTATCAAGAAATAGAGATATAGCATCATAGGGTTATTGTATAGGATATTATAGATATAGAAGAAAGAATAATATTACCTATATATAATGTGAGTATAGTTGGACAAAGTATCAACCACTTTTTAGTTTGGCTATAATGACTTACCTGACATATTACAATATAGGTATGTTTATATTTTATCTTTTATTTCATTTATCTGTTAAATTTGTTTTAACATTTTAAATTTTATATATTTATCTATTTTTTATAGAAATACATTAATGGTAAATAAATTTTATATAGGCAAAAACAAATATAAAGTGTTATGATCTCATATACATATTCTCATAGTCTCTATAGATTGCCAACAAATTCTAATTTTTTGTTTTATGTTTATTAGATTTTTATAGAAGCTAATTTTTGGGCATGACATGATTGTGGTTCTATTGAATAATGATATCATGGATCATGTAGTTCTACATCATTTGGGGATAAACATGATAAATGATTTTCCAGGTATGTTGATTAAACAATTTCCCTCAGTTTAATTTATTGGAAATTTTTTATTTTGTTTTTTTTTTGTATTAGGTATATTTATAAAATTTGTAAGGTCCATGAAAAGACATATGTATATGGATTTATGGACCCACGTTGTATTTCAAATATAGTGATGATAATGACTAAAACATAAATAATGGTTTATATTACTGAATGGTTTTAAGAGAATGCAGTTACTCAGTGTTAGATGTTGCCTTATCTTCACGAGTATAAAACATATATCAAACAAAGAATTACATATATATAAATATATTAACATAATTACCACTAACATCAATTACCATTTTATTTTAGGTTTTTTCATGGTAGAAGACACTTTATTGGCTATTCTCTATCCATGGTGAACAATGAGAAAGTTTTAAATATTTATAGGACATGTAAGAATAAATTTTTTAATACTTTTTTATATTATAATTAATCTTAAATTAATTTAATTAATATTTTTTTCAAATAGGGAATGTAATTATTTTATATATAACATAATAAAAAGGATAACCATGATCAAATATGTAAATGCAACTGTGATTTTTCATTTACAATTACAAACTTTGGAATATGTTAGTTTGAATTAAATAACTCATTTAAACAACATTTTTAAAAATAAGAAATCATAAAAGATTGTGTATTTTATGTTTTAATATTTGTATAGGAAATAATTTAAACTGGGAGAGATATGATATTTTGGTAGGTTAGATTCTTTTATAAACATTTACTTAATATTTCATTCATTTTTTTAAGAATACTTGATAAATATTTTCATTTTAATATGTGGATTTTTATGGACCTAATATATGTAGTTTATAGGATCAGATATAGTAAAAAATTGAATGTGTAAATCATTTTATAGGTTTGAATATATTTTAGTTAATTTTTATTATATATTGATGTCTTGAAATATCAAATTGTATGTGTCTTTCTATTTTTTGACTGCTTTTATTGATTTCTTTTTTTATTGTTTTTTGTTGTGAGGGGAAGAGTCAAATGAAATATATTTAATAAAATAAAAATATTTTTCACAGTGGTTATTTAATAATCCATGTGAAAAATAAATTATAAAAAGTTATTCACGTTTATTATTAAATAACCAATGTGAAAAACCCAATAGTATTGATTTTTCACATCCATTATGAAATAACAAAAGTGAAAATCTATCATCATTAGGGTTCCACATCTATTATTAAATAACCGACATCAAAAACACCCAAAATAAATATTTCCAGCATCTATTTTTCTTAATTGATGTTGAACACTTTTTTACAGCATTTCAGGGAATAACATTACATAATAACTGACATTAAAAAACAAAAAAAAAGTCTTTAAAAAGCATGTTTTCAAGTAGTAAGTTTTTTAGCTTATTGGTATTTACTACTTCCTAATCTGACAAGTATTTGTTATTCTAAATATATCACCATATATGGTGATTATAAAACCATATCTTTTTGTTTTTATTTTCCTTATACAATATATGTCAATGGAACCTGGTTTTGTATAAAATCTTGTGGAACTTATACCTATGCCAAATATTTCATCATCTTTGTCCATAAATTTAACACATTTTATCTTTCTCCAATTATTTCTAATAGATATGGGCACCCCTATTACAAATTTATAGTTATTCACATGTAAAGTAATTTTTTTATTTGGGATAGTAATATCCATAGTAACTCTAGATAATTAACATTTATGCATTTAGTATTTTCCTAAATTAAATTTTATTGTTAAAATAATCCTTAGTAAATTGTTTTCATCTAAAAACTATAATTTTTTACATAATGGATTTCATTTATACTATAACTTATACTATTAACATTTTAATTATTTTTAGTATATGATTATGTGTTAACACTATTATTTTCAAACCATGTCACGAAATGAATAATTTCAAAATTTCAAAATTTATAAAATTGTTAATTAATCCACATTTTACAAACACCATGATTCTAATGTGTATAACGAAATTTGAGTTCAATAATAACTCCACTCTATATTATAATGATTTATGGATTCTTAGAAAATATATCCATTATTTCACCCACATGAAGCATCACTAGTTTATTATTGGGAATATTATTCACGTCTCTTTTTCATTATTTAATTTACTTAATGGAATCAGATGAAGTAAATGAATTTACCCCAAGAGTATACTTGAATTGGTATATTTGTGAAGATAAAATAGTTTCAAAATCCTTTTAAAACCTTAAATACTATAAGTATATGTCATTATTATACTATATTAGAATTGTTTCAAAATACCTAAGAGTTATTATCATAAAATATTCAAACAACCTATTTGTTATTTCATTGAAATATACTTCTGGTATTAATTAACCAACTATTAACATTCCATAATTGGTAATTATTTGATTCATGACTATTATATTCAATATTAATTTCTAATATTAAAAATATTTCAATTAATTTAAAATTAAATTATTAATTGTATAATATCGTAGTTTTTTCCTTTTATGACTTCATAATATTATTAGGAGTATTTCCAAATCTAGGTTCTTAGACTGTGATAGATTCTGAGACCCTGTGATCCTAAAATTATTGTTTGAAATATATTATATATATTAATTTAAAGTGTGCACAATCATCTTGATTATGTAGAATAACTTCCAAATGGAGTCATGGATCAGAAATCAGATACTTATTTTGAGTACAGATTGTGGGATCTTCCTTAGGTGTAACATAGCCTTGGAGTGTCGGAGATGTTCTAGTTGAGTGCAGTCGCAGCAAAATTATTAAAAAAATATTATTTAACAATTTTATTTTAAACATTGAGGATAAAAAATAATGTTGTTATTTTTTAGGAATTTATTATGTTTTTGCAATTTTATAAGAATGATATAGTTTTAAAAAAAGGAAAACTCATAGGATAGGTGACAACTTGTCATGTCTGGCAACGTTTCGGTAATTAAACCCACAACTGAAGGTGTATAAGGGGCCCTCACCTACCAATGGAATATATAAAGTCTTGGTTATAATTATTTTTTTAGTTAAATGATTTAATGGATGAAGAATAATCCGACCCTGGTAACATATGTTTTAAAGAATATATTTCAGTGGCATTAAGAAATGATTCGGTAATTAAGGGATGAATGTTATTTGGGAAGACACTCGCTATTTTGGGAACAACGTATGATCAAGGTAAATAGAATACTATCTTATTTAATTTTACAAATAAAGTTATAATTGTATTTTTGAAAAATATATGATTATATTGTGTATTTATGGTGATTCTGGTTATTTATGGAAATGATTAACATATCTCGGAGAATAGGTGATTTGGAAAATTTCTTTTTGGTATGAAAATTCTAGAGTAATTAATTTTATTTGTAGATAAATGTTTGAACATATATTTAAGATTAATTTTTTTAAATCCTTATGATATTTGGGATTTAATATCAGTGATAATATTTTTTGTATAATTTTAAATAAAGTTATTTGGTGAATGTTTTATGATAAACATTGGGTAACACTCTTTAATTTTGGAGAGTAAAGCAGTTTTTCATCATTATAAGGTTTATTATATTTGGGTAATTATCATATCTTAACCTAACCATTTGGGTTTAGGTTAATGTATTAATACTTGATAGATATATAGTTAATCTTTAATTATATAATTCTTAAGAAGTTTATTCTAGTTCTTTAGGAGTGAATAATTCTTCTTGAAAACATGACGTTTAGAGAAAATGATGTATTTATGGTAGTAACTGGCTAATGGATGAAACTATATTTTTAAAGTAAGTATGTATCTATATGTTCTTTGATTAGGAAGTAAATTAATTCCAATACACAATGAAAAGGATCTAAAAATAAAAAATTTAACTATTTATTTTTCAACTAGGGAATCAATGAAAATTTAACCTGACAGATATTTATGGTTTTATTATTGCTTAATTTCTCCTAACCATGTTTTATATTACCCTCCATTAGAACATGATGGTATGCTCTATATTCCAGTTCTATGTTTTCATACCTGGAATACTAGTATGTATCATCTTAGGTGACAATCATACTTCCCATTCTATCATTTTATGTGGATGTTTTATTGAACCTTCTTCTGATGTGGGTTTTCAAAAAAGGTATTTTAAAAAGTCAAATATTATTTTTCAATCCATAGTTCAAATTATTATGACATGATTTATAAATGGGGATATAATATAAAATATTAATTTTTTAGAAGGAAACCCTTTGCCCAATAACATATATTCTACACCACATCGAGCATAAGAAACCAACTAAATAATATTTAAATGTTACAATTTAAACCTTGTCATTAGAATGATGAGAATGAATAGTATTAACTTAATTATGAAAATATGGTTTAGAAATGTATATATAATTAATAATTTTGGTGAAAAATTTATTGGATGATTATATTTTGAGCCATAGACACCCTATTTTCAAACTAAATAAATTTGGACTCATTTGGAATAGAAAAGTAATTTATATTAATTTAATATTTTTGGATAATTCTAAGTGTTCCCCACCCCTCTCTTATAAAAGGGAACTACTTTTTATCATTTCTTCACACTTATGAACCATTTTTATTTGGGAACTATATACTAAATTACCTTCCTATAACCCCTACCAACAATCTTGAGGCCTTATTTTAGGCATACCACCCTCTTTAGAGATGTGAAGGTGTTACTCAAAGGTAATCGTCCTAGGAAAGGAATCCCTTTTAATCAACTGTTTCTATTTTATTTCTTTTTCATCATCATTAAAATATTATTCAACTATTATTATATAATGATTATCGTATCCTAAATATACTGAGATTTTATTATTTTAATATCACCACATAAATCTATCTCCACTTCCATCAAATGGGGATAGAATTAATCATTCGTGCGTAAATGTGAACAATCGCCTCCACAAACCGACATAATTCATTTTCCATAAAAATATCACAAGATAGGTTATAATGATAAAATTGATATTTATATGTTATATTAATTAAATATTTGTGATTATAATATAATAATATATCAATTACATTCTAAATTTTCATACACAGAAAAAAGAAAATGTCGCTTCTGCGTATGTGTGAACTATCACATGCATGAAGCGATGTGATTCATTTTTAATCTCCAAATTACTTGGATAATAAATATAAGTATACATTAATGATTAATATGATATTAATAATTTATTATAACTCTATAAATAAAAAAATACTTACATACATTGCATAATGATCAATTAAAAATGGGAATAATACTCAAGCGTACATACGGTTTATCGTCTCCATGATTATAACATTGTTTATTTTTCGAAACCATACATAAATGGTTTGATATAGAATTATAATTAATTTTAAAATGTGATTATTATTTCATGAATATTATTCTTTATATTATTTAATAGTTAAAAATTTTGGATTATTTGACTTATTGTTGTCATTTTGGTCTCATGTACTAAATATCATCAAAACATCTCATTTGAACTTAAATAACTGAGTAATAGTTATATCCTAAAAATAACTTATATAAAAGGAATAATAAACTATAAAAAGTGTTTAAAAGGGTACATAATTAACCTATGTTTATTATTCATCAAATTAAATATTGTACGTGATGAGTCGGAGTTGAGGTGAGGGACTTCATCTCAATCTCCTGCCATTATGGCATATTTTGATGTTATACACCACCTTCTATTATAAGGATTATAAACAGGACATTAGAATTTTAATTTCATTCAAAGGTTTTCAAAAGGAATATCCTTATATAGATTTTTTTTCTTTCTTTTCAAATTATAAAATGAATGTTCTTTTTTACATAAGCATCGACAGTGATATCTCTACCGCCATGGCCGTTATTTAATATTTGGATTACTCTACAATTATTAATGTTTTTTTAAAGAAAAGTAAATTTATTATTCCCTTTATTGGGTATTTTAGTATTGAAAATGGTTTTCAAAATGTAATGATTATTTCCAAATTATGAAATTAGTTCTGTTGAATACAAATGAAATTTTATAAGTGAAATGATAAAAAATGAAATCTTTTATGTTTTATTATTATATAATGGTACTTAATAATTTGATGAGTGGTTATATAATAAAACAAGGACAGGTTCTTACATTATAATCTCTAATGCATTGGGTATGGATGTTTGCAGTATGGATATTCCACTTGTAAGAGTGAAATGTATGGAAGTTGGTCAATGGGATATTCCATTTTTAAGTGTGTTCTTTATGGAAGTCGATAGTATGGTTATTCCATTTTAAGAATAGTTATGTCCAAAGTTACCTACATTTACATTATATGTTTTCTTATGAGTTTTCATGAAAATATTTGATTTGAAAAAGGTAATTCAATGCAAATTTTGAAATGATTAACTATTTCTTAATAAAAATATATATGTTTTTAATGAAATGTTTTATAGGTTTTCTAGGGACTAATGGTTTTCTTCCCTTCATGACCATACTAATCTCTGGTTCTCATCCCATGTTTTGAAATGTTTTTCACGGGTCTTAATATTATTAAGGACAAATAAGATGTCAAGATTAATGTATTTAATATGTGTCATGAGAAGAAATTGTGTTTTATTTTAACAGGGTTTCCTTTAGTGGATAATTCTTTCTAATTATAAGTGTCCACTTGTAAGGTATGGGATGAGTTTTTCCTAATTCTCCAAAACTCTAAACTAAAAAGATCCTCTAATGTAAATTCTATTTCACGAACACTAGAATAATTAATGTTTAAGGTTGGGTCCTTGTTGTTAGTGTTATAAGAAATGTTTATATAATGTTATGGGGTTAGATATAAGGAGGTTGATGGATTAGATTATTATAAATATTTTATGTTATTATTGTTACTCTATAGAGTATTCTTCTTTTAATAATACATTTCACATTTAAGATATGTTATTTTCAGCAGATTAAGGATCATCTATCAAGAAGGATGGAAAGAGAACATTCAAAAACATTTGTCCCTCCCCAATGATTTGATCATCACTATTATGAAAAATCTTGTTCAAATAATTTTAATAACTTCTTGAGTATTCAAATAACTAGAAAGATATTATTTGAGTTATCCAACACCTACTCAATTATAAAACAATTTTATGGGTCCTGGAATATTTTTCATATGATTTCAAGATCTCAACTCATCCAAAGAATTAAAATTGTTAAATAACATGAGAGGGGTGATTGTTTAATTTTTGAAAGTTTCACAATGTGTTGGAAGAGAAAAGAAACATGAAGAAGCTCTGGAAATCTAGATTCAATGTTTGAATTATCTTCTTACCCATAAAGTATAAAAAATGAACAGATTGGTATTTTTGAATCATTAGGATGTAATTCATATATTATATTTTTAGGAATGGTGTTTTAATAAATAAGGTTCGAATTCATTGTTAATGGATTATGAAGAACATTTAAATATTAAGATGTCTACAAATAAAGGATTTAATCTTAATGGTTTACATGAGGATGTTGAAATGTTTAAAATTATTAATAATCTTTTGATGATGAGGGAACATTTGAATACTTTTTGGCTTTGTTATATGTAACCTTGAATTTATTATGTGGAATTGTGATTTTTTGGAGTAATTCTCTTTTGTGGACATAAATATAAAGTTATGGATATCCCTTAGGGTTCATATGATCTTTGATTTTAATGTAATTATGGGTTATTGAATATTGGGATTTAAAATGAAAGGTATGAGATAAACATTGAGGAAAAAACATGTGATAGTGGTTTTTTAAGACATTATCATATTTTGGGAATGTTATATGAATGGTATAGTTTTTAAAAAATGATAACTCATAATATGGGTGAAAACCTGTCACGTTCAGAAAGGTCATGGGAATTGAACCCACAATGGAAGGGTTACAAGGGTGCATCACCAACCTGTAGAATACATAAATTCATATTTAGTATGAATTTATTTAGTTAAATGATTTGATGGATGAAGAATATTCTGATCTAGATAAAATATGTTTTATCAACTATATTTCAATGGAATTACAAAATGATTTGGTAATTAATTGATGAATGTTATTTGGGAAGACGTTCGCTATTTTGGGAACCACATATGTTCCATATGATTCGAATACTATGGTATTTTATTTTAGAAATAAAGTTTAAATTATATTTTGGAAAAATATATGTTAATATTTTGTATTTATGGTGATTTAAGTTATTTATGGAATGATTAACCTATCTTGTAGAATATGTAATTAGGAAAATTTCTTTTTGGTATGATACTTCTAGAGTAATTTTTGTTATTTGAAGATAAATGTAAGAAAATAGCTTGGAATATTATTTGATTAAATCCTTCTGAAATTTCGGTTTTAATCTTAGATGTAGAATTTTTGTAGAATTTTAAACAGAGTTATTTTTTGAATAGTTTATTCTAAACTTTGGGTAACACTTTTGAATTATGGAGATTAAATTAGTTTTTTCTCATATAAAGGTTTATTATTTTTTTGAAATTACCTTATATTAACCTTAACATTTTGTTTTTGGTTTTTGTCTAAAAATATGATAAATATATTTTTAATCATTAATTAGATGATTCTATAAAAGTTGATTCTACTTCATTGGTAATGAAAATTTCTTCTTGAAAACTCACCATTTAGAGAAAAAGATTCCTCCATAGTGGAAATTGACTAAAGGTGGAAACTATACATTTCATGTAAGTATGTTTCTTTATGTTCTTAGTCAATGATGTAAATGAATCCCACAACTCATTGAAAAGGATATTAAAATAAACAATTTATCTTTTTTCTTTTCTTACTAAGGAATGAATGGCCATTTAACCAGATATAGATTTATGGTTTTTTATTATTAATTGTATCCTAACCATTTTTTATCTCTCTTCATAATAATATGATGGTATGTTTTATCTTTTATGTCTATGTTTTCCTATATCTAAAACTAGCATGTGTTATCTTAGGTTACCATCATACTTCTCATTTTTTCTTTTTAAGTGGAAGTTTTATTGACCCTTCTTCAAATGTAGGATTTCATTAATGGTATTTTGAAAATTGAAAACTTGGTTTCTAAACCATATTTCAAATTATGAATATTAAATTTATAAAGGGGGATGTAATTAAACATCTTAATTTTTTAAAAGGAAACCCTCAGCTCAATAGTGTACATTATAAACCTCATTGATCTTAAGAAAACAACTAAATAATATTTAAGTGTTACTATTAAAACATATCCATTATAATGTTTTTAATAATTAATATTAACTAAAATATGATAATATGGTTTACACATGTATATATAATTAATTATTTGGTGAACAATTAATTCTAAATGATTGTAAAACCCTTTTAAAAAATAAAAGGAAACATTTTTCTGAAAAACTCTTTAAATGTGCACAAATGTGTTTTATAAAAATAAATATAAAAATCACTCTTATTGTATTATATATATATAATATATTAATTATAATTTTTGGCATTCATTTTATGTTGTTTATAGACATTATATAAGAAAGAAGTCCAATTTTTCACATAAAAGAAGTATTTCTGAAAAATGTATGCTTTGTCACCTTTTAATGGTGCACATGTTTTAAATATTGTTTTTCCACTTTTATTAATAATATTTGGAAAAATAAAATTCTTATTTTACATTGGGACATCAAAATTTACTTTGGTTAAAAAAAATTATTTGTTTTATCAGATTCATTTTTTGATGAATAGTGAAAAAATAATGCATTTTAATTGAAAAATACTTTTTCATAAAATTTATTTAGTGTTAAATAATATTATTGATTAATTATATAGTAATATTAGATAATTTTCTATAATTTAATATAATTTAGGCCATTTTAATCAATTCTACATTGAAATTGGATATAAAAATGTGGTGAATTGTTGAACATTTTTACTTTAAAAACTCAATTTCTTATTCCGTCAACGAGAAAAAATTTTCATTAGTTTCTACCAATTGCATGTTTTTAATTTCTAAAAATGTATTCCATAATTAGAATCATGAGTTACTAATTTTATAAAAAGGAAACTTTTATTTTTTAAATTATGAATATATACTTTAGTAATAAAATTTATAAGAACAATTAAGGGTAAATCAGATAATTAAAGGTAAAAATAATAATATAAATACTAAAAAACATCCCTAAAACTTGTAAAAATTTTATTTTATGATTTATTTTCGAAACAAAAAATACTTGGGCCAAAATTATTACCTTATTAATCCACTTGGGTGTGTTTATGACATTTAAAATATTTTATTTAAAGTAAAGACAAAGTTGTCACAATCATGTATTAGAGAAATATAAAAATTTAACTAATGATTAATATAAGTGATATCATAGACTATAAATAATCTTAGTAAATTTTACATTATTACCTGCATTATTGAAATTTATTTTTAATTTTTAGTAAAAAAATAATAAAATTAAATGGAGACATAGTGACGATGCAATAATTGCATCATTAATGGAATAATCAAATAAATGATATTAAAAATCTTATAATAAATATAATTTGATATAATTTATGCCATAAAATATTTATAGATGACTTTTGAATGTTATTGATATGTTAAAATATTTTGTTGACTATATCTTGAATTTATTATATTTTTAATAAGTCAAGAAATGGATAGAGTAAAAATAAACACTAAAGGTATTTTGAAATATAAAATATTTTATTGAATTTTGTAAAAATTATAAAACACAAAAATTCATAAAAATTGTTTTAATAGTTCCAAAATGTCATAATTTAATCTTTTATTTTACTTTTTACATGTTATGTATTTATATTGACCCACAAAATATAAATTACTTAATAGAATTTTTAGAGTTAAAAGGGTTAAAACAAAAGGATAAGGATTAGAAAATACATTCAAAACATTTATAATTTTTATTGTATGATTATATTGTGAACCTTAATCACTCTATATTTGAATGATATAAATTTGGAATAATTTTGAATAGAAAAAAAATTATATTAATTTAATATTTTTAAGAATTCAAAGAGTACCCCTCCCCTCTCTTATAAATGGTCATTGTATCTTATCATTTATTTACACATAAAATTTTTTAGGTTCATCCAATATCTACTAAAGTATATTCCTATAATCCCTACTAAGTTATTTAGGCATTATTTTATGCATAACAAGATCTTTAGAGGTGTTGAGGTGTTAATCCAAGATGATCATCCAAAGGAAAGGTATAATTTTTAATCAAATGTTTCTATTTTATTTCTTATTCCACTTCCTTAAAATCATATTCAAACATGTTGATATAACAAACCCAATATCATCATTAAAATGATATGTTATTATGTTAATATAATCACATAAATCCATCTTTACATCCATAAAATGGGGATAGAATAAATCGTTCATTCGTATGTGTGAACTATCACCTCCACGAACCGATATAATTTTTTTCCATAACCATTTCTTGACACTGGTTATAATCATGACATTAATGACTATATGTGATATTTATGGCTTATTTATCAGTTTAATACAACAATATATCAATTTTTTATTACTTTCCATGTAGAAATATTTTATAACATCATTCATGTGTACGTGTGAATTATCAAATCCATGAAGCGATGTGATTCTTATTAAATCACCACCTCACATGAATATATATATATATATGTATATATTATGTATTAATTAGATATTAATGATTTTATTATCATTCTATAATACTTACCTTCTTTTGAAAGTGATCAATGAAAAATGGAAACATTACTCACACATATGTATGACCTGTCGTCTCCATGATTATAATATTTTTTATTTTTCATAACCATACATAAATGGTTTGATTTAAATGTATGATTAATTTTAAAAAGTGATCATTATGGCATGAATATTATTATTTTTATTATTTACTAATGACATATTTGACATTATTTTAATTACTGAAGTCATTTTGGACTCATGCACCCAATATCATCAAAATGCCCGATGTGAAATTAAATAATTAGGTAATTGATATATCATGATAATAGGTGATATAAAAAGAATAAAAAACTTGAAAAATGTTCTTCAAAAGGTGAATAATTAACATATGTTTATTATTTAGAAATAAAAATATTATACGTGATGATACAGACACAAGGTAAGGGACTTCATCTCAATCTCCTATCATTGAGACATATTTTGATGTTATACACCACACTATTTTATAAGGTGTCCAAACAACCCCTTTGAATTTTAATTTCTTTAAATTTTTTTAAAAGGAATATATTTATACACAGTTTTCTACATTATTTACAAATGAAAAAAGGAATTTTATTTTTTAACATATACATAAACAACGACATCTCCTCCACCATGACTATTATTTGATATTTAGCTTCCTCTACAAGCCTTAATGCTTTTTTTACAAGAAAATAAATTATCACCTTTCTTGGTTTATTTTAGTATTAAAAATAGTTTTTAAAATATAATTATTTTTTCAATATCCAAAAATTATATCTTTTTATTGCAAATGAAATTTTATTAGTGAAATGCAGAATATTTAAATATTTTATGTGTTATGATTATATACTGGAACTTGGACATTTTAGGTGTGGTTACTTGATAAAACAAGGTGTTTTGGTTACATTATAACCTTCTATTAATTGGTTATGTAAGTCGTCTATATGTATATTCCATTAGTAAGTGTAAAATGTTTGGAATTAAGTCATATGAAAATTATATTTTTAAGACTGACATGTTTGGAAGTCAACCCTCTGGTTATTCCATTTTATGTATAGTTATGTACTAAGTTACCGACATATATATTATATGTTTTCATATGAGTTTTCCTTAAAATAATTGATTTTAAAAAGGTAATGTAATTATATTTTTGGAAAATATTATTTCTTTTTAGGAAAAAAATGTATGTTTTTAATGAAATGTATTATGGATTTTCATTGGACTAATGTTTTTCTTTCTTTCTGGTCCATAGTGAGATTTTTTTATCATAAAAAGTTTTAAGAAAATATCATGAGTAATAATATTAGAAAGGAAAAATAAAATTTCATGGTGAATGTATTGAAGAACTGTTATGAGAAAAAATCATGTTTTATTTTAAGAAGGTTTCCTTTGGTGGAAAAAATATTTACAGAGTCTAATTGGTCACTTGTAATATATGGGTTGAGTTTGTCCAAATTAAATAAAACTGTAAATTGAAAGGATCCTCTAATTTTAATTATAGTTCAGAAATACTAGAATAATTAATATTTATGGTTAGTTTCTTATTGTTGGTATTAGAGGAAAGGTTGAGAAAACATTAGAGGTTAGGATCTTATCTGGGTGTAGGTTAAAATCTTGTTATAACCAAGAGGGAAATTATCATATTGAATATTTTGGAGGTTTATTGTAATTAAGGTAGATTGGATAAAATTCTAATTCAATTGAGATATAAGGAGGTTAATCGATTAGAGTATTATAAAGATTTTATGTTATTATCTTTACCCAATATAGTATTCTTATTTGAAAAATTCATTTCATGTTTAAGTGATGTTATTTTTAGAAGATTAAGGATCATTCATCAATATGGAAGGATGGAAAACTTTTATAACCATCCTATCCCTCCCAGATGTTTTGATCATCAATATTATTGAAAACAAATTCGAATGATTTTGACAGCTTCTTGAGTATTCAAACCACCAATAATAAATTGTTTGAGTAATCCATCACAGACTCATTTATAAAACAATTTACGGGTTATGGTATCATATTAATATTTTTCAAGATATAAAATCTTCCAATGATTTAAAAAGGTTAAATAAATGAACTAGTGTTAATGTTTACTTTTTGAAATCATGACAAAATGCCTAAGGGGATAAGGAACTTCAAGAAGATCCATAAATCATTATTTATGGTTTGAATTATCTTCTTACCCATAAAGTATAAAACATGATTAGATTGATATTTTTGAATCATGAGGATGTAATTCATTTATTACAATTATCATAATAAAGTATTTAAGGATGATGTAGAAGTATTTAGTCATTGGAGTATGAATAACCTTGAAATATTAAGATGTCTACATATAAAATATATAATAATTGTGGTATACTTAATGACATTGAAATCTTTAAAAGTATTAATACTCTTTTGATAATGAGGGTTCTTTTGAAGACTTCTTTTCTTGTGTTATATGTAACCATAAATTTGTTATGTGAAGGTGTTATTTGCAGAAGAATTTTCCTTTTTGCACTTAAATAGAATGTTATAGATAACATTTAGGGTTAATATAATATTTGATTTTAAGATAATTATACGTTATAAAAGTATGTGATTCAAAAATAAAGGTAACAGATAATCGTTAAGGATAAAACATGTGGTGGATATTTTTTTAGGAAATTATCCTATTATGGTAATTTTATAATAATTATATAGATTTAAAAAAAGAACAACCCATAGAATGGGTGGAAACCAGTAGCATCCAACAAGGTTGTGGGAATTGAACCCGCAACCAAAGTCTTGTAAGGGTACATCACCTACCAAATGCCTATGTAATGTCCTGGTTAATATTAATTTTTATTTTTAGTTAAATTATTTTATTGGTTAAGAATAATATGACCTTGGAATCATATGTTTTATTGAATATATTTCAATGGAATTAAGAAATGCTTTGGTAACTAAGTGATGAACGTAAATTCAGAAGACGTTTTTTATTTTTTGAACCATATATGATCAAGGTAAATAGAATAATACAGTATTTTAATTGTGGAATAATGTTTGAGTAATATTTTGGAAAAATATATGTTTATAATGTGGAAAAATGGTGATTCAAATTATTTATGTAAATTATTAACCATTGATGGATAATATGTGATTAGGAAAATTGATTTTTTGTGTGAGACATATAGAGTAATTTAAATTATTTGGAGATAAATGTTAGAACTTATCATGGAAGATTATTTGATTTAATCCTTCTGATTTTGGTTTTAAATCTTATTTATTATATTTTTGTAATTTTAAATATAGTTATTTTTTGAAGGGCCTATGTTGAACTTTTGGTAACACTATTTAATTTTGTAGAATAAAGTTGTTTTTAATCACATAAAGGTTAATTTTTATTGGGGAATTAACTGATCATAACCTAATGATTTTTGTTTCGGTTAATTGATTAGAACATGAGAAATAGATTGTTATTATTTTATTAAATTATTCTATAGAATTATATTACATTGATTTAGGCATGAAAAATTCATCTTGAAAACACATCATTAAGAGAAAAAGATGTGACTAGGGTAAAAATTAACTAAACGATGAAACTATACATTTAAAGTAATTAGGTTTCTTTATTTTATTATTATAGGAAGTATATTAATTCCATAACACAATTAAAAGTATCATAAAACATAAATATTATCTATTTACTTTTCTTACTGAAAATCTATGTCATTTGGACCAGTCAAAGATTTATGGTTTTGGGATTATTTACATTATTTTATCCTTGTTTAAAATCACTATCCATTAGAACTTGATTATTATTTTTATCTTCCATGTTGATGTTTTCTTACATGGAGAAATATAATGTCTTATATTAGGTAGTAATTATACTTCTCATTCATTCTTTTTAGGTGGAAAATTTATTGACCCTTCATCTGAAGTGGGATTTCAAAAAAGGTATTTTGAAAATTCAAACCTTTGTTTTCAATCCTATGTTTATATTACAAGTACTAAATTTATAATTAGGGATAAAATGTAACATTCTAATTTTATAAAAGGAATCCCTATGCTCAATAGCATACAATATACACCACATCGAGCTTAAGAGAACAACTAAATAATATATAAAAGTTACCATTAAAACTTATTTGTTATAATGATGGGAATGAACCATATTAACTAGATTATAGAAATATGGTTTACAAACATATATATATAATTAAATATATGGTGAAAAATTAATTATAAACAAATGTAAAACCCTTTTAATAATTAAGATGAAATGTTTTTTCTAAAACACTATTTAAATGAACACAGGTGTGTTTAATATCAATAAATAAAAAAATCACCTTTATGGTTTTATATAAAATATATTAATTATTATGTTTAAAACTAATTTTAAGTTTTTTCAAGACATTATATAAGAAAAAATCTTATTTTACACAAAAAATATATATTTCTCAAAAATAGAATTTTGGCTTCATTTTGACGGCGCACCTATTTTAAATTGAGTTTTTATCAGCTTTGTAAATTCTATTTGACAAAATAAACATATTATTTGAAATAGGGACCTCAAATTTTACTGTTTTTAATTTTTTTGTTCTTTTTATAAGATTCATTTTTTAATGAATTGTGAAAAAATATTGCATTTTAATTTAAACTACATTTTCATCAAATTTATTTATATTATTAAAAAATATTATTTATTGGTTTATAAGTATAATTAGATCATTTTTATCATTTCATATAATTCATGTCATTGTAATAAAATTCACATTAAAATTTTATATTAAAACATGGTGAACTTTTGAATGTTTTCACATTAAAAACTCATTTTATTTTACCATCTATGGGATTTATTATTAAATAGTTTCATTAAATTATGTGTTTTGATTTTTGAAAAAATTATTCTATATTTTGAATCATATGGTCCAAATTATATTAGTAGTTTCCTTTTATTTTTCAACATTATGAATAGTAACTTGCGAATTAAATTTTATTACTACGGTAAAAGTTAAATCGAGTAATTAATGGTATAAATAATAATATAAAATTAAAAATCTACCCTAACACTTATAAAAAATTTATTTTATGGGTTATTTTCGACCAAAACAATACTTGGTCCCAAATTATGGACTTTGGAAGCCACTTGGGTGTGTTTATGACATTTATAATATTTTCATTAAATTAAATACAATGTTTTCATAATCATGTCTATCGTAAATGTAATAATTTTACTATGGGGTTATATAAGTGATATCTTAGACTATAAATTTTCCTTAGAAATATAAAATTACAACCTGTAGTTTTAAACTATCTGGAGGATAGATCTTGACAGTATAGGTTTTCAAGTGCCTAAGACATGATGTCCAATAATTAATAATTTCCTTCATTTTGATTCAGTTATTATTTACCCGTGATATTTTGAAATAAAAATTATATGTCTTCATTTTATTTTAAGACTCTTTTTAAAATTCACAGTTTCTAAAAGGAAACATTGTTCTCAATAGCGTACATTATATGCCATGTCGAGCTTAAGCGAACAACTAAATAATATTTAAGTAATACCTTCAAACCTAGTCATTAGAATGATAGGAATGAACAGTATTAATATAATTATGAAAATTTCGTTTACACATTTATATATAATTAATTATTTGGTGAAAATTTAATTATAAATTAATGTAAATCCCTTTTAAACAATAAAAGGAAATGTTTTTCTGAAAAACTATTTAAATGTGCACAGTTGTGATTTGTACCAATAAATAACCATATCAATATTATTTTATTATATATATAATATTTCCATTATAATGTTTAAAGTTCATTTTATTGGTTTTTTTTCATTATATTAGAACAAATCAAATTTTATAGATAAAAGAATAATTTCTCAAAATTGGATGTTTTGCCTCCTTTTGATAGAGAACCTCTTTTAAATATAGTTTTTATCACATTTATAAACTATATTGGATGAATTAAAATTCTTATTTTAATTCGATACCTAAAAATTTACATTGGTTAAATTCTTAGTACATTCTCATAATATTCATTTTTTTGATAAATAGTGGAAACAATAATGCATTTTAATTGAATACTATTATTACATAAAATTTGTTTATAGTGTTAAATAATATTTCTGATTGGTTTTAAAGTATAATATATCTTTTTATATCATTTAATACAAATTTTCATTATAATAAATTCCACATTGAAATTTAATATAAAAACATGGTGAACTTTTGAACTTTTTAAGATTGAAAACATATTTTCTTATTATGTCGATGAGATTAATTTTTTTATTAATAATTGAAAATTATGGGTTTTAAATTTTATAAAAATTGATTCAATATTAAGAATTATATGGTCCAAATTTTTTAAATAAGTCCATTTTATTTTTGTATATTATGAATAGTGACTTTAGTAACAAATTTTATTACCAAGGTTAAGGGTAAATCGGGTGATTAAAGGTAAAAGTAATATTATAAATAATAAATAACTACCCAAAAAATCGTATAAATTTTATTTCATGATTTAGTTATGTCCAATACAACTGTTGGGACAAAATTATGGCCATTTTAATCCACCTATGTGTGTTTACTAAATTTATAAAATTTTATTTTAACTAAAGATGAAGTTGTCCTAATCTTTTCTATCATAACTATAAAAAAATTAATAAGGGTTATATAAGTTATATATTCTACTATACATTGTATTTAGAAATATAAAATTACTACCTAAATTATGTTATTTTATTTATTATTTTTTTAAAATAAATAATTAAATTAAATGGTAACATAATGATGATGTAGTTATTGCTTCATCAATGGATGAATCAAATAAATGAAATTAAAGATATTATAATAAATATAACATTATATAATAAATTTAATTTGATATAATTAATGAAATACATGAATATTATATATGACATTGACCTGTTACTGATGTTTTAAAATGGTTTTTCGGCTACATATTGAAGTTATGATATTTTTAAAGAGTCAATAATTGAATAGTGTCTAAATTGAAACTAATGGTATTTTAAAATATAAAATATTTTATTAAATTATATAAAATTTATAAAGATAAAATATTTTTCCAAATAGTTTTAATTTGTCCTAAAATAACATAACTGCCTTTTATATGTCGTTTGGCATGTTATAGAAATTATATTGACCCTAAAAGTGTAAATTAATTAATAAAATGCTAAGACTTAAAACAGAAATATAAAGAATAAAACAATATTTAAAACTTATCTAATTTTTATTGGATGATTATATTATGATTCATACTCTTCATATCATCTAAATAAATAAATTTGTACCCATTTGGAATAGAAAATTAATTAATATTAATTTAATATTTTGAAGAATTCCAAGAGTGTCCCTCCCTTCTTTTGTAAAAGGGCACTACTTCCTATAATTTCTTCAAACATCCAAATAATTTTTAGTTTGGAAAGGATATGAAAAATTATATTCCAAGAATACCACCAAACATTATTAAAGACTTATTTTAGGCATAAAATCCTCCTTAAATGTGTTGAGGTGTTAATCAATGGTGATCGTCAAAGGAAAGGTATCATTTTTTAGAAAGTGTTTCTCTTTTATTTTATCTTACACATCATTAAAATCTTGTACAATGATGATGATATAATGAATCAGGTATCTTAACAAATAAATTGATTTTATTATGTTAATATCACCACCTAAATCCATATAGAGTTCCATCAAATGACCAAAAAATTAACCGTTCGTGCATATTTTTGAACTATCGCATCCACAAACCGAAATAATCTATTTTCCATAATCATCTCTCGGGAAAGGTTAGAATGATGGAATTCGTGTTTATAAGTGACATTAACGAAATATTTATCATTATAAGAGAATAATTTATCAATTAAATACTTGCATTCCATGAACATAAAAATGATAACGTCGCTCGTGCGTACATGTGAACTATCACCTGCACGAAGCGATGTGGTTCATTTTTGATCACCACATCACTTGGAATATATATATATATATATATATAATTATATATTAATTTTTAATATGATATTAATTACGTTATTATCATTAAAAAAATTTCAAAAAAATACTTACCTTCTTTCCATAATGATCGGTGAAAAGTGGTAACATTACTCTTTCATATGTACATCCCATCATCTCCATGATTAGAATGTTGTTCATTTTTCATAACCATTTTTAAATGGTTTGTTTTAAAATTATAATTAATTTTCAAAAGTGATTAATATTTCATAAATATTATTATTTATATTGTGTAATAATTACCTCTTTGAGCTTATTCGACTTACCGAAGTCATTTTGGACTCAGATACCAAATATCGTCAAAACGTCCAACATGAATTTAAATTATTAAGTAATTGTTATATCCTAAAAATAAGTTATATAAAAGTTATAATAAAACTGAAAAAAGTTCATAAAAAGGTAAATAATTAACCTAACCTTATTATTTAGGAATGAAAATATGGTACGTGACCATTCAGACTCAAGGTAAGGGACTCCATCGCAATCTACAGCCATTGGGGATTATTTTGATTTTATACACCACCATATTTTATAAGGTTTATTAATAGCCCCTTTGAATTTTAATTTCTTTCCAAGGTTTTTGAAAAGAATATCTCTATGCATATTTTTTTACTATTTTTAAAAATGACAAATAAAAATTCATTTTTTTTACTTACGCATCAATTGTGGCATCTCCACTACAATGACTGTTATTTGATAATTGGATTCTTATAAAATAGCTAATATTTTTTATGAAACAGAAATAAAATATTCCTTTTTTTGAGTATTTTGGAATTAAAAACGGTTTTTAAAATGGATTTATTATTTCAATATCATGAAATTATTTATATTTATTGAAAATGAAATTTTATGAGTGAAACGCTAAAAATTGAAATTTTTTATTTGTTGTGATTATATAATGATACTTCAACATTTTAAAGGTAGTTATGTAGTACAAAAAGTACAGGTGGTTATGTGACAACCTCCAATGCATTGGGTATGGAAGTCAGTAGTATGGATATTCCATTTGAGAGAGTGAAATGTATGGAAATTGGTTTTATAGTTATTCCATTTTTAAGAGTGAAATGTATGGAAGTTGACTGTATGGTTATTTCATTTTAAGTGTAGATAAGTCATAAGTTAACTACTTGTTTATTATATGTTTCCATATGAGTTTTCTGGAAAATAATTGAATTTGAAAAGGTACTTCTATGATCCTTTTGAAATTATTATCCCTTTTTTAAGAAAAAAATTGTCTGTTTTTAATGAAATGTTTTATGGATTTTCAATGGACTGAGGCATTTCTTTCCTTCAATACCATACAGAGATTTTTTTCTCATCCCATGTTTCAAAAAAAATTTCATAGGTATTAATATTAGTAAGAAAAAATAATATGTCAAGATGAATTTATTAAATATGTGTCCTGAGAAGAAATGATGTTTTATTTTAACAGTGTTTACTTTGGTAGAATTTTTTTTGTATTTATTATAAGTGTCCACATGTAATATATGGCCTGATTTTCTCCTAATTACAAAAAATCCGTAACTAAAAATATCATATATTGTGAATTCTTGTTCACAAACACAATATTAAGTAATTTTTATGGTCGGGTCCTTATATTTGGTATCTTGGGATAGTTTTAGACATCTTTATGGGTTAGGATGTTATATGGGTGTAGGTTAAACAAACTTTATAACCAAGAGGGTTATTATAATATGGAAAATTTTGTAGGATTAGGCTAAATAATTTATATTGGATAAAAATAAAAATCAACTAAGATATAAAGAGGTTTATGGATTAGATTATTATGAATATTTTATGTTATTATCTTTACCTTATAAATGATTCTACTTTAAATAATTCATTTCACATTTCTGTGATTTTATTTTCAGAAGATTAAGGATAATTTGTTAATGTTGAAGGAAATATATATTTCAAAACCTTCTTGTCCCTCTTTGATTATTTGATAATCACCATTATTGAAAAATCATGTGTGAAGGATTTTGATACCTTCTTGAGTATTCAATCCACCTGCAATAAATTGTTTGAGTTATCCAACACTGACTAATTTATAATACAATTTTTGGGGTTCATCATATATTTTTCATGTGATTTCAAAACCTCAACTCATCCAAATATTTCGAAAGGTTAAATACCATAAGTGGTGTGAATTTCTTATGGAAGGTCGGAATACATACCAAAAGTGGAAAGGAACATCAAGAAGATCTTGACACCTAGATTCAAGGTAAGAATTATATTTTTATCCATAATTTCTGAAACCTGATCAGATTGATATTTATGAATCATGAGGATGTAATTCAAATCTATAATTTGTAGGAATAACGTATTAAGAAATAAGGTGGAAATTCATAATCAATTGATTATGAAGAATATTGAAATATTAAGATGTCTACATATAATGGATTTAATAGTTATGGTATAATTAAGGATGATGAAATGTTTAAAGGTATTAATACTCTTTTGATGACTGAGGTACTTTTGATGATATATTTTTTTTTGTTATATGTAACCTTGAATATTTTTTTGTGAAAGTGTTATTTGATGAAGAATTATCTTTTTTATACATAAATATAAAGGTATGGTTAACCTTTATGGTTCATATGATAACTGATTTTAAGGTAATTATGGGTTAATATATTTTGGGATTCCAAATGAAAGGTATGAGGTACACATTTAGGTTGAAACATGTTATGGTTATTTCTGATGACTTTATCAAATTTTTGTAATTTTATATGAATGATATAGTTTTAGAAAAAGATGAAATCATAGGATGTGTGACAACATGTCACGTCCGATAAAGTAGCAAGAATCAAACCCACAACTAAAGGGTTACATGGGTGTAACACCTACTAATGGACTACATAAAATCTAGGTTAGTATGAATATTTTTAGTTAAATGATTTTATGGATGAAGAATAATATGATCATGGTAACATATGTTTTATCAAATATATTTCAATTTCATTAATAAATCATTTGGTAATTAAGTGATGAATGTTATTTTGGTTGATGTTCTTTATTTTGAGAACCGCATATGATCAAGGTAAATGGAATACTATGGTATTTTATTTTAGGAATAAGGTTTAAATTTTATTTTTGAAAAATAAATGTTTATATTGTGGCCATAAGGTTATTCATGTTATTTATGGAAATGATGAATATATCTTAGATAATATGTGATTATGACAATTTCTTTTTGGTATGATACTTCTAGAGTAATTTTTTTATTTGGAGATAAATGTTAAAACATATCTTTGAAGATTATTTGATTAAATCCTTCTAATTTATGTGCTTTAATCTATGTTCTAATATTTTTGTGGAATTTTAAATATTGTTATTTGTTGAATGGTTTTTTCTAAAATTAGGATAACATTATTGAATTCTTGAGATTGAAGGATTTTTTCATCATATAAAGGTTTATTGTTTTTGGGGAAATATCTTATCTTAACCTAACCATTTGGGTTCTTTTTAATGTTTAAATACAGGATAAATAGATAGTTAATAATTAATTATATGATTCTCTAGAATTTGATTCAACTTCTTCAAGAGTGAAAATTTTGTCTTGAGAACTCATTAATTGGAGAAAAATATTTGTTTATGGTGAAAATTGACTAAATCATGAAACAATAACTTTCAAGTAAATATGTATCTTTATGTTCTTATTTTGGGATGTAAACGAATTCTTCAACTCAATAAAAAGAATCTTAAAAAAAGTTATCTATTTACTTTTCTTACTAAGGAATTAATGTCCTTTAAACTGCACATAGATTTTTGGTTTTATGTTTGTTAACTTTAGAATAACCTTGTTTTGTATCACTCTCCACCATAACACGATGGTTAGTCTTATCTTCTATGTCTTTTTTCCTACAAGGAAAACTAGTATGTGTTATCTAATGTGACCGTCATACTTCTCATTCATTCTTCATAAGTGGAAGTTTTATTGACCCTACTTCTGATGTGTGATATCAATAAAGGTGTTATGAAAATACAATCTTTAGTTTTCAATTCAAAGTTCAAATTGATATAACGCGGTTTATTAATTGGATAGAATGTAACATCCTGATTTCTGAAAAGGAAACCCTAAGCTCTATAATGTACATTATACCCCACATTGAGCTTAAAAAACAACTAAATAATATTTAAAGTTTACCATTAAAAATTAGACATTTAAACCATAGGAATGAATAGTATTAACTGTATTAAAAAATTATGGTTTACACATGTTTATATAAGTAATTAATTAGTGAATAATTAATTATAATTGAATGTAAACCCCTTTTAGAAAATAAATGGAAATGTTTTTATAAACAACTATTTAAATGTGAAAAATTCGTTCTCTTGTTGGATTATATATATAATATATAAATTAAAAAATTTTACATTAATTTTATGTGTTTTTTAGACATTATATAAGAAAAAACATCCAATTTTTAAACATAAATGAAGTATTTCTCAAAAATGGAAGTTTCGCCACCTTTTGATGATGAACCTATTTTAAATATAGTTTTTATTACTTTAATGAATTATATTTGACAAAATAAACTTCTTATTGGAAATAAAGACATCAAAATTTACTATTATTATATTATTGGTATGTTTTTGATAAGATTCATTTTTTGATAAATAGTGAAACAATATTTCTCTTTAATTGAAATCAAAATTTTCATCAAATTTATTTATAGTGTTAAATAATATTTTTGATTGGTTTCAAAGTATAATTAGATCATTTTTCTATCATTTAATATAATTTAGGTCATTGGAATCAATTTGTCATTGAAATTAGATATTAAAACACATTAAGCTTTTGAAAGTTTTTACTTTAAAAATTTGTTTCATAATTCTATCAAAAGGAATAATTTTTAATTAATCTCTACTAATTCCATGTTTTGAATTTAGAAAAATGGATTCCATTTTTGGAATTACAAGGCCCATTTTATATAAATAGTCACCTCTTTTTTTACAATATGAATAGTAACATTAGTAATAAATTTTATTTGAATGGTTATGGGTACCTTGAGTAATTATAAGTAAAAATAATAATATAAATAAAAAAATACTTCCCTAAAACCTGTCCAAATATTAGTTTATGAGTTATTATCCACACAAAAAATATTTGGGCCTAAATTATGGCCTTATTAGGCCACTAAGGTGTTTTTATTAAAATTAATAATATTTAATTTAAATTAAAGCCAAAGTTTTCTTAATTAGATCTCTCATAAATATAAAAATTTAACTATGGGGTTATATAAGTGATATTTTAGACTAAAAATAGTATTTAGAAATATAGAATTATTACCTTAATTATAGAAATTTATTTTTAATTTTTATTAAATAAATAATTTAATTAAATAGTGACCCAATGACGATGCAACAATTTCTTTATTAATGGAAGAATAAAATTAATAATATTAAAATTATTTTAATAAATATAATTTAATATGATTTATCACATAGAAGAATTTTATGGATTTCTTCGACATGTTACAGATTTGTTCAAATAGTTGTTTCGACTATAACTTGAATTTATGATAATTTTAAAAACATAAGGAAATAATTGTTTTAATATGTCATAAAATTTCATAAATGAATATTTTATTGTTATTTTGGCATGTTGTGGTAATTATATTGAACCTAAAAGTGTAAATTACTTTATAAAATTCTAAGAGTTAAAAGGGTCAAAATAAAAAGACAAGGATTAATAAAAATATAAAAATCCTATATTTTTTTGTATGATTATATTTAGACCGATACTCACCCTATATTTGAATTAAAAAAATTTGGACCCATTTGGAATAGAAAATTAAGTTATATTAATTCAATATTTTTATGAATTCCAAGAGTTCCCCTCCCCTCTCTTATAAAAGGGATGTACTTCATATCATTTCTTCACACATAAAAACCACTTAGATTCTACGAATCTCTAATAACATACATTCGTGTAATCCTTCCCCAAATTCATTAAGCCTTATTTTTTTAATAACAAGCTCCTTAGATGTGTCAATGTGTTAATCATAATTGATAGCCCAAAGGAAATATATCATTTTTAGTCAAGTGTTTCTATTTTATTTTTTATTGCACTTCCTTCAAATTTTATTCTACCTTGATGATATAAAAATCCAATATATTCAATATAATGATATGTTATTATTTAAATTTCATCATATACATCCATCTCATCGTCCATAAAATGGGGTATTAATTAATTATTCATACGTACGTGTGAACTATCACCTCTACAAACTGATATAATTTGTTTTCCATAACCATCTAGAAAGACTAGTTATAAATATATTATTAATTCTTATATGTGATATTTATGATATATTTATTATTATAAGAAAATAATATAACTATAATGTTCTTAATTTCCATTCACATAAATATGATAAATTCATTCGTGTGTACGTGTGAATTATGACCTCCATGAAGTGACGTGATTCGTATTTAATCCCCACCTCACTTGGATAATATATATAAGTATATATTAATGATTAATAAGATATTAATTATTTTATTATCATTATAGAATACTTACCTTGTTTCCTAAATGATCAATGAAAAATTGGAATTTTACTCACGCGTATATATGGAAAAATGTCTCCATGATTAGAATATGGTTCATTTTTAAAAACCATGAATAAATGGTTTTATTTAATTGAATAATAAATTTTAAAAAGTGATTATTATGTCATGAATATTATCCTGTAGATTATTTATTAATGACCACTTTGACCATATTTGACTTACTAAAGTAATTTTGGACTCATGTACCCAATATCATCGAAACAGCTGATATAAACTAAAATAATTAGGTAATTGTTATATCACGATAATAATTGATATAAAAGGAATAAAAAATGATAATTGTTTTCAAAAGTTAAATAATTTATCTATGTATATTATTCAGAAATATAAAAATTTTATGTGATGATTCAGACTCATGGTAAGGGATGTCATCTCAATCTCCTATCATTGACATGTGTAGTGATGTTATACACCACATTCTTTTATGAGGTGTATAAACAACCCATTTGAATTTTAATTTCTTTCAATGTTTTTTAATAGTAATCTCTCGATAAATAGTGTTTTACTTTATTTACAAATTAAAAATGGAATTTTATTTTTTAATGTATACAGCAATAAAGAAATATTTTCTACCATGACTCCTTTTTGATATTAGGCTTCCTCTAAAATGCTTAATTTTTTTATAGAAAAATAATCAATTATTCAATTTTTTGGGTATTTGTGAATCAAAAATGGTTTTAAAAATATAATTATTATTTCAATATCTTGAATTTATTTGTTTTGATTTAAAATGAAATTTAATGAGTGAAATGCTGAATATTCAATATTTTCTGTGTTATGATTGTATAATGGTACATAGACATTTCATGGGTGGATACATGATAAAACAAGGATGGTTTATTACATTATAACATAAAATTCATTGGGTATGGAATTTTCCATGTGGATATTCAATTTGTATGTATAAAATTTATGGAAGATGGTCATATGGAAAATCTATTTTAAAGATCAAAATTTATGAAATTAAACTATATGTTTAATCTATATTAAGTATAGTTATGTCCCTTGTCACCTACTTATATATTATAAGTTTTCCTATTATTTTTCATGTAAATAATTAAATTTAAAAAGGTAATATAATGATCTTTTTAAAATTATTATCTCTTTTTCTGGGAAAAAGGTACGTTTTTTATGAAATATTTTATGGGTTTTTGTTAGAGTAATGGTTTTCTTTCCTTCTAGAAAATATAATATTTTTTGAGCATCCCAAGTTTTAAAAAAATCACAAGTCTCAATATTATTAGGGACAAATAAGATTTCAATATTAATGTATTCAAAACATTTCAAGAGAAGAAAAAATCTTTTATTTTAATAGGGTTTCCTTTGGTGGATAAAATATTTTATGTGCATAAGTGTCCACTTGTAATGTATGGGTTGATTTTTTCCTATTCTCTAAAACTCTAAAATAAAAATATCCTCTAATGTGAATTCTAATTTAGAAACACTGGAATAACTAATATTTATGGTATGGTCCTTATAGTTGGTATTAAAGGAAACGTTTATATAAATTTAGATGTTAGGATGTTATTTGGGTGTAGGGTAAAGATCCTTTATAACCTATATGGTTATTATCATATTGAAAATTTTAGAAGATTTTTGTAACTAAGGTAGATTGGAAGAAAACCTAAATCAATCAATATATAAGAAAGTTGATGGATTCAAGTATTATAAATATTTTGTTTCATTATATTTACTATCTAAAGTATTCTTCTTTTAATAATTCATTTCTTGTTTAAGTGATTATTTTTTAAGTATATTAAGAATCATTTGTCAATATGTAAGGAAATAGATCTTTCACAACCTTCTCATCCCTCCTGGATGATTTCATCATCGTTATTATTGAAAAATCTTGTTTGAATGATTTAGATAGATTCCTGAGTATTCAATTCACCAACAAGAAATTGTTTGAGTTATCCAAAACCTACTCATTTATAAACCAAATTTTGGGTCATGGTATCATGTTCATGTGATTACAAGATCTCGAATATTCCAATGCATTCAAAAGGTTAAATACCAGAAGTGGGGAGAACATTTTCTTTTTGAAAGAAGGAAAACATGCTGAAAGAGAATAGGAACATCAAGAAGATCTTAATATCTATATTTAAGGTATGAAATATTTTCTTATTCATATTTTTTGAGGAATTAATAGATTTATATTCAGAAATCATGAGGATTTAATTCATATATTTTATTTCTATGAATGAAGTAGTAATATATTAGGTAGAAATACATATTCAATGGATTATGAATAACAATAAAATATTATGATGTATTAAAATAAAGGATTTAATAGTTATGGTATACATAATGATGTGGAAATTTTTAAAAGTATTAATACTCTTTTGATGATGGGGGTATATTTGAAGACTTTTTTGTAGTTTTATATGTCACAATAATGATTTAATGTGAAAGTGTTATTTGAGGCAGAATTATCTTTTTCCGAAAATAAATATAAAGTTATGGATAACCTTTATGGTTCATATAATCTTTCATTTTAAGGTAATTATGGGTTATTACAATTTGGAATTCAAAATGAAAGGTATGGGATAAACATTGAGGATTAAACCTATTGTGGTTATTTTTTAGGCCTTTATCAAATTTTGGAAATGTTGTAAGAATGATATAGTTTTATTAAAATGGACAACTCATAGGGTTGGTGACAACCTATCACTTCTAGAAAGGTCATGGGAATGAAACCTAAAACCAAATGGTGACAAGGGTGAATCACCTACCACTGGCCTACGTAAATTCCTGGTTAATATAAATTTGTCTTTTTATTTAAATGATTTTATGGATTAAGAATAAGCTGATCTTGGTAACATATGTTTTATCATATATATTTCAATGGTATTAAAAAATGATTTATTAATTAAGTGATGAATTTTATTTTGGAAGATGTTCACTATTTTGGGAACAATATACAGTAAAGTTAAATAGAATACAATAGTATTTTGAGGAATAATGTTTGAGTAATATTTTGGAAAAATCAATAAAAGGGAACTACTTCCTATAATTTAATCACACTTATAAAGAATTTGTTTAGTAAATATATTCTAAATTCCCTTCCAATAATCCCTCACCACATTATTGGTTTCTTATTTTAGGCAGAACACCCTCCTTAGAGGTGTTAAGGAGTGATTGAAAATATATCGTCTAAGGAAACGTATCATTTTTAATCAAGTGTTTCTATTTAATTTCTTCTTACACATCATTCAAGTCTTCTTCAAACATGATGATATAATGTGTCCTGTATCTTAAATATAATAAGGTTTTACTTTTTAATATCACCACCTAAATCCATCTTCATGTTCATCCTGTGGGTAAAGAATGAATCATTCATCTGTACGTGTGAACTATCACCTCCACAAACCGATATAATTAATTTTCCACAAACATCTTTTGAGACTGGTTATAGTGATGGAATTATTGTTTATATGTGATATTAATGAACTTCTTCTCATTATAATATAATAATATATCAATTATATTTTTACCTTTGATGCACATAAAAATAATAACATCGCTCGTGCGTATGTGTGAACTATCACCTGCACGAAGCGATGTGATTCATTTTTAATAACAACATCACTTGGATAATATATATATATATAAGTATATATTAAGGATTAATATGATAATAATTATGTTATGATCATTCTGTAAATATTAAAAAAATGCTTACCTTCTTTTTATAATGATCAATGAAAAATGGGAAGATTAACCACGTCTACGTACGACCTATCATCTCAATGATTAGAATATTGTTCATTTTTCAAATCCATACATAAATGGTTCTATTTAAAGGTATAATTAGTTTTTAAATGTGATAATTATGTCATGAATATTATTCTTTATATTACATAGCAGTTGCCTCTTAGAGCATATTCGACTTATTAAAGTCCTTTTGGACTCATGTATCGAATTTCGTCAAAACATCCAATGTGAACGTAAATAATTAATTAATTGTTATATCATTGTAATAAGTTATATAAAAGAATTATAAAAATTATAATTTTTATTAAAAGGTAAATAATTAATCTATTTTTATTATTTAAGAATGTAAATATTGTACATGATGAGTCGGACTTATGGAATGGGCCTCTGTCCTAATCTCATTCCATTAAGGCATATTGTGATGTTATACACCACCTTGTTTTTTTAGATGTATAAAAAACCCTTTTAATTTTAATTTATTTCAACGGTTATTAAAATAAATCACTCTATAAATATTGTTTTACTTCCTTTACAAATGACAAATGTAATGTTCTTTTTTAATGTATGCATCGACAATAAAATATGTGCTACCATGACCATTATTTGATATTTGGATTTCTCTAAAATCCTGAATTTTTTTAAAAAGGAAATGAAATATTACATTTATTGGGTATTTTGGTATTGAAAATGGTTTTTAAAATGGAATGATTATTTCAAAATCTTGAAATTATTTCTGTTGATTGAATATGAAATTTTATGAGTGAAATGATAAAAATTGAAATATTTTATGTGTCATGATTATATAATGGTACTTGGACATTTGACGGGTGGTTAAATTATAAAATAAGGAAGGTTGGATATGTTATAACCTTCAATTCATTAGGTATGGAAGTTTTTCATATGTTTATTCCATTTTTAAGAATGAAATGTATTTATGTTGGTCATATGGCAATTCTGTTTTTAAGAGTGACATGTATGGAAGTCGACCGTATGGTTTATTTTATAAATAATTATGTCACAAGTTTACTAAATATATATTATATGTTTTATTATGAGTTTTCATGAAAATAATTGATTTTAAAAATGTAATAAAATTATCTTTTTGAAATGATTATATATTTTATATTGAAAAAGTAATATTATTTTAATGAAATATTTTATAGGTTTTCAATAGACTAATGGTTTTCTTTCCTTCTTGACCATACTCAGTTTTTATTCTTATACAAATTTTAAAAGGTTTTTAGGGGTCATAAGATTAATAAGTACATACAATACTTCAAGATGAATGTATTGAATATGTTTCATGATAATAAATCATGTTTTATTTTAACAAGTTTTCCTTTGGTGGAAAAAATGTTTATTGAGTATAAGTGTCTACTTGTAATGTATTGGATGAGTTTTTACTAATTCTTTATACTCTAAAATTCAACTATCCTTTAATGTTAATTCTAGTTCACAAACACTAGAATAATTAATGTTTATAGTCGGGTCTATATAGTTGGTGTTAGAGGAAAGATTTAGATAACATTAGGTGTTAGGATGTTATTTGTGGGTAGGTTAAAAATCATTTATAACCAAGAGGGTTTTTATCATATGGATAATTTTGGTAGTATTATGTTAATTAAGGTACATTTGATAAATAACTAAATCAACTATGATATAAAGAGGTCTATGCATTATAGTATTATAAATAATTTGTTTTATTATCTTTACCCTTTAGAGTATTCTTCTTTTAATAATTCATTTGAAATTTAAGTTGTGTTATTTTCAGAGATTAAGGATAATATGTAAATATGTAAGGAAAGAGATATTGAATAACCTCCTTGTCCCTACCCGATTATTTGATCCTTAATATTATTTAAAAATATTATTTTAATGATTTTGAGAGCTTTTTGACAATACAAATCACCTATAAGAAATTATGTGAGTTATCCAATACCTACTCATTTATAAAAAAAATATGTGTCCTGGTAACTTCTTCATATTATTTCAAGATCTCAACTCATCCAAAGAATTCAAAATGATATGTACAGGAATGGTTGTGAATTTTTACTTTTTAACGTAGAGAAACTTGTCGAAAGAGAAAGGGAACATCAAGAATGTCCTGAAATCTATTTTCAAAGTTTGAACTATCTTATTATCCATAAAGTATAAAACTTAATCGGATTGGTATTTATGTATCATGAGGATATAATTTATATCATTGATTTATAGGAATGTAGTATTAAGAAATAAGGTTGAAATGTATAATCAATGGATTATGAAGAACGTATAAATGTTAACATGTCTACATATAATGTATTTAATAGTTATGGTATGCTTAAGGATATTGAAATGTTTAAAAGTATTAATACTCTTTCGATGATTGGGGTAATTTGGAAGACATTATTGTTTGCATTATATGTGACCTTTAATTTTTTATATGGAAGTGCTATTTGAAGAAGAATTATCTTTTTTGGACATAAATATAATGTTATAGATAACGTTTAGTGTTCATATGATCTTTGATTTTAATGTAGTTATAGGTTATTACATTTTGGGATTCAAAATGAATGGTTTGTGATAAACATTGAGGATAAAACATGATATCATTATTTTTGAGGAGTTTATCATATTTTGGGAATTTTAAAAGAATGATATAGTTTTATAAAATGGAAAACTCATAGGATAGGTGACAACATGTCACTTCTAGCAAGGTCGTGGGAATTAATCCCACAATAGAATGGTTACTAGGGTGAATTACCTATCGAATAACTACATAATGTCTTGGTTAGTATGATTTTTTTAGTTAAATGATTTTATATATGAAGAATAATATGATCCTAGTAAAATATGTTTTATAGAATACATTTCAATGTCATTAAGAAATGAATTTCTAATTAAGGTATGAATGGTATTTGGTAATAAGTTTTCTTTTTCAGGAACCACATATAATCATGGTATATAGAATACTATCGTTTTTATTTGTGTAATAAAGATTAAATTTTATTTTAGAAAAATATATGTTTATATTGTGGACATCTGGTGATTTAGGTTATTTATGTAAATGGTCAACCTATCTTAGAGAATATGTGATTTCGACAATTGATTTTTGGTGTGAGACTTCTAGAGTAATTTATGTTATTTGGAGATAAATTTTTGAAATTAACTTGAAATTTATTTTATTAAATCCTTTGGATATTTGGGTTTTAATATTAGTGATAATATATATTTTGGATTTTAAATATTGTTATTTGTTGAATGGTTTATTCTTAACTTTGGGTAACACTATTTAATTTTGGAGATTGATGTACATTTTCATCAGAAAATGGTTCTTTATTTTTGTGGAGTTATCTTATCTTAACATAAAAATTAGGGTTTTGGTTAATGTCTAAATACTAGATAAATAGATAGATAATATTTAATTAGATGATACTCTAGAATTTGATTCTAGCACTTCAGGAGTGAAAAATTCATTTTGAAAGCACATCGTTTAGAGAAAAAGATGTATTTATTGTGGAAATTGACTAAAGGATGAAACAATAATTTTAAAGTAAGTATGTATCTTTATGTTCTTAGTCTACGAATTAAATGAATTCCATAACTCAATGAAAAGTATCTTAAAACCAAAAAAATAAGTTTAATTTTCTTACTAAGGAATCAGTGACCATTTAACCATACACAAATTTATGTTTTTTAGATTGTTAACTTTCTACTAACCTTGTTTTATATCACCATCCATCAAAACATGAGGGTATGTTTTATCTTCCATGTCTATGTCTTCATACATGGTAAATTAATATGTGTTATCTTAGGTGACCATCATACGCCACATTCTTTCTTTTTAAGTGGAAGTTTTATTGACCCTTATTTTGATACGGGGTTTCAATAAATGTATTTTGAAAATCAAACATCACTTTTTGATCCATAATTCAAATTTTGAGGATGAAATTTATTAAATTGGAGAGAATGTTACATATTGAGTTTTTTAAACGAAACTATATGCTCAAAATCATACATTATACTCCACATCGAGCTTAAAAGAACAACTAAAATATATTTAATTGTTTCTGTAAAAACGTAGATATTAGAATGATGGTAATGAATAGTATTAACTAAGTTATAGAATTATGGTTTACAAATGTATATATAATTAATTATTTGTTGAAAAATTAATTATAAATGAATGTAAACCCCTTTTAAAAAATAAGATGAAATTATTTGCTAACAAACTATTTCGATGTACACAATTTTTTTTATACCAATAAATAAACAAATAACACTTATTGTATAATATATAATATTTTTATTCTAATGTTTAACATTAATTTTAGGTTTTTTCTAGACATTATACAAAAAAAAATCTAAATTCACACATAAAAGAAGTATATCTCAAAAATGGATGTTTTTCCACATTTTGATGGGGGACCAAAATTAAATTGCGTTTTTTTATCTTTTATAACTTATAATTGATAAAATAAACATCTTTTTTTAAATCAGGACATCAAAATTTATTATCACGCTTAGTTTTTTAAATTTTACTTCGTTCTGGTTTGGGTTGAGGTTTTGGTCATTTTATCAGAAGCTGGGTGTGACAGGTTTGTAATTTTGGGGAATTGTTTCTTTCATTTTCTTGGATTATAATTCCCCCATAGTTATCCCTTTAACCCCCTTGAATTTGAAGAAAATTGAAATGTTTTGGGTGGCTAGAATAGGGTGCACGGTTTGGGTGCACAGTTTAATGAACCAAGCAGATAAACCATGCACAGTGTCCATGTAATAAAAAAATATGTTATTCTATGTTTTTCTTTCTAGTATTAAACTAATCTCACCCATTACTTTCCCCATTCAACCATAGAATCCATGGAATGATCTTGAGATCCCTCAAGAACTTTTGGAACCCATTTTTAATGGGTTTTTGGTGGGAGAACTTCAATATCTTTCATGTAAGTGAATTCCTATCTTGTTTCTTCCATTTCCCTATGGTTTTTTACTCCTCTTGGAAGATAAAATTTATTATAAACTAGGGCTTCAAACATAGGGTTTATTTTTGAGTTTCATGGTTCAATCTTCTTGGATAGGGTTTGTTTTCATACCTTTATGGTGCGGCGGCGGTGTGGTTGATGTTTCACACAAATAATTGGGGTTTTCACATCTAAGGTAGGTAAGTACATGTGTAAGCATTATTTGATGAGTTCTATTCCTTTATTGACCTTCCTAGCATGTTTCTTACTTATTCTTTGTGGTAAAAAATCATTTTTGAGAGAATTGGTTATTCATATAATTTCAAGGATGCATTTATTTCTGTAATTGTGTTTTTTCATGTGTAAATCATGTGGTATTATAATAGGCCATTTTATAATATATGAAAGTTATTTATTAGATGTTAATAGGGATTCCAATTCGATTTTGGTATGGTATTGGGGTTCATTTCACCTTGAAAGAGGGTTTTTGAATGGATTTTTTTTGCATAGCATTTTTTTACTTCTTGAAATTATTCTATGAAAATTTTAAATGGATTATTGAGTTACACAAAGGGTGAAAAATATGTTTGGGTACTGTTTTGGTGGATGTATGTTATTAATATGGGTTTTTTTATGAGAATTTGATGATTTATGCTGTCAATCATTTTGAGAATGTTTTATAAATTGTTGAGAGGATTTATTAAATTTTCAGAAAGGTGCAACATGTGTTCGTGGGCTGCATTCATGTGTGAATAATGTTAAAAAGAATTTTAATTTGAAAAGGGTATTATATGAGATGACTTTGGGATGCTTTGTGTGTGCATGATTTTGAAATGGAATATTCATAATCCAATGGTATTGTATTACATGTGGATCTTGATTGAGCACAAAGAGGAAAACTTGGGTATCTAGGTGGGAAGACTAGGACTAATATGTTAGTGATATGGAAGTTGTATCTCCCTGTTCCACATAGAAAGTTTGATGATGAAAACAAAAACTAAAATTTGATGATTTTTTGGGAACCACTAGGCCATTTTGGTTTCCCCTCCAAGTGTCTCATGCATGAGAATGTGATTAGTAATGATTAATTTTTCAATAAGATACATGTACCTAAGGCCCCATATCTAGCTAGTTCCTAGGAGTTTTCCTATGACTATTACTCATTAATTATATTTTACATGCCATTATAATACTGTGTGTTTTGTTAAAAAAATCAATATCATGTGTGTTCTATTTAAAATTTTTCATTCTTCAATGTTTTCCTCTTGAAAAATATTTTCATTTAAAGATGCATATTTTTGAAATTGTTATTGGAATTTCTTGTATGTAAAATATGCAATATTTTTTCCTTAAAATGTTTATAACATGGAATATTTTTGGGTGAAATCCTATTTATATTAGGGTAACACCATACTTACACCTTTTTTATTGTGTATACTTGGTAATTTTTGTTGCATATGGGTAAACATTTTAGAGTTGGTGGTTTGGGTTACTAGTGGTACAACATCATGTGGTGTCATGGAGATAGCTTGTGGTCGATTCCTCCTTTCAATGAGGTTGTTCTTGGACATTTATTTTTGGAATTCTACCTTTTTAGTAGTTATTGGAATTTTTATAAACATTTTCTTACAATTCTTAATTCTTTTTGTTCTGTCTTGTTTGGTGAAAAATTTCAGATTCGGTTCCTTGATTATTATTGATTGTTTTATGTTACTAATTTTGGGTAAATCATTCCCAAATCCTTATTCGTGATACTTGGGCACTTATTCCTTCCCATAGGGATATGGAACAGCCTTCAGACCTTCCCATGGACTGGGTCAGGCACCGGTTCGGATATCAGCCATATCTGGTTTGTGACAAAATGGTATCAAAGGAGGTTCCCTCTTTTTGGGTCATGTTATTTAGGGAAGTGTCTAGAAAGACAATAGCTAGGATTGTCTGAACTCAATGTTATGGTTATGATTAAACTTATTGGCCAATACACATCATGGTGGGACTTCAGTAACCAAGGAAAGTCAGGTTCCACCAAATTATTTTGGTCATTGTAGTTACTCATTGTTTGGGAAATGAAATTGGAGTTTGGTCCATAATACCTATGAGCTCATAAGGCATGGAAATCCATGTAGATCTAGAGATATGGTCCTAGAAAACTCTTTATGATTGTGGTGATACAGGTGTATGGCCACCCATCTTATGTCTGAGTCACCCATCGACAATAGTCTCTCTATTTTGAGATGTGTCTTGTCTCTCTTTGAGTGTTGAAAATTGTTCTGAATAACCCTTATTTTTTGAATCATGGAGAATTTTATTTAAAGTAAAAATGGCTTTGTTTTATGAAATGTGAATTTTTATGACATGATTTCCTATTAAATCAGAAATAGTTTGGTTTTTTAAAGGGTGGAAAGTAATTTTAATAATTGTTTTAAAGAAAAGGCTTAGGAAAATTGATTTATAGGAAGTGGGTTTTTAATAAAATGATATTGGATATTCATACACTAACCTTTTATTTTAGTGAAATTTATTGTTTGGAAGGCATAAATTATGTTAAAGTGGGTTTTGAAAATCTATTTCAAAAAGAAATTATAAGCAATTGAAAGGAATTTTCAATGATATGGAGTGTTTTGTAAGTGGTGTGTGGAGTTTTACATGAAATCATAATTGTTTTAAAATGGGGTGAAATGTTTTGAAATTAATTTCTAAGACTTAAAGTGTGTTTTTATTTCATGGTTTGTACTTTTCTGAAAATGTTTCTGAAATTTGGATTGGGACTTGATTTTTTGGTCAGCGGTTTTGAGAAAGAGAAATTGTGGGTAGAATGTGTTGGTTTTGAAAAAAGGGAAGGTTCAGTTTTTTTCTTTGGTATCATCACGGGTCACCACACACATGGGTTTACATGAAATGATGGATGGTTAATGTTTTCTTTGGATGAGGGCTAGTATTGATATGAAGAGGGTTCTCAGTGTGTCATAGAAATATTCTTGTGTGAGGCTCATGGGGTACCAATGGTGAATACCTACACTGATAACCACATTTACATTCAAAGAAATTAATTTTAAGGAAAATTTGATGTTTTGAAAATTGGTGTTTAGGTGGTTTGTTTTAAGTGCTTTTGGGATTGTTTTTGTGCGAGGTTTTGAGTTCGATAACCCCTCTTTTTTGAATGATTTTTTTGTTCCATTTGTATGTTGGTTTAATTGTTAGTTAGTGGTATTTTACGGGAAATGTTTTGGGAAGCCTTTGTGGTGGTTCCCCTCATGCGATCAGTTCTTGTTTGAGGTACGTTTTGACCAAATTACCAGCATAGTTGGGTCCTTGGGTTTTCTTGTTGGCTAGTGTATTCCCCCATAAAGAGTGATGCAGGATTAAAGTGTGGTCAAGGGTGATTATTCATTGGTAGATCCCTTAGTTGATCAACATGTGAAATTTATTCTTGAGCTTTGAATATTGAGTCTACCTGTATTCTTTTTTGGTTAAGTGGATTGTATTGTAGTAGGAGAGTGTTTGTGGAAGGTTGAAGTAGACCTTAGTCTCTTATGTGGCCTAAGTCGTCAAAGGTGATGATTGACATCATTTTTTCTGTAGGCTTTATTTGGATGTGGCGTAGTGAATTCCAATTAATAAAGGTAATGTAGTCTAGATTCATCATTGTTGGATGAAGTCTTTAAGGGCCTCTAGGTCATTCATCTGTCTCTTTTATGAAAGGGTTCTTGTTAGGCCACAAGTATGGAATCTGGTTCATGAGAGCCTGTTATGGACACTTTTTGGAATTGTGTTTCATTTAGGACTTAGTTAATGGTTTCTTTTTTTGTAAGACCACTTGGGTTGTAATGGTCATGTTCAATGTCATTTTTCATTGTCATTTCGTCCTTAAAATGTGAAGTTGTATATTTCATGCCTTTAGAGAACAGGGGCATTAGTATAAACATTTTTCCTTTCAAGAATTTCATAAATTATTTTTCTTGAAAGAAGGTGTATTCCTTGTGTTACTTATTATGCTATTTCTTATTCAGGGTGAGAAGGGAAATATTTATGCTTATTCAACTCCCATATATGGGTAAAGGTGTCTTTTTAGAGTAAAGTGGGTTTCAGAGGGTTCTATATCATGGAAGCTTGGTTCAACAGGTGATGTGGTCTCTTTTGGCACCAGAAAAAGAAGTTTTGATTGTGTGTTTTTCAACACCTGACTGTGATGCAAGAGATGCTTCAATCATCTGATCTCTAGCCATAGGTCCATGAGTGAGGAGGGTACTTAGTCAGGAAAGAACCATGGATGTAATGATCTTGGTTTAACTTTTGTCTTCGGTGTGGCATGTGGAGATTGTTTGAGGTTTCAATGTAGAAGTTTTTTTCAAGTAGTCTAGTTTTGTGGAAAGAGACATGTGAATCCTACAGCTCATGGTTGTAATTTATAATGTTGAAAAATTCCCTTCATGGTTTTAAAGAGAATGGGTGTTATTGTCTCCTCAAAACCACATTGATTGAACCCTAATTGGTACAACTATTGGTATGGTTATTCTAGTATTAATAATAATGTTGGTCTTTTTCAACCTCAGTTTGGGTTGGACTTATCCCAGGATAGTAATACTCATGGTAGGGGTGAACTATGTAGTGTCTCTATTGGTTTAAAGTTTTTTTTCAATGCGCCTCTTGCGGTGGGAGAATAAGTTGCACAAGAATCACCCATGTTATCACACGTTGGGTTTCTTTTTTAGAATTGTGTTAGTTGGTAAATATGGTTGGTTCTTATTGTGGGTAGACCCACCATGGGTCTCATGTAAGTTCTTTTGGAATATTTCTAATGTTACTCTACCCTTTGTGGTGGGGATTCGGTGCAGGCCTTCCCCTGTTAGTGTCCAGGTTCTATCTAGTGAAAATAATTCACCCCTTATGGTGGGGAGTCTATCCGAACCTCCCCATGTTGGTGTTCTGGTTCAATCTCGTGGGTTAGTTTGTTTTTATGGTGGGGATCCCATTCAGGTCTCCCCATATCAGTAATTAGGTTGTGTTATTGGGATTATCTTGGCAATAGGTAATCCCATTTAGATCTATCGAACAACCAATTTCATTCATGGGTAAATGTTGGGATTGGATCACACCCAAGGGTTTTGTTAAAGTAATGTTGTGGTGACCTCTTTAGAATATGTTGTTTATTTCAGGTGGACAATTTGAATGTCTCTGAATATCAAAGGTTCTTATCTCATAATGTTGGTTTGAGCATGGTGATATTATCATTTTTTTTGTTTGATCGACTGGAGGTGTTTTGGATTTTGGGGGTGGGTAAACATTAGTGGGGGAGGAGTTTCTCTTGGCCCCTCGAGTTAGCTCATATCCCACTTTTCCTACTTGTTGTTTCCTTGTCATATTTTCATTGGGAACCCCCTTAAACATGGAAATAGGATATTTTTTTACATCTATATTTGTTGTGGATTTCAAGGGTTTTAAGGCATTATGGTGGGAAGAATTGTCACACACAGGTTTTTAATTTTTACTTAATTCTAGTTCAGTTTTGGTTCTTGGTCATTATATTAGGATCCGGGTGTGAAAGGTTTGAATTATTCAGGAAATATTTATCTCTTATTCTTGGACTATCATTCCCCCTAAGGTTCCCCCTTTAACCCCCTTGTATTTTAAATAAAATGGATATGTTTTGGGTTTCCATAATAGGCCGCATGTCATGGCCACACCATTTACTAAACCATGCAGACAAACCATGAAAAATATTTAGGTCATAAGAAATTGAATGTTATTCCATGTTTTCTCATACGAGATTAAAACTATCTCACCCCTTTCTTCCCCCATTCAACACTATAAGCCATGGAAGTCTCCCAATCTCCCTAAATCTTCTTAGGAACCCATATTTGATGAGGTTTTTGGTGGTGTAACTTCAAGATCATTCAAGAAAGTGAACTCCTATATTGTTTCCTAAATTTAAATATTGTTTATTCCCTCCTCCTTCAATTTACAATTGTCCAAAAACAAAGGATTCATACCTAGTTTTTATTTTTGTGTTTCTTGGTTCAATTCACTTAGTAAGGGTTTGTTTTCATTCCCTTGTGGTGTTGAAGTTGTGAGGTTGATGTTTTGCACAAAGATTTGTATTTTTTCACATCTAATATAGGTGATTCCATGTGTAAGCATTATTCGATGACATAGCTTGCTTGATTCACCATCCTAGAATGTTTCTTACTTATATTGTGTGGTTTGAAAATAATTTTTGATAGAATTGGTATAGATTTTAATTTAAATGTTTTTTCTTGAAATTTTGGGTTTCTCATGTGTAACCCATGTGGTATTATTTAAGGGATTTTTATAATATATTTAAGTGGTTTATTAAATATTTAGAGGGATGAAAATTATATTTTGGTGTGTTATTGGGTTGCATTTGTCCTTGAAAGAAGTTTTTAATGGATTTTTTTGGGCAAAGCCTCGTTTTACATCAGGAAATTATTTTATGAAAATTTTAAATTCTTTATTGAGTTGAAAAAAATGGAGGAAAATATGTTTCGATACTATTTTGGTGCATGCATGTTCTTGAAATGTTTTTTTGATAGAGAAAGTGATAATTTTTAAGTTAATTTTTTTAAAATGTTTTATAAGATATTAGGAAAATTAATTAAATTGTGAGAAAGGTTTGAGACATGTTTGTGAGCTGTTTTGGTGTGTGTATGTTTTTAAAATGAATTTGAATTTGAAAAGAGTATTATTTTCCATTAGTGTGAGATTTTTGGTGTTTTCATGATTTCGAAATGGAATTTTCATGTTCAAATGGTATTTTATGACATGTGGAACCTGATTGAGCACAGAGGGAAACCCTAGTTTCTAGGTGGGCAGAATAGAACCAGTATGCTTGTGATCTGGTAGTGGTATCATCCATGTTTCACATACCAAGGTTGATGATGAAAATACTAACAAATCATTGATGATATTTAAGGACCACTAGTCCATTGGGATTCCCCTCCTAGTTTCTCATATGTGAGAAGTTTATTCATTATAGTTACTTTTACATCGATATACGATGTTCCAAGGTCCCCGCAGCTTGTTATTTCCAAGTGGTGTTCCTGTGACTAGTGCACATTGATTATATTATACTTACCATTGAAATATAGTGTATTTTGTTATAAAATTAAGTATCATGTCTGTTATATTTAAAAAAATGTTCTTTATATTTTCCCTCTTGAAAACCATTTTCATTTGAAGTTTCATGTTTTAGATATTATAACTTTTATTTATTGTTTATAAAATATGCAATATTTTTCTCTTAAAATGTTTACCACATGGATTTTTTTTAGGTGGAATCATATTGGCGTAGGATCACACTGTACTTACACCATTGGGAATAAGTATACTTGGTAATGTTTTTCATAGGTGGGTAACGATTTTAGAGATGGTGGTTCGAGTTACTAGAAGTCCTTCATGGTGTGATGTCATGGAGATGGATTGTGGGTGATGCCCCCTTTCCATGAGGTGGTTCTTGGGATATTTTCTAGGATTTAATCCCTTGGGGTAGTCTTTAGAACTTCGTATAAACCTTTTAATTCAATTTTTATTGTTATGTATTCTATGGTGTAAATTCTCATATTTGGTTCTTTTATTATTGTTGGTTGTTTTATGTTTCTAATCTCAGATAAATCGTTCCCAAATCCTTTTTCATGATACTCGGGCACTTGTGCTTGTCAGGGAGTTAGAAAACACCCTTTGGGTATTATGAAGGACCAGGCAAGTACTGGTTTAGATGGAAACCATATAAGGTTTCTGAAATTTACTTCAGTTAAATTTTTAGTATTTACTTATAAGATTCATTTTTGATAAATCGTGAAAAAATTAATACATTTCTATTTAAAAATACTTTTTTATCCAATTTATTTAGAGTGTTAAATAATATTATTTATTCATTTCAAAATATAAATAGATCATTTTTTATCATTTAATCCAATTTAGGTTTTTGTAATAAATTTCACATTGAAATTGGATTTAAAAACATGGTGAACTTTTGAATGTTTTTACTTTAAAATCTCATTTTCTAATTCTGTCAATGGGGTTAATTTTTTAATAAATTTTTCCAACTATGTGTTTTGAAATTTGAAAATTTTATGGCATATTTGGAATCATATTTTACAAATTATATAAATAGGGCCATTTTATTTTCCAACGTTAGGAATAGTATCTTTAGTAATAAACTTTATTTCCACATTTAAAGGTAAATTGAGTAATTAAAGGTAAGAATAATAACATTAATGTTAAAAACATACACTAACACAGATCCATATTTTATTTGCTGAGTTATTTTAGACCAAAACAATACTTGGTCAGAAATTATGGCCTTAGGAATCCACTTTGGTGAGTTTATGAACTTTATAATATTTTATTTAAAGTAAAGACCATGTTGTCATAATCATGTCTCTAATAAATATAACAATTTAACTATGGGGTTAAAAGTGATATCTTAGACTATAAATAGTATTTAGAAATATAAAATTACAACCTATATTATGGTAATTTATTTATAATTAATAGTAAATAAATAATTTAATTAAATTGAGACACTATGATGACGTAGTAATTGCTTCATTAAGGGAATAATCAAATAAATGATATTAACAATATTATAATAAATATAATTTGATATAACTGATTCCATCCAAAAATTTTAGGGAAAATTTGACATGTTATTTTTGTTTTAAAATAGTTTTTTCTACTACATATTTATGTTATGGTATTTTTTAAAATTCAAGGAATGATTAGTCTCAAAATTGACACTAAGTGTATTTTGAAATATAAAATATTTTATTAATGTTCATAAAATTTATAAAAATAAAATATTCATAAAAATAGTTTTTATATTTCCTAAAATTCCATAAATGAATCTTTTATTTTTCTTTTGGCTTGTTATGGTAATTATAATGACCAAATATGTCTAAATTATTTCATAAACTAGTAAGAGTTTAAAGGGTTAAAACAAAAGGAGAAGGATTAAAAAAATATTCCAAAATTGTCTAATTTTTATTAGATGGTTATATTTCTACTCATACTCACCATATTTTTGAAAAAAATAAATTTGAACCCATTTTTAATGGAAAATTAATTTTTATTAATTTAATACTTTTAAGAAGTCCAAGAGTGTCACTCCCCTCTCTTATAAAAGGGCATTATTTCCTATCATTAATTCAAATTTAAAACCCAATTTTTTTCATCCATAATCTAATGAAATAAATTTCTATAATCCATTCTAAAATTATTTCGGCATTAGTTTACTCATAAAAAGTTCATTATATGTGTTAAGGTGCTAATGAAAGGTTATCATCCAAAGGAAAGGTGTCATTTTTAATCTGGTGTTTCAATTTTATTTATTATTCCACTTCCTTAAAATCTTATTCAACCAGGATGATATAACTAATACAACATCCTAAATATAATTATATGTTATTATATTAATATGAACACATAAATCCATCTTGACTTCCATCAAATGGGGAAAGAATTTATCATTTGTACGTACATGTGAACTATCACCTCAATAAATGAATATAATTATTTTTCCATAACAATCACTCAAGACTTGTTATGATTATGGAATTAATATTTATATGTGATATTTATGACATATATATATATATATCTTTATAAGGTAATAATATATCAATTATATTCTTATTTCCCGGGAACATAAAAATGATAATGATGGTAGTGCATACGTCTGAACTATCACCTCCACAAAGTAACGTGATTCATATTTAATCACCACATCCCTTGGATAATATATATATAAGTATATATTACTTATTAATATTATATTAATGATATTATTTTCATTTTGGGAAGATAAAATAATACTTACCTTCTTTCTATAATGATCAATGAAAAATGGGAATGTTAATCATGTGTGTGTATGGCCTATCATCTCCATGGTTTTAATGTTGTTTATTTTTTATAACCATACAAAAATGGTTTGATTTAAAATTATAATTAATCATTAAAAGTGATTATTATGTAATGAATATCATTCTATATGTAATTTACTAATGACCACTTTACCAATATTTGACTTTCAAAATTTACTTTGGACTTATGTATCGAATATCGTCAAAACATCTGACGTGAACATAAATAATTAAGTAATTGTCATATCATAATAATAAGTGATATAAATTGAATAAAAAACCTGAAAAAAATTATTAAAATTTAAATTAATTAACTTAAGTTTATTATTCAGTAAAATAATGATTTTACCTGATAAGTCAGACTCATGGTGGGGGACTTTGTCTCAATCTTCTATCATTGAGGCATATTTTTATGTTATAAACCACATTATTTTATGAAGTGTTTGAACAAAATACATTAATTTTAATTTCATTCAAAGGTTTTAAAAAAGTATCTCTCTATGCATAGTGTTTTACTTTCATTACAAATAAGAAAAGAAATGTTCTTTTTTAACTTATACGGTGACAATGAAATATCTACCACCATGATCGTTATTTGATATTGGGGTACCTCTAAAAGAATAAATGTTTATTAAGAAAAAGAAATAAATTATTCCCTTTTTTCGTATTTCGGTAATGAAAATGGTTTTTAAAATGGAAGGATTATTTTAGTATCTGGAAATTATTTCTATTGATTGAAAATGATATTGTATGATTGAAATTCTGAAAATTGCAATTTTTTATGTTAGGATTATATAATTGTACTTGGACATTTGATGGTTGGATACATGATAAAACACGCCTAAATGTTTATTAAGAAAAAGAAATAAATTATTCCCTTTTTTCATATTTCGGTATTGAAAATGGTTTTTAAAATGGAATGATTATTTCAGTATCTTGAAATTATTTTTATTGATTAAAAATGAAATTTTATGATTGAAATGCTGAAAATTTCAATTTTTTGTGTTAGGATTATATAATGTTACTTGGAAATTTGATGGTTGGTTACATGATAAAACAAGGATGGGTGGTTATGTTATAAACTCCAATTTATTGGGTATGGAAGTTGGTCATATGGATCTTCCATTTGTAATAGTGAAATATATGGATGTTGATCATATGGCTATTCTATTTTTATAGTGACATGTATTGAAGATGACTGTATGGTTTTTTCATTGTAAGTATTTTTCTATCCCAAGTTACATACTTATATGTTATATGTTTTATTATGATTTTCCATGAATATATATTATTTTTTAATGGTAAGATGATGATATTTTTGAAATGATGATCTATTTCTCAGGGAAAATGTATGTTTGTTTAAGGAGATGTTTCTTGTGTTTTCACTAGACTAATGGTTTTCTTTTAATCTATCCATCACTGAGTTTTTGTTCTCATCCCATGTTTTAGTTTTTTTTCTCATAGGTTTTATAATTGGTGTTTCCAACGATTTCATCAGGGCGCGTGCATCTGCCTCACAGAGGACGCGCTGCTGTTACCCCACATTCCCACTTTCCAAAGGCGGGTGGCATCCACTCCTTATTCAGGGAAGTCTTATACTTGATCGAAACGGGATGATGGGATTCCGGTTCTTCCTTCCATTGATTCCTCCTCCGAACTCGTCACCTAGTCCGGGTCTCCCTTATAGATTTAAGACATAGTTCGTGAAACTCTTCCTGGTGCCATATCTTCATGGACACCAGTTAATTACACTTCTTCTATCAGGATGTTCCAAGGGTTCTGGTCATGGAAGCAACCTTTAGTTAGGAGAGTAGTCACATTGGGCACCACTAGAGTGTCATTGACGCTGGGGGATTGGCATGTATGTCTTCTTTCCCTTATTATGGGGCTTCTTGAGGGCACGGAAGCCCGAGGAATCCCACATCGAACGCAGGGAATTGTATTCCATTGGCATGTATCTGAGGTTTTCCTCAGCTTGTTATGTTTAACACAGGGTTTTCCACAAGTTTAACATCCAGCAAAGATGGATCGGACTGACCAGAATACTGATTAGAGTGGATCATATTTAAGAACACCCTGGAGGGAACATCGATATTGGGGCCAACACGCGGGCAGCTTCGCGAATTCTATGGAATGGAATGGGGAATGAGGTGGAATTATTCCACCGAGATGTGGCAGCTTGGGTAAGAATCAGGATAGATGATGGCTTTGGGAATGAGCCTCGAAGAGACTTCCTACGTATCCCTATGGCATGGAATCAGAGTTAGTGTAGTTAAATGAAACGATGGGACACCTAAGGAGGTTACCCATGAGAATGGACACATGAATGGGACCCAGAGGAAGTGGATCCTTCGGGTTAGGGAATGAGCTTCCCGAGACACATAGGCTCGAGGGAAAGGTCAGGATGGGACATTTGTGATGGGATTGAGCCTCATGGAGGTTTCCTACATATCCCTGTTGTATGGAATCAAAGACCACATAGTTCAGATGGGGAATACAGTTTAATGTCATGTGGGACGGGTGTGGGGCTTACACTCTGACGTGCACCACGGTGTTTGGTGAACCGACATGAATGGGGTCAGAACGACTGGGTGGGCTTGATCCTTGTGGAGGCTTCCTACGTACCATGCCTTGACATGGATCAAAGTCCTCGTAGTTCTGGGTTGATTGGGGCTTACACTCTGATGCGGCCCAAGGTGGTGGGACTTGAACCTTGTGGAGGCTTCCGACGTACCATGCCTTGACATGGATCAAAGTCCTCGTAGTTCAGGATGGATTGGGGCTTACACTCTGAGGCGGCCTAAGGTGGTGGGGCTTGAACCTTGTAAAGGTTTCCTACGTACCATGCCTTGACATGGATCAATGTCCCCGTAGTTCAGGATGGATTGGGGCTTACACTCTGAGGTGGCCCAAGGTGTTTGAGTCAGTGAACTGATGTGAATAGGGACCTAGGGTCTAGGTGGGTTTTGGGGTTTACACTAAGAGGCGGCTAAATGTTGTGGGTTGGGGATTACACTCTGAGGTGGCCCAAGGTGGTGGGGCTTGAACCACGTGGAGGCTTCCTACGTACCATCCCTTTACATGGATCAATGTCCCTATAGTTCGGGACGGATTGGGGCTTACACTCTGAGGTGGCCCAAGGTGTTGGTCATGGTCAGTGCTTACTCTAAGCCCACGTGAGTGGTGCTCAGTGGGAGAAACAAGAGGTAGTAGAGACCTGATGATCATGTCACGAAAGGTGGGTCGGTGGGAAGTGGAGTGAGGCTTACACTCTGAGGTGGCCCAAAGAGGAAACAGGGGCTTATGCATAGTTACTAGCCCAATAAGTTAGGGCTTACTCCAGGATGGAGTCCCGATGGTGAAAAAGCCTAGCGGGAGAGGGAAAGGGTGAAAAACCCCATGTCCCCACCTGTCTTCTTGGTCCATGGAACCAAGGAAGTGAGGAGGAGCAAGGATACTCCCTCCTACAAGAATGGTTAGGGGTTTACACCAAGGTGGATGCCCTTCCCTGCAGACAAACTCCACTCCAATAAGGAGGATATCATCCCCTGCAAGGGGTGTTCCCATCCCCGTGGAGATGAGTGGGCATGGATAATTTCTAAGGCAGAGGGACCATGTGTGTGAGGTACGAGGCCAGGTCATAGTTTAACATCAAGTGCTGAGGATGATAATGCTTGGCAGTTTAATGTCCTGCAGCTCGGACGAGGCGGGTGCACTTCGCACCCCTAAGGATTACATAACTGGTACCCTCTTCTCCTTGTGGGAGGGAAGTCATTTTCAATTCCATAGTAAGGGGGTTTCATGGAGTGAACCGTCGTGGGGTCCACGTTTGCGTGGCTATTCAAATAATCAATAGCTGTTAGTGTGCCTATGCGAGGAATCATGAGGCAAAGAATCACAATGGGCAGTGTGGTCCAGGGTGCTTTGAAGTTACTTCGTACGAGCCTAGAAGGTCACACGGGAAAATGGCACATTATGTGAATGCTCGGGGTGTGAGATACACCCGAAAATGGCCTCCATAAGAATAGCATAGGGCGCTCACATAAGGGGGAGCCTGGGGAGAACCTAGATGAGAGGTCCTAGGGGGGATTGTGTAAAACCTCTGAGGCTTGTGAGAAATAAGTAGGCCTACGTGAAAAACATCGGGCTGGTGTAAAATCAGTGATGCGTGCGCGGAATTGCATCCAAGGTTTTGCGTGAAACTATGAAGGATTTCACATAAAGGGTGGAAGTGTGCACAAGTGGGAGAGGCTACGCACAATGGAAGGGGATTGTGCACAATTCAAAGGGGGTGCATGCAATGGAAGTGATTGCGTGCAATTGGCCAGCCTGTGTGCGATGAAAGGGATTGAGTGCAAGGGGAGGACCCCAAAGGGATTGGAATTCAGTCTAAATCGTGGGGGTCTTGTGCATAGGTGGACCCCGAGGCGACTGGGAGAGAAAATAACTATACCTGAGAGCCATTTTTGTGCGCACGGAAGGCGGATTTCGTGCACGGGAGATGGTTCAAATTCTTCAGCCCCGAAATGGAAGAGGGTCACCTTCTATTTATAGGTTCCCAGCGGCGTGGAAACCAAGTCGGCGCGCAATAATTTCGCAACCGAGGAGGCAGCACGAAATGACCATCGCGTGGAGCAGTGGCGCGAAATTATTTCACGCCTGCACCGAGGACCCTTCACGAAACTCTGAACTTTCCACGTGGGGAAAACTCTTTTCATGCGCCTCTGAATTTATTTCGCGCGGCCCCTCTGGGCCCCCCGGACAGGGTCCACGAGTCCAAATATGAATTATCTTTGTCATTTCGAAACCTTTTTCAGCACTTGTTGGCATCTACAAATGCCCCCCATCATAATTGAATCGGAAAGGGGTCGCAACAGTCGGATTCAGAGGGAAACTCTGAAATGCAAGGCCTCGTGGGGTCTATGCGCCCAAAAATCTGAAGCGGCAGACAAAACTCAGAAAGGCGCGAAATTCCCTTTTCACACGAGCATGGAACCCAGTCTTAGACTATAAAATTTTCCATGGGTCCCATGCTTCGTAGAACTTTTTCTCAACCGATAGGCTTTGAGCTTTTGTGCATGAAAAATTCTCTGGCACTGCACGAAAAATCGCTCCTGCTGCGCGTAATTCCCCCAAGATTAGTAGTTGTTTTACACGCCTACCCAGGGTTTTTCACGCCGTAGTCTGGAATTTCACGATGCTCGCTGATTTTACATGCCAGCCACCCAGATTTCTCACCAGCTACTGAAAGACTTGGTCGAAAGTAGATGGTTGCAAACTAGATCGATGAGGGAGAAGTCGCTGCTCGCAGGGCAGAAATAGTTGCAAACCCAAAGTTTTATGGCGCCAAAAGGATTGTCTACAACAACCATACCCTCTTAAACTTGCTAAACCCCACCCAAATGGAGTATGGATTGTCCAATAATGTGCCACTATGGCACTTTGGTATTTCGGAGAAGGTACCTCTGTCGGGATTTGAGGTGGGAACACCGCGGCCATGGGTGGCATGCGAGGACGATCTTCCTCGATACAACATCACCAACAACGGGCATCCTTCCAGTGAAACCAGGAACATGGACGTATATTTCCTGAATCTCAGGACTAACAGCATTGTTGGGGGTGACCCTGTTGCGGGGAGATCATTGGCCGTATATGTAAGCACATTCCTTCAGAGCATCACTGACGAGACCAAGGGATAGCTGTAGGACTGGTACCTGCGGTACGGAGTTAATTTCACCAGGTAATGTGCCTGGGAGTACTAGGTTCCCCATACATGTGACCAATTTGGGGCTGACCTCTGGCATATTTGTCTGTACGAAGTGGTGTGGACTTCTAATTTTAGTTTTACCGCTAGCCTATGTTTGGGCCTGAGCTATTCACCTGATGGTCACCTGATACCAAGGCCTTCCACCTTCATCCAGGGGAAGTGGGTATTAGTCTCTGGGACATTAACTGCATCGGGGGTATCCCTTTGTAGGGTCACCAATACAATGAATTCCTTCCACCAATGAACACCTAGGGAGACATATCTTGAAACCACATACTGACATGGCACCTACTGGAGCTGGCCAAGGATAAGCTAGGGGGTCACGGACTTCCTGAAGGACATCACCTACAAGGACTGGTTCATCCTATTCCTGGAGAGGGATCCAGAAGTCAAGATTACAGGGTGGCTAGATGGTGTCCAACCACAGCACAGAGGAGAAAGAGAGGATCATACTAGAGGATCCTAGAAGTGGGGAACTACCAGTTATGGCGCGACAGCATAAACGAGATTTGGGACCCGAATGTTCGATACCCCAGATTTCTCACTACGTTCCAGAGCAGGTGGCTATTTCCATTGAGGGACACCAGGATGGGATTCTGTTCAGTGACCCTGGTGATGGATGGCATCATGGCTTCCAACAAGAGGTTTAATCATGGGGTCCTCATGCTAGCTCGACTGTACACCATTTTAGGATGCATCTCGAGAGGGGGGTCACGTAGGAGAGTCTATGGCCCCTTCCATATTTTCTATGGTTGGGTTGCAACTCATTGTGGCGGGTACACCATCCTGAATGCTATCTGTCCTCTGGGAAATGTCCTGCGACCCTCCCTTCTGAACATTTCCAGGGTCATGTCGCTGAAACTCAATGAGTAAGGAGTACAGATTAGGATTGGAAACCATGCCAACTTCACCTTCAGCTCGTTACCCACCCCAGTTGGAAAGATGATAGACAATCTTCAAGGCTCGCTAGAGCAGACGGAGTACTTCTAGAGCATCAGAGGCGGGGTGATTATGGCCCGGATCGATGGGAAGATCTTCTGTAAGCCTTATGTGTCGTCCATGTTTTCCATACAGTTTGGGTACCTCCACTGAATACCGAAAAAAGTATACAAAGACATCCAGGAATAATGGCATCCTTTTGTTCTTCATCAGTTGTGATGGATGTTCACGACCTATGGCTCTGGCAACGTCATCACCGTTCCTCCTTCCGAAGTCTATGCCGGTCTTTCAACCGAGTATGCCGAACATTGGGCCACAGCATACCCTGAGGGGATTTTTCCAAACCGAGTTTGGAAAATCATGGTTGACAGTGCGGAACACGAGCGGCGAGAGAGAAGGTAGAGCGCCTCTAGAGGGGGGAGATCAAAAGTGCGTCGGGAAATGGGGCCTACACAGGACAGGACCTCAGTAGCGGGGGCGTTTCTTGGCATGGCTGCACCCTCGTAGCCTATAGGACGATCCCACGGGGTAGCCAGAGAACTTCGGGGGAAGCAAATAAGATAACTGCTTAAACCTTCCCAAGATTCCATTATCCCCACGGTATGGTCGGCTTGGCTAACCCTATGGTATTCAGTGAGCACCGAACCCCTCTGGTAGAAAATAATGTGACACGGGGTCCAGCTTCCAGAAGTTGGGCTTGTTCGGGTTGGCGACAGAGCAAACATCCATCATCGGCATGCATATCTGATGGCCATGGAAATGTACACACGCCAATGGTGTTAGCATTTGGAGCCACCTCTCTTGGTGAAGGTGATGCTCGGTCAAGATCATGATCTGGAAACGATGCCATTGGGGCATGATGACAACGTTGTTGTGTCGGATGGCGGTGAAACAAAAGATGAGGAAGAAGGACAAGGGGAAGGTGGAGAACAAGAGCTCAAAGGTGAAGGGTCTCAAGGGGCGTCCCACCAAGGGAGTCTCCAAGAGAGCGGCGAGATTGTCGGCTCCGATATGGATGTGAATGAGCTACTCGAGGTATTCTTTGTCCCTTATTTACCCTTCTCATTTTCTCTAATTTCCATTCCGATCCATAATCCACTTTACTTCTCTTACTCAGGAGCATGTTGGTGCTGATCAAGAATCTCCAGCTGAAGGAGGGGGGAAAGCAGCATTGGAACAAGTTGTGGTACGGATACTCGTTATCGAGGTAACGAGCGCAGAGGGATCCCCTAACGTGATAGCTCCTGTAGCGGGCAGAATGTTGTAGGCTAGCCCCTTGGGTTCCCATATGTTCCCTTCTTCGATACTGGTACTTACTGTTAGATGACTTAACTGATTAGGGTGCCCCTTGTTTGTATAGTGATCACGGCATTGTAGGATCGTCAGGCTACTGAGCCAGGACTTTCCGTGGGTGAGTCAATGGAAAATGTACCGCCCCATAGAGAACATGCCACCCAAACCGTTGGCACTGTAAATTGGTGATCAGGGAGCGAAGGACACCAGTGGTGCTGTTGTCGGGGTAGGGCCAGTAGTTGACGAAGACGCCACCAGGGCCGAGGCGAGAGAGGATGGTTTCTCAGATGCCGAGGAGCCCATTCCCCTGGGAGGAATATATGAGGAGAACCCTATTGTTATCCTACTATCTGCCTTCCCTATCCATCGGCCTGCTGATCCCGAAGAAATAAATTATTCAGATTCGGAAGCGGCTGAGGAGAGTTATATGGAACGACTCAAGGAATGGAAGTGCATCTGGTGTTTTCTCAGTAAGCCTATGATAGAATGGATGAAGTGGATGGGATCACTCCACACCTAGCTGTGATTCTTATGTACCGGAGGGTCAGATGCTCAACACATTAACCTGACTGTCTGTGATTACATGGCCGAGAATATGCGTGAGAGCAGCCAGCACTCCGATGTCACCCAGTGTCGGGAGGTGTCGGGGAGTACCCAAGTATTTCTGAGGGCAGAGAAGGGGGTCCACCACCTTTAGGAATAGGTGAAAGAATAAGAGATATTCATAGAAAACTATTCGGATGTCATGGAGAAATTCAGGGCCCAGCTGGAAGACGCTCAAGAACAACTCGTGAAAGAGAGTCTCCAGATAACTGAGCTTGAAACTGAACTGGCGTGAACACGAGCGAGGGTCAGCGAACTACACTCCATGTCCGCTGATGAATAGAGAGTCCCCAGGGGGCGGGAGGCGGTCCTGGAGGCCACCAGCCAAAAGGTGGTAGCATTGGATAGATCCATCCAAGAAGCCGACCCTTAAGGGACCTGTTTTTTATGAACCCATAAACTTATTTCTCCTTACTAATTCTTGTTGTTTTTTTATTTTGAACTATATATATATAGAAATTTATCTACTTGACCCTTTGGTTTAACGTGCTCGGCCATAATCCCGAAATAAATAGAAATCCATTCTTAAGCTCACGTGGTTCGTACCCTATGTGAGAAACAAGGGATGCTCATACTATCACTTCATTTGATCATTGGATCATTAACCAAGCTTATATCATTCAAAATTAGAACTCGGATTTCCGAGGAGAAGAGGGAGGCCCAATCAAAGGAATAGGACCTCAGACCAATCCATGTATTGTCTTCTCAATGTGCTCTAGCGCACGAGCGGGGCAATGTTAGGGGAATTGGAATATGTTCAAACATAGGGGAATGAAAAATGTGAATCACGATACCCAAATTCAGAACACTATGGGAGGGGCATGCCAATAATGGACAATTGTTGATTGTGTTCGAAACACAGAATCCCTATTGCATTATCCTGAGATGGGGACAAAAAATGATGGTCGACCACTGAACTTTTTCGTAACACGAGACATAAGTAAAATATATTACATCATTCTTCCTGAACATTGGCCCAGGACAGAAGGTGGACCATAGGTCGAGCATCCATACTGTTAGAGGGTACCTTCAAACGTTATCAGTCTTCCGGAACGTTGGCACCGGACAGCAGGCAGACCATAGGTCGAGCATCCATAATGTTAGGGGGTCCTTTCAAATGTGAAAGAGGATGAGGGTCTGAATAAAGGGGCACACAAAGTGTGGAAATTGAAGTGGTGGTTTTTTCACACAGAATACAATAATCCCAAATTATGCCACTGTGGTGGAATTACATTAGGCGAGCACATTAATCTGATCATGGATCATCCCTACTTTTAGACAGGACCTCTCTGGTGAGGGAACTGTCTCTTCCCAACATCATTATGGGGCATCCTGAACTTGTTCTGGGAAAATTCTATAGTTACACAACTCCTCGGGGGGTCAGGCCAAGGGGCCAATGGTGGGGAAGGATGGGATTTGTGATTCCTAGGGCTGGACCAAAGAAGAAATGTCTGGGCATTCCTACGTATCCCAAAAGGATGGGAATCAAGCCACACATAGGTCTGGAAAGGGTATTAGTATACGGTCTTATAACTCAGATCGAGAATTGGTTAGGAATGTAGGGGACACATGGTAAGGTGATTATGAAACCTGACGTGAATGAGGACATAATTCCAAATTACCATGTGTTCCTTTGGGAAGTCTTTAGGTCAAGGGACAGAACACAAAGGTTAATCTGGGCTCGTGGGGAAGTTCCCAAGAATTCCTACATATCCCATAAGGATGGGAATCAAGACATATGTAGTTCTGAGAGATAGCACCGTAAGGTACCAGTGAAAAGGATTAAAGGGGTGTGCAGGTCTAGCCCTCACACTAGAAGAAGCGGTATTTGATGTATCTTCTTTGTCCTTCAAGGTGAATGGTTTTTTTTGTGAAGTGACCGGACTAGGGTAGAAATTCCCAGCATCACCACAAGAATCAATCCGTATACAGGTGTTGACAAATGTTATGGTGGAGGACCAATACCCAATGTGATTTCCACTATGATGAGTTCATCATAATGCAGTGTCGTTTTTCGCCGTGCGGCTGGGACGATACTATCATAGTTAAGGGTCATGCGATTGGACCAATCAGCATAGTTTAAAGTCATATGGCTTGGACATGAAGTAAGGCACACGACGTGATAAATATTACTCGACGTGAATGAGGAAAAGGTCCACATCATCACTATGCGCGATTCCAGGAGGGGAGCATAGGTCAAAGAATCCAGTGAGGGTCAGAGGATAAGGGGCGAGAGAAGCTAGCTTCCAGTTGAGCTGGTCCCGAAAACACAATGTCCGGGTGATCCCACATATGTCATGAGGATAAGTACCAAGGCGCACATATCTCATATAGAAGATCCTATTTTATGGTCTTACTGCTCGGATCGTGGGAGCCCCGAGGGATGTCGTATTGTGGCTTTGTCCACCTGACGTGTGGAGGTGCACTGAGGGATAGTGCCAAGAGTGTCAAGATTCCACCTATACATGATGGGGTGGAACATAATGTGAATCATGTGACCAAAATTCAAGGCTTGAAGGGGCTAGCGTGATGACAGAGGATTACTGCTAACCATGTTGACAACACACCATCCTGTCGTGTTAGCCTGAAATGGGGAAAAACAAATGAGCATCGACCGCTGACCATGTTCGCAACATGGGATTTGTATCAATTTTATTTCTAAAACCCTCGGGGGCGTTGGCCCGTAACTGTAGGAGATCCTTTAGGCCTAGTATCCATTCCATTTTTCGGGTCCCTTCAGGTGTGAAAGATATTGGGGTCCCAACTAAAGGGGAATAAAAAGTTTGAAAAGTGGATGGAAACTTGCCCCAGTTTAATCCGACACTCCAGGTCCTAGACCAGAGTACTCTTAAACACATCAGTGAACCACTGCAAAGAGTCGAGGGGATCATTTTGAGAGCTGCTAATAGATGGCGGAATCATAGGGGAAGAGGGGGGCATGCTTCCAAAAACCCGAAGTGAATGAGGGAATAACCCTATACCACACCTACATATCCCCCTCGTGGAGAGGAACAGGCCAAGGGGGCTAGGTGATCGGGATATCGGGAGATATCTAAGGGATGGTGATGGAGCCGAAATCTAAATTTTCAGGCGATCCTACATATCCCATAAGGATGGGAATCAATCCACATGTAGTTCTTGAAGTTGCAGTTTAATGTCATGTGGGACGACATACATTTTAATGTTATGTGGGAAAAGCGAGTAGTTTAGGGTCATGCGGGACCGACATACAGTTTAACATCATGCGGGACAACATACAGTTTAACGTCATGCGGGACGAGAGTGTTGTTTAGGGTCATGCAGGACTAATAGTTTAAGGTCGTGCAGGACCTTAATCTAGTTTAAGGTCATGGAGGACCCATTAATGGATCAAGAAAAGTATTTTCTATGGAACTTGGCATTGGTGGGAGGAGTTATACGCTCACCAACCATGGTCACCAATGTGTACGCACCATTGGGATAAACCTTATGAACAATGAAAGGACCTTCCTAGTTGGGCTCCAACATGGGTGTTTTCCTGCCAGGGATCATTGGTGCTCTGAGGGAATGTACCAAGCCACCCTGCAAGAAAGATCAGAGGTGAACCGTCTTGTTGAAAGATCGAACCATCCTATTCGGATGCCTTTCTAGATTGTGCAAGGCATGAAGCCTATTCTCGTCCAGTGCTTCCAATTCAGCTAGATGGATTTCAGCCACTCTATCCTACGCTTTTTGGTCATAGACCATTGTTAGCAATGAGGGAACTGAATCACGATTGGTAGGATAACCTCAGTTCAGAACACTAGGGAATATGGGGTCACCTGGGAGGAATTACGAGTCGTCGTCCAATATGCCCAGAGGTCATTGGGGAGCGTATCTGGCCAACTCTTTTTGTTCTGACCAAGAATTTTCTACAGAATTTTAGAGAGGGTTTTATTCAATGCCTCAATTTATCCATTATCTTGCACGTGATAGCAGGAGGTATGGTTAGAGAAGATGTCCTACTTAGTGTACAACGTTTTCAACCCGGCTGCTCGAATGTTGGTGTAGTTATCTGTGAGGATAGCATGAGGAACCCCAAACTGATGGATGATATTGGAACTCACGAAGTCAATGATAGAATGGGCCTTGACTTCCTTGAGCAGAATTCCATCTGCCCACTTCGAAAAGAAATCTGTAGCGGTTATAATGAATCGGAATTGTCAAGTTGTTTCCAGTGGGTATGGTTTTACAACATCTAATCCCCAGACTGCAAAGGGCCAAGAGTACTTTGTGGTATAGAGAGTCTCTGGTGGCTGATGCAAAAAAGTTAGCATGAACTTGGAATGCATGGAACCTCTTGGAGAACTCAATGCAGTCGTGGATCATGGAGGGCCAAAAATACCCTATTCTCTAGATCTAGTGAGACAGTTTTGTCCCAAACTGATGGTTACCATAGGAACCGGTGTTAACCTCTCGCGGGACCTATCGAATATTAACCCCTTGAATGCAACAGAGGAGAACACCATCAAACCCACGCTTAAAGAGGATTGGCTCAAGGTTGGGGCTGCTCTGGAGAGTAAAATGTAGCATGCAGCGTTGGATATGCTTATGCTCGGACCGGTCTGATGGGACATTACCTTGTTTTAGGTATTCAACAAAGGGTGTCCTCTAATCGAAAATTATTTTGATCACTGCATTCGGACGACCCGTGGATCCTGACGTAGAGCCATCGGTGGTAAGATGGCTTGCCTGTGAGAAGTCATCATCATCTTGGGTAACAAGAGCTATGACTCTCTGATGCGCCACATGGATAATTAAATCATCCCGTTTAAGCTCTACAAGCGATGCAGCTAAGCTGGCCAAAGCATCTGCTCGACCATTCTGTGACTGAGGGACATGGATAACCTTTAGCCGAGAAGGGAACTAGGCCATTAGCTGGAGGGTGCATTCTAACAATGGCACGAGCTCTGGCTTCCTGACAACATAGTCGACATTGATCTTCTTAAGGACTATCTCAGAGTCCCATTTCACATGAAAATGGGGTACATCGATATCAAGGGCTAGCTCAAGACCAGTAATGGGGGCCTGATACTACACCTCATTGTTTGTGCAGCCTTCCGAAAACCGGAATGAATATGGTAGAATTGCTTGCGCCGGGTAATAAAAATGATACATAGGCCTACTTTATTGATCTGAGGATCATTGAGCCTCCTACTAGTGGGCCTCCGAGAGGCACCATCAAAGTGCATTTACCAACATGGGTTGGCTTGATCGACCATGACGACCACCTCATCGGAAAAATCCAAGTTGAGTGACTGGTCCGCAAAGGTTGGATGGGCAGCTAGAAAGTCTTCCAACGCCTACCCCTTGATAGCCTTCCGAGACACAAACCTGATTTCAAACTTCTGGAGGATTACAACCCACTGTGCTAGTCGGCCAGTCAACATGGGATGGCTTAGGATGTACTTCAACGGGTCTACTCGATAGACCACCTGTACCTCATGGTGTTGCAGGTAATGTCACAACTTCTACATAGAAAATATGAGCGCAAGGAAACTCTTCTTGATGGGGGTGTATCTGGTCTCCGTATTGAGGACCATGTGGCTGAGGTAATAGTGGTTGTTCTCTATCCCCTCACTGTTCTTATAGGTGAGAAGGTCACTAAGATATCATTCTAAGGCAGGTACGTACAAGATTTGTGGATTCCCGGAGATAGGTGGAATCAAGACCAGAGGCTGGAGGAGATACTTCTTGATTTCCTCGAATGTGGTCTTGCACTCTTTGTCCCATTTGTAGGCAGAGCCTTTCTTCATTATCTAGGAAAGGGGTTTACACTTGCCATCCAAATTTTCAATGAATCGGCGTATGTAGGCTAAGTGGCCTTGAAAACCTAAAAGTTCCTAGATATTACTCAGGCGAGGCATTTGGCTGATGGCCTTGATCTTCTCTGGGTCAATCTCAATGCCTCGGTACCTGACAAAAAAGCCAAGAAACTTCCCAGAAGTGACCCTGAAGTCACACTTCAATGGGTCTATCTTCAAGTGTCGAGAGCAGAGAAATAAGAACACTTTCTCAAGATTCTTGAGATGGTCCTGGCGCTGGTGATATTTGACTACCAGATAATCCACATAGCACTCCACCAATTTCCCAAGGATTTTCTTGAATATGCGATGCATGGCCCGCTGATAGGTTGCACCTGCATTCTTCATGTGGAAGGGCATAACCTGGTAACAGAAAGTACCTTGGGGTGCCCTGAAAGCTTTGGATTCTTCATCCTCAATGGCCATCCGGATTTGGTTATATCCAGAGTACCCATCCATAAAGAAGAGGTCATGGAACCCTGTCGTAGAATCAATCCACAATTCTGTCACAGGAAGGGGAAAATCAACCTTCGGACAATGAAGATTGAGATCCTGGAAGTCGATACAGACTTCGATCTGTCTGTTCTTATTCCTGACTAGTACAATGTTGGCCAGCCAATTGGCGTACTGGACCTCCTTAACGAAGACGGCCCTGATGAGCTCGTTAACTTCAGCCTCAATCATGGCATAGTGAGAAGGGTGCATCTTTCTTGGAGGCTTCTTGAAACATTAATGGTTTGTCGAGAGATCGAGGTAGTGGACGGCTACCAGAGGATCTAGTCCCAGCATCTCATCATTACTCCAGGAGAATACGTCATCGTGCTATTTAAGAAATCCTACGAACCACTGATGCTCCTCAGGGGACATAGCGGAATTGATCAACTTGGGTCTCGGGTATGCCTCGCATCTGAGGTTCACCTGTACCAACTCGTCGACCGTGATGGAGACTCCTTCCTCAAAGGTAGGGGTGTCCTCTATATCCTCTTCTCCACTTATAGAGGGATATTCCTTGGAGGTAGTTTCTTCTGAGATACCAGGCCTTATTGAGAGGCTAGTACCAGCTTGTGCATTAGTGGTTACTACATCGGGGCACTCTGGCGCTGTTGTGACCATAGTGAAGAAGGTTGTCGACCTGATCCCATCTGGTCCTCAGACCAAGGGGTCACGCTTGACAATATCAAATCAGTATCGGCGCATCGGCCAGAGCCAGCTAATTCCATCCTTGCAAAACAGAAAAGTAGGACGTTTCTTCATTTCCATGAGTCGTATGTCTCGATACCTGAAGGGAGTGGGAGGCTTCAGGATCACTAGGGCCTGGTTCGTATAAGAATACGAAGTGACCTTCCAACGCCGCCTGGATTTGGGAGCATGGTTCCCCCTGTCTTGGAAATGTCAAAACATTGCCCCATATCAGGGGTCGGGGCCTCCAACCGATGGATCGGGAAGATGTAGGTGTCATTCAGGCTTTCCCATGGGTCGGTCGTAGCAGTGATGAGCTCAACTCGACTTGCCTGGAACAACTTATCCTTGCCCTTGTAATAGTCTGCGTCCAAGTAGGAGGCTTCAAAAGAGGTTAACGGAGATGTATCACCTTGGATTACACCCCACTAGACCATTAAGGGAGTACTTGAGGAGTTGGAGATACGATGAGGGGACCGCCGTGTGCAGGTGGAGCCATGGATTGCCCTTCAATGAATTGTACGCAGTGTCCTGGGAGACAACCATGAACTCGGTGATGGAAACTAGGTCACCGAACTGGGTCTTCATATGGATCTTGCTGACCGGGGTCTTCTCTGTCCTATCATATCCCTGGATCCTTAAATTGGAGGGAGTTAGGTCATCTTCGGATAACTTAGCTTATACAGCATCCGTGTGGGGATAAGATTGATCCCGGAGCCGGTGTCAACGAGACAGTAGCGAACCTCCATGCCGTTGAATTGGCCGATGATATACAGTGGGTGGATGTGCCCCTATATAAGGGAGCCTTCATCCTTTCCATAAAATTAAATGATGGTCGGGCATTCAGTATCCCCAACTTCTTCTTCATGGAAAGATTCTGCAGCTGCTACCTCCGTCTCAAACTGAAGGGGGATCCTTAAAGCCTCGGCGAGTGCTTCGCACATATCTAGTGACAAGAGAAGGGCATCAAGGATGGAAATCCAAGATAGGATGCCAGTGAGGTTCTTGAGAATGTCGTACTTCCATGCCAGGTGTGAAATTCTGTTTTTGAGAAGCCGCTCTGTGATAGAAGGCATGGCGGGCCCCACTAGCCGGACCGATGGCTGACTGGTACTCGGAATATCCCACTGATCACTAGTTGAAGCTCGGATAGTAGCGCTCGGATGAAGACCGAGTGACTGATATTTTCCTGTAGTAGGGAAAATCTAGTCGCAGCATGGTCGAAGTGGTTCTGCCTGATCCAGTAGCACAAACGGTGGTAGAGGCGGGCCTGTTGACACCGGATGAAGAGGCTGCACATGCTGATTTCTGCACTGGGCCTACTGGCTAGTCTCATCAGCATGCACAGACTGGCTAGAGGTTCCAACTAATGTGCCATGATGATCTTTATGGTCGGGGCTCCACCGACATTGGCGTCTGCTGGGGACGTTGGGGAGGTTCGCCTGGCACTCCCCCTCGCCGAGATTCATGTAGAAGTTTACCAACTAAATGGTGTTAACTGAAGCATACCCTTGGCTATCATTTGAAGAATCATTCACCAATGGGTGGATCCTATGGGGAATCTCCATTTCTGAGGGCATAAATTTTCCGAGAGTGCGGGGCGATGATAGCATTGGCAAGGCGCATTGCTTTTTCATGCACCGGTGATGCTTGCTCTTCTGGGAAGAGGCTGGCAGAGATGATGATACAGAACTGGTGGTCGCTGCTTCGGAATGGTCCAGATGATTTAGGCATGCCCGGATGATGCCATGGGGGAGAGCGACCATCTTGCAAGCCATCCAGTCGTTATAATTATGAGACATGCGGTTAGTATCCTGTTGCCACTCGCCCTCGTCGTCACGACTAATATATGACCTCACAAAGACACCCACCACTTGTGCCGAGGACAGGTCCAACCTGAATATGTTGTTATCAATCTGCTCTTGGAGCCAGTCCTTTAACACATAACAATGCCTGAGGGTATTCCCCAGGATTCGGTGATAAGGGAAATAGTTGGGGTGATCAGTGAAATGTGCCTTTTCTGGATTTCTGCACTCAGGCAGTCATACAATTCTCTACTCTAAGGCACTTTGGAAGAAACCATGTACCTAAGCTTCGTTGAACGATTAGGTCTAATTTCTTCTGTTTGGAAAGGGGGCTCGAGGATCTTGACCCTGAAGGGGGGCCAGAGGATCCTGCCAAAGAGGCAGAACTTGATTATCTCGCCTAGACGGTGGTGGCACATTATACGGGGGTTCCTGCCGATTATAAGGTGGATGCTACTGGACTGTAAACTGCACCAGTGGTGGTGGAACTCTATGGGGTTTCAGGGAAGGGTCTATTGGTAGCAATTATAGCTACCTTGGAGCCTCAATATGGGCCACTACGGCGGGCTCAACTCGGGCAGCCCTCCATGCTGGGATAACAGGGGGCAGCGGGCATGCCTATCTGGCCTGTTATAGGGATTCTTTGAGGTGCTAGGCCTTATCTAAGAAGTCTCATAACCCTCTGGGATAGTTCTGAGTGATCAGGTAGGGAACCAGTTCTGTCTTGACATTCCCTACACACATCGTTAGTAAATGCTCCTGAGTCAGTGGCATGTCAAGGGAGTATGTGATCCCCTTCCACTGGGCAAAAAAGTATGTCACTTGCTCATCTGGCCTTTGTTTGCACATGATGAGGTTTGCAATACTTTTCTTCTGGGTGGTAGAGATGAACTGTTAAAGGGACTTCCTACAAAGGTCCTCCCAACTGGTCATGGATCTGACGGGGAGTTGGTTGTACCAAACGAATGTTAGCCCCTCTAGTGTCTGAACGAAACAGTGGAGCATGGTGGCCTCCTGATGTGTTGGGGTTCCCATCATAGGCCCACACCTTGATTTAAAGTGGTCCAGGTGCTGTGGTGGGTCCCCTGTCCCATTAAAAGGGTAGAAGGTGGGGTTTCTGAAACTTGGACTTGCTGGAATGTCATACACCCATCCCGGATATAGCTTTACATCCATTGGGATGGAAACCTGTCGCATTTCTAGAGCCTCTAGGTGAGCAATGGGTGTCTCCATTGGATTGTATGGATGAGGTTCCTTGTCCTAGTAGGGGTCCCTAACCACGAGTGTTTTTCATAGTTCTTCAATGTGGTAGACAAGCTCGGCGGCTCATGGAGTGACTGATGGAGAAACCCTTGGGGCTTCTTAAGGATCCCGAGTGGGATTCCTTGGATTTTCATGCTGTTTAGGAGGGTTTGGATAAACATCTGTAACCTCTTATCGTGATCTCTGGCTTCCGCCCTGTCAGCGAATACGACATGATCAGGGTTGCCTGGGGGTAGCTTGTCGAGGGGTAGTTGTTACTACCCCTGATGCCCCATCCAAGGATCACTGTAGTCGTTCCGTTTCCATGTAATGCATTCAGCCATAAGTTCATCGACCAACTTCTTCTACTCAGCAAGCTGTTGGCGCGGTGTGGCCTTCTAAGGGTCCTCTTCTGTCTTTTGCACTGAGCTGGACATGTCAGAGTGCTTGACAGTTCTGGCATGCTCTTTTCCTTTACTGACATTCCAGGTGAGTACCAATGCCTCGGTGGGAACAGGGATACCTAGGAGGTTCCTCTACTAATGATTAATCCTCCCCTATGGGTGTGCCACCATAAGGATGGCGTTCCCATCAGGAAGTTCCAGCTCATTTTCCCCTCCCGATAGATCGGTCATGTTGATTGCAACTCTTCTCAGGGGTATGTTCTCAACGTCGCCTAGCGAGTCGGGCCTGCCGGTGACTTGCACAGAAGAGTAGGGTAGCGTACTGCCCCAATCCACAGACTTGCGTGTTGGGGGTATCCTACTTAATATCTTTGTGAAGTACTTGGAAACTCTGAATGCATTGCTGTTGGAGGGCCCTCCGCTGACCAGATGACTCAGGGTGCTGAACCACAAGGAGTGTGGCTAGGTCAACTAGATGGCATTGTTCGCTGATGTCTTCAAGGTGTACTTGAATTCTAGGGTAAGTCATTCTATGGTGGCGGATACGGAATTGATTCACCCAAAGGGTCTGGCCGAAACATTCAAACTCCTACAGGGTGAGAGATTTCGGCGTACAAAAACTCAGTCCTATGATCGGCCAAAACTTCTCAGGGAAGTCGCCCGTGTGTGAGAATGGTCCAGAAGCTCCTCGGCATAGATCCAGGGTCTGGTCTTTGTTTTTCCCACTCATCAACTGAGAGTGTATGAGGAACTAGAAGCAGCACTGAGGTGGACCGCTTGGATGGCATGCTGGCCGGTGGAGAATACGGCGAGCGGGCTGACTGGCCATGGAATCTTGGGTTGTCCAATGAGGGTTTTAGTTACTTGTCTACTATTTTGCAATAAGATAGACTGGTGACCAAGGCTCTTGACACAACATCAGAATCTACCGAGGGTGGTCTATGCCATGGATCTTCCTCCATTGACCCCAAAAATTTCTCTCCGTAGTCGGAGGGCGCTTCCGGAATGCCGGTGGCAACTGCACAGTCGGTCCTTCGGGATATGCCAAGTTCACATCCTCCTGGATGTACCTTCGGAGTTAGGCAGGGATCCTATGGATCTATCATTCCAAGAGTACAAGGCTGATGTGCCTCGCTCCTGCCCTATCCCTTGACTCGGAGGACCAAGGAGATGGCTCCCGCGATGAGTCGCACTCCACTTCGTAGTTTGAGAAGCGGAGAGGTCTGATTCCTGTCCGGCCTTCCCTGTAATTCCTCTTGCGGCCGCGATGACCCACCTTCCTGCCTCTATGTGGCTCCTTGGGAAACAGCTGATTTCCTACATGGGGTCCTCTGGCCGCACTGGTGCGGGGGGGAGAGGGTTTCCACCTGAGAAAGTCATGGTGTGAGGAGCACTAGGAAAAATTTCGAAAGGGACACAAGGAAGACTTTGGTTTTGGGCTTTGGTGAAGTGAAGTTGGCCTCCACCTCTCCGAACGCTGAGGCGAGGAGGACGTTCGCCTATTTGCACAGGGACATGGAGGGGCCCTCCTTACTGGCGAGTGATCGGACATTCAATGTCTCCATACCCATCGTCTGTGGCAAGGGGAATGACCCCATACCCAGTGTAGTGAGCATGGGAGAGACCCCCATACGGAGTGTTGCAGTCACCGGGGAGATCCTCGGTTGGGTTGGAGGTGGCACGAGGCATACCTCCAAGCCACGTTTGGAAACAGGGAGGACCTGCACCTTATGTATTGGTGGTATGGAGTGGGCCTCCATGCTGGATGGAATGGCATTGGATTGGTCTGTAGTGGCCATCTCCTGTGCTGGCGACTGGGAGAGTCGACCCAGCCTACCCGTGGGGCGGTTGGGGCCTCGATCCAAGCAGGGCGTATAAATTCCCCTGCTCAATGTCCACCGGGAGTTGTTGATATGAGTTAGTGGTGGCTCGGGCTATAGTAGTTATTGACGTTGACGGCCCATGGTGGGTTCCCTCTTCCATTTTCACCTAACGCTGGCGTCGGGTTAGAGGAGATGGAGCCAGTGGTGTAGGCGCATAGCTTACCTGCTCCTTGGTGTGGGGAACCGAACGACAGTACTGACATAGCCTGGGTGGAGCCCTCACCGGGAGCCCTTGAAGCGGGACTTCGATTGGGCCAATCCGGTTATCCCCTAACTCTTCAGCTTAGGGAAGGGTGATTTCAAGGAATTCTGGGGATAATCTCCCGAAATTATTGAATGTTTGTGTGGGGAGAATCATCTCCCTATGCAGCCCTTGGGGGTGGCGTTGATGAAGAGGTGCAGCTGCCTCGAGATCCAAGTGGGTCATCTCCCTAGTGGTGGTGATCCCCTCCTCCTCATACCTACATGAATCATTAATTACTCTTCACTGGATAATTTCTGATGGGTAGAGGGGGCGTGGGTGCCCATAAGTCGTAGCAGTCGAAGCCGTCGTGGAAGAGGCAGGACTGCGCGGGGTAGCCGCGTCGATATTGCGCATGCCCATGCACTGGTGGGAAGTTGATCGGGCTCCGGATGCACCAACATGGTTCTTGAAATAGGGAGATGAACTCATTAACACTGCTAGGAAATGAAAACTTTAACCAGTTCCCCCGAGTTGTTCTGTCTTCCATGGCCGACAAGGGGGATCCAGGCTAACAACGTCGCAGAACGGAATGCTCAACATCCTGACTATCCCAACTTCTAGAGAGATTCACGTGAGGCCTGCTATTTGCTTTGGGGAACCTGGTGCCGGATGACTGGTTATGATCACAAGCTAATCCATTGATTCCTCAAATGCTACTACTATCCATATTTAGCAGAAGAACTTCACGTCAGGTTCACCATTTCTATTTTCGACGCTTTCTCTGGGGCGCACACAATAGTCATGTAGAGGACGCGCTATTATTTCCCCGCATTCCTACTTTCCAAAGGCGGGCGACATCCGCTCCATATTCTAGGACGTATTCTCCTTGATTGAAACGGGATGATGGGGTTGTTGGTCCTTCCTTCTGTGGATTCCTCCTCAGAACTCGTCACCTAGTCTGGATATCCCTCATAGATTTATGACATAGTTCATGAAACTCTCCCCGGTGCCAAATCTTCATGGACACCAGTTAATTACACTGCTTCTGTCTGGACATTCTAAGGAGTTTGGTCAGGGCCACAACCTTCGGTTAGGAGTGTAGTCACGTTGGGCACCAATGGCATGTCTTTGACGCTGGGGGATTTGCATGTCTATCTTCCGTCTCTTATTATAGGGCTTCTCGAGGGTGAAAAAGCCCGAGGAATCCCACATCAAACGCAGGGAATTGTACTCCATTGGCATTTATTGGAGGTTTTCCTCATATTATTATGTTTAACACAGGTTATTCCATAAGTTTAACGTCTAGCGGAGACGGATCGGACTAATCGGAACACTGATTATAGTGGATGAGATTGATGAACCCCCTAAAGTGAACACTGATATTGGGGCCATCACATGTGTTTCTTCACGAATGTTGTGGAGGGGAATGAGGAATTAAATGGCATGATTCCACTGAGATGTGGTGTCCCGGGTAAGAATCGGGAAGGATGATGGCTTTGGGCTTGGTCCTATAAAATAATTCCTACATCTCCAAGTGGCATGGAATCAAAGTCCACGTAGTTTGATGAAACGATGGGGAACCTAAGGAGGTGACCCATGAGAATAGATGCATGAATTGGACCCAGAGGAAGTGGAACCTTTGGGTTAGGGCATGAGCTTCTCAAGGCACATAGGCTCGAGGGAAAGGTCAGGATGAGACATGAGTGATGGGATAGAGCCTTGTGGAGGCTTCCTAAGTATCTTCATGGTGGGGAATCAAAGACCATGTAGTTCAAATGGTGAGTATAGTTTAAGGTCATACGGGATGAGTGTGGGGATAACACACTGAGGCGGCCCATGGTGTTTGGTGAACCGATGTGAATGGGATCGGAATGACCAGGTGGTGGGTATGAACATCCTGGAGGCTTCCTATGTACTATGCCATGACAAGGATCAAAGTCCCCATTGTTCTAGATGGATTGGGTCTTACATTCTAAGGCGGCTCAAGGTGGTGGGTCTTGAACCTCGTGGAGGCTTCCTACGTACCATGCCTTGACATTGATCATAGTCCCCATAGTTCGGGATGGATTTGGGATTACACTCTGAGGCGGCCCAAGGTGGTGGGGATTGAACCTCATTGAGGCTTCCTATGTATCATGTCATGATAGAGATCAATGTCCTCGTAGTTCGGGATGTATGGGGGCTTACACTCTGAGGCGGTCCAAGGTGTTTGAGTCGGTGAACCGACGTGAATAGAAACCTATAGTCCAGTTGGGTGTTGGGGCTTACACTCTGAGGTGGCCCAAAGTTGTGGGTTGGGGCTTACACTCTGAGGAGGCCCAAGGTGGAGGGGCTTGAACCTCCTGGAGACTTCCTAAGTACCATGCCTTGACATGGATCAAAGTCCCCATAGTTTGGGATGGATTGTGGCTTACACTATGAGGTGGCCCAAGGTGTTGGGTCTTGAACCTCATGGAGGTTTCTTAAATTCCATGCCCTGACAAGGATCAAAGTCCCTGTAGATAGGGATGGATTGGGGATTACACTCTGAGGCGGCCCAAGGTGTAGTTCATGGTCGGTGCTCACTCTAAGATCACGTGAGTCGTGCTCAGTGTGAGAAACTAGAGGTAGCATAGACCTGATGACCACGTCACGAAAGGTGCGTCTGTGGGAATTGGAGTGGGGAATACGCTCTGAGGTGGAAAAAAGAGGAAACATGGGCTTACGCATGGATAACATCCCAAGAAGTCGGGGCTTACTCCATGATGGAGGCTCGATGGTGACAAAGCCTAGTGCAAGAGGGAAATGGTGACAAAAACCCTTGTCCCCACCTCCCATCTTGGTCCTTGGCACCGAGAAAGTTAGGAGAAGAAGGGATTCTACCTCCTGCAATAAAGTCTAGGGGCTTACACCAAGGTGGCTTCCCTTCCCCTTGGACAAACGCCACTCCAATAAGGAGGATATCGTCCCATGTGAGGGGTGATCCCATCCCCATGGAGACAAGTGGGTATGGAGAATGTCCCAGGCAGGGGGACCAAGCATGCGAGGCACGGGGCCAAGTCCCAGTTTAACGTCATGTGCTGAGGACGATGGTGCATGGAAGTTTAACGTCCTACAGCTCAGACGAGGAGGGTGCGCTCTGCACACCTAGGGATTACATAACAGATACCATCAAATCTTTATTGGTGGGAAGGCATCGACAACGTCGTAGAAAAGGGGTGTCGCAGAGCGAACCATCGAGGGGTCTATGTTAGCATGGCCCTGTGAAGAAGAAATAGATGTCAGCGTGCCTATGAGAAGAAGCATGAGGCAAAGCAACGCAATGGGTGGTGTCATCCAGGGGACTTTGAAGTTTCTTCATACAAGCCTAGAAGGTCCCATGGGAAAACAGAGCATGATTTGAATGCATGGGGCATGAGATACACCCATAAATGGCCTCTATAAGAATATCATTAGGCCCTCGCGCAAGGGGGCGTACGGGTAGCACCAAGATGAGAGGTCCTAGGGGGGATTGCACGCAACCTCTGAGGCTTGCGCGAAATAAGTAGGCATGTGAAAAAAACACCAAGCTGGCGTGAAATTAGTGATGTGTGCATGAAATTAAATCCAAGGTTTGGCATGCAACTGTGAAGGATTGCGCGCAAGGGGCGGAAATACACTCAAGTGGGAGAGGCTGCGCGCAATGACTGGGGTGCGCACAATGGAAGGGGATTGCACGCAATTTGAAGGGGGTGTATACAATGGAAGGGATTTCATGCAATTGGATAGCCTATGTGCGATGAAAGGGATTGCACATAAGGGGCGGACCCCGTAGGGATTGGAATTCAGTCTAAACTGTGGGGGCCTCACATGAGGGCGGACCCCAGGGCGACTTGGCATGAAAAGAACTGTACCTGAGAGCCATCTTTACACGCGCGAAAGGAAAATTTCACGCATGAGCGGAGGTTCAAATTCTTCATCCCCAAAATGGAAGGGAGTCACTTTCTATTTATAAGCACATGGTGGTGCGGATACCAGGTCGGAATGAAATAATTGGGCAACTGAGGAGGTGGTGGGAAATGACCATCGCGCAAAGTAGGGGTGAGAAATTATTTCGCGCCTGCGCCGAGGACCCTTTTTGAAACCTAGAACTTTCCATGCAGGGCATAATTTTTTTTCATGCCTCTGAATTTATTTCAGGAAGACCCTCCAAGCCCCCCGGATGGGGTCCCTAGGTCCGAATAAAACATCGGTTTGTTGTTTTGAAACCTTTTTTAGCACTTGAGCACTTTTCGGCGTCTACAATTGGTAAGGATGAATAATGTATCAAGATGAATGTATTGAATATGTTTTATGAGAAGAAATCATATTTATTTTAATATGACTTCCTTTGGTGGAAAAAATGGTTACTGAGTATAAGTTTCCACTTGTAATGTATGGGCCGAGTTTGTCCTAATTCTCTAAAACTCTAAACTGAAAATTTATTTGATTCTGAATTATATTTCAAAAACACTATAATAAGTAATTTTTAAGGTTGGTTCCTTATACAATTGATTAAGTGGCATATTTTTTTGGTTTCTTTCCTTTCCAAGTTGATTTTTCCTTATCTAGTTATTTGAATCACATATATTTATGGTAATTTATATTCAATATTTTTACACACTTTATTCCATATTTATTGATTATATGGATTGTGTCATTAGTTATAACCTTTGAATATTGACTATTCAAATTGATTCATTATTTTTTATAATTTATTTACCCTTAATGATCATTTCAGATTACCCTAATTATGCTTCCTTTCCCCAAGATTCCTTGATGTATTCCAGGAAATATATAAAATAATGTCATAGATGGAATAGATTTGTTATCCTCAAATTAAAAAAATATTTTGTGATTATTGTATTCATTTACTCAGGTATATATCTAGATTACCATGACTACTAAACTATTTGATCATTTGGGATTTTATTCCTTGTAATCATTACAATGTAATGGTAGTAGAAACTAGCTTATTGCTTATGGGATTGGGTTTCTAATGAAAGGCAGATAGTATTTTAGGGGAATAATTCTTGGAGAAGTTCCTAGAGAACATCAATCAAGGTACGCTAAGGTAGTATAGAGTAGTTGGGTTCATGAGGCTGAAACATGGGATTATGCCAATGAAGGACTATGTTGGACACCTTACACACTTATAGTTCTTTATTCTAGAACTTATAGGGGATGAGACAGCTATAGAGGAGGATTAGTTTCTTCGGATCTTACCTAGATTATTTGTCACTGGTGTGGTAGGCCATGACTATATTGTAGATATTATCCCCAACCACTAATAGAGTTATGATCATGTGGATCGATAGGGCATAAACAAAAGTATTGTAGAAACCCATGATAGGTATGTATTGAATGTGCAACTAGGAAGAATAAGGGTGTGGGAAGTGGATCTTATACAACGTATCAGTCTGGAAGATGGAGTTCTAATTTATGTGATGATAGAGGAGTGGATGAGGCACTTCTATAAAATAGTGCACATATCATTATTGTGGTGCATCACAAGGGATGCAGACTGCATCATAAAAAAGAGTTGTAGAATAGTTACATGCAATTCATCCTATACTGGTGGATAACGAGGTTGGAAAATCGATAGTGTGAGGTACTATTATTGTAGCTTTTATGCTAGATAGTGCATTATTTGGTACTGGTTCATCCTATTATTTATTTCTAAATAATTTGTGAATGGGTTGAGCCAATTGTTAGAGTTTTTGATAGGGATGTTTTTGATAGACACGCCACTTGGAGTATGGTCTGAGACATCTACTTGGGTAAGGGGTGTTATCTCGTTCTTTGGGAGTATCAGTTTCTATGGGATCTTTACATACATGACATAATAGGGTTTTACCTAATGGTGGGTATGAATTGGCTAGTAGCATATCGATCCCACATACATTTTTACTATAGTAGAGTTATATTTATGTCTCCTAAGGGTGGAAAGTACGTTCACGATGGAGAGTGTGATATCAAGGAGGGACGTGTTGGGAATGTTCACCAGCAACTAGGGGAGCTTAAAACCCAGGTTTCTAGTCTGTTTCTAGATAATAGAGGTGTAAATAATGATGTAATTCCACCCATAGTGAAGTGGTTTCAAGATTTATTTTATGAATAATTTTTAGTGATTCCCGATGAGATACATGTGGAATTTAAATTTTAGCTCATGTTGGGGGTTGAGCAAGTTTATATTCCCCCATACAGAATGACACTAATGATGATTCAATAACTCAACACTAAATTCTAGGAGTTGATGGATATGATATTTACCCTTCTAGGTATATCACCTGGGGTTTTTTCAATTTTTTGCAAATAAGGATGACGAAACTCTATGATTAGGTGTTAACTACTAGAAGTTGAACCAGATGAAAGTGAGGACCTAGTATCCTCTTCTTCTTATTGATGATCTATTTGAACAGTTGAGGGTATATTTCATCTTTTCAAATAATTAATTGAGATCATGGTATCATCATTTGAGATTTTGACCTTTTCATATACTAAGGATTTAATTTAGAAGAATGTATGTCCTTTATGATTTCATTGTATTTTCATTTGGGTTGAAAAATAAACCGGCAATGTTTATGGCCTTGATGAACTAAATATTCTATCCATACCTAGATCACATTGTGGTAGTGTTTGTGGGTTACATCTTGGTGTACTCCAAGACTCATGAAGATCATTTCTAACATCTTACCATCTTCCTGAGTACACAGAGAGAGTATCATCTATATGATAATCTATCAATGTTTCAATTATGGATTAATCAAGTGCACTTCTTGGGTCACATCATCTCTCAAGAAGGTGTTTCGGTAGACCTAGAGAAGGTTCAAGGAGTTCATTCTTCGGATAATCCCAATAATTTTTTCAATATCCGTATCTTTTTGGGGTTAGAAGGATATTATAGGAAGTTCATCTAGTACATTTCCCATTATGCAATGCCACTTTTGGTCTTAACCAAGAAGTGGGTAAGGTTTGAATGGTCTGAATTATGAGATAATTACTCCCAATATTTGGAGAATAAGTTGACATCAACACCAATATTAATCCTACAAAATCTAAGTGAGTAGTACAAATTATTTCATGACTCTTTTGGGATTGGACATGGATTTGTTTTGTTGAAAGGGGATTGAGTTTTGGAATAAAGGTCTCAATAGTTGAGGAAACATGAACAAAATTTCCCTATGCATGACCATGAGTTGGATGTAGTGATTTATGATTTAATGTGTTAGTTGAATTATCTATTGGGTGAGAAGTTTATTTTTTATGAATATCACAAGATCTTAAAGGATATAATCTCACAAAAAAATTGAATCACCAGTAGTTGATATGGGTTGAGTGTATCTAGTCAATGAATTATTACTTAGCATATGCATACAAGAAAATAAACACTTTTTCTAATGCTTTAAATAGGAAAACTGAAACTCAGGTAGGTTAGGATTCTAGTGTTGAGTAAAATATGATGATTTTACTAGCTGAGATGTATATTGTGGCTCAAGAGATTGAGGATCATATGACTCTTGTATCAATTTTAGGGGAGTCTGCACATTTTGTGTTAGATCTGTGATAGAAAATATGAGGATTTGTAATTCTTGACAATGGGGGAAAGCCTTCAATGTGGGGAGTCACTATTGGATTGGATCATAGATGAGGATGAGATCATCAATGTTTGTAATTAGTTTGTTGAACCTACAAGCATGTGGGAATAGATAATGAAATAATTTCATACCCTGTAGTAGTTATTGTATCTATGTGTGACTAAAATTTATCCTGGCCATTGAAGATAATTTTGGGGTCAGGCATGAAAAAGATGATAGTAGGGTTCATAACATGATTTCTACACCTACCAACAGGTGAAGGTTAGGAATCAATTACCTAGTGTTTTGTTACCATTTTTTCCATTCTGGAATGGAAGTGGAACAACATTACCATGGACATTATGGTTAGTCTCCTAAGGATGACTCAAAACAATTATAGTATTTTGTTTATTCCTAACAATTTGATAAAGGCAGCACATTTATTACTAGTATGGGAGACTTTATTATTGAACAATATGGGTTATTTGTATGTATGAGAGATAGATAATTTTCATAGTGTTCTATGTGTAGGACCCCGAGACACCCTGAGAGGGGAGGGTGAATGAAGGTGTCAAATTTTTCTTTTAAACTGACGGATATTGTTCCCACGTTGGTAGAAACTAGTTTAACCTGTATGATGGATACGATAATAAATAAAACATTCACATGCAAAGAGATGACACATCACTTTTTACTTGGTTCACCACTAATGGATACATATAAGGAGCATACACCGACATGTTTTCGGTCATGAAAAATTACACTATTCTTCACTAGTTGTGGATTACAATGATATGGGAGTAGTCACACGGTCCCAGGCTCACTACCTTTAAAAAAGTTCAGGGATAGCTCACTGCGTCCCTCGGGTCACTCCCGTTGACCCCCCTGGCTCACTGCCCTTGGTGAAGTCCTACTCAGTGTATAGACGCGAAGGTCTCTCATCATCTCTAATGAATACATTCTCTATTGTATGTAGATTCTCTATTGAAGTCCAACTTCCTCCCGAAGACAAATCTCAATTTTTACCAACGGTATTAGGCATACTTTCAGCTTTTTTGCAGCCCTATAATGACAGGCGTACTTAAACAACAACTGGAACGCTTCTCCAAGACCGGCCCACAAGTTTCAAGACAGTTCACAAGTTTTGGCATGCAAGTCCAAACCGGCGTGCATGTTCACCTCAACCACTTGCATGACACTCTCTTCTTCAACTTAAAACATGAGAAACTCACATCCTTTTATACCCAAACCAATTTTGGTGTGCAACTAACAACTGGCGCACAATTCAAAATTTGGCACACAAGTATCACCAAACCACTTGCACGACACGGCCTTCATCAACTCAAGAATTGGGAGACCTCCTTCCTTTCTCACCCAAATTACTTTGGGCGCACAACAAACAACTGGTGCGCAACTTATACTTGCACGACTACACACCACTTGAGCGACCACCACACATGCGTGATGGGAGCTCTTATTTTCTCTAACTATTGGGCTCGTGCCAAATGAGGAGGGGTGGTCCTCTATTTATAGGGAAACTAAACACCCTGCGCGGTGGTGCGCAAGACTCTTCTCGGCATGCAAGTCCCAGTGCACAACCCCAATAGCCCTAGCCTCTGTCGCGCTACTCACTTGTACGACCAAACCAATACTTACATGACCCTTTTTCCTTTTCCATATTTTGATGTTATGATCTTGAAAAACATATGGCGCATAACTTTCCAATCCTCCTACGCACCGGCATGCAAGTCCTTTCTCGGCACTCAAGTCACCTACATGACACATATCTGACGTGCAAGTCCCATTCCGAAAAAACATTGTTTCCCCTTCTGTCAATTTTGAGGTCCAGAAATTTGGAAAACACTAGAAAACGCAACCACCTTCAATATATGCTTCGGCCATAACATTCATGATGAATTTATATGATTTGGATTCTTTAAAAAAAATATTCTTCTTTCATCACAAAATCCACTATCGTGATATATATCCTTTCATAGATTAGATTTAGCATCATCATATTTTGAGACATTTTGAAGTGCATGGCCATCTCAGAGTACCAATCCCTTCCAAAATGTCTTCTTATTCAACCATCATTCTCTACTTCATTAAAATCATACGATTATATTCTTTGAGAAGTCTCTTGCATGGTTCTCATGAAATCATGAATAATTGCATGGTCTTTATAAAATCCCCATTTTTCATTAATCATCCTCAGATGGATTATACCTCACCATTCTTCACTGCTGTAAACAATGTGTCACCTTCGACACATGTTCCATGAACTTATGATTAGTGCAAAAATCGTCTGAATTTCCATTCCTCCATTTCAGTTGAGTACTTCTTGATCTCCTTGATTTTGATCTTCATTGACAACTATTGACATCAAATACAACCTTATATGCAAAGTGGTCCCAACACTATGGACTATAGTTTCAAACTGTTACTCAAGCTTTACTTCACTCTTTCTTGTAAGGATTATAAAATGTTCTTGGAACATAGGTACTTTGGAATATGGCACTCCTCTAACAAATAGATGGGAAGTTGAAATTTACTATTCAAGTGCTTGAGTATATTCTTAAACCATGTGTCATGGGCTTTGGTGGATCTTGGGAGATTCACCTGGATTTAGTGGAGTTTTCATATAGAAATAGTTACCATGAAACTATAGAGATGAAACCATATGAGGATCTTTATGATAGGTTGTGCAGATCACCTCTATACTAGATAGATTCAGGTGAGTGAGTGTTATTGGGACTGAGTCTTCTATGGGAGACATTAGAATAGGTATAGCTAATTTGAATGCATATGGGTACAACTGAAAGTAGAAAAAAAAATTTGTCAATAGACATCGATGATCTCTAGAGTTTATAGAGGGTGATCATGTATTCCTTCAGGAGTTTCCGAGGTTTGGTCACCACAGGATATAGAGACAGATCAAGTTGGTACCCAGGTGTGTTGCCCGATTGAGGTTGTGGAGAGAATCCGACTGGTTGTATACAAATTTCCTCTTCTATAGAGATACAATATTATACACAATGATTTCCATGTGTAAAAAGTTTGGCAGTATCACCCTGACCCATCTCACTTGATTGATGTGGATGATGTTTAACTTGAGACAAGTGTGTCCTTTTAAGAGAATCTAAAAATTATGTTGGATCACAATGAGAATTGTTTTTAGGGAAAATTTGTGAAAATAGTTCTTGAATTGTGGCATCATGTTTGTGTTTTGGAAGAAACATTTGTGAGAGAAGTAGATTTTAGGACTTAGTGGCCCGATCTTTTTTATTCGGAATATTAGAGATTCTTGTGAGTATAGCTCAAGGATGAGTTATTATAAGGTTGGTATATTGTAATATCTTGACATTTTGTGGAAATTTATCAAGTTGAATTTAGGTATTATTTTTTCTTTTGTTGAGCATAGTTTGTTTGGGTTTTACAAAGGGGCGTGTTTGGGTGAAAATTGTAAATTTTGTAAGTAAGTGGGAAAGTGCAAGGTTGGTGCATGGTTTCAGAAAACCCTGCACCCTATCCCAGCAAACCATTTGATCGTAGTCAGTGTTGATTCACATGGATGGTGCACAGTTTTTCAAACCATGTACCCTAAAAGTAAAAACCATTCACCCCCCCCCCCCTATAAGAGGCTTACGATTAAGCCGTACGGTCTGGAAAATCATGCTCCCCTTCTTAGAAAATACCATATGGGATTTAATTAACAAAAAATAGTTTTAAAAATAAAACAAGCTCCATCATAACCCAAAATCAGACCAAGTTATTTTACCTTGTTTTTTAGGATCCTAGATGGAATTTATTCCCTCCTGACCTCCGTTCATGGTGAATCTAAAAGAGGATTAAAGATCTACACCTCTATGGCTATATAGTCTTTTCTCAATTGATTTTATCTCCCCTGATACTCATCTACTCTAATAAAAGATGTATTATAACATGTTTTTGGTTATAGATCTAGATCATGGTTTGTTAGATCTTCATTCATTTTAATCATGGATCTTAGATTTGAATTAAGACCATGTTCTTCATTATGGGTTTGACTTATCCATTTCAAATTGGAAATTTTCTTTTGGATATCATTTTCAATGAATTTGGGAAGGTGGTTTATAATAAAAATTCCAAAGTTTTGATTTCAATTATGTGTATTTAATTTTATAATTTCAATTAGATTATTAAAAATAGAGTTTCTTATACTGATTAAATTAGTTCGGTGAAGTAATTAATTGAGGGATTTTAAATTGAATAATTAATTTTTGAATTAATTATGTGGTATTTATATTGTTAATTGAATAATTAATTGTTTAATTTATTTTGGAATATATGTATTTTGGATTGATTAATTAATTTTGGATTTAAATAAAAAATAATTTTCAATTTATGTCATTAATTAAATTAGATTAATTAATTTTTTAATTAATTAATGGAGGTCTTCATGATTATACAATAATTGATGTCATTAATTAATTATCGGATTAATTAATGGGGTTTCTATGATTTATTAAATAATGAATTAATTAATTTGATTATGTGGATTTGAAATTGTTGAGTTGTATTTTTTTAATTGGTGAATAATATAATGGTGTTATTGTGATATATGTAATATTGTAATATTTTGATATATTTGATATTGAAATATTGTTATATATTTGAAATGAGATAGTGAATGGTAACAATGGAATTCATAAGTGAAATGAGACAATGGATGGTAATAGTGTCATTTAGATATGAATGGAGATAATTAATTCTATTATTGGAATTCATATCTGAATTGAGATGATGAATCATAACAATGGAATTAACATATAAATTTTGTTAAAGAATGGTAAAATATGAATTATGATATATGACTTGAGATGATAAATGGTAAAAATTGAATTTAAATGTATGATATCCTTTGGGTATATTTCATACTGTGGCAAGGGTCAAAGCAGGTTTTGAGGTTTTGGTGTCCTCAGAAACCCTAGGGGTTTATGTGGTCAAAAAAGAATCATTAATAATGTGATAATTATTTATTTATTCATTTTAATTATTTATTTATAAAACTACATGAAATGTTTTTTACTAGATATTATTTTTGATGTCCATGGTGGTGGCCTACTGAGTTGTAATCTCACCATACATAGGCTGCCTAATTGGTACATGAATATATTTCAAGGTCGTAGGGAAGGATAAGGGGAATAACCTTTATTATACGGTTGAGTCCTGATGGAGCATGGATGAGGGAACCAGATTTGGTGTTAGGAATCACTTGGGAGTTGTCATTTTGTTTTTTGTTTTTTTATTACATATTGACTCTTTCAACATACATGGAATGACATATCTATTGTTTAGTTTTTATATTTTATGGTTATGGTTATATCTTTTGGCTATATTTTATTTATTTTTGTCGATGTATTACTCTAATAAAGAGGCTATAGTCTCCTTGTGATTGATATTAAACCCTCACTAATAGTTGGTAGCCTCTGGAATATGGGGAGGGGCGCCTAAGGTTATGTGGCGAACTGGCTCGGGGCACCAGCATGTGTCACCCAGGTTGGGATGTTACACCAACATCCAAAAGTTACCTCGACCATCCAATGATTGGTTTTATTACTCACATTTACATACTGACATGGGGTTGTACCTAAGAACTCTATACTCCTTCCATGACCACACATAATGATTATATATGTCCACCCCACACATATTCGAGCAGTAATGTGAAACATCAATTGTCACCCATTGCCAAATCATTAAAAAAATAACACCTAGTATCCTAGAAAATTCATCCCTAATGAGGGTCACACCATCCAATGGCCATTGGTGTGATCCCCACCATATAAATTCCCTTATTCCACTCCTCGAGCACAACCACAACAAGTTCTATCCTCATGTATTTCTGATAATTGTTTTCATGGAATACACTTGGTCTGACCGTTCTTTGAAAAAATGTCTATATCTTTTGTCACCCCTCACCATAGAGTGTTATTTTTCATTTAATAAATTGTGTTGAGAAATTAATCCATCAATCTTATGTTAGTACATCGGTCCTCTAATCTCATATGGTCGCTCAACAATTTAGGACATTGAAAATTCCTTTCTTAACTAGTGTGTGCAACCAAAATATTATCTAAACACAATGAGTGTATGTTGTAATATTACCTGACCACATATCCCAAATCATGCTCACATGAGTAACTCTTTATTAAATCCCATATCACACTAATATATAACTAATTATTACCCTTACTATGTAGATGAAATCCTATACAGAATCAATAAAGTCTATCACTCTCAGTGATCCCATGCATAAATAGAGTCCTCAAAATCCTACCATAATACCAAAAGGACATGCACTCTGAGTGATTTTCCTCTAGAAACTCAAGGAATACTCTAGACAATACCTTTTACCTGGTAACACATCCTACAAACTAATCTCATAATATAATCATCCACCTATATTTCCCATCACTCAAGACATTCACAATTTTGGTCTAGCCTATCTTTAGAGTTACCCTCAAATATTAAAAGGGATATTCTATCACACCTAATTTAAATACTATATCTTACATAAACCATGGATCATAAAAATATCCTTTCAATTTCCATATAAAATTTCACATGGAACTCACATGCTAAAATACCCACTCTAGGGTTATCATACACATATAAATATATGGAATCTCATGCCAAATCTTCCGCCTACTAGGACATTAATCCCCATTGGGAATCTACATACAAGACCACTCACTTAAGGACCACAATCTCATCTCATAACACATATATTTAATGAAATAGTACTATTATGATATGTGTTTCATAATCATAGTCATATGATTCAGTTAAATAGAATTCCAGCAAGGATCTCTATATGAAAACACGATATATGTTGTTGTTGAAACATTAAATAACCAAATCCATCTTCTTTTAGGAGCTAGTATTAAAACCACCCATGGTGGGTATATTAATAAGGCATATAATCCCAATACATACCTTCTAATGTTCCAATATGTCCACTACATCAAGGGAATGTATAGTCATCATTAAATAAAATTCCTCCAAATAATCGACATGACTTTTCCTCAACAGTAAATATAATGTCATTCAACTGATCATAATACCACCAAGAAGTTATATGGTAAAACACTATATAATTTTTTATTGAAAATTTTAAATAGACGTACCCACATAATTAGTGGTAAAAATCAACCAAAACATAGGTATATCAAGTGAATCCAATATACGAGAAATGATGCAAGTACATAGTCCTATTTCTAATTGGACAAGAACCAAAAACTAATAAATCATAAATAAAAAAAACACAATTGTTTCATGATATGTGATAACATACATATGTAAAACCAAAAACCAAGACAAAAAAATTATGTATCCCTAGTAACATAGACATTTAATCAGAAAAAGTTTCCTTTGATGCACCAGTATGAGTTTTATCACAAGAACTGAGATATCCTTAATCCATATATACCATATCACAAATAGTAGTAAAAATGAATTGGATTCTTTAATGTCACATTGTAGAACCCCATCCCCAGACCACTGATTGGTGTCTCAGCTAGTGAGCTACTGGGATCTCAGGCATTCCATGCCGTATACTAGAGTCTACCAACAAGCAGTGGGTGTCTAGGGTGACATTGTGGTTAGATTTACACCCATATCAAAGTTCCCCAAAACAAAAAATAAACCTAAAAACATATTCCATAAATAGTGATTAATGTATATATAAGTAGTATATCACAAAAAAATGTATAAAAAATATCATTTAGAAGGACACAGTCAAATGAAATCAAAGACATGAAATAACATATTAAATTACATCCCATTAAGTACATCACATATACAAAAAAATAAAAGAAAAAACTAAAAGGAACTATAGAATCCCTAATCCACGCGTAATCTATATCCTAACTTCATCTAATATATCTTTACAAGAATTCCAATCTCATACCTCTACACTAGTTCACAGTGTGATTCTTGATATCTTCTCTGGTATCCAAATTCCCTGGACACCCTATCAAGGTGTCAGTATAACTTATTAGAGAACCACTAATTCAGCCTCATATATAACCAATAAATACAGTCTAAGTTCATGTGGTGTTTTCATATGAATAATTAATATATTTATAGAGAATAAATAAATGATCAATACGAATCCTTGGGTTCTAATTTCACACCCATGATTGACTATATAAACATTAGCTAGTGTCAAAGTGTCTTTGATCATGTCACACAATTGTTTCAATGAAAACCGATAATAGTGTCATTATAGTATAAGGTGAAAGAACTAACTCATGGGGGTTAAAGTAGAAAATATAATTGTATCAGGCCCATGGTCAATTCCAAGGAGTAATTCCTAGGCAATACAATGTCATGATTACATTGGATTTTAAATAATTGGTCCACGCACAGACCGTAAGGTTGAATCATAGTATATAGGGAATTATATATAGACACAGAGGCTGAATCCTAGTTTATTTTCCAGGGAATTATAAATCAATTGGAATAACAGTTATGTCCAAAGAATATTTCCTGAGGAATTATTATTGTATTAAACCCTACATATGAATCCAAGGTGATAAGCCCTAAGAATTCAATTTAGAAAAAAATGTTGAATCATATGTAATCACCATATCATTCCACAAAAAGTATTGATGTAATTTCACTCATCCCATAATATATCATCATAATAACAACTCAAAGCGGTTTTTCATCCACTCGAACTCATCTCATATATCAGAGGTCATTCTATCAAGCATGAAACCAACCATTCTCACTAATTATATATTAGACTCACACAAAAAATTATAGTTCTATGTTGATACCAACAATAGTTTATACACATATCCACTCTTACCCTATATAGGGTTAACATATCATCAGGGAACCCTCTAGGGTTCCCCTAGGCCTCATCATAACATGGGCACACTGCATGGGCTCTTCAATATCTATCTCATATCTATGGTAAACACCAATAACTCAAAGAGCATAGAAACCCTCAATACAATATTGACCACATAATAGCCGAAATTTCCTCATAGGATAAGATACACTACCATAGATCTCAATAAATAGTATAACACACACCTTATTTTACAAGTCATCACAAGTCAACCATCTCACCCAACCTATCCTGGTATGCCTAGGGAAAACCCAGATAGGTGATACCATCTCAAGGAGGAGGAATACTCACCCCAAGCTCACATCAACTAGAAAAATGATATAATGGTATCTAAGGTTACCACAAGGCCAATCCCTAAGGCATCCATCTCAATTAGCACTCACCTCTACTTGGAGGTCTCTAAACTCACCAAACACCATGGAAAATACATCTCATTCACTTCAATTAATATCATTTGTACCATTTTTGGATCTAAGGATCACAAGGAATATATTCATAATAATATCCACAACCATCAATACCTGAGGTATTAATCTAGAAAACATGATCCTTTATGGTCTTGATACTTCATTCATTCCATTCATGGAAATTTAATTTTAGGTAAAATAAATTATTCAAATGAATGTTTGGTCACCTAAAAGTGATGATAATTAAAATCAAAGGAATATATAGAAATTAATTTACTTATAAAAAATAATTAATGAGGATAAGCTACCTCATTAAGCAAGTTAGCGCCCCATTAAATAGATCAACAATCCTCACTGAGTCTCATCCAACTTCATATCATCACACATGATCTTGTCTCAATCCACATGATACAAATAATTATATGTGAAAAATTATAATTAATTACTCAATTCATGGTAAAAAATTATAATAAAATTAAAAATTAATCCATTATTCATAATATTATTACAATTTACTTAGAGACCTCATTATAATAAAACGGAAATCAACCACCCATGGATGGTCCATAGAGAACTTATAGAAGAATCCTAGTAAAATCCATAACAAATGGAACCAAATGAATCTTTAATTTAATTTAATTTAGGTAAAATGCCTAAATAAATTCACAGAGTGATATAAATTAAATGGAACATTCAATGGTTAATTTCACTCATCCTATTAGGAATACCTCAACCCATGCCAAGAAAAATTCATATCACCTCACATAATTTCCACCATTATCTGGTGGAAATCATCACCAAATCCTAACCGGTACACACTAATATCAATAAATATGAAGGGGGATATAATAAAAGAAAATATAGGAATGACTCACATCAAATTTTCAAAGAAAATCATCCAACATTTCCCCCACAAAAAATGTAATTGAATGAGGAAAGAGGGAAATACAAATATCCCTCCATTATTGGTCGATCAGAGTGAGGTGATAGAAGGGGGAAGCCTCTAAAAAATGAATAAGGTAAAAAGGGAAAGCATAGAAAAATTAAACGAATGGGTGTGGCACCATGATAAGAAAAAATCAATGATGAACCTATAGGTAATCCCTAAGGTTCCTTGATACACCAAAAACCACTAGGAATAAGTCCCCTCCATGATCATTGTTTCACATAGAGGTCTCCTCACTCAAACCATGGCATGCATCATGGTATGGTGACACTATAATCCATTAAAGTTCCAAAACATGTTATGAAATAGTGTGGACCTAGGAGTTTTACATCACATTATCCCCTAAGATTATAGACATCCATGCCAACCAAAATATATTGTCTTCCAAGAATTATGAGATCTCTATTTCCCATAGCAATAAAAAATAAACCATTATTGCTCTAAGCTATCCAAAATTCATAACAATATACTATGGGGACTCACCCTAGTTATTTTTTAGGGAAAGATAATTTTTTCCTACCTGTTTCCCCTTTTGTGTCCCCCTATACACCATGGCACATCCAATTATCCTCACCCTTAGGCCTTGGTATTTAGTTCTCCACCACAGATTCCACCATGAAATGGCCCACCATGTGGCTGTTCACCTATAGCTAAATTTCATTATAATTTTTCCCAATATTTTTGTAATGTCTCCCTTATCACCCAAACCCCCTTATTGATCTACAAAAATGTGTAGAACCTTCAATTGTAGATATTATAAATATTTTAAATCATAATTTAAATATTTATTCTCTAAATAACCTTCTTATCAAATAATAAGAATCAAAATTCCCTTATAATTTCTTAACTTTTACGGATTCTTGTCTTTACAACTCTAAGATAATCCCAAGATTGGTGAGTGTCACCATGAAACATTATTATGTATATAACATATGTAAAATGTTATATATTAAGGCTATATCTTGTTCTTTTACTACATATATCATATATTAGTTAAAATCACAAAAATATAATTATTAGAGAAATTTTAATCTATTTAATAATCATTTTATAGTTAAAATATTATTATATGTATTGATTTGTACATTATAAGGGGTAGTAACATTTGTGTGTTTATATAAATCCCCATCAATATAGTCAATAATTGTGAATTATAAATTGGTTTTGGTTTGGTTATATAAGTAGGATCAATCCTAGAAAATGGGGGGGGGGGGGGTGGAAATCATCAAATCTGAAATCTTTAATATCTCAATTACCTTTATCATTTAACGAAAGGATATAGAAAATGTTTATGGATGAGATGTATTACGTGATCATCAAGTGATTCCAATAATTCATTTAATGATTACATGAATTGGTTTAATTTTTCAAGATGATAAGATATTAGTATTTTACCACTACTTGTTGCCATCAAAAATAGAAAAGGAAAATCTAATGATTCTTAGACAAGATGGTAGAATATACGAAAAAGATATTTTATGTTCATATTTTAAATAAAATAATTAGTATTTTTCACTATTTTTCAATGATAAACCCCAGGTATTTTATTTTTTAATTAAAATAATGGGTAATTTGAATTTTATAATGAAAAATAGTAAAATTTTGAAAAATGCTTAATTCTGGGTTTTGGACAGATTTTGAATACAAGGGTATTTTTTTCATTTCATAAAAAATATAATTCCAAATTTAGTGATTATTTTTTTAGAATAATTATTCTATTTCTACTTACTTTCTCTTCAGGTATTAGATATGATTCGAAAATATAGTTGCTCAAAAAATTAATTGAATTTGGAATCTTTTCTAGGTGGACAGTATGGACCCCACCACCATAACAGATGCACAACTTGGTCTCAACACCTCCAATTTAGGTGATTCTACATGTATATGGAAGAGGACTCATAGGTTCTTCCATCCATTAACTTCCATTTATGTTTTCATCCATTAAGGTGGATATTTATTGTTATACATTTGGAGGAAGCTTCCTGAAAATTTCATCCAGAAAACGTCTTACTCAACGAAAATTCCATAACTCCAACATATGACGGCTATATTAGCAGATATGTTTAGGTGATACATACAATAAATTTATTAACATATTTTATGAAGGAGGAAATGTGAAAAGAAGTCATTTATGGGGGCTAAAATGCGTCAACTTTAGAAGAATAATTTTTCCTATAAAAGGAGAGGAGTTCTTAACACTCAAAGAATTACATTACATTCCATTTCATCTAGTGGAAAGAATACAAGTGGAGGAAAAATTCCTCCTCCTTGTTCTCCATTAACAAATCTTTCCTCCATGTTTATTTTTTATTTGAATTCGATGACCCCACCTTGCATAGAGGGGTTGAATCTATTATGATTGGACTAATATTAATTACTCATGCAATTCCAAATCTGTATTTATTTTCCCAAAATAATTAAATTAATCTATATTAATTTCTACACATTATTAACAATCACCAAATAAATCCCTTAGTTGATTATATTTATAGATTTAACAATCGATGAAAAAACTGAATATATCAAGTAAGGGTAGAATAATATTTAAATCAAAGCAATTTAATATTTAGGAATAAATAAAAATATAATCATATTTTATTTATATTACCAAATAAATTAAATTGAAAAACATTAATTTCAAAGAAAATAATTACTTTTAACAAAACTTTAAAAACTCAAACATCACAATAGGGGATCCCCCTTCCTTTCAGCCAATCACTAGGTATTCTACCCCTCCATCCATGTTGGGTTATCGAATTCAAATAAAAAATAAACATGGAAGAAATAATTATGAATGAAGAACAAGGAGGAGGAAGTTATCCTCCTCTTGGATGCTTTCCACTTGATTGAATGGGATGTAAAGGAATTATTTGAGAGGCAAGAGTCCATTTCCTTTAACATGTAGAGTTCTCCTTCTAAAGTTGACACGTTTTAACCCCCCTAAATGAATTTTTTCGAATTTTATCCTTCATAAAAGATGTTTATACCTGCCTTGTATATCTCACCTAAAAGTATCATCGAATTTGGCCATTAGATGTTGGGGTTATGGAGTTTTCATTAAATAAGACTTTTTCATGATGAAAATTTCAAGAAGATTCATTCAAATCTATAACAAAAGATAGCCACCTTAATGGAAGAAAACATCCATGTAATATAATTATTGAATGACAATACGAGTCATATTCCATATCCAGGTGGAATAACGTAAATTGGAGGTGTGGAGACCGAGTTCTGCATCTGTTATGGTGGTGGGGTTCACGTTGTCCACCCCGAAATGATTCCCAATTCAATGAATTTTTCGGGCTACTAGATGTTCAAATCAGATCTTGGTCCTAAATATAATGATGTATGAAATAAAATCAGTATTATAACAAAAAAAATAGTCACTAAATTTGGAATTGTATTTTTTAATAAATTACAAATATTCCTCTGTGGTCAAAATCTGTTCAAAACCCAGAATTATGCATTTTTTACAATTTTTCTCATTTTCTTTATAAAATTCAAATTACAAATTATTTTATTAAATAATTTAAATACATGGGGTTTACCACTTAAAAACATTATAAAATACTCATTATTTGATTAAAAATATTCACATAATTTTTCTCTATCAATAACATCAATGTAGGAGCCATATTTTTATGATTCTTCATAATTGTACCAATTTTTAAGACAAATACTGATGGTATATAAGCATGATGTACAATAGAAAGTAGTTTTAAAAAACATCCATGGATCTCCATGTATAAATACTGATATATAATGTGGAGTAAAAAATTTTGTTGAGGTTTAGAGAATGATTGATGTGTTTTGAGAAGGCTGGAGTTGAGATGAGATAGCCTCAATTCCAGTTTAGTAATATCTATAATGAATAAGTTGGTGCTGAATTTTCACAAAGGACTTCTAAAAAATGTGTCTTTTTCTATAGGGTATGTTTGAATGAGGACTAGTGTATGTGTAATTTATGATCTATGTACATGTGATTACGTACCAACATATTTGTTGTCTCAAAAGAATCATAAACATTCTTCAGAAGATGTTTACTGTGTTTTTATTTATACTAGATGTGAATCTCATAAAGCGATGCATAAGTGTCATAATGTTGGGGTTATGTGTTATCGAGCTAGGTGCATATTTGAATCAACATATTTTTAGGTACAACTAAATTTATTTTTAGTTTTGGGAAAATTATCCAGAGATACATAAAAGTAAACTCGAACTATGAAAAGGTGTCTCAAAAAGTATAATAGGGATATAAGGGTTATTTTAAATTTCATAAAGTTGATCCATGGTTTATATACCCTACATAAAGGTTATCTGAACCTATGTAAGTCTAACAACTACAAAACAAATATTTTTATAATTTTATTTAGATTTTATAGAACTTATTTTTAAGGAAGAGTAGAATAATTTAGATAATTTAATAGCTCTATTTTTCATGTATTAAACATCATGGTCAGACATATATCTAGATTCAATTAAGGATGAAGGATGATCCAGTTGAAGTAAATGTAGGTATGTCTAAAATGAGAACCATGTTGAATGAATAGATCCCAAACCAAAGGTAGATGTGAAATGAAAATATCATCACACCTTAGTGTATTAATAGTGTACGTTTTGGTGATTATCGTGAGATTGTAATTTTTAGGAGAAATGGTGGTTGTTTCACACAGTAAAAGGCATCACCACATCACAACACTTAAATCCATTCCTGTGTTGATATTTTTTTGAACGTATAGAAATTCCATGGATTTTTTGATTCATTTTAAGATCATGTGTGAGGATACTAACTGATATTTAAATATAAAAAAATCATGTAAATTATAATGATTCTTTATCCATGATTTAAGATGAGAACATATGACATTTTTACCATTTAAAAGTAGTTTAAAGACCAAGGGTATGGAATTGACTCAATATATAAGGTTATGGGTCATCAATTTGATTTATAGTATCCCCATAATCCAACACCTATTAAGGGATTGTAACTCCCCGACCCTAGTTACCCAGAGTCGGTGTATTATTTTAAAACATTGGCACGATCACAAGGAAATCATGTCTTGAAAGAATGATTAGTTTTGTATTATTCGAAACAAGATTCATACATAAGTTCAACTTTACAGCTTTAAGAGAAATACAACATGAATTTATTCCATTATAAACATCCAAGCCTCCTAGATTAAGCATTAAATTCACTCATAACTAACTTCTTCATATCCTGGGAAAATAAAACATAAGAAAGGGGTGAGGTCAAATTCTTAGTAAGGGTAAGCAATACAGTGGAAGATAACATAAATATTAATCATCGGGAATAACTGAAACCACATGCCTTTACCAATAATAAACATGAAAACATTTATGGCAGTAATATGAGCTGAGTGAATAATACCTTTATAAAACATAATCATGGGTATTCTACTAGTCGAATGACCACATAAACCATTAATATTATTTTCATTATGAGGGAATGTATAATGTAGGACATTCTGAAACATTTTTCCAAGGCCTCGGCCAAGACGTCTAAAAACAATTAAGGCCTCGGCCAAAAACATATATCAAATCGACAAAGGCCTCGGCCAATTCCATTTCTTGTTGTCTCGTGAGACCTACCAATGCATCCAGGAGCTATAGCGGGCTCCACCCATCACTTACTATGTCCAATACATTCTTCATATGAAAAGGTTGAAATATAACATAAACATTCGTATCAAATATAGCATACGAAATGTCAATACTTTAACCATAAACCATGAATGTTATAAAAATAGTACATCCATAGTCAAACATGTCACAAAACCTTCAATACAATATGGATGTTTTGTATCATAATAAATCAACTTCAAATAAACATGAAATCCATCAATGGATGTTTACATAGATGAAATCAAAAACCTTTTTTAGATAAATATATCTTTCTATTTTGAAATCATTTAAGAGCCACATAATTATAAAGGAAAAAATTATTTTGGAAATATTCTTAGAATCTTGTATTTGAATCTTTGAAGATGTTATAATAGTGGAAAATAGCTTCACCTGCCATATAAGTTAAAAAAACATTCTTACCTTAAATTTGTCGAAAAGATAAAAAATTACCTTGTTTGGAAAATGACGGAAAGATTATTTTGAAAACCTATAAGGGAATATAAGGGTATAAAAAACATTAACCCGTTGTCTAGTAAATAGTAAAAATGTTTTGAAATACATTTTTTAGAAGCATGGATGTGGATGATAAAGAGGTCCTAGTAGATACTTATGTAAAAACAGCCTCGGATAATAAAGAGATTGTAGAATTAACCCTTACCTCATATTTTTACTTGGTAAAGGGTAGGTTAACCTCCTGTATAATTGTGAAATAATTGTTATTAAATTATACAAGAATCATATACATTAATATGATATCATATATGATCTTTTAACATTCCTTTGTTAATAATATCTTAGTATTATCGTCCTTCCGGATGTTAACTGATTCGTTTTATTTTATATGCTTTGTTATATAAGTAATGTTTATTATGAATAAGATGTATCATATTCATATTCGGAATGATATATATTCTTTAAACATTATTTTTTATCATCTAATGACAATTATTCTTGAATGGATACGATGGGGAATGAATCTCATCGCATTCATGGAGACGGTAATCCGTATGTACGTACGAGCGACAATATCATTATTTTGATAGTGAAATAATATATAATTAGATGGTATATCATATATACAGAATCATTATCATGTTATATGTATTATTTACATCAATTATACATCATTATTATACCCATCCAAATAATAATCTATTGAATAAAAACTACACCACGATGTGGAGACGGTAAGTCGTACGTACGCACCTATGGTGACATGTCATTCAAAGGATGGATAGAATAATGAATAAGGTTGAACCATTTTTATAATAGAATCATAGTATATAAAATATATTGGAGTTATTATTTTATAATGGAAATAACAAAGAAAGTGGAAGTGGAAGGAAAAAGGAACTTGAAAGAGGTGATGATATATTTACCTCTTCTTCGTGGTATTCCTTTTGATTTGATCAAAATAGCTCCTTAGGATAGCTTTTTGACTAACGGAAGGCCTTTAGGATGAATGGAGGAAAGTTTAAAGGGTATTTGGGCAGGGGTTGGCTGAGACAAAATGGCATTGAACTTGTTAATTGGAGAGAAGGGGGAGTTCCCTTTTATAAGAGGGGTGAGGGGAACCTTAGGAAAAGCTAGAAATATTATTTCATAATAAAATCATATTCAGTTTATAATGGCTCCAAAATAAATTATTTGAAGTCTATGGTTGGTATGGGTAAAAAACCATTCAACCAATCAGTTTTAGACAGGTTTGGGTCACTATATTAACCTTATCTTTTATATTTAACTCTTAGTTAAATAGTTTGACATTTACCATGTATCTTTGTATTTTTATATAACATGGTTAATAAACATACTATATAATTCCAAGAGATCCCCAAGTGGTTCATTAATGATACAAATATCATTACATAAGTCTTTTTTCTAAACCTTGGATATCTAGGAATAGAATATCAATTAATAATATAATATTTGTTTTAAAAACTCTTTTATGTCAATTTTGAAACTATTTGGTATTTTGTTTTTGCTAAATTCATAAAAACATTATTACATAGAAAAAAATTAATCTAACCAACCATAATATGTCATATTAACCTATAAAATTAGTTTAATTCCAAAAAATTCACAAATTTAATTTATTTCGATATTTATAATTTCCATTATTTTAATCTTTCATTAATACAGTAATTACTGCATCATCATTATGTTAGAAATAAATTTAATTATTTAATGTCTAAAAATATAAAAAAAATACCATTATTTAGGAAATATTTTTATATTTCTAATGAATATTTACAGTCGAATTTTTCTTATTTTTAACCCTATATCAAAAATGGGTTAGCAATTAAACCTTGAATTTAACTCTTTTAAATCTTCTTTGAATTAAATAATAGTAAATGTCCTAATCTAATACAAGTGGACCTAAAGGATCATATTTTTTCCTAAGGTTGTTTTTTGTTGAATTAAACTTATCCAATATAATTAGGAAATGTGTTAGGGTAATAATAATATCATTTTTACCCTTAATTGCCCTATTTTCTTTTAATTGTGGTAAATAAAAGTAAAAAGTTACTATTTGCCAAAAATGATTTTAATCTTATTGAACCACATTTTACTTATTGATATCAACCATGTCTCTTATATTTTTGAAATTCAACTCACAGAAGTGGTAAAATTATGTTTTATATAAATTTACAATTGCTCCTTGGAGGTGGGTAAAAGATGGTAAAAAGTTCAATAAAATTTATATATATATATATATATTATAAACTGAATCCAATGAATTAAATTGAACATATATAGGTATTATGAATCTATTTTGACCTTAAATAAATTTAAATATAATAAATAATTTTTTAAATAAAAATTCTATTTTGAATTATAACTCAGTGTTTTTCACTATTCATCTAAAATAGAATATTTTTAGAAAAATACAAAAAATTCACCCTATGTTTATTTCGATATTCCAAATACAAAAATGAAGTCAATTTTGAAAGATAAAATTTTTAAAATTTCAAAAAGTGGGTATTACAGTTCATAATGGCTAGTTTGATAGGTTGTGGTGTGTTAGAACTCGAAGTTGCGTACAAAACACACTATTGTGTTACTCAAAGAGAAGCGTACCATAGAAGCTTGGGGTGTTACATTCTCTCCTCCTTCAAATAAATTCTCCCTCGAAATTTCTAGAATATTAAAGCATAAAAACACTCGGTTGGTTCTTCATCGTAAGTTCCTTGGGTTCCCATGTTGCCTCTTCCATCTTATGGTTTCTCCATAGAATGTTCACCAAGCGAGTTATCTGGTTTCTCAGCACTTGTTCTCTTGTTTCAAGAATCAAGACAGTCTCTTCGCAATAAGACAGATCTAGTTCCGGTTTTAATTCCTCATAGGTGAGTACATGGGTTGGTTGAGGAATTTATTTTCTCAATAATGATTCATGGAACACATCGTGAAATTTGGAGAGACTTAGAGGCATTGCCAAATGGTAAGCTACAACCCCAATTCTTTCTAGAATTTCGAAAGGTCTAACGTACCTAGGACATAATTTTCCCTTCTTACTGAAACATATAACAACCTTCTAGGGAGATAACTTCAAGAAAACCTGATCTCCTACCTAAAATTCCAAATCCTTCCTTCGGTTATCAACATAGCTCTTCTGCCTACTTTGAGCTGCTTTGATATCGTTTTGGATTACCTTCACGTTTTCCATCGATTACTCCACAAGTTCTGGGCCTACGAGTTTTCTTTCGCCAACATCATCCCAATAAGTCGGTGTGCGACATCTCTTTCCATATAACGCTTCATATGGTTCCATCTGAATAATTGAATGAAAGCTATTATTTTAGGAAATTTCTACCAGAGTTTAATATTGATCCCATATACCTTGAAAGTCAAGTGAGCATGATCTCCACATGTCTTTTAAGGTTTAAATAGTCCATTCTGATTGTCCATCAGTTTGGGAGTGGTAGGCAGTGCTCAAACAAAGTTCAGTATCCAGGGATTTCTGAAGACTTTTCTAGAATCTTGATGTCAAACGTGTCTTACAATCAGAAAAAATAGATAGGGGTACTCCATGAAGTCTCACAATTTCATTAATATATAGTCTTGCTAGATGCTCAAGTTGAAAATCTTCTCTTATAGAAAACAAATGTGCTGACTCGGTAAGACGATCAACTATTTCCCATATTGCATCGTTCCTTCTAAGAGTCTTTGGTAGTCCCATGAAAAAGTCCAACATAATATTATCCCATTTCCACTCAGGTATGGGAAGAGGTTGCATGACTCCTCCAGGTTGTTTCCTTCCAGCATTCACTTGTTAACAAACCATACATCTTGACACAAAATCAGAAATCTCCCTCTTCATGTTATCCCACCAAAAATGTTCTGTCAAATCTCTATACATGATAGTGCTCCCAGGGTGTATAGGGAAATTAGAGATATGAGCATCATCCAAAAATTCTCTTTTTAGATCAGGTATATCGAGAACACAATGTCTCTTCCCAAATTTGAAAATTCTATCTTCATACACAAAGTCACTCAATCTCCCATCATTCACAGCCTTAATCCTCATTTTAAACTCTTCATCACAAGTCTATGAACTCTTTATCCTTTCTAGTAAATATGGTTTGGAAAGCATTTGAAAAGTACTGAGGTTTCACCTTCCAAGGTTATTCCCATATCCATATTAACTAGATCCATGAAAATATGATCCCTTTCAACTCTCATCTTGTTTAAACCTCCATGATCCTTTCTGCTCAATGAATCTTCCACCTTATTTTCCTTCCTCGGCTGGTAGTGTATAGTAAAATCATAAAACTTGAGTAATTCAATCCATATCCTTTGCCTCATTTTGAGTTCTTTCTATGAGAAAATATACTTCAATCTCTTTTGATCGGTATATATCTCACATTTTTAACCATAGAGATGGTGTCTCCAAATCTTCAAAGAAAAGATTATAGCTGCTAACACAAGATCATGATTTGGATAGTCTGGATCATGAATTTTTTGTTGTCGTGATGCATAGGAAATAACTCTATCAATATGCATAAAGACACAACCAAGTCCTTTCTATGAAGCATCAATATAACTAACAAACCCATAATTCCCAGATAGTAGAGTCAATATATGATCCTTGAATAATATTGTCTTCAATTCTTTAAAACATTCTTTACACACTTTTGTCCCAAAAAAATGTAACCCTTTTACGTGTGAGATTGGTTAATGGGTTATCCAATCGGGAAAAATTCTGGAAAAAACGACGATAATAACATGCAAAACCAATAAAACTATGTACCTTATTTATACCTGTCGGTTCTCTCCATTCATGGGTTGCTCTTATCATAGAAGGTTCAACATAGATTCCACCTTTAGAGACAATATGTACAAGAAAAGGAATCTCCTAAATCCAAAATTCACACTTGCAAAACTTCCCGTATAATTCATTTCTTATGAGGGTTTTTAGAATGGTACGCAAGTGATTTTCATGATCTTCAGATATTTTGGAGTATAACAAGATATCCTCAATAAATACCACTAAAAAGTCATCAATATATTCCTTGAAAACTCTATTCATTAGATCCATGAAGATAGAGGGTGCATTAGTCAATCCAAAAGGCATTACTGTAAACTCTTAATGCTCATACCTAGTTTAAAATGCTATTTTTGGAATGTCATCCTTCTTCACACACAACAGATGATGTCCAGATCGAAGGTCAATATTTCTAATATATTGATGTCCATGAATTTGGTCAAATGAATAATCAATGCGAGCTAGGGGATACTTATTCTTTACTGTTATAGCATTGATCTCCCTGTAGTCAATGCACAACCTCATAGATCCATCTTTCTTCTTAAAAAAAGAATAGGGGATCCTCATGGATAAACACTAGGGCAAATAAATCCTTTATTAGACAATTCCTATAGTTTTTTCTTTATTTCCACTAATTTCACAGCGGCCATTCTATAAGGGGTGTTTGATATGGGCCTTGATCCAGGAATTAAATCAATGGAAAACTCAATTTCTCATTCTGGAGGATGTCCAAGTAAATCATCTGGAAACACATCAACATATTCTTTCACAATAGGTACATCCTCTATTTGAACATTACTTTCCTCACCCACAATTATTTCATTCTTTTCCTCACCAATAATTTAATTTAGTTGAGCTACTTGGGGTAGATCTAGATAATAATGAGGTGGTGACGTTTATGCTCTAAATATAAGGTGTTCTTTATCATCGTCATAAAAAATCATAAATTCATTATTCTTACAAATAATTTGCATCATGGTTCGAAAACCTATCCATACCAATAATTATATCAAATTCAATCACGGGTATGATGATGAGATCAGCAGATAAAGAACATGTATATGACCTAATGGGGACTAATTCATAAAACATTGTTTCAATGATACTTTCCTTAGGAGTTTTGACTAACAACTCCCTTGTAAAATGAAATTGGAAATATATAATTTTCTTATCAAACTGGGAAGATATGAAATAATATGATGATCTAGAATCAAATAAAGCATTGGATAAACTAGAGGATACCATTAAATTACTTGCCCCTATGTCTGTCGGAGCATCAACCTCCGCAGTAGTGATAACATAATATTGGCCTTGATCCCTTGTCCTCTTCTAAGGTAAGTTCCCCTGATGCTTAGAAAATTCATTTGAATAATTCCCCTTTTCTCTACAATTGAAGCATTCAACATCGACGGCCTATTTCTTCCCCTTGTAATCATGAGCTTGGTGGCCTTTTTCACCACACTTGTAACAGACTCCCATTCCCTTCAAAAAAAGTACCGGGGTGTTTCTTCCCACATTTACTATAGTATGGATATTCAAATTTTCCCTTATTCCCCTTATTTATATTTCTAGAGTGTTCAGCAGATCTCTTCTTCTCTTTCATTGCTTTAAATTCATAATACTTAGAGAATTATTTTTATGTCTTGATAGCACATGAGACAATATCTTCATACGACAAGAAGGATTGTGAGACTAATGCTTGACAGAGAAATGGTTTTAACTCATCCAAAAAACAGTCAATCTTACTTCTTGGGTTACATATATAATCTCCAGCATGCCTCTCTAACCTTTTAAAGTTAGCTTCATACATTGAGACATTCTCATCCTCCTTTTGACTCAGAATCAGAAATTTCCTTTCCATATCTGCTCGATGGTCATGAGGAAAGTATTTCTCTTAGAAAATTTCTTTAAACTACCTCCATTCAATATTTGATACTTCATCATCTTCCTTTGTGTTTTGAATCAATTACCACCATTGATCAGCATCTCCAGTGAGGTGGTAAACTTCCATGACAACTTTTTCTCTTTCGCTACTCCCCAAGGCGTGGAATATTTTCTCTAACGAATTTGTCCATTGCTCAGATACTAGTGGTTTTGTACCCCCATTGAATTTTGGTGTTCGTTTCCTCATGAATCGATCTAACATTGATCCTCTATAGTGCGGATCAGGGTGCTCTATACGGGTAAGGTTATTATTCGTAACCTGAGTTAGTTTCCCGGTATGGTGATTAGCTAATCAGCACCAATTTCATCACCATCTCCACTGTAATTATCTTGAGAATGAGGGAAATACCTACATGGAGTTCATGCATTTATAAGGTTTCCATCCCTTCCACTAGGTGCCATTTCTAAACAATGGCATAAACTAGATTAGTTTATTAATCGAAATACATAATTCTAAACTTGTAAAACACTTAACATAAATTGAACATTTTATGGATAAAATCCATAATCATAAAAATGTTTTCTTTGAGGAATTATATACTCATAAACCCTTCATAGTGATTTTTAAAGAATATGAGAATTATCCTAAGTATATCCCCTGGGAGTGTCTTAACCAATTGTGCAGCAATGCCCTTAGTTGTGCACTAGTTCCCGTTCGTGTCTAGATCAAAGCGGTGTTTTCAGATTTTACACCTAGGTACATCTGTGCCAGAGCCACCTCTACCTGGTCATATCCAAAAAGTAATTTATTTCTTGGAAAACTCACAAAATCCCTACAATACCAAAATTCTATGAAGTTCTTCATTACTAATCCTCAAAGTCTATCTTAGAACTATGTGCTCAAATTAGAGTTTATCTAAATCTAGATTCCAAGGTTTGTACTAAACTTCCTTTGATTCCAACTGTAGCACCCCAACCCTAGTTACCTAGAGTCGGTGCATTATTACATTACATTGGAATTATCACAAGGAAACCATGTCTTGAAAGGCTGATCAATTTAGTATTATTTCAAACAAGATTCATACATAAGTTCTACCTTACAACATGAAAAGATGTAAAACCGAAATTTATTCCATTTGAAACATCCAAGACTTCTGGACTATGCCCGAAGTTCACTCATAACTAACTTATTCATATTTTGGGAAAAGGAAACATAAGAAAGGGGTGAGCTCAAAGGATCAGTAATGGTAAGCAATTCAGCGAAAGAAAACATAAATATTAAGCATGGTGAATAATTGAAACCATGCGCCTTTACCAATAATAAACATGAATACTGTTTTGGTAGGAATATTAGTTGAGTGAATAATTCCATAATAAAACATAATCATGGGTATTTTACTAGTTGAGTAACCACATAAACCATCAATATTATTTTCATAATGAGGGAATGTTTAATGTTGGACATTCTGAAACATTTTTTCAAGGCCTCGGCCAAGACGTCTAAAAATGATTAAGGCCTCGGCCAAAACCATATATCAAATTGGGAAAGGCCTCGGCCAATTCCAAATCTATTTGTCTCATGAGACCTAATGAAGAATCGAAGTGCTATATCAGGCTCCACCCATCACTTACTATGTTCAATAAATTCCTCATATGAAAAGGTTGAAATATAACATAAACATTCATATCAAAACTAGCATACGAAATGTCAATAATTTAACCATAAACCATGAATGATATAAAAGTAGCACATCCAGAGTCAAACATATCACAAAACCTTCAATACAATATGGACATTTTGTATCATAATAAATAAACTTAAAATAAACATAAAATCCATCAAAGGATGTTGAGATAGATGAAATCAAAATCCTTTTTAAGATAAATATCTCTTTCTATTTTGAAATCATTTAAGAGTCAGAAAATTATAAATAAAACATTTATTTTGAAAATATTCTTATAATCTTGTATGAAAATATTTTATGGTGTTATAACGGCGTAAAATAGACGCACCCGCCGTATAAGTTAAAAAAATATTCTTACCTTAAATTTGTCAAAAAGGTCAAAAAGTAGCTTGTTTGGAAAACAAAGGAAAGATTCCTTTCAAAAAGTATAAGGTAAAAGAAGGGTATAAATGAAATCAACCCATTTTCTATTAAATAGTAAAAATGTTTTGAAATACGTGTTTAAGAAACATGGATGTGGATGATAAAGAGGTCTCGGTAGATACTTATGTAAAAACAACCTCAGATAATAAAGAGATTGTAGAATTAATCCTTACCTTGTTCTTTTATCTGGTAGAGGGTAGGTTAACCTCCTGTATAATGGTGAAATTATTGTTTTAAATTATACAAGAAACATTTACATTAATATGATATCATATATGATCTTTTAATATTGCTTTGTTAATAATATATTTGTATTATCGTCGTTTCGGGTGTTAACTGATTCGTTTTCCTTTATACGATTTATCATGTAAGTAATGTTTTATATGAATAGAATGTATCTTATTCATATTCATAATGACATAAAGTTTTTGAACATTATTTGTAATCATCTAATGAAAATTAGTCTTGAGTGGATACGATGGGGAATGAATCGCATCGCGTTCATGGTGATGGTAATCCGTATGTACGCACGAGCGACAATATCATTATTTTGATATCAAAATAATATAAAATTGGATGTTATATCATATATAAATAATTATTATCATGTTATATTTATTATTTACAGCAATTATACATCATTATTATACCCATCCAAATAATAATGTATTGAATAACAACTACACCACGACGTGGAGACGGTAAGACGTTTGTACCCACGTATGGTCACATGTCATTCAAAGGATAGATCAAATAATGAATATGGTTGTACCATATTTATAATAAAATAATAGTATATAGAATACACTAGAGTTATTATTTTATAATGGAAACAACAAAGAAAGTAGAAGAGGAAGAAAAAAGGAACTTGAAAGAGGCGATGAAATATTTACCTCTTCTTCAGGTTCTTTATTTTGATTTGATCAAAAGGGCTCCTTAGGATAGATTTCTGACTAAAGTAAGGCCTCTAGGATGAATTGAGGATAGTTTAGAGGGTATTTGGGCAGGGTTTTTTTGTGCCAAAATGGATTTTAAGGTGTGAAATAGAGAGAAGGTGTTGTGCCCTTTTATAAGTGGGGTGAGGGGCACCATAGGAAAAGCTATAAATATTATTTTATAACAAAATCATTTTCGGTTTCTAATGGCTCAAAAATAAATTATTGAAAGGATAAGGTGTGGATGGGTCAAAAACCACTAAAAACATAATTCTTATATAGGTTTGGGTCACTATATTAACCTTATCTTTTAGATTTAACTCTTCGTTCAATAGTTTGACATTTACCATGTCTCTTTGTATTTTTATATTATATAGTTAATAAACTTACTATATACTTCCAAATGAACCCCAAGTGGTTAATTAATGATAAAAATCTCATTAAATAATTCTTTTTTCCAAACATTATATTTTTAGGAATAGAATATCAATTAATAATATAATATTTGTTTTAAAAACACTTTTATGTCAATTTTGACAATATTTGGTATTTTGTTTTTTCTAAATTCATAACATCATTATTACTTAGAAAAAAATTCATATAACCAACTATAATATGTCTTATTAACATAGAAAATTATTTTATTTCATAAAAAGTCTCTAATTACATTTATTTGGATATTTATAATATCAATTATTTTAATCATTCATTAATACAGTAATTACTGTATCATCATTGTTTCATAAATAAATTTAACTATTCAATTTCTAAAAAAAAAATACCATTATGTATTAAATCAATTTATCTTTCTAATGAATAATTATAGTTGAATTTATCTTATGTGTAACCATATATTAAAAATTGTTTTGTTATTAAACTTTTAATTTAACGCTTTTAACTCTTCTTTGAATTAAATAATAATAAATGTCCTAATCTAATCCAAGTGGACCTAAAGTATCATATTTTATTCCTATGGTTTTTTTTTGTCGAATTACACTTATCCAATGGAATTATGACATGTGTTAGGGTAATAATATTATTATTTTTACCCTCAATTACCCTATTTACTTTTAACCGTGGTAAATGGAAGTAAAAATTTACTATTCACCAAAAATTATTTTCATCTTATTAAACCACCTCTTACATACTGATATCAAACTTGTCTCCTAGATTTTTGAAATTCAACTCACTGAAGTGGTAAAATTATATTTTATGTAAATTTGCAAATGCTCCTCGGAGGTGGGTAAAAGATGGTAAAAAGTTCAATAAAATTTTTATATATCTAAAATTATTATAAACTAACTCCAATAAATTACATTTAACATATATAGGTATTATGAATCTATTTTTACCTAAAACAAATTTAAATAAAATAAATAGTTTTTGAATAGTTTTTTTAACTATAACTTAGTGTTTTTACTATTCATCAAAAATTGATAGATTTCATAAAAATACAAAACAAAATCACCTTATGCTATTTTTGATATTCCAAATCTAAAAATGAAGTCTATTTTGAATGATAAAATTTATATAATTTCAAAAAGTATGTATTAATATTCATAACGGATAGTTTGATTTGTTGTGGTGTGTTGGAACTCGAAGTTTTGTACAACACACGCTATTGTATTATTCAAAGAGAAGTGTAATGTGGAAGCTTGGGGTGTTACATGGATTATAGGGGTTGAGTCATTGACATGATTTATACAATTATAAAATATCTATAGTTTGAAAAGATGAGATCACCTACTACAGAAAAAGTTGTAATTACGATTATTTAAATTGGGAATAATGTTCATCTATAATCCACATAATATAAATTACATGATATTAATATGGAAATATATAGTGAGAGAGACCTCGCTACTAATTAACTATAGAAGAATAATTGTTATGTATAAGAGGAGGGAACTCGATATATCAACGAAAACTTGTGTGACTTTGGAAGAATAATGATATAAGAGGAGAAGATTAGTCATTATGATTCATTTTCGTAGTAAGAAAGGCTGAGTGACCCAACGGGATAACAAGATGTGGGCTCTTGAAGTAGTGTAAGGTAGATCCACATAGCACCAAAAGACAGTTTGGTTGAATACCTATTCAACAAGGAGTTAGGAAGGACCATTGAAGAACCGTTGGAATGAAGTATGAGCATCTCATTGGGAGGTGACATGTCTAATGATTTTGGTAGATAAATTGAATAAATAGTATTCCAATATCAAAAACCTATTATTTGGAAGGTATTATGTTTACTTGTAGACCAGATATTTCACAATATTATTTTCAAGGAATTTATATAGATTACTCTTCCTGATTTTAAATATATACCTTGTATATTCTACCAAAGTGATTAATAGTGGATAAACCTTGTATTAGATAATATGAACCTAGAAAGTAGTATTATTTCAGGGTTAAATATTATAAATCCTTATGTATTATTCCTTTTATATTCAACAAGATTTAGTATGTATAAGAGATAACAAGAGGAGTGTATTAAAGTATTAATCGTTAATAAGGATTGAATTAAGAAGGAATACATATAAAATAAAAAAGGAATCATTGATTCACCCCTCCCACTCTTAGTGATCTCACAATATCTGGGAACCATAATTAGTGTAAGGGAAAGGTTCCCTATAAATGATTCAATTATCAAAGAACCATTTAGGATATCAATCATATCAAAAACTACGATATACCTATTTTTAATTGAAAAAAATAAAATTCACGGATAGAAGAACTAGATTCTTCCATATTTACTATCACAATATCTTTAGGTTAGTGATACCATTACAGTGTGATTCAATAAATTGGGAAGAGAAACTCCCATTAATAATTATGACAACAAGAATAATTATATTTATGGGAAATATGGAAATTCTATATATCTTTGGAGAGAAAATTTTAAATACATCAAAATATCATATAATGATATAATTGATGACTATTTTCCAAGGTTAAATGAAATTTTAAGTCACATCAAACGATTTTACAATTCTTTGGAAGACTCAACTATTTCAAAAAATATGTTGATGAATTTTACAACTATAATTGATCCAAATATATTTTTCATGGAAGAAATTTGGTGACTTTTTACTTGATTAGTTACATAATACACTCCAAAATTATGAGGTTACCAAATCCTATGTTTTTTAAAATAAAATAAAAAGAAAATATGTAAGTAAAGTCCACAATAAAACACATGTTAAAGGAAAAGAGTGATTATCAATTGTTAAATTATTTTTTGGGTGAAGAAGGTAATGAATAAATATTTAATGGATATAAGAAAGCAATGTCGTTTATCTCCATGAATATTATAATTGGAAAAGGAATGTTCAAAGTTATGTTTCCACTTAAATGAATTGGTTTTATAGGTATTAGAACTTTTTTACTTGAATATACAATGTGTAGTGCCTCAGGTTGAATAAACATCTGATACGGGTATGGGATGAATAAATGATTTTTTTTTCATTTTATGAGATATTTCTTTTATGCTATCCACTTAAACTTTTTAAATCTTTAAATATACTAAATTTTATCTCACAACCTCACCTTGGGTGTAGTTTTATTAAAATAAAGTAAGTAAACCATGTTTAAATGGTTTGGAATAAAAATCGTAATTTTTTCTTTGTTGGTTCGACACCCAAATATGGATTCTCACTAAAAACACAAGTGGTTACAATTTGTTATACACCACAGTTACACTTCTCCATAAATTTTTAAGTAACACCAATTTTAATTATTCAATTATTAGTTAGAAACCCCAATCAAAAGCCCCCAAAATATGGTTAGGCACCCATTATCTAAGATACTTCTTTATTACTGATCCAAAGAAGGAAATATCATCTTATTTAGATGGTATTCATCCTCAATAAATCTTGATCTCCTTTACTTGTGTACAATTATTCGTGGACTTCAACAATTATTTTTAAAAAAATCCTCAAAAATCCATTTATATCTTTAATGATTGAAATTGTATTCTTCAAATACTCAATAACATGTGATCACCATCTTTTATAATTTCCTATAATTTACTACTTTTTACTTTGATAACAAGATTAATCAGTCTTCTCAAAATTTTCATGCACAATGGTTGCAAGATCTCTCATAAATTTATTAATCATTGAACATTATTTTATTTTTCACCTGAATTAATATATACATAAAAATATGATCTATATAAATTGATATTGATTATAATAATAATTGTTTCCATAATTATTGGAAAGAATATGAGCATTGAAAAAATTTATTTTTTGTCTTCTTAATTTCATAAATAATTCCCAAATTATACACTCATTTATTTTGGAATGAATTCCATGATAAATTCCCTAGAATATTTTTTTTAAAACTCAGTCAACTATTTAACAATTGTAGGCATTATTCTCCATATTTACCTAGAAAAAATTCATCAATTACCATGTCTCATTTTTTCTACTCATTTTCGTGATTATTATTTTGTGTTTAAAATCCCAAAATAATTCCTCATTAATTCCAAGAGAATTAATTTTAAAAACCTTCTATAATTCCCCATTAATACCAAGGGTATCATTTCTTGTATAATACCCCATATTAAATTCCGAAATAAATTTGATATTCACAATTATTCTTTATAGGGTTAATAAATAACCATGTTATACATATCATCTTTGCACACAAAATTAATCAACGTGAATTAAGAAATTCATGAATGCGTCAAACTAATAAATTTATTTATGTAGTAAATAAATACCATTTCTCATCTTTAATAACTAAAATATCAAGCTTAACTCATCATCCAATAAATACCAAAAGTTAATCTCATATGATATTCATTCATGCATTGGGTAATTTTCATGAACTCAAGACACTGTAAAATACTAGAAAAAATCATTATAAACCATTGATGTTATGACCTTTATTTCTTTCATTTGATTTTTATTCTTCAAATAAGAATCTTTACGAATACTCATTTAAATCTCACCAGGGCATTAATTTTGTATTTTTTATCAGATAAAGACTCGGTTCAAGATTCTACAATTCATTTATGGAAGATTTTATATGTATGAATATTTGAAACACCTTATTACATGATTCTCAAGATTTTGTGGTAGGTTTATCAAAACTCATGAGGTTTCTCAAAACTCATGTCTTCAATAGAACATCGAATGATTGATCCAAATAATTTGTGGTGTATATTTAGACTATGGGTTGTCTATTTGTAGAATATTTTGTGGTCGATACTCCTGGGCATGGTCAATCCAAAATAGGGTGTAGTTAATCTGAGTTTTTTCATTTAGGTGGATCCTTTTTGAGAATGTTCAATCCATATCCTTAATGAAATTGATCATAAAAATAAAATTGATCCATGATAACACATATTGTTGATATGAGATATTTCATATAGATGAATCATAATGAAGACGATACTCCTCATCTTGATCAAATGGAAGATATAAATCTCATCGAATGGAATCGATCATTTCCATATATAATTAATAAGAGGAATGTCACCACATTTGGAACTCATCCCACATATCTTTTCCATTCATATTCTATCCAAATAATTTTACTTACTACTTCATACAACACTTCATCTAGCACTAAGGTGGATACCCAAACACACCTTCACACATGCCCTTTACGGGCCATTCCACCCCGTTATATATCCCCCTAGGTACCCTCATGTGCACCCTATTCACATGGTATAAATTCCCTCATTCACTCATTACGGGTTATATATATTCCCACACATACCTTCCACCCATAGATATCCAAGTTGACCTATCTCCCAAATGGTTAACCCTTTGGGGTCACATATGTGTGGTTTAATGTGGGTCATTCATCGGATTTTGGGTAGCTTATTTTTTTTAAATCCCAAAAAACGAGTTAAGAAAACATTCCATATAACTCCCATGCCAAAATTCTAAACTCTTCATCATGTCTAAACTCAAATTAATACTCCTCTTTCCTTCATTTTGAAATTCAATTATAAATTACCAAACTATCCAACATCAAACTATAACCAGTTATTTAAATGTTGTATAAAATGTTCAATCTCATAGTGTAATTAGAACATGTCATAGTAATTTAATAATATATTTTCATTACTCAAAATAACATTTCCATACATCATTTTAGTACCTCAAACAACCCATGTACTTATATGTATGATTTATCAAGAATCACCTCCAATGCCTTGATCATTATAATATCTTTATTTAAATTTTCCTCTTATATTGACTATATGATATTATTACAACAAATAAATAAATTATTCTTTAATATTTCACTTTTGTTCTTCACAAGGATGAATAAATTTAAATTAATACTATAGTGATGATAAACAAGAGTATTCTTATGAAATAATATCTATAAAAATAAAAAATACTGAAAATGAAAGAATAAATTATTATTAAAGTATATAAGAAACATGATGAGTAGTGGTGAGAGTGAGGAATCATCCATATTTAGTGGTTTCGATGATGGTAAAATATCTTAAAATTATAGGACCTTAATTACCAAGGTTCAAATATGAAAATTCATTTCATGTAGTAAAGAAATAAAAGAAGGATAATTCTATGCCATGTACATATTGGGAGATGAAACAGTTTCCTACCTTAAGTAAAATTAAAATCTCAAGAAGAAAGTTAGGTTGTTGAAAAAAAAATTGAAAATTTAAAGGTGAGTGATCTTACATAGGAGTTCAAAATTTCCATGGTGAATATTATAGAACAAGATAAGATGTTCAAAGATCTTAATGAAAAAAAATTAAAAGAAAAAGAAATTCAGGGGGTACAATCATGGTGTCATAAAGATAAAAACTCATTGAACACCATGAAATAAGAATATGATCAAGAATTAGAGATTCTTGTTCAATTATACAAGGATTATAAAATAAATAGACCCAACAAATAGGTAAAAATGGATTCTAAAGTTTCTTGTTATACTAAGTCTTTTTTCTTTAGTTAAGTAGACTTTAAAATCCAATATATAGAAGTTAGGGATGAATAATGTTATAAAAATTATAATCCTTCAATAATTAGGTGTGTGTAAGTGATAATGAATGAATAACCCCCAAAGAAAAAGGGGAAAATACTTGAAATGTTTTAGATGAATATAATGTTTTTAATAAAGAGACACAATAATATTTTGAAAACCAAATAAAAAAAGAGTATTTCTAGTGATGTGGATTTTTTGGACACATATTTTTTTACTGATGGTAAAAAATTTCATTTCTAATAATCTTACATGTATCAAGAATGCTAGAGAAGAAAATAAGTAGTTTTTTAAATAAAAAATATTCTTTTATGGAAGAACATTAAGGCCAAAAAACTACAAGACAGTTCCCAAAAGATGATGAATTAGAGAAAAATGATAAGGAAGAATGATACATAACCAATATGTACATGGTTTTTAATATAAAAATATGAATATGAATAAAGAAAAAAATTATTTTACTAAATATAGATAAGAAAAATCACAAGAAAATGTGTCATGTGGGAAGAATGAGAAAGATGGATAGGATTCAGAATATGGTTCATTTATTCTTCTAGATCATCCTAAAATGATAAAAAATTAAAATTATTTATTTGAGATATAATTTTAATTCTTAGTATATAATAAAAAGGAAATCACACACAATAAAATAATTTAAATAATGGAATTTCTTGGTTGACAAGAAAATATTAGCCTTACTTATTCTACTAATAAAGAAAGAAGAAACCCCCTATTTTTTCCCAGTACATTAATTATATACTTATGTATAGGGGATTAAAGGAAATATGATAATGGGGAACATGGATGTGGATTTCATAATTGGACACTAAGAAAAGATTTCTCATCATGAAGCATGTTTATTACCATGATAAACGATTGAGGATTTCATCCCATGAGGAATATAAAATATTAATAAGAGCTATCAAAATATTAACTTTCACCGAATCTAGAAATCTAGATATCCCTAAAATTATTTAAAGGATGAGGTATTAAAGTCACATTTCTTACCCTTATTCTGATTTTATAAAATGATTTTATAAAGGGGAAGTGTTGGTTGATGTGTTTAACAAGATAAAGTGAGAAAAACATGTCATGTACTTGAATTGAATTAATTTATTTGTTGAGATGAGTGTAAGATGCATGTATTCTTCATAAATATATTAAAAATACCCTTGATTTGGGGATTTTAAAGTGGAATCACAATATAAAATGATTAAGGGTAATATACGTTGTCTGGGTGTAGACTTTCTTATTTTCTGTACCAGGTTTACCCTTGTGGACATATAGTGGACCAAATAAAAATTATTTTTTATTCTATTTGTGATGGAATCCTTCTCACATGAGTTAATTATTATTTATTTAATATTTAAATATTGAGATGAAATTTTTATGGAAAATCCTTTTTCTAAAAGAAAATATGTATAGAATGACTTAGGCAAATCCAATGTCTTTCCTTTGATTTTTCTAACAAAAATGGTGTGAAAATTAAGGATATAAACTATAAAAAATGAAATAGAAGTTTGATGGTATTATGAAAAAATGAAAGGGGGATATTTAAGAGATTTTATATTTGTTAAAAAATTTACTGATTTTGAGATATTTGTTTGTTTGGAATATGTTCTTCAATAATTAATGTTAATGCAAAGTTGAATTCTTCTTATTGAACTTGATTAGGAAGCTTCAATGTAGTATCCTTGTTTCTTATGATTGTTTGTATTAATCATCATGTTTAATACAAGTACTAGGGGTATGGAAGTATGAAAAATAATAATAATGATTTCTTAGAACCATACATGGAGGACCATGAATATGAACTGAGGTATCAAGTGAATTAACACCATTGGATGATATTTAGAGAATGTTTGATGTATTATACGAATGATGGAGTAGATTTGAGATACCCTCAAATATACTTTACTAAATCATTGAATAAATATTTTAGAGACAAATTTTCATAAAAGAAAGATAATATATCTATATTTTTTTCTACAGTGTATGTACGAATGAGGATCAGTGTATATATGATTTCAAGTATATATATATGTGACAACACACCAACGTATGTGCCATCTCAGAGAAATTATGGTAATTTTCAAATGGATGGTCATATTATATGTTTTTCTATTAATATTAAATTTCATCATGTCAAGAAAAGGTTTTATAAAGCTACACATGTGTGTCATATATCTAAAAATATTTGTGAATCGTGTTATGTCAAGGTAACATTAAATTTTAATGAGTTACATAAAGGTAATCCCAAAAATTGTAAAGGTTAACTCAAACTATGTGATGGTTCTTTAGAATTTATTATGTATAGGGGAAGGTGAAAGTGAATTTTATAAAGTTAATACCATGTTACAATATTCTATGTAAAAGGTATATAAACTTGAGTAAGGGTAATAGATACAAAACCAAAGGCTACATAAAGGTATACTGAGTTTCTAGGATTAATTTATGATAAATAATCAGATAATTCAGATGATGTTATTTCAATGATATTTATGGATTTAATATCATTATACCATAAGTATAATGATTCAATCAAGGATAAAACAATATCCTAGTGAGAGAGAATCTGTTATGTCTATGATAAGCACCACATAGAATGATTGGCCACCATGTTGTAAGGAGATGAAAAAAGAAATATTTTTGGTGGATTTTTTTTTACTTTTTTATGATTATATTTTTTTAAGAAACCCTAAGTGATTAATGCATTATAATGATCTATTATGTAATAATTCATAAATATATGTATGCATGAAATTATATTCAAACTAATTTAAATATTTTATATCTCATAAAGTGTATTAAGATGATGATTGAGGATATGAATAATATTTAAATGGATAAAATCATGTAAATCCCATGTATTTTTTATCCATCATTTAATGTGACAAGATAATAAACATTTTTCACCTATATTAACATAACATTAATATCATGGGTGTTTAAATGAATTAATATAGAAGATTATGGATGATCTATTGGACTCACGTAATTCCCACAATCAATATCCTATAATGGGATTAGAGAGGTCAATATCTTGATGAGATATCTGCAACAAGAAAATATATCCAATTAGGAAATATGAGATCACCTAATATTAAAAAAGAAGTAATTACCATTATTCGAAATGGTAATAATATTAATGTACTATTTGGATAATATAAATTGTAGAAGATGAAATGGGAATATATATAGAGAGAGAGATAGAGGGAGACCCCGATATTTATTAACTAGAGAAGAAGACTCATTGTGTATTTGAGGGGAGAACCCAACACATCAGTGAAAGAATGTGTTTCTAAAGAAGAATAATGATGTGGGAGGATAAGAGGATTCATTATGGTTCATTTTTATAGTTAAAGTGAGAATAGTGGAGCAATCCAACCAAAGAACTAAACCTAAGGACTTTGTTGTAGAATATAGATAGTTCACACTACACCATGAGATAGTGTGGTCAAATACCTATTCAAGGAAATCAATATGACCCTCAAATAACTATCAGATGGCAGTATAATGATCCCACTGAGTGGTGATAAGGAAAATCTTTTGGGGATTTGGATTCACCAAGAGTTATTCTAATATAGAGAGTCCATCATGAGGTAGCTTTTCTTTTTTCATAATGATCAGATATTTAAGGATATTATCTCACTAAAAAATCATTATCATTTTCCAATATTGGTATATTTGTTGGTAAAAGTTCAATTTCTATTGGTAAATAATTTTATCAAAAAAATATTCATATCACTAAATTTCTTGTAAAAACTCCATTGCTAGATTTTATTGTGACATATAAAATAGTTCTATTCATTTATTATAATACTAACAGATAATATATATTTTGGTTAAAATATTTATAAATATATTCATATAGCATATTTATCTATGGATAATATTTTTTCATGTATTTCTCTTCCCATCGGTAATATTATTAACAATATTATAATCTATACAACCAATTAATATCTATTTCTAAATTATTTTTTAAATAACATATTTTATGTGGATATAACAATATTTATTTCCAAAATTTTAAATTATATTTATTAATATAACTATATATAATATATTTATTATATTTATTATATTTATTATATAATAATTATAAAAATAGTTTATATAATGATCCAACAAACTAAGGTTTTATTTGAAAAAAATATGTTCAATCATAATTTATTAAGTAGTCCATATTCAATCATTTTCTTTTATACATCAGGTATCATTTTCCTAGTTAACACTAGCAGTGGGATCCATATATGTATGTAGGTACCTTTTCTTGTAGGCCACTTTTCTTACACTTGTAATTTTAGGTGGAAATAGGTGCTTCTGATATGGTTTTCATTATCATATTTTGGTTATAAAGTCCCTTTATTTAAATTTTTTGTAGTTACCCTTACTTTCACCTTTGCTTTTGGATTAAACAAAATGTTTTTGAGATGATTGTCATTATTTTTGTTCACCACTCATTTAATGAAGTCCCCTTTCATACTCATCGGGTTGGAAAAATTTCGTCCCCAATCTCACACTATAAACCAAAAGAATATTGGTATAAATCATAAAACAATCAAACAAAATGTCATTTAAAATAATTAATATTGAAATTTAAAATAGGTTATATAAAATTACTCTATGGTAAGTTATGAATTTTTGAAATCATAACAAGAACATAACAACAGTGTTGATTGGTCCAATGTGGTTTACTAGTCTAGGTACAATTCATATTTTTTCACAACATGGTGACAAATTATACATGGGGGTATAAACAACTACCGTCATTATATTAGTTAGATGCTCATGGGAGCTACTAAATTTTTTTATATGTGAATAGAATCATCTCTAATTTATATGATTTAGGTTACATTTCATGTATAGTGTCTATCCACCATACAACACATGCAATGTGTCCATCTCTAATAATAACTTTAAGAAATTCCTAGAAAACCACAGTCCAATGTAACACAAATCGATCAAACTCAGAAATTATGTTCTCCTGGATACAACATAAAAAACACAATCACTAAACCTATCTAAATGAGTTTAAATAATGATTTTTTTTTATTTTTTTGAATTTTTTAACAGAGAAACATGTTGAAGAAACCATGAACTATGCAATGGGCATAACTGCTCTTACGCGAAACTCGATCCTTACTAAGTGAATCAATATAGGAATCATAGATAATGTAGAAAGTTTGTGGATATTTTAATATTGTTTCACACTTATCAGAATTGAATTTACAAAAAAAACATCATGTATGGGATGAGTTAGACCTAATGAGTAAATTTACCTTGAACTAAAAAAAAAGCTAAATTTGTAACTTAAAACGCATTTTTATTCACAAACTGTTGAGACATAAAATTAGTGAAGAGGCATACCAGTCATGGTATACCCCAATAACGACATGGTAAAAAAACTACCTAGATTCAATATATTTCAAGGATCTACTAAATTCTTCACTCATAAATTATTAGACTCAAGTATTGTAAAAATTACTTTGATAATGGTATTCATGTCCATAATATTGTGTATAGATTGAGTTCATGGTTTCAATTTCAATGATATCTTAAAACATGAAATCCTCCTATCCCACCATCACATATCATATTAAAACACATCACCCACAATTTTCATGACATTGGTCCTTGATTGTTCTTTTCTTACCCATTCTAAATAATTTTTAATTTTATCGACACTAATTTCTCCCTTGGTTGTGTATATCCTAATAAAAAAATTTAACCAAAAACACCATGTATAGATTAGATCATTAGATTCACATAATTATACTCCAAATTCATATTGTTTTGGGTTATATGATTCTTAAATAGGATTAATCCATATATAAGTGTTCTCATCCACTATAGCCAGCTCAAAACACAATCCTCTTAACACACCATATTGATATTCCCAATCCATATATTTCTCTGGCCACTATACAAGATGACCAAAGATAAAAATGAAACTGCCTAGGTGAATCATCCTATACACTTCCATGAAATATGTTTCATTATAGGCATTAAAGGGGATAAATCATCAATAACATTGCACCAAGTCAAATGAAAATGAATAAAATTCCAATCTATAAGTGTCAAGAGTGGATAAAAAATTAAGTAAATACAACTGTGTTGTTAAAAACATAGTGTGTAATTTTAATAAAAAAAAATCATGTTACAAAGGACTCAACAACAAAATCACACACACAAAAATTAAATAAGACAACAATGTGTACAAAATAAAATTACTTACAATAATAGAAAAGTTCTTCTCAAGGCACATCAACAAATATAAGTAAAAATCAAGTTTAGAATCATCAATTTTAACATCCTGAACATCTAATATGGAAAACAAAATTCATGGACATCAATTGGAAATTTGATTTTTAATCTATCCACTCAATGTATGATATCAATTGTAACATCCTTAGGTATGAAATCTTATTTAATTTTAATACGACATCTTCTTCATAAAAACCATGGAGTAGGTTTCTCCACAATAAATATTTAAACCAAATAGTTTGAAATACTAAATATAGTGAGGTAGTGAAAATAATATATCTATGAACACGAATAAATAACATCAATAGTAATTGAAAAATAAAGTTAATAATGTTTTTGAAATATGGAGAATATCTATGAGGTTTGGATTATTCAAAATTAATATGAAGAGAATAATGGTGTTTATAGAATTGAGATTTTAAATTTAGTTATAGAAATAAGGGATGATTTCTATAGTTTATGTAATTGAAATAATTATCAGAATCTAAATATATTTTATCAAATATATTAATATATATCAAGATTGAACTTCACAAAATCTATGGTGGATTTAATATAGTTATAATCTACCATACAAGCTCATAACTTTATAATAAATTTAATTTTAATAAACATTCATAGAGGAAATTCTGCCAATAATTATTTTTCATAGTTATTCTCAATGTAAGAATAAAAAAATTCTAGACTATAGAACATAATTTCAATTAATAATAAGAAAACCCATCTATACATCATATAAGAATATAATTCAACACATCTTTTTATGGATTCTCTTGGATAAATTTTATGTATCTATAAAGACATGGGAATATTAATGAATACCATCATAATATGTATTAATGACAATAAATATTAGGTGGATATGATCTTATACAAAGACATTTAATATAAATAATTCAACTTTTAGTAATAGACCTCAGATTCTAATGAATCCAAATATAATTAATTCTTAAATAAATCAACTATACCTACAGAAAGATATAGGGACAAAGTGGTTACTTTTGGGACTAAAAAATTAATACCCCAAAGTTGAACACAAACCAAATTAGTTCAAACACATTTCTTGCATAATAAGTGTGTACCAACATTAAAATGAAATTTTATCTAATAAAAATTATATTGTTAATATATCTCTATTAATTTGAAGAATAAAAAATCACACATTATGTTCTGGACCAAATTAGTTTTAGGGAAATAAATTTCAATATGAAATTCTATAAAAATTACCTCAGTTTTGATCCCTTATTTACTTATAATTTATTAGGATAAAACTCATAGGTAGATAATATAAAAATAGGGAGAAATAATGCATAGTATTACAATTTTTATGTAATGAGACTGGAAACATAACACCCTATTTGTTTACATGATATGAGTTATTAATGTTTTAAAATTGAAGTGAAATTTCAATGCTTAAATAATTCAATGAATGAATAATATATAATTAGTGATAAAAAATTATTCTTCAATGAAAAATAAAAAATTAAAATGAATATCCATTTATTAATCCATAATCTCATAGAAAATATCATAATCCCCCCCCCCCTCTATTGATAACAGTCACTATAGTTTGAACCCAATGAAGTGAAAATTAGAAAATTTATAAAATCTTCGTATTAATATATATGGTGCTTCATATTCTTGATGCCCATAATACAATATAGAAACCAATAAAGTGAGAACATTATGTGATGAATCTCAAGGATAAACATATTTATGAAAGAAGAAGTATTATTGTTTGTAAATTAATGACTGTAACAAAATATTGATGATTTCTATATTTAATATTAATTTTACTATTATAGATGAGAGAAGAGTTATGTAGAATAGGATATATAAATAGTGAAGATATGTTGGTGAAGTAACTTATACATCAATTTTAATTAGAACTATCTTCCTATTATCATATCTGGTTAAAATATTGAGAAACATTGAAATGACCTAATTTTTTCACGGAACCACTAAATGAAATCTATAGTAATTTAATGTCATCATTTTTAATATTATAAATGAATAATTTTCATATACACTGAGTTTTGTGTGGTTCTATTAAAGTCATTGAACTGCTATTGATTGAATATGATGAAAATATGTTTGAGTTCACAATAGTCATAGTATTGGTTATGGTTGCAAATATTGTATTCTAAAATTTTTATAGTGGGAAGAATTTTTCAGGGCTGGAAGATACCTAGATGTGTTGGTAACCTAAATTAATCACTATCATACAAGAAAGAGACCAACTTTTTTTATTCCTTGTAAATAATATTCAAAACATTCATAGATTAAATTTTGAGGCTTTTCTTAATCTAAATATCTCTAAGCTATGGTAGATATTTTTATATGTATTTCATTACTTATTTTCTAAAAAGGATAAGAAAGATAAATCCACTATGATCACTTACTAACACATTCTAACTATATCTAAAGCTACATGAAACACAAATATCTATAATGTATAATGTATAAGTAATTAAATAAAATAGAAATAACTATATGTAAATTACTAGAAAAAATTATGAATACATAAATTGAAATGGTTGATGATGAATATGTATTAAAAACTTTACACCAAATTATTTCATTGTAAGAGTTAACCATCCTCATATAGGAAACACATAATTCATAGAATTTTTTATAGATTGAATTTTCTTCATAGTCTCCAGGGGGTCCAATTTGTAACCTATAATTTAAATAAAGATGAATATAAATTTATTATCATGAGAAACTATTAAATCAATAATAATAGAGTTTAATAATGAAAAAATATTGTTTTTTTAATTTACATATGTAAAATTATAGATTTTAGAAAAAATATTTTTATTAACCAATGAAAGAATAGGTGTTCTAAATGAGATATGTTCTATTATAAAGACTGGAATTATATCTGGGAATGAAAATAGATGGTTTGATCTCAAACTGGTTAGAAAAGATATAATTATATTGATATTAAAATAATTGATAAAAAAAGTAATAGTGGAATTTAGGATGAACTGCAAAATATTTTGGAGTTAATAAAATTTCAAATAAACATAAATAAACAAAAAATATTGATATAACGACTGAATATATTTGAGACATAATAACAAAACCCAATTCACTAGGAAAAAAACTAAATATAGTCATGGGTATTTAGTATTATATAAAATCATGAATGATAGAAAATAATATATCTAATGTTATACATTTATACAGTATCCATTTTTTCGTACGAAAAAAATCAATCATAATCTGTATTCTATACAAAATATTCATAGTATAATTAAACCATTTAACACTAATAACAAATATAATTGAGTGCATTATGTGAATAATATATAATATGAATGTAAAATATAATATATCTAATTGAATGAAAAATTTGGCACCATCTACTGGTGAAATTAGGAAGCTTCTGACAATGAAAACGAGAACCGCCACTTGAGGATAAAGGATGTGATGTAGTCTAAGTTGAATCCCTTATGGGGGATTATAAGGTAGTGATTGAGAGGAAAAAGATGTTGAGACAAAAATACATGTATGTGGTGATAGAATACCCATTGGGTGGCAAGATTCAAGGTGAGATATGGATGGTGAAATGTGAGGTGGGATGATGAATTGTGGGGTAGGAGAAGGGAAACGAAGGATATTAGGTGGGGTAACGGGATATGTGGTAGGGTGGTGGGAGGTATGTCCAAACACAAGACTGTTCTATAAGGTAGTGATAGAAATGAGGAAGTGGCCTAAATTATGTTTTTAGTAAAAAAAAATTATAACAATTATTTGAATTCTTATTAAATAAAAATATTGAAAAGCATAGCATCGGTTAATATTATGTGAAAATTAAGCATTTAAATCAGTTAATGGGTTATTTTTAATAAATACTTGGGAAGTGAAAATTTATTTTGGTCAAAAAATAATATATATATATATATATATATATAATTTTCTTTATAATTGGTTATTGATAAAATATTTTTTTTGATATTAAATAGTTTATTGTAACAATTTTTATTGATTGAGAAATATTTTTTATTAATAGTAATTATTAATAATAGATTCATGTGTTGGTAAAAAATATTGAGATTAGTATGATTAAAGAAATATATTCCACAATTAGTAAATTATGTGCTCATATTGAGTGTTCAATATCAACCGATATATCCATTAGTAAGAAGAATTTTTGGTATTTACAATTAATTCCAATAAAACTGAACATCTATAAGAATTGATCATGTTTTTCCAATAGATATATTATTTTTCAATAAATTTATCTTTATATATTTCATTTTATTGTAGTTTCTTCTCAATATTTATAGAGATTACTCATCAAGTTTTTCATAGTATAGCTTGTATATTGTGTCCATGTGATTCATAGTTAAGAAACTTGAACTCGGGTATTTTGAACCTAGATAGGTGTTGGATTTCAAGGATGAACCACGTAAATCCTTCAATATTGTTCCTTTTTACAGTTTATATAATCAATTAAGGTTTAAAGACTATATAACGGATTATTTTTTAAAGAAAAAAAGGGTCAATGATTCATCCCCCTCCCTCACTAATTGATCTCATAAGATCTGGGCCCTTAACTATGGATACATCTTGAGAATGGTGTCTTTCAGCTTCTTCTCAATTATCTTATTAAAATTATTTTGAAAAACATGTTGGTTATGCACTAAAATAATGCTAAGATATAATCTTATTTTTTGGAAGTGTGTTATGTGTATGTTATCTTAAATCTTATTATAAGATTTGAATATGATATTGGATTCAAGTGAAAGGGCTATTGTCACATTTTCAACATCGTTTACATTGGTTATGAATCATAATATGATTAATTTATAGATAATGTATTCATTTATGTGTTCAATAATTTATTTACACCAATGTTAAGTAATGCATGTCAATAATCATCTGATGGTATTTAATGATCCATCTATTAATTAAATAAATCGCATTGAGAGTGCGTATAAATGGGTTTTTATCTTTTTATTGGTGTTGTGTGTATAATCTGGTATACTAAATACTAAACTCTCTTCATCCTTTATCATAGTCTCTCTCCATGGAGAAGGAACTAGAACCCCTTTGGTAATTAGGAATCCTATCATTATGAATTAGGATACTAAGGTCAATGTAAGTCCCTCAGGGGTAGGATGCATACGACTACTACTTAGGTGATCACAATCAAGCATACATAAAATAGTAAAATATTTATTACTAAATTGTACAAGTATAGTTACATTATGTTTTTCATGTTCATATTGATAGATTTAATGATAGATTAGGTATTTCATGGGTTTGTTTCTATTGGTTTTAATAATGTGATGATCCAATAAAACTCATCAATGGAATCAGAACCACCATTGTCAATGAATCAACCATATTCTATTATAATTTTATAAATATTTTTTATATCATAATAAGCATGACACTACATTGTGAAATACGATATGGCATAACTGAATTTCAGCTTCTGAATTTCTATTTTTCTTAGTTATGTAATATGAATATGCTATATCATAAAGTAAGATATAGTGAAAACCCATGTATTTGATCAGAGTTATATGCTATAATATACATTATCATCGGATATAACTAAACCAGGGTTGTGTTAAAATAGATTATTATTTCATTTTGGTGATATACCATATATCATCAAATATAATAGGAACCCTTTGATATCATATATCATAATCTATGATATCCATCATTTATTATGATTGATAATTCATATTATTAGTTTTAAAATATGATATATGTCAAAATGTTAAAAATTTATTATTTTGATTTATTTTCTTATGGTTTGTAAATTTTTTATAAATTGTAAGTGATTGGAACTATAAAATTTGATTTTTCACACCTAAGTTAAATATGAAATGTTTATATTTATATCTCTTGTTTTGGAAAATAAAAATATTTATTTATTTTCCTATTCCTCTAAAATATTAATTTTTAAAAAAATTATAAAATTTGAATATTTTTTATTCTTTATTTGTGTGTAAATTGATGATAATATATTTTTGTGTTATTCATTACGTACTAGGTATAGAAACATAAGATTTAGATTTCAATTACTTTGACCCTACTTTTTAATTATAGTTTTTATCTTGAATTTAATTGTTAAATATAGTATATAAATTTTAGGTTTTAGAGTTATCATGAATTTAATTCACCCTTAAGTAAAATTCCCTGAGTAGAAGTGATTTTGGTCGAACATCCCACTAGAATGGGTTCCTATGACCTAGTTTAGAAAGGTTTTTTTTGGATATTTGTAGATCGAGTTTTACTCATGTACTAATTTTTAGAATTAAATAATTTTGAACCATTACAGGGTGACTTCATATACCTTATGCATAAGATAAATTTGTAAATGGGTTATTAGGTTTAGCTTCTATTTTTGGGTGAGTAACACAAAAATTTATATTTTTCTAAAGTGTTTTAAATTAATATTGTGGAAACATATAATTTTTTAGATGGAATAGTAATTCCAAAACATAATTGTTATAATTATACATACTCGGGAATAAAACATGAGATAATATATATTTCTTGAGAACCAATGGTTATGGACATAATATGCTTGTGATTCATTTTATATTAGTGATAAAATAAAATAAAACCCCATAAATACCAATTTTTATATTCCTCCCATAGTTTCACTTGTGAAACATATATCATTAAGTATGGGTAAAAATAAATGGTAGGTTCCCATGAATTATCTTGTGTAAGGAAAGTTTGTAACAAGGTAACCTAGTGGTTAGGTTCCATGTTCTTGGAATTTTATTTATGATACACTTATATGGGAAATCATAATGGTTATTATACCATAATAATAGAGTTTAGTAAATTCATATGATTTATTTCGATAAAATTTATTTAGTCATCTATAAAAGAATCATATATGTTATGATGGAAATATTTTTTATAATGGATATTGTCATTACATATTTACAATCTCATGCAGGTGTATGTTAAGATAATACATAGGTTTTTGGAATTCTAAATAGATATTATCTATGGTATCATCATTTTTAGTAAGATTACTTTCACTAAAATTCTTATATGAAATGGAATAAAAAAGATACTCATCCATATATACTTCATTGTTATATATTTTTTTTAATGAAATGATAACCATTTTGAGATACCTTTTAGGTATGACTTATAAAACATCTCAAAAATGGTATCTATGTTTGATAAGTCTTCCCTATTAGAATAATTATGAGAATCAAAATGTGAATATTATATATATATCAATTTCTATAACTCTGAATCATGGGTATTGGATATCAAGGGTGCATCACATATTTGTGATGATAAACACATACTCCCAGATAGGATAGAATTATAAAAGGGTAATGTATATCTCCATATCAACAATATAGAAATGGGTTCTACATTAGAAGTTGGAACATAAAATTAAAATCTACCCAATGGATTAGTTAGAGAATTTGAGTACAATTATTAATTTATTTCCATAAACATAATTTGATTTTTGTATCTTGATTTACCAAGATGGGATTTTCATTCGTTGTTATAAATAAGAGTCATTCTATATAATTGAATTAAATATTTTATGGTATCAAGAATATGGTGAAAAGTTAGCACATTCTAGATTTGGATAATCTTCTCTATAACAAACATAATAATAAAGGGATGTTTGATTCTAATCCCACCTAACATGAGAATTTTATCTAAAGATGTGTAAATGACAAACACTTCCAATGAATGTATAGATATGTATTGTTGGAATAATTTGTTTATGAATCATTTAAAAACTGAAAATATTATTTATAAGTAAAAAATTCTATATTGAATTTTAGTAGAAATGGAGATGTTGTTAGTTAAATTTTTAATCCCATACATAGGGATTTATGTAGAGTAATGATTACCCAATAATGTGGTTGAGTTTGGTAGTAATTACTTTTCCTGATCACTTTAATCTGTATGATTGTGTTTTTTAATAATACACAAGTATAATTTTTTTTAAATTTCAAGTAGTTTTAGAATGAAGTATTATTATGATTCTTTGATCAAATTTGAATGGGAACACTTGAGCCTAGAATTCACTAACCATCAATGGGATTTTGGAATTTTTCTCAAACATACTACCCCTAGAATAACATAGTGTAATGGTATGTCTATGAGTAGGAATCATACCATGTTGTACATGATTCGATCAATGATGAGCATGTGTGACCTTCCTCTTATATTCTAGTTCTCTTCTCTAGAGTCTGTTGTATTCTGACAGAGTTGCATTCTATTAAAAGTATTAATTAAAAAAAATGATTTATAGGTTTGAAAACATCATAATATTCATTTAGTGACGATTTGTGGATGTGAATTGTATATATAACATTATATTTGGTTAAAATCCATCTAAAATCAGTGAAATTCTGATATATTGGTTTTCACGTGGAATCTTTGGTATATTACTTTTATAATCAAACTAAACACAATGTTTTTATGGTATGATGTGGTGTTACTCTTAAAAATGTCACATAAGTCAAAATTTCAGGGGCAATAAAGTTAAACATGGGAATGATAAGTTCTTATGAATATGAATTTTTCCTTGATTTGATGTTGATCTAGTTCCACAAAGTGTTTTGGAATAAGAAATTACTAAAGTTACACAAGAACCACAAATTTTTGTTGTATTCATAAAGAAAATGGGAGATGTGGATTTATTATGGGAATTGATGATGAATCAATATTCATAATTGATGATCATACCACCTACCAAGAGTCTACTAAGAGATGTGATTTCAAAAATAGGTAAAGACAAGGAATCTGAAATGGACTCCATGTACACAAACCATGTTTGGAACCTGCTGGATGTACCTAACTGGGTCAGACTCGTAGGGTGAAAATGGGATTTTGTAGGATAACTAACATTGATGGTATATTATATACCTCTAAAGAATTTATAGAATAAAATGGTTATAGAAAAATTCAAGGAATTTACTATTAAGATTCATTTTCAATTGTTTCATTGATAAATTCTATTCAGATATTTCTTACCATAGAAAAATATTTTGACTTTGAGATATATCAAATAGATGTAAAACCCAATTTACTTAACTATAATTTAGTCAAGGATGTGAATATAGTATAACTAGAATTTTTTGAATAACTAAATGAGTTTGGTATTCAAGTTATAACAATCTTTTATGGATTGAAGAAATATTATCAGTGTTGGAATATCCAGTTTGGTTTTGTAGTCAAAGATTTTGGATTCATTAAAAACGTAGTAGATTCATGTGTATATAAGTATATTAGTGGTTGTATTCCAATATTTCTGATATTTTATGTAGGTCACATAATTCATGTTGAAAATTATATTATAAATTTACACTCTATAAAGATGTTGTTGGTAAAATTATTCTCTATAAAACCATGGGTGAAGAAACCTATATACTATGTATAATTATTATTAGAGATAGACCTAAGAAGATACTCAGTTTATTTAAAGACACATATATTTATAAATTTTTAATTTTTTTAATGTGGAACACTCCAAAAAGTTCCTTTACCAATGTTACATGGCATGAATATTAAAAATAATCAAGTGCCTTCTAAATAATTACAAAATATGGATATAATTACCTATGCATTCACTGTAAAATCCATCTTGAATTTCATGTTATATACTTAACTTGATGTCACCTATGATCTTATCATAATTGGTATATACCAATCCAGTCTTAGTGAGAGTCACTAAATTGATATTTAGATCATCCTTATTTACTTAAGGAGAACCATGTTTATTCTATAAGTATTTTGAGGAGAGGATGAGCTCTATGTAAATGGAAAGACTAATGATAGTTTCTAGTCTAATAGAGATGACATGATATCTCAATCTTGTTTTATGTTTTTTTTAAAGGGTGGATTTAGTTGTTATAATACATCCAAATAAATCACCATGGTACATTCAAAAATATAGTAAGAGTACATCATTGCATCTGATACCATGAAGGAAGTTTTTTTTATCAAAAAGTTCATTTCAAAATATATGGTGCTTCCAAGAATTGACAAATAAATTGAGCCCTATTATGATTATAACAGATCAATTTCTCAGGCCATGTAACCCCGATATCACCAAAGGTCCAAGAAACATCCTTTTAAAATACTATCACATATGAGAGATTATTGAGAGTGGTGATTTTATGATCTATTTAGTGGATACAGAGGATAATGTAGTAAATACATTAACAAAACCAATGAAGAAACATAATCATGAGGGTCATGTTGAATGTAATCATATATGATACATTATTTATTGATATAATGGTTATAAATATATCATGATTTTATAATAAATGAAATTTACATTTATTATTCACTCATGTGTGCTAAAATTTACATTACCTGAACATTCTAATGATAATATCCCCCTAAAGTATGACATTGAGTTTTCCCTAATTGATTATAATCATATTGTACTATTAGTTGTGATGATATGTTAAGGTTAGAATGAGTAAAATACTATACTCAATTAAAGGAGTTTTATTGGAGTTGTGAATAATATACTCATGTGGTAATAAGTCGAGGCTTATTACTAGGACTATCCCACCAAATTATATCCTAGTAAATTTCATATATTCCTTAATATAAATTAGAATGTATGTTTACAATAAATCACCATTACCTATGGTTGGTGAGACAATTGTAATGAGAACCTTCATAATTTAATTCCTTTTTATATAAGCCTTTAGGCTTAGATAATTATGGGTGGTTGTGTATATTTCATATCATATCATTAGTTGGGGCTATAACAAGATGGGATTTGTCCACTAGTATGATGTGAAAAGAAATTTTGATATTAATTGAATTAGAATAAATAAATTTTGGGTCATGATTTTTTGATTTTCATATGATGTGTTCATCTACTTATATGAGAGACATGTGATATAATCATCTTCTAGGTGAATGACATGTGATGTATTATTAGAAAAGGTTAGTGTTTTTTTAGAATCATGAAAGTATGAGATATCATACACTAGATTGAAATTATTCCATATCTAGTGGATACCCGATGTCATGGACTAAGATATTATTTAGGTATACATATGATATATATGGTATCACTTGTGGTGGACATGTACAAATGGACATATGATTATGTTTGATTGAGATCACACAAGAACACTTTGTAGCTTAAGAAACACCAGTTATTTTGTAGAACCTTGTCTTGGTATGCATCTATGAAATCATTATTTAATATTTATTTTTAATTCTATTATGTCTTTTAGGGTCACACAGTTAGGCCTTTGGATAAGTATTAATTTTTGGGAAAATTTTTTATTCCAAAATGAAGAGATTTTTATAGACCATTTCAAAAAATCTTTTTTTATGGTTCAAAAAGAGTAGTATAGTTTTTCATAAACTAATTAGGTGATTCTACCGAAATTGGGATATTATTGTATATAAAATAAAATATGTTTATATCATATTTTATAATATACTCAGGTCTTATGAAATAATATTCATATGATTAATATCATATTATTTTATATAATTCTATTTTAATGAAGTATATGATGATTTTTCTAGCCTATATCATATCAATTAATTAGAATATGATATATGGTTTGAGTGAATAAGATAGTTCCATGTATTACACATACTTTAAATAAGTAATGAATCATAAATATATTTTTTTTTAGCTGAAGTAATCATTAATGTTTTCAACTATAGAATCTAATTACATGAATTAATATACTAATGGAATCCAATTATTCAACTTTTAATTTAATATAGATTATTGAGAGTGCCTATATATGGGTTTGGATCCCTCTTTTGGTGTTCAATGGGTAATCATATAATCCATAGTTGAAACTCTCTTTATCCTTCATTATTTTTTTTGTCCCAATAGAGGAGGCTCTAACACCACTCCATTCGTCAAGAATACTCTCATTATAAAAAAGGACCCTATGTATGGTATATAACCATTTTATATAGGAGGTGTATGGATAGATTCTAGATGAAAAAAATCAATCAAAAATTGAAGATTAAAATATGGATTACTCTACAATATAGGTATGTGTTCTTTATGTTCTTCATGATCATTTAAATAGTATTGTTGATATAATAAGTAATTCATGGGTTTCTTTCAACAAATTTTTATTTGGTGTTTATACCCTAAACCCCTTCAAAATTTTGATAGGCTAGATCAACTAGTGTAAATTCCATAATTTTAATCATTTATTGTTTTTTATCATTCCTAATATATATATAAATTATGGGTTTAATAAGATATTTCAATTAGTTCTCCCATGGAATATTAGATAGATTAAGTTTTTATTCAACATGAAAACTATGTTCTCTACACAGAGATCGTTAATTACTTCTAAATAAAAAAAAATTACTACTATTTTATTATAAGAAACTCTAAACTAGCTATCTGATGCTAGATAGTATGATCCATTTATACATATTTGATCTCATCCCTTAGGTTTGGTAGTGTACATAATCTCTTATTATCATACTTGAAACTATAACAATGTTCTATTCCCAATACCATCTCTATTAAAACCCCCCATAAAATCTATTACATCTATATGATATATGTGATTAAGAATATACCTAAAGATGAAGCCTCTAATTCCTTCTTTAATTAATTTTAGTTTCTATTATAGGGACCATTATTTCCATGTGCATAGTATGTAGACACTAGTTCGATGCCCTTCATCTTTATATATTGTTTCATAAAAAAATTACAAATTTAACTTTGGTGTTATACATTAAATCATCCTCCTACCTTTTATTTCTTCTAACCATTATAATTTATACCACCATCTCGTCCAATCAAACACAATACAAATATGTTATTTAACGATACACTTAAACATTCCAACTACCCTTTTCATTTCTAGTTCTAACAGGACATGTTCTCCATGGCCATTCCTACTGAAAAACTATAAATACTTTGAATTCTAGTTATCTAAAAACACGGATTCAGGTCTTATAGATTGTTTGCCACTTTTTTGAAAGATATTCAAGTTCATGTTTTATTTAACCCTTCAACCCTACCGTAATTTAGTATATCTCATAACTTGATAGATGAGTGAGTACATTAATTCATTTCCATTAATTCATACTTCAAAATCCCAACTAAATTATCGGTTCTATTTAGTTTAGATAAGTATTTATGTTGAAATTACACACATTCAACTGAACTATTTCTATATTTATATCATAACTATCATTAAAAACACATCCCACTACTTGGTACTATGGTATCTAACTCCAAGAAGACAATTGACTGGGATGGACCACTAGAAGGATATTGATAGTTTAGTTGGTTTCATCCACCATAAATATATAGATATCTATTAGACTTGAAGGTTGAAAACCACCTATTATTTTTCAATAACTAAAGCCTCTATATTTTTAAATGCATATCCATGATCATACTACCACCTTTTAATACCTCCCATTCTAACAAGAGAATATTTTTTCTAGGTTGTTGGAATTTTATCAGGAATATTCTGAGTTGGGTTCTATTAATAAGGTAACTATGAAAGAAGATAATTTTGTCCTTGCACCTGATATTAATTCATTATTTTATTATCCTTTAATCATATATGAGATCGATCCAATCCACCATTCCTATAATAAATGAAGATGAATTAACTAACATTATTCTTTCTATATTTATCAAGCTAACCCTTAATGTGATTTCAATCCCATTAGAGTTCAGTTTTCCTTCCAATTTCTCTTTTATTATTATATTCCCAACACCAAGCTTGGAAAAAAATTAAAAAAGGTGAAAAGATATAGAAAGAAGGAAGAAACAAAATGCATGTGGATTTAGTTGCATAGCTATATTTTATAACCTTTTGATTTTTTATCCATTTTTGATGGATTTAATATCTATGTATAGAATCTATCAATAATTCAGAATATTTATGGACCAATACATGAAAGAAACCCCAATTTCTAGGTTTACATTTCAACCCCATTCAATTGAAATAATATGTTTTATCTTTCTATTACTATTTTTTTGGTCTATAATTTTAGATCCACTGAAAAGGTCAACCTATGAGGCTAGTAAAAAATTTTTGGGAGTATATGGAAGGAACATATTTCATACTCACCTATACACTTTATTGGACTACCCAAAATTATAGCCCTTAATGATCCAAGAGGTCATTTAAATGATTGATCAAAGGTGAATGGGAGATATGTGGATCTTTTTATGGTTTCTAGATTGTAAAAAATGACCAACCCCTCAATTCAACTGGTCAAAATATTCTATTAAGGTAAATAAGAAAACATAACTTGAACACCATGTCTCTCATCCACTAAACGAGATTGTTTTCTGATTACAATATTAAAAGATCCATGTAGGATATCACTGTAAAATAAGTGGATTCCATTGGTTGAAATAAGACAACCCCCAATTTTGTATCTCACATAACTTATTATAATGTAATTGAATCATCAGTTATGACTCACCTATCCCTACACACCATCATCAGTCGCTACCGTGACATACCGTTGTGACTTACAACCATAATCTTACTGTCAGCGACCTACCATCACGAATCACCATTGAGAATCACCATTTTGATTCACCTTTGTGACTCACCATCGTGACTTAATGACAGTGACCTACCATTGGAGAGCCTAAAAAATTGGAAATTTTGAAAATTGTTTAAATAAGTCACTATGACATCCTAGAAAACATCAACCACCAGATTTTCACAAGGTAATGGACCAACGAATTCTAGGACATTACATCAGATAACTCTCAAAATATTCCCACCCTTTATAATACAAAACTAAACCCTAACGGAAAAGAGGGGTCTGAAAAGACACTCTGTGAGATACCTCTCAAGGATCTCGCTTTGATTAAAACACTACTACCAGCATAAAAGTTAAATGATAACACACCATGTGATAACAAAAAGCTTGATTGGAAACCTCCTCATCCAAGAACACCTTCTCAGACATTAACTAACCCAAAAAACCACAAAACACACCACAAAAGCCCAAAAACCATTCAATCCTAAACACATGAATGAGGAAATTCTATTTTCCATGTCAATATCCTATCTTCTCTGGGAAGCACTGACTCTCCCGAACAGTTTTAATCACATTTCAGTTAATTCTTCTGAATTATGACTTTTTTCCCCACATTTTCACATGTCAAGACTTTGTCACACATTGAACCACTTAAATTTCAACCCAAGGGAAAACAAATAATTTCTTAAATCAACTTTGAAACATTAAACTTCAAAAAAAACAGAATAATACAAAACTAAAATAAATTAGTACTAGGAACATGTCTACATATCTCTCTCCCCATTAATCTTCCCCATGCCACCATGCCTCCATAACACACGAATTAAATGAATGGTTTATCCATGAAGAACCTTCTCCTGATGATCCTATATCTCTATCGGGCATTCTTCATTTGTCTCATCGTCTTAGATATCCAACTCTTCCTAGTTAATAGCATGGTAGTCATCATGAATATATCGAAGTAGATGATAGAATTGAAAGATGTCATGGATCCTATCCACCTATGATGGAAATTCAAAATAGTATGCCACACTTCCAAGTTTCCCCAACACCTTGAAGGGTTTTATAGACCTGGGAGAATAATTTCTCCCTCCATCAAACCTCCACTTCCCACGTCGATGGGGAACCATAAAGAACATGTGGTCCCCATCCTCGAACTCCAAGGGCCTTTTCCTACGATCATTATATGAATTAGACCGGTTCAATGCTACTTTAATCCTCTTAAGAATAAGATAAACATAATCTATTGGGATTTACACTGCCTTAGGTCCAAGAAAAGCCATCTCTCCAACCTCTATCTCTCGCAAAGGTGAACGACGTGGTCATCCATACAAGGCTTAAAATGGATCCCTTATAATGGAAGAGTGACAGTTTTAATTTTAAGAGAACTATTACAATTGAAAGTGGCATTCCCAATATTCATAAAAGTCCAATATGCATGATCTCAAAATATCCTCTAGTGTTTGGACAATCCACTCAATCTTCTCATCCATCTAAAGGTGGAAAGCAAAAATGAGTTGTAAATGCGTGACAAAATCATATTGTACTCCACTACAGATTAATGTGGTGAAATGAGAGTCTCAATCTGAGAAAATGGATCTTGGAACTCCTTGCATCTACACTACCTCATCCACATATCCGTTTTTCAAGGCATCCACTGCACCCAAATCCTCTATCGCTAAGAAGTGATAGGATTTCATCATCTGATCCACTACTACCCAGACAGCATTGTATCCTCCCTAATATTTAGGTAACCCTATAATTAAATCCACTGATATTTCATCCCCAATTATAATCTGAGACATCTAAGGGTTTAAACAAACCACCATGAAAATGGTGCTCAACCTTCACATGCTAGCACACTAAGAACTTCACTACAAACTCTACCACTGACTGTTTCATCTCGTGCCATAAAAACTACATCCTCGTGACTTTGTACATATTAGAAATTCATAGATGTAATAAGAAGGGTGTGCTACGAAACACACATAGGAAACCCTCTTGCATTGCTACTAGAACAAACAAACTCTAATGGAACTTCATCTGATTCTGACCATCCTCTGACCAGCCCTTCGAAGCATCACCAATGCTAACATGATCGTACATCACCTCTACTATTGAGTCTCCACCCAATACTCCTTAACCTATTCGATCATAGAAGACTACACCATCATCTAAAACAAAAATACTCTATGTTTTTTCACACTTTCATCAAATTGAGAGGCTTCCAACTTCTCCATTTCCTTCCAAGCATCTATAGATTACCAAACATACTCTTTCTGCGACTTCCTACTAAAGGAATTTTCACGAAATTCCCATTTCATGAGGTGTAAGAAATCTAAAAATCATGGTCCAAAAGAAAATTCATCCACCTATGTTGTGCAAGTTCATATATTGCTGGGAGAAGATATACCTCAACCTCTTGTGATCCTTGAATACCAAAAAGTGATCCCCAATGACGTAGTTTTGCCACAATTTTTGTGAAAATATGACTATTACTAACTCTACATCATGAATGGAATAGTTACGCTTCGGGGGGTATAACTGCCTAGACCCATAAGAGATAAATGAATCCTAATTCTTTAAAACGCATTCCAAACCTACATGGTAAGCATCACATAATACCTTAAAAATTAATCCTTCCTTAGGTTAATATAGCACTAGTTCACTAACCAACTTCCCCTTCAGATAACTGAAAACTATCTGGAATTTCTCACTCCATATAAAATATTTGTCCCTTTAAGTCATAGCTATCAATGGGGCTACAACTCATGAGAAATCTGGTAAAAAACTTCCTTAATAGCCTATGAGACCAAAAAACTATAAACTTTGACCACATTCTTCAGTTCTTTCCAAGAAACAACAACTTTAACCTTTGATGGTTCAACTGCCGCACCCCTGTTGGGAAACCACATGCTCATGGGAACATGCCTCTAATGCCAAAAAATTACACTTGGGATACTTTATGTAGAGATGGTAGTGTAGAAAAACATATAATATGGTTCTAAGATGCTCAACATGATCCTTCAGTGACATTAAGTAGATAAATATTTCATCGAGGAATACAATGAGAACTAGTCTAGGAAATCATAGAAAACTATGTTCATGAGCCTCATGAACATGGATAGTGCATTCATAACACCAAATTATATGAATAAAAACTTGAAGTGCCCATAATTTCATCTGAAAGAAGTCATTAAGATATATCCATCTTTTACCCTCATCAGGTGATACCCAAACTGTAGATCGATCATAGAAAACTAACTCACTCCTCTCTGCTGGTTGAAAAGATCTTCAATCCTTAGAAGAGTGTAATTGTTCATGATCATCACCTGATTCAGCCTCATGTAGTCTATGCAAAACCTCATACCACCATTTTACTTCATTGTAAAAAACACTGGAGCACCCCACGGTGACACACTAGGCTAGATAGATACCTTCTTCATCAGGTCATCAATATGACACATCAACTCCCATAACTGAAAAAGTGTCATTAATTAAGGAGCCATGTAAATTGAAAAATCATCAGGCAGTAAGTCTATCCTGAACCCAGCATCACGTAAATGAGGTAGAGTCACAACCTCTTTGGGGAAAACCCCAATAATTCCTCAACTACCATGGGTTCCTCTATCATCTCAGTGTCCACCGATTCCATTGATAGCTCATAAAACAAGGAGATAAGGGGATCTAAACACTAACAACTAAACTGAAAACTATACTCACCAACAAAAACCACACACTGGCCATCCACATTTAAAAACATGACTCTCCTCCAAAAGAAGTTGGCACTGACATGCAAGGTATAAAACCATTCGATGCCGAGAATGACATCATATGGTTACATTTTTTGCAAGAAGATATCCCCATCAGACTGATGCGGTCCAATCATTAGTATACATCCCCATCACACATCAAAAAAGTTAGTATGGCCTCCAACTAATGTACACAACACCAGGGGCTCAAGAATCCAATCTAATTCTACTCACAAAGCATGGTCTAGTCTGGGTGCAACAAAGGAGTGTGAAGCTCTTCATTCAAACAATTCCTAATAAAGGGTACTAAAAAAGTTGATTGTACCTATAACGATATCTCTTCATACTATAATTCCATCCTCTATTGCTTGAAATTGGTAATTCCCTACTTCTCTACCCCTCTTATAACGTCCACCTCCATGATCATGTCTAGGTCAAGGTCCCTGAGGAACACCATGTGGTCAGCCTCTACCTGCTCCATCACCCCTTAGTAGAGCATGAGCCTGCTATCCCTGATGCTGAAATCGACATACTGATAACTACTATTGAGGGTGGCGCTAAACATGTCCACCTCCACCATAGTGACCTTGAACAGCTATTGGGAACTGTTTCTGGAGATTTTTATGGACTCCACAGATGAAACACCTCGGTCCCAAGCTCATGGTAAATTCATGAAGACCAAAAGATTGAAATGGAAACTATTGAGGTCAAATCCACACCAATCAAAACCTCAAAGGCATTGCTGGCTGAGACCTGCTTCCTATAACCCTACACCTTGAAGAACCCTACTATCACCCCCATCATGATAGTCCTCTTCATGAGTGCATTCTTTGAATCACTTTAACCTTCTTATGAACCTCCAAGTATGTCGACAATGTAAAGGGTGTAAATGTGTACTTGATAGATGGATGATGTTTCTCCTATAAGCACCTCACACAAGACTCCTTATCCAAAAAGTGATCTATAGAGAAGAAAATAAGATCCTTGAACCTGATCGCATGTCCCCGTACTAACATACTCCTCTGCTAAAGATAGAGTCGCTCTTGCATCATCTCATCCTTCATGGTTGATGAAACAAATTTTAATTGGAAATCCTTATCGAAATCAATACACAGAATTTCATATTCCTTCCTCTCCCCCAAGTACATTTCCCACAACTAATGCATAACTTCTGCATATAGATCACTACCAAAGGAACACAGTACTCCCTGGGTTCCTGGATAAAACATAATGTTATCCCAAGCTCCTCAAGCAAGCTTTCCATATCCATGCCTGAAAAACTAACCTCATACATTCCTAAGGCCTACCGCTGGAAAGCATGTAACGTTATCTACCACTAGAAATCATTTTACATTGGTTCAACCCTCTTCCAATCAACTGGATCGGCCTACTGAGTCTCAACTTCTTGATCCACATGCACACGAAAACTGAGTTCCATAGCTGAAAAGGTAAGCAAGGAATTCTTAGGCCAAAGATGTACGGAATTTTATTAAAGATTAATTTAAACTCATTTAACATATTTTTTTTATCTATTTCAAATTCTAGAAAACAACCCAAATTAGACAAGAACACAAGTCATTATGATGCATGTACCTTTCCAAGGGACTCTTTCCTTCAAATGATGTATCCTCACATTATGACAATCCTGCTTTTTATTACAACTTAAACATGCTTTATTACATAAAACTTCACTTGATACAACAAATAAGATCGAGAGGTTTAGTGTCTTTGGGGCTTTGGATCATTACATAAAAACTTAAAACATGAAATACAACATCTTTATTGAAACATTCCCCTACATGACGACTACATTCCCTCGTACTTAGCATTGCATGGGATAACCTGAGGACATGCATAAGAAAAGGGTGAGCTATAAAGCCCAGTAAGGGAGTACACATGGAATAACATGAGGAGTAAAATACATGTTAGGCAATAGTCATGTCAGTAGAGCATAAGATAAACATGAACATAAAGGCATGGTAAAGCATGATAATCATAACATGGAAATGTGGCAACAACACTTAACATTGAATTAGCATGAGCCAAGGCTCATTGCACATGGAGCATGAGTAAACCCTCATTGCACATGAAGCATGAGTAAACTCTCATTTCATTTGAACTAGCATGAGTCAAAACTCATCGCACTTGACGTATCATGATACTATACTTTACCCAATGCATTGTAGCACTATAAGGGAACACCCTTCTTAAACATTTCATTTCATGCATAAGTGTGCCACATGGATCATAAAACATGGATTCATAAAACATAATCATTTATTCCACGATAAATGAATGTGGAATTCATACAAGAAACTACAAAATCAATAAGTAAATGTGCATAAAGGTGAATCCCCTTGATGGAGAAATGGGTATGGTATTCACTACACAATGACATTGGCTTAGAAAATCGGTGTGATTTCAGCAGCGTAACGGCGTGACATAAGAATTCATAAAAAAATGGTTGATGATAGAGAAAGGGGTTCCTCATCATAATTACATGTAATGGACAGTAAGGAGGTCATATATATACATTTCCCAACAATTGAAATGGAATTTAGATTCATTATACAAAAGTATTGCTTGAATGTAAAAGAAGAGACAGAAGTTCCTTTCTGAAATTCGGCATACTAACGGGTGTACATGGGAGGAATTTAATGAGAGAGAAAGAGGTCTCCCATCATTAAAAAAATAAGAGGGCAGTATGGGGGAGGTGGGAAACCATACCCCAACATTCATAATTGAAATTAAAAGGGTAATACAACATAAAGAAAATTGAAAAAATGAGAAAGGAAGAAAAAACCCTTACTTGGAAGTGTGCTTCCAAAGGCTAGAGAGAGGCTTGTGAGAGGCTTCGTGGGAGCTTGGGGCCCCTTGGGAGGATTTTAGAGAGAGTAGGGAAGAGGTTGGACGAACTAAAAAGTATTTTAGTGAGGAGGAAGTGGGAGATTGGGTGGGTTTATATAGGAAAGCTGAGAGAATTCTTTATTATTTAGGTTTGGGACCCTTAATTTAAAATAATCCAAACCACAAACCATACCATGGTATTTGCCAATGGTTTTCTAGAAAAGGAAAGAGGAAAAAAATATTTTACAAGGCCAAGGTCCGAACTTATTAAAAAATTAGGGTTGCTTATGTGGAGGTGAGTCACAATCCCATGGAAATTAATTTAAAAAGGCAAAGTGTTGAATAAGTATTGAGGGGTTCATTAATGCTTTGAAAAGTAAGTCAAACAAACCCAAAATCACATTATTTTATTGATAAAACATATATTGTCCGAACATAAGGATTATGGTATTTTATTACATCACCATTGGGTCATTATGATGTCATAAAACATATTATATAATTAAATGGTATTTAATTTTTACCCAAAAATTTGATTGTCTCAGAAAATTATGAAAAATTCCCCGTTGGATAATTTCGACATCCTCATTCCAGAAATGAAATTTATTTTATCCAAAAAAATTATAAATATGTTAATTTTCACTTTTAAAATAAAAACAAACATTTATCAAAAATTCACGGGCTTTGACAGAAATGGATTTCAAACCTTAATAAAAAATTTAATTGCATTCATAAATTTATAAGATCATTTATATTTAATAAAAATTAATTTAATATTAATAATAATATTTTATTAAAATATTATTTAATTCAAAAATCACTTAATTTAATATAATATATTTCTTAATTAAATAATAATTAAAAACACCATTTGTACTTTAAAAAATATTTACAATGTTTCAAAAATGACTAAAAATTATATTCATTATTATATACAAAAATAATATACATGAACATAGTACTACTTATTTGTAACATAACCCCTTAAAGTAGCCGCAAAAGACCTATGGGTAAGGTGTGCAATGGTGACAGACTCTTGGGGTGGCTCGGATAACATCGCTCGAGTGGTAATCTCTATCAACTTCCACTTTTCCCGTAGACGATCACGTTCGAGCTTGACATAATGAAGCTCAGCTTGGGCTTGGTCAAGGGAGAAGCCCAAAGACGCCACCTCTTTTCCGAGCTCCGAAAAATGGGCTTCGTATGGGGCAATTCTACTGGATGAGGCCATTTCTTCCTTTTTCTGAATAAAATTGGGTTCGTTAAAGCCTTATATTTATACTAATCAAGTGATCACTATTCAACGGCTATAAAAGTAACAGTCACAACTCTTATCATAAAACCAAAGAAGCTGACATCTTATAAAAACATTTTTTTATAAAGAGTCAATTAACTGGATCAAGAGGGATTTTCCATTAATGAAACTTTGGGTCGTTACAACATTCCCCCCTTAAGAAATTTCACCCTCAAAATTTTCCTTTTCCCACACTAAAATAAATGTGGGTAACTCAGCTTCATCATATCCTCCAACTCCCAAGTCGCTTCTTCAAACTTGTGGTTTCTCCACAACACTTTGACGAGGGAAATTGTCTTATTTCATAGAACATTTTCTCTACGATCTAAGATCATCACTGGTTGCTCCTCATAAGAAATATCATCTTCCAATTGTACCACCTCGGAAGAGAGTACATGTGAAGGGTCCCGTATGTACTTCCTTAAGAGGGATACATAAAAGACATCATGCACATTGGCCATAGTATGTGGAAGTGTTAGTCGATAGGCCACAACCCCAACAAGATCAAGAATCTCGAAGGGGCCGATGTACCTTGGACTTAACTTCCCTTTCTTTCCAAACCTCATGACCTTCTTCCACGGAGATATGTGTAAAAACACCATGTCTCCAACTTTAAACTCAAGGTCTCGTCGACGATTATCTGTATAACTATTCTATCGACTCTGGGATGCCTTGATATGCTGCTGAATGGTTTTCACCTTCTCTACCATTTCTTCGACCATTTCTGGTCCAAGCAGCTTACGTTCACTGACCTCATCCCAACATGCCGGTGTTCTGCACCTTTTCCCGTAAAGGGCTTCATATGGTGCCATTTGGATGCTCGAGTGGAAACTGTTATTATAAGAGAACTCAACCAGAGGAAGATGTTGATCCCATCCTCCTTTAAAGTCCATTGAGCATGCTCTCAACATATCCTCAAGTGTTTGGATAGTCCGATCAGATTGGCCATCAGTTTGAGGATGATAGGCCGTACTGAAGTTCATTTCAGTATTCAGAGCATGTTGAAGACTCTTCCAAAACTTATAGGTGATTCTTGGATCTTGGTCGGACACAATAGATAGTGGTACTCCATGAAACCTTACCACTTCCCTAATATATATCTGTTCCAGTTGATCCAATGAGAAATCCTCTCGAATAGCAATGAAGTGTACAGTCTTTGTAAGACAATCCACAACAACCCAGATTTCATTGTTTCCTTTGGATGTCCTCGGAAGTCCGGTGATAAAGTCCATGGTGATGTTCTCCCATTTTCATTCTGGTATGGGTAATGGTTGCATCATCCCCTTAGACTTCTTCCTCTCTGCCTTCACTTGCTGACACACCAGGCACATTGATGTATATTCGGAGATCTCCTTCTTCATATTATCCCACCAAAAGTTTTCTCAGAGATCTCGATACATCATTGTGCTCCCTGGGTGAATAGAGAAATTTGAACTATGTGCATCATCCAAAAGTTCCTTCTTCAGTTCCAGACTTGATAGAACACATAGTCGTTTTCCAAACTGCACAATTCATTCTTCATTAACATTAAACTCCGAGGATTTCCCCTTTTTGATAGCTTCCAATTTTTCTTGAATTCCCACATCATCCTTTTGAGCATCCTTTAACCTTTCCAAAAGAGATGGTAAAGCAATCATTTGTGAAATGATTGATCATGTTCCCTTCTTTATGATTCCCACGTCCATATTCATCAAGTCTAAGAAGATTGGATCCTTCTCAATTCTCATCATTGATAGAATCGCTGGATCCTTTCTACGTAGGGCATCTTCCACCTTGTTCGCTTTCCCAGGGTGGTAATGTATTGAACAGTCATAATCCATGATGAGTTCTATCCATCTTCTCTAGTGCATATTAAGCTCTTTCTGTGTGAATATATATTTAAGACTCTTGTGGTCAGTATATATCTCACATTTCTCTCCAAAGAGATAATGCCGCCAGATTTTCAAGGTAAAGATCACCGCCGCCAACTCCAGATCATGTGTTGGATAGTTTCGCTCATGGATTTTCAACTACCTTGAGGCATAGGATATCACTTTATCATTCTGCATCAGCACATAGCCTAAGCCCTTCTTTGATGCATCACTGAATACCACAAAAAGTTCCCCACTTGTGGGTAAAGTGAGCACGGGCACAGTCATAAGCCTCCTTTTCAAATCCTTGAATCTTTCTTCGCATTCATCACTCCAAGAAAACTTTACTCCCTTTCGAGTTAGCTTGGTAAGAGGGTAGGAAAATCATGATAAATTTCTCACAAATCGTCGATAATATCCAGATAACCCCAAGAAGCTATAGATATCCGTTACCGATGCTGTCCTCGACCATCCCTCAATTGCATCTGTTTTGGAGGGGTTCACAGATATCCCATTTCTTGTGATGATATGGCCCAAGAATGAGACTTCCTTAAACTAGAACTCACACTTTCTGTACTTTCCATAGAGATTCGCCTTGCGCAAAGTCTCTAGTACAGTTCTTAAATGCTCCTCATGGTCCTCCTTGGTTTTGGAGTATATTAGAATATCATATATAAAGACTACCAAAAATTTGTCAAGGTAATCTCTAAAGACTCTATTCATCAAGTCCATGAATATTGTTGGAGCATTGGTGAGTCTGAAAGGAATTACTATGAATTCATAGTGCCCATATCTTGTACGAAAAGCAGTCTTGGGGATATCTTCCTTCTTCACCCATACTTGATAATACCCTGACCGCAAGTCCACCTTAGAGAAGTATTGTGATCCACGCAACTGATCGAACAAGTCAACAATTCATAGGAGTGGATACTTGTTCTTTATCGTGATTTTGTTAAGTTCACGATAATCTATGCAAATCCGCATTGACCCATCCTTCTTCTTGACGAAGAGGACTGGTGCACCCCATGATGAGGCACTTGGGAGTATAAACCCTTTATCTAGATTCTCCTGTAGTTGTTTCTTCATCTCTTCAAGCTCAACAATAGCCATTCTATATGGAGTATTCGATATTGGTAGCACCCCAGGTATATGTTCAATTGAGAACTCAACATATTTTCTAGGAGGAAGACTGGGCAGTTCCTCAGGAAACACTTCCTCGAATTCCCTCACAATAGGCATTTCTTCAAGGATGGATTCTTCTTTGGACTCAATCATCTGAGCCAGATACGCATGCTCATAGGGCAGTAATATCCATGATTGAGATGATGAAGCTAATGGAGATTAATCTTCCTCCTGACACTTGTAAAGAATCGGGGGTCGATTCTCCATATGGAGTGTGACTTCCCTCTCTCGACAATTTATGTTGGCTCTATTTAAGGAAAGCCAATCCATGCCAAGAATTGCATCAAATTCCACCAAAGGGAGTATGACGAGGTTCGCTGGGAAATTCAATCCACAGATTTTAACAGGGGAGGTCTTATATTCATGGGATGCAATGATTGCCCCATTTTCCGTACTCACCGACATCTTTACTTACATGATTTGTGGTGGTGCTGGGATTGTTCTACTAAACTTTCGAGATATAAAATAATGCGTAGAACCGGAATCAAAAAGTACATTCGCTATTCTTGAATGAATAACTAGTGTACCTGTCACCACTTCGTTTTCGGGGTTCACTTCGGCAGAAGTGATGGCAAAAGCTCTTCCTTGCTGTCTTGGAGGTTGTTGGTTGCCTCCGATAACCCTTGGATTAGGGAACTGATTTTCAAAATGACTTGGTTCTTTGAATTTATAGCATTTAACAACATGTTGAGGTTCGAACGGAGCGTTCCTCTCCTCTGTCGCAGCCGCGGGTCCTTCTTGCTGACAGTTAATAGCTAGGTGCCATTCTCTTCCACACCTGAAGCATTTTCTCATCCCCTTAAGGAAATTTCCAGGGTGCTTCTTTCTGCACTTTTGGCAAGTGGGGTGCTGGAACTTCTTAGCACCGTTGTATTTATCCATCGGACCACCAGCATTGAATTCCACCTTATGCTTCTTGTCCCCGTGATACCCTTGTGATTCTCCGATCTCCATTTCGACCTTGAGGGCACATCGGACAATTTCCTCATAGTTGTCGAAGTCACGGATCGCTAATGCTTTCCGCAAGCTAGGCTTCATCCCACCGAAGAAGCGGTCAACCATGCATTCGGGTGTAACGACAAATCCGGAAGTGTATCATGCAAGCCATGTGAAGTTTTCCTCGTACGCTCCCACAGATTCTTCATCTTTTTTCTTGAGGGAAAGGAAGTCCCTTTCAATCTTAAGACGGAGGGTGCGTGGAAAATATTTATCGAAAAACATCTTCTGGAATTCCTTCCATTCCAAAGCCTCGATCTCCTCCTCAGGCTTTGTATTTTTGATCAATGTCCACCATTTATCAGCTTCACCCTCCAGACGATAACCTGCCAGGAGAACCTTCTCTTGTTCAGAACATTGGAGGATGGAGAATATCTTTTCAATGGATTTTATCCATTGTTCAGTGACCGTGGGATCGGATGATCCACTAAAAGTAGGAGGCCTTTGTCTCATTAAGCTCTCGATAGAAACTTGTTCTTTCTTAGGGGGGGGGGGGGGGTTGAACGTTCCTATTGACCCATGTTTCTATTCAAAACCTGAGTTAGCTGAGAGAGAAGCACGACAAAGTTCGCGATTCCCACTCCCATTGCATTGGGCATCTCATTAGTACAATCATCACACTGATCTTCACAACGGTTTTTAGCCCGAGTCCTCCTATTACCGGCCATTGGCTGGAATAAAAGGAAAGTTAGGGGTAACACATAAAGGGTAATCCAAAGACAAAAGTTGATGACTTATAAATAAACATTTATTTCCTTAACTCATGAGTCTATAGGATTCAATCTAGGCTTTTCATGGTCTACTTTCTAACATATATTCTTAGTGGCATTTTTCCCTTAATAAGGGTTCATACCAAGATTGTGAATTTATCAAAACATATCCCCTGGGAGTGTCGTAACCAAAAGTGCAGCAAGGCCCGTTGTCGTGCACCCGTTCCCATTCGAGTCTAGCTCAAAGCAGTGTTTTCATGTTTTACCCCTAGGATACATTTGTGCCAGAGCCGCCTCTACCTGCTCGTATCCAGACAGGGATGTATTTGTTTGATAAACCCCTTACATAGTATTTACCAAAACATAGGGATGTTTTTATTACACTTAGTCTTGTATCTAAGTCTTTACTAGGGTTTCCTAATCCCAAAAATAACTAAACCTATCCTTTGATACCAACTATGACAACCCTGCTTTTTATTACAACTTAAACATGATTTATTACATAAAACTTCACTTGATACAACAAAGAAGATCGAGAGGTTTAGTGTCTTTGGGGCTTCGGATCATTACATAAAAACTTAAAACATGAAATACAACATCTTTATTGAAAACATCCTTTACATGACCACTACAATCCCTCGTACTTAGCATTGCGTGGGATAACCTGAGGACATGCATAAGAAAAGGGTGAGCTATAAAGCCCAGTAAGGGAGTACACATGGAATAACATGAGGAGTAAAATACATGTTAGGCAATAGGCATGTCAATAGAGCATAAGATAAACATGAACATAAAGGCATGATAAATCATTATAATCATAACATGGAAATGTGGCAACAACACTTAACATTGAATTAGCATGATCCAAGGATCATTGCACATGGAGCATGAGTAAACCCTCATTGCACATGAAGCACGGGTAAACCCTAGTTTCACTTAAATTAGCATGAGTCAACAGTCATTACACTTGACGTATCATGATACTATACTTTACCCAATGCATTGGAGCACTGTAAGGGCGCACCCTTCTTAAATATTTCATTTCATGCATAAGTGTGCCACATGGATCATAAAACATGGATTAATAAAACATAATCATTTATTCCAAGATAAAGGAATGTAGAATTCATACATGAAACTATACAGTCAGTAAGTAAATGTGCATAAAGTTGAATACCTTTGATGGAGAAATGGGCATGGTATTCACTACACAATGACATTGGCTTAGAAAATCAGTGCAATTTCGGCAGCCTAACGGCGTGACATAAGAATTCATAAAAAAATGGTTGATGAGAGAAAAAGGGGTTCCTGAACATATTTACATGTAATGGACAGTAAGGAGGTCATATATATACATGTCCCATCAATTGAAATGGAATTTAGATTCATGATACAAAAGTGTTGCTTGAATGTAAAAGAAGAGAGAGAAGTTCCTTTCGGAATTTCGGCATAGTAACAGGTGTACATGGGAGGCATTTAATGAGAGAGAAAGGGGTATCCCATCATTAAAAGAATAATAGGGCAGTATGGGGGAGGTGAAAAACCATAACCCAACATTCATAATTGAAATTAAAAGGGCAATACAACATAAAGAAAATTGAAAAAAATGAGAAAGGAAGAAAAAACCCTTACTTGGAAGTGTGCTTCCAAAGGCTAGAGAGAGGATTTTGAGAGGCTTCTTGGGAGCTTGGGGAACCTTGGGAGGATAATGAAGAGAGTATGGAAGAGTTTTGATGAACTCCAAAGGATTTTAGTGAGGAGGAAGTGGGAGATTGGGTGGGTTTATATAGGAAAGGTGAGAGAATTATTTATTATTTAGGTTTGGGACCCCTTAATTTAAAATAATCCAAACCACAAACCATCCCATGGTATTTGCCCATGGTTTTCTGGAAAAGGAAAGAGGAAAACAATATTTTACTAGGCCAAGGTCCTAAATTATTAAAAAATTAGGGTTTCTTATGTGGAGGTGAGTCACACTCCCATAGAAATTAATTTAAAAATGCAAAGTGTTGAATAAGTCTTGAGGGGTTCATTAATGCTTTTAAAAGTAAGTCAAACAAACCCACAATCACATTATTTTAATGATAAAACATATATTGGCCGAACATAAGGATTTTGGTATTTTATTACATCATCATTTGGTCATTATGATGTCATAAAACACATTATATAATTAAATGGTATTTAATTTTTACCCAAAAAATTGATTGTCTCAGAAAATTATGAAAAAATCACCATTGGATAATTTCGACGTCCGGATTCCAGAAATGAAATTTATTTTATCTAAAAAAATTCTAAATATGTTAATTTTCACTTTTAAAATAAAAACCAAAATTTATCAAAAATTCACGGGTTTTGACAGAAATGGCATTCAAACCTTAATAAAAATTTTAATTGCATTCATAAATTTATAAGATCATTTATATTTAATAAAAATTAATTTAATATTAATAATAATATTTTATTAAAATATTATTTAATTCAAAAATCCCTTAATTTAATAAAATATATTTCTTAATTAAATAATAATTAAAAACACCATTTGTACTTTAAAAACTATTTACAATGTTTCAAAAATGACTAAAAATTATATTCATTATTGTATACAAAAAAAATGTACATGAACATAGTACTACTTATTTGTTACATAACCCCTTTAAACAGCCGCATAAGACCTAAGGGTAAGGTGTGCCATGGTGACAAACTCTTGGGGAGGCTCGGATAACATCGCTCGAGTGGTAATCTCTATCAACTTCTACTTTTCCCATAGACGATCACGTTCGAGCTTGACATAATGAAGCTCATCTTGGGCTTGGTCAAGGGAGAAGCCCAAAGATGCCACCTCTTTTCCGAGCTTCGAAAAATGGGCTTCGTATGGGGCAATTCTACTGGATAAGGCCATTGCTTCCTTTGTCTGAGTAAAATTGGGTTCGTTAAAGCCTTATATTTATACTAATCTAGTGATCACTGTTCAACGGCTATAAAAGTAACGGTCACAACTCTTATCATAAAATCAAAGAAGTTGACATCTTATAAAAGCATTTTTTTATAAAGACACAATTAACTGGATCAAGAGGGATTTTACATTAATGAAAATTTGGGTCATTACACACATGGTCGTTTGGTAGACCCAGATTCCATGCATCAGATAATGGGGGGCCTAAAACCTCATTTCCTAGATGGTAAGCCCTAGCCTATGTCACTCACTGAGGTCCCCCAAAAATTTTGACCTACCAATCCATGGAATCCTCATTGTGCATAAATCCAAAATTTATTCTATCTATCAAGAATCATCTCTGATACCATTTTTTCATGGCCCCCTCCCTCCAAATATGCTCCTCCTATGTTGTCAAAGAATTAAGGGAGATAATGACCTAGAGTACATAATCTAATAGGCCTCAGGGTGGATACCAGTACCTAGGGTATACAATCTCAAAAATGGTATGCATTTCCATTTTTAATGAAAAAAATATCTGTAGATAAGACGGTACATCCCAAAACAACTCCATGTAATATATATATATATATATATATATATATATATATATATATATATAAGAAAGACAAAAACATTCCACATTCATGTTTAAAATGAAACTTTTATGAATAAAATGAAAACCTCAAGGTAAATACCATAAGCAATTCTATGTGGCGACTCTAAAAAATTCCAAAAGTCTAAGCTAGTATAGTCTAAAAAAATACAAATAATCCTCTTGGAAACCTGGAAATAATTTTTCTATACATGGGGTGAGTATATAGATATACTTAGTCGGAAAACCCAAAGTCTCTCGTGCACAAGTGATAGCTGCATACTAATGAAATCATGACAAAATAGATAAACCCAACACATAACAAGGTATACTAGTCATACCAACCACACCAAGGCAGACTCACCATGTAATGAAAGTCATGTAAGGTAATTTAGAAAACACATAAATGATTTGGGTACCTCGAACAACTTCCCACGGGTTTATTCACTCTTGCCTAACGAAAAACATCCTCGCACTCCCACCTCTTCCAAATGTACCACATCACAACCCGCTCTCCCACACCAAGGCCTCACAGTTAGTCCAATCACCTAAAAAACGAAGCAAATCACATCTTACTCATAGAAACATTGGCCTCAAATCTAGTCTTGTCACCCAGTAAAATGAAGCACATGACATCTCGCCTGCAGACACAGGGGCCATAATCACAACACATTCTGCCTTCACACACCTGAGCCTCACACCTAGTCTCATCACCTGGGAAAACGAAGCACATCCCATTTTACCCACATACACCTTGTCCTCACAAAACAAAACATTCCCAATGAGTCTTGGGCTACCACTACCTGGAAGGAGCAGGGAAGAGCAGGTGGCCATCTATCCATCCTCCCACAAGGATGTTTGGGATGACACCCTCCCCTGTGAAGATTGGGGTGTTTGGAACATAGTGATCAACTAGGGTGGAGTGAATATAGAAATCACAAGGAAAATACAAGTATTACATATATGATACAAAACACTCAAACCCAACCTATTGGTTTTCAATAAACAACCAACTCAATGTAACGCATTTGCTACTACCTCTAAATTCACCCCCACATGACAAAACAAAAACATAAATCATACCCCAAACCAATTTATTTAACCAATTATCACTCTCTATTAAAAAATTCATTTATTCATTCCATCTCCACCTCAGTCAACTACTAGAAACGTCACACAATAAGGAACATAGTATAAGTCACCCAAACCAAGAAGAACCATGTTTAATCAACCCACATCACATTCCTCTCTATTTAACACCCATCCATGACATAACATACTAATCCTAAGAAATAATAAATCTTTTTATAGGATATTAATCGAGAAGCACCCATGCCAAAAACTACCATCAGTATTCCTCAAATCCATTCCACCCAATCCCCCCTCCCATAAAAAAAACCCTCAACTCATAACTGCATACAACAACACATCTCATCAAAACCATTATCGGCAGCCCTGATATATAAACACACCATACCCATCACATCTATAAACACAAACATATCACAACTTGGTCATATCCCCACTGTACAACATTTCCCATCAATTCCACAATTAATCAATCCATCAACCTAAGATTACATCACACCTTCTGAACCACCCCACATCACATAATGGTGCTCCCAACCGTACCACCACAAAAATCAAATAAACCATATTTCAAATTTAACAATTCATCCATTCATTAAATCCACTTTGTTAAATTCCAGGGTTATCATAGAAGGCATGATCCTGGTGCATCCATTTATTATTTGGGTAAATGTGCTTTGAAAAATTCATATATTATTTTTCACTAAAAAAATAGCATTCATTCCAGAGACCATCCCATGCGCATAAAAATACCCTCAATGACCATGATTTTCAGTGTGGTGTTTAGTCTATATAATTTGCAACAACAACCAAAAAAATAACAAGAAGTACATGAATCACCTTTACCCAAACCATATTTATTTATTTGAAACTGATTTGATTATCTCTATTAAATTTAGATTCAACTATAATAATAAGGATACATTAGTATGGCCACCCTACATTATACACAATTTAAAGTGATGAAGGAAACATACTTGGAAGAATAAGTGATCAATGCTTCATTATTGCACCAACGCAGGGGATGCGTATGCAGAATGAAGATACTCTAAGGAAAATATGGTCCAATGTCTATAGAAAAATGCACAAATCCTCAGGGAATAAAGGTTTTGTGGATATCTGGTATCAAGAAAAAGGAGAAAAAATGAATGAAGGGAAGTCCCCCAAATAAGAAGGAAAAGATTCGAGACTCATGGGATATAAAACATTTTAAAATTACCATTAAAACTGGATCTCAACAAAACCATGCATTTTGACCATTTATAAGGTTATAGTACTTTTATAAAATTATTGATATCATTTATAACCCTTTAAATGAATTCAAAATAACTACGAAATGGCATTAAACTACTTTTTCATCAAAGGTAATTTTAATGAGGATAACTATAGGAAATTAAAAACACTATTCTTGAATCACCATTAGAATGGCCTATAATTGGATGAGTCACCATTGGACGACTCACCATTGGATTACTCACCATCGTGAGCTACCATTCAATGAGCTACTGGTGTGATTCACCATTGTGAGGTACCTTCGCTAGCTACCATTGTGAGTCATCATCATGAATCACTGGTCTAGACACACTAGTCCTGACACACCATTCCAACTCACTACTCTGACCCACTAGTCTGACTCATATTCCAAACTCATAGGTCTAAACCCACTATTGTGAGTCACCATTTTGACTTACCATCATGACTCACATCCAACAACCAACTATCAGTGACCTACCATCATGACTCACCATTGTGAATCACCATTGTGAGTCACCGTCGCAACTCACCTCCAACGACCTAATGTTGGAGAACTTGAAAAACTGGGAATTTTGTAGAGTGTTTAAATAAGTCATCTTGACCACCCAGAACACTTTAAACACTATATTTTCACAAAGAAATTTATTATAGAGGTCTGGTCTGTTACATGTCATAACGGTTCCATACCCATTAACCAAGTGTTGAAGTTGTTCCAAAAGTGAATCATGATTCCTAAAGAAGCATAGAGTGAATCATTTAAGGTTTCATAGATATTAGATGAAAAATGACAAAAGGAATCTTATTCTCCACTCATGTACCTTGTATGATTGGGTACATAAATGATTTTAGTCTCTTATACTCAATTTGACTGGGTACGTTAAATAATAATCAATATGATTGAAAATACTAAATGACATGGTGAGACTAAGGGTTTCATTAAACATTAAATTTTTATAGAAATCAATTCTATTGTTCTAAGAAATGTATGATATTAACTATGTGATATATAATTTTCATCAATATATAGAAGGTTAGAATGAGAAAATAAATAAATATTCAATTTTATTATCCAAGTAATGGGGAAAAGTATTTGATTCATCGATAACATGGATAATCAAGGCCTTGATAAACATATCATAATATGTGTATTTTATCTCATTTATCACTTGAAAATAGAATCAAAAAAATTAATAAAATTAAATAAAGTGTTTTTAACACACCTAGTTATGATTTTTCAGTTTCAATAACATGAATTAAGGGGAGGCTAAAATGGATTGTTCAATTTATGGAATCTATCCTATTTCCATATATTAATATTTTCCAAAAATATGATTGAATTTAATTAATATTTAACTCATATTATCAAAATTTTAGGAATATATATGAACTAATAATATTATGTCTTGGTAAGCCCCATGGGTGTAGCCTAGTGTTTGCTCCCTATAGTGGTATTTTGGGAGATGCCGGTTTTGAGCATCCTCATTAATAAATAGTTAGGATTTTTCTTTTATTTACCACTCCATTTAATGATGTAAAAAAATATGATGTCTTGATTCTAAAGTACAATATATAATGTACAACTAACTAAATGTTCAAACTAGAATAATGAATTTTGGTTGAAATTTTCAACAATATTTAACTAAGAGGACAATCAAGGACAATGAAGCCTATGGTTGATATGAAGGAATATTAACAATCCAATTCTATTGGATTTTCCAAAAAAATAACTAAAGGAGTTTAGGAAACTCCGTGGAATTTCCATGTGAGTTATGAATGTTATAGAAATTAATTTTCTATTTTTTGAATGTTATTTTATGTTGAATTTATATTTAAAAAACTTTTTTTAAATATAAAAGTGTTTAAAATTAGAGTATAATTGATTTATATTTTATTTTATATTCTTGAGAAGAATTAAATAGTAACTACATCATTGATTTTTATGTAATTTATTTTATAATGTTCAAGTGGATGTAATTAAAATATGTGTATCTTCATCTCATTTTCCTTACGTGATAAGAGAATTTTTTCAATTACAATGAGTTTTGGTGAAAATGTGTGATATGGTTAATTGTATACACATGGTTTATGATTCAATAGTTTTTATAACATGTTTTGTGGGGAAGATATGGGTAAAAGAGTTTTATCTAAGATTAAATGTGTATCTATGTTTTTTTTATATGTGGAAATGTGTTCCAACCGACCATTGGTGGTATATTTTAATAAATTCTTATATTTAAATGAAAAAATTGTTCCAACACATAGAATACCATATATGGCATAGATTATTTGTTTTATATTCATACTAAATGTAAATAAATGTTCTTTCATAAAATAAAATTGGTTTTTTTATATTGAAAAGATATTATGAAAAGAATATAGTGTCTCATAAGATATTGGGAGTATGTTTAGACAAAAATATGTTCAATGTTAATAAATAAAATACTACGCCAATATAAGTTTAAATATAATTTTACTTAATATCCTAAGACAACTAGACTTTTTTAGTAAATGATAATGTAAATAGTATAATTATTCAAGAAAAACATTTGATGTAATAGGGTACCAAGGATGATGATGATTAAATTATATATAGTTATATGAACACAACATAAGTTGACATCATAACATTTGATTTTGTGAAGTTAAGAAGTTAGAATATCTTAAATAATTGAATAGTTATTAATATGATTACTAAATCTTACCCTTATTCAAACAAGATTTCGCATAGATGTTTCTCACTAAACTGTTTAGAGGTGGGATTTTATCAGGTAGTCATATAGAGATCTGATGTGAATTACATATGATATAATGGTTTAACAAAACCCATAAAGTGGTGTGAAAATAATGATGATATAGTAATTTATCATATATGATATGATAAACTGGTGTTTAGGTTGGGTTTGTTAAATATTCTTAAAGATTTTAATAATATTCAAATATATCATATTAGAGGCAATCCCCACTTTATCAATATTACTTATCGTCTACATAAATGTGTATATATATATATTTCTTAATGAGTAATTATAATAGTCCTCTCAAATTATTCCTTTTATTTTATCCTTAACTAATTATTTTCATGGATTATTATAGGATATTAATAAATGTTAAGGTTATCCGGAGTAGGATTATTGTATAGATATAGAATATGATTGTGAGGTAAAAAATGGAGAATATGTTTCTTTTTGTGCACTGGATGGCCTACTAGACATACCACAAGGAGTGTTATACTTATTTATTTGGTATAATAGGGTTGTAAAAATCATATTTGATTCCCAAACACCTGAGGATGGTGAGAAACCCTGTATGGAACCTTCATACTTTGATACTCTTCCTATATAAGTCTATATATTGACTTAAAAAATACTGGGCGGTTGTGTATGTTGTCGATCATGTAGTTAGTTGGAGTTTAACCTAGATTAAATTATTCCTCTTATATGATTAGTATGAAATCAAGGCCCTTGATTGAGATAAATATTGGGAGTTTATAGTAATATCTGGTTATCATATATACATACACACACATATATATATATATATATATGTAGATAAGGGACATGTTGACTACTTATCAAAAATGATCAGTGACATGTGATGTACTCATCGATCAATTTTGTTTACACTTTGAGAGTTGATAAAAATTGATTTGACTATATTTTATTGGAATATTTTATGTCAAATGGTCACTCAATGTCCTGGAAAGAGTGAAAATATGAGAATGAATATTTTCATATGATGCATACTGGTGGACACATGTATCGAGATACATGTGTTTTATAGAGATCATGTATGGTCCTTTTATATATTGGTAGTATTAATGCTTTTCTAAAGTCCTATCTTTGGTTATATTTATACATATATAGATTAATATTTGTTCTCAACTCCATAAAGGCCTATGGGGTCACAATTTTTGGTTGGATAAAAAACGATTGATTTTGACAGAGAAGGATACTCTAAAAGTGTTTTACTATTAATAAAAAATTGTTTTGGATTAGTATTCACAATTTATTTCATATGATGTGATATAATGTGATGTAGATAATATATTTAAAAAAGTTTTTTAGATGATATCCAAAGTGGGTTCTTGATATGGTTTCATATATTATTGTATAAGATAAAATATATAGTGAAATTGCACAAAGTCTATTAGGATTTAGTGAACGTTTGATATTGAACAAGATATTCCATAAATACTTATATATATAATGTCTACATATAAGTTATGGTTTTCATGCATAAAATATTATATCATTATATACTTACTATGACGATAGTTATTTTTGGGAAGTGTGATCAACCATGATTATTTCATTTAATTAAGTGTTTCATATGATGAAATGTTTGGGAGTTGTAATTTTATATATAATACATGAACTGGTTGAAGTATTAATTAATCATGAATTTATAATGCATGAGTTAATATTCCTACCCAAGTAGTATCCTTATGTCATATATAAATGTTACCATATGATAGTAGTTGTTTGCACATACTTGTTGCTTGGCCAAAACTCCCCAAGACATATAGATCTCTTCAACTTCCTTCTTTTTTATTGTGTTTCTAGCATATATGGAGATAACAAGGATTCCATAAGAACGTTGAATTACTCTGCATGGCTCATGGATACACCAAGAAGGTGGGATGCGATTTCCTTTTAGTGAAATTCATCAAACATATGATGATGATGAATTTGTAGTGGATTCTCCCCATTGTATGGTACATATGTTTTACAATATTATTTATCTTAGTATATTACATAGGAATCATATTATCTTGCATGGAGATCCTTAGATTTGGATTCAAATTACTTTCATTCTATCTACTATGTGTTATTATGTTCAACAGAAACCTAACAATAGGGATCATCCTCATTGAATTTCAAGGTGGGAAATTTTACCTCTTCAGCAATGATACCTACTCGGGATATTTGTGAAGCAAGTATGTGGTTCAATATGATGTTCTATAGGAGTGTTTCAATGTAGGGATGAGGTATTGGGATTTATTTAGACTGAAAAGTGGAATAAATAGGCTGAATAATTTGGATAATAATATAGAAACAAGGAACTCTATATATCTTTTAATTGTTAGGTAACCTACAACCAAGGGTTCAAACATTATTTGAATCTATATTAAACATCCCATGACTACATAATATGGTAACCAAATGAAAATCATTTCTATTTTCCATTTAATAATAATGAAATTCAATTAATGATAATCTTAATGAAAATTTTCATTCAAGTTCTATTCAACCGAGAATAATATTCCACATAAGAGTGATGTTGAGGAATTCAATTAATGGCTGACAATGCATCTTTTTATTACTTTTGAATGGAATTTTTTGTGGGTTATTACTTATGAATTATTATTGTAATCAAAAATTGCTTAAAATTTGATCAAATTCATATACTTTTATCAACCACATATTTTTCATCAATAATTATTCATCAATTTGTTTAATGATGTTTTCATGTATTTGTGATTATAAAGTTTATCAAAGCATAAATGGACAATATCACATTATAGGTCGCATAAACAAGTTAAATAATCCATCATTATTTAATTTTTTATGTCCATTTTCTATAAGTGGGAATCATTTTATTTAAAATAATGATTTTATTTTTGATTTAGGGGATCAATTATTTGGATACCCATTGTTAATGATCATTGAATTGCTAAAAAATATAGTATTGTGGGAACATCATTTAGTATCATTCACATTGTCAGTGAGGTGGATATATTCTATTAAATATTTGAATAAATAGTTTAAAATTAATGAGGGTTTCTCTTGGATTATTTGAATGGTGCCTTGTTTGATATGATAGTGAGACCCAAATAATACTAGAAGTTGTATTTAATTAATAAGGGAAGACCAATTTATATCTATCCAATAAGTGGCTAAGTAATTTATTTCTAATGAAAAAAACTCATATTAAAAAATTTTAGTATTATATATTAATTATCACCCAATCCATCAAATGAAAAAAAAATTAACATAGTACAAATGAAATCTATTCAAAATACCTAACCACTAGAAATAACCTTTCCAGTAGATAAAAATTGTAATGATATCCCTCATACAGTTTTATCATATGACATAAAAGTTTATTTTTTGAATACTGCTACAGTAATATTCCTGATTCGTGTGACCAATGAACTCCTTACATGTCTAATTATTTGTTTAAACTGTCAATAATAAAATTATCTATCTTAATGATTTATTTTATTTAGTTTTTATTAATATTTTTATACCTTATGAGTTAAAAAACACATAGATAATTGAATTAATTTAATTTATTGCTAGTGTATAATGAAAATATTTTTGATAAAGGATTTTAATGAAAGGTGTAAATAATAAACATAAATTTCCAAATGAATCTTTTTCTCTTACTACCCAACCCTATATCATGATTAATATTTAGTTTCATTTTTCTATTGAAATATACTTGACACTTTATATGGGTTCTCTTTATAGAAAACTATTTATAGTTATGTGGTTTTATTATGAAATTAATTAGTCAATTATTTTACACAAAATAGTAAAAATTGTGTTCCATTTAATGAAATTATTTCCAAAACTGTTTTCAAAGAGTCTCTTAGTGGAGTAGTGACCATTTATCTAATGACACATAGGCATAAAATTTTGAAGAAGGAAAGCCTAATTAATTATTAAAATTCTATAATCTTACTTATTCTTCTCTCTCCCATGTTTTCTATTTCTTTTAATTTCTGACTATTTTAGATTTAATAGGATTAAAATTAATATACTAATTATTATTATATCAAAATCATTGAAGAATATTCATGATCTAAATTTTTTTATTTCTTGGAATAAAGAAAATAAATTTTATGTATAGTGGTAATTTATATTATTTTCTTATTTCATGATCTATGATTTTATTAAAATATAAAAACATATGTTGTTATTTTAAATTTATGGTGAAAATTTCTTCACTTTAGTATAATTGAAGTTTAAATATGTGTATTAAGATAATGTATTATATGATATATCTATAAAATTTATGGATAGATAAAATGAGGGCACAATTTTTAATAATCAGAATGAGTGGAGCTTACTAATAAATGGTTTTGGCCAGCATATTTTTAATATTTTTTAAAAACACATGGTATTAAAATATTTTGAATAAAAATTATGGAACTTTTTTAAAACAAAATCATCCACAAACCGTTTCATGGAAATTAATTTCATGCATCGAGTTTTTTTCATCATTATTGCACTTTCCTTTTGGAATTGAACAATTTTAAATCTCTCACCATGGGTATTTATCTCTAAAATATTAAGTGAGTTTTTTATATTTTCAAGATATCTATTTATTATTTTATGATATAATTTCATGTTGAAATTTTCATTACTTTTTTAACTTCACTTTTTATATTTCTTTTATTTTGATCAAGGTGAAAATGGTTGTTTTCACCTTGAATTAATGATATGTGATTTATATTTACCTTTCACGCAAATTATCAATTGATTATTATGTTATATAATTATGAGTAAAATGGATAATACAAGGTTAAATTTTTTTTTATAAAAAAAATTCTATTTTAATAAAATTTATTTCATTATACATTTAAAAAGTGAAAATAAGATATTTTTAGAAAATATAAAGTCTTATTTTCATGAAATTTGTTATATACAATTATTATAGTTCTGTTTTGACTATGTTTATATACTGTGAATGGTAGGTGTTATAGTTTATTTTGATATTTTATGGTAGTGTACTGGAATATAAAATAAATTATGTATTTATCTAAAAATATAGTTTCAATATTATGTATTGATTAATTAACTATCAGTAATCATTGGAATGGAGAATTAGTGGTGAGTGGTGTTTTTTACAAGATACGTCATGAAATAAATATGATTCAATAATTATACCATTTATTTAAAACATAAAAAATAATTAAAAATAGAAATATATCATGGTTACTGGGTTTTTAAAATCCTATGTTGTCATGGATGAAGTAACTTCACCTTATATGATTTTAGGTGGATTGGAATATGCAAGTAGTTATCGCAATTTTTTCTTCTTCACTGGTTTTATGGTTGTGTGAATGAAAATCCTAATGGTTGGTTTTGGCCATTACATGTAGTGATTAATAGTTTTCTAGTTTCATGAGGTGCATTCAATGGAGGTCATTTTTTTTTATAATTGTGTCTCTTAAAACATATTATTTAAGTGTTTTATGATAACACGTTATTATTTCTTTTATAAAAATATTACTTATAAATCATGTTAGTTAAGAATTATTTTGGTTTCATCAACATAATCATTTTTTGGTTGTTAGCTCCTGCATATTAAAATGAATCATATTGTGGTTTACAATTTTTATAGTTTCTCTACCATTATGTTAGAAATTTTTGTCCATTAGTGTAGGTTTAAGTGAGGTGTATATAATTCTTGTAAAATAATTATTTTTATGACATATGTAAAATTTAACATATTATAGTTTTTTTACTTTCATTAACCATGTATTTAGGATTTATAGAAATGTTATATCAATAAAAAAATCATTCAAGGCATGTTTCTCATTTGATCACAGAGTAAGTTCATATGAACCAAAGACATGTGATTATGAAAACATTATTTACACCATAAAAGTACATTATTGATTGTTATAGATTTTGTTGAGTAATTATTCTATATAGAAAATATATATTCTTGTTTTATAATGTAGCTCATGTGGTAATAACATTATATGGTATTGTCTGGTTTTGGTGATTTTTATATAATGAAAGAGAATCTTAGTTATTTTTTATGAAAAATAATTCGTGTCCATTAAATGTGATTATCTCTATAGTGAATAACTTATCTTCACCACTATTTAGTAGTTTTGGTGCATCTCAATTGTTGTGGACTTTTTATTTGAGTAAAATATGCACATATAAGAGATTTTTTCAGATATTATGGTGGAAAAAATATGGTTACTCATCTTATATTATTATCAAAAGTTGTATTTTACTATTTAAATAGAATAAAAAATTTATAGAATTTTTTTATATTTTGTATTTTTATGACACATCATAATCAAAATCTACACATGAAGGAAAAGAGTAATTGTATAGATAAAAATAATTATTTTTCTAGACTTTTTTTCAACAAAATATGGTTAGAAAAGAGTTAAATCTATATTGGGTTTTTTAGACGTATTTTTGAAATTATTTATGTATAAAATAATGTATTATTATACCTGTGTGGTAGTGTAATTGTTTTTTTTATAGTGATTTTGGAATTTTATATGTTCTCTATTCCATTTTTAAAACCCCTATCATTAAAAATGATTGATATATATCTGTTTTTAAAATCCATGGAATGTTGGTTTAATAATCTATTTTTATTGTTTTATATATTTATGAATTATAATGAATTATAATTTTACTCCTAGTCCCTCTATAAATTTTTATTTGAGGATTTCCCTTTAAATATGGTGAGTAAGTTTTCATTTTGAAAATTCTCTTATGTCATGGTAGCATTGGTTGTGGTGTAACGGATTTTGGAATATTAAAATTAATTATAAATAGATGGTGATGTGATGGGATGAAAATGATTTCATCATGGATTTGATTCTGAATGAAAATATTCTTGTTAATCATTGGGTGGGTACATTGCATTTGTATTTCTTAGGTTATGACACAATGGGGGTTGTTTCATGTGATGTTGCAATAAATGACTAGGTTTTATAAGGAGATTTGAGGGGATTCGATTGCATTGTGGTTTTTCGATCTTGAATTGATAAAGGTTATTTCTATTGTGATGTCTCTTATTATTCCATGGTTTTAGCCCATTTTTTGTAATTATTTCGTGGCACGAATGAGTCACACCATGAAAGGGATAACAACTAGTTTACTTATAAATAGTGGTTTAACCTTGTATATATGTATCTCTCTCCCTCTTGAATATTCCTTTTCTACCCTCAACCTCCAAACATACAGTGGTATGTTTCTAGATCCCTAGACATCATGGAGGATCATTCAATTAGATAAAAACATATGTTGATACCTTGGCACATTAATACTATGGATTTTAGCGCCATCAATGAATGAGATCTAAGGTATAACTATTTTCTCATATGATGCTTTATTATCTTATGATTGATTATGAATATAGCTACCATTTTTCTCAATTTCCATATGAAATTAATACTCTAAAACCCAATCATTATTTTAAATAATTTCCTTTATTTTGAAATTGAACCCTTGTGATTTGTTCCCCATTTTAGTTATTCTGTTTCTAAATATTTCTCTTGAATAATGTTTTCCCATAGTTCGATTGAGCGAAAGACATGAGACCTTGTGATGATGTGTTATAGAATTGGTTCTCAATAGTAGAAGTATAGTTTGAATATGGTAGCATGGGATGTAAAAATTGAGAACAGTTAGAATTTTTTAAGCAGTGTCTCATTGTCACATGATATGTATTTTCACATTGAGATTCATGGGTATCATAAATTCTATCTATCCTTTGAAAGTAAAGATCATAATGAAAAAAAATATGTTCCCATATTGTTATTGTTTTATAAGTTTTTAGATTTAACCCTATATATATGTAGAGAGTTTTGAGTTAATATCGTGTAATGAGTATGTGATGTGACAGTTCTGGATATATCATGGATGTGGAAGTTATTCCATGAATATGTTGATTATTGTGTAAAGATGATGATAGAAACCATTAGTTATGGAAAAAGAAACCTAATTTCTTCATGAAACTAGTGGTTCATGTGTTACAATACACCGGTATATCACAGACTAGGGCTATGTTAAACCATTGAAAGAACAACCATACATTATCCTTTTAATAAAATTTATAAATATTTTCATCTGAATGTTCAATTAGGGTAAGGAGAAAACCAAACTAGAGAATTTTTCCCACAAACATCATGAGGGTGTGATCCTTTTCACTACCCATGGTTTTTCATGTATAGTATTATATAGGTTTGGTCTTTAGATCTGTAGGGAAAATGACAATATCCATCCACGAAAATCATAGTGTTAACTAATGTTTGATTCAATCATGGTTGTGTGTTGATGACTACGCACATATCCCCCATAGGGTTTTAGAGTTCGATGCTCACCCACATTAATGATGTGTTGGTCCCCTATAATTTTGGTATGGTCTAAGAACCCTATTATACAAAAAAATGAATGGGTCCTCCACATGTTTAATAGATTTTGAAACTCCCCCATTGAATTTTGTTGGAATCATCAACGTATGGGTCCTCAATTTATGGAATTAGGTAACCCATTATTCATTCACCTTGTTAGATACGTAGTAGGCCCTCCATCAATGGATTAGTTCTCCCTTTACTGGAACTTACCTTGATAAGGAATGGTTTCCCCACCATATTAAATGAGATTACATGGGATTGGTTTATTTGGGTATACTAAATTATTGGGTTTTTCAGGTCATGGGGTGTTGATAGGGGTTTAAAACCCCCTAGGATAACTCATATATGTTATTGAGGCATGGTTATCCCATTATATTTTTTTGTGATATAGGTGGAATTTTTTTTAGCTATGCAGTTATGATAGTAGGTTTGATAACTCCCATGATTAAAAAATATTCTTGGACAAGGTTCAGGTTTCTCAAATATGGATTATAGAATAGTGATAGTAGTTATAGATAATTGGGTGTGGTACTCCCTTGATTGATGTGTATACTAAACATTGGAGAAAATCCCTCACTATAGTTTAAGGTGGAATCATAGAAAGGTAGAATAATGTGGATGTTCCATGTATTATAAACCACTTGGCACCCATTTTTTTACTTATAACTATGACTTATAGCTAGACTATACACTTTGGACTTGGTTATTTTTATATTTTTTTATAACATCCCTGGTCTCTCTTGAGAAATGATCATTCGTAGAGATTCACTAAGATGAAAGGGACTCCCCTATGTCTTAAGGATTTCTAGTTGTTGGGAATTTCTGGATTTCATACATTCTTCTAGTTCCTATCTTATTCTGGAGTTTGTGCTGAATAATTTTTTGTAACATCCCAAACTGGGATCAACTTAACTCATGCCCTGATCATATGGGTCACATGTCTCAAGCACACCTCCTCGTACACCAAAGTCTACCTACTAGTAGTGACGGTGTAAAGGTAGTTTAGTGGGGAGACTATACCCTCTAATGAGAATAACAAAGTGGATATAATCAATAATAACCAATATCATAAGAACACGGTAATTAGACCTAAAAAACTATGAAAGCTTAAATCAATAGAAATAATAAATAAGCTGCAGAATATAATAACTAAATTGATAATAAAATCAAAATATACTAGGAAGTGTCTGATATACGAATGCATGGAATTCTTATAATAATAAGTGGAATATGGTACAAACAGATACAATTATGATATAAAAACTAAAAAAGGAACAAAAAATTCTCCATGATCATCTTGGTCATATGCTTGTTCCTTTACTCCTAAGCTCCAACTACATGAAAACGAATATAAAAAACTATATAATGGAATATTACCTTATCTATACCTAAAAGAAGATAGTATTCTTGGGTACCAAATGGTGCCTGAGTAGGTTGTGAGATATAAATCCCGGCAGGCCACCACCAATGGTGAGTATTTGTAATCTGAGTAGTGATTGTGACAAAATAGTTTGTACGTATAAAAAATTAAAACAAAGCCAAATAAATAAATAATCAGGCCGCTCAAGTACCTAAAGGAAACCTAATGGATCCACCTACTTCAAATCATTCCCATAATGGATTCTGATCAGTCACTATATATATATTGTAATAATATATATATATATAGAATAATTATATATATTTAATCAACCAATATGAACTAGGTACGTTCAGACGTAACTGACCATATACCTGGAGTACTAGTCCTTGCTGGATCAAGGCATAACTCAGTCATCTATGACCAATCTAATTATTTTATACGATCAATCAATATGATATATTCCCTACACTCCCTATATCTCAAGAAGACTGTGAGATTTCATGAAACAACAATCGAGATAGTGAGTGAGTCGTTGTTTTGTCAATCTAATCATGGAATATGGCATGTAAAGCACAATGTCCATATATTATCACTGGTGTGAGATTCCATACTCAACACCTGAAGTAAGGGAGCGTGATTTTCCACCAGTCTAAACACCCCTTACCATCATATCATAGCCCGTATAAATGTATATTCATAATTATAAAGGGAAGAGGGAATTTCCTCCCAAACAATTCACTTGTCCTGCCTATATATATATAAAGTATATTATACATATCCATAATTAAAAACATGAGGCATTACCTCTCTTCTGCCTTGCTATCCAGGTTTAATTACATACATTGCATTTTAATTCATAATGATCACATTATATAACCTAAAAATAATGTGTATCCTTACCATAATTTTAATTCATTCATTAAACCCAATTGATTCATTTAAGGTAAGGAAACCATCATGTATAATCCCTTCTATATAAACAATTTAATTTATTATAAAATTACATTTCATCTTGTATAATTCCCCCAATTAAATTCATTCCATTCAATAAAAAATGGATGGAAATTCTATTCATGGGTTCAAAGTCATTTAAATGGTGGAATGGTCATTAAGGGGGTTTGCTACATGGAAAATTCAAATTCAAGGTTGGAAAAACACATGAGATATACCCTTGGTCTAACTAAGAATTCCCATTATAAGGATAACCCCATTTTTAATCCAAGACAATAATTAATTAAGAGTTCCAGTCATTTAGACCTATTGTCCATAATGTCAAATTTCACTTGGAACACCCAAGGGTGACCATAAAAGAGAAAAACAACCTATAACTATAACGACCCATACATTACATACATTGTTAATACTTCAAAATTGAAGCACACTTATTACAACATACGACAAAACCACAAAGGACCGTATAGGTATAGTGTCTTTAGAAACTGGGAAACATAAACAACTGGTTCATAAATCATCTACAGTGTCTCCCATTTATTTCATCATATCTAGGGTCCCTTTTAGCATATTCTACTTAATATCCATCTTCCTGACCTGGGGAAAAGAAAACATAAAAGGGTGATCTCAAATGCTCAGCAAGGGAAAATAAAGGAAATAAAAATCATATCATATCTTTTTGAAAATCATAACCTGCAAAAGAGATCATAATATCTTAACATGGAACAAATCATAGATGAGATCCCCATAATCATAACATAAAACTTGAAACTTTTTGGCATGCACACATAATCATGGAAAATCATTTCTTGTTAGTCATGACTCATTGCCAAGACTATCTTAGTGGACAAAGTCCCTTTCTGAATCGAGTAACCCTCGTTTCAGTCCGGTTTCACTGAACCGGTATAACCTACCATTTCAGCCATGTCTATCTCATGAGATATAAAATCATTACCCAATGCATTGGAGGGAGATATAGGTCCCACCCATCTTATAATGAATCCTTTCTTATGTGTGCCACATAATCATAAATCAAACATCATCGCATAACACATGTAACAAAAATGGGATTCTTGAAACATCACGACATCAAAAAACAAATAATATAAGATAAAGGAATTCATAAAAATGTTTCCATCACAACATAATCAAATCCATGTAATAATAGGGATAAAAACAGAACCCTTTTATTATCTTAGATGGAAAATAATTTTGATAAAATACTTGAACTCCATTCTTGAGGAAAATATCCTTTCTACTTTAAAAACATTTTCCTTTCATAACATGTCATACGACTTTAAAATAAAAGAAGTTGATTAGAAATAAACATGAAAACTTGTAAAGGAAGCTTCTTGTAAATAATGTTTTAAAAATCCATTCATGCCGTATAAGTTAAAAAAACATTCTTCGTACTTTTGTCGGAAAAGTCAAAAAGTACCTCGTACGAAAAACGACAAAAGATTCCTTTCATTTCTTTTACTAAAAACTCACCAAAGGGTAAAAATGGATTTAAAAAATTGTAGGTGGATGGAAATAATATTACATATTTATGAAACATGGATGTGGATGATAAAATACACCCCAGTAAATACTTACGAATAAACAATCACGGATAGAAATGAGATTGTGATATTTCCCTTACCTTAGGTCCGATTTGCTTTGTATGTGTCCGAAGCTCCTGTATAATGGTTTAAATAATGTTATTGACTTATTCCAGAATCATACATATTGATATGATATCATATATGTTCATATTCTTAGTTTCTTGTTAGTAATATTTCATTGTTACATGTTACTCGGGTCTTTATTGCCTTTTGTTCTTATGCTTGTTTTGCAGAATAAATTCTTATTCTTATTTTAAGGTTATAGATACCTTATAACCAGAATGGTATTAGTGTAACATATTTCATATTTATTCATTCAATTCATTTATATAATTACTATGTAATGATGATCATGTAGAACGAGTCGCATCACATCGTGGAGACGGTATTCTGTACGTACGCACGAGTGATGATATCGTTCCTATGATCGTGGAATTGTATTGGAGTATATATATATTATTTCAGTATCAATATTAATTTATAATAATCATAAATAGTTACTCATTACACCATTATACCCATCCTTGTAAGGTGGTGGTGGAAAATAGATTACACCACGGCGTGGAGACGGTATTCCGTACGTACGCACGCGTGGTGATTTCATTTTTCCGTAGGATGGATAGAAGGTGAATTAGGGTTGTTTCATATTTATAATAACATATAAGTATGTAAGTAATACTGATGTTATTACTTTATCATGAAACAACTAAAGAAGAAGAAGTTGAAGAAGAAAGAAATTGAAAAGATCGGTAATGGATATTACCTCTTCTTTGGAACGCTTCTTTGAATTCTCCACTTAGGGAACTAAGATTGGTCTTTGAAGAAGACCAGGACCTCTAGGATTATTCTAGAGAAGTGGAGAGGAGAAAATGGCAGGTGTTGGCCGAGCTTGAGTGCTCAAATTGGTGTGAGGAGGAGGGGGAGGAGGTGCCCTTTTATAAGGGAGGAGAGGGGCACCTTAGAAATATCTCAAAATATTATTTTATATTAAAGTCAAAATCGGTTTATAATGGCTCCAAAGAGTCTTATTTCGAAGATAAGGTGGGGATGGGTATAAATCCTATCAACCAATAGGATTTAGACAAGTTTAGGGTATTATTTTAACCTTATCAATTAGATTTAACTCTAAGTTAAATAATTTAACTTTTACCGTGTCTTTTTGTTTTCTTTCACTATATGGTTAATACACTTACTATAACATGCCAAACGAACCCCAAATTGTTTATTATTAATATATATATCCTTATCTAAGTCATTTGGACGAACCTTATATTTTTAGGAATAAAATAACAATTAATAATATAATATTTGATTTAAAAACTATTTTGTGTCAATTTTGACACTATTTGATATATGATTTTTGTGAAAGTCATAACAGAATTATATGTTCAAAAAAAGTTGATTAAATCAACATTAATATATCATAGTAACCTATAAAATTAGTGTGATTCATAAAAAGTCTCAAATTACATTTATTTTGGTGTTTATAACATCAATTATGTCAATATTTCATTAATAAGATAATTACTGCATCATCATTGTGTCATAAATAAATTAAATTATTTAATGTCTAAAAATTACAAATAAAATAACATTATGTAGGAAATCCTTTTATATTTCTAATGAATATTTATATTTCAATTTATCTTATGTATAACCCCATATTAAAAATGATTTACTTATTAAACTTTGATTTTAACTATTTTAACCCTTCTTTAAATAAATTAACAATAAATGTCCTAATCTAATCCAAGTGGGCCTAAATGGTCATATTTTATTCCTAAGTTTGTTTTTGGTCGAATTACACTTGTCCAATAGAATTAGGACATGTGTTAGGGTAATATTAATATCATATTTACCCTTAGTTACCCTATTTACTATTAACCGCGGTAAAAAAAAGTAAAAAGTTACTATTCACCAAAAATTATTTTTATCTCATTGAACCACATTTTACTTACTGATATCAACCGTGTATGTAGGATTTTTTAAATTCCATTCACTGAAGCGGTAAAATTAAGTTTTATGAAAAATTCAGTTTTTAACCTACCACTTAGAGGTTTCACTATTCATCAAAAATTGAATGTTTTCAGAAAAATACCAAAATTTCACGCTAGGCTAATTTCGATATTCTCAGTCCAAAATGAAGTCCATTTTGAAAAATAAAATTTATAAAATTTCAAAAAGTGGTTATTACTATCCATAACGGCTAGTTTTAATAGCAAATTGTTGTTTAGTGAAACTCGGTATTGCGTACGACGCAAGCTATCGAGGAAGGTCACGATTGCGTGTAAAGCAAGCCAAGCAAGTGTTGTGTAGAAAAAGATTCCTTTGATGATTCATATAACATAAAAGTCTCGGGTGTTACATTCTACCCCCCTTAAACATAATTTCGCCCTCGAAATTCGTCACTTTGTAAATAGATGAGGATACTTCTCCCTCATCATATCCTCAGGCTCCCATGTAGCTTCTTCAAGTTGGTGGTTCCTCCATAAAACTTTCACCAATCGAGTGGTCTTGTTTCGTTGGACTTTTTCGCTACGATCCAGAATCTCTATCGGCTGTTCTTCATAAGAAAGATCTTGCTCCAGCGGTACAACTTCTGAGCTGAGTACATGTGAAGGATCTGGTATGTACTTTCTCAGGAGAGATACATGGAACACATCGTGAACTTGAGAGAGATTCGGTGGAAGCGCCAATCGGTAAGATACCTTCCCAACACGATCCAGTATTTCGAAAGGACCGATATATCTAGGGCTCAACTTCCCCTTCTTTCCAATTCTCATAACCCTCTTCCAGGGAGATATTCGTAAGAACACTTTATCACCCACTTCAAACTCTAGGTCTTTTCTTCGGTTGTCGGCATAACTTTTCTGTCGACTCTGAGCTGCGCTTATGTGTTGTTGAATAGATCTGACCTTTTCTGCCATTTAATCAATGAGATCAGGTCCTAATAGCTTTCTTTCCCCAACTTCATCCCAGCAAGTTGGAGTCCTGCATTTCTTTCCATATAGAGATTCATAAGGATCCATCTGAATACTGGAGTGAAAGCTATTATTATAAGAAAATTCCACCAAAGGTAGGTGTTGATCCCAACCTCCTTTGAAATCTATAGAGCAAGCTCTCAACATATCTTCTAGGGTTTGAATTGTTCTCTCAGACTGACCGTCTGTCTGGGGATGATAAGCAGTGCTGAAACTCAACTCTGTATCCAGAATATGCTGAAGACTTCGCCAGAACGTCGAGGTAAATCTCGGATCCCGATCAGATATAATAGAAAGTGGTACTCCATGCAATCTTACCACTTCCTTTACATATATCCTGGCAAGCTGATCTAGAGAGAAATCCTCTCTAATAGCAATGAAGTGTGCAGACTTTGTAAGACGATCAACTATGACCCAGATAGCATTATTGCCTTTGGAAGTTTTAGGAAGTCCTGTGACAAAGTCCATAGTGATGTTTTCCCATTTCCATTCGGGTATGGGTAATGGTTGTAACATCCCCTTAGACTTCTGTCTCTCAGCTTTAACTTGTTTACAAACCAAGCATCGAGAGACATATTCAGCAACATCTCTTTTCATTCCATCCCACCAGAAGTACTCTTTCAGGTCCCTATACATCTTCGTGCTTCCAGGATGAATAGAGAATGATGAACTATGAGCCTCATCCAGCAGCTCCTTCTTTAATTCGGGGATGGGAGGAACACAAACCCGATTCCTGAACTTTATTATCCCATCACAATCAAGGTTGAATTCAGGAACATTTCTCACCTTCTTTTGTAACTCTACATCTTCTTTATGTGCCTCTTTAATCTTCACATGTATAGATGGTTGAACATTCATTTGAGAAAGATAAGATTTTTCCCCTTCCATTATAATTCCAAGATCCATCCTTTGTAAATCCATAAATATTGGATCTTTTGTGATCCTCATCATGGATAAACTAGCATGGTCTTGTCGACTTAATGCATCTGCCACCTTGTTTGCTTTCCCAGGGTGGTAATGGATTGAGCAGTCATAATCCTTAATCATCTCCAACCATCTTCTTTGATGCATATTCAGCTCCTTTTGTGTGAAAATATACTTTAAACTTTTATGATCAGTATAAATATCACACCTTTCACCATAAAGGTAATGCCTCCAAATCTTTAATGCAAAGATTACCGCAGCCAACTCCAAATCATGTGTTGGGTAATTTTGCTCATGGATTTTCAACTTTCGTGAGGCATAAGCTATCACCATATCATTTTGCATAAGAACACACCACAATCCCTTCTTGGATGCATAACTGTAGATCACAAACCTTTCTCCACTACAAGGCAGTGTGAGCACAGGTGCACTGGATAACCTTCTTTTCAACTCCTTGAAATTCTCTTCACATTCTTCCGTCCAGACAAACTTAACTCCTTTCCGAGTCAACTTGGTGAGTGGATTAGATAATCGTGAAAAATCCTTTACAAAAAGTCGATAATATCCAGCCAAACCAAGAAAACTTCGGATCTCAGTTACTGTTGTTGGTCTTGACCATCTTTCGATAACCTCTGTTTTTGCTGGATCCACGGATATCCCCTCTTTTGAGAATATGTGACCAAAAAATGCAACTTTTTGAAGCCAAAATTCACACTTGGTAAATTTGGCATAAAGCTTCTCCTTTCTCAGGGTCTTCAATATAATTCTCAAGTGATCTTCATGCTCTTCCTTGCTCTTTGAATAGACAAGAATATCATCTATAAAGACTACCACAAATTGATCAAGGTAGTCTCTAAAGACTCTATTCATTAGATCCATGAAGATAGCAGGGGCATTAGTAAGACCAAACGGCATCACTATAAATTCATAGTGTGCATACCTTGTACGGAAAGCCGTCTTTGGTATATCCTCCCTTTTGACCCTTAATTGATGATACCCTGAACGAAGATCAATCTTGGAAAAGTATTGAGCTCCTCATAGTTGGTAAAATAAGTCATCAATTCGTGGGAGAGGATATTTGTTCTTGATAGTGATCTTGTTAAGTTCTCGATAATCAATGCAGAGTCTCATTGATCCATATTTCTTCTTAACAAATAAAACAGGTGCTCCCCAAGGTGACGCACTAGGGCGTATGAATCCCTTATCAAGATTCTCTTGGAATTGCTTCTTCAATTCCTGCAACTCAATTGGGGCCATTCTATAAGGTGTCTTTGAAGTAGGCAATGCACCTGGTACGAGTTCTATTGAAAACTCAACTTCACGATTTGGTGGAGGACCCGGTAATTCCTCCGGAAAGACATCATCAAACTCCCGTACAATGGGCATATTCTTAATCGTGAGTTTCTCACCAACTAATTGAGATAAATAACCTTCATTTAGTGGAATCAAGACCCATAAGATGGAAGGAATTTCCACTGGAAGGTTATGTGCATCCTTGCATTGATAGACGATCGTAGATTGATCTGGAATATGAAATGTGACTTCCCTTTTTTGGCAATTGATATGAGATCCATGTAGAGAAAGCCAATCCATGCCAAGAATCACATCAAATTCCACTAAAGGAAGGATCACAAGATTTGCAGGAAGCACTTTCCCACAAACTTCGATCGGAGAAGAATTATAAACTTTTGATGTGACTGTTGTGCCATTAGGTGTTGTCACAGCTAACTCAACATCTAATTGTTGAGGTAATACGGTGATACCCTTAGAAAATTCTTTAGAAATAAAAGAGTGGGTGGATCCAGAATCAAATAAAACATTTGCTACTTTAGAGTGGATGGTAAGTGTACCTTTCACCACTTCGTTATCGTACTCCACATCGCTGATAGAAATTGCATGTGACTTTCCTTTGTCTTTAGCCTTAAGATTTTGTTGACGTCGACCATCATCATCAACCCTTGGATTTGGGCATTGATTGGCATAATGCCCCATATCCTTGCACTTGAAACATTGAAGTGTAGTAGGTTCATTCTGTGTATCCCTTCCTTTGTTTGCGTCATTAGACATCTTCTTCCCATTATCACGGCATTCAAATGCCCGATGACCTTCCTTTCCACATTTAAAACATTTACTTGTCCCTTTAAGACAACTCCCTCCATGTTTCTTTCCACACTTTGAGCATAAGGTAAAGCTCATCTTCTTTTCAGTGTGCTCTTTAGATTTTCCTTTGAATTCCATCTTCCTCTTCTTATCAAACCCATGTGACTGATGGGTTACCCTAATCTCCATCTCGACTTTGAGAGAACATCGAACGATTTCCTCATAGCTATTGAAGTCCCTTATGGCTAACGCCCTTCGAAGAATTGGTTTTAAGCCACTAAAGAATCGATCGATCTTACTCTCAGGTTGGATAATAATACCAGAAGCGTACCTTGCAAGTCTTGTAAAATTTTCTTCATAGGTACCAACAGATTCATCATCCCTTTGCTTCAGTTCAAGGAACTCTTTCTCCATCTTTGTTCGGAGAATACGAGGGAAGTACTTATTGAAAAATAAGTTCTTGAACTCGTCCCATTCCATAGACTCAATTTCATCCCTTTTCCTTGTATTCTTAATAAGATTCCACCATTGATCAGCATCTCCTTCCAAAAGATACACTGCTAGGATGACTTTATCATGCTCAGAACATTGAATAACTGAAAATATCTTTTCAGTAGTACTAATCCATTGTTCAGCAACTAATGGATCAGTAGACCCGCTGAAAGAAGGTGGACGCTGCCTCATGAAGGATTCAACAGAATTTTGCTCCTTCCTTTGCTCGTTTGGAAGTCCTGCATGATTCATAGCTTGAGAAAGTTGTGTGAGCATGGCTACAAGATTTTGTATTCCAGCTCCCATATCGTTTGGTTGCTCAGGGGGACAATCATTGCATTGCCCATCGCATTCCGCATTAACATGGTTCCTTCGGGTTCCAGCCATTGACTAAAACCAAGAAGAATAGTGTGAGCAACACTAATTATAATAGGAAAACCACATAATTCAAGAATAAAATTTTCATGCTTAAGGTCTTATCCTAGGTTATTCAAGGTCATTTCTAAAACACTAAGATTGTGTTCTATGCTTAGACTTATCCTTAGGGTTCTTACTAAGGCTTTCACATCCTAGTTTCCAAAGGTTGACTATACCTTTCCTCTGATACCAACTATAACGACCCATACAATACATACATTGTTAATACTTCAAAATTTAAGCACACTTATTACAACATACGACAAAACCACAACGGACCGTATAGGTATAGTGTCTTTAGAAACTGGGAAACATAAACAACTGGTTCATAAATCATATACAGTGTCTCCCATTTATTTCATCATATCTAGGGTCCCTTTTAGCATATTCTACTTAATATCCATCTTCCTGACCTGGGGAAAAGAAAACATAAAAGGGTGAGCTCAAATGCTCAGCAAGGGCAAATAAAGGAAATAAAAATCATATCATATCTTTTTGAAAATCATAACCTGCAAAAGAGATCATAATATCTTAACATGGAACAAATCATAGAAGTGAAAATGAGATCCCCATAATCATAACATAAAACTTGAAACTTTGTGGCATGCACACATAATCATGGAAAATCATTTCTTGTTAGTCATGACTCATTGCCAAGACTATCTCAGTGGACAAAGTCCCTTTCTGAATCGAGTAACCCTCGTTTTAGTCCTGTTTCACTGAACCGGTATAACCTACCATTTCAGCCATGTCTATCTCATGAGATATAAAATCTTTACCCAATGCATTGGAGGGAGATATAGGTCCCACCCATCTTATAATGAATCCTTTCTTATGTGTGCCACATAATCATAAATCATACATCATCGCATAACACATGTAACAAAAATGGGATTCTTGAAACATCATGACATCAAAAAACAAATAATATAAGATAAAGGAATACATAAAAATGTTTCCATCACAACATAATCAAATCCATGTAATAATAGGGATAAAAACAGAACCCTTTTATTATCTTAGATGGAAAATAATTTTGATAAAATACTTGAACTCCATTCTTGAGGAAAATATCCTTTCTACTTTAAAAACATTTTCCTTTCATAACATGTCATACAACTTTAAAATAAAAGAAGTTGATTAGAAATATACTTGAAAACTTGTAAAGGAAGCTTCTTGGAAATAATGTTTTAAAAATCCATTCATTCCGTATAAGTTAAAAAAACATTCTTCGTACTTTTTTCGGAAAAGTCAAAAAGTACCTCGTACGAAAAACGACAAAAGATTCCTTTCATTTCTTTTACTAAAAACTCACCGAAGGGTAAAAATGGATTTAAAAAATTGTAGGTGGATGGAAATAATATTACATATTTATGAAACATGGATTTGGATGATAAAATACACCCCAGTAAATACTTACGAATAAACAATCTCGGATAAAAATGAGATTGTGATATTTCCCTTACCTTAGGTCCGATTTTCTTTGTATGTGTCTGAAGCTCCTGTATAATGGTTTAAATAATGTTATTGACTTATTCCAGAATCATAAATATTGATATGATATCATATATGTTCATATTCTTAGTTTCTTGTTAGTAATATTTCATTGTTACTTGTTACTCGGGTCTTTATTGCCTTTTGTTCTTATGCGTGTTTTGCCGAATAAATTCTTATTCTTATTTTAAGGTTATAGATACCTTATATCCAGAATGGTATTAGTGTAACATATTTCATATTTATTCATTCAATTCATTTATATAATTACTATGTAATGTTGATCATGTAGAATGAGTCGCATCACATCGTGGAGACGGTATTCCGTACGTATGCACGAGTGATGATATCGTTCCTATGATCGTGGAATTGTATTGGAGTATATATATTTTATTTAAGTATCAATATTACTTTATAATAATCATAAATAGTTACTCATTACACCATTATACCCATCCTTGTAAGGTGGTGGTGGAAAATAGATTACACCACGGCGTGGAGACGGTATTCCGTACGTACGCACGCGCGGTGATTTCATTTTTCCGTAGGATGGATAGAAGGTGAATTAGGGTTGTTTCATATTTATAATAACATATCAGTATGTAAGTAATACTGATGTTATTAATTTATCATGAAACAACTAAAGAAGAAGAAGTTGAAGAAGAAAGAAATTGAAAAGATCGGTAATGGATATTACCTCTTCTTTGGAACGCTTCTTTGAATTCTCCACTTAGGGAACTAAGATTGGTCTTTGAAGAAGACCAGGACCTCTAGGATTATTCTAGAGAAGTGGAGAGGAGAAAATGGCAGGGGTTGGCCGAGCTTGAGTGCTCAAATTGGTGTGAGGAGGAGGGGGAGGAGGTGCCCTTTTATAAGGGAGGAGAGGGGAACCTTAGGAATATCTCAAAATATTATTTTATATTAAAGTCAAAATCGGTTTATAATGGCTCCAAAGAGTCTTATTTCGAAGATAAGGTTGGGATGGGTCGAACGCCTATCAACCAATAGGATTTAGACAAGTTTAGGGTATTATTTTAACCTTATCAATTAGATTTAACTCTAAGTTAAATAATTTAACTTTTACCGTGTCTTTTTGTTTTCTTTCACTATATGGTTAATACACTTACTATAACATGACAAACGAACCCCAGATTGTTTATTATTAATATATATATCCTTATCTAAGTCATTTGGCCGAACCTTAGATTTTTAGGAATAAAATAACAATTAATAATATAATATTTGATTTAAAAACTATTTTGTGTCAATTTTGACACTATTTGATATATGATTTTTGTGAAAGTCATAACAGAATTATATGTTCAAACCAAGTTGATTAAATCAACATTAATATATCATAGTAACCTATAAAATTATTTTAATTCATAAAAAGTCTCAAATTACATTTATTTTGGTGTTTATAACATCAATTATGTCAATATTTCATTAATAAGATAATTAATGCATCATCATTGGGTCATAAATAAATTAAATTATTTAATGTCTAAAAATTACAAATAAAATACCATTATGTAGGAAATCCTTTTAGCTTTCTAATGAATATTTATAGTCCAATTTATCTTATGTATAACCCCATATTAAAAATGATTTACTTATTAAACATTGATTTTAACTATTTTAACCCTTCTTTAAATAAATTAATAATAAATGTCCTAATCTAATCCAAGTGGGCCTAAATGGTCATATTTTATTCCTAAGTTTGTTTTTGGTCGAATTACACTTGTCCAATAGAATTAGTACATGTGTTAGGGTAATATTAATATCATATTTACCCTTAGTTACCCTATTTACTATTAACCGCGGTAAAAAAAAGTAAAAAGTTACTATTCACCAAAAATTATTTTTATCTCATTGAACTACATTTTACTTACTGATATCAACCGTGTCTGTCGGATTTTTGAAATTCCATTCACAGAAGCGGTAAAATTAAGTTTTATGAAAAATTCAGTTTTTAACCTACCACTTAGAGGTTTCACTATTCATCAAAAATTGAAAGTTTTCAGAAAAATACCAAAATTTCACCCTAGGCTAATTTCGATATTCTCAGTCCAAAATGAAGTCCATTTTGAAAAATAAAATTTATAAAATTTCAAAAAGTGGTTATTACTATTCATAACGGCTAGTTTTAATAGCAAATTGTTGTTTAGTGAAACTCGGTATTGTGTACGACGCAAGCTATCGAGGAAGGTCACGATTGCGTGTAAAGCAAGCCAAGCAAGTGTTGTGTAGAAAAAGATTCCTTTGATGATTCATATAACATAAAAGTCTCGGGTGTTACAATAACTAACAAAAAAGATGAATTGACACATATTAAGGTGAAATGGCCAATCTGATATGATGGAACCAAATAAACGTATATGCTCAGAAAAATCTGGCATTCAACACAATGGAATTGCTATGAGATGACAAAAATCGAAGGAAATTGATGTGACCACCTACCTCAAGGTCATATATGGATCCTCACTCTATATCATCATCATATTTGAAGTAGTTTCGATGATATTTGAGAAATAGTTTTATGAAGTAAAAATAGGGAAAACAATATTACACATAAATAACAAGATGGATTTGAATGAAAAATGAAATTGGAAGGGATAGACTAGAAGTGATTAATGGGAAGGATTAAATACTTAAAATTGATAGAATAATAGACAATGAATGGATGATATATATCAAGTCCCCACTTTGGATATTTTTCGATCACATAGATAAAGAAAACAAAAACTAGACACTAGAAGAGGAAAGGAAAAAAGGAAATGGGATTTTAACATAATTGAGGGGGAAAGGTAAATTCACTCCACAATACATAGGTTATTTTTTTGAATGCATGTATTGGACCAACTATGTGTAAACCATTCTCATTTCATTGCTACTTTGGGGAACTCTATATGGTTAGGAAAATGATTTGACTAACCATGCACAAACCATGAAAAATGGATCTATCTAAAACCTACAAATATTTCACACGGCCATGTGCCCTTGGTCGTATGGTTAAAAAAAAATCATGTAGCCATGTCCCTTCTACACATTTGGGGTCTCTAGGATATGAACTATCTCTGGTTGCACTTGAGACCTCATTGGATTTATTAGGAAAAAATATTAGTCTCATTTAATGAATTCAAATAAAAAACCTGAATATGCATACCTTGGTGAAAAGATGGGTTATTAAAACATCCCTTCCTTAAAGACACTCATAGGTAAGTTGTCCTTATGGGGATAAGAAGTTATATTCATCAAATATTTTTAGAGATTGAGATCGTTTATCAACTTCCCATTCCTAGGTCACATCCAGTATGTGGTCGTGCATCCATAGAACCCATACCAAAGGAACTGACCTACCTCAATGTTTTTTATGCTCTGATCCAACATATGAACATGATACACTGGGAATTAATCATCTACAACCAATTAAACCTCTTTTGGATGAAATAAATGTGGTGGGTATTCATATTATCGGAGAAGGTGAGATTCATGCAAGACGTCATTGATTCATGGTATCTATGAGGAAGCGTCATCTGGTGAGCCACTTTTCTAATCCATTTCATAACCTTGAAGGGTACAAAAAACGTTGGTGAGAGTTAACCTACCCTCAAATACCTATATGTACCATCCTAGGTTAGTCCTCTAAGAAAACCCACTCTCTAACTTCAAACTTCAGAGTTCACCGACGTCTGTTGTCATACGACTGCTATCGAGACTGATCTATCATCATGTGCTTCCTAATCAGCTATACCTTCTCTGAAGTCACCTGAATGAGATGTGGTCCAAGAATAACTACCTCCCCTACCTCTAGCCAGCACAATGGTGAGAATAAAGGCCTACTTTATAAGGTTTCATAACTAGCCATCTTGATGGAATCCTGAAATCTATTATTATATGTGAACTCATTGAGTGTATTATGTTTCTCCCATGAACCACCAAAGGAAAGGACACATGCATGGAGCATTTCTTCTAGAATATGAATCATACACTCCATGTTTCAATAAGTATATTGGTGATAGGCCATAATCAGAATCAGTTATGCACCCACGGCCTTTTGTAACCCCTACCAGAACCATGACATAAAGCAAGTGTCTCTGTAAAAAAATGTGGAATGAGGAAATCCATGAAGATGTACAACCTCTCTAACATAAAACCTTCATATCTTATGTACCAATAAGGTCTATTCTATAATTATGACACATGTTAACTTCATCAAATGATAGATAAAAACCCATATTGTATTATTTCCCAAGGATACTGAGGTAGACTAGTTAGGAAGTCCATCAAAACATTGTCACTTTTCAACTCAGGAATAGAAAATGGTTGTAAAATCCCTTCTATTTGTTTATGTTCTGATTTCTCCATCTGACTGGTGGAACATTGAGTGATGAATCCAGAAATATCATGTTTCATACCAGGGAACCAATATTTTCATCACACATCTCAATGCATTTTGGTGACATCTGGGTGAACTTCCCATGATAAGGTGTCAAATTCATGAATCATCCCTTCTATGATTTCTATTGGGACCCATAAACATCCATGGATCATTAAGGTATCATCCACATTGTAGTGCCCTGAACCCAGATTCTCAGTGTCGGTGCATTATTTTATTACAGTTTCATATTATAAGGAGTCAAATCATGAAGGACCGATTAGTTTAACAATCATGGAAATCAAGATTATATACATGACACCCATAATACATTGGAAAGTATAAAATAAAACATGATACATAATAAACTAATATAAATTTCATCTAGCAAATCTTTTCCAAGTATTCTTCTTCATAACCTGGCAAAAGGAAACATACTAAGGGTGAGCTCAAAATCTCGGTATTTGTAATTAATGCGGAATAAAGAATGAATCAATGGAAATAAAACAACAAGGCAACAAACATAACTAATAACACATGCCATTCAAATAACTGGACAAGGCCATTTCAATATAACAAGGTAAGAAATTAAAACACGCTACTACGAATATGGCATTTATCAGCACTAGAAAAGGGCATTAATAGCACTAAAAAACCATGTTGATCCAGGTCAAGATAAAGGGGGTCCCTTTTATCAACACAAAGAAAATCACTGATAAAGGCCCTTATTATGGTCACTTTTTTTAGCACTAATAGAAGACACATTTTATAAGCTCTTTTTCTAAGTGTAGATAAAAGTAAAAAAAATAATAAATGTTAAAAAGAATATATAATGCGGGGGGGAGCTTTTAGCAGTTATTAACCCCCCCCCCCCCTATCAGTGCAAGGCAGACCCCCTCCCACTGTCTGTCACGCTGCCCTTGCTCGTGCATCCCCCACATGCATGTATGTCCCTCCATTCTTCCACCCAAACTCAAACCCCACACCTCCCCCCTTGCACACCTTCACCTATACAACTAAGCTATTTAGTTTTTTCTTTGTTTAATGATATATCTATATTTATATATATATATAGTTATATTTATTCATTTATTAATATAGATTAATATTAATATAAATATATTTAGTTATATTGATAAATATATATTTATTCAAATATTAATATACATATATTTATTTTTATATTAATATATATATAGTTATATTTATTCGTATATTAATATAGATTCATATTAATATAAATGTATTTATTTTTATTAGTACATATATATTTTTTCATATATTAATATATTTATATATATATTTATATATATATATTCGTATATTAATATATATTTATATATATAGTTATATTTATACGTATATTAATATAGATTCATATTAATATAAATATATTTATTTATATTAATAAATATATATTTATTCATATATTAGTATATATATATTTATTCGTGTATTAATTTTTATTTATATTTATTTATATATAAATATTTAGTTAAAAAATTGTACCTGTATATTTATTTTTATATTAATATATATTGATAAGATTAGTTTTAAATAAATTTATAAAATATGTTCATTATGTGTGTTTATAAATAAATAAATACATACATACATACATATATATATAAAACACACACACACACATATATATATATATATCTATTTATTTACAAATAAATACATATATATGTGTATTTGAAAATCCATAGAATGTTAAAATGACTTTAACATCTAATCCAGAAGTCTGTTTCAACTCCACAACCTGTCAAAACTATGAAAATGAAAAAATCTTCGGTATGATATATGGAACAGGCCATGTAGACATTTGGATCATAAGTTATACCAGTTTGAATCTTAAAAAAATGAGGTATCCCGACTAAGAACTCAGTATTCGAGTCCTTTGTGGCATTTTTGGGCCTCTAAAAAGGGGGAAAGGGTTCTACTGTCTCACTAGCGCATATATCTCATCGCAAGATTTTATTTGATATGTTGTGGAGCTCAAAAAGACATCTTGATCAAAAGTTATGGTCGTTTGATGTTTGAGTTACATTTTTAACTTATTTTAGATATTTTATTAATTTTTTTGATTATTTGTGTCTTAAAATTATTTTTAAATGATTATTAATCGATGATAATTAAAAATTTATTAATTAATTATATTTTTTAAGATATTTTAATGCCATTTTCACTAAATTTATTATATATTAAAAGTAATATTCTATTAATACATATCTAAAACATATTTGAAGAATATATATTATATTTATATCAATCTAAATGTACTTATATTACAATATATTATTTTTCATGAATTTTTTTTTTGAAATATACACTTTATCAAAGGTAGGAAAAGAGTTGATAAATCACCTCCCCCTTTATCAGCGCTACTAAAAAAGCGCTGATAAAGGGGTACCCTTTAACAGTGCTTAAAAAGTGCAGATAATCAAGGTGAAGATAAATGGGGTCCATTTTATCAATGCTCAAAAAAGCACTAATAAATGCCCCTTTCATAATCTCTAAAAGAAGTGCTAATAAAAGGGAACATTTATCAGCACTTTTTTAGTGCTGATAAAAGTCAAAAAAATATTAAAAAAGTTAAAAAGAATATATAATGTGGGGGATATTTTAACAATGCTTGACACCCCCCCCCCACACCCCTTTATCAGTGCTAGGTGGACCCCCTCCCACTCCCTCACATGCTGCCCTTTCCTGTGCATCTCCCACATGCCCGCGTGCCCCTCCCTTCTTCCACACGAACTCGAACCCTACTCCCCCCCTTGCGCGCCTACACCTTCACCACTAATCTATTTAGTATTTTCTCTATTTAATAATATATCTATTTATTTATATATATATAGTTATATTTATTTTCATATTAATATAGATTCATATGAATATTAATATATATATATAGTTGTATTAATACATATATATTTATTCATATATATATATATATATTCGTATATTATCATATATTTATATTTATATATAAATATAGTTATATTTATTTGTATATTAATATAGATTCATATTAAATACAATTATAAAATATGTTTTTTATGTGTGTTTATAATAAAAAAATAAATACATATGTACAACACACACAAATACACAGACACACAGACACACACACACACACATATATAGTTACGAATAAATACATATATATGTGTATTTGAAAAGCCATAGAATGTTAAAATGACCATGAAATCTAATCCAGAAGTCTGTTTCAACTCCACAACTAGTAAAATGTAATAAAATGAATCTATCTTCGGTATGATATGTGGTACATGCCTAGAGGACATCTGCATCAAATGTTATACCAGTTTGAATGTTAAAAATCGGTGTATCCTGACTAAAAACTCATTTTTGGAGGCCTTCTTGGACTTTTTGGTCCTCAAAAATGTAAAATAAGGTTTCCTTAGTTTACTATAATGTAGATCTCATCACAAGATTCGATTTGATATGTTGTAGAGCTCAAACAGACATTCGGATCAAAAGTTTTGGTTGTTTGAAGTTTGAGTTACATTTTCAACTTATTTTAGATCATTTCTTTTTTTGATATTTTGTGTCTTAAAATTGTTATTAAATGATTATTAGTTGATGATAATTAGTTAATTAATAATTAATAATATTTTTAAAATATTTTAAACCTATTTTCACATAATTTATTATATATTAATTGAAATATTCTATTTATACTTATCTAAAACATATTTAAAAAATATATTATATATATATATATATCAATATTAATATAAATATATAAAAACTTATTATTTTTCATGTTTTTTAAATATAAACGTTATCAGTGCTAGGAGAAAGCACTAATAAATCCCCCCTTTATCAGCGCTACTAAAAATGCATTGATAATGGGGTCCCCTGTAATAGTGCTAAAAAAAGCTCTAATAAAGGGTGAATTTTAACAGTGCTATTAAAAGTTCCCATTACCATCACTTTTTTTAGTACTGATAAAGGACCCCCCCCCCCCTTTATCAGCGCTGTTAAAGGGTAGCACTGCGGAAACCCAGTTCTGTGGTAGTGACACTTGTCACTTAAACAATAGAAATGGGAATAGAATCTATCCATTTATATATCAATAAAAATTATCATTGATAATAATAATAACTATGTTCTAAATAATGGAAATTCTAAATTATTGGACATCGTGTTTCATTGGTATATAGAATGATTACCGTCAAAAAATTTCATAAGATGGTTTAAAATATAAAAGTTACAAACCAATTTTGGTTTCTTAACCTTAAATCTACTATCGATACCTTTCACAAGATATTTTATATTATTCAAGATACAAACATGAAGGTTTTTTCCATACTAATTTCATCTCATGAGACTACTGATGCATCGAGGGGCTTGCATTAATCGGTCTGCAACCCATAGAGAATTCCTTAAACAGAACCCAACCCATGTCATTAATTTCCTAAGAATTCCACTTATCTAATAAATAATATTCCATATAAAATATCAATATTGAATAAAGGAAAAAAATTCAAAATTTCCCTAGTGTTGGATAGGTAATGAATGTATCTACCATTGAATGACTATTAACAAATTCTTGAGGAAAATAATCATTAGACATCCCAAAGTCTCCCATACCACTTTGAAACATTTAGATCCATAATCTCCTTGAAGTAATTAATTAAAAATAAACATATAATATCACGATAATATTTATATTCATGAAATAAAATTTCCAAGGTTGTATATACATTGTATAAAATAAACTAGGTCCATAAAAATAATTAAGTCTCAATGAAATGTAAATTGAAGCAAAAATATGTTACCTTAACCTTCTTTTTGTTGTATGGTCTTTATATTAATATATATTGTTTTAAAATATGTTAATAACTAATACTACAACCATAATAATGTTTATAATATCATATATAATCTTTTTATAATATCTTATTACCAGTTTGTTAACAATTTTTCATTATTTTCTCATTTTTGGGTGTTAATTGCCTAGTTTTGTGAAGTATGTTTTGACTAGTAATTTGTTGTTCCTACTATATATATCTTGATTTAATCATCCCTGTAATGTTAAAAATGTTTTAATTATCATATATATTCATTAAATATGTATTTATAATAATCCATAATATTTGTAGATAAGAAATGATGTGCATCATTCATGGAGACAGTAGGTCGTAGGTAAGCATGAACACTGCATCCATTTCTTTGTCATATTAAAAGAATGGAAGTTAAATGATAGATATTAATATTATTATTCAATTATCACATAAATTTCATATATGTTACATATTTTTATTTAAACAATATTTTATATGTTTCTTGTATAGAATGAACGAGTCTCGCCGCTTTAAGGGGCGGTAGTCCAGACTTCCACAAATGGTGTTATCGTATTTAAACAAAATGAAAATTATAAGGGTATATTTTATAAAATAATTAAATAAAAATAAATACATAATACATATCATATATAACATATATAAATCTATTTTCCATTATAATTCCCACCATTGGAGGTGGTAAATTAAAAATGAACAATCATCATTTCATGATACAATAGTTCATCTTACACGTAAACCATATGTTTGTTACCCATTTTATGGAAGTGTGTGTATGTGAATTCCTAAAACATAACATAAAACATACTAGTATATTTAGGATATTTTATTATATAATCATGTAATAGTAATATTTTAGGGAGTGGATAATGGAAGTAAAACTAAAGATCTTGACGAAAGACGTTACTTCTTAATCGGATAACTCCTTTTGGTTTGAACCAAAACGATTCCTTTTATTTCTTCTAGACCAATGGTAGGATTCAAGGAGTAATTTAGTGCTTTTTTATAGTTAATTTATCATATATTTTCTAAAATTAAGAGGTTTTATATGTGTGAGGAAGTGGGAGGGATGGGTGACTTTTATAAGGGAGGGGGAGTGGCACTCTTGTAAATACCAACATTTATTCATTAATGGGAGGTCTACCTTACCTAATGTGTCTAAAAAATTGGAGAATAATAGATTAATGGGTAATAATGGTCGATAAAAACATCCAACACACAAAAATATGTGAATTTTAATAATTTGGTTCCTTAACTTATAAGATTCCCAAATTTTATCATTTTGGTTTCTATTAATGCATCTAGATTTCTAACAAAACTATTTTAACCATGAATACTAAAATAATGTGATATTTATAAGAAAATACTGAACAATTTAATTTATAATATTATATAAAATTTATAAAATAAAATACCCATTTTTTGTGAAAATTATATTTAAAAAAACGCAAGTGACGCACTAAAAGGCTCCTTAAAGTCCGACTATGTTAACACTATTTTGATAGTATATAGGTCAATATGTTAATTATAAAAAATAAATTTCTCTATTAATATACCATATTTAATACTTATTAACACTTAAAAATCACTTGTAAGAATATATGATTTTTATAAAAATTAAATCATTTAATAAAATTTCATTTATTGTAAAATAACAATAATGTCAATTAGAACATTATTTAATTAATTTTAATTTTAAAATATCAAAAAAATATTTTAATTAAAATATATTATTTTTAAATAAGTTTAACATGACATATCCATCTAAAAAATAATTAAATATAATAATTAAATTAATCTACCACACATCTATTATTTATTGTATCATACATTTTAGTCAATTATTAACTAAATAATCACTATGCTTTCATTTTACAAGAATTTTATGTAACAAAATCATATTTAAAAATTATTGATAATTTATTATGATAAAATTAACCCATTTATCTTTAAGAGGTTATTTATAGCCAAAATATTATGTTTTTTACATATCTAAATGTTTTATATATGTTAATTGTAAAGAATTTCCCCTTTTTTGTCTATTTCCTTGCATAACTTTTTTATAGGGAAATTCCACTTAATAATATCAAAATAACCTCTAAAATTTTTACTAAGAGGGGATTTTTTATAAATATTGGAATCCAATGTTTTTTGGACATGTTCCTAGGTCATTTTTTCATGTAAGATTAAGGGTTAGTCCCTTGTTAAGCTTAATTTTACCTTAATCACTATAATTAATTTTGATCACTTTCACAATTATTTTGGAAAAAAATTAAGTTGATCTTATAAAAACAAAAATATTATACTTATTACAACCTTTTATGTTCATTTTTAAAATTTCAAATCCCAAAATTTGGAAAATTAGGATTAATTATAATATTGCATATGTGTTGAGAAAGTGAGTTTTTAAAGATAAAACCTTCAAAATATCAAAAAACATTAAATCAAATTATAATATAAAATTTATTAAAATGACCTAAATTGGGTTAATATATTAATAAATTATCTAGTTTGACATAAAATTACAATTTAAAATATAATTTAACATTACTAATTATTTAAAAGAAATGGCAGTTTCTAACTAAATTGCATATTTTTCAGTATTCATGAAAAGATGAAACTTCTATGAAATATGAAACAAATTCACCCAAATATAATTGTGACATTCTGAATTATAAAATTTATTTTATATTTAAAAATAAAATTTCTAAAATTTCTAAAATTTATTTTTGAAATAGGAGTGCCATTAAAAGGTGGTAGAACTCGATCTTTCATGTAACACTATCTAACTCAGTATTGTGTGTATCTTAAGCTTAACATGGTATTTCATATAAATTAATCTATAAAAAATAATATTAATTTTAAAATGAAAATATTTTAATGCCTTGGGGTGTTACATTCTCACCACCTTATTTATTTTTTTCCTCACAATTTAAACGTGATCTTAGAAATTATGAGATTGATATTTAAAAATACTATTATTGAAAATCCCACACCAAAAATAGTGTTAATAAAACATTTTGTTAATAAGTGATAAAGGGAATTATAATGGTCACATAACTAGGTTCCCTATTAAGAGAACCGAAGTGGGAAATAGAAACATGGATATAGAAAAAAAAACTCCAACATTCAAGTTCTGATGGAGGCTGATAGAAAACATGTTCAGATGAAATTTGTAGACCCCAATACCATAAAATATGGCATTGAATAATGGTAATTGATATCATCAAAAATTATGATAATAGTATAATATTTTCAATATGCTTTTTCCTAGATTTGATAAATTCTTTCACACTCTATGAATATATATAAATATATTATTCTATAAATATAATACATTTCTTTAATTGCAACAAGAACTATTACTACATCATATCTTAGAAAAAGATACTTTATATACTGAATTAACATAGCAATATATAAAACCAAATTCAAAGTAAAACTAAAAAAATTTCAAAAATGGACAACCTTTCAAAAATATTATGATCCAATGATTTAGAATCATTTCTATAGTAGTTAGTACTATCCAGTTTACTTTTTCTATTTCATTCATCTATTTGTCCAAAAATAATTAGCTTAACAATAGGGATGTATTTAGTTTTATCATTCCCCAAACCATTTATTGTCCAACAAGTTTATCTTTCTACTGAATCATTTTTCTTGGTTAATGGTACTGATCAACACAAGATTTTAAATCCTTGATTAAAAATTACAATAGTAAAATCTTTATAAATATCATAATTCTTATAACCATTAAATAATTAATAAAATACTTTTGAAACATTACTAAAGTATCCTAATACATAGGAACATAAATCATTCCACTTCAGCGGTATCAAAAACATAATCTTGAACTTGATCCCTTAGCTTCTTCGGAGATATATTCCCTTTATGTTTTGGGTATTCATTTGGGTAGTACCCAATCTCATTACATTGGAATCATTTCACATTTCAATTTTATTTATTTCCCTTTGAATAAAAAATTGGGTGTCCTTTTTCTCCACACTTATAATAAACCTGCATTCCGTTAAAACAAGTACTGGGATGTATCTTTCAACAATTATCACATTTAAAAAATTCCTTCGTTCTCTTATTTCCCTTATCCCTTCATTGATATACCTTCATTTTGTTATCTAGATTCCTTTATAAGCCATATTACTAAGTTAATTGTTTCTATATCTTGATGGAATATATAACTATTTCATCATGTGATGAATCTTTTTGGGATACCAGTTCCCTTCAGATATATGATTAATCCCATAAAAAAAAGTAACAATCTTGTACTCTTTGTTTCATATGTAATATGTAGTATAAATGGATATTCTTTTAATAGTATATTCATAATGTACAACACCCACTTCTTCCTTTTTCATTAAGCTAAGTAAATTCCTCTTTATCTCAGGTTTTTTTATCACGGGGAAAGTATTTATCAAATAATCTATCCTAAATTTTTCTCTATTCCATGAGTTCTATTGGTTATTACTCCTTTGTATCCTGGATTAGAGAAAACCATTGATCGACATCACCTTTGAGACAATACACCACAAGTGTAACCTTTTCCTTTTCTCTTCATCCCAAAGCCATAAATATCTTCTCCAATGACTTGATCCATTATTCATCTACCATTGGATCATTAGTTCCATTAAATGATGTGGTCCTCTATAAAATAAAGTGATCTAACATCAAAGAGTATCTTTGTGTAATAGGGTTCTTCTTTTTGGAAAGGTCTTGTGTCATAACCTGATTAAGATTCACTAATATATCTATTACTTGCTCAGTTCCAATACTAGTTATATCGTCTTTCTCAGGAGGGAATCCTCAAAATTTTAAAATATTATTGGTATACTTCTTCCATATAGGTTCCATTTATAAAAAATGGAATATATTAGATTATTTCATAAAATTATGAACTTTGTATAACTATAAATATAGTGTAACACTTGAATTTTTTTGAAAAGTATAAGAATATAGTATCTCATAATCATAAACGTGGTTTCTCTGGGGATATTTTCACTTTTAAATCATTTATAATGGGTTGTAAAGAATATTTTAGTTATCCTAAGTGTATCTCCATGGAGTCTCAAACCAAGTGGACAGTAAGGCTCATTATTGGGTACTAGGTTACACCTACTCAGACCCGACACACCCTGTCAGAGTTGTCACTCCTAGGTAAATATGTTCTAGAACCACATCCACATATAGTATCCATATAGGGATTTATTCCTAGGAATACACACAACATCTATACATTACCAAAATTCATGGATATTTTTATATACTTATTAATTAGGTTCATATTCATTAAACTAAGTTTTTTAAATATAGTTTCAAATTTTTCTGTTAAACTTCCTGTGATGCCAACTGTAACACCCTGACCCAAGAATCCAAAAGTTGGGGCATTATTTTATTACCCTCACATGATTAAAAGGTGTCAAATCCTATTAGAGTGATTAGTTTAGTAGTCTTGGAAATCCAAATTACAAACACGATACCCATAGTACATTGTGAAATAGAAAAAAAATTGATACATAATAAAATGTAATAAAATACATCATTTAAACCTTATTCAAAGATTTCTTCTTCATAACATTGGGAAGGGAGAGATAATAAGGTTTATCTTAAGTAATCGTAAAGGGTAATTTAATTGGTAGGTATAACGAATCAATGGAAATAAACCGACATGGAAACGTAAATAACTGATAACACATTCCATTAAAATAACTAGATAAGGAAATATCAATATGGAAAGGTAAGAAACTGAATAACATGCCACTTAAACAATAAAATAAAGAATATAATCTATCCATAGATATTTTGATGAAAAATATCATAGATATTAATAATAATTGACTTATCAATAAATTAAATTGTTAATTATTTGACTCCATGTTTCTTTGCTATATGGAACCATTACCTTCAAAACCTTTCCCAAGATGCTTTAAATTGTTCAAATTACAAACAAATTTCGTTTGTACGACCTTAAATCTACTATCATGACCTTTCACAAGAAATTTTTTATCAGAATAATTACAAATTCAAAGGGTTTTTTCAACCTAATTTCTTCCCATGAGACTACCAATGCATCGAGGGGATTATATTAACTGGTCCCAAACCCGAAGAGAATTTCACAACTGTTCCTCAACCTGTTTCTTTCATTTACTATTAATTCCTCATATAAAATAATTAATATTACTTATCACATATCATTATTGAATAAAGGATATGTATTTATCAAAATATCCCCATTGGAGGATAGTTAATGAAAGTAGATACCATTGAAAGACTATTAAAACATTCTTGAGGAAAATAATCTTTAATCTTCCCAAAGTGTCTCATACCACTTTGAAATATTTATAACCATAATCCCCTTGGTGGAATAACATTATATTAAACATAAAATATCATGAGAATAATTGTTTTCCTTATATAACATTTAAAAGGTATTATGTACACCATATGAAAGAATCTTGGTTCATAACAATAATTAAAACTCAATGGAAGTTAAATTGAGATGAAAATCAGTTAAATTAACCTTAATTTTGATTTTTTATCTTTCTAATCATATATAGTTGTTAAAAAATTGTTAATAACTTATTCTATAGCCATACTCATGTTTATAATACCAGAAATAATCTTCTTATCATATCTTATTACCCATTTTTTAACAATATTTCATTGTTTTCACTATTTCGAGTGGCAATTGCATTGTTTTCTCAAGTATGTTTAGACATGTTATTTATTGTTCCTACTACATAGATAATCATTTAATCATCTATATAATTTAAAATATTATTTAATTATCATATATATTCAATATATATGTATTTACAATAATTTATAATATTTTGGATATAAGGAATGAAGTGAACCGTTCATGGAGATGGTAGGTCATATATATGCATGAAAGCTACTTCCATTTATTTTTTGTATTAAAACAATGAAAATTAAATGATAAATATGTATATGATGATTCCAAAATCATATTTGTGTCATATATATAACATATATTTATTGAAAAAATCCTTTATAAGTTCTATGTATATTATGAACAAGTCACATCACTTTCAGGGGAGGTTGTGAACAATTCCACAAACAATGTTATCATGTTTACAGAAAATTGAATGTATAAGTATATGTGTCATAAAATAATTACACAATCATAAATACATAATAAATATCACATATAACTTATATAAACATATTTTCCATCATAATTTACACCATGAGATGAAGTAAATGAAAAATGAATAATCATCATTTCGTGAGGTGGTAGTTCACAATACACATAAACAGTATGTTAGTTACCCATTAGATGGAAGTGTGTATAAGTACAGGTATAAAACATAACAAAAAACATCCTAGTATATTTAAGATACTGGTTTTTCTATATAATCATGGAATAAAAGGATTTTATGCAGTGGATAATGGAAATAAACTATAGAGCTTGAGGAAAGACGTAACCTCTTAATCGGGTAACTCCATTTGGTTTATACCAATATTATTCATTTTATAGCTTTATGGATAACAGAAGGATTCACGGAGGATTTTATAGATTTTGGGAACTTAATTTATCAGATCTTGTCCGAAATTAAGTGGTTTTATAGGTGTGATGAAGTGGGAGGTGTGGCGGCCTTTTATAAGGGAGGGGATGGAACTCTTATAAATATCAACATGTAATCATTAATGGGTAGTATAAATTACCTAATGTGTCCCCAAAATGTAAAAATAGTTTATTAAACGGGAATAGTGGTCAATAAAAACCTTCACCACAGAAATATATGTGCATGCAATGACCCAGAACCTCATGATCCGTCCCTTTTCCAAATTTTAGGATCATAAGGGGTCGCGCCTCGTTCGGTGCGGCCGATTGGCACGACTGATCCGTCCGACCGATCAGCGTGCCCAATCTTCACGACTGATCGGCCCAACCGATCGGCTCGACCGATCACCGCGACCGATCGGCGCGACCGACTGATCGGTGTGACCGATCGGTGTTATCCAGCCTTGTCAGTTTTCCTTCAACAGTTTTTTCCAGTAACGCCTCTTTTAGGCCTTTTTAAACTTTTAAGGCATGTTAAGGCCATTTTTAACCCATAATTAATATCTAAAAATCCTGAGAAACCACCCTATTAAATAAAAATTAATTTAGTCATGTGTAACCAGCCAACCGCGTGGTTGAACCACGATCCGACTTCCAAGGCGTTCAAATTCATTATCCTATAACATTGGGGATCACATCTATTTATCATGCTAGAAATTATTCTTCTCCCACTTGGCTAGTCTACTCCTTTTACTTGTGCGTTATATGTCCTTCCTTTCCCGAGGCAAGTGGTGCACCTCGTCGGGAGCCCTGTGAGTCGTGCTTCCCATGTTTTGGCGCGTGGAGAAAAACATCGATCATTGATCAACCAAGTAGGGATTTTCTCCTTTGTCTCTCTTTTTTGTGTATCATGTGGGGTGGGCATGCTTTTTCCTATATGAAAATTGACGAAACCGAACATAAAGAAGATAATGAACGGACCATTAAATAATGAAAAGGGGGTGTGATCGATGTTCTATTGTACTCTTTATGTTGTTATGTGTAGTGAATTTTACGGGCCTATGCTCACTGAAAATCATGGTCGTTGGTGGTATTTCTATGTGCACTAATGAACCTTGGTTCTCTTGGATGTTTAAATAACCGTAACATGGAATTGGTTAATTACGTATGCTCGGTTAAATAAATTGAAAGCACCAAGATCATCCATTTTCTATGATAACCCCGGTTAAATCATAGTGTAATTGAAACCATGGAGTGTATTAAATCATTTAAATATGAAAATGCCTGCTTGGGCCTGCTTTGGGTTGATGGTAGCAGTTTGGTTGTTTCTTTCATGGGCCGATTTCTGTGGTGATACGGGTTGGGATGGGATCCCCTGTTGTTGTACCTTCGTTGGTTGTGAATTTGAGGATGTGTGGTTACTCTACTTATATCACGAATTAGTGTGGAATCCTCTGTTGTTGAGAGACCCTTGGCTCCTGGATTTTGGAGACATGGGGCTGTGTCTCGTGGTTTTCTTTGGTTCTAGTACTTCGAGGGATCTCACTTATCCCTTTATTGCTGTGACTTGCAAGAGAAATGGGTGTGAATGCTTAAATTTTTGTTTGACTGTTTCTTTCCTTTTGTCTTGTGGTTATGCATGTTAGTTGCCCGATAGTGAAGAATTCACCCTAATGGGATCACTTGAACATGAAAACAAGAATAGTTGAGTGGGAAATTAGGTTGGGAATGAGTTGTGACTAGGTCGTGAGTGTCGGGACTTCTTTTGAGAATGAATAGTAACAAGGGTGTTTGTGCTTAGGTTTTGGGACCCCTAGGTTGGGATGAGTGTTTGTTACCTATACATATATCTGTAGTTTTTATGTTTCTTATTCGCACCCCACCCAAGTTGAGCACTTAAGTGTCGAACACTCCCATTTCATGGGGGAGGGTGTTTTTTCCTACACTCCTATGAGTGGCTGGATATTAGCTCCTTTTCTTCTCCCTTTCCCAAATAGCCCAAGACACTTCGGGTAGGTTGTGATGGCCTGAAGTCCATTATTAGACCATGAATCTTCAGGCAGGGAAGTTGTGGTGGGTGGACCAGGTGTTTGCGGGCTGGTTGTTTCCAAAGTGTCTTCGAGATGAGGCCCAGGTGTCTTCGGGCATGGCAGTAGTTGTTCTGACCCAGGTGTTTGCGGGTGTGGTTACGCATGGTGGTTGTAGCCCAGGTGTCTGCAAGTGGGATAACAGTTATGAACCAGGTGTGTGCGGGTGGGGTTTGGTAGTGGGAATGCAGGGAGAATGGCGGGATTGGTTCGATGCGTAGGATGTATTCAATAACCAATGGGAAAGCGGCGCAGGGTACCCAAATATCGATGTGCTATTACTATATGTTGCTTGACTTGCGTTATTTGGGGAGCGTGACTTGGTGAGGTTTGGGTGGATAGCTTTTCCTTGTTGGGTGTTTGGTTATCTCTTTTTCCATGGGGCATTAGAATGTATCCTCACTTGTGCACGATATTCTTTGGTTACCCTACTGAGTATACTTGTATTCTCACCCTATGTATATAAAACCGTTTTCAGGTTTCCAAGAGGACTTCTGGGATCGTGTGGGATCATACTAGCACGGACCTCAGGGCAGTTGTTGTTGTTGTTTTCCTTTTTCTTGGTACATTACCTTTAGAGTTTTGAGGCTTGTATTATTTACTATTGAACATGCATGTTTGAATGGGTTACTTTTGGCTTTGCCTTTACTTTCATCTTTGGTATTGTTGGGGATTCTATCTTATCTCAAATTCCTATAAAAATAAAAATGGTAATGCCTTCAATTTTGTGTGAGATTCTATAACCCTGGCTCTGGTCGCAACTTCGGGACCTATTGAAGGTGGGTTTCTGGGGTCATCATCTCTTCTTCAACATAAAGAAGGAAGGTCTTGGAAATCTGCTGACCCTTCCCTCCTTTTGGTGAAGGCGGTTCCTGACAGAATGGTATCAGAGTAGGGGTTGAGAGATAGGATGGAGTCTGGAGTTTGGCACTGTGAGGATTTCATGGGATGGTAGGGAAATGGTGTTGGGTGATCTTGGTGCATGAAATTGGCCAGGGAAGACTGGCTAGGACACATGATTTTAGGGCGCCCCGTGATCCGATGCAAGGACTCTGGACCTACCGAATGACCAAGTGAGGCTACACTGATTGCATGGTAGAGACCCTAGGATTGGTACATGTATCATAATGACTTGTGTTATCATGTTTATTGGTGTTTTGGGGATTCAAAAATAAATAAAGAATTCAAATAAAATGTAAGAACAATATTCTACAATACCCGGGCTTAGGCATTACTTGTTTACTTGCAATTATGGCACCTGAGAGGCGACCACGGGTAGTGCAGGCGATCGAGGATCAGGAGGTTGACTTGGCCGATTGGGAGAGGGTCGATCAAGAAGAGGAAGATGATCAGTGGCAGAAGATGCTTCGAGCCTTTCAGTGACAGACCCTCGAGAAGTACGAGGGAAGCACCTCAGACATGGAGACGAAGAGCTGGCAAGAGGAGCTAGTGATCGCTTTCAGGTTGATTTGGGCTTCGACCAAGTACTGGGTTCCTCTGGCCGTCATCTAGATGCGGGGAGCAGCACGTCAGTGGTGGACACTTTATCTCGAGGAAAGGAAGGAGGCTGAGGTTGCGTGGGCTGATTTCGAGAAGGGGTTCTGGGTGGAATTCCTCTCTTCTACGATGAAAGCTGAGAAGAGGCAGGAGCTACTCTCCCTCCAGCAGGGGGTATGGTAGTGAGAGAGTTGGGGATCAAGTTCAAGGATCTCCTCTGCTTTGCTCTAGACCTCTTTCCAGATGAGGAGTCTCGGGAAAGATTTTTGGAGGAGGCGCTCCGACCTTCCCTCCAGTACATAGTTACCCCTTCACCTTACTGACATACTTAGAGGTGCAGAAGAAGGATGAAGTGGTGGAGAGGATGCACACGCTGGGAGGTGTATCATGAGAGGGGATTTAGCTAGGCCCATGAAAGGGAAAGGCCATCAGCACCAGACCTCCAGCATCAGGACCCTCTGGGTTTCGACCAACATGGATCATGCCTCAGCAGTTCCAGTTCTGATCCTCTGGCCCTCACCCTTTTCCTTCAGGCCCAGGGCCGGGATGCTTCATCTGCGGGAGCCACGGGAACCCTCGGAACCAGATCCCAAATAGAGTGCAGTACGGCGGCAGTGGGTATGCCCAACACCCCCTTCAATAGTAGTATCTTCCAGCTAGGCCCTTTTAGCAGCAACAGTAGGGGCAGCGATCTCCCGCTCCTCCAAGGGTAGACGTTGCAGGAGGAGGCTGCCCTCAGGGTGCTCCTCAGGGACCTTGACCGGGGCATGGTCTGGGGGGTGGCCGACAGCTGAGAGGCAGAGGAGCCGGGCGTGGGTAGTTGCATGCCACAGAGGCAGCAGTTCTATCAGGACTGGAGGTCATTCAAGGTACGATCAGTTTGTTCATTACCCTAGCTTAAGTCTTGTTCGATACAAGAGCTTCGCACTCCTTTGTTACACCCAGTATAGCTCGTGCTTTGGGTCTAGATGCTGAGAGACTTCCAGTTCCCCTGGTGCTGAGCACACTAGTCAGAGGTTATACCGACTTGATATATGTTTGTTGAGGATGCAGAATGACGATATCACCACATCAGTCATTCAGGGACCTCCTACTATTGCAGATACAACCATATGATGTCATCCTAGGCATTGACTGGATGTTCTCTGTATGTGCCTTCATCGACTACATCCGAGGAAGGGTCGTGTTTTCAGACCTAGGAGGCAGATGTGTTACTTTCACCGGCGAGCGGGGTGGCCAGAAGGGCAACGGGCGAGAGGAACCCCTCCTCTCCTTCATAGATGAGGTATCAATGGGGTCAGCAGATGTAGAGATGGTGGAGGTACCAGGGATCGTCAGTGAGTTTATGGACGTCTTCCATGAGGAGGTGACGACTCTACCCCCTAGACGTGATGTCGAGTTTGGGATAGACTTGTTTCCTGGTGCTCGTCCGATTTTGATGGCTCCCTATCGGATGGCACCTTCAGAGCTATTGGAGTTGCAGATTTAGATTGACGATCTGATGAATAGGGGATATGTTCGACCAAGTGCGTCACCGTGGGGTGCTCTAGTATGGTTCGCAAAGAAGGCAGATGGTGGTCTAAGGCTGTGTATAGACTACAAGAGGCTGAATAAGGTAACGGTCAAGAATCGCTACCCTCTTTCGGGGATAGATGACCTTTTCGACCAGCTGAAGGTGGCAGGATGGTTCTTCAAGATCAACCTGTGTTTTGGATATCACCAGTTGAGGGTGAAGGAGGGCGACATCCCAAAGACGGCCTTTAGGTGCAGATATGGACACTTCAAGTTTGTGGTCATGCAGTTCGGCGTTACAAATACTCCATCTGTATTAAAGGGGCTTATGAACTCTGTCTTCTGGGAGTATCTGGATCGGTTCGTAGTAGTCTTCATCGATGAAATCCTGATCTATTCAAGATTATAGGAGGATCACGCTGAGCACCTGGGATGGTTTTGGAGGTCCTTCGATAGCACCAACTCTATGGGAAATTGTCGAAGTGCAAGTTCTGGATGCGATAAGTACATTTCCTTGCGAACGTGGTGTCCGAGCAGGGAGTAGCGGTGGACCCATCAATGGTTGAGGAGGTTGTTTCTTGGTAAGAACCAAAGAACGTGGTAGAAGTTCGTAGTTTCCTTGGGCTGGTAGGTTACTACCAGAGATTCGTGTCCAACTTCTCCTGAGTTGCAGCACATTTGACAGATTTTACCAAGAAGGACTAGGCTTTCATGTGGGACGAGCAATGCAAGGCAGCCTTCAGCTATCTGAAGGAGAAGTGGGTTAGTACCCCAGTGCTGAGGTTACCAAAAGAAGGGGCAGCGTATGAGGTGTTATGTGATTATTCTGGGCAATGCCTCGAGTGTGTGTTGATGCAGAAGCAAGGGGTGATCTCTTATGGTTCTAGGAAGTTATTTCCCCATGAGCATAACTATGCCACCCATTATTTGGAGCTTTTAGCGGTCGTATTCACACTAAAGTTTTGGTGGCACTACCTCGTTGGGGAGTGCTTCGTGGTCTTCATCGATCACAAGATCTTTAAGTATTTATTCTCCCATTAGGACTTGAACTTACAAAATTGAAGTGGATGGAGTTTCTTTAGGACTAAGATTTTGTGATTTCCTACACCTCAGGGAAAGGAAATGTGGTGGCTGATGCCTTGAGCAGGAAGTCACAAAGGGATACGGTCCAAGAGTCGGCGGACGCTTGGAGGGCGATGGAGGAGTTGGCTGCCCTGCACCTGGATGCGAGGATGGATGGCAGTAAGGGTTGCCTATATCAGATGATAGTACAATCTTCTCTATTACATCTTGTTGAGGAGTCTCAGTGGGCAGACCCAGAGAGTGAAGTGATGTGTGACCAAGTTAGCCAAGGCAGTGCTCCGGAAGGGTGGACAAAAGATGGGCAGAATTAGATGCAATTCCGAAGGAAGTTGTTTGTTCCAGAGGCGATGTGTGGGAGAGTCCTTGGTGAGTTCCACATCCCACCCCTTACAGTGAAACCAAGAGTTTAAATGATGTTCCAGGCTCTTAAGAGACAATTTTGGTGGCCCGGGGCAAAGCGACCGGTGGTAGAGTTTGTGGCCAAGTGCCTAGTGTGTCAGTAGGTGAAGGTTGAACACCGTGTTCCAGGTGGTTTTTTGAAACCTTTAGACGTCACCGAGTGGAAGTGGAATTAAATCTCAATATATTTCATCGTGGGGATACCCAAGGATCAAGGAGGGTGCGACGCCATCTGGGTATTAGTGGACTGGTTGAAGAAATCGGCTCACTTTCAGGCAATTAAGGGGTAGAGTGCAGTGGATTCTTTATCATGGAGATACATGGATGAGGTGGTACAGTTGCATGGGGTTCCAATTTCTGTACTCTCAGATAGGGATGCACGGTTTACCTCACTATTCCGAAGGGGTTTGTAGCATGATTTTGGCACCCAGCTACGCCTTATCACTACTTTCCATCCCCATACAAATGGACAGACAGAGCGCACCATCCAGACCATGGAAGATATGCTACGAGCATGCATCTTGGACTTTGGGGGATCATGGGTGTGACACTTACCTCTGGTAGAGTTCGCCTACAACAATATCTATCACTCTACCATTTGCATGGATCCATTTGAAGCCTTGTACAGGAGGCCGTGTCTCCCACCCGTGTACTGGACAGTTGTCGGGGAGGTAGGTGTTCTTGGCCCAGAGGTGGTACAGAGCACAACAAAGAAGGTGCATCCTATACAAGATATGATGAAGGTGGCTTAGGACCGAAAAAATTCATATTCGAATGATAGGAGAAGGCCCTTGGAGTTCGAGGTCAGGAACACGTGTTCTTGAAGGTCTCCCCTCGGCGTGGGCAGTGGAGGTTTGGCAAGGGAAGTAAGCTTTATCCCAGGTTTGTCGGACCCTTCGAGGTGTTGCACCAGGTTAGTGAGGTGGCTTATCAGCTGGCGTTGCCACCATAGCTACAAAGGGTGCACGATGACTTCCATGTGTCCCAGCTTCGTCGGTATCCGCACGACGATTCGCACGTCCTCGACTGGGGAGATCTAGATATTGAAGACGATGTAACCTTCTTGGAATGGCCAGTGATGATCTAGGGTTTTGAGGAGAAGGTTCTTTGTGGACGAACCATCCCCGTGGTTTGCATGTTATGGAGGCATGGTGGGCTTGAGGAGAGTACCTGGTAAAGGGAAGTGCAGATGTGTGCCCAATACCCAGAGTAGTTTTGAGTTTTATCCTATTTTGTCAGTACTTGTTTTCTATGTAATGCTTTACCTTGTTGACTATGGGATGTGAAGTTTCCTTTTCTATGAATGAGTGTGAAGTGTCCTAAAGGATGCGGAGGGGAGGACCTGATTCCTAGTTAGGACGCATTAAAGTGGATGCACCTAAACCTGTGCGGGTGATTCAAGGCCGCCTAAAGAAGATAGTATCTTAACATGGAGGAAAGGAAACCCCTCTCCCACATGGCCGGACGGTTTAGTCTTTTGTTTTGAATGTTTTCATGGGGAAAAGAGTGGTAGGACGTCCATGATTGTCCAAGAGATAAGGTGTTCCTGTGTTAGAGAGGTTCACTCCTGGGAGGTATCTTCCGGGGTGGTTGTTTGGACCCCCCTCATTCCTTCGGGTCTGGTTCTGGATTCTCGAGGGTAAGAATAGTTTGAGAGGTATCTGATGTAATGTCCCAGACCCTCATTATCCATCCATTTTCCAAATTCAAGGATCCTAAGGGTTCGCACCTCATTCGGTGAGACTGATCGGCACGCACCATCGCTGCGACCGATCAGCCTGACCGATCGGCGTGCCCTATCATCGTGATAGATCGGCGCGACTGATCGCCGTGCGCGATCGCCGCGACCGATCGGTGTTCTCCATCCTTGTTGGTTTTCCTTCTACAGCTTTTTCCTGTAATGCCTATTTTAGGCCTTTTTAACCTTTTAAGGCGTTTCAAGGCCGTTTTTAACCAATATTTAATATCTAAAAATCCCGAGATACTTCCCTATTAAATAATAATTAATTTAGTGATGTGTAACCACCCAACCTCGTGGTAGAACCACGATCTGACTTCCAAGGCGTTAAAATTCCTTATCCCATAATGTTGGGGATCACATCTATTTATCACGCTAGAAATTCTTCTTCTCCCTCTTGGATAGTCTCCTCCTTTTCCTTGTGCGTTCGAAGTCCTTTCATTCCTGAGGCAAGTGGTGCACCTGTGCGGGAGCCCTGTGAGTCGCGCTTCCCCTGTTTTGGCACGTGGAAAAAAACTTCTATCTTTTATCAACCAAGTAGGGATTTTCTCTCTCTTCTCTCTTTTCTATGTATCATGCAGGGTGGTCATGCTTTTGCCTCTGTGGAAATTGATGAAACTGAACATAATGAAAATAATGAATGAAACTTTAAAGAATGAAAGGGGTGTGATTGATGTTCTGATGTACTCTTTATGTTGTTATGTGTTGTGAATTGTACGGGCCTATGCTCACTGAAAATCATGGTTGTTGGTGGTCTTTATCTGTGCACTAATGAACCTTGGTTCTCATGGATGTTTAAATAATCGTAACATGGAATTGGCTAACGACGTATACTCGGTTAAATAAATTGAAAGCACCAAGATCAACCATTTTCCGTGATAACCTCGGTTAAAGCACAGTGGAATTGAAACCATGGAGTGTGTTAAATATTCTAAATCTGAAAATACCTTCTTGGGCCTGCTTTGTGTTGGTGGTAGCAGTTTGGTTGTTTCTTTCACAGGCCGATTGCTGGGGTGATACTGGTGGGGATGGGATCCCCTGTTATTGTACTTTCGCTGGTTGTGAATTTGAGGTTGCGTGGTTACTCTTCTTATATCACGAATTGGGGTGGAATCCTCTGTTGTTGAGAGACCATTGGATCTTGGATTTTGGTGACATGGGGCTATGTCTCGGGGTATTCTTTGGTTCCAGTACTTCGAGGGTTCTCACTTATCCCTTTGTTTTTTTGACTTTCAGGAGAACCGGGTGTGAATGCTTAAATTGTTGTTTGGTTGTTTCTTTCCTTTTGGCCTGTGGTTATGCCTGTTAGTTGCCTGGTAGTGAATAATTCACCATAATGGGATCGCTTGAACATGAAAACAAGAGTGGTTGAGTGGGTAATTAGGTTGGGAATGAGTTGTGACTTGTTCGTGAGTGTCGTGACTTCTTTTGAGAATGAATAGTAACAAGGGTGTTTGTGCTTAGGTTCTGGGACCCCTAGTTTGGGATGAGTGTTTGTTACCTATACATATATTTGTAGTTTTTTTGTTTCTTATTCGCACCCCACACAAGTTGAGCACTTAAGTGTTGAACACTCCCATTTCTTGGGGGAGGGTGTTTTTTCCAACACTCCTATGAGTGGCTGGTTATTAGCTCTTTTTATGCTCCCTTTCCCGAATAGCCCAATGCTCTTTGGGCAGGATGTGATGGCCTAAAGTCCATTATTAGCCCAAGAATCTTTGGACAGTGATGTTTTGGGGGTTGGACCAGGTGTTTGCGGGCAGGTTGTTACCCAAGTGTCTTCAGGATGACACCCAGGTGTGTTCGGGTGTGGCAGTAGTTTTTCTGAACCACGTGTTTGTGGGTGTGGTTATGCATGGTGGTTGTGGCCCAGGTGTCTACCGGCGAGATGGTAGTTATGGCCCAGGTGTGTGTGGGCGGGGTTTGGCAGTAGGACTGCGGTGAGGTTGTGGCCCGGGTGTGTGCGGGTGGGGTTTGACAGTGGGACTGCGGTGAGAATGGCGAGATTGGTTCGATGCGTAGGATGTCTTCAATAACCAGTGGGAAGGTGGCGCGGGGTACCCAAATATCGATGTTCTATTAATATATGTTACTTGACTTGTGTTATTTTGGGAGCATTCCTTTGTGAGGTTTGGGTGGATAGCTTTTCCTTGTTGGGTGTTTGGTTATCTCTTTTTCCACGGGGCATTGGAATTTCTCCTAACTTGTGCACGAGAGTATTTGGTTACCCTACTGAGTATAATTGTATGCTCACCCCATGTATATAAAACTGTTTTCAGGTTTCCAGGAGGACTTCAGGGATTGTGCAGGACCATACTAGAGCAGACCTCGGGGCAGTTGCTGTTGTCGTTTTCCTTTTTCTTGGTACTTTACGTTTGGAGTTTTGAGGCTTCTATTATTTACTGTTGAACATTAATGTGGGAATGGGTTACTTTTAGCATTTCCTTTACTTTCATATTTGGTATTGTTGGGGTTGTTATCTTATCTCTTGTTCCTATAAAAATAAAAAGGGTAATGCCTTCCATTTTGTGTGAGATTCTATACCCTTGGCACTGGTCGCCACTCCGGTCGGGACATATTGAAGGTGGGGTTCAAGTGTCATCATCTCTTCTTCAACTTAAAGAAGGAAGGGCTTGGCAATATGCTAAACCTTCCCTCCTTTTGGGGAAGGCGGCTTGTGACAGTGGATTTTAATAATTTTTCTACTTAACATATAAGATTCCCCAGTTTTATCATTTTGGTTTTTATTAAAGCATCTATTTTTCTAACCAATGTAATATAAAAATTATGAATAAAATAAAGTTAAATTTATTATAAAATATATATCCACTTAATTATTGATGTGATAAATAATTTATAAAATAAAAATTTCATGCTATTGTAAATTAATTTTAAAACAAGTGCAGGTGATGCATTAAAAAACTGCTTAAACTCAGACCGTGTTAACACTGTTTTTATAGTATATAGGTAATTATGTTAATTGTAAAATATCAATCAATAAATTAACATACCATATTTAATATTTATTAACACTTGTAAATCAGTTTTTATAATATATAATTTTATTAATTTTAAATCATTTAATAAAATATCATTTATAGTAAAATAATAGTAATGAAAATTTGGACATTATTTATTTAATTTTAATTTTAAAATATACAAAAAAATATTTTAATACAAATATATATTGTTTAAACATTTTTATCATGATATATACAACTATATAAATAATTAAAGGCAATAATTCAATCAATCTACATCACTTTTAATATTTACAGTATCATTTATTTTAGTTAATTATTAAGTAATTAATCATTAAATTGGTGTTTCTTTGGAATTTTAAATAACTAAATCTTATATAAAAAATCAAGGGAATTTATTATGATAAAGTTTTCCCATTTTTCATTCAAAATGATATGTATAACTGAAAATATGATGTTTTTTACATATCTCAATGTTTTATAAATGTTAATGGTAAGGAAAGTTCCTTTTTTGTCTCCTTCCTTACATAACCATTTATATAAGGTACTTCCATTTAATAATATCCCAATAACCCCTAAAATTTGAGACAACATGATATGTGTTCTAACTGTTAGCATGCAATGGTTTTTGGAAAAGTGTCTAGGTCTTTTTGGCCCTTAATATTATGGTTTTGTCCCTTTTAAGTGTAACGCCCCGACCCCAGCTACCCAGAGTCGGTGCATTAATTACATAACATTGGCATGATCACAAGAAGATCAAATCTCGAAAGACCGATTGGTTTAGTAGCCTTGGAAACACTAGATATAATCATAAAGTTTTACATTACATTTCAAAGTGAAAAACTACTACAACAACAAAGTCTTCATATCCACACTATTAACCCCTCATAATATCCCTGCAAGTCATTCATAATTTACTTCTTCACTACCTGGGAAAAATAAAACATAGAAAAGGGGTGAGCTCAAATGCCCAGTAAGGATAACAATATAGCGGAACATTCAAAATAAGCATAAACATTTAAGGCAATGAATTACTAAAACAAAAGCCTTTTAAAATTGAACTTCAACATAGTAAGGCAAAAGTAAAATGAAATAATGCCATTTACTTGTTCACATGGATATTCTACTAATCGAATAATCACATGCAAAAATCAATAACCACTTTCATAATGTTGGAATGCATAATGCCAGACTATCATAACCACATAGCCAAGGCCTCGTGCCAAGACTACAAATAAGATTTTGTCAAGGCCTTGTGCCAAGACACTAGTTTGTCTCATGAGACCTACCGATGCATCGAGGAGCTATAGCGGGCTCCACCCGTCACTTATTAAGTCCAATGCATTCCCATATGAAAAGGTTTAAACATAACATAAACATTCGTATTAAAACTAGCATACGAAATGTCAATACTTTCACAATAAACTATGAATGGTAAAAAAATATCACATCCACAGTCAAACATATCACAAAACCTTCAATATAATATAGAAGTTTTGTATCATAATAAATCAACTTCAAATAATCTTAAAATCCATCAAAGGATGTTGACATAGATGAAATCAAAATTCTTTTTAAAGAAATATCTCCTTTTATTTTGAAATCATTTAAGATCCATATAAAATAAAACATTTTCTTTGAAAATATTCTTATAAGCTTGTAAGGAAAGCTTTGAAGATTTTATAACGGCGTAAAATAACCGCACCCGCCGTATAAGTTAAAAAAAACATTCTTACCTCAATTCTGTCGAAAAGGTTAAAAAGGACCTTGTTTTGAAAACGACGGAAAGATTCCTTTATAAACCTCTTATAAAAAGTCAAAAAAAGGTATAAATGACTTTAACCCATATTCTTGTAAATAGTAAAAATGTTTTGAAATACATTTTTAAGAAACATGGATGTGGATGATAAAGAGATCCCAGTAGATTATTACATATAAACAACCTCGGATAATGAAGAGATTGTGAAATAACCCTTACCTTGTACTTTTCCTTGGTTGGGGTAGGTTAACTTCCTGTATAATGGTGAAATAATTGTTATTAAATTATACAAGAATATTAATATGATATCATATATGATCTTTTAACATTGATTTGTTAATAATATCTTAGAATTATCGTCGTTTCGGGTGTTAACTTACTCATTTTCTTTATATGTTTTGTTACATAAGCCATGGTTGTTGTATCTTATTCATATCCATAATGATATCTAGTCCTTAAACATCATTTTTAAATCATCAAATGATAATTATACTTGAATGGTTACGATGGAGAATGAATCTCATCGCATTTGTGGAGACGGTAGTCCGTACGTACGCACGAGCGACAATATCATTCTTTTGGTATTAAAATAATATATAAATGAATGGTATATCATATATACAGAATCATTAAAATGTTATATTTATTATTTACATGAGTTACACATCATTATTATACCCATCCAAATAATATTATATTGAATAACAATTACACCACGACGTGGAGACGGTAAGCCGTACGTACGCACGTATGGTGACATGTTATTCAAAGGGTGGATAGAATATTGAATATGGTTGTACCATACTTATAATAACATCACAGTATATGTGAGATACTGGAGTTATTATTTTAGAATGGTAAGAACAAAGGAAGAAGAAGTGGAAGAAGAAATGAACTTAGAAAAGGGTGGTGAAATCATTACATCTTCTTCGGGTTCTTCCTTTTGATTTGATCAAAAGGGCTCCTTATGTTGGCTTTCTGATCAAAATAAGGCCTCTAGGTTGTAGTGAGGGATGTTGGGAGAGTATTTGGGCAGAGTTTGGCCGAACCAAAAGGCTTTTAAGGTGTGAAGAAATGAGAAGGAGGAGTGCCCTTTTATAAGAGGGGTGAGGGGCACCTTTGGAAAAGCTAGAAATATTAATTTATAATAAATTCATATTCGGTTTCTAAAGGCTCCAAAGTTGACTATTCAAAGGATGAGGTGGGGATAGGTCGAAAACAACTCATCCAATAGAATTTAGACAGGTTTGGGTACTTATATTAACCTTATCTTTAAGTATTAACTCTAAGTTAATTAGTTTCACTTTTACAATGTCTCTTTGTATTTTTATATAATATGGTTAATAAACTTACTATATACATCCAAGCGACCCCCAAGTGGTCCATTAATGATTAACCTATCATAATATAAGTCTCTTTGCCGAACCTTAGATTTTTAGGAATTTAATATCAATTAATAATATAATATTTGTTTTAAGAACTCTTTTATGTCAATTTTGACACTATTCAATAGTTGATTTTTGTGAAACTCATAACAGATTGATTACTTCGAACAAAGTCCATTAAATCAATCCTAATATATTATATTAGCCTATAAAATTAGTTTAATTCATTAAAAGTTTCATATTATATTTATTTGGGTATTTATAATATCAATTATTTTAATTTTTCACTATTATAGTAATTACTGCATCATCATTGTGTCATAAATAAAATAAATTATTTAATGTCTAAAAATTATAAATAAAATATCATTATGTAGGAAATATTTTTAGCTTTCTAATGAATATTTATAATCTAAAATACAACATATATAACCCTATGTAAAAATTGTTTTTCTAAAAGATATATGCTTGTGTCATTTTTGTATTCATTTTAACTAAATTAAAATAAAGTGTCATTATCACTTACAAGTGGATCCATGGGGTCCCAAAATTGACACAAAGATGCCCATGGTCGACCATCTATCAACCAATAGGGTTAAGACACGTTTTTAGGGTAATTTAGTATTATTATAATATTATTTTTTTTAACCCTTATTTACCGGATTTACCCTTAACCATGGTAAATAAAATATTTACCGCAGTAATTATTCAAAATGTCTAAAAATAAAAGTTACCTATTTACACAATTTGAACATCCTGATTCCAAATATGGAATCCATTTTCCTAAATTCAAAACACAGAAGTGGCAGAAATTAATTTAAAATTAATTCCCGCTGTCAAAACAAAAAGCATGTTTTTAAGAGATAATAACTATCAAAAGATTGACACTTGTTTATGTTCAGTTTAATTGTAAAATTATGTCCAATGACCAACATTATATTAAATGGTAAAAATATATTCTAAATATACTTTAAAACTACTAAAATTCATAATTTATCACAATTAATTATTTTGATTAAAAAAGTTGTTTTTAATTAAAATTTAGTAATTTTCACTATTCATCAAAATATGAAAGTTATCCGAAAAGTACCAAAATTTCACCTTAGGCTAAATTCGATATTCCGAGTCCAAAAATGAAGTCCATTTTCAAATATAAAATATATATAATTTCAAAAATTAGGTATTACTATTCACAACGGCTAGTTTAATTAGTTGTGGTGTGTGTTAGAACTCGAGGTTGCGTACAACACACGCTATCGCATTATTCAAAGGGAAACGTACCGTAGAAGCTTGGGGTGTTACATTCTCCCCTCCTTCAAATAATTGCGTCCTCGCAATTTCTAGGGTATTACTGCATAACAAGACTCGGGTGGTTCTTCATCATAAGTTCCTCGGGTTCCCACGTTGCCTCTTCCATCTTATGATTTCTCCACAAAACTTTTACCAGACGCGTCGTCCGGTTTCTCAGTACTTGTTCTCTTGTATCAAGAATCTTGATGGGCTCTTTGCAATAAGACAGATCAGGTTCCAGTTCTAATTCTTCATAGGTTAGTACATGCGTCGGATCAGGCATGTATTTCCTCAATAGAGATACGTGGAACACATCGTGAACTTTGGAGAGACTTGGCGGCATTGCCAATCGGTAAGCTACAACCCCAATTCGTTCTAGAATTTCGAAAGGTCCGATGTACCTGGGACTCAATTTACCTTTCTTACCAAAACGTATGACTCCCTTCCATGGAGATACCTTCAGGAAAACATGATCACCGACTTGAAATTCCAAATCCTTCCTTCGATTATCGGCATAGCTCTTCTGCCTACTTTGAGCTGCTTTGATGTGATTTTGGATTAATTTCACCTTTTCCATCGTTTCCTCCACCAGTTCTGGACCTACAAGTTTTCTTTCACCGACGTCATCCCAACAGATTGGTGTACGACATCTCTTTCCGTATAACACTTCATATGGTGCCATCTGAATACTCGAATGGAAGCTATTGTTATAGGAAAATTCTACCAGAGGTAAATATTGATCCCACATACCCTGAAAGTCAAGTGAGCAAGATCTCAACATGTCTTCTAAGGTTTGAATAGTCCGTTCTGATTGTCCGTCTGTCTGAGGGTGGTAAGCAGTGCTCAAATGAAGTTCAGTATCCAGGGATTTCTGAAGACTTTTCCAAAATCTTGAAGTAAAACGGGGATCACGATCAGAAACAATTGATAGGGGTACTCCATGAAGTCTCACAACTTCATTAATGTATAGTCTTGCTAGACGTTCCAGAGGTAGATCTTCTCTTATAGCAAGAAAATGTGCTGACTTGGTAAGACGATCAACAATAACCCATATTGCATCGTTCCTTCTAGGAGTCTTTGGTAGCCCCATGACAAAGTCCATCGTAATATTGTCCCATTTCCACTCCGGTATGGGAAGAGGTTGCATGACTCCTCCAGGCTGTTGCCTTCCAGATTTCACTTGTTGACAAACCATACATCTTGACACAAAATCAGCAATCTCCCTCTTCATGTTGTCCCACCAAAAATGTTCCTTCAAATCTCTATACATTTTGGTGCTCCCAGGGTGTATAGAGAAATTGGAACTATGAGCATCATCCAGCAATTCCCTTTTTAGATCAGGTATATTGGGAACACAAAGTCTCTTCCCGAATTTCAAAATTCCACCTTCATACACAAAGTCTCTCAATCTCCCATCATTCACAGCTTTAATCTTCTTTTGGAATTCTTCATCATCAGTCTGAGAACTCTTAATCCTTTCTAGTAAAGATGGTTTAGCAACCATTTGAAAAAGCATTGATGTTTCACCTTCCCTGGTTATTCCCATGTCCATCTTCACTAGCTCCATGAAAATTGGATCCCTTTCAATTCTCATATTGTTCAAAACTCCATGGTCTTTTCTACTCAAAGCATCTACCACCTTGTTTGCCTTCCCTGGGTGGTAGTGTATCGTACAATCATAATCCTTGAGTAATTCAAGCCATCTCCTTTGCCTCATGTTGAGTTCTTTTTGTGAGAAAATATACTTCAAACTCTTGTGATCAGTATAAATCTCACATTTTTCACCATAGAGGTAGTGCCTCCATATTTTCAAAGCAAAGATCACTGCTGCTAACTCGAGATCATGAGTAGGATAGTTTTGTTCATGAATTTTCAACTGTCGTGATGCATAGGCAATAACTCTATCATTCTGCATAAGGACACAACCAAGTCCTTTCTTTGATGCATCACTATAAATAACGAACCCATCATTCCCTGATGGTAGAGTCAATATAGGAGCATTGACTAATCTTCTCTTCAGTTCTTAGAAACATTCTTCACACTCTTTTGTCCAAACAAATTTAACCCCTTTACGTGTGAGCTTCGTTAATGGGTTAGCCAATCGGGCAAAATTCTGAACGAAACGTCGATAATAACCTGCCAAACCAATAAAACTACGTACCTCAGTTATACTCGTAGGTGCTGGCCATTCTTGGATTGCCTTGGTCTTAGAAGGATCAACAGAGATTCCATCTTTAGAGACAATATGGCCAAGAAAAGAAATCTCCTGAAGCCAGAATTCACACTTGCTAAACTTCCCATATAATTCATGCCTCCTCAGAGTCTTCAAGATAATGCGCAAGTGATTTTCATGATCTTCGTAGGTTTTGGAGTATACCAAGATATCATCAATAAATACCACCACAAATTCATCGAGATACTCCTTGAAAACTCTATTCATTAGATCCATGAATACAGAGGGTGCATTAGTTAATCCAAACGGCATTACAGTAAACTCGTAATGCCCATACCTGGTTCGAAATGCTGTTTTCAGAATGTCTTCCTTCTTCACACACAACTGATGGTATCCAGATCGAAGGTCAATCTTTGAAAAGTATTGAGCTCCATGCAGTTGGTCAAATAAATCATCAATACGAGGTAGGGGATACTTGTTCTTTATCGTTATAGCATTGATCTCCCTGTAGTCAATACATAACCTCATAGATCCATCTTTCTTTTTAACAAAAAGAACAGGGGCTCCCCATGGAGAAACACTAGGGCGAATAAATCCCTTATTACTCAATTCCTCTAGTTGTTTCTTTAGTTCGACTAACTCTACAGTGGCCATTCTATAAGGGGTCTTCGATATGGGCCTTGATCCAGGAATCAAATCAATGGAAAACTCAACTTCTCGTTCTGGAGGATGTCCAGGTAAATCTTCCGGAAATACATCTACAAATTCTTTCACAACAGGTACATCCTCTATTTGAACATTCCTTTCCTCACCGACAGTTATTTCATTCTCTTCCTCCCCAATAATTGAATTAAGTTGAGCTACTGGGGGTGGATCTAAATAAGAATTAGGTAGTGACGATTCTGCTCTAAAAATAAGGTGCTCCTTATCATTATCATCAAGAATCGTAACCTCTTTCTTCTTACAATAAATCTTCGCATCATAGTCCGAAAGCCAGTCCATACCGAGGATTATATCACACTCAATCATAGGTATGACGATGAAATCAGCAGATAAAGAAAATTTATGTGCTCTAATGGGGACTGATTCACAAAACTTTGTTGCAACGATACTTCCCTTAGGAGTTTTAACTGACAACTCCCTTATTAAATCAAATTGGAAATATCTAATTTTCTTAGCAAACTGGGAAGATATGAAACAATGCGATGATCCAGAATCAAATAATGCATTTGCTAAACTTGAGGAAACCATTAAATTACCTGCCACCACGTCTTTCGGAGCTTCTACCTCAGCAGTAGTGATAGTATAAGCCTGTCCTTGATCCCTTGGCCTTTTCTGAGGTAAGTTCTCCTGACTCTTAGGACATGCATTTGCATAATGCCCCATCTCCCTGCAATTGTAGCACTGAACGTTGGTAGCTTCCTTCTTCCCTTTGCAATCATGAGCTTGGTGGCCTTTTTCACCACACTTGTAACAGACTCCCATTCCCTTCAAGCAAGTACCAGGATGTTTCTTCCCGTATTTACCACAAGATGGATATTCAACCTTTCCCTTCTTCTCCTTATTTCCATTCCCAGATTGATCAGCAGGTCTCTTCTTCTCTTGCTTTGCTTTAAAGTCATAAGACTTAGAGAATTCCTTTTCGGTCTTGATAGCACATGAGACAATGTCTTCGTACGATGAAAAGGATTGTGAGACTAATGCTCGACGGAGAAATGGTTTTAACCCATCAAAGAAACGATCAATCTTACTTCTTGGGTTGCGAATATAATCACCAGCGTACCTCGCTAACCTTGTAAAGTTAGCCTCATACTTTGTGACATTCTCATCCTCCTTTTGTCTTAGACTCAGAAATTGTCTTTCCATATCTGCTCGATGGTCGCGAGGGAAGTATTTTTCTAAAAATAGATCTTTTAACTCCCTCCATTCCATATTTGATACTTCATCATCTTCCTTCATGTTCTGAATCAATGACCACCATTGATCAGCATCTCCAGTGAGGCGGTAAACTGCCATGATAACTTTTTCCCTTTCACTGCTCCCCAAAGCCTGAAATATTTTCTCTAGGGAAAATATCCATTGCTCAGCTACTAAGGGATTTGTATTCCCATTGAATGTTGGTGGTTGTTTCCCCATGAATCGATCTAGCATTGATCCTCCACGCTGCAGATCAGGGTGCTCCATACGGGTAAGGTTATTATTCATAACCTGAGTAAGTTGTCCCAGTACGGTGATTAGCTGATCAGCACTAGTTGCATCACCAGCCCCACTATAATTATCTTGAGCAGGAGGGCAATCCCTACATGGAGTGCGTGCATTGATACGGTTTCCATTTCTTCCACTAGGCGCCATTTCTAAAAAAAAATGGCATAAACTAGATCAGTTTATGCATCAAAATACATAATCCCATACTTATAAAACACTAAACATAAATTGAACTATCTATGGATATAATCCATAATCATAAATATGTTTTCTTTGAGGAAGTATATACTCATAAACCCTTCATAATGATTTGTAAAGAAAGTGAGAGTTATCCTAAGCATATCCCCCGGGAGTGTCGTAACCAAGAGTGCAGCAAGGCCCGTTGTCGTGCACCAGTTCCCGTTCGAGTCTAGCTCAAAGCGGTGTTTTCGGGTTTTACCCCTAGGTACATCTGTGCCAGAGCCGCCTCTACCTGCTCGTATCCAGACAGGGATGTATTTCTTGTAAAACTCACAAAATCTCTACAATACCAAAATTCTAGGAAATTCTTCTATACTAATCCTCAAAGTTCATCTTAGGTCTACGTGCTCTAATCAGAGTTTATCTAAATCTAGCTTCCAAGGTTTGTACTAAACTTCCTCTGATACCAACTGTAACGCCCCGACCCCAGCTACCCAGAGTCGGTGCATTAATTACATAACATTGGCATGATCACAAGAAGATCAAATCTCGAAAGACCGATTGGTTTAGTAGCCTTGGAAACACTAGATATAATCATAAAGTTTTACATTACATTTCAAAGTGAAAAACTACTACAACAACAAAGTCTTCATATCCACACTATTAACCCCTCATAATATCCCTTCAAGTCATTCATAATTTACTTCTTCACTACCTGGGAAAAATAAAACATAGAAAAGGGGTGAGCTCAAATGCCCAGTAAGGATAACAATATAGCGGAACATTCAAAATAAGCATAAACATTTAAGGCAATGAATTACTAAAACAAAAGCCTTTTAAAATTGAACTTCAACATAGTAAGGAAAAAGTAAAATGAAATAATGCCATTTACTTGTTCACATTGATATTCTACTAATAGAATAATCACATGCAAAAATCAATAACCACTTTCATAATGTTGGAATGCATAATGCCAGACTATCATAACCACATAGCCAAGGCCTCGTGCCAAGACTACAAATAAGATTTTGTCAAGGCCTTGTTCCAAGACACTAGTTTGTCTCATGAGACCTACCGATGCATCGAGGAGCTATAGCGGGCTCCACCTGTCACTTATTAAGTCCAATGCATTCCCATATGAAAAGGTTTAAACATAACATAAACATTCGTATTAAAACTAGCATACAAAATGTCAATACTTTCACAATAAACTATGAATGGTATAAAAATAGCACATCCATAGTCAAACATATCACAAAACCTTCAATACAATATAGAAGTTTTGTATCATAATAAATCAACTTCAAATAATCTTAAAATCCATCAAAGGATGTTGACATAGATGAAATCAAAATTCTTTTTAAAGAAATATCTCCTTTTATTTTGAAATCATTTAAGATCCATATAAAATAAGACATTTTCTTTGAAAATATTCTTATAAGATTGTAAGGAAAGCTTTGAAGATTTTATAACGGCGTAAAATAACCGCACCCGCCGTATAAGTTAAAAAAACATTCTTACCTCAATTCTGTCGAAAAGGTTAAAAAGGACCTTGTTTTGAAAACGACGGAAAGATTCCTTTATAAACCTCTTATAAAAAGTCAAAAAAAGGTATAAATGACTTTAACCCATATTCTTGTAAATAGTAAAAATGTTTTGAAATACATTTTTAAGAAACATGGATGTGGATGATAAAGAGATCCCAGTAGATTATTACATATAAACAACCTCGGATAATGAAGAGATTGTGAAATAACCCTTACCTTGTACTTTTCCTTGGTTGGGGTAGGTTAACTTCCTGTATAATGGTGAAATAATTGTTATTAAATTATACAAGAATATTAATATGATATCATATATGATCTTTTAACATTGATTTGTTAATAATATCTTAGAATTATCGTCGTTTCGGGTGTTAACTTACTCATTTTCTTTATATGTTTTGTTACATAAGCCATGGTTGTTGTATCTTATTCATATCCAGAATGATATCTATTCCTTAAACATCATTTTTAAATCATCAAATGATAATTATACTTGAATGGTTACGATGGAGAATGAATCTCATCGCGTTTGTGGAGACGGTAGTCCGTACGTACGCACGAGCGACAATATCATTCTTTTGGTATTAAAATAATATATAAATGAATGGTATATCATATATACAGAATCATTAAAATGTTATATTTATTATTTACATGAGTTACACATCATTATTATACCCATCCAAATAATATTATATTGAATAACAATTACACCACGACGTGGAGACGGTAAGCCGTACGTACGCACGTATGGTGACATGTTATTCAAAGGGTGGATAGAATACTGAATATGGTTGTACCATACTTATAATAACATCACAGTATATGTGAGATACTGGAGTTATTATTTTAGAATGGTAATAACAAAGGAAGAAGAAGTGGAAGAAGAAATGAACTTAGAAAAGGGTGGTGAAATCATTACCTCTTCTTCGGGTTCTTCCTTTTGATTTGATCAAAAGGGCTCCTTAGGTTGGCTTTCTGATCAAACTAAGGCCTCTAGGTTGTAGTGAGGGATGTTGGGAGAGTATTTGGGCAGAGTTTGGCCGAACCAAAAGGCTTTGAAGGTGTGAAGAAATGAGAAGGAGGAGTGCCCTTTTATAAGAGGGGTGAGGGGCACCTTTGGAAAAGCTAGAAATATTAATTTATAATAAATTCATATTCGGTTTCTAAAGGCTCCAAAGTTGACTATTCAAAGGATGAGGTGGGGATAGGTCGAAAACAACTCATCCAATAGAATTTAGATAGGTTTGGGTACTTATATTAACCTTATCTTTAAGTATTAACTCTAAGTTAATTAGTTTCACTTTTACAATGTCTCTTTGTATTTTTATATAATATGGTTAATAAACTTACTATATACATCCAAGAGACCCCCAAGTGGTCCATTAATGATTAACCTATCATAATATAAGTCTCTTGGCCGAACCTTAGATTTTTAGGAATTTAATATCAATTAATAATATAATATTTGTTTTAAGAACTCTTTTATGTCAATTTTGACACTATTCAATAGTTGATTTTTGTGAAACTCATAACAGATTGATTACTTCGAAAAAAGTCCATTAAATCAATCCTAATATATCATATTAGCCTATAAAATTAGTTTAATTCATTAAAAGTTTCATATTATATTTATTTGGGTATTTATAATATCAATTATTTTAATTTTTCACTATTATAGTAATTACTGCATCATCATTGTGTCATAAATAAAATAAATTATTTAATGTCTAAAAATTATAAATAAAATATCATTATGTAGGAAATCTTTTTAGCTTTCTAATTAATATTTATAATCTAAAATCCAACATATATAACCCTATGTAAAAATTGTTGTTCTAAAAGATATATGCTTGTGTCATTTTTGTATTCATTTTAACTAAATTAAAATAAAGTGTCATTATCACTTACAGGTGGATCCATGGGGTCCCAAAATTGACACAAAGATGCCCATGGTCGACCATCTATCAACCAATAGGGTTAAGACACGTTTTTAGGGTAATTTAGTATTATTATAATATTATTTTTTTTAACCCTTATTTACCGGATTTACCCTTAACCATGGTAAATAAAATATTTACCGCAGTAATTATTCAAAATGTCTAAAAATAAAAGTTACCTATTTACACAATTTGAACATCCTGATTCCAAATATGGAATCCATTTTCCTAAATTCAAAACACAGAAGTGGCAGAAATTAATTTAAAATTAATTCCCGCTGTCAAAACAAAAAGCGTGTTTTTAAGAGATAATAACTATCAAAAGATTGACACTTGTTTATATTCAGTTTAATTGTAAAATTATGTCCAATGACCAACATTATATTAAATGGTAAAAATATATTCTAAATATACTTTAAAACTACTAAAATTCATAATTTATCACTATTAATTATTTTGATTAAAAAAGTTGTTTTTAATTAAAATTTAGTAATTTTCACTATTCATCAAAATATGAAAGTTATCCGAAAAGTACCAAAATTTCACCTTAGGCTAAATTCGATATTCCGAGTCCAAAAATGAATTCCATTTTCAAATATAAAATATATATAATTTCAAAAATTAGGTATTACTATTCACAACGGCTAGTTTAATTAGTTGTGGTGTGTGTTAGAACTCGAGGTTGCGTACAACACACGCTATCGCATTATTCAAAGGGAAACGTACCGTAGAAGCTTGGGGTGTTACATTAAGTTTAGTTTTTATTTTAATAAACATAATTAATTTTAATCATTTTCACTAATATTTTATTGAAAAAATTAAGTTGATATTATTAGACCAGAAATATTATACTTATTATAACCTTTTATGTGTTTTTTAATAATTAATTTCATAGAAGTGGGAAAATTAAGGTCAACACTAATCTCACAGATGTAGGGAGAAATCAGGTTTTTATAGTATAAATGTTCAAAAGTTCATTAAGTTGTAATATCAAATATTAATATAAAAATTATTCTAATGACCTAAATTGGGTTAATGAATGTATAGTTGATCTATGTTGACATCAAAAACCAATTTAAAATATAATTTATCATTAATAGTTATTAAAATGAAAAGTCATTTTTTTAACAAAAACCCAATATTTTTCACTATTCATAAAAATGAAACTTCTCAGATAATACCAATAAATAACCATAAACTAATTTTAAAAATCCTAATTCAAAAAGGAATTATATTTCTATAAATAAAATTTATAAATTTTTAAAATTTATTTTTGAAATTGTTTCACCATAAAAAGTCAGTAAAACTCAATCATGTCTGTAACGTAATCTAACTCAGTGTTGTGTGTCATGTAAGATCAACATGGTATTTCACATATAGTAATCTATTTAAAAAATAATATTTATTCTAACGTGAAAAGATTTAAATTTCTTGGTGTGTTACACTGATCTATGATCAAACCTATATAAGTATCATCATCTATGATAATTTCCCTTAGGATAAGGCCTTCGGGATCAGTTAGTTTTCTTATTCTTATACATTCCATAAGAGTATAAGTCACTACTAAGGATTAGAGGATATTTTGACCGTGTTCATCCAGAAACTCATTGTGCATCTCTGAGAATAATTCCATGAGATTCTATAATCCACTGGATTAATATACTAACTATGTTTGAATATTTCGGCTCAAGGCATCAACCACAACATTTCCTTCACTAGGCATGTAGGAAAGCACAAAATCAAATGACTATAAGTACTCAACCCATCTTCACTACATGTGTTTTAGATCATACTACATAAATATGTACTTATGTATTTTGTGATTAGTGAATACCACAAAAATATCTACAGGTATATGGTTTCTCTAACAGTGTAGATTGTGATCCACAAAAGCTAGCTCGAGGTCATGCATTGGGTAATTCAACTCATGAGGCCTCAACTAACGAGACCCATAAGCAACGACTCACTCATCCTGCATTAGAACAACTACAAGTCTAAAAACATATGTGTTAAAGTAAATAGTATTTACCCTTCCTATATTTGGAAGAATTAGTATCGGCACTGATGTTAATCTTCCCTTTAACTCCAGAAAGGCTACATCACAATCTTCTGACAACATGATTTTCAGACCCTAATTTTTCAAGCCCATAATCAGCGTTGTATGGCATAATAAATCCTGGATGAAGTGCCTGTAATATCCATCTATCCCCACAAAACTTCTAATTTCAAAGATGTTCTCAAGGTTCTCCTGGGAAACTACAGATCTTTCTTTATATCGGTCTAGTATAACTCCTAACATCAATATGATATGACACATGAAGTGGACTTTGTCGATAAAAAAGTTGAATTTAATGATCTTAGCATATAGAATATTCTCTCTTAGTGTATTTAGAATGATCTCAAGATTGGTTGCATCATTGTTTCTAGATCATTAATATACAAATATATCATCAACAATGACTACCATGAATGAGTCCATATATGGGTGTAAGACCCAATTCATAAGATCAATGATGATAGTAGGTGCATTAGTGGGTCCGAGCGGCATAACCAGGCACTCATAGAGACCATACCTTCTCTTGAAATCTATGTGAGGTATGCATAAACTCCTATAATGGTCCTGATGATAGAATTACCTCATATATATCTTTTAAAACACTCTCACTCCTCTGATAAGATCAAATATGTCATCTATTCTAGGCACTGGATATCAGTTCATAATAGTGAGCAGAATCAAATGATGGTAATCCATATAGAGCCTAAGGATATCATTAACCTTCTTGGAGAAAGGACCATTGATCCCTAAGGAGATGTTTTTGGGGTGTATAAATCTTTTAGCCTCTATATCCTAGAACTGATTCTTGAGTTTCAGATGCTCCTTAGGTGCCATCCTATAAGGAGTAATGGTCCGTAGATTTACTCCTAGTTCTGGTTCAATAGTAAACTCTACATATTACACCAGAGGAAGACTATATAAGTCATCAGAAAATATTTCTCTAAAACACTTCACTATAAGAAGAAAAATAGTGGGTCATATATCTTTGTCATCGAAGAAAAGACTAGTGATCTGAGCTATCACATTACCTAGAATCTACAACTCAAGTCCATCTCAAGTAGCCCTAACATCTCATTCTTCCTTATGCATGTGTATAAATACTCTAGTTATGTAAATATATCCCTTAGATGATAGAAATCAATATGGGGTTGATAGGTAACTAACCAGTGTCTCCCAATGATTATGTCAAATACCATAATGTCAAGGTCATAAAGATTCCACAAGAAAAGGTTACCACATATCTTAAGAGGGAAAATTTTTCAATGGATAATTTCATCAGAAAGGATACCCAATGGGGTTTCTAGCATCTTAATTTCATAATACAATATTAGTGCTCAATATTGAGTCCTAGACTCATAGTTATTTTTTCATATATAAATGAGTGACATGTTCTTGTGTAAAATAATTAAGACACTAAAGTGGAGGCTACTAGAATAGTACCTTGTATATTACATGGTCTGACACTCTACTCCTCAAGTGATGGATGGAATGCATTTAAATGGCCTATACTATGGCCCTATGTTACTAGTTGACTACCCTGAGCAAGCTTGCACTATTGTCTCTAAGAATCATAAGTCTTAATACCTCTATCTCAATTAGAACATCGGATTGATTGGATTGTGGTATTCCTGCTATCTGCCTATCATGATCCTACTATCTCCACTCCTGATCATGGAGTGTGTATAGATCCCTTATCACTAGGAATTGTTGGAAATGTCCAACACAAACACAGGATATGGCCTATCCTACCATAGCCTCTGCACTCTTCTAGATTTTATAAGAATAGAGGATTTGTGTGTCCTATCTTATCACATTGATGATAAATAAAGAAGTTACGAGGTTGAGGATCCTGGATTCTACTATCCTCATGAGAAACCTTGAAGTGAAGCTTGCGCCCATAATAATAACCACTTCCAGATTTAGGAGTTGAACCACCCTGACATGTACCATCACCTTCTCTCAAATTCCTCTTTGTAATAAGGTTCCATTTGATAATTTGAAAAATAGTCATCAACCTAAACACATTGACCTATGACTGGATGGTGTAAACCATATCATCCTTAAATTGTCTAGTGATCATAAGATCTTCTCCTACTAGAGAAAGTGAAAACTGTTATACCATAGTAAAATGATCATAGTATTCCATATCTTATATATTCCCCTACTGCAGGTTCATGGATTATCTGGTTCTATCATCCATTAGAGTATGAGGAAAAAAATTTCATAGAAGATCATCTGGAAGTCTAACTAGGGCATATCTCTATGTCAATCCACATAGGTGATAACATCACACCTTCTCTTTTCCTAATCAAGCATAATATATTTATCTAACATAACCCTCCTCTATAGAGGCATCTTTAGATTCTCAAATATAGAAAGGATTTATTCAATCAATGAATCTATGGAATGAGGTCCGCCTTCCCCTAAAAAGGTGGGAGGATACTGCTACTGAAACTCTTGAATCTAGTCTACCATGTTCGGGTTAGTTCAAACTAAAACTTCCATACTATGAAGCATACATAGAAAACTCACTCAGATCTGGGAATCAGTTCCCATATTGGGTATATTAAGTGGCACCATAGGTGGTACTAGAGGAGGAATCATGGTGGCTCAGGGCTCGCCACCACTAGAGCATGATCTTCACTTCATTCAGGGTGTGCATCTAGAGGATGTCTTGGTGGCTTAATGTTACAATGTCAAACACATGCCTTATAGGGGATTTAAAATTTATTAAAGGTTTCTTTTGACAAAATTGGACATGTATGGATCCTTCCTATAGACATGACCAGACCTCTCTGCCTGCTCCAAAATTTGGGAGTAGCTGGTAGATAGAGACCTATAAAGGTTGTAAAAATGTAAATGATATCCCACTACCCAATACTAAGGTCGGGTTTGGGTCTAAGTATCAATTCCATATATATATAAGATTGTTTTTATCTCTTTAAAAGTAATATTCATTTTGATTTTTTCCTTTTTCATGTATTTAAATCACTTAAAATGGTTGAATCATATGGTCTACCATTTTCATATTCACAAGGTCCCATAATCATTGTGAACCAAAACATCACACCCACTTGACCCACACCATAACACATTCCATCCAATGTGATTCATGGTCCATGGCCCAACATGACATAACTGACTTCGTATAGTGTCTGTTTAAACTTATTTTGGAAAATAGTATGAGGTTAAGTCCGGAACATTAAGTATAAATTATGTTTTCCAATCCCTACAAGAAGTGTCAGAACAATTCACTAAAATCAATTATGTGATAATATTTAATAGGAAAATGCATGCGGAAAATAGATGTGACATGGAAAAATGCATAGCATATTATTTCTAGTGTTCATATTAATAGTGAATTTTATAATTCAAATAGATTATTTAATTAGTCCTAATAAAGAAATACCATTTCAACGATAACAATGATAATAACATCAGAACACAAGTGAATCACCCAACGGTGAAGGCGTATCAACCATAAGAAGCATAATCAATAAATGTAATTATAAAACCTATGTAATTTGGGTTTTACCAATACATGGTTTATCTATGTCTAGGTAGAGGGTTAATTCAAAATTCCTTTTGTTCATAGTCTCATGTATAATACCCAAATAGTAAGAAAAATGAAAAACAAATGCTTTCATAAAACTTTATAATGTCCTAACTCAAGATCCACTTAACCAATTCCCAGAGCTGGTGGGTCACATGGCCTCAAGTACTCATCCCCGTACACCAGAGGTTGATGACTATAAAAGAGAAAATAAATGCAGTTTAGTGGGGGAGACTATACCCTCTTATCATAATGGCACAATATATATAATCAATAATAACTAATAGCGGAATCATAAAGTAATCATACATAAATAGAAAACATTGGAAGCATAAATCAACAGAAATAATAAATAAGAAGAAAACATAATAACTAAATAACTATAAATAAAACCAAGAGCCACTAGGTAGTGTCTGATACATGGATGCCTGGAATGATGATAATAATAAGGGGAACATGGGTCTGACAGTAACAAGAATGCTATAAAAACAATAATAAGAACAAAAACTTATCCACAAACATCCCAAGACTATGCTGCATCCTCTAATCCTATGCTCTAACTATATGAGAAATCATATTAACAAACTGTAGAAGGGATCTTTCCCTTACCCATACCTACAGGCAGATAGTCTTCTCGGATACTAATGATAGCCTAAGTAGGGTGTGAGATATAAATCTGATTCGGCCCCCACCAATAGTTTCTTGGTGTAATATGAGTATTCCCCATAACAAAACAATGTTTATGCATAAATAAATAGAAAAATAATGCTAAATAAAAAATAACCAGGATACTCAGGTTTTCAAAGGACACCTCAAGACTCTACCTGCTTCGGATCAGGGCTAGAAGATAGTCTGATTAGTCACTATATATATATAGTAGTAATATATATATATATATATAACAGAATTATATATATTGAATCCACCTATATGAACAATGTACATGTGGATACAAGTGCCCATATACCTACTAGCCAGACCGGGGAAAAAGTTAATCATCCACGACCAGTATAATGATCCTATAAGCACAAGAAATGGGGCACATGCTCTATATCCCAAGAAGAGTGTGATATTCCATGCAACAACACTTAGGATGCATATTGAGCCATAATTTCATCACACTACTCATTGAACATAGCATGTAAATCCCAATGCCCATATAGTATAACTGATGACATATTTCATACTCAACACCTGATGTAAGGGAGTGAGATTTTCTGCCATGCTCAACACCCCTTACCATCATATCACATATGTATAAAGTCATATTCATAATTATAAATGGCAGGGTGTATTACCTCCCATACAACTCACTTGTCCTGCCTATATATATAAATAAGTTATTTTGCATATTCATAATTCAAAACATGAGACATTGCCTCTCATGTGACTTGATTTCTAGGTTCAATAACATACATGGAATTTCAATTCATGATGATAATTTAATAAAACATAAATATATGTAATGGAATTACCATCCTTTGAAGTCATCCCATTCAACCCAATTATTTCATCTAAGCTAAGGCATTCATCATATATAATCCTTTCCATACAAACCATTTCATTTATTTTAAAAAAATCATTCCATATTGTATAATTCTCCAAATTCAGTTTATACCATTCAATAAAAAATGTATGGTAGTTATATTCATGGGTTCAAAGTTATTTAAAAGGTGACATGATCATTAACAGAGTTTCCTACATGGGAAATTCAGAATCTAGGTTATCCAAACACATCGGAGATATACTTGGTCCAACTAATCATTCCCATTATAAGGGAAAACCCATTTTTAAACTAATATGATAGCTAATTAAGAGTACCGATCATTTTGATCCATTAGCCATAATGGCCAATTGCACTTGGAACACCCATGGGTTACCCATAAACAACGAAAAAACCTCAAACTATCCAAACAAGGATCAATTGGAATGTATTAATATGTAATGGTCAAATTTATATGAAGGCACCAAATAAAAGGAGATGCTAAAAAAATTGGCGTCTTGAAAAATGATATACCTATGAGATGAAAAAACTCATAGGTAAAATGACGTGACAACTTACTACATGCTTGTAGATGACTCATTACACGATATCATCCTCAGATATGAAGTAGGTTAGAAGATATATGAGAAATGGTTCAACACCAATAAAATAGGGAATATAATCTTACAGCTAAATAGTGTGATAGATTCAAAGGAAAACGAAAATAGGAAGGGATATACTAGAAGAGATTACCAATATGGATCAATGCTTCCCAAATATTGAAGAAGGAACACAAGATGGAAGATTAATATTAAAGCCTATCGTTGGAGTTTTTTGGAAGTCATGGATGAAGAAAACACAAACCATCCCCTGGAAGAGGAAATTGGAAAATGAAATATGGTTTTAACTTAATTGAGGGGGAAAAGGTAAATTCACACAAAATACATAGGCACATGGTTTGGCCACACATTTTGGCCAAACCATGTGCAAACCATGCTCATTTAACTTTTACTTTGGGGAACACCACCTTGATAGGTGCACAGTTTGACTAACCATGAAAAATGGATCTTTTATAAACATACAAACGGTTGCACAGTCATGTATCCTAGGTCATAGAGCTATAGAAAAACCATGTAGCCTTGGCCCTTCCCCCTATTTCAGGGCTCCAAACTCCAAATGATCATCAGATTCATTGAAGACCTCATTATACTGATTAAGAATCAATATAAGGGTTGTTTAAGGAATTCAAATTCAAAAACTAACGATCCATAACTTCATGAAAATACGGGTCACTTCATTTTTTTATTTCTTGTGCAGTTTCATGGAATCATATCTTTTAGTTTTATACCCTCCCATTCATGTTATTTATTGCCCTGTTTAGAAATAATGGTTTTTAATGATGGTATTTCATGAATCGAATCTGATCGCCATCAAAACCGGTATACGACATAGTCTGTGACAAGGCCTGAAGTGCATTCCTGATCCCCGTGGGCTAGAAAAAGTGCCCCAGTATCACAAAATGGAATTTGGGAATTATTTACCCTTCACTTATAAACATAAAACCATAAGAAAATCAAATATTACAAATCCTAAATTTTTTAAATAAACCATCTTTTACAAAAATTCATAATTGAATTACATAATTTAAAACAATTCTCACAGACTATAACAAATGAAGAAACCCAAAATGGACAACCCAAGAACCTTCTCAGGGCAATAGGCACCACCCTCAAGCCATTTCCATAAGACTGCATCATGAAGGACCACTAAAAACCTCAACCATTGGCACAAAAAGTTATACCCAAACCTGCGAAAAAAATAACCAAGTATTAAAACACCCAAGGGTGTAAGTATGGTGTGATTCAAAGCCCAGTAAGATTCCACCACTAAATTATTCCATGTGATAAACATTAAAAGGCTAAAATATTGCATGTTTTCATAAACTTGAGATTCTATTTATAATTTTAATGAGATGCAACTTTAATTAAAAACAGTTTTCATGAGGGATACGTTAACGAATCAACACTTGTAAATAGAATTATGATACCAATGAATTTTTCAGACAAACATACCATATGCCGACAATAAGAATAAAGTATCTAAGGAGAACAACCAATGGGAAATAACTCTTAGGCACTAGCTCTTTGTGGGTCCTAGGTACCTCGTATCTCGTTGAAAGTAAACTTACAAATATATGTTCTCGTGCATACGATCCAATAGTAGGAAAATACCCATAACCTAGTGGTTACCTATCTTCAACATCATAATCATCACAGTTCACTTAGTGTTTTCATCATCAAACATGCTATGTGAAACTAGGGCCAAACCCCTAGGGAACAGCAGTATAATAGTACACCTCTATGCACCTAGATACTCGTGTTTTCCCTCTAGTGCTAAAACAATCTCCAAAAGACCTGAAATACCATTTTCACATTCAAACATCATTTCTACATCCCACACAAACCAAACAGAACACAAAAATGACACATAATCTCCTTTCTCGTTCAAATTCATTTTGAAACCATACTAACACAAAAACAGCCCGCAACATGTCTCATATCTCATTCACAATTCAATAAATCCATTAAGAAATTTTATAAAATGTGTGAAAGATGTTAAAAATAACATAACACCACTTTCAAAACAAAATGGACAACTTTAAAAACATACACCCACAAAAACAGTACATAAACATCCTTTTCACACTTTGGGTAACTCAATAACCCATTTACAATTTTTATAAAACACTTTCAAAAAGAATGACGAGGTTTTGTACCAAAAACCCATTCAAAAACCCTATTTTAAACCCAAAATCACACCAATACCCTACCAAATAAGAATTTTCAGCCCAAAAAAAATTTAATAAACCACATTCATATGTTATAAAATAAACCAAAATTTTACCACAATAGTTACCCTTAGAAAACACCCAATTTTAAGTAGAAGTGCAACTATAAAATTAACTGCTTAACCAATTCCATAAAAAAATGGTATTCACACATTGAAAAGTATATAAGAAACATTAAAAATAATGAAATCACTCATGCTAACTCATCAATAAATTATCTCACATGGAATCACCTACTTTTTGTGTCAAACCCCCAATTCGTTGTTCAAAACATCAACCGCACAACCGCCGCACCACAAGGGAGTTAAATCCAGACCCAAACCAAAATATTTGACCTAAAAGACATCAAATCAAACCCTAGGTATGAACCCTAGATTCTGGACATTTTATAACTTCAAAAAAAAGTGGAAGAAACCATAAACCAATGGGAGGAACATGAGAGTAAACCCACTTACTTGAGATATATTGAATAGAACGACGAAAAGACACTTGTAGATGAATTTAAAAATAGACAAAAATGAAAGTGAGGTTAGAATAAGTCTTAGGAGGTCATGTAGGAACTGGAATGGGGGTATAGAGTAAAAATTGAAGGATTTTTGAAAGAATCAATTTACCTCTTCAAATATGGACGATAGGAGAAATCCCGAAATGTTTATCCCAAATACATGATGCATATGAGCTACAAATAGGGGTAGGATATCATGGGGCTATGCCTTGGGTAAGTGGCCTCCGCTGAGAGTTGCAATCATTGAAAAACCTTAAAATTTTAATGAGATATTAAAGAATTAAAAGAAAACATTAAAAGTAGGAATTGGGATTTTTGTCTGGCCTAATACCTTAATAAAAATCCTAATCCATCAAGATTATTTATTCTTATGGGGTCCAAATGGAAATGGTTGTTTTAATATACTAGTGGAATCAAATTGAAAAGATTAATTTGGGTAAAATGATGAAAAATTAAAGATTTATAAAAGAAACTAAATTGGTATTTAAATCTGTAAATGGGCCCACGGTTTGGGCCAAATCATGGGAACTCACCCTTTCCTCCAAAAATGTATGGGAAACCCACACAGCAAATCAAGAATGGAACTGAAATTATAAAATAACTCTAAAATTAGTCATGAATGTGAAAATTCTCCCCACTATAAATATTTTCTCCTATGAAAATCTAGATCACGCCCAAAAGAAAAAACTGAACCCAACCGATAAACCAAGATGTACTCCTTTTCCATGTTTCATCCTCCCTCTAAAATACAAAACTTCTCATGTGATCAATTATGGAATGAATACTTCACAAAACAAAACATACACCACTTTCCTAAAACAATCATGCATATAACGACCCATACTTTACATACATTGTTAATACTTCAAAATTGAAGCACACTTATTACAACATATGACAAAACCACAAAGGACCGTATAGGTATAGTGTCTTTAGAAACTGGGAAACATAAACAACTGGTTCATAAATCTTCTACAGTGTCTCCCATTTATTTCATCATATCTAGGGTCCCTTTTATCATATTCTACTTAATATCCATCTTCCTAACCTGGGGAAAAGAAAACATAAAAGGGTGAGCTCAAATGCTCAGCAAGGGAAAATAAAGGAAATAAAAATCATATCATATCTTTTTGAAAATCAAAAACCTGCAAAAGAGATCATAATATCTTAACATGGAATAAATCATAGAAGTGAAAATGAGATCCCCATAATCATAACATAAAACTTGAAACTTTGTGGCATGCACACATAATCATGGAAAATCATTTCTTGTTAGTCATGACTCATTTCCAAGACTATCTTAGTGGACAAAGTCCCATTCTGAACCGAGTTCACTCCTCGTTTCAGTCCTGTATCACTGAACCGAAATAACCTTCCGTTCCAGCCATGTCTATCTCATGAGATATAAAATCTTTACCCAATGCATTGGAGGGAGATATAGGTCCCACCCATCTTATAATGAATCCTTTCTTATGTGTGCCACATAATCATAAAACATACATCATCGCATAACACATGTAACAAAAATGGGATTCTTGAAACATCATGACATCATAAATCAATTCATATAAGATAATGGAATTCATAAAAATAATTCCATCACAACATGATCAAATCAATGTAATAATAGGGATAAAAACATAACCCTTTATTATCTTAGATGGAAAATAATTTTGATAAAACACTTGAACTTCATTCTTGAGGAAAATATCCTTTCTTCTTCAAAAACATTTTTCCTTTCATAACATGTCATACAACTTTAAAATAAAAGAAGTTGATTAAAAATAAACTTGAAAACTTGTAAAGGAAGCTTCTTGGAAATAATGTTTTAAAAATCCATTCATGCCGTATAAGTTAAAAAAAACATTCTTCGTACTTTTGTCGGAAAAGTCAAAAAGTACCTCGTACGAAAAACGACAAAAGATTCCTTTCATACGTATTACTAAAAACTCACCGAAGGGTAAAAATGGATTTAAACAATTTTAGGTGGATGGAAATAATATTACATATTGATAAAACATGGATGTGGATGATAAAATACACCCCAGTAAATACTTACGAATAAACAATCTCGGATAAAAATGAGATTGTGATATTTCCCTTACCTTAGGTCCAATTTGCCTTGTATGTGTCCGAAGCTCCTGTATAATGGTTTAAATAATGTTATTGACTTATTCCAGAATCATACATATTGATATGATATCATATATGGTCATATTCTTATCTTCTTGTTAGTAATATTTCATTGTTACTTGTTTACTCGGGTCTTTATTGCCTTTTGTTCTTACGCGTGTTTTGCCGAATAAATTCTTATTCTTATTTCAAGGTTATAGATACCTTATATCCAGAATGGTATTAGTGTAACATATATCATATTTATTCATTCAATTCATTTATATAATTACTATGTAATGATGATCATGTAGAACGAGTCGCATCACATCGTGGAGACGGTATTCCGTACGTACGCACGAGTGATGATATCATTCCTATGATCGTGGAAATGTATTGGAGTATATATATATTATTTCAGTATCAATATTACTTTATAATAATCATAAATAGTTACACATTACACCATTATACCCATCCTTGTAAAGTGATGGTGGAAAAATAGATTACACCACGGCGTGGAGATGGTATTCCGTACGTACGCACGCGCGGTGATTTCATTTTTCCGTAGGATGGATAGAAGGTGAATTAGGGTTGTTTCATATTTATAATAACATATCAGTATGTAAGTAATACTGATGTTATTACTTCATCATGAAACAACTAAAGAAGAAGAAGTTGAAGAAGAAAGAAATTGAAAAGATCGGTAATGGATATTACCTCTTCTTTGGAACGCCTCTTTGAATCCTCCACTTAAGGAACTAAGATTGGTCTTTGGAGAAGACCAGGACCTCTAGGATTATTCTAGGGAAGTGTAGAGTAGAAAATGGCAGGGGTTGGCCGAGCTTGAGTGCTCAAATTGGTGTGAGGAGGAGGGGGAGGAGGTGCCCTTTTATAAGGGAGGAGAGGGGCACCTTAGGAATATCTCAAAATATTATTTTATATTAAAGTCAAAATCGGTTTATAATGGTTCCAAAGGGTCTTATTTCGAAGATAAAGTGGGGAAGGGTCGAAATACTATCAACCAATAGGATTTAGACAAGTTTAGGGTATTATTTTAACCTTATCAATTAGATTTAACTCTAAGTTAAATAATTTAACTTTTACCATGTCTTTTTGTTTGCTTTCACTATATGGTTAATACACTTACTATAACATGCCAAACGAACCCCAAATTGTTTATTATTAAAATATAAATCCTTATCTAAGTCATTTGGCCGAACCTTAGATTTTTAGGAATACAATAACAATTAATAATATAATATTTGATTTAAAAACTATTTTGTGTCAATTTTGACACTATTTGATATATGATTTTTGTGAAAGTCATAACAGAATTATATGTTCGAACCAAGTTGATTAAATCAACAATAATACATCATAGTAACCTATAAAATTAGTGGAATTCATAAAAAGTCTCAAATTACATTTATTTTGGTATTTATATTATCAATTTTGTCAATATTTCATTAATAAGATAATTACTGCATCATCTTTGTGTCATATATAAATTACATTATTTGATGTCTAAAAATTACAAATAAAATACCATCATGTAGGAAATCTTTTTAGCTCTCTAATTAATATTTACAATCTAATTTATCTTATGTATAACCCTATATTAAAAATGATTTACTTATTAAACTTTGATTTTAACTATTTTAACCCTTCTTTAAATAAATTAATAATAAATGTCCTAATCTAATCCAAGTGGGCCTAAATGGTCATATTTTATTCCTAAGTTTGTTTTTGGTCGAATTACACTTGTCCAATAGAATTAGGACATGTTTTAGGGTAATATTAATATCATATTTACCCTTAGTTACCCTATTTACTATTAACCGCGGTAAAAATAGTAAAAAGTTACTATTCACCAAAAAATTATTTTCATCTCATTGAACCACATTTTAGTCCTTGATATTAACCATGTCTCTCGGATTTTTGAAATTCCATTCACAGAAGCGGTAAAATTGAGTTTTATGCAAAATTCAGTTTTTAACCTACCACTTAGTGGTTTCACTATTCATCAAAAATTGAAAGTTTTCAGAAAAATACCAAAATTTCACCCTAGGCTAATTTCGATATTCTGAGTCCAAAAATGAAGTCCATTTTGAAAAATAAAATTTATAAAATTTCAAAAAGTGGTTATTACTATTCATAACGGCTAGTTTTAATAGCATATTGTTGTTTATTGAAACTCGGTATTGCGTACGACGCAAGCTATCGAGGAAGGTCGCGATTGCGTGTAAAGCAAGACAAGCAAGTGTTGTGTAGAAAAAGATTCCTTTGATGATTTATATAACATAAAAGTCTCGGGTGTTACATTCTACCCCCCTTAAAAAAAATTTCGCCCTCGAAATTCGTCACTTTGCAACAAACAAATGAGGATACTTCTCCCTCATCATATCCTCAAGCTCCCATGTAGCTTCTTCAAGTTGGTGGTTTCTCCATAAAACTTTCACCAAGCGAGTGGTCTTGTTTCGTAGGACTTTTTCGCTACGATCCAGAATCTCTATCGGCTGTTCTTCATAAGAAAGATCTTGCTCCAGCGGTACAACTTCTGAGCTAAGTACATGTGAAGGATCTGGTATGTACTTTCTCAGGAGAGATACATGGAACACATCGTGAACTTGAGAGAGATTCGGTGGAAGCGCCAATCGGTAAGCTACCTTCCCAACACGATCCAGTATTTCAAAAGGACCGATATATCTAGGGCTCAACATCCCCTTCTTTCCAAATCTCATAACCCTCTTCCAGGGAGATATTCGTAAGAACACTTTATCACCCACTTCAAACTCTAGGTCTTTTCTTCGGTTGTCGGCATAACTTTTCTGTCGAATCTGAGCTGTTCTTATGTGTTGTTGAATAGATCTGACCTTTTCTGCCATTTCATCAACGAGATCAGGTCCTAATAGCTTTCTTTCCCCAACTTCATCCCAGCAAGTTGGAGTCCTGCATTTCTTTCCATAGAGAGCTTCATAAGGAGCCATCTGAATACTGGAGTGAAAGCTATTATTATAAGAAAATTCCACCAAAGGTAGGTGTTGATCCCAACCTCCTTTGAAATCCATAGAGCAAGCTCTCAACATATCTTCTAGGGTTTGAATTGTTCTCTCAGACTGACCGTCTGTCTAGGGATGATAAGCAGTGCTGAAACTCAACTCTGTATCCAGAGTATGCTGAAGACTTCGCCAGAACTTCGAGGTAAATCTCGGATCCCGATCAGATATAATAGAAAGTGGTACTCCATGCAATCTTACCACTTCCTTTACATATATCCTGGCAAGCTGATCTAGAGAGAAATCCCCTCTAATAGGAATGAAGTGTGCAGACTTTGTAAGACGATCAACTATGACCCAGATAACATTATTGCCTTTGGATGTTTTAGGAAGTCCTGTGACAAAGTCCATAGTGATGTTTTCCCATTTCCATTCGGGTATGGGTAATGGTTGTAACATCCCCTTAGACTTCTGTCTCTCAGCTTTAACTTGTTGACAAACCAAGCATCGAGAGACATATTCAGCAACATCTCTTTTCATGCCATCCCACCAGAAGCACTCTTTCAGGTCCCTATACATCTTCGTGCTTCCAGGATGAATAGAGAATGAAGAACTATGAGCCTCATCCAGCAGCTCCTTCTTTAATTCGGGGATGGAAGGAACACAAACCCGATTCCTGAACTTTATTATCCCATCACAATCAAGGTTAAATTCAGGAATATTTCTCACCTTCTTTTGTAACTCGACATCTTCTTTCTGTGCCTCTTTAATCTTCACATGTATAGACGGTTGAACATTCATTTGAGAAAGATAAGATTTTTCCCCTTCCATTATAATTCCAAGATCCATCCTTTGTAAATCCATGAATATTGGATCTTTTGTGATCCTCATCATGGATAAACTAGCATGGTCTTGTCGACTTAATGCATCTGCCACCTTGTTTGCTTTCCCAGGGTGGTAATGGATTGAGCAGTCATAATCCTTAATCAGCTCCAACCATCTTCTTTGACGCATATTCAACTCCTTTTGTGTGAAAATATACTTTAAACTTTTATGATCAGTATAAATATCACACCTTTCACCATAAAGGTAATGCCTCCAAATCTTTAATGCAAATATTACCGCAGCCAACTCCAAATCATGTGTTGGGTAATTTTTCTCATTGATTTTCAACTGTCGTGAGGCATAAGCTATCACCATATCATTTTGCATAAGAACACACCCCAATCCCTTCTTGGATGCATCACTGTAGATCACAAACCTTTCTCCACTACAAGGCAGTGTGAGCACAGGTGCACTGGATAACCTTCTTTTCAACTCCTTGAAATTCTCTTCACATTCCTCTGTCCAGACAAACTTAACTCCTTTCCGAGTCAACTTGGTGATTGGATTAGATAATCGTGAAAAATCTTTTACAAAACGTCGATAATATCCAGCCAAACCAAGAAAACTTCGGATCTCAGTTACTGTTGTTGGTCTCGACCATCTTTCGATAACCTCTGTTTTTGCTGGATCCACAGATATCCCCTCTTTTGAGATTATGTGACCCAAAAATGCAACTTTTTGAAGCCAAAATTCACACTTGGTAAATTTGGCATAAAGCTTCTCCTTTCTCAGGGTCTTCAATATAATTCTCAAGTGATCTTCATGTTCTTCCGTGTTCTTTGAATAGACAAGAATATCGTCTATAAAGACTACCACAAATTGATCAAGATAGTCTCTAAAGACTCTATTCATTAGATCAATGAAGATAGCAGGGGCATTAGTAAGACCAAATGGAATCACTATAAATTCATAGTTTCCATACCTTGTACGGAAAGCCGTCTTTGGTATATCCTCCCTTTTGACCCTTAATTGAAGATACCCTGAACGAAGATAAATCTTGGAAAAGTATTGAGCTCCGCATAGTTGGTCAAATAAGTCATCAATACGTGGGAGAGGATATTTGTTCTTGATAGTGATCTTGTTAAGTTCTCGATAATCAATGCAGAGTCTCATTGATCCATCTTTCTTCTTAACAAATAGAACAGGTGCTCCCCAAGGTGACGCACTAGGGCGTATGAATCCCTTATCAAGATTCTCTTGGAGTTGCTTCTTCAATTCCTGCAACTCAATTGGGTCCATTCTATAAGGTGTCTTTGAAATAGGCAAAGCACCCGGTACGAGTTCTATTGAAAACTCAACTTCACGATTTGGTGGAAGACCTGGTAATTCCTCCGGAAAGACATCATCAAACTCTCATACAATGGGCATATTCTTAATCGTAAGTTTCTCTCCAACCATTTGAGATAAATAACCTTCATTTAGTGGAATCATGACCCATAAGATGGAAGGAATTTCCACTGGAAGGTTATGTTCATCCTTGCATTGATAGACGATCGTAGATTGATCTGGAATATGAAATGTGACTTCCCTTATTTGGCAATTGATATGAGCTCCATGTAGAGAAAGCCAATCCATGCCAAGAATCACATCAAATTCCACTAAAGGAAGGATCACAAGATTTTCAGGAAGCACTTTCCCACAAACTTCGATCGGAGAAGAATTATAAACTTTTGATGCGATTGATGTGCCATTAGGTGTTGTCACAGCTAACTCAACATCTAATTGTTGAGGTAATACGGTGATACCCTTAGAAAATTTTTCAGAAATAAAAGAGTGGGTGGATCCAGAATCAAATAAAACATTTGCTACTTTAGAGTGGATGGTAAGTGTACCTTTCACCACATCGTTATCGTACTCCACATCGCTGATAGAAATTGCATGTGACTTTCCTTTGTCTTTAGCCTTAAGAGTTTGTTGACGTCGACCATCATCATCAACCCTTGGATTTGGGCATTGATTGGCATAATGCCCCATCTCCTTGCACTTGAAACATTGAAGTGTAGTAGGTTCATTCTGTGTATCCCTTCCTTTGTTTGCATCATTAGACATCTTCTTCCCATTATCACGGTATTCAAATGCCCGATGACCTTCCTTTCCACATTTAAAACATTTACTTGTCCCTTTAAGACAACTCCCTCCATGTTTCTTTCCACACTTTGAGCATAAGGGAAAGTTTATCTTCTTTTCCGTGTGCTCTTTAGATTTTTCTTTGAATTCCATCTTCCTCTTCTTATCAAACCCATGTGACTGATGGGTTACTCCAATCTCCATCTCGACTTTGAGAGCACATCGAACGATTTCCTCGTAGCTATTGAAGTCCCTTATGGCTAACGCCCTTCGAAGACTTGGTTTTAAGCCACTAAAGAATCGATCGATCTTACTCTCAGGTTGGATAATAATACCAGAAGCGTACCTTGCAAGTCTTGTAAAATTTGCTTCATAGGTACTAACAGATTCATCATCCCTTTGCTTCAGTTCAAGGAACTCTTTCTCCATCTTTTTTCGGAGAATACGAGGGAAGTACTTATTGAAAAATAAGTTCTTGAACTCGTCCCATTCCATAGGCTCAATTTCATCCCTTTGCCTCGTATTCTTAACAAGATTCCACCATTGATCCGCATCTCCTTCCAAACAATACACTGCTAGGATGACTTTATCATGCTCAGAACATTGAAGAACTGAAAATATCTTTTCAGTAGTACGAATCCATTGTTCAGCAACTAATGGATCAGTAGACCCGCTGAAAGAAGGTGGACGCTGCCTCATGAAGGATTCAACAGAATGTTGCTCCCTCCTTTGTTCGTTTGGAAATCCTGCATGATTCATAGCTTGAGAAAGTTGTGTGAGCATGGCTACAAGATTTTGCATTCCAGCTCCCATATCGTTTGGTTGCTCAGGGGGACAATCATTGCATTGCCCATCGCATTCCGCATTAACACGGTTCCTTCGGGTTCCAGCCATTGACTAAAACCAAGAATAATAGTGTGAGCAACACTAATTATAATAGGAAACCACATAATTCAAGAATAAAATTTTCATGCTTAAGGTCTTATCCTAGGTTATTCATGGCCATTTCTAAGATTGTGTTCTATGCTTAGACTTATCCTTAGGGTTCTTACTAAGTCTTTCACATCCTAATTTCCAAAGGTTGACTATACCTTTCCTCTGATACCAACTATAACGACCCATACTTTACATACATTGTTAATACTTCAAAATTGAAGCACACTTATTACAAAATATGACAAAACCACAAAGGACCGTATAGGTATAGTGTCTTTAGAAACTGGGAAACATAAACAACTGGTTCATAAATCTTCTATAGTGTCTCCCATTTATTTCATCATATCTAGGGTCCCTTTTATCATATTCTACTTAATATCCATCTTCCTGACCTGGGGAAAAGAAAACATAAAAGGGTGAGCTCAAATGCTCAGCAAGGGCAAATAAAGGAAATAAAAATCATATCATATCTTTTTGAAAATCAAAAACCTGCAAAAGAGATCATAATATCTTAACATGGAATAAATCATAGAAGTGAAAATGAGATCCCCATAATCATAACATAAAACTTGAAACTTTGTGGAATGCACACATAATCATGGAAAATCATTTCTTGTTAGTCATGACTCATTGCCAAGACTATCTTAGTGGACAAAGTCCCATTCTGAACCGAGTTCACTCCTCGTTTCAGTCCTGTATCACTGAACCGAAATAACCTTCCGTTCCAGCCATGTCTATCTCATGAGATATAAAATCTTTACCCAATTCATTGGAGGGATATATAGGTCCCACCCATCTTATAATGAATCCTTTCTTATGTGTGCCACATAATCATAAAACATACATCATCGCATAACACATGTAACAAAAATGGGATTCTTGAAACATCATGACATCATAAATCAATTCATATAAGATAATGGAATTCATAAAAATAATTCCATCACAACATGATCAAATCAATGTAATAATAGGGATAAAAACAGAACCCTTTATTATCTTAGATGGAAAATAATTTTGATAAAACACTTGAACTTCATTCTTGAGGAAAATATCCTTTCTTCTTCAAAAACATTTTTCCTTTCATAACATGTCATACAACTTTAAAATAAAGGAAGTTGATTAAAAATAAACTTGAAAACTTGTAAAGGAAGCTTCTTGGAAATAATGTTTTAAAAATCCATTCATGCCGTATAAGTTAAAAAAAACATTCTTCGTACTTTTGTCGGAAAAGTCAAAAAGTACCTCGTACGAAAAACGACAAAAGATTCCTTTCATACGTATTACTAAAAACTCACCGAAGGGTAAAAATGGATTTAAACAATTTTAGGTGGATGGAAATAATATTACATATTGATAAAACATGGATGTGGATGATAAAATACACCCCAGTAAATACTTACGAATAAACAATCTCGGATAAAAATGAGATTGTGATATTTCCCTTACCTTAGGTCCAATTTGCCTTGTATGTGTCTGAAGCTCCTGTATAATGGTTTAAATAATGCTATTGACTTATTCCAGAATCATACATATTGATATGATATCATATATGGTCATATTCTTAGCTTCTTGTTAGTAATATTTCATTGTTACTTGTTTACTCGGGTCTTTATTGCCTTTTGTTCTTGCGCGTGTTTTGTCGAAAAAATTCTTATTCTTATTTCAAGGTTATAGATACCTTATATCCAGAATGGTATTAGTGTAACATATATCATATTTATTCATTCAATTCATTTATATAATTACTATGTAATGATGATCATGTAGAACGAGTCGCATCACATCGTGGAGACGGTATTCCGTACGTACGCACGAGTGATGATATCATTCCTATGATCGTGGAAATGTATTGGAGTATATATATATTATTTCAGTATCAATATTACTTTATAATAATCATAAATAGTTACTCATTACACCATTATACCCATCCTTGTAAAGTGATGGTGGAAAAATAGATTACACCACGGCGTGGAGATGGAATTCCGTACGTACGCACGCGCGGTGATTTCATTTTTCCGTAGGATGGATAGAAGGTGAATTAGGGTTGTTTCATATTTATAAGATCATCTCTTTGAAAACAAACGGTTTGGTGGTTAGCGTATCCACCAACTGTACCCCATAGGCCCCACACATGCATGTTTCTGTGCCACACCAGGAACCCTTCTCATATCCATCTCAGCACTCATATAGTTATTCATTTAACCATCCATCATCCCATATAACCCCATTCATGTGGTTTCCCATGTAAATACCAAAGGTTAAAAAAACTTCATTTCACTTTTCAAAACCAAAATAGTAAACCAATACTTACTTTTTTCTGAAGACAGATTACCATGAAATCTAAATCCCAATTAACATCTTACAAAAAAATAGTTAATGGCCCAATAATTTAAATAAGAACTCACTTTCAAGTCATACACATTAATTTCATAAATTTTCATCCCATTTCGAAACACTTCTAATTCCATGAAAAACTCAATTTCATAAATCCCTAAAAAATTGAGAACTCATTTCATCTCATTTTAAAAAAATATTCCAAAATTTCATAAAAAATTTCAAAGGTTCTATAGTTACCAAATGAAAGTCCATTTCCAAACTCCACACATGACCTCCAAAACATTATATCCCATTAAAACACCTATCAATAGTTTAGAGAACTTTATTGGAAACACTTTTTCAAAACAAACATTAACATAGTTCCAGATTTTAAAAGAGGTGTAAACACACCATTTTCCATTTCAAAAAAATTATGAAAATTTAGTTCTACCATTTTAGAAATCAATCCACTACCTCTTAATTAGAATATCATTTCACAAAAATATTTCGATTCTTAAAACCAAGTCATGTTTTCTCTAAAACGAAACTTCCATGATTCCAACATGAAGAGACATGAGAATAAGCGAGAGGAAACTAGTTTTGGTGGCGGAATTATTCATATTGTTGGTGGTCATATGAAAATAACTTCACCATAATGGAGAGTATTCTAGGGGGATATCCTTATATCCACATTGATTTCCAGTCCATGAGAGCTCACTAATACCACTATCCCAACTCTTTTTAGTTTCCCATAATCGTCATCAACCCAAGAAAACCGAAGGACACAGATAAAACCTGAATTCACATAGCAACTTGAATCACGTCACAAGGTGAGCTGGCCAAGCACCATACTTCTTATTATAATGTCAAGCCCCAAAAATCTTAACTCCTAACTATCTCGACCCTTTGATACAATTTTGTAATGAAGTAAATCTTTTCAACATCAAAACTAGCACCTGTCATGGTCCGCGACAAGGCCGGAAAGGCGTTCTCAATCCCCACGGGCTGTCACAAGTTCCCAGGTATCAAAAAATGGAATTTTGGGATTATTTACCTGAGTTTATAAACATAAAGCAACAAATAAAACTCAATATAACAAATCTGTATTTTTCAAAACAAATCATCTTTTACAAAAAAATTTAAATTGAATTATATAATTTAAAACAATTATCAAAGACTATAACAAAATAAGAAACCCAAAATGGACAGCCCAAGAACCTCCTCATGGAAAGAGGAACCTCCCTCAAGCCATCTCATCAACACTACATCACGAAGGACTTCTAAAAACCTGAACCATTGGCAGAAAAAGTTATACCAAAACCTATGAAAAAAATAAAAAAGTCTAATTACACCCAAGGGTGTAAGTAGGGGGTGATCCAAATCCTAATAGGATTATACCACTAAAGGATTCCATGTGATAAAAATTCAATGACAAAAATATTTCATGTTTTCATAAACATGAGATGATATTAAAAATTTTAATGAGATGAAACTTTAAATAAAAACAATTTTCAAGTGGTCTACATTAAAGAATCAACACATTAAAATTGAATTCCAAAGGCACTAAATTTTCTAGCCAATCATACTATTTGTCTATGGTAATAATAAATTATATAATGAGCACAACCAGTAGGAAATAACCCCTAGGAACTAGCTCGATGTGGGTCCCAGGTACCAAGTATCTCGGTGAAAGTAACCGTACAAATATCTATTCTCGCGCACACTAGCCACTAGTTGGGAGAATACACATAGCCTAGTGGTTCCTCATCATCATTATCATAGTCATTATAGTTTATTTAGTTTTTTCATCATCAAAATTGCAACATGAAACTGAGGCCAAACCCCATGGGATCACTAGCATAGTAGTACCCATCCACCCACCCAGATACTCAGGTTATCCCTCTAGTGATCAAACAAGTTTCACAAGCCATGAAATACCATTTTCACATTCAAACATCATTTATACATCCCACACAAACCAAATAGTCAACACACATGTTACATAATCCCCTTTCTCATTCAAAATCATTTTGAAACAATACTCACACCAAAACAGCCTGCAACATGTTTCATATCTCTTTCAAAATTCTATAAATCCTTTAATCAATTTTATAAAATTCTTACAAGATGTTAAAAATCACATAACATCCCTTTAAAAAAAATTTACTATTTTAAAAACATACACCTACCCAAACAGTACATAAACTTCCTTTTCACACTTTTTGTAACTCAACAACCCATCTACAATTTCTATAAAACACTTTCAAGAAGCATGACATGGTTTTGCACCAAAAAATCATTCAAAAACACTATTTTAAACCCAAAATAAAACCAATACCCTACCATATCATAATTGGAATCCCAAAAAACATTTAATATACTACTTTCATATGTTATAAAATAAACCCAAATATTACCACAAGAGTAAAACTTGGAAAACACACATTTTGAAGAAAAAGTGAAACTATAAAATTAACCTCTTAACAAAATCCATCAAAAACTGTTTTCCAAAAATGAAAGAATATTAGTAACATTAAAAATAATTAAATCAAGCATTCTAACTCATCAACAAATTCTCACACATGGAATCACCTACCTTTTCTGTCAACCTCCCAAATTGTTGTGTGAAACTTCAACCGCACCACCTCCGCACCTCAACAGAGTGAAATCAAGTCCGAGACCAAAATATTTGACCACAAAGACGCAAAATAAAACCCTACGTATGAACCATTGATTCGTTAAATTTTATAACCTCATGAAATGTGGAAGAAACCCTATGAAAATGGGAGGAACATGAGAGTAAACCCACTTACTTGAGATGTCTTGAATAAAACGAACCAAATACACAATTAAATGAATTTACAAATATTAAAAATTGAAATTTAGGTTCCAATAAGGATGATTAGGTAATTTAGGAAATATAATGGGTGGGAAATAGTAAAAATTGAAGGAGTTATGAAAGAATCAGTATACCTATTGAAATCTAGATGATTTGAGAAATCCAGAAAAGTTTCGCCCAAATTCGTGATTCATATGAGATCCAAATAGGTGAAGTAGAGCATGGGGGCGCCCCTTGGTTATGTGGTCTAGGGTGAGAGTTTGAGTCACCAAAAAACCTTAAAATTTTAATGTGATATTAAATAATTAAAAATAATAATGAAGGAAATCAGCCTTCAGGATAGCCAAATACCTTAATAAAAAACCCGAATCCATCATGATTATTGATTACTATGAGGTACAAATAGATATGGTTGTTCTAATATTCCAGGGGATGCCAATTGGGAAGTGTAATTTTTGTAAAATTTTAAAAAATAAAAGAGTTATAAAAGAAACAATATTGGTTTTTAAATCTGGAAATGGGATCATGGTTTGGCCCAAATCATCAAATATCACCCTTTACTCCAAAAATGTATGGGAAAACACCACTAAAAATCAAGAATGGAAATTAAATGAAAAAAAAATTAAAATAATTCATGGATGTGACATTTTCTTGGTGGGAATGAATCTTTTGTAGCTTTTTTGGATCTAACACATAATGATTCATTATGATATTTAGTCTAGCTTGGTAGTTTAGGATGTTGGAGGTGACTACTACGGTAGGTGGTTGATCGATTAGAACAAGCATCATGGATTTATTTTGATTATCTTCTGTCTACCATATCTTAATAATTTTTCAGATATATAGTTCCTATTGTGGTTTCTCATGTACCTATGTACATATCATATAATGTCCTGTAAATGAATTATATATAGTTTAGTTATTTATATACATGTACTACTAGTGTTTCTAATTATTTTATGTATTGGATATTTGTGCTTATTATGGGTCTATATAGGTAAAATCTACCAATACTATTTGATATGCCTATTTGGTGATAGTTACTAGCTCATTGACTATGGTAGGTGGATTTGTGGTGGCGCACATGGATTACTATAACCAAAGTGGGTCCCCAATGGTTTGGATTACGTGAAAGTCGTATTAAAGAGATTAATTCCTAGGTATAGAGTTTAGAGTGACATCCATTTGAAAATTAGTTTTATAATTTTGGGTATTGATGTAAAGAGGGTCTTGAGTTTAGTTATCTCAAAAATGAGACCACTGTATGTGTGGTGGTTGGTGTATCCTTTTTCCAAAAAATCTAATAACATATTTATTGAATCATAACTCTAAGTCATTGATTTTAATGTATAATAAATTTTTTACATGAATCGTATCATGTTTAGTTATTATCTTTCTTGTCTTATCCATTTCTGTTCACCAATATGTGCTCTAACCCTTCTGAGTTCTTTCTATAAAATGAAGGGTACTACCCACAAATAAACAAATTATATTCATATTCCATTTCATGGTGATCCCACACCCATAATTGGATCTCTCGCAACCAATTATTAGGTGATGAGGTATTTTATCACAGACTAAATTCTGAGATATTTTTTCCTCACAATATAATCCTTTTAACTTCCCATTTTTTGGTTTGTGAAAAATATCCTTTAAATTGTATATTAGTTATTTCTAAGATAGATGAGGTTTTGTATGGCCTGAATATGGAGTATATATCCTAAAAATAAAGACCTAATGGGTTTACAATCAGATCATGGTCCTTGGATAATAGAGGTTTGGTTGGAGTTTGATAATCAAGTTTTTATCTTATCAAGGCTCCCACTGAATTGATGAAAATTCTTATATTGATCTCCCTACGTGGAATAATGATCTATTAGTAGATGATGTTTTTCTCAAAGTCACAATGAGACTTCTCTCCTATGGATGAGTATAATACCATTTTTAAAATGAATTTTTATATAAGGATTTTTTTCCCTATATAGGGTAGCATGACCATATTTTAGTAGGCTTCGAGTCCTATATTACTCACAAGATTTTTCATGCAGATGTTTCCTAGAATAAATTTTTTCTCAATAGTTTCACTAGATCATCTAGAGAGAGATTTTTGTGTTAGGGTTGTGCTTTAAGGAAACCCCACCTATGTTGGAGTCCCCTAATAGTACATTGATAGATGATTATTCCTGGATGAGGTTCGCCCTAGCTATGGGGGTGGATAATAAATATTCGTAGTGACATCTAGAGTAGTTTCATGGAAGGACCCCTACATTGATGACATTGTTGAGAAAAGAGACCTCCCTATTTTGGTCCCATTTTTTATCATTGATCTATTAAGTGGAAGATCTGGTGGTGTGATAGGAGTTAGTTATGGATGATGAATCAATCTACTCCCACACCCACCACCTTCATTAAGTTATTATCAAGCATGGGGTGCGAACATTCAAAGCTACGGTGTGATGTGTGTGATGGATAGATGTGGTTAGGAATAAATGGATGTATTTTGGAGAAATATTTTAGTCCAATATTCATGGAACCTCATAAAAGATGGAACATGAATCAGATAATCATTCTACACTATATTCTATGAAGTTATAGATTCTAGTAGAGCCCCTAACTGGACTTTTATCGACTAGATAATTCTCAATGATTGAAAACTCCATTCACTCATCCCTTCTAGTGAGGTGATTTTATCCTTTTTAAATAAATAAGTCTTTCAAAATATTAATTTAATTAATAGAAGATATTATATGGTACCGACCATAGTATGGACCTGTTACAAATTTCTAATATCAAGAGGTGTTGGTGGTTGAGTAAATAGGGTGAAGTTCACCTTTAGTAGTGAGTGGGGTCCTGTCAGGGGTGGTGATTTGAGATATCCTTAAGAAATGGTATCTAACTACACTTGATATTTTAATCATGCAATTTTTTTATTTTGATGGATTATAATCTATATCCTATTAACGTGGATGAATAAGTGAATTCTTATAAATAGTGACCCATAGTTGTCCCTTTATTGGAGACTGATCTGTGCATCATATCACAATTTGAGGATGGATTTAAGTTATTTTTGAGTGGAATTATAGAAACTATCATTATTTTTATATAATATATATACTAAAGATTTCATTACTATGATTCATGGAAAATCTTATGAGGTGTTTATATATTTTTCCAAGTCTTAAAATGAGAGTATAAATTATTTCATAAACTCTCATAGTGTGAGTTCTGGATTAATGGAGGAGAAATTAGCCTTCATAAAATTAAAGTTGTGTTTGATGATGAAATTATAGTGTTAAAATAATGACATTGTCGATGACACCCTTTATGGTAATTATATTTTCAATTGGGGTAGTAGTCACTTGAATATCTATCCTCTATGTAGATGGTACTTATTTTTAGAGTGAGATGTTTCCCAACATTGATCAATGGTGGTGGCCTCAAACATTTTCATTTTGTGACTGATTCCATAATGGTGATCTTGATTTCATGACCTCATATGAAAAAATGTTCATACGTGATAGACCTTAAATTTTTCTCTACGGATGGGTAGAATGTCACCCACCACCCCTAGTGGATAGTGGTTTCCCTTTGAGTTTGTATTAAATTTCATGATTGAAATCATGTTTGAGGACTACCCCAGTAGGTTATCTCCCCTATAATGGTATTTCAATAATATATCTTTGGAAACATCCATTATATCGATACACTTTTTGTGTAGTGAAGAAGGATATTTTCTCTACAGGTAGTGGTTTTTTATTTGTAAATCATGGAGGCTGTTATCCTCGGTTCTGTAGAAGATAGATTAGTGACATCTGAACTATCATGGTCATCCACTTTGAATTATATAAACACGATCCATCAATGGTAATTGGTTTTATTGTTGGTAGTTTGACGAGTATAGTTTTGTTTCATAATATTTTAGTTGCTGTATTTTGTAAGGAATCATTAATAACACCACTGGGTTCTTTTCCACAATTGATACAGTCTCATTCAGAGGCCAATAATTTGATGGGAGGTTCTTATTGATTTATGAATAAATACATAAGAATAAAGGTTGGTTTATCTTTTCACCCTGATAAGGAAACATCATTTCATAAAAAAAGAAAGTAATAGATACAAAAAATATTACATAAACTCAATGATTATTTACCATATACCTATTATTTACCAGTTTGGAATCATTATTGTGTTCTTAGTAGTATAGTTCAATTTGGATTGTGGATATTTTTTCATGTAATTGAACTATATTCATGGTTCATCAAACCTTTAAATATTCTATACATTATAGGAATTTTTTCTTATTTACTAGAATTACCCCCACAATTAGACTGGATACCAATTATCTTAAATGTTTTATAGTTGAGAAGATACATACATGAACCATCTCACATCATCAATTAAGGTGGTTTTGAAATCTAAGATGATATTTTTTTTAGGGAGCCGGTGGAAATTGAGTGGTTATAGAGGAACCTTCAAGTTCATGACATTCCACTAATACAGATGCTATGGAATCCTGGAAACATTCAAGAGAGCTCATGGTGGTGCCAAATCTAGATGAAAATTCAATAGCCTCTCTATTTTTACAGACTCTTTCTTTTCATGGAAAAAAAATCCTTGAATATGGGGAGTTTGTAATGACCTACAATTTTTGTATTTAATTATATATAAATTTTTAGTATAATAGTTCCTTTGAGGTGTGGTGAGTTAGTCAATTTCATGATTGTTCCCTTTCAAAATAGTGACATAGGTTGTGGCTTGAGGGGTAATGAAATTTTCAAATTAATCTAACACTAGATTTTATGTATCAAAAAATGATAAGCATTATTCCATTTATTTAATTAGGAATGAATAAATTACGTTTAAATTTATGTGAGATACATTTTTCACCCTGAAATCTTAGGTGGAACTATAATGGAAATCGAGCCACATAAAGTTAAGAGAGTTGACCAAATTTTATAATGAGTTATAAGGGGAGTTGATTACACAGCTATTTTAGGATATTGAATTTATATTGGGACAAAATATCATCATGGTTCCTATTATGTCATGGATTTTGGATCATCATTAATGAATAGTAGAGTAATAGGGTGGATTCATGTTGTTAAGGGAATAACCTAGGTTTTCTATATAAATTGTGGTTTAACCCTCTCATGGGCATTATTTATCTCCGTTAGGCCACTCAACTTATGATGGTGTATTTTTTTATCCATAGAGGTCTTAGAGTATCCTTTAAGTAGGAAAAATTTTGCGTGGTCCCTTTTCTCTTCTATAGTATGGAATTGAGAAGCAGCAATGAATGACATCTATGGTTGGGCTATTTTCTCACCCCATATACTATTATCGTATGACTGATTATGAATCTATCTAATATTGTTCATCATTTACATATGATATTACCAGAGTGAATAATTATAATTAATTTTAATAATTAACATTATTTTCTAATCAAAACCTTGTTTATTTTTTCAACATTTTTTATAATGAATTTCCAAATATGTTTTTCGAATACCTTTTTCTCATGGTTTGAATTAGTGGAATCTTCTTTACCTTATGATTATGGTTTGTAGAAATGGTTATCAGTTGTTTATTTTAAAGAAAAAAATTATAATTTTTGTTTTATTTTGAACGGTTTTTTACTAAAATTTTTTATATATATTGAGTTTAATTCATTTTACTATGTAAACTTCATTTCTCATTATATCGTAATTATTATTTAAAATGTATTAATATTTATATATTTAAACCTCGCCTTGTAAAACAATTTCTAGTAATGATTGAAAATTTAAATTTTAGTATCATGTTACTAAATTTTTGGATATTATTTTTCCCTTATGGAGCAATAATATATTCAGAAAATAATTTGATCATTTTGGTCCTTGAATATAGAATTTTTTATGTAATGAAAATTGGGCACCCTAGATATAAAATGGATGTTGCATCCAATGTAGATGAAATTTTGACAAAATCTAGATGAATTCATGTGGAATATTTCATTCAACTGTTGTACAACCTAATTTATAGTTTTAGAAAGTGATCTTTAATATCCATGTTTTTTTTAATTTCTATCCCATATTTCATAGGGAAATATCCGTCCCATTATTTTGGGAATAACATCAAAATAGATGATCTAGTTAGTAAAAAAATTTAAAATATATATGAATAAATCACTTGAAATATATTTTTATTCATTACACCATCTGAATTCATTAAAAATGAAATTATCTCTGGAACATTCACAAAGAGAGAAAAATGCATGCATAAAACCATGGGAATAATGGAAAATTAAATATTTACCCATGTTACACAACCTTTTTACAAAAACTAATTAATGGTACCACATTTAAAATTATGTTATTAACCAAAGGACCTCTAAAAATATATTTAAGGTGTATTTGTTTTGAGGAAGTGGGAGTATTTTACTTCTTGTTCTTCTGGAAATGTTATGTTTTCATTTTTTGTAATAACTGCATTATTATTTTGTAATTTATCTAAACACACTCTATATTTCTAATTAAATATTTTCCTTCTTCAGTTAATTTATTATATTTTACCTTTTAAATATAAAATTTTTATTTTTATGGTGTGAATCCATTAAAAACAGTGTAATTGATAATTATTTGATATTTTTTCTCTTATTCAATCTCGCTCTTAGGAGTTGTCTTTTGTCTTCTATTGAGTTATTTGAATAAATTAAAGAATAAATATCATATAGTTTGATTTTATGAGGTTAAATGAGATGTATTGGATGTTATAATTTATGAATTAGTGTTCTAATTAGTTTTTCAATTTGAGATTTTAATTTAATAAGATCATTAGTCATTATATTTTCTAAATTTAAAAACATCATATTTTGTTTTTTAATTCGATATTAAACTATGGAGTGATCATAAAAATGATCTGATATGTTCTTATGTTTTTAAGAAATGAATTTTATAGAGATTAAGTCAATGAATGATGAGGTTTGATTTATCTTATTTGATGTATACTTCCACAATTGATGAATCCAAAACATTAAATAAAAAGTTACACCCAATCTAGATATAGAAACAACCTTTGGTAAACACACCCTTATTAGTAATTCAAATTCAAATAATAGGGTGTTTCATTTTTAAATAAAATCATGAATTTTTTTATACTTTATAGACAACCCCCCCCCCACACACACACACACAAACACAGAATTTATGTGTCTCAATTTTAACTTCTTTTATCTCTATGGATTAGACACCCTATCTATGTTACTAGAAACAACATCAACCCATAGGGTATAATTGGATGATCTAAATTATAGTATCATTTTCGGGGACCCATGTAAGTGAAGTATACACTCTCATTCTATTATCATCCCATTTATCTTTTCACACCCTTATTTATGGTATATTTTCCCCTTTCTATCTATTCGTGTCCTTTAAAACTATGGACCATTAAATACTTCTTAATTAGGGATTATAACCCTTCTGTAAGATAATATTGTGAACCTACAGGACTTATACCTTTAGATCCAAGTCTTATTCAGACACTCTAATATAGATATCATCCAACTTATAGGTACTATAATCCATATAACCCCATATTAAACCCATTTAGAAATAAAATTGGAAATCCCGATGGGGAAACCTCTAACATGGGGAATCTCTTAGATCAAACCAAGAATGACTATCTCATTCATGTCTGAGACAAGGCCCCCTCATGCATTATAATTACTACCCAAGGTTAATAAAACTATATTTTCAAACCATTTTAACTAAAATACCTTTATAACTTTCATGTGATGGACTCCTTGATTTATTAACTTTATGTTTAGAAGGTCAATGGCATAATTATGTTCATATTACCCCTTATCCAGTAAAGTTATCCAAGATGAAACTATTCATTTTTCCCTAATATATAAGGCTAATAATTGTTTAAAATATTTAGATCAAAATATATCCATTCCATGTTCTAATAAGAAATGGAGTTTTTCCAAAAATACCTCACCCACTGTAAAAAAAATTATTTTGAATGAGCATTCAGAAATGTATTAAAAAATAAGGAGAGTATTTTATGAAACTTGAGAATGGTTTAAATATACCTTATACATGGTACCTAACTATGTTAACCATAACAAATTAAAATATTTTATTAAGGGTTGGTACAAGGAAGAAAACAACTCATATGCATGATATATAATGAGGCCTTTAAAAAATCCCCTAATTAATATTTTCAGTATCTAGAAGGTCATGCTAAAAAATAAAGTTTTATTGACTAATATCTACTATCAAAAACCACCTAAATCATATGGGATTAAAACTATATGTCATGATAAAATCCCCAAGTCTAAAAATTAAACATTCCTAGAAATGTAGAATAGATAAACCATATTAATGATCCAAGTTAAAAACACTAACACTATTTGCACTATTTTTAACAAATATTACCATAACACTAATAATTTTCTGACCATTCCATCAATCACAAAGGTTATTTTAGGAAAGATATCTATGGAGGTTAGTGATACAAATTTTCAAAATCCACCATACAAAAAAAAATTAAATCCAATGTATAATGACCTTACCATATTTAATTGAGGGGATAATAAACAAGCCAATAAACCAAACGGTCCAAATCCTTTCCCTCAGAAAAACATTCCAAATGATAACCAATTTCAATCCAAATAAACCCAATTCCAACATAATCTAGATTAATTGCAATTTCCACCAATTTAATTTCAAAAAACCATGAATCAACCCATCCAACATACTAAATATCATTTAGAGATAAACCAACTAGCTCAACCCCATTCTAATATGTTCCACAACCATTACATGATAAATTGTTCATGAAAATAGTGAAAATGTATTCTTAAGTTTCATTGATAAAATTTGAACATAAAATTATTAAAACTAGTAAGACATACATTACCACTCTATATGACCCTTACTCATCCTTAATGGGAGAATCTAGTTACACACATTCCTCTCGTGAGAAAATCAAAGTTTTTCCTGTCTTAAGGAGTGGGAACACCATTAAAAATAGAATACAACCATTATTTAACAATATAAGGTTTCAAAATATTTTTTCAATACTAAATATTTTCCAATATAATCTAAAAATTTTGATTAAAACATATAGGAACCACTACCTCCCAAAATAATCCAGAAAACTAGTCCATTCCTTGAATGAATGAAGGGAAAATTCAAACTCTAGTGGACTGAAACATTAAGGGAAATATCATCCCATGTTAAACTCAATATCCCCCTACTTGATGAAATCCAAACAGTACCCACCTACTTAAAGTTACATTAGGATTTTCAAACATTTAATATAAACTTATCTCAATAAAACCAAGTCCTTTTGGTTGATAATGTGAGAACCACTATCCAAAGAACAATACCTCATAAGTTAAAATACCACAATTATAATTACATCAATATTGAACTTCGAGATAAAAAGATTCCAAAACCAAATGAGATATAAGAGAAAATGTAAACCTTATTCCATATGCTATGTAATTTTAGTTATGGTTTCAATACCTCTTACCTAAATCTATCACTCTATAAATCAGTAATCATAGTGTTCTGGTTCATATAATTTAGTAAAAGTTTAAAAATACATTCACAATGAAAAATTTATTATCATTAAAATACATTCGTACTTTGGTCTTGCATGAAACCCCCCATCATTATTGGTCCATCCTTCCTAGAAACAACCATCTCAATCATCAAAGTTAGGAATATGAACATGAAAATAAATTTTATAAATGTGATCCTTGATCTTATCATCAATAATCTAAGATCCCAAATTGTAGATGATGATGAAGTTTATAAGACTAAATGGTAGGACAATTTTGAATGTGTGTTAGTGGAATGTCACGAGATTATTGAATTATATTTATATTTAGAGGATATTGATTTAATTTATTCACATGATGGAAATTTTTCTTATTTTATTTAATATAATGAATATAGATTCGTTGAATATTTTTAAAAATCACAAATAATTGAAACGTTGGGAGAAATCATGAATAATTGGTCTATATCAATTATATGAATGGAACTAAAAATTATGGTGGCTAAAACATAGGTTTTAAAGAATCAATGAAGCCTAATTCAAACTCTCGATATACCTAATGTGATTTTAGACTTCCTTATATTGAACGCAATATACATTCTTCTCCAATAATGTATTTATTCATAGGGAATAAGAAAAAAACATTCTATTTTCATTTCATCTCCTCTAGAAGCTATCCAAGAGAGAGTACTCCTTATTTTATTAGGCAACAATAATAAATCTATTCAATCAACCCTTTTTTATATTCTGAGGATTATCCCTCTCATCGAGACCTAGAGTATTGTTCTCATAATAGATTTGAATCCTTCCCACATTCCCTAGTGTAAACTCAATCCTAATAAATTGGATTTGGTGAAAAATGAAATCCATAAGATGTTGAAATTTAGTATTTGGTAATTTGGAGGTCCATATTGAGCTAACGACATTAAAGTAAGTTCTTTTTCTGAGGAAACACCACTTATTTTTAATTTTAATCTTTTATTTTGTTTCTGTTTTTGTTTCTCATCCTATATTTAATAAAAAATAAAGACAAAAGTTTTTTTAATTAATTTTTTTGGTTTCGATTTTATTTAGTTAGGGGTGCATCATCAGGGTGTCAATGTTTCTATAATGTTATTTGTGTGTGATATTTTGGAGATGAAGAAGTTGAGGATTTTCATCTGAACAACATCACATCCAAATATCAACCCAAATATTTAATCATCCAAGAGGATTATATATATTATATGGATCTATAATTATCAATTACTTGATATTGGTCCTCTATCTATGAAACAAATGATTTTTTCCATGATTTCATTCTTGAACTTCTCCCCTCCACTTTCTTCCCAATTTTGAACACTCTCTTCTCATCACTTTCAACACTAATGGAATTTCAATTCAATGTTAAAAGGATAAAAATTTGATATTTTTTTATTTTCGGAAAAATTTAATTTATTTATCATTGAATGTGATAATATACTTTTAAAATCATGAAAAATTATTTTAAAATTATTTTTCACGTCAGGATTCTAAATTTCAGGAATGTTTTAGTTCATGAGCATGACTTTTAGTAAGCATGTTTTTCAAATTTTATTTTTCACCATTTAAATTTTCATCCATTTAGTAAAAATTTCACAACATACATCCTTTAGATTATGGGGTGTGAGTTTGAGTTATTAGGGTCCATTATTCATTATAAAGGATTTGGTATCACATTAAATTTAATTTGAGTATTCCAAAAATAGAAAAAAAACAATAAATTGATTATGTTGAATAATTTTTTTACCAAATGTGTTGCATTTGACACTTAGGGATAGTTACTCTATAGTTTTCTTTATTATATTTAGGCATTACATCTCTAATATATAGGATTGAATTAATATAACACGTATCATTTGGAACATGGGCATAATATCCGATATTTAACTTTTTGGGATTTAGTTTTTCATATTTATTTTGGTATAAAAATTCACAAAAAATAAATTTTATACTCATATTAGTAGCGAAAATTGACTTCTTCCTAGTTCTTCCACCTTTTCCAATTGAAAAAAAATAACCCCTCTTATCTTTTGTGATGAACAATGCATATTTATGATTTATTGGAATTGGATGACGGGAAGAGATGAAATTTAACAAAGGAATGGACATGGTTTTGGGATATGATTATGTGTTTGGATTATTTTAAAGTATTTTAAAAGAATTTATGTTTTCGTGATTTGAGTTCTTTTTGGAAAACAATTTTTGTTAAAATGTGTTTGGAAATGGGAATTAAATTTTGGTCTTTGTGTGTATGTAATTTGATAAGGACTAAAAAATCATGTTGGGTGTTATTTGACACTTAAAGGTCATAATTTTGATTATATTTGGAATATTTTTCATGTGTTTCTAACATGACCCGGCCCACTAGGACCCCTCATTGGTGTTAGTATGTCCAATATGACCCTTTAATCCCACCTCAAATAGGCCAATGACTATAGACTACCACTAATTTATCATAAAACGCAAATGGGAGTCCTTATCCTAAGAACATAAATAAATTGAACCCCTCCATACAGGCCACATAAATGAAAATAAATAAATAAAATTACTAACAGTTGTGATAAATGCATGCAACAACATTTAGGATCTATATGTGAATAGTAATACATAAAACATAAATTAAAGAGGAAAAGTACATTCCTAACATAAAGTAAAACCCAGACTATTACTAATAGATGAAAGGTATACTCTCACACACCTGATCATGAATACCACCAACTAACACCACCACCAAGTACCACTAAACTCTACCACTACCTTAACCACCATGATCCCCACTGAACAATATTTCATCTAGGATAGCCAAGATACATGTAGGAAAGAAACTCATACAGGGGTTAGTATATACATAACGAGTAAGATGACCCAAAACCCATAAGAAATATCAAAATATTGGTTTTCTTATAAACAAAAATCAAAAATTAGGATATTACAGAACCCGGATCTTATTAATGTAAAAATTAAGATAAAGGGAGAGGTCTTGATCTACACAGCCTAGCATATGTCAAAATCTACACACAACTTAATGAATTTGAAACATTAAAAACCTGTAAAACAGTGTAACCCCTATAGATATTAGAGGGGATACCACACCTCACTGAAGGGTTCATAACTGACCAAGGGAGTACTGACCTAAGGTGAAGCACTGCACCCCACCAGAGATCCAAGATGAGAGAGTATTCACTCTATAGATAAAGGATTGAACCCTAGGTAAGTTTGGGGGTACAAACACTATATATATATATAATAAGTAATGGATCATGACATGAAATCAATACACATTTTTTGAGAGTACCGACCCCATAAATTCTTTAAAATTCTTGTCGAACCCTATTACTAGATGACCAACCATAGTAAGAAAAACCCACTCACACCATCTTTCACTATATCAAGGATATAAAAAATAAGGCCAACATCATGTTCCATATGAAATAACACTCAATATTTACTACTCACATGACCAAATATTAGTCTATACAAGTGTATATAGTTAGTACCAGGATTTAGAAGAAGTACATGATCATCTAATATGGTACAAGGATTGTGTTCTCTAGACATAGCCAGTCCATTAATGGGTTCATTACTTAGAATGAAAGAAACCAAACATACATTGAATTGGTTATACAACACAATGTGAATGTATGATAGTGGTACTCAGCAAGTACAACATTTCTCAATGTCATGAAAACTTAAGTACATGGAATTTGATCCTATCCCACATGGTGTATAGGGAAAAATAGAATCCTGGGATATACTCCTTGTACATTCCATGAAATTAGATAGAAATAGATGGTGTTTGTGTTAATCACCTGGTGTGTAATATTTAACACAGACAAAAACCCTAGCTGTTGTGACACCCAAATTATACTATGTGCGTTCTTATGAGCTATATGTCAAGTAGTTGATAATTTCACACTAGATTAAACCCCTTGCTTAAATCTTACCATCTACTAAAAATATCTCCTCCAATACTGATTCCTTCACCAAATGCATTGATCGTGGACGTACCACCACTGAAGGATTTTTTTTGACATTGTTTACCTGAAAATTTAATCCATAATCTCTCTACACAATCCACTTATCACATTTCACACCCGTGCATAGGAAATAATCCACACTACACACCATATGAGATATGAAACCATCCTTGGATTCTCCAATACTCTATGATATTCATTGAAATTTTAAAAAACACTAGCTTAGATCTGAGTTTCGATCATGATTTTAACCAAACCGGTATTAGTCGAATCATTTGGAAAACTATTGTAGTTGATGGCCACATGAATCGAGGGGGATAAATCCCCGAAAGAATTGAATAATCCTGATGGTGGATGTGAACCCAATACATATCATGGGTTCATAAAATAAGGATAATGGATAAAACAACATAATTTAATGATAAATAATCCTATATACATTAAAAATGGATGGCTCCATACACAAATCAAATATTTGTATGAAAAAATTAATCCATTCCCATAAAATCAAAGAAGAATGGTGAAAATATAGAAATTTCAATACTGTACCTCAATGATAGTTTATTTTTTAGTGAATAAAGTGTTCATGGTGATTTCATTGGAAACTCCATCGAATCTATAGCTATTATTGGGTATTCCATGATCTTAATAATATAATAATTCTATTACAACATCTAAAATATTTTAGAGTTATGTGGATAAAACTAGAGATATTATTAAAATAGGATTCTATAAAGGATGATTTATGTCAAGTAATTATATAAAAATTTTAATTATTTTTTTAATTTATTCCTCTAACTTCACCGACGACTTTGATCTCACATAAGAGCCAGTGAGATTGAAACTTAGATGGTTCCTAGTGTAAAACTTATGATTTGAACAGAATTGTGGTATCAGTTTTCCCATTTAATAGACAATTCAATATAAAAGGTATAATTCTAAAAAAATCATACAATCTATAATTAAATATATTATTATTAATTTAATAATATTGAGTCTCCACGATGCACACATCCCTACACCAACTCTATGATTGAACATAGAAATATTAAAAGGTTTTAATTTAAAAAAATTGTTGAACCCACCCCTCAATAATGTATTTTGACCATGAAAATAATAACCTACTCAAATAGACGGGGCTAATGAGTGTACATATATCTCTAATGCTCCCATGATATATTCTGGAGGTTTTTATTCTACTAGAGGATATACACTATTGGGATAACCCATCCATGAAGGGTTCACTCCTACCGATCCTCGATCCAAATTGGGTACTCGAAATTTTTTCACTTTACTCAATGTATAGCTTACCCTAATCAATTATGTGTCATGGATCATGCACGTACCTCCTCATATGTGACACATGGAAAACTCAATACAACTAGTCTAACTGAGGAAGAAATGTTGTGCAGTGTGCAACCTTGAACATCCTATTTAGGATCTATAAAGGATTGATAAACCTCAAGGATATCTTACCCCCCATAAAAATCTCTTCAATATTCACTGATGTGATAACTTTAAGAACATAGGCTCTCCCTCCACAAACCCCAAATTCCTCCATTGATGATATGTATAGAAATTATGAAATCTCTAAGTGGTATTTATCTACAATTGAATCACCTTGACATTCTCAATCATCAACTATACGAGCACTGGCCACATGAGTATGACTCACCCAACTCTGTCCAATATAGGAGTGGCGTGCAAGGTCTCTCCTCATGGCCTCAAATGGTGTCATGCCAATAGTGGAATGACATTTTTTGTTATAGTGATACTCTATCAAGGAATAGTGATCCTCCCTGTTTTATATTAATCCTAACAGATAATCCCTCAATATGTCCCCAATTACTAGAATTATTTCCTCGATCTTCCCAACCATCAAAGGATGGAACAATATAATCCTGAGAAACTAGGACAAAAACTCCTCCTACAGCCTCCCTAAAACTAGGATGTAAATTGAACATATTGATTAGATATGATCATCTATGGTGTCCCTATGAATTTGAACTATATTCTCTATGAACAGGTACCGTAAGATCCTCACTAAACTCTTCTCCTAGATAGCAAGGAATTGGGAAGACAAGCTTTTTTGGTTGATAATCACGTAGATATAATTATAACCTTAAATTGATCATGGAAACATTTTAATAAAATCCATTGACACACCACATCACTTCCACTATGAAACACCAAGGGGTTAGGCCAAATCTGTTAGGTACTGGTGCTCTACCTCCACCTTGTGGTCGGTGAGGTATAGATAAACAAACTTGAAAACACTCCACATCATACATTCCCATGAAAATTGGAATCAAAGGTACTAGGGACTATTTTCTACTCAAGGATATACCACTAAGGGGGTGTTTAGAACTCCCAAAACAATATTTCTCATAGCAAAACTAGGATCATCATTTTTCCAGTAAAGAGGATGACCTACTCCGAATATTTAAAGAATCCATCAAGTGGATCACGAGAGAATATTTCATTTTGAAACACATCATAATTGATATCTCTATGTCAAGATTCTCTCACATGAAAGATAAGATGTGGGGTCAATACCATATATCAGAAGTAATTTTTCACTCCCTCATCCACCAAATAAAACCACAACGAGTCCAAATACTCTGAAGCCTCTCCCTGAAATAGATAAAAATAATTATTTTAATGGAATATTCCACTAAATTTCCCATTCCATAATTATAGAGTATCTCAATGTCATAGTCTGATGGTAACTTCTGTCAACTACTATATCTCAGGTTGAGATATCTCTAATTAAAGATATACCTGAATCTATGGAGGTATGATTATAATAAAAACTTCACACTAATAAGGTAGTTAAAATTTATACAAAAAATAAACCTCATGATGATGTGGTACTCCTGATATATCATTAGGGAAGAATTACATGTATCCCTTTACTACCGTTGCAAGCTATGAATCTAAATTTATTGTTGACCAAGAATAAAACTTTTAATCTTGTGAGTTATTGATTGAAAATTCACATGAATGAGACCTATATATCTCATTTGAAATTATCTTTTATCTAGGAAGGGAAAACTATATCGATATTCTAGAATGAACCTCACCCTTATATGGAGACAGCATTTCTAGGAATGAATTTTAGATAGATAGTTCATACCATGGATGAAGTCACACAAATTCATTGCATCCACAAATAGATCCCATGAGAACCTCTCTCTTCTAAGAATTAATTCACACTATCTACAAATTTGTATCACCATGCGATCAATTCAAGTTGGAGTCTCCAAAATGATGGATCGGTCTAGAGGCTCCATGAGAATCACAAGTCCAAAAACAAGGGATATTAAAATGAATGAACTGATCATGACTATGTTTATGAGTATTTATTTCAAGAAACAAAAGAAATAGACCAAACCTTGAACAATTCTAGGAACTTCTAGGTTATATAGCTAAACTACATGTAACTAACTATGTCCCATAATTCTATCCCTCCAATCCTATAGAGTTCTACCAAGAGGTGTATATAGTGAAAGTAGGTCATAAAGTCTTCCTCCTCATATTACTCCTCCTAGAAAAACTCCATCTCTTCAACTGAAATTGCCTCCATATGGGCCACCCTAACCAACTATAAGAGACACCTAGTCATGTCATTGCCTCTGATGAGAGGGTCCATCAACTTTCTGAAAACCCTCTATTTCATAATGGGTCCGGGAATGATTCTCCATGTGACCTTATTCCTAAATGTAATGATGTTCTCTCTCAACTAATTGGATACCCTCCATAATATTTAAGTTATATAGCCTCTTATTTGACTCTATGAGTGTAAATTATTTTTCAATTGAGAATCCAACACCTTATTCCTATTGAAGGTAGATGATAATTCTTCCCCAAGATTCTCACTACTAGAACCAACTATCAATCACTCCTCAGTTAAAAATATCTCAATCAATATGGCATACTCCAATACTATGACATATATGGGAATTAATATAGAGAATACACATACTCATTTATCCCTATGATGGACCCTCTAAAACATTAATTCTATAAATAATCCATCATGGATCGTATAAATTGGTTATTATTTGAGATCGATGAATCTTGATGCTTACTATGAAAATTTCATAGTATAGTTCTGAAGCTATAAGGGATTCTTAATATGTATGTATAACTAAGTATCTTCATAATACTATTCACGAAAAAATTTCAAAAACTTTTATTCTAGGTGCGTCACATCATCGTGAATCTAGGTGACCAATATCCACCAGCGTCTCACCAAACCATGGAGAAGTTTTATTACCATTACCACAATTTCATCTAGAGGAGTCTGAATGAGACAAAACACTCCAACCACTAACAAAACACACTCCTTAGTAACCTACAAGTCAGGATCACTACAAAACCTATTCATCCTCTACATCTAAAACTCTTTCAGTTTGTTAAACCTATGTGTATCTTCACCCCCAGAATCTAGAATAATGGGTTTCTCTAATTAGAGAAAATCATATTCCTACACTGTTGGTGGTAGGATTTTTTTCCCACTCAATGGGTGTGGGAATCGCTCTATACTCTCCTAGAGGAAACACCTCATAAATTTCCCCTAAATATAATCCACATCACTCAATTATTTATCATTATGAACATGACTCAGAAACCCAATTGGTTATATACCAGTTGCATCTTAAAATTTAACAGGTGGAACCAAAATCAAAAGAGCATATCTAGAGAGTTGGCTCGAGAAGGACATGTAAAATCAATAATTCATTATTATATTATGTAATTACCATATTTTTCCATGAAATTTATGTCTCATCACACCAAATTTACCTGTAGGTTATCAAATTTCTATTGAATTGATACATCACTCATCAGACCATCACTACGTTCCATGGCATGAATACTGAACTTAAAGCACCATAACATTTTTTCCAAATATTCCAAAATAAATCCTTATTAACTACTAACTCTAAACCTTTTTCCCATGAAAATCCACTTTGACAGCACTTTGAGAAGAATTTACCCACCCATACCCCTCCTGGGTGGTATTAATTTTAGTGTTCCACCCTAATCCCTCCTCTAATAGGCCATGTCTTGGGGACTATCACTGAGTAGGAATATAATAAAAATTATAGGCTTTATCCCAAGTACCTAAACATAATGAAATCCTCTATACATATTACATAAATAAAAATAAATGATTATAATGACTAAGAAATGTGATAAATTCATAAAACAACCTCTGAAGTCTATAGGGAAATAGTAATATGTAAAATATTAATTACTGGGGAAAAATAAATGCCAATATAAATAGAAACCCATCCTAGTATTAATAAATTAAATTCCCTTTATCGTGACCCCATGTCTAAAAACAACCAGAAAACATCACCACCACATACCACTAAGGTCTTCCAATGCTCGGTCTTACAAGATCCCCATCTAACAACCTGTCATTTTCATAAGGCACGATATGTATGAGAAATATTCTTATGTAGTATTATATATATACATACCCAGTAGGATGTCCCAAAAACCATAATAAACATAAAAATATCAATCATCTCAAAAAAAACAGAAGTAGAGGATAATGTCGAACCCATATATACTCAATAGAGAAAAAAAATCAAATTGGGGGTTTCGATCTACACATCATACAACATGTGTAAATCCACATGAAACTCCATTAACATAAATTATACAGAACCATATATCTAAACTATCCTCTCCATATCATAATTAGGTTCCAGGCCTCACCAATGGGTGCATAACTAGTTAATGGTGTACTGACCCCGAGTAAAGGATTACACCACATCTATGCTCTGAGAAGGAGGGGTACTGACTCCGCATGTAGAGGACTATGCCCTAGGTGAGTGTGCAGTTGTACCAACCCTATTTTTACATAAGAAATTGAGGATTGTTCCCTAACTTAAATAAAACAATCAATGTAGTAAAAACCCCATAAACACTCTAAAATCAATGTTGAACCTCACCATCAGCTAAAAAATTCATGAAAAAACAACCCAATCACACCATCTCATGTTGTATCTTTGATTTCAAAAATAAGGTCTCCATCACATTGTATACTAAAAAACAAATAGGATATCCTAATCACATAAATAAATTTCTATCTGGACAAGGGTATATGACTAGTAAGTGGGTCTAGAATAAGTTCATGGTGTTTCCCATAGGTTACATGGAATATAGCCTCTAAACCCTAACCTAGCCATGCACGAGAACGCTACAAGGTGTGTAGGGAACCAACCACACTCTTTGTTGTCTATAATAAACAGTGTGTGGGTATGATTTCAGTACATGGCATGTAACATTGATCCTTGAGTTTGACAAAATAAATTAAATAGAATGTAGTCCTGGTTGACACAATGTGTAAGTCCAAACAACATCAAGGGTATTTACTCCAATTATATGGTGTGTGGTTACATTGGGGTACACTATGTCTGATTCAATAAAACAAAATATGATATTTAACTTAGACCAAAACACTATAATTCAGGGAAACCTAAGTAAATGGACTTTTTTCATCAGAACTCTACACTATATAGTTGTGAATTTCACCCAGGATTCAATGTATAGCCTAGATATTTCCATATTCTACAAATCTCAATGCCAATATCACTTATTCCTTCACTAGATTCATCAATCAAGAAAGGACCACCATAAAAAATCAATTTTCAACTACCACTTTCTAGATAATGGAATTTGTTATTGTTTCACACAATCCCCCTATCGTATTACACACCTCTACTCAGGAATTTATTAAAACTACCAAAAATATATGATCTTCCAAAATATGATGATTTTCTAATTTTTCATGATAATTGTTCACATTTTCAAATAGATAATCTCATATATAAGGTTCAATCATGATTGAAAATAAGTCTATATTTGTTTAATCATCAATAAAACCATGTGAAATGATGAATGCATGAAAAATTTGTAATATATCAAAGAAAAAAAATGTGAAAAATCTTGATGCTTGATGGGAACCCATAATCTAATCACATGTGTATAAATTAAGTATGATGGATTGAAAATGAAAGTTCATGATCAAAAATCCAAATTAAAATTAAACAACTTAATAAATTTATGGGTCCATTAACATATCAAATAGTTTGAAGAAAAAATTAATCCTTGTATAAAAAACAATGAATAAAAGATAAATTCAAAAAATAATAATTTTTTACCTTAACAACGGTTTGGTTTTATGTATAGAGAGAATTTATTCCAATTTAATTTAGAAAATATATTGAATAATTGTTCATTATTAGGTTCTCCATGATCTTCATGCCCATATATTTATCCCATGGGGACTCCTATTAAATCTCTTATGGTTGTTTAGATAGCCCTTGATATTTTCATAAAATAAGTTTATATATAAGAAAATTTATGTCAAGGAACTTATTAAAAAATTTAATTTATTATTTAATATATTCTTCAAACTCCACTCATGACTATGATCATCCAATGAACCTATGAAAATGAAACATACATCATTAATAGGGTAAAATAAGTGTTCTAGACTCAACCATGATCTTTGTTCTTCTTCTTGAAATATCATTCATAAGAATGGAATAATCCTTTAAAATTAATTTATGAAAGATATAATTTAATATATTATTTTTAATATATTAATATCTAGGATCCTCAAAGCATACATATCCACATCGGCTCTATGAATAAACATAGAAATATTATTACAAATATTAAAATGGTTTGATCAAAAAAGTTATAATCATTACAACTTCTTTGTCCATAAAAACCATGGTTAATGTATTATATAATTTGAACATGATTTCTCATCATATATGAAATTATTATTTAATACATATAAATATCAAACCATTTAAAAAACCATGTGTAACAATCTATATTCATCATTAAAATTTGAAATTTAAGAATAAATTCAATTAATGGGTAGGGAATATTATTTTTATAGAGAAATAAGATATACACAATGTAAGTTGATCATTTTGGGCCTTGTATCCAGAATTTTTTTTCGAAAAAAAGTAAACACTCAATCTATAAAATGGTTGTGAATACCATAATTCACTTCTAATAAAGCTTTAATATTAACTAGATATATATTAATTTATGAGTAGCTTTTAATTAAATTGTGTGTTAAAAAATTTTGTATGTTTGGAAGGTGATCTAGAATAGTTAGGTTGATGTTTTAATTTTAGGCCATATTTCATGGCCACAAAAGTAATCCCCTCATATTTGGAATGACCTAAAAATTGATAACAAGATTTGATTGAAATTTTACCACCCATTATAATAAATATTGGGCCAAATTTTCATGTTATAGTACCCATATATTGCGTCTCAAAATTAAGGTATTACTAGAAAATAAATAAGGATATAGAAAATAATGCATGTATCCTTGGGAATAATGGAAAATAAATTATCCATCCATTTTATACCACCCTTTAGCCTACCCTAATGAATTATACCACTTTGACATATATGTTCTCAACCAAAGGGCCTCCAAATACCTATTTAAGGTGGATTTGGGAAAAGAAATTAGAGTCTTTTATTAAATTTTCTTCTTTGTATTTTATTATTTTATATAATTCTTCATTGGTATGTTTTTTGAAACCATCCATGTTTTATAATTAAAGGATTTAATTATTCTCTTAACTTCTTTTATTTCCACATATCACTATAAAACTAATATTTCTATGGTTTGAATCCATTCACAAAAAAAATATATGTGATTATTTTATCATCATTTTTCTATTTCTCAATCATGCCCATATGAGTGTAATTTCATCTTTTATTGAGAGATTTGTTTCAATGGAAGGATAATACACTTATGAGTTTATTTTATGGAGTTTCATGGGATGGAATTGATTTTTTTTATTTAAACATTCAATTATTATTTTTAATTCAATATTTTCAATTAATAAATTAATTCTTATTCATTGTTGATAAATTTAAAAACTGCATATTTTTTTAGTGTTGATATGATCATATACCACGAAGTAATCATTAAAATTATCCTATAAGTTCATTATTAATTAGTCGTGGAATTTTTTAGGGATTAAATTAATGAATTATGAGTTATTATTTACCTTTTTAAATACATTCTTCTTTAATTGATTAAAATAAAATCAATTATTAAAAAAATACACCTAATCTAACCCTAGAAATACTCTAGGATCAACCCATATTTATTAATAATTTTACTTTAAATACTAAAGTGTTTCATTATTCAAAATATACTCACCCAAAATAGTTTGTCACTTTATATCCAAAACCTTTAAAACAATTGTGTCTCAAGGTTTACATCATTGGATTATATGGATTCAATACCCTATCTATGCTATAAAAGACTGTTTCAACCTATAAAGTAAATTTTTGTTAAATAAGGGTAGAAACGTGGCACTAAGATGATATAATAGAGTGGAAATTATGATATAGGAGAGAGTGTGCTGAGTCTTATCTCATGAAATCATAATAAGTATTGGCACACCATGATGCAGGGATGTCATAAATTCTCCAAATACTTTGGTAAAAATAATCATAATAAAACATTATATATTATACCCTGACCCCTCCCACTCCAAAAGTGAAATTCCATGGATTTATATTTATTAAAAGGAATAAAATTTTGAGTTAATATCATGTAAGGAGTAAAAGAGTGTAACAAATCAAGATTTAATGTGGAGGTGGTAGTTTTGATGTGGATGTGTTTATTTTAGTGTGAATAGGATCCAAACATCCCTAGGAATGTGTAGAGGAGCTCTCAAGGGTGATGTGATGCATGCTATAGATATGTGATGGTGGCGGCCAACATTTTTTCCCCTCCCCCATGGATGGTGGAGGATTCTTCGTCATCTTTCAAGGCAGCAGTGTCTACCCCTTTTGCTTAGTTTTCCAATCCCAGCCTTCTCCCCCTGTTTCTCAAAATATATTTATTGCCCAAAGTCCTTGATTTGTTCTATGGTATCCTTACCCTTACTATTTCAACTATGGAATTTAATGAGGCCTCATCACTCCTAAATCTGATCCTGGTTGCTCGGTTTAAGTAGAGGTGGCCTTTAGTCAACACTTTCGACAGGTTTTGTCTTCATGTCATGGTATTTACATTTAAGGGATACATTGGGTTTGTTATATAATTGAAACATCCTATTTTAGTTCTCATTGGAGGAAGACATGATCAAATCTTGATCTAGTGCTCCATATAGCTGCAATGGATCTTGATTCTACCTCTTCATATGGTCTTATGACTTCCATATGAGGTGCAACTCACTGTCGGTAGCTACATGGGTTAGCTTCCCCAAACTCACCTTACCATTTTAGAACCCTTCGATCATTAAAATGTTACGGAATCTAGTTGGTATATTCTAATGTTTTGATAGTAGAACTCATTCTATCTACCACCCTGTTAATCTGAAAAATGTTTTAGAAGTTGATGTGGTAGGATTTCCTACTAAGTATGTATGGATTTCAGTGGGTGAATAATTTCATTGAAGATATCCATTTTTTATGACTCCTATATTGAGTTCTGTTCCTTATTTAAGATATTGGGACACACTATGGAAACCTATAGGAAGTGGTGGAAGATTTCGAAGGAGTAGATGTATGAGGCATTGGCAAGGGCTCGAGGTCTGATATGGTTTTGTCTGGACAGACTGATCGGGAGAATATGGAACCAGGTGGTTTTTCTAATGATTGTGGTATGCTAATGGATACGTTTGATAATGGGTATTTTTATGGTTATGATGGATCTAGGTGAGGTCTTTGTAAGACTGTTGGTGTTCTAGCTTCAGGTGATGCAGTGATGAAAAATCATGTTATGGTATTACTTCTTGATCTGAGTGTGTCTGAAAATTTTAACACAGTAAAGTGAGATTTGTAAAGTCCCCCTAGATTCACCATGATTGTAGGGGTGCACATGCTAGTGAAATGGTAGAAGTAAATCTAGATATGCACAATGTTAATGCTCAATATTTGGGTGAATTAGTTGGAGGTGATGTTCCAAATTCCAAGGGTGATGTGATCCCAACTTCATGCACCTATGCTATGGTTCTGCATGCAGGAGGTAGTAACAGCACTGAAAGGGTGATACAACCGACTGGAGAGGGAAACTATAGGTATGATTGTGAGTGGGATTAGCCAATGCATGCTGTAAATAGGTAGTTGAATACCAAATTGGGAACAAATATGAGGAGGACCATGGCCTGTCTCAACTTGAACAACAACTTTGATAGTTTGAGTAATGATGGAGGGATGGAAGATAACACCATCTGTCCCATGGAAGTTGAGTCTGATGGTGAAGGAATACCTCAAATGGAAATTTGGGGTCTAGTTAAGGCCTTTATAGCTCAAGGAGGGAGAAAGGAAATTACGAAAATAAGGATCTAAGGAGCTTCATTTTTATAAAGAAGAAGAAACCAAAATGTAGCAAAAACTATTCATATTTTCCTAGGACAATGGAGACACATTTAGTCAAAAAAGTTCATAAATCAAAGTAACTTGAGGTCCAAATTGTGGAAGGCAGGTAGGGTCTAAATGTAAGAGTTACCCGGTCCCCAGAGCTCCACACACTGGAAAAGGGTATCCTGGAAGGCTTGGAGACCCCCTTGAGAATGCCGACACAATGTTAGAGGATCTTCAAGGGGAGGAACTCGTGTAATATGAGGATGTAGTGTTTTTTAAGTAGTATTATATCCTACCTGGCTAGTAGTGTGAGACAAAAAAGTAGGAATTCGATGCCCCGCTTGAACAACCCTTAGAATTGTTTATGAGCTCGGAATAGGTAATGGTTGAAACTATCCTAACTATTAAATCTCATTATACAGAGGCTGAAGGAATTATGGAATGTAATATAAGGGTACCTCCCAATAAGGTTTAAATAATATGGATTGATAATTAGGACATGATTTTAGTATGAGGCTTTAAAAAAGTAAAGATAAGCATATAAGATTATATGAAATCCTGGGACAAACTAGCATTAAGGTTCGAAGATCTTTGATGGAGGAACTAGAAACTCAGGTAAACACCATCTCATGGAAACCATTCAAGGAGATTAAAACTGGTAGGTTGCAATTTCATTTATGGCTTAGTCTTCTCTTTTTGAGCTTTAACTTTTGGTGTCTCACTTTTTCCATAAAATTGTTTGATAATAAAAATTTAATTTTGAGTGTGTGTGGAGAGGATGATAACCACCACTAGCTATGATGTGGGAGTTTTTATTACATAATGAAACTGTTGGTTCATCTGTTGAAGTGTGATAGTATATATATCATGACATAAGAGTGTTGTACCCTTATGATAATGACCCAGCATGATCCCATCATTAGTGTTTGTGTACATTTTCAAACTTATATCAAATTAGTGTAAGGAGATTTCGTAATCTAAACATTTTTTTAACATAGAGTGTGATGATATGATATTTTATACCATTATAAGTTTTTCACGTCCATTTTTAGGTAGGTTTTGTAATTATCTCTATAGATCCAACAATTGGGTATGGGTGTGATGTGAAAAGAATTCCCCATAGTTTGGCACTCCCTTAATTGTGTATTGATGATAGGGTGTAAGTCCCCATAGGGTTTCAGAGATCAGTATCCCCTCACATTCATAAGTTGTAGGTCCTATACTATTTTGGTGTGGATTTGGTATTCCCTTGAACTCAAAAAGGATTATTTAATAACCTATATCATTACAAGTTATTAAATTCATAGGAAATTGGAATTTTTGGACCTGAAGAATGGGATGTTTCGAGAATACAAACTTGGTTCATAATTATTAGTGTTAGAAAATATCAAGGAGAAATTTTTGGATATTATTTGATTCTTGGGATATGTTTTGGGATATTTTGTGAATATGGAAGTGGGGTTTGGTTGACCCCTTTGAAAATGTTTTACTACAGGTGTTTCATCATGACTTGATGAGAAATCGTCTGGTCATGATGACAGGTTAGTTGATGGACCATGCCCTGGATAAGGAATTTTTGGTATGGTAGATGTTGCATAGGATTAAACTCCTCATTCATAATATTTGGTATCTTTTCCCTTTTCAAATTGATTTCAGGATTTTGTGAATCAATAGGGGTATCATAGCCTGGTGTCCTAGAGTTTGGGAAGATGTGGAGCAATTATAGGAGGTTGTTCCATTTGGAACCCAAGGGGTGGATGTCACAGGAAGTAACCTATAGGGAATATGCTACAAAGGTTTCATTAGGGTTGTAACCTAAAACCTATTGTTGGTGGTTACAATATAATATAGGGGGCATGTTTCAATGTGAACCCAGTGGGATAGACTGGCACCGCATCCCAGAGGACCTGTGTTGTGATGGTGCTGTTTAGGGAAATAAACCTCTCTAAATTTTCTTGGATGGTTGTTTCGCATCTAATAAGGATACATGAAAACATGGAATAGATAGGAATCATTAAAATGTGACCATCATAGCTACTTCATGACTAGGAACCTGACAAATTTATTGTAGCAAGAGAATATCATTCATTTATTGATCGAACTCCTTCGAAGATTAGGTTAATGGGTCGCATAGGGGTCTTATTTTTGGTTATCTATTCCCCTATATTTATCCCTTTTTTCCCCCCATTAAGAGGGGGTATTTTGTATTATTTTTATTAAGGATTAATGTATATAATTACCACATTTCTTTACCATTCATGTTCCACATTAATATCCTATAATTTGGTGTAATTTCAAGATTGGGTTTGACATTGATTCAACTGGACAGTGGTGGAATCATGCCAAGAAAATGGTACTTTTTCATGTTATAGATAGAGGGGTTCCCAATAGGATTACTTCACTGGGGTTGGTGTGGATTCGGTGATGCGGAATTAACCGGTGAGTTTTTTAATGACAATGTTGCTTTGGTTAAATTAAATAATTAATTATAAATTATTATAATTAATTATTTGTTTTTGGTGGGTTTAGATAGGATCTAGGTTGTGATTCAAGCTTTGAAAAGGTGTGGAAAGTCTTAGTTGAGGATGAAAGGAGCATGAAATGGATGGTTAACTCTGTGTCTGAGGCAGGTGGTACCTTTAATACATAACCATATTTTTATTTATTCATGAGTGCGCATGCATACATAATTACATGGGATAGATTAAAGGGTTAGAGACTATGATATCCCGATAAAAATAGATAAAATAGATTTGAACCTTATATGATTGAATTATATGATCATGTAATGTTTGGAGAAAATGAAGACACTTAACTACTATGTCTGCAAGGGGTGAAATGTGTGTTATGAATAAAGAGAAAGAACCTAGTGGGTAGTATCCAACTTTGATTTTTTCTATAATCAATGAATAATATGAGATGTATATGATAAAAAACCTCATGAATAATTAAATTAATTTGATAATTAATTTATAGAGACTATGCATCCAAGGATCATAACATATAATTTATTATTAATTTATTTTGTTAAATAAATACCTTACATTAAATTTATTTCTTTTTTAATGATTTTGTTGACCATATAAATGTATACTATAATTATGGCGTGCGGATTTAAGGGTTTAATCTCTATAGTGGTTATTTGAATTTGTTTCATAAACCCTCGATCCTCACTGTAATATCATATGAGTACCACTACTAATGGATCTATCACTTTTCGTGATCATTGTCAATGGAAAAAACTTTTTTAATGTGTGAAGGGATTATTTTGGTTGAGGAGGAGAATTTCATTATTTTATTAAGATAATTCTAGAGGAAGTTATCTCTAGGTATGAATAGAAATATCACTAAAACTCATTGTGCACAATGTTTAGAAAATGGATAAGGTTTCAAAAAATGTCATAGTTTAGTTTAAATATATATAGGGTTATAAAATGATAATTGCAAAAGGTCCCTCATTACTTTCATTATCTCCAATTAAAACCATGTCTAAATAATAATATAATTATTATTATTTAATTTATATGGGATAAAATGATATATATAATAGATATTATTTCCTTAAATAAATAATTTAATATTTATTCAAATGATATTTAATACAACATTTCATTTCTGACACTGAAACTCAATCCACCAATCCTCCCCAGTATTTATTAGGCCTTGAATAATTTATATTTATTTAATTAAATAAATATCACTAAATTATTCTCCAATAAATAAATAAACATTATATTCACTAAATTATTGAATAAAATTTTATTAAATATTCATGTAAATAAGTACATTTGTTTTCCCTTCTGAATGACTAGAATAAATAAATATTATGTATTCATATAATTAAATATATAATTATCTAGAAAATAAATATTTATTAAATATTAAACTCACATATATATTCTCTTGAATAACTAGTGACTGAATATTTACAATAAAACTAACATGAATAATTATTAAATCATGTACGGGAATAATATTTATCCAGTATCTAAAATTCATATAGTATTTCTATGAGGTTCTGGATACACTTATCTTCTAACCTTCTAGTCCCCATTCATAGTGGAATTAGGATAAACTACATAAAATCCAAATGTTAACCACTAGAAACACACCAAGGCTCCAAAAGAGAAAAAATTAAATGTGAAAATGACATGAAACTTCTTACAAATGTACACAGTGTAATATAATCCCTTTATCATGATATCTCTAATCAAACAGGTTCTATTCTATTTTTATCAACATATGTTCTCGATGTATCTTTCTTTTGAATTTACAAAAATTATAATTCCACTGAAATTCATAGACATGGAATTAATCAAGTTGCTCTATTCCCATCGAAGGGCATGAGATATCAAATTCTGTTAAAGAAAAGAAAGAATAAATTTTTCCCCACATTATTCATTAATACAATATCTATCATGATGCACCCAATATACCCAAATTTTCAATAAAGATAATTAATCATGTTTTATATCAATACATTAAAGTATTTAACTCTTGATTTTAATGAATAATAATATTGAAGTATAAAGACCATTACACATGTCCAAATATAGTAACATCCAATGGAATATATAAATGTGTATTTCCTACTATCAAATAGTGTAAACATAATATTCATATCTTAAAGATGACAAAGAAAGATCTTCATGAGAATTCTCAATGTCTTATGATCCCCATACCCCATATAGACTATATTATATAATATAATTTAAATAGTAGTTGATTTTAGGGAACCAACTCTAATAGAATCTCACTTGAACTAGATCTTACTACTAAAATCTTAACTAGTTTTCTTCCCATAAAAACCATGATTTTTTTGAGATATGGATATAGATTATGTCCCCAAAAGCTACTTGTGACTGATATGCTTACAACAACCTAATTCCTCTCTAAGAAACTTTTTTATGAGAATATATGACATATTATGAAAAATAATTCCTCACTCATCCATAACATATTAGATAATACCATAGATAGAAATCAACATGATTTTGGATAAATTATATAATATAGGTACATTTCAAAAATATAGAATAAATAGTTGCTAAATATGATTATTAATTTTCATAAAAAAGTTGTAACTTTCTGATTCTAATATAGATATAGTAACTAATCACTGTAATAAGGTTTAACTATACCTTTATTATGATCCCAGATCAATATTATCTAAAAAATAATGGTTTTATATCCCCAAAAAATTAGAATTCCCAATTTTCTAATTACCAAAAAATTATACTATTTTTATTTCTCTAGAAATGTTGGATTATTTGGACTACTAGCCTATTCAGTTCTCCTAATGTTATGTGGTATTTGAAATATATTATGTATGAATAATAATATTAAACCTATGTATATAATAAGATATGTGAGATATATTTCCAAAATACTCATAGGAATATATATTCTATAGATCATAAGAATACTATATAAAACTAAAAACAATTCAGGTTTATTGTTCCATGATATATTTTGCAATAATAATTTATCTATATATGATGGATTTGAATAAGTGTACCCATTTATCTATGGTAGTAAATCATGTTCCCTAGAACTAGGTATGCTACTTAAGTCAACTTTAGAGAAATTATTTTTCCTTCTATATTCATAATACTAAAATCTTATTTTTTATGTTTTAAACACATTTTCCTTGAAAATAATAATTCTCCTACTAACCACTTTTATACAACTAGGAACACATTATTTTAAATGAATGTCTTATTATCATTATACATATTTAGATCCATAAAGGGATATTTGAAATTTAAGTATCATATAGGTATTTTTTATGTCACCAACCATTTTTATTGTTCCATATAAGAATATCCCATAAGTATTTCTTTAAATATCATAGTCTTGTAATCCAATACCCAATAAAATGACCATAGAAAAGATATGAAAATTGAATTTTGAAAAAAAAATTATGATGGATAGTGAGAAGGTATTATCATATAGTATATCCAGATATTGTAATAATTTAATTAATTACCTATACTATATTGGTCAATTCATGACCATACATGTATGAATTCTCATGAATACCCAGAAATGGATTTATAACAACTGTTGAAACTTCCAAAATGTAGAACATTATTTTTTTACATGGAATCCAACTTTAATTTCAAATGAGCACATCAATTATAACTATTTTTCCAATTAATACTTTCTATAGGAAATATTATTATGAATTAATATTATATATCATCCTCCAAGGGTAATATAAAACCACCATTATATTTTTATCTTTCCCACATTGTATGTGTCTCTTAGATAATTCCCCCCACTAGAACTTGTGATGTTAATTATTTGTATTCCAACTTGTTCACCTGGTTCTAGGATTCAATTGAAGCCTTATTTGCTCACACTGTCTCAAAATATATGTACTTCTGATATAGATTTGTAATTTTTATGTGTTTCAACCACATGCACCCAGAGAGGGGGGTGAATCGGGTGATGTCTGAATTAAACGTTCCCTTGAACTAGTTTAATCATTATTTATGAACATGATTCCCTGATGGTAGGAATTGTGTTAAACCTATTTCAGTTGATCATACAATTACCAAAGTATTCACATATATGTAGGAAATTAAATCATACATAAAATAAAATGATTTTATTTGTTTCATAATAAAAATTATGTGTCATAGGATCCCAAAAAATGATGTGTTGATATGCCAAAAATCCACTATACTTCCCTAGTTTTGGGGATACAATGTTTCAGCCAAAATCACTTCGCAATGAGTCAATTACTATTACATTTGTCTAGGATTTTTCACCCCTGAACCAAGGAAAAATGCTTATTATTCACCCTAATACACTACATTGGTGTAGGATCTTCCATAGTTTATTGATTTTAGGTCTTCAAAAGATATTAAATGGGCTTGTCTTTGTTAAATATGATGCACTTATTGTACCATAAATTCTGATTTTATGCATTATTTCTATTATTTTTCAATATGATCTTCATCTTATATACCAGATGAGATTAATTATTCGACGATAGGGTTAGGTATTTGTCTTCTACAATAAAATTGTCTCTACACTTCTTCTCTAAATAAGGATAATTTATTATTGGAATTTTCATGTTTCCCTCTATCTACATTCACCGCCATATGTAAAAAATGATACTCTTCTTCCTTTTAAATTAATCTCGAACCCTAGTTCTAATATTATATCTCTAGAATACCCATTGGATATCTTCATGAGAAAATACTTGTGTGAATATACCAGGAAACATTTCTCATAATAAAATCATTTTGGTTTCATAACCCTTGGTGAGTAACTCGTAGTATAAAACCTCGAGTGCAAGAATCCTAGATAATATCCATAGGTGCATAACATCAGGTGTGAGGTCGAGCACAAGGCTCCATGTGTGTGATCATGGAGCATAACTCTAAGTATAGGAACCTTGATTGTGAGAACCATTTTCCTAAATCATTAATGTTTCCTCAATTACATAAATTATGTGAATAGTGAGTGTTTATAGAGGATTTTCATTGACTTGGTCTCCAAAATTCGTAATCAGCTTTTTGCTCTACCAAACTAACATAGGCATTCTTCCTTGAATAAATAAATCAGGATGTTTTTGTGATCCATTAATGAACACACTTCATCATGTATCCATGAAAAACTCAAGTGATCACAAGTGGACCCAACCTCTAGTCAAGAATAACACCTGCATCCTGAGCCTCTTCACCTTATGACTGCATAACCATTTTTGATACATGAAATCACTTAACTACATCATGAATCTTCTCCATCACAAACCTCCTAACTTGAAATTCATCTATAATTTTTATATTAACTTCCCATATGAAATTAACACATGTGACTCGAATGACCACATCTTTTGAATACTTTATACATACATGATTTTCATAAACTAGATCATGTAAACATTTTGAACTTACACAATTATGTAACCCAATACAACTTATGTGAAAAATTATTCTTTTCCCCATATTTTAATCATCTAATTTTTTTAACACACTGGTAAATTATTACATTTTAAATTCTCTTATTATATATATTAATTTATGCTTTTTACTATTTCAATCTACTTCAGAAACATCTTATACCAACTTTATATCAGGTTCTAAATTTTCTAACACATGTCACAACCTTAACACATCAATCAAGTTCATGATCTATAGTCCTTGTATTCATATTCATGTGTAATACCCATGTGTTCTTGCTTCCATGATCTTTACTTCCAGCCAAGGGAAATCCAAATTTCCCCCATAGTATGTTCACGCCACCAAGATATGCAATCGAATCCTCATATCATAATCCTAGATTTTAATATATAGAGATATCCATGGTCTCTTTTCATTTAACCACACAAATTTTTAATGGACTTCAAATCCTTTAGAAATAACTTCATTATCTACCAATATGCATGTTATACTATATGATACACTAATTAACAATAAATACAACATAAAATATATGTCTTCTTCCAATAGTATGACCAATACCTTTCTATCATAGGGTTGATAATTTCCTCGGTAGTTATAGGATAACTAACTAAGATGCACTGTGTATTTTTTATGTTCATTTAAATATATGTCTATATTAACAAATTATTCTTATCATGAAACATTATTCTGTCATATAATATAATCATATCATTTTATAACTTATATTATATCCATTAGTCAATATAGTTGTCATATGGTTGGTATTTATGCTACTATCCTGTGATACATATATGTAAATGAATCAAAAATTATTTAAAATATTTATAAGACTCTTAATTGATCTTTCATTTACTATCATCATCTATATGATGATAATAAGCTAATGTGAGTTTAGGAAAAACATTCACTCTGAATTTAATAATCGATGAATACTTAGTTAAGATATAATCCTATATATAATCCCAATGGATCTTGTATCTTTTACTAAGTTCATTCATTACTTTCATCTATCCTTCAATAAATTTCATAAAGGAATTCAATGAAATATATAATATTACTTCTAGATTCACCTTGGGATAGTTCATGTTGTTTAGTTTAAATTACTCTCAAATATTTTTGAAATTACTTTTTTGTATGTTTTTCTCTAAATCTTGATGAGTAAGATTGTCAGTAAACCTAGTTTTTTAGCTCCATGAAATTAAACACTCTTTAGGGTATAAATTTTTTATTTTTTTAGTTATACATTAAAAATTAATATCTTATAACAACCAAGTAATATTCTCACAATTTTTTTTCAAAAATTATTTCCATCATTGGATATCAAAAAATCAACAATTATTGAGCAATTATTTATGTATGAAAATCCTAAACAAATTTATTATATAAATGAAATAATGTCCAATTGTGTCTAAAAGAACACTGAGATAAATGTACAGGTCACACTTAAGGAAGGATAGTGGTTTTTCTTGAATAAATACTATTGGAAATAAAAAGTTTTCAAATTCTCATTACTGAAATAGGAATCTACTTTTTCAGCTAATGGAATAATTTTACTTTACTTATTGAATTTTTTACTTCTCACAGATGACATAGGAATCACCCTTCCCCAACACCTAAGAGAACACATATTACTTCTTATAATTTTTCCGTATTAGATTTAGTATTTGAATACAAGTTAGTATCTAATACCCAGTAAGTAAAGCATTACCTATAATAATGGATATAAATTTGATATAGATATAGACACTTATGTCGTATTAAACTTATTGAAATTATTTTGAAAATGATTTTTTTGTTCACATTAGAAGAAAATAGCCACATATTAATTAAACTAGATCTAAATCCTTGTCTTATAGAAGATGTTGTAAAGTCACTATTTACTATAAAATAATCAATGATTCTTTAACCTTTTTATTTCATGGTGTTCAACATAGTGGTTATGAAAGAGAGTTCCCCATAACCCTTATCTCCATGGTGAATCCTTGTACAAATATGTATGTGTCATTAATCTAGGTCATATATCACATAATACTAGATGAATAAGAGTTACCTAGAGGTTAAGGATGATATTATGAGATTAATGGATAATAGCTTCACAATATGAAAGCACTACTTTTCCAAGTGATAAATTTTTTTCAATATGTTGAAGATGAGTTCAATGGGTAAATTCCTTCTTCTAATTTACACTAAAATAATGTAGTGATAATATCATTTTTCTAAAGTTTCTCTTTTTAATTCTCAAAATACACGAGATGAGATATCATAGTATAGGCTTTTATGTCCTTATGTTGCATAATAAGTTCTCCAAACATAAATAATATCTAACATAACAAATAGTATGATCATACTCTTATACCTCTTGTAGGCATACTTCTCACCTTCTTTTACTTATTTAAGTTTTAAATAGTTATAAGGGATTCAAACACATAGTATAAATTTCATTTATAGTAGTTCAATGTATAAAAAACTATATAACACTGGGAAGTATGTGCTACTGAGGACCCAATCTTTATCTAAATAATCACTGTGTTATGATAATTTTTCATGTCGTATTCTACATTAATTTAATAAAATTTATTTTTATCTTGATTTCCAAAAGATATGACATAATAAATTTTATATACTAGTCTTCCACTATTTTATCAAAACCCAATAGCCATCACTATTAGATTTGAAATATATTATCACATGTATATTCTAATGGAATGGATATGTATGCTCATTCTAATAACCCTAGTGAAGGATTTATCAATTACACAAAGGTATTTAGTTCTTAAGGACTTTCCAACTATATTAACTGATATCCCCTTGATCCAATGAGTGGACTTCCCAATATGCAAATCTTGGACTTTTATTTTCTCAACACTTGCCTTTAAATTTATATTAGATAGATGAAGGACATTACAGCCAATAAAAATTTATTTAATTTAACCCAAAACATTATTTAGCACTCTTAAATAAATGGAAGGGTCCAGACAATGTCCATGTGAACACTCAAGTCTGGTGGTTATTTTATAAATCATGAAATGGAAGCCAAAATGACTTAATATTTGATTGAGGGATTTTTTATCTTTATATATAAATTGTGAATTTTATCTTATAACATAATTTTTAATATTATTTTGATTTTATTTTTGTGATTATATATGTCTAAATAAGGTTTTCTCAGAGTCTAATTATTTAATTATCATCAATTCGTGATAATTAATTTATTTAATGTGTGAACCCTACATTAAAATTAATGAAGGACCATTATAATGATAGAAATAAGTAAATTAAGTGTTATGATCATGACATTTGTCTAGAAGTTGGTTTTTCTAGAATATGATAAACCAACTCTAATCATAGGGGAATAAATATTTGAACATGCATCAAATCTATATATAGAATTCCACCCGTCAACCTATAAACATCCTAGATTGGTTACACCTCATATCTATCTTGAACAATCTTCACTCCCCGGGGAACTCCATTCTTTACATAAGAATTTTTTTATATTCATTTAAAGTGAACCAAAACATTGGTTATGGGGTTTACAAAAAAAAATTCTGGTCATTCAATCCCATACATAATAGATGTGTGGATAACTAATGGGATATCATTTTATTTTAATAATATATAATTACAATCCCATGAAATTAAATTAAATTAAAAGGAACATAGTCACATTCTTAAGATGGTCTAATTTCATGATTAATCACAGACATGTCACATGTATGATAATACAAACTGTATAGTATCCATTTCAATTCCCTCATTATTATTATGATAAGTTTTCTTGATTTAATTTAATTAATTATTTATTTTTTTAATTATTTTATCTTAATGACCATTTAAATAGTATTAGAGTGTTATTCATAATTAAACCTAAATTAATATAATTAATTAAACATGGAGTTACCATGATAAATACTCGTCATAACTATGTGCTTCCCTATAAGGTCTTTCATTTAGTATTTAATATAACATGTAACATACACAACATGTCACACATTAATTAATGTACAGTGTGTCAATCTGGATAAATTTTATATATTTAAGACACGTTGTTCATTTAAAAAAATGTGATTGTATAAAAGTAAGGATTTGGTAAAATATGGTGTAAAATATAATCATACATGGTGTATAGTTATTAATTTATGTAGTGATTAATTAGAAATTTATAATTTTATAAATCGTAATTATAAAACAAGTATTATATAAACACTCCTTGTAGTTTGATTTAATTTCATAATCAATATTCTTTCTGAATAATTGATCCACATATTTATATCCTAGATGGTATATAATTGGCGTTGATGGGTACTAGTTTCACAATGTGTACAACCAACTACACACCATGCAATGACTTCTATCAAACACTCCTAGAAACACAACATGTAACTTGTCCATAGATAAAAATGAGGTACACTATTTGTATGCTATCTATATATAATGTGAGTTCTATTTTTCTTATCCACTAATCTTGTATTACATGTAAAGAATATGTGACCTGCCTTTGACCAGGCGTATTCTATGAATTTTAAAGTGAATGTGCATAGGCTGAATAAAGTTTATCCTAGATATACATTGTGTAATGAATTAAACCATGTGTCATGATACAATGGTAAATATGTAGTGTATTTAATTCATTTAATCCACACAATTTTTCATTTATCACTTTAAATGTTTCATATAACACAACATGTTCAAGTGAGATGTACCTTCATACATAGTGTATATGTTTCAATTACATGTCGTGTAACATTGTTTACTGGCCAGAATATTCAACACCTCAAATGGAATCTATGAACATTATTCACTTGTACTTAATCTATTTAAGATCATATTAAACTTGAATGAAACATGTAAGTTGACTTTCGGATTAAACGATGAATAAACAAGAAAAAAAATGACTAACAAAAAATGAGTATAATCGATCAATGAATAATAGATAATTATGAATTACTACGTAACTACTCTGCTACCACTTGTAGGTTTCAAACATAATAAGATCACTTAGTGAGTAAAAGAAAATTCAATGTTTTTTCATAATCTATGAATAATTCAAGATTTAAATAAAGAAGAACATCATGAAAAATTAAATTAATTCAACAATTAATTAACATGGACATCATAATCAAGATTGTGGGATTATCACATATAATTTATAATTAATTTATTTTTATATAAAAATACCTTATGTTGAATTTTTTTTATTTATTGATGAATATGTTGAACAATTCTTGGTTCACCATTTTTGTGGTGAGTGTATTCAAAGATAAAATACCTCCATCTATGATCCTCACGTGTTCTATACAACTCTGATCATCATTGTGGAATCCTCTAGGTGTAAGCATGGATGGTTCTAATACTTACAGTGATCATTGTTGATCACTACCAAATCCTTCAAGGTGAGATGGAATCATTATAGTGGTGGAGGAGAGTTTCAATGTGTTCTTGAGATAATTCTAGAGGAGGTTCCATCTATGGCTTGAGAGAATCTTATCTAGAACTTATTGTGAACAATAATTAAAAAATATATAGGGTTTCATAAAATTTCATAATCATGTTTCAATAGATCTATGGTTAGAAAATAATAATTGAACATGGGCCTTGATTATTTTATTAATCCCGAGAAAACCCCATGTCTAAATAAAAATAGATTTATTGTCAATTACATGGCATGTTCTAAACTCACAAATATAATAAATATTATTTCCTTGAATAAATAATTTAATATTTATTCAAATAATATTTAATATGACATTTCTAGTCATAACATTATAATCAGTCTTCTATTCCTCTTCAATATTTATCATTAATTGATAATTCATATTTATTTAATTAAATAAATATCACAGTATTATTTTTCAGAAAATATATAATAATTATATTCACTAAATTAGTGAATAAATATTTATTAAATATTCATGTAACTAAATAAATATATTTTTACCTTGTGAATAAACTAGAATAAATAAATATTATATATTCACGTAATTAAATAAGTAATTACTTGGTGAATAAATATCTTTTAAATATTCAACTCACATATATATTCCCTTACGTTACTGGTGAGTGAATATTTTTGATCAAATTTAAATGAATTTTTATTAAACCACAAGTGAGAATAATATTTATCCAGCTTATTAAATTAATATAAAATTTTACTAAGGTTATGAATATACTTAATATGGGACATTTTTGGCCTATTTATTAACGGAATTATACTACAGAACCTAAATTCAAATGTTATCATTTAGTAACATGTCAACGATCTCATAAAGAAAGAAGTTAATACTGCAATTACATATAAACTATTATGAACATACACTCTTTAATGTAATCCATTTATCACAATAGATTTAATAGAGTAGGTTTCATGCTAGTGTCAAATATCTAAGTGCTCAATGTATATTTCTTTGATTTTCCAAAAATGAACATGCCAATAGGATCTTATTCCCATGGACTTAATCAAATGGTTCCATTATCATCAAAGAGCCTAAGATATCAACTAATATAAAATAAAAAAAGGGATAAATCCTTATTAATGTTATTGATTAATGAAATATCATTCTTGACACACCTAGGATACCCAAATTATCAATGAATATATATCATCATGGTTTATGGAAATACCTCAATGTATCCAACTCGTTATATTAATTAATAACAATATTGACCTCTAAGGACCACTACCCATGTCCATTAATAGGAACATAAAATGAAATATAGAAATGTGGATTTATGAATAAAAGATAATTTTTTCGTAATCTTCATACCATGGAGACTAACCAAAAACAACTTTATGAGAAAAAGTATTAATATTTTATGAGCCCCCAACCCCGAATAGCCTGTAAAATTTTTTCCCTATTATATGATATCACTTAACCATAGAAAAATTATTTAAAATACAATAATTTTATTTCTATGCTCTCATCATAGTGGAGAACTATTGTGAACTTTTGGTTTAAAAATTACTCCTACGACATTATCATATATAGTGTCACACTGAATAAATTTTTTGAAATGATAAGAAATTAATTAATATTCAACACCATGAATATCCAGGTAATGAAATGTTTATAGTAGTTGTTTCATGGGTCCTTTCATACATAACCATATGCTTGTTTATGCATGAGTGTGCATGGTGGCATGATTATATGCTACTGTGTACAGATTTAGAGACTGAGAGAGCCCTATAGAAAGAGATAGGATGGAATTGAGCCTCCTAGTCCCAAAACATATTCTCTGATGATGTTTTTTGGAAAATGTAAATTCCTGAATATAATGTATCCAAGGGGTGAAGGTGTCAGTTAAGTTGATGAGAGACCTCAGGTTCGTCTAAAGATACAAAATGTGACACGAATTTCCTAGTTGAGTTTCCTAGGGCCAGTTGGAGGTGGTCAAGAGTTTGGGTGTTCCATGTATGGGATGAGTCCTATTTGGATAGATGAGGTGTGAAAGATAGGGGTGCCCTTTTAATTTTGTGCTTGAGGAATATCGTAGAATAGATGTGACTATGGACATCAAGTAAGGGTCATCATAATTTTTTGGATGACATGGAATCAATATTGTGATGTTTCGTGGTGTGAGATAGATTGGGATGATCCCTAGTTAGTTTGATTAAGTTATGAACTGGTATTTTAATGAGGGTTGGACCAAACTATTTATGCTTGGTTCCAAAATAGCATGTGGTCTATAGAATCATCATAGAGTCATGATTGTATCTTGGTACTAATGGAAATAGAATTATATGGGTCTAAGGAACCTAGTGGTTTCCCTTACAGGTGAGGTGATAATGTTTATAGGATATAAATGGTGTTCTTGTGTGACTAGGATGGATGAGTAAATTATAAGGTGGGATTAGATTTTAATTGAACTGTGTTTGACATGTGAGTCTAGGTCATGAGTTACTATTGCACTGATAATGAGATGGTGGCCTTTTGGTATGGGTTTTGTTCCCATACTATTATTTAATATCTGTGATCAAATGTTTTTATCTGATTAATGATGGACTTTTTTATGGGTTAGGATGGTTTTGTATGTTGGTACTTACCTTGAGTGAGAATGTTGTAGTAGCACCATACCATAAGTGATATGGTACTGTTCAGGTTTTGATGTAATATTGAAACCTACCATGAGTGATGAGGTAGTGTTTTTGGATAATATCTTCACCATGAATGGTAATGAGTAAGAATGGGCCTCCTTGAGTGTGAATAGAAATCCATGTTATCATATGATATCGAATCATTCCTTGAGTGATAAGGTAGTGGTCTGGATAATGGCCTCATTTTGAGTTAGAAGATATTGGAACAAGCATCATTGAGTGAAAAGTTTCGTCCAGAGTGTAATGTGATATATGATCATGAATGATGGACCTAACATGAGTGATAAGGGAGTGTTAGTGATTTAAATTATATACCATACCTTCAGTGATAATTTAGTGTTTGGAATGTGATATAAATACATACCTTGAGTGACATGGTAATAGTCGGGACTTGATGGGTGATATCCCTTGAGTGATAATAGATTGTTTGGGACATTATGTGTTACCTATCCTAAGGGGTAATAGTCTATAAATAGTTAGTATCCATACCATATATCTTTAGGTATGGGTTGGGTCACATAGCATGACATGACTAGATTCTAACAATTATTGAAGTAGGTATAGTCTGATGTCGTGGTGACTCGGTTATAACATGATGGCCCAACATGAATGTTTATTTTCCATTATTTATTTTCCTCACACATACATGTATATTGTGGCATAGATTATGTCTACATTGTGATATAAAATTTAGATGTATTTATCACACACTATAAAGAAACTCTGGAGAGCATGCAAACCTTATGTTTGAATTAAATATCAGGGCATATAATGTGAAGAAGGCCAGGGTGGATAAGATTGATGGGTATTATAGACTGATATTGAGGTAAGGATCTAGGATGATATTACATCCTCTTTTTTATTTTATTTACTAAATTTTATTTTTACATGTGATTGGCCCAGGGGTGATCTATGGGATGTTTTCTTATATGAGTGCATTTCATTTTGTTATAGAATCGATATGTTTTGTTAATTTTGGGTATTCTAAATATTATTGTGGATATATATTTTTGATTTCCACTAATTTATTACAATATATTAAGGTTATTGTCTCCCTAATATATGATTTAGGACCTTTTCATTAGTTGGTAACCTATGAAATACATGGAGGCATGCCGAGACCATGTGTCCTCTTCAGATAGGATACTGATTAGTGGTATCAGTTTGGGATGTGATAGTTTCAATCCTCTAAAATGTTTATTGTGTTTTTTACTCCCCCTATCGATATTCCAATAATCATCTGGGTTCGGTTCCACTGTTTATAAGGTTATTTAATCACTCATTAAATTGAATTATTCAAAAAGAATCTAGTCCCCCATCAAGGGTTTGATACTCCTTTGACTAACACTTATCATGTTGTGGTGTGGGTCTCCCACCATAGTAGATGAGTTGACATGGGTTTGTTTTAGCTCGTTATCATGAATTCTATGCTTAATTGGGGAATTTTTCCTCTATCAAGATTTAGTATTCCATCAAATAACTCATGTATTACTATGATACAAGGTGCCTCATTACATTTTCTATGATATGTGTAGGTTTCTAAATAACTGGGTAGATATTATATTAGGTTTGAATAGTCCCATGACTAAAAACTCTTCTTATACAACGTGTGATCTTCCTTATTTTGGATTATAGAATAGTGATGATAATTTTGGATTGTTGGGTGTGGTACTCCCTTCATTGTTGTATATACTATAGTGACGATCATGTCCCCAAATATTGTTTTGGGTTGTTCCATGGAAAGGATAGATAGTACAGATATTACAAGTCTTACACCACCTTAAGAACACCTTGTTTTCCTTTTAGTCATAAAATATAGCCTTTATTAGACTTCAAACATGGTGAGTTTTTCATTTTATCTAAGAATCCCTAGTTTCTTTTGAGATATTATCCTTCATGGAGTTGGGAAGATAAGTTAGAGACTCCACTATTTCATATGGATTTATAGTAGTAAAGCCTATATTGATTTATTACCTTATTTTGGTTCCTCTATTATTGTCGATTTTGTGTTTACTTTTTATTTATTTATTTATGGTTTTTGGGTCCCCTATTAGTATTTCTATAACAATCCAAACATGGGATTTTTGTACACAATTGTAGTGTTTTATAGATATAAAATTATTAAAATATGGTATTGGTGGACATGTAGCTAGTGTAGATTATTAAAAGTTGATGCATGTTGAAGCATGGTGATGGTCAGTGGAGCTTTGGGGTTCATGATGGTGTCAATGATCATTATGATTGCAGGTTGGTCTAAGATAACACATAGTGAAGAGTTTTCTTATATCTCATACCTATCGTATTTGGAGACTTTTTCATGTGTATAGTTATTATATATATTTCTAATACGGTGATGTAATCATCATATGATGTCACATTCATGAATTATATATAGTTTAGTTATTTATAAACATGTATTGTTGGTGTTTCTGTTTATTTTTTGTATTACAGATATGTGTCTATTGTTGGTTGATATAGGATAAGGATCTTTTATAAATTTTAATATATTTATTTAGTGCTAGAAACTAGCCTCTAGCCTATTATATATGAGCTTGGGGTGGAAAACTCAGTTTAATTATGGCTCAGGTGAGGCCTTAGTTGGTTAGGTCATGTCATGAAATTTTTTGGACATATGGTGTTGATGATAGTAAAATATAATTTTTTTGATGGTGATCACTTAGGGTAGTGGGATAAATTTGGTTGGATGTGATGGGATGTTTTTTATGTTTATGTTTTCTACTATTAAATTATTTATATAGATTTAATTATGTTGAATTATTTACTTGACAATATTTCTTTAACTAAAATTGTTTTTTTTAATTATTCACCTGACTAACTTTTGGGTAAAATTATTTATAATTGTGTTAAATTATTAACTTTACAAGATCTATTCTTTATTTGTTTACTATTAAAAATCACTTTCATCTACACTTTTATATTTTTTTCACTGGCACATGGTTTGTTTTCCAAGAAGCTATGTTGACTTTTAAATGTTTCTTTAGTAATTTTTATTCATATGTGTGACTTTTTTTGTCCAATTTTGTCTGAATTGGTTATGATATGGTGAACTATTATGCTATTTTTTCATTAATGATGGTGCAAAAGGATCTGTAAAGCTATCATTTTGGCATAGATGGGAATTGGTTATACCGTTGAAGCCTCTTATAATTGTCACTAGTGTGATGGTCTTCCAAGAAATAGAATTGTTATATTTATTTAACCTCTTATTTTATGTTATGGTGTTATATGGTGCTGCATTACTAGACTACAGTTTCTATGGAATAAAAATTAGCAGAAATCCATTTAGTTTCTTTTCATTTAAGCATCTGGATTTATTGATTGCCTGTAATTTGTTAAGTAGTGGGGATTACATATTATTATAAATAAATATTTGAATAATTCTATACACTATTTTAAAAAAAAGTGTTAAAAAGTGTGGTGTCTGATGTTTTTTTATATTTTATATATAATGGACAATTATATCAGAAAAATTACTTTAAAAATTTTAGACTTTATAAACATTAAAATTTTTGTTAAAAATGTGATAATAATATATAAAGTGTGTTTTATAATAATAGATAATTTTCTTGAGTCTCTTTATAACACATGATATATGATTTTAAAAATATATAACAACACATGATGTATGTTGTTAAATTGTAATTAATTTTAACAACACAAATCCCCACAACACTTAAGAGAGTGTTGTGAAATATGGTAAAAACAATTCAATGTATGTTGTTAAAAATATCTTTTATTTTAAAAAATCTCATTTCATTATATAATCACCTTTTACTATGATATTTCATCAATATGGATGCATATATATGTGTCATAATGATTACTATTTAATCAATCATTCTTTGATTTCCAAAAATAAACTTTTCTATAATATACCATGGCTGTGAATTTATACTAGAAACGTTTATTACAATAAAATGAATGGAGATATCATATTTATAAAGTTAAAAGAAACAAATAATATCTTTATTATTCAACTAATATCACAAAAATCATGAAACAAGTTACACAAGCTACTTCACCATGACTAAATATGATATGGTTTTCATCGTGAATCATGTTTTGTGAATCATGGAATACATTAATAATGATATCAATTACGAAGACCAATACACACACATATATATTATAACAACTAAAAACACATATAATATGTAGTGTTCCTATTGGTGGTTCTCTTCTCATGGCCTCTTTTTTTTAAGATCATTTATTTTTAAAATTATGAGAAGAGACCTCAATTCTTATAATCCCCCAATGCCTAATAGTCAAATATAAAATGTGTCTCAGTGTGATGTATCCACAATATAGGACATATCTTTAAAATATCATCATGGAATCTCTAAATACTCATTATATAGGGGAATTATTGTAACCTATTAATGATATGGACACTCTACTATAAAAAAGGCCTTTAGCGGCTTATTTGGCTCTATATTTGGCATTTTTTCCATATACATTTGGTGATATTTTGATAATATTGTTTGAAAAAATGATCATATCACTACAAAAAATAAAGTGGTCTTAGAGGTGTTTTATTAGAAGTGGTTCTAATAAATTCTTCTCAACAAATTTTATTAAATATAATTTATAATTCATAGAGGTTTCAACAAACTACCGCTAATTGTTTTTTTAATAGTTATCAACAATTTTGTTTAAACTTGCACAAATACTTAAAAATTAAACCATATCCAGCCCCCTCCGCCTAACCACCTGAGGCCCTATACCCCCCCCCCCCCCCCCCGACCCTCGGATCCCCAAATAACCATCCCTTAGCCCTGTATTTCCCTAACACAAGTGTCCACCCCTCCCCCTGGATCACACCTATCTATGATGCTGGAAACCTCTCCTACCCCTTTGTTGTGCCTCTCCCCGACACTGATTACTGCCCCTCCCCCTTGGCCCCACCTCTCCCCAACAGAAATACCCCTTCTATCTAAAATCTCACCCTCCCGCAGATCCCCTTTCTCCTAGACAGCTCGCCCTAATGGTGACTTCCCCTTACCCCACCCTCACCTCTGATCCACATGACCCTAACCCCACCTGATGCCTAGAAACAACCCCACAACAAACCCCCTCTCCATGACAGAGATCCCTAATGGCATATCATCTTCCCATTTTTCTGATGAGTGTGATCCCCCATCATAAGGTAAATTTTTTTTAATATTGTATGATTGTTTTGGAAATATCATTATATAGTAGAGTTTTAACTAGGTCATTATGTTTATAGAAACCATTCAAATTTATATTAGAGTTTGAATTCATGACACCTGAAGCAAAGGGTTTCACTCTCCAAAGAAAATGGTTATTGTAAACTATTCATTTCTTCTTAACTCGTGATATTCTTCGGTTCCTCAAAATTTTTTATTATTAAAAATTTTAAAAATAATGATTTTATAGATAAATTCATTTTAATCAAACTTTTAACAAAATTTTCGATATTTCAAAATTTTTTATCTAATTTATAATTACGATTATGATTTATAATTTTTTTCCCAATTGTGAAAATTATAGGAATATGTTTTTTGGATTTAACATTACACATATGTTTTATGTGATCCGATAATCATATTATCTTGATTATGTAATGTATTGTGATTCATTTATTCCTTTATTTTAATATTATATGTTTTATTATTTTCAATATCAAATTTTTATTCATGATTTTAAATTATATTTTAGGTTTTTTTCCATTGTATAAGTATTAAATTGTTTTTTAAGTGATATACTATTATTTATTTATTATTTATTTAAATGATATATTTTTAAAATATTCAATATTTAGTAGATGATGAAATACATTTTATGTGTGATCCGAAAATTGTGTACTGGTAGGTTCAACCGGATTTTATATTTTATTTTAATTGTATTATGTAATAGAGCTAGTGATCAAGCTAGACTAAGTTGGGTGATGTTTAATTTTTATTATACTTATTTGATTAACCATTTGTGTCTTTATATCTAAATGTATAGGGATAATGGTGACAATAAAATAACTATGAATAAATGTTAGGTTAATTTTTCTCAAAACACACCTTAGTATTCTAAGTGTTCGGAATCAAATTAGATTATGAAATTGAAAACTAATATGTAGATGGTTGAATAGAATTATCATGACCGAATTGGAAATTACAGAAATGGTTGAATTGAAATTAAGAATATGAGAATTTTATATTGAAATATTTTCCTTCTTCATATGTATATTGGATTTGGAAAGGTGGATCGAATGTTATGTAATGTCAAAATAATGACAATCCTATAAATGAAATACCAAGCCGCCCACCAAAGGTTAATTGATTTCAAAATTTGATAAATGGCACATTTAGATTTTCATGATACAATGTAAATGATTTTAATAGGTCAACATAACCTTAATTTTAACTTGAGTAAGTTAATATTGATCAGAAATTTAGAGACCAAGAAATGAGTTTTATGAATCAGTTGAAGACATACAACATGAATTGTATGAAGGGTGTTCCGAGTACTCAATGTTGTGTTTTCTAATTAAGTGGTATCATATCTTGTGTCAATGTAGAATAAATAACAAATAAATGTCCTTGATTTTCCTGTCTCTTCCAGATTCATTTAGTGAATCTAATAACTTTTCCTCATTCTATGAGATGAATGAATTCATCAACAAACTTGGACATGATTATAAAAATATACATGAATTCTCTAATGATTTCATGGTTTACTAGGGAAAGGATTATGATAAAGAATAGTGATTAATAATTCATACAATCATATGAAATTCAATGAACAAAAATTAGATTATAAATAAATAAATCCAAGGAAAAAAAGAAGAAGAAAACACTATCAAAGATATTGGGTTACTTTCCTTTGAAACCACACTTGAAAAGATTATTTATGTCTTTTAAGACTATATATTAAATGAAGTGGAATGCTCAGTATGGTAATGATGGATTGATGAATCATCTAAAAGATTCAATGTCATGGAATATGTTTCATCAATTATATCCTGAATTCTCTTCAGAACGAAGGAATGTACATTTGGGATTGGATTCTGATTGTTTTAGAATTTTTTGTATTTTAAGTACTAATTATAGAATTTTTCCAATTTTTTTGATCCCCTGTAATATACCTTCATTTATGGGTATACATAAGATTTATTTCATTATTTCTATGATTATTCTAGGAAAATAAATTCATATAAATGACATTGATGTAAACCATCAACCTCTAATCAAAGGATTACAAGGATGATTGAATAGAAACATATAATGATTCAATGAGAAAACTATTAAAAAAAGCATGATGCTTTAATGTGGAAAATTATTTACTTTCCTGGATTATAAAATTTATCCAGTTGAAACACTCATACTAGTTTAGCTTTCATAGTTTGTAATTTTGACTTTGAACCTCAATGGTTAACTCATAGAAGAAAATGGTTTTTAATGTGCCATCGTCGATTTTGTGATGCTTATCATATATTCATGTTTAAAGAGACAAAATTTAATGGATATATTGAATTGATAAATCCACTAGAGGTGTTATATGGTTCAAAAATCATGGGAAAATTATTGAATGTCACTGAATAATTTGTAAAATGTAATCAGTTTAAAGAAGGGGGAAGGGGTATGAGGTATAGTATCCAAAAAAGATAGCACAAAACAATTGAAGAAAATTAGTATATTTTTTAATCTTCCTTATTGGGAGATTAATTATACATCATAATATTGACATAATTCATACTAAGAATAACATTTTTTACAATGTAATTTTTACATTGCTTAATGAGTAGGGTAAACATAAGGATCCCCTTCATTATCATAAGGATTTGGAGTCAATGAATATAAAGGATGACTAGTGGGAAAATGAGAATATAATGTATCCTTTGAATATTTTTACAATAAAAAATCTTGGGAAAGACATATTCCTTTTAAATTTTAAGAATTTAAATGTTCTATATGCATATTCAGGTAATATATCAGAGTATTTTGACTTAAAAATCAAAATTTGACTGAAAAGTAACTTTTTAATTTGAAAACACAATTAAAGAAAAGTGAGAAACCACATAAGTTCAACCTGGAGGAAATACCTCATAATAAATCACAAAATCCTTGAAATAGAACATTATCATATTAGAGAGTTCCTCCCTAAATAATTTCTAGGAGAGTGTGCACCTATGTATCTAGATTTTTGTTGATAATGACCTCAAATCAATTAGCCATCTTCTCCCATGTTTGAATGTACTCCTCCTTACTTATCTCCCCTTCATGGAAACCCCTTAGTAGTATATGGTCTTATTTTCCTATCCATGCATCCTTCTCACCATTAGTAACCAATTGAAGCACCCTTCCCATCATTTGTTCAGCCTCTTCTTGTGTATCATTGATAGTGAGAAGCTCCTCCATCATTTCTTCCTCCATGTGCATAATTAGTACCAGGGATTTCCCATTACTGACCTTCTCCACACCAATTTTTTCAGCACTAGTCTCACCAAAATCAGGCTTTACTACTTTGAGGTTTCCATGGATATTAACAATAAAAGCAGACACGCACTCCAACTCTTTGGATTTTTTTTACCTAACCTCGTCTCCATTGGTTTTGAAAGGAACAAGTAATACTTATTCCCTTTTCTTTTCATCCCTATTGTCAAGATGCAACTTCCCAAGTCTCAGTTATATTTCTATCCCTTCTTCTTCCTTACATTATAAATGACTTTACTATGCTTCCCTCATGCATTATCCTCTGAAAAATAGCAAGGGTATTCCTTGTTAGACTCTATCCCACATATTGTCTGATCATCCATGCAATTATATCGGTCTTGAGCCAACCCATCAATCACCACACCATCAAATCGGTTATAGGTTTTGATGGACACCTATGTCTACCATTTTCTTGTGACCCAGTCGCCCACCAACTCAGTTGGTGTACCATGCTTTGATTCATTCTGAGGTAATTCATATCCAATTGGAGTACCTTGTTTTAAGGAGTAAAGAACTTTTTCACTATTATATTCTTATGATGCCTCCAAAGGCATTCCCTCATGTTCAGGAACTGCCTTCTAATGAGGTGGAGTAAATATGTTGGTCAAGAATTCATCACTGTGAGAACCCTCATCCTTCCCTATATCCAGCGGCTCCTGCTCAGTCTGCTTGAAATAAACTAAATCTCTCTTCAGGCAGGGTGTATCACCTCCCACCTGAGACTTTGGAACATCATTACCCCTTTGATAAACTCCCTCGTAATTGGTTTTATGCCTTCAAATGGACCTTAGGTTCCCCAATCACCTACATAGATTGTAATGATCCACCCATGATTCAAAGAGCACTAGTTGTTTGCACCAAATTTCTTCACCAACCATAACCCACATCTACTCCACCAATGTCATGGAAACATAGACATCCACACATATGTGTGCCCTAACTGGATAGCTGACAGAGATTGTTCATTCATCAGAACACAAGAATCTTCCTACCATATTCATTAACATTCGAATATAGAAGGGTTTTTTAATAGTAATAGGAGTACGAGAAAATAGACCCAAATTGCAACTGTAGAGGGATCCCTTTTTATATGAAAATAATAAGTCCATCAAAGTGGTCAAAAACCATCCGACATAGCGAGAATATTGAAAATTGTTTTGACACTTCCATTGGGAGATGTTATTTCCCCTTCATTCTTCAAAGTCAGGATTCATTTGACATTTCATTTGGTTGAAGATACTAAAATTGTTAGACCATTACGTTGTCGATGGATGTATCCAATTGATAGTCACATTGATATTATTATTATTATGATATTGAATTCAATTTTATCAAATCAATATGTAAATTTTTTAATATGTTCCCTATTTTTACATCAAGTTCTTAGGTTATACAAAATCATATGTGATGAATAAATCTCAACCAGAAGGATCTATTACTAATGGTTACATAACTAAAGAAATCATAACTTGGGCCTTCAGGTCATGTATTACGGGTCATGTCGGGCCTTGTGCCTTGGGAATATGGGTCATGTACGGGTTCCCATTCAACCCTTAAAAAGGGGGATTATCTATAATAATATAAAAAATAAGGCCTTCGGGCCATTCAGAGTAAAGAGTTCATGACCTTCTGTTCTAGGTATTGGGATGGGATTTAGACCACCATCAACTATGTTAGACGTGTTGATGACATCTCTACTATTTCTCATTCTGAAAACTAGTCATCTATATTTCAAACTATTGGATGTCCAATTGGAAAGGTATCCAATTTTATAGAAAATAAATTAGATTTTTTATAATAACATAGATATGTGCTACTCAATAGTCTTATTATAGATCCATTTATTGAATAATTTCTATTGCAAACAAAGAGGATACTTAGGGGTTAATCTCAAAATGTGATAGAATTAAAAAAAAAATATTAATAGGAGGTTATCGAATGGTTCACCCATAATGTAAGTATATACTCATATCCATATTATTGACATGTAGTGATATTTCATATGTTAAAAGTAACACCGTATATCTTTTTTCTCTAGATAATAAATGTTCAAAATCATGATAAAATATCAAATTATTTTAATTTTTTGGCATGAGGTCCTATAAGGAATGCTAAGAGATTTGAGGCCATCAAAATTCATGGCATCAGGTTTTTTACAATTTATCATGAGGGATACATAAAAACCCAAAATAGTGGTGTATTTGCACTTATAGAGGAGGGATACTATGGAAATATGAATGATATAATTTTATTAAACTATCATGGTCAGTTTTTAGTTTTCTTATTCAAATTCAAGAGGGTCAACATTGATAGGGGTATAATGAAAGATTCATTTCATATTTTTTCTATCAACTTCTCTCTCTCTTGATCCATATAGGTGAGCATATAGAGAATGAACCATTTATCTTAGATTCATAAGAGAATATTGGTTATTATTTTAATAATGGAATACATGAAGGTCTGAGTTTTATTTTACCCTTAAAATAGAGAGACCAATATGTTATGGGTGATGAATATCAATTGGTAGTTTTTGACAATGAACCTCATCAAATAGAAATTATTGAATAGTTTTTTCCAAAATAAATATCAAAACAATAGAACTCACAAGAGGTTGAAAATGAAGCACTTGTCACAATTGAATTTGATTACAATAAATATTGTTAAGATTAATATAATTGAATGTATAAATTAGTAATAAAAATATATTACAATTTGTCATTGATAAGTGTTTCGTACATATATACATTTTTCTAGTTTAACTTTTTTGTTAAAAAATTTTAGTATTTAATTTTTAAAAAATTTAATATAACTAAAAAATTTGAATTATGTGAATTCCAAGAAAAAAATTCATGTTTCTAGAAGATCATTATCTCAGAGAACCTCGCCACTACCATTAGCATCAGCTAATCTATGTGATTCTTTTATACCTGGTAATACTAGGGATCTAACCATTTCCCTAGATACTATTACTAGCCTAGTGTCTGATTCACCTCCGGTGATGGATCAGTCAGTCATCGCTCCATCTAAGAGATATTTGCGAGTTATCGTTACAATTATGTCTATCATTTACAAAAAAACAATATATTTTATTAATTATTTAATTAATTTTTCAAAAAGATAGAGATAGAAATATAAGATATATAAATATTAATGTGTTATATGTATGGGACCTGAAAGAATTCAATATTATCATTCCATTTAATAGTTTTAGGGTGCCTATGAGTGATGTTGTCGAAGACTATGGGAAAATTCATGGGCATCTTGCTTTTGAGATAGTGATATTTCCCATTAGCTATAAATATTTGAGGCATAAACCAATATCTTTGAAAATGATGTCTTTGATACTCATGTAAAGGCAATATTAAATTAATATTCCTTGATAACTAATTTAAAATACATGAATAAATTTTTTTTAATATGCTTATAAAGTGTTATGTTTTTTATTTCTAGATGTTTTTTTATTTTGATGTCCCCGACTTTGTTTCACACTCAAGAAATCTAAAAAAATTGCATGGAATAGAGAGATTTTAAATGGAGATTGTGACATGAGTTTAATGAAACAAATCTGAGCTCACAAGAGATGTATGAGAAAGTTCCTGAAGACATTTTTCATAACCAATGGATGTTTTTCTTTGATATTAATAGAGATTCATCTCGTGAGGTAATTTTAAATTTTACAGTATATTATATCATGAACATAATAAAATTATAAATTTTTATAATGTTTCTATTTTTTGTAATAATTATCAAACAAATAATGTGAATTGTGAGAAATAATTAATTCTTCACATCACTAGGTCCCATAGTTTTTTATTAAAAGAACAATTTTGGTTTATATTTTATTCATTGTTGTTTACATAATTTTTTTTAAAAAATTTAAGGTTTTTTCAAAATTGTGAATTTTATTTATAAAGGATAATTAATTAGGTCACTCTATAGACTGAACAGAGATGTTGTATAAAGTGAATAGGAAACCCATTGGTAGTTTTGTAAATAACCCTACCAATGATGTTGGAGTATGTATTTTTCATTACGATTTCATGTTATTTAATTACTATAAATACATAATAATGAAAACTAAATTATAATAACAAAAAATCTTAAAGATTAATAAAATGGAGCCACCTACATGGATCAAATGATTCTAATTTGGCATCATTTGGTATATCTAGCTAGTCCCAATTAGTTGTATTTAAGGATTGTATGTTATTATAATATATGTTTCAATATTATGTTTTTATAGTAATTAAATAACAATAAATAGTAATGAAAATTTTATTAATTATATAATATTATGAAGTTTAGATATTTTAAAAAAAATGTGGTTAATATTTTTATATTAACAGGTTAAATTTTAAGAAGTTTGGGATACAAACCCTTTAAAATCATCCTAGATTTTTTAGAATGATGCATTTATAATAATTCTAGGGAAGGTGAATATCAATTATGTATGGGGTCATTTATGGGCCTACTCCATCAGATGTCTCTAGTAGGGCATCGCCATCAGTTACTGTAACACCAAGTGGGGGTTCGAGTTGTGTCGTTGATTCAAAATCACAACGATAAATTGCAAGGTGGAAAGAAAACATGAAAGAAAAATAATATTATAGGTAAATATAGGAGGAGTAGTAGTTATAAATTGAAAATAATTTAGTTATTATACTTCAACAGATGATCAATATAGTCCCCAAATAAATTTCCATCCTTATATCCCATCCTACAAAGGATAATTCTAAATATAATATATTAATCACAAATTTGCAAAACACGCATAAAACTTCCATAAATAAAACTAAAATGAAACTTTTATATTTAAAACACACACATTGATTCATACCAATTACATATTTTTTGTATTGTTATTTGGTTGATTCCTAAACATCACAAATGAATTATATATCATTAACCTTATGTTTGAAAACAATTCGAGCTTTTTTGCTTGACTTTGTCTCTGTAAATAATTTGTAAATTCCCAAATCCTTTAAAAACATGTGTTAGTGGTTAAAACATAGAAAACAATGTTTGATTTTTATAAAATCATATTACAATGACCTTTGATTGATTTTTGAAATGTAGGAACTAACGACATGTCATTACGATTTACAGTTTTCCTAATATGCCCAAAAACCTATTTTTACTATTTTGAAACACTTAAACAATCAGGTAATGGTAAAAACCATAGAAAACAGCTTCATATTGACGTGAAATAATGGTAAAATCACCGTTGAGTTATTTTTATGTGTACACATAGACAACACATCAATCTAATGTGTAGTGTGGTTGAAATGACATGGTAAAAAAATTAAAGGTACCAAAGCCTATAAAAATGTTGGTCAAGGGGTCAAAACTAGAAAAAAAATATTGGATTTCCATGAAATCAAAGGAAAATCAATTTTGATTAATATTTAAATTGAAGGAACTAATTTTTTTTCATTCCGAGTTATAATTTTCCCAAGATTATTGTAAATATGTTTTCAATTTTTTTAAACACATAAACATTTCAATATTAGTCAAAAGATTATAAAAACCCTTATATTGATGTGGAATAAGATTAAAATTACCATTGATTAATTTTTGAAATGTAGGAATTGGCATCCTATCATTCTGAGTTATCGTTTTCTTGGGATGCCCGTAAACGTGATTTAGTGTTTTAAAACACATAAATGTGTGTTTAACGGTCCAAACCATAGAAAACAACCTCATAATGATTCGAAATCATGGGAAACACTCAATTTAGTTATTTCTGACATGTACGCGTAGAAAAAATATCAATACAACATGTGGTGTGCTCAGAATCACTTGGTAAATAGTTTTTGAAGGTACTGAAGCCTTTAAAATGTGTGCCACGAGCTCAAAATTAGTAAAATGATGTATTATTGATGTGAAATCAAATAAAAGTGACCATATAATTTTTTTATCATATAGTAATAGGTGGAACATCATTCTGAGTTACGATTTTTTCAGGATACCCACAGACGCATTTTATTGTTTAAAACACATAAACATGTGTGAAATGGTAAAATCCATATAAAAATACCTTATATTAATTTGAAATCATGAAAAAATATCCATTGAGTTATTTTTTAAGTGAACACACAAACAACACATCAATATAATGTGATGTGTAGTCTGAATGACCGAATAAATAGTTTTTAATGGTACTAATGACTTTAAAAATATGTGTTGGAGGCTTAAAACCAGGAAAAGGATGTTGTATTGACATGAAATCATAGAAAAATTATTATTGATTTATTTTTTAAATGTAGGAACTCAAGTCACTCCATTCTATGTTATGGTCTTCTTAGGATGACCGTAAATTCTTTTTTAGTGTTTTAAAATACATAAGCATATGTTTAACTATCGAAACTACAGAAAAAAACTTCATATTGAATTGAAATAATTGTAAATTCATTGTTGAGTTTTTTTACATGTACGCATTGATAACATATCAATTTGACATGTGGTGTGGTTGAAATGACTTGTTAAACAATTTTTAAAGGTTTCAAAGTCTTTAAAATCATTTGTCAGGCATAAAAACTAGGAAAATGACATAATAATGATGAGAAATAAAATGACAATAACTATTTATTTATTTTTAAAATCCAATAACACACGATATTTCATTCAGATTACGGTTTTCTCAGGATGCCTATAAATGTATTTTTAGTGTTTTAAAACCCAAAAATGCATGTTTGGTTCTCAAAATTAAAAAGACAATCTCATATCGATGTAAAATCATTAGAAAAATCTGTTGAGTTATTTTTAATGTTTATACACAAAAAAACACATCAATATGACATGTAGTGTGGTTGGAATGACTCATTAAATATCTTTTAAAGGTGTTAAGGCATTTAAAATAAGTTTCAGGGGGTTAAAACCAAGAAACAACATCACATAGACATGAAATTATAGGAAAATTACATTCAATTGAATTTTTTAAATATAAGAACCGAAGGCATTCCATTCTGAGTTACAGTTTTCTTCGGATTCATGTAAATATGTTTTTAGTGGTTTAAAACACTAAAACCTACATGTAATGTAAAATGAGGTCTGATTGATATAAAATCATGGTACAACCACCATTGAGTTATTTTTGAAATAGAGGACTTGTTTTCATATCAAAGTATATAATATATGTTTATTGAGTAACTTTCAATCACATCGCATGTCGAGTAAATAATTAATTATAATGTTATATACTTATTCATTTTCAGTTTCAAGTGTTTAATTATATCTTAAGTAGCTAAGTTTTTGTTTTCAATTTTTTTTATGATATACTATTTGTTTTATGTTAAAATTTTATATTTTTTATTAATAAAATAAAAAAATTTATGTGAAACATTATGGATATATTCTATGCCTTTTTTCTTTCGTATTTATTTTCTTATTTGTTCTGGATTTTGTTGTTAGTGAAAGATGTCGGTAGTAGGTAAGATGTTGACCATTCTGATCCAATAAGATCTTCAGAAGGCATTCAGGAGGGTTCTTATATTCCATGTAATGATTAAATTTTATCAACGATTCTACTATAATTCTGAATTATTATTTATAGTTTTAATTTATGTCTTCTTTTTGGCACAATTAATGAGTTGATGGGGTCAGTTTTAGTTGATGAGACTATGTGGAGGCAGATGGATCTATGAACATTTTGGGGTGGACATATATTGGGATTGGGTTTTTTTTTGATATATTTTATATGTATATATTAATGAGTGATGTATGGGTTGATTGAGGTTATAGTGGTTGAGGTTATGCTGACTATAGATGTATATATATATATATATATCATTGTGGATATATGATGTATATATGATGGGTTTATCAGACATTTATGTTTTATTTTATTATATGTAATTGTTTTTATATTTATATTTTTTAATTAAATATTTAAAAATAAATAAATTCTGATGGAAATATTTTGTGGTGGTTTCTAAAAACTACTGATAAATAAATTAATGAAAATCTATATTTTTTGTAGTTAATGGTAACCTCCCCTAAATTTATTATAAGTTGTTAGGTTCATCTTATATATTTTATTTTAGGGTTATTTTATAAAAATACACTTCTAAATAAAACCAGAACTTCTTCTAAATTCTCATAAAATGGAAATTGCATAAACCAATTCTAAATGAAAAACAAATTACTAAAAAATGACTAGAAACTATGGAAGAGACAAAGGTTTAAATAAATACTACTAATGATTAGGTGGAAGTTTAAACCACAACCATTTGTATATAAAACTATCACTAACTTCTGATTTTCTATAGTTTATAATGGTGGATATTCAATAATTATTGATCATTAGCTGAAATAATAATTCATTCAATATTTTCAAGAATTTTACTTATTTTTAGTGTAAAATTTTCAATTTATATTTTCTTCTATTTTATTATATTTTAAAGAAAAATATTTTTATTTAATATATTGGAGTTCAAATTTATATATTTCAGCTGTTGGAAATAGATTTTCTCGTGATCCATGTCTTTTATTTTGAATATATGTTTTGGGACTATTTTTTTGTTCATGGTAAATTTTATCAGAATATGTTTTCTTCAAAAAAAAATTCTATTTCAGGTTTTTAGTGTTTTATTTCAATAGATTAGTTATTTTAGTTTTAAATTCATGTTGATGGAATAAATTTTTATTTTTCTTGTTGAAGTTTTTCAAAGTTTTGGAATTTAACAGTGGTGTTCTTTATAATTCATTTTAATCTATCATTATGAATCCAGTATGACTTTTTTTAATATCTTAATATAGGGGTCATTTTATTTTGGGAAGCAATGGTTCATATTATTTATTTTCATGCAATGAATTCTCCATGTTACTATGCCTAAAAATTGTGATGCATTTAACTCGTATGATATTTTCATCAGGTAGCCTTATATGAATTTTTGAAGCTATCTCATAGGACTTTTTCCTTTGAAATATTTTATTAAAGGTGGAATGTGTGATGTTTTTTAATTCAATCTCTTAGGATAAATATCCAACAATCCCTAACCATAGTATTTTTTATTAATCCCCATATTAATTTTCCCTTTACTATCTTTTTGAACTATTTAATATTACCTGATCCTTCTGGAAAGAAATAGTTGATCGAGGCTGAAGTCTGATCATCCAGTGGAACTGAAACCTCAAACTGAGACCGATCAAATAAGTATGTTACTTCATTGATCTCAAATGAACATGGAAGATTCTCAAAGATAATTTTATTCATCTTTTAAAAGTTAAGGCTCGAACTGAGTTAATGGGGACCAATAATGAGGTTCTTTGTTTGTTCAAATGAATGGGAAATCTTGATGAATCCAAGTATAGGTTTATAGACTAAGTTGAAATCAATGAACAAGATGAATTATATTTGATCCCAAGATCATACCTCATGTTGGAAGATAACCAAGGTCGGTTGAGTGAGGATGAGTTCAAATTAGATGGGTTATACTATACTGATCTTGATAAAAATTAATTGAAACACAATATACTATAATCCTTACTGAATATTATTACTCCAAGGCTAAGGTTGAGATAATCTCAATGCCTCACAATATTTATGCGGACCAAAATAAAATCAAATGAAGATTTTGGGGAGTGGGGTTTTGTGGAAGGATTGTTCTTACCATGCTCTATAAAAGAGTGATTTTTTATGAAGAATTAATTCTAAGAAATAATTTGAATATGGGTTCAACATCGATGTATTCTCAAAAAGATGAACTAAAAAACTATAATGTGAACAAAAATTGAAGGATTAAGTTCAATTCTTGATGAACCTATTCTATTTCATATCAAAGAAGGATGTCATGTGAGCCTGAGAACCTGATGTCAGGGAAGAAGACTTTCTTGATCTTGATGATAAAGTTTTACCCATGCTGATTTACTAAAAATATTGAATATATTTTTTTTTTGGATTTGTTATTACAGGTTCGGTAGTGCCTCATCCATCCCTGAAATTCTGGCCGATAGGATTTATCTTGAGGGTGTTTCCGAATATGAGATGAGATGGTTTTTTTAATTTTAGAATTATTTTATCTTATCACATAGATAACTCTATATTTGTTACTCATTGGGAGATATAAACTTTACATCTATTTAGTTTAGAGAAGTGTTTGATTCTAAACATGGAAGATAGATGTTGATTTGTAAATTTAAGATATAATATTTTATATCTTATTTATATTTTAAATAATGAAACTTTAAATTCTTTAAAAGCTGAAGCATCCAGTGGATAATGGTGAGTTAACTTCCTAAGATATAGTCCACCAAAATCCAGTAGAAATGGGCTACAATGTTTGAGGTAGCCCATGCGGCTTTTCGGTGGTGGTGAACAAAGAATCAAGTGTTTATAAATGATGTGATGGGATAGCATGTCTAGAGTAGTATGTTCAGTTCATCAACATGGAACAGGTGTGATGAAACAATAATGATATTTTTGACCAGGTACATGTATCTAAAATCTACTTAATTCTTGTGATCAAGCAGTGTGTCCCGGTTGACGATCAATGGTACATCATGATCGAGAGATCATTATAGAGAGAGAAAAATATCTCAAGTGTTGAAAAACGATGTGATCCTAACATGTGTTTGGATAAATATCCCCAAGGAAGTAGTTTCTCATTAATAGAATGGTGAAATTTTGTCACAGATGGATCTTTCAATCATTGCTCTTTGACAGAGATGATTTTCTGATAGAAAATGGAGGTGTATCAGGGTGTGGTTTTCACACAATTTTTTCTAGCTATGATCTCATTTTTAATTCAAGATTGAACGTTACTTAAATTTTTTACTCTCTAATTCATAGTTTATATTTCAAAATTTCCCCATGATTTTTTAATCCTCCACATAAGAGGGTTTTCCATGTTTAAAATATTATATTTTAACTTCTTTTATTTGTTCCACTGTAAGATTTCACTTGCACTGTTTCATCATATTTCTAAAAAATTATTTCTCAAGATATTTTCATCCTAAGATCTGGAATCTCTCCAAATTGAGGATTCATTATCAGAGACACATGTTCACTATGTGTTTTATTTAGTGCTTCAGTGAGTCCAAGAATAAGGATTTGATCCCTAGTCCAACCCGAGTGAAGCTTCAGTAAATTGTAATTTTGGGTAAGGTGACTTTGATATAAAATCAAAAGGGGATGTGTAGAATCAAATTAATTCTCAATCTTCTTTAATTGTGTGTGATTAATTAGTTGTACACTCTGGATAAGAACTATGGTTTTAATGAATCTATGGTTACCTTCATGGGGGATTTTCCCATTCCAGCAACATTGAATAGCATGAGCTCAAATTTTCCATTATGAAATAGTTTGAGAGAGTTTTTGACCTCAGTGTTAAGATATTGGAGATAAATATGTGGGGTTGGTTTTACCCATTCTATTTAAGTGTTTAATAGATGAAACTGTCATCAACGTTGACAAATATTTTAAACCAATTTGGATGGAGGTTGAAAGTGCAGTTGGACCGAAAAAAATAAAATTATGAGGGATTCATTGCAACACCCTAACCCTAGAAGCTCAGAGATGGTGCATTAAGTATTGCATTAGAATGATTAAAAGGAATAAAATCCTGAAGTAATGATCAATTTAGTAGTTTTAAAGAAACTATATACATACATGTAACTCATATTACAATGGTAATGGTAACAAAATACAATACATAACAAAAACTAACAAAATGAATCGATGAGAACTCAATAAATGGTTTCCTCTTCATAAGTTGTAGAAGGAAAAAAATTAAAGGGTTGAAATAAAATGCTCAGTAAGGGTTAAAAATAGTGAAATAATAAATTAATAATAATTTATTCATAATCAAATTGGCATACTCAATATGGCATGGTGAATAATGAAAAACCCGCACCATTAATAAACTGAGATTGAAATAGCATCCGTAGATTTTGTCATAGTAAAAACCGCATGGATAGTAATAATTAAAAATTAATAAAGATAATTCTTATTAATTAGACATCAAGTATCAGGAACATGATACCACTATACTATCGAAACATTTTAGTTTTGTGGGTAAATACCCATCTGATTCTGTTTTTGATACAAATTCAAAGGGTTTTCCACCAACTAATTTGTCACATTAGACATGCCAATGCATCGAGGGGGTATAGTGGGATATTCCCATCACTAAAAGTCAAAATCATTCTTTATACATATATTTATTACAAGTATAATATTCATTCTCAATATCCCTATAGATTAGATGATACATATTCATCAATATTTCCATAGTTAAAATAACATCCCAAACAAAAACTATATGTAAAAGGGTATACAACATAAGAAAATGTTCATATACATGAAAATGGAATATGGATATATAATATATTTAAAAGTTCAAATAAAAATTTACATCAAATGGGAAATAGTTACACCACATAAGAATGATTAGGTGCAGAATACCAAGTAAATCACAATGAAATGTAAACCGAAACGAAGTCCCTTGCAATATTGTAATAAATCTTGTTAATAATCATCAATTGAATCACTTAATACCATGAATATAAATAAAATAAAGATATTATATAACATATGGTAGTAAACATACACCACATACAATAAATTAGTGGTTAATAATGGAAATCTCACTAAACTAAAAGTGAGATGAGAAACCCCTTACGAAGATTCTATCATTAGATTGAGGATAAATCAATGACATAATTATCAGTGAAAAGTATAAACCAAAAAAATCAAGTTTATAGATATTATAAATCAATCATAGTTCATTCACACAAATCCATGGAAAAACATAACCAATAAAAAATATGTTTAACTCAATGAACGGTTATTGAGTTAAGATATCCCTTGCCTTTTCCCTAATATGTTCTTAATCGATCTTAATGACCTTAATAATCAAATTTAGATTCATTACTTAATAATTCAAGGACCTCCTCTACATGTTAATGATTTATTATAAACATATTAGTTACATTTAGGGTCTTTTTTATGGGTTTAAGAGGTTCAATTTTATTGTTTTGGAAGCATTTCATTCTTTGGTTATCATGATCGGTTTCCTTGTATCCATTAATGGAAGTTCATTTGAAGTGTTTTTTAAGATCCAAAATTGATGATATATATTATTAGTTAAATTACAAAGATATAAATGATATTATAATGATTTTGGGTTATATACCATGAGGAAGACTCATTAGTTAAAAGTTAATGGTAAATTCTTGGATTAACTTAGTGGGGTTGTGCATAATGAACTTGTTTTGTATTATTATTTTATATTGTGAGTGTTAAATGATTGTAGAATATTTAATAAGGTAAAATAAATATATTTTTTATTTGGTTAGACCATTTCAAAATGTTTCATGACTAGTCTTGAACATAGTAATAGAAATTGAAAACTCGTTGTCCTTGAATGTGATAAATTAACACATCTCGAATGGTATTTTCATTTTTTGTGTAAGAGGAGGGGGGAAAGAGAGATGATGATGAAATATACCATTATCATAAAAAATTACATTTCATTTAAGGTACTAGAATCAAAATAGAATTTTTATGGGGGAGATGAGGAGTGGAAAACAAAATAATGGAACTTGTAAAAGAAGATGAAAGAAAAAAAAAGGAAGAGAGGTTCACCTCTTGAGTACTCCTTAAAATTATCCTTAAGACCTTTTTTCCCTTTTGGTGAGGTAATATGGTCTTGGATGTGAGGGTAGGGCTTGGGAAGTGTATTTTGAAGAACTTAGGCAAGGCTCAAATCTTGAGTGGTGTGGGAGGAAGAGGGGGTGAGGGTGGTTTATATAGTGGAGGGGAGGAGGGTTTTCTTAATATTTTAATCATTAGTTATTATCTGCCCTAAGATAAGAAATAGTGAGGATTCCACGACCTAGAATAGTAATAAGTGAATGTGAGTTCTAGATTTTGGTGCTTACATCACTCATGATGTTAGGAATAGTGGATTTAAAATATAATGTATTTATACGGTAAATTAATGTATTTTATTATTCACTAAAAATTCAAGTATTTCATAAAAATATCAAAAAATCACCCTATCCATTTTTAGATGTGTATAATCCATAAACGAACTACATTTAAAAAAATAAAAATATGAGAAATTTAATTTTTAATTAAAATCATCATTTCATTGAAAAATACCAACACTGAAAACAATCGTCTTTATTTTTAAGGTGCCTAAATTTTATTTAAACATTCATTGGTAAGGTTACCATTCATAAGGGGAATATTTCTATTCATAAGGGTAAATTAATATTCATAAGGTTATGTTACTATTCCTAATGGGAGGTTATTATTCACGAAAAATTAACTCGATTATATCAAACTCCAAATATAACCCTGATCGCAACTGTGTATGTCCGTTTTTTGAAATTCAAATTACATAAGTGGAAATTTTAAGTTTAATGGATAGGTTATCACTATATCCTATAATAACCAAATGTGGTTTCATAGAGACTCAGTTTTTCATGCAATATAGGTTATCTAATGAATTGGTAGTATTTAAGAGAAACAAAAAAGAAAATGTTGGGGGTGTTATATTATTCCCATATTTAGAAATTTCATCCATAAAATTAAAGCCCTTTAAAACTATGTGGGTGGTTTTTCTTCATAACATCCTTAGGCTCCCATGTTTCTTTCTCCATTTTATGTTTTCTCCAATGAACCCTTACTAGAAGAGTCATCTGAATTCTCAATACTTTCTCTCTAGTGTCAATAACCTCGATAGGATCTTCACAATAAGACAAATCAAGTTGTAGCTCTTTTTATTTCTAGGTCAGTACATGTGTTGGGTATGGAAGGTATTTATTTAACAATGACACGTGAAACACATTATGAAATTTGGAGAGACTTAGTGGCATTGCTAAATGGTATGCTACAGCTCAGATCCATTCCAGAATTTCAAACAGATTGATGTACCTGGGGATCAGTTTCCCTTTCTTACCAATCCATAAGACAACCTTCCACAAAGATACTTTTAAAAATACATGATATCCTACAAGAAATTTCAAATCCTTTATTTGGTTGTCAGCATAACTCTTTTTCCTACCTTTAGCTACTTTAATATGGGCCTGAATTTTCTTAACCTCTAAATTTGTCTCTTTGATAATTTATGGGAATATATGTTTCTTCTCTCCCACTTCATCCCAACATGTTGGAGTTTGACACCTCTTACCATATAATGACTCATATGGTGCTATTTAAATGCTTGGATGGAAACTATTATTGTAGAAAAATTCCACCAAAGGAATGTATTGATCACACATACTTTGAATGTCAAGAAATAATGATCTCAACATGTCTTCCTATGTTTGAATAGTCCTTTCAGACAATCTGTCAGCCAGGAGGGATACGTAGTACTCATATGATGCTCAGTATCCAAAGCCTTCTAGAGACTTTTCCAGAATTTTGATGTAAATCAGGGATCTTGACCGGACAAAACAAATAGAGGTGCACCACTAAGTCTTACAACATCATTCACATAAAGTCTTTCTAGGTGTTCAATTGGAAAATACTCTATTATAGTAATGAAAAATGATTATTTAATGAGATGATCAATAATTACCCATATTTCATCATTCCTTCTAGGTGTCCCTAGTTGTCCTATGAAAAAATACATTATAATGTTATCCCACTTCCACATATGAATTGGTAGAGGTTTCATGAACCCTCTTGGATCATTTATCTCAACCTTCACTTGTTGATAAACAAGACACCTTGACACATAGTCAACAATTTCTTACTTCACGATATCCCACCAAAAGTATTCCTTCAGATCTCTATACATATTAGTGATACCATAGTGTATAAAGAAATTTTATCTATGAGCATTGTCTAGTAGTTCCCTTTTTATCTCAGGTACTGATGGAACACATAAATTTCATAACTCCATCCTCATACACGATGTTTTCCAATCTTCCATCCTTAACAACATTAATTTTATTTTGTATATTTTCATCATTAGATAGGGATATTTTTATCTTATATAGTACAGATGGTTTAGTAATACTTTGAAAGTGGAAAGTTATATCCCCTTCCTTAAAAATCCCCATATCCATTTTTAGTTGATCCATGAATATAGGATCTCTCTCATTCCTCATTTGGGTCAGAAGTCCATTATATTTTCTTCTTAATGCATATTCCACCTTATTTTACTTTCCTGGGTGTTACTGTATTTAACAATCATAATATTTGAGTAACTTGAGCCATCTCCTTCCCCTCATGTTGAGTTCATTCTATGTAAAAATTTATTTCAAACTCTTTTGATCCATATGTATATCACATATTTCACCGTAGAGATAATGTCTCCATATTTTCAGAGAAAATATTATAGCTGCTAACTCAATAACATGATTTGAGTAACATTTCCCATGAGTGTTAAATTTTCTTAATGCATATGAAATAACTTTATCTTTTTTACATAAGGACACAACCCAGTCCATTTTTTGATTCATTATTGATTATAAAAAAATACACCATTTCCAGATGGAAGGGTAAAAATTAGATCATTGACCTAACTTATTTTTAATTCTTTAAATAATTTTGTACATTCTTTTGTCCACAAAAACATAACCCATTTACATGTGAGATTGTTTAGTGGGTTATCCAACCGGGTGAGATTCTGAACGAAACATCAATAGTAACCTACTATGCCAATAAAACTAAGTACCATGGTTATGTTCGTTGGTGCGGACCATTCAATGATTTCCTTTGTCTTCATTTGATCAACTAAGATTCCATCCTTAGAGACAATATGGAAAATAAAAGAAACTGATTGAAACCAAAATTCACACTTTCTAAACTTCTCATATAATTTATTTATTCTAATATTTTTGAGAATAATTTGCAAAATATTCTCATGTTCTTCGTAGATTTTGGAGTATAATGGCACATCATCAATAAATAACACAACAAATTCATCAAGATGTTCCTTGAAAACTCTATTCATTAGATCAATGAAAATAGAGGGTTCATTAGTCAGTCCAAAAGGCATTACTCTAAAATCATAATGCCCATACATTGATTGAAATGTTTTCTTTGGAATACCTTCCTTCCCCACACACCATTGATGATATCTAGATCAAAGGTCAATATTTGAAAAATATCAGTCTCCATGAAGTTGATCAAATAAATCATCAATTTTTAATATTGGATACTTGTTCATTGTTATAATAGCATTGATTTCCCTATAATCAATGCATAGCCTCATGGATCCTTCTTTATTCTTCAAAAAGGGGGAAGGGGCTCCCCATGGAGAAACACTACATCGAATAAATCCTTTATCACTCAATTCCTCTAGTTGCTTCTTTAGATCTACTAATTCCATAGTGGTCATTATATAGGGATTCTCTGATATAGTTCTTGAACCGTGAATTAAAGGAATAGAGAACTTAACTTTCCACTCTGGATGATGTCCAGGTATAACCTCTAAAAATGAATAAATGTATTTTTGAAAAATTGTTACGTATTCAATTTGAAGATTTATTTCCTCTCCCATACATATTTTCTTCCCTTAATATCTAATAATTGCATTCAGTAGAGCTTCTGGGGGTGGATCTATAAATAATCAGATGGTTGGGTTTCTTCTCAAAAGATAAGACAGTCAACAACATTCTCAAAAATTGTAACTTCCTTCTTCTTGGGATAGATATTCACGTCATAATTTGATATCCAATTCATACCGAGAATTATATCCAAGTAAATCATTGGTATGATGATAATGTTAGAAACTAAAGCTTGTTTATGTTTCATAGGGGGATTAATCCAAACATCATTGATGCAATGATACATCCCCTAAGAGTTTTGACTGACAACTCCTTTATTAAATCAAATTGGACATGTCTAATTTTCATGGAAAACTAGAAGTATATAAATGAATGTGATGATATATAATCAAATAAATCATTTTCTATGTTTTAGGAAACAATTAAATAACTAGACACCAAATCATTGGCAACTTCAATCTCTGTGGTTGTAATCGCATAAGCTTTCCCTTGCTCTCATGACCTTTTCTAAGGCAAGTTTCCTTGGAACTTAGGACACTCTTTTACATAATGTTACTTCTCTCTATAATTTTATCATTGAACATCATTGACTTATCTCTTCCCCTTATCATTAACTAGATCAATGTCCCTTTTCACCAAACTTATAGAAAACTCCCATGTCGTTCAAGAATTTCCCTGGATGATTCTTTCCACGGTTCTCGCATAATGGAAATTGATTCATTACCTTCTTCTTTATTGGAACTTCATCTTTTCCATGGTTTTAGAATGCCTCTTTTTATCCTGATTTCCCTTGAACAAATTTTATCTAGAAAATTCATTCTCTATTTTGATGGCACTTAATGAAATTTCATCATATGATGAAAATGTCTGAGAAGACAATGCCCTTCGAAGAATTGGATTAAGACCTTAAAATAAATGATGAAGATTTTCTTCCAAATCACATACATAATCTATAGCATACCTGGATAATATTGTGAAGGTATCCTCATACACTACAATAATCTATTATTCCGTTTAATTTAGGCTAAGGAATTTCCTCTTCTTTATTATTTATTGTTCACAAGGAAAATATTTTTCGAAAATAATTTCTTAAAATTTCTCTATTCTATTTCTTCTTCCTCTGTGGTATTATGGATCAAGGACCACAATTGATCAGCGTCACCCTTGAGGAAATATACTACCATTACTACCTTTTCATTTCATTGCATCTTAATGCTAAAAATATATTTTCATGGGACTTGATCCACTGCTCAAGTACCACCAAATTAGTAGTAACACTAAAATATGGGGGCCTCTACCACATGAAATGATCCATTACAAGAGTATCATGGTTATTCGACACATCCAGAGTATGTTTTTCCAATATTATCAAGATCTGATCTACTCCAACACTAATTGTTTTGACTTGCTCATTTAATATATCCCTACATTGTCTGTAGTAATTTATTCCCCTTATTCAATTTGGGTTCATCACTAAACAAGGGAATACACTAAATTAGGTCATAGTTCATAATTTATAACTAGAAAACGATTAAGATAATCTGTAAATGTATGCACAACTAATCTCATAATCATAAACATTGTTTATATTTACTTTTGAATCCTTCATAATGGTTGTAGAAAAAATGTGAAGTATTGTAAGAATATCCTTCAGGAGTGTCAAACTAGGTGTGCATTAAGGAATTTTGTCATGTACCGGGATACTCCGGTTCAAGCCTAAAACTCCTTATTGGAGTGGTTAACCCTAGGTATATCTATTTCAGAACCACATCCACTTGTAATATCTAGACATGGATATATTTTATAGTAAGACCCACATAATCCCAACTTTACTATAATTCCATGATGTTATTCTATGATTATCTTCAAATTATAACTTAGGTTTATGACCTACAAATTATGTTTCTTAAATCTTGTTTCCATGGTTACTACTAAAATTCCTCTAATACCAATTGTAACACCTAGACCCCAAAAGCCCTAAGCCAGTGCATTACATATTATATTAGCATAATTAAAAGGAATGAAATATAGAAGGAAAGATTAGTCTAGTTGTATTGAAGAAACTAGATACATGCATATAACTCATATAACAATGTCAAAAGTAACAAAATAAAATACATAAAAAAACTAATAAAATGCATCCACGAGAACTCAATACATGGTCTCCTCTTCATAACCTGTTAAAGGTAAACAAATGAAAGGGGTGAGCTCAAATGATGAGTCAGGGTTACAAATATAAGAATCATTAATCAACAATAATTGAATCATAATCAAATCGGCATAATAAATATGGAATTGTGAATAAATTAAAAACACACACCATTAATAAACAGAGAATGGAACTGCATCCATTGATTTTTTCATAGTGAAAACCTCATGGATAATAGTAACTGAAAATTAATAAAGAGAATTATTATTAACTGGATGTCATGTATCTGTCACATGAGACCACTATACCATCCAAACAGTTTATGTCTGTGGGTATATACCTGTCAGATTCTATTTTGGAAACAAACTCAAAGGGTTTTTCACCAACTGATTTGTCTAATGAGACCTGTCGATGCATCAAGGGGTTATAGAAGGCATATCCCATCACTAAAAGTACAAATAATTATTTATAAATACATTTAATACAAATACCATATGACTTCCCAATATCCATATAGTAGAGGATACAGATTCATCAATATTTTCATAGTTAAAACTACATCCCAAATAAACATCGTATGTAAAAAAGGTATATGACTTAAGACAACAATCATGTACATGAAACTAGAATATGAATATATAATATAGTTACAAGTTCAAATGAAAAATGATATCAAAGGGTTATTAGGTACACAAAATAAGAATGATTAGGAGAACAATACCAAGTAAATCACAATGACATAGAAACCGAAACAAAGGCCCTAAAAATATTATAATCAATCAATCTAATAATAATATAGTGAATCACTTATTACCATTAATATAAATATGAGTGTGATATTATATATCAACTGTAACTAAAAATTCCCCACCTACAATAAATAAATGGAGAACAATGGAAATATGAAGGAAATAAAAGTGAGATGTGAAACCCCTTATGAATATCGAATAATTAGAGTGAGGATGAATCAATGAAAAAATTATGTGTGAAAAATATAAACCAACACAATAAAAGTGTGTATATAGTATAAAACAATCCTAGTTCATTCACATGTATCCTTGGAAAAAATAACCATTGAAAAATGTGTTTAACTCAATGAATGGAAATTGAGCTAAGATATCACTTACCTTATGCCTGAATGTGTTCTCAATTATTCTTAATGACCAGAATAACCAAATTTAGCTTCATTAATTAATAATTTAAGGACCTCATATACATGTAAATAATTTATTACATCCTTATTAAGTTTATTCATGGCCTTTTGATGGGTTTAAGAGGTTCATTTTTATTGTTTTGGAATAATTTCCTTGGTTTTCATGAGTGGTTTACTTGTATTCATGAATTGATGTTTGTTTGAAGTGTGGTTAAAAATCCAGAATAGTTTATATATATTATTAGTTAAATTAGAGAGATATAAATTATCTTATAATTATTTTTGGTTATATAACACAAGTATTATTCATTAGTTAAAATTTAATGATAAATGCTAGGATTAACTTGGTGGTTTTGTGCCTAAAGAAATTGTTTTTTATTATTATTTTATATTATGAGTGTGTAAAGATTCAAAAACCCTGTATAAGGTAAAATAAATATATTATGATTTTTTCAACCACTTAAATTTTTTTTATGACTAGTATTAAAGATATTAATAGAAATTGAAAACTCATCCTCCTTGACTATGATAAATTAACACATCTCGGACAGTGTTTTCATTTTTAGTGTAAGAGGAGGGGGAATAGAGAGACGATGATGAAATATTCCATTAGAATAATAAAATTCTAGTTTGTGTAAGGTAAGGTAATTATTAGATAATTTTGATTTGGGGAGATGAGGATATATCCTTTAAATAATGGAACTTTTAATAGAAGTTGAAATAAAAAAACGAAGAGAGGTTCACAATTTCAGTATTCCTTGAAAATATCTTTAAGGCATTTGTTTTTTTCTTTTGGGGGAGACCAAGTGGTCTTGGATGTGGGGGGGCTTGGGAATTTTATTTGTTAGAACATATTTAGGGATCAATTATTTAGTGGTGTGGGAGGAAGAGGGGGTGAGTGGTGGTTTATGAAGTGGAGGGGAGGAGGCTTTTCTTAAAATTTTAATCATTAGTTTATTATTTTAACCTAAGATAAGAAATAGTGATGATTTCATGAACTAAATTGTAATAAGTGCATGTGAGTTTTATATTTGGGTTCTCAAATCACTCATGATGTTAGGAATAGTGGATTAAATTATAATGTATTTATATGGTAAAATAATTTATTTTACTATTCACCAAAAATTCAAGTATTTTGAAAAAATCTCAAAAATTCACCCTAAAAATTTTCTGATGTGTAGAAGACAAAAATGAACTCCATTTTTTAAAACAAATTTTCTAAAATAGAAAATTTAATTTTTAAATAAAATCAACATTTAATCGGAAAATACAAACACTTAAAATATTCATCTTCATTTTTAAGGTGCCTAAATTTTATTTACACTTTCATGGGTAAGGTTACCATTCATAAGGGTTCTATTACTATTCATAGGGGAAATTACTATTCTTAAGGGTATGTTACTATTAATTTGGGTAAGATACTATTCAATGAATATTAACTTGATTCTATCATACCCCAAATATCACCAAGATCGCAACCGTGTATGTCCGTTTTTTCATATTCAAAACACAAAAGTGGAAATTTTAAGTTTAATGTCTAGGTTATCACTGTCTACTACAATAAAAAAGTGTTGTTTCACAAAGACTCAGTGCTTCATTCAATATATTCAATATAATGAATGGAAAGTATTTAATAGAAACATACCATGAAATGGTTGGGGTGTTATATTCAATAGAGGTGACTGTTAAAGCGTTAAATTTATTATGCAAGTAGTAGAGTAGTTTTGGTATTTTTAACAGAGTAGTGGAGGTTGTGGCTGAAGTTCAAAAAAATAATTTATGTGGTGACTAAATTATAAAGTTATAAAATAAGTTAAGGAATATTAAAAACATAAATAAGTTTTTTATCCATTTGGGGAAAGAATTTTACAAAACATATTTTTTTGGAGACTTCCAGAGTGGATTAGATGGAAGAAAGGGATGACATAACTGGGTAGAAAAAATCATGATCTGTATTAGAAGATCAATGGAAGATTCCTCACCTTATTTCCATTATTTTAAAATCCAACATGTTGTATTCAAATCTTTATATTTTCTAATTTCATAATTATTTTTGGTAAAATTTTTAAGGGGTAATAATATTGAATTCGGTTCATTTCTTCATCTCAAATTTCATATTCATTTTAAAATTTAATCAATTTCATCATCCCTAATAATTGACTGATTTTATAAGTAATGATCTGATAATTCTATAAATTAGTAGTTAATTCTTCTAATGGTGGTTTTTTGATACATTTTTCTAATTATTTAACTCAATTATATTTCAAAAATTAATACATACATGTCATCCATTCAATCAAAATTCCCCTCATGTTTCTCCCAATTTCATTTTTTAATTTCTTGTTATCTTACATTTTCTTGTTCCTTGTCTCAATAAATTAATCCTTACATCTTTATTTACTATTTATTTAAAAATATATTCATTATTTTTTGAGTATTCATTATTTATTATGAGTTTTTATTTTATTATTTTGAGTTGTTTTCGTAGTATGCCCACCTTTCTAGAGCATTGATATAGTTCTTGTTTCTACCTAGTAGTTTATATGTTTTAAAAAAAATTATATTCAACAACATGTCATAAAATTTCTAGATTAATTCTTATTTAAGGCATCATGTTTCCAATAAAAAAAGAAAAAAATCATAAAAATGAACTATAAAAAATTAAAAAATATATATTATTTAAAAACTAGTAATCAGTTGTATTTCACTAAATGTTTTGGAATATCACTTAGTCCATGCACACTAGGTCAACTTCCAAAAAGTTAGATCCTTTAAATATTTAAATAAAAAAATTATTAAATCTCTAAGAGAATAAAAAAATTAAATGGAAAACATAAGAAATAGAGCCCTGAAAATTAATGAATAAAATTTTCAACCCAAAACAATTCAAAAAAATTCATCAACATCCTAGGATTATGGAATATAAATATCCTCAAGTTTGAAGTATTCCATATTCCATTTTTTATCCAAAAGATCCCAAAATTTTGAGATCAATATTTTTATATTTCACTATTACCTATAATCAATGGAATGCCTAATTAGGAATCACTGGCATTTATTACAGATTTTTACAACACTTTTAAATTACTTCCACTGCAAGGGCTCACTAAAGATGAACTTAGGTTGATATTTTCCTCTTTAACTTAAGAAGAATACACAAAAACTGGATTTTTAGTCTACATGAAAATATTTTTGAAACTTCTGAATAGTTTTAAAGTTATTTTTTCAAAAAAAAATTACACATGTTGATTAAAATGATAAAAATGATATTAGATTATAAACATTTTTCAAGATGATAAAGAAGCCTTTAATAAGGCTTAGTATAAGTTTAAGGAACTTCTTAGGTAGTTCCCTAACCATTAGTTATACTCCCAATACCTCATGTATACATTCTGTGAAGTATTTTCCTCCATGTGATAGGCCTTGTTTGATTAGATATCTGTTGGAAATTTTAATGAAACTAATTGATGAGAAGTTGTTATATATTTTCAATAACCATGCCTTAAACTCTCAACAAGAAAACTCTCGAAGAAGATGGGTTAATAGGGTAGAAAATACAACTATATTAAGGTATGAAATTCAATCTCAACATAGTCTAATTAATGATCAACTCTAGTCCTTAATGAACTAAAATTCAAAAGAATAGTTCTCATATAGTTGGATATCAAAACCAAAAAATAAACACTTAGAGTGAAATTTCAACATTGTGGTAAGTTTGGACACTCAATAACATGTTGTAATAACTTTGAAATGTCTGTCAAACCATAAGTTAATATTAAATTTTTAGGATACAATCCTGGGTTTAAATCTAGAGAATATACATTCTTGAATTACAAAAATCCCAAATATAGGAACTATCCAAATCATTCCTAGAGAGACAATGAAATTTTGAAACAATTCAATACCATGAGTTTTTTAAAATAAATTAGAACACAATTTCAAAATAAAACTAAGGCTCAAAATTATTATTCATAAGATTAATTAAAGGGTACATTTCAATATTTTATGTAAAAATTAAATTAACAAAATACTTGATAAGATGTTTACAAGGATGTAGTTAATTCTAGAATGAATAATATATCGTAAAAAAATGGATTTATTAGATAAATAGTTAAAATAAAGAGATAATGGAATGATTCTAAGCACCGTGAAAATTAATACTAGGTAAAATTTCATGGTCTTGGTTACAATAAGTGATTTAAAAACTCAAGACCGTGCCATATTTGACTCAATGAATAAACAAACTAAAATTCTGGAATAAACCATATACAAAAGTCTTGTTAAAAATAAATTTATAGATGTGATCATCCCTCCAAGAAATTAAATAAATCTATCTATTCAACCTAAAAAACTAGAATAAAATTACTTTTAAATAAAAAAAAGGGAAAATGAGACATAAATAAGTACTTGGGGAATTTCCTATTGTTCTAAATAATTATTCCACACCCATCTCATTACCTAAAAAATTAAAAAAAAAACCAAAACTACTCTAATTCCTTGTTATTTTTGAAAATATTTATATAAACATCCCATTCATTCGAACATTAATTAAAATTTCAGCATATTTAAAATATTTTTAAAAACTGTTTCAAATATGAAAACACTAGCTGATTTTTTAACTTACATCCTCACTAATGAGTGTATGGTTGTCCTTAAAAACAAAATTCCACCAAAACTAAAATATTTAAGGGGTTTTTCATTAACTTCACCTTAGTGAATGGTGCTAAATTAAATTGTCTCTATGTTCATGTTTCTATAATTAATATTCTTACTTTCTTGATGTTTCAATAGTTGGGACTAGGATACATACAACACAAAATTGTGGTTTTAGAAATGGTTTGCTCATATTTCACATATCCCTTATGAAGATTTGATGACTTTCTTATAGGATTTGTTAAACTGTAATTACCTAATGATTTTCTAGCCTTTGATATAGAGTGTGACCCAGAAGTACCTATCATCCTTGGTAGTATATTCTTATCCATATGAGGGGGGAAGTCATAAAAATGGGAGAAACAAAGATGATTTTTTATTTTTAATGATAAATAGGAAGTGTTTCATTTGTTTAAGAATGTTAAATAACCAACATTTTTTAAAAAAAATATTCAAGAGTGGAAATTATTGAATTTGAGGATTAAATTTATCATTTGGAAGAATCTTATAAATAACCTTTCACTAAAGAAACTCATGTGGAGGATGAGAATAATTTTTCCCAACTTTTAAAAATGCTTAAAAATAGAATCAAGAAAATATTACAAGGTTGGAACTTAATTTTGTTCTATATCTGGAAAGATAAATAGAAGATGAAATTTTTTTTCTTGAGATTAATAACTTTTTAGGGGAACATGAGGATGACTTTCCAACTTTTAAAATGGTTGAGGAACATTTTGAAACATGTGTGGTAATGATCTTGAAACACTTTAATAAATATTCTATGAAAAACATTTTGAAATAAAATCTTGAAATAGAATGTGGTGAGTTTTACACTTTGGGTAGCAGTAAGTATAAACTCAGTTATGGATTAGAAATTAAAAATCTATCAAAAACTTCACACCCAATATAAGAAACAGTTAAAAGATATTTGACTTCATCATCCCAAGAGTCTACCTTCTAGTGAAGTGGAACCACAAATCGAGCCTAAACCCTTAACTTATCACCTAAAATATTCATTTTTAGGTGACAACATATCCCTATCTATCATCATCTCTACTCAACTTGAGAAAAATCCGGAAGAAAAGTTACTAAAAGTTAAAAAAGATCTATGAACTATCATTGCTTGGATGATTGTTGACAGAAAAGTGATAAATCCTTCATTCTGTAAAAATAAAATCCCAATGTTATCTAGTTATAAACAGAGGTTTAAGGTCCAAATAACACTAAATCTATACATAAAATCTGTTGTTAGAGATGATATGATTAATCTTCTTGATATAGAGATTATTTATCTAATTTTTTATAGCTCTTATGTCAGTCCAGTCTAATTGGTACCAAATAAGGAGGGTTTCATTGTTTTTATGAATGAGAAAAATAAAAAAAAAATCATATTAGAAAAGAAACTAAGTGGGAACTATAATGGTTTCATATTTTAATAGAATAATGTTATGTTCGACAGTGTATACGATATGTGATGTTGAGCCTAAACAAATCATAAAATATTATTATTTAAATAAGATCATTCTTACATCATCATTAAATTGGTGGGTATGAATAGGTTTAACTTGTTAATAAAATATATATAAATTTACTACTCAATATAAATTTATTGATAAATATTTATTAGATAATTACTTAATTTTTGTAAAGACGTTTGATTTTTCAAAAATATATTTCACTAAAAATGATTTTTAGTTCTCTTTATGAGAGGAAAATAAAATTAATTTCTACCACTTTTGGAAATGGTATTTTAAAAAATGATATCATTTTTTAAATAAGAATATCAAAATCTTCTTATGGTGAAATTTTGATATTTTTATAAAAAGTTTTATTTTTCAATGAACAGTTAAAAATATTTATTTTTATTCAAAACTTCATTATATTTTAAAGTGTTTACAAAATTAGATTCTATTCTGAATAAGTTTTAGAATAAAATTGGTTCATTTTGATTAAATATAATCCAATTATAGTATTTTGAAATAATTTTATACTTCAATTTGGTATAAAAACAATTTTATACTTAAAAGGGGATTTTTTTGAAAACCTGCTTCTCATCGTGTTTTTTGGGTTTAATTTTAAATTTAATTATGACACTTCCCAAAATTTATCATGAACCATCCCAAATAGGACCATTCTATGACACCCCAATCACACCTCTAATAGGCCAGGGGGTGGAAACTAGCATCGAGTAGGCATATCACTAATATGTAAGTCCTTTTCCTAAAGTAAAGATACACGCGCGCACATCTCCAAGACCATACAATGTTGAAAAGTAAAACAACTGATAAACCATGAATTCATACATCTAAAATCCACAACCAGAGTACTACAACAAGTAATGTAATGTAAACTAGGCCAAATATAAGCCCACCACAAAGATTCTTAAAATAATTTAAACCTAAAAGTATGAATGGGGACTGATGTAAATGTAACCACCAAAACATAGCTTGTTCTATCTAGAAAACTAAGCTATACCTAGTTCTGATCCCTCTAGCACTCCATAAAACTATTGATCATCTTCATAAGATATGACATGTGTGGGAAAATCCCATACAGGGGTTAGTATAACAATACCCATTAGGTCACATCTAAATCACTAAACATATAATAATAAGAATAATAGTGATCTCTACACATGTATATGTCGACATCAAATATAACTATAAAATATAGATATACTCAACAAAGAAACACATTCTGAAGTTAAATTCACAATCATAAATTCCATCCTATAGATTATTCTCGAATGTTTCATGTAGCACTCACCTAGGATAACACACTCCATAATTAAGATATCACTAATGGAATCTATTTGAAATGTACTTCTCATTAGGTCCCACCATAAGAATTATATGTTGGAATAATAACTATAATTATATATAGATGAGGATCACACCATATGCCATGGGGTATACCAAAAACTCCATCTGGAATAACCAACTGAGTAGAGGATTGATGTCTGTGTAGTGTTTATCATGATGATACCAATAACTCCACCTAGGGCATGATGATGATAGAGGATCTCACTCAAGACCTCATAGAAGGATTCCAAAAACTCTATCCAATAAGTCCCACTAAAGGTATAACTTTCCTAATTGTAGTATATGATTCAATAATGAACCTAGGGGAAAGGATCAAGGGAATGTACCCTAAAGAAACTAGTCCAAGTTGAAGAGGACAAGGAATACAATCCAACCTTGAATGAGTACACGGTGTGTAGTGGTAGTATATGGCGTGTACCTTCAGCACTTGGTCCTACCCAAATATCATACCATGTGGTCATGTCCATGTATGTTTGGTAGTATGTGTCATTTTTGAGGTCGTGTACTCTAGACCATTTCCAAGTACATGGACATGACCAAGAGTACACAGTAATGGAAATTCTGTGTACTTTGACATGGACCTGGCCAAACTAGGTGTATGTGGGAAGAGCTATGCACTTGGAAATGGTCAGGAGTATATAGTCTCAAACATGCCACATACTATGAAACATACATTGACACAAACAGTTTTGAAACTCTTGATTTCATGGTATCCTGGTCAAACCATCAGTCAAACAAAGCACCAGTGATGAATATGTAAGAGTAATGGGAGAAATATAGAAAACATGGAAAGATTAATGAACCCAAATTATGTTCAGTTGGCCTTAATTCATTTTCATTCGAATGAATAATGAATGACTAGAAACAAATAAATTATTCTCCCAATAAATCCCCCCAAACAAACCCATCCCACAATGTGACCGATCCTCAAATTAATCCATTGGCCAGTCAATTTGTGTTCATCGTAAGAATAAATGATATGGAATAAATCCAAAAAAATAAATATCCTACATCAATTTGGATCAATCACTAGTGAAGAATCATCACATGACTTTGTTGTTGGTGAAATCCACACATCCTATTGGCACATAGATCCTCAATATCGAACTGTCTTTCACATTCCAATGCAACTCCTCCAATTATCTGTAATGGAACCTATCTATTTTTATGGTCATATAGATAAACCTTCAAATTTTCCATAAGAGTTATTATATATATAAACATTAAGTCTGTTTATTAATTATGTAATTTAATTTATTTAAACACCCACCCACGACCGCGCCTCAACCCGAACACTCGACACATTCCAAGGTTATATCAAGCAATGGGAAAAACCCACACTCTAAACTCAATGGAGTACTTATAATTCCCATCCAAGAATCTGTTCAAAAGTTATACTACTTTTTTAAGATAATAATCATGAAACTATTTAATATATTTAACATATTTCAAAAATTAACTCCAGGAACATCGGTCCTCATAATCACACGCTGCCTCAGTACCTAGTCTGGAAAATATTTCCAAATATATTATAATAATTCACATGAAAAAAAGGATGTTACACTCTCCACACCTTGTTTCTTTACATTCTAGGAATCCAAAACAAAATACTACACAAAGTGATGTGAGTGATGATCACGCATCTCTGTCTCCCACTCCCAAGTGCTCTCCTAAATATTCATGTGTTTCCACTAGAAACGCACTAAAGGAATCACTCCCCCATAAAGGATCCACTCTTTCCAATCCTTGATATCTACTGGGTACTTCACAAAGGTAGATCTATCATTTATGTCCAGCTCACCCCAGCCGATAATGCATGATGGGTCGAGCACATACCTCATCAGTTGTGAAATATATAGGACACCATGAACCCAGTATAACTATGGTGGTAGATATAAGCATTAAATTACCTCACCAACTCTACTTAGAATCTATAAAGGGATAATAAATCACAGATATGCATTTCCACCTCAACCAAATCTTCACAATCCATGTTGAGTTGAAACTTGTAGGTACACATGGTCTCCCTCTTCATACTCTAGTGACCTCTCATGTCAGTCCTCATAGGACTTTTCATGGCTATGTTTAGTCCTAATCCACTCTTAGATGATCTAAACTTTCTCTATAGTACCTCAAACCAACTCTGATAACATAAGTGTTGACTCTCCTGGTTCAGTCCAACAAAGGGGTGACCTATAGGATCTCTCATAAAAGGCATTAAATGGTGTCATACTAACAGTAAAATGGTAGTTATTATTGTATGAAAACTCCACCAATGGTAGGTCATCCTCCCAAATATAGGAAAGGTATAACATTAAATATTGAATCATTTTATTAAGAACATAATTGGTCTTCTCAGTTTGGCTATTAGTATGGTGGTGAAAATCATTGCTCAAACACAGTTGAGTCCCAAAATCCTCATAAAATCTCTTCCATAAATGAGATCTAAAGGAAAAATTATAGTAAAAACTGATTACAAAGGGAAATACCTGGATTCATACTATCTTTTTCACATATAGGATTCCAAATTACTCTATAGAACTATTCTCTTAGATAGCTAGAAAGTGGGCCAACTTTTTGAGTTGTTCTATGCTCACCAAGATAGAATCATGTCCCCTATACATACATGGTAACCCAATTAAATATGACATGGATATCCCATCCTACATTCACTCTGGAAATTCAAGGTTTTCAGATAAACCCACTAGAACCTGGTTCTCAGCCTTCACTTACTGATAAGGCATTGAGAGATAAACTTTTCATCTCCCTTCTTCATACTTTCCCATCAAAACTAACATCGGATGACTTGGTACATATTTTCCACACTTGTATGTTCCAAGATAGGATACATTAGAAAATATCTCATAAATTCTTTCTGCAATGTCACAAGTGCCATAGATCATTCTCTGAAAAGAACAACATGATCCCCACCTTCATAAAATACATCCTAAGTATGTCGAGTGAATATTTGAATATGTAGGGTCTCACAATCAGTATCCCCAAATTCTACCTCACTGACTCGATGTAAAAGAGTATGGGTAACAACCATCGACTAGAGGTAATACCCTCTATATCCATCAAAAAATTATAAATACAATGAGGCCAAATTCTTTAATGCCTCACCAAACAACTATAAAGAAGATATATTATTGAGATAATCTACTAACACGTTCCCATTCTGAGAAGTGTAGACAATCTCAAAGTCAAAATCATGGAGGAACTCTAGACATAACCTCTATATAAAGTTAAGATCCTTCTAAGATAATATATAATTGAGACTCTTTCCATTAGAACAGATGATAAAATATTGGCCCATTAGGCAGTGTCTCCACATCTTCAGTGTGAAGACTACCATTGATAACTCGAGATAATGGGTTACATAATTATGCTCAAGTAGTATCAACTAACACAAACCATAGAAAACCACCACATACCTCTACATATAAAAATAACCAGTCCTAGTCTCTATTGTATCCTAGAACACTATATTCTTGGAACCCTCCTATGGAAATATCAATATGGGATTTCTCATCAATCTATGTCTCACCTCCTAGGAATCCTATTATAACCTCTCTATCCATATGAAAGGATTCCCCTTTAGGGAAAATATTTCATGGGAGATTATATACTAGAGAATTCAGGTATAAATCTATGATAGTATCCTTCAATCCCAATGAATTTGTACACCTCTTTCATCCACATGGGAGGCTCATAAGCTAACACTATCTGGACCTTCATCGGGTCCACTTCTACATTGTCTGCTGAGATAACATGTCCCAAAAATTTAAAATCCTAAATCTAGAACTGACACTTAGATATATTCCCATAAATATAGTGATCTAGGATTATTTCTAGAACCATCCTCAAGTATCTCGTGTCCACCACTTTGGATACTGAGTACACTAGGATATCTTTGATAAAGACTACCAAGAACTGGTCTAAGAAAGGCTGAAAGATCTGGTTTATGAGAACCATGATCATTATTGGGGTGATCATAACTCCAAATGGAATCATCAAGTACTCTAAGTGACCATAGGGACATATAAATTCCATCTTCAGTATATCCTCATCTCTTACTAACAACTGGGGATAGTCTGACATGAGGTCAATCTTTGAGAACCATCGTGACTCTCTCAATTGAACAATGAGGTCATTGATCCCCAGTAGTGGATACTTTTTCTTTATTCTCACCTGGTTCAAGAAATGGTGGTTCACACATAACCTCAAGATCTCATCCACCTTCTTGTAAAACAACATTGGGGTTGCCTAGGGTGAAACACTAGGTCTAACAAATCCCTTCCTTTATAAGTCCTCTAGGTACACCCTCATCTAGAAAATCTCTATTGGATCCATCTGAAATGATGGTGTAGATATCAGGGTTCTCCTAGGGTGTATATCAAGGAAGAAGTTTATCTCATGGAAGTGAGGTAATCCCAGGACATCCTCTGGAAGGACGTACTCATACTCAAACAAAACCGCAGGGAATATAAAATCCATAGAATGCACTACACCATGGGTCACGCTAGAAAACTTATGAGTAATCAGTTTCGCCCTCCTATGTATGAGTAAATCCTTCACTAAATGGGATTCATTTTTACCAAAAAATGAAAACCTAATCTCATCGCTATAGACACACCGCATCCTCCACCTGAAATAGTTTATCTGGTCATGAACTATAGATAACCAATCCATACCTAAGATGTCATCATAAGGCCTCACCACTGCTACAGAGAGATCCAAATAGAATGTCTCACCTCCAAGATTCATCTTTCACTTTTATAAAAAGTGCGTGATCATTGAGTAGTCTCCATTACAAGTCTCTAGTATAAGGGTGGAGCGAAGGGCCCAATTGGAATCTCTATGTCTTGAACCAGATATATGGAAATAAAATAATGATGCACACTTGTGTCTATCCATAATAAATATAAGGTATAAATGACACATGTCATTCCTTGTATTATCCCTAGAGCCTCTAGGTTATAAGACTCAAATTCAAGCATTTTCCCTCACCCCTATACCCTAGCTCTCTAAGCTTGACATGGACCACCAGGGGGTGATCATGGTAACAAGTCAAAAAATCTATCACCTATACATTATCTCTCAATTACTCTTCCAAATATTCCACCAAATGGACTTTTCTACACCTATTTCTACCTCTTATTAAGTAGTTCATCCACTGCCTCTCTATCAGCCATATAGAGGGTCCGACAATCCCTTTAGATATGCCCCCATTCGTCACATGAGAAGCATCTCCTTTCCATAAGCAAGCTAGAACTATCCTATAATCCCTACACCGTAGACCCTCTTTCGTAGGATTTACTGATGAAACACCTCACACATATAGGTCCCTAAGACTAATTTCGGATCTCTATTACCGAATTATTTTCTCCTATTTCCCACTATCGGAAACCACTATATTTATTTACTCATCTAGAAAACTCTGAACCACCAAAGCTCACACTATCTCACCAGAATATGTAGGAATGAATAGAGGTATAATTATGAATTGGATGTATATAAGCATTCTTCAATTAAAGGTTAGATCCTAAAAGAGATAATCCCAAACCATATCCATCAAGTTCCTAGAGAGGATGGTGAGCCATGATAAATACTCAGCGGTTATCGTATTATCATGCTAAAGTTGTAGAAGATCTTGGATGTGTAAATCCCTCAACATAGCTTGAAATAACTCCTCTCTGAAAAGGTGATCAAAATCAAACCATGGAAATTTTTCCTTTTCAAAAGTTTGGGTCACTAAGCCCCACCATCATCCTACAAATCCATGGAGAAGGCTCACAACCATAACCACAATCTGATCTTTTGATGTCCTAACAAGAAAAAAACTTGTGTCACCACCTAGATCCAGTCCCCAACTATTGGTAGTTCAGGATCACCTTATAACCTAAGGGTTCCCTATTACTAAAACATGTGAAGCACACTCAGCCAGCACACCTCATCTACTAGTATTTTTGATACCATATGCTACTCAATAGGTGGTGTTATAATTGGTGAACCACCTAGAGGTAACACCTCTAGAACAGGTCTCTGTATTGATGACTCGTCATTTAGAGGATAATCCTCATGATCATGATCATGAAACCTAGATACCATACATCAAGGAGGAATCCCGAAATAAACAAGATGTATAATGGTCAATGATTATATATAGAGAACTAAATCACAAAGGACATGGAAACCAAAACCCATTCCTATATGTTGAATGTACTAATGTTTTCCCTGTAACCAGTTTTCACATGTACTAATTTGGAAGGCAGGTGATCAATGTCTGGCTGTATGAATACATTGGCCATCAAACTAACACTGGCATCACTATCCTGAAATCCAAACTCAAAATAATTAACACTATTTCCCCAAACTAATCTCACATACTTTAGTCCTAAGGTAGAACCTACATCTCTAATACCACTCTATCATGACCCTTCAAAAAGGGTCTCATTCTATAACTCCCAAAGCCCACCTCCAATAGGCCAAGAGATAGTGACTAGCATCGAATAGGCATATCATTAACAAGGGAGTCCTTAGCCTAAATTACTTTTACACATGTTCAAATATTCGGGCCCATATAATGATTAAAATAAAACCACAAATAAAGAATTCTTGTATACATCTAAATACCATAAACAATGTACAGAAAACATTACTCAAAAGTAAATAGGTCAAAATACAACCCCGCCGCAAAGAGTCTAAAAACATGTTCAACCTGAATGTATAAACGGATAATGTTGTAAAGGTAACCACTTAACACACCTCATCGATTCTGGATCACTAATAACTACTTATTTTTTTTCCTCTAAGACTTTGTAAAAGGGTCAATCACCTACATAGGAAATTAAATTTATGGGAAAATAACATGAAGGGATGAGTATAACAATACCCTATAGGACATCCCAAAATCATTAAGTATATAACAACAGGAATAAAAAACTTCTCTACATAGGTATATGTCTACATCACATATATCAATAATATCTATATATACTCAAAAAATACACATAGTCTCAAGTTAAATTCACAACCATAATGTTATCCTAGGGATTCTACTTGAATGTTTCACTTATAACACACCCAAGAGAACACACTCCATGATTCAAATATCACTAATGGTGTCCGTCTGAGATGTACTGATCATTGTGTCCCATCATAAGAAGAATATGCTGGAAGTCTAATGATAATGATAAAAAAATGAGGATCACACTCTAGTCCATGGGGTATACTAATAACTCAATTTTTAATAACCTACTAAGTATAGGATCAACACCCGCACAGTGTTAGTCATGATGATACTAAGAACTCCACCTAGAGTAAGATGATGATAAAGTATATCACTATGGGCATCATGAATGGATTCCAACAACTCTATCATAGAATTATCACTAAATGGGACACTATCCTAAGTGGTTTAAATTGTTATATACTAACCCTTAGAGAGAAGGACAAGGGAACATACCATAACTATACTTGTCCAGGATGAACAGAACAATGACTCTGAGCCAACTTCGATGGAGTAAACAGTGCATCCCTTTGACACCAGGTCATTCACATGTTTCACAGCCCATTCCCATGTCCATGCATGTGTACTCTGGACAGTGTCCAAGTACATGGATCTTATCATGTACACCTCGCTAGGCCATGTCTGTGTCGGAGTACGCGACTTGTCTATGACCGTGTACTCGTAGTTGTATTCGTGTACCTTCTGAGGTACACACATAGCTTCTAAGTTGAGTCACATACTATAAGGACCCGGCCTTAAACATTACATAATACTGAATTAAATTAATAATTCACATTGAGGATCTTTTCAGGTTTAGAGTTTTAGTGAATTAGGACATAACTATTACTTCTCAAAATATTACAAAGTAGGCACTTCTACCCAGAATCCACTTTTTTCATAAAATAAAAACTCTTGAAAAAAAATTCATGTCTAATTCCATGTTAAAGAGAGCATGGCTTTTCCTTGATCCCATCCTTGACCCTATTCATCTTTAAGTCCTGTGAAAAACATTTCAAAACTTGGGATGAGCATATAAGGCTCAGTAAGGGTTATAAAATAGTGAATGAAAACATTTGTTCAAAAATACATACAAAACATGAACTCTTTTACTTACCTCATGAAACCATAAGATTTATGAAAGACACATAGAAATCATAAATAATAAAGGTAACTTCCGGCATCCATACCATACTTACATTGTAGTTATCACAGCTACATAGGGAGTTACTTTGGAATACTCATCGCAGTATATTCCCTAAATCTCTTAGGAAAAACATTCATGTTTACCTCTGTCACGTTAACCAATGCATTGGAGAGCTATCTCGGGCTCACCCGCCCTAGGTTTATCACGGAACCACCCATATACGTAAATAATTCCCAAGAACCATAACATGATCTTAACACATAACATAAGCATAAAGGAAAGATAACATTTACTCATTGCAATAACAAAATATCATTTAAAAATATTGAAATAATAAATCCATTATCAAAATCATTTTCAATACCAAAATACGTAAAAATAGTATTTGGTATTTATTTTTCCTTTTAAAAACATTCCGACTTGTTAAGGAAGCCAAAGATCAAATAATACTCACGGCGGCAGAAAGGTTGTTGTCCCCGCTTACGTTAAAAAAACATTCCTTTTTGTCGTTTAGTAAAATGCTTCGTAAAAAAAGATTCCCTTTTAATAAAATTAAAAGTCAAAGGGGTTTATACACCGTATAAAATAAAGTCGTGTATAAGAAATGCCTCAATGAAAGGAGATTGAGACGAAGTCCCTTACCTCGTGTCCGACTTGACCCGTTCGTTATTTAATCTCCTGAATAATAAAATAAAGTTAATTTATACTTGATTAAGAACATTTTTAAAGTTTATTATTCCTTTTATATCACTTATTACCATGTTATAATCATTATGTAATCATTTAAGTTAATAACGTTCATTTTTTCGATATTTAGTACTTGAGTCAAAAATGGACTTCGTATAATTACATGTTGTTCAACTGGTAAAAGGTTAATTATATCCAGAATGATATTAATTATTTGGGTATCATATATATCATATATATCCATCATGTACATGTATTTATAATATTACATAACATTTGGAGGTACGAAATGAAATGCACCGTTCATGGAGATGGAAAGTCGTACGTACGCATGAACGCTACTTTGATTTCTATTTCTTATTTTAATGGAATTAAAACATAATTATACATACTTATATTATAATTACAGTATAATATCATATAAAATATCATTAAATCTATCCTTTATATATCCCACATAGGGAATTAACGAGTCACATCACTTTGAGGGGGCGGTAGTCTGCACTTCCTCAAATGAGATTATCGTATTTACCCACCATGTAAGCCATAAAGGTTTGACATAATTGGGAAGTACAGATGCATAAAGAAATCATAAAGATAATATATATCATATATAAATATAGTTCCATCATAATTTCCACCATGAGAGGCGGTAATATGTAATTGAACAATCATCGTTTCGTGAGGCGTTAGTTTGCCATCCATAGAAACATTATGTTCTTCATCCATTAGATGGAGGAGTGTGTAAGTGTAACTCAAATACTTATCATAAAAACAATATAGTATATTGAGGATACTGTTGTTTTTACAAAAGAAAGGAAATAAAAAGATTTAGGGGTTGGAGAAGCGAAATGAAAGATAACAATTTAAGAGAAATTGTTACCTTTAATTTGGGTAACTCACTTTGGTTTGAACCAAAGGACTTATTGAAGTGCCTTATTCCTAAGGTAAGTCTTCTAGGAGGAGTAGAGGGATGTATAGAGCTTAATTGGTCAGATTTTGGACGAGACAAATGGCTTGAGAGGTGTGAGTAATTGCATAGAAGTGGTCTCTTTTTATAAGGGAGAGGAGGGGTTCTTTAGGAAAGAGTAAAAATATTATTTTATAATATAATTATATTCGCTTTATAATGGTCCAAAAATCATTATGGTCTAAGATAAGATGACTATTAATCTAAATAAAACCATCCAATCATAATTGGACATGTTTTGGATAATATTTTAATCATTATATTCTTATTTAATTAAATCATTTATTAATGAGGTAAATACTGCATCATGATTGTGTCATTAATAGTTTAATTTATTTGATGTCTAAAAATTATAAAAAAATATCATGATGTGAGAAATCATTTTATCTTTCCAATGAATATTTATAGTCAAAAATATAACTTGTATAACCCCATGTAAAAATTAATTTACTAAAAGATATTTGTTTATTTCATTTTGGCCTTTACTTTAAGTTAATTAAAATAAAGTGTCATAATAACTTTTAAGTGGCTCTATGGGGTCCCCAAATAGACCCAATGATGCCCATGGTCGGATATGACTCAACCAATAGGATTAAGACACCTTTCAGGGTAAATAAATATTATTTTTTTTACCCTTATTTACCTGATTTACCCTTTAACCATGGTAAATAAAATATTTACTGAGGTAAATATTTAAAATGCCTAAAAATAAAAGTTACCTATTTACACAATTTGAACCTCCTGATTCCAAATATGGAATCCATTTCTCCAAATTCTAAACACATAAGTGGAAGAAATTAATTTAAAATTAATTCCCGTTGTCATAACAAAAGGCGTGTTTTTAAGAGATATTAACTATCAAAAGATTAACAGTTATTATATACAATTTAAATGTGAAATTGATTCTAATGACAAACATTAGATTAAATGGTAAAAATATAATCTATTTACATTTTAAAACCAATTAAAAGGATAATCTAACCATATAAATAAATTATATTAAAACATAGTTTTGAATTAAAATACAATATTTTCACTATTCCTTAAAAAATGAACTTTATCAGAAAAATACCAAAAAATTACCCAAAGTTAATTATGATGTACTAATTATAAATAAGGATTTTTTTTGGTCATATAGAATTTATTAAAGTGACCAAAACTAGATTTAAAAATGGTTCTCCATTAAAAGGCGGTAAATCGGCCTTTAAATGTAAATTCTGCTTAAAATTAGATTCATTCATATATTAAGCCTATAACTTTTATTGGATAAATATAAATACATGTATAATAATATTATAGTTAGTTTTTTTCATTCCCACTAATACAACGGCTAGGAGTTAACTACCATTTAAAATAATAATATTATATAATTACTGTGCAACGTATGATTCCAAAGAAACTCGTTGTTGCATATCGGGTACGCTATCGAACATAGAAACTCCTTTAAGATAAAATTAATATTTAATTCAAAAATATTAACAAATATGAAAATATCTTATTCATCATTTACCTGGGATGTTACATCCTTCCCCCATTTTGTAAATTGTGTCCTCGCCCTTTTTATCCACTTATCAAAATAAGTGGGGGTATTTATCTCTCATAGCATTTTCAGATTCCCACATTGCCTCTTCAACCATATGGTTTTTTCACAAAACCTTTACCTGGTGAATTACTTTATTCTGCAACATCTGCTCTCTATGGTCCAAAATCTGGACTGGTTGTTCTTCATAAGAGAGATTCCCTTCCAACTGAACAACCTCTGGGCTCAAAACATCAGATGGATCTGGCATATACTTTCTCAACATTGAAACATGAAAAACATTGTGTACGAGGGATAAACATGGAGGTAAAGCTACTCTGTACACAAATTATCCAACTTTATCCAGAATTTCATAAGGTCCAATGAACCTCGGACTCAACTTTCCCTTCCTACCAAAACACATCACACTTTTCAAGGAGAAACTTTGAGAAAGACATGATCACCTACCTCAAAAGAAAGATCCTTCCTCCAGTTATCCGCATAACTTTTCTGTCTGCTCTGAGCTGTTATCATGTGCTTCTGAATCAACTGAACTTTCACTGCCATCTCTTCTACCAATTCTGGTCCCATTAGCTTTCATTCACCTATGTCATCCCAATAAGCTGGAGTTTTACAACGCTTTCCTTATAATGCCTCAAATAGATTCATTTGTATACTGGAATGAAAACAGTTATTATAAGAAAATTCAACCAAAGAAAGATGTTGGTCCCAACATCCCTGGTAGTCCATCGAGCAAGCACGTAACATATCTTCCATGGTTTGAATTGTTCGTTCTGACTGCCCATCTGATTGAGGATGAAAAGCTGTACTAAAATTTAATTCAGTACCCAATGACTTCTGAAGGCCTTTCCAAAAGTTAAAGTGAACCTGGGATCATGATCAGATACAATGGAGATGGGAACTCCATGAAACCTGACTATATCTTTAACATACAACCGAGCAAGTTGATCTAGAGACAAAGTATCTCTAATAGGAAGAAAATGAGTAGATTTAGTCGATCGGTTAACTATAACCTAGATTGCATTATTACCTAGAGATGTATTTGGTAATCCCACAACAAAGTCCATGGATATATTTTCCCATTTCCACTCTGGCACCGGTAGAGGCTGAAGCATTCCTTTCAGTAACTTTCGCTATCCTTTAACCTGCTGGCAAGTCAAACACGTCACAGTAAAATCATAAATATCTCTTTTCATACCATCCCACCAGTAATACTCCTGAAGATCTCTGTACATCTTAGTACTACCAGGATGAACTGAAAATGGAGAACTCTGAGCTTCACATAACAACTCATTCTTCAACTGTGAATCACAAGGCACACATAATATCTTTCCAAACCTCAAAACACAATCATTATCAATGTTAAATTCAGGCAACTTAACCTTCTGAACCAACTATACCTTTTTCTACAACTCACTGTCTTCCTTCTGCGCTTTATATATTCTATCTGATAGAGATGATCTCACTGACACTTGAAACAAAACAGAAGAATTTCCTACACCAAAAAATTCTATGACAAATTTCTTCAAATCAAAAACCAAAGGATCATGTTCCAAATGTAGAATGGATAATGATACATTACATTTTTGACTCAAAGCATCAACCACTTTATTTTCTTTTCCTGGATGGTAATGGATCGTGCAATCATAATCCTTGATTAATTATAGCCATCTCCTCTGACTCATGTTCAATTATTTTTGAGTGAATATATACTTTAATCTTTTGTGATCAGTATATATTTCACACTTCACTCCATAAAAATGATGCCTCCAAATTTTTAATGCATAAACAACAGCATCAAATTCCAAATCATGTGTAGGGTAATTTAACTCATTTGGTTTCAACTGACGTGAATCATAAGCAGTTACCTGATCATTTTTCATTAGTACACAACCCAATCCTTTTAAATAAGTATCACTGTAGATAACAAACTCACCATTTCTGGAAGGCAGTTCCAAAACTGGAGCATTCACCAATCTTATTTTCAATTCCTGAAAATAATCATCACATTATTTTGTCCAGATGAACGTAACACATTTTCGAGTCAACTTAGTCATTGGACTAGATAACCGTGAAAAGTTTTCAACAAACCTCCGGTAATAACCTTCCAAACCAAGAAAACTACGAATCTCGGTTATATGTGTGGGTCTTGGCCATTCTTCAACAACTTTTGTATTTGCAGGATCAACAGTTATGCCATTTTTTGAAACAATGTGACCAAGGAAAGAAATTTGTTGTATTCAAAACTCACACTTTCTGAATTTTCCATAAAGTTTATTTTGTTTTAAGGTTTTCAAGACAACCCTTAAATGACTTTCATGTTCCTCTTTACTTTTTGAATAAACCAAAATATCATCAATGAACACAACCACAAACTTATCCAAGAACTCACGGAAAATTCTATTCATAAGATCCATGAATACAGCAGGTGCATTGGTTAAACCAAAAGGCATAACTAAAAATTCATAATGGCCATATCTAGTACGAAAAGCAGTCTTTGGAACGTCGCTTTCTTTTACTTTCAACTGATGGTACCCCGACCTCAAGTCAATCTTCGGAAAATACTGAGCTCCCTGGATCTGATCAAACAAATCATCGATATGAGGCAAAGGATACTTATTCTTAATAGTGATGTTATTAAATGCTCTATAATCAATGAAAAGTCTCATTGAACCATCTTTCTTTTAAACAAACCAGACAGGAGCACCCCAGGGTGATGTGCTGGGTCAAATGAAACCTTTATCTAATAACTCCTGCAATTGCTTCTTTAACTCTAAAAGTTCAATTTAAGCCATTCGATAAGGGGGTTTTGAAATTGGCTTAGCATTAGGAACTAAGTAAACAGTAAATTCAACTTCCTGATCAGGTATAATACCAGGCATCTCATCAGGAAAAACATCAAGGTACTCATTTACTACTAGCACATCATTAATCTGAATAGTTCCTTTGTTTTCAACAATATGTGTAAGGTAACATTCGTTTCCATCTTTTACCAGTTTTTCGACTACCTGATATGCTATCAAAAGCAAGGGTTCATTCTTGTACACAAACTGAAAATCATTCTAAAAAGAAACCTCTTTAGCTCTGCATTCAATCTTAGCATGATAAATAGAAATCCAATCCATGCCCAATATAACATCAAACTCTACTAGAGGCAAAACAATAAGGTTTGCAGGTAGATTCTTTCCGCACACAAGGAAAATAATGTTCTTATGTTTTCTTTTTGTCTCAACATTTCCTCCAGGTGTTTTTACCGTAAGTTCAGTATTCATAAAATGAGATGGAATTCCCAATTTACTAGAAAACTTTTCAGAAATGAAAGAGTGTATAGACCCTAAATCAAACAACACATTGGCATAATCTGAACAAACAACAATATTCCTGATACAACTTCATTTGATGGCCCAACATCTGCTGAAGTAGTTGCAAAGGATTTTGCCACCCCTTTCTACTTGTAGTCTGGCTGCTTTCCCTCGGTTGAGTTCTTTGTTGAACACTCATTTGCATAATGACCCATTTCATTGCATTTAAAACATTTTACTGACTGTAAATCAGATTTTGTCTTACCATTATCCTGATCTTTTTCAGTGCAATTATGAGCCTTATTTCCCATTTTACCACATCGGTAGCACTTAACAGAATTCAAAATACATTCCCTATCATGCTTTTTACCACAAGTTTCACAAACTGTAAACTTAAGCTTCTTACCATCAGACTTTTTTGAAGAGTTCTTTCCTTTCACATATCACCTCAACCTCGTATTTTTTTGTTTGTCAAAGAATACTTGATCATCAGCAAACTCCATTTCCACCTTCTCCGCACAACAAACAAGTTTTTCATAACTTTTGAACTCACGAGATGTTAAATCCCTTCGATACTTTGGCTTTAATTCTAAGTAAAAAATAGTTGATTTTACTATCAAGATCTCGTATGAAGTTTGGATCATACCTTTCTAGTTGAGTGAATTTTTCTTCATAAGCAGCCACTGAGTCATCCTCCTTCCTCAATTCCAGGAATTGTTTTTCCATCCTAAGACAAACCACCTGAGGAAAATATTTCTCCAGAAATATACCTTTGAATTCATCCCAATCAAGAGCATCAATCTCCCCACTATCCCTGATATTTTTCACCATCGACCACCACTGATCAGCTTCACATTCAAAATGGTAAACTGCGAGGCTAACCTTTTGATGTTCTGAACAACCCATGACATCAAAAATATTTTCCAGTGCTTTAATCCACCCTTCAGCTAGCACCGGATCAGATGATCCTCTAAATGATGGGGGATGTTGCCTCATGAAATGCTCCACTACTGACATGTTCCTCTGTGGTTGATCTGGCTGATCTCATACATGGATAACACCACCATTTATATCCTGAGTCAACTGTGCCATCACTGCAACAAATTATTCAGTTCCGATTCCGACCATCTCAGGTTGCTGATTTGGAAGGTTGTCTTCCTCCTGATGTCGTCCCATCATAGCTGCCATGTTTCCTCTGTGGAAAACCATTGTAAACAAAGAAATATCTTAGGCGAATCAACATGGTAATCTGGAAATGCTATATGATGTCAATATTAACATAAATAACTTTATGGATATTAATTTAAGAATATCCTAACTCCTAAAGTTATCTAAACCTCCCATTGATACCAACTATAAGGACCTGGCCTTAAACATTACATAATATTGAATTAAATTAATAGTTCACATTGAGGATCTTTTCAGGTTTAGAGTTTTAGGAAATTAGGACATAAATATTACATCTGAAAATATTACAAAGTAGGCACTTCTAGCCATAATCCAATTTTTTTTCATAAAATAAAAACTTCTGAAAAAAAATTCATTTCTAATTCTATGTTAAAGAGATCATGGATTTTCCTTGATCCCATCCTTGACCCTATTCATCTTTAAGTCCTGTGAAAAACATTTCAAAACTTGGGATGAGCATAAAAGGATCAGTAAGGGTTATAAAACAGTGAATGAAAACATTTTTTCATAAATACATACAAAACAAGAACTCTTTTACTTACCACATGAAATCATAAGATTTATGAAAGACACATAGAAATCATAAATCATAAAGGTAACTTGCGGCATCCATACCATACTTACATTGTAGCTATCACAGCTACATAGGGAGTTACTTTAGAATACCCATCATATTATATTCCCTAAACCTCTTAGGAGAAACATTCACATTTACCTCTGTCACGTTACCCAATGCATTGGAGATCTATCTCGGGCTCACCCTCCCTAGGTTTATCACGGAACCACCCGTATACGTAAATAATTCCCAAGAACCATAACATGATCTTAACACATAACAGAAGCATAAAGGAAAGATAACATTTCCTCATTGCAATAATAAAATATCATTTCAAGATATTGAAATAATAAATCCATTATAAAAATCATTTTCAATACCAAAATACCTAAAAAGAGTATTTGGTATTTATTTTTCCTTTTAAAAACATTTTGGCTTGTTAAGGAAGCAAAAGATCAAAAAAATAATCACGGCGGTGGAAAGGTCGCTGTCACCGCTTACGTTAAAGAAAACATTCCTTTTTGTCATTTAGTAAAATGCTTCATATAAAAAGATTCCCTTTGAATAAAATGAAAATTCAAATGGGTTTGCACATCGTATAAAATAAAGTCGTGTATAAGAAATGCCTCAATGAAAGGAGATTGAGACGAAGTCCCTTACCTCTTATATGACTTGACCCGTTCATTCTTTAATCTCTTGAATAATAAAATAAAGTTAATTTATACTTTCTTAAGAACCTTTATCAAGTTTATTATTCCTTTTATATCACTTATTACCATGTTATAATCATTATGTAATCATTTAAGTTAATAAGGTTCATTTTGTCGATATTTGGTACTTAAGTCAAAAATGGACTTCTTATAATTACATGTTGTTCACGTGGTAAAAGGTTAATTATATCCATAATGATATTCATGATTTTGGTATCATATATATCATATATATCCAGCATGTACATGTACTTACAATATTACATAACATTTGGAGGTATGAAACGAAATGCACCGTTCATTGAGACGGTAAGTCGTACGTACAAATGAACGCTACTTTCATTTCTATTTATTATTTTAATGGAATTAAAACATAATGATACATAGTTATATTATAATTCTAGTATAATATCATATATAATATCATTAACTCTACCCTTTATACATCCCACATAGGGCATTAATGAGTCACATCACTTTGAGGGGGTGGTAGTCCGCATTTCCTCAAATGAGATTATCGTATTTACCCACCATGGAAACCATAAAGGTTTGATATAATTGGTAATTACAGAAGCATAAATAAATCATAACCATAATATATATCATTTATAAATATATTTCCATCATAATGGCCACCATGAGAGTCGGTAAGATGTAATTGAACAATCATCGTTTCGTGAGGCGTTAGTTTGCCATCCACAAAAACATTATGTTCTTCATCCATTAGATGGAGATGTGTGTAAGTGTAGTTCTAATATTTATCCTAAAAACATACTAGTATATTTATTATATTAGTGTTGTTACAAAATTAATGAAATAAAAAGAGTTTACGGGTTGGAGAAGTGAAATAAAAGAAAACAATTTAAGAGAAACTGTTACCTTTAATTTGGGTAACTCACTTTGGTTTGAACCAAAGGACTTATTGAAGTGCCATCATCCTAAGGTAAGGCTTCTATGAGGAGGATAGGGATGTAGTAAGCTTAATTGGGAAGAGTTTGGATGAGAAAAATGGCTTGAGAGGTGTAAGTAATTGCATAGAAGTGGTCTCTTTTTATAAGGGAGAGGAGGGGCTCTTTAGGAAAGAGTGAAAATATTATTTTATAATATAATGATATTCGGTTTCTAATGGTCCAAAAATAATTATGGCAGAAGATAAGATAACTTATAATCGAAATAAAATCATCCAATCAGAATTGGACATGTTTTGGATAATATTTTAATCATTATAATCTTATTTAATTAAATCATTTATTAATGAGGTAAACACTGCATCATGATTGTGTCATAAATAATTTAATTTATTTGATGTCTAAAAATTATAAAAAAAATACCATGATGTAAGAAATATTTTTAGCTATAAAATTAATATTTATAGTCGAAAATATAACTTGTATAACCCAATTTAAAAAATTAATTTACTAAAAGATATTTGTTTATTTAATTTTCACCTTTACTTTAAGTTAATTAAAATAAAGAGTCATAATCACTTTTAAGTGGCTCCATGGGGTCCCCAAATCGACCCAAGGATGCCCATGGTCGGATATGACTCAACCAACAGCATTAGGACACCTGTTAGGGTAAATAAATATTATTTTTTTACCCTTATTTACCTGATTTACCCTTTAACCATGTTAAATAAAATATTTAATGAGGTAAATATTTAAAATGCCTAAAAATAAAAGTTAACTATTTACACAATTTGAATCTCATAATTCAAAATATGGAATCCATTTCTCCAAATTCAAAACACATAAGTGAGAGAAATTAATTTAAAATTAATTCCCGCTGTCAAAACAAAAGGCATGTTTTTAAGAAATATTAATTATCAAAATATTGACAGTTGATTATATACAATTTAAATGTGGAATTGCTTCTAATGACCAACATTAGATTAAATGATAAAAATATAATCTATTTACACATTAATACCAATTAAAACGATAATATAACCATATAAATAAATTAGATTAAAGAATAGTTTTGAATTAAAATACAATATTTTCACTATTCCTTAAAAAATGAACTTTATCAGAAAAATACTAAAAAATTACCCAAAGTAAATTATGATGTCCTCATTCTAAATAAGGATTTTATTTGGTCATATAGAATGTATTAAAGTGACCAAAACTATATTTAAAATGGGTTCTCCATTAAAAGGCGGCAAATCGGCCATTTAATGTAAATTATGCTTAAAAGTAGATTCATTCATATATTAAGCCTCTAAATTTTATTGGATAAATATAAATACATGTATAATCATATTATAGTTAGTTTTGTTCATTACCTCAAATACAATGGCTAGGAGTTAACTACCATTTAAAATAATAATATTATATTATTAGTGTGCAACGTAAGATTCCAAAGAAACCCGTTGTTACATATCGGGTACGCTATCGAACATAGCAACCCCTTTAAGATGAAATTAATATTTAATTAAAAAATATTAATAAATATGAAATTATCTTATTATTCATTTACCTGGGATGTTACACATACCATGTGAAGGGGTCACATGTCGTGTGATATTTAACTTCACTATGGAAACCATAGTGTTGCACCAAGGGTCCCACATGGTGTGTGTTCCCAAAATACACTCTATGTATATTAGGATTTCTTATAGCCATATATCTAGATCTTGTATCTTTGGATGATCTAATGGATATTAGTCCAGCCATTCTCCTATTCAAAAATAAAGGTATACCATCAATTGATCCATGTCCTCGTCAAACACCCAAATTCATCCATTAAAACCATTCCAAAATAGCCTCATGTATCATCTATCGTTGCTTTCCAAAGAACAAAAAATTGGGTATCCATAAATAGATTTCATTCATTGAAAATTCAATAATCATAAAATCATCATGATTCATTTATCTCATATCTATGATATTGAACCATTGTTTCAACAAACGGGTGTGTAACGGTTGATTTCCCATTATTCTGGTCAAACCACCTGACAAATGAAGTACCATTGATGAATGCGTTAGAATGGTGGGAGGAATCTTGAAAACATGAAAAGAGTAACAAACCTTATCCGTGTTCAATTGGACTTGATTTTATTCTTTTACAATGAATGATGAATAACCAAAAATAAATAAACAATTCTCCCAATAAATCATTGCAAACAAATCCATCTCGCAAAACAACCAATCTGTGAATAAATCTTTTGGTCGATTGATTCACATTCATCATAGGAATAAATGATGTGAACAAAATCCAAAAAGAACATCTAAAAAAGATATGGATCAATTGTTGGAATGGAATGATTTCACTTCAATATCATTGGCAATATTCACATGTCTTATAAGAACACTGATCCTCAATTTTGATCTGGTCATTTCATGGAAACGGAGCTTCTCCAACGCTCTCAAATGGAACCTCTCAATTTACAAGGTTATGCAGCTAACTTTGAAAATTTTACATTACTATGGTTATATAGAGAAACATTTGGTATGGTGATTAATTAAATTTATTTATTTATTTATTTATTTATTTATTTTATTTAAACGTCCTCCTATGATCACGCCTCAACATGAACACCCAACACATTCCAATGATATATCTCACCTAGGGTAAAACCCATGATTCAAACTCAACAGCAGCCTCAGATTTCATATCTAAGTCTCCATTTAGAAGTTATTAACTTCTTTCAAGAAAAATGTGTATTCATGCATTTAATATACTTAATATATTTCAAAAATTAACACATGGTGCATCGGGTCTTGGAATCACATATCATCTAAGCATCTGGTCATAAAAATATTTATAGATATATTCCAAGACATTAAATATGAAAAATATGAACATTACATAATTGAATCTTAAAAAATGAATTACATATTTTGAATCAAAAGTTCCAAATTTTATAAATAGACCCATTTTATTTTTTCTCATTATCAATAGTAACCATAGTAAATAATTATCACCGTAGTAAGGGGAAATCAAGTAATTATGGTTAAAAATAATATGATAAAGACTAAAAATTAACCCTAAAACATTTCATTATCCTGTCAGATGAGTTGAATCTGACCCTTTCCAACCAAGAATCAAATATTTGGCTAATGTTTTCCATATTTCTTTGATTAAAACATTTATAATATTTAATAAAAAGAAAAAGGAAAAATATCACTTTCTTTGTTTTAGTAACTATAATATTTTGTGATGGGGATAAAAAGAAAGTATGGTCGATTATAAATATTCATTAGAAATAGAAATGATTTTTATTATCATTGTAATTTATTTATAATTTTTAGTAATTAAATAATTACAATAAATTCTTATGAAACTATGACACAGTATTTATTTAATTACTTGAAAAATAAAATAAATGATTATAAAAATATTTAAAGTAATATAATATGAATGAATTATTATGTTCCATGAATATTTTATAAAAATATAAAATATTTTGTATGTTTTAAAAGATTATTTATTAATTCCATTATTACCATGTTATTTTCTAAGTCAAATTAAATTAATAGTTCAAAATTCACACTAACAAAAATTTATAATAAATAATATTTTAATAAAAATTCTAAATAACATAAAAATAAAATATAGAGAAAATTAATTAGGATATGGTTTAAAATATCAAATATGATCCACTTATTTTCCACTTTTCCTTTAATAGTAACTATCTTGGTCCCTATTGAGTAAAAAAATTTCTAATAGTGATAATGGTAAAAAATGGTTAACATAGATTAGAACCGAAAGATAAGGGTGAAAACATAACCTAAAATTTTAAAAAAATATTGGATAAGATTTTTTAGAACCATACTCATCTTTTATTTTAAATATATAATTTTGGATCCATTTTCACTTGGGAAATAATTTTTATTAATTTAATACTTTATGAAATTCCAAAAGATCCCCTCTCCTCAATTATAAAAGGGAACATCCTCTCCCATTTTATTCACACTTAAAAAGTCATTTATTTTATAAAAACCACTACTAAAAATATAGGTTTTTGCACCTGGAAGAATGGGTGACTGCTCATAGAGGTTGTTATTGGTAGGCATTAGCGACCCCCATCGGCGGTCACTGGACTTAATTAAAAAAATGTGGCAAATTCCCTCCCCCCAATCACTTTCAAAACCGAACCCTCCCTAGACCCTTCCCCTATCGTTGTACCTCACAGTCGCCACCCCTCCCTCTTGCCTCACCCGTCGCCGCTGCCACCCCTCGCTCTCACCTTCCGAGTCACCGCTTCCTCACTTGGAGTCATTGTCTCCACCACTCCGCTTCTCGGTCGGCCTCTGCCTCACCCCCCACAAACCCTCCATGTTGAGAACCACCTCTACCATCATCAATCAGAGCTATTTCCACCCCTCCCCGTCATAAACCATCCCTCCCCGCAACAAATTAGAACCATCGTCATCACAAACCCTCCTTGTCGTGAACAAGTCCTCGCCATCGTGAACCAATCCTCACTATATCTCTCGTCTTGAACCAGTCCACCCTATCGCGAATCAGATCTGTCGGTGCTGCACTTGTAGCCACTTCCACCCATCTCAAACAGAATCTTCCCCATCAAAAATGATATCTTTCAGCATTCTTATTTTCCCAAATAGTTTTTGATCGTTAACATTAAAATTGAAGTGAGTTTATTGTTATTTACCCACTATTCTTATGTTCATTTGTTTCCATATTTCTTTAATGTGATGCATATGACAAACCAATTCCATTGTGTATACAATTCAATGGATTTAGTTTTGAATAGATTTTTAGATACTAGAAATATTGAAACATCATGCAGTGCAAGTTTTTTAATTTAAATTGGAAGTCAAAGTGGATTTATCACATACTATATACTGACCAACACATAATGGCTTTGTTGTGTAAAATTTGATGCCTTGTGATTGATAGGAAATTAATTATCAAATTATATATTTATCTTCCAAAGGTAGTGGTTTGAATATTTTTTTTTTGGGGTTGAATACCTTGTGTGGATGAGTCTGAAAAGCTATTTGAGATTTTATTTTTTAAGTAAATGGATTTTTTTTGTGAAATAATGCTTAAATACTTCAACATTATGATCACTATTCAATGTAACTCTACCTTATTTTTTGGTAGAGTTTGCACACCCGATAACGCATGATGATATTAGAGTTATTATTGGAAGAATTTATGTAATGATACTATAGAGTTAACATGTTATTTATTATTTTACATGATATATGATGATAATGTCTTTTATGGTGCAGGGTGTCTTTGACATCACTTCTAAAAACTGATTATGTTAAAAGGTTTGAAATGATATGTGGTGTTTTTCTGAATTGATAAAACAACATTTGGTTTTTGATATAATTGAAGGGGAAAATTTATTGCTCTTCATCAAAGGATTACTCAGGTTAGATTTTTTATGTCAAACATGTTGTTTTAGTTCTTTTCTGGAAGTTTTATTTTTTCATTTTGTGGCTGTAATATTGATTCAACTTCACATAGGGTGTTAACTTTAAGCATTTGAGGACTTTTGAAAAATATAAGTTGACTTACTAACCAAGTATCACATTTGACTAATTTGATGCCCATTAATCTCTATTTGTTGTTTGTTTTTTATGATTTATGGAATTGTTTTGTAAAATCTTCCAATAATGAATATTGGTTTGTGGCACCTTTAATATTGATGTTCTCTTTTGCATTGCTAATTTTATCTCAAAGTGTGTGCATTCACTGAGTATAGTTTTTCTTGTTCTTTTTATGTGCAGACGTCTCTAATTATGATTTGATTTTTATCTTCATTGATAAATAAAAAATGGGTAACTATGAGAACTATGATATCCTAGAATATGAAAGAACTTTTTTATAGTTATTCACTAAATATAAATCTGTGTGAGAATTATTTGTAGACTCCATCTCATGATTTTATATATATATATCTATTTTTATTTTTTTCCTGTGTGATTCTGTGTCACTACATATAATTTTAATCAAAATATTGACATGATGATGGCTTCTGTCCTTGATACTGACCATCTATCTATTGGACACTAGCGATGAAACTTATTTGATTAAAAACTCATTTTCTTATTGGGTGTTTGAATTTTCTTCATGCATTTCTTGATAGATATCAAAGATATAAGTCCAAGGATTTTGTTATGTCTTCTTATTAAGATCGGTTAGTTTACATACCTAATCATAATGGTATTTTTTCATCTACTTCACTTCGAAATATCAAGAGGACTTCGAATCCATATATTATAGAAATCATTTAATGTAAAAGGTATTGTTCTATCTTTTAGGTGCATATACTGTGGAAATAATTTAAGGTATTATATGAATCATATATTTACTAAAAATTATTTAGCAGTAGGATTGTGCAGGTACTACAGGGATATCATGGATATTTCTAGCGGGATATAATCATTTAAAATTATCCATAAATCTTTTTTCTTATGGTCATCGAATAAATATGTATTTCTTATATGTATATTCTTCTATAAATACATGCTTTGTCTTTTCATTCATGTGAATGTTCAAGATTTTTTTCTTGATGATTTAATGTTATGAACAGTTTAGAGACCATAAAAGATGGAAAGATTGATATATCGAAGTTCTTGTGACATGAAGGCATGGGATGAGGTAATTTGTTTGGTTATATTTCTGAATAGAGGTTGTTAGTGGTTTTTTTGTTGGTAGATGAATGATTTAAGAAAAAATAGGAGTATAGTAAAAAAGAAATATGGTGACTATCATTGGAAATATATAGATGCAAATGTTTTTTATTGTACATTATATTGTGGTTTGTTGATTTATTGATTTGGTCCAAATATCTTTATTTACAGCTTATCTAGTCTTTAATCTCATGGATTGTCTCCCGATCCATTGATGTGATGTATATTTCTCATTTTATATTGATTAAATATTTTTTATATCTTCCTTGAACTCATTTATTCTCTCACATCTAGTCTATCATTTTATAGACATTTTAATAATCTCTTTTGAATTTTTGTATTTATAACAAATTCTCATAATTGCTTATATAGTAATACTTCTATAAACTATAAACTATTTACTTTTGAAATTTTCAATACTTTTCAAGTGAAGGGGAAGTAATTCATATTTTCATTCTTGTTCGGTTATGCCAATGAATATTTTTTTTAAAGTTGCAGTCTAACGACTACCATAGGTGGTCACTGATATGTTTTTTCCTTGGGAGTATGAGAAACCACCATAGGTGGTCACTATAACCTACAACATTGACATCTATTTCAGGTCAAATGTAGATATCTATATAGACCACTTTTGGCAGTCTCTATTTCCCATTAGCAACAGGGAAAATGCGACCCCCAAAAGTGGTTGGGTGGCGGTCGCTAAAGACCTTTAGCGACCGCTTTTGGCAGCCGCTAAAGGTCATATTTGTAGTAGTGAAACCTATCTAAATAACTTCCTAACAAACCTAAATCATTATAGAGGTATTTTTTTATTCACGATACAAAAATTATAAATCTTAAGGTGAAAATAAAGGGAGATTTTCTAAAGAAGAGGTATAGTCTTTAACAGAATGTTTTAGTTTTATTTATTCTTCGACCACCTTAAAATATTATTAAACCATATTTATATAATAACATATGTATATTCCATATAATAATATGTTATTATTTTAATGCTATAACCTAAATCTATATCCTATTCTATCAAATAGGAAACAAAACCATTGTTCGTGTGTATGGAGAACTACCACCTCACAAATAAACAAATTTTATTTTCCTTCAGTTCCTATTGAGGATGGTTATAATGATGGATTTTAAATTTATATATGATATTTATGACATAATTATCATCCTAAAAATAATATATTGTATTTTTTCTTACCTTTAAATCCATTTAAAATTGATAACCTTGTTTGTGTGTATATGTGGACTACCGCCTCCATAATGCGATGTGATTCTTTTTCCATCACCACATCTTATGAATGGTATATATAAGTTTAATTAAATAAATAATAGGATATTTATGATATAATTATTATTTTTTAAAGATAAAATGATACTTACCATATTTCCATTATGATCGTTGAAAAATGAAAACGTTACTCTTGCATACGTACGGATTACCCTCACCATGACTGTAACACGGTTCATTTTTGATAACCACATTTCACGATTAGTTTTAAAGTTATAATTTATGAATAAAAATAAAAATTATGAAATTATTATTATTTTAGATATTATGAAATAATGACATCATTGACCATAGTCAGCCAGCCGAACTCAATTTGGACAAACGAAATGAATATCATCAAAACATCTGACATGAACATAATTAATTAAGTAATTGTATATAACATGGTTATAAGTGAAATAAAAGGAATAATATACCTAAAATGTTTCTTAATAAAGTACATAATTTACATGAGTTAATAATTCCTCTATATATGAAATGCACGTGATGAGTCGGGCTAAAGGTATGTGACTTTATTTTAAAAAAATCCCCTTTTAATGTTTCCCTTCTAACTCTTTTTTCTTCGAGGTTCTTCAAAATGATTCAAAAAAATTTATTTATTATTAAATTGATGATAAATTTATTTTTAACCATATTTTACTTTATATAAAAAAATTTAAAATCAAATAGTCTTTTTTAGGTTTTACGTAAGGGGAACTATACTTTAAAAATCTCATTTTAAATGTTTTAAAGATTTACATTCTAAATATTTTTTTCACTGTAAATATGCCTAAAAGTATTTTATTAATTTATTTATATGAATATAAATTATTTACAAATGAAATTTTACATATCTTTTTATTTTATTTTAAATTTTTTAAAAAGAAATATTTTTATGCATTTTGTATGGAACATTGTGACTTTCTTTAAAAAAGACAAAATGAATGTTATATTTTAACATATCGGGTACCATGGTTTATCCCACTGCTATAACTATTACTTGATTTTTTTTCTTTATTTTTAATATCCTTTTTTTCTTCAAAGAAAAACAGTCTTTCCCTTTGTTATAATTATCTTCAAAAAGGTTGCAAATGAAATGAATATTTCGATATCTGGAAATGTTTTTCTTATGGGCGTAACAAATCTCTCTAAACCACCCTTTTTCTTCATGTTATGACATTTTTCTCTATAAATCACTTGATCTCTCTATTTAATTTTATTTAATGCTTATAAATTATGAATATATATCTATCACATGTATATCTATCCTATTCTCCATTCCTTTGAAGGGGTAATACATTCCCTATTTTCATTTCTCAAATTCCATCTTTAATAAATATATTTTGATTGTGATATGAGGAAAGATTATGAAAACTATTTCATTTGATACGTATTTATTAATTTTATGCCTTATGATTGATTTACCTTTATGGCACACTTAATAATGAACAAATTATTATGGGTTTTCTCAAATATTTCTCTAATGAATTTTGTAAATTGTTTATCTCATGAGAAAGTATGTCTGGGATTACGATGTAAACCTCATCCGCTTTTGGAATCTTTCCACCTTACTATGTAGTCTTGATAGTTAACCTTGAATTATGCTTATTTAATTTCTTATTGCATTTCCAAATTTTATCTGTTTCCGTGATATTAGGATAACATGTTTTTTATGTTGTAATCCCATTTCCTTACTCATGAAATAATGTTTTAAGGAAATCATATGCTACTTTGTAAGGGTGAAATGTATAGATTTTTTGAAAATGTTTCCATAAGTTTTTCATGATTGAAAATGAACCTTTATGAGTTGTATTTTTCCTTTAATATTTATTATGTAACATTCTATGTTAATTTTCAGGCAGAAATGTATATTTCTTTGGTAATAAAATGTTTATTTTGATACTAAAGTTTATTTTTTTAAAAAGGCAATAAGTATTCATGAATTAGCAGTTTTTTTTGTTTGTTTTTACATGTCCCTTACTATGATTTTTGTGCTCATTCCATGTTGAAAAAAAAATGTGGGGTTTTAAGGATGAGTAGGGAAAATGTGAAGGTCAATATGAAAATTGTGAAGATGTGATATAAAAATAAAAAATTTCATATCATGATATTTTTTTTGGAAAAAATATAGATACTAAGTGGGAGAGTCCACTTTTAATTTAATATTTATTTAAGAAACTGTAATAGATTAATTCTATAAAACTATAAAGCAAAATGATCCTAAAATGTGATAAAATGAATTCTTGGTTAAAAATAATATTATGTAATGTTTAAGGTTGGGTTGTTACATTTTGTATCATGGGAAAGGTTTAGATAAATTAATAGATTAATTTGTTTTCAAGTGAAGTTAACATAAGTGTTATGGATACCATCATGGGTTTATATGTTTAACATTGATCAAAATTTTAAAGTCTTATACATCCATTTTATTGTTTTAATTGATGTAAGTCTAAGATTATTAAGACTATTTTGGGAGAAATTTATGTTAATAAAATCATTGGTATTGTTATGGATGTTAGTGAAAAAATTATTTGAGGAATAATGCTTTTACCTTTTGTGTGCATAATTTTGAAGGTATTGATAACCACTATGGTTTATATGATCTTTGAAATAAAGTTAATTTTGGATTATTAAAATTTGAGAACATGTGTTTTTTTGTGTAGATAACTATGGTATTGAAATATGATTTGGTTATTTTATGATTAATATTATTTTCAAAAAAGGTCGCTAATATTTTGGAGAATTTTTTTTGATAAAGGTAAATATAATATTTTTATATTTTAATTCAGGAATAAATTTTGAATTATATTTGAAAAGTGTATATGATTGTAATGTGTCTTTAGAGTGATTTGGGTTATTTATGTAAAGGATTATAATATTTTGGAGAATATATGAGTAGGGAATATAAATTTTTGGTATATGACATTATGAGTAACTAATTTTTATTAGAGGTAAATATTAAATTAATCTCAGAAGAATATGTGATCAAATCCTTCTGGTTTTTGAGTTTCTAACATTGTCGGGAATATTTAGAAGAATTTTTTTACTCAATTATTTATCAAAGGATCTAAGATGAACTTTTGGTTTTTTTGAGGCTTCAGAGATTAATTTTGTATTTATTTGTATGAAGTTTTATTCATTTTTGGAATTATATTACCTAGTTCTTGAAGTTCAAAATGGATTATTGAGTCAAACTGAGAGGGGGTGAATCAGGTGTGACTTGTTTTATTAAATTATTTTCTTTTTATTTTACCCTCATCTTATTCAAAACTCTATCACCTCTTAAGATGAGTGGATCCTACATGCATTGTAGAATGTAAATAAAACACATCACAAAATATTTTTACCATGTTTAAAACTAGGTCCTACTCCTTGATAGGATTGGTTATACCCCCTGGTTATAGATTCATCACTATATGCATGTGGTTACAATAAGGGAAAGTCTCATTCCCATCAATATCAAGGCCCATAGTGTTCCAATCTAGAGTCCCACTAATAAACAGATATATAAACATACTCATTTTCCACTAAACATAAAATGACTTGTACCATATTAGTACACTGACTACTTAGATATATTTCTTATGAAATAATTCCCAGATTTATTCTCAAATACACTTCACACTATTCATAGTTTATGTTAACTCTTGATATTGATATATGTATAATACAGTGCATGGTCTTCTTCTTCATTGTACTTTATGAGACAATACTAATTCACAAGAGTCATGATTTATATGAATGGATTATGTCTTGTTCATAATGTATGCTTCAATATATTCTAACTAAGAAACCCCAGCTCATTTCTTTTGCTCATATGTAGAAAACCATCACAATGACTTGATGTATCCATATTGCATGTATCATGTAACATGTATTAATATTTTCATCTTCTTTCATGATAGTGTTTCAGATGATGCCACTATTTCTTCACATAACAAAGGTATATAAAGACTCATCCTTGAATCATGCTTGTGAAACTCCCTTCATTAATGGATATCATTTTACGCTTGATTCTTAAGATTTTCGTGTAATAGAATACAGGATCCCTCTGTCTTCTTCCTTGTTTTCATGAAGGATCACACAGGTTATTTTTATTATTTTTTAAAACCACACATGGTATACTAATTATTATATCCATCATGTAACCAAGTTAGTTAATATAATCAACATCACATAAATTTCCCATGGAATCAAAACATTATCTAGAAAATGATGAGGAAAATTCAAAACACGAACACATTTAACCTCTTTGAGAATATAGAGCACTTACTCAAATCTATTTTAATCTCAAAGTTCTATCTCATGTATGAATCCAACTCATACTAAAAATGAGCATATGTTGGGCTATTTGTATACAGCACCACTGAGTCAACTCCACTACCCCAACTGATATGTGCAAAACCATTCATCTATGTGCACTGACTCATGTTGTGCTACGTGACTATGAAAATCACCATCATCCCAAAATGTATCTTCTTCACACTATATCAACATGGATTGATATTTATTTATCCATGAAAATTAAGATTCATAATGATTCAATTGTATTAGAATCTCTAAGATGATTAAATAGAACTCAAATGCATATTAGGATCATACATACTTTATGGAATAAAGAATAATAGACATACATCAGCACATGTAACAAACCCTCATGTGACCAAAGTTAAATATGATGTTGTGAGCTTGATCAAATGGACTGGATAAATATAATAAAATGATACATGTTCTTTACATAAAATTTCAGCATATGAACGGTATTTCACTCAGGGAATATCCCACGTCTCTCTTCCATTGGGTTGAGCACTACATAATAACATTTAGTGTGGAATTATGCATTAGAGCTATACATTGGGTTCATCTCCCACAACACTGCATACATAAGATTCTCATGGGCCACACTACCTCTATACAGGCCCACTCTCCCACCATGAATTCTCTCAACCAAGCAATTCCTAGGGTACCTTGTAGTCCATTATGCTTGTGATGATATTTGTGCTCCCAGTGGGCTCCTATGCACTCTCACCACCTCACCATTACTAAATAGAGGTTGTTTGTCAACATAAGAAATGTTTTTGGTACATTTGGTAGGCAAGGTGTGGTTGTAATACTTTTTAGTAAACTCCATTAAAAAGAGTTACAAAAATTATATCCAAAATTCTCAACACCAAATTCCAATACATACTTCTCAACTTCTATAATTCCCATATTCCATTTTAAAACACAAATAAATTATCCTCTTTCTTCCCATATTATAATTATATTATAAATTCCTAATACTTCAACACAAAAATATATATAATTTATAATCTATAGAAAAAATGTGTATTCTCTAAAAATCACTTACATGTGTCCTAGTAATTAGGATCAATTCAACAATCATAACATTTGAAACTCATTAGCTTCTCATCTTCTAAACTTATTAAAAAAATTCACCTTCAACAAACTACTTGGGTTTTTCAATGATAAACATTTTGATTTTGGTTTATATATAAATAAATAAGGAATATATTTGTATCTTTTTATGGAATTATTTGATCTATTAAAAGTTGATTTTAGTGCTTTCAGAATGACAAATTCTTCTTGAATACTCATAATTTGGAGAAAAATATGATATTATAGTGTAAATTGATTAAAGGGTGAAATTGTAGTTATTAGGTAAGTATATTTAATTATGTTATTAGTATAGATAGTAAACTAATTCCATAAATATTGGAAAAATATCCTGATATTTTTTTTCCTGTTATCTTTATTTTTGATAAAATGATGTTCTTTTCCAAACCACACTTTTTTATGATTTTTTAGACATTAAATTTCTCTTTATCATTTAATTTATTATGATTAATGTTCTCTGTCGTGCTACATCATTATTTCATACATTAATTTCTCTTCTATGTTTATATCTTCACTTCCCAATTATGTTCTCCTATTTGGAAACCTAGTATGTGTTATTCTGGGTGTCCTTAACACTTCTCATTTCTCTCTTTTCAATAGGAAGTTTTATTAACCTTTTTTATGATGTGGGATTCTAAAAGAAGTATTTTCAAATGTCAACCCTTCAATTACCGATATAAATTTAAAATTAAGTGGGAATAATTAATAAATGGGGAGAATCTCGCACCTTAATATCTTAAAAGAAAAACATTATGTTCGATAGTGTATACTACACGCAACACCATGCCTAAACAAACCATGAAATATTATTATTTAAATATGAACATTCTAACCTAGCTATTGAATTAGTTTGTATAAAAAGGATTATTAATTTATGAAAAATATGAAACATTCATACTCAATATAAATTTATTGATAAATACATTTTAGATAATTATTAAAAAAAAATTAAATTCGTTTTGTTTTTCAAAAATACATTTCATTCGAAATGATTTTTATTGATTTTTTAAAATGATAAGAAAATTAATTTTTACAAATATTGGAAATTTTATTTTATAAAAATGAAATCATTTTATTAAATCATCATATAAAAATTATATTATGTTGAAATTTTTAGATTTTTCTAAAAAAGTTTTTTTTCAATGAATGGTGAAAAATTCAAATTTTTATTGAAAATGGTATTATTTTAAAGTGTTTACAAATTCGTATTCTATTTTGGATTAGTTTTAATTTTTAATTAGTTCCTATTTTTAAAATATATTCCTATTATGTTCCTTATAATTAATTTTTTAATTTAATTTGGTATAAAAAAATTCTACTTAAAAAGGCATCTTCTGAGAAACTTTTTTCATTGTGTTTTGTAAGTTTAATTTTAAATAAAACTAATCCACTTATATTAATTGAATCATAAAAATTTATTAGATATTTGTAATAATGTGGTCCAAATTTGTTAAATAGTACAATTTTTATGTTCATCATTATGAAGAGTAACTATACTAGATAATTATCACCATGGTAATGGTAAATTGGGTAATTAGGATTAAAAATAATAAGATAAGGACTATAAATTGACCTTATTAGTTTCATTTATCCTATTGGATGAGTTAAATTCATAAATTTCCATAAAATACTTGAATATATTCTCACTTTTTTCCATATTTCTTTGATGTTGGCCGATGCACTGCTGTGCATAAGGCATTTTCACCTGGTTTAACATCTATAAATTGGTTTTGTGGATGGTTTTTATTTGATTTTCACAAAGAGAATGTATCTTGGTAGGTTCTTCAGTCATTAGAGGATAAAGAATTGAATCTTTGAAGTTTGGAAATTCAGAAGGGAATTGGAGGCGTAAGGACCCTTTTCCCTCTGATGATGTTGGATAGGATTTTTTCGGATCAAATACTTGACGCTAAGGATGGAGAACGAATGAATTTAAAAGGCCAAGAAGACCCACACGGTTGCTGCATGGTTTACCCAAACTGTGTGCAAACTGTGTGGGAGGATATTTCCCTTACAGAAGGGTTCGCACGATTTTCACATGGTTTACAAATGGTACGGGACCTACAGACTAAACCGTGTAGCTCAAACAATTTTGGACAGCAGCTACAGCACGATCTGCGCACGGTTTGGAAAACCGTGCACCCAAATGGTGCGGCTGAAGAATCCAAGGCAGTATCCTCCACACGGTTTCCGCACAATTTACCAAACCGTGCACCTAAACCGTGTACCCCACTTTAGGTTTTGCTTTTTTCTTTCCCCCTTTCCACCAACTCCTTGACTCGGGTTTACTTTTGAAACTACCCTTTTGACAACTGGAAAAAGGCCCTTTTAAGACCTTGAAGACCATAGACTTATGAAAGGAAAGGATATTTTTCATAAGGGGATTGGGAGCTGGGTTTTGGGTGGTGATGGCTGGTTTTTCTGCTATATTCTTGTTCAGTTTTATGGGAATGAACTCCTTAAAGTTTAATAGTAAGTTTTATACTTCTTTGATTATGAGTAGCTAAAACCCCTTTGTGTTGGGGCTGGGTGAAATGTGAGTTCTCTATAATCCCTCCCCTTTTCATTGTGTTTGTTCGTAACCTCTCATCTAATTCATCCAACATTTCTATTTTCTATTTTTCTGTTAACCTCCATGTCTGATCAATAATGGAGTTTCCAGGGATCTTTGGAAGAAATACGGCAAGAATATCCATGACCATTGGATATTCTTGTCATTTCTAGAAGGGTGGATCTTAACGAAAAGTTAGTAAAAATCAATTGTCGGACCAAAGAATTTATTTCTACCGACTTGATCGGAACTTGCCGGACCAAGGAAGTTCTGACACATATGAAACCCAAAAATTTGGGTTATTATGAACAACACAACATGATAGGGATTAAATTTCTAGCCCCACATGAATATCCAGCCCCGACACATCTTTGTCATTATTCAGTAAAATTTGGTTTTAAACAATTTCAGTTTTAAAGTGATCAATAGTGAATTAGATAAGTTTCATTAACAAGTCATTTTTTTTAATATCTGATTCATGAACCTCCAACCGAACATTTTTAAATTAATCATCTTCACCGAATAGTTCTGATTCATTAAACATAATCACCAACTTTGTTTCCCTGTGGACCGACACCGTACATGCCTACTATACTAGTCCAAGTTAGGGAATTTAATTTTACTGAAGGAGAAAAAATATCAACACTGAACGGCTCGGTCAAATTTTGGTGTCATTGCCTGGGAAACTACTAAGTTTAAAACGGACATTTTTTTAATTGAATTGCAGTTATTTCTTGAAAATAAAAATTGAAAAATTTTCTAAAAATTCTTTTCTTCATCTTATTTCTGTTTACGACTTTGTTTCCCTTTTATGGTGGGTGTTCTGTCTGTGTGTGTGTAGGCCTATAGTATATGAGTGGTCGAGTCACTCGTTCCCTGATTGCCGAGTTATCGGAATTAGAACCGATTGACCCCGAAATCCAAAGAACTTTGTCTAGGAAACGTTATGCACTTATGGGTGATCACAATGTAGATGATCCCTTGGCGCATCAGGAGGACGAACAGGGGGATGTCCAAGCCGTTCGGCAGCCATTTGTTATCGAAGGGAATCCACAAAGGGGTGGCGATGAAGAGAAGCATTTTAATCCACCAGGAGTTTATATGGAGTATCTGTCGAGGAACCAACAGCGTCCACCAGCTCAATTTGTCTCGGGATTCGGGCATCCACCGCAGAGATAGTACATTTAATGGGACCAACCTCCCTTTTTTCCTCAGAACGAGCAGGCCTATTATCCTCAAGGTCAACAACAATATGTTCCTCAGGCACCTCAGGAACCGGTACCACAGCGCCGAACTCTTATGGAATATGGGCTACCCTCCATTCAGGGAGTGGATACAGGGATAGTCAGGCCACCAGTGTAGGCCCAACATTTTAAAATTAAGTCGACCATCATGCAATTAATTAAGAATATTGTTCAATTCGGTGGTTTGCCGAGTGAATACCCCAATGCTCACCTCTCCAACTTTTTAAAGATTTGTGAAACATTCTGGTACCACGGAATTTCTAAAGATGCCATCCACCTAAGTTTGTTTCCCTTCTCCTTACGGGACAAGGAAAAGGAATGGATTAAGGGATTTCCTCAGCGATCCTTTCCAACATGGGAGGAATTGGCTCAAGACTTTCTATCCAAATATTTCCCTCCATCAAAGAAAGTCACATTGAGAAATGAAATCCATAATTTCAACCAGAAAGACTCAGAATCATTGTACGAGTCATGGGGGCAATTTAAGAAGATTCTTCAGAGGTGCCCACACCATGGATTGCCATTATGGATGCATGTACAAAATTTTTATGGTGGTCTCACCATGAACACAAAGTCTGTGGTTGATGCAGCAGCTGGAGGGATAGTTATGAGGAAGTCTCCGGAAGAGTTGTTTGAATTGTTAGAAGACATGTTCGCTAATATATTTCAGTGGAATTTGGAAAGAGGTACTCAGAAAAGGGGCATTCACAATATTGATGTCACCACCATGCTTGAAGACCAACATGATGTCGTCACAATGATGATTGATGCTTTTAATCTGAAGCATCCATCTCAAGTTCAAGCTATCAGTCCACCATCATGTGATGATTGTGGAGAGAACCATGCAATGGGTGAGTGCCCGAGTGCCAATGTAGTAGCCTCAACCAATGAGGTCAATTAGGTTTCTTAGAATATAGGACCTACTAGCTACCCTCAATATCAGACCCAAGGGTGGCAGGAACATCAAAATCAATCCTGGGGGTAGCAACAGCAAAATCCTCAGCCCCGACCATAAAGACCACCTGGTTATGGGCAACAGCAGTTTCAAAATCAGTACCTGAGGTAGCAGTAGAGTAACCAATTCCAGTAGGTTACATATCAGCAACAAGGGTACCAAAACCCTCATCCTTCCCAACCATTGAGACAGCCACCTCCACCACAAGTTTCTCAACAAGCTCAGCAGGAACCTCCCTCAAGGTTGGAAGAAATGATGTCCAAATTAATCACAGCTGCTGAGACAAGGTTTCAGAATCAAGAGGCATCAATTTGAGGCCTCGAGAATCAGATTGGGCAGCTGGCCAATCAGTTGTCCCAAAGGTAGCCTGGCATAGTAGTGTGAAACACAGAAAGAAATCCGAGGGAGGAGGCTAATGCAGTTACTCTACGAAGCGGGAAGTAACTTATGCCAAATGTTACAATGAGAAAGTTTTCCCCAACACCGAAGTAGTACATGTCCTCAAATGAAGAATTTGCAGCTAGGGAAACTTCCTCCACAAATTATAAAGATGAAGAACCAGCAGTCCCACAGGGCAAGGGTAACGATGAGATGAAATCATATGAACCGCCCTTTCCATTCCCAGCACGAATGAAAACAAAAGTTGGACCAGTAGTTCACTGAACTCCTGGAGATCTTCAAAAACTCCACATTAATATTCCCTTTGCCGAGGCCCTAAGTCAAATGCCCTCTTATGCAAAGTTTATGAAATAAATTCTTTCTAACAAAAGAAAAATGGAAGATTTGGGAACCATTCCCCTTAGTAAGGAATATTTGGATGTTGTACAACATACTCTTCCTCCAAACCTCCAAGAACCGGGAAGTTTCACTATCCCTTGTACTATCGGGCCTTGAGAGTTTGGTAAAGCTCTGTGTGATTTGGGTGAAGGTGTTAATTTAATTCCCTTTGGGGTATTTAAGAAGTTAGGATTGAACGATCTAAATCCAACCCAAGTGGCACTTCAACTTGCTGATCGTTCTATTAAATACCCCAAGTGGTTGTTGGAAGATGTGTTGGTCAAAGTGGGGAAGTTGATTCTATCGGCCGATTTTATCATTTTGGATATGGAAAAAGGCCCAGAGGCATCCTTAATTATGGGAAGACATTTTCTCACTACCGGGAAGGTTTTAATTGATGTCCACCAGGGGGATTTAATCTTCTGTGTTGGTGATGAAAATGTATCCTATAATGTCCTAAAGGTAGTCAATCAAGTTTCACTAATGGATCATGAAGATTATTGTGCTCTGAAAACAATGGCTGAGCATTTCGGCATAAAAGATGGTGATATGAAATCTTATCCATACAGTAAAGAATGTGTTCTAAAGGATGACAACTTTGAAGAAACCCGAGAGGAAGTAAGCTTGATTGAAGGCCAAGGCAGCCACTATTGGAAAAGGGAAATTGTACCCAATTTGTTAGAGCGAGAAGAGGTTGAACATATTGTACCATCTATTCTAAAGGCTCCCCAGTTCAAGTTAAAACATCTCCATTCCTCCCTGAAGTATGGTTATTTGGGAGAGAAACATACCCTGCCAGTGATCCTCAACTCATCACTCTCATAGGATCAAGAGGATGATCTTTTATAAGTCCTAAGAAGGTGGAAATAAGCCATCGGCTGGACAGTTACTGATCTTAAGGGTATAAGCCCAACTATTAGTACTCACAAAGTTCTTATGGAAGAAGGGGAAAAATCATCTCACCAACCATAGAGGAGACTGAACCCCCCGATGAAAGAAGTGGTCAAAAAGGAAGTAATCAAACTGCTTGATGTTGGTATAATTTACCCAATTTCCGATAGCTCATGGGTGAGTCCCCTCCAAGTGGTGCCAAAGAAAGGTGGCATCACGGTGGTCACAAATGAGAAGAATGAGCTTATCCCAACCCGGACAGTCACAGGATGGAGGGTATGTGTCGACTATCATAAGTTAAATGACGCAACAAGAAAATACCATTTCCCCCTCCCCTTTATGGATCAGATGCTTGAACGATTGGCGGAGCATGAATTCTATTGCTTCTTAGATGGTTATTCAGGTTATACCTAGATTTCAATTTCTCTGGAAGATCTGGAAAAGAGAACCTTCACGTGTCTGTATGGAACATTCGCCTACCGCTGCATGTCATTTGGGATGTGCAATGCTCCAACCACCTTTCAGAGGTGTATGTTATCAATATTCCACAATATGGAAGAATAGATTCTTGATGTTTTCATGGATGACTTCTCAGTATACGGGAAGTCATTTACTACTTGTTTGACGAATCTGGAGCTGGTTCTTGAGCGGTGTGAGCACACGAATTTGGTTTTAAATTGGGATTAGTGCCATTTTATGGTACAACATGGCATTGTGTTAGGACATCGAATTTCCATTCAAGGAATTCAAGTGGATCCAGCTAGAATAGAATTGATCTCACAATTACCTATTCCTACATCAGTCCGAGCAATTTGGAGTTTTTTGGGGAACGTAGGTTTCTATCAAAGATTTTTCCAGGATTTTTCCAGTATTTCTCATCCGTTGACCAATATAATTTCTAAAGATAAAATATTTTAATTTGATGGTAAATGAATCGAGGCCTTCCAAATTTTGAAGGAGAAATTGATTGTTAAACCCATCATGATAGCTCTGAATTGGGAGGAGAAGTTTGAGTTGATGTGCGACGCAAGTGATTATGATGTGGGAGCAGTCCTGGGACAGCGGCTAGATCGCATTTTTAGACCTATCTACTATGCTAGTCGTGCATTAAATGAAGCACAAATGAACTATACCACCATAGAGAATGAGATTTTAGCTGTTGTCTTCGCTTTTGATAGATTCTGCTTCTACTTGGTGCTTTCCAAAGTACTGGTTTACACGGATCATGACGTGTTGAAGTATTTATTGAACAAGAAGGATGTTAAACCACGACTCATCCGTTGGATGCTTCTCTTGCAGGAATTTGACTTGGAAATAAAAGACAAGAAGGGCAGTGAGAATGTGGTGGTTGAAAACCTCTCTCGGATGGAGCTACCACACTTTTAAATTGAAGAAGACCGGGAAATAAATGAGGATTTTCTCAATGAGAAGTTATTTTCTGTTGAAGTCCCACCTCGGCCATGGTTCGCCGATTTTTCCAACTACCTAGCGATAGGAGTCGTCCACCTGGACTTCTCATTTCAACAAAAGAAGCAATTTTTATCAGATTTGAAATGATATTTCTGGGAAGACCCCCTACTGTTCTTCTCATGCGGCGATGGCATCATCCGTCGTTGCATCCCGGAGGAAGAAATTCAAAGTGTCTTGGAGTTCTGTCACGCTTCCCCTATGGGAGGGCATCATGGACCGGATTGAAAAATCACCAAAGTTTTACAATCCAGTTTCTTCTGGCCGACCATGCATAGGGATAAACGTCATTTCATTTCATGCTGTGATAGATTCCAGAGGACCGGGAATGTCAGCCGTCGAGCTGAGATGCCACAACATCTGATCCTCGAAGTGGAAATTTTCGATTTATGGGGGATCGACTTCAAGGGTCCATTTCCCCCATCCCTTCGGTACACATACATCCTAGTATGTGTTGATTATGTATCTAAGTGGGTGGAAGCAGTGGAAACTACTAAAAATACAGCTCAGGTGGTTGTTTCTTTTCTGAAAAAGAATATATTCAGCCGGTTTGGAACACCGCGGGTGTTGATCAGTGATCGCGATAGTCACTTCGATAACACACTTATGAGGAAAGGGCTTGAAAAGTATGGAGTCAAGTATAATCAAGGGACGCCCTACCACCCTCAATATAGTGGTCAGGTGGAAGTGTCCAATCGTGAGCTGAAACACATACTTGAGAGGACGGTATGCGCCTCAAGAAAAAGATTGGTCCAAGAAGTTGGATGATGCTTTATGGGATTATCAGATAGTGTTCAAGACACCCCTGGGCATGTCCCCGTTTCTACTGATCTATGGAAAACCCTACCACCTGCTTATGGAGATGGATAATAAAGCATATTGGGAAGTCAAGGCCCTCAATTTTGATCTCAAGGCAGCCGAGGAAAGGATAAAATTTCAACTGACAGAACTAGACGATATTATGCAGGAGGCCTATGAGAATGCAGCCTTATATAAGGAGAAGACAAAGGCGGTCCATGACCGCAAGATCTCTCCGAAGAATTTCCAGCTAAATGAAAAGCTTCTGCTTTTTTACTCCCATCTTAAATTTTTTCCAGGAAAGTTAAAGTCCCGATGGTCGGGACCCTACATGGTGCTTACGGTCTTCCGCAATGGAGTGGTGGAAGTGTCAGATGCAGATGGGCGAACATTTAAAGTGAATGAACAGTGCCTCAAAACATACTAGAACATGGATGAAATGGTGGGCATCATTTCCACCATGCAATTTAGGTAACTCAAGGCCCTGGTAAGTGGAGCTCGATACTTAAAACGTAGAACTGACTAGGAGGTAACTCGGCATTTTTCAAAAAAATTCTTTCCCAATGTCTTGATTTTATGAGTTTTCTTAGGATTGCACGATAGTGTGCTTTTCATTTCTTGCGTGTTTTAGATAGAATTATCACTCCAAGTTGGAGTGTCATATTAATTTTTTCAATGCAAGTCTTACTCATTCAATAGAAAATCTCAACATTTCTTTTCTAAAAAAAAGGGTCCCAAAATTGTACTGAAAAGGGTGTGTTTTCATTTTCAAATGGGGCAATTGCTTCACACAGAACCAATCGGATGGTTTGCACACGGTTTACCAAACCATTCCGGAATTGTTCCCATTAAGCTCTCATAATCAGTGGCCTCCGCACGGTTGGTGCACGGTTTACCAAACCGTGCGGCCACCTATCACCCAACATTTTTTAAAAAAACGGGATTTCGCCTCCCTCTCCCCTTTCCATGCTCGACCTCCCCTCCCTGCTCTAGCCCGTGCGGAACCCTTTCCCCTATCATCTCCTCTTCCTCCTCTCCTCCACTAAGTTCCTACCAAGGAACCTCCACTAAAGGATTGTTTTCTCCTTCTCTCTTATTTCCTTTCTCCATTTCTCCTGTTTTCTTTTCCTTTTTTCCTTTCTTTTCTCCCTAGGGTTTGGCCAAGAAACTCTCCACCTCCCATTTTGATTTTCTTTTAAATATTCTTGGTTCTTGTCCATTCACCTTCCATATTTTCTTTTGATCCTCCGAGGATTTTCCATTACACACAAATGATTAACTGATTTTCAATGAATGTGTGCTTTCCAAACCAAATATTTTCAAATTGGGATTTGACATAGGGTATGTATGCATGCATTTTCGAATATCATATGTCTCTCTTTACTTGTTCCGATTGTGTGCCTCCTATACTGTTGTTCATTATTGCAGGCGCCCCACATCCCAAAAACCTTACAACCCTACCCTCAATGTCCACTTCCAAACGCGCTCAGGCCTCCGGATCCCAGTCTGCCCATGGACCTCAACTCAAATTTTCCAAAAAGGAAGAAGAGATGAGGTTTTGTACCTTGTTCAACCGTGAGGTTAGCCCTCACCATGATTTCAGCCTGGACCACCTTGAACGTTTGGGAATCAATGATGAGCTCCAAACGTACCTTTCCTGGGGAAATATGACTAGTTCTTTGAGCGTGCACCAACCAATATATAAGGAAATGGTCTTGGAATTCGGGGCCACATTTAAATGTCGGGAGCATTACAATGCAACTCTTGAGGGGTATAAAATAAAGGCATCCGAAGATGTCACCTTCCGGTTGATGAACCACTGACATAGCTTCAAACTGGTTGAATTCGCAGTTCTCATAGGAATTTATGAAAAGGATTACATCCATAGCGACGAATACCTTCTCACCCCTTTGGAATGGGATCCCGAACCGGCCAGATTCTTCTGGGCCACTGTTGCCGTCGGTGGCCCATATTTTCCTCAGAGTGCCAAGGCCTCCAAATTCCTAAACCCTATCCACTGGGTCCTCCATCGACTCGTTACTACATGCTTTACGGCTCAGTCGGACAGCCAGGGCACGGTGAGTACAAAGGATCTGTTGCTTGTGGAGTCAATGGTGACGGGAAACACCGTCAACCTAACCTACATCTTTTCTCGGTACCTGCACCAGATGTTTTCCAAGTCCAAAGGAAGCGTCTTTGGTGGTCCCTACATTACACTAATAGCGGATAGGTTGCACCTATGGTATGACGCTGCGGAGTTTGTGGAAGTACCACCCACGCCTTATTTTGATATCACCATGCTCCGCCGCATGAGGATGGTGGACCGACACAGCATGCAACCCCATCTGCTTGCAGGACCCAGGGCCGCCCCAGTTGCACCAGTCCATGAGAGCCATGTAACACCCGAGACTTTTATGTTATATGAATCATCAAAGGAATATTTTTCTACACAACACTTGCTTGGCTTGCTTTACACGCAATCGTGACCTTCCTCGATAGCTTGCGTCGTACGCAATACCGAGTTTCACTAAACAACAATTTGCTATTAAAACTAGCCGTTATGAATAGTAATAACCACTTTTTGAAATTTTATAAATTTTATTTTTCAAAATGGACTTCATTTTTGGACTGAGAATATCGAAATTAGCCTAGGGTGAAATTTTGGTATTTTTCTGAAAACTTTCAATTTTTGATGAATAGTGAAACCTCTAAGTGGTAGGTTAAAAACTGAATTTTGCATAAAACTTAATTTTACCGCTTCTGTGAATGGAATTTCAAAAATCTGACAGACACGGTTGATATCAGTAAGTAAAATGTGGTTCAATGAGATAAAAATAATTTTTGGTGAATAGTAACTTTTTACTTTTTTTTACCGCGGTTAATAGTTAATAGGGTAACTAAGGGTAAATATGATATTAATATTACCCTAACACATGTCCTAATTCTATTGGACAAGTGTAATTCGACCAAAAACAAACTTAGGAATAAAATATGACCATTTAGGCCCACTTGGATTAGATTAGGACATTTATTATTAATTTATTTAAAGAAGGGTTAAAATAGTTAAAATCAATGTTTAATAAGTAAATAATTTTTAATATGGGGTTATACATAAGATAAATTGGACTATAAATATTCATTAGAAAGATAAAAGGATTTACTACATAATTGTCTTTTATTTGTAATTTTTAGACATTAAATAATTTAATTTATTTATGACACAATGATGATGCAGTAATTATCTTATTAATGAAATATTGACATAATTGATGTTATAAACACAAAAATAAATGTAATTTGAGACTTTTTATGAATTCCACTAATTTTATAGGTAACTATGATATATTAGTGTTGATTTAATCAACTTGGTTCGAACATATAATTCTGTTATGACTTTCACAAAAATCATATATCAAATAGTGTCAAAATTGACACAAAATAGTTTTTAAATCAAATATTATATTATTAATTGTTATTTTATTCCTAAAAATCTAAGGTTCGGCCAAATGACTTAGATAAGGATATATATATTAATAATAAACAATTTGGGGTTCTTTTGGCATGTTATAGTAAGTTTATTAACCATATAGTGAAAGAAAACAAAAAGACACGGTAAAAGTTAAATTATTTAACTTAGAGTTAAATCTAATTGATAAGGTTAAAATAATACCCTAAACTTGTCTAAATCCTATTGGTTGATAGGATTTCGACCCATCCCCACCTTATATTCTAAATAAGACTCTTTGGAGCCATTATAAACCGATTTTGACTTTAATATAAAATAATATTTTGAGATATTCCTAAGGTGCCCCTCTCCTCCCTTATAAAAGGGCACCTCCTCCCCCTCCTCCTCACACCAATTTGAGCACTCAAGCTCGGCCAACCCCTGCCATTTTCTCCTCTCCACTTCCCTAGAATAATCCTAGAGGTCCTGGTCTTCTTCAAAGACCAATTTTAGTTCCCTAAGTGGAGGATTCAAAGAGGCGTTCCAAAGAAGAGGTAATATCCATTACCGATCTTTTCAATTTCTTTCTTCTTCAACTTCTTCTTCATTAGTTGTTTCATGATAAAGTAACAACATACCTATTACTTACATACTGATATGTTATTATAAATATGAAACAACCCTAATTCACCTTCTATCCATCCTATGGAAAAATGAAATCACCGTGCGTGCGTACGTACGGAATACCGTCTCCACGCCGTGGTGTAATCTATTTTCCACCACCACCTTACAAGGATGGGTATAATGGTGTAATGAGTAACTATTTATGATTATTATAATGTAATATTGATAATGAAATAATATATATATACTCCAATACAATTCCACGATCATAGGAACGATATCATCACTCGTGCGTACGTACGGAATACCGTCTCCACGATGTGATGCGACTCGTTCTACATGATCATCATTACATAGTAATTATATAAATGAATTGAATGAATAAATATGAAATATGTTACACTAATACCATTCTGGATATAAGGTATCTATAACCTTAAAATAAGAATAAGAATTTATTCGGCAAAACACGCATAAGAACAAAAGGCAATAAAGACCCGAGTAACAAGTAACAATGAAATATTACTAACAAGAAACTAAGAATATGAACATATATGATATCATATCAATATGTATGATTCTGGAATAAGTCAATAACATTATTTAAACCATTATACAGGAGCTTCAGACACATACAAAGCAAATCGTACCTAAGGTAAGGGAAATATCACAATCTCATTTTTATCCGAGATTGTTTATTCGTATGTATTTACTGGGGTGTATTTTATCATCCACATCCATGTTTCATCAATATGTAATATTATTTCCATCCACCTACAATTGTTTAAATCCATTTTTACCCTTCGGTGAGTTTTTAGTAATATCTATGAAAGGAATCTTTTGTCGTACGAGGTACTTTTTGACTTTTCCGACAAAAGTACGAAGAATGTTTTTTTTAACTTATACGGCATGAATGGATTTTTAAAACATTATTTCCAAGAAGCTTCCTTTACAAGTTTTCAAGTTTATTTTTAATCAACTTCTTTTATTTTAAAGTTGTATGACATGTTATGAAAGGAAAAAAAAATTGAAGAAGAAAGGATATTTTCCTCAAGAATGGAGTTCAGGTGTTTTATCAAAATTATTTTCCATCTAAGATAATAAAGGGTTCTGTTTTTATCCCTATTATTACATGGATTTGATTATGTTGTGATGGAAACATTTTTATGAATTCCTTTATCTTATATGAATTGTTTTATGATGTCATGTTGTTTAAGAATCCCATTTTTTATTACATGGGTTATGAGATGATGTATGATTTATGATTATGTGGCACACATAAGAAAGGATTCATTATAAGATGGGTGGGACCTATATCCCCCTCCAATGCATTGGGTAAAGATTTTATATCTCATGAGATAGACATGGCTGGAACGGAAGGTTATTTCGGTTCAGTGATACAGGACTGAAACGAGGAGTGAACTCGGTTCAGAAAGGGACTTTGTCCACTAAGATAGTCTTGGAAATGAGTCATGACTAACAAGAAATGATTATCCATGATTATGTGTGCATGCCACAAAGTTTCAAGTTTTATGTTATGATTATGGGGATCTCATTTTCACTTCTATGATTTATTCCATGTTAAGATATTATGATATCTTTTGCAGGTTTTTATTTTCAAAAAGATATGATATGATTTTTATTTCCTTTATTTGCCCTTGCTGAGAATTTGAGCTCACCCTTTTATGTTTTCTTTTCCCCAGGTCAGGAAGATGGATATTAAGTAGAATATACTAAAAGGGACCCTAGATATGATGAAATAAATGGGAGACACTGTAGAAGATTTATGAACCAGTTGTTCATGTTTCCCAGTTTCTAAAGACACTATACCTATACGGTCCTTTGTGGTTTTGTCATATGTTGTAATAAGTGTGCTTCAATTTTGAAGTAATAACAATGTATGTAAAGTATGGGTCGTTATAGTTGGTATCAAAGGAAAGGTATAGTCAACCTTTGGAAACTAGGATGTGAAAGCATTAGTAAGAACCCTAAGGATAAGTCTAAGCATAGAACACAATCTTAGTGTTTTAGAAATGGCCATGAATATCCTAGGATAAAACCTTAAGTGTGAAATTTTATCTTTGATTATGTGGTTTTCCTATTATAATTAGTGTTGCTCACACTATTCTTCTTGGTTTTAGTCAATGGCTGGAACCCGAAGGAACCGTGTTAATGCGGAATGCGATGGGCAATGCAATGATTGTCCCCCTGAGCAACCAAACGATATGGGAGCTGGAATGCAAAATCTTGTAGCCATGCTCACACAACTTTCTCAAGCTATGAATCATGCAGGACTTCCAAACGAGCAAAGGAAGGAGCAACATTCTGTTGAATCCTTCATGAGGCAGCGTCCACCTTCTTTCCGCGGGTCTACTGATCCATTATTTGCTGAACAATGGATATGTACTACTGAAAAGATATTTTCAGTTCTTCAATGTTCTGAACATGATAAAGTCATCCTAGCAGTGTATCGTTTGGAAGGAGATGCTGATCAATGGTGGAATCTTATTAAGAATACGAGGCAAAGGGATGAAATTGAGTCTATGGAATGGGATGAGTTCAAGAACTTATTTTTCAATAAGTACTTCCCTCATATTCTCCAAACAAATATGGAGAAAGAGTTTCTTGAACTGAAGTAGAGGGATGATGAATCTGTTGGTACTTATAAAGCAAATTTTACAAGACTTGCAAGGTACGCTTCTGGTATTATTATCCAACCTGAGAGTAAGATCGATCGATTCTTTAGTGGCTTAAAACCAAGTCTTCGAAGGGCGTTAGCCATAAGGGACTTCAATAGCTACGAGGAAATCGTTCGATGTGCTCTCAAAGTCGAGATGGAGATTGGAGTAACCAATCAGTCACATGGGTTTGATAAGAAGAGGAAGATGGAATTCAAAGAAAAATATAAAGAGCACACTGAAAAGAAGATGAACTTTCCCTTATGCTCAAAGTGTGGAAAGAAACATGGAGGGAGTTGTCTTAAAGGGACAAGTAAATGTTTTAAATGTGGAAAGGAAGGTCATCGGGCATTTGAATGCCGTGATAATGGGAAGAAGATGTCTAATGACGCAAGCAAAAGAAGGGATACACAGAATGAACCTACTACACTTCAATGTTTCAAGTGCAAGGAGATGGGGCATTATTCCAATCAGTGCCCAAATCCAAGGGTTGATGATGATGGTCGACGTCAACAAAATCTTAAGGCTAAAGACAAAGGAAAGTCACATGCAATTTCTATCAGCGATGTGGAGTACGATAACAAAGTGGTGAAAGGTACACTTACCATCCACTCTAAAGTAGCAAATGTTTTATTTTATTCTGGATCCACCCACTCTTTTATTTCTAAAGAATTTTCTAAGGGTATCACCGTATTACCTCAACAATTAGATGTTGAGTTAGCTGTGACAACACCTAATGGCACAACAGTCGCATCAAAAGTTTATAATTCTTCTCCGATCGAAGTTTGTGGGAAAGTGCTTCCTGCAAATCTTGTGATCCTTCCTTTAGTGGAATTTGATGTGATTCTTGGCATGGATTGGCTTTCTCTACATGGAGCTCATATCAATTGCCAAAGAAGGGAAGTCACATTTCATATTCCAGATCAATCTACGATCGTCTATCAATGCAAGGATGAACATAATCTTCCAGTGGAAATTTCTTCCATCTTATGGGTGTTGATTCCACTAAATGAAGGTTATTTATCTCAAATGGTTGGTGAGAAACTCACGATTAAGAATATGCCCATTGTACGGGAGTTTGATGATGTCTTTCCGGAGGAATTACCGGGTCTTCCACCAAATCGTGAAGTTGAGTTTTCAATAGAACTCGTACCGGGTGCTTTGCCTATTTCAAAGACACCTTATAGAATGGCACCAATTGAGTTGCAGGAATTGAAGAAGCAACTCCAAGAGAATCTTGATAGGGGATTCATACGCCCTAGTGCGTCACCTTGGGGAGCACATGTTCTATTTGTTAAGAAGAAAGATGGATCAATGAGACTCTGCATTGATTATCGAGAACTTAACAAGATCACTATCAAGAACAAATATCCTCTCCCACGCATTGATGACTTATTTGACCAACTACGCAGAGCTCAATACTTTTCCAAGATTGATCTCCGTTCAGGGTATCATCAATTAAGGGTCAAAAGGGAGGATATACCAAAGATAGCTTTCCGTACAAGGTATGGACACTATGAATTTATAGTGATGCCATTTGGTCTTAATAATGCACCTGCTATCTTCATGGATCTAATGAATAGAGTCTTTAGAGACTGTCTTGATCAATTTGTGGTAGTCTTTATAGACGATATTCTTGTCTATTCAAAGAGCAAGGAAGAGCATGAAGATCACTTGAGAATTATATTGAAGACCCTGAGAAAGGAGAAGCTTTAAGCCAAATTTACCAAGTGTGAATTTTGGCTTCAAAAAGTTTCATTTTTGGGTCACATAATCTCAAAAGAGGGGATATCTGTGGATCCAGCAAAAACAGAGGTTATCGAAAGATGGTCAAGACCAACAACAGTAACTGAGATCCGAAGTTTTCTTGGTTTGGCTGGATATTATCGACGTTTTGTAAAGGATTTTTCACGATTATCTAATCCACTCACCAAGTTGACTCGGAAAGGAGTTAAGTTTGTCTGGACGGAAGAATGTGAAGAGAATTTCAAGGAGTTGAAAAGAAGGTTATCCAGTGCACCTTTGCTAACACTGCCTTGTAGTGGAGAAAGGTTTGTGATCTACAGTGATGCATCCAAGAAGGGATTGGGGTGTGTTCTTATGCAAAATGATATGGTGACAGCTTATGCCTCACGACAGTTGAAAATCCATGAGCAAAATTACCCAACACATGATTTGGAGTTGGCTGCGGTAATCTGTGAATTAAAGATTTGGAGGCATTACCTTTATGGTGAAAGGTGTGATATTTATACTGATCATAAAAGTTTAAAGTATATTTTCACACAAAAGGAGCTGAATATGCGTCAAAGAATATGGTTGGAGCTGATTAAGGATTATGACTGCTCAATCCATTACCACCCTGGGAAAGCAAACAAGGTGGCAGATGCATTAAGTCGACAAGACCATGCTAGTTTATCCATGATGAGGATTACAAAAGATCCAATATTTATGGATTTACAAAGGATGGATCTTGGAATTATAATGGAAGGGGAAAAATCTTATCTTTCTCAAATGAATGTTCAACCATCTATACATGTGAAGATTAAAGAGGCACAGAAAGAAGATGTAGAGTTACAAAAGAAGGTGAGAAATGTTCCTGAATTCAACCTTGATTGTGATGGGATAATAAAGTTCAGGAATCGGGTTTGTGTTCCTCCCATCCCCGAATTAAAGAAGGAGCTGCTGGATGAGGCTCATAGTTCGTCATTCTCTATTCATCCTGGAAGCACGAAGATGTATAGGGACCTGAAAGAGTACTTCTGGTGGGATGGCATGAAAAGAGATGTTTCTGAATATGTCTCTCGATGCTTGGTTTGTCAACAAGTTAAAGCTGAGAGACAGAAGTCTAAGGGGATGTTACAACCATTACCCATACCCGAATGGAAATGGGAAAACATCACTATGGACTTTGTCACAGGACTTCCTAAAACATCCAAAGGCAATAATGCTATTTGGGTCATAGTTGATCGTCTTACAAAGTCTGCACACTTCATTGCTATTAGAGAGGATTTATCTCTAGATCAGCTTGCCATGATATATGTAAAGGAAGTGGTAAGATTGCATGGAGTACCACTTTCTATTATATCTGATAGGGATCCGAGATTTACCTCGAAGTTATGGCGAAGTCTTCAGCATACTCTGGATACAGAGTTGAGTTTCAGCACTGCTTATCATCCCCAGACAGACGGTCAGTCTGAGAGAACAATTCAAACCCTAGAAGATATGTTGAGAGCTTTCTCTATGGATTTCAAAGGAGGTTGGGATAAACACCTACATTTGGTGGAATTTTCTTATAATAATAGCTTTCACTCCAGTATTCAGATGGCTCCTTATGAAGCTCTCTACGGAAAGAAATGCAGGACTCCAACTTGCTGGGATGAAGTTGGGGAAAGAAAGCTATTAGGACCTGATCTCGTTGATGAAATGGCAGAAAAGGTCAGATTTATTCAACAACACATAAGAGCAGCTCAGAGTAGATAGAAAAGTTATGCCGACAACCGAAGAAAAGACCTAGAGTTTGAAGTGGGTGATAAAGTGTTCTTACGAATATCTCCCTGGAAGAGGGTTATGAGATTTGGAAAGAAGGGAAAGTTGAGCCCTAGATATATCGGTCCTTTCGAAATACTGGATCGTGTGGGGAAGGTAGCTTACCGATTGGCGCTTCCACCGAATCTCTCTCAAGTTCACGATGTGTTCCATGTATCTCTCCTGAGAAAGTACATACCTGATCCTTCACATGTACTCAGCTCAGAAGTTGTACCGCTGGAGCAAGCTCTTTCTTATGAAGAACAACCGATAGAGATTCTGGATTGTAGCGAAAAAGTCCTACGAAACAAGACCACTCGATTGGTGAAAGTTTTATGGAGGAACCACCAACTTGAAGAAGCTACATGGGAGCCTGAGGATATGATGAGGGAGAAGTATCCTCATCTATTTGTTACAAAGTGACGAATTTCGAGGGCGAAATTCTTTTTAAGGGGTGTAGAATGTAACACCCGAGACTTTTATGTTATATGAATCATCAAAGGAATCTTTTTCTACACAACACTTGCTTGGCTTGCTTTACACGCAATCGTGACCTTCCTCGATAGCTTGCGTCGTACGCAATACCGAGTTTCACTAAACAACAATTTGCTATTAAAACTAGCCGTTATGAATAGTAATAACCACTTTTTCAAATTTTATAAATTTTATTTTTCAAAATGGACTTCATTTTTGGACTGAGAATATCGAAATTAGCCTAGGGTGAAATTTTGGTATTTTTCTGAAAACTTTCAATTTTTGATGAATAGTGAAACCTCTAAGTGGTAGGTTAAAAACTGAATTTTGCATAAAACTTAATTTTACCACTTCTGTGAATGGAATTTCAAAAATCCGACAGACACGGTTGATTTCAGTAAGTAAAATGTGGTTCAATGAGATAAAAATAATTTTTGGTGAATAGTAACTTTTTACTTTTTTTTTACTGCGGTTAATAGTAAATAGGGTAACTAAGGGTAAATATGATATTAATATTACCCTAACACATGTCCTAATTCTATTGGAAAAGTTTAATTCGACCAAAAACAAACTTAGGAATAAAATATGACCATTTAGGCCCACTTGGATTAGATTAGGACATTTATTATTAATTTATTTAAAGAAGGGTTAAAATAGTTAAAATCAAAGTTTAATAAGTAAATCATTTTTAATATGGGTTTATACATAAGATAAATTGGACTATAAATATTCATTAGAAAGCTAAAATGATTTCCTACATAATGGTATTTTATTTGTAATTTTTAGACATTAAATAATTTAATTTATTTATGACACAATGATGATGCAGTAATTATCTTATTAATGAAATATTGACATAATTGATGTTATAAACACCAAAATAAATGTAATTTGAGACTTTTTATGAATTCCACTAATTTTCTAGGTTACTATGATATATTAGTGTCGATTTAATCAACTTGGTTAGAACATATAATTCTGTTATGACTTTCACAAAAATCATATATCAAATAGTGTCAAAATTGACACAAAATAGTTTTTAAATCAAATATTATATTATTAATTGTTATTGTATTCCTAAAAATCTAAGGATCGTCCAAATGACTTAGATAAGGATATATATATTAATAATAAACAATTTGGGGTTCTTTTGGCATGTTATAGTAAGTGTATTAACCATATAGTGAAAGAAAACAAAAAGACACGGCAAAAGTTAAATTACTTAACTTAGAGTTAAATCTAATTGATAAGGTTAAAATAATACCCTAAACTTGTCTAAATCCTATTGGTTGATATGATTTCGACCCATCCCCACCTTATCTTCGAAATAAGATTCTTTGGAGCCATTATAAACCGATTTTGACTTTAATATAAAATAATATTTTGAGATATTCCTAAGGTGCCCCTCTCCTCCCTTATAAAAGGGCACCTCCTCCCCCTCCTCCTCACACCAATTTGAGCACTCAAGCTCGGCCAACCCCTACCATTTTCTCCTCTCCACTTCCCTAGAATAATCCTAGAGGTCATGGTCTTCTTAAAAGACTAATCTTAGTTCCCTAAGTGGAGGATTCAAAGAGGCGTTCCAAAGAAGAGGTAATATCCAATACCGATATTTTCAATTTCTTTCTTCTTCAACTTCTTCTTCTTTATTTGTTTCATGATAAAGTAACAACATCAGTATTACATACATAATGATATGTTATTATAAATATGAAACAACCCTAATTCACCTTCTATCCATCCTATGGAAAAATGAAATCACCGCGCGTGCGTACGTACGGAATACCGTCTCCACGCCGTGGTGTAATCTATTTTCCACCACCACCTTACAAGGATGGGTATAATGGTGTAATGAGTAACTATTTATGATTATTATAAAGTAATATTGATACTGAAATAATATATATATACTCCAATACAATTCCACGATCATAGGAATGATATCATCACTCGTGCGTACGTACGGAATACCGTCTCCACGATGTGATGCGACTCATTCTACATGATCATCATTACATAGTAATTATATAAATGAATTGAATGAATAAATATGAAATATGTTACACTAATACCATTCTGGATATAAGGTATATATAACCTTAAAATAAGAATAAGAATTTATTCGGCAAAACACGCATAAGAACAAAAGGCAATAAAGACCCGAGTAACAAGTAACAATGAAATATTACTAACAAGAAACTAAGAATATGAACATATATGATATCATATCAATATGTATGATTCTGGAATAAGTCAATGACATTATTTAAACCATTATACAGGATCTTCGGACACATACAAAGCAAATCGGACCTAAGGTAAGGGGAATATCACAATCTCATTTTTATCCGAGATTGTTTATTCGTAAGTATTTAATGGGGTGTATTTTATCATCCACATCCATGTTTCATCAATATGTAATATTATTTCCATACACATACAATTGTTTAAATCCATTTTTACCCTTCGGTGAGTTTTTAGAAATATCTATGAAAGGAATCTTTTGTCGTACGAGGTACTTTTTGACTTTTCCGACAAAAGTACGAAGAATGTTTTTTTTAACTTATACGGCATGAATGGATTTTTAAAACATTATTTCCAAGAAGCTTCCTTTACGAGTTTTCAAGTTTATTTTTAATCAACTTCTTTTATTTTAAAGTTGTATGACATGTTATGAAAGGAAAAATGTTTTTTAAGAAGAAAGGATATTTTCCTCAAGAATGGAGTTCAAGTGTTTTATCAAAATTATTTTCCATCGAAGATAATAAAGGGTTCTGTTTTTATCCCTATTATTACATGGATTTGATTATGTTGTGATGAAAACATTTTTATGAATTCATTTATCTTATATGAATTGTTTTATGATGTCATGTTGTTTAAGAATCCCATTTTTTATTACATGGGTTATGCGATGATGTATGATTTATGATTATGTGGCACACATAAGAAAGGATTCATTATAAGATGGGTGGGACCTATATCCCCCTCCAATGCATTGGGTAAAGATTTTATATCTCATGAGATAGACATGGCTGGAACGGAAGGTTATTTCGGTTCAGTGATACAGGACTGAAACGAGGAGTGAACTCGGTTCAGAAAGGGACTTTGTCCACTAAGATAGTCTTGGCAATGAGTCATGACTAACAAGAAATGATTATCCATGATTATGTGTGCATGCCACAAAGTCTCAAGTTTTATGTTATGATTATGGGGATCTCATTTTCACTTCTATGATTTATTCCATGTTAAGATATTATGATCTCTTTTGCAGGTTTTGATTTTCAAAAAGATATGATATGATTTTTATTTCCTTTATTTGCCCTTGCTGAGCATTTGAGCTCACCCTTTTATGTTTTCTTTTCCCCAGGTCAGGAAGATGGATATTAAGTAGAATATGCTAAAAGGGACCCTAGATATGATGAAATAAATGGGAGAAACTGTAGAAGATTTATGAACCAGTTGTTTATGTTTCCCAGTTTCTAAAGACACTATACCTATACGGTCCTTTGTGTTTTTGTCATATGTTGTAATAAGTGTGCTTCAATTTTGAAGTATTAACAATGTATGTAAAGTATGGGTCGTTATAAGCCAGGACGAAGACGGGGACCCAGTTGAGACTCTTGCTTCACATAACTCTCCATCCCAGGAGCCTCATCAGTCTCCTGCGGCTGCCTCTCATCCGTCCGGGCAACCCCCATTTTTTCTGCCGTACCCATTTTACCCAGATTTGCAGAGAACCCATTACGCTGACCCTGACCTCTACTGGAGGTGGCAGCAGGATCAGTATTCAATGTTCCATTGGTAGTTGGAACGGACAAGGATGGAGGTAGTAGTCCTAAATCTTGCAGATCTTCAGCAGCCTTCCTTATATGGAGTTGTGCCCCCACCAGCCCCCATCGTACTAAATGACAGGCACCGACGCTTATACGGGCGGGTCATACACTTCCTCACCCCCTACCAACCCTGTGGCCCCTCCCCCGCCTTCCACTGATCCGACCTGGGATATAGCTACACATGACTACTTTTTTCACTCCCCATGCCCCCTGACCAGATGTTTCGCCTATTCTTCATTTAATCATGTGTTGTGCCTGTATTATTTGACTTGAACTTTCTTCCTGTGGTGTGATGTTTTCCCTTGTTATGGTGTGATAATGTGATGTGCTTTCTTTCCTGCTGCTGGTATTATTTTGTTTTCTGGCTTCACTTGTATTGTTCTTTTTTCCAGCAGGTGTTTCATCTGTTCCATGCCAGCCATTTTTCCGTTCATCGGGCTCTCACACATCATCTTCTTTTACCAGGTCCCATGTTTCAGGGGAGTTTGTACTTTTCCATTTTTCTCTACCCTCCCTTGTCATGTTGCCACATGCCCACCCTTCTCTAAGTTATTACCTTCACGGGGGACCGTGCTCGGTTTTAAGTGTGGGGGAGGGCACCCTTAATTATCACCCCATGTTGATTGATTGATTTCACAATTACACTTGGGTAGAATATTTTCTTACGTGTGTCTAAAGGGCTGTTATAGATGTAATGGGGTTATACCACTTAGCTAAAACTGAATTTTGGCAATTATCTCTGAAAGTAGCTCATATGTCTGGATTGTTTAACCTGGTTTGTGATGTGATTAAACTCTGTAATATTGAAAAGACGCATTTATCCAATCATTTAGAAAAACAATCTATTTAAATATGATTTTTGGGATGGAGTAATTCAAATTAAGAAACCCCTTAAAATGGAAGTCAAATTGTGCATAAAGAGAGGTAAGGTTTTAGGAATTGTTTTTGTCACACTAGTGGATATTGTGCGGTCTTAATTCCATGAACTCTTGACTTGCTCAAACAAATTCATCATGTATTGACATGAGAATATTGGTAAAAATTTGATGCTAGTATCTCATACCTTTAGAGAAAAATTTATTTTGAGATATGCAAAGGCATGACCAATACTTTTGATGACCTTTCATCATGTTCCAAAATGCAAGTCAATGAGGTCGTGTGACCTATAAAAGTAATAGCTTGCCAATTGGTGATGAAAAAACCTGGACTTAACTAATCTGAGTGTATAACTAGATGAAAATGGAGGTAGGAACTCTCTTTGAATGAAAAAGGGAAAAAGGCACTTTTAAGCAACAATTTGTTTTCTGAATGAATGATTAACTGTTTTTTATTATGATTACATTGTTGGCTAACTTCATAGACTTAGGAATCCATGAAGTATGAATGTTATAATTTTTATCGATAATTACTTCAAAATTGATATTCACCTAAATGGTATAATCTATGATATTTATACATGTCTCTTTAGTGGCACCTTGGTCATGATTTTCATGCTTTTGTTTGAGGACAAACAACCGATCAAGTGTGGAGGATTTTGATGCGTTGTTGTGCATAAGGCATTTTCACCTGGTTTAACATCTATAAATTGGTTTGTGGATGGTTTTTATTGGATTTTCACAAGGAGAATGTATCTTGGTAGGTTATTAGGTCATTAAAGGATAAAGAATTGAATCTTTGAAGTTTGTAGATTCAGAAGGGAATTGGAGGCGTGAGGACCCTTTTCCCTCTGATGTTGTTGGATGGGAGATTTTCGTATCAAATACTTGATGTGAAGGATGGAGAAAGAAGGAATTTCAAGGGCCAAGAAGACCCACATGGTTTCCGCACGGTTTACCCAAACTGTGTGGAAACTGTGTGGGAGGAGATTTCCCTTACAGAAGGGTTCGCACGATTTCCACACGGTTTACAAATGGTGCGGGACCTACAGACTAAACCATGCAGCTCAAACAATTCTGGACATTAGCTACGGTACAGTTTCCGCATGGTTTTCCAAACCGTGCGCCCAAATGGTGCAGCTGAAGAATCCAAGGCAGTACCCTCCACACGGTTTGCGCATGGTTTACCAAACTGTGCGCCTAAACAGTGCACCCCACTTCAGCTTTTGTTTTTTCTTTCCCCCTTTCCACCAACTCCTTGACTCGGGTTTACTTTTGAAACTACCCTTTTGACAACTGGAAAAAGGCCCTTTTTGGACCTGGAAGACCAGAGACTTAAGAAATGAAAGGGGATTTTTCATAAGGGGATTGGGTGCTGGGTTTTGGGTGGTGCTGGTTGGTTTTTCTGCTATTTTCTTGTTTTGTTTGATGGGAATGAACTCCTTAAAGTTTAATAGTATGTTTTATACTTCTTTGATTAAGAGTAGCTAAAACCCCCTTTGTGTTGGGGCTGGGAGAAATGCAGGTTTGCTAGAATCCCTCCCTTTATCATTGTGTTTGTTCGTAACCTTTCAGATAATTCTTCCAACATTTCTATTTTATATTTTGCTGTAAACCTCCATGTTGAATCAAGAATGGAGTTTCTAGGGATCGTTGGAAGAAATATGATGAGAATATCCATGACCATTGGATATTCTTGTCGTTTCTAGAAGGGTGGATCTTAACGAAAAGTTAGTAGAAATCAATTACCGGACCAAGGAATTGATTTCTACCGACTTGATGGGAACTTTCCGGACCAAGGAAGTTCTGACACATATGAAACCCAGAATTTTGGGTTATTATGAACAACACAACATGATAGGGATTAAGGTTCTAGCCCCACATGAATATCCAGCCCCGGCACATCTTTATTATCATTAAGAAAAATTTGTTTTTAAACAATTTTGGTTTTAAAGTCATCAATAGTGAATTAGATAAGTTTCAGTAACAAGTAATTGTTTTTAATATCTGAATCATGAACCTCCAACAAAACGTTTTTAAATTAATCATCTTCACCGAATAGTTCCGATTCATTAAACATAAGCACCAACTTCGTTTCCCTGTGGACTGACCCTGTACTTTCCTACTATTCTAGTCCAAGTTATGGAATTTAATTTGACTGAAGGAAAAACAATATCAACACTGAACGACTCAGACATTGGCCAATATAATGATTAAGTAAAAGATAAAGACAGAAATGTCAATTTATTGTTTTTAATAACAATAGTATTTTGTGACAAGGATAAAAAACAACTTCTATTTGGTTATAAATATTAATATTAAAGATAAATTTATTTTTTATCATGTAAATTTATTTCTTGTTTTTAGTAATGAAATAATTTCCTTAAATTCTTATGATAAGCTAACATGAAATCTATTTATTAAATAGAAAAATAAAATTAATGATATTAAAAATAATAAATGTTATAAAATTTAAATTAATTATTTCTTCTATGACTTCTATATATTAATATAAAATATTACATATGTGTAAAATTATTATATTTTAATTCATTTGTTGTCTTTTTTTTCAAATTCAATTTAAATTAATAGTAAAAAATTGACATTAATGATATTTTATAATAAATAATAATTTATTAATGATTTCAACTTCCTAAAAATGTGATATTTTTCCAATTTATTGGGATATGGATTAAAATATCAACCATGGTCCATCTATCAATGAGTTTTCCTTTTATATTAATTATTTTAACCCCTAAAGAGTTAAAAACATTGTTACAATGATAATCATCAAAAAAGGTTAAAATGGGTTAAAACCCAATGATAATGGTGATAAATTCACCTAAACTTGTTAAACTTTTATTGGATGGGAGAATTTCGACCCACCCCCATCCTATATTCAAAATATATAATTTTGGATACATTTTGTGTGTCATCCTCTGGGTTTTTGGAACTATGTTGTAAAGGGGTACGCTACTAAATTGAGTGGGATTACTACAGCTTGGACCAGTTTGATTCACCATAGGGTCCTAATGGTGATTTTCCAAGCCTATACCATATTTTTCATATCTAAATCATATTCTCCCGACAATGGAGTAGTCCTTCCATGTGTTTGAGCTATACGGTAATGATTTCTTTAGATCCACTACCAATATGGTCATGGTTGCACCATGGGGTATTGTTGGGGAGTAGGGGTTCTTAGGGTTCCTCTAACATATTGAGGGTTGATGCGACATAGTTACTTTGGATACACTGTAACCTTTACTTGAAATAATAGGATTTGAGAAAGTTATTTGGTGTGTTTTCTATTGGCCATTTTTTCAGGGAGATTGCATCATAGATTGGGGGATCTGCGGCATGGTATTGGTGTAGCGTCCTGGATCCGGGTACCACTCCACGGCTGCCTGAACCCGGTTCACCACGTGACCTCAAGCGCATTTCCCCAAACGCCAGAGGCTGCTGACTAGTAGTGAGGGCCCAGCTCTGATAGTGGGGAAACTATGCCCTCATTTGTCAACGTGTAGCGCAGCGGAATACAAGAACAAACATACAATGACAGCGAAAGAAATAAAACATGCACAATTAAAATAAATAACTAGAAATAAATGAACGAGTAGTAAAATATATGTATGTTAAGATGCAGCATGTCACTATTCTATGAAAACAACCAGAACATGTTACACAACAGTACAATAGATACAATGGAAAGTACAGGTACATCAAAAAAAACAGAATAGCCGGCAGCATCACGAGCCTGATCTCGGTCCCATGCTCCCCTACACCTCAGCAACAGTAATTTGCCTATATAGGTACCCTTTCCCTTATCCATACCTGCAGGAATATAGTCTGTTTGGGCCGAAGACATGACCCAAACAGGGTGTGAGAAATAAATCCCGGTAGGCACCCACCAAAGGCTCGTGCCCAACTATCTGTGTGAATGTGAAACAACAGTGTGAGGTAATAAAATGAAATAACTAATCAGTACTCAAAAGTAACTAACTTTACCAGTTAAATTTTCATTTTAAAATTTATTTAATCATTCAATATAAGGAAAACACCACAGTGTATTTCTAAGTAAACAATCTGTTTACTCAGGAATGTAAACCACTACCCTCAGGTAAAGAGAATCTAATCCCATAGGAATCTTCCCACAGACATATAGAATAATGCCCATAGGCTTAATAGGTGTCACTCACAGGCACATAATCTACTTTCCCACAGGCACGAGAGAAATTTCCCTCAGGCTGAACAGAGCACTGCCCATAGGCTAAACACAACACTGCCTTCAGGTTAAACAGGTAACCGGTTCATTCCCAACATATAAACAAGCAATTGTATAAAATTCCTCTCAAGGAAATTTAAGACATGCTAAAATCACAGTATACCGTCGGGTAACCTGGAAAAATGGATTAAGAGAGGAACGCACCCCAGGGGTGGTCCTGGTTCCAAGCAGTGATCCCAAGCAACAGTTATACAATTTCATTAAATTACCAATGGAATTCTAGGTATCTAAGACAACCAAGGCCTCGGCCACATGACACCCCAACATGGGTCTGTAGCACAATGGTATACAAAAATGCACAGCAGTTGGAATTTAAACACTATACCACCTACCTCAATTTCCCTTGACCGATATATGTGAACAACGCTCCTCAAAACGCCCAATAACAATGCAGATATGAGGTAAAATAATTCCCATTCAAACGTAAATAAATCCGTTTAGAGTAATAATTGTTAAGAACGGTTCAAGGAGATAAGAGGGATTACCCGTACGGTTCCAATGAGATCGACAGAGGTGGAATCGGATTCCCAGTGCTCGATCAGATGATCTCCAAAGTTCCAGTCGTCCTATAGAGCTCTCCTCTGGTTCTAAGCCTTCCCTATGAATAGGGGAGGCTACTTCCCATTTTAAACGAAAAAGCAGACTACACTGCGTGTATTATTGGGTACACGGTGTGTAGTTTCTTTTTTTAACTGTTCCTTCAGTGGATTCTTGCCTGTGTGGCACTGTTCGTCTATTGGCATGAGTACACGGTGTGTATTGTCGCTCAGATGGCTACTGCCTTACTATTTTCCTGCCAACTGACTACGCGGCGTGTAAATTCCCACTACATGGCATGTAGTCAGTTTTCACACCCATCATCATCAATCGGCCTACACGCCCTGTTTTATTCTCACACACTGCCAAAGTACATGGTGTGTGGACAAGTACACGGCGTGTAGTCACAAAACATAGGATTTTCTACCATTTTCCTCATTTTCTAAAAAACACTTAAGGGATAGAGAAAAGAAGAAACTCGTACCTCATAATAAGAATTGGGTTCTTACAAACTCCCCCCTTAAAAAATTCATCCCCAAATTGCCCTTCCAAGGGTGTTGAAGATAACGCTCAGAATAACTCCAGCCACTGAGCATGTACATCAGCCTCCCACCACCAGGTCTCGTCCTACACGCATCCATGCTGCCACATCACCCATACGAGAGGAACTGAATAGCCTTGGAGAACCTTCGTGCTCCTATCAACAATATGAATCAGATGCTCCTCAAAGGATGCATCTATCTGAAGCTCAACCTCCTCTGGATGAAAGATGTGAGACGGGTCTCAATGACAGAGGCGCAACTGAGATACATGGAAGACGTCGTGCATGGCCTGGTACCTTTGTGGTAACTACAACCGATAGGCAACCGACCCGACTCTCTCCAGAATCTCAAATGGCCCCACATTCCTCGGTTAAATTTTACCCTATCTCCTAATCCGCATGTGTCCCAACCTCGGTGAAATGTGCAAAAAAAACTGATCCCCCACCACGAACTCCAAGGGTCGTCTGCGGCGATCAGCATAAGATTTCTGATGAGACTACACAGTAGCCATTCACTTTTGAATCAACTGGACTTGCTCAGAAGTCTCCTGCACGAGTTGTGGTCCCAGTAAAGCTGCCTCACCTGCCTCCATCCAGCACAAAGGTGATCAGCATGGCCTACCATTGAAATCCTCGTAAGGTGCCATCTCAATAGTTTCCTGAAAACTATTATTGTAGGCAAACTCGACTTGGGTTATATGCTTCTTCCAGGAGCCCCCAAAGTCTAGGACGCTTGCATGCAGCATGTCCTCAAGCACCTGTATAGTACGCTCGGACTGGCCATCGGTCTGAGGGTGGTAAGTTGTGCTCAAAAGCACCAGCGTACCTAGTTCCCTTTGAAAATTCTACGAGAAAAGAGACGTAAAACGGGCATCCCTATCTGAAACGATAGAATGAGGAACCCCATTAAGACATACGACCTCTCAGATATATAGCTTTACGAGCTCGTCAACACTGATGGTCTCCTTGATCAGCAAAAAGTGAGCTACCTTCGTGAGTGTGTCCACAATAACCCACAAAGCATCATTGCCTCGAGTTGACCTCAGCAATCCAGTCATGAAGTCCATCGCGACACCATCCCATTTCTACTCTGGAATGGGTAACTGTTGTAACAGTCCGGCTGGAATTTGATGCTCTGCCTTCACCTGCTGACAGATGGAATATCTCATAACAAAACCATCTACTTCTCCCTTCATACCCGGCTACCAGTACTGACGTATCAAGTCACGGTACATCTTGGTAACTCTGGGATGAACGGCCCATGCTGAAGCATGAAACTTTCGCATCAACTCCTCACATATATCCCCTGGAACCCACACTCTTACATGGAAACACAGTACCTCATCACCGTCTATCGTCAACCCAGGAGGAGGGTCCTCACTTGCCACCGACTCTCGTAGAACTAGGCCTTCTAAATCTGATAGATGTCTCATCCTCAATCTATCCAGGAGGGTAGATGTCATAGCTAAAGAAGAAATATAGGTCTGCCCCTGACTTTCGTGCACCTCCAAATGCATCTTGGAGAACAAAGCCATAAGCTGCCACTCACCACTGGCCTCCTGCACTACCTGTATCTGAGTCTTCCAGCTTAGTGCGTCAGCAACTGCGTTACCGTTACCAGGTTTATAGGCAAGCTCAAAATCGAAGGACTAAAGGTATTTGACCAACCTTCATTGCCTCATATTCAAGTCACGCTGAGTAAAGATATACTTGAGAATTTTGTGGTCGGTGAAAACCAAAAAATTCTCTCCCAAGAGATAATGTCTCCAACTGCGTAACGCATGAACAACTACAGCTAACTCGAGATCACGGGTCGGGTAATTCCTCTCATGTGGCTTCAACTGCCGAGACTCGTATGCAACAACTCGATCGCCCTGCATCAACACAGCTCCCAGCCCAATACCTGATGCATCACAGTAAACTGTATAACTCATTCCCTGCTCTTGGAGTATCAGGATTGGTGATGATTTCAACTTTCCCTTCAGCTCCTCAGAGGCTGTCTCGCTAGATTCTGACCAAACGAACTTCACACCCTTCTTAGTCAGACTCGTCAACAATGTTGTTAAGCAGGAGAACTCCTAAATCAAGAGCCTGTAGTAACCATCCAACCCTAAGAAACTTCGTATCTCAAACACGTTCTTAGGCCGCTCCCAGGAAACTACCGATCTCACCTTCTCTGGGTCTACTGCAACTCCAACCTCTGAAATTATATGACCCAGGAAGTGAATCTGGTCCATCCAAAGTGGTACTTTAAGAGCTTATCATATAGCCCATGATCTCTCAGTGTACTCAGAATGATCTCAAGATGGGTGGTATGGTCATGTCGTGTGTGAGAGTACTCCAAGATTTCGTCCACGAATACTACCACAAAAGAGTTTTGATAAGGATGGAACACACGATTTATCAGAGCGAAGAAAACTGTTGGTGCGTTCCTGAGTCCGAACGGTATAACCAAGTACTCGTATAGACCATACCTACTCCTGAAGGCTGTGAGAGGTATATCAGATTGTCTAACGTGCAACTTATGATATATGGATCTCAATTCAATCTTCGAGAAAACTCATTCACCTCGAAGTTGATCAAAAATATGATCAATCCTTGGTAAGGGATATCGGTTCTTAACTGTCAACTGGTTCAGCTTCCGATAATTCACACAGAGTCTAAGGGTACCGTCTGCCTTCTTCGCAAAAAGGACCAGAGAACCCCAAGGAGAAGTACTAGGTCGGATAAAACCCTTTTACTGTAACTCCTCTAACTGTCTCTTGATCTACTATAACTCAGGTGTAGCTATCCTATAAGGATGAATGGATGTCGGTGCGGCACCTGGCACAAGCTCAATAGAGAAATATACCTCACACTCTAGAGGTAGACCAGAAAAGTCACCCAGGAAGACATCCCTAAAATGATCAACCACTGGAGGGAAGTCCTTCTGACAAGTCCCCTAATAATCCAGATATAAACTCGTAATCTGGGCTATGAATCCACCTCTCCCACGATGCTATAGTCCATCTTGACTCACCTAAACATCCCCCTTGACTTTGTATAGAAACTATCCACCCTCTGGTAACGTGAAACGCACCCTGCGATGATAGAAGTCTACAAAGGCTCGAAAGGGAACCAACCAATCCATCCCTATAATGACATCATAGCTCATCATCTCCAAGACATAGAGGTTCCAAAGTAAGTGACACCCACCAACCTCAATGGGGCACTCCTTACACTAATGAACACTAGCTGTTCTAGTCCCCAACAGAGTGTCTAGCATCATAACATAAGAAGAAGAAGAAACACAGAGCCCAAGGCTCTCAACAATAGGCATAGATAAAAAGCTATTTGTAGCACCCGTATCAAAAAGTACTGAAGATAAAATAGAAGCTACTAGAATAGTACCTTTGATAGTAGAAGGTTCGGGATCCTGCTCCTAATGGGTCTATTGCACTGCATATGCATGCCTAGTGCCGCGGCCCTGTGACACAGCCTAGCTACCCTGAGCTGTCCCGCCCTACTGCCTTTGTGATCCTGGTGTCTGGCTACCAAGGCCACGACCACCATCCCTTCCTGAATGCCCTGACGTATTCCAATTTCCAAACTGGTAAGAAGCTGTTGGTCCTTCTCTCGCACATGGAGTCTGTACAGAACTCTTCTCACTAGCCACTGGTGGAAATGCCCGGCAAAAGCGTTGCAGATGCCCCATCCTGCCGCAAGATCGGCATTCTACTGGGTCACGTGGACACTATGGTCTCTTGTGCCCCACCTTACCACACTGGTAGCACATTACCTGGCCACCTACAACATTATTCTGGCTGGTACTGCCACTATGAGAGAAGTCCATCTATCTCTTCCTCTTTCCAGTAGAAATAGTACCAGAAACTAGTGCTGAGCCGCCCTGGCCCACACCACTAGCTTCCTGCAGATTCCACTCAGTAATCAATGCCTGGTTCAAAATAGCATGTACAGTAGGAAACCTGAAAACATTCACCAGTGCGCGGATGTCATATCGAATACCATCCCCAAAGCGCCTAGCCCTCAACGTCTCATCACCCACCAGAACGGGTGAAAGACGCTGAATCTCTATGAAACGAGAATAATAATCCATCACTGACATAACACCCTTCTATAGATTCATGAATTCTCAAGATCTATCTACCCTCAGTGTCTCGGGGAAGAAGAAGTCATAGAAGTATATCTGAAAATCTTTCCACGCTAAGTCTCTATGATGCTCTGACTGGGTGGTAACATCCCAACACCTCTTGGCAGAATCACGCAGCATATACGTCGCAAGCTTAACCCTCCACCCTAGAGGCATCTCAAGATGCTTGAAAATAGTCTTCAATGAATCCAACCAAGACTCCACAGCCTGTGGTCCATCATCCCCGGAAAACATAGGTGGATGCTGCTGCTCGAAGAAACGAGTCTGCTCAGCCATAGATGTGGCAGCCGGCGGTGCTCCCTGAATGGTCTGCATTAACCGCATGAAGCCTTCACAAAACTGTGCATCCATTCCTATGCCCGATATAGCAGCTAGCTCCGCATCTAGCTCTGTTGGAGGATCCACTGGTAGCCCATGGTGCACCATCTCTGGAGTATAATCGTTGCTGCTCTATTGGAGAACAACATGTGGTCGTCTAAGCGGCATGACTCTACAAGGTCAAACACGCACCTTAGATCAAGATTATCAAAGACCAAAAACAAGGAGATGGAGAAGGAAAGTTTTCAAAATTTACAAAACATGACTACACGGTGTGTATAAAACTACACGTCGTATGCTCACTACCGTTCACATGGGCGTGTACTCCAGCTTACACTGGTTGTGTAACACCCCAAACACACGGCGTGCCTTCTAAATACACGGCATTTACTTGAATCCTTATTCCCTGCCCAAGTCCTTCTACACGACTAAGCCACAAGACTCACTTAAACAATACTACACGGCGTGTATAACATCTATACGACATGTATGGTTTAATTTACTACTTTCTGTGTCGTTCGTGACATGACCAACTACTCGGCTGACACCACAGAGCGTGTTACACCCGCACAGGGCATGTACACCACCCAGTTTCCCAGCCACATGACCAAGTCCACGCCGTGCGCCTAAACTATGCACCCCACTTTAGCTTTTGCCTTTTGCTTTCCCCCTTTCCACCAACTCCTTGACTCAGGATTACTTTTGAAACTACCCTTTTGAAAACTGAAAAAAGGCCCTTTTTGGACCTGGAAGACCAGAGACTTAAGAAAGGAAAGGGGATTTTTTATAAGGGGATTGGGAGCTGGGTTTTGGGTGGTTCTGGCTAGTTTTTCAGTTGTTTTCTTGTTCAGTTTGATGGGAATGAACTCCTTAAAGTTTAATAGTAAGTTTTATGCTTCTTTGATTATGAGTAGATAAAATCCCCTTTGTGTTGGGGTTGGGAGAAATGTGTGTTCGCTAGAATCCCTCCCCTTGTCATTGTGTTTGTTCGTAACCTCTCATATAATTCTTCCAACATTTGTATTTTCTATTTTGCTAGAAACCTCTATGTCAGATCAAGAATAAAGTTTCTAGGGATCGTTGGAAGAAATACGACGAGAATATCCATGACCATTGGATATTCCTGTCGTTTCTAGAACGGTGTCTCTTAACAAAAAGTTAGTAGAAATCAATTATCGGACCAAGGAATTGATTTTTACCGACTTGATCAGAACTTGCCGGACCAAGGAAGTTATGACACATATGAAACCCAGAAATTTGGGTTATTATGAACAACACAACATGATAGGGTTTAAGGTTATATCCCCACATGAATATCCATCCCCAATACATCTTTATCGTCATTCAGTAAAATTTGGTTTTAAACAATTTCGATTTTAAAGTGATCAATAGTGAATTAGATAAGTTTCAGTAACTAGTCATTATTTTTAATATCTGAATCATGAACCTCCAAAAAAACGTTTTTAAATTAAGCATCTCCACCGAATAGTTATGATTCATTAAACATAAGCACCAACTTCATTTCCATGTGGACTGACCCCGTACTTGCCTACTATACTAGTCCATGTTAGCGTATTTAATTTGACTGAAGGAAAAACAATATCAACACTGAACGGCTCGGTCATTGGCCAATATAATGTTTAAGTAAAAGATAAAGATAGAAATGTCACTTTATTGTTTTTAATAACTATAATATTTTGTGACAAGGATAAAAACAAATTCTATTTGGTTATAAATATTAATTTTAAAGAAATGTTTTTTTTACCATGTAAATTTATTTCTTGTTTTTAGTAATGAAATAATTTACTTAAATTCTTATGCTACACTAACATCGAATTTATTTATTAATTAGAAAAGTAATATTAATGATATTAAAAATATTAAAAGTTATAAAATTTAAATGAATTATTTCTTCCATGACTTCTGTATATTAATATAAAATATTACATATGTGTAAAATTATTATATTTTAATTCAATTGTTGTCATTTTTTTTCAAATTCAATTAAAATGAATAGTCCAAAATTGAAATTAATGATATTTTATAATAAATAATAATTTATTAATGATTTCAACTTCCTAAAAATGTGATATTTTTCCGATTTATTAGGATATGGATTAAAATATCAACCATTTTCCATCTATCAACCAATGTTCCTTTTATATTAACTATTTTAACCCCTAAAGAGTTAAAAACATTGTTACAATGATAATCATCAAAAAGGGTTAATATGGGTTAAAACCAAATGATAAGGGTGAAAACGCCACCTAACCTTGTTAAAATTTTATTGGATGGGAGAATTTTAACCCATCCCCATCCAATATTCAAAATATATAATTTTGGAGACATTTTTTGTGTCATCCTCTGGGTTTTTGGAACTGTGTTGTAAAGGGGTATGCTACTACATTGAGTGGGATTACTACATCTTGGACTAGTTTGATTCACCATAGGGTCCTAATGGTGATTTTCCAAGATAATACCTTATTTTTCATATATAAATCATATTTTCCCAACAATGGAGTATTCCTTCCATGTGGTTGAGCTATATGGTAATGATTTCATTATATTTACTACCAATATGGTCATGGTTTCACCATGGGGTATTGTTGTGGAGTAGGGGTTCTTAGGGTTCCTCTACCATATTGAGGGTGGATGAGACATAGTGCCTTTGGATACACTGTAACCTTTACTTGAAATAATAAGATTTGAGAAAGTTCTTTGCTGTGTTTTCTATTGGCCATTTTTTCAGGGAGATTGCGTCATGGATTGGGGGATCTGCGGCATGGTATTGGTGTAATGTCCGGGATCTGGGTACCACTCCACGGTTCCCTGAACCCGGTTTACCACGTGATCTCAAGCACATTTCCCCAAACTCCAGAGATTGCCGACTAGAAGCAAGGGCCCTGGTCTGATAGTGGGGAAACTATGCTCTCATTTGTCAAAGTGTAGTGCAGCGGAATACAAGAACAAACATACAACAACAACGAAAGAAATAAAAATACATAACTAAAATGAACAAATTGCAGTAAAAGAACCAGTAGTCATATATATATATGTATATTAAGATGCAGCATGTCACTATTCTATGAAAATAGCCAGAACATGTTACACAACAGTACAATAGATACAATGGAAAGTACATGTACATCAAAAGAAAACAGAATAGCCGGCAGCATCGCGAGTCTAATCTCGGTCCCATGCTCCCCAACACCTCAGAAACAGTCATGTACCTATATAGGTACCCTTTCCCTTATCCATACCTGCAGAAATATAGTCTATTTGGGCCGAAGACATGACCCAAATAGGGTGTGAGAAATAAATCCCGGTAGGCACCCACTAAAGGCTTGTGCACAACTATCTGTGTGAATATGAAACAACAGTGTGTAGTAATAAAATGAAATAACTAATCATTACTCAAAATTAACTAACTTTACCAGTTAAATTGCCATTTTAATATTTATTTAATCATTCAATATAAGGAAAACACCACGGTGTATTTCTAAGTAAACAATAAGTGTCCTTAGGAACGTAAATCATTACCCTCAGGTAAAGATAATCTAATCCCATATGAATCTGCCCACAGGAATATTGAATAATGCCCATAGGATTACGAGGTGTCACCCACAAGCACAGAATCTACTTGCCCACAGGAATGAGAGAAGTTTCCCTCAAGCTGAATAGAGCACCGCCCACAGGCTAAACACAACACTACCCTTAGGCTAAACAACTAACCAGGCCATGCCCAACATATAAACAAGATTTTGTATAAAATTCCTCTCAAGGAAATCTAAGACATGCTAAAATCACAGTATACCGTTGGGTAACCTGGACAAATGGAAAAAGAGAGGAACGTACCCCAGGGGTGGTCATGGTTCCAAGAAGCGATCCCAAACAACAGTTATACAATTTCATTAAATTACCTATGCAATTATAGGTATCTAATACAGCCAATTCCTCAGCCACACGACACCCCAACATGGGTCTGTAGCACAATGGTATACAAAAATGCACAGAAGTTGGAATTTAAACACTATACCACCTACCTCAATTGCCCCTGACCGATATATGCGAACGACGCTCCTCGAAATGCCCGATAACAATGCAGATCTGAGGTAAAATAATTCCCATTAAAACGTAAATAACTCCCTTTAGAGGAATAATTGTTAATAATGGTTCAATGAGATGATATGGATTACCAGTATGGTTCCAACGAGATCGACAGAGGTGGATGATCGGGTGATCTCCAAAGTTCCATCCATCCTCTAGAGCTCTCCTCTGGTTCTAAGCCTTCCCTGTGAACAAGGGAGGCTACTGCCCATTTTAAGAAAAAAAACAGACTACACTACAAGTACTATTGGGTACAGGGCGTGTAGTTTCATTTTTTAACTGTTCCTTCGGTGGTTTCTCACCAGCATGGCATTGTTCGTTTATCGACATGAGTACACGGCGTGTATTGTCGCTCATATGGCCACCACCTTACTATTTTCTTGTTGACTGACTACACGGCGTGTAAATACCCACTACATGGCATGTAGTCAGTTTTTACACCCATCATCGTCGACTGGCCTACAAGCCCTGTTTTCTCCTTCCACACGTCCAAAGTACACGGCGTGTAGTCACAAAACATAGGATTTTCTACCATTTTCCTCATTTTCTAAAAAACACTTAAGGGAAAGAGATACGAAGAAAATTGTACCTCATAATAAGAACTGGGTTCTTACAAACTAACCCCTTAAAGAAATTCGTCCCCGAATTTCCCTTCCAAGGGTGGTGAAGAAAATGCTTAGAATAACTCCAGCCACTGAGCATGTACGTCGGCCTCCCGCCCCTAGGTCTCGTCCTGCACTCATCCATGCTTCCACAACACCCGTACGAGAGGAACTGACCAGCCTTGGAGAACCTTCATGCACCTATCAACAATACGAATCGGATGCTCCTCAAAGGATTCATCTATCTGAAGCTCAACCTCCTCTGGCTGAAACACATGAGACGGGTCTGAATGATAGAGGCCCAACTGAGATACATGGAAGACGTCGTGCATGGCCTGGTACCTTTTTGGTAACTGCAACCGATAGTCAACCGGCCCAACTCTCTCCAGAATCTCAAATGGCCCCACATACCTCGGTGAAAGTTTACCCTGTCTCCTAATCCTCCTGTGTCCAAACCTTGGTGAAACACGCAAGAAAACCCGATCCCCCACCCCGAACTCCAAGGGTTGTCTGCGGCGATCAGAATAAGATTTCTGACGAGACTGCGCAGTAGCCATTCACTTTTGAATCAACTAGACCTGCTTAGAAGTCTCATGCACGAGTTGTGGTCCCAATAAAGCTACCTCACCTGCCTCCAGCCAGCACAAAGGATATTGGAATGGCCTACCATAGAAATCCTCGTAAGGTGTCATCTCAATATTTTCCTGAAAACTATTATTATAGGCAAATTAGAATTGGGTTATATGCTTCTTCCAGGAGCCCCCAAAGTCTAGGACACTTGCACGCAACATGTCCTCAAGCACCTGTATAGTACACTCTGACTGGACATCGGTCTGAGGGTTGTAAGCTGTGGTCAAAATCACCTGTGTACCCAGTGCCCTCTGAAAACGCTACCATAAACGGGACGTAAAATGGGCATCCCTATCTGAAACGATAGAACGAGGGACCCCATGAATACATACGACCTCTCAGATATAAAGCGTTACGATCTCATCAAAACTGAAGGTCTCCTTCAACTGAAAAAAGTGATCTACCTTCGTGAGTCTTTCCACAACAACCCACACAACATCATTGCCTCGAGGTGACCTCAGTAATCAAGTCATGAAGTCCATCGCTACATCATCCCATTTCCACTCCAGAATGGGTAACTGTTGTAACAGTCCGGATGGCCTTTGATGCTCTGCCTTCACCTGCTAACAGGTGGAACATCTCGTAACAAAACAAGCTACTTCTCCCTTCATACCCGGCAACCAGTACAGATGTCTCAAGTCACGGTACATCTTGGTAACTCTAGGATGAACTTCCCAAGCTGAAGCATGAAACTCCCGCATCAACTCCTCACGTATATCCCCTAGAACCCACACTCATCCATGGAAATGCAGTACCTCATCATCGCCTATCGTCCACCCAGGAGGAGGGTCCTCACTTGCCACCGACTCCCGTAGAACTAGGCCTTCTGAATTAGATAGATGTCTCATCCAAAATCTATCCAGGAGGGTAGAGGTCACAGCTAAAGATGAAATATAGTTCTTCCCCTAACTATCGTGAACCTCCAAATGCACCTCGGAGAACAAAGCCATAAGCTGCCACTCACCACTAGCCTCCTGCACTGCCTGTATCTGAGTCTTCCTGCTTAGTGCATCAGTAACTATGTTACCCTTACCAGGTTTATATGCAAGCTCAAAATTGAAGGACTGAAGGTATTGTACCCACCTTCATTACCTCAGATTCAAGTCACACTGAGTAAAGATATACTTGAGACTTTTTTGGACGGTGAAAACCACAAAATTCTCTCCCAAGAGATAATGTATCCAACTGCGTAACGCATGAACAACTGCAACTAACTCGATATCATGCATTGATCAATTCCTCTCATGTGGCCTCAACTACCGAGACCCGTACGCAACAAATCGATCGCCCTGCATCAACACAGCTCCCATCCCAATACATGATGCATCATAGTAAACTGTATAAATCATTCCCTACTCTAGGAGTATTAGGATTGGTGATGATGTCAACTTTCCCTTCAGCTCCTCAGAGGATGCCTCGCAAGCTTCTAACTAAATTAACTTCACACCCTTCTTAGTCAAACCCCTCAACGACGCTGCTAAGCGGGAGAAGTCCTAAGTGAAGTGCCTGTAGTAACCAGCCAACCCTAAGAAACTTTGTATCTCAAACACGTTCTTAGGATCCTCCTAGGAAACTATTGCTCTCACCTTCTCTGGGTCTAATGCAACTCCTACATCTGAAATGATATGACCCAGGAAGTGAATCTGGTCCATCTAAAAGTGTCACTTTGAGAGCTTAGCACATAGCCCATGCTCTCTTAGTGTACTCAGCTAGATCTCAAGATGGGTGGCATGGTCATGTCGTGTGTGAGAGTACACCAAGATTTCATCCATGAATACTACCACAAAAGATTTTTGATAAGGATGGAACACATGATTTATCAGAGCCAAGAAAACTTCTGGCGTGTTCATGAGTCCGAATGGAATAACCAAGTACTCATATACACCATACCTACTCCTGAAGGATGTGAGAGGTATATCAGATGGTCTAACACGCAAATGATGATATATGGATCTCAAGTCAATCTTCGAGAAAACTCGTGCACCTCGAAGTTGATCAAAAAGATGATCAATCCTTGGTAAGAGATATCGGTTCTTCACTGTCAAATGGTTCAGCTTCCGATAATTCACACAGAGTCTGAGGGTACCGTCTTCCTTCTTCACAAAAAGGACCAGAGAACCCCAAGGAGAAGTACTGGGTCGGATAAAACCCATTTAATGTAACTCCTATAACATTCTCTTGATCTCCTTTAACTCAGGTGTAGACATCCTATAAGGAGGAATGGATGCCGGTGTGGAACCTGGAACAACCACAATAGAGAAATCCACCTCACGCTCTGGAGGTAGACCTGAAAAGTCCCCCGGGAAGACATCCCTGAAATGATCAACCACTAGAGGGAAGTTCTTCTGACAAGTCCCCTGATCATCTAGATATAAACTCATAATCTGGGTTGTGACTCCACCTCGCCCACGATGCTATAGTCTAGCTCAACTCACCTGAACATCCCACCTGCCTTCGTATAGAAACTCTCCACCCTCTGGTGACGTGAAACGTACCCTGTGATGATAGTAGTCTACAAAGGCTCGAAAGGGAACCAACCGGTCCATCCCGAGAATGACATCATAGCTCGTCATCTCCAAGAAATAGAGGTTCCAAAGTAAGTGACACCCACCAACCATAATGGGGCACTCCTTACACTAATGCACACCAGCCGTTCTAGTCCCCAACGGAGTGTCTAGCGTCATAACATCAGAATAAGAATAAACACAGAGCCCAAGGCTCTCCAAAATAGGCACAAATACAAAGCTATGTGTAGCACCCGTATCAAAAAGTATTGAAGATAAGACAGAAGCTACTAGAATAGTACCTCTGATAGTAAAAGGTCTGGGATCCTGCTCCTATTAGGTATGTTGCACTGCATATGCCTACCCAGTGGCGCAGCCTTGCGACAGAGCCTGGCTACCCTGAGCTATCCCGCCCTACTGCCTTTGAGATCCTGGTATTTGGCTACTACGGCCACGGCCACCATCCCTGCATGCACGCCCTGACTTATTCCAATTTCCCAATTGGTAAGAAGCTGCTAGTCCTTCTCCCGCACGTGGAGTCCCTACAGAACTCCTCTCACTAGCCACTGGTGGAAACGCCCTGCAAAAGCGCTACAGATGCCCCATCCTACCGCAAGCTCAACATTCTACTGGGTCACGTGGACACTGCGGTCTCTTGTGCCCCTCCTTAGCACACTGGTAGAACATGACCTGGCCACCTAAAACATTCTTCAATCTGGTACTGCCACCATGAGAGAAGTCCATCTGTCTCTTCCTCTTTCCAGTAGAAATAGGACCAAAAACTGGTGCTGAGCCGCCCTGGCCCACACCACTATCTTCCCACAGATTCCACTCAGTAATCAATGCCTAGATTACAATAGCATGTACAGTAGGCAACTTTAAAACATTCACCAGTGTGTGGATGTCATATCGAAGACCATCCTCAAAGCGCCTATCCCTCAACGTCTCATCACCAACCAGAACATGTGGGAAAGGATGAAACTCAGTGAAATGAGCATAATAATCCATCACCGACATAGCACCCTGCTGTAGATTCACGAATTCTCAAGCTCTATCTTCCCTCAGTATCTCTGGGAAGAAGAAGTCATAGAAGGCTATCTGAGAATATTTCCACACCAAGTCTCTGTGATGATCTGACTATGTGGTAACATCCCACCACCTCTTGGTGGAATCATGCAGCATATAGGACGCGAGCTTAACCCTCCACCCTAGAGGAATCTCAAGATGCCCAAAAATAGTCTGCAATGAATCCAGCCAAGACTCCGCAGCCTGTGGTCCGCCATCCCCAGAAAACATAGGCGGATGCTGCTTCTAGAAAATACTATTCAGCTCAGCCATAGATGTGGCAGTCGGCGGTGCTCCCTGATTGGTCTGCATGAACCGCATGAAGCCTTCACAGAACTGTGCATCCATTCCTATGCCCAGTATAATAGCCGGCTCCGCATATGGCTCTGTTGGAGGATCCATTGGTAGCCCATGGCCCACCATCTCTGGAGTATAATCGTTGCCGCTCTATTGGCGAACAACGTGTGGTCGTCTTGGTGGCATGACTCTACAAGCTCAAACACACACCTTAGATCAAGATTATCAAAGACCAAAAACAAGGAGATGGAGAAGGAAATTTTTCAAAATTTACAAAACATGACTACACGACGTGAATAAAACTACACGGCGTGTGCTCACTACCATTCACATGGGCGTGTACTCCAGCTTACACTGGCTGTGTAACACCCCAAACACATGGCGTGCCTTCTAAATACACGTCGGGTACCTGAATCCTTCTTCCCTTCCCAAGTCCTTCTACACGACTAAGCCACATGGCTCACTTGAACAAGACTACACGGCGTGTATAACATTTACACAGCATGTATGGTTTAATTTCCAACTGCCCGTGTCCTTCGTGACATGACCGACTGCTCGGCTGACACCACACAGCGTGTTACACCCGCACACGGCGTGTACACCCCCCAGTTTCCCGGCCACACGGCCAAGTCCACATGGTCTCCCACTGGTAAGGACTACACGGCGTCTCCCTCAGATACACGACATTTTCAAGAGAAGGTAACACTGACTCATGTTTTTTAGCTACACGGTTGGGTCCCCATGTCAGACTACACGGTGTGTTCCATGGTGGACATGGCGTGTATGTCTCAAGGTCTCCTTTGTCTATGTTGTTAGTTACACGGGCAGACTCCGGGTCAACACTACACGGCATGCACATTTGGTACATGGAATGTTTTTTCCAAAACATTCCCTACCCCATGTCCCCACCCACACGGTCTATGAAACGGAGAGAGATTACACGACGTGTACATAGGGTACACGGAGTGTATGTAAAAATTTTCCATTTCTTCCCAAACAGAAAAACACACGGCGTGTGTCTGAGGAACTACACAGCATGTATCCTGGGTTTTATGGACAGTAAGACTCAAATACTACTCTGGTACCTGGAAAAAACCAAAAAAACAACAACTAAGTGCCAAATTATGAACCGTGAGGGCCCATACTCCCTGTGAATCAAAGCTTGACATCTTATACATGTTATCTACAAGTAAAAAAGTCAATGATCCACCAAATTCCAGTCATTGATGGCCCATAATCCCCAAAGACCAATGTTTGGAGTTCATTCTTCAACACCTCATATAGAGTTACCCTATCAAATAGTAGGTATTCATTAAAGCAGTTATCATAACCACATGCTTTTCTAGCACAACAACTACCACAACAACATGCAACTTCTAATGCGCCTACATGGCATGGAATTATGAGTGGAATGTGATTTCTAGCATGTTCCTAAATGATGCATGAGATGGAATACTCTCATCTCATCATGTTGTAACTAAATAGATCCCATGGATAACATATAAACAGAACAATCACAGGTGTGTCACCCCATGGTGAAAATCAGATTAACTGTAAATTGCAAAATCAATAAAATTGCAACACGAGGTAAATTGGATTTTCCTTGTACACGGGTTAGCTACTCCTAGGCACAGCTTATTACCAACTACCATTTCCATCCTATTCCTGACTAAGGCTCCAAATACTAAGTCAAAGAAAAGAAAAACCTCTATGATACCACTTTGTAATGTCCCGGATCTGGGTACCACTCCATGGTGCCCCGAACCAGGTTCGACACGTGACCTCAAGCACATTTCCCCAAATGCCAGAGGCTGCTGACTAGTAGCGAGGGCCCAGGTCTGATAGTGGGGAAACTATTCCCTCATTTGTCAAAGTGTAGCACAGTGGAATACAAGAACAAACATACAACAACAACAGAAGAAGTAAAACATACATAACTAAAATGAACAACTTGCAGTAAAAGAACCAGCAGTCATATATATATATGTATGTCAAGATGTAGCATGTCACTATTCTATGAAAATAGCCAGAAAATGTTACACAGTAGTACAATACGATACAATGGAAAGTATAGGTACAACAAAACAAAATAGAACAGCCAACAGCATCCCGAGCCTGAGCTCTATCCCATGCTCCCCTACACCTCAACAACACTCATGTACATGTATAGGGACCCCTTCCCTTATCCATACCTGCATAAATATATTCTGTTTGGGCCGAAGAAATGACCCAGATAGGGTGTGAGAAATAAATCCTAGTAGGCACCCACCAAAGGCCCGTGCCCAACTGCCCATGTGAATGTGCAAAAACAGTGTGCAGTAATAAAATGCAATAACTAATAAGTACTAAAAAGTAACTAACTTTACCAGTTATATTGCCATTTTAATATTCATTTAATCATTAAATATAACGAAAACACCACAGTGTATTCCTAAGTAAACAATCAGTGTCCTCAGGCACGTAAACCCTTACCCTCAGGTAAAGAGAATCTAATCCCATAGGAATCTTCCCACATGTATATCGAATAATGCCCATAGGATTACGAGGTGTCACCCACGGGTATAGAATCTACTTGCCCACAGGCACGAGAGAAGTTTCCCTAAGGCTGAACAGAGCACTGCCCACAGGCTAAACACAACACTGCCCTCAGGCTAAACAAGTAACCGGGCCATGCCCAACATATAAACAAGAAATTGTATACAATTCCTCTTAAGGAAATTTAAGACATGCTAAAGTCACGGTAAACCCTCGAGAAACCTGTCCAGATGTCTAAACGGAGGAACGCACCCCAGGGGTGGTCCTGGATCCACGAAGCGATCCCAAACCACAGTTATAAAATTTCATTAAATTACCTATGAAATTCTAGGTATCTAAGACAGCCAAGGCCTCAGCCACATGACACCCCAACATGGGTACGTAGCACAATGGTACACAAAAACGCACAGCAGTTGGAATTTAAACACTAGACCACCTACCTAAATTTCCCCTGACCGATATACATGAACGATGCTCCTCAAAACGCCCGATAACAACATAAATATGAGGCAAAAGAATTCATGTTCAAACATAAATAACTCCCTTTAGAGAAAGAATTGTCAAGAATGGTTCATGGAGAGGAGAGGGATTACCCGTACAAATCCAACGAGATCAACAGAGGAGGAATTGGATTCCCGGTGCTCGATCGGGTAATCTCCAAAGTTCCAGCCGTCCTACCGAGCTCTCATTCAGTTCTAAGCCTTCCCTGTGAATAGGGGAGGCTACTGCCCATTTTAAGCAAAAAACAACAGGCTACACGGTGTGTACTACTGGGTACACGGTGTGTAGTTTCATTTTTTAACTATTCCTTCGGCGGCTTCTCGCCAGCATGGCACTATTCATCTATTGACATGGGTACACAATGTGCAATACCTGAGTACATCGAATGTACTGTCGCTAAACTGGCCACAACCTTACTGTTTTCCTGTCGACTGACTACACGGCATGTAAATACCCACTACATGGCATGTAGTTGGTTTTTACACCCATCATCATCGACCGGCCTACACGCCCTATATACTCCTTCCACACGGCCAAAGTACATAGCGTGTGGAAAAGTACACGGCGTGTAGTCACAGAACTTTGGATTTTCTCCCATTTTCCTCATTTTCTCAAAAACATTTAACGGAAAGAGACAAGATGCAACCCGTACCTCAGAATAAGAACTGAGTTCTTACAATTGGGGCTTTACGGTATGGCCATTGAGGTTATTCCTTGGTTTTATATTTTACAGGATAGATATAAAAACTAAGGGCCCTATGAATGCCCAATTATTCCAATATTCTCTCTTTAACCTTAGGTTCCCAAGTGGTTATTTTTAAGTCATTTAATCCCCTCTTTGATCAAGATCAACCCCATGACATAGAAGATCAATCCTTGGAACTTTCACTTCGTTCTTGTGGTATGTGTCTCTGTACAAAGGTTATAATCCTTGAATAACCTAATGTTCTTGTTCAATTCCATGGTTTTTATTATGAAAATGTCGTATTTTATATCAAAGTGTATTTTCTTTATGAAATCTATGTTTTTAATGTTATTTTATTTAAAATGGATTTGGACACACTATGTGTAGATGAAATGCCTTAGAGATGGTTATTGATTACAAATGGGTTTTCACACATGTAAGCATATAGGATTTGTTTTGAAAATTATTTATAAATTTTGTTCAAGGTTTTAAAATTTTTATTGACACACATGGCACATTAGGGACCTTGGGTGCATTCGGAAATGGAAATAACACTTTAGTGTGTCGGCAATGTGACTAGAGGTTTTGTAATATTGACAGACTATTATAGGACTCAATTTTTTTGGATCCACTTTATGCATTGTTTTAGGTTTTTTTTTATATATTATGTATTCTCATAGGTTATATCCCAAATGGTATGATTTTTCATTTATGCTTGGTTTTATACATGATATTTTATTTAATATTTAATCGCTTAATTATCGCTCTTATGGTTTATCCAAGGATGGTTTTGATTATTCCGACCTGCATCCTAATATATACTTATCATGTTCCTTTATTTTGTGAATATGAAAGGTATTTATTAAAAAAATGATTTTTAAAAAAATGGTTATATATTATAAAAAAATTATTTATTAACTAGATATGTTTTAAAGTTAGGGCTAATGTTTTCATAATATTAGACTTTGTATAGATTATTTAGTGAAATATATTTTATATTTATTCTCACATCCTAATTTTACCTTTAGGAATTTTTATATGTGATTTTTCATTACTCAGGTAAAGGAAAGGGTGTCTCCTAGTTTTTTGTCTTCACTTGGTCATTGTTTCCTTCAATGTGGGTCAGTTGAGTGGTGACAAATGGTAATAGGGAGATAAGGTATTTGGATTGTCTATTTTATTTTCAATATTAGAACTATAGGCTTGACATTGTATTTCTATGGGATATGTACTCTTTATTCTACTATATACTCTATTGGTTTGACTTATTCTGATTATACATGAGACATGTTTGGTTGTTTTGTTTAAGCTCACCTTGTGGTAGGACTTCTTGAGTGACTTGTCTACTTATCCAGGGTTGGTTCTTTAAAAAATGGTATCTATTCCATGTTTGGATTAAATTTTTATGAAACTTGATAGTTTTTTTTAGGGTATTTAGTATACGGTAGTTAGGACCATCATAATTCGGATAGTAAGTGTAGAAGGGTTCCCAGAAAACATAATTTTATGTCTAAAATCGACTTACCATGGGTGGTATGGGATTTTTTCAAGGCTTGAGACTTAGTGTTTATGTATATTTGAATAAACCAGATTTGATGTTTTTAAAATAGACTTGTTCCTTCTAAAATTGTTGACTTGTGTTCATGGAATCCATGATTTCTTTAAATTATTATTGTTTAAATGAATTTATATAGATTCTTAAATTGGTCTTATGATTTGGGAGATTCTCATAAGATGATTGGATAATGTCTTTTATCTATTAGATATTCCCCTAAGAATATGTCTTCCAAATTTGAGATAGGAAGCTGCGAGATAAGTTCTTCTTGTGTATCATCTGATGTTCCTTTCATTAGAGGCATTTATAATCCACACCATTTATATTTTAGATCTTTAGGGTGTTGTTCATTAAGGATGGATGGTGTATCATGGTTTATAATAAACTAAGAAAAATCCGCCAATATTCTACAGTGACAAGGAACCCCAAGAATTTTAGGCGTAGATTGATAGGATTGAAATTATCTTCTATTTTCTAAAATCACTTGAGGAATATAAGGTTTGTTTTTCATGTATATTCTTAAGGGGCCTAGAAGGAGATGGTGGTACTATATTGTGTAATCTAGGTTGTATGAGGATCTTACCTGGGATTTGTTTAATGAAATATTCAATCATCAGTTTTATCTAAAAAAATTGTGTGTGGAGATGACCAATGATTTTCTAGACTTAGAGAAAGGGGAGAATATGTTTTTGGAGTATTCTACCCATTTCATTAAGTTATTGTACCCAGAACTATAGCTTGATACAATTGACTTCACAAAGGATCATAGGTTCGAGATAGATCTAGTTTATGATATTTGTTCAATGTTGATTATCTAATACCTTTTTAAATTTTTAGAGGTGGTGTATAAATCGGCTATGGATGAGTTATATTGGGTAGGGAAAACTATTTTAGGTAGAGATTAAATTGTTATGGTTTTTATCTAAGATGGGTCTTCTAGAAAAAAGGAAATGAATGGGTGATCGTTTTTCTTTTGGAGCAATTTTAGGAGCTTCATCGGGATGGAATAATTTTGATTATTATTTTTTTGGAGAACTCGGACATACCATGCCTAACCATACATTCTCTACCATGACATGTCATCATTGTGAAAAACCTATCCATCTCAAGAATGTATGTGGAAGGATGTCCCAATTCAGTAAGGCTAGATCCACTCTCACAAAGGTTTTTCATGTTTGTTCTGATGCTTCCAAGGATGGTGGATCTTACTCGCATGCCAAGGGTAATGTTTAAGTGGAAAAGAAAGCTCATGGTGGAGCTAAGACTAGATGTCTTTGTGCAGTAGAGTATGCACCATAGGGATATGAGGAATGGCCATCTACTGTTATAGATTCAATTTTTATTTCATCTTCTATGGTACTAGATTTATTTGATACAGGTGAAACAAATTCTTTTATATCATCAATGTTGGTTCATGATTTCTGATTTAATTATAATTTTATGAATTTTATATATTTTCATGCCTTTGGTAAAGATGTCTAAACAATGTTTCAAGTGTTCTGTGTGTTGGGTGATGATAGCTGACTTTGATGTGGGGTGAGATTTCATTGTTTTTTATCATAATATATTTAAATTAATTATTGAAATAGATTGTATTATCAAAATTAAGTCCCATATCAATTGTTATCAATGTCGATTTTAGTTTCTATCTTCTTATGTGGTCACTATTGTATTTTAGGGTGATTAGGAATATAGATCATGAATGGTGGGGCTTATTGTACCTTATGGTAGAGTGATCTCATGCCAATTTTCAAAGGTGCTTCTTTATACCATTGATAATCATTTGATTAGTCTACTCCATGAAATGGTGAGTTCATATCCTAAGGTCCTTCCTAAGAATTTTTTAGGGTTACCACCATAGAGAGTGGTAAAATTCACTATTGAATTTCTCCCTAGTATGAAATCCATTCTATTCCAACTTATTTCATGGAACCTACTTGGCTAATGGAACTTAATGTTTTTATTCTATACCTTAATTCTAAGGTATTTATTCATCCTAGGTTTTCACCATGGGATTTATCTATCCTCTTTTCTGAAAATTATGATAGAATCGTTAGTGTTTTATTTAATTATCAAAAGATAAAATAGGTGACAATTAAGAAAAATAATCCCTTTACAAGAATATATGGTCTCTTTTATCAACTAAGGGGGGATTGTTTGTTTTCAAAGACTAAAATATGGTCCAAGTAACATCATTTGATATTCTGGGAAGGGGATATTCCTATGACTGCATTTAGGATCCGATATGGGAATTTTGAGTTTCTGGTTATTCCATTCAGTATCACTAACACTCCTATGATATTTTAGGCATTGATGTAATAGATATTGAATTAGTTCTTGGACTCTTTTTTCATTGTCTTTTTATATAATTACTTGGTTTACTTCATGTCATAGGAGGAGAAACAAGACCATTTTGATATCATTCTTGGAATATTAAAAGAACATCACTTGTATTGTTTTCTTTCTAAGTGTGAATTTTGGATCTAGGAAGAAATTATTCTTTGGAATGATATATCTGGGAGGCGCATTTTAGAGAATACAAAATATATTTAGATAGTATTGTCTTATGAGAAAACCATAAATGTGTTTGATATTCAAATATTATTTTGATTGATTGGTTATTACAGGTGGTTTGTTCAGGAATTTTCTAATATTAATTATTTGATTATAGATTTAACTTTTAATGGAATTAGTTTTGAGTGGGGTGAAAAATTTCAAAGATATTTTTAGGAATTAAAAGTAATGTTAAATTCCCCTCTATTAATGATTCTTATAAATAAGGTTTCAATTTATGATGTTTTTTGTGATGCTTTTGGTATGGATTTATGGTTTTTCTTCATGTAAAGAATTTAATTGATGGAATATCTTTCTCTAGTTGTTCCCTTATGAGAATAATTACCCTATCCATGATATTGATTAATATTTATTATGTGTGCACTCAAAACATGGTGTCACTATCTCTTTGGGGATTGGTTTATGGTATATTTGGATCATAAGAGTATGGAGTATATTTTCACTCATAGGTATGTGAACCTAATATAGAGACACTAGTTTGAGTATCTCCAAACATTTTATTTTGATACTTATTATTCTCTTGGAAAAGGTAATGTGGTTTCTAATGCATTTACTAAGAAATTTCCAACACAATCCTTGAAGGAATCAATGGAGCAGTGGTCTCCAATGAGTTTTTTCACTGAGATGAGATTTCATAGTGGAATAGGTTGGTGAATAGGTTATCTTAGCTTTGATGATGGTTGAATCATCATTTTAAGAGTGAAGTAATCTTCTGTAGATAATAAACATTGAATTATAATTATTTAGTAAAATCCTAAATGATAGGGAGACCTTGAGTGAGTAGTCTATGTCTTCCATTGGTACATTGTGTCTCTGAGGAAGGTTGGTTGTTTTGATTTACCTAAGGAAGTAATTGATGGATTTTGGGAACCAGTATTGCTTATCCATGCACCCTGGGACTACCAAGATATATCATGACTTGAAATTCTGGTATTGGTGGCTAGGGTTGAGGTGTTCAATTTCAAATTTCATGTCACAATTTCTGACTTGTCATAGGATTAAGGCAGAACACCAGAGACCTACCAGGTTTTTGGAACCTTTACCTATTCCTATATGGAAGTGGGGTGATATTTATATGGACTTATTCCTTGGTTTACCGTGGAATCCTAATGGGGAGTATGTGATTTGGGTGTTCATTGATCAATTAATAAAATCAGATCATTACCGCCCTATAAATGAGATGATGAAGGTGGAAGATCTTGTGCACTAGTATGTCTGAGAGGTTGTGAGACTTTATGGGGTTCCCTCTATAATTGTTTATGAAAGGGATTCATTGTTTACATCTAGGTTTTGGATATATTTGAAAGAGCTTATGGGTTCCTAATTGAAACTAATCCTGGCATATCATCTGCAAACTAATGGGAAAATAGAGAGGGGTATTTAGGTTCCTAAGGATATTCTCTAGGCATGTGTGCTTGATTTTGATGGTTCCTGGGAAGAGAATATTCCTCTGGTTGAAATTACCGACAACAATAGTTATCAGGAAATTATTTAGATGGAAGCCTTTGAAGCATTGTATGGGAGACCATGTAGATATCCCTTATGCTGGGTAGAGTTGGGATAGCGGTCCTTGATTACACCAAGCCTTGTTAAGGAGACAATGAAAATGATGAAATTTATCTAGAAGAGGTTGGTTATGGAACTGAGACATGAAAAATCCTGTGAAAACCATCATTATCATCCGCTATTGTTTGAGGTTGGTGATCAACTCCTTTTTTGAGTTTCACCTCACTTAGGACACCATCAGTTTGGTAAGAAGGGTAATTTGGCATCGAGTTTTATCAACCCCATTGAGTTTGTGGAATGGATTGGAAAGGTGGAATATCTGTGGGACTTTTCATCTCGATTGACATCAATTCATGATGTGTTTCATGTTTCCAGGTTGAGGAGGTATCAACTAGACCCTTCCCATGTCATTGAATGGAGGATGTTGATCTTGATCCCAACACAACTGTGGTGGAGAAACCAGTTTAGATTTTGGATATCCAATATAAGGCATATTGTAGTAAAATAATTCTCAGGGTTCATGTACTATAGTAGTGTAGACAGGGTAGCCATGAGACATGGGAGTGGGAATTATTGATGAGGAACTTTTTCCCTTCCCTTTCTATGATTCCATAACCATGAGCACTATCCAGGGACATAAATATTTTATGGTGGGATAATTATGACACCCTTTCGGTGTCAGGGACTTCACTATGGAAGGGTCAACTATGGTGTAGAGAGGTCTTGCTGTATCATAGACCAAAAGGTTGCGGTGTAGGGTCCCAAGAGGTTATTTTTTAGCTACTTTCATATTTAGTATAGTTGTGTCATGGTCACCCAACTACGATGTAGGAATACCATGTGTTTGAGATCTGTGGTGTGTATAAATGGTTATTTCAGGGAGTTTTTTAGAGAGACTTCCAATATGGGAATGGTTGCGTATTGGGTTATGGTTGCGGCATAGTGTGTTCCTTTGCTAGATTGAGGGTGCATGAGGCATGGTGTCTTTGGTAGTGTTTTAGCCTTTAAGTAGAATAATAGGATCTGGGTGAGGTCTCTGGTGTTTCTTCTATAGGTCATTTGGATAGGGGTGACTATATTGTGGCCATGGGGCTCAATGGCATGGTCCTTAAGGCAACTCCATGGTGTTATATTTTACAAACTAGCTGTAAATACCAGGGAACCCTATGGACCACCTCTTCTTCCAATATTCTCTCTCGGACTTTAGGCTCCCAAGAGAACCTTTTGAAGTACTTGAAGCCTATTATTGAGGATCAACCCCAATATCTAGAAGATCTATCCTTTGTACATTCAATCTATTCTTGAGGTATGTGTCTCTATACAAAGGTTCTAATCCTTGAATTACCTAATGTTCTTGTTTAACTCCTTGGTTTATGTTATAAAAAGTTTTTTTTCATATTAAGGTGGATGTTCTTCATGAAATATATGTTTTTAAAGACATTTAATTTAGAAATAGTTTTCGACACACTATGTGTGGATGAAATACCTTAAAGGTGGATTTTTATTAAAATTCATTTTTTTCAAGTATATAATGGGAGTGGATTTTCTATGAAAATGATTTATAAATTTTTAGTATGGTTTTCAAATGGTTTTTGACAATCATGGTACATTGGGGACCTTGGGTACGTCGGTAAATGGACATGTCACTTTAGTGAGTGTATAATACCACTATAGGTTTTATGATATTAACATACTGTTATGGAAAATGATTTTGGTTGGATCCACTTTATATCTGGCTTTAGGATTATTTTGATTTATAGTATGTATTTTCAAAGGATAGTTCTTGAATGGTGTGTTTCTTCATTTCATTGTGGTTTTATAAATGATGGTATATTTCATGGTTAATTTCTCACTTTTCTTTCTTATGGTGTATCCATGGTTGCTTTTGATTATTCCTACGTTATTCCTCATATGTACTTGTTATATTTTGTGATTATGTGAATATGAAAGGAATTTAATGAAAAAACAAAGGATGTTCAACAAAATAGTTTTATCTTAAGAAAAAAGATTTATTAACTGGAATTTTTTTTAAAGACAGAGTTAACGTTTTAATGATATTAGACTTTGAATAGATTCGTTGGTGAAATCCTGCTAGGATTTGTACTCACACCCTACTTTTCATTTGGGTGGTGGTAGATATTGTTTTTAAGGACTTGTTTAAAGGGAAGGGATTCTTGTACTTCACCTACATCACTTGATCATTGATGTCATCGAAGAATGGTTTATAATTAAAAATTAAAATTAATTAAAGGCATTGACTAATTATATCGAGTAATGGATATTTAATTGAATGTCATTAGAGTTTTCAATTTAACATATATTAAACAGACGTAACATTGATTCCACACATACATATATATAATTAATACATTTTTTATACAATGCTCACACACATAATATTTATGTAATTTATTCAATTTTTAGTAATCATTTTATAATTATATTTATTAATATAGTAAATTTAATATATATTATGGTTCTAATTGGTAAATTTTACCAATATTTATATTTTTATTCAATATATAATATTTATTAAATTTTAATATTTTTTGTTTTTATTCAATCTTATTATTATTTATTTCATTAATAGATTCTACATATTGTATAATGTCATTAATTTCACAAACATGAATATTTACATAATTAATGACACCATATATAGAAATGCATACACCTTATATTTATGTAATGTATTTAAATTTTAATATTTATTTAAAAATTTAATTTAGTAATATAATATATTTAATATATTATGTTTTTAATTGGTAAATTTTATTTTTTTATATTATTGCAGTTAGTAGTATTTATCCATTTTTAATTTTTTTAAATTTAATCATTTTATAATATTTATTTATACATATTTATTTACCATGCTTTAATATTTTCAATACGCATTCAGCTTCATTTTAATATATATCCATATTTATTTATAATTTATTTAATTAATAAAACTTATCCTTTTTTAATACTTTGAATGTGCATTCATTTTTAATTATTCAATTTCACTCATTTTTAACATTCATGAATTTAAGATTATATATTCATTAATAATGTTAAAAATATATTTTTAAATAAATTTATTTATAAATGTGTATTTACTGTATTTATAAAATCATTAATTTATAATTATAAATAAATGAATAAAAAAAATTTAAAAATTATATATATAATTAAAAATAAACAATTGTATATTTAAATAATTATAAAATTATAATAAATATTTAAAAAATGAATAAATTTACTATATTTATAATTAAATTTATATATATATAAATATATTATATAAATATAATGATATAAATATACATCATGGTATAAATATATTTATAATTATAAAATTAAAATAAATATATCTAAATAATGAATATATTTATGTATTTATATTTATTTTTATATTTATTTATTAAATATATATATAATTATATAAATATATATAATTATATTAATGTATTTATAATTATAAATATATTTACAAATATATTTATTTAGAAGTGTATATTTACTATACTTATAAAAATATATATTTATAATTATAAATAATTATATATAATTTCTTTAAAAAGTATATATATAATTATAAATAAATAATTATATTTTAAATAATTATAAAATTATAATAAATATATTTAAATAATGAATATATTTAATATATTTATATTTATATTTATACTTATTTATTAAATATATGTATATAAATATATAAATATGTATAATTATATAAATATAATTGTAATTATAAAATTATAATAAATATTTTTAAAAAATAAATATATTTATATTTATTTATATTTATTTATTTAATATATATAATTAAATAAATATATTTATAAATATAAATAATTTATTATAAATATATTTTAAAATATATTTATTTATAAATTTATGTTTACTATATTTATAAAATTATATATTTATAATTATAAATAGATATATATATATATATATATAATTTCGTAAAAAACGTATTTATATAATTATAAATAATTTATTATATTTTTAAATAATTATAAAATTATAATAAATATATTTAAATAATGAATATATTTAATATATTTTTATTTTTATTTTTATTTTTATTTTTATTTATATGTATATCTATATTTATATCTATATTTATATCTATATTTATATTTATATTTATATCTATATTTATATTTATATTTATATTTATTTATTAAATATATCTATAATTATATAAAATATATAATCATATAAATACATTTATAATTATATACAAATATTTATAAATAAATTTACAAATAAATTTATTTATAATTATAATTTTAAATCATTGTCAATGATAAACAAGCACTGACAAAAGCCATATTTATCAATGCTAAAGTTTTAGCACTAATAAGGATATCTTTTCTTAGTACGTGTTTAGTGACGATGAAGATTTATCTTTATCCTCACTTCTTTAGTGTCGATAAAGATTTATATTTATCAGCGCTAAAAAACCACTCATAAAAAGACCTTTTATTAGTGCTTATTATTTTAGTGCTGATAAAACCTCTTTTTATCAGCATTTTTTAGAGGTGTTGATAAAACTCACCCCAGTAATTTAAAAAACCATTAACCACGCTGATTTTAGTTGCATCATCCAATCTCTCATAGAATTCCAGTGCTTTCGTTTCTCCCCCTCGACCTTCTCTCAGACGAAACAAACCTCAAATAAAAGGCATGTTATTTTTTCTCCTCCTCTATCATTGATTTCTTGTTTGGGTTCAGAGGTGTGCGATAGTGTAGTGTTATCTTAGCTCAGTGGTCTTCTGGTTCCACCTTTAAGAGCATTTTCGATGAAATCCCCACCATCGTTTGTCCTCCACATGCGATTCCTTATTTGTGGGTCTTGTTGTTCATGATTTTACCCTACTACAGACCACATTGGGAATGCTCGGTTCATGTGTTGTGTTTTTGTTTCGGTAACATCCCAACCTAGGTGCCACACACTGATTCCCTGATATGGACCTCCATATGACCTCAGTTGCGCCTCCTCATACGCCATAGGTTGTCGACTAGCTGGGAGGGTCTAATATCGATTGTGGGGTGAATATACCCTCTTTATTAGAGAAAAATACCATTAGAAAATAAAGAAGCAATAACCAATGATAAAACACATAATCAAACCAAGGCAATACCACAAGATGAACAAAAACTAGGAATACAATATCCAAACTATATAGTAGATTTTTCATGCTAAATTACATGCCAAGTGTCAAAATAAAAACCCAAAAATAAATACATTGTCAACTACTAAGATGGTCTCAAAAAACATCTGGTTCTCTCATCCATGCTCCATCCCAAATCATCCATCTAACACAGGGCCTTTTCCTTAATTCTGTCATGCAAACATGACATCTATTAGGGTACTGATCAGGCAACCTGAGTAGGGTGTGAGTACAAAATTGTAGGCCACCACCATCGACATCTAAAACAAATCCATCCAATAACTGTGTATTCAATAGTTTAAAGAATAAAATAAAAATAATAATATAAACATATTACATTCATTCAATTAACATTTATCTAACTACATAACCCATCGGGTTCCGGATGACACCTAAACAGAAATACCTACTTTAGCCCACTCTGGATTACTAACCATATCACATATTTAATTCAAATTTCATTATAACAAATAGGATTTAATTATCCATGTCATTTCAGTTTATATTATTTCTAATTGGAACCGAAGTCTAATGCCCACATTTTGGAATATATAATCATGTTAAGCACCCTGTGATTATTTGGAGCATCAATCCATGTCTCACACATCATGGGTATTTAGAGCATCATTATATGTCCTATAAAATTTGGATGCTTTCTTTGGGTCCTAGAACTACATGGCTAAGACCCCATGGGTATTTGGAGCTTTAGTCTGTGTTCCACACTCATTTCTCAATCAATCAAATATCAGCATTTGGAGCATAAATCAGTGTCCCGTAGTCGTTTATTGAACAATCACATATATCACATGTATCACAATACCACATTAATTAATTTAATAATTAATTAATACAATTTAACAATTTCATATTCACATCATTCCATTAATTATTTCAAAAATTAATTAATCACACCAATCCCTTCAATTAATTCACCAATTAATTGGTCTCATCAATTCCATTCATTAATTCAACAATTAATTAATCACGAAAATCAATTTCCAAATCCCAAAAATATCCCTTTAATTAATTTAACAATTATTTAATTAAATTCCACAAACCCGGTATCTCCATAATTAATTCAATAATTAATTATTCCAATTCATTCAATTACAAAGTTCTATTAATTTATCCAACGATTTGTTATACCAATTTCACAATCATAACAATCTGATAATTAATTAAACAATTAATTATTCTAATTAAACAATCCCAATATCCTATTAATTTATTCGACAATTAATTAATATAATTAAAAAATTAAAATTTATTACTCAATAATTTACATGTTCCATAACCCCATTATTCAATCAATTCTACAATCCCTAAATTAAATAAATCACCAAATTAATTAATTTAAATTAATTAAAATACAAATGCTAAAAATACAATATGGACTCTAAAATTACATACATTTAATTGAAATCAATAAAATGAGGAATGAAATTTAGACCACCCACCTAGAAATAGGTGACTAAGGCTTACCAATGGAAATCCACAATTTGAGCGGAAAAGTGATGAAGAACATGATCTATATTTGAAACCTAGATCCAAGATTAAACGAATCAATATCTAAAAACTAATACACTTATGTGTATATGGAATTTTCATTCCTTTAAAAATATTTAAATAGGTTGTTTGGATAAACTATCATGATTTTTCATTCTAAGCATGTCTTTAGATGGTATTTTATTGTCAAAGGAAGGGCTAAGGAGTTTCAACACCAACATGGTGATTAAAAAGTAAATTAAATGCATTTGGACCCTTTTTCCACGGTTCATGCTACTTATGAGTCACCCAAGATGAGCACCCCAACCCCAAAGAGCATGCGAATCTTATAACCCCAAGACAGAACCTCCCGCATGGTCTCTGCATAGTTTGTCAAACTGTGTGGACACTACCGAAACCTATGCGAGGTGTGAATGTTTAAAGGTAGATGCTTAATGCACTATTTCCAAACCATGCAGACCAAACTAGATACTTGTGAGAATCTTATTTAGTGGATAGAACCATGATCATGGTTGTTGCACGGTTTAACAATCTATGCACCTTAACTATGTTGCAGTCAATAGGCCACCACCTACCTTCTATCTACCCCTCCTACACATCATTTGACATAAGATTTAGGCCCCTAACTACCTTCGCATAGAGGGGTACATCAAATTATTAATCCATATACTCTTTTTTAAGATAATCATCATTCAATGAAGACACATCTTGGTAAGAGGAGAGCTTGAATCCCACTCTACAATTCTTGAAGGATTTATCTAGTGATTGTTTGGCATTTTTCTTTTTCATATCAGCTATAATGAAAATTTCTGATATTAAGAGCTTGTTTTTCATCATTAATTCAATTCATAAAAAAAATTATTAAAAATTAACATTTTGATAGAGTATTTTATATTAAGGAACCCCTTAAAATGGAAATAAATTTTTTCATAAAGGGAGTTGAAGTTTGTAAATTGTTGATGTCGCACTAGTCGTTATTACGTAGACTTAATTTCATGAATATTTTACTTTCTCCCTAAATTAATCATTATTAGACATGAAAAATTGGACCAATTTATTTTCTAGTAACTCATCCAAATGAAAAAAAATTAACATATGGAAAGGCATGCCAAAAGTTGTTGATGACCTTTCATTATTTTTTCAAAGTTGCATGTTAGTGAGTTTGTGTGACCTATAAAATTGATAGCCTTCCATTTGGAATTGAAGAAAACTATACTTAACCAACCTTAGTGTATGATGATATGGAAAGGGAGGTTGGAATTTTATTTTAATGAAGAAGTAAAATTTTAGTTTTAAAGAAAAACGACTTATGAATGAATATTTGGAATTTTGAATTAGGATTTTTTTGTTGGATAATTTAAAAAATTAATGAGTCATAAAGAATTCATGTAATAATTTAAATAATAATTCATCCAAAATCAATATTCATTTAGTTGATCTAATCTCTATCATTTATACCTATTTCTTTGGTAACTCCTTTGAGATGGTTGTCTCGTCATTTGTTTGAGGAAAAACAATTGATCATGTCTGGGGGAGCTTGATGTAATGATGTGCATAAGGCATTTCTGTTCATTAAAGCATATTTAAATTGGTAATTTGGATAAATTTTCATGATTTTACAACCTAAACATGTCATTATATGTGATTTTATTTTCAAAGTAAGGGATAAAAAGTTTCAGCACCAATTGGGAGAATCAGATGGAAATTGGAGGCATTTGGACCCTTTTTCCTTGGTGCATTCTACTGCTGAGTCACCCAAGATGATCACCCCAATCCAAAAGACCAAGAAGATCTTGGAACACCAACACAAAACCTCCTAGATGGTCTCTTCATGGTTTGTTAAACTATGTGGACACACCAAGAAACTGTGTGGGCGTTCAGGTTTGGAGGCAGAGGCTTACCGCATGATCTCCACACAGTTTCTAAACTGTGTGAACCAACCCATGTTCATTTACGCATCTTATTCAGTGGATTTAAACTTGAGTGTCGTTGGTACGTGGTTTAACTAATCGTGTTACTTAATTGAGAAATAGTCAACAAGCCACCACCTACCTTCTATCTAACCCTCCTACCCATCATTTGACCTGGGATTTGGACACAAAACTACCTTGGGACAGTGGGGGATGGACAATTAATTCTCTCTATACTTTTTTGGAAGAGGATCATCAATTGGATGAGACACATATTGGCAGTAGGAGAGCTTGAAACCTATTCTAGGTAGTTTTTGAAGGATTTCTATTATGATTGTTTGGTATTTTTATTTTATAAATCACCTGTAATGAAAATTTCATGCATTAAGTTCTGGTTTTTCATCATTTATTTTAATGTGTAGCTAATTAACTTCATGTGTTGGGGATGTAGAAAATCTAGGTTTGTTGATAATTATTTTTCTTATTGTGTTTGTGTTGTTTCGACTTCCCCTCATAAATTCTCCTACAATCTTCTTCTATATATAAATGGAAACTCCATATCATACCAAGAGTGAAGTTTATAGGGATATCTAGGGAATTTAAAAAAAGTAAACCCATGATTATTGGGTGTAGTTGTCGTCTATGGGGGGAATAATTTCATAATGTTTATAAAAATTAATTTTTAGACCCATAAACTGATCTCTATTAATTTAATCAGAAATCACTAGACCAAGGGAGTTGCATTATGTTTGAAACCCAGAGATGTGAGTTATTATTAAAAACACATCAAAATTGTAAAATTTATTCTTGATGACCTTCACAAACACCCACATCCCTGATGAATTTCTACCATTAATCATTGAAAACTAGTGTTTACATTTTTATTATTTTAAAGTAAACCATTCAAAAATGTTAAGACTTAATAATTCAACCATAAGAATAAACCTTCACAACACATAATTCAAAAAATAGAGCACAAAAACTAACCCTATGGATTAACCCCATACTTATACTATACTAGTCATAAGAGTGGGTAATTTAATTTGGGCCATAGAAATTAACACTTTAGTTAGAATGACACCAAATTATGGAACCATTGATGGGGAGGAAGTTAAATGGTGTTTTGTTAACTTTAGTTTGTATAAATTAATGGAAAATATAAATTTTTAATTCTAAAAAAATCTTAAACTCATTTCTATTTTAATTTATTTTTTTATTTTCCCTTTTAGTCATGGTGTATTGATTAGTGTTATGTAGAAACATAGGAGTATGATCCACCACATCATTCATTCCAAAAGTACCGAGTTAGTGGAAACACTTTTGTTTAACCCTGAAATTGAATGAAATTTATCAAGGAGATGTTGGGCAATTATTGAAGAAGACAACCAGAATATTCCCATGGTGAATTTGGAAGAGGAAGACTTAGTGATTATCTATGGAATTGGATAGCCATTTTCACACAATGGGAACCAGAACCAAGAGATTTTCACTGAGGGTGATATGAATCGTCACCCTCCATCTTATTTTTTGGAATATATGTCACAGAACTTTCCAAGACCATCAGTTCAATTTATGAGGAAGTATGTCTAACAACCCCAACAATATTTTCCACTAGAAATGCTTCCGTATATGCCTCAAAATAAACATCCCTATTTATCACAACAATATTGGTGCATACCTCAATCTCCTCTAGAACAAGTCCCAAAATGATATACCCTTATGGTGTATGGGTTGTCCTATATTCATGGAGAATATATGGGTATTGTAATAACACTAATGAAAGCTCATAATTTATAAATTAATCCATTTATTATGGAGCTTATTCAAAATACAGTGGAGTTCAGGGGGTTACCAAGTGAATACCCCAATGCTCATCTCTATAATTTTCTAGAAATATGTGACACATTATTTTACAATGGAGTGTCTGAGTATTTCATTCATCTCCACTTATTTACCTTCTCATCAAGGGATAAAAAAATTACTGGATAAATGGGTTACCTCAATACTCCATTCTTAATGGGAGGAATTATGTTAGGAATATTTTTTCAACTATTTTCCTCCCTCCAAAACAGTGATGTTGTGGAATGAAATTCACAATTTTCAACTGCATGAATTAGAGTCATTGTATGAATCTTGGGATCACTTCAAGGAAATTTTGAAGAAATTTCCTCATCATGGACTTCTATTGTGGATTCAAGTCCAAACCATTTATGGGGTTCTCACCATGAACACTAAATCAATGGTGGATACAACTGTTGGAGGAATTGACATGAGAAAATCTCCTAAATAACTTTTGGATATTCTATAAGAGATGTTAGCCAATAGTTTTCAACAACATTATAAGCAAGAAACTCAGAAGAGGGGTATGAATAATATCGATTCCACTAATATTCTATCTTCCCAATTAGATGTCGTGTCAAAGAAAATTGATGCATTAAATCTGAAAACCATATCACAAGATCAAGCGGAGAATCATCCAGCATGTAGTGAATGTGGTGAAAACCACTTCTTGGGTGAATGTATGGGGTCATGTGTCAGCCCCTCAAAAATTGAATTAAGTTATGTTTCTCAAAATAAATGTCCAAATATATACCCTCAATACCAAAACCTTCAATGGCAAGATAACTCGAACACGGGTTGGGGACAACAACAAAAACATCCTCATCCATGACTTCAAAAGCCACTGATTATGGTTAACAATAGAATTAAAATCCATATCATGGACAATATTAGGGTAATTAATATCAAAAATTATCATATCATTATCAAGGGTATCCAAACCCTCATTCATAATAACCTCTTTGACAACAAAAACATCAGTAAGTTTTACAATGACAACCTCAGCAAGAGTAACCATCAAGGATAAAAGAAATGATGTCTAAGTTAATTACCATAGATAAGATAGGATTTTAGAATCAATAGGCATCCATTAGAAGCCTCAAGAATTATATTGGACAGATTTCCAGTCAACTTTCTTCATGGAATCTTGGCACACTATCAAGTACCCCTGAAAAAAACCCACAAGAAGAAGCTAATGTAGTGACCTTGAGAAGTAGGAATGATTTACCACAACATCTACATACATAGTAAGTGAAAGTTAAAATTGAAAACCAAGATAAATCTAATAAATATGAGGAGAAATAAGAAAAAGTTGTGAATCATTTATCATCACAGGATTTGTCAAAACATAAGGATGCTACATGTGATAAATAAAAAGATGTGTTCATACCCTATGAACCAACCTTACCATTCCCAGAACACATTTAGAAGAGTAAATTAGACTGGAAATTTGGAAATTTTTGGGAGGTATATAAGAAATTTCATATTAAAATTCCTTTTACATAGGCATTAACTATAATTCCCACCTATAAAAAGTTCAGGAAGTAAATCTGATCAAATAAATTGATGATAGAGGATTTGGGAACCATTTTACTCAATAGGTAATGCTCAGTAGTGGGCCAACACTCCATTCCTCAAAATCTTCAAAATCCAAGAAATTTTACTATCTTATTCATAGTTGATCATGTGGGTCTAGAAAATCTCTTTGCGATTTGGTAGATGGCATCAATCTGATGTCATTTGGAGTTTTTAAAAATATGGGGCTGAACAATCTTAAACTGACTCATGTGGCATTGAAACTAGTTGATCGCTCCATTAAGTATACAAAGGTACTACTTAAGGATGTGATGGGTAAAATGGGGAATTTTATTCTTCTAGATGATTTTATCATACTCGATATGGAAGAAGATGTAGAGGCATCACTGATTTAGGGAAAACCCTTTTTGCTCATGGGAAAAGTGTTGATAGCCATTGACCATGGTGAATTAATTTTCAGAGTAGGGAATGAAAGAGAATCTTAAAATGTTTTAAAATCTATCAAGAAAGCCTAATTTTTGGAGAATGAGTACTAATTTTCATTAACAATAGTTAAAGATTATTTTGACTACCTGGAAGGTGATATGGGATGTTTCTTACTTCCAATGAACTGGACTTAGTAGACATCATGCCCAAACACGAACTAGATGAACAAAGGTTTATTGAAGTCCATGGTAGTCACTATTGGTTGTGAGTAGTGGTTTTGGATATTTTAGAGAGTTCTTAGGTATAAAAAATTGGGTTTTCAGTTCTTAAATCCCTATAGCCTGAATTAAAACATCTCTCACCCTCTTTAAAATATGGGTACTTAGGCGATAAGAACACACTCTGAATAATTCTGAATGAATCTCTTACAAAAGATCAATAGAATGAATTTTTATAGGTTTTAAGATGAAGTAAACAAGCTATTGGTTGGATGGTTTCTGATCTTAAGGGAATCATTTTTTCCATTTTCACACACAAGATGCTAGTTGAGGAAGGAATCAATCTGTCTGAGTAACCACAGTGGCAGTTAAACCCTCTAATGAAGGACGTTGTAAAGAAATAAGTGATCAAGATTTTGGATGCAAGTATTATTTACCTAATTTTGGACAGCCTATGGGTGATTCCCTTGAAAGTAGTGCCCAAAAAGGGGGGTATCACCATGATTTCCAATGAAAATAATGAGTTGATCCCGACAAGGATGGTTACAGAATGGAGTGTTTGTATGGATTACCAAAAGATCAATGACGCTACATGAAATAATCACTTCCCACTTCCATTCACAGATCAAATACTAGTGCACTTGGTGGGGAATGAATTATATTGATTATTATATGGATACTTAGGGTATAACGAAATTTCTATTGTCACTGAATATCAAGAGAAAAGAACCTCCACATGCTCGTATGGAACATTTATGTATCGTTGTAAATCTTTTGCAATGTGTAATGTTCCATCCACCTTTAAATTATGCTTGTATGATATCTTTCATGAAATGGTGGAATGGATTTTGGATGTTTTCATGGATGATTTCTCAGTCTCTATAAATTCATTCAACACATGTTTGAAGAATCTTGAATTAGTCTTGGAGGGGTGTAAATACACAAATATTGCATTTAATTGGGAGAAATTCCATTTTACATTGTAGAATGGAATTTTCTTATGCCACCAGATCTCTGAAAATGGAATTTAAGAAGATCTTGAAATGATTTAAGTGATATCACACCTTTCCATTCCATATTTTGTTTGGGAAATACATAACTTTCGTGGACATGCAAGATTTTATAGAGGGTTTGTGCATGATTTCTCAAAGATGTCCCAACCACTAACCAATATCCTATAAAAGGATGATATTTCTAAATTCGATGAGACATGAATTTCATCCATTCAACTCTTGAAGCAGAGACTAGTTGAAGCTCCCATCATGATTTCTCCAAAATGGGACGTGCAATTTAATATTATGTGTGAAGTGAGTGACTATGTTATGGGATTCGTTCTTAGATAGCATTTGAATCACATTTTCAGGACTATCTAAAATAAAATTATATCCTTAAATGAATCCCAAATCAATTACACTACCACATAGAAGGACATATTAGTGGTATTTTTTTCATTCAATATATTCTTCTCATATCTAGTACTATCGAAATTCATTGTTTATATTGACCACACAACACTCAAATACTTGTTGAACAAGAATGATGTAAATACACAGCTCATTCATTAGGTTTTACTAATACAAGAGTCTGATTTGGATATTCACATCAACAAATGGAGTGAAAACTTAATTTATGATTATCTCTCCCACCTAGAATCACCCCATTTGAAAAAGAAAATGACAGAGAAATTAGGGAAGGCATTTAGGATGTGAACATTTTTTTAGTAGTAGCCAAACCTCACCCATGGTTTTATAACATCACCAATTGTTTGATTATGGGAGTGCTCCACCCAAATCTCACTTTCCATCAAAGGAATCACATTTAGTCAGAATTAAAGAGATATTTTTTGAAAGACCCGTTGCTCTTCCGATCATGTGGAGATGTAGTCATTTACTATTGTGTCCCAAAGGATGAAGTCAATGGAATTATTGAGTTTTTCACTCATCTATGGCTGGGGAGGGGGAATCATAGGCTGGACCGAACAATTACTAAGATTCTGAAATCTATTATTTTTCGGGGCCACCATGCATAAGGATTCCCAGCACTTTCTGACATGTTGTGATAAATGTCGGCGGACTGGTAACATTGGGTGTAGAGGTGAAATGCCTCAACACCCCATATTTGAGGTGTAAGTCTTTGACGTATGGGGTATTGACTTCATGGGGCCATTTCCCCATCATATTGTAATATATAAATTCTTTTATGTGTGGATTATGTGTCTAAATGGGAGAAAGCTACTGCAATAGTGCAAAACACAGCAAAGGTAGTCGTTTCCTTTTTGAAGAAGAATGTCGTCTGTCGGTTTTGTGTTCCCTGGGTTCTTTTTAGTGATAGGGGCATATTTTGATAATTCTTTATTGATTAATGTTCGCATGAAGTATATGGTTATTTATAACATGGGTACACCTTACCATCCTCAATAAAGTGTAAATTAGAGCTCTCAAATCGAGAACATAAACAAATCCTAGAAAAGACTATGGTAACCTCAAAAAAATATTAGTCCTCAAAGCTTTATGATGCCTTATGAGAATACATGACCACTTTCAAGATGTCATTGGAAATGTCCCCATTTTATTTGTTCTATGGAATACCATGTCACCTTCATATGGAGCTTGATCACAAAGCATACTTGGCTATTAAATATTTAAATTATGATTTAACAGCTGGTGAAGAGAAATGAAAATTTCAATTGTCCGAGATTAATGGAATCCAGAAAGATTCCTATGAGAATGATAATATTTACAAAGAAAAGAAAAAGTAATTTAATGACCACATGATTTCTCAGAAATCATTCCATCCTAGAAATTAGGTAATATTTTTTAACTCTTAGTTAAGTTTTCTTCTAGGAATGTTGAAGTCCTGGTGGTTAGGGCCTTTCGAAGTGGCCAAAGTTTTCCTTCATGGCATGGTTAAAGTTTCTAGAGAATATTTTTAATCTATTAAGGGGAATAGGAACCATCTAAAAACTTTTTTCAAAGGGATGACATGGTGGGAAAAGTCTCCACCATGAAATTCGAGTAACAAGAGGCCTAGTTATGTCGAGCTCGATACATTAAACATAACACTAGCTGAGAGGTAACCCATAATTTCAAATACTTTATCAAAATAATGGTTTTATTGGGTGTGTTTATGGGATTATGTTAGTGTGTTTTTAATTTTTTTGTTTTAGTTATAGGATAAATGCATAGTGATAGGTATATTATTGAATTTTTATTATTCTAAACTTAAATATCCTATATAAATATAAAATCATGTTTTAAAAATAATGGGGAACAAGTGTTTTCATTTTAAAGGGATTAATTCATTAAAATAAGGGGAACTTCCCAAATTTTACAATATAGATCCATACATACAGTTTTTTCATGGTCAAAAAAACCATGCACACTAACCGTGCACAATGGAGACTCATTCCAGTAGATTCTTTCATGGGTATTGCAAGGTTTTCTAACAGTGTGGTTACTCCAAGAACCCATTTGGATATAAAAACATCTTATAATAACACTCTACATGATTATTGTAAGGTTTATTAAACTATATTCTCATACCAGGTGGAACATTTAAATACACAAAATTTTAAAGAAACTATAAAAAAATCCCCCATTATTAAACCCTAAAAATCGTGCCACACCCCTCCTCCTCACCATGTGCAGTGACTCCCTCTCCCTCAGATAGTGATTTTTGATCTACTGTAGCCCAACCTAGAGATATATATGTTCCACAGATTACTAAGGTATCCCACCTTCTAAACCCCATCCACCGGATATTACATTGGATCATCACCACATGTTTCACACCTCGGTTCAATAGTGAAGGAAATATAATCCTCAACGATTTTTTAATCTCGCACTCCATGAATACTGGCAATCTAGTCAACCCACCCTTCATCTTCACCCAATACCTTCACCAAATTTACTCCAAACCAAAAGGGGATATTTTTTTCTTTCATTCATCACCCTACTCATGGAATGCCTTGATATAGATTTTTATGAGGACGCATTCCTTGAGTTAAAACTATCCCTTCTTTTTGATATCATGATTGTATGCTACATGAAAATGATTGAATATGATGGAATCCATTGCCAGTTTAGAGTCCATCACATGGAAGTCCCAGCTAACCCCCAACCCACCTCATCCCCACCCACTGACTCTCACCACTCTTCTCCCCAAGAGGAGGAGTACCACCCCCCCCCCCAACTCCTCCAACCTCTATGCCACAACCAACATTATGAGACTTTCCCACATATCCACCCATGGAGGAACCCCATATGGTGACCCATATCACTTCTGGAAGTGGTAGAAGTATTCGTTTGATATGTTTGATTGGAAAATTGTGGATACTTGGTGACATGTGGTAGGAATCCGCAAGCATGATCTCCCTAAACTCGATATTTAAAACACCTACCCAGTCAGCCTCCATCCTATTACATGTATGGTGATGCCCCTTTTAATCCTGATCTACCCTAGGGATCTTCTCCACCAGGAATTCCATCAGCATCACCTCCCACCGAGGGGATGGTCTCCAATCCAGCCCCAATAGATTCATCATGGGCTAAGTCATCTCGTGCCAAGTTCTATGATCCCTCCACAGGTTGGCATTGATTAAATTGTATTTTCTACTGCTTTTTCTTAATGATCTCTCATGAATCTATTTTCGAAACATTCCATGTTTTTTTGGATGTTATTTTCTCTATCATAATGGTGTGATAATATGATTATACTTCATTCCACTTGCTACTACTATGATATTATTAGTTCACTCTCTTTTGTTTCCTTGTTAATATAGTATTTTGATAACTATTTACACCACAAAGAAACTTTTCTGCTATGAGTTCTCTCTCACACCAATTGATTGAATCCTTTTAAACTTTATTCAGGGGAGTTATTCTCTTATCAATTCCATTATCATCCTTTCAATTTCTTTTCCCTCCCCTTGCATGTACTCTCACTGCCCACCCAACTCCACTTTACCATGTTCACAAGGGACCATTCTTGGTTTTATGTATGGAGAAGGGTGCCCACATATGGAACCCTATTTGGTCATTGCCTTATCATTACATAGGATGAAATTTTTTTCTTAGTGGTTTATAAAGGATTTTTATAGGATCCAAAAATGTATATCAACTAGATAAAATGAATTTTGGAGAAAAAATTTTGGAATTCCCTACATGTTTGAATTGATAAAATAATTTTTGATATGAATAAATATTATAACACTTGAGGAGAAACCTTTATATATTCATTCATAAATCATTTTTTTTAATTAAAACTGTGATGGAGTAGTTTAAATTAAGTAACCCCTTAAAATGGAAATCAATTTATGCATAAATGGAGGTGAAGTATGGAAATTTTTCATGTCTCACTAATGGTTATTACACGGTGTTAATTTCATGAACTGTGGACTTTCTCCCTAAATTCATCAAAATTGGCCATGAAAATTTGGGCCTAATTTTTATGATTGAATCTCATCCCATTTAAAACAATTTGATATTTTCAAAGGCATGCCCAAATTTATTAATGACCTTTCATCATTTTTCAAAAGCGTCAAATCAATGAGTTTATGTCACCTATAAAATCAATATCCCACCGTTTGGCGATGACAAAATATATGCTTAGAAAACATAAGTGTATGTTGATATAGAAATATAGGTTGGATCTTTCTCGGGATGAAGAAGCAAAATATTAGTTTTAAGAAATAATGATTTTTTAATGAATATTTGGATGTTTTGAATTAGGCTTTATTTATTGGCTAGTTTCAAATATTGGAGAGTAATGAAGAATGCATGTATGAATTCTAGTAATAATCCATCCAGAATCCATATTCGTTTAGTTGATCTAACCTATGAAATTTATAACTATTTATTTGGTAACTCTTTTTAGATGATTGTCTATGAATTTTTTTGCAGACAAATAATCGATCAATTGTGGGGGAGTTTGATGCACTGATGTGTATAAGGAATCTCCATTCATTTAAGAAAATTGATATTGGTTGTTTTGATAAATTTTCATGCTTTTATATCCTAAACATTTCTTTAGATGGAATTTTTTTTCAAAGGACGCTATAATGAGTTTCAGCACCAACCGGGTGATTTGGATTGAAATTAGAGACATTTGGACCATTTTCCATGGTGCACGCTACTACTGAGTCTCCCAAGTCGAGCATCCCAACCTAGAAGACCATGCGGAGCTTGGAACCACTACAACAAAATCGGATTTAAATAGAACTGGTATTTATCAGTGATATAAAAAAGCGTTAATAAATTTCATCTTTATCAGTGTTAAAAAAATTGCTAATAAATTTAACATTTTATCACTGCTTTTTTTAGCGCTGATAAATAGAACCATTATCAGTGCTTCATTTTTAGCATAAATAAAGGGTACCCTTTATCAACACTATATTTTTAGGTCATATAAAGGAACAATTTATCAGTGCTTTTGTTAGCACTGATAAATGTCCAAATAAATAAAATGAAATAATTAAATAAATAAAAAGAGTTTATTAAAAATAATATAACAAATTTTATTAATTAAATAATTATTGATAAAAATGAATAAATTGATTATGTAGTATATAAATTATAAATACTAAAAATTAGTCTTTATTAAATATATATATATATGAAAAATGAAAATTAAACCAATTAAAATTAAAAATATCTAAATTGAGAAAAATATTAAACAGTTTATTAATTAGATGATTAATGATAATGTAAAAAAGTAGTATATATTAAATATATAGATATATATTAATGTATAAAATTATGATTTATATAATAAAAAATATTATTTTTTCTTTACATTAAAAAGAAATTTATTTAGTGAATAATAGTTTATAATTAAAAATTCATATGAATTAAAAATACTGCCTAATTGCATCACATAATGGACATAACATAATGTCGGTTGATTTTTAAATTTATAACATAGATCAAACGTATTATATTGATTTCATATATATGTAATTAAATCATTTTTATATACCTACACACACACAATAAGTTTTTTAAATTTAATCAATTTATATTATTAATTTTATATGTATTTATTTATAAATGTATATTTACTATTTTTAGAAATTTATAATTATAAATATATAAATAATATTTTTTAAAAAATTAATTATATAATTATAAATATATAATTATATAATAACAATAAATTTATTTAAATAGAGAATATATTTACTATATTTATATAAATATTATTTTCTAAAAAGGTATTTATATATTTATAAATAAATAATTATATATTCAGAGAATTATAAAAAATTATTTTATAAAAGGTATTATTATATATATTATAATTATATATAATAATTTGACTTTTTATAAATAGTATTTTTTAAGTATTATAAGTATTTATCAACCAGTTTTTAGCACTGATAAACATAGTGATTTATCAGTACTTTTTTATCCCCAATAAAGATTCATTTTATCAGTGCTTATTAACATAGAACTTATAAAAGGTATCTTTATTAGTGATTTTTTTAAGACACTGATAAAAGTGTACCGATCTATTTTAAGAACCCCAACAACACCAAGCTTATTCATGGTATTTGAATCTCTCTGAGGAAGCTTCCTTCTTCTACTGATTCTTGTTGTCGAATCCAAGCATGAATCTAGGCCAGAATCAAGTCTCTAACTATTCCGAGGATCGAATCCAACTCTTAAGTGATTCAAGGGTTGAACGCACCAATAGCTTCAACGAAATCCAAGTTTTTCAATATCTCTATTTCCCTCAATTATCCACTAATTCTTCTCATCTCAAATTTGTGAATCCCAACAAGTCTAGTTACACTATCCTATAACAACACATCCCAAAATTCATTTTTTAGATATAATGAAGTATCATATTCATCGATATCATGTGGGTCTCCATGTTACAACATTGGTATTGTGCAACTTGAAATATGTCAAACCAAATGTTGGTTTGTGTTGTTGTGAGATATAATAGGATCCCAATACCTATATTCCATGATATCTACCTCATTGAAATCATTAGCTTTTAAAAAATTCATATGTATAGCAGTTGGTGTTTTAATTGTTTTGGAATATTACATTAAAAATCACTTGGATGATGAAATATCTGACATCTTTGGGGTCTTATATTAAGTCATGAAAAAATATTTATTGAGATGGTTGAGTGAAGAGGAATTGAAATATAGGTTTATCCCCTTCTATTAGAAAGTTAATTTTAGATGTTGTTTCCAAAACATGGATGACGAAATACCTGACACATGGGAACAACTATATAATGATTTTTTCCTGAAATTGTTTCCAAGGATAATGAGCACTGAAATATGGTGTAAAATTATTGGATTTATTTAGGATGATTGTGAACTATTTCACGAGTCTAGATATATTTAGGGTTCACTAATTAAATTTAATAATCTAATGATTCTCATAAATATATAAAATTAGATGAGAAAAAACATTATATTTGTTTTTTTTGGTCTTATTCATTTAACTACTTCTTAAAAAAATATAATGTTTTCAATTTTTATTTTTGAAATACTTTAATTTGAATTTAAATAATATGACTTAAATTCTATAAAAAGAAAAATCAAAGAGGTTTATGGTTTTATAATCCTTGGACTATATTATATAGGAAAAATGATTTTGAGATAAAATGTAAGTGATATTTCGATTTAGTTTGTTGAAATGTAGTCACCAAATAAATAATTTCAATGAGTCATTTTCTAGGAAAAACCACGACATCATGGTGTTTTAAGAAACAAAATATTGTTTCATTATGTGGTGTAGAAGAATAGTACATTTTTTATATAATTTATTGTTCCCAATCCTTTAAGATTGATTGAATTTTTTCTAAATTTGATATTTTCGTTGAAGATCAACTTATTTAAAGAGAAAAGATTTCTATTATTTTAATTTTAAATAATATTTAAAATCAATAAACAATAAATCTTATAACACTTGATTTTAAAAATTTTGATAAAATAAATATTAACATTGACTGATGTAAATTTAAGAAATAATTTTTAATAGAATCTATTTTGTTGAAATGAAAATTATTTCTCATGGATGAAATCATTAATCCTTTAGAATCCCACTTCAAGTAAACTTTATTAGTTTGTATTTAATAAATTAATGGAATTTTATGTTCACTTTGGATTTTTAATTATATTTAATTTTATGATTTACTAACATAAACTTAAATCCATTTTTTATTTCCTTATAGTGGTAATATGATTCCCCAAATATGTGACCATCTCAATTATATGACATATAAAAAATAAATCATTACATACATTACCATGACCTTTTATGTTAATAGTTTTATAAAATCAAGACAACAAATTAACTAAAAAACTTGTGTATTTTAAAACTAATGGACATCTTTTGGAATAATATATGCAACAACTTGATCCATAAAAAATCCTTCATTGTTCTTATTCAGATCAAGATACTCATTTAACATTGTTCTTATTTGGATTAAGATACTCATGCATATATTTGACCCAATTATCATCCTTTCCAGCCACTCCAAATGATTTAGTCTCTTCTTGGAAAAACAAGGTTTGTTGTAGGTTCTTAATCCATAAAGTTTCTACAAAAAATTTCTGATCACCAATGAAATTTTATTCATTGATTTTATCCTTATTTGAATTTCTTGATTTTGATAAAAATATATCCATCATTGAAATGATAACCCACTCATTAATACTTCTTAAATATCACGTCATTTATTTTACCACATATCTAATAAACACTATGTATATTTTCATTTAATCCATCTAAAAACATATCATTATTTAGTAATACCTTTGGTTTCCACCCTTAGGAATCTCTGAATACCATCAATGTAATTCTCGCAAATGGGAGGCATTCACCTTTGATAATAAATATCTTATGTGTATTTATTTATTTATTGTATAAAATTAATATTTTATTAACCCAATAGGATATCTCTACTTTCCCTCGAATGATTCAAAACTTCAATCCAATGTATCTTATTTTCTTCACAACCTCCTAACTTGTTGATTGATTGTTTGGTTAGATATATTTTTATTTTTTATCATCATTATTTCTTTACCATTGATACGTCCCAGTGGTCAGCAATGTTTTTATAGTAAAATCAGTATCCATATAATTAATGTATTGTTTCATATTTATGTTTTATTTATTTATTTTCAGTATTACCAGTATAATAATTTTTTTCTTGAACAAGTAGATTCTTTTATTCAAGTTGGGGTGGTTTGTTTGAAGCTTCTCATGCGTGTGAGGGATTGGACTTCAAGACTAGAATTGAGATAATGACAACAAGGAAATGTGTTAAAAATGAATACAACCTTCAGGAAAAGGTGAATTCCTACTAATTATTTAATTAATGTTTTCATAATTTTGTCTAATATTTTTAATTTCATTTCATTTCCATTTTTATCAAATACTTATTTATTTTTTTTGCAAAAATATTTTTGGAAGTCATATTTTGATTTCAACTATCTGCAACAAGCCACAAAAGAGATAAAATGATTATTTCTTCCAACATTAACATGTCTTCCATTTTCATTTTATTTCTAATTTGACCTTCTTCCACTATATATTGATTTTATTTTATCATATGGAAAACCTTTTTCATTGTTAAAAGTCTTTTCTCTTCTAACATTCAACTATGAGAAAGTTTTATTAGCTAAGAACATTGAGTCGATATGCAATGTTGGCAATTTGATATAAAAAGAAAATTTAATCATAGTAAAATTGGTAGTTAGGATTGTATTCAGACATTGGGATGTGTATGAATCAGACACACAATAATATGACACACGGTGTGACTGTAATGACTCCAAGTGTTTCTTTTTATTTAAAATTGACATTAATTTTAGAAAAAAGCACAACTGCCATACTGAAAAATGAAAAAGATTCTTATTGTTTTGATACATTAGGGAAACTACTTATAAGTAATTTGAGATGTTTAGAAATCATTCACACCTAAATTCAATTCATGGTGTGACCATGATGATTCAATGTGTCTGTTATCAGTTTAAAATCGATAGTTTAGTTCAAGAAATTCCACTCATTGAAAATAAAGAAAATGTACATGGATTTTATTGACAATTTATTACATCGATTCATAAGTCATTTTTGATGTTTAAGAATTGTTTTCACATCAAACAGATACATGATGTGATCATTATAGGTCAAAGTGTGTGTTTCCAGTTTAAAATGTCATTTTGTTAAAAAAAAGTGACATACTCAAAACAAGGAAAACACATTTTTATATCTTTTATAATTTATGAAAATGATCCATAAGTCATATGAGACGTATAGGAATCAACCATACCTCAATTACTTGAATAGTGTGATTGGTATGACTCCAAGTGTGTCTTTTTATATAAAAATGACATCAATTCTAATAAAAAGGACCACTTACCTACTCAAAACTGATAAAATGCATTCAGATTGTTTTAATAATTAATGAAAATGATCCAAAATTCGTTTAAAATTTGTAAGAATTATATGTACCTCAACATGAAGCACTGTGTGTCTGGTATGACTCTAAGTGCATCTTTTTATTTAAAAATAAAATCAATTTTAATAAAAATGAAAGGTGAACTACTCAAAACCATGAAAACACGTTAATATTTTTTTATACTTTAGTATAACAATCCATAAGTTACTAAAGACATGTATAAATAATTTTTACCTCAATCTAATTCACAACCTGACCAGTATAACTTGAAGTGCCTATTTTTTTTAAAGGACATAAATTTTAATAAAAAAACAACTGACCTATTCAAAACTGAGAAAAAAAATTCAAATTGTTTTGATAATTTTAGAAAATTATCCATAAGACATTTTAGATTTGTAAGAATCATTCATTCCTCAATTTGATTTATAGTGTGACCAGTATGACTCTAAGTGTGTCATTTTATTTAAAAATGACAACAAGTTTAATAAAAAGGAAAACTAACCTACTCAAAACTGAGAAAACACATTAATATTATTTTGAAACTTTATTGAAACTATCCATAAGTCATTTTTGAAATGTAGTATCAGCCTCACCTCAATTTGATACATGATGTTCCTAGTATTACTCAATGTGTTTGTTATCAGTTTAAAATTGATAGTTTAGTTCAAAAAAATGTCACTTACTGAAAATTGAGAAAACACACTCAGATTTTGTTAATAATTTTGGACATTGATTCATAATTCATTTTTTAAGTGTATAAATTAGTCTCATATAAAATTGATACATTATGTGATTTTTATGAATCAAAGTTCATTTTTCCAGTTTAAAATGATATTTTAGTAAAAAATACAAGTGATGTACTCAAAATTGAGTAAACACGTTAGAAATGTTTTGATACTTTATTAAAATGATATATAAGACATTTGGGATGTGAATGAATTATCTTTACCTCAATTCAACTCATAGTGTGACCAATATGAATCCAAGGGTGTCCTTTTATTTAAAATTGACATCAATTTTAGTAAAAAAGACAACTCACCAACTCAAAACTGAGAAAATGCATTCAGATTATTTTTATACCTTAAGAAAATTATCAATAAGTCATTTTTGATGTGTAGGAATCATATACACCTCAATTTGATACATGATGTGCCTGGTCTGACTCAATGTGTCTGTTATCAGTTTAAAATCAATATTTTAATTCCAAAAGTGTCACTCACTAAAAATTAAGAAAACATGCTCATATTGTATTTATAATTTAGGAAAATGATTCATAAGTTATTTTCGATGTGTAGTAAATATTATCAAGCCAAACTGACACACAATGTGACTAGTATGGGTCAAAGTGCGTGTTTTGAGTTTAAAATGAAATTTTATTAAAAAAGAAAAGTGACGTACTCAAAAACCGATCAAACACATTCAGATTATTTTGATACTTTAAGAAAACTATCCATAAGTCATTTGAGATGTTTAAGAATTAGCTGCAACTCAATCTGATACTTGGTGTTACCTGTATGACACCAATTTCATTTTTTCAATATATAAGTATCATTTTAGTTTAAAATGTGCATCACATCACCAAAACTGATCAAACGGGCCTATATTTTTTTCTCTTCATTTAAATTCTAAATTGATACAAGATTTTTCCTATTTTTTGGTGTTTTTGGTGTTGTGGTGTGCTGTTATAGCACACTGCACTACTGTTTCAATGTGATGTAACAACCCACAATAGTATGAACCTTTATCAGTGCTTTTTTAGTGATAATAAAAGGCACGGGCTTTTAATATCACTCTAGAATTCAGTGATTTTCTATCATTGATAAATGATATTTTAATCAATGGTAAAGGATGATTTTATAGTATTTAACACTAAGACATAACCTCCCATATATTCCTCACATATTTTTTCAAACCGTGTAGACCCTCTATGAAACCGTGTGGGGTGTACATTTTTAGAGGCAGAGGCTTACCACTTGGTTTCCAAACTATACAAACCAGCACTGATTCCTGTGTACCTCTTCTTTAGTTGGACATAACCTTGATCATGGTTGGTTCATAGTTTAACTAACTCTGCACATTAACCGTGTGTAAGTCAATTGGCCACTGCCTAACTTCTATCTACCGGTCCTACCCTTCATTTGACCGGGCATTTGGACCCCTAACAACCTTGTGATAGTGGGGGATGGCCAATAAATTCCACCTAGACTCTTTTGGAAGAGGATCATCATCTGAAGGAGTCACATCTTTGCAGTAGGAGAGCATTAAACCCATTACAAGAATATTTTGAAGGATTTCTCTTATGATTGTTAGGTGTTTTTCTTTTCCATGCCATCTGTAATGAACATTTCAAGTATTATGATCATGTTTTTCTCATTAATTCAATGTGTATCTAGGTCCCTTCATGTGTTGGGGATATGAAAAATGTAGGTTCATTGATAATTATTTTTCTTTTTGTGTTTGTGTTGTTTCAACTTCCTCTCATAAATTCCTCTACAATATTCTTTTATATCTGATTGAAAACTCCGTATCAGACCAATAATGAAGCTTCAAGAGATCTCCAAGTAATTTATGGCAAGTAAACACAGGATTATTGGGGGAACTTGTTGTATCTAGAGGGAATAATTTCATAATGTTTATAAAAATAAATTTTCAGACCAATAAATTGATCTCTATTAACATAATGGTAACTCACTGGAACAAGGGAGTTCTATTACGTTTTAAACCCATATATTTGATTCATTATAAAAAAACCACATAATAGTAAAATTGACTCTCTATGAACTTCATAAACACCCACATCCTCAATGTATTTCTCCAATTAATAATTAAAAAATTTGTTTTTCATTATTTTTTTGAAGTAAAACATTCACGAAATTTCATTGTTAATAATTCAACCATTAGAATCAATCTTCAAAACCCTAAAATATAAACTCTAAAGTTGTAAAACCTTTACTTAATTGATAATTATTCTAGAAACAAAGAACATCAACTCTCTCTATGGATCAACTCTATATTTAAACTATACTAGTAGTAAGAGTGGGTAATTCAATTTGGGATGCCAAAAGTAACACTTGGTCTGCAAGGAAACCACAAACATATATCCAAATCTATAACCAACAGAATATAATAATCTCTCTTTTATCTAGGAAGAGGAGCATGAGAGAGAGTGATATCTAATCTGGAAGAAATCACATTCTCATGGAGGTGCAAATATTTAATATGCCCTTTGATTCGCTATGAAAAGAGGTCAGGAGCCCTCAGAATACATTTGGGAGCCTCTAAAAATAATATGTTTTGATTATGTCTGAGTTAGGGTTGATTTCATGTTAATATGGGGTTCTCAAGAATTTTAAGTCTAATTTTCAATTTAATTAAAAACCCAACGCATAGTTTGTTGGGTAGGGGTGGAAGGTTTTCCAAACTTTGTCCGTTAACCATGAACCTCTTCTAATAGGGGTCCACGATTTAACCTAAGAGGGTACATATTTTTGAAAATCATGTGTCAACCGTGTGAATCCCCTCTATTTAGGTTCACACTATTTTTTGGGTTGGGTGTATGGTTTGGGAAAACAATGCACGAACTGTGGATAACCCAACCTTCCTCTATTTTTATCAAATTTCCACACAAAATCACCCATGATTAAACCCAAACAAAATTACTAAAAACAAATAAAAAAGAGTTCCTCAAAAAAATCCAGAGACATCATTATAAAATGATGAGATCCAACATTCTACTCATATTATAAAACCTCATCCTTGAGTTGTACTCCCAATAATATACTGGATTCTAAGTCAAAAATATCATCCACTGAACCCACATATATTCTTCCCTCTCCTATGTTTCCTCTTAAACACACCCATGTTTCTATAATAAATGAACTATTAGCATGGTTTTCCCTCGTAACACTTTCTCACTATGATCCAACACATGTATTGAATTCTACCAAAAGGAAAAATTTGTCTCGTGCTCAAATTCAATAACATTGATCGTATTTGAAGGGTTGGGGTGATACCACTGAAGTTGTGAAATAATAAAGTCACCATGCATAGAACTATATCTCTATGGAAGAGCCAATAAGTAAGACACTAGCCCAATTTTTTCCATAACCTCAAATAGTCCAATAAACATAGGCACCATCTTTCCACGTCTTTATATCCTATGGTGGCCAAATCTATGTGAAACCCAAAGGAATACACAATAACCTGCTAAAAACTATGGGGGTCATCGATGTCTATCCTTATATGACTTCTTCCTACTCTGACCCATAGCCATACGCATCTGAATCAACTGAAACTGGTCCAACATCTCTTACACAAGACTAGTTCACAATAATTATGACTCACCTAACTCCATCCATCATTAAGGGGATCTTCATGGCTGACCATAAAGATCCTCACATGTTTCCATATGAATAGATATTTGATAATTGTTATTATAGGAAAACATCACCAAAGCTAGGTGCTTCTCCCAAGACACACCAACGTCTAGGACACATGCGTGAAGAATATCCTCAAGCACCTGTATAGTATGTTCTAACTAACCATCTATCTGTGGGTGGAAAGTTGTACCGAGTAAAACCTGTGTACCCAGTTCCTTATGAAGACTCTACAAGAAGCTCAAAGTAAAGCATGAGTCACAGTCTAAAACAATACTTTGTGGCCCACTATACATACGGTCTGTCTCCCAAATATACATGTATCCCAACTACTCCACTAAGAAAGTCTCTCATACCATTAAGAAATGAGAAAACTTTGTTGACTAGTCTATAATCACCCAAATATTGGCATTCTTCTCAGGCGTCCTCAAGATACCCACAGAAAAGTCCATAGCATCATCATCCCACTCCCATTTCAGAATGGGAAATGGTTTTAGTGGACCACTAGGTCATTGATGCTCAAAATTCACCTATTTATAGGTTTAGTATCATGTCATGAACCCTGCTATCTCATTTTTCATTCCCAATCACCTAAAAGTTTGTTGTTGGTCATGGTACATTTGGGTCACAGCAAGATGTCCCACTCACTTTGAGGAATGAAAATCATGCATTAGCTCCTCCAATATGATCATAGGTACAACAACCCAATTCCTAACATAGATGATCTCATCCTCATTTATGCTCCAAACGTAAGGTTAATCCCATCCTTAAAGGCATTCCCTTAGGGCCAAACATTTTATATCCTCATAATAACTATCACTGATCCATCCCTAAAGTGTTAACTCTAATGAATCTAATATGAGAGACATCTGCTCCAGACTCTCCTAAACCACAACATACATCTCAATGAGTAAATTCATCATCTTCCTCTCAGCACTAAACTCCTGAACTTCCTGAGTCTGGGTGTTTCTTCTCACAGAGTCAACAACACTATTTCCCTTCCCAAGTGTATATGTTTGATCAATATTGAATGACTACATATACTCAAACCATCTTTGTTGTTGTATATTCAAGTCACACTATTAAAAGATGTACTTTAAGCCCTTGTGATTAGTATACAGATTAAACTTCTCACCCAATAGATAATGTCACCAACACTTTAAATAATAAACAACTACTGCCAACTCGAAGTCATGCGTAGCTCAATTCCATTCATGTAGACTCAACATCTAAAAAAATACACCACAACTCGATCTCCCTACATCAACACTACACCAATAACTATTCAAGAAGCATCAAAAAATATTGTATACTCCTCACATGGCTTGGGTAGGATTAATATTGGTAGCATCATAAAATGATTCTTTAGCTCCTTGAAAGCATTATCGCATGTTCTAGACCATTAAAACTTTACTCCCTTTTTGGTCAAAGCCTAAAAGAGGTTCTTATAAATGGGAAAAAGTCCTGAATAGACCTCTGATTATATCCTTCTAACCACAGATAGATTTGGATATTGAAAAAATTCTCAGGATGCTTCCATGATTCAACTACATGAACCTTCTCTAGGTCCACTAACACACCTTCCTACGAGATGATGTGACCTAATAATTTTACCGAATTAATCTAAAACTAACACTTAAGTAGATTTTTTTATAAATGATTCTCTCTAAGTGTACTCAATATGGTGTCAATATATTGGGCATTATCATCATGATTCTTTTAGTAAACCAATATGTCATCCAAAAATTCTAAAACAAACTGATCCATATACAAATAGAAGATTATATTCATCAAGGCCATAAACACTACTAGTTTGTTTTTTAACCCAAATAGCATTAAAACGAACTCATATATTCCATACCTAATTCTGAAAGAAATATGAGGTATATCAGAAGGTCAGACTCTCAAATGATAATACCCAAATATCAATTCTATCTTGTAGAAAACGCAAGCTCCTCTCAACTGGTCAAACAGATCATTGATATGCAGAAGCGGATACCCATTATTCATATTCATCTAGTTCAAATACTAATAATATACACATAAGTGTAGAGTTATTTCATCCTTCTTAGAAAAAAATACTAGATAACCACAAGATGACATACTTATATAGATAAACCCTTTAACCTTCAACACTTCTAGCTGAGTATTTAGCTCTTGATGCTCTATCAATTCCATTCTATAATGTGGAATATAAAACATCTCATCTCCATTCATGAGATCAAAAGTAAACCCACATCTCTATCAGGTAGAATCCCTAAGAAATATTTATAAAATACATCCAAAAACTAATCCACTATGTGTTGAATAAAATATTGTTTCAAACCCCCCTCATCCACAAATAGTCTAGAAACCCAGGTGGTGAGCTCCCCGAGTTGTTGATGAATTGGACCTTCACGGACCACCTTGATATCCTACTCCCCATAGTGTATATAATTATCACCTTTAGGAGACGTAAAAGACTCTCTCTTATGGTAACAATTGATGTGGGGTTTTTATGGTACTAACCAGTCCATATCCATAATTAGGTCGAAGCTTGACATGTCAAGGATATAAAAATCCCAAATAAAATGATACTCCCCAACCTTGAGAGAACACCACTTGCAAAATCTTTTGTCTCTAGACCATACTCCCAACAATGCATTTATCAACATCACCCTACCTACGAACTCCATATCCTTGATCAAACCATTTAAAATATGTATTGAAATAAAGGAATGAGAGGAACCATTATAAAATAAGGCACTAGCTAGTGTAGAAGCTATAAGAATAGTACCTCTTACTATCGATAGTCCAGCCTTGATTTCCAAAAGTGTAGGATAAATGGAATGTAACTGTCATATCCCTCTTCCCGGTGATTTATTCTGAGTCCCCTAAGTTTCACCACTCTTCTAATAAGGTTTCTCTTTCTTAGAATATCCTCATCCACTACCTTTACCACCAAGGCTAGTAGATTTCGAACTGCCATACTAATAAGATGTAGAATAACCCCTTCTAACACTCTGGTTATATCTAGATTTTCTATCAACAATCATCTGTCATGGGTTCCTATAGAATATATATAGATGTCTCATATTTTCATAAGATTGGAGCTCTACTGATGGCTGGTGAAAATGACTATGAATGTGTCCTGGCCTACCTCACTAGAGATAGATCACTTGAGTATTATCCTGAGTAACTAATACCTTATCCTAGATACTCTATGTCCCACTGCTTTGGATAATAGTTTCACAGAGACACTTCATTCTCTTCGAATTTTTACCTCCTGACCATCCAGCTGGAACCACCTATCCTCCACTAGAAGCCTCCTTCAGGATCACCTCAAATATGAGAGTCTGATTCACCACTTCTATAAACTTCTTCAGCTTAAGGATATTCACTTTAGACTTAATTTCACATTTAATCTCATCCTAAAACCTCTTTGACATAGTAGCATCATCCCCCACCAATAGTAGAACTATGCACTACAAATCTGTAAAGCATTCATCATAGTCTATCATAGACATGATCTATTAAGTTAGTCTCATGAACTCATATTCTCTCTCCTATCCGAGTGTCTTAGGATAAAATTTATCTAAGAAATTATCCTAAAAATCATTTTACTCCATATTTTCTAGATGTCCATCTCCAGTGTGGATTTCCCACCAACACTTTTCTTGACCATGTAACATATAAGCATCCAACTTGACCCTGATCTCAATAAGAGTCTCTAAATGATCGATTATAGTCTGGATGGACTCAATCCAAAAACCTTCTACCTCAGGCCTACCCTCTTCAGTGAAATCATGAGGGTGGTGGAACTAGAACACCCATGTCAGATCAGACATTCTTTTCAAAACCTTACCTGTCTTCTTTATAAAAATTTCATCAACCTATCAAAGTTCTCTTAGAACTTCCCTCTAACTTCTTCACCTGGTAATACCAGGGCCTTAAGTTCCACTAATAGTGGAGAATATCCATCCATATACACCCATCATCCTCTCAACAAGAATCATTATGGATGTGTATCTCTATAATTCTAAACACACATATTAGGACACATAACATCACTTTAACACATTTACATAAGAGGAAAATAACAATAATCCACAACAATTATTTTCCCCTAAACCCACCACACGGTCAAAACCAAGGCGCCATCACTACCCTTAACCATCCTACATCTATTTCATGGTTAATCAAAAGGGTAATATCATTTTCATTATTAAAGTTTCTCACTAGAAACCCACTTATTCACATTATTCATCATTTATAATTTCTAGGTTCATGTTAGGAACATTTTTCACTTAAAATGCACAAGAAAAGGAAAACATTTTATGTTCAACAACTTACCCAAAACCCATTTTCTCATGCATTCCAAAAATGATGCATGTCGCAATATAATCCTGAGTTCCTAGAATGATGCATGCATACTCAACTCTCATGCCATACTAGACCATGAGTCAAATCTCATATAATCTCAAAAACAATAATCACATCACACAATAAGTGCATCAACCAAGGTGAAAAAACAACAAATGAAACAAAACACATCAATAACAATAATCCCACCATGGGTACTTGGGTTTTCCCACATACATGGGTTAGCTACTCCCATGCATGAGCTCATGTAAAAGTTATTACTCTTCCTAGTCTCCTATATAACTTCATCAAATAGTGATAAAAAGGAAAGAAAATATATATGGCCTCTAATAACACTTTGTAACATCCTAACCTGGGTGCCACACACTGGTGCCTCGATTCAGACTACCACGTGACCTTGTGCATGCCTCCTCGTAGGCCATAGGCTATCGACTTGTAGAGAAGCTCTCATATCAATTCTAGGGAGAATATACCCTCTTTATCAGAGCATAATACCTACATAAAATAATAAATAAATAACTAAATATATATCCAATAATCCATTCAAGATAGTGCAACAACATGACCAAAAACTGGGAATACAATATCAAAAATGATTAGTACATATTCCACACTAAAATGTGTACCAAATGTCAAAATGAAAACCCAAAAATAAAGAAATTTTTAACACCAAATCATGTCCACAACCACATTGGATTCCCTCGTCCATGATCCATCTCAAATCATCCATCTAACACAAGGCATTTGCCTTTATCCTACCCTGAAAACATGAAGTCTATTTAGGTACTGATCAGGTAGTCCATGTAGGGTGAGAGTATAACTCAGTTGGGAACCACCAACAGTGTCTAAAAAACACAGTTGATAAATATGTATGAATTTGTATAAATAATAAAATATAAGCTATAAACTAAACAGTTTACATTTATTCAATTGTCCTTTATTTTACTGCATAAACCATTGGGTTCTTGAGGACACTGAAACCACAATACATATTTCGTCCCACAATAAAGTTTGAACCATATCACATATTAAATTTACAATTCCTTATAAAAAATGGGATTTCATTATCCATTTCATTTAAATTTATATTATGAATAATTGTAATTATAGTATAATGCCATCATTTTGGGCATAGATCGTCGTGTCTAGCACCCCGTGAGTATTTAGAGCATCAGTCCCAGTCTCACATCTCATGGGTATTTGGAGCATTAGTCCATTTCCCGTTCAATTTTCATGCATTTCGAGGTCTTATAATGTCATGGCTAAGAATTTGTGGGTATTTATAGATTTATTTTTATGTTCCACACTTATTTATCAATCAATCACATATGTGTATTTGGAGTATCAGTTTGTTTCCCATACTCATATATCAAACAATCACATATATTGCATGTATCACAATACCACATTAATTAATTCAATAATTAATTAATACAATTTAACAATTTCATAATCACATAATTCCATTAATTAATTCAAAAATTAATTAATCACATCAATACCTTCAATTAATTCACCAATTAATTGGTCTCATCAGTTCCATTCATTAATTCAATAATTAATTAATCACGACAATCAATTTCCAAATAACAAAAATATCCCTTTAATTAATTTAAAAATTATTTAATTAAATTCCACAAACCCAGTATCTCCATAATTAATTAAATAATTAATTATTCCAATTCATTCAATTCCAATGTTTCATTAATTAATCCAACGATTTGTTAAACTAATTTCACAATCATAATAGTCTGATAATTAATTAAACAATTAATTATTCTAATCAAAACATCCCAATATCCTATTAATTAATTCAACAATTAATTAATATAATTAAAAAATTAAAATTTATTACTAAATTATTTTCATGTTCCATAACCCCATTATTCAATCAATTCCACAATCCCTAAATTAACTAAGTCACCAAATTAATTAATTTAAATTAATTAAAATAAAAATGCTAAAAATACTATATAAATTCTAAAATTACATACATGTAATTGAAATCAATAAAATGAGGAATGAAATTTAGACCACCCACCTAGAAATAGGTGACTAAGGCTCACCAATGGAAATCCCCAATTTGAGCTGAAAAACGATGAAGAACATGATCTATATTTGAAACCTAGATCCAAGATTAAACGAATCAATATCTAAAAACTAATACGCTTATGTGTATATGGAATTTTAATTCCGTTAAAAATATTTAAATAGGATGTTTGGATAAACTATCTTGATTTTTCATTCTAAACATGTCTTTAGATGGTATTTTATTATCAAAGGAAGGGCTAAGGAGTTTCAACACCAACAGGGTGATTATAAAGTAAATAGGAGGCATTTGGACTCTTTTTCCACGGTTTATTCTACTTAGGAGTCACCCAAGATGAGAACCCCAATCCCAAAGACCATGTGAATCTTATAATCCCAAGAAAAAACCTCATGCATGGTCTCTGCATAGTTTGTCAAACCATGGGGACACTACAGAAACCTGTGCGAGGTGTGAATGTTTGGAGGTAGATGCTTAATGCACTATTTCCAAACCATACAGACCATCCTAGGTAATTGTGAGCCTCTTATTTAGTGGATATAACCTTGATCATGGTTAGTTCATGGTTTAACAAATTATGCACCTTAACTATGTTGCAGTCAATAGGCCACCACCTACCTTCTATCTACCCCTCCTACACATCATTTGACATAGGATTTAGGCCCCTAACTAACTTGGCATAGTGGGGTACATCAAATTACTAATCCATATACTCTTTTTGAAGATAATCATAATTCAAAGAAGACACATCTTGGTAATTAGAGAGCTTGAATCCCACTCTGTAATTCTTGAAGGATTTATCTAGTGATTGTTTGGCATTTTTCTTTTTCATATCATCTATAATGAAAATGTTATTAAGAGCGTCTTTTTCATCAGGTATTCAATTCATAAAAAAAATTATTAAAAATTAACATTTTGATAGTTTATTTTATATTAAGGAACCCCTTAAAATGGAAATCAATTTTTTCATAAAGGGAGGTGAAGTTTGTAAATTATTGATGTCGCACTAGTCATTATTATGTAGTCATAATTTCATGAATTTTTTACTTTCTCCCTAAATTCATCATGATTAGACATGAAAAATTGGGCCTAATTTTTTTGCTAGTAACTCATCCCAATGAAAAAAAATTAATATATGGAAATGCATGCCAAAACTTGTTGATGACCTTTCATTATTTTTCCAAAGTTGCATGTTAGTGAGTTTGTGTGACCTATAAAATTTATAGCCTTCCATTGGGAATTGAAGAAAACTATACTTAACTAACCTTACTGTATGATGAGATGGAAATGGAGGTTGTAATTTTATTTTAATGAAGAAGGAAAATTTTAGTTTTAAACCAAAACGACTTATGAATGAATATTTGGAAGTTTTGAATTAGGATTTATTTGTTGGATAATTTAAAAAATTAATGCGTCCTGAAGAATTCATGTACGAATTTAAATAATAATTCATCAAAAATCCATATTCATTTATTTGATATATTCTCTATCATTTATACCTATTTCTTTGGTAACACCTTTGAGATGGTTGTCTTGACATTTGTTTGAGGAAAAACAATTGTTCTTTTGTGGGGGAGCCTGATGAAATGATGTGCATAAGGATTTTCTGTTCATTAAAGAATATTTAAATTGGTAATTTGGATAAATTTTCATGATTTTACAACCTAAACATGTCATTATATGTGATTTTATTTTCAAAGTAAAGGATAAAGAGTTTCATCATCAATTGGGAGAATCAGATGGAAATTGGAGGCATTTGGACCCTTTTTCCTTGGTGTATTCTACTGCTGAGTCACCCAAGATGATCACCCCAATCCCAAAGACCAAGAAGATCTTGGAACACAAACATAGAACCTCCTATATGGTCTCTTCATGGTTTTTTAAACTATGTGGACACTCCAAGAAAATGTGTGGGCATGCAGGTTTGGACGCAGAGGCTTACCGCATGATCTCCACACATTTTCAAAACTGTGTGAACCAACCCATGTTCATGTACACATCTTATTCAGTGGATAGAACCTTGAGTGTGGTTGGTACATGGTATAACTAACCATGTTACTTAATTGAGCGATAGTCCACAAGCCACCACCTGCCTTCTATCTAACCCTCATACCCATCATTTGACCTGGGATATGGACCCATAACTACCTTGGGACAGTGGGGGTGGACAATTAATTCTCTATATACTTTTTTGGAAGAGGATCATCATTTGGAGGAGACACATCTTGGCAGTTGGAGAGCTTGAAACCCATTCTAGGTAGTTTTTGAAGAATTTCTATTATTATTGTTTGGTATTTTTATTTTATAAATTACCTGTAATGGAAATTTCAGGCATTAAGATCTGGTTTTTTATCATTTATTTAATGTGTAGCTAATTACCTTCATGTGTTGGGGATGTAGAAAATCTAGGTTTGTTGATAATTATTTTTCTTATTGTGTTTGTGTTGTTTTGACTTCCCCTCATAAATTCTCCTACAATCTTCTTCTATATATTAATGTAAACTCCATATCATACCAAGAGTAAAGTTTATAGAGATCTATAGGGAATTTAGAAAAATTAAACCACTGATCGTTGGGTGTAATTGTCGTCCCTGGAGGGAATAATTTCATAATGTTTATAAAAATTAATTTTTAGACCCATAAATTGATCTCTATTAATTTAATCATAACTCACTAGACGAAGGGAGTTACATTATGTTTGAAACTCAGTGATGTGAGTTATTATTAAAAACACAACAAAATAGTAAAATTGATTCTTGATGGCCTTCACAAACACCCACATCCCTGATGAATTTCTACCATTAATAATTAAAAACCTGTTTTTGAATTTTTATTATTTTAAAGTAAACCATTTAATAATTTGAAGACTTTATAATTCAACCATCAGAACAAACCTTCGCAACCCTTAATTCAAAAAACAGAGCACATAAACTATCCTTGTGGATTAACCCCATACTTATACTATACTAGTCTTAAGAGTGGGTAATTCAATTTGGGCCATTGAAATTACCACTTTAGTTGGAATGACACTAAATTATGGAACCATTGATGGGGAGGAAGTTAAATGGTGTTTTGTTAATTTTAGTTTGTATAAATTAATGGAAAATATAAATTATATATTCTAAAAAAAATTCTTAACCCCATTTCTATTTTCATTTATTTTTTTATTTTCCCTTTTATTCATGGTGTGTCGATTAGTGTTATATAGAACCATAGGAGTATGATCCACCACATCATTCATTCCAAAAGTACCGAGTTAGTGGAAACACTTTTGTTTAACCCTGAAATTGAATGAAATTTATCAAGGAGATGTTGGGAACTTATTGAAGAATACAACCAGAATGTTCCCATGGTGAATTTGGAAGTGGGAGACTCAGTGATTATCTATGGAATTGGATAGCCATTTGCACACAATGGGAACCAGAACCAACATCTTGTCACTGAGGGTGATATGAATCATCACCCTCCAGCTGATTTTTTGGAATATATGTCATGGAACCGTCCAAGACCATCAGTTAAATTTATGAGTAAGTATGTCTAACAACCCCAACAATATCTTACACTAGAGATGCTTCCATATATGCCTCAAAATAAACATCCCTATTTATCACAAAAATATTGGTGCATACCTCAATCTCCTCTAGAACAAGTCCCACCATGATATACCCTTATAGAGTATGGGTTTTCCTATATTCGTGGAGAATATATGGGTATTGAAATACCACTAATGAAAGCTCATAATTTCTAAATTAATCAATTTATTATGGATCTTTTTCAAAATACAGTGGAGTTCAGGGGGTTACCAAGTGAATACCCCAATGCTCATCTCTCTAATTTTCTAGAAATATGTGACACATTATTTTACAATGGAGTGTCTGAGTATTTCATTCATCTCCACTTATTTACCTTCTCATCAAGGGATAAAAAATTACGGGATAAATGAGTTACCTCAGTGCCCCATTCTTACATGGGAGGCATTATGTTAGGAATATTTTTCTAACTATTTTCCTCCCTCCAAAACAGTGATGTTGTGGAATGAAATTCACAATTTTCAACTTCATGAATTAGATTCATTTTTTGAATCTTGGGATCAATTCAAGGAAATTTTGAAGAAATGTACTCATCATGGACTTCTATTGTGGATGCATGTCCAAACCATTTATGGGGTTCTCACCATAAACACTAAATCAATGGTGGATACAACTGTTGGAGGAATGGACATGAGAAAATATCCTAAGGAACATTTTGATTTTCTAGAAGAGATGTTAGAAAACAGTTTCCAACTGCATTCTAAGATGGAAACTCAGAATAGGGGTATGAATAATATAGATTCCACTAATATTATATCTTCCCAATTAGATGACGTGTCAAATAAAATTGAAGCATTAAATCTAAAAACAATATCACAAGATCAAGCGGTGAATCATCCATCATGTAGTGAATGTGGTGAAAAACACTTCATGGGTGAATATATGGGGTCAAGTGGCAACCCCTCAAAAATTGAATTAACTTATTTTTCTCAGAATCAATGTCCAAATATATACCCTCCATACCAAAACCTTCCATGGAAAGAAAATGTGAACCCGGGTTGGGGAGAACAACAGAAACAGCCTCATCCACGACTTCAAAAGCCACTGATTATGGTTAAAAATAGCATTAAAATCCATATCATGGACAATAGTAGGGTAATTAATATCAAAAATTATCATATAATTATGAAGGGTATCCAAACCCTCATTCAGAATAACCTCTTGCACAACAAAAACATCAGTAAGTTGTACAATGACAACCTCAGCAAGAGTAACCATCAATGCTAAAATAAATGATGTCTATGTTAATTACAATAGCTATGATAGGATTTTAGAATCAATAGGCATCCATTAAAAGCCTCAAGAATTAGATTGGACAGATTTCTAGTCAACTTTATTCATGGAATCATGGCACCCTATCACTTACCCCCGAAAAAAACCCACAAGAAGAAGATAATGTAGTGACCTTGAGAAGTGGGAATGATTTACCACAACATGTACATACATATTAAGTGAAAGTTAAAACTAGAAACCAATATAAATCTACTGAATATTAGTAGAAATAAGAAAAATTTGTGAATAATTCCTCATTATAGGATTTGTCAAAAGGTAAGGATGCTACATGTGATAAATAAAAATATGTGTTCAGACCCTATGAACCAACCTTACCATTCCCAGAACACATTAATAAGTGTAAATTGGACTAGAAATTTGGAAATTTTTGGGAGGAATATATGATATTTCATATTAAAATTCCTTTTTCATAGGCATTAACTCTAAATCCCACCTATAAAAAGTTTAGGAAGTAAATCTTATCAAATAAATTGATGATAGAGGATTTGGGCACCATTCCACTCAATACGGAATGCTCAGTAGTGGTTCAACACTCCATTCCTAAAAATAATCAAAATCCAAGAAGGTTTACTATCTCATGCATAGTTGGATCATGTGGGTCTAGAAAATATCTTTTCGAATTTGGAGCTAGCATCAATCTGATGTCATTTTGAGTTTTTAAAAATCTGGGGCTGAACAATCTTAAACCGACTCATGTGGAATTGAAACTAGTTGATCACTCCATTATGTATACAAAGGTACTACTTAAGGATGTGATGTATAAAATAGGGAATTTTATTCTTCTAGATGATTTTATCATACTTGATATGGAATAAGATGTACAGGCGTCACTGATTTTGGGAAGACCCTTTTTGCTCACGGGAAAAGTGTTGATAGTCATTGACCAATGTGAATTAATTTTCAGAGTTGGGAATGAAAGATAATCTTATAATGTTTTAAAATCTATCAAGAAAGCATAATTTTTGGATAATGAGTACTAATTTTCTTTAACTATAGTTAAAGATTATTTTGACTACCTGGAAGGTGATATGGGATGTTTCTCTACTTCCAATGAACTGGCCTTAGCAGACATCATGCCCAAACACGAACCAGATGAACTAATGTTTATTGCAGTCCAAGGTAGTCACTATTGGTTGTGAGCAGTGGTTTTGGATATTTTATAGAGGTCTGAGGTAGAAACAATTGTGTTTTCATTTCTTAAATCCCTATAGCCTGAATTAAAACATCTCTCACCCTCTTTAAAATATGGGCACTTGGGCGATAAGAACACACTCTGAATAATTCTAAATGAATCTCTTACAGAAGATCAATAGAATGAATTTTTACAGGTTCTAAGATAATGGAAACAAGTTATTATTGGATGGTTTCTGATCTTAAGGGAATCATTTTGGCCATTTTCACACACAAGATACTAGTTGAGGAAGGAATCAATCTATCTCAGTAACCACAGTGGCAGTTAAACCCTCTAATGAAGGACATTGTAAAGAAATAAGTGATCAAGATTTTGGATGAAAGTATTATTTACCTAATTTTGGACAGCCTATGGGTGATTCCCTTGAAAGTAGTGCCCAAAAAGGGGGGAATCAACAATATTTCCAATGAAAATAATGAGTTGGTCCCGACAAGGATGGTTACGTAATGGAGTGTTTGTCTAGATTACTGAAATATCAATGATGATACATGAAATAATAACATCCCACTTCCATTCATGGATAAAATACTAGAGCACTTGGTGGGTAATGAATTCTATTGATTTTTAGATGGTTACTTAGGGTATAACCAAATTTCTATTGTCATTGAATATCAAGAGAAAAGAACATCCACATGATCGTATGGAACATTTATGTATATTTGTAAATCTTTTGGAATGTGTAATGTTCCATCCACCTTCCAACGATGCATGTAGGATATCTTTCATGACATGGTGGAATGGATTTTGGAAGTTTTCATGGATGATTTCTCAATCTCTATAAATTCATTCAACGCATGTCTGAAGAATCTTAAATTAGCCTTGGAGCGGTGTGAATACACAAATATTTAATTGAATTGGGAGAAATTCCATTTTTCATTGTAGAATGAAATTTTCTTATTCCACCAGATCTCTGAAAATGGCATTTAAGAAGATCTTGAAATTATTTAAGTGATATCACACCTTTCCATTCCATATTTTTTTTCGGGAAATACAGAACTTTTTTGGACATGTAGGATTTTATAGATAGTCTGTGCATGATTTCTCAAAGATAGCCCAACCTCTATCCAATATCCTATAAAAGGATGATATTTCTAAATTCGATGAAACATGAATTGCATCCTTTCAACTCTTGAATCAGAGACTAGTTGAAGCTCCCATCATGATTTCTCCAAAATGTGACGCGCAATTTAAAATTATGTGTGAAGTGAGTGACTATGTTATGGGAGTTGTTCTTAGACAGCAGTTGAATCGCATTTTCAGGACTATCTAAAATAAAAGTAGATCCTTAAATGAATCCCAAATCAATTACACTACCACATAGAAGGAGATATTAGTGGTAGTTTTTGCATTCAAAATATTTTTCTCATATCTAGTACTATCGAAATTCATTATTTATACTGACCACACAACACTCAAATACTAATTGAACAAGAATGATGTAAACACATAGCTCATTCATTTGGTTTTACTAATCCAAGAGTTTTATTTGGATATTCACATCAAAAAATGGAGTGAAAACTTAACTTATGATTATATCTCCCTACTGGAATTACCCCATTTGAAAAAAGAAGATGACAGAGAAATCAGGGAAGGAATTTAGGATGTGAACATTTTTTTAGTAGTAGCCAAACCTCACCCACAGTTTTCTAACATCGCCAATTGTTTTATTATGGGAGTGCTCCACCCTAATCTCACTTACCATAAAAGGAATCACATTCAGTTAGAATTAAAGAGATATTTTTTGGAAGACCCGCTGCTCTTCCGATCATGTGGAGATGGAGTCATTTACTGTTGTGTCCCAAAGGATGAAGTCAATGGAATTATTGATTTTTTAACTCATCTATGACAGAGGTGGGGGCATCACAATATGGACTGTACCATTACTAAGATTCTGAAATCTATAATTTTTCGGGGCCACCATGCATAATGATGCCCAGCACTTTCTGACATGTTCTGATAAATTTCGGCGGACTGGTAACAATGGGTGTAGAGATGAAATTCCTCAACACCCCATCTTTGAGGTATAAGTCTTTGACGTATGGGGTATTGACTTTATGGGTCCATTTCCCCAATAATATTGTAATACATACATTCTTTTATGTGTGGATTATGTGTCTAAATGGGAGGAAGCTACTGCCACAGTGCAAAACACAGCAAAGGTAGTCGTTTCCTTTTTGAAGAAGAATGTTGTCTGCCGGTTTTGTGTTCCCTGGGTTCTTTTTAGTGATAGGGGCATATTTTGATAATTATTTATTGATTAATGTTCGCATGAAGTATATGGTGAATTATAACATGGGTACACCTTACCATCCTCAATTCAGTGGAAAGTAGAGCTCTTAAATCAAGAACATAAACAAATCCTAGAAAAGACTATGGTAACCTCGAAAAAATATTAGTCCGCAAAGCTTGATGATACCTTATGAGAATACATGACCACCTTCACGATGTCATTGGAAATGTCCCCATTTTATTTGGTCTATGGAAGACCATGTCACCTTCATATGGAACTTGATCACAAAGAATACTTGGCTTCTAAAGATTTAAATTATTATTTAATGGCTACTGAAGAGAAATGAAAATTTCAATTGTCCGAGATTAATGGAATCCATAAAGATTCATATGAGAATGATAATATTTACAAAGAAAAGAAAAAGGAATTTCATGACCACATGATTTCTCAGAAATCATTCTATCCTGGAAATTAGGTATTATTTTTTAACTCGTAGTTAATATTTTTTCTAGGAAAGTTGAAGTCCCGGTGGTTTGGGCCTTTCGAAGTGGTCAAAGTTTTCATTCATGGCGTGGTGAATGTTTCTAGAGAAGATTTTTAATCCATTAAGTGGAATAGGAACCATCTAAAACCTTATTTTCAAAGGGATGACATGGTGGTCATAGTCTCCACCATGAAATTCGAGTAACAAGAGGCCTAGGTATGTCGAGTTCGATACATTAAACGTAACACTAGCTGAGAGGTAACCCAGAATTTCAAATACTTTATCAAAATAATGGTTTGATTGGGTGTGCTTATGGGATTATGTTATTGTTTTTTCCATTTTTTTGTTTTAGTTCTAGGATAAATTCATAGTGATAGGTATATTATTTAATTTTTATTATACTTAACTTAAATATCCTATAGAAATATAAAATCAGATTTTAAAAATAATGGAGAACAATTGTTTTCATTTTAAAGGGATTAGTTCATTCAAATAAGGGGAACTTACCAAATTTTACAATGTAGATCCATACACAAAGTTGATTCATGGTCAAACAAACCATGCACACTAACCGCGTGCAATGGAGACTCATTCCAGTAGCTTCTTTCATGGGTATTGCAAGGTTTTCTAACAGTGTGGTTACTCCAGGAACCTGTGTGGATAGAAAAACATCTTATAATAGCACTCTACATGATTATTGTATGGTTTATTAAACTATATTCTCAGACCAAGTGGACTATTTAAATACACAAAATTTTAAAGAAACTATAAAAAAATCCTCCATTCTTAAACCCTAAAAATTGTGCCACACCCCTCCTCACCATGTGCAGTGAATCCCTCTCCCTCAGATAGTGATTTTTGTTCTATTGTATCCCAGCCTAGATATATATGTGATCCATAGATTACTAAGGTATCCCACCTTCTGAACCCCATCCACCAGCTATTACATTGGATCATCACCACATGTTTCACACCTCGGTTCAATAGCGAAGGAAATATAATCCTCAATGATTTGTTCATCTTGCACTCCATGATTACTGGCACTCCAATCAACCTTACCTTCATCTTCACCCAATACCTTCAGCAGATGTACTCCAAACCAAATGGGGACATTTTTTTGTCATTCATCACTCTACTTAAGGAATGCCTTGATATAGATTTTTATGAGGACACATTCCTTGAGTTAAAACTAGCCCTTCCTTTTGATATCATGATCGTATGCTACATGAAAATGATTGAATATGATGGAATCCATTGCTAGTTTAAAGGCCATCACATGGAATTCCCAGCTGACCCCCAACCCACCTCATCCCCACCCACTGACTCTCACCACTCTTCTCCCCAAGACGAGGAGTACCACCCCCCAACACCTCCAACCTCTATGCCACTACCAACATACTGAGACTTTCCCACATATCCACCCATGGAGGGAACCCCATATGGTGACCCATATCACTTCTAGAAGTGGTAGAAGTATTCGAATGATATGTTTGATTTGAATATTGTGGATACTTGGTGACATGTGGAAGGCATCCGCAAGCATGATCTCCCTGAACTCGAATACTATTACATATATGGTGATGCCCCTTTTAATCCTGATCTATCCTAGGTATATTCTCCAACAGGTAGTCCATCAGTAGCACCTCCCACCTAGGGGGTGGCCTCCAATCCATCTCCAATAGATTCATCATGGGCTAAGTTATCTCGTGCTAGGTTCTATGATCCCTCCACAGGTTGGCATTGATTATCTTGTATTTTCTACTGCTTTTTCTTAATGATCTCTCTTGAATCTATTTTTGAACTTTCCAAGTTTTTGTGGATGTTATTTTCTATATCATAATGGTGTGATAATATGAGTATACTTTATTCCACTTGCTACTACTACGATATTATTAGTTTACTCTCTCTTGTTTCCTTGTCAATATATCATTTTGATCACTATTTACACCACAAAGAAACTTTTCTTCTATGAGTTCTCTCTCACACCAATTGATTGAATTCTTTTAAACTTTATTCAGGGGAGTTATTATATTTTCAATTCCATTACCATCCTTTCAATTGCTTTTCCCTCCCATTGCATGTACTCTCACTGCCCACCCAACTCCACTTTACCATGTTCAGAAGGGACCATTCTTGGTTTTATGTATGGAGAAGGGTGCCAACATAGGGAACCCTATTTGGTCATTGACTTATCATTACCAAGGATGAAATGTTTTTCTTAGTGATTTTATAAAGGATTTTTATAGGATCCACACATGTATATCAACTAGATAAAATGAATTTTGGAGAAATTGTTTTGGAATTCCCTATATGTTTGAATTGAGAAAATAATTTTTGATATGAATATTTATTGAAACACTTGAGGAGAAACCTTTATATATTCCTTCATAAATCATTTTTTTAATTAAAACTGTGATGGAGTAGTTTAAATTATGTAACCCCTTAAAATGGAAATCAATTTATGCATAAATGGAGGTGATGTATGGAAATTTCTCATGTCTCACTTGTGGTTATTAAGCGGTGTTAATTTCATGAACTGTGGACTTGCTCCCTAAATTCATCATAATTGGCCATGAAAATTTGGGATTAATTTTTATGATTGAATCTCATCCCAATTAAAACAATTTTATATTTTCAAAGGCATGCCAAATTTATTAATGACCTTTCATCATTTTTCAAAAGCATGAAATCAATGAGTTTATGTCACCTATAAAATCAATAGCCCACCTGTCACGAACCAGCCCGGGTCGACCCTGAACCGGTCACCCGAGCCGGTCCGCGGCAAGTCCCGAGGGGCGTTCCCGATCCCCCCGGGATGGCAACAAGTTCCGGGCATTGAAACTTTAATCGTTGGGAACGATTTCAACCCAAGCTAAAAAAACAGGATCGAAAGAATGAATATAAACTAAACAAACAAACAGACACTAACGACATAAACAAACCTACACCACGACATACCTCCACGTGACCTCGCGGTCACCACCCAACTACAACCAACGTCGCTCCCGCACTGAGCGACTCAAGCCAGGAAAACCTGAACACAAGGAACCTGCAACTGAAAAGGTAAAAGATAGGCGTGAGCACAAAAGTACTCAGTAGGTGAGCCCCACAACAAATCCCAATGCACTGCCAGTAAATAAAGAATCTACATAATCCAGGTTTGAACTTTAATGTATAAAAGTAAGTTTTTATAATGATTTACTTGAAAATCAAACACGAGACATTTCACTTATTCCTTTTCGAAATTTAGTTCCATTCCATTAGTTTTAAACTCATTCTGATAAGCAAAGTGTTACATTTTCAAATCTAACCCAAAGAGAATAAAGCATTTTCATTTGAAAACCATTTTTCCCAAAGTCTAGCAGTATAGGCTGTGAAATATGACTGAAGGCAAACAAGCAGGGAAACAAGTGCATGTAAAGGTAAACAGGCAAGGAAAACCAAGTACAAGTAAAAATAAACCAGAAGTTATCAGCAATAACCATGGGCACACGCACACACTCACACACTCACACACACACACACATACTCACACACGCACACACTCACACCCAAGTGGTCCCCCGTATGCCGACGGAGGGCACCACGCCAGAGATGGTAGAGCACTATGGGTAAATCCCCTAAGGTTCATCTAGCTCGCGTGGGACCCTAGAACCTCGTGTCTCGGTGAAACGTGGCTTAGAAGGCCACGACCCTCAGAAAACGTGGCTTAGAAGGCCACGACCCTCAGAACACATGGCTTAGAAGGCCACGACCCTCAGATATCATATGTTTAGTTAGTGTTGCAAACGTCAATCCAGCTAAGTGAAACAGGGACGACACCCATCCGGCTCACTAGCACACTAGTTCTAGTCCGCCCACCTAGATACCCAAGGTTTCCCCGTGTGCTCAAACAAGCTTCACATTCACATAGTATATTTCTTCCTCATATCGCAGGCCAAACAAGATATCGCACACAAAAGTCACCATTTCCACACCAAAACAATATTTCAAAACTCACGCACGTCAAAAATACCTTTCTGAAAATATAAATGTCATTACCTAATCATTTCGCAAAAACCCCTTTTTGGAAACACTCAAACAAGAACATAAACAACTTTCACAACCCAGAAAGAATTATTTTTAATAACACAACAAGGAACAACATCTTTCGTCAACCAAGAACCACACGTAAAGTTTCCAAAAACAATTTCAAAAGGTCACACGACGTTTTCTCTAATCAAGGTTATAAGAAAACACCATTTTCCATAAACAGTACATTTACTAATTTACACATGCCAAAAACATTTCAAAACCCAATTCAACATGTCTTTCGTTACTCAGGAAGAACCATTTAACGACATTACTATGAAATCCCACAATTGAAACCAAGAAAACACTTTTAATGAAATGCTAGAATTAAACAGTTTGCATTATCAGCAAATCACCACACTATAAAAACTACTTAATATTGTTTTCTTAAATTTACTGAAATTTAATAAAAGGACAAGGAATAAATAAATTCTTAATTTAGAGGCAAGTGCATAGGGAGACCTACCTCAGGACGCAGCTCGGATATGACGACACAGTATACCTCGCATTGGCGCACAAGCACGCGCAAGCCGATGTTCGCGGTGTCACAGGGTTACCTCGCCAACACGCTGAAACAAACACATGGTAACTAAGAACACGAAGCCACTGACTCAAAACAAAACAAACGAACAACCAATGCAAAGGAACCAGCTTGATATATATTTTTTTTTCAAAACACATCCCGCGAAAGAATAAGGATTTATCCAAATTAAATAAAAACACCGATGTTGAATAAAGAGAAAATTAAATAAACAATAAGACATAAATACAATAATAAATAAATAATCAAAAGAATAAAATAATGAACAAATGAATAAACAAATAGATAAATAACTAAAATAATACATAATTGAATGAATAAATAAATAATTAAACAAATAATTAAATAGGTAAATCAATAAATGAAAGAAAGAATGAATAAGTAAATAATTAAATAACTAATTAATTAACAAATACTTAAATGAATAAATAAATAAATAATTAATTAATTAATCAATCAATTAATAAACAAATAAGCAATTAGATATATAGGTAAATAACCCATACAAAAATAATCAAGGGAATAAATAAATATCAATAATAAAAATATAATAATAATATAACAACTACCATAATAATAATAATAATAATAATATCATGATAATAATATGATAATAATAATAAAGTAATAATTTAATAATAATTGTAACAATAATAATATAATAATAATATAATAATATTATCATAATTATATTATAACAACAATAATAATAATAGAAAAATATTAATATTATAACATTGATAATAATAATGTTATTAACATGATAAAAAAAACAAAACATAATAGTAAAAAGAAAATAAAAATGAAGCTTACAGCGGGGGGGGGGGAAGACTCGCAGGAGGTGCGGCGGGGCGGAGTGCGCAGGGGGAGAGCGGGGGAGGCCGACGGGAAACGGGGAGGCGTAGGGAGCAGTGGGGACTGGGCGACGGAAACAGGCGGAGGCCGGAACGCCGGCGGGATGCGCCGGTGATGGAGGAGAGGAGCAGGGGATGACGGTCGGAGCTGTTTGCCGGAACGGAGGTCGGTGGCGCGGTGCCGGGCGCCGGTGGCAGGAGCAAGGCGGGCCGGCGGCCGAAGGGGAGGGAGGTTGGAACGGCGGGAGTCGGGCGCGGCAGAGAGAAAGGAGGAGGCGCGGCGCGGGGTCGGCGCAAGGTGGAGGAGTAGGGCGGAGGCCGGCGGCTGGGTCGTCGGACGAGGTCGGCAGGCCGGGACAGGGGAGGAGACGTGCGGCCATGAGGAACTAGGCGAGGCGGTGCGCAGGCGGCTTTGCGGGAACGGGATCCGGCCAAGAGGTGCAGGGCGGCGCGGCTCACCGGTGAAGAGGGGAGGAGGAGAGGGGGGAGAGAGGGAGAGAGCGCGCCGCATGGGGGGGGGGGCGGACGGGATTAGGGTAGTTTTAGGTTAATATATATATATATCTAAACAAATAATAATAATAATAATAATAATAATAATAACAACACTATAATCATAATAATAAAACTTATAATATTAATAATAATAAAACTTATATAACAATAATAAAACTTATAATAATAATAAATAATAAATTAGTTAATTCAAATCATAATTATTTTGATCACATATTTAAAATAATAATTATAAAATAATTTAAAGATGTTACACAAATATATATTTATACATATATAAATCTATATATATATACATACATTACTACACATATATATATAAAAACATATACAAACATATATACAATAATAATAACACAAATAAAAGTTATTAATAATAAAATACCAACATAAAAATTATAAAATTTAAAACACCGGGTGAACACACTGTCACCCGGGCTGAACGCACGGTCACCGCTGACAATGCGGTGACCGCGCACCGGCGCGGAACCGCCAATGCAATTAATCTCCGAAAAATTTAAATCGGGACCAAGAAAGGAGAACAATTATAGACATCCGCGGTCGGGGTGTGACAATTCTCCCCACCACAGACACTTTCTGCCCCCAAAAAGTCACCAGGCCAAAAGTCGATCAAGATTTAAGTCCATGCCCCAACGGAACTAAAGGAACCAGAGAGAACTGAGAATCTCGGGGATGACCTTACTCTGCACAGGTCACACCCGACCGATTCAAGAGAAAACTGGGGTCCGAGATTGAGGGGAGAACACGAAGGGGTTCTCCCCACCACAAGAACTTAACTAGTGCAGAAAAGTTGACCATCTAAATAGAAACCCCTAGAAAAGGGGGGGGGGGGTCGACGCGGGAACTCCCAACCAACTCAAACTAACTCTTATAGCACGATTACTACAACACCTCGGTCAAGACACTGAATCCTCGACTAGAGTCAACCACCTTCAACACCAGGGAAAATCCATAGAAAAACATTTAACCATTATCAAATTGGATACATGATCCACCGAAGTCCACAACACATAACCACATCCGACAACATACTAAAACGAGGTCAACCCACACGAGATTCGAACACACTTTTAGGAAGGACACCCGATTTAGAATATTACATTCCCACGACAAGTCCGCTTAGATTTATCATCGAACAAGTCCATCGTCACTTTATAGAAAAACAACACATTTACATAATCCATACTACTTAGATTATAATAGAACAAGTCCATGATAACCCAATGGTAAAACAATGAACATACAACAACATCAAAACTTAACAGCAGAAAAACAAGTACTAAAAGATCTTGATTGTTCCACTGCTAACACGGGACACAAAACCTGGACCAAGGCTTCACACCCCTGGGGACTCCTGACTGTGCGCGAGCTTCACCCCAAGACCTGTGGTTGGGGCTCTGGTGGCTGAAGCATCTTCTGCCTCACAGTCATGTACTGACGTTCTCCCATCACGGCGTCCTCTTTAAGCGACGCTTCCTGCAAAACTTCTCCAGATGACGCAGACAACCGCATCGATGACACGTCTTCGGAGGGTTGCGACAAGACGGCCTTAAATGGCCGAAACGACCACACTGATAGCATACCCTCGAACGATCTGACGAACTGGAAGCTGAGACCAAAGGGGATAACTCCTTAGGAACAGGTATCTCTGGCGCCTTTTCCTCACCAGAGGGGGAACTCTTACGAACAACAACAGGGGACACTGAAGTATTAACCACCCGCACACGAGAAACTAACTCAGCCAAGAATGCTTCCTCTACGAGCTTCTCGAAACAAGGGTCTTTAGAAGGGAGGACTCGCTCCTTGATCTCTGGACGCAGACCCCCAGTGAAAAGAGAGACCTTCATGAGCTCATGCGACACTACATCTGGAGAAAAGGAAATTAGTTCCTTGAAATGGTCAACATATGCCTTCACCGTCCGTCGACCTTGTTGAATATGCACAATCTCCCTCTTTTCTCCAGCTTCACTTCCTCAGGTACAAACCATTGGATGAAAACGAGTTTAAAGACGTCCCACGTCATTTCAACTTGCATCGATGGTGGGGCAACCACCTTCCACTGGTCCAGAGCTGGACCCTCGAACAACTTCATAATTGCACGAACCTTAACATTATCGGGAGTTCCCAACATTCTAAAGACACGCTCCACTTCCTCGAGCCATTTCACTGCCTCTAACGGACCCTGATCATCATGGAGAATAGGCAAAGTCTGAGGAGGACCAAAAACTGGGCATGACTTATCCGAATCCTCAGAGACCTTTCTGGGCGGCATTTCCTGAGCGACATATAAAACACAAGGCCAAAACCAACATCAAATCGAAGCAACATCAATAAAAGCGCCTTCATCAAAACAAGTAGCACAAGGATCAAACAAATACAACACAACCCAAAACAAAATCTCCTCTTTAAAATTCCCTTTTTCATTTTTGATTTCAAAACCACCCTTTTTCAAGATCACTTTCCAAAAACCAATCCACTTTCAAACCAAAACATTCCAAAACCGTTTCCCATTTAAAACCAATTTAGAAAACAAGATCAAGCCCTTAATTTCAAATACACACCCAGGTAATCTCATGAACCGTTGCACATGTTTTCATCCACATTCCCTTCATACGTGCATCAACACACACTTTCCATGCATTCTCACACATGTGCAAACATTCATAAAGAGGAACCGAGGTTTCAACCCAAACCATTCTTATCCAATTCCAAGAAAACAACAGATTTCCAAATCAAGAGATTTCAGTTTCTAAAACCCATTTCATACATTCAAAGTCTTTTAAAAGAAACCAGTCCAATTTTCAAAAACCCTTTTTCATTCCCAACAACGTACTCACACAGACCAAAACAAAAGCAGGATCCAAATTTGCATCAATCACTGAAATGAGGGACCAGTAGTCACGCTCAACCTAGCGACATGGTAGTGGGCCATGTCCCAAGTCAGTGTCGACCACTAGGAGAAATTCAAACCACGTACTCGGACTCCACATGGGTCACTACTCCATGTGAAATCACGACGTAACGTCGGCTTGCATCCATCGTCATCTCTCAATCCAAAAAAACCCAGAAAAGACAAGGACACAATTCCCGGACTACCCCTGGTAACTCGAAGATCAGTGCGAGCAAGAGTTCGCGACGCTCTTCCCGTACTTACCCCTCGAGTTCCGACAGTCCTAATCTCCTTCTACCGGACAACCCAAATAACAAGAACCTACCTCTGATACCATTTTGTCACGAACCAGCCCGGGTCGACCCTGAACCGGTCACCCGAGCCGGTCCGCGGCAAGTCCCGAGGGGCGTTCCCGATCCCCCCAGGATGGAAACAAGTGCCGGGCATTGAAACTTTAATCGTTGGGAACGATTTCAGCCCAAGCTAAAAAAACAGGATCGAAAGAATGAATATAAACTAAACAAACAAACAGACACTAACGACATAAACAAACCTACACCACGACATACCTCCACGTGACCTCGCGGTCACCACCCAACTACAACCAACGTCGCTCCCGCACTGAGCGACTCAAGCCAGGAAAACCTGAACACAAGGAACCTGCAACTGAAAAGGTAAAAGATAGGCGTGAGCACAAAAGTACTCAGTAGGTGAGCCCCACAGCAAATCCCAATGCACTGCCAGTAAATAAAGAATCTACATAATCCAGGTTTGAACTTTAATGTATAAAAGTAAGTTTTTATAATGCTTTACTTGAAAATCAAACACGAGACATTTCACTTATTCCTTTTCGAAATTTAGTTCCATTCCATTAGTTTTAAACTCATTCTGATAAGCAAAGTGTTACATTTTCAAATCTAACCCAAAGAGAATAAAGAATTTTCATTTGAAAACCATTTTTCCCAAAGTCTAGCAGTATAGGCTGTGAAATATGACTGAAGGCAAACAAGCAGGGAAACAAGTGCATGTAAAGGTAAACAGGCAAGGAAAACCAAGTACAAGTAAAAATAAACCAGAAGTTATCAGCAATAACCATGGGCACACACACACACTCACACACTCACACACACACACACATACTCACACACGCACACACTCACACCCAAGTGGTCCCCCGTATGCCGACGGAGGGCACCACGCCAGAGATGGTAGAGCACTATGGGTAAATCCCCTAAGGTTCATCTAGCTCGCGTGGGACCCTAGAACCTCGTGTCTCGGTGAAACGTGGCTTAGAAGGCCACGACCCTCAGAAAACGTGGCTTAGAAGGCCACAACCCTCAGAACACGTGGCTTAGAAGGCCACGACCCTCAGATATCATATGTTTAGTTAGTGTTGCAAACGTCAATCTAGCTAAGTGAAACAGGGACGACACCCATCCGGCTCACTAGCACACTAGTTCTAGTCCGCCCACCTAGATACCCAGGGTTTCCCCGTGTGCTCAAACAAGCTTCACATTCACATAGTATATTTCTTCCTCATATCGCAGGCCAAACAAGATATCGCACACAAAAGTCACCATTTCCACACCCAAACAATATTTCAAAACTCACGCACGTCAAAAATACCTTTCTGAAAATATAAATGTCATTACCTAATCATTTCGCAAAAACCCCTTTTTGGAAACACTCAAAAAATAACATAAACAACTTTCACAACCCATAAAGCATTATTTTTAATAACACAACAAGGAACAAAATCTTTCGTCAACCAAGAACCACACGTAAAGTTTCCAAAAACAATTTCAAAAGGTCACACGACGTTTTCTCTAATCAAGGTTATAAGAAAACACCATTTTCCATAAACAGTACATTTACTAATTTACACATGCCAAAAACATTTCAAAACCCAATTCAACATGTCTTTCGTTACTCAGGAAGAACCATTTAACGACATTACTATGAAATCCCACAATTGAAACCAAGAAAACACTTTTAATGAAATGCTAGAATTAAACAGTTTGCATTATCAGCAAATCACCACACTATAAAAACTACTTAATATTGTTTTCTTAAATTTACTGAAATTTAATAAAAGGACAAGGAATAAATAAATTCTTAATTTAGAGGCAAGTGCATAGGGAGACCTACCTCAGGACGTAGCTCGGATATGACGACACAGTATACCTCGCACTGGCGCACAAGCACGCGCAAGCCGATGTTCGCGGTGTCACAGGGTTACCTCGCCAACACGCTGAAACAAACACATGGTAACTAAGAACACTAAGCCACTGACTCAAAACAAAACAAACGAACAACCAATGCAAAGGAACCAGCTTGATATATATATTTTTTTCAAAACACATCCCGCGAAGGAATAAGGATTTATCCAAATTAAATAAAAACACCGATGTTGAATAAAGAGAAAATTAAATAAACAATAAGACATAAATACAATAATAAATAAATAATCAAAAGAATAAAATAATGAACAAATGAATAAACAAATAGATAAATAACTAAAATAATACATAATTGAATGAATAAATAAATAATTAAACAAATAATTAAATAGGTAAATCAATAAATGAAAGAAAGAATGAATAAGTAAATAATTAAATAACTAATTAATTAACAAATACTTAAATGAATAAATAATTAATTAATTAATTAATTAATCAATCAATTAATAAACAAATAAGCAATTAGATATATAGGTAAATAACCCATACAAAAATAATCAAGGGAATAAATAAATATCAATAATAAAAATATAATAATAATATAACAACTACCATAATAATAATAATAATAATATCATGATAATAATATGATAATAATAATAAAGTAATAATTTAATAATAATTCTAACAATAATAATATAATAATATTAACATAATTATATTATAACAACAATAATAATAATAGAAAAATATTAATATTATAACATTGATAATAATAATGTTATTAACATGATAAATAAAACAAAACATAATAGTAAAAAGAAAATAAAAATGAAGCTTACAGTGGGGGGGGGGGGGAAAGACTCGCAGGAGGTGCGGCGGGGCGGAGTGCGCAGGGGGAGAGCAGGGGAGGCCGACAGGAAACGGGGAGGCGTAGGGAGCAGTGGGGACTGGGCGACGGAAACAGGCGGAGGCCGGAACGCCGGCGGGATGCGCCGGTGATGGAGGAGAGGAGCAGGGGATGACGGCCGGAGCTGTTCGCCGGAACGGAGGTCGGTGGCGCGGTGCCGGGCGCCGGAGGCAGGAGCAAGGCGGGCCGGCGGCCGAAGGGGAGGGAGGTTGGAACGGCGGGAGTCGGGCGCGGCTGAGAGAAAGGAGGAGGCGCGGCGCGGGGTCGGAGCAAGGCGGAGGAGCAGGGCGGAGGCCGGCGGCTGGGTCGTCGGACGAGGTCGGCAGGCCGGGACAGGGGAGGAGACGTGCGGCTATGAGGAACTAGGCGAGGCGGTGCGCAGGCGGCTTTGCGGGGACGGGATCCGGCCAAGAGGTGCAGGGCGGCGCGGCTCACCGGTGAAGAGGGGAGGAGGAGAGGGGGGAGAGAGGGAGAGAGTGCGCCGCATGGGGGGGCGGACGGGATTAGGGTAGGTTTAGGTTAATATATATATATATATCTAAACAAATAATAATAATAATAATAATAATAATAATAATAATAACACTATAATCATAATAATAAAACTTATAATATTAATAATAATAAAACTTATATAACAATAATAAAACTTATAATAATAATAAATAATAAATTAGTTAATTCAAATCATAATTATTTTGATCACATATTTAAAATAATAATTATAAAATAATTTAAAGATGTTACACAAATATATATTTATACATATATAAATCTATATATATATACATACATTACTACACACATATATATAAAAACATATACAAACATATATATAATAATAATAACACAAATAAAAGTTATTAATAATAAAATACCAACATAAAAATTATAAAATTTAAAACACCGGGTGAACACACTGTCACCCGGGCTGAACACATGGTCACCGCTGACAATGCGGTGACCGCGCACCGGCGCGGAACCGCCAATGCAATTAATCTCCGAAAAATTTAAATCGGGACCAAGAAAGGAGAACAATTATGGACATCCGCGGTCGGGGTGTGACACCACCATTTGGAAATGATAAAATATATGCTTAGAAAAAATAAGTGTATGTTGAGACAGAAATAGAAGTTTAATCTTTTCGGGATGAAGATGCAAAATTTTAGTTTTAAGAAATAATGATTTTTGAATGAATATTTGGATGTTTTGAATTAGCCTTTATTTATTGGCTAGTTTCAAATATTGGTGAGTAATGAAGAATTCATGTATGAATTTTAGTAATAATTCATCCAGAATCCGTATTCGTTTAGTTGATCTAACCTTTGAAATTTCTAACTATTTCTTTGGTAACTCTTTTGCGATGATTATCTATGATTTTTTTTTGCAAACAAATAATTGATCAATTATGGGGGAGTTTGATGCACTGATGTGTATAAGGAATCTCCATTCATTTAAGAAAATTGATATCGGTTGTTTTTATAAATTTTCATGATTTTATAGCTTAAACATTTCTTTAGATGGTATTTTGTTTTCAAAGGAAGGTATAATGAGTTTCAGCACCAACCGGGTGATTTGGATGGAAATTAGAGACATTTGGACCCTTTTTCTGTGGTGCACGGTATTGCTGAGTCTCCCAAGTCGAGCATCCCAACCCAGAAGACCATGCAGAGCTTGGAAACACTACAAAAAAATCGGATTTAAATAGAACTGGTATTTATCAGTGCTATAAAAAAGCGCTAATAAATTGCATCTTTATCAGTGTTAAAAAATTGCTGATAAATTTAACCTTTTATCAGTGCTTTTTTTAGCGCTGATAAATAGAACCATTATCAGTGCTTTATTTTTAGCATAAATAAAGGGTACCCTTTATCAGCACTATATTTTTAGGTCATATAAAGGAACCCTTTATCAGTAATTTTGTTAGCACTGATAAATTTCCAAATAAATAAAATGAAATAAATAAATAAATAAATATAAATAGAGTTTACTAAAAATAATATTACAAATTTTATTAATTAAATAATTATTGATAAAAATGAATAAATTTATTATGCAGTATATAAATTATAAATACTAAAAATTAGTCTCTATTAAATATATATATATATATATATATGAAAAATAAAAATTAAACCAATTAAAACTAAAAATAACTAAATTGAGAAAAATATAAAACATTTAATAATTAGATGATTATTGATAATGTCAAAAAGTAATATATATTAAATATATAGATATATATTAATGTATATAATTATGATTTATATAATAAAAAATATTATTTTTCCCTTACATTAAATAGAAATGTATTTAGCGAATAAGGGTTTATAATTAAAAATTAATATGAATTAAAAATACTGCCAAATTGCATCACGTAATGGACAAAACATAATGTCGTTTGATTTTTAAATTTATAACATAGATCAAATGTATTATATTGATTTCAAATGTATGTAATTAAATCATTTTTATATACCTACACACACACAATATTTTTTTTAAATATAATCAATTTATATTATTTATTTTATATATATTTATTTATAAATGTATATTTACTATTTTTAGATATTTATAATTATAAATATATAGATAATATTTTTAAAAAAAATTATTTATATAATAATAAATTTATTTAAATAGTGAATATATTTACTATGTTTATATAAATATATATAATGATATAAATATTATTTTCTAAAAAGGTATTTATATATTTATAAATAAATAATTAAATATTCAGAGAATTATAAAAAATTATATTATAAAAGCTATTATTATATGTATTAAAATTATATATAATAATTAGAATTTTTCTAAATAGTATTTTTTTAAGTATTATAAGTATTTATCAACCTGTTTTTAGCGTTGATAAACATAGTGATTTATCAGTACTTTTTTAGCCCTAATAAAGATTCATTTTATCAGCGCTTATTAACATAGCACTTATAAAAGGTATCTTTATTAGTGATTTTTTTAAGACACCGATAAAAGTGTACCGATCTATTTTAAGAAGCCTAATAACACCAAACTTGTTCATGATATCTGAATCTCTCTGAGGAAGCTTCCTTCTTCTAGTGATTCTTGTTGTCGAATCCAAGCTTGAATCTAGGCCAGAATCAAGTCTCTAACTATTCCAAGGATTGAATCCAACTCTTAAGTGATTCAAGGGTTGAACGCACCAATATCTTGAAGAAAATGCAGGTTTTTCAATATCTGTATTTCCCTCACTTATCCACTGATTCTTCTCATCTCAGATTTGTGAATCCCAACAAGTCTAGTTGCACTATCCTATAATAAAACATCCCAAAATTCATTTTTTAGATATAATGAAGTATCATATTCACCGATATCATGTGGGTCTCCATGGGATAACATTGGTATTGTGAAACTTAAAATATGCCAAACCAAATGTTGGTTCGTGTTGTTGTGAGATATAATAGGCTCCCAATACCTATATTCCATGATATCTACCTCATTGAAATCATAATATTTTAAAAAATTAATCTGTATAGCGGTTGGTGTTTTCATTGTTTTGGAATATTACATTTAAAATCACTTGGATGATGAAATATATGACATCTTTGGGGTCTTATATTATGTCATGAAAAAAAAATTATTGAGATGGTTGAGTGAAGATGAACTGAAATATAGGTTTATCCCCTTTTATTAGGAAGGTAATTCTAGATGTTGTTTCCAAAACATGGATGACAAAATACCTGACACATGTGAACAACTATATAATGATTTTTTCCTGAAATTTTTTCCAAGGATAATGAGCACTGAAATATGGTGTAAATTTATTGTACTTATTTAGGATGATTGTGAACTATTTCACGAGTCTAGATATATTTAGGGTTAACTTATGAAATGTAATAATCAAATGATTCTCATAAATATATAAAATCAGATGTGAAAAAACATTATATTTGTTTGATTTTTGGTCTTATTTATTTAACTACTTCTTAAAAAATATAATGTTTTCAATTTTTATTTTTGAAATACTTTAATTTGAATTTAAATAATATGACTTAAATTCTATAAAAAGAAAAATCAAAGAGGTTTATGGTTTTATAATCCTTGGACTATATTATATAGGAAAAATGATTTTGAGATAAAATGTAAGTGATATTTCGATTTTTTTGTTGAAATATAGTCACCAAATAAATAATTTCAATGAGTTATTTTCTAGGAAAAACCTCGACATCATGGTGTTTTAAGAAAAAAAATATTGTTTCGTTATGTGTTGTAGAAGAATAGTACAGTTTTGATAGAATTTATTGTTCCCAATACTTTAGGATTAATTGAATTTTTTCTAAATTTGATATTTTCTTTGAAAATAAACTTATTTAACGTGAAATGTTTTCTATTATTTAAATTTTAAATAATATTTAAAATCATTAAAAAATAAATATTATACCACTTGATTTTACTAATTTTGATAAAATAAATATTAACATTGATTGATCTAAATTTAATAAATAATTTTTAATAGAACCTATTTTGTTGAAATAAAAATTATTTCTCATGGATAAAATCATTACACCTTTAGAATCCCACTTCAAGTAAACTTTATTAGTTTGTATTTAAAAAATTAATGAAATTTTATGTTCACTTTTAATTTTTAATTATATTTAATTTTATGATTTACTAACATAAACTTAAATCCATTTTTTATGTCCTTATAGTGGTAATATGATTCCCCAAAGATGTGGCTATCTCAATTATATGACATAGAAAAAATAAATCATTACATACATTACCATGACATTTTATGTTAAGAGTTTTATAAAATTAAGACAACAAATTAACTAAAAAATTTGTTTATTTTAAAACTAATGGAAATCTTTTGGAATTATATATGCAACAATATGATCCATAAAAAAGCCTTCATTGTTCTTATTCGGATCAAGATACTCATTTCACATTGTTCTTATTTGGATTAAGATACTCATGAATATATTTGATCCAATTATCATCCTTTATAGCCTCTCCAAATGATTTAATATCTTCTTGGAAAAACGAGGTTTGTTGTAGGTTCTTAAACCTTAAAGTTTCTACCAAAAAATTCTGATCACCATTGAAATTTTATTCATTGATTTTATCCTTGATTTAATTTCTTGATTTTGATAAAAATATATCCATCATTGAAATGATAACCCACTCATTAATACTTCTTAAACATCACATCATTTATTTTACCACATATCTAATAAACACTGTGTATATTTTAATTTAATCCATCTAAAAACATATCATTCTTTAGCAATACCTTTGGTATCCACCATTAGGAATCTCTTATTACCATCAATGTAATTCTCACAAATGGGAGGAATTCACCTTTTATAATAAATATCTTATGTTTATTTATTTATTTATTATATAAAATTAATATTTTATTAACCTAATAGGATATCTCTACTTTCCCTCAAATGATTCAAAACTTCAATCCAATGTATCTTATTTTCTTTACAACCTCCTAACTTGTTGATTGATTGTTTGGTGAGATCTATTTTTATTTTTTTATCATCATTATTTCTTTACCATTGATACGACCCAGTGGTCAGCAATGTTTTCATAGTAAAATCATTATCCATATAATTAATGTATTGTTTCATATTTATGTTTAATTTTTTTATTTTCAGTATCACAAATATAATAATTTCTTTATTGAACAAGTAGATTCTTTTAGTCAAGTTTGGGTGGTTTGTTTGAAGCTTCTCATGCATGTGAGGGATTGGACTTCAATACAGGAATTGAGATAATGACAACAAGGAAATGCATTAAAAATGCACACAATCGTCAGGAAAAGGTAAATTCCTACTAATTATTTAATTAAGGTTTTAATAATTTTATCTATTATTTTTCATTTCATTTAAGTACCATTTTTATCAAATACTTATTTAGTTTTTTTTTTAATCTTTTGGGAAGTCATATTTTGATTTCAACTATCTACAACAAGCCACAAAAGAGATAAAATGATTCTTTCTTCCAACATTGACATGTCTTGCATTTTCATTTTATTTCTTAGTTTACCTTCTTCCACTATATATTGATTTTATTTTATTATATGGAAAACCTTTTTCTTTGTTAAAAGTCTTTGCTCTTCTAATATTCAACAACGAGAAAGGTTTTTTAGCTAAGAACATTGAGTCGATATGCAGTGTTGGAAATTTGACATAAAAAGAAAATATAAGCATGGTATAATTGGTATTTAGGATTTTTTTTGAGACATTGGGATGTGTATGAATCAGCCACACAACAATCTTACACATGGTGTGACTGTAATGAATCCAAGTGTTTCTTTTTATTTAAAATTGACATTAATTTTAGAAAAAAGCACAAATGCCCTACTCAAAACAGAAAAAAAAATTCTTATTGTTTTGATACATTAGGGAAAATATTTATAAGTAATTTGAGATGTTTAAGAATCAGTCACACCTAAATTCAATTCCTGGTGTGACCGTTATGATTCAATGTGTCTGTTATCAGTTTAAAATTGATAGTTTAGTTCAAAAAATGCCACTCATTGAAAATAGAAAAAATGAACATGGATTTTCTTAACAATTTATTACATTGATTCATAAGTCATTTTGGATGTTTAAGAATTGTTTTCACATAAAATAGATACATGATGTGATCATTATAGGTCAAAGTGCATGTTTCCAGTTAAAAATGTCATTTTGTTAAAAAAAGTGACATACTCAAAACAAGGAAAACACATTTTTATATCTTTTATAATTTATGAAAATGATCCATAAATAATATGAGACGTTTAGGAATCAATCGTACCTCAATACCTTGAATAGTGTGACTGGTATAACTCCAAGTGTGTCTTTTTATATAAAAATGACTTAAATTCTAATAAAAAGGACAACTTACCTACTCAAAACCGACAAAATGCATTCAGATTGTTTTAATACTTAATGAAAATGATCCAAAATTCATTTGAAATGTGTAAGAATTATATTTACCTCAACCTGAAGCATTATGTGTCTGGTATGACTCTAAGTGCATCTTTTTATTTAAAAATAAAATCAATTTTAATAAAAATGAAAGGTGAACTACTCAAAACCATGAAAACGCATTCATAGTTTTTTATACATTAGTAGAACAATCCATAAGTCATTAAAGACATGTATAAATAATTTTTACCTCAATATAATGCACAACCTGACCAGTGTAACTTGAAGTGCCTCTATTTTTTAAAGCACATAAATTTTAATAAAAAACAACTGACCTATTCAAAACTGAGAAAAAAAATTCAAATTGTTTTGATAATTTTAGAAAATGATCCATAATAAATTTTAGATTCTATTAAAAATTATTCACATCATTTCATTAATTAATTAAATAATCATATCAATTCCATCAATTAATTCATCAATTAATTGATCAGGTGAATTCCTTTCATTAATTCAGAAATTAATTACTCACAGAAATCAATTTCCAAATCATAATAATATCTCTTTAATTAGTTTAATAAATAATTAATTTAATTCAACAAATTGTATATCCCCATAATTAATTCAGAAATTAATTATTCCAATTCATTCAATTCCAAAGTTCAATTAATTAATCCAATGATTAATTAAACCAACTTCACATTTATAACAATATGATAATTGATTCTATAGTTAATTATTCAAATTAATAAATCCCAATATATCATTAATTAATTCAACAATTATATAATCTAATTCAATAATTATGAAAATTGACAACCCCAATAATTTAAAAATTCCATGTCCCCATTATCCAATAAATTCCATAATCTCTATATTAATTAAGTCACCAAATTAATTAATTTAACTTAAGAAAAATACAAACTTATAAATTTTCAATAGTAATTATATAATTAAATACACATAATTGAAATCAGTACTATGGGGTTTGAAATTTATACCACCTACCTAGAAATAAGTGACAAACACTTTCCAATGGAAGTCAGCTATTTGAGCGGAACAATAACGAAGAAAGCAATCTTGATCTAAAACCTAGATCTAGAACCAATATCAGATAAACATCCCTCTTTTATATATGAAGAGTAGTTAGAGAGATAGGGTAGAGAGGGATCTAATTGGGAAGAAATTACATACCTAGAGAGGTTCATATCTTCAATATTCCATTCAATTCACCAAGAACGGAGGTTGGGAGCCCTAAGAATGCATCTGGGAGCCTCCAAAAATGAGAAGATTTAATTTTGTCTGATTTTGGGTTGATTTTATGTTAAATGGGCGTTTAATTAATTTTAAATAAAATTTTTAGGCTAATTAAAATCCTATTCAGGGTTTTTTGGGTAGGGTCACATGGTTTTGCTAATCATGCACCCTAATCATTCACCTCTTTCAGGGGGTGTGTGGTTTCTCCTAAGAGGGTACATTGTTTTTCAAACTTTGTGTCATCTATGTGAATATTCTCTATTTAGGTTCACATGGTTTTCTAGGATGGGTGCCCAGTTTTGGAAAAATGTGTTCCAACCATAGACAGAAAATCCTTCCTCCATTTTTCCCAAATTTTTTCCCAAACATACCCACGATTAAACCCAAAAAAAGTAATCAAAAAAATAATAAAATGGTACCTTAAAAAAAGCCTGTGATGTCTCTTGAAAAGTCTAGGATATTATTATTTTTTTTGTTTCCAACCCACTCCATGGCCATTGGCTTCCTCCTAGTATTAGTTTCACCCAATTCTAGGAGCTCTCTAACACTACCTCATATAGGTTCTCGTCCACATCTCCACTACCTGGTCTTGCTACAGTAGAGCGTGGTTGTTACCTTATGTTGGAAGATCATATATCTTATGGGTTTCTTAAGGATGAAATATATTGTAATAAATATTTATTATATTCTATCTTAGACAAAATTTCACTAAAGTGTTTATAATTATCTACTAGAACCCAAAGAATAAAATTTACCTTTACATTTTAGAAAAGATCCTTTTATCTATCCTTCAAGTGGAAAATTTTTACAATTATATATTATGTAAGAACCCAATTTATATATGAGTTATAGATCATTTAAATTTCAGTCTAAATATTATTTTTGGACCTTAGTGAGGCTATAGAGGAAAAAGGGGTTTGGGGGCTTTTTCGGAGCCCAAAACCCCAGCCGATGGAAGAAATGACTTTTTTGAACAGTTAATAGAAATCGTGCCTCTCAGCCCGTACACTTCCTCCTAACCATACGAGGATTTTCAGAGGGCCATGTAGGGTGCATAGTTTTCCCTAACATTACACCTAGGGCCACATGCCTATTTCAATTTTATGGAATCATTAGAAGATGAGAATAGCAAGGATGAAACACAATATTTCAAACTGTGTGGCCAAACGACATGGGTCCCCTCTTGAGGCAGATCCTGGTACACGGTTGGCACAGGGTTTGACCAAACTTGTGGCCCAACTATATGCTACATTAAAAATTGGGTAAAATTAAATTTTCTCCCTTAATAAGTTACATCTTCACCCCACCTCTTTATTACTCTTTTTCCAACATACATGGGGTTTTTCCCCCATTGAGGTCCCTCATTGGCTCCACCTAGTTTATTCAATAACTCATCCATCCATACTCTGATTCAAAATCTATTCATCTCAATAGATAGTTGTCGGTACATTCTCTAATCCTTAGGATTGTTTTTTTCTTTATATTAGATGTGCTATTTTGATTCAGGACTATTTTCCCTATTTTCAGAGAGTTAGTATTTTCATTGATTTTCTCTTGATCCAAGCCAAATGAAGGGTCAACATTAAATGAGGAGAGTATTGCGATCTTATGGTAGGTGGTCTAGTATTTATCTCTCAATTCATGTCGTTATATACTATGTGTTGTGATTCCTCTTTTCATATTCTCCATGAAAAGACTTAAAATTTAACATCAATTCTTTTTTTTAATTCAATATCATTAATAGAATTGATCTGGAAACTCTTTCTCCATTATGGGATTGGAGCCTGTTATCTGGTGAAACCCCTTGAGGTGTGCCAATGGATTTTCCCTAATATTAAAAATATTTAACGGAACAAACCATATTTTAAATGGTTTGGTTATGATGTCAATATGTGATGACAATAGTTAAATTAAATTGGAGTGAGTAGTGAGCCCACGTCACATCCTTAAATGGAACAATAGTAATGCCCTTGTTAGTGATGAATGTAAATGAGTTATAAATTAACAGCTGGCTCTTCCTAAATCCATGACTTCTTTTTAAAGTTTATGAATATGGTCATAGACACCCATATTAATTATGGTGAATGGGCATAGAAACCCTTATGCATTGTTATACGGGCATGAAGTCCTTCGTTTTAAACTATTATATATAGGCATAGATTCCCTTCATCTAATGTAATATATGGGCATGGTGATCCTTTATAAATGTGAGAAAGGCATGGAGACCCTTTATAAATATGATACGAGCATGTAGACCCTTTATAAATTTGATATGATCATGGAGACCCTTTAAAAATATGATACGAGCAGGGCGGCACTTTATAAATGTGATGAGGTCATAACGACACTTTGATTGGGATATGGGTATAGAGACCCTATGATTGTGATATTGGGCATGTAATCTCTTATGATATGATGATTTGGGTATGATGTCCCTTATTATATGATATTGGGAATGACGACCCTTATTTTGATACCTGGGCATGGCATTCCTACTGATATGATAATGGTCATGGAATCCCCTATTCTAATGATATTGGGAATGGATTCCCATGATACTTTTCAGACTCATGCCATAGATTATGGATGTCTAATTTATGCCTCGGTTCCAGGATAGTGGCAGTTTTCACATATATGGTTATATATGTCACTATGTATAAAGTCTATATATGTGTATACATTAGGTTACTTGTTCAGATACTATCTATCTTAGGCTAAAGTAGGTTGTGTCATCCAAGTGTCCTTTTGGAACCAAATCAAAACCTTTATTGTTTTAATTATGTATTACCATTATTACCTGCACACTATCATATTATATACAATGAAATCATATTTATAGATGTCATTGGTGATGGTTTAACAAGTTTATCTCACACCCTATCTGGGTTGTTGATGGTACCTGGGAAAACTATTTGCTTGCAGGTGTAGATAAGGGAAAACATCTACCTATGGATGAGTGAATTCCTACATGAATTAGGATGGGAGATGGGAATCAGATAACTGGGTTCGAGCTCGGGATTCTTGGATAGATTGTGACCTTTTTGTTCCCCATGTATGTCATGTTATGTATTGACTTTATGCAACCATGTATACATTTTGTTGTATTTTGTAGAGACATGATGTCATCATATTTTATATATAATTTTAGATTACTGATTTAGATTATTATTTAGTGCTTGGATGTTTATACCTGCTTCCACTTTCTTTTATATTATTGATATGCTTCCGCTCTTTATCCATTGGTTATACCATTATGCTACTCTTACCATAGGTCCTAGTCTCCCTGTAGACACACCCTAGTCCCTTGCTACTAGTTGGTATCCTCTAGTATATAGGGATCACACTTTAGGCCATGTGGCCCACCAGTTCAGGGCACCTCTAAGTGGCACCCTGGTCAGGACATCACATATTACATATTTAATACATTAATGTATTTTAAAATCAAATATTTTTTTATGATGAAGATTTATATGAGTTGATTGTTTGAATTTGAATATTATAAAAGTTTAGGATATATTAGAGAGGTGTGACTAGGTTTATTCAGCTTCTAATTTTAAGGAAGTCCAAATCCTCTCACAATAGGGAATTGTAGATGGTAATTTTTTAAAAGATGGTTTTAGATTTATAAAACGTATTATTTCTTCGATTTTTTGAGATTTATTAATAGAATGTGTTTTTAAAATATATGTTTGTGTATGTGTGTGAAAATAAATTTTCTATGAAAAATCATAAAGTTCATTACTTCTGAGATTTCCTAATTTAATGTATAAAATCATGGATTATATTTACTTAATTTATTATTAAAGAAGGGATACTATAATGGTTATAATTATTTGTGCGTTATATATATGAATTTTTAGTAGTTCGATAAAAACAATAATGTATTGAAAAATTATACATATCATGATTATTTTGAAACTGCTAAACTTCCATATAAATTTTAAGAAACATAGAATGGGGAATAAAGAATAAATAAACTTGTTACTATTGTGAAACATTTCTGATTCTATTAATGCATTTTTTAGAAATTCAATTTTAAGACATTAATATTCTCTTGAAGATGAATAATAATCTAAAAATTATGGATTCAACTATAATAAAATTTATACATATATTTTATTTCTATTTTAAGTGATCATTTGTAGTAAATATTGTAAGATATGATGTTTCAGTTGCCTTTACGCAATTGTGGGATCCATAGGAAAAGTATCTAAAGACCATGTATAATCTTTGTAATGGATATCATGGTAAAATATCTTAGAACCTTATACATAGTTTCATATTATTACACTCAGTTGTGAGATCAAATGGAAAATGATCTAAATAAATATCATCAAGGCTACATTGGGTGTTGATGGAGTTTACTAGGGGATATTATTTATATAAATGAACCACTATAAAACCCACATTTTTATAATATTTATTTAATTTTTTTATAATCTAAATAAAATATAAAGGGTGAAACTAAACCAAAATAAAGAAAGTAGTTTTTATTTTTAAAATCATTTAAAATCGCTCGACCCCCCCCCCCCCCCACTTGGTTCTTTTTCTATGATAGTGTTGGGATAGAATTTCAGTAGTGAAATAGTAGATAGTCATAGGTAAAGTAGATAATGAAGAGTATTTATAGGTAGAATAATATTAGGAAAATAAAGAGAAGGAATAAAAATATCATGATGTAAGTCTATGCTTGGTGAAGACTCGCTTTATATTAAAGACTAAAATCTATATCAGTGTTTGTGAGGGATAAAATTACCTAGGTTAGGAAACATTTTATTTTTGAAGAGTTAATGGATAATCACTACTGATTTTTAATCTATATAGTGATTATAGTGGACTACGTGAACATGGGTTTTATCTAATCATTCCAAGGATATAGATACCCATTTTGACTAGTGAACCTTTTTAAAATACACTAAAGGTTTACATTAAAAAATTTAGATATTTGAAAAAATATTTTTAGAGAAAATAATATATAAGAAATGATAGTGAATGAAAGAATATTTATTTATTAAATCCATTAACAAATTAGAAAAAATATATATTAAGGGTTATATAGTAAAAGACTAATTAATTGTCCTTTTGATAAGATACAGATTCATGGATAGTAAAATTTCATCGGTATATTCAAATAAAAATAGATATCGGTTACCCATAAAAGTAATTATATCCCTTTAATGGGATTTATGAACATATTGTTATTTACAATATCATTTTTAGAAAGTCATCTAAAAAATAAACAAAAAGAGAATCATAGGTGTGTATGGAGAAATACAACTAGCGAGGAGATGTAATTTTCTTCATATTTATATATTTGATCAAAAAATTGAAAAAATTATATGTAGAGTTCATGATCTTCTAAGATATGTTTAAAAATGACCAATTTAGTTATGGATGTAAAAATATTTATACAAATATCAACATTATAAATTTATAAAATGGTTGCCTAATGTGTGAATGGAATGGAAAATTTTATCTTCCTAGAAATTTTATGGTTAATAAAAATGGAAATATCATTGATATTACTTAATGAATAATTACTAAGATATTTGTTAACAATTCCAAAGGATATGAATAGAAATAAAAACAGCGTGTTCTGTCATTATATGAATTTATGGGCTATGATAAAGAACTAGAAGTTAGTGGGTTATAGTACAAATATATTTATTGGTCTTCCTATAATACATGTTCTAGAATAATCTATATAAAAATAGAGTAACATGGAATCCAACTTTACATCTTTCATCAATAATAGTTTCATTCATTGGTTTCATGAAATTCCAATCTCCTTGACCCTATTTCAAAATCTATTAATTACATGGCCTTGTATATTCTGAGGAAATATATTTTTACACAAATTTAGAAAGTTGGGCCACAATTAAATAGTAATCAAGATACAATAATTTCCAAGGGAATTATTATATCTGATAATAAATAAATTTTGATTTCTAACATATTTATTAGTGATGATTAGATTAATATATGTATGTAAGTGATTTAGTTGACCAAAAAATCCATTTCATTAACCTTGTTAATAAGATAATTTATAATTCTGCATGAAATAATGATTTTAAATCCCTTGATTTATGATTTAAAGTATATTAGAACATGGTAAATGGGAATAAATTATATAGGAAACATTTAATCTTGAAGTGGATACCTATTTTGTGTAAGATTTCATAATTAAATTAATGAATGATCAATCATTGACCGATACTTAATAGTTATTAAATGTATCATATGATTTCAATTACTCATTACTTTTTCTAGACATTAGAATTAATCATACAGGTCATTTTTCCACTAACAAGTGATGGTCACCTAAACTTTACCACTCCTTTAAATCTCCACTCATAATATCAATGAAACACCACCTAGTCCACTATAAACAAAGTGATTAAATTAATAAACATCAACTCCTCCCACATGTTAGACTCATTCCAAGAAAGGTTATAGAAACCATCCTAGAATTACAGTATTTTTGACCCACAAAAAACCAAATCAATAAACTGTACCAACAGCTACATGTTTACCCTAGGTTTTTTCTTTTCATTTCACCCTTGTGTACAATTATAACTTATTAGGAATCATAACTAATAAAATTCAATTGTTTGGTTCCCTTTATTAGAATTATCTATAACTCTATCCTTTTATTCTGAATATCTTATGTGATTTTAGTTATATTTTTTACAAAATTAATATTTTATAAACCTAATAGGATGTATATGAATCAAAAATAGATGCATGCTAATCATATGAAAAAATAGTATAATTATGTACTTAAAGAGTTCATTAAGTTTTCAATAGATCATGCATATGACACTTTTCTAATCATTTTTCTATGTTTATGTTGTTCTTATTAATGATAAATTAGTCCAGAAGAGTTGGAATAAAATTTTATTTTCTATGGAATATATCAAAGACATAAATTTTGGACTAAACATGGGGAAACCCTGAACATGCACACCGATTGGGATGATACTATGGTTTATGAATCATTATATACAAATACGAGTGCAATAATGAGGGAGATTGTATGGATGAAATGAAAATGGAAATTTAAGATGATATTCAAGATTGTCCAAAATTGTTTAAGAAGATAAATAGTTCTTCTAAGAGCCCATTGTATAACATTTGTACTAAATACACAACATAGTTAGTTGTATTGAAGTTATATATATTGAGATATGAGAGTGGATAGAGAGACATCAGCTTTACAGATCTTATTTGTCTTTGGAATGATATGATACCAAAATAAAATGAACTTAATTTTCAAAAATATGCTGATAAAATAATTCTATGTTCAATTTGAATGATATTTAAAAAATACATTCTTTTCCAAATGATTTCATATTATTTATAAGGACTATGAACCACTCATAAAATGCCCTAAGTTGGATATGAATCAATATAAGAAAGATGAATAAATTTCTTAAAAAAATTTATTGTACTTTCCTATCATTCCATGGTTTAGAAGACTACATGGATTTCAAGAAACCACAATACAATTTATAGGGAATTTAGATACAAGAATTAAATAAGGGAAACTATATAATCTAGAAGACTCTCCTCGATAGAAGAAAACTGATTATGAGTATCCTAAATTTATAAATTACCTTAGAAACTTTTGTTTTACATTATCTATAGATAGAATAAATCCTTTTGGTGTATAGATTAATACTCGCAATACATGGCTCATAATTTTGGTAAATTATATATTTCCACCAGGGTTATGCATGAAGTTAAAATACATTATGTTTTGTGTACTTATATCTGGACCAAAACAACCCAGTAATGATATTGGTGTCTATTTTCCTCCATTGATCAAAGATATGAAATTATTATGGGATACTGGTTTTATAATTTATCATTCTCATAGAAATGAATAATTCAAATTGGGTTCCATTTTTTACAAGATGATAAATTATTTTCCTGCTTATGGAAATTTTCCAGGCTATAGAATTAAAGGAATTTTTGGTTGTCTTATTTATTAATAATGCACACACTCAGTTCGATTGAAACATTTGTTGAAGACTATGTTTTTATGAAATATGAAATTTTAACCTTGAATACATAAATACAGATCTTGGATGACATCATTTGATGGGAATACTGAACAAGGTACAATACAATCTCCACTAATATTTGATCAACTATTCAATAAAGTAAAAGATATTGGAACTATTTTTGGTAAACCATTTTGGAAAACCCTTACATAATCATGTTGGAAAAAGAGATAAATATTCATTGAATTGTCGTATTGTAATTTTTTATACTTTAGACAATTTCATGATTTCATGCATGTAAAAAATGTATTTGATAGTGTCATTGGAACATTACTAAATGTTCTGGGAAAAAAATATGGAATCAAGGCTAGGTTGGATAATATTGACACGGAGATAAATTAATAGTTAGAACTAGTGGAGGGTAAATAGTGAACTTTTCTTCCTCTGGTATCTTACACTCCATCCAGATTGGAAAAATTGAAAATTTTCATTTTCCTTAATGGTGTAAAAATTTAATAAGGGTATTCATCAAATATCAATAATGTCATTTAAATGACTAATTTGAAGTGATATTGAATAAAATTACATGAATGTAATGTTTTTATGCAAGATTTTATGCATGTCACTTTAAATTGCATTTTTCCAAGAAATATATCATATACATTGACCAGACTATGATTTTTTCAAATTTATATGCAGTAAAGTTATTGAACTGGTGAATTATCCAATCAAGAATAAGGATGTTTCCATCATATTATATGAATTAGTGATTTTATTCCCACCATCATGCTTTCATATATTGTTCCACCTGATGTTTCACTTGATTAAAGAGGTTTAACTATGTGGTTATATCTATTAAAATGGATGTACCCCATTTAATGGTATATAATGATTTTGAAATGGTATGTCATGAATCAAATTCAAACAAAATATTCTATTACAAAATAATATATTTTTGATGAAGCTATTTAATTATATACTAATTACCTATCATATGTTTATAGGATTAGCCTCTTAATGTCTAATCACAACAGACACATTATGAGTGAATGGATTTTCAGAAGAGATGTTGTTACAATTACCATCATAAAGTATAAGAAAGAACACCTTTACAATTTATATAACAGTGAATATGTTAATTCATAAGTTCAATCTCACTAATAAATTCTTATAGTTTTGAATCAATCAAGTGCTAAAGGATGGATATCAAATACACATAACCAATAGTTTACATGATGGTTCTGAGATAATATTTATAAGGAGTTATCTGAAAAAATAAATTCAATTTTTGACTGACGTTGATGGATAGTCAAGGGACCAAATACAAATGTTATATATTACACTAGATTTGTAACAAATGGTTATATTTTCTATACAAAAGAACACAATAACATCAATATGATACAAAACAATGGAGTTACACTTGTGGTATAAGTGATGCACATATCTGGTTCCAAGGATATAAATCTAATTTATGTGAATATTTCATATTTCAATATTATCTAAAAGATATATGAGTTGTCTTATAAAACATTTTAATTACTAATTTTCCATTTCAAATGGGTTGAAAATAAGAGTACAGTGAAGGATAATGAAATGGGATTCATAAAGGTGAATTTCGGTATGGAAGGGGAAAATTATGGTCCATTTATAATGGAATCACAAGGATTGAAAGTATATTATGTCTCAAATATAGAAAAAATAATAATAATTTGATTATCTTTTTAGTGACTAAAACAATTTTAGGGTCAGATGAAAATTTAATCGAGGGTTCCCCTTTTATTGGGAGATCAAAATCAGTACATGGCGGTCACAATGTAGACAATTCCTTGTATGTTAGATGGGACCAAAAAGAGGGGATTTGGATTCTCGTTAGAGGATCTAAATCCCTTAAACCTTGAAAAAAAATAAAGTGGGATAAATTAAGAGGTTAATGTTTGTTAATATATTATTCTTTTACTCATAATATTATGGGTTCTATACTACATTAACATAATCTAAATTAAATATTTGACTACTCATGCAGACAATGACGTATATGCATGATGGTGTTAACAATATTTCAAAAGAATAGATGGTTGATGCTAAAAATATAAAATTATTAGGGTATCAATAGCATATTGATGAAAAAAACAAGAACAACACAGCATCACACTGTTGACTAAAATTATCAAGGAAAAAGGTAAGGGTATAAATTTTGATGTTGGATAAAATAAACGAAACCAACTTATTAACCCCAATAATTCAATGTTAATTCGTAATGTTGGGGTTAAAATGAGGATGAATATGAAAACTAATATAGATTTATGGTTTCATGTTTATCCTGTAATGAAGGAAACCCTTTGGGAAGATATGGAGATAATTTTACAATATTTTTTCCTTATTTTATTAAAAATTTATAGAATTAATCTTTGAATTAATTTCAATTTTTCCTTATAGATTTCGTTTTATTTTAGATTATTTTCATAATAAATATGTCTTAATGGCCCCTAGAAAATCCCAAATAGGATTCGGGACTCTTATTACTATGTTTCATCTTAGGGATGCTGAGGGGAAAGTAAATCCCAACCCATGAGTTACTTATGAACACATTATAAAGAAGGAAATATGGAATACTTTCATCATTCATTATAATGAGAAAAAAATTTAGGTGCATTGTAGTTAGTAATATATTATTTGAAATTATTTATTTTATCCAATTTGATTCAAAATTGTTAATTTATTAAACAATAAAGGAGTTATGAAAATAAAAAACATGCATCAAAACCAATGTACCACTATCACAAAGCAATAATGGATTACGATTCACTAGAGAAGAAATTGGTATGTATTTTAAATCAAAAATAAAATTTTTATATGATATGAAAAAACATATGTTCTATTATTTATGTGCAGATTGATAAATAAAAATCCATACTCACTTTCATCCCACGTCATGTGCTATGGAAGGAGGCCTGCATAAATAAAGAGGGTAAACTAGTTGATGAAAACATAAAAGTTGTATGGAAAACAGGTGTAAGTAAGAAATAATAGTAATTAATTATGATTTATAATAGTATTACATAAAAATATATTTTTATGTTCATATTTTTCTATATAGTTTAGTCACAATAATTAACAGTGACCATACTGAAAGAAAAACTACTTTTAGTAACTTTGAAGTGGTCGAAACTGTATGGTCGCGTTAGAGTTGTAGGTTTTGTAGTGTCTCCTCGGAAAAATTTTGAGATGAAAAAACCAAAAGAAGATACATTTCAAATAATTAAATCATTATATATCCAAATAGATTCTTTGTAATATATTATTTTTCGGTCTTGTTTAGAAAACCAATATATGCGAAAGGATAAAAGAGAATGGCGGTGAAACAGAGATCAACACATGAACATATAAATTACCCTATTAGAATTGAGTCAAGTCATTCCCATAAACCACATACCTTACCTAAGGTAATCAATTTTTTCATTATTATTTATTTTAAATTTGAATCGAATAACTTTTGATAACTTTATATTACTAAAATTATATAAGGTAAAGTTCTATGTGATTTCTATCTATCAACACCCATGCACCTACCTGCTGTGAGGGTTGTGGTGTATAATATCCTAGGATACATGAAATACAACAATAAACTCCTAAAATATAACATGAGAGTGGGGATTGTGGTAGCTCAAGAACTGAGCATAAATTTTCATGTTCCACATGATGATCTAGATATTACAACTATCAATTATGCTATTGGAAAATTCATATCATGGTCTTATAATCATATAAAGATACATGGAGTATGTAATTAACAAATTTTTTCAACTGAAAAACCTGTAATAGTTGATAAAAAGGGGATGAAGTGAGGTATGGTATTACAAATGGATAAAATGATGGGGAAATAGAATGTTAAATCAAGACTATCTAGTTAATAGACAGTTGACACTCATAATTAAGAAAAAAATACTATGAATAGGGCCCCCAGATATTTCAAAATCTCAAGAAGAAGTTCGAATAATTAAAATTCAAGACCATGTTTCAAGGGACTGTATGGAAGACCTGTGTGGAAGACCTCTATGGCGGACCTTCGTATCAGTATACATTTTGTACACCTACACAGCAGACCTATGCAGAGGGACTTCATGGTGGACCTCTATTGAAAAATTTCCTACAACTACCCCAACCTTGCCCACAAATATCACCCTTGGTCTCCTAATTTGACAACTGAAAAAATTTAAAGACTTTCTGAATCTCTCATTGTGTAGCTCTTTCACCAAGATCCCTCAAATTGTCTCAAGTTGCACACTAAACACCCGATAGAAGATATAACTAGATGGGATAATCATGTTTTGAATGTATTTAAAAATTTAAAGCTTACATAGGCTTGGTTTCTCTATGTTAAATACTTTTATTCATTCATCGCTAAGGCTACGCGGTACACCTACATCGTGCACCTACGAGGGGTACCTACGCTGCATGATTGTTCAAAGGGCCTACACATCATCTTCTAAACCCTTATCAAGGCCACTCATGGTAGGGTATTTCCGTTCTTAGTTTTCTTATCTAAAAGAGACTATGCTGAAACCTCCACCAAAATCTCTTGACTTATCAAACCTCTGGGAAATGCACATTAGCGTGTCTCTTATTTGGGTTTGTATATTCGCAGTCAGAGGTTTCCCACAATTGTTTCTTAATGGGTTTAGAATTCATGGAGTGTATGTGGGTTTGTATATCTTCAGTCATGTGGACCTTTCTCCCAGAAACAGTGTTGGGTAGTTCCCAGTTTGGAGGATTAGGGAATGTGTTCTGACTTACCATTCTCATCTATAAAAACCAGAACCTCAGGTCTTTGGTAGGGAAGGAACGGTTCACACTTGATTTTCCATTCAAGAAAATAAGAAGTCTCCCGCCCCTTCCAAGATCCACTGGGGCATCCATCCTGGGGTAAGCCCCAATCCTTTTCAAGTAGGAGGATTTATTCTTGCTCCACTATACTTTCTTCACCTTCACTCCTTCCTTACATTGTACCCTTGTCCAATGTAAAGAGAATAGAGGGAAGGCTCGTCGCATCGCCCTCTTCCATGGTCACATCAACCTCATCCACCCTTTCTACTGTAGGCTCTTCCACTTCCACCAGCAGAGAAGAAAAAGTGTGGTTACCTTTGTTGAATCTTTTGCATCCTCTTGTTTCTCACCTAGATCATGAATCACATGGGATTAGAGATTCGTGATGATTACAAAATTTTCACAAACACCCATGGTGAATGAACTATGAGAACTCTGATTCCCATCATAATTGGGATACGTAGGAAGCCTTCTCATGGCCCGAGCTCACTAGATATCCTCTACAAGAATCTGACCCTAATTTCCTTAATCTGGGAATCCTCCTTGGGAGTAAACCCAGAATTAAGCTCCCAAATCACTAAGGCGTCCTTTTCAAAATGTTAAGCCCAAAATATTTTCTCTCAAATGACTATACTCTCCTATGATACTCATCGAACTATGTGGGCATTGATTCCCATCCAAATGGGACACGTAGGAATCCTCCTTGAGGTTCAAAACCAAAACATAAAATAAACCCTTTTCTTCTTGGTCCATATTCCAAATAGGGTCTAATCTTAGAAACCCATATTCATTCCATGTTCCTTGGGTTTCTGAGGCATAAGTCTCACACAAAACCTTGACTAAGAACCTTTTGCATAGATGTCATTACCACATGAAATTAAACTATATGGTTAGGTCCTTATCACATGAACTTAAAAGATATGATTTCTACCATTAAGAAGCACTAAAATATGATGGTTCTAATTCCTTTCACAAGAATATGAAGGTATCCCATTTATGGGTACGATCCCAACATCAAAACAAACCTTCATCTCACTGGATGAAAATAAATTCCAGATTTCCCCACTGAGTTGATTAAGAACCAGTATCATCATAACAATGGTTAAAAGAATATCTAAATAGTATATGAGAGGATACCATTAATGGAGAACATCAAATACATATGGATGTATCCATTAATGAAGACCCTCTAATACATATGAATGATTCTAAATTTCACACATGCTAATAATTGATTGAAAATTCCAAGGGAAACCTATGTTATTCTTAGTGAATTAATAAGGATTCATGAAAATATATCAAATCTATAAAGAGATTCCCAGATAAGACAATAATTCTCCCTAAAAGTGTGTGATGAGTCTGACCTCCCATCCTCTCGAATAATGCATGTTCTTAAGTATCATAATTTTAAAATCAACGAACTCTTACCTTTGGAATGGAGTTCCCTTTTGGATAAATAATTGTTGGATGTTTCCAGTTCCATGAATAAATCCAATTGAAACTACCTGGAAGCAGTGATCCCTCACCAGAATACAAATTCCAAGGAACTATGAAAAACAATGGTGAACCCAATTTGAATCTTTAACCAAGATAAGAGTGTTACCCACCTATCAGGCCCCTTTCAATTGATAAAGGAAGTCCAGAAAAATAAATCATTCAGGCATGTATCCTTCTAAAATATTTTTCTTTAATAGATTTTATTGTTTTTTCAAGTTTTCTATAAACTCCCTTCACTCCAAATGGCTAACTTCAAGTTTTCATCTGTGAATGCTCGAACCACTGCTCAAGATGGATCCTCATCCATTAGAAGGCTTTCATCACAAATTCATCATCTTCAATGATGGGTCTACAATGTATTGGTAATGGAATACCATCAACACGGTATTATCCCAACCTTGGAGGCTACCAGAAAGGCTCTCCAAGTTAACAATAACCTTCGGTCTTCTGGTCAATGATGACCGGTGGTCAAGAAGCAAACAGTGCCAACCACCGTCTTCAACTGTTTCAAGTCATTATCTTCAAAACGCAACAACCAGTATCTACCATACTATAGGTAGTTGGATCAAGAAGTCACTCATGGACTCAATTCAAAGATGCAGGGGTCCTTCCTGAGGACTCCCAGCAACAATCACCACCAGCAGAATAGCATTGCAGTGAACCCCGAAATTGATGGAGGTTTTTCCTTCGTAGTATGGCCCTGGTCCCTTAGACATGAGAGTGTAATAAAAACTATCAGGGATAACGGTCGGTCAATAGGGAGCATGTTATTTCCTTTTACCCCTCCAAATAATTCAATCAACCTAACGTGATAGCAAACAATGAGCGGGCACATAAACATGTTCATCCTAATTACCCTAGCCAGCAGACTCATCTCAATGCAACCCACCAATCCTGCCAGCTAACTCTGGTGGAGTACTGTGAACATGCACATACACCTATTTACAAACTACCATCCAGTCAATATGCTTGTATAACTGCAATCAAGGAATCCTGCCAATCAAATGTGGTGTCAACTGGTAAACAGAATCATACACCTACTTACACTCACCAATTCTACCAGTAGTCTTCCCTATCATCATTGAAATGTGTCTTTCAACCATTCTTTATGGAAAATATCTTGTAGGAACATACACATACTAGAATTCATCATGTCTACCAACACTACTGGAAAATGGGCCTATACCCACGGTTTGGCAAAAAACTGTGGGTATAGGGTACCCCTATACCCCCAGTTTTAGAAAACCCTGGGTATAGTGATAATATGGGGACCTATACCCACGGTTTCAGTAAACCGTGGGTATTAGATTTTTTTTAAGAACCAATACCCATGGTTTGTCACAACCGTGGGAATAGGGGTATTTTTTTCAAGATGTATACATACCATTTTGGCCAAACAGTTGGAATAGGGTTTTTTCGGAAGAGCAATACCCACGGTTCTTCAAAACCGTAGGTGTTGTGATTTTTTTTGAGATTTATACCCACAGTTTTAGAGAACTGTGGGCATAGAATTCCTGCCATAAGGCGGGAAAAAAATTACGTGGGACATCCAAAACAACTTGGCGGGAACACGGTTTGGATTAATATAATTAAAAATATACAAATATAATTACAGATAATATACATATCTTGGTTGGTCAGGGTATATGTTTTGTTGAAGGTGGTCTGGTGTTCTAATCTTGAGCTATTATAATTTCTTATAAATGAGTCTAGATAATATAAGTAAATATACGTATGGCTATTTAAACAAAATATTCTCGGATCAGTTGGTCAGTCGATGTATTGTTCTTCTGCTAGGTCGCGAGTTCGATTCTTGCGTGTTTCAGTTTTGGATAACCAGTAATATTAATATATTTATATAAATATATATCTATATGTTTCATAAGTTGATAGCTCATTTGGTCAGAGTTGGTGTTCCGCCAGTGTAGCGTCCCGGGTTCGAGTACCGCCTGCAGATCTTTTTTGAGATATAAATCCCCACGATTTTCAAACCGTGGGGGAAGTCCAGTTCCACCTGTATAGCAGTGTGGTACACGGTGGCCCCTATATGCCCACGTTTTGGAAAATTGTGGGGATAGAAAAAGACCCCTATTTCGATGCCACTCAGCCCCACGGTTCCCAAAACCGTCGGTATAGCCTATACCCATGGTTTTGGGGGCTATACCCATGTTTTGAACCGTGGGTATAGGTAGTTTTTTCAGTAGCGAAACAGTCTCATTTGGCAGCACCTGGAGAAGTCAGTCGGAAAGATCTGACAACAAACCTAGGTCAGACTCAACTCTCTTCCCCCATACATAAGTATTGTCAGTATCCACAAATAGGAAAAAGAAGATATGAATAGGAACATACACCAACTCTAGATACAGAATGGATATATATTATCGTTCCAACCACTGAAGTCACCAAACACATCTTAGCAATGATGAAAGGGTAGACAAAAATTTATGCCCATATTCTAGAAGCATGCCAGAATATCATAACAACAACTTCAGAAGTACTATGGGAACAGACACATAACTCTATCCCAACACCTGGTAAGACACATTGGCATCCCATTTTGAAATGGATACATACCTCTATTCCAGTCCAAGTGGGTTATGGGTCATACTTTCCCATATCATATATACAACAAGATCGAGAACATACACTCTTTCCAATTGGAGGTAATAACCCCATTCTAATGACCACTCCAAGGCAGGAACATACATCGTCCCATGATAACCACTTCTCCCAGAAATTGGCTCCAACTAAGTGTAAGAGAGAATCCGAGAAGAATTCTTTCCAAACACAGTAATAAAATCGATAGCCAATTTGTGATTTGGCTCCACTTAATACAAGAGTTCTTTGAAGCCCTCATACATTTATCTGTTGAAACTCAAGATCCTACCCTCTCATTACCAAATTATGGGAGTAGTAGTGGTAATTTTAAATTTCTCCATCAGAAAAATCATCATGAAGGCTTGATTCATGATAATTCGGCCAATCTAGAGAGCCTATCTTCAGATGAGATCCACAGAAACCCTCTGTGTGGATAGAAGACCAAAAATAAAGAGGATTTATCCCTTGTTATAGTCCAAAATGGTGGTCCGCTCGGTGATGGAATTCACTTCAAAAGTTCTATCCGCAACGGTATTTCACATTGTCAGCCTAATTCCTTAATTGATAATATACTAATGAGAAATCCCTCTTATCTCAAGGAAAATTCAAACACAAGTCCAGTTATGTCTGATGCCTTTTCATTAATGGTTGAAATACTTTCTCAACAGAAAGACATCTTAAAGGGAAATTTATTCTCTGAATCTCCCGTGGGTCATTTTTCTTCTAATATAATAGAGGAAAAATTGACTGATTCCATTGATTGAAATAAAACAATCGAGAAGAATCCTATTTGGTCATACCAAGTGGAGAAACCTCTATTAAAAGATGATGAAGATATATTGAACATGAGAAAACAATTTTCTAATGGAGAAGTACCAGTTAGGTTCTCGCCTTTGGAAAATTGTCAATAAAACATTCTAGAATTGATGGTAGAATATTGCATTCATGATGTCCACCTCAACTTATGGAAAAATATTTTCTATTTGAAAATGAAATTATTACCATATGATGAATATCAAAATAATGTAAAGGAAATAGAAGGTTTTAAATTCCAAATTGACTGGGAATCTCTCTTAGGTTCTCGACATCTGAAGTTTGAAAAGAAACAGAGAACCCATTAGTGTGCATGCCTCGATGCACTAAAGAGGTTGTGCTAGTTAATTTCTAATACCTCATCTGGTGTTCATATCAGAGGATGGGGTGCACATGGAGCGTCGAATTTCACAACGCTCCATAATCATCAAATCCCACCAAAAGTAGTCTCGTGCAATGTTATTTCCCATGACCAGCTACAATCAACATATTTTGTATATAATCAAGTATATGCTCAAGAATAGGCCACAAATAGCTCTCATTAGAGTCAAGACAAAAGAGATAAATCTATTGAGATACTATTACATCAAGCTTCTTGTAATCTTAAGTAGGCCTCCCACTTAGAGGATGATATCCATAAAATGATGAAAATGTTTGAAATAAAATAGCAGTCTTCTGAAACATGTTATTTGAGTGGTTATCAGATAATGCACCCGACCAATATTCGGACCAACATTCGCAAAATCCGAAGAGCAGCTACGTGAATCTCATCTATATCAGTTCAAGATCCACCCCATCCTGCTGGGTTAGGGGCTTGTTTAATTCAACATTATAATTCAATAAACAATGTTCAATGGTTTGAAGAAGAATAATTGGAACATACCTAAGCTACATGGATGGGGTCTTTTTCAGATCTACAATTCCCTCCTCAACAGAAGTCAGTTTTCTCTCGATTAGGGAATAATCCACAAAGTTAATGCACAACTGAACTATCCCAGAATTCCCTCCAGGTTAATTTCCATCTAACAATTCCTGAAAATTCATCATATAGAAGAACAGAGTCTCTTGGAAGGTACATAAGGAGACAATCTTACAAATATACTGGAAAAATTCCATCAATTAATTATGTTTCAGTCAATGTCATTAATACCATTACAGAAGATCCTCTAGAGAATGAGTCTAGTTCATGGGAGTTAGAATATGAAGATCTTATCCATAATATGGTGCACACTAAAGCAAATGAAGGAGGTGTGCACACCCAAAATCAAAGGCTTACCCAAAATCTAGGTACGCCTTCAAGTAACTAACTCCCACCCCTTTGAAAGGAATCTAATAAGGGAAAAGGTAAAAGTCAATTCACATCTCGCTTTTCCACTGATGAAGGTCAATCTCTTTTACTTGAAGAAATATTTTCTCATCAATAAGAGGAGATAAAATAGTTGAAAAGACTCGATATAGAGTTACTTTGAAGTATACTTTCTTCCAGACAAACTCCTCAGGTAGATCCTTAACTTGAACATACAATAGGAACTCCTCTGCAATGAGTATTTGTTGTAACTACATATGCGTATAATGAATTCCCTCCACTGGGTACACATCTAGGGTAGGATCAAACACATACTTATAGGCTTGTCCATATGGGTTATCTAAGACAAATACCACCTTCCCCATAACCAGTGGTTTTTCCGGTCATCGCACCAGTTCAAGCTCCAACTGTTGTACCTGTATAGGTCCTAGCTCATCTGGATATTCCCCAAATTCTTAAGAACACAATTGAGGAATTATAAACTCAATTTTATGCTATAGAATAACAACGTGAGCCAGTATATTTGAAAAAGAGAGCTTACCCAAAATGGGTGGATCTGATCCCTCCCCCACCAAACTTTGTGAATACTACATTCATAATCATTAATGGTTTAAGAGATCTAAAACAACACATAATGAATTTTTCTTCTAATTTTAATCCCATGACGGGGACTCCTCAAAAATAAGAAGCAGTAAATCTCATATGATTTTTGAAATCATTATAGGGACCACCTTTTGTATGGTATAAAAGTTTGCAATCTTGATCAATTATTAGATTGGAAGATCTCTATCATAAATTCCTTCTTCAATTCATCTCAACACTAATAAGGACAACAATTTTTGAAATTACAAATTGCAAAAAAAAATTAAAGAGTTTCATATTTCATTGCTCGAGGGAAAGGACTAACATATTCCTTAAATCTGGAACTCTCTCAAGAAGATTTTATGTGAATTTGTGTGGAATATCTATGTGATGAGTTACGCACACCACTAATCCCTGTGAAATACATCGAAGGGTTTTGAGACCTTTCTTCAATTTCCCAATAGGTGGAGGATTCCATTTTGGAAACTAAATATAAATCTCATATAATTCCATCTTCTCTAGGAGAGATAACAAGGAAAGAAGAGGATTCTACAGTCACACTCAAGCAAGCAACTGTACCTGCTTCCACTTCAGAACCTTCATCATATTGATGGGATCTGCCTCCCGAGAATCAATAGAAATTAATAAATCATCTAGATGATCAAAAAGATCAATGGTGGAGACAATTTGAGGATTTAAAGAATATAGTTCATTCTTTTCAGAATAAACAGGTTCCTGGTTACTTCATCTCAACTTTTAAAAACAATTTGGTTCAGTTTCCAAGGCTGAAGAAACCAAACAAAGAAGAAGATGAAGATCTTCTGAATTATTATCCATTTCATCAAATGTTGGGGAATCCCATTCAACAGTGTTTCTTAAAGAACTCATGAAAAAAATGGTAGACTCTAGACAAGTGAAACTGAAAAGTTCGTTAGCCCAAGTAGTATGTGTTACTATTATTGATCCTGAGGAAGAAGGAGAATGAAGGGAAGTCAAAAGTAAAACTGCGTAGAAATATAATTATTGGATGATCATTAAAATGATAAATTCAACTCATGTAATTATATAAACACATTTGAATCAACCAATTGTGTCTTCTCCCACTTCTGGAATATAAAAACCACCTTCATCAAAATATTGGTCTTCCAAAGGTCAATCCTCAAAGAAGAGACGTGATCAAAAGGACAAAGAGAACTCAAAAGAGGACGAGCTCATTTCAAGGAAAAAAATTTCCTTGAATCTGGAATATTTCATTCCATCTATTTCAAAAGAACAGGCACCGCCCCATCAAATTTACCAACTAGAATTAACCTTTCAAGTAGAATCTTCATTAGATAAAGAGTTGATATTTGGTTCTGTCAATGTTATCCACTTAACGGATCCCTATGAAAAAAATGATTCTAGTTATGATGATCCTTAATTCCCTATACTTCTAGGTAACTAGAAGAAGAATCCAAGGTCGAGGATATAGGGGATTATATGGTTATGCTAGAATCTACTATTTTAACTCTACCCACACTCGAACCATATATGTGGCAGAAACTTGTGGTAGAGCCCTTCAGTGGAATCAACAAGAACAAGGAAGTTCTCTTGCACATGAAAGGATTGGTCCTAACATGATTATTTTGGAGGACCTATTAGAGGTTACACCATCATTCTCTCAGAAATTAGATAGACCTATTTAGTTTAATATACCAAAACTTTAAGTATTTCCACCTTCTACTCCGACACAGGGTACATCTACATCAAGAGCGTCAACTTCCAAGGCACCTACAAAACCACATCTTCGTGCTGTAAAACACAGACCTCTACACCAAAAGTATGATTTTTTGAAATATCAATCCCAAGTATCTGCCAATTTTCCAATTTTGGATGCCTTTAATTTGTCAAAATATCTTTGATAAGCACTTATTGAGGGTTTGTGAAGTCCTAAAATATTTGAAACTGAAGTTGCTACTACTAAGGTTTACCATATAGGGAATGATCCTATAGAATGTTAGGTAGTTATGTCTTTTAGAAATGAAGATAAAGATGATGTTGTACAGGTACACATTTGGCCCTTGTATCTATCTAGAAAGTTCAATTATATAGTCATCTGACAAGGCTTAATTGATAATGGCTCAGGATTCAACCTCCTTATTTGTACACTTCGTCGATTGGGACTTACTAAATCTGACTTATCTCCTTCCACTTTAATTTTTCAAGGTTTTGAAAAGAATGATAAAGAAACTTTGGGAAATATTACACTCAGAACTCATTTTGGAGATCTTTTGTCTAATCCAAATTTTATGGTTTTCTGTCAGGACACAACCTTTAACATTCTGCTTGGAAGGACTTGGCTACATCAACATGTGGATATAACTTCTTCATACTACCAATGTATCAAGTACTATTTCAATGGTCAAAATGGTACATTGTGTGATGAAAATGATTTGTTCAAAACATGTGAATCTTATTATATCGAGGCATAATTTTATCACACGAAGGGGATGATGTTCGTGGCAAAAGAGGTAACCAGAATCAATGCCCCAAATGGCCTGGAAAGGATCCCATCTAACCCATTCAAACATTTGAGAATAGATTATGTGTTTCCTATCAAACAAATTAAAAGGATGGACCCAAATCTGATCACTCATCCAGTGACTTCCATAATGTCAATTACGGTAATCGAGCCTGACAACATGGGAGAAATTCATGATTTACCAAGTAGTGATGAAAGCTTAAACGGAGATGTCAACATTTCATCCACCGAACATCATCAAGTTTCTTCTTAACCAATCAGGATAAAAAAAGTTGTCTTAATACAATATTAAAATATGGATGTTGATTTCCAACCCATCATCTCCTATTTATTACTCAAGGAAGACCCTTCATCATTAGTAGGGTCAGAAATAGTGGACTCTTCTTCAAGATATTCAAATACTGACTCCTCCCCAAGCTTTGAAAGTTTTTCTTCATTACCTACTATGCAGGTAGAAATAAAATAAGTAACATGTAAGGAAGAAGAAGAAGAAGATCTCAAGGACACTCCTTCATCATTTGAGGAAGGTGTCTCCACCACTGTGGATGATCTCTAAGAAATAAATTTGGGTATAGAAGAATATCCACACCCCACTCTAATTAGTGAGACCATGAATTATGAAGAGAAATAGATGTATAATTAATTTCTAAAGCAACATGAAGATATATTTTCTTAGAAATATACAGAAATTCCATGCCTTAAACCCGATGTAGCCACACGTCATTTGGGTTTTCCAGAAGAACATTGAGGATTCAAGCAGGCAGCAAGAAGAACCCACCGAACTTATGCCTTTAAAATTGAAGTTGAAGTCGACAAGCTTATCAAGTATATATATTTTAGGGATGTCCAATAACCCAATTGGATATCAAACATTGTCCCAGTGAAAAATAATAATGTTAAAATCATATTTTTCATTGATTTTAGAGATCTTAACCGGCATTGTCTCACAGATGACTTTCTAGTTCTGATCACATAGCTTTTAATTGATACAATAGCTGTATGTGAAGATATTTACTTCATAGATGGTTACTCTTGGTATAATCAAATCCAAATGGCCCTAAAGGATGAAGAATCTACAACCTTTCGATCCCCTCAAGGTGTGTTTTTCTATCAGGTAAGGCCCATTGGCTTAAAGAACACAGGTGCAACGTATCAATGTGTCATGCACCATATCTTCAAAATATTCCTAGGAAAAATTTTCAAATGTTATGTGGATGATTTTGTAGTAAAATCCACAAATCATTATGATCACTTGACTGATTTGGAGATCACATTCAATATACTTCAGCAACATAGTTTGAAGATAAATCCCTTGAAATGTGCTTTCGGGGTAACCTTAGGAAAATTCCTCAGTTTCATTGTATGACATCATGACATCAATGTTGATCCCGAGAAGAAAAAATCAATCCTTGGCATGTCACCTCCTCAAAATTTGAAATAATTAAGATGACTTCAGGTAAACTTGGCCAATATTCGGCACTTTATCTCCATTTTGGCAGCAAGTGTTTACCCTTCACTAGATTAATGAAGAAGGGAGTCACCTATCAATGGACTAAAGACTTCTAAAATTCATTTGATAACCTCAATAAATATTTGTTGAGTCCACTAGTATTAATGCTACCTGTTGAAGAAAAGCCACCTATTCTCTCTGGGACAGCTTTAGAGCGATCAATGGGTGCCTTCCTTGCCCAAAAGAATGATGCTAGAAATTAAAATAGCCTTTATTATAACAGTCAAACTATTCTAGACATAGAGACTCCATATTCAAGTATCAAGAATTATTGTCTGGAATTAATCTTTGTTGTTCAGAAATTGAGTCACAAACTACAACATCATGAGGTCCACTTGGTATCTCTCAATAACCCACTCAAATTTCCTCAGTTGTCCTATTATTATAGAACGTTTGTCATAGTGGGCAGTTATTTTGCTACAGTTTGATATACATTTTTTGCCTCAAAAGGCAACAAAAGGACAATCCTTGGAAGGATTCCTTGCTGAACATCCATCTGCATAAGATACATCATTTAATACTAAACTTCTCAACGAATAGGTCTTCTATATTCAAGATAATCCCCAAATATGGGAAATGTACATTGATGGTGCTTCTAGAAGTCGAAGAGGGAAGAGAATGGAAAACCCTAAACTCAATAGAGTTGGGTTAATAATTGTACTTATCTCCCCAAAAAAGGCTCTGTTTCCACATTCCATCCTGGTATCAGAAGGCGGTACCAACAATGAGGTGGAATATCAAGCTCTCATCATAGGCCTCGTATTGGCACTCTAGGTAAAAGTGAACCACCTGAAAGTGAAAGGTGATTCAGAGTTGGTAATCAAACAAATCAATGGGGATTATGATATCATAAAAGAAGAGTTAATCCCTTTTTGTGATTATGGTAGAGGGTTAATGGCTGAATTTCCTTCAGATCCAATATTGTCTTATGTCCTGCGATCACAAAAATGCCCAAGATAAGGCATTGGCTAATGCATCCACAACCCTATTATATCCAAATGAGGATGAGAAAATCATCATTATTTCTCATCGTCATATGGTTTCACCTTTCATTCAAACTATAATGGTGGAAATTAATGAAATTATCCCTATTTCTGAGCCATATGGTAATACCAGAGGATTGATGAAACCCATCCCAGAATACCTTCAAAATGGAGTACTTCCACCGGATAGAGCTGAAAAAGAACAGATCTTACAACTAGTGGCAAATTTTACACTTTATAATAGTCTGGATCACAAGAAGATCCTCTAAAAATAAGCCTTTGATGGAATCCTCATTAGGTATATTGACAGAGAAGAAACTGCAGTTTCCATGAAAGTTGTACATGCTGGATCTTATGGTTCTTACCAATCTAAGCATAGGCTTCTGATCAAATCAGAAAGCTTGGATACTTTTGGCCTTCAATGACATAGGATTTCACATATTTCACCAAGAAATGTCATCCCTACCAAGTACATGCTAACTTCATTCATTAACTCCATGAGTTGTTACATACAGCTAAATACTCCTGGCCATTTTTTACATAGGGAATGGATATAGTAAGAACTTATCCTCATGCTATGGCTAAGCAGTTCAATTATATTCTTACTACTACTTAGTTCTTATCCAAATGAGTTGATGTAATACCTCTCAAAGAATTCGGAGCCAAAATCATTGTTAGTTTTATCAAAACTAATGTCATCACCAAATTTGGTGTCCCTCATTCTATATTGACAGACAATGACACCAACTCAATTTTTTGAGGTAGAAAATTTATATTAGGAGAACAATATAAAATCCAACCATTTATCTCACTCTCATGAAATGACTAATGTAAAGATAGAGGATTTTAATAGGACCCTGTAAAATATTCTCTAGAAGATTTGGATAAAGATAATAAAACTTGGATTGATAAACTTCTGCACGCTTTATAGGATTATTGGACTACTACCCGTACTACCACTCAGGAAAATCCATACTCATTAGTGTATGGTACAGAAGTAGTTTTGTCAATTGAAATTCAATTTCCTTCACTCTCAGTTGAAATCTTTGATCAGTTGTCTACAGATAAAAAGTCTCAGAAATTATTTGATGAGATAGAACTATTTGATGAAATAGATTTCAAACTTTTCATTATTTAGAAGTATATCAGAACATAATAGAATGAGATTTTAACCATAAAATTTGAATCTGCTCATTTCATCAAGGAGAATTTGTATTAGTCCTCAAGACTCCAATCATACCTATAAAGCAGCCTCCCTAGATTGATCCAATATGGGAAGAAACTTATTCCATATATAAGTTCTACTCAAATGGAGCTTATTCCTAAATCTCAATGGATAGAGAGATTATTAAAATTCCAACCAATGAAATATTCTTAAAGAAGTACTTTGTATAACTGCAAATATTGTGTCCTCGCTGCATGACTATAAACTGCATAACACAAAGTCCTAGTTTCAAGACATTAAATTTCATAATAACCATAAGAGTCCATGTTGCACGATTATAAAATGCATAGAATCTTTTTCCTTATCGCATGATGTTAAATTGTATAACATCATTTGTCCCTATTACATAACATTAAACTATATGGTTAATGTCCTCTCTATTTGATGTTAAGATATTCCATATGAAAGCATCATTGACGTCATTTCTACTCCTTAGTGGCACATGAGTTCCATTTATCCCTATGTATGAATCAAATTTTTTTATGGGTCTCATTTAAAGAAATACATGAGGCTTGATTCTCATTTTCAATGAGATAATAGAGACACATGGATCTCCAATCATGGTCCCAGCCGCAACCATAAAAAATTTTGTTTCCCTTTTCTCCTAATGTATATGAACCAGATCTATACAGAGTTCTATTTTAAGATATATGGTTTCATCTTCATACCATTTTGTGTTTTAAGTTTAAATTTTTCTTCTATAATGTGTTAAAAGCCATCGTCTTCCTTATCAAACTTGATTGGTGTGGGAAATAATTGTTTTAAGAACTATGTTTTCCTTGATTCTCATCTATATGAGATACATAGATACACATAGAGACACATAGATCTCTAATCTTGGGTCCATCCATGATAAAAAACCCTTATTTCCTATGTATGAATCAAACCTTCATAGAGAATGTTCAAAGAACTATGTATGGATTTATTCTCATCCATATGAGATACATAGTGACACTTGGGTTTAATTCCCTAGTCTAGCCACGATATTCCCAATTTACATCGGAATCACTTCATGTCCTCGCTACATGAATCTAAACTTCACAACACAAAGTCCTAGCTATAAAAAGCACCCAAATAACTATGTATTGATTGATTCTCATCCCATTGAGATACATAGTAAAAAATAGTCTCTATATCCTAATCCTAGTCACAATATATATTTTTTATCTCTCTTCCACATATCATTAACAATCTATGTGGGAGTCTTCATTTTGGGTTCTCTCCTTAGAGATCCCACCAAGGAAACAAGAATGACTCTCCTTTACATATGAGTCAGATCTATGTAAGGGACTTCAAACTCATGGCCAATATTGATTCGAAAATTTCTCTTGTATATTAATCATTACCCCTTTTTTGTATGTCACACTCGTAATCTTGAATACTTTCAAATATTCATAACCTTTCTTATGGTTTTTTGTGGTAGAGTTTCTGATATTTGAGAACTCTTTTTCCGAAATTTGTAGTACATTCCCCCATAGGCCTTGCATAAAAGTTTCATACAAAACAGGCTTGTAAGTCAAAATATGTCACTATTTGGCTATGAATCATATGCCCTTGTTGGACCTACATAATACATCCCTCGTGTCGGGTTTTTTCAAAAAAATGGTAACTTCATTCTTGGTTCAATTGTCTTTTGTCCACTTCAAACTTTGAAGACAGTATACAAGAATCTGTATCTTAAAGCAGTCTTCCATGTATATTTGTTCCATTATCTTTCTCTTATTCTGAAAGTCTTCAAGAACATGGTTTACACATTTCCCTCTTTATATGTTCAAAACAATATGAAATGACCTTGGATCATTTGACCACATATCATCTACTATTTCAATTTTTGGTCCTAGTGATGTGACCTAAAAATACAAACACCATACTCCCTATGTTTGGGTTAGACCTTCATAGAAATATTATTCCTCTGATTCTTTGGAAATTGTGATTGGAAATACTGTTTCTGTATTTAGGTACTTTTCTCTATAAACCTAACTCTGTGCTATGGAAAATCTGAATTTCCATAAACTTTATTTGGATTTTAGCAATAGAATGTCATATTTTTTAGATCTCTTTTTTCTAACTGTGCAGTACATACCCCTAGTTTTCCTTGCATAAGTTGCCTACATAACATGCATGTTAATCAAAAGATGTCAATAATTGGATATGCAGCATATGCCCTAGCTGGCCCTTTATAATTCAACCCTCATAATGGTTTATTCAGATAATGGTAACTTTTTTCTTAGGAAAGACTTCCTCTAATGCCTTTCACCCCTTTTTTCGAATCATTCTTCAGATCTAGAAATTCTTAAATCACTGTTTACAATTCTTCCCTTCCATACTTGAATATGGTAGTATGTTTCCAAAAAATTATCAATAAATTGGAGATTCTAAACTCATTGGTTTGAGATAAAGACCTTAATTTAAATTCACCCAATTTTCTCTCTACATGACTTAAAACTGCACAGTACAATGTCCTCACTACATGACATAATACTACACAGTACAATGTCTTCACTGCATAACCCAAAACTACATATCATGATATTAGAAATCCCCCATTCTGATAAATTTTATTCATTCCTAATAAATCAAAATTTTTTATAAGAGGTTTTCCTATTTATGATATATTTCAGCATAGATAACCCTTTATTCTTAAAATCCATTTCCTTGTAAAAACAACCAATTGTGGTCTTGAGTCACCCAAATCTTATTTTCCCTTGTCTATCAACAATAAAATATAAATTTCCTGATAGCTCTTTTTCTTGACTATGTGGTGCATTCCCTCTGAGGCCTTGCATAAACTTTTCCTATATAATAGGAATGTCATTAAAAAGATGTCAATGTTTGGCTATGCAGCATATGCCATAGTTGACCCTGTAACGAGTTCATCAAATAATATTAGTCTCGTTCTTGGAAAGGACCTTCCTTATGTTTTATACAAGTTTTAGATTTGGTGACCATAAAAATCATGACTCAAGATTCCCCTTAAAATAATTTAAAGAATATTAGAATAATTTCAAGCCACTGAGACTTGTTTAGGGTCTAATTTCAAAATATATGCTTAAATTTGTTCAACCTTAAACACTAGTCTTTTTAGTCCAACATGAATGACTCTAAACTATCAATAAAAAGATATGTGATACTCACTAGACTGAAAAACCTCAATGGGAACTCTGGACAGAAGTCAATTCTCAACTCACTAAACATATTTTTTTTATAGTTTAGGTAATATTGAGTAAAAAAAAGTCAAAACATACAAATTTTGTGGGGTTTTTGTATATAACCCTTGTAAAAATAAAACTAAGCTCATTAAGCACATCGACTTAATAATAAAATGCTGAGAACCTCTATTCCCATTATTGTAATTATGATTATCTGACATAAAGGTTTGATGTTAAAAAATCATCATCATTTCCATTACTATTGAAATTACATAAATTATTAATGAAGACATATATTATGGGAGACAAAATTCCTTTTGTTTATATAAAATAATAGGGACATCCACAGAACAAATACTCTCAATAATGTGTTAAAAGAATCTCTCAAAATGACTCCTCATTTGTTGAACAACCTCAAGAGCCCTATCAACTGCCTATTGAAGTTGAGACAGCTGATTAATTCAGGCTCCACATCTTGATGAAGTGCTTATTTGGTAGATGATATGGCAGTTATCCCCTCTAATTGGGTTTCTCCCAATGTTTGGTACAATTGATAAAGTTTATTATTAGCATCCAATTTTTATTGAATATATATCATCTCCTTCATGGCTTCTTTAATTTGTTCGCTGATTTCGATCGACCTCTTATTATGATCGACCTCAACCTCAGCTACTATAGGTTGGAAGCTCTCAATATTAATAATTTTTTTAGCCTCTTTATGATCTTTCCATCGATTATATTCCTACTCCCATTGGAAAATTATCTCTTTCATTTCATTATATACTGGTCGATAATTAAATCCACCAAATCCTAATACACAGAATATTGTTGGGGGTTTTCAAAAATGGGACAGCAACTCATCCAATGGTTTTTTAGTAATTATGCTCTATATATGTCTCCATGTCTTCTTACGTTCCATACAAAGATCATATTGTATGTCTAAGTCTGAATCTGAGTCACTACCATGGGGTAGAATATACTATGGAAATAGATCACTTAAAGAGTTGACTTGTTTTTCGTCTCTCAAAACAGTGGATGCTTTACCTTCTACAGATGCCTGAGCCAACAAAAAAGCATCACCTTCTGATATAGTTATGGGAGATGATAACCCTAAATGATGAATCAAGAATATTTTTTGTTTTATAAAAATGTCAAAAACATATCATGATCCAGATAGTCGATAACATTTACCCAATAAAAAGATCACTGCTTGATTGGATTCATCCCCCATGTTCTTAGCTTCACCCATTTAGGAAATTGCTTCTTGAGGAAGGGAATTCTTCTGGGTTTTCCCAATTTTCATAATTGAAGGCTCTGTAATTTCTCTCAACGTGGGGTCCTCATTAATAGTTTCTTTAGCTTCAATAGAAGAAGGATAGACTGGAATGCCTCTTTCTTGAAGGGCCTTTACAACATTTTCTGTACACAAGGCTGCATAAGTTGAACTTTGATATGAAGTATCGAGTAAAATAAGAATATTTATGCATTGAAAATGGGACAATGAGAACTTACATCCCTGAAATTACTCATGAAAATCAACAAACTCCTTGATGGAACAAGTAATGTCAATGTTTGGATTAATCTCAACCATCATTTCAGTGTATGTTTCTTGGAATGTTATAGAATCCTCACCATTTAAGGTATCCAAAAAATGTTGTTTGATGCCCAAATTGGCTTCACTGACATTTTGTTCCATCGTTTCTTTAACCGGTACAACATCATCATATCTTTCCAGGTTTGGATCAACACCAGTATCTACTTCATCTTGCCTCAAATATTCATTCCTTTGTTCTGGAGAGATAGGAATATCAGTATTGATTATTGCAGGATCCATTAGAAAGGGAAACTGATATGAGATATGTTGAAAAAGAGAATATTATTAAATAATTTAATATTAAAGATAAATGTATTTGATATAACCATGAATTTTCTCTCTCTCAATATAATCAAGAGTAGGTAGAGCTGCATATTTTGATGTTTTATCTATCATGGTAGCTGTTGGGAAAAAATCCCTCAAGGTTACATTGCAGAATTTTTGGGTTGATTGTGTTTGTTGACATAGAAGGTTTCCATGGTAAATTTTCAAGTTCTAGAGATGTTTTTGGCAATAAATTTTGACAAAGAAGCATGAAAAAGTAACAGACGTTCTGGAGGCGATACAAAAGAACAGATACAAGGTGGTGCCATTTCCTAATGTTTGCCAAATTTTTGGGGTCCAAAATTTGGATTTTGGTGAGCATCACGAAAACTAGATTTCCTTGAAGATCTAATTTAAATATGGAAAAGGCATGAGTTTCGCAAAGATAATCCTCATAGTTTGGATTTTGTAAAGACTAGAGGAATGTTAACGGTGATTCTTCGTGATTATGATGAGATTCATCAATGGAATTGTTGAAGGGAAATGTGATGGACCATCGTGACGGTGGCACAAAGTAATTGACGGAATGCTCCACGATTACAATGGACTCCGTGATCAGAAAATTTCCACGGTGCTTCACAACATTGAGAGAATTTCGGCAGAAATTTTAGAGCTTCGTGATTTGTGATAATGTGGTGCTGACTTCGCATGGAAGGATCAAGGGTCAGTGGAATCTTTTATAAATAGGCCTCGACCCCCTCGAGATATGTAGAGAGTTTTCGAAGAAAATATTTTCTTCTTGGCCCGCAAAGTTGATTCGTGAAGGTAGTCTGCTTCATCAAAGAAGAGCTTCGTGACATCTAATCTAGCTCTGAGAAAGTTGCAAGCTCTGCGTTGGCATAGTGAGCTTCGTGAAGGGAGTCACTCTGCGACAACTTGAGCTCTACGATGGTCAAATATTTGCGAAGGCTTGAGCTTCGTGAAAAGGAAGGAGATTTGTGAAGACTTGTTTAAGATTTGTGAAATTGGGAGCCTCACAAAGTAGGGTGCTTTGCGAAGGTATTTCCAAAGTGTGTTGCCTAGTGTTCAGTGGTAAATGGGTATTCATAAGTGGATGAAATTTGGACTTCAATAGAGCATCTACATATAGTGGAGGATGCATTCATTTGTGATAATAAAGAGACCTATAGGTCTATAAACTGTGAGTGGATCTTCTGAAGAAGTAGTGAGCTCACTTCAGTTGAGAGAGTAGTGAGTTCTCAAATTTTGAGTGGTTGTAAACTAGGAGGGACAGTGAGTCCGCTTTAAACTTGTAAACAACAGTGCGCTTTATAGTGGAATTGGTACAATGGCACACTGCCGGTGTATGCTTCTTGGATGTATCCCAATGAGGGTGAACCAAGTAAAAGTTATTGTGTCTTTTGCATCCTTTAGGGTTTATTCATACTCTGCAATGGGAAAGAGAGAGAAGAGGGTTTTGTCTAATAGCAAAATAAGATCAAAAGGCGTAGTTGTTTTAATCTGTCATACCCTGATTCACCCCCCCCCCCCTCTCAGGGTATCTAGCCTAGTGGACCAAACAATTGGTATTAGAGGGAAAGGTTGATATTAGTTTCTCTCTCAAATGGAAGTCATCAATAATAAAGGGATTCTAATCTTTGATGGGAATAATTTTTAGCTATGGAAAAATCAGATGCAACACTACTTCCAATCTTTGGGAATGGGTGTGATTATAGAAACAATGCATGGTATCACATCTGATATTAATAGTGGTATCACATCTCACATGATAGGTATTAATCATCTTATTACAGGTGTAAAATATGACAAACAAGGAGTTATAAAGTTGGAAACGATGAAGGCCTGAATATTATTGGCTCAGGAAAGTCCAAATTTGGGGGAAAAGAGATGAGACGTGGTGGTGTCTTAGTGGTATAAGGCATCGGTCACAATTTTCTCTTCATTAGTCAACTATGTGACTCATGACATTCTATAAGGTTTACTTAGAATATGTGTATCATAAAAGGAAGAGAAGGGTTAGTGGTTCTATACGGAAAAAGATCAAAGGGAAATAACTACCTGGTAAGTGGAGAAGAAGATATGTGCTTTCTGTCCAGAGAGGAAGAAAACAAGTTGTGGCATAAATGACTTGGTCATATATTCCAACCATCCCTAGAAGATCTGGTAAAGTGTGATGCAGCAAGAGACCTCCCTAAGCTATCACGTGATCGTACTCACACGTTCGACTCATGCCAACAAGGGAAGCTCATCAAAAATACTTATAAGGAAAAGGAAAAAAAGTCAATAAGAGTGCTCGAATTGGTGCATGCTGATGTTTGTGGTCCTATCACACCAAGATCAATTGACAAAAAGAGGTACTATGTTATTTTCAATTACGATTATAGAAAAATAGAATGGGTATTTGTTATTTCCCATAGGTTGGATTTGTTAAGTTTCTTAAAATAGTACCGAAGGGAATGAGAAAGTATGCTTGGAAAAAAAATTGAAGATTCATACGGAAAATGGTAAGTAAATCACAAACATTCAGGTGGAAGGCTATCTCGAGAAACATGGGATAAGGAATCAGGTTTCCATAATGAGAACTCCCTACCAGAAAAGAGTGGTTGAAAGGAAAAATCAGATCATCAAAAACATGTCCAGAATGATGCTCATTGAAAATGACCTACTAGAGAAATTTTAGAAGGAAGCAGTTTGGACATCGGTCTACATTTCTAATAGGGCTCTGTTGTGTCTGAAAAAAAGAAGGAATTCGTACGAGAAGTGTTATGGAATGAATCCAACAATGAAATACTTTCAAATATTTGGAATTAAGTGGTTTATCCTCAACAAGGAAAAACATAAGAAATATGATTCATGAGGAGATGAGGGGATATTCCTTGGCTACTCAGGAAAAAGCAAGGCAAATAAATGCTTTAACAAAAGGTTGGGAAAAGTAGTTGAGAGCAATAATGTTACTATAGTGGATAATGAGGAGATCATTCAGTAGCAATATGAATAACTTCCAGATGATAGTGATGAGGAAGAAAGCAACGCAGGGGGAGTAGAAGTGGATGATGTTGATTCAGAAGAAGATAGTGATGATGAGCATGAGTAAGTAAAGTCCATATCTGCAAAAAAGCCAAGGATTCGAGATAAAATTGATAGGAAGAATATCATTGGTGATCAGTCATCTCCAGTTCATACAAGAAGAATGAAATCACTATAGTAGACATCTTTCCTATCTCAGTTTGAGCCGAAATGCTTTGCCGATGCAGTTGAAGATGAAAACTAGGTTTAGGCAATGGATGAAGAGCTTGATCAAATTGAGAAAAAATCAAACGTGGGAGATTGTTTTGAGGATCGTAGATAAGAATGACATCAGGAGTAAATGGGTCTATCTCAACAAGATTAATGAAGATGTCACAGTGATTCAGAACAAATCATGACAAGTTTGCAAAGGATACTCTTAGATAGAGGGAATATATTTGGATGATACATTTTCACCGATTACGAGACTAGAGACAATCAGATTATTTCTATACATTATAGTGCAACGGTAGTTCAATGATTTCCTAATGGATGTCAACTCTGAATTTTTGAATGGGGTTCTCAAGGAAGAAGTGTATATCAAGCAGACAGATGGTTTTCTCATTCATGAGGATGAGAATAAGGTTTGCAGACTGAAATGGGCGTTATATGGGCTGAAACAAGCACCAAGAGCATGGTACTCAAGGCTTGATCGTTACTTGAAGAATCTTGGTTTTCAGCATGGGGGAGTTGATTACAATCTCTATTTCCACAACAACCATAATCAAAGGATGATGGTCATGGTTTATGTCGATGGCATAATATTTGGCGGATCAGATGAATCTCAGTGCAGATGGTTTTCTAAATTCATGAAAAGTGAGTTAAAAATGACAATGATTAGAGAGATAACATTTTCATTGGTCTATAGGTGACATAAGGAAAGAATGGAACATTCATTTATCAATCCAAATATGCCAAGGAGGTTTTTAAAAGATTTGGAATGGAAAATTTCAAGGAGATGAAGACTCCAGTTGTTACCTAGATGAAATTGTCCAATGATGAGGATGGAAAGGCAGTTAATATCATAGAATATAGGAAAATTGTTGGAAGTTTTATATAATTGAATGCAACGAGTCCTAACATTGTATTCACCACATGCCAAGCAGTGAGATATCAGAGTAATCCCAAGGAAATCCACATGATTTTAGTGAAAATAATACTTCGGTATATCAAGGGCACAGTGGATTTTAGAATTATAAATAGTGACAAATCTCAGTCGGAGTTATTGGGATATACTAATGCAGATTGGGTTGGTTCAGTGGATGACAGGAAATCAATGTTAGGAGGTGATTTCTATCTTGGTGGATTGTGTATTTCATGGATAATCAAGAAGCAATATTTCATTTCATTAAGCACCGTAGAAGCTGAGTATATTATTGCCACTCAAGCATGCACACAATTATTGTGGATGAAGCAGCATCTTGATGATATGGGAGTTGAAGTGACGTCTCTAATCGGAATCCAGTGTGATAACTCAAGTTCTATAAATCTCAGCAAAAATCATGCCCATCACTCAATGAAAAATCACATTGACATAAAGTATCATTTTATCATGGATAAGTTTGATTGGGGAATTGTGAATATGGAGTATGTTCCTACAAAGTTATAGGTTGCAGACATTCTAATAAAGGCCTTACCCAAGGATGCTTTTGAAAGGCATCGACTCGCTCTAGGAGTTCAGTCGACTCCCCACACTTGAAAAAGTATGGATGTGGAACCCCCCCTCTTCCTGAGGTATGAAGTGTTTTTCCTTACTGTACTAATATGTATTTTTACCCTATTACAGCCGTAGAGGATTGCCCTTTGGGTTCGTTGACAAAGGGGGAGAAAACAATGCATGTTCAAGGGGGAGACAGTGTGACAATGTGGCTATTTGATAAATCATGAATGATGTGGGGATAAGTTGATTGGTAGAGTAGCAACATAGGGAGAGAAATAAGATAGGGAGAGAGTTTTAAATCAGACAATGCTAGAAGTGATCGATCAACGAATAGATATCATGACAGCTAAGGATCATGATAAAAGCGGAAGAGTGGTGTTAGAATGGTGTCAGAACATTTCCAGCTATCAACAACTGGTATCAGTTTGGAAATTGGTATCAGTTGGGTGTCAATAGTTGGTGGCATAAATGAAGTGATCCATTGATGATCTTTTCATTTACTCTTGTTTATCACGATGAGCATTGCTCATGTGGGCCTAGAGTATGTGGTGAGTGACTCTTTGGTCGCTATCTAAGTCACAAGATGTGAAGGATGGGAGATGATGGAATGAGACTCATTGAGGTATCAAAGTGAAAAAAATCATTAAGAGAAGATTTGTCAACAAACCCAAAGGGGGAGATTTTTGGGAAAAAATCCCTCATGGTTACATTGCAATATTTTTGGGTTGATTTTGTTTGTTGGAAAAGTATGTTTCCATAGTGAATTTTCATTTCCCAGAGATGTTGTTGACAACCAATTTTGAAAAAGAACACCTACAAAGGAACAGACGATCTGGAGGTGGTACAAAAGAATAGATATAATGTGGCACCATTTCCCAATATGCTAAATTTTTGGGGTCCAAAATTTGGATTTTGCTGAGCATCGTGAAAATTGGATTTCCTTGAAGATCTAATTTAAATATGGAAAAGGCATGAGTTTCTCAAAGATAGGCCTCATGTTTTGGATTTCACAAAGACTAGAAGAATGTTGACGGTGATTCTTCATGATTACGATGAGCTTTGCGAATGGCAAAGTTTAAGGGAAATTATAGGGAGCTTCTCAGTGTTGGTTCGAAGTAATTAAAAGAACTCTCTTTGATTATGATAGGCTCTGTGATCAGAAAATTACCATGGTGCTTCGCGATATTGAGATAATTTCGGAAGAAATTTGAGAGCTTTACGATTTGTGAGGACGTGGTGCTGACTTCGTGTGGAAGGTTCAAGGGTCAGTGGAATCACCTATAAATAGGCCTCAACCCCCTCGAGATAATTAGAGAGTTTTTGAAGAAAATATTTTTCTCTCATCTCGTGAAGGTGGTTCACGAAGGCAGTGTGCTTTGTGAAAGAAGATCTCTATGGAGGCTAATCTAGCTCCGTGAAATTTTCGAGCTCTATGTTGGCTCAGTGAGCTTCATGAAGGAAGTTGCTATGTGAGAACTTTAGCTTCGTGATGGCCTAAGATTTGTGAAGGCTTGAGATTCTCAAAAAGGAAGGAGCTTCACGAAGGATTGATTGAGCTTCACGAAATTGGGAGCCTTGTGAAGTAGGGTTCTTTGTGAAGGTATTTCCAAAGTGTGTTGCCTAGTGTTTAGTGGAAAATGTGTTTTCATCAGTGGATGAAATTTGGACTTCAATAGAGAATATGAAAATAGTGGATGATGCATTAATTAGTGACAATGAAGAGACCTACTAGTCTATAAACTGTGAGTGGATCTTCTGAAGATGCAGTGAGATCACTTCATTTGAGAGAGCAATGAGTTATCAAATTGTGAGTGGTTGTAAACTAGGAGGGACAATGAGTTCTCTTCAAACTTATAATCAACAGTGTGCTTATAGTGGAATTGGTACATCGGCACACTATCGGTGTATGCTTTTTGGACGTATCCCAGTGAGGGTGAACCAAGTAAAAATTGATGTTTCATGTGCATGCTTTAAGGTTTATTCATACTCTGCAAGGGGAAAGAGATAGAAGAGGATTTTTTCTAACAGAAAAACAAGATCAGAAGGGGCAGTTGTTTTAATCTTTCATACCCTAATTCACACCCCCCCCCTCTCAGGGTATATAGACTAGTGGACCCAATAATATTAGATTCATCAACATGAACTTGTGTTTCTCTGGGGGTTTCCTTCTCCAGTCTTGAGGGATCAACTCTTAATCCCTTGAGATAGGAGAGTGATGCCAATATTACAAGAGGATAAACATGATTACTAGAGTGTATCGTGAAAGTTATAATTATCATGGATAGTATAAACACTTACTTCTTCGACAAACAATGTGGACTAATATCATTACTCTATTGTGTTTCTATTCATAAGCTTGAAGAGAAATTGAAACACTCCTCTTGGAAGGTGAAACCTGAGGTAAAGGTTAAGGATTATATATCGTCATTACCCTAATCATGATTCTCACTCTAGGAGAATTATTTAGAGATTTAGGAGGATCATTTGATGTGTTGATGGGAGAACATGTAGGTCCATACCTTGGTGACCCGAGAACCTATCTAGAGGTTCCTTCCCGGAATTCAAGATGAAAAATGAAATTTCATCAAGATTAATGATGGTGAAAGGTAAATAATAATTGAGACAAAATAAAATGAAAATGTGTTCTTAGTATTAACATAAATGTCCCATTCCTCCTCAAGGTTAATAATTACCCCTTCAAGTATCCCTAATTCCATCATATAAGATACTCATTTAGAGGTTGCGATTTTTTTCATCAGTTTCATATATAAAGGCCTATAACTTTGTAATATACTCCTATAATTCTGCTAGGTTATTATCTGGATGACTATTAGAAGGTTCATTAATGTCACCCACATCCAGTATCTGAAGGCCATGTTGTAGGAATTCCCATGCATCCCTAAGTTCATGGGTCAAGCCCTCCCAAAATTGAATGGATAAAGGTTGCAAATAATTTGATCCCAGTATGGTTGGTTGTGGATAAAATTCAACACCTTCTGACCAGTGATACTCTTCAGGCCTCCATTCTTCTTCAGAAAGATCAACAGATGGGATAGGAATCTCTTTCTGATGGTGGCAGCTGGATCGACTGGGTGCTGGAGGTACTGCATCTCTAGCTCTACTCTTCCTAGTATACCTTCTACGAATATGTTTTCAAGGCTCTAAAACTTCTGAGGGTTCGACATCATCTTTTTCTTTGGACTTCATCCCACAATTTCTATGCACAATAGTCTTTGTGGACACCACTTGAGATATTCCATTTTTCAAGGCCCCTAAGGGTATCAAGAATACTAAGGCTTGGCATATTCAGCTTCCAATTTGATTGATGCATCTGATAGAGGTAAAGTAATTGAAAATTTGGATGTCTCTAAAGCCATCAAAATCCAGAATTTTCTCGCTACCATCGGGTGTTACTCATGTCTAAAATATGTGTGAGGGAAGTTGTTTAGTTGCTGAAGACATCTGAATTGGAGAGAAATACTATAGGGGATGTAATCTTCATAGATAATTTCACCATCAATCCTAGTAAATAATACACTTTCCCTAAATTCCATTATATATGACCTCATCTCATAATTCTCTTCCTTGCCATCATTAATAAATTTTCCAATTGATGGGTTACAAAAAGGAAAGAAGTTGAATTATTATAATGAATTAAATTCCCTTAGCACTATATCAGGTCTCAAGTTCTGAGGCTGGATACCAGAATCCTTTTATAAAAATGGGGTGAATCAACTGTTGGGGACTCTAACTGAATTCAACATGGATTATGAATAAAGGTGTGTCGCAATCCATCCCCACAACACTTGGAATGGAACTAAAAGTCTAAATGGAGACTTCTCATTGTATAAATGCAGTAGGGAATAATAAATTCTTTCCAATATAGGATTTTCTAACCTAATATACTTTCCTTCTAACAATTTAGATATGATAAAAAAAGTCCCCAGCCTTACACCGCCTCTGGACTAATAGACTAGTAGCAAGTAAATGCTTAGCCACATGGAAAGGAAGTCGGTTAAGCATATATTTGCATCAATTTCAGATTTGAATATATATCCCCAGTGCTTATAGCCTACTCTCACCAATATAGTCCAATATGTTCTTGAATTTACCCTATTATCTATAGAAGGAAAAATAGTAGGATGTCTGTCGGTGGGGCCTTTCATTGTTGTTGGTTCTAAAAAGGCTTTCATCCACACACAGGAATTAATATTTTTCTTGTATTTTGGAAATTTATTTTCTATTTTAAATAGTTCGTGAGCCAACAGTGGTGTTTTGGTAACATCACTCCATGTTGTAACTGGTGGAATAAACTCGTCATACATTTCCCTGAGAATGGGAACCCCACCTATTTGGTATATATCCCATAAACTAATGCCAACTTCACCATATGTCAAATGGAAGGAATTCATTTGCAGACTCCATCGGCTCAACAATTCAGGAATGAAATTGTTTTTATAAACATAAGTTTTTTCCATATATATAGATTCATAGATGTAAGAATTTAATAGATCTTTCATGAATTCTGCACAAGTCTGGTGCACCCAAAATTCCCACATCCATTCAAGTTTAACACCTCCTCTGGAATAAAGATCCGAGTCTTTCTTCCAACCATTATACTGATCTGTTTTAGAAGCAAAAAATGTTGCATCATAGTAATTTGGCCTTCTCTCTACAACATGTTCTTTCATATTAGGAGTAAAAGTGCTATGATGTAGGATAAAACCAATAGAGACTATTCCCACATGAACTAGCATAACCCTCATGGTAATATTCATGAAATGACAATTGGAGTATTGAAGAAACAAATTCTTTGCAAAGTATTTCATAATAGATGGAATGTGGAAAAATTGTAAAAGACCATTTCCATATAGGGGTAGGTAGTGAATTCACAGATATTCATGTTGATATGGAATTAAACATTTCCATAGTCCAAGAAGAGTACTTTCAACAACATCATAATTGTCTGGTTCGACGATTTTTATCATCTCATTTTGAAGATCCTTAGCTTCTTCAGTAGGGGTTATCAAGTGAGACACTTCCTAAAAAAGAATTACCAAACTCCCCCAATTAGTTTGGAATTTTGACTTAAAAAAATTTAAATTTCAACTTAAAGTAATTTGATAATTTTGAAATGGAAGCTCTTTACATAGGTCCTTCGATGAGGTATATCGCGTAGGTCCTTCGACAAGGTTCCTAACGCAACTCCTTCGTCGATGTCCTTTCGTGTAGCTCTATATCTCAATTAGTTTCACCTTGAGAAAATTTCAAGGAAACTATGCGAGAGCACAACATGGTGAGGAAGGATGAACAAGCTATGAAAAAAGAGATGAAAATCAAAAAGAACAGGTGATGAAAATCACAAAGGATCAAACTTATTTATAGACATCGACAGAAGTACATGGTATTCATTTATGAAAGATCTATGTGACAGACCTACGTGGGAAACCTGTTCAAAAAACCTACATGGCTTATCAATTACTCCATAGTATTTTTTCCGCACAATTTTACCTCGGGACTCAACCCTCTTTCTAATCAGATCAAATCATAAGGGGGTGGATTTTATTGACACTCCTGAGTAAGAAAAAAATACTATGAAGGCGGCCCTCGGATATTTCAAAATATCAAGATGAGGTTCGATGAATTAAAAGGAAATACCAAGTTTCATGGGCCTGTGTGGCAGACCTGCATGGTAGACCTACATGTTAGACATGTGTGGCATACCTGCACGGCATCCCTACATAACATACCTATGTGGAAGACCTCCACGGTGGACCTTCATGGCTGTATACTTTCTGTACACCTACGTGGTGGACCTGTACAGAGGGACTAACTAGTGGACCTCCATTGACAAATTGTCTTCGATCATCCCCCCTCCTTACCTATAAATAGGACCTCGGCCTCCTCATTTGACAACTGAAAAAGTTTAAAGACTTCCTATAGCTCTCATTCTATAGATCTTTCACCCAGATCCCTCAAATTGTCTTAGGTATCTCTCTAAACACATGAGAGAAGTGATAATTAGATGGGATAAGCATGTTTTGAATGTCATTAAAAATTTAAATCTTTCATAGGCTTGGTTTCCTTATGTTAAATCTTTTCCTTCAGTTATCACTAAGGTCTATGTGGTACACCTACGTGGTGCACCTACGCAAGGTACCAACACGGTACACCTACACGGAGTACCTGTGCTGCATGACTGTGCAAAGGGCCTATGCAACATCATGTAAACCCTTATCAAAGACACTCATGGAGGGGTGTTTCCTTCCTTGTTTTCCTTATCTAAATGGGACTAAGTTGAAGCCTCCACCAAAACCTCTTGACTTATCAAACCTTTGGGAAAGTTGTATCAGTGTGTCACCTATTTGGGTTTTTATATCCACCATTATAGGTTTCCCACATTTGTTTCACAATGGGGTTAGGATTTATAGAATGTTTGTGGGTTTTTATATCTATAATCATAAGGACTTTTCTCCTAGTAATAGTGTTGGGGAGTTCCAGGTTTGGAGGATTATGGTTTGGGTTCTGATCTCCCTGTCTCATCTCTAAAACCTGAAACCTTAGGTCTTTCTTAGGGACTGTTCACTTCACACTTTATTTTCTATTCAAGAAAATAATATGTCTCCTTCCTCTTCCAAGATCCACTAGGGAATCCATCCTAGTGTAATCCCATAACTTTTTCTAGTAGGGGGTTTCATTCTTGTTCATCTCCACTTCATTCACCTTCACTCCATCCTTACATTGGACCCTTGTACAATGTAAATAGAATAGAGGGAAGGCTTTTCTCCCCACCCTCTCCTCGGTCTCATCGACCTTGTCCACCATCATCGTCGTAGGCGCATCCCCTAACACTAGAGGAGGAGAAAAGGTGTGGGTGCCTTTGTTGAATCTTTCACATCCTCAAGTTTCTCACATCGAGCATGACTCACATGGGCTTAGAGATTTGTGATGATTAAAACATTTTCATAAAAAACCCATGGTGAATGAACTACGAGAAATATGATTTCCATCATAATTGGGACACGTAAGAAGCCTTCGCAGGGCCCGAGCTCACTGGATATCCTCTTCAATAATCCTACCCTAATTTCCTTAATCTGGGCATCCTCCTTGGGAGTAAACCCTGAATTAAGCCCCCAAATCACCAAGTAATCTTTTTTACGAATTAAGCCCAAAATCATTTTTCTCAAAGGACTAAACTTTCTTATGAGACTCATCAAACTATGTGGGCTTTGATTCCCATCCAAATGGGATACATAGGAAGCCTCCTTGAGGTTCAAACCCAAAACATCAAATCAACCATGTTCTTCTTAGTCCATATTCCCTATAGGGTCTAATATTACTTGGAAACCCATATTCATTAAAAGTTACTTGGGTTTCTTAGGCATAAGTCCCACATCAAACCTTGACTAGGAACCTTCCGCTTAGATTTCCTTACCCCATGACATTAAAATGTATGGTTAGGTCCTTATCACATGACCTTAAAAGGTATGATGTGTCCCATTAAGCAGTACCAAAATTTGAGGGTTATGGTTCCTTACACAAGGATACATTGGTAGCTCATTTATGGATATGATCCCAACAACAAAACAAACCTTCATCTCCCTGGATGACAATAAATTCTAGAGTGCCCCACTGAGTGTCTTAAAAACCAATATCATCATAATAATGGTTAAAATAATCTCTAAATATTATATGAGAGGATACCATTGATAGAGAACCTAAAATACATATATATGTATCCATTAATGAATAACATCAAATACATATGGATGATTATAAATTTCACACATGATAATAATTGATTGCAAATTCCAAGGGAAACATATATTATACTTGGTGAATAAATAAGGATTCAGGAAAACATCTCAAATCTATAAAGAGAGTCCCAAAGTAGATAATAATTCCCCCCAAAAGTTTGTGATGAGTCCAACCTACCATCCTCTTGACCAATGAATGTTCTTAATTATCGTAATTTTAAACTCAATGAATGTCTACCTTTGGAAAGAAGGTCCCTTTTTGATAAATAATTGTTGGATGTTTTCAGTTCCATGAATAAATCCAATGGAAACCACCTGGAAGAAGTGATCTTTAACTAGAATATACATTCCAAGGAACTATGAAACATTGACCAAGAAAATAAAAGGACCTTCTATAAGTACCTTCTCTCCACCAGTTCCACTACAGCATATATTATCGTTACAACTTCATGTAGACACCTCATTCAAATATGCAAAGGTGTCCTATCTTCCATATGAATAAGAAATATTGGGATCTGTCATTACATATGTGGTTGGTCTTGAGAGTATAAATGAGATTCTCAAGATTGAATTACTGGGAGTCTCAGTTTTGAATACATGTATAAGGTACATTTTCTTAATATGTATATCCAAAAAATGACCTAATATGCTCATTAAATTTAATAACTATTCATATTTTCTAAAGTCATTTATATCAATACTGTATAATGGGAAAAACATGTGAATCATGATTTGGATTCAATAATCCTTGTACCATTTCTATGAATGAAATAAAATTAGAGTAGAAAGTAGTTAATAAGAAAAAAAATGACCTAAATGAGTTGTCTAAGAAGAAAATAATAGAAAATATAATTTTTTGATGCCTACAATGTAGGGTAAAAACATTGAAATATAATTATATTAAATATATTATTATTATTATCATTATTTGTTTTTGTATAAATCATTGGATGTTGATCACAATCAATATAGATACCCTAAATATTTATTTTTTGGATCCAATACATGGATATCCATCAAAATAACCACACATGATGTGTATTTTGATTATTTAATTCACAAAAAAAAACTTTTTATAGATAAACTTTAAATTATATGTTTTAGATTGTGTTTTAACGAGAAATTTTTTTTGATAGGGAAATGGCTAAATATTGGCTAAATCGTACTATAAAGTTAGTGACTAAATATAAGAAGACTATAAATTACATAAAATAGAAAAATATTAAGGTATATATATATATAAATATTTAACTATCAAAACATATTTCAAATCAATTTACTTATTTTGGTCAATGTTTCTATCTTGTGGTAAGAAAGATAATATAAATGATTTTAGATATAATGTTTGTAAATTTATTAAAATATAATCTACCATAAAAATACTAGCATCCTCGAATGAGTAATTTCTAAAGTTAATTAAGATTTTACTAAAAATATTTCTTAATCATTTTTTGTCTATATTTTCTCAATGCTACCAAGATTTACGAAAATCTACATACTCAAAAAAAGAAGTTAAATTGTCTAGAGATGAATGGGAAGAGTACATCGTGTTGGAATATTTTATGACATAAAATTTAGGTCATTACTGTAAGAACCTAACTCTTACTTAGAGGTGCGGTTTCTTTTCTTCTTGTTCCTTGGAGTTGATTTTGAAAAAATAGGGGAAAACTAGACAACTACTGGAATCAAACAGTCCCATGTCCTGACTTAGGGTTACACACAGTGTACTCCTATATACATGCCATGTAGGTTGATTGTGTATGATGGGAGTACAGGGTGTGTAGTCATGTCAGAAAGGAGAAGAGGAAAAACCAAATACACACCATGTGCTTCCTAGTACACACCATGTAGTCATGTCAGCAGGCCCAAGAAAGGAAGTTGGAGGAATTTAGCTGCCAAATGAATCGTTAAATGATATAAAAGTTGTGTATATGGGATTAAATGCCATGTGTTTTATGTTTTTTTCTTAAAATGGGCGGTATCCTCATTTTCTGTCATTTTGGATAGAGGAGGTACTGGTCTCACAAGGTAGCAACACTGGAAGGGGATTTGGTTCCCATTTGAGCATCTATACTCTGTTTCGATTGCTGTAGTCCTTATTTCAACCGAATCATTGAGTTCTCGATTAATCTGGAGCCATTATGGGTGATTTTTGTTCTCGTATGAGTTATTTAAATTTGAGTGTATATCTTTGTTTCTTAGATCTATATCTTTCTATCTTGAATTGGAAATTGAGACTGGATGAGGAGAGTCATACTACAACGAGGTAGGTGGTCTTGTGCCTCTCGTTAATTGTTGAGATGTTTATATGTTCCATTATTCTGAGCGCCTATATTTATGGTGTCACACTGAATGTAAATTGATCATTTTTATTACCAAATTTTTTTTTGTAATTAATTCAATGAATTAAAATCATGTTTGGCTTTGTTCTTTGCTTAACGGCCACCCTGTGGGTGCATTTCCATTGAATAAATATTGTTTAAATGTTTTGGACAAGGATGCATATGGGCTTGCCTTCGTTCCATTTTTATGGTCATTTAAAATGAACCTAGATATTAAATGGAATTTCAATTCTGATAGAATTGTAAGTGTTTTGATTATCGCTTTGGTATTGTGTTTTCCATTTTTTCCATTTTGTGGTTTTTCTTTTTTAAGCAGTTTGAAATGTTTTATTTAATTTTAATGATTAAATGGTAAATAGTATTGGGTGATTCATGGGTTCATTTTAGAACATTGTGGATGGAATCGTATGAATATTGTAACATACACCTTGGGTGACACATTGGTTCAACTTATAATGTCATGGAAGGACTTGAGAAGCTTCTGGTTTATTTTTCATTAGTGATACTTGGGATCCCTAGTAATACCACCAAGAATAGACTATATTGACACGATCTTATAGTACTCCATGGGTGGCACATGGGTTTATCTTATAAAACCATGGAAAGACTCGAGAGACCTTGTTTTATATGCCATTAGTGACACTTGGGCTCCCTATTAGGGCCAACAAGTATGGACAAAAATGACATGAACTTATACCAATGTCTAGAGTGATAATTGGGGATCCCATGTAGGACCAATGAGAATGGACTCGTAGGATATCAGTAGAATTTCACATGGAGTGATACTTGAATTATATCTTAAGAATCTCAAGAACAAACATAGGTTATATTTAAATAATTGAATGCAATGAATTGTGACATGTCTGTCAAGCCAAATCACAATATTGGATTCAGACATCACTTACTCTTTTAGAAGGACTTCTGAGACTTCAGTTATGCTTACTTTGCTATGGGGAATGTCGGTCTTAGGCCTAATTCTAAGACCAAAATACTTTAGGTAATTGGTTTACTAATTAACTATATAAATTATTTCCAATACTTGTAGGATTGTTTACTTTTGAGTATTTCCTAGTTTATTGCATTTACTTTGTACTCTACTACTGCATATACTCACTGATAGATTGGCACTAACCTTAGGTGGTTTCCTACTACAATTTATTTCTCACACCCTATTTGGGTCTTGTTTTCTGGACCAAACAGACTATATTTTTGCGAGTGTTGATAGGGGAAAGGGCCCTTCTATAGGTACTTGATTGCTTCTTAGGTGCAGGAGAGCATGGGACCAAGCCAAGGCGTGTAATGCTACTGAGTTTCATTTGGTGTTACAATAATTAGGTATTATATTGTATTTGATTGTATTGTATATTGTTTTAACTATTTTCTTAGAACATGTGGCATGCTAAATAATTTTGATATTACATGTTTTTTGGTTATCTTTATCTTTCAGTATTATTTTGGTTACTTCAGTTGCATGTTGTTTACTACTTACACTATTGTTATTATTTATTCCGCTATGTAACACTCTACCAATGAGGGAATTGTTTCCCCAATATCACAAACTAGTCCCTCTCTACTAGTTGGTTGCCTTTGATGTTTGGGGAAATGCGCTTGAGGCCATGTAGCCAACCGAGTATGGGGCAGCAATTGAGTGGCTTCCAGATCTAGAATGTTACAAAGTGGTATCATAGGATTTTTTTTTGGTTTTCTTTACTCTTTGGTGGCATTATAAAGGGATAGGAAGTTTATGGAATTTTGGTAATTATTTGTGTCTGGGAGTAGCTACCTCGTGTATAGGGAAAATCCAAATTTCCTCGAATTAAATTGTACTTTTGGATTTTGAGCTTTTATAGTTGATTTGATTTCACTATTTGGTGACAAACTTATTTTTTTAAGTTATTATTTATTTTATTGTGGTTCTATTTTGTTGCAACCCAATGATATGAGGGTATTCTAACTCATGCATCATATAGTCACTTGTTAAAAATCATATTCCATGCATGCTTACCATGCCATTTATGGAGAATTACTGATTGTATGATGTTGTGATAGATGTCGTGCTAGAGATTCATGTTGTTGTGATGGTACCTTGATAGATATGTCTTCTATTGTAATAGGTGTATTGGTATATGATATGGTTTTAATTATATGGAAACTAAGATTTTATCTCTGAGGTGTATGGGCCCTCTTGGATTAGAATTTTTTGGATCATGTTTCAGCCTTTTGAATATAATTGTATTGTGATATGTTATGTTTGGGTTCCAAACTTTGATTCTCAGGGAGTATGGGCCCTCATAGATCAGAATTTGGTATACCACTGGTTGGGTTTTCTGTAGAATAGGGGTTTTCTATGAAATCTAGAGTTTATGTCCTAAAAAAACGAGTATACACAATTTGTAGTTTAACCTAACATTCCATGTGTTCTTCCTATTCGGGGAATATTGTGTTGTATGTTTTAAGATGAACACACCATGTACCATATTTACACAGCGTTTTGTTAGAGACCATGTGTCAAGCTGTGTGAGAAAAAAAACATGGGGTGATGGGTTTAACAAGTACCTGGTTGTGTACTTCCAGTACACACTGTGTGGGATCACTCATGCAGAACCCGTGTGCACCTGGCTATGTGGGAGTACATGGAAAGTAGGGAGACTTGGGTACATGATGTGTACTCATCTAAAATTTCATGTACTTGGGGTTGATACAAGCCCAGTTTGGCAGTAGAACATGACCATGTAAGAGTTTAAGGGTACACACCATGTATACTTTCTACATTCAGTGTAGTTCCCCTTTGTAAAACTTTGTGGGTCTTTTCATGTTTCGTTTTGGTAGTTTTGAACAGAAAACCTTGACAATGAGCTCAGAACAAGAACTATGCTTTACAATAAAGAGTCATGCCACCATGAAGACCTCGAGTTTTATCTTAGGAAACTAGAAATGATAATTCCTCAGATATAGTAGGCCATGGGCTACTAGAGGATCCTCCAGACATGCCAGTTGTGGAACCAGCTATTATACTGGATGAAGGTATAGATGAACTATTCCATGAAGGCTTTATAAGGTTTATAAATTCTTTTCAGGGAGCACCGCAGCTAACCATGTCTATGGAAAAGTTGACACTAGTGTTACAGCAGAAGCATCTGCCTACTTTTTCAAGGTATGGTGGACCACATGTTGTATAATCATGGATAGAGTCCATTATTCCTATCTTAAATCATGTAGAGACACCTCTTAAGAGGAGGTTCAAGCTCTTGTCATATATGATGCGAGATTATTTGAAGAGATGGTGGGATGTTATCACTTTTTCAGGTCGTCATTGGGATAAGACATGAGAAGAATATTAGGCAGACTTCTATTATTATTATTTTCCCAAGATGCTGAAGGCTCACTAAGACTGGGATTTCATGCATCTGGAGCTGGGCACAATGTCAGTTGTGGATTATTTTTCCACTTTAATAAGCTTCATTGTTTCATACATATTCTGATGGGTGACCACGTATTTAAATCTACAGGTTTCAAGGAGGGTCTCAGGTTTGACATCCAATCACAAGTTAAGGTCTTTAGGTTTTCTTCTATCTCTAATATTATAAATTAGGCATTGATCACTAAGTGTAATTTGTGAGAAGCTAGTGGTGCGAGCCAGGGAAGTCCGGAACCAATTTCTGGTACTGTCTCAACTAGAAAGCAGAAGCATCATATTGAGTTCTCTTGCAATGAGAGTAGAAGTCAGAACCTTTCTTCTCATAATCAGGTGTGATGCTACCAGTGCGGTAGGTCCGGGAATATGAGGCCTCAGTGCACAAAGGAACCAGTTGAGTTTCAAGCTTGCGGTAGTATGGTCCATCTACATCACTTATATATGAAGTCTCCACCAGTAACTAGTGATAGAGATTTAGCACTGACTCCACATTCAAGAGCAGGGTCTGTAACTTCTCCTCAAATTTGTAACTAGAGTACATCAGGTTGTTTAGGCTGAGGTGGTGGTCATGGCCAAGGTAGACAAACTCTAGGATCTCAGCAACAACAGGGTGGGTTAACTTAGGGAATCCAGGCTATTTCATAGGACCACAGTACAGGTCAGACATATGAAGTGAAATAAACTCAACAGGATCATGATCTTGGACCTTCTACTCTTAGAGCTACTATTCTAGTTACCTTTGTTTTATCTTTTGCACTTTTCAATATAGTTTCTATACATATATTCATATCATTTTCTATTGGGGATATCCTTTGGCTCTCTATCTTTACTTCTAATGACGTTATTATGCAAGACACTCTAGTAGGGTTAAGAATGTTAGGTGTACGTCAGTGAAAGGAGTGCCACCTTGAGGATGGTGGGTGTGACTTCTTATGGTATCTCTATATCTTAGAGATGATAGGATTTTATTTCATGATCATAATTGAATAGTAAGCCTATTTTCAAACCTTTTTCAGTTGCTATCATTGTAGGGTCAGTTTCACATCACTATAAGGCAGATATTTTCTACACAAGGGAGAATGGGATGTCCAGGCAAGCAGAGCTAGACCCAAACATCATGTATTGGGTGGGATGACAACTTAAATTGAGAGTTTATATCTAGATGACCTAGGAACATGTCTGTAAGATTTAAATCTAGTGGTTGATCATTTCAGGTATGTTTTCCTAGACGACTTATCAAGATTACCTCTAGTCAGAGAGGTGGATTTCAATATCAACCTAGTTCCAAGAGCTGCACTAGTATCCATTCTTCCTTACATGATGGCTATGAACGAGTTTCAATAGATCAAGAGGTAGTTGGAAGATATAAAAGCTATAGGGTTTTATATGAACCAGTATTTCTCATTGGGGTTCACCTTCCCTTTTTGTAAAGAAGGCGGACAATACCCTTAGGCTATGTGTGGACTACCTAAAACTGAACCGGTTAACTTTTAAGAACCATTGTCCCTTGCCATGGATATATGACCTTCTTGATAAACATCGAGGATCTCGTGTGTCTCGAAGATTGACTTAAGGTCAAGATATCTCCAGGTATGTGTTTTACCAGTAGACATACCTCATACAGATTTTCATAGCAGTTATGGTCTATATGAGTATCTAGTTCTGTCGTTCTATCTTAGAAACACCTTAGCAGTTTTCATGGTGCTGATAAACCAAGTGTTCCATCCTTGGATTATTTTTTGGTGGTTTTTTGTGGAAAAAATCTTGGTTTATTATCACAAAAAAACGACCACTACAATCATATTGAGATTATTTTTAATACATTAAGAGATCATCAGTTATATACTATGATCACAAAATTCCACTTTTGGATAGATCAGATTCATTTCATGGGTCACGTCATCTCAAATACTGGAGTATCAATGGACCCAGAGAAGGTGAGATCAGTGGTTACCTGGGATCATCCCAAGAACATTTTTGAGGTGCGGAGTTTCTTGGGGCTATATGGTTACTACAAGTGTTTTATACAATACTTATCACGCTTGGCAGTGCCGATGACGGGCTTGACTAAGAAGGGTGTGAAGTTTGTGTGGTTAGATTCTTGTGAGACATCCTTTCAGGAGATGAAAGGGTGTTTGACTTCACCACCAATATTGATATTTTCATTGTCGGGCAAGAGTTACACCATATACTATGATGCATCAGGTGTCAGGATTGCAGCAGGGCTTATGCAGGGGGATCGAGTTGTTGTGTATGGGTCTCGACAGTTTAGGCCACATGATAGGAATTACCCAACGCATGATCTCGAGTTAGCTATAGTTGTTCATGATTTGCGCTATTGGAGACATTATTTATTGGGAGAGAATTTTGTGGTGTACATGGACCACAAAAGTATCAAATACATCTTTACTCAGTGTGATTTGAATCTGAGGCGGTGATGGTCAGTGGAATACCTTCAGTCATTCAACTTTGAGATTTCCAATATGCCTAGGAAAGGTAATTCAATGGATGATCCACTGAGTAGTAGGACTCAAATAAAGGTAGTGTAGGAGGCCAGTGGTGAGTTTTATCTTATGTCATTGTTCTCTAAGATGCTTTTTAAGGTGCATGACTGACAAGGATATACCTTTTTTCATTTTTGGTTGATACCTCTACCCTAATGGACAGAGTGAGGAGGAGGCATCTATCAGATTTCAAAGGTCTAGTTACATAGGACAGTGTGGCAGGTGTAGACCCACCTTCTGATAGAAAATATGATATGATGAGATCCTACATATCCATGGATGTGTTTGGGTTCCAGTAGACATATGTGAGGTGATAATTTGGGATTTTTATGCCTTTGTATGGGAAGTGCGTCCTGGTGTCACCAAGGTGTATTATGATTTACATTATCAGTATTGGTGGCCACGAATAAAGAGAGATGTATCTAGGTTTGTAAAGAGGTGCTTCACCTATCATCAGGTGAAGGTGGAACATCAAAGACCAGTAGGAATTTTATAGAAGCTACCAATTCTTGAGTGGAAATGGAATGACATCGCAGTGGATTTTTTGACAGGTTTACTAAGGTCCCCTCAAGGAAATTTTTTCATATGGGTTGTTGTTGATAGGATCATGAAGGTTTCACATTTCTTTCTGATTATTGAAACCTTCAGTGTTGATGAACTTGGGAGGTTGTACATCAGTGATATTTTATGAATGCATGGGGTCCCACATTCTATTGTTTCAGATAGGGACACCTAGTTATGTTCTCATTTTTGGCAAGGTCTGTAGAGGGATTTAGGTACGTAGGTTCTTCTGAGCATATCTTATCACCCCTAGATAGATGTCCAGTCAGAGTGCATGATTCGGGTGCTGGAGGACATGCTTCGGGCATGCGTCCTGAATTTTGGGGGTTCTTGGGAGAGACACATGCCCTTGGTTATGTTCTCCTACAATAATAGCTTCCTAGATACTATTTATATTGATCCATATTTGGATTTTTATGGTAGACCATGCCAATCACCCTTGTGTTGGTCGGAGGTAGGAGAGGCATCTATGCTGGGACCTCATCTTTTCCAAGAGACCACTGAGCAGGTTCAGTAGATTCGGAAGCGGATGGCTACTGTGTAGTCTCTTCAGAAATCATTTGTCGATCTCTAGAGATGACCAATGGAGTTAGAGGTCAGGGATCGATTTTTCCATGATGTCGTACCAAGGTTGAGATACAAGAGGATCATGAGATAGTGTAAACTTTCACAAAGATATATCGGTCCATTCAAGATTCTGGAGAGATTCATGTCGGTTTCCTATTGGTTATAGTTACCTCAAAGGTACCAAGCCATTAATGATGTCTTCCATGTATCTCATCTATACTGCTATCACTCAGAGTCGTATCATATTTTTAAGCCCAAGGAAGTTGAGCTTAAGTTTGATGCATCCTTTGACGAGAATCTGATTCGTATAGTTGATAGGAGCACGAAGGTTCTCTGAGTCCGGTCAGTTCCTCTCATACAGGTGCTATCGCATCACGACCCAGTACATGATGAGACTTGGGAGAGGGAGGTCGATGTATGTGCTTAGTGGCTGGAGTTATTCTCAGATATTTCTTCACCACCCTTGGAAGGGAAATTTAGGGAGGAATTTCTTTAAGTGCGTGTGTTTTTAAGAACCTGGTTCTTACATAAAGGTATAGTTTATTTTTTTCTTGTTCCTTTGAGTTGTTTTTGAGGAAACATTGGAAAACTAGACAAGTACTGGAATCATACTATCCCACAACCTGACTTAGATTTACACATTGTGCACTCCTACATACACAACATTTAGGTTGTCTATGTATGATGGGAGTACAAGGTATGTGGTCATGTTAGCAAGGAAAAGAGTAAAACCCAACTACATGCCATGTACTTCATATTACATGTCGTGTAGTCATGTTGCCAGGCCTCAGAAAGGAAGTCGGCGGAATTCAGGCACCAAATGAACAGTTAAATGATATATATGTCGTGTATTTGTGCTTATATGAGATGTGTTTTATTTTTTTCTTAAAAAGGTTAGTATCCTCGTTTTATGTCATTTTGGATATAGGAGGCACCGGGTTTACGAAGTAGTAGCATTGGAAGGGGACTTGGTTCCCAATTGAGCATCTGAACTCTGTTTCGATCATCGTTGGTCTTGTTTGAACCCAATTAGTGAGTTCTCAATTACACTTGATTCGTTCTTGGTGATTTTTGTTCTCAATTGAGTTATTTAAGGTTTATCGGATATCCTTTTTTCTTAGATATATACTATTCTAGTTTGAATTGGATGATGAGATTGGATGAGGAGAGTCATACTATGATGAGGTAGGTGGTCCTGTGCCTTTTGTTAATTGTCGAGATGTTTATATGTGTTTTTGTGACATGCTCCTATGTTATTGAAAGCAATTTGATCCTTGTTATTACTTAATGTTGTTTTGGTAATTAATTCAATAAATTTAATGTATGTTTGGCTTTGTTGTTTTATTAAGGTCCACCCCACGTGTGTGTTTCCCTCAGATAAATATTGTTTAGCCATTTTTGATGATGATGTATATGGAATGCCTTTGTTCCCTTTTTAGGGTTGTTTAAAATGAACCTAGTTATTAAATGGAATTGGAATTGTGATATAATTGTAAGTGTTTTGATTATGGCTTAGGTATTGTGTTTTCTGCTTTTCCCATGTTTTAGTTTTTATTGTTTAAGCAGGTTGAAATGTTTTGTTGAATTTTAATTATTAAATGGTAAATAGCATTGGGTGATACATGGGTTCAGTTTAGAACACTGTGAACATACCAACAAGACTATTTTACCTTACACCTTTGGTGACACATGGGTTCAACTTAGAAAGCCATGGACATACATGAGAGGCTTTTGATTTATATTTCATTAGTGATACATGGGCTCCCTGGTAGGACAACCGAGAATGAACTAGATTAACATGATCTTATAATAAACCTTGGGTGACACATGGGATCAACTTATAATGCCATGGATGGACTCAAGAGACCTTGTTTTATATGTCATTAGTGACACTTGGGATCCCTAGTAGGACCACCAAGTATGAACTAAACAGTCATGAACTTATACCAACGTCTAGAGTGATACTTGGGGCTCCCATGTAGGACCACTGAGAACAAACTCACAGGATGTTGGTATAATTTCACCTCAATTTATACTTTAATTCCATCTTAGGAATCTCAATAATAGACTTCGGTTATATTTAAACAATTTAAGAGAATAAATTGTGACATGTCTTCCAAGACAAAACACAATCTTGGATTCAGACTTCACTTACTTTTTTAAAAGTTCTTTTGAGACTTCTCTTGTGTGTACTTTTCTATGGGGAATGTCGGGCTAAGGATGAATTCTGAGACTTAAATGCTTCAGGTAATTGTATTGCTAATTAAATCTTTAAATTAATTCGGGTACTTTTTGGATTTTTTAATTTTGGATACTTCCTAGTTTACTGCATTTCATTTGTACACTACTTCTTCATATACTCACAAACAGATTGGCACTGACCTTAGGTGGTTTTATACTGGGATTTATTTTTCACACCCTATTTGGGTCATGTATTTTGACCCAAATTGACTAAATTTTTGTAGGTGTCGATAAGGGAAAGGGCCCTTTTACAGTTACTTGATTGCTGCGTAGGAGTAGGAGAGCATGGGACCAAGCCAAGGATTGTGATGCTTCTGAGTTTTATTTTATGTTATTGTACATTTCTATTGTATTTTATTTCATTTCAATGTATCCTATCTTTATTTTTTTCTTATAACATGTGTCATTATGAATCATTTTGATATTACATGCTTTCTGGTCATCTTTATCTTTCATTCTATTGTTGGTTACTTCAGTTGTATGTTGTTTATTTCTTCTTCTATTGTTATTATTTATTATTTTGTGTTACACTCTGCCAATAAGGGCATAGTTTAACCACTTTCACACCTTAGTCCCTCGCTTCTAGTTAGTGGCCTTTGGCATTTGGAGAAATGCGCTTGAGTCCATGTGGCCAATCGGGTACAGGGCACCAGTTGAGTGGGCACTGAATCTGAGATGTTATAAAGTGGTATCAGGGGATTTCTTTTCTAGTTTTCTTTATTTATTGTATAAATTATAAAGGGATAGGAAGTATATGAAATTTTGGTAATTAGATATGCCTATAAGTAGCTATCCCATGTATAGGGAAAATCCAAATTTCCTCAAATTAAATTGTGATTTTTGATTTTGATCTATTACAGTTGATTTAATTTCCCTATTAGGTGATGCATTTTTTTGTGTGGTTGTTATTAATTTTATTTTGGTTTTATTTTGTTGAAACCAAATGAGATGAGGGTCTTCCATCTCATGTATTATATAGGAACTTGTTAGAAATCACATTCCATGCACACTTTCCATGCCATTTAAGGAGCATTAATGATTTCATATTGTTGTGATGGATGTCATGCTAGAGTTGTATGTTTTTGTGATAGTACCTTGATAAATTTTCCTATTATTGTGATAGGTGTATTGGTATGTGATATGGTTTCAATTATATGGAAGAAAAACTTTGATCTATGAGGTGTATGGGCCCTATTGGATCGGAATTTGGTGGATCAGGTTTTAGTATTTGGTATAGAATTGTATTGTGATATGTTATTATTGGGTGAAAAACATTGATTTGTGGGGATTATGGGACCTCATGGATCGGAATTTTTCATACCAATGGTTGGGGTTTCTACAGAATAGGGGTTTTCTAGGCAATCTGAAGTTTCTATCCATAAAAACCCAGTATACATGGAATGTCTTTTAACCTAACACACCATGTGTTCTTCCTGTTTGGAGAATGTTGTGTTCCAAGTTTTAATATGTACACACCATGTACCATATGTACACTCCATGTGGTTAGAGAGTGTGTGTCTGTCCATGTGAGAAGGAACATGACATGATGGGTTTCACAAGTACACAGTTGTGTACTTTAGGGACACATCGTGTGGACTAACTCAGGTAGAACCCATGTGGATCTGGCCATGTTGGATTACGTGGCCAGTAGGGAGACATAGGTACGCAATGTGTTCTCGTATAACATGTTGTGTACTGGGGGTTGATACACGCACAAGACGGTGGTAGAACACGACCATGTAAGAGTTTAAGGGTACACACCATGTATACTTTCTACACACCATGTAGTTCCTTTTTTTCATACTTTGAGGGTCTTTTCCTATTTCGTTTTGGCACTCTTGAATGTAAAACCTTGACAATGAGCTCGAACTGTGATGTGTGTTTACAATGAAGAGTCATTCCACCACCATGACCTCAGGTTATATTCCAGGAAAGTGGTGATGATCATACCCTTGAGGTGGTAGTCCATGGGCTACAAGAGGATCCTCCAGAAATTCCAATCATGGAAAAAACGGTTATACTAGATACAGGTGAAGATGCATAGTTCTGTGAAGGCTTTATCTAGTTTATATAAACTTTTCAAGGAGCACCGTAGCCGGCCATGTCTATAGAAGAGATGACACGAGTGTTCCAGCAACATCATCTGCCTACTTTTTCAAGGGATGGTGGACCACAGGCTACAGAATTATGGCTAGAGGCCATTCTTTCTATCTTCAATCATGTGGAGACACCTCTTGAGATGAGGGTCAAGCTCAAGACATATATGTTTTGTGATTTTTCCAAGAGATAGTGGGATGTTATCACTCGATAGGGGAATCATCAGGATGTGACATGGGAAGAATTTTAGGTAGCCATATATGATTATTATTTTCCCAAGACACTGTGTTCTAACCAAGCCCAAGATTTCATGCATCTGGAATAGGGAAGACAGTAAATTATGGACTATTATTCTGAGTTTACTGAGCTTCTACGTTTCACACCTATTCTGGTGGGTGATGATGTATCGAAAGCTTGACGGTTCAAGGATGGACTTAGGTATGACATTTGATCATAGGTGAATATCTTTAGGTTTCCTTCTGTCTCTACTATTTTGAATCAGGAGCTCACCACCAAGCCCAATTTGGGAGAAGCTAGTGGTGCGAGCCAGGGTGGTTCGACATCGATTTCTAGTACTGTCTCAATCAGCAAGAGGAAGTGTCATCTAGAGTCCTCCCATGGTGACAGTATCAATTAGAACCTTTCTTCTGGTAATCAGGTGTGGTGCTACCAGTGTAGTAGTCCAGGTCTTATGAGGCCTCAGTGAACGAAGGACCCAATTGAGTGTTAATCTTACAGAAGGATGGACTATCTACATCGCTTCTGCAGGACGTTTCCACTAGTGACTGGTGCAAGAGGTTTAGCACCGACTCCATGTTCAAGAGAAGGGTTTTTAACTTCTCCTAAAATAGGTAACTGGAGTACATCATGGTTTTCATACTGAGGTGGTGGTCATGGACATGGTAGCCAGACCCCAGTATCTTAGTCACAGTAGGGCAGTTCAGCTCGGGGTAGCTAGGCTATGTCATAGGGCCATTGTACAGGTCATACATATCCAGTGAAACAGACCCAACAGGAGAAGGATATCAAACTTTCTACTATCATAGTTACTACTCTAGTTTCCTCTAATTTATCTTCTGCACTTTTCGATACAGGTGCTACACATAGTTTCATATCAGTTTTTTGTGGAGAGACTTGGGATTTGTATCTATACTTATAATGACGTTATGATGCTAGACACTATTTTAGGGATAATAACGGTAGGTTTTCATCAGTTTGAGGAGTTCCCCCATTATTTTGGTGGGTGTAACATATTAGGGGATCTATATGTCTTGGAGATGACAGGATTTGATGTCATATTTAGAATGGAAGGGTTATCCTCTTTCTAATCCTTTGTTGATTTCTATTGTTTTAGGGTGAGTTTCACATCACCAGAAGGCAGTTCCTTTCTACACAAGGGTGAGTGGGATATCTAGGAAATCCGAGCAGGACCAGAGTATCGTGGATTACACTAGATAATAGCCCAAATTATGAGCTTTTAGCTGGATGACAAAGGAACATGTTTGGTATATTTCTCTCAATTGGATGATCATTATAGGTATGGTTCTCAAACAAATTCTCGGGCTTACCTCTGATCAAAGAAATGGATTTCACTATAGACCTAGTTCTAGGAGCTACACTGGTATCTATTCTTCCATTACAAAATGGCTACGACGAAGTTGAAAGAGATCAAGAGGAAGTTAGATGATCTAGAAGCTAAGGGTTTTATCCATCCTAGTATTTCTCCTTGGGGTTCGCCTAACCTTTTCATGAATAAGGCAGAGGGTACCCTTAGGCTATGTGTAGAATACCAAAATTTGAACCAGTTGACAGTTAAAAATGGTTATCCCTTGCCACAGATAGATGACCTCTTTGATCAACATTGAGGAGATCATGTGTTCTAGAAGATTTACTTGAGGTCAGGATATTTATAGGTACATGTTTTACCAGCAGATGTACCTCGTACATATTTTCATAGAAGGTAGGGTCAATATGAGTATCTGGTTATGATGTTCGTTCTCACAAACACGTCAGCAATTTTCATGGTGCTAAGGAACTGAGTGATCCATCCTTACTTGGATTATTTTATGGTGGTTTTTGTGGATGACATCTTGGAGAGTTCTCACAACCGACACGACCATACCAAGCATCTAGATATCATTTTGAATACATATAAATAGAATCAGTTAAAAGCTAAGCTCACAAAATTCCACTTTTGGATTGATCATATTCACTTCCTGGATTATGTCATCTGAGAGACAAGTGTATCAGTGGAACTAGAAAAGGTGAGAACAGTGGTTACCTGGGAGAAGCCCAAGAACGTTTTTGAGGTGCAGAGTTTCATTGGGAAAATCTTATTACTACAGGAATATTATACAGGACTTTTCATGCTTAGCAACGTCGATAATAGGCTTGACTAAGAAGGGTGTGAAGTTTGTGTGGTCAGATTCTTGTGAGGCAGCCTTTGATGAGCTGAATGGGTGTTTGACTTCAACACTGATACTGATATTTCTAGATCTAGGAAATAGTTACACCATATACTATGATTCATTAGGTTTTGGGCTCAAAGCAATGCTTATGCAGGGGGGTCGAGTTATTGTGTATGGGTCTTGGTATTTGAGGCCACATGAGAGTAATTACTCGATGCATGATCTCTAGTTAGCTACAGTTGGTCATGATTTGAGCTGTTGGATACATTATTTATTGGGAGATGATTTTGTGGTGTACATGAACCACAAAAGTCTCAAATACATCTTTAATTGGTGTAATTTGATTATGATATAGTGAAGGTGGGTGTAATACCTTTAGTTATTCGACTTTGATCTTGCATATACGCTTGGGAAAGGTAATGCAGTGGATGATGAACTGAGTAGGAGGACTCCAATACAGGCATTATAGGAGGCCATTGGTGAGTGGAAGCTTATGGTGTGGTTCTCTGAGATGCAGCTAGTGGTGCATGACCAACAAGGATAGAATTTTATTTCATATTTAGTTATTACCACTACACTACTGGATAGAGTGAGGATGAGGCAACTATCAGATTCTGAAGGCCTAGATCTATGAGAGAGTGTATCAAGTGAAGACCCTCGTCCTAGTGGGATAATAGGTGATGATGATATCTTTCATATCCATGGATGTGATTGGGTTCCTGTAGACATACGTGAGGAGCTGATGTGGGATTTTCATTCCCCTGTATGGGCAATGCATCCTGGTGTCACCAAGATGTATCAAGATTTACATCGTATGTATTGGTGACTAGGCATGAAGAGAGATGTAGCTAGGTTTTTCATGTGTTGCTCCACCTATCAGCATGTGAAGGCGGAACACCAAAGACTGGTAGGACTTTTACAGTAGTTACCCATTCCTGAGTGAAAATGGAATGATGTTGTAGTGGATTTTGTGACAGTTTTACCAAGGTCTCCTCAAGTAAATGATGTCATATGTGTTTTTGTTGACAGTATCATGAAGGTTTCACATTTCTTACTAATCAAATAAACCTCCAGTGTTGATGAACTTGGGAGGTTCTACAGCCATGACAATGTAAGACTGTTTGGGTTCCCTTATTCTATTGTTTCGGATAGGGATGCCTGATTTACTTATAATTTCTAGCAAGGGCTATAGATGGATTTAGATATATAGGTGCTTCTAAGAATAGCTTACCACCCCTAGATAGATGACCAGTCAGAGTGAACGATTCAAGTGCTGGAGGACATGCTTTGGGCATGCATCCTAGATTTTCAGGGTTCTTGGGAGATACACATACCCCAGGTTGAGTTCATGTATAATAATAGATTCTATACTACTATTCAGATGGTTCCATATGAGGAATTTTATAGTAGACCATGTATGTCACCCCTGTGTTGGCTAGAGGTAGGAGAGGAATCTATGTTGGGACCTCATCTTATCCAAGAGACTGCTGAGTAGTTTCAGTTGATTCAGAAGTGGATGGCTACTATGCAGTATCATCATAAATCATATATCGGTCACTAAAGATGACCTTTGAAGTTCAAGGTAGGGGATCGAGTTTTCCGTCATGTCACACCGATGTTGGGACACAAAAAGATCAAGAGACTTGGTAAGCTTTCACCAAGATACATCGGTTCGTTCAAGATTCTGTAGAGATTTGGGTTGGTTGCCTATCAGTTATAGTTATCTTAGAGGTACCAAGTCATGCATGACATATTCCATGTATCTCAGCTATGCCGCTATCACTCAAATCAATCTCACATTTTTCAGCCTGAGGAAGTTTAGATTTAGGTTGATGCATCCTTTGAGATGTATCTGATTAATATAGTTGATAAGAGAATGAAGGTTCTTCAAGGCCGTTCAGTTCCTCTCTTATGGATTTTATGGCAGTATGGGCATGTATAAGACAAGACTTGGGAGAGGGAGGCTGACTTATGTGCTCAGTGTCCATAGTTATTTTTATATATTTCTTCACAACCCTTGTAAGGGAAATTTGAGGATGAATTGATTTAAGAGGGGGTGTTTTTAAGAACCTGGTTCTTACTTGAAGGTACAGTTTCTTTTCTTCTTATTTATTTGAGATGTTTTGAGGATATAAGGGAAAACTAGACATCTACTAGAATCAAATTGTCCCATGGTCTAACTTAGGGTTTCATGCCATGTACTCCTATGTAAACACTGTATAGGTTGGCCGTGTATGATGGGAGTACATGGTGTGTAGTAATGTCAGTAATGAAAAGAGGAAAACCCAACTACACGCCATGTACTTCCTAGTACACACTGTGTAGTCATGTTGATAGGCCCTAGAAAGGAAGTCAGAAAAATTCAACCGCAAATGAATAGTTGAATGATATATACACTACGTATATGGACTTACACGCTGTTTGTTTTATGTATTTCACTTAAAATGGGTAGTAGCCTCATGTTCTGTCATTTTTTATAGAGGAGGCACCGGGTTTGTGAGGAAGTAGTGCTGGAAGGGGATTTGGTTCCCGGTTGAACATCTGAACTTTATTTCAATCATTGGAGATCTTGTTTGAACCCAATTGGCCAGTTTTCGATTAATCTTGATCCATTATTGATGATTTTTCCTATCTACTATGTTATTTATGGTTTAGTGGATATCTTTATTTCATAAATCTATACCATTATTGCATGAATTAGAAGTCAGTATTGGGTGAGGAGAGTTATCCTACGACGATGTAGGTGGTCTTGTGCCTCTCGTTAATGGTTGAGATGTTTATATGTTCTGTTGTGTCACATTCCTATGTTTATGGTGTCTCCTTGAAAGGAAATTGATCCTTGTTATTACTAAACATTTTTTTTTCTAATTAATTCAATGAATTTAAATCACGTTTGTCTTTGTTGTTTGATTAAGGACCACCCCATGGGTACGTTTCTCTCGGATAAATTTTGTTTATCAATTTTGGCAGAGGATGTCTATGGGCATGCCTTCATTCATTTCTAAGGTTTTTTAAAATGTACCTATTTATTAAATGGAATTTCAATTGTGATAAAATTATAAGTGTTTAATTATGGATTAGGGATTGTGTTTTCCTCTTTTCCCATGTTGTGGTTTTTCTTGTTTAAGCAGGATGGAATGTTTTATTGAATTTTATTGATTAAATGGTAAATAGTATTGGGTGATACATGGGTTCAGTTTAGAACACTCTGAACGGACTCGCATTACTATTTTACCTTACACCTTGGGTAACACATGGGTTCAACATAGAACACCCTGGATGGAATTGAGTAGATTTTGATTTATATGTCATTAGTGATTCTTGGTCTTTCTAGTAGGACTGCTGAGAATAGACTAGATTGACAAGATCATATACTACACCTTGGGTGACACATGGGTTATTCTTAGAACTCCATGGATGGAATCCAAAGACCTTTTTTTCTATGTCATTAGTGACACTTGTGATCCCTAGTAGGACCTGCAAGTATGGACCAAACTGACATGAAATTATACCAACGTCTAGAGTGATACTTGGGGATCCCATGTAGGACCACTTAGAACGGACTCACAGGATGTCGGTAGAATTTCACCTAGAGTGATACTTGAATTCCATCTTAGAAATATCAAGAACTGACTTAGGTTATATTTAAAAAAAATAATGGAATGAATTGTGGCATGTCTTCCAAGAAAACGCACAATCTTGGATTCAGTCTTCAGTTACTTGTTTAGATGGTCTTTTGAGACTTCTATTGTACTTACTTTGCTACAGGGAATGTCAGGGTTAGTCTAAATTTTGAGACTTAAACACTTTAGGTAATTAGATTTCTATAGAAATCTATAAATGAATTCCATTACTTGTAGGATTTTTTACTTTTGAGTACTTCCTAGTTTACTGCATTTCCTTTGTACACTACTGCTGCATATACTCACTGATAGATTGGCATTGACCTTAGGTTGTTACCTAATGGGATTTATTTCTCACACCCTATTTGGGTCATGTTTTTGGTCCCAAAAATACAATATTTTTACAGGTGTTGATAGGGGAAAGATCCATTTCATAGGTACTTGATTGCTGCTTAGAAGCAGGAGAGCATGGGACACAGCCATGTCTTGCGATGTTGTTGAGTTTAATTTTGTGTTACCGTACTTTGGTATTGTATTGTATTTTATTGTAGTGTTTCATGTTTTAGATATTTTCTAACAACATGTTACATGCTTCATCATTATTATATTACATGCATTCTTATTATCTTTATCTTTCAGTCTTCTGTTGGTTACTTCAGTTGCATGTTGTTTACTAATTCTACTATTTTTATTATTTATTCTTTTATTTTACACTCTTCCAATGAGGTCATACTTTCCCCACTATCACACCCTAGTCCCTTGTAGCTAGTCAGTAGCCTCTGGCATATGGGGAAATGCGCTTGAGGCCGTGTGGCTAACTTGGCACGGGGCACCAGTTGAGTGGCTTCTGGATCTGGGATGTTATAATTACCTACTATGTTTGTGATCTATTATGGGTTATGACCTTAGAAATATATTTGGGGTGTGAATTATTGGTATCAAAATGATTATATATTATTTTTGATAAGTTTCTCATGGGAAAGTATAATAGAGGAAATCAATTTATTAATAAATGAATGGGAAGAATATATGGAGTCAAAATTTATTCAAACATCATAAATAGGTGAATCCCAACTACTTATTTAGTTAATTTTCTCATCATTTTATCTATTTTTTAGTTAATTTCCTTAACATTTTTTTCTGATACAATTTTTTTTAAATTTACCCATTTGTTCAAAACACGCATCACATGCTCAAAACGGATAAAATGATCTTTTATTGTTTAAAATATTTAGGAAAATGATCCATAATTCATTTGACATGTGTGGGAATTAACCATATACCAATCGGACACACGATGTGGTCGGTATGACCCAAATTCTATGTTTTCAATATAAAAGTTTCATTTTAGTTTAAAATTCACATCACATATCCAAAACCAAGAAAAAAATTGGATTTTTTTAAACATTAGTAAAAAAATCAATAATTAATTTTTAAAATGTAGGAATTGACTGCACATCAATCCAACACCCGATGTGGTTGGTATGACTAAAATTACATATTTTTAATACAAAAGTGTAATTTTAGTTTAAAAGAAACTTTAAATAGTCAAAATTTAGAAAATGAGCTCGGATTATTTTCAAACATTAGGAAAATAATCCATAATTTATTATTCACATGTACGAATTGACTGCACATCAATCTGAGGCATGATGTAGTCGATATGACCTAAAGTGAATTTTTTCAATATAAAGGTTCCATTTTAGTTTAAAATACACATAAAAAATAAAAAATAAAAAAATGTTCTCATATTGTTTTAATAATTTAGTAAAATGATCCATAATTCATTTTTCATGTTTAATAATTCACCACACATCCATCTGATGCATGTTGTGTTTGATATGACCCGAAGTGCATGTTTTCAATAAAAAAGTGCCATTTTAGTTTTAAACACACATCAAATAAAAAATAATGAAAAAATCATCTCGAATTGTTTTCAAACATTATATAAATAATCAATAATTCATTTTTCATGTGTAGGAATTGACTGTAAATCAATTTGATACATGATGTACTTGATATGACCTGAAGTGAATATTTTGAATACAAAATTATCATTTTAGTTTAAAACATACATAAAATTTCCAAAATAGAGAAAATTATCTCAAATTATTTTAATATTTTATAAAAACAATCCATAATATATTTATGTTGTGTTATAGTTGACCGCATGTCAATCTGGAACATGATGTGGTTAGTATGACTCAAAGTTCGGGTTTTCATTATGGAAGTGTCATTTTAATTTAAAATGCATATCCCATATCCAAAACCTTTAAAATGATCTCATATTGTTTTTAAAATTCTGTAAAATGATCCATAATATATTTTTATTGCATAGGAATTGACCACACATAAATATGACATGTGATGTGGTCGATATGATCCGAAGTGCGTGTTTTTAATACAAAAGTGTTATTTTAGTTTAAAATTCACATTAAATAGAAAAAACCATGAAAAAAAATATTTGATTATTTTCAAATTTTAGGAAAAATATATATTATATTTCTAATTTATAGGAATCAACCTCATTTCAATCCGAAATATGATGTAGCTTGTATGACTTGAAGTGTGTGTTTTCACTATAGAAGTGCCATTTTTGTTTAAAAAACTCATCACATAGAAAAAACTAATAAAAGGATTTCAAATTTTATTAAAAAAATAATAAAATGATCCATATTATATTTCTAACATATAATAATCGACATCACATCAATCTGATGCATGTTGTGGTCGGTATGACTCAAAGTGTGTGTTTTCAATATAAAAGTTCCATTTTAGTTTAAAACACATATCACATATCCAAAACAAGTAAAACTATCTCATATTGTTTTCAATTTTTAGTAAAATGACACATAATATATTTATGACATATATGAATTAACTTCACATCAATCTGACACATGATGTGGTCAGTATGACTCGAAGTATATGTTTTCAACATAGAAGTTTCATTTTATTTTAAAGTGTGTATTACATATCCAAAACCAATAAAATGATCTTGGATAGTTCATAAACTTTTGGAAAATGATCCATAATATATTTATGACATGAGAAATCAACCACATTTCAATCCAACACATGATGTGATCAGTATGACTCACAGTGTGTTCTCTCAATATAAGAGCCATTTTAGTTTAAAGCACACCTCACATAGTAAAAACTAAGAAAATTATCTTAGGTTTCTTTTAAAATTTATAAAAATGATATGTAATTAATTTGAGACATGTGGGAATCTAGTAAAAATTAATCTGACAGATGATGTGGTCGGTATAACTAAAGTTTGGTTTTTAAATATAAAAGTGTCATTTTAGTTAAAAATTCATATCACATAGACAAAACTAAGAAAAAAAAGATGAATTTGTTTTCAAACTTTATAAAAATGATCCATAATTCATTTGTGATGTGTATAAATTGACCACACATCAATATGACACATGATGTGGTTGGTGTGACTCAAAGTGCATGTTTTCAATATAAGTGTCATTTTAATTTAAAACACTCCTCACATTACCAAAACTGTGGAAAAAATTGTATTTTTTTCAGACTTCGGGAAAATGATCCATAATATATTTATAACATGTAGTAATAAATAGTATGTAAATCCAACACACAATTAACTAATAATATCATTAATATATATAGTAATTAACAATATAATTTATCAAATGTGGATTATATAACATTAAAAGTATAATTTATTTATTTTTTATTTAATGTTATTAAAATAAGCATTATTTTTATTATAGGTATAGAATTTAATACATAGGTTGATCATTGAAAAGTGTCTCGTAGTTTTTATTTTGTATAAGGTTTGTAATTTTTTTAGATAATTGTAAATATGACATTAATAAAAATATGTTGTATGTAAATTTTTAAATGAAATGATCATGTAATGTGTTATTTTTATTATAATCTGATTTACTCTATATTTCTATTCTTTTTTATGTATTCTAACTAGGTTTGAATTTAAGGGCTTCTATAGGGCTGTAGCTGTGTAGTAGTTGAAATGGACTTTATCTGTGCCATATGATGTTCTAATAAAGAGGTCATTTATCAATGCTTCATCTTGAACTCATAAAGGGTCTCTTTATTAGGTCTTTATTTATCGCTGATAAAGGGGCCTTTTACCAGCACTATATAAAGCACTAATAAAGATACCATTTATCAGCACTTCCAAAAAATGTTGATAAAGGGTATCTTTATCAGTGAAATATCTAACATTGTTAAAGGTAGTGGTATATTAATATCACCTAGATTTTTATATCTTTTAAGCGCTGAAAAAATCATTTTTAGCATTGTTAAATGCCTATTTTGCAGTAGTGTGTGTACATATATCTTATCATATCCATGATTATAATGTAGTTCATTTTTATAACCATCCTTCATAGTTTATTTTAAAAGTATAATTTATGGATAAAAATGATAATTATTTTATGATTATTATTCTTAGGATGCTAAAATAATGACCTCATTGACCATAGTCAATAGCCAAAGTCATTTTGGACATATGATCCAAATATTTTCAAAACAGCATATGTGAACATAATTGATTATGTAATTGTATATAACATGGTAATAAGGGAAATAAAAGTAATAATAAACTTGAAAAATGTTCTTATGTAAGTAAATAATTAATATAAGTTTATTATTCAAGAAGATAAAAAATTCATGTAATGAGTCAATCTCGAGGTATGGTACTTTATTTTTTTTAAACCTCTTTTAAGTCATCCCTTCCAACACATTTTCTTACATGTTATTCTAAATGTTTCATGAAAATTATTATTTATTATTCAATGGATTATAAAGTTCATTTTTTACCAGATTCTACATTCTAAACAGTTTTTTAGAAAAATAATCTTTTTAAGGTATTACATAAGGGACATTATACATTAAAAACCTAGTTTTAAGGGTTTTAAAGATTTATTTTCTAAATATTTATATTCCATGTCCATATTCTTAAAATTATTTCATTGACAGTCTTATATGGACATAAATTAATTTTAAATTAACTTTTATGTATTTTTTAACCTTCTTTGAAAGGTTTTCAAAAGAAATATTTTTACATATTTTATATGGAATGTTTTGATTTTATTTACAAAATAAAAAAAAGAATTTCCTACTTTAATGTATATAGAATCAATTGTTTTTTCCACTGTTGTAACTGTTAGTAAATGTTTGGATTAATTTATAAGATTCCTTTTTATTTAAATAAAAACTCGTATTTTTCTTTGTTCTAAGTATTTTAAAAAAAGGGTTTTAAATGGAATGGATATTTTGATATTTAGAAATGTTTTTCTTATAGGTGTAAGGGGTATCTATGAACTATCTTTTTCTTAAAGTTATGAACTTTCCTCTCTCTAAATCATTTTATCTCTCTCTTTAATGTTATATAATTCTTCTAAATTTTGTCTCTAAACTATATTTTTCTTAAAGTTATGGTATTTTCTCTCTCTAAATCATTTTATCTCTCTATTTAATTATATATAATTCTTATAAATTATTTATATATGTCTCCCACATATATACCTATCTTATTCTCCTTTCCTTTGGTGGGGTAATACATATCTTATTTACATTTATAAAATGCATTCTATAAGAAATATCATTTGATTATGATATGAGGTAATATTATGCAACCCATTTATTTCCATCAGTATTTCTTATGTTTATTCCTTTTGATTAATTTCATTTTATGGCACACAGAATCATAAACATGATATTATGGGTCACCCATATAGCGCTCTAATGCATTGGGTAAATTTTTTGTCTCATGAGACATTATGTATGAGATTAGGGGGTAAACCTAATCCACAATGGAACTATGTCCACCATGTAATGTTTTCATGGAAGTTAGCCTTGACATATGCCTATCTCATGTTTTGTGTTGCTACCACATTTAATATGATTCCATAGTCTTATGATATCATGTTCTTTTTGTTATTATCCAATGTGATTACTCATGAGGTTATGTTTAAAGAAAATTATATGCTACATTGTAAGGGTGAAATGTAGAGCATTTTTTAAAAAGTTTCTATAAATTTTTCATGATATTAAAGAAAAATTTAAGAGTTGTTTTTTCCTTTTAATATTTCTTATAAAATGTTTTATGAAAATATTTGGTTAGAAATTTTGAATTATTGGGTAATAAAATGTTCATTTTTTTACGAAAGTTTAATTATGAAAAATGAAATCTTGTATAAATATTCATGATCTAACAATTTTCCTTATTTATTTTTATATGTACCTTACTAATATTTTTTTATTCATCCCACATTTTATAATTTTTTTCACATGGTTTTAATGATGATTAGGGACAAGGATGATGTCAATATGAAAATTGTTAAGATATATCATGAAAATAAAACTTTTTTATCATAAAAGTTTTTTTGGGGGAAATGGATACTAAGTGGAAGTTTCCGCATTAGGATGTAATGTTTATTTATGTAAGGGTGATGGAATAATTGTCTAAAACACTAAACTATAGTGATCCAAAAATTTAAGAAAATGGATTCTTGACTTAAAACTCAACATTATGTAATACATGTAAGGTTGGATTTTTATAGAGAGTTTGTATTGATTACATGAAGTTAAATTTTTCCACCATGAAGGATCATTTTCTCATGCCATTCTAAGATCAAATTCTAGAGAGGTTAGATGGAAATGAATTTTCCTACTTTCTAGATGGATATTTTAATTATAATTAAATCCTTGTAACCTTATAAGACCAGGAAAAACCACTTTCACACGACCCAATAGAAAATTTACTTACCAACAAATTAAATTTGGCTTCTGTTGTGCACTGAAAACCTTTCAAAGGTGTATAATGGTGTTGGTTGGAGTGAGCATCTCAAGTGGGGGGTGAATTGAGTACCCAATAAAAATTTCTAACAAAAAAGGATTATTTTAAAATCCCCAAATTATTCAAAAACAACCCATTTATCAAAATAAGAAGTATGATATATCTCTTAATTTTTCTAAATATTTCTCTTATGATTGATTAGGTATCAGGTGAATAATATATATATAATATTATTGGGTCTTTTGAAGTCAACTTACTTGATTAAAATACTATATGAACACAAATTAAGATAAACTACCAAAGTATAAATTCTGTTTACATTCAAAAAACTTTTCAATTTTAAATAGAAAACAAAGTAAAACAAAATTAAAAACACAACATGCAAAAATGAATACAGGAGGTTCAGTCTCAAGTCAAGACATAGTCCTCCCCACATGGTGATCACCTGCCACAAATCAGTTTATATAAAATAAATAGATGACCCACAACCTAGATCGAGTTTCACAACAGATAACACTGTCTAGATCACACATTACCTCCTCCATAGTTATTCGTGGGAATAAAGACAAACAAGCCACATAGGGACTTCTAACACTCTTATCTGTGGGAAAAAAACAAATAAGAATAAAGTTTGAGAAGATATCGTGTATCTTATAGTTTTTATCTGGAGACAGTGTGCGTATATAAAATAGAGTATATCACACACTGCTCAAATGCAATAAAATAAGAACATAAACAAGTAATCTAGGAGTAGATAATTTAGAGATGCTTGATCAGTTGCAATGCAGATTTTGCTTCTTGGTTTGATTTAGCAATAAATCTCAAGTTGAGTTTTCTAGAAATCTTGAGAAAAATAGAGTGTCGTAAACTCTTGTTTTTTGAAAATAACGAAGAACTGAATGAGATGACGTTGTTCAGATTCCTCATTGATATTTCATAGAATGTCAACTCTTTTTATTTGAAATAGGATTAGATGGATATTTTTGGTACTTTTAGGCTCCTCTAATATTACTTCCATGCATCCTATCACTTTTCCTCTCTTTAATGATGAAGTGTGTTGTGCTTTTTTTCAATAATAGTAGTGGGGATAATATTTAGAGCTGCTTCCTCATACTTCTAGTTCTAAGATACTTTATGTCAGACATTTAAGTAATATTCATTAAAATAGTAAATAGAATTAACTTCAATAAACATAGTTGTTAGAATGATATAATTCAAAACAAAATGAATAAAGTAATAGAAACAATGATGGTACCTTAAACTCTAATGGTGTCTCATGTTCTAATAGTATCTCATTATGGTGGTATGATACTGGAAGTATGATATTGATGGTACATTGATCTAGTAGTATGTTGTTCTGGAGGTGTGACATTGGCTATATCCTAAGCATAGAAAATTTTTATACTAGCAGTGTTTCAGGACCAATGGTGTCTGTCTCAATGATGTCTCATACTTTATCAGTTCTTCAATAAAGCTGTATAATAATCTGATGGTGTGAAGTCCTAGTGGTGTCTCAGACTTAGAGAATTTATATACTAGTGGTCTTTCATGACCAATGGTTTCTCATGATGAGAAATATATATCACTTGGTCTCATAATATAGATTGATTATAGGTAAACATGAAATTCATTAGTAGTATTAAGTACATGATTTTGTGATCATTAAAACCATGTAGTCAAAACCAGAATACTATAAAATTAAAAAACAATTTGTCACCAATATTGGAGAAGAGTAAACATGATATCCCATAAAAACAAGACTTATCATTCATAATTTGATTAGATGGTATCATATATAGAATAATAAAATATTGAAAATATATAAATATATAAAGTAGATAATATCAAAGATAGGGATTACTTAAGACACAAAAATTATCCCACTTTTGGGATTATCAAAAAGATAAAGTAGAGTATAACAAACATGTAAAGAGGTATATAATAATAAAATAATCAAAATAAGTGGTAAGAAAGATAAGCAAAGGGATGAAAAAATGTTTTTACAAGCTAGATCCCATCAAAGTCATGAATGTATAATCCAAAAAAATAAAAATATCAAGGATTGCTAAAAGGGCCCATTGGTTATTTTCTTCTATCTTGGGATCTCTCTTTATCCTGATCTGAGGTATTTGGATTATCATGGGACAAAATAGATGGGACACCAAAAGAAAATCCACCAATAGTTTGAGAATGGCCTTCGACAACCACAACTATCCTGAGATTTCTGAGAGCTTCAGTATGAGATAGTGGAAAAGGATGAAGGCGAGGAGTAAATGGTTCAAAAGTATTGTTGATCATGTAAAAATGGTATTGTGGATGAGGTGAAGGGTACATTGTTCTAGAAGTGAGTCCAGCAGAAGATGAAGGAATAGGAAAGACATCTGGAGATACAACTAGAGAAGTTTGAACATGCAGATAAGGCTTCAGGATATTGATAAAGTCCATAATAATTTTTTCACACTTTTCCATAGCCTTATTGAAATCATAATTTTCCTATATGTAGGTTTTAAGAGTATGAATTAGTTACTTGAGTTGCCTAACTTTCTCTTTCTAGGATTGAGTCACTGGAATTAATCTCAGATTCTCAGCCTAGTATTTAAAATGAGCATCCATAGCATATTTGGTATAAATTCTTGAGATATAGAACTTGAAAGACATTGTAATAGTTTGACTATCATCATTCATATCCTCAGCATACTTGTGGATCATCATGTGGTCATGCCCAGTTCCTTGATCAAATTTCCTTAGAATTTATAAAGGAATTATTGGTTATCCACTAGAAGGACCACTGGAGGTAGCTGTGAATTCATCTCTAACAACTTAATGGATGACATCAGTATCAACCACTAGAGGAGGAATAGAAGAAATAGATGTACCTGAGGATATATCCCAACGAATTTTAAGAATACCATCCAAAGAAGTTCAAAACACAAATTTTACTACCTCAACCAAAGATTTGATAGAATTAAACTCATTTCCAATTGATTATTTTCAATTTCAATATCCTTAATTTGATTCGTCATTTTTTTTAGGATATGAAAAATAACCAACTCAAATAAGTACTTTGTATCTGCTTCTTTGAGCTTTTTCAAAAGAGGTGTTTGATTTCATACAGACTTCTGAAACTCATCCATCATCATTTCACCAAAAACTTTTAAATTGGCTTGATTGAAAACATCAAAGGAATGAACTAGAGTAAGTTCAGGAATAGTAGGTCACACAAAACTGAACTTCCCAATAAGTCCTTTAATATCAACCTAGGATAGAAAGTATCCTTTCGGATCACCTTCCATATTGACTTTAGGTTTTTCAACACTTGGAGGACTTCTTGAAACAATTGAGAATCTTCCCCACTCCTCTTCCAAAGGGTTAACCCATGTCTCAGAAATAGAAATTGTGGTAGCAGGTGCCAGACTAAAAGAAACATATGAAACTTCTTGATTTCTCTGATTTTCTGAACTTTGAGCAGCCATAGTGTGTCCAACACTGGGAGGTTTATCTTTCAACTGTGTATTAATAGTGGGGGTATATTGCATCTCAACATCTCTCTGAGCATCAACAGTAGTGGACTCACCTTCCAAATTTTCTTCCAAAAGGGAATTATGAACATCAACCAAATATTAATTCCCAATCTCTTCTCCTATAAACTTATTTTTCTCTTTCTCAGAAACATTTTGTTCAATAGAAACTATAACTCTAATCTGTTCAGCCACAACAAAATCTGAAACTTCTTGACCAGAAGAAATTGAACTAGCCTCACCAAATTTCCTGTTGGAGTCTCATGAAAAAATTCCAATGATGGCTAATCTCCTCCACAAAAAATGCATATTTTACCTCCAAAGGTATCTTAACATCTTTTTTCTTCATTCTCCCACTTAAATCATCAGATTTAGAGTCACTTTCATCATCTTTACCCTCTTTTTTATTGCTATTTTTTTTACTCATCCTCTTCATCATCATCATCAGCTTCAATTGACTTTAAACTTTTATAGTGATCTTCTTCAGAAACCTCAGTCTCTTATTCATCACTTTTGTGGAATTTTTCTCTTTTAGGAAACCTTCTAGGTGGACTAGGAGCTCTATAGGTGATGATAGAATATTTGGGAGATATATCAGGATCACTCCCTACATCAATAGATCGTTCTATATCTTCCTCAACAATAGACTATTATTTATCTTCATTAGAGTATATATCAACATTATCAAGTTCCAAACTATGATTAAATTCATCCTTAGTTATACTAGTATGATCAACTAGATTTTAGTTGGTATACAACTTTTCAAAATCTCCAAACCTTTATTTATTCCAGGGGTTCCATCTTATATTCATTCTAGAGCATATATCACTTTTTATACAGAAACCACCATAATTAATGATTGATTCATCATCATCCTAAATTAGGCCCTTGTCCCTCAACATAGGAGAAATCATATTTGGGTAGATCAATGAATTAGATCTAGAGGATGATTTTTTCATCTCACACATATGGACCATTAGATATCTACCAAGATTAATCTTATACCCTTCTTTAATTAGGAATATAATATACACATACTGGTATCTCAAAGTAAAAAAATATCCCTTCCTTGGAAAAATATTATGCTGCACAAATTTGAAAAGCATCATATACTCTCCATCAAGCTTAGAAGAAATAGGTATTCTTGTTGAACCATCACCTGTTAACACAACAAGTGATTCCTCATAGATGAACATGTCACTATCTTCAAGAATGTTACCTTTATGATCATAAAATATTTCATCATGAGATACTTTCAAACACTTATCCCACTCTCTTAAAGAGAAACCAAATACCTAACCTCTTACACAATTGTTCAACCAATCTGCACCATCTTGATTGAATGCAAACTGCACATGCTGATAGAACTTGTGTACCATTTTTAGGGAAAATTTTCCCTCATTTGATGAGAATAATTCCAACCATACTTGGTTTTGGATAACCTTGACTACTATAGACATAATAAATAACTACCACTTCAAATCTACTTCCTTTTTTTCAACAACAACTCAGCTAGAAAGCTTGGTGTTAACTGGAGCAACTGAAGCAGGCGCTTTTGTTTCTTTCTTTTGGTTCTATAATGATATTGACTTAGAAGTAGAATTCACTAAAGGTCGCTTCATTCCTGAAATCCATATATGCTCAAAAGACTCAGTAAAAGGTAAGGTTAGAGTTTGAAAGGAATAAGGTAAAGAGTTGTGCTCGGCTCGATATAGATATGTAAATATATCATGGGGCTCAAGATATGTTGGGAAAAAGACTTATATTGTATTCATATCATTTTTGATATTAGGTATTCTAAAATAGAAATTATATGTGAAATAGAAATTAAAATTGAGATAGAAAAACACGCATCCAGTTTTGATAGATAAACTAGACCAAGAAATAAACCGGTGGTTCATAATATCAGAAAATGGAAGAATTTGGAAAATTCATAGAATCAACGGCCCAACAACTCAACAGTATGACAACCAATGCTATGAAAACCAACAATATGACATCTAATGGTATGAAAACCAATGGTATAACAACCAATTTTATGAAAACTAATGGTGTGAAAACCAATGGTATGACAGCCAATGGTATTAAAACCAACAGAAAACATAACCGAAATTTATCATTCCAAATTCATGTTTGATATAATTTATTATCTCTAAATTCAAATTCTTAGGGAATATATCAGTTTACTGATGTTCAGTACCAATAAATTCAAGAGTGATATCTCACTTTTGAAAATTATCTCTCAAAAAGTGATGTATTAAATCAATATGTTTTATTCTGGAATGAGAAACAATATTTTTAGATATGTTTATTGCACTTGTGTTGTCATAGTTTATAGGGACATGTTAGAATTAATATACATAGTCTATTAGAGTGTTTTTCATCCAAAAAATTTGAGCACAATAGATACCTGCAGCTATGTATTCATCTTTGGCAGTAGATAATGCAACAGAATTTTTCTTTTTTACTACACCATAAAACTAGACAGTTGCCCAAAATGTGACATATTCTAGAGGTTCATATTCTATATAATTTGCATCCACAAAAATCAAAATTATAGTAACTTACTAAATCAAATTCTTTTCATTTAGGTTAAGATAATCCAAAATTAGTTTTATATTTAAGGTATTTGAAAATTCCTTTATCACCAAGTGTGACTCCTTTGGATTTTTTTGAAAATGAGCACACATACAAACACTAAACATAATATCTAGTCATCTTTCTGTCAAGTAGACAAGACTTCCAATCATACCTACATAACTGGTTTGATCAACTAGTTTCCCAATTTCATCAAGATCTAATTTTCTTGTGGTACTCATAGGTGTATCACTACATTTAGTGTAACACCCCAAGCTTCCACGATACGTTTCCCTTTGAATAATATAATAGCTTGCATTGTACGCAACTTCGAGATTCTAACACACCGCGACCAATAAAACAAGTCTTTATGAATAGAAATACCCACTTTTTGAAATTTTATAAATTTTATCTTTCAAAATGAACTTCATTTTTGGATTCAGAATATTGAAATTATCTTAGGTTTAATTTTTGGTATTTTTCTGAAAACTTTCAATTTTTGATGAATAGTGAAAAACACTGAGTTATAGTATGAAACCGAATTTTTATTTAAATAATTAATTATTTTATTTAAATTTATTTTAGGTCAAAATGGATACATAATACCTATATTTTTTCAATGTAATTCATTGGATTCATTTTGTAATAATATTATATATATATAATTTTATTGAACATTTCGTCGTCTTTTACCCACCTCTTAGGAGCATTTGCAAATTTACATAAAACATAATTTTATCGCTTTGGTGGGTTGAATTTCTAAAATTTGAGAGACACGGTTAATATCAAGGAGTAAAATGTGGTTCAATAAGATAAAAATAATTTTTGGTGAATAGTAACTTTTAACTTTTATTTGCCATAGTTAAAAGTAAATAGGATAATTAAAGGTAAAAATGATATTATTATTACCCTAATACATGTCATAATTCTATTGGATAAGTATAATTTGATCAAAAAAACCTTATGAATAGAATATGAACCTCTTTGGTCCACTTGGATTATATTAGGACATTTATTATTGTTTAATTCAAAGAAGAGTTAAAAGAGTTAAAATCCATGTTTAATAACTAAAACATTTTTAATATAGAGTTAAACATAAGATAAATTAGACTATAAATATTCATTAGAAAGATAATATGATTTACTAAATAATTTTATTTTATTTATATTTTTTTGACTTTAAATAATTTTATTTATTTATGACACAATGATGATGCAGTAATTACCTAATTAATGAAATATTAAAATAATAGATATTATAAATATCCAAATAAATGTAATTTTAGACTTTTTATGAATTAAACTAATTTTATAGGTTAATATGACATATTAGGGTTGTTTATATGAATTTTTTTCGAAGTAATAATTCTTTTATGAATTTACCAAAAACAAAATACCAAATAGTGTCAAAATTGACATAAAATAGTTTTTAAAACATATATTATATTATTAATTGATATTATATTCCTAAAAATATAAGGTTCATCAAAAAGACATATATGATGATATTTGTTTCATTAATTAACCACTTGGGGTTCGTTTATAAGTATATAGTAATATTAATAACCATATAATATAAAAATACAAAGAGACATGGTAAATGTCAAACTATTTAACTAAGAGTTAAATCTAAAAGATAAGGTTAATATAGTGACCCAAACCTGTATAAAACCAATTGGTTGAGTGTTTTTAGACCCATACTCTCCTTATACTTTAAATAATCCACATTGGAGTCATTAGAAACCGAAAATGATTTTATTATAAAATAATATTTCTAGCTTTTCCTAAGGTTCCCCTCTCCCCTCTTATAAAAGGGCACTCCTCCTTCCATAAAATTAACACCCTAAAAGCCTTTTGTCCCGGACAACCTCTGCCCAAATACCCTCTCAACTATCCTCCATTTATCCTAGATGCCTTGATTTAGTCAGAAATCCATCCTATGAATCCCTTTTGATCAAATCAAAAGGAAGAACCCGAAGAAGGGGTAAATATTTCATCACCTCTATCAATGTCTTTTCTTCTTCCACTTCCTCTTTCTTTTTTGTTTCCATTGTAAAATAATAACTTGAGTATCTTCTATACACTATGATGTTATAATAATTATGGTACAGCAATATTCATTATTATATCCATCCTTGAATGACATGTCACCATACGTGCGTACGTACGGCTTACCGTCTCCACGTCGTGGTGTAATTGTTATTCAATACATTATTATTTGGATGGGTACAATAATGATGTGTAATTGATGTAAATAATAAATATAACATGATAATTATTTTGTATATATGATATACCATCCAATTATATATTATTTTAATATCAAAAGAATGATATTGTCGCTCATGCGTACGTACGGATTACTGTCTCCACGAACGCGATGAGATTCATTCACCATCGTAATACATTCCAGACTAATTTTCCTTATATGATTAAAAATAATTTTTAAAGACATAATATCATTCTTAATATGAATAATATACGTCCTATTCATAACAAACACTACTTATGAAACCAAGAATATAAAGAAACATGAATCAGTTAACACCAGAAATGACGATAATACTAAAATATTATTAACAAATCAATATTAAAAGATCATATATGATATCATATTAATGTATATGATTCTTTTATAATTTAATAAAAATTATTTCACCATTATACAGGATGTTAACCTACCATCAACCAAGGAAAAGTACAATGTAAGGGGTTACTTATCTCACTTTTAATTCTGTGAGATTTCCATTGTTCGCCACTTATTTATTAAATTTGGTGTATTGTACATTTTCATTTGATATATATATATATATATATATATTATCTTTATTATCTTTATATTCATATAATTCTGTGATTCATTTGTTTGTTATTAACTTTTGACCATACAACTCGATTGATTACAACAAAGTAAGAGTTTTCATCTCACTTCTTATTTTCGTGAGATTCATGTCGTACTGCCATTATTTCCTTTTGTGTGGTGTATTTACTATCAATTGATTGTATTCTTTGTGTAATGAAATTTAATTTATTATTAATTAAATATTCATTTTATGATCCATATTTCATGGGATGTATGTTTTGTAAGTTACCAAATTAGTAAGGGAATTTTAAATTTCAATTTCCACTCATTCGGCTTTATGCATACTTCATTAATTATTTTACTCCAAGATTATACGTGGAATAACTATTTGTTATTTATGTAGTAATTTCCACACCCATTTATGTGTATATAAATTTTATACACATAATCACTCCATTGATAATTCCTCAAGTCATTGATATAAACTTGATTTTAACTCAATCTCCGTATATTGAGTTAAACAGTCAATTCATTGGTGTTGTTTTTACAATAATATGTGTGAAAGTCCTCTGATTGATTTAAACTTTATATCCAATAATATTGAGTTTATTTACATTTTTCACACATAATTATGTCTTTGATTTATCCTTAACCTAAAGATATGGCCTTTATAAAAAATTTCATCTAAATTTACATTCCATTGATACTTCTTTGTTGTTATAACCCAATTCACTTTTATATGGTGTATCTAATGTAATTTGACATAGTATATCATGAATCCCTTTATTCTGATGATATTATAAAATTTTGATTAACTCGATTATTTTTATTCAAGTGTCTCTATTTTGGTTAGGAACTCAATCTAAAATACCATTTTAAAATGTTTTAAAGATTTATTATTCTAAATATTTCTCATTAATGTCCATGTTTTGAAAATGGTTTTAAGTATTTATTTATATTGACGTTAAAGTTTTAAAATTAAAATTCCTTTTGAATGTTTCAAAAGTGGTGTGGGAAACTTTGATTCAAAAATCTATTTTAAACAGCTTCTTGATAAATAGTGAGAATTTTAAATGTTTTTCAAGAAAAAGGGGGGGTATTTATCTCAAAACATTTTGATGATTATTTTCATCTATGTCAATATCATTCATTATTCTTTATTGAGGTTGATCTATTATAATAAAATCTTCCATATTTTATTGAATTAGTTATGTTTGACTATGGATGTTCTATTTTTATCCCATTCATGGTTTGTGGTTGAAATATTGACATTTCATATGCTAGTTTTAATATGAATGTTCAGATTATGTTTCAACCTTTTCATATGAGGAATGCATTAGACTTAGTAATTGATGGGTGGAGACCGATCTAGATCATCGATACATCGTTAGGTCTCATGAGACTAACTAGTGTCTTGGCATAAGGCCTTGACAAAATCTTACTTATAGTCTTGGAATAAGGCCTTGACTATGTGGTTATGAAAGTCTAGCATTATGCATTCCATCATTATGAAAGTGGCAATTGATATTTCATGTGATTATTTTACTAGTATAATATACATGTGAGTAAGTAAATGGAATTATTTTGATTTATATTTTCCATATTATGATGAATTTTATGTTGAAAAGGATTTTGTTTTAGTTCTATACATTGCCTTAATTGTTTATGCTTATTTATGAAAGTCTTCGCTATATTGTTATCCTTACTGAGCATCTGAGATCACCCCTTTCTATGTTTTATTTTTCCTAGTATGCGAAGAAGTATATTATGATTGACCTATAGGGATACACTATGGGATCTCAGTGTTGTCTATGGAAAAAAAGTTGTTGTAGTTTTCCATTTTATGATGTAATGTAAACTTTATGAATGTATCTAGTACTTGCAAGGCTACTAAACTAATCGGTATTTCAAGACTTGATATTTTTTTATCATGCCAATGATACGTAATAATGCACCGACTCTGGGCTTCTGGGGTCAGGGTGTTACAGTTGGTATCAGAGTAAGTTTAGTACAAACCTTGGAAAATAGATTTAGATAAACTCTGATTAGAGCATATAGCCCAAAGATAGACTTTGAGGATTAGTATAGAAGAACATCCAAAAATATTGATATTGTAGAGATTTTGTGAGTTTTCCAAGAAATACATCCATATCTAGATATGATAAGGTAAAGGCAGCTCTGGCACAGTTGTACCTAGGGGTAAAACCCAAAAACACATCTTTGAGCTAGACTCGAAAGGGAACTAGTGCACGACAATGGGCCTTGTTGTACTCTTGGTTACGAAACTCCTGGGGGATATGATTATGATAATTTACATTTTCTTTACAAACTTATTTGAAGGATTTTAATATAAGATGAGAATAAATGACCTTGGTTAATCCTAAGGTGTTTCAAATTGAAAATATGGTGTTATGGTATTCTATAAATGATTTTATGACTACTATTACTCACACAATGCTTTCTGGTTTTAGTCAATGGTTGGATTCCAAGGAAGTCATAGTAACTTTGAGCATGATGTAAAAGTTGGGAATAGTGGTGGAAATGAGTAACAAAATGGAATGTCGATTAGCGTAAAAGATATCGTGTTCATTCCAAATCAGTTTTCCAAAAATAGGATCAACAATATATATATTAACCAACTCCCTGACTCAACAAAGAAGAGAAAAGTGATGAATGACAAGAGCTCCAGTAGTGGAGACCATGGAGAAAAGAATCCTCAATTTCCATCATGTAGGAAATGTGGAAGGATAAACCCAGGAAATTGTCTCAGTGGAGCATAGAAATGCTTTACATGCAGGAAAGAAGGACATAAAATAAATAATTTCCAAGGAAAAATGAAGAGTATTGTGGAAGAAAATAAAAAATTTCTCAAGAATCCATTTACAGTCATTTTTCGTAAATTTAGGTCACATGGCCATTACCCGAGTGAATTCCCTATTCTATAGGATATTTTCTTAGTCAAATAAGATGCTATGTGGAAATAAATGGTCGGAGAAATGTTTAAAAGTATTAGTGCTCCTTCTTGATGGGATTACTTTGGAATAATTTTCTCTTGTATTTTTAACCCTATATTTTGTCATGTGAAAATGATATTTGAGGGAGAATTATCTTTTCTCTTGTGGATATAGTTATAAATAACCATTTGGTTTTATATAATCATTGGGTTTGAGGAAATTACAAGTTATTATATTTTGGGATGAAAATGCAAGGTATGAGATAACATTTGTGGTTAAATTATGTTATGGTTATTTTGAGGAATTTATCTCATTTTAGTAATGTTATAAAATATAGTTTATGAAAAAGTACAACACACAGACCGTGTGACAACCCGTCGCATCGGACAAAGCTATGGGAATCGAACCCAAAACCGGAGTGCAATTGTGATTTATCGTATACCACTGGACTACGTGAGGTCCCTGGTTAGTGTGACTAATTATTTTTAGTTAAATGATTTTATTGATCAATAATTACTTGATTTTGGATCTTATGTCTTATCAAATGAATACCCTTAGTATATGAAAATTATTTGGTGATTAAGTGATAAATGTTTTTTTGGAAGACGTTCGTGTTGTTGGGAACACTATATACCTAAGGAAAATATAATACTATAGGATTTCATTTGAGGAGTAATGGTGGATTTCTATCTAGTTTTTTATTGCAGATTTATAGTGATTTGGGTTATGTATGGAAATGATTAAACTATAATAGAGAATATGTGATTAGGTTAATTAATTTTAAGTATCTGACTTTAGGAGTAGTCGATGTCATTTGGAGATACAATTTAACGTGGAAGACTACATAACCAAATTCTTTTAAATTTTGGGTTTCAATATTAGTTTGGATTATATTGAAGGATTTAAAGGATAATTGTTTATAGAATGGTATTTATTTAACTTCGGGGTATTGCTGGTTTGATTTTAGAAATTAAGATTAATGTTTCCTTCTCTAAAGGAATATCCTTTTGGGGGATCATCTGATCTCCATTTTGGTTTTGATTAATCTCTAAATAAAAGTTAAATATATAGTTTATCCTTTGTGGATCATGTGATTTTCTATAAGTTTATTCTATATCTTCCGGTGAGACCAATTCATCTTTAATACTCATCATTTGAAACAAAATGAGTTAGTGGTAGAAATTTGTTAAAGAATGAAACTTTACTTAAAAAGTAATTATATCTCTTTATGTTCTTAGTCAATATAATAAATAAATTCCTCATATTTATGAAATATAACTTAAAACAAAAAAATGTTGTCCATTTACTTTTCCTACTGAGAAACTAATGATCGTTTGTCTCATCACAAGTTTGTGGTTTTCTTGTTGTTAACTTTCTCCTGATCATGTTTTATATCCTTGTCCATCAGAAGTTGACACTTATTTTATCTTCCATATATATGTATTCCTACATTGAATCCAAGTATGTGTAATCTTGGGTGACCTTTGTACTTCTCTTTCTTTCTTTTAAAGTAATGGTTTTATTTACTCTTTTTCCGATGTGGGACTTTCAATTATGTTCCCAAGACCAATTTTAAAAATTGTAAGGACGAAATTTCCAAAAGGGGAGAATAATGTAACACCCCAAGCTTCCACTATGCATTTTACTTTTAATAATGTAATATCTTTCATTGTATGCAACTTCGATATCCTAACACGCTGCGACCAATCAAACTAACTATTATGAATAGTAATAACCACTTTTGAAAATTTTATAAATTTTATCTTTCAAAATGGACTTCATTTTTGGATTCGGAATATTGAAATTAGATTAGGGTGAATTTTTGGTATTTTTCTGAAAAATTTCAATTTTTGATGAATAGTGAAAAACATTGAGTTATAGTTTAAAAATAATTTTTGGTGAATAGTAACTTTTAACTTTTATTTTCCACGGTTAAAAGTAAATAGGGTAATTAAAGGTAAAAATGATATTATTATTACCCTAAAACATGTCCTAATTCAATTGGATAAGTATAATTAGACCAAAAACAACCTTAGGAATAAAATATGAACCTCTTTGGTCCACTTGGATCAGATTAGGACATTAATTATTATTTAATTCAAAGAAGAGTTAAAAGAGTTGAAATCAAAGTTTAATAACTAAATCATTTTTAATATAGGGTTAAAAATAAGATAAATTCAGCTATAAATATTTCTTATAAAGGTTAAAAATATTTCCTATATAATGGTATTTTATTTATATTTTTTAGACTTTATATAATTTAATTTATTTATGACCCAATGATGATGCAGTAATTACCAAATTATTGAAATATTAAAATAATTGATATTATAAATATCCAAATAAATTTAATTTGAGACTTTATTAATTCCACTAATTTTATAGGTTAATATAACATATTAGTGTTGGTTAGATGAATTTTTTTCGAAGTAATAATGCTGTTATGAATTTAGAAAAAACAAAATATCAAATAGTGTCAAAATTGACATAAAAGAGTTTTAAAACAAATATTATATTATTAATTGATATAATATTCCTAAAAATATAATGTTCGGCCAAAAGATTTATATAATTATATTTGTATCATTAATTAACCACTTGGGGTTCTCTTGGAAGTATATATTATGTTTATCAACCATATAATATAAAAATACAAAGAGACATGGTAAATGTCAAAATATTTAACTAAGAGTTAAATCACCTCTTTCAATGTCCTTTCTTCTTCCACTTTCTCTTTCTTTATTGTTTAAATTCATAAATAATAACTCCAGTATCTTTTATACACTTTGATGTTATTATAATTATGATACAACCATATTCATTATTCTATCCATCCTTGAATGACATGCCACCATATGTTCGTACGTACGGCATACTGTCTCCACGTCGTGGTGTAATTGTTATTCAATACATTATTATTTGGATGGGTATAATAATGATGTGTAATTGATGTAAATAATAAATATAACATGATAATTATTCTGTATATATTATATACCATCCAATTATATATTTTTTAATATCAAAAGAATGATATTGTTGCTCGTTCGTACGTATGGATTACTGTCTCCACAAACGCGATCAGGTTCATTCCCCATCATAATCCATTAAAAACTAATTTTCATTAGGTGATTAAATATAATGTTTAAATACTTAATATCATTCAGAATATTAATAAGATACATTATATTCCTAAAAAACACTACATACGAAACAATCCATATAAAGGAAAACGAATCAGTTAACACCCGAAATGACGATAATACTAAAATATTATTAACAAAGAAATATTAAAAGATCATATATGATATCATATTAATGTATATTATTCTTTTATAATTTAATAAAAATTATTTCACCATTATACAGGAGGTTAACCTACCATCTACCAAAGAAAAGTACAAAGTAAGGGGTTTCTTATCTCACTTTTAATTCCAGGAGATTTCCATTGTTCGCCACTTATTTATTAAATGTGGTGTATTGTGTACTGTCATTTGATATATATATATATATATATATATATATATTATCATGATTATATTTATATTCATGGTATTCTGTGATTCATTTGGTTGTTATTAACTTTTGGCCATACGACTCGATTGATTACATTTAAGTAAGGGTTTTCATCTCACTTCATATTTCCATGAGATTCATGCAATACTGCCACTATTTCCTTTTTTGTGGTGTATATACTGCCCAATGATTGTATTATTTGTGTAATTTACTTTAATTTATGAGTAATTACATCTTCATTTTTTGATCCATCTTTCATGGGATTTATGTTTCTAAAGTTACCAAATGGGTAAGAGAATTTCAAATTTCAATTTCCACTCATTCGACTTTACGCATACTTCATAGATTATTTTACTCCAAGATTATGTGTGGAATCACTTTTTATTATTTATGTAGTAATTTCCACTCCCCTTTGTGTGTATATACTTTTTATACACATAATCTCTCCATTGATAATTTCTCAATTCATTGATATAAACTTGATTTTAACTCAATCTCCTTTTATTGAGTTAAACATCCAATTCATTGGTGTTGTTTTTACAAGAATATGTGTGAATGTATTATGATTGATTTAAAGTGAATATCCAATAATATTGAGTGTATTTATATTTTTCACACATAATTATGTCATTGATTTATCCTTAACCTAAGGATACGGTCTTTATAAGATATTTCATCTCAATTTACATTCCATTGAGACATCTTTGTTGTTATAGGACAATTCACTTTTATATGGTGTATATAATGTACTTTGACATAGTATATCATGAATCCCTTTATTCCCGAGATATTAAAAAGTTTTTATTACCTCAATTATTTGTATTCAAGTGTCTCTCTTTTGGTTAGGAACTCTAACTAAAACATCATTTTAAAATGTTTTAATGATTTATTATTCTAAATCTTTCTCATTAATGCCCATGTTTTAAAAATGGTTTTAAGGATTTATTTATATGGAATTTAAGGTTTTAAAATTAAAATTCCTTTTAAAAGTTTCAAAGTGGTATGGGACACTTTGATTCAAAAATATATTTTAAACGGATTCTTGATAAATAGCGAGACTTTTAAATGTTTTTCATGAAAAGGGGGTATTTCTCTCAAAAAGTTTTGACGATTATTTTAATCTATGTAAATATCATTCATTATTATCTATTTAGGTTGATCTATTATAATACAATATTCTATATTTTATTGAATGAGTTATGTTTGACTGTGGGTGTGCTATTTTTATACCATTCATGGTTTGTGGTTAAAATATTGACATTTTGTATGCTAGTTTTAATATGAATCTTCAGATTATGTTTCAACCTTTTCATATGAGGAATGAATTGGACTTAGTAAGTGAAGGGTGGAGCCCGCTATAACTCCTCAATGCATCGTTATGTCTCATGAGACAAACTACTGTCTTGGCACAAGGCCTTGACAAAATCTTATTTGTAGTCTTGGCAGAAGGCCTTGACTATGTGGTTATGAAAGTCTGGCATTATGCATTCCATCATTATGAATGTGGAAATTGATATTGCATGTGATTATTAGACTAGTAGAATATACATGAGATTAAGTAAATTGAATTATTTTGATTTACATTTTTCATATTATGATGACATTTATGTTGAAAAGGCTTTTGTTTTAGTTCTATACATTGCCTTAAATGTTTGTGATTATTTATAAAGGTTTTTGCTATATTGTTATCCTTATTGAGCATATGATCTCACCCCTTTCTATGTTTTATTTTTCCTAGGATGTGAAGAAGTATATTATGACTGACATGCAGGGATAGAATATGGGATCTCATTGTTGTCCATGGAAATAAAGTTGTTGTAGTTTTACATTTTATGATGTAATGTAAACCTTATGAATGTATCTAGTACTTCCAAGGCTAATAAACTAATCGGTCTTTCGAGAATTAGTATTTTTTGATCATTCCAATGATATGTAATAATTCACTGCCTCTGGGATTCTGGGGTTGGGACGTTACATTTAGTGTTATCTAGATTAAATTTTTTTAAAATGTATTTTTTAGATTTACTTTTGTTAAAAATAATTCCTTCTTGGATTTGAAAAATCTGAAATCTATGAAAGAACTTGAGTTCAACCATTAAGCTCATTTCAAATTCATTTTGCATCATTTCATAAAAAATATTTCCAAGATAATTTTTTAAAGATCCAAAAATAATATCATCAAAAATGGTTTGTGCTACTAAAACATATTTTGAAATTCATTTTATGGAAATGATAGGATCACCTTTTCCTTCTGAAAAAACTTTTAAAATCAGAAAATTTTTCAGCCTGTCATAACAAGATCTATGAGATTTTTTTAAACCATAAAAATATTTAGTTAATTTATAAACTTGATTAGGAAAATGAGGATTTTGAAAACTAGGGGTAGTTTTACAAAAACATCCTCAACTATAAAACAATTTAATAAATCACTCTTGACATCCATTTGATAAATTTTGAAATCTAGATGAACTGTATAGGCAAGATTAATTCTTATAGACTCAAGTCTAGCTATAGGTGAAATGTTTTCCTCATTGTCAATTCCTTCTTCCTAACAATAACCTTGGGGAACAAGTCTTGATTTTTTTCTAACTATAGTACTCGGCTCATCCACTTTATTCCTAAATACCAATTTAGTTACAATAGTCAAGGTATCCTTGGTTCTATATATAAGTTCAAAAAATGTATTTCTCTCAAACTGATTTAACTCTTATTGCATTTCTATTACCTAGAATTCATTATTTATTGCTCCATTAATGGTCTTAGGTTTAAGGTGAGGTAAGAAAGATTGATGTTCAACCTAATTTCTAACAGAATCTCTAGTTTGTATTTTTACATCAATATATCCTACAACAGAATCTAAAGTATAATTATTGAGAGTTATAATACTTTTAGAGAAGGCAGAGATGGTTACATATGTATTTTTAGGTGGAAATTATGGAAATTCTTCAGAACCGAATGATTCTTCTACTTTTTTATAGCCGAAAAGGTTTGGAGTTTATGTTTAGATAAGATAAGTCATTTAAAAGGTTTTTTAAAGATTCCTTAGACTCATGTGGATAAGTTTCATAAAATTTGACATGGATTTATTCTTTTATAGTCTTGGTCTTCTTATTGAAAACTCTATAGGCTCTACTAGAAACTGAGTAAACAAGAAAGATTCATTCATCGCTCTTGGTGAAATTTTTTTCAAGATTATCCTTAGTGTTAAGAATAAAGGAATTTCAACCAAAAACTCTAAATTAATTAACCTTAGGTTTCCAATTATTCCACAACTCATAAAGTGTCTTCTTAAGAATAGGTTTAATCAAACTCTATTGAGGATTTAGTAGGTTGTATTGATAGATTCTGCCCAAAAATAGATAGGTAGGTTCTACTCATTAAGAATAGTTTGAGTTATCTCTTGTAAGGTTTGATTTCTCCTTTCAACGAATCTATTCTACTGAGGGTTCCTAGGAGTAGATAATATATGAGTGTATCCATTTTGTGAGAAAGATTATTCAAAATCTTTATTTTCAAACAAATGACTGTGGTCACTTCTTAATGTTTTAATCCAAAATCCACAAAGATTTTCAATATATACTCAGCATTTGTTATAAAGTAATAATATGCTTCACTTTTTTGAGCTAGAAAATATACCCAAGTGTACCTATAATAGTCATCTATAATAACCAAAACATAGTTTTTCCCATTAAGAATAGAAAATCTATAATTTATAAACAAATATATGTGAACCAACCTGAGAGGTTGTGAATTTGACCCTTTTTTCTTTAGTTTAAAACAATCTTTGGTTTTTTTACCTTTTTGATAGGGGTTAATGACTTTATCAGTTGGGAACTCAAGATTTGGTAGATCCATAACTAACCATTTTCTATTTATCTTTCTAAGTTAGTGAATATATCAATAGCCTAGTCTCATATTACAAAGCCAATATTCCTTATGAAAAACACTCAAGCATGAAACATTCTGAGAAACTAATGAATTTAAATCTAGAACATGAACATTGTCATTTATTAAGGATTTATAGGTTAAATCATTTTTTGAATTAAAAACATTACAAGAATCATTGTCAAACTTAACTTGGAAAATATCATCACACAACTGAGAAATACAAAGTAGATTATATTTTAAACTATCAACATATAAAACATTGGAAATTAAAACTGAATTTTTGTTACCAATCAGTCCTAGTCCAATGGTTTTTCTTTTTTCATTATCATCAAAGGTGACATGTAAACCATCAACCTTGATGAGAATCTTAAATATGGAATAGTCTCATTTCATATATCTTGAATTTCCACTACCCAAGTACCATAGACTTCTACTAGAGATCTTTAAGAATTTTTACTACAAAATAGGTTTTAAACAAGAAATGATTTTGCTACACAAATCTGTTTAGGTCCAGATATATTAATAATAAAAGCTTTGGGAAAATATATTTGCCTCATCAGTTTCCTGTAAACATAATTCATACTATTATAAATAAAAACTTTGTTGGGTCCTTTTGAAAAGTGTTGGGAAGTAGAGTTTTCCGGTCGAGATTTAGAAATAAAATTATGTTCATCTATTTTCCTCCATCTAGGTTCATATCCTATTCTGGAAACATATTTGGGGGAAATTTTCATTCCCTAGATTTGTGTCAATGTCTCTTTGTAACCTCCTAGATCAGTGTGCCGCCCAAATTTTCCCCAAACATGGTTGGACACATGACCTCAAGTGCATTTCCCCAAATGCCAAAGGATTTCAAATTGTATAGAGGGACAAGGACTAATAATGGGGAAACTATAGCCTCATTTTCAAAGTAACATAGCGGAAGCAACAGTAAATAGTAGAGGAATAAGTAATACCATACAACAAAGTAAACCATGGAAGACTAATAATAATATAACAATTGAAGCATATAAAAATGAAGCATGTCACATGTGTCTAGGATAGCATCCAAATAAGTCACAATTCTAGAAATGTCATACTGAAACCAAAGTATAGAAAAAATAGTACAATCCAATAGCATCGCAAGCCTCAGCTTGGTCTCATGCTCTCCAGCTTCCACAACAATCTAGTACCTGAGGAAGAGGATTACTTTCCCTTATCTATACCTGAAACCATATAATTTGTTTGGGTCCAAAAGTATAACCTAAACAGGGTGTGAGATGAATTCTGATAGGCATCCACCAAAAGATTTGTTCCTAACTGTCTGTGAATATATATAGAAGGTAAGATGCAAAAATGAAGTAATAAACAAGGAAGTACTCAAAAGTAAACAATCCTACATTTTCCAATTAAATTTATTTATATTTATTAATTATTCAATCCATTAAATAATGTAACCTCAGGATCAATCCAAATATTTGTATCCCCTATATAATAGTAATAGTTGACGTATAAAAAGGAATTAAAAACAGTCTAGTAAGACTGAGTCCAAGCTTGTGCTTTGTCCTGGAAGACACGTCACAAGCGTTTAATCATTCATAAGCAACCCTCTGGGAAAGTTATTATAGTTTAATCCCTCTGGTCTAAAAAATCATCAATTGAATAAAATAATGACCCTCTAGAAAATATCTCACAGTCTGACCCCTTTGGTCCCACATAGCACTAATCATTTACAAACGACCACATGGGCAGCTCTCGCGGTCAATACCCCCTTTGTTTACATAGAAAAAATAAACTATAATGACCACCTGGAATCTCTCACAGTCAATTCCCTAAGGTCTAACAACAATTTAATAATGACCCTCTAGGTAGCTCTCACAGTCTAACCCCTATGGTCTATGACCACTTCAAATCTCTCACGGTCAATACCTCTTGTCAACATAACAACAATTCATATATAAATGACCCTACCCCAGGAAGCTCTCACAGTCAATTCCCCTTTGTCAAACTTTCACAATTCAAATCACATGAGTTTTATATAATCAGTAACTCTATCCTAACAACACGAGTCATGGAAACAAGAAAGCCTAACAATAATTCTATACCAAATGTCTATAATCAATCAAACAAGGGAAATTCACCCATAATCAAGGTAAAAACCCTTATGAGTAATCAGTAACCCTTTCCCAATCAAACAAACCATAGCAGGTATTAAATAGGGTTAAATTCCAAAATACACAATACCCTAAACATGGATATTTGATACTTTTAGAATATATAATCCAAATACTACCAAAGAATGGAACAAACCACCTACCATGATATCTCACAATCAACACTCTTGAATATCATCCCTTGAATCATCCTAAAACGATGTAGATCTACAAAAAGAGTATAAACGATCATCCTTGAAATACTTATGAGAGAGGAGGAATCATGATGAAAGGCTCTAGGGAAAGAGAGAACTCACCGGTGGGAATCCAATGGACCTGGCAGCATCTCAATCAGAGCTTGGACGGAGAAACGGGAGAAGCTTGAAGTTCTTCAGTCATTCATCACTCTAATATATGAACCGATGGGAGAAGAATTGTGTTCTAGAGATGAGATGCGACCCCACTCTGATTCATTAATTAAAAATAAAATTACTTGGTGTGTTCATTTAATGTACACAACATGTACTAGCCTCAACTAGCCCTTGATTTAGGCAGTCTTCTTGGTCACTCACAAGGCCATGTACTTAGTCGTTACATGGCTAGTACATGGAAATAAACATAAACTAGGTACACGATGTAAACTCAGAAGTACATGGTGTGTATTCAGAAGTTCACGGCGTGTACTTAGAAAATTTTTATTTCTTCCTTTTTTTCTCAAAAACGCCTGAAATCATGATCCATACCTGAAATAAATATTTGGGTTCTTACAAAATTCTCCCTTAAATCAATTCATCCTTGAATTTCCCTTCTAAGGGTGGTGAAGAAGAAACTTAAAAAAACTCTAGCCACTGAGATTGTGCATTGGCCTCCCTCTCCAAAGTCATGTACTATACTCACTCAAGCTGCCATAACACTCGTACCAGAGGAACAGACTGGCCACAGAGAACCTTTGTGTTGTGATCCAAAATCAGAATAGGGTGCTCCTTAGAGGATTCATCCACCTCCAACTCAACCTCCTCAGGTTGGAAAATGTGAGACAGGTCTGAAAAGTGATGTCGTAGCTGAGAAACATGGAAGACATCATGCATAGCTCAGTACCCATGAGGTAACTACAACAGATAGGAAACCATCCCAACTCTCTCCAAAACCTCAAATATTCTAACATATTTTGATGAAATATTCCCCTATCTCTTAATCCACTTATGTCCTAACCTCAGTGTGACACGTAAGAAAATCTGATCCCTGACCTCGAACTCCATAGGTTGTCTCAGTCAATTAGCATAATATTTTTGGCAAGATTGTGCAGTATCCATCCTCTTCTAAATTAACAACACCTACTCATTAGTCTCCTGGACAAGACAAGGTCCCAGCATAGCTTCTTATCCTGGATCTATCCAACATAGGGGTGATCGGCATGGCCTACCATACAAAGCCTCATAAGGTGTCATCTAAATCATTTCCTGAAAACTATTGTTGTAGGAAAATGCCACTAGGGGTGTGTGTCTCTCCCAACAACCCCCAAAATCTAGGATGCATGCTCAAAGAATTTCCTACAAAACATGAATTTTGCACTTGGACTGGACATTAGTCTGGGGACAATAAGCTATACTCAGAAGTACATATGTACCCAAATCCCATTTCAGTTCATTCCAGACATGAGAAGTAAACTGGGAATACCAATCTAAAATGATAGAGTGTAGAACCCCAAGAAAATGTACAATCTCTCGGATGTACAAATTTCCAATATCATCAACACTGAAGGTTTCCTTAATCAGAATGAAATGAGACACCTTTGTGAGTCTATCAACAACAACCAAAACTGCATCATTCCCTCAAGGAGGCCTTAGTAAACCCATCATGAAATCCATCGCAACATTATTTCACTTCCACTCGATAATGGGTAACAGTTGTAAAGGCCCTGCTCGTTACTGATTTTCCACCTTCACCTACTGACAGGTGGAACATCTCATAACAAAACTAGCAACATCCCTCTACATGAATGGCCACCAATACTGACGGTGTAGATCTCGGTACATCTTGGTGACACCAGGATGAACTACCCAAACTGGGGAATGAAAATCTCAAAACATCACCTCGTGTATGTCTAATGACACACATACCCATCCATGAAAATGAAAAACATCACCCTCATCTATGGTCTACCCTGGAGTAGGGTCCTCTCCTGACACACTCTCACATATGAATAGTCCTTTAGAAACTAATAGCTGCCTTATTCACACTCGATCTAATAGAGTAAAGGTAATAGCTATAGAAGAAAGAAACTTCTACCTCTCCCTATCCTGCACCTCCAAATTCATCTAAGATATTAGATCCATAAGCTGCCACTCACTGTTGGCCACTTGAACTTCCTATATCTTAGTCCTCCTGCTCAACGCATCAGCCACTGTGTTGCCTTTCCCAAGCATGTAGGCAAGCTCAAAGTCAAAATACAGAAGGTAATCAACCCACCTCTGCTGTCTCAAATTCATATCTTTCTGAGTAAAGATATACTTGAGACTTTTTTGGTCAATGTATACCACAAAATTCTCTCCCAAAATATATTGTCTTCAACAGCGTAAAGCATGCACAATAGAAACCTAACCAAGATCGTGAGTTGGGTAATTCCTCTCATGTGGCCTCAACTGTCGATACCCATACACAATGACTCCTTCCACCTGCATAAGCCCTACTCCATGCCTGATACCCGATGCATCATAGTAAACGATGTAACTCTTTCCCAACTTCGAGAAAATCGGTACCGGTGCTGAATTCAATCTCCCTTTCAACTCCTGAAAGGATGAATCATAGGAATCTGTCCACAAGTACTTTACACCCTTCTTAGTCATACTCGTCAGTGGTGCTTCTAATCATGAAAATTCCTATATAAAACACCTTTAGTAACTATCCATCCCTAGAAAACTTTGTAACTCAAATACGTTCTTTGGATTCTCCCATGAAACTACTTCTCTCACTTTCTATGGGTCTACTGATACTCTTGTCTCTAAGATAACATGACCCAAGAAGTAAATTTTATCCATCCAAAAGTTTCACTTTGAGAGCATAACATACAACTGATGCTCTCTCAGTGTACTCAAAATGATCTCAAGATGGGAGGCATGGTCATGTTAAGTGTGAGAGTACACCAAGATATCATCCCTGAACACTACCTCAAAATAATCCATGTAAGGATGGAATACTCAGTTCATCAGTGTCGTGAAAACTGCTGGCACATTCGTTAGACCGAACGGCATAACAAAATACTCGTATAGACCATACCTTATTAGAAAGGTTGTAAGAGGTATATTTGATGGTATAATGCACAAAAGATGATAACTAGGCCTCAAGTCAATCTTTGAGAACACCTGGGCTCCTCAAAGATGACCAAAGATATCATCAGTCCTCAGCAAGGGATATCGATTCTTGACCATCAACTAGTTCAGCTTTCGATAATCCAGACAAAGTTTGAGGGTACCATCCCCCTTCTTCACAAAAAGGATAGGTGAACCCCAAAGAGAAGTACTAGGTCAGATGAAACTCTTTTCTTGCAACTCATCTAACTGCTTCTTGAGCCCCTATAACTCTAGTGTAGCCATCCTATAAGGAGGAATGGACACCAGTTCCACTCATGGCACAAGTTCAATAGAGAAATCTACCTCTCTCTCTAGATTTAACCCTAAAATGTAATCTAGAAAAACATCTATGAAATGGTCCACCACTGGAGGAAAGTCTATCTGTGAAGATCCCTGGTCATCCAGATATAAACTAGAAATCTGGGTAGTAATTCCACTTAACCCATGATGCTCGGGTCCATCTCTGCTCGCCTAGACATCCCATTCACCATTGAATAAAAAATACCCACCCTCTGGTGATGTGAAACTCACCTTATGATGATAGTAGTCAGAAAAGTCCTAGAAAGAGACCAACAAGTCCATTCCAAGAATGAAATCAAATCTTGTCATCTCTAAGACATAGATGTCCCAAAAGAAGTGACACCCCCAACCTCAAGAGGGAACTCCTTACACTGACATACACTAGCGGTTTTAATCCCCAACGGAGTGTCTAGTGTCATAATATCCTCATAAGTAAAGATATAGAGCCCATGGATCCCCAAAATAGTAACAGATATAAAACTATGGGAATCCACTATATCAAAAAGAGTAGATGCTAAATTAAGGCAACTAAATGATACCTCTAACTGTAGAGGGTCTGGGATCCTACCCTTGTTGGGTCTGCTCCACCGAAATGGTATGACATGTACCACGACCCTGTGATCCATCCTGACTACCTTGTGTTGATCCAACCTATTTTCACTAAAAACCTATATCCTGACTACCACTACCATGACCACCTCCTCGGATTGAATGGCCTAACGAACTCTAGTTCCCTGACTACTGAGAAATTGGTGGTCCTACTCCGGAACATGGAGTCATAACAGGTCCCCTCTCATTAGATTCTAGTGAGGAAATCTGGAAAAAACATTGAACATTACTCATCTTTCCGCAAGATCGGCACTCGACAGGGCCCTTTGGGCAATGTGGTATCATATGTCCACTCTTCCCGCATTGGTAGCATACCACCCAGATACCTGAAGAAACATTTTTTGAAAGATCCCTGAGGCGCTTCCTACTATCTATCGAAGGAGTACCAGATATAGATGATGAAACACCCTATATTGCAGCTCCCAACTCCGTCAGATTGTGCTTGGTAATCAGCACCTAATTCACTATTGTCATCATTGAAGTCAGCCTAAAAACATTCACCTATGATCGGATGTTGTACATGAGACCATCCTCAAACTACCTGTCCAAAGGTAACTCGTCACCTCCCAGAACAAGTGTGTAGCGCTGAAGCTATGTAAAACGAGAATAGTTATTCATCATTGAAAGAGTGACCTGCTCTAAATGCATGAATTCTTGGGATCGATCGGCCCTCAACATCTCAGGGTAGAAATAATCTTAGAAGGTCCTCTTTAACTCTTTGCAAGCCATGCCCTGATGATGTCCCTCCTGTGAGATAACATCCCATCATCTTTTTTTGGAATCACGTAGCATGTACATCATGAGTTCCACCCTCATATCAGGAGGTATATCTAGATGCTAAAAGATTAAAATCATGGCCTCCAACCATGACTCTGTATCCTGTGGTCCTCCATCCCCTAAAAAAGTGAGAGGATGATGTTGCTGAAACACCCTCATCAACTCTTCCATAGATGGGGCAGGATGTTGTGCTCCCTGAAAACTTTGAATCATCCTCAAAAATCCTTCACGGAACTATGAATCAACATCCACATCTGGTATAATAGTTGTTTCCTAGATAGTAACGACGGTAGGATCTACGGGTAGTCCCTGATCAACCATTTCTAGTGTCTGGTCATTGCCTTGTACCTGGTGTACAACCGAAGGATGTATTAGAAAAATTACTCTACAAGGTCAAGCGCACACCTTAGTTTGAGATTATCAAGGAAAACAACATAGAATTTAAATAATGGAACATCAGAAGGAAATAATTCAAGTTTTAAAAAAAAGGGTTACACGACGTGTATAATTGTCACACAACGTGTTCCATTTAAGCCTTAACATGGCGTGTACCTCTGCCCATCCTAATCGGGTAACACCCCTTACACATGGCGTGTTCCTCCTGAGACAAAATTTGTACTTGAATTCTCCCTCATGCCCAAGTACTTCTACACAGCTAGAACTACACAGTTCTCTCCCAGGTAACACTACACGGCGTGTGCACCCCTGACACAGCATGTGCACCCCTGACACAACATGTACCACTTAAGTCACATCCACCCGTGTCATTGGCCACAAAACCGAATACACGGTTGATAATTACACAGTTTGTACAAGCTAGACATGGTGTTTATAACCTAAGTTTCATCCACATGTGTCATTGGTCACACAGTAGGATACATAGTTATTTACAACACAACATGTATCTAGACATGGCATGTTTTACCAAAAGTTTCTCAACCTCATGTCTCTACTCACACAGTTAGTCACACAGTCAATCACTACACAGTGTGTACATACTGCACATGGTGAGTACATAAGAAAGGTTATTTCTTCCAGAACAGAACCCATGGTGTGTGTTCATAATATCACATGTCGTGTTGTCTGGGTTTCTGGATAATAGGCCTCCAAAACATCACTGAAACCCTTAAAACATAAAATTTTGTCCCAAGAATGAAAAATTCCGACCTGTGAGATTCCATACTCCCCACGAATCAAATTTCGGAATCTTTTTTTACAAAATAATATGACAAAATTCGATCAATGTTTAAATATGATCCACCAAATTCCGATCCAAGAAGGCCCATAACACCATAGAGACCAAATCTTGGCCTCCATCCAAATGAAAATTTATAATTTCCAATACCCTATCAAAATAGTCAGTATTCTATCAAGGAATCTATCACAACATCATGCATATTTAGAAGAACATTTATCACAATAGCATGTAATTAGTAATGAATCCTAAATGGCATGATAAGAATGCATGACATGTGATCTATAAAAAGTTCCCATATGATGCATGAGATGGCATACCCTCATCTCATCAGGTTTCAATAGAAATAGAACCTCAATAATATCAATGATAACAAAACAATACAAGTGAATCACCCAATGGTGAAATCAAATCAACTGTAACAATTGAAAAACCAGAAAACATTCCAATATTTAAGGTAAATTGGCTTTTCCCTATACACAAGTCAGCTACCTCTCGACACAGCTTATTACTAACTACTTATTCATTCCTATAACTATATATAGGATCCAAATAGTAAAACAAGGTAGAAAAGAACCCCCCCCCCCCTTGATACCATTTTTTAACATACCAGATCCGGGTGCTACCCAAATTTTCCCCAAACTCAGTTTGTCACATGACCTCAAGCACATTTCCCCAAATTCCATAGGCTACCAACTAGTAGTGAGGGCCAAGTTTTAATAATGGGTAAATGATTCCATCATTGGCAGAGTAACAGAATGGAAACAACAGTAAGCATTAGCGTAAGTAGTAATACCATACAACAAAGTAAACAACAGAAGACTGTAATAATATAACAACTAGTACGTATAAAAAGAAAGCATGACACAAGTGTTTAGGAAAGCATCCAAACAGGTCACAATGCTAGAAATACAATATTGAATTCAAATTATATAAAAAACAATAAACTCCAATAGCATCGCATGTCTCATCTTGGTCCCATGCTCCCTAGCTTCGATAGCAATCAAGTACCAAATGAAGAAGGGAGATTTCCCTTATCTATACCTGCAACCATATAATATTTATGGGTCCAAAACCATGACCTAAATAGGGTGTGAGATGAATCACAATAGGAAAACACCATAATATCTATGCCTAACTGTCAGTCAATATATATAGTAGGTAATATGCAGAAATGAAGCAATAAACTAGGAAGTACTCAAAAGTAAGCAATCCTACAGTTTCCAATTACATTCATTTACATTTATTAATTATTCAATCCGGTGAATATTTTCAGGTTGTAATCTATCCAAAGATTTTTATCCCTTTATATAATAGTAACAACATACATCTCAAAATACCATCTAAATAGTCTAGTAAGACAGAGTCCAAGATTGTGCTTTGGCTTGGCAGACTCATCACAAAAATTCAATCATTCATAAGAAATCCTCTGGGAAATTTCTCACAATATAATCCATCTGGTCTAACATGTCATCAATTCAATAAAATAATGACCCTCTAGGAAATCTCTCATAGTCTAACCCCTTTGGTCCCACATAGCACTGATCATTTACAAACGACCACCTGGGAAACTCTCAAGGTCAATACCCCATTAGTATACATAGCAACAATAAACAATAATGACCACATGGAAGCTCTCACAGTCAATTCCCTTGGGTCTAACATCCATTTAATAATGGCCCTCTGGATAGCTCTCACGATCTAACCCCACTGGTAAATGACCACCTAGCATCTCTCACGGTCAATACCTCTGGTCAACATAACAATAATTCATACATAAATGACCCTACCTCGGGAAGCTCTCGCGGTCAATTCCTCTTGGTAAAACTTTCACAATGTGAATCACATGCATTTCATATAATCAGTAACTCCATCCTAAAATCATGAGGCATGGAAATAAGAAATCATAATAGGCATTCTATACCAAATAACCATAATCAATAAAAAAAGGGAAATGCACCCCTAATCAAGGTATAAAACCTTATGCATAATCAATAACCCTTTCTCAATCAAACAAATCATATAAGGACTTAAAAAGGGATAAATTTCAAAACACGTAATACCCTAAACATGGCTATTCGACACTTTTATAATATATAATCCAAATACAACCAAATAAAGGCACAAACCACCTTCCTTGATGTCGCACGACCAACACTCTTGAACATAGGCCATTGAATCAGCTGAGAACGATGTGGATCTACAAAAATGAAAAAAAATCATCCTTTAAATACTCATGAGAGAGGAGGAATTAAGAAGAAAGGCTCTAGGGAAATAGAGAACTCACCGGTGGGAATCCAACTAAGCATGAAGCATCTTAATTGGAGCTCAGATGGGGAAATGAGAGGAGCTCAAGGTTCTTCAGCCATTTTTTTCTATCTTGTATGAACTGAGGGGAGAAGAAGTGTGTTCTAAAGATGAGATGTTACCTTGATCAGATTCATCAATTAAAAACAAAATTACATGACATGTTCATTTAATTTACATGTCGTGTACTAGCCTCAATTGTCCCTCACTTTAGGCATTCTTCCAGGTCACCAACACGGACATGTACTCAGTTGTTGCATGGCCAGTTCACGCCTATACATAGTAATTGCATACATGACATGTACATAGAAAATTTTATTTTCTTCCTTTTTCCTCAAAAACACCTTAAATAAAGATACATACCTAAAATAAAGATCTGGGCTCTTACACTCTCAACCATTTGTAAATTTTCAAGATCTTTCTTTGATTTATTATTTGAAATTTTAATTTCATTTTTTTCTTTGAGCATTTGAATGTTTCTCTTGTTTTCTATAGATAGCTCAGACTTATAGTTTATAGTTAGAGCATGATGTATTTTCAAAACTTTGTATTTATCTCTTAACTCATTAAAGTGTCTTCCAACATATTTCAGTAGTCAAATAATTCTTAATTTTTCAAATTTTCATCATCATGATTTTAAATATCAAACTTATCAGATTCATTAGGCTCATGCATAGGCAGCATATCAGAAACAATGGGTAAAACAGATACCTCACTAAATTTAGTCATAAAGCACACATTTTCTCTATCTGGATTTTTTTAGGTAAATAATCCAAGTAAATTGAACTATCTTCAGATGAAATATAAGTGGATTTCATATCCTTCTTATATCTTTTGTCCTTGTCCTTGTATTTATTTTTTTATTTGAGCTTTGAAAGTAAGATTTTATATGACCCTTCCTTTTGCATTCATAATAGACAACTTCCTTTGAATCACCATATTTTATCTTAAAATTTCCTCTATTGTCATATTTTCCTTTATAGTTTGATTTTATAAAAAATCATCTTCTTCTTATAGAACTTATTAAATATTTTGGCTAGGTGAGACATTTTCTCATCACTTTCAGAATAATATTCACTATCATTTGAATCAATATCTTGAACCTTTACTTTTTATTTTTCCTTCTATTGTCTAGGGGAAATAGTCTTCAAAGTTACGGGATTTATATTAGGCTCCTCGTCCTCCTCATGGTTTACTTTAGGTTCTTCTTCGTGCATTATAATATTACCTATCAATTCCTTGACTCGAAATTTACTGTTATCACTGGATTCTCTGATTGACACTGAAGTGCATTACCATCTTTCATGTAGACATCTCAACAATATAATTATTTGTTTCTATTCAGATATGGGATTTACCAATGATCTCACAGTATTAACAATCTCATTAAACCTGAGGTACATATCAAAAATAGGCCCATCAGTATTTATTTAAAAATAATCATATTTAATAGGGTAATTATTAGGCCTCATTTCTTTATCATTAGTACTTCCTTCATTTGAGACAGATAGAGTATCCCAAATCTCAAAATCTATTTTACATGAAGAAAAATATTAAAATTTTCATCGCCTAAGGCATGGTATAAGGAATTTGTGTCTTTGAAATTATTATTATAAGCAAATTTAGATGCATCATTCTAGGTAATTCTTGAAATAATAGGAATTTTATACTCATCTTCTATAGAAGGCCAAATCTCAAAACCCATAATTTCAATATGATTTTTCATTTTTATTTTCCATTGGTCATAATTAGTCCAATTGAAGAAAGGAGGTCTATTGGTAATAGAACCGTCCTGATTATTATCCATACTAATATATTAGCACATATATATATATAAAGAATTGAATATTTAGAACTAACATAAATTTGAAGTTATTTAACACTCAACTAAAATAACAGTTTAAAATTTTTTTGAAGAAGATTTTAAATCCTCTGATGCAAAATGTTGTTCGAAGTGAGTATCTCAAGAGGGGTGAATTGAGTACCCAATAAAAATTTCTGTCAAAAAATGATTATTTTAAAATCCCCCAAATATTCAAAAATAGTCCATATTATCAAAATAAGTAGTATGATATATATTTCATAATCATTATAAATATTTCTCTTAAGATTTATTAGGTATCTAATAAATAATATATATATATATATATATATAATATTATTGAATCATTTTAAATCAATTTACTTGATCTAAACACTATATGAACACAAATTGAGATAAACTATCAAAGTATAAATTTTATTTACAGTAAAAAAAGTTTTCAATTTTAAAGAAAAAACAAAGTAAAACAAAATTAAAAATACATAGTGAAAAAATGAATACAATAGGTTTAGTCTCAAGTCGAGACGTAGTCCTCTCCACTTGGTGATCACCTGCTACCAAGCAGTTTATATAAAATAAATAGATGATCCACAACCTGGATGTGGTTTTACAACAAATAACATTTTCTAGATCACACAAAACCACTTCCATGGTTATTCATGGGAATAAAGATAAAAAATCCACATAGGGACCTCTACCACTCTTATTTGTGGTGAAAAAAATAAGAATAAAGTTTGAGAAGATATCATGTATCTTCTAGTTCAGCTCAGGAGACAATTTGCATGCATAAAACAGAGTATAGAACAAAATTATAAAATTTAATAAAATTAAAAAAAATCTAGAATTAGAGAGATTATATATGTTCAGTTAGTTGCAATGGAGCTTTTTACTCTTGGTTTTATTTTTTAATAAAGCTTGAGTCGATTTTTATTGAAATCTTCAGAAAAATAGAGTGTCGCGAACTCCTATTTTCTGAAAGTAATAAATCACTAAATTAGATGATTCGGTTTAGCTTCCTCATTGACATTTTACATTAATTCATCTCTTTTTATTTTAAATAGGTTCATCATGATACTTTAGGTTCTTTCATGCTCCTCTATTATTACTTTCATGTGTTCTCTCTCTTGTTCGCTTTTTAACGATGAAGTGTGATACACTTTTTATCAACAATTCCTACAAGGAGAATATCCAGAGCTGCTTCTTCATACTTCTAATTCTAACATACTTTATTTCAAACAATTAAAGAATAATCATTAAATTATTAAATATCTTTAACTTAAATAAATATATATGTTAAAATGATATAATTCAAAACAAAATAAATAAAGTAATTGAATCAGTGATGGTGTCTTAAGATCTGGTGGTGTCTCGTATTTTGGCGGTAGCTCATTCTGGTGGTATGATACTAGAAGTATGATATTGACAATACGTTGATCTAGTTGTATGTTGTTCTGGAAAATTGACATTTGCGGTATCTTGTACTTAGAGAATTTTTGTACTAGTGGTGTGTCGTGAACAACAATGTCTGACTCAACAGTGTCTCATACTTTTTCAGTTCTTTAGTCCAGCGGTATGATAGAATGATGGTGTGAAGTCTTGGTGGTTTCTCGAACTTAGAGAATTTTTGTTCTAGTGGTGAGTCATAACCAACAGTTTCGCTTACTTATAAAAATTTATCACCTATCCTCAGAATATAGATTGATTATAGGTAAACATGAAATTCATTAGTAGTATTAAATACTTGGTTTTGGGATCATTAAAACCTGGAGGTTAAAAGATGGTTATATTTTCTAACATGATTTAAAGGATCATTAAGGCATTCATAGGAAATTTCTCCATTATTGGGAGTACATTTGAGAGTTGTTTAAAAAATATGTAACTTATTTCAGAATGATGCATATAGACCAATCATTTTATAAACATGGATAAACATCAATTCATGGTTACCAAAAGAATTTTTCATGGCCATAAGGGGTTAAGGAGGGATATAGGAGTTGATAGTGATAAAATATAGGTCATTTAAATTTGTGACCTCATGATAATTTTAAAGTTGTTCGATGTTTTCTAATGCATTTCGGTTTTTACTGAAGATTCAAAAAAGATTTACCTAAAATAACTAGGCCATTATGATCACTATTAAAGAAAGATACACCCTTATTGTTTTATGGAAAAATTTTACAGTCCTTTAATATTATTAAATATAAACTCACTTATTCACCCATAATAATTACCCCTAATTTGAATTTTCCATTTTAAATAATGTGTGATGCTAGTGATGTGGTTGTTGGAGAAATTTTTGTATAGAAGAAATAAAAGAGGTTGTATGTAGTGAACTATGCTAGAATGTTGCAAGATAATTCCCAAATGAATTATTACACTACTGATAAGGAGTTTTTGGTTATAGTTTTTTATATAGATATGTTTAGACAGTACTTGATAGGGTCTAAAGTTATAGTATTCACTGACCACTCTTATTTGAAATACATTCTATCTAAAAAATAAACCAAACCTATATTGATTGGATTGATACTTTTACTGCATTAGTTTTATTTAGATATTAAGGATAAGAATTAAAATGAAAATGTAGTTGTTGATAATTTTTCTAAGTTGAATAGTATTCAAACCAATGATCCTATAGAGATTAATTCTTCTTTATCATATGAAAAAATGTTTTCATATCAGTTAAATAGTTTCCTTCATATACATATTTTAGTAATTACTCGGTTGATGATTTCATTCTCAAATAATTCACAAAAATCCAAAGAATAAATTAAATGCTAAGTTAATATACAACTTTTGGGATGATCCTTTGTTGTTTAGGATGTGTTGTGATAGTATTATTAGGAGGTGTGTGCTTAAGAAAGAGATATTTACCATTCTTGAAATTTTACATTATGTTCCATGGGGTGTCCATCATAGAGGAGATGGGACTACTCAGAAGGTTTTATAGGCTGGTTTCCACTGGCATACACTCATTAAGGATACTAGGAGTTTGGTAGTTGGTTTTGATTAGCACCAAAGGTTAGGAAATGTGGGTAGTAAATAAGAACTACCTAAGAAAGTAATTTTTGAGTCTAAAATGTTTTATATTTTGGGACTGGAATTTATAGGAACATCTCTGTCTTCTTATGGTAATGAGTATATATTGGTGGATATTGATTATGTTTCCAAGTGGGTTGGAGTAGTGGAACTTCCAAACAATAAATATAATAGTGTGATCATATTTTTTAATAAGAAAATCTTTTTCAAATTTAGGGTGCCATAAGCTATTATTACCAAATATGGAACTCACTTTAAAAATTATATGTTCAAGTATTTAAAAAACAAATATGTATGTATTCATTAAACTAGAAATTCTTACCATCCACAATGTAGTGGACAAGATGATATCTCAATTTGGGATTGTAACCAAGTTTTAGAGAAAAATATGTTTAGTTCTAGGAAATATTGGTCTTTGAAACTTGATGAGGATTTGTGGGCCTATAGAACTACCTTAAAACCCCCCATATAATGTCTATGTATCACCTGATTTTTGGGGAATCTTTTCACTTTCTTGTGTAGTTACAAAAAAAAATCTTTTTGGGCACGGAAGGCCATTAATTTTAATTTAAAAACTACTAGTGAAAGGATATGACTTGAGTTAAGTGAGATAAATAATATTATGAGAGAGTCCTATGAAAATGATAATATGTATAATTGGAGGAATAAATCATTTCATGATTCCATCATCTAAAATGAAGATTTTAAGGCTAGTTAGAAGGTTCTGTTGTTTGATTTGGGACTTTGACTTTTTTTTAGGGATCTTAAATCCAAATGTCCGGGACCTTTCAACATCCTTATAGCATCATTAAATGTAGGTGTGGAAGTTGTAGGAGAATAAAAAATATTATTCCTAGTTAATGGTCAAAAAATTAAGCACTATTTTGAGGGGTAGAAAAAGGTATTGGTTACTATCTCTATAATTGAATATTGAGAATCCACTGAGTTTCACTAAGGACTATAAACTCAGTGCATCATGGGATTCAACCCATGATCATTCTATTTGTTTTATTTTTTTTGAAATAATAATAAATCCTATTGTGTTTCTACATAATTTTCACTTGTTTACCTATTTTTATAGAGGAAGAATGAGTTTGTTGGGAAAGTACCTCATGGGAAAAACACCAAACAATTTGAGTGGAATTCCAATGATTCTCATAAGCTAAGATGGAGCTGATAACTAGAAAAATATAGATAAATTTTCCTAAACATAGTCTCCAGTTATTTTTTTTCTTGAAATCTAGATTATATAATCTCATGTCCTTATTTTCATTTTGTAGGAGTTTCAAATTACTAACCAGAGGAATTAAATTCAAGATAAAAATAAGGGGAGTGTTAGAATAAACTCAAGTGGTTAAAAATTTACTATCAAGGAGGTATAATTTTTTATTTTTATTTGAAATATTTGTGGTCTAAATCTTCATGAATTATTCATTAATAGTGGTTGATTGTTTAAGTTTTCTCACTAATGAATACTAAGTGTGGGGGGAATTTCCCTCTATTTGAAATTTATTAGGGAAGAAATATACTTTAAGATGTTGTTTGCTATTTTAAAGAATTTCCAACATGATGTACCTTGAACTAAATTGAAATTTATGTGTCTATGAAAAAAAAAGGAAAGTGTGTATACATTTTCAATTATATTTTAATGACTCTTTAGAAATTGTGGAAGTATGTTGTGTAAAATTTATTTCAACCCTTTAACATACTTTGGAATTTCTCAATTGAAGTTATTTTTTAACTTTAATTATTTTCAAATGTTTCTCCTACTTAAAGATTCAACATTTTTGAAAATCTTGGGTTTTAAGGGTGGGGGAGGGGTATTCTATGTGATGAACTAAACTTTGATGTAGGACACCACAAATCCCCTAAATTGTTTTCTAAAATAGTTGTTTTTTTCAAGCTTTTATTTTCATTTTGAGTGGGTGAAAATTTTTTCTTAGAATTTGTAACATCAAAGCCTGAGTGCCACACACTGGTACCCTGAGCCGATCGGTCATATGACATCAAGCGTGCATCCCCATATGACAAAGGCTACTAACTAGCAGTGAGGATCTAATATCAATAATGGGGAGATTATACCCTCCATATCAAATTATCACAACTATGGAAATAAAAAATAATAACTAAATGACATGTAACCACAACTAGATTAATACAAGTTTCACAAGATGTCCAAAACTAGAAATACAACATCAAACTAAATAGTATACATTCCATGCTATAGTATATGTTGAGGGTCAAAATGAAACTCAAAAGTAAAGACACTGAAAACTCACAATAGGGTCTCGAACCATATTTATTTCCCTCATCCATGATCCATCCCAAGTTAGCCATCTAACATAGGGATATTTCCCTTATCCAGACCTGTAACCATGAAATATATTTAGGTACCGATTAGGTAGCCTGAGTAGGGTGTGATTACAACTCAGTAGACCACCACCAATGGTGTCTAAAATAATATTCAGTCAAATGGTGTATGTAGTTTTATAAAGGAATAAATAAAATGAATAAATAAAAATTTATCACATTATCAATTATTCCTTATTTAACAACATAAACCCTCAAGTTCCTAAGGACAGTCTAACCTCAATACCTGATTTGTCCCATACCAGAGTTTGAACTATCCTCTAGGGATATCACATCTAAAAATATCATTGTTACCATTCCTTAACACAATTCACATATGAATTCCATTTTACCATTCATCATTTCAATTCACATATTAATATCATTGATACCATTCATCATTTTATTTTACTCAAGAATTTCATTGTTAAAATTCATCATTTCATTTCACACATGAATTCCAATGTTTCCATTTATCATTTTATTTTACTCATGAATTACATTGTAATAATTCATCATTTCAAATAACTCTTGAATTCCATTATTACCATTCATCATGTCAAATCACTCATTTAATTAAATAATTAATTAATTAATTATCTCAATTCCATTAATTAACTCAATAATTAATTAATCATCTCAATCCCATTAATTAACTCATTAATTAATTAATAATATCAATTTTAATTAATTAATCATCACAGTCTCATTACTAACTCAAAAATTATTTTATCGCGTCAATCCCCTTAAATAATTACCTAATTAATTAAGTACATAAATACCATTAATTAATTCACCAATTAATTAATAAATATCCAAAACTCAATATCCCATAATTAATTCAATAATTAATTATTCAATTCACATTTATGTATTCCAATAATTAACTCAAAAATTAATTATCCCCAAATCCTTATTCAATATTCAAATAATTAACTGAACAATTAATTAATCAATATCCACAACTTAATATCCCATAATTAATTTAATAATTAATTATTCAATTCACAATTCTATATTCTGATAATTAACTATATAATTAATTATCCCCAAATCCCAATTCAATATTCTGATAATTAACTCAATAGTTAATTAATCAATATCCACAACTCAATATCCCATAATTAATTCAACAATTAATTTTTCAATTCACAATTAAATATTCTAATTATTAACTCAATAATTAATTATACCCAAATCCCAATTCAATATTTCGATAATTAACTCAATAATTAATTCCCCAAATCCCAATTCAATATTCCAATAATAAACCCCACAATTAATTATCCCTAATGAAAATTTATAAATTATTTAATTTACCAAATTAATTAATTCAATTAGAAAATTAAATTTCTAAAAAAACTCTATAAATTATACAATTACATACACATAATTGAAATCATGAATATGGGATTTTAATGATTGACCAACTACCTTAATTTTTTAATGAGCAATCATCCAATGGAAATCCCCAATTTGTGCGGCACAATGATATAGAACAAGATTTAGATCTTAAACTCTAATTCAATATCGAACAATCAAGACCCCATAATCATATATCTAGATCTAAAAATCATAGATCAAGATCTAGTAATACATAGGATAAATTCCCTTTAAAATATGAGGGAGAGAGGGGAGAGAAGAAGGAAACCACACTGGATTGGATCCTCTTACCGGGCGGCTGCAGATCTTCAATCTGGATTTTGGATCGCAAATAATAGAGGTTTGAATGGGTTGGAATCTATTTTTGAGGCTCCAAAATCATGAAATGATGTCAGGGATTGATTTAGGGATGAATAGGTGTTAAAATGGGGGCTTCTAAATTTTTAAAGCTAATTTTTTAGGGATTAAAATCTCATACACATGGTTTTCTACTTTAGTAACATGTTTTCCCCTAACTGTGCGCCTTAATTGTGTGCCTTTTCTAGGTGGTGCACAATTTATCCTAAGAGGACGCATTATTTGAAAAAAAACATACGCCAACCATGTGAATCCCATATTTTTGGGTTTGCATGATTTATTAGGTCAGATCACACAGTTTGGGGAAACAATGTACCAATTGTGCACTTATCCGCCTTCTTCCAAAACTTCCAATTTTCACCCAAACACACCCCAACGTAAAACCCAACAAAGTATGATCAAACAAATAAAAAAAGAATACCTAAAAATAAGCTCAAGACATATCTAGAAAAGGTTGGGATCTTTCAATCTCCCCACCTTATAACATCTTTTCCTTGAGTTGTACTCCCAAGAACCTCTAAGATTTCGAGTCAAAAATATCAAGCCACTGATCCCTTGTATCTTCTTCTCTCTCTAAGTTTTCCTCTTGCACACGTTTATTTTTCCACAATACACAAAATATTGATATGGTCTTTCCCCACATCACTTTATCATTTCTATCCAACACACATATTGAATGCTTCTCATAGGACGCATCTATATCAATCTCAACATAATACACATAGATCACATGACAAGGGTCGGGGTGATACCACCATAGTTATAACACGTGGAAAACATCATGTATAACATTGTATCTCTATGGAAGACCCAATTGGTATGCCACCGACCTGATTATCTCTAAAACCTCAAGTGGTATCACGTACCAGGGTGCCGACCTGCCATGACTTTGTATCCTATGATGACCCAGTCTAGGCAACACCCAAATCAATACATGATCACCCTCTCTAAACTATAGGGGTCATCGATGTCTATCAAAATATGAATTTTGTCTACTCTATGTCATAGACATATGATTTCGAATCAACTAAACCTACTCTGACATATCCTTCTTGATATGCGGCCCTAACAACTCTAACTCCCCTACCTCCATACAGCATAGAGGTGATCTGCATGGCCTACCACAAAGAGCCTTGTATGGTTCCATCTGAATAGCCCCCTGATAACTTTTGTTATAGGAAAACTCCACCAAATCTAGGTGATTCTCCCAAGACCCACTAATGTCAAGGAAACATACTCATAGAATATCCCCTTGTACGTTAATAGTATACTCTAATTTCCCATATGTATGTGGGTGGTATTTTATACTCAATAAAACTTGTGTACAAAGAACCTTTTACAATCCCCACTAGAATCATGAATTAAAACACGAGATGTGGTCTAAAACTATATTCCTTCGCACCGTGTATAGATGGAATAACTAGTGTATGTACAAGTCTCTCAGTTTATCTGTTGATAAAGTCTCTTGTATAGGCAAGAAATGTGATACCATCATCAGTCTATCCACAATCACCCAGATAGTGTCATTATTCAGAGGCATCCTCGAGAGACCCACCACAAATTCCATAGCCACATCATCCAACTTACATTCTGGAATGGGAAACGACTATAGTAAACCCCTAGGTCATTGATGCCCATAATTCACCAGCTGATAGGTGTAGCATCGTTTCATGAACCCTACTATCTCCCATTTCATGTCCAAACACCAAAACTATTGATGTAGGTCATGATACATTTTGGTCACACCTGGATATACCACCCACCTCGAGGCATGAAACTCACACATCAACCCCTCTTGCACACTTGTTGGCACAACAACCCAATTCCTGGCATAGATGATATCATCCTCATATATGTTACAATTATAAGTTGACTATTTACCTTAAAGGAATTCCCTCAAGGTCAAACACTCTATATTATCATATTTCCTTTCCCTGATCCATCTCAAGAGTAGAGACTCTACTGAAACTGATATGAGAGTCTGTTGATGCTCATTTCCATCACAGAGTCTAAGGAACTGAAAAGGCAAAATACCTTGATCCCAAAGTGATTCATCCTTTGAAGAAACGTCAAAAATTGACAAAGGCATGAACAAAGGTTCAAATGCACTTGAGTCGCGCAAGTTCCACCAAGTTTGCGCAGGTGACTTGCGCGCCGCACAGGTGCCTTTCACGCCCTCTTTGAATTTCGCCCAGGGTCTTCTCTAGCCTATACATACCCCTGGTGGGCCCCCCATTTCAAGAGGAAAAATTCCAGAAACTCAAATTTGAGCTCTCGGTTCCCTAGTCTCTTCTCAAAGCTTCCGAACACTTATAAGGTAATTTCTTACCTAGAAACAGAAGATATAAAGAGGGGAAGTAAGGCCTAAGTGTTGAAACTCATCAACACTTGCATTCCTAGGTGGCCATCCCTTAAGGGAAATGGCCCCACTTGCGTGCCGCCTTACCCCTTCCACACAACTTGTGTGCCTCTCTTCTGGAAGTCTTTAGGGGTAATATTAAAGGCTTGATCCAAGCCTCGCCCAAGTTCTACCCTAAGTATTGACCGTCACGCAAGTACCCATGTGTCGCACAGGTACACCTACGTGACCTGGACTTGTGCGCCCACGCAGTACTTGCGCGCCCATGCAGGACTTGCACGCCACCTTCTTTTTGGGTGCCCCTCTTGCTTATTTCACCTCTCCTATGTTTATCCACCTATCCTTTTCAAGATTAAGCCTTCAGAATTCTCTCCAAAGTCATTTAAGACATGATTTCTTTGTTGGCTTCCTTATCTGAAAGGAATTCTATGGAACATATCTTAAAACCTAGTTATATAAATATCATCATGTCACTAAGGTTATAGATTTCATTCATTTCAACCTTATCCTTTAATGATGTGAGAATCCTTAACCTGGGCCTCCTTTTCAGGAGTAAGCCCAAGTCTAAGTCCTCATTAATCTCAGCATCCTCCTTAGGATTAATCCCCATGTCCTCATTAATATTGGGCATCCTCTTTAGGAGCAAGCCCCAAGTTCCTTAACCTGGGCTTCCTTTTCAGGAGTAATCCCCAAGTCCCCTAATCTGGGCGTCCTCCTCAGGAGTAATCCCCAATCATAATTTTCCAAATATGGGCTTCCTTTTAAGGAGTAAGCCCCAGTCTAAAAGTTCCCAAAATATGGGCATCCTCCTCAGGAGTAAGCCCCAACCATAATTTTCCTTAACCTGAGCTTCCTTTTCAGGAGTAAGCCCCATTCTCAAATATGGGCATCCTCCTTAGGAGTAAGCCTCAAGTCCCTTAATTTTTTAAATCCCTTTCACCTGGGACTCCTTCTGAAGAGTATGCCTCAGTCTTAATTTCTCTTAACCAGTCCTAATTTACTTTTGATCTAGGTTTCCTTCTCAGGAGTAAAACCCAATCATAAATTCCCCTCCTAATTTGGGCATCTTCCTCAGGAGTAAGCCCCAAGTTAGAGTATCCAAATATCCATTAAGTACATATACCTTTATGGACCTTGTTCCTAGGTTTCTTCACTGAAGTAAATCCTAATATTCATCTATTTGGGTAGTCATACATACATAATCCCCACATCATTTTATCTTTGGTGGCACAATTGTCTGGATTCACCAATACCTCTTGTTTCTCACACCGAGCATGACTCATGTGAGCTTGGAGTGTAAAAGTAATCATGACATCTTTCATGGAGCCATCAATCATGCATAAACATCATACTCCCTCACTAAAACTCCATGGGTTTTGATTCCTTTTCTAAATTAAGGATACGTAGGTAGCCCAGCTGCGGGTACAATCCCAAATCTGAAATAATCCATGTCCTTGTGAATGACAATAAACTTCAAGTGCCCCACTGGGTGGATTTAAAACCAGTATGGTCATCATAATGACCAAGAGACATTTATGTATTAAAGGATACCATTGAATAAGAATCTCTAACAAATACAGATGATTCTCTATCAATGAAGAACCTCGAATACATATAAAATATTCTCTAAATCTCCTACATATCAATCATTGATTGTCAGATCTAAAGGAAATCTCATTTTATAATTGGTAATGTAATAAGGATTCACGAACATAACTTAAATCTATAAAGAGGGTCCTGAAGTAGACAATAATTCCCCCCAAAAAGGTGTGATGAGTCCGACCTCCCATACTCTTGACCAATGCAAATTTATAAGCCTCATCATTCCAAAACTAATGAGCGCCTACCTTTGGAAAGTAGGTCCAAATGGATATGTAATCATTTGATGTTTCTGGTTCTACGAATAAACCCGTTAGAAACCGCTTGGAATGTTTGAACCTTTAATCAACGAGGTTATCCCCAATTCCATAGGGAACAAAAAAATTTGAAACCGACATGAATCCTTAACCAAGTTAAAGTGATGTTTTACCTATTTGTTAGGCCCCTATTTAAACTCAATGAGAGGGCCAACAAAGCAATCAATAACATATGTGCTCATCCAAAAGATGTAGCAGCCGAATTTATCTTGATTATGTGTGTTATACCAAACAATAACTCTTTTCCAAGATCTTTTACATTACAAGAATGAATTTTCTTAAGTTCACTGTTGTGAATACTTCTACTGTGAAAACCTATGATGTGAATGCATTTGCTGCTACTCCTGCGGGATCGTCGTCCGCTCTGAGGGCGACAACACCTAATCAACGTCTTCAATGCTAGGTATCAAATGCGCTGGTTAAGGAGTACCGTCAAAATGGTACTATTCAAACTTTTTAGGCTACTAGACAAGCCCTCCAAGTGAATAACTCACCCTGGTCATCCGGACAGCGATGACCAGCGATCAATAAGTAGGCGGTCCTAACTACCGTCTCCAACCATTTCAGGTCATTATCCCCAGAACACAATCACCATTCTCTCCTGTATTCTGGGGAGGTGAATGAGCAGGTCCCTCATGGCATTAACTCAAAGAGAAAGGAGTATTTCCCGCGGGCTCCCATCAACAATCGCAGCCAGACTGGTGTGGCAGTGCTCCCTCAACATGATAAGGGTGTCGTCTTCAGGCATTAGTCTTAGGTTCCTCGAACCCGAGCAGGCAAGACGAACCACCAGAGGTGAAAACTGGTTAATAGTGAGAAGGTTCTCATCTCGGACATTTTTTGGAGAAGTCCACCAACCTAACTTGGTGGCAAGCAACGAGCAAGCACACACACCCGTCCGTTTTAATTCTGATGTCCAGTAGACTCGTCTGGCAGCAGCACACCAATCCCGCCAGGCAATTTTGGTGGAGTACTATAGATAGGAACATACACCTTTTTATAAATCATCAGCTAGTTAGCAGGCTTGTGTGACTACATACGATAAAGCCCGCCAACCCAATGTATTGAAAACCGGTAAATAGGCACATACACCTGCTTACACTCGTCAATCCTTCCAGCATCCTCGTCTATCAGTATTGATGGAAGCTCGTCAAACATGTTTGGTGGAGTGAAATCAGCAGGCACATACACCTGCTAGTATTGATCAAGCCTACCAATAGTCTCGTTTGGTAGCATTCGGAGAAGTCATTCGGAAAGCTCTGGTGACAAACAGGAGGCAGACTCAACTCTCTGCCCCCACACATGAGAATTGTTAGAATTAACTGACAGGAAAAGGAGGACTGGAGCAGGCACATACACCTACTCCAAGCACGGAATGGACAAATATCCTTGTTCTAGCTGTTGAAGTCACCAAGCACATTATGTCAATGGTGAAAGAGTAGAAACAAATCCCTGCTCATATTCTGGATGACTGCCAGGATATTATAACAGCTTCAACAGTGTCTCAGGGAAAGTCACATAAATCTATCCCTACCAGTGGAGTGACACATCAATAATTCACTCCGGAACAGACACACACATCTGTTCCAGTCCAAGAGGGTTGTGGGCGTACTCCCCCATATCATATGGATTTCCAATTCAGGCACATACACCTGATCTGAGTGGAGATAATCAGCCTAACCTGATCATTTCTCCAAATCAGTCACATACACCTTCCCATAATGACCACTTTCATCAACTAGTGATTCCGAAAGTGAGTAAGAAGACATCTAAAAAGAAGACACACCCAGCACAGTCAAGAAATCAAGGGCCAATCTGTAATAAGGCCTTACTTGATGCTGGAGTTCTTGATGCACTCAGACAATTATCTGTTGCAACTTCAGATTCTACTCTCTTAGTTCCCAATAGTGGGAACATTAATTCCAAAGGCCTGCATTAGATAATTCCTCATGAAGTCTTGATTCATTACAATTCGTTCGATCTCGATGTTTCAGCTTCAGATGAGAGCCACAAGAACCCTCTGTGTGGCCAGACGATCAAGGAGAAAAATGTTTCATCTTTTGATGTAACCCACCATGGTGTTCCTCCCCATGATGATGAATTTAGCTATGAAATTCCTCTCTGCAGTAGTGATTCACATTTCTTGGAAAATTCTTCAACAGACAATGTAGTGACGAGAAATCCCTCTTATTTTGAGGCACTTGAAAATGTTAAGCCAGTCATGTTTGATACTTTACCATTAGCAGGTGAAATACTTTCTCAACTAGAAGATAGCCCAGGGTGTAGGTAATTCTCTGAACCACCCCTAAGTTATGCATCTTCTAGTTTGATCAGTGAGTTCTCAACCAATCTTGTTGAATCCGATGAAGCAACAAGGAAGAACCAGCTCCGGTCTAATCAGGTAGAAGAATCTTCATTGAATGATAAAGAGGAAGTACTGAATATAAGAAAACAACTAGAAAAAGGTGAAGTGCTAGTTATGTTTTGGCCTTTGGCTGATTCTCAGTATGACATTCCAGAGATGTTGAAGGAAGATGGAATTCATGATATTCGTCTCAACATATGGAAAACTCTTTGTCAGTTGAAAAAGAAAATATTATCTTTTGATGAATATGAAAATCATGTTAAGATAATAGAAGGGTTACAATGCCAAATTGATTTGGCATCTCTCTCAGTTTCTAGATATTCGAAGGGTGAAAATTAGCAGAGGTCCCTTCAGCATTCATGCCTTGGTGCACTAAGAAGATTGCGCCAGTTAATTTCCAATTCCCCATCTGGTATTCATATCAGGGGATGGGGTGATCATGGAGTGCTACATTTCACTGTACTCTCCAGTCAGCAAAGACCGCCAAAAATGGTCTCATGCAATGCTATTGACCATAGCTGTTCACAGTCAATGGGTTTTGTTTGTAATCAAAAGCTTGCCTAAGAATAGGAATCAACTAGTTCCTCTCAAAATCAAGAATACAAAGAAGAAGTTGTTGAATTAATCATGCATCAAGCAAACGATAATATTGAACATGCCTCTCATTTGGAGCAAGCACATCATCAAGTGATAGAAGTGTCAGAAATCATCCAACAGTCTTTTGAGCCAGGTGATAAAAGTGGATGCAGGTTGATGCATCCAGCCAATTTCCAGACTAAAGTCCATAAGATCAAGAGAGCTTTCAAGAAGGTCTCAGATATAGAATATCAAGTACCACCCCAGCTTTCCAGACTGGGGACTCTTTTAACCCAACCCTCGAAATCAACATATAGGATTCTAGAAGTTTAGCAAAGATAGCAGAAACAACCCCAGTCCACCAGACTGGGGACTTTTTCAAATCCTCAATCCCTACCTCAGAGAATGTCAATCTTCTCTCTATTGGGGAAGAATCCTCAAGAGGAACGAAGAGAAAAATTATCAGGATATTCCCTCCAAATTACGGTTCATCAAGAATTTCCAGAGGGATCGAATCAACAAAATTCAATGTCTCATCAAGGACATGGAAGAAGGAATTATCGCAGAAATTCTGATAGAAGAGATGCAATGCATTATGAATCAATTAATGTCATTAATTTCGTTGTTTCTGATCCACCATATGAGGTTCGCTCAGAGGGATTAGATGAAGAGGTTCCTGTTCAAGAAGTCGTACACACAGGCACAAATGAAGAAGGTGTGTGTACATGAAATCAAAGGATTACTCAGAACCTAGGTAATCCTTCAAGTAACCCACTTCCCCCTCTCTGAAATGTGTCCAATAAGGGTAAAGGAAAGAATCAGGTTACATACCCTTCCTCTGGAGAAGGAAAATCACTCTCTCTAGAGAAAAGATTCACACAACAAGAGGAAGATATGAAGGAATTGAGGTGGTTGAATGGAGAACTACTTCAAAGAAGTCTTCCTCCTAAACGTGCTGGAGTCAGTCATCCAAGAGAATTTGTTGCAGTTACTGAGATAGATCAAGAATATCCTCCTCTACTAGTACACCCTCATAGGTATAATCCTATGGGTCAAGTGCAACAACAATTGATGGTTCTACCATCAGTTGTAGCACTAGCCACCACATCTGTCCAAGATCCAGTCATTGTACCTGTTCAGGTCCAAGCCCAACTGGATGTTTCTCAAAAGTTAATAACTACTATTGAGTCATTAACAGCTCAGTTGTAATATATAGAGGGAAAGGGAGCTCAAATTCAACTACAAAGTAGAGCTTACCCTGAATGGGTTGATGCAATTCCTCCCCCATCAAATTTTGCAAGTACCACTTTCCCAATCTTTAATGGTTCGGGAGACCCAGAGCAACACTTAACACATTTTGTTTCTTGTTGCAATCCTATGATGGGAACCCCTTAGCAACAAGAAGCAGTTAAGCTCATGTGTTTTGTATAATCATTACAAGGGCCTTCCTTTGTCTGGTACACAAGCTTGCAATCCCAGTCAATTACCGGATGGGAGGATCTCCGCCAACGATTCCTTCTTCAATTCAGCTCAACTTTTCCAAAGAAAAAAGTTTTTGATCTTACAAACTGTAAGCAAAGGGAGAATGAAAGGGTTTCATATTTAATTTCTCGCGAGAAGGGATTAACATATTCCCTAAGCTTATCACTCCCTCAAGAGAAATTGTTGCCAATATGTGTGGCGAATTTACGTGATGAGTTGCGCACACCTCTGATCCCTGTGAAATACACAGGAGGGTTTCGAGACCTTACTTCAATCACTCAAAAGATTCAAGACTCTCTTATAAAGTCTAAGGATAAATCTCATGTAATTCCATCAGCTCCATGAAAGAGAATGGGTAAAGTAGTGACTGCTACAGTTATGCTTTAACAAGCACATGTACCTGCTTCTACTTCAAGGCCTTCATCTTCTCGAAGGGCTATGCTTCCTGAACATCAACAACAGAGGTCATTTCGTCAAGATGATCAAAGAGATCAAAGACAAAAACAATTTGAGGATTTTAAGAGAAAAGTTTACTCTTTTTGAAATGAAAAAGTTCCTGGTTACTTCATTTCGGCTCTGGAAAATAATTTGGTTCAATTTCCAAGGCCCAAGAGGCTGAATAAGGAAGGAGATGAAGATCGTCCCAATTATTTCCCATTTCATCGGATGTTGGGGAATCTCATTCAAGAGTGTTTTTTTTCAAGGACCTCCTATAAAAAATGGTCGACTTGGGACAAGTAAAACTGAAGGGTTCTTTAGCTCAGGTAGCATGTGTTTCTGCTACAGATCCAGAGGAGGAGGGAAAGTGGCAAGAAGTCTAGAAAAAAAATGCGCAAAAATATGATGATTGGATGTTCAAAAAAACAATCAACCAAAATCATGTCATTTTTCAAACACAATTGAAGAAACCAATTGTGTCTTCTGCCATGAATGCCTCAAAAAAACCCCCTTCATCAGATGGAAAATCCTCAATGAAATGGCATGATTCAAAGAAATAAGAAGAATTAGAAGAAGATAAGTATGTGTCAAAGCCCAAGATGTCTTTGAATCTGGCAGATTTTAGGCCATCTACTTCGAAGCCACGGGCACCACCCCACCAAAAGGCACATCTTAAACAGGATAATCAGACAGAGTTTTCATCGGATGAAGAGTTGATCTTTGGTTCTATTAATATTGTTCAATTAACAGATCCATATGCCCGTCATAGTTTCAATTTTGATGAGCCCGAATTCCATGTATGAAGCAGAGGAATCAGAGGAAGTTTGAGAGGCTCAGGATACAGGGTAATATGTGGATCTTTCAGAGGCAACTATTCCAATTCTACCCCTTCTAGAACTGTGTATGTGGCAGAAACTCATGGAAGAGACCTTCAACGATCTCAACAAGAACAAGCAATTTCTTCCACACAAGGAAGACTCAGCCCTAGAACTATTATTCTAGAAGATCGGTTGAAGGTTCCATCTTCTTCCTCTCAGCAAGTAAATATACCTAATTAGTCTAATCATCCAAATCCAGGAGTATTACCAACTCTTATCCCGGTACAAGATGCATCAACTTCCAATGCATCAACTTCTAAAGCATCAACTTCCAAGGCACATGCTAAACCACATGTTCCTATTGGTAAACGCAGAACTTTGGATCAAAAGTATGATGTATTGAAACACTTGGCCCAAATACCAGCCAAGTTATCAATTCTAGATGCCTTGAATTTATCAAAGGATCTTCAGAATGCACTCATCGAGGCATTGTCAAGTCCTCAAAAGTTTGAAACTTAAATTGTTGCGACTGAAGTCTACCATGTTGAGAATAATCCTACAGAATTCCATGCAGTGATATCTTTCATAGATGAAGATAAAGATGATGTCGTGCATGGACATATCAGACCTTTATACTTATCTAGAAAGTTCAATGGTGTAGACGTCCGAATATTCTTCATTGATAATGGTTCAGGATTCAACCTTATCCCCATTCGTACACTTCATCGATTGGGCCTCACAGAATCTGATTTATCTCCTTCTACTTTGATGTTTCAAGGATATGATAAAAATGAACAAGAACCATTGGGTGAGATTACACTCAGAACTAAGTTTGGAGATCTTGTATCCAATTCAGATTTCATGGTTGTTGATCAAGACTCAGCCTTCAACATCTTTCTTGGAATACCCTGGCTATATCAGCATGTGGATATCCCTTCATCATACCATCAATGTCTCAAATATTGTTTGGATGGTCAAATTGGGACATTATATGGTGATAAGTCCCCATTCAAGACATGTTAATCTCAATACATTGAGGTGGAATTCTATTACAAGAAGGAAAAAGAGAAATCCACAAAAAGGGAGATTACCAAAGTTAATGCTCCATATGGTTTGGAAAAGATTCCAGTAAACCCATTTATGCATGTGAGTATAGATTATGTATTGTCTATCAGTCAGATTGATAGGATAAACTCAAATCAAAATACTCTTATGGAAACTTCCATAATGTCAATTACGACAATCAAGCCAGAAAACATGGAAGAAATTGGTGATTCACTAAGCAATGATGAAAGCTCAAATGGGGATGTCTTCATTTCATCTATTGAAATTGAACAAGTCTATATTTCTCCAATCAGGTAAGAGAAAGTTATAGTAATGTCAGAGGTAAATGATGATGTCGATTCTCAATCCATCATCTCCTCTTTATTACCCAAATAAGACCCTTCATCATCAATCGGGTCGGAAATGGAAGCTTCTTCTTCAAGATGTTCAAATTTTAACATCTCTTCTGATCATGAAAATTCTACTTCATCGTCTACTATGAAAGTAGAAACAGAAGAAATAATACATGTTGAATAAGAAGAAGAAGATCTCAGGGATGCTCCTCCATCATTTGAAGAGGATATCTCTACCACCGTGGATGAACTCAGAGAAATAAATCTGGGTACAAAAGAAGATCCACGCCCCACTTTAATTAGTGCGGTCATGACTCTTGAAGAACAAGAGATGTATATTTCCTTTCTAATGAAAAGTCAAGACATATTTTCTTTGAACTATACAGAGATGACAGGGCTTGATCCTGATGTTTCCACTCATCATTTGGGTTTTCCAGAAGAACATCGAGGATTCAAACAAGCCGCTAGAAGAACACACCCAACCTATGCTTCCAAAATTAAAGCTGAAGTGGATAATCTCATCAAATCTAACTTCATCAGATAAGTTCAATATCCCAAGTGGTTGGCTAATATTTTCCCAGTGAAAAAGAAGAATGGTAAAATTAGAGTTTGCATTGATTTCAAAGATCTTAATCGGCATTTTCCAAAGGATGATTTTCCAGTACCAATTACAGAACTCTTAATTGATGCAATAGCTGGCTATGAAGAACTATCCTTCATGGATGGATATTCTGGATATAATCAAATCCGAATGGCTCCACATGATGTGGAATCTACAACTTTCAGAGCCCCTCAGGGTGTGTTTTGCTATTGGGTAATGCCCTTTGGCCTAAAGAATGCAGGCGCAACATATCATCGTGACATGCATCGTATCTTCAAACCCTTTTTAGGGATGTTTGTTGAATTTTATGTGGACGATTTGGTGGTTAAATCCAAAAAACGTTCTAATCACTTGGCTGATTTTGAAATCATATTCCACAAACTTAGGAAACATAATTTGAAGAGGAACCCCTTAAAATTTTCTTTTGGGGTAACCTCAGGAAAATATCTCGGCTTTGTTATACGCCATCATGGAATCGAAGTCAATCTTGAGAAGACAAATTCAATCCTTGGTAGGTCACCTCCTCGAAATTTAAAGGAATTGAGAGGGATTCAAGGACACTTAGCATATATTCAGCATTTCATCATCAATTTGGTAGGAAAAAGTTTACCCTTCACCAAATTGATAAAGAAGGGAGTCACTTACAAGTGGACTGAAGAATGTCAAGAAGCATTCGATATTCTAAAGAAATATCGCTTGAGTCAACCGGTTTTAATGCCAACTGTTGAAGGAAGACCACTTATCTTCTATGTGACAGCTTTAGAGCAATCATTGGGTGTCTTTCTTTCCCAAGATAATGATGCTGGAAATGAAAACAACCTCTATTATCTCAGTCGGACTTTGCTTGAAGCAGAAACCCGACACTCAAATATTGAGAAGTGCTGCCTAGCATTAATCTTTGCAGTTCATAATTTGAGACACTACCTGCAACATCACGAGGTCCAATTGGTATCTCGCAATAACCCACTCAAATTCATCCTTATTCATCCAATGCTTACAGGACGTCTGGCAAGGTGGGCAGTTATTTTGCAGCAATTTGATATTCAATATGTGTCTTAAAAGGCAATAAAGGGCCAATCTCTGGCTGATTTCCTTACTGAACACCCTTCAGTGGAAGACACATCTTTAGATATTGAACCCCCTGGTGAGGAAGTCTTCTCTATTCAATAAAGTCTTCTAACATGGGAAATGTACTTTGATGGTGCTTCTAGAAGTCCAACAGGGAGGAAAATGGAAAATCCTAAATTCAAAAAAGTTGGGTTAGGAGTTGTGTTCATTTCTCCAGAAAAGGCGGTGTTACCCTATTCCTTTTCATAGTTGGGAGGCGATACAAATAATGAAGCGGAATACCAAGATCTCATCGTAGGCTTGGAGTTTACACTTCAAGCACAAGTGAATCACTTAAAGGTGAAAGGTGATTCAAACCTGGTAATCAAACAAGTCAATGGGGATTACGCAATCAGAAAAGAAGAATCAATCCCTTTGTATAATTACGCCAGAGAGTTAATTGCGGATTTTCCTTCGGAACTGACATTTTCTTATGTCCCAAGATCACAAAATGCCTAAGCTGATGCACTAGCTAATATAGCCACATCTCTAGAAGATCCAAATTGGGATGATACAACCATCAGTACTGCCCACCGTCATACAATTTCACCTTATCTTCAAGCCAGAACAGAGGTAATCAATGAAATTAATCCCATCTCTGAACCATATGGTCATACTACAGGATGAATGATACCTATCAGGGAATACCTTCAAAATGGAACACTTCCACCAGATAGGGTTGGGAAAGAACAAGTCTGGAGATGTGTGGTCAATTTCACTCTTTATGATAGCCCAGATCACTTAGACAAAGTTCTCTACAAAATGGATTTTGATGGAGTTCTCTTCAGATGCATTGATGGTGAAGATACAATGGTTGTCATGAAAGAAGTGCATGCAGGAGTTTGTGGTGCCCATCAGTCTGGACACAGACTATCTGATCAAATTTGAAGGCTTGGATACTTTTTGCCTTCAATGATACAAGATTGTGTTGATTTCACAAAGACATGTCATTCATTCCAAGTACATGACAACTCCAGTCATCAACCCCCAGAGTTGCTTCATAAAGCTAAATACTCATGGCCATTTGCCACATGGGGAATGGATGTAGTAGGACCTTATCCTTCGGCTGCATCCAAGTAGTTTAAGTACATTCTTACTGCTACTGACTTCTTTTCCAAATGGACAAAGGCAATACCCCTCAAAGAAGTCAGTTCTAAATGCATTTTTAGTTTCATCAAGTCTAACATTATTACCGGATTTGGTGTCCCTCATACCATATTGACGGACAATGGCACCAACTTCTGTTCATCCGAGGTGAGGAGGTTGTATCAAGAATACAACATCAAATCCAACCATTCATATTGGTATCATGCAGTGGCCAATGGAAAGATATAAGATTTCAACAAGACTCTGTCAAATATAATGCAAAAGATGGTGGATAAAGATAATAAATAATGTCATGATAAACTCTTTCATGCTTTATGGGCTTATCATACCACCACCCGCACTACAACGCGGTCAACTCCATATTCATTGGTATATGGAACATAAGTAGTCTTTCCAATTGAGGTTCAACTATCCTCACTCAGAGTATCCATTTGTGATCAGTCATCTACAGATGAACAATCTCAAAAGAGATTGGATGAATTGGAATGGTTAGATGGGAAAAGATTGTGCACCCTGCACCCCTTGGAAGTCTATCAAAATCGAATAGCACGAGCTTTCAATAAAAAAATTCGTCTTCATTCATTTATTCAAGGATAATTGGTATTAGTTCTCAGAACTCCAATGATACTAGGAAATAAACCTTTAAAGATTGAGCCAAAATGGGAAGGACCTTATTCAATATATAAGGTCTACTCCAATGGAGCTTATTCTTTAATCTCAATGGATGGAGAACTCATCACTACTCCAACCAATGCCAAATTTATGAAGAAATATTTTGTATGAACACAAAATACACCAATGGTCCATGCATATGACCTTAAACTATTGGAATTTCTCTCATCCAGCAAGACGTTAAAACTGCATAACCAAGGGTCCATGCATACGACTTTAAACTATTGGCACATACGTCCAACATGACGTTAAACTGTGACGTCCTAACTGAATGACATTAAACTGTACAGAAGTCCCTTACGTCTAGCAAGACGTTAAAATTGCATAACCAACGGTCCATGCATACGACCTTAAACTATTGGCATTTCTCTCATCTAGCAAAATGTTAAACTACATCATCATCTTTGATCCATGCATATGACCTTAAACTATTTGTAATTTCATCCAACATGACGTTAAATTGTGTCCCTTTCATCGTCCTATACGACATTAAACTATACAGTTATGGTCCATGTATATGACCTTAAACTATTCGTACCATCGTCCAACATGACGCTAAACTGTATCGTCCCTTTTTCATCCAACATGACGTTAAACTGTGAAAAAGTCCCTAATACGCCCAACTTGATGTTAAATTATGTCTTCTTTTGTCCTTACTGTATGACATTAAACCGCACAGTCCTCCTTTTTTCCAACATGACGTTAAACTATATTGTCCCCATCATCTTAGCTACAAGACGCTAAACTGTACAACACCCTAATACGTCCTACATGACGTTAAACTATATTTTGTCCCTGATTCATGACAATAAACTGTACAGCACCAATAGTCCTCACTGTAAGACTTTAAACTACATAGTCCCTTCATATGTCCTACATGACATTAAACTATGAATCGTTAGGGTTGTTGATACCTCCTGTTTCTCACACCGAGTATGACTCACGTGAGCTTAGAGAAAACATCAACCATAACACCCTCTCTGGGCCGCTAACCATGTGTAAGTCCCAACATCATTTTTTTTAGGTCATTATCCCCAAGAACAACTTGATCACGAATTCATTATTTAATTGAACTATATGGACTTTGATCCTTGCCTTCTAGGATGGGTATATAGGTAACCTCCCAAGGTTCAAGCCCAAAACCAATCTCTTCACAATGGTTTACCTTTTTCCTTGCTACAAGACGTTAAACTGTATAGCACCTTTTGTCTTGTATGACAGTAAACTACAACATTATTTGATTTCCTCACCTGAGAGGAAATCATTATTTACATTGATATCCAATCATGTTATATTTCAAAGACTATGTGCATACAAGGTAATGCTTGAACCTTTTATCTTAGGTCAAACCATCATTGCACTAAAGTCCCCTTTTTCACCCTTCACTTGTACAAACCAAATCTGTACAGAGGGTATTTCAAGAACTACATGAGGATTGATTCTCGTCCTTATGGGATACGTAGGAATGTTCGAGCATCCCTCGAATCCATCCCCAAGTCTTTGGGCCTAACCCCAAATTCCACTTTCAATCCCCTGGCTGAAAAGTCCCTGTGAAAACACACACTGTGTATTCATTATAATGGTCTGATTTCTATGACCCTAAACTAAGATCTCTTACACTTTCATCCCACATGACGTTAAATGGTATTTCAAGAACTACGTATGGCTTGATTCCTATCCTTATGGGATACGTAGTGAAGTCCAACATTTCAATTCAGGACCCATACACTACATGATTATGGTTAGAATTGATATGTGTATCTCTATATACATTGGACAATACCCATTTTTATGTGCCATAATCCTGACCTTAAATACTTCCAGATCTTCATAACCCTTTTCTTGACATCCGGTCACAAAATGTCCAATTTCTGAGAGTTCTTTTTCATGACTATGCAGCACGTGCCCTTAGGCAGCCTTGCATAAACAGTCTACATAACAGAATTGTCAGCCAAAAGAAACTATTATTTGACTATGAAGCCAATTCCCTTAGTCGGCCCTGCATAATTCAACCCCCTAACGGGTTTGTTAAATAATGGTAACTTCATTCTTGTAAAGAAAACCTCTTTTCTCCTTAGTTTTCCTAATGACAATATGTAAGGATCCATAGAAAATAGCCATCCTTAACATATTCACCCCATGTTCTTTTTTATGATCTGAAAGTATTCAAGTCTATTGTTTATATTTATCTTCCCTACATTTGGGTCAGACCTTCATAAGAGTGACATTCATCCAGTTCTTAGATGATCTTTCTAGGAAATATCTTCTCTATATTCAAGTACCTCTCTCCATACAGCAAACTCTAAGCTTTGGAAATTTTGAATCTCCATAAACTTCCACTGGATTTTAGCAGTTGAAAAGTAAATTTCTGAGAGTTCTTCTTGCCTGACTATGCAGCACGTGCCCTTAGGCGGCCTTGCATAAACAGTCTACATAATAGACTTGTCAACCAAAAGATACTATTTTTTTACTATACAGCCAACGCCCTTAGGCGGCCCTGCATAATTCAACCCCATAACGGGTTTGTTAAATAATGGTAACTTAATTATTGGGAACTACTTCTTCTAATTCCTTTTACCCCTTTTTCATATCATTCCTCAGATTCAAAATTTCTTAAACCATATTTTAAATGTTTTCCTTCATACTTGAGTGTGGTAAAATATTTTCAGATAAGTTGTCAAGGAATTGATTAAATTTCAACCCATTAGGTCAAACCTATTTCGACCTTAAACATTATCCTTTTTATGTCCGATGTGCATGACTTTAAACTTCCCACAAAAGACAAGGGAACTCTAAATAAAAGTCAAGTCTCAACTCACTAAAACATACATTTTCGTATGATTGAGGTAATATTGATTAATTAAGAGATTCAAAGTTTGTAGGGTTATTTATAATAATACTAGTAAAAATAAAACTATGCTTACTAATCCCATTGTCTTAGATAAAAATCTAAAGCAGGTAGCAGGAAAATGCGTGCACAGATGATTGAAAATGAAATCATTTTTTCATTTGATGCACAAGAATTAGAAGGACATCCATAGACTGGATTCTCTTCTCTTTTCCAGAAATTATAAGAGGTTGTAAATATAAGTTTTCACTTGGTGTATAGCATCCCGAGCATCATCAGGAGCCACTTGAAGCTCATGCAGTCGACCAAATTCACTATTTTCAGCCTGATGGAGTGATTTCTTAGCATCTGCGATGGCTTTCATTCCATTTTCTTTAGCTCCCTCTAGTGAATTGTTGAGTTGGTCAAGTTCCCTAGTAACAACATCTAACTGTTGCTTAAGATGAATTTGCTGTATGACTTTATCTTTGATTTTATGCTTCAGCTCCTTCATCTTAGCAGCATAGTCATCCTCATCTTGGGATATCGTAGCCTCAAATTCACTGATATTGGCTAACAGCTTCACCCTGGTCAGATCTTCACAGCATTTTTTCTCCTGCTTCCTTCTTAAGATGACTTGATTCACCATGGCATGGATATTTTGATATCCAAAACCACCAACTCTGAGCATAACAAACAGGGATGACAGTCGCAGGATCTTGGATGACAGCTCTTCAAGAGGCACTTCAGATATGATTTTTCATATGTTTTGACATACCTTGTGTCATGAAAATTGGAGCGCCTTTTGTACTTCTGGATCTGATTCAGCATCACTATCGCAGGGGGGAATATAATATGGGATTAATGCACTTATGGAAGTGCCTTGTTATGATACTTCCCCATAACTTGTGCTTCTTCACTTTCAATTCCCGTTGGAGCGGAAGCTGAGGCGTCACCTCCAGATCTAGCCATTGAAATTGATGGCCCTGCATAATCAATTGAAATCTTTGGATAGTTTCAAAGGATAACAAAAGTTAATTGGATATCTTGCAAATTAAGTATAGTCGCAAATATTTTTATCCCTTACCCAATGGTAGATCAGTAACTTGATAAGGCTCCTCCCCATCTTTCCTAGCCTCAACAAGATTTTCAGGGTGAGTTTGAGGAAGCTCTACGGGGTTCAGCTCCACTTGCGCTAATGTCTCTGTAATATTAGGGTTTTTTGTACCCCCTTCAGGAATTGGTAGTTCAGCAACTTGCTCAGATAGAGCTGCATATTTGAACCGATCATGATTAGACATGTAATAAGAAGTTATTTATAATAGGACGAAGGATAACACTCACGTTCATAATCTTCTAAATTACATGGTAATTTAACATGATTTTTAAAATCTTTGAAAGATGTGCCAAGTTCCATCATTTCATCTAAGGTCATCTCAGAATCCTGGTTAATCTCACCAATGGTAGCATTTGATGTGTCTTCTTGGCGACCTTCATCCTGCGGTCCCTGACCCTGGATAGCATCTTCAGATAAAATCGCGGCATCAGTTGCAATAGCCGCCAAAAGCTCGAGTGCAGGGGTTGAACATAAATTATTATGGAATGGAATTTAGTAGATGTTTCATTTGACATTTTATGAAGCATTATTAACTTACGAGAAGTAGATTCTTCTCTTCTTGCAACAGCAATAGGAGGGATACTGGGAACAGACGCTGGATCTTCTCCCGGAGCAACCAAGTTAGCCTGAACTTGTGATTGTTCACTAGTACCCTCTGTGGTCCTCAAAGGAGGATCAGTCCTCTCTCTCAGAGGAGAAATTTAAGAAGCACCTGCAATCCCCAGAAATATGAGCAACCTTTTCATGGGTATAGACTCATGATTATCTGAAGGACTTACCGCTACTAATGAAGCGCTTAGCTATGGACTTCCTCCTTCGTTGCCTTTGATTCTTTGGTTTATTGGGAGTATCGACAGTCTCCCTTATAGGCACTTGAATTGGAGAATGGAATTCCATGTCCAACTCCTCATTCATGCCATGTTGGCCTGGAGATATCTCACCCGATTCGCGAGAAAATTCAGTATCATCCCAAATGGCAGTATCACCAGGTCTATATTGTGGTGAAGGAACCTCAGTAGTTCCTTTCTTTGTGAGCTGCAAGATGAATAAAATAATTTCCTTGAGTAACAAAGATTTGATAAATCAAGCTGCAAATCAAATAAGGAAAGAAAACTTACATCTTTAGGAGCCATGTAACTGTGCCACTCCTTATCTCTAGAACCACCAGTCCCTTAAGTGGCACCACAATCAATCATTTCCTTCACCCGCTTGGTGACAGGAATGGAATCATCAGTGGCATATATGAGCATTTCCAGCTCTCTGATATAAGCCCGCACTTCATTGGGGTTATCCTTGTAATGGATATCTGTAGAAGCCACAAGATTCCCTATTCCAGGGAGGTGCAGCCCCTCGCATAAATCTAGCCAGGCAGTTTCAGTACCACAGTATAAACTCTGCTATGTCTGGACAGCCTTTGGTCATAGATATTCAGTATGTGTATTAGAAGGCTACGAGGAAGGTCCTACAATCTTCGACTTCAGCTTCATCCTAGATTCTGCAATTACAGATAGAGAATATTAAAATAAGACTTGTTTCTATATAAAGTAATGATGATTAAATTTCCACAATGAAGTAACTTACCAGGAGTTGATGGAGTGGGTCTTTTGATCTGACTAGTGGATTATATCAGGCATGAGGCTGCTTCTCCACTTGTTGTGACTCATCATCCCCATCTTGGGAATCCGGTGAGTCAGTCCTAGATGAGGAATCTGGCGAATCAGCTTCAGGTGGGGAAGTATCACCTTCATGAGGAAGGGTTTATTTCTCTACAGTCAGCACCCCTCTAAGGTATGATTCTATCCAGTGCTCGGTATACCATGTAGTCAAGTTATATGCTGCTTTTTCAACTGGTAGCTCAAACACTGCCCCGATCTTCTCCCTAGATGTCAGCAACCATAGTTGTCGGGAAACCATCAAATGTTTTCCTAACCTGACATGCACGGGGGGAGATACAGCTGTTTGTTTTAAACACTTGAATTGACATGAAAATATATATAGATCATAGGCCTCACATATAATCTCTCTGTCAATTCTGGTGACCAGCACACCATCTCTGGAGGCCAACATGTATGCCCTCCAATCCAGGCTGGTTGTTCTATCATCAACGAACCACCCGGTTGGTGGATTTCCATAAGGAAAGAAATAAAATTCTTTATACATGCTCAGCCTCACCTTCATGTCATAAGAATTGAGAGCTGGTGGATTAATTCCAGAGAATGCCTGCACTGATGGCCTGAAAGAACTTCTGTGGATTTGTACTCCATTATGTACATTATACATCCTGAATTGAGTGGCGATCGATCCCCATAAAACATAGAATGGTACCACTATTCTTAAAGGAGACTTACCCATGAAGACATGGAGTAAGCTCCTATGAATCTTTGCTAAAATGGGGGTAGCCAACCAAACCATTTTTCCCTCATCCAACTTAGATGCAATAACGAAGGTCCCTAGACTAACGCCTCCCTTCAAGTCCCTGACTGGTAGAAGATAAACACTGAGCCACAAGGCCAAAAATCCCATCAGAAGAGTATTCTTTGGGATTCTCTGATTCACCTCGTATCCCCACTTCTCAAATTCCCCTGCTTCTAGGTTCATCCAGAATGTGCCAGGAGCAACCCTTTTCTCTATTTTGGGGAAAGTGGTAGGATGAGTGGGCCTCTTCTCCTTGGGCCCATTCTTCTTAGATCCCTTCTCCTTTGACCCATTTTCCTTCAGCTCCTTCTCCTACTTATCATTAAGATATATATTCATCCATTCCTCTGGATGAATATCCTTTCTTGAATGAGTCAAGGAGGTCTCTGAACTCTTGATCTTGTGGAATATTTTCAATAATTCTCGAGGCAAAGTCGGGGTCTTCTCCGAATCATTCCAAGTCACCTTGGGAGGGATGAATTCATCATACATATCACCCAAAATTGGATCCCCTGAGATCTTGTGGACATCCCACAGACTGATTCTTACTTCTCCATGAGTCAGATGGAAAGAATTGGTTTCTGGGCTCCAATGGCTGAGTATCTCCGGCACGAAGTTATCATGCCTGTAAACATATGTTTGCCCAGCCCAGACGGCTTCATATATCACAACCCCTTTCAAGTCCTCGACAAACTCTGCACAGGTTTGTCACACCCAGTATGCCCACATCCAGGTTGGCTTCACACCTCCTCCAGGACAGAAGTCCCAGCTCTTCTTCCAGCCTTTAGATTGATCCATCTGATAATTTCGGAAGATTTAGGGAAAACAATGTGGTTGTAGCTCAGGCTTATGAGGTTTCAGATCCGGTGTACAATGGATATGATGCATCATATGAGCCTTCTCCACTGTTTCAGCATTTATAAATGATCCTCCACATGAGATATTTACTGAAGAAAAATTGGTGTAATTCTGAAACCAAGAAATTGGGAGATAGTTCTTTGCCTCTGGAATGTTAACTTCTCACAGATGACTGTATCCATACAATGGTAGTTAGATGCTTTGTGGGAAATCAAGATGATACTTCTTCAGGCACTTGGCCAAATTTGGGAGAGTGTTGTCACAGAAGGTATAATAATCATGGCCAATGATGTTCATCATATCATCAACTCTCTTTCTAGCCAGTTCATCAGCTGTTCTGATTCTCTTGGGAGCCATTGAATCTAAAAAAAGTTGAATAAATTAACTCTTAAATGGGTTGATTTTTTATAAAATTTGTGAAGAAATTAGAAAAAATGGAAAAGGCATTAGGGCACTCAAGTCTCATTTTGGCACGCAAGTATTGATGTGTTGCGCATGTTTTTGGCGTGCAAGTATCACCCTGCAAGTCCAAATACCTTGACAGCAGCGTGGCAGCGAAGAAATAACAGAAAACATATCAACTTGCACGATGAAGGGAACATGCACGGCGAGAGCTCGAAATTCTAAAATTCAGTGATTTGTGCGAGAAATGGCCGCGTATATATAGGCCAGGCCTCAACCTTGCGCACCTAAAAGCCAGCGCGTGCAACCAGCTGCGCTGAGGCCTGCGCGACTTGCACTTGCCTGATGCCATCTGCGCGCTCAGCCCTTGTGCACCGAAGTTTCCTTGGTTTTCTTCTTTCCTCAGAGTTACATCCTCATTTCTTTCAGATCCAACTCTGAGGGGGTACTTTTGTTGACGCTCCTTTCCATCATAGAGTCTAATGAATTGAAAAGGGGAAATAACTTGAACCCAAAGTGATTCATCCTTTGAAGAAACATCAAAAATTGACAAAGGCATGAACAAAGGTTCAAATGCACTTGCGTCGCGCATGTTCCACCAAGGTCATGCAGGTGACTTGTGCGCCCCGCAGGTGACTTGCGCACCACGTCGGTGCCTTGCGCTCCCTCTTTGAATTTCACCCAGGGTCTTCTCCAGCCTATAAATACCCTCGGTGGGCCCCCCATTTCAAGAGGAAAAATTCCAGAAACTCATATTTGAGCTCTCAGCACCCTAGTCTCTTCTCAAAGCTTCCAAACACTTCTATGGTAATTTCTTACCTAGAAACAGAAGATCTAAAGAGGGGGAGTAAGGCCTAAGTGTTGAAACTCATCAACACTAGTGTGCCTAAGTGTCCATCCCTTAAGGGAAATGGCCCCACTTGCGCACCTCCTTACCCCTTCAACACAACTTGTGTGCCTATCTTCTGGAAGTCTCTAGGGGTAATATTAAAGGCTTGATCCAAGCCTCACCCAAGTTCTACCCTAAGGATTGACCGTCGCACAAGTGCCCATGTGTCGCGCAGGTACACCTACGCGACCTGGACTTGCGCGCCCATGCAGTACTTGCGCGCCCACATAGGACTTGCACGCCACCATCTATTTGGGTTCCCCTCCTGCCTATTTCACCTCTCCTATGTTTATCCACCTATCATTTTCATGATTAAGCCTTCAGAATTCTCTCCAAAGTCATTTATGGAATGATTTCTTTGTTGGCATCCTTATCTGAAAGGAATTCTATGGAACATCTCGTAAAACCTAGTGATTTACATATCTGCAGGTCACTAAGGTCAGAGATTTCATTCATTTCAACCTTATCATTTAAAGATGATATAATCCTTAACCTAGGCCTCCTTTTCAGGATTAATCCCCAGTCCAAGTCCTCATTAATCTGGGAATCCTCCTTAGGAGTAATCCCCAAGTCCACATTAATATTGGGAATCCTCTTTAAGAGTAAGCCCCAAGTTCCTTAACCTGGGATTTCTTTTCAGGAGTAAGCCCCAAGTCCCCTAATCTGGGCATCCTCCTCAAGAGTAAGCCCCAGTCATAATTTTCCAAATCTGGGCTTCCTTTTCAGGAGTAAGCCCCAGTATCAAAGTTCCCAAAATATGGGCATCCTCCTCAGGAGTAAGCCCCAACCATAATTTTCCTTAACCTGGGATTCCTTTTCAGGAGTAAGCCCCAGTCTCAAATATGGGCATCCTCCTTAAGAGTAAGCCCCAAGTCCCTTAATTTTTTAAATCCCTTTCACCTGGGCCTCCTTCTCAGGAGTAAGCCCCAGTCTTAATTTCTCTTAACCATTCTTAATTTAATTTTGATCTGGGTTTCCTTCTTAGGATTAAAACCCAATCATAAAGTCCCCTCCTAATTTGGGCATCTTCCTCAGGAGTAAGCCCCAAGTTAGAGTATCCAAATATCCATGAAGTACATATACCTTTATGGACCTTGTTCCTGGGTTTCTTCCCTGAAGTAAATCCTAATCTTCATCTATTTGGGCAGTCATACATACATAATCCCCACCTCATTGCATCTTTCGTGGCACAATTTTTTGGTTTCACCCATACCTCTTGTTTCTCACACTGAGCATGACTCATGTGATATTAGAGTGTAAAAGTAATCATGGCATCTTTCTTGGATCCATAAATCATGCATAAACATCATACTCCCTCACTCGAACTACGTGGGTTCTGATTCCTTTTCTAAATAAATGATACGTAGGTAGCCCATCTGCGGGTATGATCCCAACTCTGAAATAATCCATGTCCTTCTGAATGACAATAAACTTCAGGTGCCCCACTACGTGGCTTTAAAACTAGTATGGTCATCATAATGACCAAGATACTTTTATGTATTAAAGGATAACATTGACTAAGAATCTATAACAAATGCAGATGATTCTCTATCAATCAAGAACCTCGAATACCTATAAAAGATTCTCCAAATCTCCTACCTATAAATCTTTGATTGTTAGATCTAAAGGAAAGATCATTTTATAATTGGTAATGTAATAAGGATTCATGAACATAACTTAAATCTATAAAGAGAGTCCTAGATTAGAGAATAATTCCCATAAAAAAGGTGTGATGAGTCTGACCTCACATCCTCTCAACCAATGAAAATTCCTAAGCCTCATCAGTCCAAAACTAATGAGAGCCTACCTTTAGAAAGTAAGTACAAATGGATATGGAATCATTGGATGTTTCTGGTTCTATGAATAAACCCGTTAGAAACCGATTGAAATGTTTGAACCATTAATCAATGAGGTCATCCCCAATTCTAGAGGGAACACAGTCATCTACTTCGAACTATACTGAACCATAACATGAATCTTAGCCAGTAATGTCACCATCTTCCACTCGGCACTATACACCTGAACCACTGGAGTCTGAGTTATCTTGCTCAAAGATTCAGCTACACTGTTACACTTTTCGGAAGTATATACTAGCTCAAAATCAAATTATTTCATATACTCAACCCATCTACGCTTCTAGAGATTCAAATCTCACTATGAGAATATATACTTCAAGATATTGTGATCTGTATACACAGTAAACTTGTCACCAAATATATTATGTCACCAGTACTTTAAAGCATAAACAATTGTTGTTAACTCAATCACATGCATAGGATATTTCTATTCATGTGGCCTCAACTTATGAGACCCATATAACACAACTCGATCACCCTAGATCAACATTGTTCCAATTCTGATCCCAGAAGTGTCACAAAACACCATATACTCCTCACCTGGCTTAGGTAGGATCAATATCGGTGCTGATGTCAAATTCTTATTCATCTCTTGAAAGTTTTTATCATATCATTTAATCCATTCCAACTTTACCCCCTTCTTGGTCAATCCTGAAAGAGTTGATACTAAATGTGAATGAACCTTTGATAATATCCAACTAATCCAAAAAATCTATAGATATAAAAAATGTTATTAGGATGATCCCAAGACACAACTTCTAGATCCTTATCTGGGTCCACTGACACACCTTCCACTGAGATGATGTGACCTAAAAAGTGTATCTGATCATTCCAAAACTGACACCTAGATAGCTTGGAATATAATTGATGCTCTCTCAGTGTACTCAGAATGATGTCAAGGTGTTGGGAATGATCATCATGAGACTTGGAGTACACCAAGATGTCATCCACAAAACACCACCAAAAACTGGTCCAGGTAGAGACGGGAAATTCAATTCATCAAGTTTATAAGAACTATCAGTGCATTCGTCAACCCAAATGGCATTACAATGAACTCATATAGGAAATACCTTCTTATGAAATCAGTCCTCGGTATTTCAGAAGTTCAAAATCTCAACTGATGTTACCCTAATCTCAAGTCAATCTTATAGAAAATACAAGATCCTATCACCTGGTCAAATAGATCATCGATATGAGGAAGATGATATCGTTTCTTCACTGTCATCCAGTTCACTTAGAGTAATCAACACACAAGAATAAACTCCTATCAACTTTCTTTGAAAACAACTCCGGAGAACCCCAAGGTGGCATACTCAGACAGATAAACCCATTATCCTCAAACTCCTCCAGCTGAGTCTTGGGATCTTAAGCTTTGTCAGTGCCATTTTGTTTGGTGGGATTGAAACTGGATCATCCCCTGACATGATCACAATTGTAAATTTCACATCTCTCTTAGGTGGTAGCCCTAAGAAGTCTTCAGGAAACACTTCCTGAAACCTGCCCACTATGGGAGGAAAGACACAATGCTTCACTCCTCCATCATCCAGTAATAAACTACAAACCTGGGTTGTGAGCTCTCCAAGTTGTTGAGTAATTGGCCCTACTCGGCCTGCATGGATATGCAACTCTCCATGGTGAATATAGTTGTCACCCTTCAAAGACATAATAGTCACTATCCTACAGTAACAATCAATGTGGCCTCAGTATACTACTAACCTATCCATACCCATAATTAGGTCAAAGCCTATCATGTTAAAGATGTAAAGATCCCACAAAAAAACGATACTCCCTATCCTCAAGATAAAACCCCTAGCATAAACAGATATCACTAGATCTTACTCCCAATGGTGTTTATATCGTTAATACCCCATTCACAAACATCACTGCCAGGATCAAGAAATTCACAAGCTGTGCAGAAATAAAGGAATGAGAGGCATCAGTATCAAATAAGGCACTAGATAATGTAGAAGCTATAAAAATAGTACCTCTCGCTATTGAAAGTACAACCTCGTTATCCACAAGTGTAGTCTGAATGGTGTGAAACTGTCTTACCCCTCTTCCATATGATGAAACTTGAGTCCAAGTGTGTTGCACCACTACGATTATATGGGTGCTCTTTCCCAGAATCACTGCTTCCACTACCTTGACATCTTCATCCAGTAGAACTCCAGCTACCAAACTAATATGGTGTAGAAGACCCCCTTCCCACACACCGGTTTTGTCCAGATCCCCCATCACTACCCTTCTACTATGGATTCCTAGAGAACTTCTACAGATGACCCATCCTGCCGCAAGATCAACACTCTACTAGTGGTCAGGGATAGTTTCTAAGATAGTGGCCCTACCTACCACACTGGTGACATATAATATAGGTATGGTACTATGCTAATGATCCTTCCCCATGTTCACTCTCCCTATTATCCCCCTGACTAATACCGTCATAGAGATGATTCCTTCTCTTAAAAGGTGTACCTCTTGATCATCTAGAAGCAACCACCTATCTTTCACTGGAAGCCTATCTCAGGTTCCCCTTAACTATGAGATCCTAATACACAACCTTTGAAAAATTCTTTAATCGAAAGAAGTTAACTTTGGACTTAATATCACATTTAAGTCCATCCTGAAAATATGTTTCCATAGATGTCTCATCCCCTTCCAACTCGGGAGCAAAGCACTACAAATCTATAAAGTGTCCAGCATAGTCCACCACAGATATACTCAACTAATTCAACCTCATGAACTCATCTTCTCTCTCATGCCATAGAGTCTCTTGATAGAAGTGATCCAATAACTTCTCCAAGAAGTCCTTCCATAACATACCATCATCTTGTCCAGTCCAAGATTGAACATCCCACCAGTGCTTCGTTGATCCTCATAGAATATAAGCAGCCAACATGTCCCTCTTCTCAGCAGGAGTCTCCAAATGGTCAAGTATCATCTAGATAAACTCAATCCAGAACTCAAATTCTCAGTTCCACCCACTCTGGTAAGAGTTAGAGGGTGCTCAACTAAAACTCCCAAGTAAGGTGGGCATACTCTTCACCACCTGCTCTTGGTATCTCTCTATAAATTGCACGAAGTAAGAAACATTCCAACAAAACTGCTCTCTTACTTCCTCACCTGACATTATTGGTGCCTCGGGTTCTACTATTGGTAGATCATCTCCAACCATAACCCTCAGTCATCCTATCAACAAGTGTCATCATGGAGACATATCTCTTAAATCCAAACACATGTCTCAAGACACATAACACAACTTTAACACATTTACATAAGAGGGGAACATATTAAGGAATAATAAGTTGTTTCCCCAAACCCTTCCACATGGTCAAAATAGTTCAAGTTCAACAACTTGAAAAGAAAGGAACATTTTCATTTAAATTTCACATTAGGTACATTTTCATTTCAATTTCACATGAAAGGAAAAACAATTCAAGTTCATCAAATTAACCAAAACCCATTTTCCTATGCATGCCTAAAATGATGCAAGTCACAAAATAATCCTGAGTGCCCAAACTGACGCATTGAAACTCAACTCTTATGCCATACCTATCCAAGAGTCAAATCTCAATAAATCTATGAAACAATAATCACATCACACAATAAGTTCATCACACAAGGTGAAATAATATTCAACTATAATAGAAAATAACAAAAACAGACCCACCCTAGGTACTTGGGTTATCCCCTCCATACATGTGGTAGCTACTCCCATGCACGAGCACATAACCAAGGCCCAAATATTCCTAGTCTCCTATCAACCTTTCCCAAATAGTAATAAAAAAGAAAAAAAAAAGAAACAACCTTTGATACCACTTTGTAACATCCTGGGCCGAGTGGCACACACCAATGCCCCGAGTCGGTCAGTCACATGACTTTAAGTGCACTTCTCCATACACTAGAGGCTTCCAAATAGCATCGAGAGTCTAATATTGATCATGGGGTGATTATACCCTCTTTATCAAAGTAGCATAAGAGTCTAAATAAACAATAATAACCAAATGACGTGTAATCACAACCATATTAAAACCAGTTTCACAAGATGACCAAAACTAGAAGTAAAATATCAAACTGAATAGTAGATATATCATGTTAGAGTACATCTGAAGTGTCAAAATGAAACTCAAAATTAAATACACTAGAAACTCCAAAGCGGGTCCCGAACCATGTTGGGTTCCCTCATCCATGCTCCTTCACAAATCAGTCATCTAACACAAGGTCTTTTCCCTTATCCTATCCTACAACCATGAAATATATTCGGGTACCGATCATGCAACCCAAATATGGTATGAGAACAACTCAATAGGCAACCAACAATGGCGCCTAAAACAATATCCAGTCAAACAATGTATGTAGTTGTATAAAGGAATAAATATAGTGCATAAATAAACAATTATCACATTATCAATTATTCATTATTTAACCAAATAAACACCTGGGTTCTCGAGGACACTCGAACCTCAATACCTACTTTGGCCTATGCTAGAGTGTGAACTATCCTCTAGGGATATCACATCTTAAAATTTAATTGTTACTATTCCTTATCCCAATTCACATATGAATGTCACTGTTACCTTTCATCATTTCAATTCACATATGAATGTCATTATTACCAACATCATTTTTTTTTACTCAGGAATATCATTGTTATCAATCATAATTTCATTTCACACATGAATGTCATTGTGACCATTCCTCATTTTAGTTTACACATGAATTTCATCGTAACCATTCATAATTTCAAATCACTCCTTTAATTAATTCAATAATTAATTAATCAACTCAATGTCATTAATTAACTCAACAATTAATTGATGATCCCAATCCCATTAATTAACCCAACAATTAATTAATCATCTCAATTTCCAATAATTAACTCAATAATTAATTAATCATCACAATATCATTACTAATTAAACAATTAACTTATCACATTAAACCCCTTAATTAATTCCATAATTAATTAAGCACATCAATCCCATTAATTAATTCACAAATTAATTAATCAATATTCACAAAATCACTATCCCATAATTAATTCAATAATTAACTATTCAATTAAAAATTCAATATTCCGATAATTAACTCAACAATTAATTATATCTCAATCCCAATTAAATATTTTTATAATTAACTCACCAATTAATTAATCAATATCCACAACTCAAATTAATTAGCCCCAATCACAATTCCGAAATTAATTAATTTACCAAATTAATTAATTCAATTAGGAAATTCAATTGATAAACAAACTCTAGAAATTCTATAAGTACATACACATAACTGAAATCATGAAAATGGGATTTAAATGATGGACCACCTACTTCAATTTTTTAATGAGTGATCATCCAATGGAAATCCCCAATTTTTTCTTCACAATGATATAGAATGAGATCTTGATCTTAAACCCTAATTCATGATCAATCAATAGAGGTCCAATAATTATAGATATAGATCTATCAATCCTAGATCTAGATCCAATATTATAGAGGATAACATAATTCTGAAAGATGAGGGAGAGATGGGAGAGAAGAAGGAAACCACACGAGATTAGATCTTATCGGGAGGGGTGAAAATCTTCATTCCAAACTTCAGATCATCCCAAAAAGAGGTCAAAATGGCTTGGAATCTATCTGGGAGGATCCAAAATCATTAAATGACGTTAGGGGTCTAGTTAGGGCCAATTAGGGGTAAAAATGGGGGCTCGAGAAATTTTAACACTAATTTTTTAGGGATTAAATTCTTGTATGCATGGTTTGCTTCTTGAGGTGTATGGTTTTCTATAAAAGTGTGCCTTAACTGTGTGACTCTTCTAGGGGGTGCACAGTTTCTCCTAAGAGGGTGAATAGTTTGAAAAATAGTGCATCCGCAGTGTGAATCCCCTATGTTTGGGTTCACATGGTTTGTTGGGTTAGAGGGCACGGTTTGGACAAATCGTGCACCTACTCGCCTTCTTCCAAAACTTCCAATTTTCACCCAAACACGCCCCAAGGTAAAGTCCAACAAAGTATGTTCAAACAAAGAAAAAACTTATAACTGAAACAAGCCCAATACTTCTACAAAGTATGTTGGTATCTTACAGGATTTAAGTTTTTGATGTCATTGTGTGTGGTTCAATCTCTATTTCTCTGTGGATCCAATTGAGTACATCATTTTTTCTTCTTCTTGGAAGAACATTCTTTTAATAAAATTTTGGAAGTATGTTTTACTACTATTTTTGACTTTAAACTTTCTGGACTGAATTAAATTTATAAGATATTCATCCAAATATGCTATGAAATGAAAATGTTAATTTGTGTTGAACTTTTCGTTCTTTATTCTTGTAACTGATTAATGTGTTAACTATTCATTTGTCTTAATTATTATTTGCATTCATCCTTTAGATGGTGTTTGTTTAATCTCTTTTTAATTATTTGTCTGTTCAATTAGAGGTGAAAATATGTTTGAAAGTTCTAGACAGATGGAAATTGAGGTGTGTATAATTCTTTACAAAATTTTCAATTTCAAACATTTTTATAAAACAGGAAACAAACTTTGCACTGAAATCATTCAATATTAAGAGAACAATAACATGTTTACCATGAGATTCCTTTATGGGGAAATTAATTTGCAAATTAATTCTTTGTTTAATTTTAGTTTTTCACTATAAGAGATTTATTCTTTTGAACTGAATTTAACTAATTCATTGATTAAGGAAAACAATTTCTTAAGTGTTATAGGATTTGATTTGAGACTATTTTTGACATATTTATCAGATAATTTTTGAGGATATGTTGATGATATTGAATTACAAAATGAGCCTATAAAATAAAATATTATATAATTTGTGATATTGTGCTGAAATTATTATTCCTTCAATATTTTCATGAAATTGTCTCATTTCGGAAGCTAAATTGTCAAATGATCTTTGCTTTTATTTTCTTATATTTTAAGGCAACATATTTTGATTGAATCTACTAGAAATAGATTTTATCATGTTACATGACTTTTATTTTGAATATCTTTTGTTGGGACTATTTATTTTTTTATGGTGAATTTTATTAGAATATTATTTTTTCAAAAAAATGTGTTTTCATTCATTGTTTTATTATTCCTGTTGAAGTTTTTAATTCATCGAGATGTAACTCATGAAACATTTTTTTCTTTTTTTTTACTTCCAATTTTCAGGTGTCGTTTTATTTTGGGAAGTAGCGGTTTGAATTATCAATTTTGATGCCCTGCATAGTAAATTTTACTTTGTCAAAATATTGAAGCTGAGGGTATAGTCTAGGTTTGTAGGGTGAGTCGAAACCGATGAAGAAGATGAATCAGATCTGAGCCCGAGCTTGAAGCTAGGAGAGAACTGAGGTGGAGTCCGAAGAAGATTGGTTCAACACTAATTCCTACAGATGAAGATGAACCACAACAATCCCTAATGCAAATAGTAATGGAAGAAGGAGGATGAATTCCTGATGCCCTGATTCTGGTTTGTATCGAAGAAAGATGTGGCGTGAGGTTGAGAACCTAATGTTGGGTAAGAAGACTTGCTTGAGGTTGATGATGAACTTGGACCTAAGCCGATTAACCGAAATTATTGAACACATTTTTGTTCGTTGGCTTCGTTGTTGTAGGTTCGGTGTGGAATCGTTCGTCCCTAATGCCGAGGATGTGTTACTGGTGGCTCATGTGCACTATGTGTTTGATTTAATGCTTGGGTGAGTCTGAGCATGAAGATTTGAGGTGAAGAGTAGCCTGAACTAAGCTTTGATGAATTGGAATTTTTCATAAGGTGATTCTAATCCAAAACTAAACAGGTTGTGCATCATCACAGTCATGGCACCCAAAACATTAAATTGATGAGGGAATAATTGGAGGCATCATTAAATTGCCTATGCAAGTGGTATAGTGGTTTCTTTATTTTTTGTTATAGGCATGTGAAGTTAGCAAATAAGTGGGTGAAGAGTAGAAAAATAAACAGGCATTGATCCATTTAAGGAAAGGATTTTACGACACATATTTTTCTGGGGACCTTCATAGTAGATCGAGAGGGATGCAAGGGCATAAACAGCTATACGAAAAAGGATCGATTGGAAGAAGGAGATCTAGGTAATATTTCTCATTTTCTTCTTCTTATTTTCAAATTCGTCGTGCTATATTTGAATCTTTATACTGTCTGGTATCCTAATGATTGTTGGATAAATTTTGAGTGAGGGGATTGTTGGGTCAGAAGTGAATCGACCCCATAATCCAACTCTGTTATGAAAACAAAAATTTGTAAGAATCGCCAACATAAATGATGAGTAAAACCAAATAACAGAATAAAAAATGGAGAAACATAATTTTAACGTGGAAAAACCCTCCTATGCGGAGAATTAAAAACCACATGGCGACTCTGAGAAAATATACTATGAATCAAAGAGTATACATAATTTATGTAATATCCCGAGATTTTAATTGTAAATACAGCGTAGAAAAACCTATGTGATAAATCAAATCCTAATACGTCTCGCATAGCCTCTCTAATAACAGTCTGTGACCAAACTTCACTCTCCGGAGATCAATCTCGAACATTCGGTGTCGTTGTAGCACCTCATTGCACAACTTAGTTTATCGATGATCACTGTTTTCTACACCCAGAAACCATCACCGAAGTATCTTCTCACCTTGAGTTGATGCGCACCATGAAAATGTCTTATTCATTGAGTTGTCACCTCCCCTTTTATAGATATTTGAAATTGTCTCATTGTATCATAAGTCACATATCTTGTTGGAAATAGATATTTAAAAATATATCTCAAAAAGATATCATGAGATATCACTTTTATCTCATGATTGAAGATACACAGTGGAAAGAACCCAATTTTATTTTCAAAAAAAAACTATCTATATATCTAAAAGATAGGAAATGTGCATGATGAAACCTAGAAATCTCCCCCTTCAACCCATCAAAGAAAGAGATCACATCCAACAAACTCAGTTGGAAAAGCAAACTGGTTTGTATCTCAACAACTTTCATCCTATGTACAAAATATGACATCTCTCTTTTGCATCTCTGACATAAACTTAAAAGCTCCCCCTGCAAAAAAATCCAAAAGCCAAAGTATTCATCATAGTTGTGTCTGCATCCCCAATACCAGAATTAACAATATCTATCTCCCTCATAATTATGATCGCCACATAATTTGGAGCACCTATAGAAATTAACTGCTCCATCTGCTCAACATCCTCTGAGTAGTCTAAAACTCTCAGTGCATCACCATGATCATTGATTTTTATTCTTTCTTCACTACTGACACTCTATAAAGAAAAATAATTAGGTGTAAAACCTAAAACACCAGATTTGACATGCTTCAAATTCCAAACCTTCTTCATCATATTAGATGGTCTTCGACTCATGCGCAACAATCTTCTATGCCACAAATCTGACAAAGTTCCTCTTGCAACTACATTCGTCTCATCACTGCATTTCTTTATATTAATCCTATAAAGCCTGTCATCCATTCTACCTCGCGCATAAACCATCGGTATTTTAGACAAGGTTCATCTTCCACAGCCAAACGAACTTCTGAATCCATCATTATTAAGGGTACAAGCGGATACAAAATTGTGGTATATACATGGCACATGCCGCACATCTATCAATTTCAGCATACATCCTGCATTCGTAGTGATACAAATATCACCAACACCAAAGACAACAGTAGAATCTCTATTTTCCATCTTCAAAATACCAAAATCTCCTTCTTCGTATGGAGAAAATAAATCCCTCTTCAGTGTAATATGGCATAATGCGGTTGAATCAACCACCCATTTGGTGTACAGATCTGACCTGCAACAATTAATTCTAACTAAAATTAAACCACCCTCACCCTGAATAAGACTTATGTTAGTATCCTCAAAATCTGTGTCATGTATCTTCTTTTTCGCCTTAAGCTTTTTCAATTCATACTAGTATCTCTGCACATGAACCTCCTTGTTGAAAAAGAAGCAATTGACCATTCTTTTTGTTTTCAATCGACCTCTCTGATTATTGTGTCCATATATCGCAGCTAGAGTACCACCATTACCCAAAGATTCACCATCATTAGTCTTTTGTCGAGTCTTTTTCATCAATAACGATGAAATCGCATCATCCAACTTTAGTGCATCTTTCCCAAACAACAATGTGGTGACAATATTATCATATGAATTAGGTAACAAACCCAATAGAATAAAATTCTTGTCTTTTTCCATCGCAATAGGTACCACATTACCCTTATCATCAATCTTGATGGCCACCGAAGAAAACTCTATCAGAAGTTTGGTGAACTCGTAAAGATGATTTCTTTAATATCCAATTTATGACATTTGAAAATGATACAATCGTTTTTTCAAATATAAATTATTTGTGTGGGATTTCCATTTATACCTTCTTTCAAGCTTCACCCAGATCTCTTCTGAATATATCATATTCATCACTTCCCATAGTGTATTATCACCTAAATACATTTGAATCGTTCTTGTCTCCAACTCTTGCATATCCTTCCAATCACCTTCATTCATCATATTTGGCTTCATTGATTTTTTGTTCAATGCCTTCATCGCTTTCCCATAGACTAGAGTATTTTTAACTCTTTACTACCAAAGTATAAAATCATTTCTCCCATTAAACAGTTCAATGTGGGAAAAATCCCACAGTGTAAATCACCAATATTTAATCAACAAGAAAACAAGGAGAACTTCCTTTGATACCAGATGTTGGGTTGGAAGTGAATCGACCCCATAATCAAACTCATCTACGACAAAAAATGTTTGTGAGAATCACCAATGTAAATAAATAGTAAAACCAAATAGTAGAATAACAAATGGGGCCATATAATTTTAACGTGGAAAACCCCTCCAATGAGAAGGATTAAAAAACCATGGGGCAACTCCAAGAAAATACACTATGAATTAGAGAGTACACAGAGTCCGAGTAATAGCTTGAGACTTGAATTGAAAATACAGTGTAGAAAAACCTATGTGAAAAAACACACCCTAATACTCATCTCGTTGCCTCTCTGATAATAGTTCATGACCAAACATCACCCTTTGAAGATCAATCTTGAACTTTTTTCATCATTGTAGCACCTCATTGCACAACCCAGTTTTTCATTTCTCACTGCTCCCCATGCCCATAAATAGTCACCTAAGTATATACTCTCCTTGGGTGGTTGTGCACCATGAAATCATCTCATTCCATGAGTCGTTGCCTCCAAATTTATAATCTCTTATATGTCACATATCTTGTTTGAAATAGATATATTAAAATATATCTCAAAAATATATCTTGAGATATCACCTATATCTCATGCTGGTAGATACACAGTGGAAAGGCCTCAATTTGAATTTCCAAATAAAATTATCTTTCAATCTAAAAGATACCACATGTGCGGGATGAACCCCAACATGGATAACATTGAATTTGGTTCATTTTTTCATCTTCATTTGCCTTGTCATGTTAAAATTAAATCAACTTCATCATCCTTTATAATTTAATGAGTTTGTGGGTGAAAAACTGGAAATTCCATCAATTACTAGTTAATTCTCTCGAGAGAGGTTTTTGGATTTATGTTTCTAATTGTTTAACTCAATTATATATTCGAAAATAGAGACATACATTTTAACTGTTCAATCACAATTCCCTTCACATTTCATCTTTTCTCATTTTCTACTATTATCTTATGTCTTCTTATGCCACATCTCATCAAATTAATCATTACGTTCTCATTTATTATTTCTTTAAAAATATATTCATCACATTTTGACTATTCATGCATGCTTATGTTTTCTATTTACTTATTTTGAGTTATTTTCTTGGTACACACAACTTCCCTAATGATCAATACATTTCTTACTATTATATAATAGTTTGTAGGTTTAAAATTTTAATATATTCAACGACATATCATCAGCAACCGCTAAACACGGTTGCTAAAGGCCTATAATGGCTACCCAACATTCTCAAAATGATAGTCACTTTTGACTAGTCACTTTAGGCCATGCACCAAATATTTATAATGAGCGCCAAATAGTGGTCAATATAGACAATTAATTTTTTTTAAATAAAACAAATACACTAGTTAACTACTACTAAAAAACAAAAAAAACAAAAATAACATTAATTCATAAATACACTATATGTCTACATCATATATAATTTAATCAGCTCAAAAATAACTTTGTCGAATTGTTTTCCAAGCTCTACACCCATAGTCTCATATAACTGAAACTCTAATAAATTAAAAATAAATGTTAGTGCAGTAGAGAATAACAAAAATACAATAATTATAACCCACTAGATTATTTAAATTTAAATTTAATACAATAAATAGTTTGTGGTCATTTTTTTCAACATATTATTTGTTTCTAAAAATTTTTTAATCAAAAAATACTTATACATCAGTCTAAGCACATTGTATGTTAGATTTACGTGTCATCTTCCAACGGATGTAGTGAACCTGGTGCGTGCGGACGCTCTAGGCCTTCACCATTTCAGGCCCCCATAATTCATGGCCTTTTTCTGCTTGCTTTCTCCCTTGTATCTTGAGAAAATCAATAAAAAAATTATTTTTCATTCAGTCATCAATCTAATGTCATTTTCTATGGTTTTGAATCTTACTCACATGTTGTAGTGTTTAGAAACACTAAAAATGCACTTTTCGTCATCCTGAGAAAACAAAAACTCAAATTGATGTGACATCAGTTTCAACCATTAAAAAATAAGTTTATGGTTGTTTTATTGTGATTTCAAGATAATAAAATTCCATTTTCTTGGTTTTTACCCTCTAGCACATGTTTTTAATGATTATTAAATCTTTAAAAACTACTTATTAGATCAGTCTAAACGCACCGCATGTTAGATTGATGTGTCATCCACTCATACCTATAAACAAATATTCAAAGACAATTTTCCTCTGATTTCACATCAATTTGATGTCATTTACTATAGTTTTGACTATTACACTCATGTTTTAGTGTTTTTAAACATAAAAAATGTGTTTTTTGTCATCTGGGAAAAAAATAGATTAGATTAATGTAGAGTCGGTTCCTACATTCCAAAAACCAAACTATGGGTTTTTCCTATGATTTAAAGAAAATATGAGGTTGTTTGCTTAATTTTGATATCCTAAAATTTTTTAAATACTGTTAAATATTTAAAAACTCCCTATTTATTCAGTTTGGGCACATCGTATGTTATATTATTGTTTATTTTACTCATACATGTCAAAAAATAGTTCAAAGATAATTTTTCTATGGTTTCACATCAATCTGAGGTCGTTTTCTATGGTTTTGACTATTACACACACATTTTAATGTTCTAAAACATTAAAATTTATATTCAATCTTCCTAGGAAAATTAAAACTGTGAATAAGGTGGCATTAGTTTCGATATTTCAAAAATAAATCTACAGTTTTTTTCTTATAATTTCATGGAAATCGGAGGTCGTTTTCTTAGTTATGACCCCCTGGTGCTTGTTTTTAAAGACTTCCAAATATTTAAAAACCATTTATTTGTTCATTCTCTACACATCCCAAATTCTATTGATGTTATGTCCACTCTTACACATAAAAAATAATTTGTAGAAATTTTTTATGATGTTATGTCAATATAAGGTCATTTTCTATGCTTTTCACTATTACATACATATTTTAGTGCATTAAAACACTAAAAATGAATTTTCGATCATCCTGAAAAAATAAAAACATAGATTAATACAATTTCAATTCCTACATTTCAAAAATCAATATTTTAGTTTTTTCCTATGATTTCATGGAAATTGGAGGTCACTTGGTTTTTACCCTCAAATGAATATTTTTAATGACTATCAAATCATCAAAAACTGCTTGATCAGTTCGAGCACACCGCACATTAGATTGATGTGTCGTGTACTCATAAACATCATAAATAATTCAAATATAGTTTTTATATTATTTCACAATTAATTTACCATTTGATGAATCTTATTTATTATTATTATATAAATATACGTTTAATGTAAGAAGTGGTGATAATTGGAGGATCGTTATATATTACATCCTCAAGATGAAAATGTAATGGTTGGTGGGATGATCTTCAAGGAAATAAAGTGAAATTGTTTATGTATGTAGAAACATTATCTACAACATTTTTGAAGGGTTTTTGAGTTTATTGAGAAGGGATGGAGAGGTTTGAGAAGGCCCTGATTTTAAGTGGAGGGAGTCTAGAAATTCCTGACTAAGACTAAATGTTGGCAAAGGGATGGCTACGTAAGTGTGATTGGACACTGAAATTTTTTCAAGGATGACCACTATATGTGCGATTTTACAAATCATATGTGTGAATTTGGTCTTCATATGTTTCATCTAGAGCAATGTAAATGTCATCTGGCACTCTGTGTAAGTGTCATTGCACACCAGCGTATGTGTGATTAAGGACTTGTTGAGTTGTGTAAAGGGAACATAGAGAGCTTCGTAAAGGTAACCGGGTTTTTAAATTTGATTCATAAGTCTTATGCATATAATTATTTTCACATGATTGTAATCCTTTGAAGTGTTGAGCGTAGGTATTTGATGCACCAAGAATAAGACTTTAAGAGAAACCTTCTAAGAGTACAAATTCAAAGTTGATCATATGAATTCATAAGCGTATGACGTCAACACTTGATATTTTTTGAGTTTTCTAATTCATAATAACATTTTGAGATGAGTTACATGCCATAGAGGTAGAATACATATCACTATTCTATGCATGTGGAAATTTAAAATGATTTAAAGCAGCAATTTTCATGGAGAATAAAATAAATAAACAACCTAAGTCACATGGAGATTAAAACAAATGAATTGAATAAGTATTTTAAATGATATTTTTAGGTTTAATTAAAATTGGAAATATATTCTGGATTTGAATGATAAGATAAATCAGAAATCCTCAGACCAATTTAAAAAGAAGAGAACACCTTCTACTGATAATTTTAGTGTTTCCATATTTTAATTATAGGATAATAACTAGTATATTATTAGAATAATATATGTGATATCATTGTGAATATTAAAAGGAAATTTTAGGTGATGGTGATGTGTGTTCAAGCTTTGATAATAATTGAGAGCTTAATATTCCACTGTAACATGGGGAGAGAAGGAGTCAAATTTGGGATATCTTTTGGGGGAGAAGAACTGATTCTCGAGTATTCATAAGGACGAGGAGCATCTAGATCCTTCAAGATCTAGTGAGTGTTTCAAAACCACCAGTGTTTATCACCATCAAATACTGTTTAATCTTTTGAAGGTTTTGTACATGGGTGAACCAAATTATATTTTCTCATAGAGGAAGATATTTATCAAGGAGGTGAAGAAGTGTCCCTGAACAAGAAGGAGGTATTTTTATCACTAGATCAAAGCTGAAGGAGATTTTTATTGGGGTGTCTAACCATTCAAAAAATTTAATCTTGCAATTGTTGTGTCTAACCAATTATACAAGAGGATATTTTTAATCGAGGTATATTACCAGTTTTTGAAAGATTATAGTTGGGGTTTCTAACCAACTATTTTTGTAACCACTTGTGTCTATAGTGGATAATTCATGTTGGGGCATATAACTAACATGATAAGGAGTGGTATTTTATGTCAAACCTTGTAAATCCTATATCTTTATCTTTTTTATTACTATTGCATATAAGGTGAGGCTGTGAGATAATATTGAGTGAATTGGGAGATTTAATGGGTTCAAGAGGTTGAATTTAAAAGAGAAATAATTTTTAAAAGTAGACCACTGATCTCCCCCCCCCCCCCCCCCTCTATGGTTGATCTGACCTTGGAGCTACAATCTGTATCAGAGAAAGGTACCTCTAAAGATCAAAGAATAATTATGAGATATAGAGAATCTTGACATTGTCAATAGTTGAGGTGTTCCCACATTCAATGGGAAGAATTATCCCAGTTGGAGGAATGATATGCTACCCAAAATATTATAACTTTCCCTAAAGGTGAGAGATGTAACAACATTTGGGTTTCAACCTATTTTTGAAGGTGCTACTATGACTCAAGTTGATAAGATAAATATTGAGTTTAATAGAAGGGCTCAAAATTCTATCTTAATGTCCCTATTATAAAATATCTACCCAAAGGTAATGGGCCTTCAAACAAAAAAGAAGATATGAGAAAAATTGAGAAGAAACAATGAAGAAAATACAAAATTCAAAGAAGCTAAGATAAAAATCTAGAAGAGAAAAATCAAAGACATCAAAATGGATGATGATGCAACTATTGATGACTAACTTAAAAGGTTTAATAAGATTGTGAGAAATATATATGGTTTTGGGGAGAAGATATAGGACTCCATCATTATTAAATAATAGATAAGGAATTTAAAAAAATTGAATAACAAATGTAAGCCCTGGATGAAATAGAAGATTTGAAACTAGATGATGTAAACAACATAATCATAGCTTATGAGATGAGGAAAAATCCATCTTTCAAGAAGAAATAAAAATATGCGATGAATTTTTAGGCCATGAGAAAATTAAGATTCAAAGAAGTGGAAGTTGTAGAATAAAGTGAATCTATGGATGAGTAAGAAAAGGGAAATATCAATAAGGTTTTATGTCTTCTTCCAAAGATATTTAGAAAATGAAAATTTAAGGGAACAATAAAATGATCACTAAAGTGTTGTAATTTTTATAACCTTGGGCACTTTTCCCATGATTGTCCAAAGTATATGACCATTGAATCTAAATCTGATATAGAATATTAGAAAATTCAGAAAAAAAAGATAAGAATAAAAAGAAACATTCATGTAGTACAAAAAGTAATATAATGATCAATAATGAGAAAAATGATTCATATTCAAGTATATATTCATATGATGAGGGTAATTTCATTAATAGAGTTTAAAAGGGATTTGATTCATCAATTAGTAATGATGATGGAAAGTAAATAACTAAACTATAATGGATGTTGAAAGGGAATTTTGGAAACTAATCTTTAGAACAATACTCATCTCAATTAGGAGAAGAGAATTCTATTTAGAGAGAACAAGAATATAACTTCTGAGAAGGATGAGTATGAATGAAAAGAAACAACCCGTGTTGATGAAAGAAAAAGGAACAAATTAAAGTTGGATCTTGAAAATATGGTATGTGGTCTTAAGGAGAAGCTGGTTCAGAAAGAGGAAATGTAGAGACTTGGGTTTTGACCTATAAGGATTTGGAATATTTATAAGATTATTTTCAAAGTTAGGCACTGAGTCAGCACGAGAATTCGGGGTCCAGAGAGTCTCAATGTAGTGATTTTAAAAATATTAAATATATTTTATCACTCTCGTATAGTTTCTCTTCAAAAGAGGAATAACTACCGAGTAGAGACTCGAATCAGATTTTTGAGACCGCTGTTGATTTCAGAATGTCATGTTTTCCGAATCCAGGACATAAAGTTGTCCATATCGAGAGTTTTAGTCAGAGGAGATATGTCGGGTCTTCTTTGGTGTAATAATTAATTAAATTAAAATTTAATTAATTAATAAACCTAAAACTAACCTAATCCCTCCCCCTCCCAACATTTTGGCACATGACATAAAGAAGGAGCCATTTTTCCTCCCCTCTCATCTTCTCCCTTCAGTGATGATGAATCGATGCCGAATCAGCATAACGAGGTGCTGCCGATATCTGTTTCTAATTTTTATCATCATCAGATCAAGTAGAAGAATGATCTGGACATCTTCTATTAACCTAATCTTCAATTTTCTTCCCTCGAGGTAGGAAGTTTGAGTTTTGGTCCTTATCCCCATTCGTTCTGCTTTTTATTAATGTTCTTGATCCAAATTACAACTACTAATAATCCCCTCTTGGTAGATCTGTGGGTTTTGGGTTAAACCGAGACAAATTGGGAATTTTTATAGGTGATTTCTGAGAAGAATTACCATCTACGTGGCATTTAGTCTAGTGACACGTGCTTTGTAGCCCTTCCTGTTCAGGGAATATAATCTTTGGGGTTTACATGTTGTGTAGCATGTTTATACACCATGTAGTACCCCAATCTGTGTAGACATGGGACATGTATTGGGATAGCCATGTAAAAATATACGGTCGTGTACCACTACACAGCCAAAGTACACAGACACGGGGTCCGGTACACGGACATGGGAAAACCACACGGCCAGGGGCTGGGTGAAGTGGGACACTATATGTACCGTCTCTACACGCCGTGTACCCCTATTTGGGATGGAAAACTATGTAGATAGGATACACGAATATGTTCTTGGGTGGGATCACATGTTGTGTGAAACCTAGTGCCCATCTTGTACTCCTTAGGATCTTCTTGACATCTTTTATCTTCTGTATCTTCTTCTCTAGGACTCTGATTCAGGCTTGAAAGAAGCCTATCCAAAGTATTTTTCCACATATAACATGATGGTGGCATCATTTTCAGCCTATGAGATATGAGGTGGTGTGTTCAAATAAATAATCTTATGAAGCTATACTTAACTGATACTGGAGATCAATGTCTTTTATGAAGAGAGATGTCGGGACAAGTTCTCCCCTATCTCGTCAGGGCATGGGTTTCCCTTACCTTTCTTCTTTGATTGTGATGGGACTCCCCATGTCATGGGAATGGGTTATTTTACATTTGGGAAGTTCCTATGGGGTTGGTACTCCCCTAATGTATCATGGTTCGGTTTCTCTGTGATGTTTGTATAGTTAACTAGTGCTCCCCCTATCGTGCTAGGGAATGGGCCCTCCATACTCTTTCAGTATGATAGAGTAGGTACTCCCCTATTGGAACAGGGTGGGGGTCCTCTATCTATGGTGTTAGTACTCCCCTGCCATATCAGGGCACAAGTCCTCCATATATAACGTATATATAGAGTGGGTACTCCCCTACTGGGTTAGGGAGCGGGTCCTCTATTCCTAGAGTCATAACTCCCCTATCGTTCCAGGGTGTGGGTCCTCCATATATTTTGTTCAGGAAGAGATGGTACTCCCCTGTCGTACTAAGGAGCAGATCCTTTAGCCTGGGGTCGGTACTCCCCTATCGTACTAGGGTGTGTGTCCCCCACAGTAATCAAGCTAATATAGTAGTACTCCCCTAACGTTCCATAGTGCGGGTCCTCTAACCATAGAGTAGTACTCCCCACATTGTGGGAGCGGGTCCTCCATCCTTTGAGTAGTACTCCCCTATTGTACTAGGATGCGGGTCCTCATAGATTTGTACTCCCCCATCTCTGAGTAGCAGTGTGGAGTGGGTCCTCCATTGGAGTTGGACCTCCCTCGACTATTGAGTATAGTTACGATGAGTGATCCCCTCTAATAGATATGAGTGATTCCTGGTTAGGAGTTAGTGCTACCTTAATGGACTAAGGTTTTGGAAACATTATATAGGATCATCATAGGTTTTGTGAGTTCGTTAGGTGATAGTACTCCCTCGACTGCAGGGCAGTGGAAAGGTACGGGTCCCACTGTATTCTCTTTGTTAGAGAGGATGCACAAGGTGAATATCCTGGAGCAATACTCCCTCAACTAGGATCAGTGGTGAGGAGAGTGCCTCTCCACTTGGGTTTCTTTAGCCATGCATAGGGCTCAAGTTAGTGATGACCAGACCTCTAGTGCTAGGAACTAGATTTGGACTTAGTAGGTTGTTCCTAAAGGATCACGTTCTCTTGGACGTGCCATTAGGAATGGTAGAGTTGTTCGCAATATATTTTATCTCTCAAACGGGTGCCATCTGGGATGACTGAGCTCATGGAGGGTGTTCTCCTGCTTTTGCATTACTATTAGATCTATGAGTAGAATCTTGTTGCTCGTTATGATGTCGAAGCCTCATGAGACTTGGAGTCTGAGATGAGTATATATGAGTGATGTTAGGTAGCCATTTCTGTGTTGTCACATTCTTGGTTAAAACCCCTTGAGGACTGAGTATACTTACTACTCCTATGTCCATACCCTAGTTTTAGTTTCTCTCTTTCCATAGGAGGCGAAAATGCATGGGGTATTCCATGTGATTTCCGTGTATAGCTTCTCATAGTTATATGTGGACACTATCTTACTATGGGTGGAAAAAGCTCGACGTGTAGTTTATCAACTCACTGGGTTGAGCCCCCTGTTCTTGGATGAGGTTACTTCTTGCTGGGTTGAGTTGTGGGATGGGGTTTTCCTTCAGTTCGTATGGGTTTCTTTAACTTAGCTATCTAGTCATGTACATCTGAGGATGGTTCAAGATGGAGTTTCTCTCTCGATGGGGTTCCCTATGGCTAGGTTGAGCGGATTGTCAGCTTTCAGTTTCTCCCTTTTATTTTGGGATTTTGGGGTGCCTACTGAGTATTTTTAAATTCACATATGCACGGGCTTTACCTGCATGTGTTGTGTCCTGTGCAGACCACAGACCTTTCGATGGAGTCCATGGAGGACCCAAGGAAGATAGAGCTTAGCGAGCTAAACTGCCCAAGGTTTTTACCTGAACTGAGATGAGGATATTTCTGATAGTTAAATTTGATTGTGATCCCCTCCTTCTAATCATGTTGGATTCTTTTATGGATTTATTTGGTTGGCGCGTATTTTTCCCTTTTCAATTTCATTACTTTTGTTGTACTCTACTTTTGGATAGATGTATGCATGCATTTTAGTTTCCATATTTTTAAATATATACATTGTTGCATTTATTTTTCTGTGAGTGCATGCATATAGGTACATTAGTCAAAGGCCTACTCGAGTTAGTTATGCCTTCAGCGCTTGTTGCCACCCCCTGGCATAGGGAGGCGGGCTTGGGGTAGTTGTGGATCTAGTTACAACTTAGTCCGGGTCGTGAAAGTTTGGTATCAAAGATGGTTTGATCCTTGGGATGTTGTTCAGAAATTCCTTAAAAATGATTTGGTTGGGTTGCATAGTGACAGTGTCATGGTGTTTCGAGATCTTCTCTTAGGCCAAAGGTTCCAGTATTGGTGTAGCGGACGATGTATCCATTCATCGGGACTCTATTAACCTTATTTTTGACTCGGTACATTACAAAACTGGTTGGAGGTGAAATAAATGGTACATGCATCATATAGGACTGAGTTTTGGTTTTTCCTATCCATTAATCATCTCCCCAGATATACTCTTTGACTATGGAGTGTCTTGAATTCTATTTCAGGATGCCACCACAATGACAACCAGATAGGGTTCTACGACGTGATTGTGATGAAAATCCCCCCTGTGATGAGTCATTAGTGCAAGGAATTGGTTCTATGGCGTTACCTCTGGTTGGTACACCGGTTGTGCCACCACCTGTTGAGTAGCTGGTTGTACCAGTATTTCAGGTTGAGGAAGCATACAGGATGAGTGCATTGCACGAGTTCCATAGGCATCAACCTCTAAGGTACCAAGGTGATCTAGGCCCCCAGGTAGTAGATGACTGGCTCAAGGTAGTCATGTGTGCTTTCTATCTAGTAGGGACACCTCCTGATCAAATGGTGTTCCTAGTGGTGAGATTTATGCATTCTTCAGTCGGGCGATGGTGGAGTTTAGAGATGTGGTCTCATGATAAGGCGATCACTTGGGTAGAGTTTGAGTGACTCTTTAGGGAAGAATTATATATAGCCACACTAAGATCAGAATATATCTAGGAGCTTTTGAAGCTTTAGTGGGGTAGCATGATTGTGGTAGAGTAATCGACGAGGTTTACAGACCTGTCTGGTTACTCCCTAGATATGGTTTGTGACCCGTTCTTTAGATCTCAGACCTTTGTCCAGGGCCTTTGTAGAGACGTCAGAGTAGGTATGTCCTCCTTGTGCCTTCTCTATTATATAGGGTTACTGGAGAGAGATTTGGTCATAAAGAGATTCCTAGCTGAGGGATAAGTGGATATGGACCGCGATGGTGGTCACAAGGGTGAGGCATTTGTAACATATGGTAGATGACGGATGATAGGATCACAGTGCAGCAGGCATACCCATGCCTAGACACTGGCATGTGGGGCTGTAGTGTAGGAGAATCACCCAGGATTAGGTCAGCCAAAAGAGAGGTGGTGTTACATTTATGATGATTGGGGACATCTTACTAGATATTTTAGGATCTTTCATGCTACTGAGGGGGAGCTGGTCGATGGACCTCCTTGAAAAAGGAAGTTCTTGAATGAGGTAGTTCTGTAAGATGGAATAGGATTTGGGATAAAAGCAAAAGGTGGCAGGTAGTTCGAGGTGTTTCCACCCCCACCCCAAGTGGTCTATTCCAGGATGAGGGAGATGGAGGATGTGAGTGATGAAAAATGGAGGCCATAGAGGCCTTCGACCAACAAGCTCTGAGGATGAATAGAGATATGTTTCTTGTCTTTTCCACTTTCTATAGTCATAAAATATTATACAATATAGTGATGTAATATTTTCTTTCTTCTTCTAGCTTGAGGTTTAAACTAGGGTGACACAGGGCATGGGTAAAACCCTGTGTTGGTGTTGTTTGGCATAGCTTTAAATACATGGAAAAGAGTGGTGATTCCCCCACCAAGACGTGTTTTTGAGACGTGACCAAAACTGTGTGGGTGATTCAGTGCCTCCTAAAGATGATAGTATCATGGTGTAGTGGATGAGTCTCTCTAACTTGTGTGTTAGAGGCTAGGTGATGTGTTGATGTTTACGACAGAGGGCTCGGTAAGACCCAATTGAGAATGTGGATATCCCTTTGTCATTGGCCAGTACCCTCATTTGCTTAGTGTCAACTTAGTACGTGAGACTCTTGAGGAGGTACATGACGTGGTTTGACGTAGATTTGGACTCACAAGAAAGAGGAACACTTTCCCCACCAAGGCATGTTTTTAGGCATATCCAAAACCATATGGTAAAGTCGGTGCCACCCAAAGCAGATAGTATCGAGGTGAGGCAATTAAGTTCTTTTGACTTATGTGTTCAGGGTGAGGTTGACTTGTGGAGAGCCTTTCTTAGAAACATTTTTTAGCGGCATAGTTAGACCCTATGATGTTTTCACAATGTGGATTAATTTCCTACCATCCATACTCAATTGGGATGCCACTAGTGGGTGTGGCAGGGTCTCTATCTTGGGTTACTCTCCTTCTTGGAGGGATAAAGATATGCAGGGTACGCCACGTTCTTTCTATGTATAGATTCTCTTGGTTGGATGAGTTTACCCTCCTCTCTAGTTTGTTGGTACCCTCACATGCTCAGCATCACTTAAATGCAAGACACTTGGGGAGGTCAGGAAATAGTTCATCCAGGTGTGGATGTGAACTGTGGGGTTATGTTGGTATCATCATCAGGTTAGAGAGGTGGAGTACCACTAGGCCCCATGAATGCAGATGGACCATGGTGCTTGGTACTTTTTCCACCTATCACAACTAAGGATACATGTTCCCCCTTTCTGCACGATGTCAGTCTATTTGGATCTGAAAATAAGAGAGGTTTGGCCTTAGTGTTTTCCCTGAGTGTGTGCTTGGAAGTAGCAAGGGAACCCTTGGTGAGATTTCTGGCATGGGAGACCCAATTGTAGAGCTCAGTTCCTTTTCTCAATGCCTTGCCTTTTACTTTTCATGGATGAAAATATTTGAATGTGGTAGTAATGTATAGACTCAGATTTTTACCTATAACACTTTTGAATATTTTTAAGATTATTTTTGAAGCTAGGCACTGAGTCGGCATGGGAATTTGGGTTTCAAAGAGCCTTAGGGTGGTGATTTTGAAAATATTAAATATATTCTGTCACGCGTATGTAATTTATCTTAAAGAGAGTAAAAAATTTCCAAGTAGAGTCTTGTATTGTGTTTTTTAGACCTTTTACGAGTTTAGAAGATCATTTTTACCCTAGTTACAACATAAATTTGTCTTCCCCATGAGTTTTAGTCAGAGGTGAGATGATGGGTAGTTTTGTGGTGGAATTATTAATTAATTAATATAAAACTTAACTAATTTCTCCCCTCCCCACGTTTTGGTTCCTAAAACAAAGAAGGATATATTTATCCTCCCCTATCATCTTCTCCCTTTGGTGATGATGAAACAGCGTCAACACAACATAATAAGGTGCCACTGATCTATGTTTTTGACGTAAATCATCATCAGATCGAGGAGCAGCATGATTTGGGCATCATTCATCAACCGAAGCTTCGATGTTCCACCCTTGAGGTAGGTGTTTTGAGTTTTGGTCTCGATTCCTAATCATTATAATTTTTTATAAGGTTTTAGAGCCTAATAACAACTGCTAAAAATCCCTACTAGGTAGATCTGTGGGTTTTGGGTTAAACTAGTGAGAATCAAGCATTTGTGTAGGTGATTCATAACTGGAATTACCATATACATGACGTGTAGTCCAGTGACACATTCCATGTAGACATTTCTATTTGTGGAAGTTGATTTTTGGGTTTTATACATCATGTATCGTGTTTACACGTTGTGTATTACCCCAATCTATGTGTTCATGGTACATAGCAAGGGATATCCATGTAAAAATAAATGGTTGTGTACAACTACATGACCAAAGTACACAGACATGGGGTCTGGTACACGAACACGGTAAAACCACAGGATTAGGGTCTGAGTAAAGAGGTACACAGCATGTACCGTCTCTACACTATGTTTACCCCTACATTGGTTGGTAAACCATATAGACATGATACACAACCAGGTTCTCGGGTAGGTTTACATGCCGTGTGGACCCCAGTGGATCATGTACTCCTTTGGATCTTCTTGAGATCTTCTATCTTCTGTATCTCCTTCTCCAGGACTCAGATTTAGGCTTCAAATTAGTCTATACTGAGTATTTTTTTCATGCATAATGCAATGGTGGCCTCCTTTTTGCCTACGAGATATGAGGTGGAATGTTTAGAGAAAGATGCTGGTGAATCTGTGCTTAACCGATGCTGGAGATCGGTGTGGTTCATGAAGATAGACATTGGGACTAGTTCTCCCCTATCAGATCAGGGTAGGGGTTTTCTCTTATATCTATGCTTTGATTAATATGGGACTCCCCATGTCGTGGGTGTGGGTTCTTTTTCATTTGGGTAGTTCCTTCAGGGTTGGTACTCCCCTAATGGACTAAGGTGCGGGTTCCCCATGATGTTCATATAGTTGGATAGTGCCCCCTATCATGTTAGGACACAATCCCTTCATACTATTTGGTAAGATATAGTAGGTACTACCCTATTATACTAGGGTGCAGGTTCTCTATCCATGGAGTCGTTACTCTCCTATCATATTAGGGTGAAATCCCTCGATATTTGATGTATATATAGAGAGGGTACTCCCCTAACGGGTTAGGGAGCAGGTCCTCTTTTCCTGAAGTTAGAACTCCTCTGTCATTCCAGGGTGTGGGTTCTCCAAACGTGTTGTTCAGGTAGAGATAGTACTCCCTAATCATACCAGGGAGCGGGTCCTGTATCTTGGGGTTGGTACTCCCCCATCGTACCAGGGTGCAGGTCCCCCACAGTAATTGAGCTAGTAGAGTAGTACTCCCCTATCATTACAGGGTGAGAGTCCTCTAGCCACATAGTAGTACTCCCCACATTATGGGCACATATCCTCTATCCTTTGAGTAGTATTCCACTGTTGTACCAGGGTGGGGGCCCTCACGAAGTTGTACTCCCCCATCTTTGAGTATCAGTGGGGAGAGGGTCCTCCATTGGAGTTGGAAATCCCTAGACTATTGATTATAGTTATGAGGAGTGGGACCCTCCACTAGATATGAGTGATGCCTAGTTAAGAGTTAGTGCTCCCTCTATGGACCGAGGTGTGATCCACTCCATACTGGAGTGATAGAGGTTTTTTGAGGTGGTTAGGAGCTAGTACTCCCTCGACTACAGGGAAGTGGCAAAGTGTGGGTCCTTATGTTCTCTTTCAATAGAGAGGATGCATGTAGTGAACAATATAGATAATTTCTACCTCAAATAGGTGCAGTAGTGAGGAGCGGGCATCTCCACTTGGGTTTATTAATCCTTGCATAGGGTGTAGGTTAGCGACAACATGAACTCTAGTGTTGGGAACTAGAGATAGACCCTGTAGGTTTTTCTCGATAGAGAAAATTCTCTCAGACATACCATTATGAAGGGTAGAGTTGTTCCTGATGGAGTGTATCTCTTGGAAAGGTTCCATCTAGGATGGGTAAGCCAATTGAGTGTGTTCTCCTAAATTTTTTTTACCTTTAGACCCTCGAGTAGAATCTTTTTGCTGACTATGAGGTCAAAGCCTCATGAGACATGGAGTCTAAAATGAGTATATCTAGGTTATTTCTGGGAGCCCTTGCGATGTTGTCACATTCTTGGTTGACACCTATTGAGTATTGAGTATATGTACTACTCGTGCGCTCATACCCTGGTTTTGGTTTCTCTCTTTCCATGGGAGGTGAAGACATACAGGGTATAGCACATGATTTTCTTTTTTAGATTATCATGGTTAGATGAGGCCACTCTCCTGATAGGGGTATAAAAGTCTTGATATGTAGTTTATCTACTCACCATGTTGATCCCCCTGTTCTTGGATGAGGTTACTTGTTACTAGGATGAGTTGTGGGATACGGTTTTCATTTGGTTAATCTAGGTTTCTTTGACTTAGTTTACTATTAATGTACAACTAGGGATGGTTTGAGAATGGATTTTCTCTTTTGATGGGGTTCCCTATGGCTAGGTCGAGCAGACTGTCTCCTTTCAGTTTCTCCCTTTTCTTTGGGGTTTTTGGGGCGCCTATAAAGTATTTTTATACTCACCCCTACATGGGTTTTTCCCGCTTGTTTTGTGAATTGTGAAGACCATAGGCCTTTTGACGGAGTCCACGAAGGACCCGAGGCAGGAGGATCTTAGCGATCTAGACTGATCAAGGTGTTTATTAGAGATGGACTGAGAAGATTTCTAAAATTTACTTTTGATAGTGATCTCCTCCTTATGAGAAGGTTGGACTCCTTTACAACTTTCTTTGGTCGTGTGTGTTTTTCATTTTTCACCTTCATTACTTCTTTTATACTCTTATTTTGGATAGATGTATTCATTAATTTTAGTTCCAACTTTTTATATCTATGCGTTATTGCATTGAGGTGTTTGTGGGTACATGCCTGCATGTACTTTAGGAAAAGGCCTCCCCGAGTTAGTTATGCCTTCAGTGGTTATCGCCACCCCCGACCTATGGAGGTGGGCTTGGTGTAGTTGTGGCTCGAGTGCCGACTTAGGTTAGGTCATGACATGAAATGTTGACCGAGACAAAATCCTTGTGGTTTTTAGTTCAAAATTCATTGAATAAGAGTAGATATGAATTTACCAATTCTATTGAGATTAAAGGTGAATCTTCTCAAAATTGTGACAATAAGGTTTACAACAGGGAAGGTGAATCTATATCCAAACTATCTCAGAAAATATTTGATATATCTTACAGTACATGTTTCAAAAACAAGTTTTAGAAGTTTTGGACCAATTAGGAGGATGAGAGGAAATCTTCCACACAAAAGGATAGAAGAAATGTGTTATGAATATCACTATACCTATCTAAAACAAGGATAATATTTCCACAACACAATGGAAACATAAATATAGATAGATCCAGAATGAATATGTATGATCAAAGATTCAAGGGTTTTTCTAGTTTTGGGGAAGGTATATGAAAAATAATTCTTATTATGGTATAATATGTCTTTTCCAAGGAACAAGAAAGAACCAAAGGGGGTCTGGTGGAAAAATAAGAACTAATTCACAAAATATACAAGTCATGAACAAAAATCTATAAAATATATCCACTCATACTAGGTTTTAATATTTGGAGTAGATGTGTGTAGGTGTGGACATGGTGGTCACAAAGATGAGGATTTCATGATTAGAATCCCTAGAGAGGTTTCCTATGATATCAAAGGGAATTAATATACTCCTTAGTCTACCAATAAGTTAGGTGAGAAGACTAAGAAAGATGAGAATGTTAATAAACAGTGCTTAAAAATTTGGCCCGGCTAACTATCCAAGGCTAAACAAGTAAATGAATCACAAATAAGAGTTGAGTTTAAAGGAAAGAAAATGGTGGAAAAATAAAAGACTGAAGTAATTTAGGATTCATCTATAAGTAGTGACTTAAAATCAAAAATAATATGTGTGAAATCTATGAGTAGGATGGACAAGATATGTGGAATGTTATGGCTATCCTTCGGGATCAAGAAGAACAAACAAGAATAATTTTAAAAGTACAAGGCTATAAAGTTGCCTTGAAATTTTAGGTGAATAAAATAGTTTCCCACAAAGAATAAATTCAAGATGATAATATGAGTATGAAACTTATTAATACTAGTGATAGGAAAATAAGTGATGAGTTCATATGAAAATAAAAGTCTAAGTTGGGGGAAAACCATCAGCCTCAGTGCTACATCTAATGAATTTAAGAGTTTCTTCCCTTTCCCTATTATTATTTTTTATTTGTGATGGAATGCATGGAATTAAAATAGTTTATGAGTATTTCACACTCTGGAAAGCAATAAAGTTTGTCTCTATGGCATATCCTAACTACCATGAAGAATGATAAATGTGTTAATCACTTGAGGGGGGGATTAAAATTTGAGGTGGAGATTTCAAAATTCACAAGCTGTGTGAATCTGAAATTTTTGGACCTCCTTATAGAATTTGGATAATGAGATTTTACAATCACACCTATAACCCTTATTTTTTATTATATCAAATATTATTAAAGATTATAAGTAATGTTAATTGATAATATGTGACAAAGGGGATTTTTAATATTTTCACTTGAACTTTATAATGTGTTTGTTTGGATGTGTGTAGGAAACAATGTATTTATTAATAAATATATATTAGAATCCCCTTGAATTATTTTTTGATCATGGTATCACATCCTATGCTTGGTGCATATGGTAATACTACATTTTAACATCATTTTCCTAATAACTTTTTATATAATTTAACATTTTGTGACTATGGAGATATGGGTTTTACCTTTTAGTTTCATTAGGAAAGGACCAAACAATGTAGTTTAACAACATGTGGAAAATATGTCTGATGTCTTGTAGTATTAGGTCTTACAACTAGGACCATATGTCATCAATCACATGAAATAATTTTTGAGAAATTTTCATTAGTAGGTGGTATAGTACGCTCATCATCCATGGTGATCAATGAATATGATCCATTTTAATAGACCTTATGGATAGAAAAATGTATTTACCGTTTTGGTTCAAGATTTAGAGGATACTTCCTAGGTATCATTGGGGTCCTAGTTTCACCCACTTTTTTTCTACAAAGGGGTAGTCCACATAGACTTAGTGTTGTCTGACTAAAGTCTCTATGCTAAGGAAATCATGTGGTATCATACTTATCACAAGTGTAAAAAATTGTTGATCAGTTCTAAAATAGGTAGAATAAAATGGTTTCCAAAGTAGTAGATGAGATGAGAATCTCATAATATTATCTTGGTATTTCTTTTCAATGAGGGAAAGGAATATAAGTATAAAAATTAACTTGATGAGAGTGTAGTGATATTGATAATAAAATCCGAAGGGGAAGATTGAAATGAACATTGGATGAATTGTATTCATTTTAAATATGTAAATATGTGTTTGATGTATGAAATAGTAATTTTTAGAGGATTATTATTGATTACAACCTCAATATGAAAATGTGAAGGTTGGTTGGTGTGCTAACATTTAAGGAAATCAAGGTAATGTTTTGGTGGATGCAGATACATTGTCTAAAATATTTGTGAAGGGTTTTGAGTTGACTGAGAAGGGATATATATGGTTTCAGAAGGCCCTAATTATAATTGGTGAAATTCTATAATTTATAGACTGGGATTTAATTTTGGAAAAGGGTTGGATGTGTAAGTGTCATTAGACACTTAAATTTTTCAAAGGATGGTCATCGTACATGTGATTATTTTTGTATGCACGTGTGAATTTGATATGAATAGGTGTCATAGAGACCAGTGTAAGTGTCATATATCACTTGACATACGTGTCAATAAACACATGTGTATGAGTGATTGTGGACACGCTGAGTTGTGTAAAGGTAATTTGTTGAGTTGTTTAAAGGTACCCAATTTTTTAAATCTAAATCGTAAGTCTTATAAGCGTAAGTATTTTCCCAAAATAGAAAGACTTTGAAGCACTGAGCATAAGTCTTTGATGCACTAAGAATAATACTTTAACAGTAAGTTGTTAAGTGAAAAACTTCTAAGAAAATCATATGACATAATGAGCATGTGACTTTGACACATATAAAGATTTTGAGTTTGGTGACTCATATGAATATGTTGTGATGATTTCCATGCCATAGAAGTAAGATCCTGATGCATTACTAGAAGCAAAAAATGAGTAAGTGAAGACAGATCTATGAATTGTAATAAAATGACCAAGGCTTAAAGTAAATTCAAACCACCAAGGTTTCTCCAAGATTAAAGAATAAGTCTCCAACAATGGAGATGCACCACCAATTCCATGTAAATGGAAGAGGCTAAAGTAAGATAACTGCAAATTAAGCTGAAAATTTTATAGGATTCAAGTCTAACCATTAAAAAGGAGTGAAAATACATTATAAAGACAAAATAGAGGAAAAAAAGACCCAAATAAAATTACAAGGAATGAGGTAACTCAAAGGACACATAAAAATCATAAAAACCACTTTATCGTGCTAATTATTGACCCCACTAATTAAAGTTGCGAGATTCCTTCTCAATGCTTCTTTTCTCCACTTTATTTCTCATATTTAATGTGCTACTATGAATTTTATTCCTTTTTTTCATATGGATAAGTTATTTTGGGCCCCTAATAAGTGTGTTGTGGCCCACCATGGTGTTGGAAGTCAAAAAGTGCGGGTTGGTCCAATTCGAATAAAAATTGGGATTAAAATTTTTGTCATGCCCAAAATTATTCTCCTTGTATTGAATCTGATCTATATCATTACCTCATGGTTATAGAGGATTTAATCTCAAATCCACAACATAATATTATTCAATTAATGGAGACAATTCCACAATGTTGAACATTATATAAACTCCACCAAAATCATCAGGTAAATCAATTTTTTAGGCATTGTTTTACACTCGTTTAAACACTTTGAATAGACCTTCAGTTCATAGTGACAGATTTCTCTTCCCTTTGGATGTAAATATCTCCTTTTAAAGAAGAATCCACACTTTTTATAAATGTTTTAAAATGGATTACTTTTGATGATTTTTAGATCACCTCTTGTATGGTTCATTAGAATTCTCTATTTGAGCACAAATATATTCATGAAGATTACTCATCTGCTTTGCCTTCTGATCTGCATTGATATTCACCTAAAAATCAAGAGGCAAAGAGAAAAATTATATATGAGTTATTAGATTGATTCAATAAAACACTTGGAATGGATAATTTCAATTCATAGCACTTGGATATCTATTCTATAAAAATTCATCTTCTGCAAGTTGTAAATCTCAATCTCTCATTTTCTTATTCACTAATGTTTTTAGAATAGTTCCCAATGTATGATTGGTAACTCCCATTTTCCCATAAGTTTTTTTGGTGATGGGAAGTGTTGAAAATAATATTTGTACTGAATTTCCCCCATGATGTCCTCCAAAAATGGCAAAGAAATTTAGCGTCTCTATCTAAAACAAAGTTGTGAGGAATGCCATAAAGGTGAACAATCTCTTTGAAAAACAATTTTTACACTATCACTGCATCTTCAGTCTTACAGTAACGTATGAAATAAGTCATCTTAGAAAATTGACCAAAAAAGACCATTATTAAATCTCTACCTTGTTGAGTCTTCGGTAAATCCATAATGAAATCCATGTTGAGATCTTCCCATGGCTGCTCCAAAATATGTAATATAGTGGATAAACCAAGATTGAAAAGAATTTTTTCTCTTTGAAAATTCCCACATCTCAAAATAATTTAATGTAAATTTTATCTCATCTTCAGCTAGTAGAAATGATCTATTAGTATCTCCAATGTTTCTTGGATTCCAAAATGACCAGTAAACCCCCTTCATATGCCTCCAAAATGAAAAAGTCCCTATAATTACCCTTTAGAATAGTAAACTTGTTTCTATTAAAGAGAACCCCGTCATGTATAGAATAATACTCAACAAATACATTTTTAAATTGGATTAATATATAAATTAACTTCATATAATGATGAAAATCCTATTTTATAAGCTAAAATCGAAGAATTTGAGCATCTAGAATGGTAAGTAATGCATACCTTAGAGATAAAGAATATTACACCATGTTATCTTTACTCTTATTGTATTTTGACATAAATTATAATTATTTCAATAATTCCACCCAATTTTCATACCTCATACTCATATTTTGTTAACCACTGATAAATCTCAATGCCTTATGGTTAGAATAAAGAACAAACTATTTTGGTCTTAATTAATGAGACCAATGATTTAGGGCTCTCACAATTGCATAAAATTTATTATCATTGGTGTTGAAATTCCTATTTTAATCATCCAATTTCTCACTTAAATTTGCAATAGTATTTTTTCTTTGAATGAGAACACTTCTTATACCAACTCCAATTGCATCACACTCCACTTCAAAGACTTGATCAAAATCATGTAATTCCAAAAATAAGCACTTCACACAAATATTTCTTAATTATTTCAAATGATTAATTTACTTCCTTTGACCACTCAAATTTCCCATTTTCAAGCATTAATTGATGGGTTCCATGATATTGATATAATTAGAAACCAAGTGATGATTAAAATATGTCAAACCATAAAAACTTATTACTCTTGTGATGGATTCTGGTTGTGGCCTAGACTTGATTGCTTCCACTTTTGATTGATACACTGTGATGTATTCCTTAGATACCACATATCCAAAAAAATAGTTCCATTGAAAAGAATATTAGCTTTTCAAGATTTCCATAAGTATTTTTTTCCCACATAAGTCCAAATACCTACTAATGATGATCTACATGGCTCTCCATATCTTTTCTGTAAATCAAAATATTATCCAGATAAAGTTTTTTTAATAATAAATGGTTTAATAACCTCATTAATGAGTCACATAAATGTACTAGGATCATTTGAGATGCCAAATCGAATAACCAGCCTCTCAAAAAATATTCCTTTTTTTAATTTGGTTTTTCACTCATCCCTTCCTTCATCTGAATATGGTGGTATCCACTCCGAAGATCAATCATTCAAAATACTGATGGCCCATGTAATTAATCAAGCATATCATTGATTCATGGAATGGGATACCTATATTTTATGGTTATATTATTGATAGATATATTCTCAATGCACATAAAATACATACCTTTCTTCCACACCAACAATGTTGTAACTGAACACGGGCTCATGCTTGGCCTCACAAAGCCTCAATTCGTCAATTCATCCACTTTTTTCAATAATTCCTTTGATTACCCAAGATTACACTGATATGATGGTTTGTTAAGAAATTTCAAACTGCTATAAGATCAACCTGGTGTTCAATGAAATTAAAGAGTGGTAGTCCACCTAGAATATTATTATGGAAAACATCATGATATTATTTAATCAAAGAATGCACTAATAATGGTGATGACTTTTCTCTTCATAGAATGAATTTTTCATCATAAATAAATAAAAAACTATCATTTTCTTATGGTTTTCTTTCTTCACTTGAGATTATTGAAAAAAAGGATACCTTTGGGTTCTTCTGGAACAGATTTTTCTTGAAGGTTCTGGGATGACTTCAATATTGAAAGTGTTATATTTGTTTCCCTACATCAAAAATAATATGTGTTATTCCCCTCATCAAATTTCACTACCCTATAAAACTAGAAATTCCTTCTTAAGAATAAGTGACAAGAATCCATAGGAATAACATCTCAAAATACCTTTTCAACATAGTTCTTACCAATGGAAAATGAAATCAGAACCTGATTATTGACTTTTAGTTTGCTCTTATTGTTCAACCATTGAAATCTGTATGATCAGAGATGATTTTGAGTTGGAAGCTTCAATTTCTCCACTAATGTTGTTTAAGAAACATTTTTATATCTCCCACTATCAATTATCATTGTACATACCCACTGTTTAATCATGGAATGAGTTTGGAATAATTTTTATCATTGATCTTATTCTGTGCAGATTTAAGTTTTCAAAACACTTTGTAGCACAAGAATGTTACCCACATCAACTTCTTCCACAATATGATCTTCATTTATCGATTCTTCACCACCATTCTCATCCTATTCATTTTCCTTTTCAATCTATTCAATCTACTTTATAGTAATAATTCAATTGTTATGAAAATTGGCTTGAAAATGACCATACCTATGACATTATAAGCACTTTTCATTCCCATATTCAAAGGAGATGGATATTCCTTTTGGTTGTTCCATATCCTTCTCTTTCCCTTTATCCAACATCTTATTCCTTCTGAGTATTCCTTCTCACCAACACTAGATTTATTATAAGAAATTTATTTATAAAAATATGTACCTCTATTTTAGTTCTTGAGCACTAATTCCTTTGAGGTCTAATTTGTTCTTTCCATGTTGATAGCCATCTTGAAAAAATCATTGATTGAATTGTAACTCCACTAATGTGAAATTTATTCATTTAATCCACCCAAAAACCTTGTAATTTTTTTTATTGTTGTACTCTAGAACATCAATTTGCATCAATAAATGACCAAACACCCAAATTTACTCTTTAATTGATTTATCCCCTTGTTGGAAGCTATTCATTCGAAAATAAATCTTTTTCTTATAATTCTCAGGCATAAATTGTCTTCTCAAAAGCTTTTTCAACTTCTCTCATGAATGTATTTTGTCTTTTCCATCACATTACTTCCTTTTATTCATATTTTATCACCAAATAGATTCATAATATTTAAATTTTATAATTCCTACCTTGCACTTCTTCTCATCGGAAAAATTATTATATTCAATGAATCATTCGATTTCCCGCATCCAATCTAGAAAATAATCTTCATTTATACTCTCATCAAAATTTGGAATTTCAATCTTCAATCATATTTCAATATCATCATCACATATTCTTATTCACATATCCACCTATAAATAACTATAATCATCTCTATGTGTGTGATCTTTATAAAATAGTGTCGAATTTCACCTATTATGTAGAGATTGAAATTGGGAACATCGTTGTAGTGTAGTTGTAGAGACCCGTATCTTGACTTACATGGACATTACATTACATTTGCGGAATACTTAGTACATAACAAAAACACACACACAAGGATCGTAATAGTTTAGTGTCTTTGGAAACTCGGAACGTAATCTTCTAATCGTGGTGAAAGATCTTCAACATCTCCTATAAAGATCTTCCCTTTTTTTAGCTAAAACCTTTCTTTATATCCTGGGGAAAAGAAAACATAAAAGGGTGAGCTCAAATGCTCAGTAAGGGTAAACAAAAGAAATATCAATCACATCGTATTCATAAGAACATAACATTTTGGAAATCTTAACCTGCAAAAGAGAGCATAATTTCATAACATGGGATAAATCATGGCAGTGAAATGTAATCACAATAATCATAACTTAAAACATGAAACTTTGTGGCATTCACACATAATCATAGAGAATCATTTCTTGTTAGTCATGACTCATTTCCAAGACTATCTTAGTGGACAAAGTCCCTTTCTGAATCGAGTAACCCTCGTTTCAGTCCTGTTTCACTGAACCGGTATAACCTACCGTTCCAGCCCTGTCTATCTCATGAGATATAAAATCATTACCCAATGCATTGGAGGGAGATATAGGTCCCACCCATCTCATAATTAATCCTTTCTTATGTGTTCCACATAATCATAAATCATACATCATCGCATAACCCATGTAATAAAAATGGGATTCTTAAACAACATGACATCATAAAACAATTCATATAAGAAAAAGGAATTCATAAAAATGTTTCCATCACAAAATAATCAAATCCATGTAATAATAGGGATAAAAACAGAACCCTTTTATTATCTTATATGGAAAATAATTTTGATAAAATACTTGAACTCCATTCTTGAGGAAAATATCATTTCTACTTCAAAAACATTTTTCCTTTCATAACATGTCATACAACTTTAAAATAAAAGAAGTTGATTAAAAATAAACTTGAAAACTTGTAAAGGAAGTTTCTTGGAAATAATTTTTTAAAAATCCATTCATGCCGTATAAGTTAAAAAAAACATTCTTCATACTTTTGTCGGAAAAGTCAAAAAGTACCTCGTACGAAAAACGATTCCTTTCATACATATTACTAAAAACTCACCGAAGGGTAAAAATGGATTTTAACAATTGTAGGTGGATGGAAATAATATTACATATTGATGAAACATGGATGTGGATGATAAAATACACCACAGTAAATACTTACGAATAAACAATCTCGGATAAAAATGAGATTGTGATATTTCCCTTACCTTAGGTCCGACTTGCTTTGTACATGTCCAAACCTCCTGTATAATGATTTTCATAATGTTATTGACTTATTACAGAATCATATTCATTGTTATGATATCATATATGGTTCTCTTATGGCTTTATATTACCCGGTCTTTTGTAAATTCATGTTAAAGTAGCATTTTGGGTAAAATCGTCTTATTTGTCATTCGTGTTTTTAACTTGTAATTATTAATATGATTACTTGGATCATGATTACTTATATCTAGAATGTAAAACATGATTTATATATAATATATATTCAGAATATACATATATATATTATATATTGATAATGGAATGAAATACACCGTTCATGGAGACGGTAGTCCGTACGTACGCATGAACGCTGTTTTCGTTTCCTTATTGAATTGAATGGAATTAAGTAGATGACATACATATAAATATAAATAAATCCAGTATCATTATTATGTCATATATTTCATTATTAATTGTTATATATGCTTTATAATCATTCATGAATGGTTAATGTGGAGAATGAATCTCATCGCGTCGTGGAGACGGTAGTCCGTACATACGCACGAGCGATGATATCATTTCTATAAATATTGAATTGAATTGGAGTGGATTATACAATATATCAGAATAAATATGATGTTGTAATAAGAATGTATAGTTATTCTTTACACCATTATACCCATCCATGTAAGGTGGTGGTGGAAAATAGATTACACCACGGCGTGGAGACGGTATTTCGTACGTACGCACGCGCGGTGATTTCTTTTTCCGTAGGATGGATAGATGGTGAAATAGGGTTGTTTCATACTTATAATAATATATCAGTATATGAGTGATACTGATGTTATTACTTCATAATGAAACAACCTAAGGAGAATAAGTGGAATAAGAAATAAAGATGAAAGAATTGGTAACGGTAATTACCTCTTCTTTGAAGCACCTTTTGGAGACCTCCTCTTAGGGAACTAAAATTGGTCTTTGAGGAATACCAGAACCTCTAGGATGTTTCTAGGGAAGTGGAGAAGAGATTTTGGCAGAGTTTGGCCGAGCTTGAGTGCTCAAATTGGTGTGAGGAGGAGGGGGAGGAGGTGTCCTTTTATAAGGGAGGAGAGGGGCACCTTAGGAATATCTCAAAATATTATTTTATATTAAAGTCAAATTCGGTTTATAATGGCTCCAAAGGGTCTTATTTCGAAGCTAAGGTGGGGATGGGTCGAAATCCTATCAACCAATAGGATTTAGACAAGTTTAGGGTATTATTTTAACCTTATCAATTAGATTTAACTCTAAGTTAAATAATTTAACTTTTACCATGTCTTTTTGTTTTCTTTCACTATATGGTTAATACACTTACTATAACATGACAAAAGAACCCCAAATTGTTTATTGTTAATATATATATCCTTATCTAAGTCATTTGGCCGAACCTTAGATTTTTAGGAATAAAATAACAATTAGTAATATAATATTTGATTTAAAAACTATTTTGTGTCAATTTTGACACTATTTGATATATGATTTTTTTGAAAGTCATAACAGAATTATATGTTCGAACCAAGTTGATTAAATCAACACTAATATATCATAGTAACCTAGAAAATTAGTGGAATTCATAAAAAGTCTTAAATTACATTTATTTTGGTATTTATATTATCAATTATGTCAATATTTCATTAATAAGATAATTACTGCATCATCTTTGTGTCATAAATATATTAAATTATTTGATGTCTAAAAATTAAAAATAAAATACCATCATGTAGGAAATCTTTTTAGCTTTCTAATTAATATTTACAATCGAATTTATCTTATGTATAACCCCATATTAAAAATGATTTACTTATTAAACTTTGATTTTAACTATTTTAACCCTTCTTTAAATAAATTAATAATAAATGTCTTAATCTAATCCAAGTGGGTCTAAATGGTCATATTTTATTCCTAAGTTTGTTTTTGGTCGAATTACACTTGTCCAATAGAATTAGGACATGTGTTAGGGTAATATTAATATCATATTTACCCTTAGTTACCCTATTTACTATTAACCGCGGTAAAAAAAGTAAAAAGTTACTATTCACCAAAAAATTATTTTTATCTCATTGAACCACATTTTACTTACTGACATCAACCGTGTCTGTCGGATTTTTGAAATTCCATTCACAGAAGCGGTAAAATTAAGTTTTATGCAAAATTCAGTTTTTAACCTACCACTTAGTGGTTTTACTATTCATCAAAAATTGAAAGTTTTCAGAAAAATACCAAAATTTCACCCTAGGCTAATTTCGATATTCTGAGTCCAAAAATGAAGTCCATTTTGAAAAATAAAATTTATAAAATTTCAAAAAGTGGTTATTACTATTCATAACGGCTAGTTTTAATAATATTTTAATAGCATATCGTTGTTTAGTGAAACTCGGTATTGCGTATTACACACGCTATCGAGGAAGGTCGCGATTGCGTGTAATGCAAGGCAAGTCAAGGATGCGTATTGTGCAAGCTCTTTTTGGTGTAGCGTACAACACAAGACATTAATAAAATTAAAAAGAATAGTTTTCATAAAATCTCGGGCTGTTACATTCTACCCCCCTTAAAATGAGTTTCGCCCTCGAAATTCGTCGGGGTTATAAATAGTTTACTATTCGAAAGTTTCTTTAATAGAAACCCACATCGTAAAAAGGAATACCAAAACCAATCTTTAAAAACAAAAGTATGAAACGTAACGGTTACCCAAATAAACCAATCACTGGGTTTCCACGTAGGTGAAAATATGGATATAGAAGAGAAATCTAACCATCATGTTCTGATGGAGAGTGGTAGAGAACATGGATATGGAAAAGCCAATAATCACAAATCCATAGATTTGTGATGATATAAGGTACCATCTGATTCATCAGGTATAAGATCACTAGGACAACATTTTTGGTTTTCAAGATCATTTCCCTAAAGTTGAAAATTTGAATTAGAATAAATACTTACTTTATTTTGGTACAATCTCACTGTTGTTCGTGCCTTGAACAATTTCCACTTCATCTCTTAAATAAATGAAGTTGAATTTGTTATTCATGAAGTGTTAGCAGATCATGTGATAGAACGACGGGTCATTCCATCTGTCTCAAACAAAAGGTTAGCAAAAATTATATACATAAGTCGATCTATAGTGAGATTAATCATATATGGTTCCTAAAATGGACTTATACCTCATATATCATACTGCTTAATATAATAAAACTAGTTTCTACTAAACAGGGACTTCCTGTAGGCCAGTGGTAGGCGATAAAGGCCAGTCGCACTTCGGTTGTGGGTTCGATTCCCACAGCCTTGTCCGAAGCGATGGGTTGTCGCCCGTCCTGCAGGTTGTCCTTTTTCTAAAACTACATTACTATAACATCCCATCAATAATATCGAAAAAAAACTTCTATCCTTAAACAATACTAATTTATGTCCAACATAATCCATTTCAATCTTTAGGCTTATCCATAATACTTTAGTCCACTCTCATAACATAGTGAAGATGATTACCGGAGATTTAATACCATCGTTGAACCCCATATATCATAAGATATGTTTTTTTTGTCACATTCCAAACATTCAAAGTCCTTAATCATGTATTCTCTTGAATACCCATTGAACCTTAATGAAAACATGAATGCAGTTACCAAAATCCTCAAAATTCTATATACTCAAACCATGATATCACTTAGTCCTTATATCAATCATGAGCTCATGAATACTGTCAAATATTTCATTTTCTCGTTTTCCGCATATCATTATTTTTCCAAAAAATATCTCAATCACTTTCCATGGTTATTGGTACCATAAAATTATTGAAAACCACAATAGACCAATACATAAATATTCCAATACTCCATGATACAACATTATTTTGGAATCCTATTACATAAACAATTATTCATTCCACCACATCGTTGTCATATTCAACATCGCCAATAGTGATCGCATGTGACTTCCCTTTGTCCTTTGCCTTAAGCGGTTGTTCATGTCGATCATCACTAACCCTTGTATTATGGCATTTATTAGCGTAATGCCCCATTTCCTTGCACTTGAAGCATTGAAGTGTTGGTGATGTGTTCTCTGCATTGTTTTCTTTATTCACATCATTAGAATCACTTTTTCCATTACTTCGACACTCAGCTACTCGATGACCTTCTTTTCCACACTTAAATCATTTTCTAGTCCCTTTAAGACAATCTCCACCATGCTTCTTTCCACACTTTGTGCATAAGGAAACATTCATCTTCTTTTCACCATTATTCTGATATTTCTCCTTGAATTCCATCTTTCGTTTCTTGTCAAAACCATGAGATGGATATGTAACACCAACTTCCATTTCTACCTTGATAGCACAACGCACAATTTCTTCATAGCTACTGAAGTCTCTTATAGCTAATGCCCTTCGAATACTTGGTTTTAAGCCACTGAAAAATCGATCAACTTTACTTTCAGGTTGGATGATAATGCCAGATGCATACCTTGCAAGTCTTGTAAAATTTGCTTCGTATATACCAACAGATTCATCATCCTTCTGCTTCAGCTCAAGAAACTCCTTTTCCATCTTTGTTCGAAGAATACGAGGGAAGTACTTACTGAAAAACAAGTTCTTGAACTCGTCCCATTCCATGGACTCAATTTCATCTCTTTGCCTCGTATTCTTGATAAGATTCCACCATTGATCAGCTTCACCTTCCAAACGATATAATGCTAAGATGACTTTATCATGTTCAGAACATTGAAGAACTGAAAATATCTTTTCAGTGGTACTGATCCATTGTTCAGCAACAAGTGGATCGGTAGTCCCACTGAAAGAAGGTGGACGTTGCCTCATGAAGGACTCAATAGAATATTGTTCCCTTCTTTGCTCATTTGGAAGTCCAGAATGATTCATAGCTTGTGTAAGTATAGCAATAAGATTTTGTACTCCATCTCCCATAACATTTGTTTGTTCAGGAGGGAAATCATTGCATTGTCCATTGCATTGATCAACACGGTTCCTTCAGGTTCCAGCCATCATCTAAAACCCAAAAAGAATAGTGTGAGAGGCAAAAATCATGCTAGGGAAAACAACATAATAAAGGGGGAGTACCTTCAATATCTAACATCTTAGGTTTAATTCTATGATCATTAGCGTAGTTCTAGTACTATAACCTATACGTATACTTAACCTTAGGGACATCCCTAGACATACCTTAGAAATATCTCTAGGGATCTCACTAAAGTTCTCGCATCCTAGTTTCCAAAGGTTGACTAAACCTTTCCTCTGATACCAACTGTAGAGACCCGTATCTTGACTTACATGGACATTACATTACATTTTCGGAATACTTAGTACATAACAAAAACACACACACAAGGATCGTAATAGTTTAGTGTCTTTGGAAACTCGGAACGTAATCTTCTAATCGTGGTGAAAGATCTTCAACATCTCCTATAAAGATCTTCCCTTTTTTTTAGCTAAAACCTTTCTTTATATCCTGGGGAAAAGAAAACATAAAAGGGTGAGCTCAAATGCTCAGTAAGGGTAAACAAAAGAAATATCAATCACATCGTATTCATAAGAACATAACATTTTAGAAATCTTAACCTGCAAAAGAGAGCATAATTTCATAACATGGGATAAATCATGGCAGTGAAATGTAATCACAATAATCATAACTTAAAACATGAAACTTTGTGGCATTCACACATAATCATAGAGAATCATTTCTTGTTAGTCATGACTCATTGCCAAGACTATCTTAGTGGACAAAGTCCCTTTCTGAATCAAGTAACCCTCGTTTCAGTCCTGTTTCACTGAACCGGTGTAACCTACCGTTCCAGCCCTGTCTATCTCATGAGATATAAAATCATTACCCAATGCATTGGATGGAGATATAGGTCCCACCCATCTCATAATTAATCCTTTCTTATGTGTGCCACATAATCATAAATCATACATCATCGCATAACCCATGTAATAAAAATGGGATTCTTAAACAACATGACATCATAAAACAATTCATATAAGATAAAGGAATTCATAAAAATGTTTCCATCACAACATAATCAAATCCATGTAATAATAGGGATAAAAACAGAACCCTTTTATTATCTTAGATGGAAAATAATTTTGATAAAATACTTGAACTCCATTCTTGAGGAAAATATCCTTTCTACTTCAAAAACATTTTTCCTTTCATAACATGTCATACAACTTTAAAATAAAAGAAGTTGATTAAAAATAAACTTGAAAACTTGTAAAGTAAGTTTCTTGGAAATAATGTTTTAAAAATCCATTCATGCCGTATAAGTTAAAAAAACATTCTTCATACTTTTGTCGGAAAAGTCAAAAAGTACCTCGTACGACAAAAGATTCCTTTCATACATATTACTAAAAACTCACCGAAGGGTAAAAATGGATTTTAACAATTGTAGGTGGATGGAAATAATATTACATATTGATGAAACATGGATGTGGATGATAAAATACACCCCAGTAAATACTTATGAATAAACAATCTCGGATAAAAATGAGATTGTGATATTTCCCTTACCTTAGGTCCGACTTGCTTTGTACGTGTCCGAACCTCCTGTATAATGATTTTCATAATGTTATTGACTTATTACAGAATCATATTCATTGTTATGATATCATATATGGTTCTCTTATGGCTTTATATTACCCGGTCTTTTGTAAATTCATGTTAAAGTAGCATTTTGGGTAAAATCGTCTTATTTGTCATTCGTGTTTTTAACTTGTAATTATTAATATGATTACTTGGATCATGATTACTTATATCCAAAATGTAAAACATGATTTATATATAATATATATTCAGAATATACATATATATATTATATATTGATAATGGAATGAAATACACTGTTCATGGAGACGGTAGTCCGTACGTACGCATGAACGCTGTTTTCGTTTCCTTATTGAATTGAATGGAATTAAGTAGATGACATACATATAAATATACATAAATCCAGTATCATTATTATGTCATATATTTAATTATTACTTGTTATATATGCTTTATAACCATTCATGAATGGTTAATGTGGAGAATGAATCTCATCGCGTCGTGGAGACGGTAGTCCGTACGTACGCACGAGCGATGATATCATTTCTATAAATATTGAATTGAATTGGAGTGGATTATATAATATATCAGAATCAATATGATGTTTTAATAAGAATTTATAGTTATTCTTTACACCATTATACCCATCCATGTAAGGTGGTGGTGGAAAATAGATTACACCACGGCGTGGAGACGGTATTCCGTACGTACGCACGCGCGGTGATTTATTTTTCCGTAGGATGGATAGATGGTGAAATAGGGTTGTTTCATACTTATAATAACATATCAGTATATGAGTGATACTGATGTTATTACTTAATAATGAAACAACCTAAGAAGAAGAAGTGGAAGAAGAAATAAAGATGAAAGAATTGGTAACGGTAATTACCTCTTCTTTGAAGCACCTTTTGGAGACCTCCTCTTAGGGAACTAAAATTGGTCTTTGAGGAAGACCAGAACCTCTAGGATGTTTCTAGGTAAGTGGAGAAGAGATTTTGGCAGAGGTTGGCCGAGCTTGAGTTCTCAAATTGGTGTGAGGAGGAGGGGGAGGAGGTGTCCTTTTATAAGGGAGGAGAGGGGCACCTTAGGAATATCTCAAAATATTATTTTATATTAAAGTCAAAATCGGTTTATAATGGCTCCAAAGGGTCTTATTTCGAAGCTAAGGTGGGGATGGGTCGAAATCCTATCAACCAATAGGATTTAGACAAGTTTAGGGTATTATTTTAACCTTATCAATTAGATTTAACTCTAAGTTAAATAATTTAACTTTTACCATGTCTTTTTGTTTTCTTTCACTATATGGTTAATACACTTACTATAACATGCCAAACGAACCCCAAATTGTTTATTGTAAATATATATATCCTTATCTAAGTCATTTGTCCGAACCTTAGATTTTTAGGAATAAAATAACAATTAGTAATATAATATTTGATTTAAAAACTATTTTGTGTCAATTTTGACACTATTTGATATATGATTTTTGTGAAAGTCATAACAGAATTATATGTTCGAACCAAGTTGATTAAATCAACACTAATATATCATAGTAACCTAGAAAATTAGTGGAATTCATAAAAAGTCTTAAATTACATTTATTTTGGTATTTATATTATCAATTATGTCAATATTTCATTAATAAGATAATTACTGCATCATCTTTGTGTCATAAATATATTAAATTATTTGATGTCTAAAAATTAAAAATAAAATACCATCATGTAGGAAATCTTTTTATCTTTCTAATGAATATTTACAATCGAATTTATCTTATGTATAACCCCATATTAAAAATGATTTACTTATTAAACTTTGATTTTAACTATTTTAACCCTTCTTTAAATAAATTAATAATAAATGTCCTAATCTAATCCAAGTGGGTCTAAATGGTCATATTTTATTCCTAAGTTTGTTTTTGGTCGAATTACACTTGTCCAATAGAATTAGGACATGTGTTAGGGTAATATTAATATCATATTTACCCTTAGTTACCCTATTTACTATTAACCGCGGTAAAAAAAGTAAAAAGTTACTATTCACCAAAAAATTATTTTTATCTAATTGAACCACATTTTACTTACTGACATCAACCGTGTCTGTCGGATTTTTGAAATTCCATTCACAGAAGCGGTAAAATTAAGTTTTATGCAAAATTCAGTTTTTAACCTACCACTTAGTGGTTTTACTATTCATCAAAAATTGAAAGTTTTCAGAAAAATACCAAAATTTCACCCTAGGCTAATTTCGATATTCTGAGTCCAAAAATGAAGTCCATTTTGAAAAATAAAATTTATAAAATTTCAAAAAAGTGGTTATTACTATTCATAACGGCTAGTTTTAATAATATTTTAATAGCATATCGTTGTTTAGTGAAACTCGGTATTGCGTATTACACACGCTATCGAGGAAGGTCGCGATTGCGTGTAATGCAAGGCAAGTCAAGGATGCGTATTGTGCAAGCTCCTTTTGGTGTAGCGTACAACACAAGACATTAATAAAATTAAAAAGAATAGTTTTCATAAAATCTCGGGTTGTTACAGTAGTGGAATCCTATCATTATGCTCTCAATAATAGAGATAGTATCTCAATGATTTGATTCATTTGCGATTTTAGTTGTGCATGAGATTTTCCTCATGGATCAGTAGGATTATAAGATCTTCTTTTGTGAAATATGGTGGAGAGTAATAAAAAGAATGTTATAAAACTTACTCATTGAAACTTCTCCTCTGACACCAAACTGATGCATCTTCGAAAGCAAGAAATGAGTAAGTGAATATGTATATGTGGATTTTAGATGAATTAAAAATTATTAAAGGTAATTCCACCTTCCAAGGTTTATCCAAGCTTAAGTACTAATTCACCACACCACCAATTCCAAGTAAAGGGAAGAGGCTAATGAAAGATAGTTGCAAAGTAAGCTCCAAAATTAGTAGGATTAAATTATACCCATTAAAAAGAAGTGAAAATAAATTATAAAGACAAAATAAAGATTAAAAAATAACCCAAATCGAATTGCAAGGCATGGGGACACTCAAAGGACACATAAAAATCATAAAAACCACTTTCTCATGCTAATTAATGACCCCACTAACTAAAGTTGAGAGATTCCTTCTTAATTACATTTTTACCCACTTTATCTCTCATATTTAATGTGATGTTATGAATTTCCTTCCTTTTCCATATGGATATATTATTTTGGGATCCAAATAAGTGTGTTTTGGCCCACTATTGTGTTGGATGTCAAAAAGTGTGGGCTGATCTAATTCGAATAACAATTAGGTTTAAAAATTTTATCGAGCCCAAAATTATTCTCCTTGTGTTGAATATGATCTATATCAGATCCATGTTAGAGTTCCATGAACATAGATATTTTGAATGATTTAGAATATTATATTTCATAGAAAATAAATGAAGGAAACCACATGATTCATAGGGATATTTAAAAGGAAAATCTGACCATTGATTTTAAATGAGATTTTGAGGGTGAATTCAAACTGTAAATATCTTCCATATTTGAATGATAAGATAAATAAAAAACCTTTTAACTGATTTAAAAAGAGGAAACCACATGCTACCAATAATTGTGGTGTTTTTATATAGTAACTATGGGATAATTACTATGATATTATAAGATTAATATTCTTAATATTGTTTTGAATATAAAAAATAAAGTGCAGGAAATTAACATATGGGTTTAATCCTTGAGAATAGTTGAGATCCTGACACTCCACTTTATTGAGGAGAGAGAATGATCCAATTCTAGGAGAAATTTTAGAAAAGAATAACTATTACTCGTGTATTTATAAGGAAGAGGAGCAACTAAATCCTTCATGATTTGGTGAGAGTTTCAAGATTAGTTGTTTTTTTCACCATTAATGGTTATTGAAGCTCTTGAAGGTGTTGTACATGGGAAAACATGATCTTGTTTTCTCATAGAGTAGAATCATTTTCAAGGAGGAAAAAAAGTGGCCCTAAAGAATAAATAGGGCTTTATATCACTAGATTAGAGCTTAAGGTGATTTTGATTAGTGTCTCTAACAACTCACTAAAGATGAAATTACAATTTGGGTGATTAAGAAATTTTATATGAAAAAATTTGTAACTAGGGTGTCTAAATAGTTGTTAGAGGATTATAGTTGGGGTGTCTAACCAAATTCTATTGTAATAACCTGTGTCTATAGGGGAGAATCTGTGTTGGGTCATATAACCAACATAGTAGTGTGTAGTATTTTATTCCAAGCCTTGTAAATCATGTGTGCTTCTATCTTTGTTATTACTATTTTACGCAAGGTGAGATTGTGAGATAATATTGAGTGGATCGAGAACCTTAAAGGTTCAAGTGATTGACTTTAAGGGATAAAGTATTTTTAAAAGTGGATCATTGATTCACCCCCTATGGTAAATCCATCCTAGGTCACTACACTCATTAATATGAGGTAATTTTTTATCATTTTGACCATTACATGCATGTTTTAGTGTTTTTAAATACAAAAAATGTGTTTGTGATCATCCAAAGAAAAAACAACTCAAATTAATATGGTTTCAATTCCTACCTTTTCACATGTAAAATTACGGTTTTTTCTTATAATTTCATGGTAATCAAAGGTCATTTTCTTGGTTTTTGACCCCTATGGCATGATTTTAAAGAGTGTCAAGTCATTAAAAACTAGTTATTAAATTAATTTATGCACACTTCAGGTAATATCTATAATTAATCTACTCATACACATCATAAATAATTCAAAGATAGTTTTCTTGTGATTTCATGTTGATATGGTGACATTTTCTATGGTTTTGCCTATTACATGCACGTTTTAATGTTTTCAAACACTGTGAGTGCTATTTCAGTCATCTTAGGAATGTGAAAACTCATATTGATATAGTTTTAGGTCCTATATTTTAAAGATAAATTTATAGTTTTTTTCTTAGGATTTCATGGAAATTGGTGATCGTTTTATTGGTTTTGGCCCCTTGACGCACATTTTCAAAGACTACCCATGCCATTGGGTCCCATACCGCAACTCCCCAATATCACCTTCAATAGGCTAGGGTATGGTGAATGACACCGAGTTGGAATATCAATAACATGGGAGGCATTTCTTATGTACTTGTACGCACACACACATATCCAAGCCCACAAAATTCTAAAATGTAAAAACCACTAAGTAAAAAATTCATGCATACCACTATATCCCACAGCTATAGTATGATAAAAAGTAAATTAAAGTAAATAGGGAAATAATATAATCCCACCAAAAAGAGTTTGTAACCACAAGTCCAGCCTATAAGAAAAAGGTACTGGGGATGTTGTCTGAATGTCGTAGGAACACACCTCGGTCTATCCAATCTCACAAAGCACTGTCTAGTCCTGGTCCGCATAGGACTCTATCAAAGGTTTGATTGTCTACACTAGACACGACATGTGCGGGAAAAACTTGTGTAGGAATGAGTATTACAATACTCAGTAGGACAACCCAAAACCACATATAAATACAATAAAGGAAATATATAGTTAGCTCTATACATGTATATGTATACACCACAGATAACTAGAATATCCAGTTATACTCAACCAAGACGCACAGTTTAAAGGTAATCCACAACCACTTCATACCAACCCTAAGAATTCATCTCGTTGATTCCATGAAGAACTCATCTGGGAGAACACACTTCTGAGTCTAATAACACTGATGAGGTCCATTTGAGAGGTACTAATCATCAGGTCTCACCATAAGAAATATATGCTAACAGATATGAAGAGAGATATGATACAATACAACAGATGAGGATCATATCCAAGGCCATGGGATGATAATGACAAGTCAATCTGAATTAATCTTCCAAGTAGAGGATCGACAGCCGCGTAGTGTTGGTCACAGCGATATCGAAAACCCCACCTAGGGCATGAAGAAATTAATAGAGTATCCTTCTCAAGGACTCTAGGGGGGTTCCAACAACTCTATCTAAGAAGTCCTACTAAAGGGATCATAGTCCAATGAGTGGGAAATGATTCATACCTACCTTTAGGGAAATGATAAAGGGAATGAACCCTGATGAAACTTGTCCAAGATACAGGGGAAAAGAGAATGAAACCATGTATAAAGGGGTACACAGAGTGTAGTAGGGTCACACAACATGTCCCTTGACCCTGGGTACTTCCCATGTACAACGACACATGTCATTCCAAATTGTCTCATGTAGAATATGGGTACATGATGTGTAGCAAGATTCACATGCCATGTCCTTCCATCCAGGGTCTACCTGTGTACTATGGCCATGTGCTAGTACATGGTGTCATCTTGTGTATGCCTGCTTGTGTATCAGTACATGGGGTACCCTATCTAACTGGTTTAGGCCATACCGTGTCGGGTAGTACACGCCATGTAGAAAACTCATGTACTCCACCTTGTGTCCATGTACTTAACTTGTACATGTCAAATTACCCGGGAGAGGTCACACGCCATGTGATAGGGTCACACACCATGTGATCCTTAATTTTCCCCTGAAACCCTAGCTTCCACAAGGAGGACCCACGCACCATGTAATCTCAAATTACATGCCATGTGGTTCATGGTTTTCCAGAATCATTGGATCTTCTCCCGCATGCCTCCTTCGATGATAGAATTTCCACTACCAAAATTCGATTTATTGATCGATTCTCCATGAAACTAAAGATCCAAGTCTATTGATTCATGCCATCACTCAACCAATATGTTTCCTCTTCCGATTTGGCCACAAACAGATTAAAAAAGTTTCATTCTTCATTCTAGAGAAGAATGTTGATTTGGGGATCCACCATCATCTAAATTTTTCTTTGTATGTCATTTCACCTCTTTCATGTCATTAAAATATTGGATCTACGATATCAGATCATTGCACCAAGAATCAGGTGCACAATGATTAATTAATCGAGATGCGTCGAGTCACGGGCCAAGTGAAGAACACCTGTGACGAATGATGAATGGGGGGAAAGCATGATAATAAAAGATAGGAATTAACCTAGATCGATGTTCATGTCGATCACGATTTTTCCCTATTAGAACGATAATAAAATAAATAAAATAATCATAAGATCAATCTCTGATAAAAACCCCACAAATATTGTCCCATCCCACATGTACAATCGATCCGTGGGATAATTTGTTCATGTATTAGTCTACGTTCATCATAGGAATCAATAATGGGAAAGAAGAATCGAAATAATGAATCCTACTTGGATTTTGGATTGTTCGCTGATGAATATCATTCACTGTGTCATCGTCATTGGTGGGATCTAACAAAATTGGTGTGCACGGATCTTGGATCTAAGATTTCATTAATTTATTTTATTCACTTTTTCTCCCCTGATAGCTTTTTCACAAGAGACCTGCGCTGACCAATTTTAGGTTTCACCTATGGTAAAATAGCTATTATGAACTCAATGGTGCCCTTGTATTTCTGATCTAGGAACCTATTTATAAGTTATTCCACTTTTTCAGGAAAACCGTGAGTACATGATATTTAATATTTTAATATATTTCAAAAATTCATTCCAAGCATGTCGGGCCTTAGAATCGCACATCATATTATCTATTGGTCTTGAAATAAATTCATATAATATTTAAAAATAATACATGAAAAATCCAGGACATTAAATTCTCTCCACCATGGGGATTTACGTCCCAAAAAATCCAAAAACAAAGTCTACTAAAAAAAGATGAGGGTACTGAGCATGAATATGAGCCTCCCACTCCCAAGTACTCTCTAGAGATTCTCGTGCTACCACCAGAAACACACTAATGGAATCGATTACCCATGGAGGATCCTTTCTTGTTGATCCTCGATCTCAACTGGGTACTCATAAAAAGTTTCTTTATCATCTATGTCCATCTCACCCCATTCGATGACGTGTGATGGGTTGTACATGTACCTCCTTAGCTACAACATGTAGAAGACATCGTGTACCCGGTATAACTGTGGGGGTAGAGCTAAGTGGTAGTTCATCTCTCTAACTCTATGAAGTATCTGAAAAGGGCTGATGAATCTCAAAGATAACATTCCACCCCTGCTAAATCATGGTAATCCATGTCAAGGTGAAACTTGAAGTAACACATGGTCTCCTTCCTCGAACTCCAAATGCATACAATGACAATTAGCATAAGACTTGTGATGGATACGTGTAGACTTAATCCACTCTTGGATGATCTGAACCTTCTTTGTAGTAGCTTTTACTAACTCCTGTCCCATGAGTGTTGACTCTCCTAGGTTAGTCCAGCAAAGTGGGGACCTACAGGGTCACCCATAAAAAGACTATAATGGTTCCATACAAAAGGTGAAATGGTAGCTGTTATTGTATGAAAACTCCACCAGTGGTAGTTTATCCTCCCAACTATAGATGAATTCTAACATGGAAGCTCACAACATGTACTCTAGAACTTGAATGGTCCACTCAGTCTGGCCATCATCTTGTGGGTGAAACACTGTTCTTAAGCGTAACTAGGTCCCAAAAACCTCTTATAATCCTTTCTACAATCGGGATGTAAATATACCATCACAATCTAAAACAATCATCATTAGAAATCCATGGAGTTGAACTATCTTCTGAACATAGAGTAATTCCATGTTTTCTAATGAACACTACTCTAGGATACCTTGGAAGTGGGCTGACGTGGTGAGTTAGTCAACGATCACCCAGATGGAATCATGTCCCCTAGGAGTACATGGTAAACCTGTCACTAAGTCCACCTATACTCCATCCCATTTCCATTGTGAAACCTCAAGGGGATGAACTAAACCTGCTGAAACCTGGTGCTCAGCCTTCACTTGTTGACAAGTAAGGAATCATAAAATGACCTATGAAAGTATCTTCTTCATCCCTAGCCACCAAAACTAAAGTCTAAGGTCCTTGAACATTTTCGCCACACCAGGATGTACTACCAAAGGGGATGTATGAAACTCACTTAGAACCTCCTCCAAAAACATCACTGGTACTATTGTGCATCCTATGAAAAGAAAGACCTGATCCCAAGGTTTTTAATATCCATCAAGAGTATGCCTTGTGGACATCTGAGCACTTAGTGTCTCACAATCGGTATCCTCAAGATGTGTCTCCCTGACTTGATGTAAGAGTGGAGGGGTAAAAACCATCGAATGGAGGTATGATGCTCCATCTCCATCCATAAAGGATAATTTTAATGAGGACAACTGCTCGGACACCTCACTCAACAACAACGAGCTAGATCTTCTTCTGAGATCATCTTCTACTATGTTCCCCTTCCCATGAGTAAAGACAATCTCAAAGTCATAGTCTTGGAGGAACTCTAGCCATTACCTCTGTCTCAATTTTAGATCCTTCTGATAGAAGATATACATGATGATAAATTACTCTCCCACCAGGTAGTGTCACCACATATTCATCATGATGGCTAATGTTGATAACTCAAGATCATGGGTCATGTAGTTCTGATCTTGTGGTCTTAACTGGATCAAACCATAGGCAATCACTGTTCACCTCTACAATAGGACACAAACAAGCCTAGTTCCTGATGCATTGTAGAATACTACATAGCCAATACCCTCCTCTAGATTTCTCAAGATCAAAGTGCTCTTCAAACTCTACCTAAACTACTGAAAAGACTACTGGAAATTCTTTTTCCACATGAAAGGATACCACTTTCGATTAAAATCTATCATATGTGTTGATATCTTGGAGAAATTAGGTATGAGTCTCTGGTAATATCCTACTAACCCAAGGAATATATGAACATCTATCAAGCTCTTAGGTGGATTCCATGCTACCACTTCCTCAAACTTGGTCGGGTCCACTGCCACTCCATCTGCTAAGATAACATTTCTTAGAAAATGGACCACCTGAATCCATAACTAGAACTTCAGGAGTATCCCATAAATCCAGTGCTCTTGAAGTACATCCAGAACTATCCTCAAGTGTCTCATGTTCTTGTTCTCACACATTGAGTAAATAAGTATATCATTTATGAAGACTACCGTGAACCGATATAAGTAAGGATAAAAGATCTAGTTTATGAGTCCCATGATCAATATTAGGGTGTTCATCATTCCAAAGGGAATAACCAAGTACTCATAGTGACCATAACGAAATTTGAAGGTTTTCTTCGATATATCCTCATCTTGTACTCACATATGGTTATAGCCTGATCTGAGGTCAAACTTCAAGAACCATCATGCCCATTTCAACAGATCAAAGAGGCCTTTTATCCTTGTTAGCAGATACGTGTTATTCACAGTCACCTAGTTTAAGAATTGGTAGTCCACACACAACCTCAATCTTCCATATTCATTTTTGGAAAACAAAATTGGGGCCTACCAGGGTGAAACATTGGGTCTCATGAAGACCTTACTCTGTAAGTCCTCTAACTACACCCTCATCTCATAAATCCCTATGGGATCCATATGATATACTCATACAGATATTGGTGCCATAATAGGGTTTAAATTAATGAATAAGTATATCTCCCAATGGGGAGGTAATCCTAGAACAGATTTAGGAAAGACGTACTCATACTCTGCCACCACTACTTGAAACTGTAAGTTCGAAACATCTACTGCACTAAGGGTTAGGCTATCCAATCGATGTGTAATCGAATGTACCCTCCTATGCATGAGTCCATCATATACTTCCTAGGTTTCATTTTCACCAAAAAAGGTAAACCTCATTCCTTCACTATGGATACACCACACCCTTAACATACAACAATCAATCTGGGCATGGACTGTGGACAACCAATCCACACCAAAAATGACATTGTAAGGCCTCAATGCTATCACCAAGAGATTAAAAACAAAAATATTGCCTCCAAGGGTCTTGTCACACTATCAGCATAAGTGTGTGATCATTGAGTTTTCATTAGTAGGTGTATCTAAGCATAAGGGTCGATTCAACAGTTCAACCTGAATCTATAGGTCTTGAAAAAGATAGGTGGAGAGAAATGAATGACTAGCACTTATGTATATCAGTACTGAAACTAAAGTAGAAAATACACATATCATACCTTAAATAATTCATGGAGCAACTAGATCATAATAATCAACCGCATTTAGCTGTCCCCTCCCCTATCCTCTAGCTCCCTAAGCCTGGCGTGGACCACATGGTTGTGGTGGTTGCGGCAAGTCAAAATGTCGACCACCTATTGCTGCTCTCCTAACTCCTCTGCCACGTCTGTCACCCTTCTAGAGCTGAATAAGATCCTGTATAGGCACATATCTCAATATAATAATTGAGAACTCCTCTATGAATAGGTTCTCAATATATGTTCATGAAAGAGTCACCTCTTAGTGAGTCTGGATAGCCAAACTCCACCATCGTCCCACTGATCCATATATAAGGCTCACTGCTAGGACCACCATCTGATCTACTGGTGTCCTGACTAGATGGAAAACTTGAGTCACCACCTCAATTCAGTCCTCAACTACCTATGGGTCGGGCTCAACTCAAAACCTAAGGGTTCTCAGTCACTGAAGTTCATGAAGTGCACTCATCCTACGCTTGTCATCTGTTGGTACTACGTGTACCACGTGCTTCTCTATAGGTGGTTGTATGGATGGTGCACCACCTGGTGGAGATAACTAGGGAACCAGTCCCTATATAGAAGCATCATCACTGAGGGGGTCATCTTCATGATCAATCTATTGAATCCTAGCTAGCATGAATCATAGAGGCGTCCTGTAAAAAAACAATATGTACCACGGTCAATGAGTATATCTACAGAGCTGACTCAAGAAGTACATGGAAACAACAACCCATTCATATATGATGCATGTGCCATTATTTTCCCTAAAACCAGTTTTTTCATGAACGAAGTTGAAAAAAAAGGTTTTCAGAGTCCTGGTGTATAGATACATCAGCTGACACACCAACACTAGTGTCCATGTCTTGAAATTTGAACTCGAAACACTTAATATTGTTTCCCCAAACCAATATCACACACTCCTGGTCCTAAAGTAAAATTGACTGCTCTAATATCACTCTATCATGACCCATCCCAGTGGGGCCCATATTGTAACTCTCCATGACTGTCTCCAATAGGCCTGGGGATTGTGACTAGAACTGAGTTGGAATGTCACTAACATGGGAGGAATTTCTTATGTACCTATACACATACACACATATCCAAGCCAAAAAAAATGCTGAAATATAAAAAACACAAAGTAAACAATGCATCTGTACCACTATATCCCACAAACATATTACAGTGTAAAGTAAAGTGAAGTAAAGTAAACTAGGTTAGAATAGCAACCCACCAAAAAGATTATGTAACCACAAGTCCAACTTGTAAGAAAAAGGTACTCAGACTATTGTCTGAAAGCTACAGGAACACACCTCGATCTATTTGGTCTCACAAATCACCATCTGGTCTTGGTCCTCCAAGGACTCCATCAAAGTTTCAATCATCTTCACAAGAAAAAACATATGTGGGAAAAGCCTAGGTATGGGTGAGTATAACAATACTCAGTCAGACACCACAAAACCATAATAAAATACAAAAAAGGAAGGATGTAGTCATCTCTACAAAGGTATATGTCTACGACACTTATATTAGGAATATCCAGATATACTCAACCAAGACACAATGTCTAGAGATAGGCCATAACCACCTCATACCAACTATAAGAATTTAGATTGGAGATTCCATGAAGCACTCATCTGGGAGAAAACACTCTCGAGCCTGATAGCATTGATGAAGTTCTTCTGAGAGGTACTTCCCGTTGGGTCTCGCCATGAGAAAGATACAATGATAGATCTGAAGAGAGATATAATACAATACAATAGATGAGGATCACAACCAAGGCCATGTGGTGATTTTGACGACTCAATCTGGATTAACCCTCTAAGTTGAGGATTGGAACATGCGTAGTGTTGGTCACATCGATGCTGAGAACTCCACTTAGGGAATGAAGAAATGAAAAGAGGATCCTACTCCAGGCCTCTCGAGGGACTCCAACAACTCTATCCAAGAAGTCCTGCTGAAGGGATCATAGTCCTATGAGTAGGAAATGATTCTTACCAAACTTCAAGGAAATTATAAAGGGAATGAACCCTGATGAAACTTCTCCAAGATATGTAGGACAAGAGAATAAATCCATTTAGAAATGGGTTTAGTTTGTGTAGTAGGGTCACATGCCGTGCCCCTTGACCCTGGGTACTGCCCGTGTACAACGGCCCGTGTCACTCCAAACTGTATCATGTAGAAGATGGGTACATGGCATGTAGAAAGATTCACACACTGTGTCCATCCATCCGGGGTTCGTTCGTGTACTCTGGTTGTATACCAATACTCAATGTCATCCCATGTATGCCTTTCCATGTACCAATACATGAAGTAGTCCCTCTAACTAGTTTAGGCCATGCCATGTGGGGTAGTACACACCGTGTAGGCAACCCGTATACTCCACCCCAAGTCCATGTACTTACTGTGTACATGTCAAGTTACCTAGGATAGGTCAGACATTGTGTGATATGCTAACATTCCATTTGATCCTTAAAATTTTTCTGAAACCCTAGCTGCTGCAAGGGGGCCCCACACGCTGTGTAATCCCAGATTTCACGCCTTGTGGTTCACGATTTTCTAGAATTGTTGGAACTTCTCCCACATGCCTCCTCCACTATCATACTTCAATCCATTGATTTATTCACCAAGAAACTGAATATATGATCACATAAAGTCACGCCATCACCCAAACAATGTGTTTACTATTCCGATTCGGTTGCATAACGGATTAAAAAGGGTCATTCTTCATTCCACCAAAGAACAAGTAAGAACTCAGATTTAGGGATCCACTATTATCTGAATCACTCTATGTCTATCTTCACACCTCTATCGTGTAGTACCAATCCTGGATCTACGATATTGATCATTTCACTGAGAATTGGTTGCTAAAAGATCAATTGACTGGGATGTGTTGAGTCATGGACCAAGCGAAGAATGCCAGCGATGAATGATGAATGGGGGAGAAAAGAAAAAGAATCAAAGAGAGGAATGAACCTCGATTAATGTTCATGTCGATATCAATTCATATTCTTTAGAATGACAATTTAATAAATAAAATAATAACAAGATCAATCTCCCATTAAATCCCCACAATTATTATCCCATCCAACAAGTACGATTGATCCGTAGCTAATCTGTTTCTAGATTAGTCCTTGTTTGTCATAGGAATCAAGAACAAGAAATAAGAGTTGAAATAATGCATCCTACTTGGATTTTGGATCACTCATTGATGAAGATCAGTCACCACTTCACTATCATTGGAGGGATCTAACAAGATTGGTGTGTGCCGATCTTGGATCTGATATTTCATCGTCGTCCGTCGGAGGGACTCTCCTGAGTTTCTCTCTCTATCGTCTCCAGGGAATTCATGGGTTATGAGGCTAACATTGGATTTATGAAAAAGGATATTATTTAAAGTTTAATTGGTCGTTGTGTCAATATTTAAAACAAAATAAATTTTATTCATTTATTTTATTCATTTTTTATCCCGTGATAACTTTATCACAAGAGACTGGTGCCGATCAATGTTAGGTCACACCTAGGGTAAAGATTCTATTTTTAACTCAATGGTGACCTCCGATTTATGATATGGGTAAATTTTTAGAAATTATTCCACTTGTTAAGGAAAACCATGCATGCATTCTATTTAATATTTTAATATATTTTAGAAATATATTATGGGCACATCGAGCATAAAAATATCACATCGTCTTAACACCTAATCTAAAAAACAATCCATCTAATATTTAAAAATAATACATAGAAAATCTGAGACATTAAAATAAAATATTTAAAATTAGTTTATTCCAATTGTCCAAGAACTCCTCATATCATATTTATGTGTATTCAACAAATACATGTCAAAAATAATTGAAATATAGTTTCTTATGATTTATCATCAATCTATGGTTGTTTTAAATGGTTTTTACCATTACATGCGTGTTATAGTGCTTTCAAACACTAAAAATGTGTTTTTGATCATTCTAGAAAAATGAAAACTGATATTAATTTGGAATAAGTTCGTTCATTTTATAAATAAATCTATGGTCATTATCTTATTATTTCACAAAAAATTGAAGGTCGTTCTCCTTGTTTTGAAATCTGTCACACATTTTTAAAGACTATCAAAACTTTAAAAATTGATTATTAAATAAGTATAAGAATACCACACAATAATATTGACATATAGTATTCTAATACATGTAAAAAATAATTCAAAGTCAATATTATTATGATTTTAGATCAATATGACAATTTTTTCTATGGTTTTGACAATTACAGTGATGTTTTAGTGTTTTCAAACACTAAAAATATGTTTTCAATTATCCTAATAAAAAAACTCGAATTGATGTGGTGTTGGTTCCTAGATTTGAAAAATAAAACTATAGTTATTCTATTATGATTTCATAGCTATTGGAGGTCGTTTTCTTGGTTTTGACCCCCTGATGCGTGTTTTTAAAGACTATCAAATCTTTAAACACTTCTTATTCGATCAATATAGGAACATCGCATGTATGATTGATGTTTAATATACCCATACATGCCACAAATAATTCAAAAATAGTTTTACAATGATTTATAATAAATATGAGGTCATTTTATATGATTTTGACCATTACATGCTTGTTTTAGTGTTTTAGAACACAGAAAATTTATTTTCGATCATCAAAGGAAAACGATAACTCGGATAGATATGATTGAAGTTCCTATATTTGAAAAATATAACTATTGTTTTTTTTCTAATGATACCACGGAAATTGATGGTCATTTTCTTGATTTTGACCCCCTGATACACATTTTTTGAGTCTGTCAAATCTTTAAAAACTACTTATTTTCTCATTCTGAGCACACTGAATAGTGGATTGATGTTATGTTTACTCATACATGTTATGAATTATTCAAAAAAAATACTTTGATTTCACATAAATCAGAGGTCATTTTCTACCATTTTGATTACCACATTCATGTTTTAGTGTTTTTAAACACTAAAAATATGCTTTTGATCATCTAGAACAAATGAAAACCTAGATATATTTATATTAAACTCATACATTTAAAAAATAAAACAAATGTTGTTTTACTATGATTTCACAGTAATCAGAGTTTGTTCTCTTGGGTTTGACCCCCTGCCACATGTTTTTAATGAATGTAAAATCTTTAAAAACTATTAATTCAGTCTATTTGAGCACACAGTATTTCACATTGATATGATGTCTTCTTGACTATATCATAAATAATTCAAAGATAGTTATTCTATGATTTCATGTCAGTCTAAGGTCATAAATTATAGTTTTTACTGTCACACGTGTTTTAGTGTTTTAAAACACTAAAAATTTATTTTTGGGAAAACTAAAAACTTAGATTGATTTGTTGTTAGTTCATATATTTCATAAATCATACTATATCTTTTTACATATGATTTCAATGAAATTAGAGGTCTTTTTCTTGGTTTTACCAACAAAAGAGAGTTTTTAAAGACTAATAAATCTTTAAAAACTACTTATTCCATCATTCTGCGCACAACACATGCTATTTCAACATTACCTATACTTTTGGACATAAAAAATAATTCAAAGATAGTTTTCCTTTGTCTTCGCATTGATATGATGTCATTTTATAGGGTTTTTGACCATTAGATGCATGTTTAAATGTTTTAAAACACTAAAAATGTGTTTTCAATAATATCATAAAAATGATAGCATAGATTAACATTGAGTTAGTTAATACATTTAAAAAATAAATCTATAGTTATTTTCCTATGATTTCACCATAATTGGAAGTTCTTTTGTGGTTTTAACCCCCTAACACACACTTTTAAAGACTGAAAAATATTTAATCTCTTTTATCTCACCAGTCCAAGTGCACCACATTCCATATCGTTGTATCATCTTGTAACGTCCCGGTTCCAGAAGCCACCCAGAGGCGCCCCGTACCTGGTTGGTCACATGGCCCCAAGCGCATTTCCCCAAATGCCAGAGGCTGCCAAATAGCAGTGAGGGCCTTGGGTGTGATAGTGGGGAAACTATGCCCTCATTGGCAGAGTACAAAGCGGAAGAAAAGTAAACATGCAATAGCGGAAGCAGTAATAACCAACAACATAACAGCGGAAGACAAAATCAATAAACTGGAGTGCATATGTATATATGAAATGATACATGATACATAACTAGGAAAGCATCCAAACAAGTCACAATGTTGGAAAACACTATAGTACTAAAACATATACAAAAGAAAAGTAAACAGCTCCTCAGCATCGCAAGCCAAAGCTTGGTCTCATGCTCTCATTCTCCAAGCAATCAAGTTCCAGAATTCGAAGGGCGCTTTCCCTTGTCTATACCTGCAACAACATAGTCTGATTGGGCCTAAAATCATGGACCAAATAGGGTGTGAGATAAAATCCCAGTAGGAAACCACTTGAATATATGTTCCTAATAGTTGGTGAGTATATGATAGGTAAAAGCACAATAAGTAGTAAACAGCAACAGCAAGTAGTAGGCAGTAAATAGTAAGTGGTAAAACAGGATGATACATAGCAGCAATCAATCCACAACCAATCAACAGTAGTGAAAAAAAACATCTAATAAACCAGAAACCCTCTGGGAAGTACTCGCATCCATCCCCTCTGGTCCTATCTAAGAAGTACCACAACCCTCTGGGCAGTGCACTCAGCCTAACCCCTCTGGCTTGGTCATATAAATTTATGAGACTCTCTGGGGAAGCTCACTCTGTCAATTCCCCTTATAGTCTAGGGTAGTCAGGGACTATCTTGAGGAAGATCACGCGGTATAACCCTCTTATCCCCAAGGTCTAGAGACTCTCTGAAAAAGCTATCTCGGTCAATTCCTCCTATAGCCTCAGGTATACCACAGACTCTCTGAGGAAGATCACTCGGTCAATTACTCCTCTAGCTTGGGAAGGTTCTTAAAGAGATTCAAACAAGGTAAGACTCTCTGAGGAAGCTCACTTGGTCTATCCTCCTGTAGTCTATAAATCCAAGACTCTCTGGGAGCTCACTCGGTCCATCCCCTCTGTAGTCTGTAATATCTAAGACTCTCTGGGAAGCTCACTCGGTCTATCCCTTACAGTCTATAGCATCAAGTTCTCTCATCCCCATTCCAGTCAGTGCATAATAATGCTATAAGGCCAAATTAAACCTATAGAGCTAATTGGATAACCAAAGTACACCTATAGAGATACTTAGCTAAATATTCTACAAGGCAACACATGTCATGAGTTTCACTTCAACCTATAACCGCAAGGCATGGAAACAGGCGTAACAGCCAAAGGAAAACGAGACCCAAAGGTCGTAAATAGAACAAAACAAGGGAAAATACATCCATCACAACAATTTATCCTCTAACATGGAAAATTACCTCTACACAAGCATACAGGAAATGTAGGAAATCAACAAGGGAAAAAAGGTAAACACGCAATACCCCGTTCATTGGTATCAATGAAAATTCGCACATAAAACTCAGAGACTTTGAATAGTAAGGCACAAACCACCTACCTCAATCTAAGGAGATCGATATACTTGAACCATGATGGCTAATTCCCCATAGAACATCATATATCTGAGAAAATTCACAAAACCTTCAACCTTATATAACTTGAGAAAGAGGAAGAATTGGAAAATAAGGCTCAAGCAGAAGGAAGAACTCACCGTTGTGCTTCCAACGCAATCGACAGTGCTCGAATCGGAGAACGGACAGAGAAGCGGGGTCTCAGAGAAGATCCAGTCGTACTGGTCACTCTCGGACGAACCAGACCTAGAAGAAGATGATTATCGCGATTAGGCGTGACCCCGGCCCGTTTAGTGAAAAAAAATTACACGGCGTGTATTTTTAAATTACGCGGTGTGTAGTTGGTTTTTCCGTACTCTGCAAAAATCGGCCTCCACATCACCCCTACACACCGTGTGTGTGGCCCGGGCACGACCATCACACGGCTTCGATCCAGAGAATAGTACATGGCATGTACTCAGAAAGTACACGGCGTGTACTTCGAAATTTTCGAGAAAATACTTTTTTCTTAAAAACTCCAGAAAAAGGAAAAGCGTACCTGAAACAAAGATCCGGGTTCTTACAAACTTCCCCCCTTAAAGAAATTCGTCCTCGAATTTCTTTAGATGGGCATAGAATAAGGATCCTCAAATAGTTTCGTCCACAATGATCGAACCTAGGCCTCCCTCTCCCAAGTGTCATCTTATACTCACCCGTGCTGCCATAACACTCATACTGGAGGAACAGACCGGCTTTAGAGAACCTTTGTACTGCGATCGACAATCCGGATAGGATGCTCTTAAAACAACGCATCCTCTTCGAGCTCAACCTCCTCAGGCAGAAAGACATGAGACAGGTCTGAAAAGTAACATCGGAGCTGAGATACGTGGAAGACGTCGTGCATGGCCTGGTACCTCTGAGGTAGCTGCAACCGATAGGCAACGGGCCCAACTCTCTCCAAAACTTCAAACGGCCCGACGTACCTCCGTGAATGCTTACCCTATCTCTGAATCCCCTTGTGTCCCAACCTTGGTGCGACACACAAGAAAACCTAATCTCTGACCTCGAACTCCAGTGGTCGTCTCCGCTGATCAGCATAAGATTTTTGTCAAGATTGTGCTGTAGCCATCCTCTTTCGAATCAACTCTATCTGCTCTGAGGTCTCCTGAACAAGATGAGGTCCTAGAAAATCTGCCTCTCCTGCCTCTATCCAGCATAAGGGTGATCGGCATGGCCTACCGTACAGAGCCTCATATGGTGCCATCTGAATGGTCGCCTGAAAACTGTTGTTGTAGGCGAACTCCAAAAGAGTTATATGATTCTACCAAGAACCGCCAAAGTCTAGAATGCAAGCTCAGAGCATATCCTCAAGCACCTGGATCATGCGCTCGGACTGGCCCTCGGTTTGGGGATGGTATGATGTACCCAAAAGTACATGTGTACCCAAAGCCTTCTGAAGTCCCTACCATAACCGAGAGGTAAAGCGCGCATCCCCGTCTGAAATAATGGAGCATGGAACTCCAAGTAGACGTATAATCTCTCAGATGTACAGCCATCCCAGATCATCAACACTGAAGGTTTCCTTGATCGTTAAGAAGTGTGCGACCTTCGTAAGCCTGTCGATGACAACCCAAACAGCATCACTTCCCCGAGGTGACCTCGGAAACCCGGTCACAAATTCCATGGAGACATCATTCCACTTCCAATCCAGAATGGGTAACTACTGTAAAAGCCCTAATGGTCGTTGATGCTCTGCTTTCACCTGCTAACAAGTAGAACATCTCATGAAAAAACCAGCAACATCTCTCTTCATACCTGGCCACCAGTACTGGCGATGAAGATCCTGATACATCTTGGTGACGCCAGGATGAATTGCCCAAACTGAGGAATGGAAATCCTGCATGAGCTCCTCGCGTATGTATGTTGGCACCAATACACATCCCTGGAAATTCAAGATCTCATCCTCGCCCACTGTCCAACCAGGAAGAGGGTCCCCTCCTGACACACTCTCCCATAGGACTAAGGCCTCTGAATCTGATAGCTGCCTCATTCGTACCTGATCAAGAAGTGTAGAGGTAACAGCCACAGATGAAAGGAAAGCCTTTCCCTGCCTGTCATGCACCTCCAGATGCATCTCAGAGAACAGATCCTTAAGCTTCCACTCACTGCTGGCCTCTTGAACTGCCTGAATCTTAGTTTGTCTTCTCAACGCATCTGCCACTGCATTGCCTTTTCCGGGTGTATAGGAAAGATCAAAGTCAAAGAACTGAAGATACTCAACCCACATGCGCTGTCTCAGATTCAGATCACGCTGAGTGAAGATATACCTCATACTCTTGTGGTTAGTGAAAACCAAAAAGTGCTCTCCTAGAAGATAGTGTCTCCAATAGAGTAAGGCATGAACAACTGCTGCCAACTCCAGATCGTGCGTAGGGAAATTCCTCTCGTGTGGCCTCAATTGCTAAGACCCGTATGCAATGACCCCATCTCCCTGCATGAGAATAGCTCCCAGCCCAATACCTGAAGCATCACAGTAAACAGTGTAGCCCTTTCCTGGCTCTGGCAAGACTAGTATCGGTGTTGACGTCAACCTCCCTTTCAGCTCCTGAAAGGCTGACTCACAAGAATCTGACCATAAAAACTTCACCCCCTGTCTTGGTCAGAACTTTCAACAGTGCTGCTAGGTGCGAGAAGTCCTGAATGAAGCATCTGTAGTACCCATCCAGCCCTAGAAAACTCTACACCTCAAAAATGTTCTTCGGCTGCTCCCAGGAAACTACATCTCTCACCTTCTCTGGGTCCACTGACACTCCTGTCTCTGAGATAACATGACCCAGGAAGTGAATCTGATCCATCCAAAAGTGGCACTTCGAGAGTTTAGCATACAGCTGATGCTCTCTCAGTGTACTCAGAACAATCTCAAGTTGTGTGGCATGGTCTGTCGAGTGTGAGAGTACACCAATATATCATCCACGAAGACCATGAAAAAGGAGTCCAAGTACGGATGGAACACTCGGTTCATCAGTTCCATGAAGACTAAAGGCGCGTTTGTAAGACCGAATGGCATGACTGTATACTTGTAAAGACCATACATGCTCCTGAAAGCTGTCATAGGTATATCTAATGGTCTAACATGCAACTGATGATAACTGGACCTCAATTCAATCATCGAGAACACCTGGGCTCCTCGAAGCTGATCAAATAGGTCATCGATCCTCGGCAAGGGATATCGATTCTTGACCATCAACTGGTTCAACTTCCGATAATCCACACAAAGCTGAAGGGTACCGTCTGCCTTCTTCGCAAACAGGATAGGCGAACCCCATGGAGAAGTACTGGGTCGGATGAAACCCTTTGCCTGCAACTCCTCCAACTGCTTCTTGAGCTCCTGCAACTCAGTTGTAGCCATCCTATAAGGAGGAATGGACACCGGTGTCGCTCCTGGAATGAGCTCAATCGAGAAGTCTACCTCACTCTCTGAAGGTAAACCTGAAAATTCTTCTGGGAAGACATCCCTGAAATGATCCACCACTGGAGGAAATTCTAACTGTGAAGTCCCCTGGTCATCTAGATAAAGACTGGAAATCTGAGCTATAACTTCCCCTAGCCCATGATGCTCTATTCCAGATCTACCCACCTGGACATCCCACTCGCCTCTATGAAGGAAATATCTGCCCTCTGGTGATATGAAACTCACCCTGCGGTGATAGAAATCGACGATTTCCTGTAAAGGAATTAACCAGTCCATCCCAAGAATGATGTCATAGCATGTCATCTCTAGGATATAGAGGTCCCATAAGAAATGACACCCCGCAATCTCGAGAGGGGACTCTCTGCACTGATGTATGCTAGATGTCCTCGTTCCCAACAGTCTATCAAGAGTCAACAAGTCAGCAGATGAAAAGACACAGAGCCCAAGGCTCTCCACGACAGAAAAAGAGATAAAGCTATGGGAAGCACCCGTATCGAAAAGGGATGAGGATAAAACTAAGGCTAATAGGATCGTACCTCGAACTACAGAAGGGTCGGGATCCTTCTCCTGATAGGTCTACTCCACAGAGAAAGACTGGCCTACATTATGGCCATGTGCCCTGGATGACCACTCTGAGCTGATCCACTCTGTTGTCCCTGATTCCCTGGTGACTGACCACCACGGCTGTGACCTCCACCTCGGCTTGAACGGCCAGAAGAACTCCAGTTCCCTAACTGGTGGGAAACTGGTGAAGCATCTCTAGAACACGGTGTCATAGAAGAACCCCTACCACCAGATGAAGGTGAGAAGATGTGACAGAAATGCGGAAGATGGTCCATCTTTCCACAAGACCGGCACTCCATCGGATCCCTCTGGCAATGAGGCCTAGTATTCCCACTCCTACCACACTGGTAACATACAACCTGGATTCCAGAAGATGCATCCCGCAAACCTCGATCTCCTTGAGAAGACTCTTTGCGACGCTTCCTACTGTCTATAGGAGGAACACCAGATCTGGATATCGAACCGCCCTGGCTCACTGCTTCAGAATCTCTCAGATTGCACTCATTGATCAGTGCCTGGTTGATGATGGAGGATATCGAAGTCAACTGGAAGATATTCACCTGGGAATGGATCTCCTGCCTGAGACCGTCCTCAAACTTCCTAGCAAGGAACAACTCATCACCTGATGGGATCGGTGTGAAACGTTGCAGCTTAGTGTAACGAGATGATTACTCCATAACAGAGAGAGTACCCTGCTGCATGCTCATAAAATCCTGGGCTCGATCGGCCCTCAGGGTCTCCAAATAGAAGTAGTTATAGAAGGTGCGTCGAAACTCATCCCAAGACATATCCTGCTGACGCCCTGACCGTGAGATCACCTCCCACCACCTCTTGGCGGTGTCTCGGAGCATGTAAGTAGCCAGGTTTACCCTTTTCTTCAGAGGGATCTCTAGGTGCTCAAATATGGTCAGTGTGGCCTATATCCATGACTCTGCAGCCTGAGGTCCTCCATCCCCTGAAAAAGTAGGAGGATTCTGCTACTGGAAAACCCACGTCAACTCATCCATCGATGGGGCAGGATTCGGCACTCCCTGGAAGGTCTGCATCATCCTCATGAATTCCTCCCTGAACTTCCCATCAGCACCTGCAACTGGTATGATAGTCGGTGCCAAGGCTGGCTCGATTGGGGGATTGGCAGGAAGTCTTTGATCAGCCATATCTGGTGTCTGATCACTTCTTGATGAAATACGTACAACCGGAGTATGTCTTGGAGTCATAGCTCTGAAAGATCAAAAGTATACCTTAGATCAAAAAAACAAGGACAGAGAACACAAGAGTAAAAAATAGGAACAGGGGAAGAAAAACAAACAGGTTTACAAAACACGACTACACGGTGTGTATAAAAACTACATGGTGTGTCTTCTTAGGACACTGGCATGGGCATATACCCCTGCCCTACAGGTTGTGTAGCACCTCAAACTACACGGCGTGTTGACCCAACACACGGCGTGTACATGAGAATTATTCCCCTGCCCGAGTCTCCTTACACGGCTAACTCACACGGTTCAAACTAACCTCAGACTACACGGCGTGTTCCCTAGGGACACGGCGTGTACTAGACACCGACTCGGCAGCCCGTGTTGTTAGTTACACGGGCGTCTACACGGTTGGACCTTACACGGTGTGTTCTGAACAAACACGGCGTGTATAGGAGAAGGTGACATCGTCCCGTGTTGTTCATGACATGGATGGGTACCTGGGAAAGACTACACGATGTGCTACAAAAGAAACACGGTGTGTCTAAGAGAAGGTCGCGCCAACCCGTGTTGTTAGTGACACGGCCGGGTACAAGGCTCCACACTACATGGAGTTTACATACCGTACACGGCGTGTTCCTGAAGTTATTCTCACAACACCGTGTTTCTGCACACACAGTCAGTAACACGGCCTAAAAACTACACGGCGTGTAACCAGAATGTACACGCCGTGTATTCTGGGTTTGTCTGGGTAGTAGCTAAGAAATTGCACAGAAGCCCAGAAACATGGAAAACAAAGCAAAGAGGTGCCAAATTCCGATCTGTGAGGGCCCATACTCCCCACGAATCAAAGTTTGGAATCTCCTAAAGGTATAATACAAACAATAATCTAACAAGCATCAGATATTCTATCAAGAATCTATCACAACAGCATGCATAATCTACACAATGTCTATCACAACAGCATAAAATCGCTAATACACCCTAAATGGCATGGAAAGAATGCATGGCATGTGATTTCTACAAGTTCCTATATGATGCATGAGATGGAATACCCTAATCTCATCGGGTTGCGACAGAAATAGAATTGTAATATCAAAACAATAACAGTACAAAGCCTGTGAATCACACTAGGTGAAATCGTATCAACCGTAAAATCTCAAAACCAGAAAACTGTAATAAATGAGGTCATATGGCTTTTCCCTGTACATGGGTTAGCTACTCCCGGTCACATCTTATTACCAATTACTGAATCCATACTATCCTTGGCTAAGTCTCCAAATAGTAATGAAAGAGAAAAGAATTCCTCTGATACCACTCTGTAACGTCCTGGTTCCAGAAGCCACCCAAAGGCGCCCTGTACCCGGTTGGTCACATGGCCTGAAGTGCATTTCCCCAAACACCAGAGGCTACCGACTAGAAGCGAGAGCCTTAGGTGTGATAGTGGGGAAACTATGCCCTCATTGGCAGAGTACACAGCAGAATAAAAGTACACATGCAATAGCGGAAGCTGTAATAACCAACAACATAGCAGCGGAAGACTAAATCAACAAACTGGAGAACATATGTATATATGAAATGATGCATGATACATAACTAGGAAAGCATCCAAACAAGTCACAATGATGGAAAACACTACAGTACTAAAACAGGTACAAAAGAAAAGTAAACAGCTCCTCAGCATCGCAAGCCAAATCTTGGTCCCATGCTCTCCTTCTCCAAGCAATCAAGTTCCAGAAGTCGCAGGGTGCTTGCCCTTGTCTATACCTGCAACAACATAGTCTACTTGGGCCCAAAAGCATGGCCCAAATAGGGTGTGAGATAAAATACCAGTAGACAACCACTCGAAGATATTTTCCTAACAGTCGGTGAGTATATGATAGGTAAAAGCACAATAAGCAGTAAACATCCACAACAAGTAGTATGCAGTAAACAGTAAGCGGTAAAACAGGATGATACATAGCAGCAATCAATCCACAACCAATCAACAGCAATGAAAAAAACAGCTAATAAACTGGAAACCCTTTGGGAAGTACTCACATCCATCCCCTCAGGTCCTATCCAAGAAGTACCATAACCCTCTGGGTAGTGCACTCATCCTAACCCCTCTGGCTTGGTCATACGAATTTATGAGACTCTCTGGGGAAGCTCACTCGGTCAATTCCCCTTATATTCTAGGGTGGTCAGGGACTCTCTTGAGGAAGATCATGTGGTCTAACCCTTTTATCCCCAAGGTCTAGAGACTCTCTGAGGAAGCTATCTCGGTCAAATCCTCCTATAGCCTCAGGTATACCACAGACTCTCTAAGGAAGCTCACTCGGTCAATTCCTCCTCTAGCCTGGGAAGGTTCATAAAGAGATTCAAACAAGGTAAGACTCTCTGAGGAAGCTCACTCGGTCTACCCTCCTGTAGTCTATAAATCCAAGACTCTATGGGAGCTCACTCGGTGTATCCCCTCTGCAGTCTGTATATAACTAAGACTCTCTGGGAAACTCACTCGGTCAATCACTTATAGTCTATAGCACCAGGTTCTCTCAGCCCCATCCCAGTCAGTGCATAATAATGTTATAAGGCCAAAGTACACCTATAGAGCTACTTGGATAACCAAAGTACACCTATAGATTAACTTAGCTAAACAGTCTAAAAGTCAACACATGTCATGAGTTTCACTTCAACCTATAACCGCAAGGTATGAAAACAGGTGTAACAGCCAAAGGCAAACGAGACCCAAAGGTCATAAATAGAACAAAGCAAGGGAAAATACATCCAGCACAACAATTTATCCTCTAACATTGAAAATTACCTCTACACAAGCATACATGCATGGTAGGAAATCAATAAGGGAAAAAAGGTAAACACGCAATACCCTGTTCACGGGTATCGGTGAAAATTCGCACATAAAACTCAGAGACTTTGAACGGTAAGGCACAAACCACCTACCTTGATCCTAGTAGATCGATATACTTGAACCAAGATGGCTAATTTCCCCTATAATGTTGTAGATCTGAGAAAACACACAAAAATTTCAACCTTAGATAACTTGAGAAAGAGGAAGAATTTGAAAAAAAAGGCTCAAGTAGAAGGAAGAACTCACTGCTGCGCTTCCAACGCAATCGATCATGCTCGAATTGGAGAACGGACGGAGAAGCGGGGGCTCGGGGAAGATCTGGATGTACGGGTCGCTCTCGGACGAACCAGACCTAGAAGAAGATGATTATCATGATTAGGCGTGACCCCGATCTCTTTAGTGAAAAAAAAAGTACACGGCGTGTATTTTTAAAGTACACGGCGTGTAGTGGGTTTTTCTGTACTCCACCAAAATCGGCCTCCACGTCACCCCTACACACCATGTGTGTGGCCCGGGCACGGTGTCACGACCCGTCCTCGGGGCCCGTGCCGTGACTACCCCAAGCCCGCCTTCCATAGGCCAGGGGCTGGCGACTAGCACCAAGGCGAAAATCCCGGTAAAAAGGGAAGGCATTGCCTTTGTAAAGTAAACAATCACCACAGAGTAAGCAAGCGGAAAAGTAAACACTAAGTAAAAACAGAGTACAAATGAAGTGCGGAAAAGTAAATGGGCCAGTATACAAACCCAACTGAAAGTAAAGTACAACTCGAAAGGGAAAACAGCAATTGTAAAGTAAAAGCCGCTACATCGAGCTGTCCACTGGAAATCCCACCTGAAGGGTGGGTACAGATAGCTCCAATGCTCCTCGGGTCCCGCCGTCCGCTCCGAGCACGTCCCGCCCAGTGGTCCACCTCCAGGTACCGTCCTGCTCTGCAAGCCTCAGCCACGATCAACGCTGTCCGTCGTCTGCAACCAACACAATGTAGTGCGGGCATAGCCCGTGCAGGGGTGAGTATAACGATACTCAGTAGGGACCCCGAGACCCTCAAGGTCTCACTAAAACCAACAAAGATAACCACAAGAAGATCTCAACAGATAACCTCTACTTAGATATATGCCCATACATATACCTAAGTTATCAAGTAACCCATCTCAATAATGAGGCAAACACAAGGTCAAAAGTCTCAGCTCAAACCAGGATTTTCATCATCGAAACCGTAACTGCTGAAGAGCTCCGTCTCTGGAGTGTACAGTGGTCCTGTCACAACTCCGAGGTACTGCCCACTAACTTAAGACTGCTGTAGTACTCCACCTATCAATTAATGCGGGCCAGCCGCTACCACCAAGCGCTCTCATGTGCCGCTACAACCAAGAGCACCTCTGTCGTGGGTCTGCCGCTACAACCAAGCGCTCCCATGTGCCACTACAACCAAGCGCACCTCTGTCGTGGGTCTGCCGCTACAACCAAGAGCTCCCATGTGCCGCTACAACCAAGCGCACCACTTTCGTGGGTCTGCCGCTACAACCAAGCGCTCTCATGTGTCGCTACAACCAAGCGCACCTCTGTCGTGGGTCTGCCGCTACAACCAAGCGCTCCCATGTGCCTCTACAACCAAGCGCACCTCTGTCGTGGGTCTGCAGCTACAACCAAGCGCTCCCATGTGCCGCTACAACCAAGCACACCTCTGTCGTGGGTCTGCCGCTACAACCAAGCGCTGCCATGTGCCGCTACAACCAAGCGCACCTCTGTCGTGGGTCTTCCGCTACAACCAAGCGCTCTCATGTGCCGCTACAACCAAGCGCACCTCTGTCGTGGGTCTGCCGCTACAACCAAGCGCTCCCATGTGCCGCTACAGCCAAGCGCACCTCTGTCGTGGGTCTGCCGCTACAAACAAGCGCTCCCATGTGCCGCTACAACCAAGCGCTCTCATGTGCTGCTACAACCAAGCGCTCCCATGTGCCACTACAACCAAGCGCACCTCTGTCACACACCGAGTCGTTCGATCAGTAGTCGTCGGGTCTCAGTCAACTACACGGTCTCCGTGATCTGCCCGCTCGTCTCCGGAAGGGTCCGCTCCACGAGCTACTGGTCGATACTCCAAGTATCACAAAGTCCCGCAAGGAATTATCTCGAAGGACCACCTCGTCATAGGGGTCTCAACGCAACAGACGGCGCGTCAATCGGACGCCCGGTCTGTGAGTTATTAGCCTTTTCGTCCCAGGGGCCCGGTTGGTTTCGTGAGCGAACCAATCCGGCCGTAACTCAACTATACCCCGAACACTCACAGGGTATACTCATAAGGACCGTTTTTCAACGTGATCACCAATGCCGCTGACGGTTCGTCAAACGGACGTCTGGTCTGAAAGATATCAGCTTTTCCGTTCCAGGGGCCCGGTTGGATTTCAGTGCGATCCAACCCGGCCACTATCCATATGCATCCAAAACTCGGGCGGAAGATGCCAAAAGTTCCGTCTCATCAAGAGGAACTCAACTCAATAGACGGCGCGTCAATCGGACGCCCGGTCTGAGAGTTATTGGCTTTTTCGTCCCAGGGGCCCGGTTGGTTTTTAAGGCAAAACCAACCTGACCGTACTCCACTTGCGTCCAAACCTCGGGCGGAGTGATCCAAAAGATCCGTCTCGCTAAGAGGAAACTAACAAAGCTGACGGCACGTCAATCGGACGTCCGTAGCTCAAGATATGAGCGTTTCCGCTCCGAGGGCCCGGTTGGTTTCGTGTACGAACCAACCCGGCCGAACCCAAAGTATTCCGACTCTTTGAGTGCGATAAACCGAAACGACCGACTCGCTCCAAGGATTGTGTTGCCGCTGAAGACGAGTCGTTTGGAGGCCCGTAGCTCAAGTTACGGGCGTTTGAACGAAAGTCGTCCGAAGACGGGGGGTCCGGGCCCGGGCCGACCCGGCCTGACCCCCCCTGGTTGGCCCGAACCGGGTCGGGTCCGACCCGGTTGGCCCAGCCCGGCTCAGCCGAGCGGTCGAGCGGCCGACGCGGGGGAAAGCCACCGCCCCGCGTGACACTCCCGCGGCACCCGCGGGGTGTCGGCCAGACACCCGCGGGTTGCCGCGTGACAACCCCGCGGCACCCGCGGGGTGTCGCGCTGGACACCCGCGGGGTGCCACCGCCTCCGGCCGCCGGCGCCGCCTCGCCGGCGACCCGCGCCACCACCGGCTTCCGCGGGCCGCCGGAGTCGCTCCGGTGGCCCATTTTCCTTCCTGTCTGCGCCGTTGTTCCTCCCGGGTTCCGTTCTTTACTGCGGGGTCATCAAACACCCGTTGCGGCACGTTCCGTCGTCGCCCGCCAAATCCGAAAAACACGAAGAACGACGGAGGGTTGCCGGGCCATGTTCGTTTGACCCGCACCCTCCGCGTTAGATAAAAACAACGGGAGAAATAATATAATGTTCAACACATGAACCAACAATTTTAATAAAATAAAATTGTTTCTTTGATTCCGGTTCTTTAATTTTTAAAGAATGTTCACGGGAATAATAAAGAGGGGTATTCCAAAATTATAAAATCCCTACCTCGTTGATCGTCGCGCGCGGGCGTTTTTCGCGGAAAGGCTCGTCGCGGAAGAGGGGGATCATCGCGTCGTCGCGGGGAGGCGTCACGTCGTCGCGGAATCCGGCGTTGAGTCGGCGAGCTCAACGGACCAAGAACAACAGATTTAAATTACAAATAATTAAATCTGTGTTTAAAACCAAAAGAAAAGAACCTTGAGCGGAAATCCGAAATCACTCACCTCAAATGGTCGGTGATCGGAGATCGGAGATCAGAGATCGGAAGAACGACTCGGATAAAAGCGTCGTCGATTTCTGCAGGTTTGGCGTTCTTCGCGTTCTTCGCGTTCTTCGCGTTCTTCGTGTTCTTCGCGTTCTTCGCGTTCTTCGCCGAAGAAGAACACTTTCCTCCAAATCCTCTCCACGCCACAAGTTTCAACCCCAAATAAAATAAGCTTAAGCCTTATTTTATTTACACAACTAAACATTTGAATTTCAAAAGATAAGAAACGAACCATTAATTCGTAGAATTAATTCAACGAAAGAAACAACTCATTTAATTTACGAAAAAAACAGCCCAATTAAATGGTCTGTTAAGATTTTAAGAAATGCGTCAGTTGACTTTCATTAAGACGGGTTTTCACGGGTGCGTTTCTTAGCGGAAAGAAACGGCGGGGCTCGTGCGGGCCCCACCTCGCAAATATCCTACCAAGGGGGTAGGATATTTCTGGATAGCATCCTATCCGGTTCAACTCAGTTCAAGCCGCCTTTAAGTGGCTTCAAGTGGCTTCCAAGCGGCTTAAGTGAAATAAAATAAAGTTGTCGCAAAATTATTTTATTTCTTAACTTTAAGCCCGAAAATTAAAAACCACACCCGAGAAAACGCAACTTCGGAAGAGGAGTTTCTAAGCGAATACCGGCGCTGCGATTTCATCGGTGCCCTCAGAATTCGATTCCGGGCACCGGTTCAAAAGTTAGAAAAACCCGCTCGTCCGTTCACTGAACGTACCCGAGCCAAACTTCGGAAAATGATTCCGGGCACACCGGGCCTCGGAATCAGGCGCCGTCAGAAACTGCGTTCTTGTAAAATTCCAAAGAAAATTAAGAAAAAAATTTCCTTGAAATTTACGGGTCTTTACATTACTCCCACCACAGGGCTTTACGTCCCCGTAAAGCTTCAACACAAACTAGGGATACAAAGGCGGTAATGAGCACGCATCTGATCCTTCCGCTCCCATGTGCTCACCTGGACCTTCTCTGTCGTGGCCCGAACCACCTCTGGTCCCACTAGATCTTCCATGATTTCTTCCTTACCGATAAGAGAAATCTGGTCTCATCCCCTGGATGAACCACATTCTTCACCTAATACGGTCAATCCCGACATGGATGATACTAATCCATACCAAGGATGACGTCGTAAGGCTTCGACGCTACTACCAAGAGATCCAACCGTTACTCTCGCCTCCAAGGGTTGAGTCACACTGTCAGCATCAGTGTGTGGTAACTGGGTCTCCTCCAGTAGATGTCTCACAAGTGAGGGTCAAGTCAACAGTCAAAACTGGAACCTCTTAGTGACAACACAAGAGAGGACAGGGAAGTAAATGCCACAAGAAAAGGTGTCTTTTATTACTGCAGCTCAAGTACAAAGACACAAAGCATCTACAAACATACATCAACAAAACTAGAAGCAACATGAACAAAAGTCTCCAGGTCTGGAGCTAGTCCCGCTCCTGTCCATCTGCTCCCGGAGCCCCATGATCGTAGGCCTCAACTGCCTGAAGATGACCTCTCCCATGTCCTCCTGTTCCCTGCGGTCGGGGTGGACTGCCTGGTGGTGGTGGTGGCAGAGTCTCAAAGCGTCTCCCACCACCTGCTGCTCGGCCAGATCCTATGCCTCGTCCGCCTCCTCCCTACGGACCAACTCGGTCGACCCTCTGCCTCTGCCTGGGTGGCCCCTCCACCGTCTGCTGCTCCTCGGTACGGCGGGTCGGGCAGTCACGAGCCATGTGGCCCTGCCCGCCGCACGAGTAGCACTGCCTGCCTCTCGGAAGGCTGGCTTCGCGCTGTGTGCCCCGCACTGCTGAGCCAGTGTCCCGAGGTCGTCTGCCGGAACCCTGAGTCATCCGTCGGCTACCTGCTGCCGAAGACTCCGCCACCTGCCGCCCTGCGGTAGGCCTCGTTGTAGACTCAGCCAGAAAGCTCTCGATCAGAAGGGCTCGCTCTAGCACTCCTGCCTGGGTTGGGATGCTGAGGGAGATCAGCGATGCCCTGATCTCGTGTCTCAATCCCTGCTCGAAGGTCCGGGCCCGGAAGAAGGGGTCACGTACCATGTCTGTCGAGTAGCGAGAAAGGTCGGTGAACCTCGCCGCGTACTGGGATACCGTCAAGCTGCCCTGCCGCAGCTGAAGAAGCTCCTGAATGTGCACCGCACGGAGGGTGGTCGGGACGAACTCTGAGTGGAAGAGGCTCTCGAAGTCCGTCTAGATGAGGGAGGCCTCATCGTGCACCTGGAGCAACAAGCTCCACCATCTGCCTGTTGCCGCGTGCAGGAGACTCGCTGCGAGGATCACCATGAGGTCTGCTGGTGTCCTCACTAATCTGAAAACCCGAACAACTGCCTCCAGCCAGTCCTCGGTGGCCTGAGGGTCCGTCTCCCCGCGGAACCTGGGCGGTCGCTGGCGCTGGAACTCATGCAGTGCACTAAGGCGACGTGCATCGTCAGCGGCTGGGGCTGGTAGCATCGGTGCCTCGGCGGGTATAGGTACCGCCGGTGCCTCAGCTGTCAAAGGGCCCTGTACCGAGTCCTCGATGCTCGGTGGGCTGTCATCACGCTCCACTCTCGGAATCCTAGCTGGATGTCATCGTGGGGCCATCCTGAAAGAAACAGGTGCACCACGGTCAGGACAGTATACCTGGTGAGCTGACACAAGTAATCACAAGGAAAACTTGAAACACACATGCAATCAATGTTTTTGTGAATTATGTCGAAAATCAGAAGTCAGGGTCCTGGTGTACGGATACGTCGGCCGCCGCACCAACACTGGACTCCCTGGACTGATAACCACACCCAATACGCTAAACACTATTGCTTCACATAGAAGAAAGATCAGAGTCCCCGGTAGAACCGACCACCTCTGATACCAATTTGTCACGACCCGTCCTCGGGGCCCGTGCCGTGACTACCCCAAGACCGCCTTCCATAGGCCAGGGGCTGGCGACTAGAACCAAGGCAAAAATCCCGGTAAAAAGGGAAGGCATTGCCTTTGTAAAGTAAACAAGAACCACAGAGTAAGCAAGCGGAAAAGTAAACACTAAGTAAAAACAGAGTACAAATGAAGTGCGGAAAAGTAAATGGGCCAGTATACAAACCCAACTGAAAGTAAAGTACAACTCGAAAGGGAAAACAGCAACTGTAAAGTAAAAGCCGCTACACCGAGCTGTCCACTGGAAATCCCACCTGAAGGGTGGGTACAGATAGCTCCAATGCTCCTCGGGTCCTGCCGTCCGCTCCGAGCATGTCCCGCCCAGTGGTCCACCTCCAGGTACCGTCCTGCTCTGCAAGCCTCAGCCACGATCAACGATGTCCGTCGTCTGCAACCAACACAACGTAGTGCGGGCATAGCCCGTGCAGGGGTGAGTATAACGATACTCAGTAGGGACCCCGAGACCCTCAAGGTCTCACTAAAACCAACAAAGATAACCACAAGAAGATCTCAACAGATAACCTCTACTTAGATATATGCCCATACATATACCTAAGTTATCAAGTAACCCATCTCAATCATGAGGCAAACACAAGGTCAAAAGTCTCAGCTCAAACCAGGATTTTCATCATCGAAACCGTAACTGCTGAAGAGCTCCGTCTCTGGAGTGTACAGTGGTCCTGTCACAACTCCGAGGTACTGCCCACTAACTTAAGACTGCTGTAGTACTCCACCTATCGAGTAATGCGGGCCAGCCGCTACCACCAAGCGCTCCCATGTGCCGCTACAACCAAGCGCACCTCTGTCGTGGGTCTGCCGCTACAACCAAGCGCTCCCATGTGCCGCTACAACCAAGCGCACCTCTGTCGTGGGTCTGCCGCTACAACCAAGTGCTCTCATGTGCCGCTACAACCAAGCGCACCACTGTCGTGGGTCTGCCGCTACAACCAAGCGCTCCCATGTGCCGCTACAACCAAACGCACCTCTGTCGTGGGTCTGCCGCTACAACCAAGCGCTCCCATGTGCCGCTACAACCAAGCGCACCTCTGTCGTGGGTCTGCAGCTACAACCAAGCGCTCCCATGTGCCGCTACAACCAAGCGCACCTCTGTCGTGGGTCTGCCGCTACAACCAAGCGCTCCCATGTGCCGCTACAACCAAGCGCACCTTTGTCGTGGGTCTGCCGCTACAACCAAGCGCTCCCATGTGCCGCTACAACCAAGCGCACCTCTGTCGTGGGTCTGCCGCTACAACCAAGTGCTCCCATGTGCCGCTACAACCAAGCGCACCTCTGTCGTGGGTCTGCCGCTACAACCAAGCGCTCTCATGTGCCGCTACAACCAAGCGCACCTCTGTCGTGGGTCTGCCGCTACAACCAAGCGCTCCCATGTGCCGCTACAACCAAGCGCACCTCTGTCACACACCGAGTCGTTCGATCAGCAGCCGTCGGGTTTCAGTCAGCTACACGGTCTCCGTGCTCCGCCCACTCGTCTCCGGGAGGGTCCACTCCACGAGCTACTGGTCGATACTCCAAGTATCACAAAGTCCTGCAAGGAAGTATCTCGAAGGACCACCTCGTCATAGGGGTCTCAACGCAACAGACGGCGCGTCAATCGGACGCCCGGTCTGTGAGTTATTAGCCTTTTCGTCCCAGGGGCCCGGTTGGTTTCGTGAGCGAACCAATATGGCCGTAACTCAACTATACCCTGAACACTCACAGGGTATACTCATAGGGACCGTTTTTCAACGTGATCACCAATGCCGCTGACGGTTCGTCAAACGGACGTCTGGTCTGAAAGATATCAGCTTTTCCGTTCCAGGGGCCCGGTTGGATTTCAGTGCGATCCAACCCGGCCACTATCCATCTGCATCCAAAACTCGGGCGGAGGATGCCAAAAGTTCCGTCTCATCAAGAGGAACTCAACGCAATAGACGGCGCGTCAATCGGATGCCCGGTCTGAGAGTTATTGGCTTTTTCGTCCCAGGGGCCCGGTTGGTTTTTAAGGCAAAACCAACCCGACCGTACTCCACTTGCGTCCAAACCTCGGGCGGAGTAAGCCAAAAGATCCGTCTCACTAAGAGGAAACTAACAAAGCTGACGGCACGTCAATCGGACGTCCGTAGCTCAAGATATGAGTGTTTCCGCTCCGAGGGCCCGGTTGGTTTCGTGTACGAACCAACCCGGCCGAACCCAAAGTATTCTGAAACTTTGAGTGAGATAAACCGAAACGACCGACTCGCTCCAAGGATTGTGTTGCCGCTGACGGCGAGTCGTTTGGAGGCCCTTAGCTCAAGTTACGGGCGTTTGAACGAAAGTCGTCCGAAGACGGGGGGTCCGGGCCCGGGCCGACCCGGCCTGACCCCCCCTGGTTGGCCCGAACCGGGTCGGGTCCGACCCGGTTGGCCCGGCCCGGCCCGGCCAGGGCCGGTCCGGCTCGGCTCGGCTGAGCGGCCGAGCGGCCGACGCGGGGGAAAGCCGCCGCCCCGCGTGACACTCCCGCGGCACCCGCGGGGTGTCGGCCAGACACCCGCGGGGTGCCGCGTGACAACCCCGCGGCACCCGCGGGGTGTCGCCCTAGACACCCGCGGGGTGTCACACTGGACACCCGCGGCACCCGCGGGGTGTCGCGCTGGACACCCGCGGGGTGCCGCCGCCTCCGGCCGCCGGCGCCGCCGCGCCGGCGACCCGCGCCACCACCGGCTTCCGCGGGCCGCCGGAGTCGCTCCAGTGGCCCGTTTTCCTTCCCGTCTGCGCCGTTGTTCCTCCCGGGTTCCGTTCTTTACTGCGGGATCATCAAACACCCGTTGCGGCACGTTCCGTCGTCGCCCGCCAAATCCGAAAAACACGAAGAACGACGGAGGGTTGCCGGGTCGTGTTCATTTGACCCTCACCCTCCGCGTTAGATAAAAACAACGGGAGAAATAATAGAATGTTCAACACATGAACCAACAATTTTAATAAAATAAAATTGTTTCTTTGATTCCGGTTCTTTAATTTTTAAAGAATGTTCACGGGAATAATAAAGAGGGGTATTCCAAAATTATAAAATCCCTACCTCGTTGATCGTCGCGCGCGGGCGTTCTTCGCGGAAAGGCTCGTCGCGGAAGAGGGGGATCGTCGCGTCGTCGCGGGGAGGCGTCACGTCGTCGCGGAATCCGTCGTTGAGTCGGCGAGCTCAACGGACCAAGAACAATAGATTTAAATTATAAATAATTAAATCTGTGTTTAAAACCAAAAGAAAAGAACCTTGAGCGGAAATCCGAAATCACTCACCTCAAATGGTCGGTGATCGGAGATCAGAGATCGGAGATCGGAGATCGGAGATCGGAAGAACGTCTCGGACGAAAGGATCGTCGATTTCCGCAGGTTTAGAGTTCTTCGCGTTCTTCGCGTTCTTCGCGTTCTTCGCGTTCTTCGCGTTCTTCGCGTTCTTCGCCGAAGAAGAACACTTTCCTCCAAATCCTCTCCACACCACAAGTTTCAACCCAAAATAAAATAATCTTAAGCCTTATTTTATTTACACAACTAAACATTTGAATTTCAAAAGATAAGAAACGAACCATTAATTCGTAGAATTAATTCAACGAAAGAAACAGCTCATTTAATTTACGAAAGAAACAGCCCAATTAAATGGTCTGTTAAGATTTTAAGAAACGCGTCAGTTGACTTTCATTAAGACGGGTTTTCACGGGTGCGTTTCTTAGCGGAAAGAAACGGCGGGGCTCGTACGGGCCCCACCTCGCAAATATCCTACCAAGGGGGTAGGATATTTCTGGATAGCATCCTATCCGGTTCAACTCAGTTCAAGCCGCCTTTAAGTGGCTTCAAGTGGCTTCCAAGCGGCTTAAGTGAAATAAAATAAAGTTGTCGCAAAATTATTTTATTTCTTAACTTTAAGCCCGAAAATTAAAAACCACACCCGAGCAAACACAACTCCGGAAGAGGCGTTTCTAAGCGAATATCGGCGCTGCGATTTCATCGGTGCCCTCAGAATTCGATTCCGGGCACCGGTTCAAAAGTTAGAAAAACCCGCTCGTCCGTTCACTGAACGTACCCGAGCCAAACTTCGGAAAATGATTCCGGGCACACCGGGCCTCGGAATCAGGCGCCGTCAGAAACTGCGTTCTTGTAAAATTCCATAGAAAATTAAGAAAAAAATTTCCTTGAAATTTACGGGTCTTTACACACGGCCAGCATATGTCTTTGAGCCGAAGAAGAGTACACGGCGTGTACTCAGAAAGTACATGGCGTGTACTTCAAAATTTTCCAGAAACTCCATTTTTCTTAAAAACACTAGTAAAAGAAAAAAAGTACCTGAAACGAAGATCCAAGTTCTTACACATCAACTCATACATGTCACAAATAATTCAAATATAATTATCTTATAATTTCATGTTAATATGTGGTTTCCAAATATGGTTTTTACTGTTACACATGCATATTAGTTTTTTTAAATAATAAAAATTTGTTTTTGTTCATCCCAAAAAATCACAACATGGATTGAAATGACATTAGGTCCTATATTTAAAAAATTATACTATTTTTTTGTAACATGATTTCATGGAAACTAGAGTCCATTTTATTTTTTTAACCCCCCTTGTTGCACATTTTTAAAGATTATCAAATCTTTAAAAACTTCATATCCCATTAGTCTGAGTTTAACTCACATTGGATTGATGTGTCTTCTACTCTCACACATCAAAAAAAATCACATAAAGTTTTACTATGGTTTTACATTAATCTATGGTCATATTTTATGGTTTCTATTGTTACACACATGTTTCAGTGTCTTCAAACATTAAAAATTATTTTTTGTTCTTCCCGAGAAAATGAAAACTCAAATTTATGTGGTATTAGTTCCTATATTTCAAAAAATCAAACTATACTTATTTTCCTATGATTCTATGTTAAATTTTAGGTCATTTTCCTAGTTTTGACCTCCTAAAATGCGATTTTTTAGACTCTCAAATATTTAAAAACTTCTTATTTGGTCATTATAAGGACACTACACATCATATTGGTGTTCCATATACTAAAAAAATTCAATAATAATTTAGAGACATTTTTACTATGATTTAATATCAAATTGATATTATTTTTACTTTGGTTTGGACTATTGTGTGAAAGTTTTGGTGGTTTAAAACACTAAAAATGAGTTTTTGATCATCCCAATCACATGAAAAGAATATATTAACATGGTTTCAGTTATTATATTTCAAAAAACAATCTATGGTTATTTTATTATGATTTCATGATAATATAAGGTCATTTTTTTGGTTTTCCCCTATAGACACCTGTTTTTTAGAGACTATCAAATCTTTAAAAATTGTTTTTCCATTAATATGAGAACGCTGAAAATCAGATTAGATTTTTGTATACTCGTACACATAATAAATAATTCAAAAACAATTTTTATATGATTTCAATTCAATCTAAGGTCATTCTCTATTGTTTTGATACTTTCATGCACATTTTGGTGTTTTAAAACACTAAAAATGGGTTTTCAATAATCTTGGGAAAATGAAAACTTTTATTGATGTGGTATCAGTTCATACATTTCAAATATTAAACTACAGCTATTTTTTTATGATTTAATATAAATTCATTATCCTCTATTAAGTTTTGACTGTGAAACTATAATGTGAGAAGCATTTGTTTCTTTACTGTTACAACATTATAAATAAAAAATGAATTTTAATTATAAATATGAAATAAAATGTTAAATATTAAAAAAATAAGCTATAATACATCATGCATCTGGTGCATCCACATATTGATCACCTATGGACTCACGTGAATATCCACCAGATGCATCTAGAGCCTAAAATATATATATAAATATTATATATTATAAGCATATAAACAAAAATCAGTGTGAGTATAATTTATTTATTTTTTACCTATTTTACTGACATATGTGCACCATAAATAAGACATTATGACATCACATCATCTATATATGTCAACATATGTCATAATATCTCCTCATACTCTACCCTTAGCTAGAGAAACCGGTCACCCATAATACACTCTATAGTTTTCACTACAACATCTACCTCATCCTTTGTGTCTTTCCCTGCATCTCTATATAAACTCATCACATCCTCTCCAACAACTATATATCATGGGACACTTGTTCCATAGGTCAATGAGTAATCATGATCATCATGCCCCATAATACACTAAAATATCTCATATCTGCAAAAAGTACCATGTTGTTTCTCCTTTTTAATCTTTTCTAGCTCAAAATCAAATTGATCATGTTGAATATATATAATTAATTAATAAAAAATGTGAATAATTTCAATAAAATAAAAATTAATTTTTATTAAATAATTTTATTACTTTAATATCGACAACATTAATATTTCCTATCTAATGATTCCTCATCCATATTAACATTCGATCGGTGGGCTTACCTCACTGGTGAAATAAAAATAAAGGTGACCATATATTATATATTTATATTCATGATATACTATGATATATTAAATATATGAATGAGAAATAAATTTTAAAAGTACATTATGTCTAAGATGTGACACGTGATAAGTGCCAAGTATAGAAGGTATTACTTACAAGGCCCGATTATGTGGATGATGACCGGACTCGGTATACATTCAATGTATTCAATTATAATACATATAAAAATTACAATCATTTATATATTAAAAGAAATAAATTTCACCATCACCACCTCACTCAACTAAAACACAACAAAATCCTACCATTGGATGGAAAGAATGCCTGAAGTGACTTTTTATATGATGTCTATCACTCCCACAATCATATCATGGGGGAATTACATCTACTCATGATTTATCAGATGGAATTTATGGGGTTCTCATATTATATTCCCTAGATAAAAAGTTTTTGATCTCAAACCCTCTCTAATTGGATGGAAAGTGTAATCAAATAACACAACCAGTTGGGTAATGAAGTTCCAAGATCAAACCCCTCTACTGTAACATCCTATTACTATTTCTAGGTAATAATCAACCCATCTTTTTATCATGTTTTGTTTGGGTCTCATTTAGTGGTGATTTAGTTGAAATTTTGAAAATTTGGGAAGTTTCTTCATCTGTTCAAGGTTAGCACATGGTTTTCCCAAACCATGTGCCATGCTTGTAAAAATCGTGAGAACCTGGGAAATGAGGCTTTTCACAATTGGTGAACTATTTGAAAAAAAATTCACCCACCTAGTATAAATTATGCACCCCTTGAGAGGGGTGCATGGTAAGGTTTCATAGTTTAAAAAAAATCACGTGGCCCCCCTCTAGGAAACTGTGCACGTGGAATTCTTTTATTTTAGAAATTAATTTTAAAATCTTAAAACCACTGGTTTAAGTTCCTGATGATCCCATTCAACCCTAACTTTATTTCTTCTTTATTAGAGGCTCCCTATAGATGATTTTTTCTCCCCTAAAACCTTTCAAGGTAGATCAAAGTGTGGAAAACGTCATTTGATCTCTCACTGGTAAGAGTTCTTCTCTCATTATCTTTCTCATTATCTCTACCTCTCTCCTATTTAATGTTTGATAGATATCTATATTATTTTAGTATTTAATCTCCATTTTTTTAGATCTTGAATCTAGTTTTGATTCTCATATCTTCATTGCCTACATTCTTCATTGTAGTTTCCCATTGCGAGCGTGGTGATATGTAATCTCCTTGTTTAAGTGGTTCCATTTAAGATTGGCCAATTTATTTAACCCTACATTTATTTATTTAAATTAAATTAATGTCAACTAAATTGTAAAAAATCAATTTGGTATGAATTTGGACTTTAAATTGGTTTGGCATGAAAATTTGGAAAATACCCCAATTCCAATGAATTAGGGTGCGGTTATAGAATTTTATGGAAATTGTTAATTTAAATTGTTGAATTAAATTGTGAAATGGATTTATAAAATTTATTTCAAATTTTTGTTTGAGAAATTTAACTTAAATTGTTTTTATAAGAACCCATTGGTGTTATCCTATAAATATCCATTAATTGATTAAAAATTCATGTTATGGGTTTCAAATAGAAATTAGAGTATTGAAATAGAAAATAGGGCAATTTTATTTTGAATAGTTTTGAAATAATTTTCCTATTGTTGATTTTTGTTTGACCAAATTAAAGCATAGGTAGTTAGTGAGTTATTTGGGAAAACACTCTATTGATTCTTTATAACTCTAAAAAAACATAGTGATACAAGTCACATCCTAGATGGGATGGTGATGAGTCCTCATTGACCATTTTTTGAGGGATGTGTGTAAACATATTGTTGTGATCACCTATTCAATTATGTGAGGATCCCATAACCTAGAACTATCACACATCTTAGAAGATGACTATGTTTCTCATTTGGGATTATTTTTATATATTCTATTTTTTTGTAAAAAAAATTACCCATGTCTTATGAATTTATATAAACTATTTCATATAAAATTTTTAATAATACATTTCTTTAAAATGTTTCCATCAATTGAAATTAATAACATGTTTTTATTTAAATATAAAATTGTATTTCCATGTCTGTTTTATTCCAAATTGAAAGCATGTATTAGTTTATTTCATTGAAATCTTATTATGAAATCCTTAGTGAGATCATACTAGGATTTTAGATCACACCCTGCCTATGCCTTAGGGTGTTTGTAGATTTATTTATTATAGGTTTTAGAAAGAGAAAATAACCACTTTGAAGTGGTGGTTGTTGATCTTTGGGATTGGAGAAATATGTCTGTTGGTACTTGGGTTGTTACCCTTTCAGTTTATAGTACTTTGTCGTTGTACTTTCGGTTTATATACCTTTTTAAATTTTGATATTGTTCTCCCGGTGGAGTTTTCTTTTGAGTATACCAACTTTTTTTTGTTTCCTCTCCTATTTTTGTGGAGAAATAATACCCAACATTATATTTTATGATGCTAGGTGCTAGTCTCCAAACATTGGGGATCGAGAATTCCCTTTGGGATATGTTTGGATTGCCTCAAGCATTAGAGTACCAGGGCATGCGGGCTAGTTTGTGACATATACTAGGACCCCTACACCATCTACAAGATGCACCAAATTTTACTAAACATAAATTCATAATTTGGTACAAAATAACTGATTTTTTAGTTAAAAAATAAACTATTATGAGAACACAGTTGCATACAATTATACTAATATAACATAAAAATGAAAGCATACATACTAGAAATTCTAGAAGAAGAACCTTGTGCTTTTTGTGACATATATACATTTATAAAAAAATAAAGTTAAATTAAGTAATTTTTATACATATAATTAATAAATATTTTTTCAAATGTTAAATATTTTTTAAATGTAATTGGAAAAAAAATTACAATCAATATTTTTATGATCATGAAAATCTATCATATCTCCTTCAACTTCCTCTTTGGCCCACTGTATATCTTTTAATAATATAGCTACATCAGTTTATTCAAGTGTATTCTTAGGAAATTTAGAAATATCTAGTTACTATCATTCAATAAAAAACCCTTTCGGAAATTTTCTCCACAAAATTATAGTTCAAATTAGTGTTGACAAAGTAAACATGTCATTCTTGTGATACCGGTATAAAGGGATCATTCCTTAGTCGATCATATTTATACAATATACTGTTAAATTTTACCAAATTAAATTAAAAATTGTATAATTTCATTCCATAAACTAGATCAACCGAATCACACCTCAATAAAGTATATTTTAAGCCACAATCATAAATAACCTCAATAATGTCCATCAATAGTCCATTTTAATAACCTGCATCAACGAATAGACAAACAATTCCACTATTTCACATCAATAATGCTAATATGAAATCAAAATTTGTTATCATATGAATACTTGTAATGGAGATCCATAACAAATGAATCTCCAATTAGTTGGTTGAGTTCTTTTGTTAATGTATGAGCACCTAATTCACACATCTTGTGAATCTATAAATTTCACATAAGTCAATAGATGGTGGGTTGTAAAAATTCTCCCCAAATACATTATAAAAATATTAAATAAATTATATATACATATTTGAGTCTTGAACCACTTATGAAATGTTTTTAAATGATGCTTTTTGATTTAATGATAAGTGGAACATGGCCTTTCCCATTTCAACTCATCGATATGCTTCCTAAATTACAACAAAATAAAATATAAGGAATAAATTAAATATAGAAACACAATTCAAAATAGATCAAATATAAAACTTTCTATATCAATTTCATAACTAATGGAGGTTTGAACAATATGTATTAATGAGATTAAACCCACTTATCATTGTTTATATCAAAAATTATCCCTTCTCCAATTGGATCTTCATAAATCTAGGAGGTTTTATCTAATTTTGTTTCAACCTCATCAATATAAACAACACAAAAATTGGTGTATTCATCTATAAAATAACCCTTGGAAATCAAAGATTCTGAACAATCTCTATTGCACACATATCGTTTCAATTTATTCAATTACTTATCTATTATATAAATCCATCTAAATAGAATGATACCACAAGATAAATATATGATCATGTGGACCATGAAATAAGAAAAGGTGAAAATAGTTTCCACAAGTGATAGTGTAAGAAAAATAATATCTTTAAAAAATTTCAAACCACACAAAAGGTGATTACCTAACAAGAGATGTCTGAAAAAATAAGAAACTTAAATCAATGTCTCAATAACATGGTTAGGAAATCAATCAAGAATTTAAATTGGGTTCAACTATTGAAGCAGAATATGATTATCATGAATTTTTAACCCTTTTAATCTAATGATCATCACATTGATACACTTGAAAATGTTATAACAATAACCATTTGGTACCTTGACAGTCCTAAAAATTAATACAAACAAATATTTCTCTTCATTTATCACCGTGTACTGTGCAATAAGCATGTATTCCCTATTACCTACAACCAACTATAAATTTAAATATTTATTCAATCATATTCCTTGTAGATCACATCAAGCATTGGCATTGTCCTTTGGGTTTCCCTTGATGCCCAAAATGGTACATGGAATATTATTGAAAACATTTTTATCAATATACATCACATCCAAATTGTTCATTAAAGTATTATATTTCCACAAAAATAATTTAAAGAAGAAACTTTTCTTCATCCAATTATGGCCACACTATCTACTTTTAGTCGGAATGGAAGGTAATGTAGAAGCTAACAAATCTTAAAATTTGTATACTGTGTGAATGTTTTCTTGGTCAATTTGTGATAGAATTTAAACCTAAAATATTATTTTTAGTATTGGTTCATTCTCTCTATTAACATTAAATGAAAAACAATCTTTTTTGAAATTTTACAGTGTAGGGAGAAAGAATATGTGACCAAGGTATTACCACTTTATATTGTGCTTAATACAAGTTGATTTATTGCTTTTATGGAAACAAGGGTAGGAAAATTATCCTTTTATACTCCAAATTGATATGTTAGTACATGCTTCAAAGTAATTAATTATCCATAACAAAGAATCCTAAAGTATAAACATTTCATTATATGTTGAATCAAATTTCATTACACCATCTGCCAAAAATTCTTATAGCTCATCAATATATAGTTATATATAAGCATTAATTTTATCAATGGGTCCTCTTAGTTAATCAAAATGATTGGAATGTAACAAAAATATTTTATTTACACATAACCATGGGGAATGGTTATATGGAACCAACACCATTGGATTTTTACTATGTGATTCACCAACCATATACATGAATGGGTTAAAATCATCTACTTGTAAACCCAGTTGAGAATTACATCTATCCTAGGAAAATTCTATAAATATTTGATCAAAATACTTCTATTCCAAAGAATCTATCCCATGAGATATATTATGAGCCTCTTTTTTTCTCAATTAATTCCACATTATCGGTTTAGAAATTCTAGCTAACATTAAAAATATATTCAACCTTTATTTTAGAGGAAAGTAATGCATATACTTAGTAGTTCTTTTTTTACTTGATTTAACACCCTACTAGGAAAAATCTAACTACCTTGATTAATCTTGTTTTCCGTACACCCATACAAGTAACAAATAATAGAATTATTGAGTTACACATTCTCTTTTCTAAATAATATACAATTTTTGCAACATAAACCAATGGTCTCATATATGAAACCAAGGTTTTTAGTTAACTTGAGAGCTTAGTAGTATGACTTAATATTTTTTTCTCTAGAAGGGAGTACCTTCTACAATAGTACCAACGTCATATCTAAGGAGGATTTTTTCCATAAATTCATGGTCTTCATTTGTAATTATTCAACAATAAATAATAATTTATTGATCTAGTGAATTTATGATATAATTCAATACATGAAACATTAATAATTTCAAACAATTTCAATGCTTCTATATCTTCACAATAATGAGGATTACTCCCTTCAATGTCACCATTCACATTATTAATCTCTTCATCTTGTAATTGATATATACTTTCATGGAGAATTATATTAATTCTATCAACTATTATTGGATCAACATCCATATGAATACTTTCTAATCAGGGATAGGGATCAGAATCTTCCCCCTGACATGTCCATGTCATATAGATTTTTTTAAAACAATTCAAAAATAGATGATCCATAATAGTATCTCATTTTAATATATATATATTTGCACATTTTTTACATGGAAAATTAGTCAAATAGATTTTAAATTCACTAGTTAAGTTAATAAATATTTAACAGAAAATCCATTTAGTGGATCAATATAGCTTTTATCATTATCTGTAACTATAGAAAATAAATAATTTAAATATATAAAAAATAATTATTAATAATTTTAAAATACAAAAAAATAACAGATATATAATTCTCAAGAAATTCATAAATTGTTATTATCTGAAATGTCAACTAATTATAGATAAATTTATTGTGATAAATATTAGTTATTGTTGGAGTTGGTTTCCAGGAACCAAAAAGTTTGTAATTTGGATTACCTATATATTTATAGTCTTGAATGAATATATATATATATATATATATATATATATCTTTTCACATATTTATTTTTCTTCAGTGTAATTTTAATGTGATAATGTCCTAGAGTATCCATAACATTAAAAAGGTTATAGAGGTTCCCTTCTATGATTATAAACTTAAAATGTTATAAATATATTCTTAAAACTTAGTTATATAGTCATATGATTTCATTTCATGGGATGCCAATGAAGTAGACTATCAGGTGTTGGAAAATCATAATAGGAAATAACTTCATCTCAAGAATTTATAACTTGGTAATATTTAAGACCTGAGATTATGAGGACTATCCCACCAGTTATAAATCCATATGTTTTCATGTTAAAGGATATTCATATCTATAAACATGTGTAATGATCCTTAAACTTTAATATTATTATTAATGTATGTCATGAATCATGCACATAGATTTATTTCTAAAAATCTTGATGAAATATGTGCATGGTGAAGTTGGGTATGTTGGGTGAATCATGAGTGATAAGTTATTAATAAAGGATGGATTTATCCCTTTTAACTTTATAGAAGTTGATATAATAAAACATTTATTGAAATGAAACTACCAAACTAAATTCCATAGACCTGGTGTATGGAATGGTTCATTTTAGGAAGTCTAAGAAAGACATATCTAGAATATAGGTTAATGGCATGAGTATGTGGCCTACATGATGATGTATTGAGACAAAGGGATTATATTAAATAGTGATTGTTTGTATATGATTTTAGACATTCCAGTATTTAATTTTTAATCTTGGATGTTTTATGTGTTGTTATACACTGATATTAGACTTTATGAATACTCTCTTAATTCCATAGATGAAGAAGTATAGAAGGTCACACACTTAGTATTTCTATTGATCTCAATTAAACTCTATATGAATTTAATTATTAGAATAAATATTTTTCTCTACTCCATTGAATAATATTTTATAGATCAAAAATATTCATTCATCATATTTATGATTGATTTGAATATTAAAATATATATTTATTCACAAGAGAATCAATATTATAATTACTGATTTATTTATAAAATGAATAATATTTATTTTTAGAGTTTCGATAAATACCTAGGAAATAAAAACCATGTTAACAGGTCTAGTAGGAATGATATATTAAATATCATTCAAATAATTATTAATTTATTTATTTAATAAATGATATTTATTTTATTTGTGATGCATGCGCATGTCAAGAAAAAAAATAATAGATGTGGGTTTCATTAAGTATTATGATAATATTTAATGGACTATGTGTAATTATTGATTTTTTAACCCATATCAATAAATACCTAATTATATCATTTCCTAAGGTAAGACATAGTTGTGCACAAAACATCCTCTCAATAGATTCTCTAAACCCTAGAGAGAAAATTCTCTATAACACTCTCAAAAATTGAGAGAAAAAATCGTACTCCTTCCTCTAATGTCCTAAGAGAACAAGAATTGATACTGCCATGCTAGAACATGGAGTACGGAGTACTGTCAATGATGTTTTGTGATCAAAGGAAAATGTGTTTATTACCACCAGAGGGATTCTATCCTTGGATAATTTCAACACAATGATTGTACAAACAAAATAGTGTTGGGATAATAAACATATTCTTCAAAGAAATTTTTCCTGACTGAGGTAATTATTTCTTTCAAATTAATTATAAATTTAATTTGAAAGGTACTCTCTCTTGGTTTTGATGTTATTAGTCAATTTTCATCAGATGAATTTGTTGGACATGACAGTTATCATCATTTACGTTATGGATAATTCATTAAATATAAAAAATATATGACTTTGGACAAGATCAAATTAGCTCTTCTGATTCATCAAGATTCATCAAGTAGCATCAGAGTGGACATGTTTAAACTTATAATTATTTATTAACACACGATCGTCTTATGCATTTTCCATTAGATTTTCCATTTCAATAAATTCATTATTTAAATCCAAATATCAAGATCTATTCTTATTCTTCTTTTTTCACCTTCATGTATCCAATAAAAGGTTAATGATACATAAGTAACATCTGAAGAACCCATTAGGAGGTGATTTGGATTCTATATGGATAAGAAAGGATTATATGACATGTCGCCCAAAGGTATATATCATGTATCCTAGTTCTCTACATCAAGATGAGTCATTAATTTATTCTGAATCATCATGTAATAAATAGAATGTGTCATCATTACACACCATGTGTTAACTAGTTAGTCTAGCACAACTTTCTAGACAAAACATCATGTACCATGCATATACATCATGTAGTCCATATGTTTTCATGGTGTAAAATGTATGTTTAAAGACACATTGTGTATTTATTACATGATGTGTGTGACTAACATCCATTAAACATTGAGGTCGTATAGTGCATTAATGGATTACATGTTTTCTACCTTATAAATGGTTGTGGTTGGCATACCCTGCCAATCCTTAGGCATGTGTCACAGACATGGGAAGAAGACATCACATAGCATGTATCCCTTGTACACATCGTGTAACCTATACTTGTTTACATGTAGTACATTCCAGGCCTAATTTTACACAATGTAATTAATTTTACATAGAAAGATTAATTGTATCATTAAACCTAATCAACATGTGTCTATTTTTCATTAATTGATATCACACTTCATGTGATAGTTTATTAATAATAGTAAATGCCTAATTAAATTCCATTTTAAATTCAAAACTACATGTCATGTATGTTTATCATTACATATTGTGTACTTATCATACATTAAAAATGTACAAACAATATAATTCTATGTGTGCTCATGTGTCACTTATTGATAGTAAACACCATGTAATTATGTAATATACTGTGTACACTACATGTTGCATGAGTGCATAGTATACGATGATAACCATACCAAGTAGATCAAATGGGTATATTTCATGATGACCCCATGTAAACACTATATACATTCCTAATATTAAATAAAATTAATTAATTTAATTTTTTTACAATTAAAGTGGACAGGAATCTTATATACTATTTTAATGGATATTAAGATAAATTAATTAATTCGAGTGTGTTTTATCCTAATTAGGAATGATTGAAATGAATTCTATATAGTTCGTTTAAATGCATATTCATCGAATGTATAGATGATCATGATGTTAGACCAACCAATGTATGTGTTGGATTTATTTTAATATAATTTCATGGATTTTATTAATATAATTATTAAATTAAAATGGTGACCTATGTTTCATCCATCTCTTCTTATTATGTCAGATCTGTGTGTCTACAGTTTCTTTTATGTAAAACCCCTTAACCATTATAATGGTTCCCCTCACCAGAGTGTTAGTAAATATATGTAAAGATTTATATACAAGGAGGTGAGGTGGTTTGAGACCTAAGTTGAGGTGAAATCAACCTAGAAGATACAATGATTGACAGTGGAATGCTGCAACACAAGCCAAGGTCGGATCAAGCAGCTTATTCCCTTAGGTTTATGGATTATTTTAGTATCCACTCAATAAAATTTCCATTATAAATCTAATGATCATAAAAAAAATATTTATTTTATTTATGTTTTTCATGGTTAATTTTTATAGATACTTTCTCATAATGACAAAAATAAATGAACTAACAAGCATGCAAAATGGAATTACAATAAAATTGGATTATGCATAAATTGATTTTACCAAAAGAAAGGTTAAATAACTATGTAAAATTCAAAAAATATTAAAAATACTTATTTCACATTGTAATTAAAGTCTCTAAATAAAATATTAAGTTAAACTAATCCTTACATCATCTTAATTAAGATACTCCCATAGTTAAAGTGTTGGTCTGGCCAAAGTTAGGGGAACTTTCACTTATGGGAAAATATTAAAAAATATAATGGGTTGAATTAACCAAATAAGTATTGGTTGTAATGGCCAAATTTTATTCAATGAATTTTTATAGGAATGTGTTGACAAAATATGAGTCCAGATTTTAGGATTGGGGAGTCCACTCAATGGATCAAGGAGATACGAACTAGAAGTTGGCAAGACTACCTGCCTAAAAACCTTCTTATTATTTTCATGAATAATGTTTGGGTTATGATAAGGGAATATGTATCCTTTAATCTATAATTTCTATGAAAAAAAATACATTACAATTCCAATAGTGAGGGTCATTTAGACTTTATGAAATAGTGTAAGACTAATAATAAAATTAAATTATTTAAACTCACATAGTTTGGTAATCAAGATAAAGTAATTATTTCAATTTTTATATCATTGTATTAAAATTGAGATTCCATAAACCATGTTATACCTGTGATAAATTCTAGATAAATTCAATGTCCTTACTAGTGGTAACTTCCAAGAATAGTGCATGTTCTTTCACATTGAATTACACCATGAATGGAAGTTTTATGTGCTTGAACCCACAATTCATGATCCACCTGCTAAGAAGGTGAGTGATAAGGGGATCAATTTCTATGAAAAACACGTGGATGATATGATGTAGGTCTAGTGTTTTATTCTTTCATCAATGATTTATGAACTCATTAAATGTCATGAGAACATGAATTCTTATGAAATTATAGAGAATCTCCATGATTTTTATCAAGAGAGGGATAGATAAGAGCTCTTTAAGATCTTCAAGGAACTCTTCCTAAGTAAAATTTGATAGGGTGTTATGTATGAGCCTCATACAATCAAAATTATTAACTACATTTAGTTTCTAGATAGTCTAGGGTTTAAAATTCTCAATGAATTGTGCACCGATCTCATCTTTAAATCATTCCCTCAGTTCTCCAATTTTAATTTGAATTTTAACATGAACATCATTAAGAAGTTTCTCTCAAATCTATTCGCACTACTTAACCAATTTAACAGTGACACAAAGAGTAAAAATACTTATATACATACGTAGAATGAGAAGAAAGTTCAGGATAATAGCTCCAAAAATAACTCCAAGTATAAATATTGTACACCAATCCCTTAAAAGTAGAGGATCAAAAGGAAAGAATGAGAGAATGATGTCATCTACTTTTCATGTGATAAGAAGGGGCACTGTAAGAAAAATGAATCAATTAAAATAAGAAATGGTAAGCTTAATATGTGTTTATTATCAAGTATAATTTATCTTTTTTTTCAAAAAAAATATTATATACAACTTTTTGTTCTCTCATTTGTATCAAGTTATAGGAACCAAGTAAATTTAGAAGTGTTACATGAGGTGGGGTGTATATATGAGATTATAATCGATCCAAGATCATTATAGTATCCATTGGAGACTAACACCTCACATTTCTTATTGGAATGATATGGGTTTTGAAAACAAATTGTGTGACATCAGTTACCAAAAACATTATTTCTTGTCTAGTCTTGATATAGATGGATTTATTTTCAAATTTCAGAATAAATGTTGCTTATTTTATAAATATAGCTTATGTTGTGGTATGAAACTTCTTAATAATGGTCCTTATGTGTCAAATTACACAAACCAAGTAATGGAAATCAATAACCAACCAAGTTCGTATGACTCATATCACACCAAACTATGGAATCACCTATTAGGTCATGGAAATGAAAAGTGTTTGACTAAATTGTACCAAGATGTATATTTAGATTATTTTGAACTAAAAACACTTTGTATATATCATGCTTGTTTAAAAGGAAAAATGACAAAAGATTTATTTAATGGAAAGGGTAAAATGGACATAGGGATTCTTGAATTAGTTTATACCAATGTGTGTGGACCATTTTTGTTGAATTAAGGAGTGGATACTAATACTTTATTTATTTTATTGAAGAACTTAGTAGATATGGATATATCTACTTAATGATGTATAAGTCAGGTTCCTTTGATAAATTCAAGTAATATAAGAATGAATTTGAGAACCTAATTAGTAAGAAAATAAAGAAGCTTAAATCATACCACAGTGAAGAATATCCTAACCAATAATTTATTGATTCTCTCTGAGAGTTTGGGATTTTTTCCTCTCTCACTCCTCCTTATACATTATAATGAAATAGTTTAAGTGAAATGAGGAACCATTCTTTTCTTTAAATGGAGTGATTAATGATGATTCATTAAGTATTCCTTTATCATTTTGGGGATACACATTATATACAATGACATACATAATAAATTGAGTTCTAACTAAAGAAGAAAATGATGTTCCATTTGAATTATAGAGTATAAATAAACTTATGTTTCCAAATCTACAAGTTTGGGGTTATGAAGAATTTTTTAAGGCTATATATCGAAACAAACATACACCCTGAGGTACTAAGTGTGTCTTTATATGATATCCTAAGGAAACTAAAATATATTACCTATATTACTTATATAACCACTCATATAAGAAAATTGTGGTTAACATACATCCCATATTTTTTGAGGAGGATAAAATCTCTAAAACGGATAATGGGGTGAGATAGAATTTAATAAATTCATAGATCAATATACACTTGATTTGTCACATGAATAGATTCCACAAATACCCTGGGATAGGACATTTTAGTGGTATAAGTATTGTGTAGGAGTATAATAGATGTTGGAGAACCTAAAAGATATTGTTTTATAATCACCGAAGTTGGTGAATCATTATTAGTTGATAATAATGATCTTGTAACCTACTAGGAAGTAGTAAGTTACATAGAATATTTTAAGTTATAAGTATCCATGAATTTTTAAATATATTCCATGTATAAAAACCATATATGGATTTTGGTAGTCAAATTATGGATGTAAATCCTATTGGTTTTAGATGGGAATTCAATAAGAAACTAGGCATGGATATACAATTCAACACCTATAAATCAAGACTAATTGCAAAACGGTTTAAACAAAGTTAAATCATAGACTATGATGAAAAATTTTCACCAGTTACAATTCTAAAATCCATTAGAATTCAACTTCCCATATTATCTTATAATGACTATAAGATTTGGAATATAGATATGAAAATATATTTTCTTAATGGGAACCATTGAGAAGATGTATATATGACACAATCACAAGGGATTATGACTTAAAAGGATGCCAAAAAGGTATATAAGCCACAAAGATCCACTTATGAATTAAAGTAAGCATCCATTTCATGAAACATTCGCTTTGATGAAGTCATTTTAATATTTGGTTTCATAAAGAATGAATGTGAGCCTTATGTCTTGCAAATGTTTTAATGGGAGTGTAATCATTTTGTTAATATTATATGTTGATGACATATGACTAATTGTAAAAAAATACCAATCTTATAGACTGCTAATACTTGGTTAAAATTATATTTCTCCATGAATTACCTGGGTGAAGTACCATATATTCATGAGATCAATATCCATCATGATAGATCCAAGAGGCTATTTAGACTAATTAAAGGTACATACATTGAAAAGATACTGAATAGATTTATTATGGAACAATCTAAGAATGGATTATTTACAATGTCGCATGGCATTCATCATTAAAAGAAAATGTGTCCTCAGATGCATGAGGATAGACAAAGGACAAAAATGATTCCATACACATCAGTGATTGGGTCAATCATTTATACCATGACATGTACTATGATAGATTTAATTGATGCCTTATTCATGGTAGTAAGATATCAAGATAACCTAGGTGATCACCATTGTATGAAAGTAAATACAATCCATAAGTATTTGAGGCATACTAAGGATATATTCTTGGTTTATAGAGGAGATGAGGAATTGTTCATCAGTGGATATACATATGCCAGTTTCTAAATACAATCTAAAATCATAATATGGATACATATTCACTCTCAATGGAGATGTTATGATCAATAAGAGAACAAAGAAATTCTTGGTCTTTGATTTTATAATAGATTTTGAGAATATTGTTGATAGGTTTTAAGGGTTCATCACATGAACAATGGAAATAGAAGTAAACCCATAAATGTTTCTAATATATCCTTGAATGAATCAACATGTAATATAAATAAATAACATCAACATTTATACCTTGATAAGAGTAAGATCCAACTTCAATTTTCAATGGAGTATGCTTTATATTGACCACTGTAGTAGCAAACGAAATCCTCCTACCTCTAAGGGGATTACACCAACCAAAGGATCCAAGAACATTTCTTAAGGATACCTAAATGAAGAATTCTTAACCTAGTGATAAACAAAATCTATGGAGTAAGAGAGTATCAAGAGGATTTCTTAAAATTGATCATACACAGTCGGTATGGCCCGAAGGTCTTCCTTTTTTTTATAATCCACCTTTCAAAGGGTGATGTGGAACCCTAACAAGGCCCTAAGGCTTAGAGACAATTAAATGACCCTAAGGTCTTAGAGGGAATCACCTAGACAAGAAAACTTGGAACTGCTCCTCCCAAGCATATTTCATGATATCAGCACTCCACCTTCGTAGGGCTGGTCGGCTAGTTGTCCTATACAAAGCTGCACATGCCTGATACCGATGGAAAAGACATACCCTCTCATTCTTCCAATTCTAGTTAGATCTTCTCAAATGAATGTGCCTACCAGGAATCCCCCTATGAAGCCTTTTCCCTTGTAGTTTGACTGGTACATCTTCATTTCATGTGGCCTGAAGGCCTTGGGGTGGCCCAAAGGACTTAAAGTGGCCCGAAGGCCTTTATATATCCATCCTCAATACATTTAATTTAATGAGACATATTATCTATATTCAAAATATATGTATATGTTTATTACCATTATAATTATTCATTGAATTCATTCAATTAATTTAATCCATTTAATCCATTTATAATGGATTATGATTGATGAAACTGTGTGGGGAGATTCATGTACCTATATCCATTCATATGTTTCAAATGTATTCACTTACCCTATGAGGTGGAAGATGCATACACATAGCCTAAAACGTTGGGTGTATCATATTATGTCATATGTATCATATAAATATGTTTTTAGTTCATAACCAAATATATCCCATCACACTAAAATCCATAAGGACTTCACGGAAAATTCCATAACTCTTTGAATCCATTCCAAACACCATTTGGATAAGGTTTCATTGAACTATCTTCATTTTTAGATCAAAAAATTTGTCCAAAACTTAATACTTATCCAAATTCTTGACTATGTGACCCTAAAAGAAATTGTATGGTTAGAAAAAATAATAAATCCATATTTTATAGTTGTATTCCTAGAGATTATTCTAGAAAATCATCAGTGATACTCAAACTATTAAATGGTCTGGTGTGATCTCTATTAAATATACTCATATATTTATATGATCATGTAACCACAATATGTATCATATAAATCATATGTATACCTGTATAATATGTTTTTCAAGACATCAAGTGGCCATTAGACATGGAACATATCAATATAGTATAGAACAACTCATCTTTTTCTTATTCTCTGAAATAAACTAACTAGGCTGATGAATACATCATATATCATTTATCTAACAAATGAGCACATCACATGTCCCTTGTTCAAGTTATTTATCAAATAATATGTGATTCAACTAAAATTTTCCATTCATTTCATCAGTCTTAATTCAATCAAGGAATAGATATCTTTACTTGTCATACAACTATATAATATCATCTTGGTTGTGCACCAATGAACAACATGATCCACAATATACCCAACCACCCCATGATTATCTATGTTGCTTTTGAATTACATATTAAAGGTATCAATGTATGAAGGTTATCATGTTATTTATCTCACAAAACTCAGGTAATGGTGATTGATAATAAGAATACACCCCTTAGTATATTAATAAATGTATCAGAGTCCATGGGATATACATTAGTGTGTTAATACAAGTAATAAGTCTTTAGTTATTACCTCAGGAATCTATTCTTTGTATGTCATATACAACCCTTTATAATGAGTATAAGATTCAATTTATGCTAATATTAACATACTATTACATCCCATACTACTCTCTGACAATCATCTATTGGGGACAACTCAAAGTTGTACTTTGAGAGGATATTATCATTTAACCATTCATGTAACATAAATTACAACACATATGAATGAATGAAAATGGAGGTTTCCTTTATTATAAAACCATGATACATTATATATCCATTAGACCAATCACTTAATTATCAAATACTAAGACACCTAACACGAACCTCATGTTATTAATGAGGTAATGGATTCAGAAATGAATCTGATACACTATCTTATATAGCTAGCCAAAAAATTCTTATATCACCCCTATCAATGATCTCCCATACCAGATTGTATTTATAAAGGATGTGTTTAGTTTTTTGTTGAGACTAGGGTTCTTTAACTCTATCTAAAACCATTACTATCACAATAAAAATCAATTTATCCTAGAATTCCCAGAGAAACCACAAGTTCAGAGGTAAATTCATGATCCAACAAAATTCCTTCACAGCATATAATAAAGTGAAATACACTAACCCTATTATTCAATCATATATGGTGTATTGTTTAGAACTACTCCAAGTGATAGTTACAGTGTTTAGAAAAAACACAAAACCATATTGATATTTCATATCATCTCTATTATATTGAAAACTTCCATCAATGTAAACTTTTAGATAGATATCAAGTTCTCCTTTAAAGACCAAGAACATATTCTATACACTTCTTAAGATCTTAATAGTATTCTTCAAAGTAATCTAGTGACTCTCGTCAAGATTAGATTAGTATATAATTTTTATGCCAAGAGTATAGGATACATTAGTTTAATCACACAACATGGAATACATGACATGACCTATAACAGATGCATAGGAAATTTTATACATCATTTCTGACCATTTTTAAAGATATTGAAACTTCCTAATATTTGTGCCATAAAAAATGGTAAAGACCCCTTCTTGGAGTTCTCCATGATAAAATTCTTTATAACTTTAATAATATATTTTTCGGCACTAAGCTCCATCATCTCATTATCCCAACAAAATCTTCATAGAGTGAAGTGTCCAAATGTCATTTCTGATAATCATTATGTCTTATAACTACAATATCAGACACACAACTATGATACCACTAATCTTATTTTATGCACAGGAATCATATACATTATTTATGAAACTAAAATATTTGATTTTATCATCAAATCAAATATTATAACTATGAAAATCATTCTTCAATTCATAAATGGATTGTTGCAGATTGCATACCTTAACAGCCTTATCTATACCTTCAAAACATTTAGTTTGTATCATATACACATACTTTACTAAATTATCATTAAGGAAATTAGTTTTGAAATTTATTTTATGTATTTCATAATCATAAAATGTTGGTATTCCTAGTGAAATACAAATGGAATTAAAAACCTCTACCGGTGAAAGGGTTTATTTATAGTCAATACCATGATTTTTTATAAACTTTTTCCACCAAAAATGATTTATAGATAGATACTCTACAAAAACCCCACTTGAACCCTATGGGTCTTAGCCCTTCAATTTCATCCATTAAGTTCCAAACTTATTTAGTGTATATGGAGTTCATTTTAGATTCCATGGATTTTAACCCTTTCTTGGAATGAGAACTTTCAATGACCTCTTGTTAAGTAGTAGGTTCATCATTTATAAAAAATATTTCATCATAATTTTCTATAATAAATTCACATATATTGTGTTTCTGATGAATCCAACCATAATTTTGAGGTTATTATGTAACATTGCTTGGTTCCTCCTTCCTAACTCTGTGTAACCAGCTAAACCTACATCTTAGGAACATTTCCTATTTTTTGGTCTAGAATTTCTCTAAGGTAAATATTCATCCAACTGAAAACTCTATCCATTTGTTGTCTCTAAATGGAGAAACCATCTCAAGTCACAAACACTTTTTGTTCATTAGGTTTATATAAATAATATCTCTTTGTTTCTTTAGGATAACCAACAAAAAATAAATTTTCTAACTTAGGGCCTATATTTTCATTATAATTTTTTATGTGTTCTTTCACAACCCCAAATCCTCATAAAATCATAATTGGATATTTCTTAGTTCATATCACATATGGTTTCTTTATGACTACTTTGGATGGAACGTGGTTTAATAAGAATGTGGTATCCTTGAGATCATAACCCTATAATGAAATATGATGGTCACATTGAGTCATCATCGACCGTACCACACCTAATAGGGTATGATTCCTCCAATCAGACAAAATTTTCATTGCAATGTTCCAAGTGGAGTGAGTTGTAGAACAATTTCTCAATATATCATACACTTAGTGAATTACTGGTTCTATTATTCACCACCCCGATCATATTAGAATATCTTAATAATTTTTCCTAGTTGATTATTTACTTCATTTTAAAACTCATTGAACTTTTCAAAAGTTTAATGCTCATGTTTCATTAAAAACACATAACCATACTGACTAAATTCATTATTAAAGTTGAGGAAATACCTATAACTGTTACAAGTTTTTGTGCTCATTGGTTCACATACATCACTATGTATAAGATCCAAGAATCCACTAGCCCTTTCATATTTTCTCCCAAAAGGTGATTTTCTCATTTTTTACAATAATAAAGATTTGCACATATCAAATGATTATTAATAAATTAATAAAGAAAATACATCTTTATAGAGTATTTCAATGTATTTCTCATTTATAGGTTTGAGGAGACAATACCAAGGGTGGGTGGGATTGGAATCAACCCTAACCTTCTTATTCTAAATGTTATAAATAGTATTATCCATATCCATAATTTATAAAAAATTATTATATTCCCAATGTCACAAAAAAATTAATTATTATATATAGGATAACGTTTTTTCTTAATAGAAAATGAAAATGCCTTATTATCCAAATAAACATAAATAAAATTTATTTTTATGGGGTGAACATAAAAACAAATGTCTAATTCTAGGACTAAACCACTTATTAGAGATCATAAGTTCTAACATCTAATGTGACAACACTTTCTCCATTACCAATATGAATATCTACTTCACACTTTTCCAATTCACTTATATCTCTAAGTCTATTTTTGTCAACACAAATGGGTGATGCACACCGGGTATAAAAAACATAAGAGTCAAAGTTAGTGAAATTTATCTATGAATACTCAATCCTTTTACACATATTATTACAAGATTTTTAAAAATAAATATTCATTAATATAATACAAGGATCATAAAGTCCTAGTGTCTTTGAAATTCTAGGTTCATAATAAATTAAAGTCAGACTAAAAATAAAACTTCTTATTTTATTCTTCATTATGAGATCTTAAACTGCATGGGATAACTTAGGGAATACATATACAAAAGGGGTGAGATAAAAATTCCATTAATGGAATAAACATGATTAGGAAACATAATGTGTGAGTCAAAAGTATATCATGATATCATAAAGATAAGGCTCATGAGTAATTGAATGGAAGCATAAAATAAAGAGCATGGTATCATAAGATCATGGTAGTATAAGAAATGTGGAAGTAACACAGAACATGACATAAACATGAGTGAAGGCTAACTACCTAAACAAAATCACCTAGCAAAAAAAGTCCCACAATGGATTAGGTTTACTCCCTAATCCCATATATGATTTCTCATGGGACTAAATCTTTAACCAATGCATTGGAGCACTATATGGGCACACCCATCATAACATGTTCATGATATATGTATTACATATAAAAAAAATTAATTATAAGGAATAACTTAAGCATTTCCCATGGAAATAAAATTAGTTGAAAAATATTTCTTCATATCATAATCAAATAAAATTTTATAATGAAGGAATTTGAGAAATGATCATAAGGCGTGCATTAACCCACAAAAGAAAGGGAAAATAAACTTGGTATATATGTGGGAGACATATATATATATAATATAGAAGAAATATGAAACATCAATGGTTGTTTTTGTTGATGAAAATGTTATTAAAAATATTAAATACATTCTTGAGTAAAATATCATTTTTCACTTTGAGTAACATCAAGGATCTCATCATAGATGGAAAATTATTTTGAAATATCACTTTGAACATTTCATGATGAAAATATATTTCCCATTTTTAAAACACTTATTTAATGTCTAAAACATTCCTAAACATTAAAGGAATTTTTTCAAAAAAAACCTTTGAAAAATAAAATGGAATATTTATAACTTTGAGTGGTTATGACTGTGGAAGAGTTTTATTCATGCAAAATATGCTAAAAAATACAATTCCTTTCACATTTTTTGTAATAAAAGTAAAAAAAGTAAATTGATTAAAAAATAAAGGAATATTACTTTTAATTTTTTTTAAATCCAATTAAATATAAAAATTACTTTAAAATCATATTAAAACAATTTTTGAAATCATATATTTGGAAGAAAAATGATTTTTGATCAAAGAGAGAAATGAAGTTGTATTTTCTTAAAAACATTTACTCAATAATTTTAAGTAACAAAGAGATGAAAATGATAATATCAATTGAAAAATTAATTAATAACCAAAGGATAATAAAATTAAAGGGGTTTAATAGAAAATGATCTAATAATTTCCTACAATGGAAATTCAAACATAAGAAATCCTGATTAAAATGATATTAAAGCATAAACTCTTACTACTTTGGTAAGTTTTGAGTCATAAATTACCATAAATTAAGTAGATGAATTATAATTTAAAATCTCATGATGTAGGAATTATTCATGATATATTATGTAAATGGGTGTTATATACGCCATTCAAATTAATTTAGGTGCGTAAAACTGTATGTGTCTCAAAGGAGGAAGTTTGAGATAAAACCCTTACAAATTTCTTATCATTGAAGTGAGCATTAATCAATGTGGTGATTATGTGTAATATATATATATATATATATAATTTTAAATAAAACATAAAAAATCAACATTAATTTCCCAAATAATTTTGGCTTAATATAATCAACGAAGTAGTTGTGTAACCCAATGAATTGAAATTGAGTTAAAAAAACTCATTACCTCGCGCTTCCCTTCAGTGTAAAACTATTTTACATAATGTATTGTGGTTTTAAACATGTTATTATCATATAAAATAACCATATTGATATTTATAATATCATATATGATACTTTTCTAACATCTTATCACCCATTCTTTAATAATCTTCCATTATAACTATTGTTTCGGGTGTTAATTGCCTTTTTTTATCATGCATGTTCTTTCATGAAAGTATCGGATCACAAACATACGATATAGTTACATCATATATATATTGATATTAATCTAATAAATATAATTTTTTCATTGGATTTATATTTAGAATAAATATTTAATTTTGAACATGGATAATGAATAACATCATTTTGTGGAGACGGTAGGTCATACATACACACAAGCGACGTTACCATTTCCTTAATGGGTGAAAGTGTAAGTAATTGAATTGTATATTAATTTTATATAATCAATATCATCTAATATATATCACATATATTCATAAAATTTATATTTTATTACCACCTAAGTAAATCATTAGTGAAAAATGAATCATATCATTTCATGAGGCGGTAATCCATTGTACACACGAGTGACGTTATCATATTCTCTAAGGGAAAGTAAGAAGGTATATTTGGTATTATAATTTCAAAAGTATAATTATATCATAAATTTAATATATAAATACTATATACATCATTATATCCATTTGTGAGAAGTGGTGATGGAAAATGAATTATATTGGTTCGCGAGGTGATAGTCCTCCGTACACACGATCAACTACTTCATTTCCAATTTGAGAGAGTAGAATATGGTTGTAGGTCATGAAAATAACATTAAAATATATCAGTATATTGATGATAATGATTTTATTATATATTCATGGTTTAATATTCTTTAGAGGTGGTGGAGGGATAAATAAAATAAAATTCTCGGTTAAAGATGTTACATCTTCTCCGTACAACTTCTTTTGGTTTACACCAAAAGCCTTCCTATGTTGGATTTATAACAAAAAAATGTTTATAAGATGAGGGTATGGAATTATGGAAGTTATTTGGGTAGTTATTTTCAAAAGAAATGCTTTTTTAAGTGTGTAAACAATAGGAGAAGGGGTGGCCTTTTATAAGTGGGGGAGAGGACACACTTGGTATTTAAAAAAATAAAGAATTACACCCACATTTTTATCATGAAACAAGGATAAAAAAAGAAAAATTTTATAACCTTATAATATATAAGGTCAAAATATTACTATCAAATAATAATTATAATATTTTGGGTCCTTTTTAACCCTTATCTTTTAAGTTTAACTCCCTGATAAACCTGTTTTCCCCTTAATGGCGGTAAATATTTTTCACTATTTTCAAAATTCATAAGGGTAAAAAATTAAGTAGACCTTATTAGATAATATAAATTATTATTATTACAAATATATAATTTTTTTCATATTAAACTCATATAAGTGGTAGAATTTAATTTAAAATTAAACTCGTAGTAGTGTCTAAAAAATGGTTTTCCCAAAACAAACATTCAAAAGTAGTATCTATATCAAAATTCATTAAGAAATTGATTCAAATGAAAAAAAATTGGATTAATAAATATTTTATTTCTTTAAAACCCACATTAAAATAAATTGGGGCTTGTAAATTATTTAAGCAAAAATATAGTTTTTAATAAAAATTTGTATTTTTGACTATACAATGAAAATGAAACTTTTCATAAAAATACCAAAAAATAACCCTAAGAAAATTTTGATATTATAACATCTTGTCCCATTTTCCACACACTATTTCCCCAATCTAGTTAGTCATGTGACCTCAATCATGCCTCCCCGTATGCTAGAGACTGCCAATTAGCAGTAAGGGTCGCATATCAATCATGGGGAGACTATACCTTCTTTTTTCTAAATCAGAGTAATATTCAGTGGAAAATAAGGAAAAATAACAAAACAACATATAACTATAACCAAAATAGTACTAGTATCACAAGATTTCAAAAATTATAAATACAATGTCGAAATTGAACAATAAATATGTCATGCTAATGTATGTGTTAAGTGTCAAAATTCAACTCAAATGTAAAAACACTGACAACTCCAAAGAGGATCCTGAACTATGCCTCATTCTTTCATCCATGATCCATCCCAAAACATCCATCTAATATGGGATCTTTTCCCTTAACCTATCCAAAAAAACAAAGTCTATTTGGGTACCGATCAGGAAGCCCGAGTAGGTTGTGAGTACAACTCAGTAGGCCCCCACCAACAATGTATAAAACAATATCCAATTAATAAAAATTATATGTTGTTATATAAATAAATAATTAAAATACATAAGTAAATAGTTATAGAATTATAAATTAAAATATATTTAACCACATAAACCCCCAAGTTCCCTTAGACACCCGTAACTTAATACCCGCTTCAGCTCATGCTGGATCCTGAAGTGTTCACAGGTGATATCATATCTCAATACCTTCTTCGGCTCATGCTAGATCCTGAAGTATTCCCAAGTGAGATCACATCTCAGAATTCCATTATTACCATTCTTTAATTCACACTTTAATTCCCATGATACCATTCATACTTCACATAATATAATGACTATGTTTTCATTCTTTAATTCATACTTTAATGTTGATGCTACCATTCATAATTCACATAATGTAATCACCATGTTTCCATTATTTAATTCATAATTGAATGCCCGGGTTACAATTCATAATTCACATAATAGAATGAACATGTTACCATTATTTAATTCATACTTGAATGCCCATGTTACCATTCATCAACACATAATTAATTCTACAATTAATTATCCACATCAATTCCATTACTAATTCAAAAATTAGTTAAACACAACAATTACATTAGTTAATTCAATAATTAACTAATCATGTCAATAACATTAATTAATTAAACAATTAATTAAACACAACAATTCCTCTAGCAAATTCAGTAATTAAAAAATCTCACCATTTCATCTAGTTAATTCAGAAATTAACTAATCCTGTCAATAATATTAATGAATTTGAAAATTAATTAATCACATAAAATACATTAATTAATTAAATAATTAACTAATCACTTCAATTATCTTAGTCAATTCAATAATAAACTAACCAGATCATTAATATTAATTGATCCAACAATTATTTAATCACATAAAATACATTAATTCATTCAATAATTAATTAAACACACCCACTTAATTAGATAATTCAACAATTAACTAATCATAACAATTCCATTAATTAATCCAAAAATTAATTATTCAATTCACAATTTCAATATCCCGTAATTAATTCAACAATTAATTATTCAATTGAAAAACTCAATATCTCATAATTAATTCATCAATTATTTATTCAATTCAAAACCTCAATATCACATAATTAATCCGTCAATTAATTATTCAATTGGAAATATCAATATCCCATAATAAATTTGACAGTTAATTATTCCAATTCACAATTCAACATTTAATTATCCAATTCTATAAATTCAATATCCCAAAAATCCAAATTAATTAATTCACCAAGTAATTAATCTAACTCATTCAATTTCATTAACACAATAGTCCCCATTAATTAATTCACCAGTTAATTAATCCAAATCATTTCCATTAATTAATTACAGAATTAATTAATCACATTCAAGCCCTTAAATTAATTCACTAATTAATTATTCATGTTAATTTCATTAACTAATTCCACAATTAATTAATCTAACCCAGTCCCTTCAATTAATAAACCAATTAATTGTTCACATCCATTCCATTAATTAATTTTATAATTTATTAATCACATTAAACTCCCTCAAATAATTCACCAATTAATTTTCACATCAAATTACATTAATTAATTTCACAATTAATTAATCACATTCAATCCCTTCAATTAATTCGCCAATTAATTTTCAGGTCAATCCCATTAATTAATTGAATTAACTAATCTCATTAATCCCATTATTTAATTCAAAAAATAAATAATCATATTACTCTCATTAATTAATTCACCAGTTAATTAATCCCATCAATCCCATTATTTAATTCATCAATTAAATAATCACATTACTCCATTAATTAATTCGTCAATTAATTTATCCCAACTTGACCAATTCAATAACCCTAATTAATTCCTCAATTAATTATTCTATCACAATCAATTAAATATCCAAAATTAATTCACCAATTAATCATTACAACTTAATCAATTCAATAATCATGATAGTATCCAATAATTAATTATATAATTAATTATCCCAATTCAAAAACTTCAATATAACAAAAAATGATTCAACAATTAATTACTCAATTTTAATAACATGTGTCTTGCCATAATTAATTAAATAATTAATTATTTCAAAACACAATTTCAAAATCACAACCATTCCCATTAATTAATTATATATTTAATTAATTAAGTTCAATAATATCAAAAACTCCACAATTAATTCAACAAATAATTATCCAAAATCTATAATCCCAATATTCCCAATTTCATAATTCTCTCAATTAATTAATTAAAAATTAATTAATTTAATTATGAACTCAATTTCTAAACATCTAATATAAATTCTACAATTACAAACACGTAATTAAAATATAGACTTTTGGATTTGAACTATATACCACACACCTCATTTTTTTACAAACGATCACCAAATAGAAATCCCCAAAATTTAAGTTGCACAATAACGTAGAATTGGATATTGATTCAATTCTTAGATCCAATATTTAAATGAATAGAGATCTAAAAAACCTAGATATAAATCTAGATCCTACAATGAATAGACATCCCTCTTTTATTTGGGAAGAGAAGTGGGATAGAAGGAGAGGTTTAAATGAGAAGAAACCACTTACCTGGGAGGTGCATATCTTTAATATGCCATTTTATTCACTAAGAACGAAGGTTAGGAGGGATTTGAATTCATCTGGGAGAATCCAAAATCAAGATAATTTTATTTGGGTTGAGTTGGGATCGAATAGGGGTTAATATAGGGGGTTTGGGAAATTAAAATCTAATTTCCAGGTTAATTAAAACCATGTGCACAGTTTGATGCTTGGGGCACATGGTTTCCTAAAACTATACACCCTAACCATGCACCTCTTCTAAGGGGTGTATGGTTTCTCCATTTAGGGTGTATGGTTTTCCAAACTATGAATCAGCCCTGAAAATCCCCTCTTCCTGGGTTCGTATGGTTAGCTTGGTTGTGGTGTACGGTTTGGGAAAACCATGCACTGCCATTCTTTCTTCATAAATTTCCAATTTTCAACCAAACACACCCCAAGTTATAACACAAACCAAAATTACTCGACTAAGGAAAAAATAGAACCTAAAAAAGATCCCGATACATTTTTAGAAAAGGATGAGATCTTACAATCTCCCCCACCTTATAATATCTCGTCCCTAAGTTGTACTCCTAAGAATCCCTAAGATTCAAAGTGAAAAAAGATCAGGCCACTGGACCTCTTATCTACTTCTCTCTTTAAAGTTTCATCCTAAACCCATCCATGATTTCAAAGAACATGAACTATCATCATGATCCTTCCCCACAACACTACCTCATTGTGATCCAAAACACATATTAGTTGCTCCTCAAAGTACACATCAATCTCAATCTCAACTTCCACAACATTCTTGATGTGTTTCCCAACTCAATGTTACCATCAACCTCAATAAAAAAATCTAACATTGGAACTCAGCCTTTCCATAAAAACCTACCTAGAAGAGATGTAAAATCACCACCTCCAATGTCCACTTATCCTTTCCACCATGCTGCTGAAAATTTCTTTTTATTAAAAGATTAACGGGTGGCCATAACATACCACCCTACCAAGCATTCCAGGGGGGTGAAAATGATGCAAACCAAGGGCATACCCTCGAACAAAGTACATACACTCCGCTGGCAGGGAGCCAATGCTATCGTAAACAATGAGCCTCTCCTCCTACCTGCCTACCCGTGAAAGCGCATCAGCCGCAAAGTTAGCCTCCCTCCAACAGTGCTTCACAATTCGCCCACAATATGTTGCAACCACACATTTGAAAATGACATACACAAGGTCCCAGGGCGGTTCATAAATACCTTTCACTGATCTGACCAGGACTTCCGAGTCCGAATCCACTTCATCCACCTGAAAACCCGCCCTTTGACAAACATCGATCCCTATGAGAAGCGCTCACGCTTCCGCCCCCAAGGAGCTTCCCAGGCCAAATTATGCGCTGAAGGCCACCAACACTGATCCACAAGAATCTTGCAGCATCCCACCGCCTCTCATAATCCCATCTATCAAGGACCCATCCACATTAAATTTGACACCACTCACCGGAGGTTGCCATCTAATCCATCGGCCTTCCTGTATACCATGCATGTTTTCAACATTTGGCCAAGAATGTCCCAGAATATACCAGATCCCTTTTAATAGTGGACCCAACTCAAAGAGAAGAGCTTTCAAACGTACCCAGATAAAGGTGGGAGGCTTCCCATCACCCAACCGAGAAAGGTTCTGAGCTTCCCAGATGACCCAACATATAGAAGAGAAGATGACACACCTTACCTTACCTTCCAAGGACCTTCCATCCAGATCCTGAAACCAGAATGCCATAAAAACATGAAGGGAGGGTAGAGTATGCTCAACATGTGGCGTAGGAGAAAAATGCGACCAAAGAAAAACCGAAAAATCACTCTGATAGAATATGTGCACCATGGATTCGTCCTGAGGATTCCTACAACAAAGGCAATGAGAGGAAAGTTGAACTCCCTTTCTCTGGATGCAATCCTCCATGGGCAGCGCACTGTTGATGATGTGCCAAACCAGTAGGTTCATTTTCAGGGAGATCTCATTGCACCAGAACTTGGACCACGCATCGGAAACCGGCTCCCCCTAAACTAACCTCTTGTAATCCCAAACAGACAGCTTACCCGAGCTCGACCCCGCAAAACAGCACCTGTCTTCTTCCTCGTTAAAGGAAATTTCCTCATAAATCCTTTTCTGCTCCCAGTTCATAATATCTTGAATAAGAGGCGGATGTTCTGACGCTTCCTTGAAGGAAATGTCCAGAGTCAGGCACCCTGGGAAAAACAGTCGCTCTCCGGAGTAGTTATCCTTCCAAAACTGATGTCGCCTTTCCCAATAATCCACCTGGACGATCCCTGCAGTCCATCCATACACGAGCACATTCGCTTTTCCAGTGTCATTAGCGGTGGCTTGAGGGGATTAGAAACCCCCCTTGCTCCCCATATCGACTTCTGAAGAAAGAGGCCCACAGTGAATTGTTAGTAATGATCTCCCACACCAGCTTTGCTTAAAATCCTTGTATGGTATCGGTAATGTCTCGTAACCCAGTACCCCCTCTTCAACCGGCTTTGCTAAACGAGACCAAGCCACCCAGTGGCATCGACCTGTATGATTAGCATCCCACAAAAATGTGTTAATCATCTTCTCCAGCCTTACAATAGTCCCTTTCGGGGGTTGAAGGACCGAAAAGACGTGCATAGGGATGGCAGACAACATGTTGTTAATCAAGATTATCCTCCCACTGAATGATAGTAACTTTTTCTTCCAGTTAAAAATGATCCCAAACACCCGATTGAGAGCATCCTCAAAAAAACACTTCTTTATGTGGCCACATGCCAGCGAGACTCCAAGATACAGCATAGGGAGTTGTTGTTTTGGACAACCCAATATGTCTTGGATACTCCTGCATCGATTTACCAGGCACTTTTTGGAAATAAAAACATGGCTCTTCCTTGAATTGATATGCTGCCCACTCAAACGGCCATACACATTGAAAATCTCGATTAGACCCCTCAAGGAACGCCGCCTGCCATTAATGAAGATCAAGATATCGTCTGCGAACATCAAGTGAGACATGCCAATCCTGTCGTTCCTACTGAGAAAAGGAAACAGCCTTCCATTCTCCATTCCCCTATGTAAATTCCTTGTTAAGGCCTCATGTGCTAAGATAAAGAGATTTGGGGAAAGGGGGTATCCCTGCCAGACTCTACGGACCGATTTTAAAAAACCAAAGCACCTCCCTTTAAGAGATATGGTGAGCCATGGAGAGGATAAGCACCTGAAACGTAGATCAAAAAACCATTCATGGAACCCAAACTGTCTCATTACTTGAATAAGAAAGCTCCATTCCACTTTGTCATATGCTTTGTTCATGTCAACCTAGAAGATGACATTTGATCCAACTGCTCTTCTATTTAGATCATAAACCAGCTCACTGGCAATCGCAACTGCCCCTTGGATATTCCATCCTTTTACAAACCCATGCTACTCTCTAGACACCGACCTTGGGATAAGCCGATTCAGCCTACTCACAATTAGGCTAGCCAGAATCTTATATGACACATTGCACAGGCAAATGGGCCTATACTGGTTGATGATGGTAGGATATTTCCACCATGAATTTAAACATTCACCTTGCAGGTTCCTCATTGGTATCCCGATTCCACCACATCCAATCTAGGGTTTTTCTCTATCAACCTACTACTGACTCATCGCTCCACAACTTTGGAGATTCATTAACAACACCTTTTCAAGAAACTCAGCCACCACGATATTTTTTGACAATCGTTCCATCCTAAAAACCTCATTCATAAACTTTTGATGGTGTACCTTCCACCATCCTAGTCCACATATATCGCTTAATAAGCACAACCTCTATGGTTCCCCATATCCAACCAAAACATGATCAGGTAGCTAGGAGTAAATCCAGATCTTTCCCAGCATACCCAAGATGATGTCAAAGTAGGGGACATGATCATCACCAATTAAAATAATGCTAAGAAGTAATCGGTGAACATCACAAAAATTCCTTCATCACTGATGTTACCTCCCATTATAAAAATACCATAACCTATTGAAAGTATCGGGCTTCCCTTCCTAGCAACATCTCACCACACTGATCCAAAACTAGATGGTCCCTCACACAACCTAAAATCGATTTCTCAAACTAAGGAATTCTCACTACCCAAACCACTAATATCAAGGGCCAAATAAAAAACTCATTGGATTCTCAGTTTACAATATTAACACATTTAATAAGAGGGATTTATGCAAAACCATAACAATTTTTTCCTCATTTTTCCCTCCACGTGGTCAAAACCGAGGCATTATCACAACCCTTAACCATTATACACCATGGTCCTGGTTTAGAAGGGTATACTCATTCTCATTATTCATGTTTCTCATTAGACACCCATTTATTCTCATCTTGAATCATTTTATAATTTTTCTCTATTAACATTAGTTACAATTTCATTTAAATTTCACAATAAAGGAAAATAATTCATGTTCAACAACTTACCAAAAACCTATTTTTTGTGTGTGCCTAAAATGATGCATGTCATAAAGTAATCTTGAGTGCCTAGAATGATGTTTCACACTTACTCAACTCTCATGAATTACTAGGACATGAGTCAAATCTCAAAAAATATTTGAAACAACAATCACATCACACAATAAGTGTGTCACCCAAGGTGAAATAATATTTAACTATAATGGGAAATAATAATAATAACAATAACACCCCTGGAACTTGGGTTATCTCCCATACATGGGTTAGCTAATCCCATGAACAAGCTCAAAAAAGGCCTAAATCATCCTATTCCACTATCTAACTTTCCCAAATAGTAAGACATGAAAAAATAAAATAAAACTCCTCTGATACCACTTTGTAACATCCCAACCGTAGTGCCACACACCGGTCCCCCAATCTGGTTAGTTACATGACCTTAAGCGGGCCTTCCCATATGCCAGAGGTTTCTTACCAGTAGTGAGGTTCTAATATCAATCATGGGGAGACTATACCCATTTTTTCTGAATCAGATAAATACTCAGTGGAAAATAAGGAACAATAACAAAAAAACATATAACCATAACTATAAAAATATCATTATCACAAGATAGACAAAATTAGAAATACAATTTCAAAACCAAACAATAAATATGTTATGATAACATACATGCCAAGTGTTAAAATGAAACTCAAAATCAAAGACACTAATAACTCCCAAGTGGATCCCAAACCACGTCTAGTTTCCTCATCTATGCTCCATCCCAAATCATCCATCTAACATAGGGCCTTTCCCATAACCTATCAGGAAAACCCAATGTCTATTTGGGTATCTATCAGGCAATCTGAGTAGGGTGTGAGTACAACTCAGTAGGCCACCACTAATGATGTTTAAAAAAATATCCAGTCAATAGAAAGTGTATGCAGTTTTATAAAGAGATAATGTCAATATATAAGTAAATAGTTATCACATTATCAATTAATCTTTATTTAACCACATAAACCCATAGGTTTCCTTAAACACTCATACCTCAATACTTGCTTCATCTCGTGTTGTAGCCCAAAGTATTCCCATGCGATATCATATCTCAATAACAGCTTTAACTCATGTCGGTGCCTGAAGTATTCCCAAGTGATATCATATTTTAATACCTTCTTTGGATCATGTTGGAACCTGAAGTATTCCAAGGTGAGGTCACGTCTCGGAATTCCATTATTACCATTCTATAATTCACACTTGAATGACTATGTTATATTCATAATTTACACAATAGAATGACCATGTTCCAATTATTTAATTGATACATGAATTCCTATTTTACCATTCATACTTCACATAATAGAATGACCATGTTCACATTCTTTAATTCATACTTAAATTCACATGTTACCATTCATACTTCACACAATATAATGACCATGTTCTCATTCTTCAATTTATACACGAATGCTCGTGTTACCATTAATCAACACATAATTAACACTATAATTAATTATCCATGTCAATTCCATTACTAATTAGACAATTACATAAACACAACAATTCCAGTAGTCAATTCAATAATTAACTAGTCATGTAAATAACATTAATTAATTTAATAATTAATTAAACACAAAAATTACTCTAGTTAATTTAATAATGAACTAATCTCACTAATTCTACTTGTTAATTCAAAAATTAACTAATCACATCAATATTAATAATTAATCCATTAATTAATTAATCACATCAAATACATTAATTAATTCAATAATTAATTAATCACTTCAATTCTCTTAATCAATTAAACAATTAACTAATCTCATCAATAATATTAATTATTTTTTATAATTAATTAATCACATCAAATATACTAATTAATTCAAAAACTAGTTAAATGAATCCATTTCATTATTTAATTCAACAATTAACTAATCACAACAAATCCATTAATTAATCCAAAAATTAATTAATCCATTCAGAATCCCATTATCCCATAATTAATTCAACAATTAACTATTCAATTGGAAATCTCAATTTCTCATAATTAATTCATCAATTAATTATTTAATTTATAACCTTAATATCCCATAATTAATTCATCAATTAATTATTCAATTTGAAATCCCTATATCCCGTAATTAATTCTACAATTAATTATTCTAATTTAAAATTCAGAATTTATTTATCCAATTCTATCAATTCAATATCCCAAGAATCCATATTAATTAATTCACCAATTAATTAATCCAATTCATTCAATTTCACCATCACAACAATCCCCATTAATTAATTCACTAATTAATTAATATAACTCATCTGATTTCATCAATATAATAACCCCCATTAATTATTTCACTAATTAATTAATCCAACTCAAAAATCATAACATTATATCCACTAATTAACTCACCAATTAATTAATACAAATCATTTACATTAATTAATCACATTTAAACACTTCAATTAATTCCCCAATTAATTGTTTATGTCAATTCCATTAATTAATTCCAGAATTAATTAATCAAACTCAATCCCTTCAATTAATTCACCAATTAATTATTCACATCCATTCTATTAATTAATTTTATAATTAATTAGTCACTTTCAATTCCCTCAATTAATTCACCAATTAATTTTTCAAATCGATCTCCATTAACTAATTTCACAATTAATTAATCACATTAAATCCCTCTAATTAATTCACTAATTAATTTTCCATATGAATCCCATTAATTAATTCTATTAATTAATTTCATTAATCCCATTATTTAATTCAGAAATTAAATAATCACATTACTCCCATTAAGTAATTCATAAATTAATTAATCTCATCAATCCCATTATTTAATTAATTGATTAAATAATCACAGTAATCCATTAATTAATTCATAAATTAATTAATCCCAACAAAAATAGTTCAATAACCCCCAATTAATTATTATATTTCAATCAATTCAATATCCCCAATTAATTCATCGATTAATTATTCCAACTTAATCAATTCAATAAACATGATATTCTCCAATAATTAATTCTATAATTAATTATCCCAATTCAACAATTTCAAAATAAAAATAAATAATTCAAAAATTAATTACTCAGTTTAAACAATCTCTATCTTTCCATAATTAATTCAACAATTAATTATTTTAAATTGAAATTTCATAATCCCAACAATTCTCCTTAATTAATTTTATAATTAATTAAACAAGTTCAATAATATCAATAACTCCATAATTAATTCAACAATTAATTGTCCAAAATCTACAATCCCAATATTTACAATATTCTCAATTCCATCAATTAATTAATTCATGAAATTAATTAATTTAATGATGAACTCAATTGATAAAAATCTAATAGAAATTATAAAATCACAGACACATAATTGAAATATATAATTTGGGATTAGAATTATAAACCACCTACCTCAATTAATTAACGAATGATTTCCCAATAGAAATCCCTAAAATTTGAGTGGCACAACAACATAGAACAAAATCTTGATTTAGTTCTTAGATCAGTAGGGCTTGGAATCCATCTAGGAGCCTCTAAAATCGAGATAATTTTATTTGGAGTGATTTGAGGTCAAATAGGGGGTTCGAGAAAATAAAATCTAATTTCTAGTTTAATTAAAATAGTGCACATAGTATAGTGACCAGGGCATATAATTTCCCTTAAGCATGTGCCTTAACTGTGTACCTCTTATCGGGGGGGTGCATGGTTTCTCTTTTTATGGAACACAGTTTTCCAATCTGTGTGCCAGCTGTGTGACTCCTCTATTTTTGGGTCTGAATGATTAGCTGGGTTGTGGCATATGGTTTGGACAAACCATGCACCAACCATACAATTCCCTTATTTCTTTGTAAATTTACAATTTTCAACTAAACACACCCCAAGTTATAACCCGAACCAAAAGTACTCAACCAAGGACAAAAGAGTACCTAAAAATGAGCATAATATGTCTTCAGAAAAGGTCATGAGCTTACATATATTTTGATTAATTTTAAATTATGTGGACAAAGTGTAACAAAACTACCTTTTACAATAATATAGTTTTTCAGAAAAAATTTCTTTTTATTTAAATTATTCTTATTTTATTTCTAATATATATAAAATAATTTATTTTATTTTATACATGTGTAAACCATGTAATTTTATTAATTTAGTTAGTCTTATTCATACTAATCAATTTAACGACTATGTTATTATGGTTCACTAATATTCGAGGTCATGTGTTCCCCAAGCTATCAAAGAGATTGAATTTATTTTAAAATAAATATATCGTAATGTTTTAGGGTGTTACATTATATTTTAATCACTGCGTTTTGTTTCATAAATTATATTGAACATGATGTTCCTATTTTAAGATCTTAGGGTGTTACAGTCTACTCCAGTTAAATAAATTGCATCCTCATAATTTATTCTTGTTATCAAAAATCAGGGGTTTGAAATTTTCATTATGGAAAAACACACATCATAAAAAGGGTCAATATTTTTTTTATTAAAAATAAGGAAAGGGAAATATGAAATTCATCACATAACTAAGTTTCCAAATAGGATAAAATTCTTGACAGGTGAAGATCTGGACATGGAAGAAATGCATAAACAATTATAGAGAGTCGTAGAGATCAATGATCACAAGAAAGTTAATGGTCAATATAAAGTTAAGAACAATAAATAAATAAATATATAATGATTTTAAATAAAATTTGATTCATGTTATATGAAGTTAAAATGATATTTTTTTTGTTTCAATATCTTTTTCCTAATGTTGATGAGTTCTTTTACTATCCAATAATATAAGGAAATATATTTACTAGATATCTTTCAATTTTATAAGAACAATTTCATCCTTTGTTTTTACTTCAATTAATTTCCACTTTATCTCTTACTCTAAGAAATGAATATCCAAAAATAATAATTTTTTTGTACCAATAAAATTATCTTTTAATGGATCATATGATCCATAAAAGGGTAAAATGTATTTCCTCTTATATTTATTAAAACCAAAACAGTTAGCAGAAAGTAAGATAATATCCAAAATGATTATGAATTTATTAATCTCTAAAATTAAACAATGAAAACAAATGTTTAACATAGATCATTCCTAAAATAAATGACCTTATATCCCAAATAACCCCAATAACCTCAACATGAAATAAGGTTTTAACCTCAATAGTTATATCATACCATTTTATATTACATATCAAAAACATAATATAATTCTTCCCACATAATCATTTATGTTAAACCAGAAGGTTATATATACATCAACCCAATCAAATATCTCCAGAAATATCATTAATCACCCCAAAATAAAATGAATTGATCCCATAATATGTTTCCCAAAATCAGCCTAATATTTAAACATCAAACCATGTAAAAACAATATTATACTAACCATTATGTCACATAGGTAAATGGTAGGCATTAAACCCTTATCATCCTTCGATTGTGGGTTCAAGCATCATGGTCTTGCTAGATGAGATGGGTTATCACCTGATTTTTGGGTTGTCCTTTTTATAAAAATATAGAAAAGCTTATATGATTATCATATTCATAATTTTCACTAATACTATAACATTCTCAAGAATATGATAATCATATTCAAAAATAAAATTATTCATCAAAGAACTTTTTTTAACTACTGATTTTTTCTATAAAACTTATTATTTTTCACAAAATCAACTAATTACATCAACATCAAGCACATATCCATTATTATATTTTCCTCAATTATGTGTTTTTATATATAGTATCATATTACCATTAAATTTAATTTCTAGGCCATTTGTACTATTCACCATATTCTTTAAAATCCTTAACATAAAAAGTATATTGAAAAATACTCCTATATATATGTCACGATTCACATAATTCTTGAATTCCAATACATAAACATTTCAATCATTCCACTCATTATCAAACCATTAAATAGGCTTCATCATTTTATTTCTTAATACCTCCTTACTTTTGTATGTCATTTGTAGTCTCTTCATTATCTTTAGAAAAAGATTTACTCATACAAACTTGTTGATCATCATCTTGAGATCTACCCCTAAGACATTGATTTTAATAATTTCCATTCTTTCCATATTTAAAACATTTAACCCTTGATGATACATAAGGGAAACCATTATTAAGATCCATTACATTAACTGAACTTTTCATTTTTCCTTGTAAATTACTTATATTGTGCCCTTTATCTGCACATAAAAAATATTCTTATTCATTTGAGAAATTACCTTGAGTGATTCTTCCCATATTCTTGATATATAGGAAACTGAATCTTTTTCCCCCATGGTCTCCACCACCTAAACTCTAGGAAAACTCAATCCTTCTCTTCTTTGGTGAGTCTGGTAGTTGGTTAAGTGCAAGTTTTTAATCACATATTGTGATAAATTATTAGGAATTATCACAATATACTTTCCTCCAGTCATCATCCCATTTGGTTTCACATCAACACATTATGTATCACATTCAAGTTTAACCTAATTCCTTATGGTTCCCTCCATTGACTAAACCCAAAAAGTAGAGTACGATAAATAATAATCACAGTGTAAAACCATATAGTCAAGAAAAATCATTTATATGATGTATAAATCATGAAACTCTCATTTCAATCTATGGCACAATAGGTTTATCCTAGGTTATTCATGGTTATCATTTATCCAAATCCTTTATGATGGTTCATAAAGAGTCTATGAATTTATAAAGCATATCCCTTGGAAGTGTCAAACTAGTATCATAGTAAGGAATATTTTCAGGTACTATATAATGCATGAGTCAAGCTCAACACTCATTTTTAAATATTATTACACCAAGGTACATTTTTTCTAGAACCATATCCACTTTTAGTATCCAGATAGGGATGTAATTTCTCAGAAACCACAAGCTCTAAACTTCACACTACTGGAAATTAAGGCAATAGACATGGTTTAAACCCATGGCTACAGGTCCTCAAATTGTGGCTATAGGTAATTGACACAGTTTGAGAAACTGTGGCTAAGTTTGAAATGGCTATAGGCCTAGAATTATATCCACGGTTTGGAACTGTGGCTATAGGTCTAGATCCATAGTTCAAACCATGGCTATAGGTATACAGCCACAGTTCAAACCGTGGTAATATCACCATAGCCACGGTTTAGAACCGTGTCTATAATAGAGAAGGGACGCAATTTATTGTCACGGTTAGAAACCATGGCATTATACCTATATCCACGGTAAAAACCCATGGCAAGAGACCTATAGCTATGGTTAGAAACTATGGCTATAGGGTCTGAAAAACCATAAAAAAATATCCCCCACCCCCTACACCCCCCCCCCCACAGTATCCCACCCCCTGCAGCCCCCTCCCTCCTGGACACCCCACCCTACATAAACCCCCCTCCCCTGGACAACCCCCTCCCCCTGCAAAGACCCCTGGACATACCCCATGTAAAGCCTCCCTCTTTGACAGACCCTGGACACCTCCCCAAACCCGGGACACCCCCCCAGACCCTGGACAGATCCCCCTGGATAGCCCAGACCTCCACTCCCCTGGACAGCCACCCCCCCCCACCCCACTCTCCTGAACAGACCCTGAACCCCTCCCCCCCACCCATAACCTAGACACCGTCCAGACCCCCCCCCCCTCCCCACTCCCCTGGACAGACCCCCCCTCCCACCCTCCTAGACAGACCCTCGTACCCCCCCCCCCCAAAACCTAGAGACCCCCCCCCCCCGACCCTGGACAGATCCCCCTGGACACCCCCCAGAACCTAGACACCCCACCCCATGCACCCCCTCTTAGTTACCCCCCTCCCCCATGCCATCCCCCCTAGTAGTCCCCTCCCCTACTAGTTTCCCCCCCCTCCCCCTGCCAGTTCCCCCCTCCCTCGTGCCAGTCCTGCCCCACCCCCCCCCCCCTAAAACCTGGAAACCCCCCCAAACCCCCTGGACAGACCCCCCCAAATAGACCCTGGACAGACCCCCAGGACAGATCTCCCCCCCCCCCCGACCCTGGACACCCCCCCCCCAGAACCTATACACCCCCACCCCCAGAACCTGGACACCCCACCCCTTGCACCCCCCTGCCAGTTACCCCCTCCCCCCTTCTAGTTCCCCCCCCCCCCTCCCCCTACTAGTTCCCCCTGCCAGTCCTCCCCCCCCAAACCTGGACACCCCCCAGACCCCATGGATAGACCCCCCCAGATATACCCTGTATAGACCCCCAGGACAGACCCCCCCCCCCAGACCCTAGACACCCCCTGGACACCCCCCCCCTCCCAAAACCTGGACACCCCCCCCCCCAGACCCTGGACAGATCCCCCTAGAACCTAGACACCCCACCCCTTTCACCCCCTACCAGTTACCCCCCCTCCCCCTACCAGTCCTTCGAGAGACCAACCCAACAGAAAAGAATATTTATTCATTGAAAAACCAACAGCATCCCTTGATGACATCAAGGAAAATAGAAACTCTATTAACAGTATACCCATGCAGCCAAGTACTGAATCTTCTCTTTAGCCAAAATATCTCAAACGCCAGAAGAAACATCATAACAGCTTCATTCAAGAAGTCTGCATGACCAAGAATGTTCTGAAACTGGCATGAGTACATTTCAAATCCCCCATAGTTCAGGTCTTCAAACATCCACTGTACAGTTCCATTGAGTAGAACCTGTTTAAAAAGATAAACAGTTCAAGACAAAGAATAACCTGCTTCTGAGAATTAGAATAATCTCAACAGCTTCATTTCTAGGGGATTTCATTAAAATTGAAGCTTGGATTCTTTTTAAATTCCTCCACCACTTTGATGAACATTCTCTTTCTGATATCAAGATATGCATCTACTGACATCTCTCCATTTTTATACTGTCAAAATACAGTAGTGTCTTTCTCATCCATCCATGCATCAAGGTCATTTGTAAAATCAAGATTTTCTATAATTACATAGGCATCCCTATAAGCTGGGTCATCTTCATCATCCTCATTGGATGACTAATCTGAGTCAAAAGAATTGGAGGAGCTTACTGAAGCATCTGATGAGGCAGACACTTTTTCAGTAGGTTCTAGCTATAGGGGTATTGTTTTTTGGTCTTTTATGTTGGAATCTAGGTAATGTGTGATAATTGTTCTTTTAAAATTGGAATTATCCCTAAATTTCTAGGTGTTTCTAGAACTTGGAGTGGTGAAGCCATCAGAGTCAACCAATGCTTTCTTCCCTTTTCTATCCCTTTATTTTAGGAAGTCTTCTTCCAATTGGTAGGGTTTGTCAATATCTACAAGAAAAGGATCTTCATGATCCGATTGCACCTCTTCTTTATCTCTTTGTATAGGTTGGATTGCTTCAAGAATTGGTGAGTCAGCATTGAAGACTTTCTTTCCTTCTTTAGAAGTTCTGAGGTCCACATGAAATGGATCTTCATGATTAGATTTCACCTCCTCTGTATCTCTTTGTATAGGTTTGCTTAGTTAAATAATAGGTGATTCTGCATTGAAGGTATCTTGCTTTCCTTCTTTAGAAGTACCGGGGATGTGCAAGGTCTCGGTATCATAATGGGTGGGGGATGAATCTTAGAGAGGACAAGGGATTCTTGTCATTAGTGCAGTCAGTAGTAACTGCCTAAGAAACAGGGGGCATTATGGGGGTTTCCTTTTCCACCCAAATAGATTTATATATAGGGGGAGTTCTAGGGTCATTACATTGAGTCACACATTCATTCATTGAGTGACCAATTCATGAGCATTTTTTGTATAAAGTTGGGGAATTATCAAAGACCACATCTTGAATAAAACCATTATCCCCATTTTGAATCCTGAATCGGGATGGAAAAGAATTAGAAACATCGAACTCGGAGAAAATACTAGCGTCAGAGGGGCATGTAAGGTTTAAAGTGGCAGAGTCAGTCTTAATGGGTAGCCCGAATAGACCAGTAATGGAAAATAAGGCACTCTGTTTGAAAAGGTGAATGGGTACATTCAGGAACCCTAGCCAGAGAGGAACAATGGGGGGATCAACACCTAAGAAAAAGTCTGGAGACCATTTAAGAACCTTCATTCTGCAACCCTCAAAGGACCAAAATCCACGAGTCCAAAATCTATAATATTCATCCTTTGAAGAAAATTGAAACAGCACATGTAGTGAATTCATTAAACCAATTTGATAGATGAGGAAATATTATTATAGACTTTTTCAATCTTATTAAGCCTTTTTTATATGTATCCAATACTCTAGTGGTTGCCGGTGGGAAGTCAAAAGTGCAACAGTAAAGTGGCTGCCGACAGTTGTGGGCCACAAGCCTTTCCTATATGTATCCTATATGTATTTTATATATATCTTACAAAGCCTTTCCTATATGTATCCAATACTCTAGTGTCCGTCGACAGTTGCAGGACACAAGCATTTGGCCCAACCGGATCGAGCTACACTAATCCAACAATCTCCCTTATTGCATCCCTTGATGAGAAGGAGGTTAAGAGTGCCCTTTTTTCTCTAAATCCTGAGAGTGTGGCTGGTCCTGATGGGTTCAAAAATTAATTCTTTATGTTCTACTGGTACATAGTTCGTGATGAGCTCCTTAACTCTATAAAGGGGTTCTTTAACCATGCCTTAATGCCCTATGGAATCAACTCCAATTTTATTTCCCTGATCCCCAAGAAGGAAAATGTTTTGGATGTAAAGGATTTTAGACCTATTGCTATTGGGATTACCTTTCCAAAAATCATTATCAAAATTATTTCTATGAGGTTAGGTCCCATTGCTCATGGGTTTATCTCTTCAAATCAGCCCCCCGAACAGCCCCTAGACACCCCCTGGACATCCCCCTAGACACCCCACCTGCACACTACCCCCTTCCCTACAGGCCCCCCCTGAACCCCCCCCCCCCTCCCCAGACCGCCCCTCCTAGGCACCACACCTGCACCCTCCCCCTACCCTGCAGACCCCCCCCCCCCCGAACAGCCCTTGGACACCCCACCTAGACAGCCCCTCCTAGAAAATTCTATAACCATCAGTACCTTCACTTCATTATGAAAGAATTCTAAATGAATAATGCCTTGAAACTTTTCCAATAATAGTCTTTATCTGGATTAGTCTGAATAATATACTTCCAACACTTATAACTCGGGACCTCTAGTAGGATGGTTACAAAAATAACATTAAGAGACTCATAAATCTAAAGCTGGATAAAAATATCCTCAATATTCAGTACCAAAACCAATTCATCCTAAGAATCTTGTTACCCAGGAATTATTGTGGGGCTACCATCTTGATTCTAGGGTTCCTAGGTGTGACTTCGGGATTGATTTAATCAAGGCTTTTGATTTGGATAGGTGGGACTTCTTATGGGATGCTTTGGATCTTCTCGGATTTCCGGCTAGGTTCTCGTCTTGGGTTAAGAGATACGTCTCTACCCCAATGTTCTTGGTGAACATTAATGGTAGTTTACATGACTACTTTGTGGGGGAATGAGGGATCAGGAAAGGATATCTGCTTTCGCATTTCCTTTTTGTGATTTGCATGGAGTTTTTCTCACACATCCTGGAATGCAGGAGGCTGGGGGCTGGTGCGGTGGCTGGTGCGGGCTGGAGTGGCTGGTACGGGCGGGAAGGTAGGTGGAAGGGGGATGGAAGGGGGCTGGTGCGGGCTGGAATAGGTGGAAGGGGTTTGGTGTGGGCTGGATTGCAGGTGGTTGGGGGTTGTTGGGCATGTGGCAGGGGCTGGTGCGGGCTAGGATGTAGGAGTTTGAGGGATGGTGAGGGCTGGACCTAGTGGTTGGGGCTGTTTTTCATGTGGAAGAGGGCTGGCATGAGTGTTTTACAGGAGGTTGGGGGTGGTGGCTGGTGTGGTTGCTGGTGCGGGCTAGATTGTAGGTGGCTGGGGGCTGGTGTGGGCTCGAATGCAGGTGGAAGGGGGTTGGTTGCAGGTGCTGGGGGGATGGTGTGGGCTGATTCGAAGGTGGAAGGGGAGGCTATTGCGGGCTGGAATGCTGGGGGCAGTGGGCTGAAATGAAGGTGGAAGGGGGCTGATGTGGGTTGGATGTGGCTGGAGCAGGGCCAAATCATGGCATTACCGCGGAGTGACCACGGAGTGTTGGCCCAGTCCAGCAACATCCGTGGGGAAGAATCTTCCAGATAAGAGAAAAGAGAGTGGGAGGAGGTGGGGCAACATTCTGACCATCGCCCCGCCGGCAGAAATTGTGATTAGTCAGTCTCAACATTGATCACAAGACTCATGAAATACTATCACTGCGAACCGCAACAGGGTGTCGTCTTGGAGTAGGGACAAATCACATCATTACCATGGCGTGACCGCGGCGTGACCGCGGCGTGACCACGGCATAACCGCAGCGTGTTGGCCCGGTCCAGTGACATCCGCGGGGCAGCATCTTCTGGCCAGGAGTGAAGGGAGCGGGAGGAGGCGGGGCAACATTCTGGTCGTCACCCCGTCGGTAGAAATTTTGATTAGTCAGTCTCAACATTGATCACAAGACTCATGTAATATTATCACTATGAACTGTCGTGGGGTGTCGTCCTGGATCAGGGCCAAATCACGGCGTGACCGCAGTGTGATAGCGTCGTGACCATGGTGTGACTGCGGCCTGACCACGGCGTGACCGCGAAGTGACCGCGGCGTGACCGCAGTGTGTTGGCCCTGTCCAGTGACATCCACGGGGCAGCATCTTCTGGCCAGGAGCAAAGGGAGTGAGAGGAGGTGGGGAAACATTCTGGTCATTGCCCCACTGGTAGAAATTGTGATTAGTCAATATCAACATTGATCACAAGACTCATGGAATACTATCACTACGAACCGCCGCAGGGTTTTGTCCTGGAGTAGGGACAAATCATAGCGTAACCACAGCGTGACAGCGGCGTGACCATGGCGTGACAGCGGTGTGACCACGGCGTGACCGCGGCGTGTTGGCCCGGTCCAGCGACATATGCGGCGCAGCATCTTCCGACCAGGAGCGAAGGGAGCAGGAGGAGGCTGGGCAACATTCTGACCATCCCTCGTCCCCCCTCCCACCTTCCCTATACACATCTCCCCTGCCCCCTTCCCTCCCTCCACCCTGCCCCCTTCCCCCAACCACCCTACCCCCCTCCACCCACTCCCGGCCCCCTGCCCTGCAGACCTCCCCCCTGCCCCCTGCCCCCTATCGCTGCCCACCAGCACTCTACCCCCTACCCCCCTCCACCCACCCCCTGCCCCCTACCCCTCTCCACCCACTCCCTGCCCCCTTCCCCCCCCCCCCCACACATGATCATATTTCAGACTATGAGCTTCTAAACACACATGGGATTCTTCCTTAATAGGTTTCATAGTCTTCATGGCCAGATAATCCTCACCTTCTTTGGATTTTATCTCAGATGTTTCAGGATTCTTGCTTACAACCCTTGAAAATCTCTAAGGTACTGTGGAGCCTAATTTCTAAATAGAAAAAGAAGAAGGATACACTCTTCCCTCCTTAGGATTAGTTTTATCTGAAGCACAGGGGTGTTGTACCTGATGATCTTCAAAACATTCAGAGAAGTATACCCTTATTGAGTTTAAATGACATTGTGACTAGATGATCCTCCTCACCTCCCCTTTATGTGTTAAAGGACCCTTGGTATTCAGTGACTCACTAGCTATAGAAGCATAAAACACATGTTTCCCATCAAGATGAGTGCTAGATTAAGCCTTGAATATACCTTTGGACCGAGACTCTATCAGTTCACTGTGGAATTGCCTTAAAGAAAATAGGAAGAAAAGTACTCCTCTTATGTTTCCTAGACAATGTTTTGTTTAACATTGAACTGTTTTTCAGCAGAGAACCAAACAAACTCTAGATGTTTCTTAGACAGGTCAAGCTATACAAACAATAAATAATGAATGAGATGTTTCCCTTTAAGCATCTTCTGATCGACCTAAAATATTTCCAAGAATGTTGCTGCAAATAGTAAGAAAAGAAGGATCTTAAAAAGGCATATGCAATCTAATAATCTAAATCCATTGGGATGAAAATAGAGAGTCTCTCCTAGAGTGAACAATTAGGTTCCACTGGTAGAGGAAACATGGTTAATAGTTGAAATAACATGAATATTTGGACAAAGACAAAGCCAAATCCACCACTTTATGAAACCTGAGAAAGAATCAATGAGAACTCAGTTCAGTACACTGATGTTCAATCAATTCTTCTATTAGGGAAGTAAAGAATTATCAAATTTTAGGTAATAATGTTCGACTCCTGGAAAACATTTGAAAAATACTGAAACATTCTGGTTAACATAAATACTAGTGATCGATCTTGAAAGAAGTGATTTCAAAATTGATGCATGTCAAACCCTAGGAAAAAACGTAGAATAAGAAGGTAAATGAGACTTCAAGGTACCTAATAATAGATAAGGTGAAGGATGGGAAACTATGAAGGGAAGGAGTAGGCCCGAAGGCAGCTCCAAACCCCTGAAACCTCAAGTCACCCATGATGCTTTGTAATGTTTCTCAGGGATGAGTAGTCGTATAGTGGATAGTTTGTAATGACTATGGATTACTTTTTTGGGTTCTTAAAATTTAGTTTTGGTGATTTCTAATTAAAATGATTAAGTTTTAATTTAAATTTTATGTTTCGGGTGGATGTATTTAGTAAAGGGGGGAGAAAGTATGTGGTTTTCCTAAAAAGTAGTAGATGGGGCCACCAGTTAGCTATTATAAAGCACCATGAACATATTAATAGTGATATTGGGGGAGGGTTGGCTCTAGACTAGCTTCTGGATGGTTGATGGTCGGAACCAAAAAAAATTGGCCATTGGTCGGTTGGTGGTTTCCCATTGGGTAATCAGTTCCTTCCTTGACCTTGTTTTTCGTAAGGGCAATTTATGTCATTTTTATCATGGATTTTAGAGGTGGATTATAATGGAACTTGGTTTCAAATAGGATGATATGGATGGCATGATAGGATGTTTTCTTAGAAAATTTAAAGAAATTAATGCTAATATGTGATGACTAGAGGATTATATAACCCCTGATATACCTAATTTGGTGAGGTTTGGAGATCTAACAATGTGTAGGAATACCTAGAGGAATACCCCATGGGATCAGGAAAATCACAGGTTACATAACATGTAATCTGACATTACTGGTACTGTAGGACCCCTGGGCTGTGGAACTAGGCTTTTGGTTGGATTTAAATACCACGTTCCATGTGACATGGTCACACAACATGGGAACCATCCCCCCTGCCCCTGCAGACCTCCCCCCTCCCCCTACCCCTGCCCTGCAGACCCCCTGCCCAGCAGACCCTGCCCCCTCCCCACTCCCCCTACCCCCATGTAATAAATTAGTCAAATATATATTGGAAATAGTGAAATATTAAGGTGGAGGTATAAAACATGGGCTATATACATTCAAAATAGATGGATTCATGGTGTGACTATGATAAAAAAGACACAGGAGTTTGATGTTGGAAAAAAATGTGAGTGATCTAAAAGAGATACCTTTAACAAGATGATGCAGATATATTACTGATCATAATTGGTAATAGGCCTTTAGAAAAATAATAATTTTTTATAATGATCAAACAAATGGTGTAATGTTTTGTCGAACTCAATAAGTGGTTTTAAACAACCAAATTAAATTTCCAAATCCAAATCTGGAGTTGCTTGCTGGAATAATGAAGAAAAATTGAAGTAGAGCCTGATCAAAAGTTGAAGAGGTTTAAAATCTATATTTGAACGTTTAAATGGTATTGAACCATAATTAAAGATAAAAAAGTGATATAAGACCACATTTCAAGTGGTATGGGACTACCAAGAATATTAAGATAGTACAAAGTGGTTTTGTGATGAGGAAATAAGAACCTAGTGAGAGGTGGAACCAAGCAGTATTCAAGAACTAGTGGTTTTGGTATAGGTTAGTACCAAAGGACTTCAAAGTTGGTATATGTATCATATTGAGTGATGAAATAGTGGATGTCTTCACTAAAGTCTAATGTGAGACTCATAAATATAGTTTCAAAAAAGAGAGGAAGACCACCCCATGGAGGATATGGACCATGATCATAGTGGATAGAAATTTGATATTATTTTTTCACCATATCATGGTAAAACTTATGGATGTAATGTTTCATTTAAATTATTTATAAAATAGTGGAATCGTGATCATCTTTTAGTCCATAGTCGAAGGAATAAAAATGAATAGAAGATTCCTAAATCTTTCTGTGGAGAAATATTTAGAGAATTTATGTGAATTAAAGGAATATGTTTGACAATAATAAAACCATACTAAATCCATGTACAATCCATTCCATCCAAATCATGTTATTCACTTAGTGGTGACTTGGTCATTATGGGAAATTCTATCTTAAAAGTATAACGGCATAGTGGATAGGAAATGGATAGTATTTTTTCACCGTGTCATGGTAAAACTTATGGATGTAATGTTTCATTTAAATGATTTATAAAATAATGGAATCATGATCATTTTGCAGTCCATAGTCGAATGAATAACAATGAATAGAAGATTCATAAATCTATTTGTGGAGAAATATTTAGAGAATTTATGTGAATTAATGGAATATGTTTGACCATACTAAAACCATACTAAAACCATGTACAATCCATTCCATCCAAATCATGTTATTCACTTAGTGGTGACTTGGTCATTATGGGAAATTCCATCTTAAAAGTATAAAGACACTAAAAGAGTGTCTTGGTTCAAACAACTATTTTAATTAAAAGAGGGAAACCCCCTACAGGGAAATAAAAAGGGTCAAGTACGATGTGTGATTTATGACTAACAATGACATCAAGTATAATGAAAACATCAATGCAATAATGTTAAGCAAGGTATACCACTATGAGTTTTTGTAGACAGCGCACCTCCATTGGAGGGGTTTTATTACAAAACCATGACTTATTTATCAAACGAAACAATTATCTTAACTAACACATATTCAATAATTTCAATTCAATATAAACATGCAGAATTAAGAAGGCAACTAAATGAAATTTAAAACATTCTCGAATTAAATAGGCTAGGAGAGGGACCCTACCTCAACCTCAAGGCATGTTTTCTTTTGACGACGACAACTTGAATCTTCTTTTTTTTCGCTTGCATGCATATGAAACTTAACATATATATAAGGACACCTAGCCCCTATGTACATATTTTCATGGCCAAATATGCAAAAGGGGGTCCTTCGATATATGTTTATACTTTCATATACCCCTTTACACTTACATGCGTATGCATTTTTCATATCTATATATAAGCACACTTATCCCCAATATATATATTCATACTTCCATGAGTGAATATATATAAAGGGGAAACTTATATATGCATATGCCTACCTATGCATACACATGTAAGCCTTTGTCAACGGCGACTCGAATCCACCACAACAAAATCCAAAACACACTACAAAAATATAAGGAACCCAAAAATCAAAAAAACCCGAATTAAAATTGGGTCAAAGAATAAAAACAGAATAAACCATACCCAAATCTTGAACTCGTTGTCTTTGATGGTGGTGGATAGAACCAGTCTTATCATAAGAAACCACCTATAAGAAAATAGAGAGAAATGAAATGAGTTATAATAACTTCTTATATATATGTGATCAGTGTGTCAATTGTACATGATAAATGATACATGAATCCATAACCAACAATGAAAAAATAATATTCAAATTGATATGTACATCTCAATACTAAATAACATGATCATTAATAAAGCTCTTTATTTTTCAAACATCACCATCAATTTCCTATTCAAAAATAAAAAATCACCAAAATATGAGAATAAAGTAAACCTCCATCATCACTTAAAAGAGAGAAATAGGTATTAAACATTATTCTTAACCTAGAAAATCCATTCCTTGAATGTATAAAATACCTAAAACTCTTCATGCCTATATCCTTCTTAATTTTCTAGACTGAAACCTCATTTTTTAGCATGTTATTCTTCTATAATTCACCTTTATTCTTAGTTTATATAGGTTTATCAATTTTATAAAGTAGAGAATTTTACTTCTTTTATTATTACTCAATCCGCTTGGAGTTTTCAAACCAGTTTGCTAATATGATTATACAATCTTTTGGTGCATGATCTTCCTTCTTCTTGATTGTATATTCCTTCTTAGTAGAAACTATTTCCGAACATGCGATAATTGGGTCTTTACTTTTATCTTTCAACGATTATTATTGTTATGGAATCTATGTCATAAATTCTTAACAATTTGAACTACTTGGTTTCCCTTCCACACACACTTTCAACAGCATTTAGAGTACCCTTTTTAGGCTCCCTTTCTAACTCCACACAAGAATTTTCAAGCACTAGCCCACTACAATATCAAATATTGATACTTAACCCAACACATTGATCTGAATGACATATTAGAAATACAGAAGCTCTAAATAGCATATTTACCAATATAAAATCCTCAAAATTAACTGAACACACTTACTATACCAACCACTATAGGTAAATCATTAATTTTGGTGTGGTCTTGGAACCAAATATGGTTCATCCAACATCAATCTCCAGACACTAAATTCTTCCTTTTACTGTCTAATTTCATACATTTCACAACCTTGATAATGATCACCATCCCTTGATATGGATTTCACTCAAAAAGGACAAGTATGAATCACCCCACTATATTATTATCGATACCATCATCAATCCTACATACACATGTCTAGTGCCTCATATCAAATTCTGATCACTATAGAATATCCTAGCCCAATAATCTCAACAAAATATCTTCATTTAAAAACTATCAGCTTTCAAACACACATTATATCCGAAAAAATAATACATTAAAAGATATTAGATAGACAAATCCAAATTATAGAAAAATAATAATAACTTTAGGAATACCTCATTAATTATGGTACTAAAAGTCACTTCACCTAGGATGGATTATCCTAATAAAATAATATAGAAACCCACATCTCGACACATACATGAAACCTATTTTTCCCATCCAAATACTAAGGGAATGCACGAACATTATTGATACATGAGAAATAGAGTAGGGTTCATTTAGTTTTCAAATATTGAGCTGAGATATTACTCATTCAATTTAATCTTTCACCCTCATACTGAGGCTCACCAACCAACATTCATTCCTACCCAGTTTCCATCCTTCTCCATGCACCTTCCTATGCAATGGATATATCTATATAGATAGATCAGTATTTCTTGAATATCTCCTAGTAGGTGTCCAGATAAAAGAATGATACTCATGCCCATAATGGGTACATAAGACCATTTAAAAACTATAATTCCTTTATAAATAAATTTCATTTGAAGGATGGCATAAAATGAATAAACCTTTCAAATTTAGTGGCATACTCCATTACTGATTCCCATAATGATATAGCTCCATGAATCCCCAAAACAAGATCTTATTCTGAAAATATACCATAGCCTCTCATAGAAGAGGGAATGAAACTCGATCCATAAAACCTCCTCATTCCTTCTTTTATGATAAAATGTATTTATCCATTCTGATTCATCTCCTTTGAATTTAGAAACTTCTAGTTTCACCCATATATCCTCTAGAGTTCCAATCCTTTCAAATAGGAACTAAATTTTCTTCAACATATTCTAAACATGCTACAATCCCATCTCACTACTAAAAATTAGATACTGTTACTCCTAGAACTCATGGATAACTTAGAAAACCATTTCTTTTCCTTTTCGAAGGCCTTGGTCAATGGATCAAAGTAGTTGTAACATAATATGAGGGAAACAACCACTTGAGCATATTTCCCTTGACAACACAATGCCATCCTAATTAGATGCTTTTTTAATGAATTTTGACTCAACATCATCTCGTAATAACAACACTACAAATTATAAATCCATCACACCACAATCCTAAGCAAGCATTATTACCACAACATCATGAAACTGCCTTGAATCCTTACTTCATAAAAAAATATCATTTCCAAAACACCAAACCCTAAGGTTTATCATAATAATCTAAGGGTTACTCTTCTACACACCAAGAATAACAACCAAACCCCACACATTCACCCTTGATAATAAGAAACCCTCCACCCCCTTAACTGATCTAACAAGAAACTTCCTAATAAAAATACACAATCAAATCACCTAAAAATCACCAAAGTTCCCTATATCGATATTTTTACATCAAAACATCAAGAAAAACCCCAACAAGATCCACCAACTTGAGGAATTACCACTAACCCAACCCCCCAATGACAAATCCAAACTATACCCAATACATAGCCATCATACTCCAAACGCCACCCTAACACCCGAACTCACCAGATTTGAATAACACAAATGTATCCGGTTTTTCATCCATCATTTGATATTTTGAACCACCTAAAGTCCCATAAACATATAAATTCCAACCATTGGAGAAAATACACGAGTGAAATTTGAGGGGTGAAAACCCTAAATACCTGGTTCTTGTTGAGAACATCATAATATGTTTTAAAGAGTTCACTTCCAAGCTGACCACCACTTTTAGAGTTGATGAACACTAAAACAGGATAGGTTGGTGAGTGGGAAGCATTTCTGGCCATGGATCCGGGTTTAGAAATATAATTAGTAATGCAAAAAACGTTCACATTGGTATTGTTTTTAGTTCCTCCCATGATAACTTTTCAACTGAGCGTTCAAATCAGATCGGTATGGCGCTATAGAATCAAAGGTTTTCAATATAGTTAACAAAGACATAGAAGCAGCTCCCCTCATTTTTCATCAGGAAAACACCACATGCTAATTCAATGACAAGAATCAGCAGCCACATACATAAAATTTTGAAATCCTTCAAATTTGAACCACAAGACATGCTAACAAGATTATCAATGCAAAAAATATCATTTAATAAAATAAATAGAGAACATCATATAAGGATAAATAAAACCCCGCATCCCCAATTACATGGAACAGAAGACAAAGGGGTAATTCATTTAATGCACCATGCAAGAGTAGGTTATTCGGGAAAAAAGATAAGCAAGTGATAAATGAAATAAGCATGGGATATAAAAGGAAAATTGAATAAAAATTAACATACTACTTCCAACAAGTAACTTCACCTGACAAGAAACGAATCAATAAGGAAAAGTCGAAGGCGCGGGGAAATTAAAAACAACCCATAGAGTCTACTACCACACAAATCCAAAAAAACCAGCCCAAGAAGATAAAATTTCTTTGAACAAACAAAAAATAAAGGCAACTGCCAATGACTAAATAAATTGAAACGATGATCATAAATTCCCAACTGTACAGGAAGTAAAAACTGAATCTGCTCTGTCTTCCTCCCCCAACTCTCCATAGTCATCTGGATCATGTGATTATCATTCCATAATGGAAATAAAAAAAATATAACATCATCAATGGGAGGAGGATGCTTCGATCGACAAAACATAAGATGTTTATAGTGGGAGGGAAATAGAAGGAGGGAGATTCAAAAAGTACACAGAAATTTCAAGCTGAAGGGCCAGTGGATTCCTACTTCTGAAGGGCTGTCGTGAACAATATGAGAGAGTTCGTGAGAGAGGTCGATGGTTCGGAGTGGAGGGTCGCGATGAGAGAGGTTGACGGCGGCGTGAGAGACCACGTTGATTGGGAGCATCGGGAGGAGGGCACTGCGGTTAGAGCTGTAGACGGTTTGGAGAGTAGGGTCGCGGATCAGGGAGGAGGAGAGGAGATGTCGATGAAATCGGGAAAAAAACGTCGATGTTTAATTTTAGCCACGAATGTTTAATTAAAGCGTGTCTATAAACAATCTATAGCCACAGACCTATAAAACCATGGCTATAGGTTCGTGGCTATAGCTTAAATTTCTAGTAGTGTCACCAAAATTATAGGATGTTTTTTTATACATAGAATTATCCTTATACTTATCCTTAAACATATCCTTAGTGTTATTACTAAGCTTTTCTCATTCAGGATTCCAAAGTTCAACTAAACCTTTACTCTGATACCAAATATGATAATCCTATACTTTTACACATATTATTAAATGATTTCTAAACATAAATATTCATTAATAAAATACAAGTATCATAAAGACCTGGTGTCTTTGGAAGACTAGGTTCATAATACATCAAAGTGAGATGAAAAAGAAAACATTTTATTTTATTCTCCATAACAAGCTCCTAAAATTCAAAGGATAATCTAGGGAATACATAGGCAAAATGGGTGATCTAAAAATCATAGTAAGGGAATAAACATGACAAGGAAACATAACGTGTGAGACAAAAGTATATCATGATGTCTTAAAGATTAGTCTCATGAGTAATTACATGGAATCATAACATAAATAACATGGTATCATAATATCATGGTAGTATAGGAAATGTGTCACCAATAAAAAAACATGACATAAACATGAGTCAAATATAACTTTCTAGAAAAAATCACATGGCAGAAAAAGTCTCATAATGGATTAGGTTTACTCCATAATCCTATACATGACATCTCATGAGAATAATTTTTTACCCAAAGAATTAGAGAACTATATGGGAACACCAATCATAACATGTTCATGATCTATGTGTTACATATAAAGGAAATAAATCATAAGTCATAACTTAATCATTACCCATAGAAAGAAAACAGGTTGTATAATCTTGATTCATGTCATAATAACAGGAAATTTCATAATGAAGGTATTTGAGAAATGATAATAAGGCATGTATTAACCCTTCAAAGGAAGGGGGAATAAAATAGGTATATATGTGAGAGACATATATACATAATTTAGAATAAATATATAAAATTAATGGTAATTTTCATTGATGAAAATAATTTTAAAAATATTAGAAATGTTCTTTAGGAAAATAACCTTTTCACTTTGATTAACATCAAGGATGTCATCATAGATGGAAAATGATTTTCAAATATCACTTTAAACATTTTTTGAGGAAAATATACTTTCTATTTTGAAAAAAATTATTTAAAATATAAAACATTCACAAACATTAATGAAATATTTTTAAAAATCCTTTCAAACCTAAAAAAATATTTAAACCATTGTGTTTTCATGATGGCATAAAAGTTACATTCATGTCGAATATGTTAAAAAATTAAGATTCCTTTCAAATTTTGGTAATAAAATTAATAAAGTACCTTATTTAGAATATGTTAGGAATATTACATTTAAAAAAAATTGTAAAAAATCCAAGTAAAGTTAAAAATTACTTTAAACAAACACACTAAATCATTTTTGAAAACATTTTTTGAAAACATGGATTTGGAATAAAAGTTATTTTTGACTGAAGAGAGAAATGAAGTTTCATTTTCTTAAAAACATTTCCTCAATAATTTTAAGTACCAAGGATGTGAAAATAATACTATTACTTTAAAACTCATGAATAACCATAGGATAAGAAAATTAAATGGTTTTATTAGATAATTATTGAATAATTCCCTTCAATGTAAATTCCAGCATAAACAATCGTGATTAAAATGAGATTGAAACATAATACCATACCACTTTGGTGAATCATAACTACCCATGAATGAAGTAGATAAATGGTAACTTAAAATATCATGATTTAAAAAGGATTCATGATATATTATGTAAATCGTAAGTATATACGATCTTTAAAAGAAATTAGGTGCATAAAATTACATGTGTCTCAAAGAAGGAAGTATGAGATCAAACCCTTACACAATTCATATCATTGAGGCGATAGTTAATCAATTTAGTGAATATGTGTAGAAAATGTATATCCACAGAAATATAAGCTTAAATACAATAAAAATAAATCAAAATTAATTTCACACATAATTTTGGAATATTATAATCAACAAAGTAGTTGTATAACCCAATGAATGAAAGTTAAGTTAAGAAACCCTTTACCTCACACTTAACTTTAGTTGGGAACTATTTAACCTCATGTATAGTGGTTTTAAAACTGTTATTAAATTATAAAAAATAATATTAATATTTATAATATCAGATATGATCCTTTTATGATATCTTATTTCGTATTATTAATATTTATCATATTATCTACAAAAAAGAAATTTAGATGGTATATATGATATTATAATAAATAAATATTATTATATAATTAATATCATATATAAATTTTATATACATTAATATATTCACTTGTGAGAATTGGTGATGGAAAATGAATTATGTTAGTTCACAAGATGGTAGTCCACTGTACACACGATCAACAGTTTCATTTCCCATTTGAGAGAGGTGGATATGGTTGTAGTTTATGAAATAAAAAAATTCAGTATAATTATTATGCTAATTTAATTATATTATCATAGTTTAATGATATTTTGAATATTTTGAGGAATAAATAATATAAAATTCTTGGTTAAGGACATTATATCTTCTTCGATAAACTTCTTTTGGTTTTCACCAAAAGCCTCCTATATTGGATTTATGAAAAAACCTATGATTCTAGGATGAGGTGGGGTAATTATATAAGTTATTTGGGTATTTATTTATGGAACCAAATGGTTTCTTAAGTGTGTAAAGGATAACATAGGGGGTGGCCTTTTATAAATGGAGGAGAGGACAGACTTGGTATTTTTGAAAAGAAATAATTACACCCATGTTTCTATCATTCCACAAGGTTCCAAAATAGACCATTTTGAAACCTTATAATATATAAGGTGAAAAAATGTCCATAAAATAGTAATTATACAAGTTTTGTTCATTTTTAACCCTTATCTTTTAAGTTTAACCCCCGGTAAACCCATTTTTACCTTAACTACAGTAAATAATTTTTATTATTTTTACTATTTATTATGATGAAAAATTAATTTAAAATTTTTATATAATATAAATTATTCTAATTCCAAATATTCAATCCATTTATCTAAATTGAACTCATATAATTTATTGAATTTAATTTTAAATTAAACATGCAATCGTGTTGAAAAAACAGATTTCCAAAAGAAAAACTTTCAAAAGTTTAAAAAGTATTTATATTAAAATTAATTTTAATATTTATTATAATGAGATAATTTAAGTTAATAGATATATAATTGAACTAATTTTACTTTTAAAACAATAATAAAATAAAATTGGGCTTGTAAATCCATTAAAAAAAGAGTTTTTAATAAAAATCAATATTTTTCACTATTCCTCAAAAAATGAAACTATTCAAAAATATCCCAAACAATCACCCTAATATAATTTTAATATTATTATTTCAAAAATGAATTTAATTTTTGAAAATAAATTTTCTAGAAGTGGTAAAAAAAATTATTTTAAATTATGTGCACAAAATGTGACTAAATTTCCATTTAGAAAAAATACAGTTTTTCAGAAAACAATTCCTTTTCTTTTAAATGATTATTATTTTATTTAAAATAAATATATAATAATTGAATTTTTATATACAAGTGTAAACCATATATTGTTTATAATTTAGTTATTTATATTCATAACTACTAATTTAAATGACTATGTTATTATGGTTTTTTTAGATTTGGGTCTTATTACTCCCTAAGTTATCGATTAGATTGAATTTATTTAAAAAATATATATCATAATGTATTAGGGTGTTACATTCTATTATAATCATGTTGTTTTGTTTCCTATATGCTATCGAACATGGTGTTATTATTTTAAAATCTTAAGGTTTTATATGATCTTTATAGGATTCACATCTATATTCCTAGAATGATTCTATTTAAGAACACTTCTAAACCCTGGATACCTATCTATAACTATTTTATAGATAATACATATAAGTAATCTCAATATGATTATCATAAGTATGTCATAATCTACAACAATGATATATCAATGGTTTAATATCATGTTTTAAATATTTTCATCAAGGACTATTAATAAAAGTGTCCCCACTAAAAATAATTAACACATACATCATATTCATTTAGTGACCCAAGATCAATATTTCACTATGAAAATAACCATATTTGGTGTGAAACTCATCACTTTGGTTATTTAAGTCGGTTATCAAGTTAATCAAAACATTTGCGATTCTTGGAAAGTTGAGTGGAAATTTATTTGTCTGTATCCATCATATGGATAATATTCAACTCTATTACTCTAGTATCCCAACCCTTAGAGTTTTATGGCTATGTATAACCCAAATAAAACGTTTAAAAAGAGCAAACATAATATAATCTTGAGTCACCCACCATTAGTGTGAAACTATCTGGTTGGATAATCAAGATTCACTCATTACATGCTTTCCTTACACAACATATTCCAAGGGAACCCCACTTTGGCATGAAACTACTCAGTTGGATGATCAATATCTTGATAATTTTAATTTTAGAAGGAATATCATAGTTAATATTTGAGTTTTATTCTTAAAAAATATCACAAATTCAATATAAATAATATGTATATTAAACTCATGACTATTACATCTTATGAAATATTAATATTCTCATTTTTATTATTTTTTGTATACATGCTTATAATGATTTAGTTTTGGAATCCTTATTCCATCCACCAAATTAAATTATTCATGCCACATTAATGTGTATCTTTTACTCACCCCACAAGTTTGTGTCACTTACTGAAAAACAAAATCCAAGTTTATTCATATAAATCCTAATGAATCTTATGAATAAGGAACGTGAAATTTTCATAAAAATTTATGGATTTATATGAGATTGAAAATCTCTAAATTAGTAGGTTCAAAGTGATAGATAACTAACCCTTTACCTTTATATAACACGGAATAATCTTCTAATATAGTGGTTAGTCCGACCATAACACCTCTCCCTAGGAAAAATTTAATCAAGAGATAATTTAATTCATGATATCTATAATATCTAATATAAAAAAAATATATTCAATAACTATTCTTAACCTCATAACCCTAAAAACAAATCATGTTCAAGGTATACGAAAAACTAAATTTTATGATATCACTACAAGTATGTAATGTATGGCTCTATCTCCTAGAATAAATTTATCACATAAATAAAGCATACACATTATTCACATTTTATAAACAATTTTTATACATGGATAAAGTAAGGAATAATATCTAAATAAATGAAAATTACATAAATTTAAACTTGAGATAAACTATTATAAATAATTCATAAATAAAATCTCACTATAATAATTTTATTGTTAAGTTAAACATTATAGTTATTCAATTATATTTCATATAAAAATATTAATCCACAATCAATATGTACTCTTTCATATTATTCATTATATGACATTTCACATTAAATATATGATATTATTATGAATTATAAAAATTTATAAGCTAATTTCTATTGTGTAAACTATTATCATAATCTAAAAATCACAAATTTAAATATTATTTAAAAACTGAACAAATATATAATCAAAACAATTTTGATATGGTCTAAATAATATATTAAATAAGGTAACTTTTAGTTAAAATAATTCAAATAAATTAATTATAAACAATTCATAATTTTAAATATAAGATTATTTATATTTTTTATTTATTTATATAATTTATGAATACTTTATAAATTAACCTTATAATTTCTTAATAAACACTTTATTTCATAATTACATTCCATGCAATGTAATTTTTTCAAAGTTAAAATTTATTTTACTAGGATTTATAAAAAATTTATAAACCATGTAAATTTGAAAAATATATTCTTAATATTAATGGAATATTTATAATTATTATTTCAAAAAAATATTAAAACAATTAACCATGAAAAATTAGTAGTTAATTAATTTATACAATAATTTCATATACTCTATAAATATTCCCAAATATCTGATTCCATTATCTATAAGGAATTTATAAATGACATGAATCTCTGATGTGTGATGCCCCCAACATTACATTATCATATAACATAATGTTGAGACATAAAAACTAATTATGATTTCATAAAATGTGTTCTTTATTCAACAGTGAATGAAACATGTTGATTTGATTAGGAAGATGAATTTAATATGATTTATAGGTTTTAGGGGTTCATTATATGAATAAAGGTAGTGGAAGAAAACCAATAAATATGTTTGATCTATCCTTGATAGAATCAACATGTAATATAAATGAAGAATATAAACATGCATATTTGGATAATAGAAATCTCTATATTTAATCTTTGATGAATTATGCCTGATGTAGATCACTAGAGTAGAAGATTAAGTCCTTCTACCTTTGAGGTGATTACACCATCCAAAGGATCACATAATGTTTCTTTTGGATCCCTAAACATATAAGGGGTAATAGCACCTTCACCTAGTGATAAATTGGATCTTAAGAGGAAGAGAGTATTAAGATGTTTTCATATAATCAATCATATCCAATAAGAGGGATCTCATCCCTTTATATATCCATCCTCGATGAATTTTATTTAATGAGATGTATAAGACCCTAGCATTAAACATTAAATAATCTTTAGCTATGTCAAGAATTTTACTTTAATTCACATCGAGGATATTTTAATGTTTAGAGTTCTAGAGAATTATGCCATAATTAATACATAACAACTCAAATGTTACAAATTAGACACTTCTACTCACTATCCATTGTTTTCATAAAACAAAAACTTTTAAAATGAAACATGGTTTATTTTGAGGTTCAATCATCCCAACTTTTCCATTTATACCATCCTGGTCTCTATTCCACATTAAGTCATGTGAAAAACATTTCAAAACTTGATATGAGAATAAAAATATCAATATAGGATACATAAAGAAGAAAAACTATTACTCTTGCGAAAACGTGTAAACTATGAATACTTTATCATAAAGTAATACTTTTCACCAATAAGAAGTTGTAAATAATTTCCTTGGATTATAAGCTCATTGCTTTGATTTTTTTAATCAAAATATTACCATAAAAACCCATATAAATAAAATATAACATAAAAAATGTAACTTGGTACATAATCATACTTAAATGGAATAACCATGTGGTCGACTTCCATACATATCACTCTTACAAATTGAATAGCCATATAACCGACTTCCAAACCCAATGCATTTGTGGTTATAACATAACCAACCATCCTTATTTTCTCACATAACCTCCCATATTTGGTTTATCATAGAACCCCTCATATTTGATTTATCACATAACCACCCATCAAATGTCGGAGTACCCTTGTATAATCATAAAACACAAAAGATTTGAATTATCAACATTTCAATCATAAAATTTCATTTTCAATCATAGTAAATCAATTCAAGATATTGAAATAGTCAATCCATTTTCAAAACCATTTTCAATACCAAATATCAAATAACGGTTATAGCGACAGAGAATTCGTTGTTACCGCATATGTTAAAAAATATTCCTTTTTTAGTTTTATAAAGAAATTAAAACACTTCATATAAAAGGATTCCTTTTGAAAACCCTTGAATTAAATTTAAATTCAAATTGGTTGATTATACACATTATAAAATAAGGTGGTGTATAATATCAAAATATGTCTCAATGAAAGGAGATTGAGACAAAGTCCCTTACCTTGAGTCTGACTTGTCCCGTACATTATTTATCTTATTAAATAATAAACTTAGGTTAATTTATAATTGATTTATAATATTTTTCAAGTTCATTATTCCATTTATATCACTTATTTTCATGTTACAATAATTAAATAATTATTTATGTTCACATCAGATGTTTTGTCGATATTCGGTACTTGAGTTGAAAATGAACACGGTAAGATATCAATAGTCCATGTGGTCATAAGGCCATAATCTCTATAATAATATTAAATACATAATAATAACTTTTATATATCAATTATACCATTAAATCCATTCATTAAATATGTATATGAAAAATGAACAATGTTACAATCATGGAGACCGTAAGTCGTATGTACGCATGAGTAACGTTTTCATTTTTCTTTGATCATTATGGAAATAGGGTAATTATTATTTTATATTTTCATAATTATCATAATATTATTAACATAATATTAATAATTTAAATATACTTATATAAATCATACATGTGATGTGGTGAAGAAAAATGAATCTCATCGCTTCGTTAAGATGATAGTTCAGATGTACGCATGAATGATGTTATCATTTTTATGCACATGGAAAGTAAGAAATTAATTGATATATTATTATCTTATAATGATTAATATGTCATAAATGTCACATATGAAAATTAATTTCATCATTATAACCAGTCACGAGATACGGTTATGGAAAACATTATATCTGTTTGTGGAGGTGATAGTTCACACGTACGCACAAATGATTAATTCTTTTCCCATTTGATGGAAGTGGAGATGGATTTAGGTGATGATATTAACATAATAAAATATAATTATATTTAGGATACTGGAGTTACAATCTAGTCATGTTTAGAGAATATTTTAAGGAATAAAAAATAAAATAGAAACACTTAAATAAAAATGTTACCTTTCCTACGGACGATCACCTTTTCTTAACACCTTAACACCTCTAAAGAGGGTGTTTCACCTAAAATAATGCCTCTATAATGTTGGGAGGTATTCTAGGAAGGTTTTTAGGTAGATATTGGCTGAAAACGGTTTTTGAAGTGTTATTTATAGAGTATAATGGTTTCCTTTTTATAGGAGAGGTGAGGGGTATCCTTGGAAACCCTTAAAATATTAAATTAATATAAATTATTTTTTAACTCCAAATGAATTAAAATTATATTATTTAGAATATAATATGAGGATGGTTCTAAATCCTCTCAACCAATAATTTTTTGACATGTATAGGTTTTATTTTAAACTTTATCTTTTTATTTTAACCCATATTTAGCCTTTTTAATTCCTTCTATTTTATTAAGTAATTTACACATTAAAGATTAAAATAATTACCATAACATGCCAAACGACCAATAAATGAGTCATTAATGATATTATATTAATTATCCCAACTATTTGGATGAATATTTTTTTTAACAAATTTTATATTTTTTAATAAAATATAAATTATTTTAAAATCTCATAAGTGTCAATTTTGACACTATTCACTAATTGACTTTTTTAAAATATCAAAACCACTTTATTTCTTAGAAAAAACTACATTAAATCATACCTAAAAGGTCAAAATAATCCAAAAAAAATCATGTATGGAATCAAATATTTCAAATTATTTTTATTTTAATATTATTAATATCATTTAAATGATTCTTCTTTTAATAAATCAATTACTACATCATCATTGTGTCTCTATTTAATTTAATTACTTATTTCATAAAAATTATAAATAAATTAACATGATTTAGGTAAATTTTTTATATCACTTAAAACTATTTATAGCTTAAGATATCACTTATATAACTCCATATAGAAAGTGTTATAGTTATGAGACACATGATTATGACATCTTGGTCTTTACTTGAAATAAAATGTTTATAAATGTCATAATCACACCCAAGTGGCTTAAAAAGACAAAAATTTCAGCCCAATTATTTTATTGGTCAATAATAACCCATACAATAATATTATGAAAAGTGTTATGATAATTTTAAAATATTATAATATTATTTTTACCTTTAATTATTCGATTTACCCTTAACTGTGGTAAATAAAATACTAAAGTTACTATACACCAAAAATTATTTTGTTAATGTTATATCACATTTATAAAACTGATTATAACCATGTATGTATATTTTTTAAAATTAAATTGAAAAAAGTTTCCAAATTAATTTAAATTTAATCCCGTTGACGGATCGAGAAAATGAGTTTTTGAAGTAAAAACATTCAAAAGTTCACAAAATTTTAGTATCCAATTTCAATGAGAAGTTGATTCAAATAACCTAAATTGGATTAACTGATAAGAAATTAATCTAATTAAAGTTTAAAACCAATTAAAAGGATGATTTAACTATATAAATAAATTAGATTAAAAAATAGTTTTGAATTAAAATACAGTATTTTTCATTGTTCATTAAAATATAAATGTTTTTGGAAAAATATAAATAATTCACCGAAAGTAAATTTTTATATTCCTATTCCAAATAATAAGTTTATTTTTTCAAATATAAGTTATAAAAGTGACAAAAAATAGATTTAAAATGGGTTTACCATCAAAAGGCGGTAAAAATGCCTTTTTTGAAAAAAAAAACTCCTTTTGTGCATAAAATTGAATTTCTTCTTATATCATGTCTATAAAACATATAATATGGATTTTAAACATCATATTGAATTTATATTTCATAAATTTAATCCAAAAAGAGTTATTTTATTATTTTATAAACACAATTATTCTCACTTAAATAGTTTTCATAAAAACGCATTTTTATTTTCATTTCTAATTAATTTTATAACAAATGAATCATTATATAAACATGTGTAAACCTTATTTTCATAATTTAGTTAATATAATTCATTCCCACAATTCTAAAGACTATGAAATAACTACCACTTAGAATAATAATATTAATAATATATTATTTTTTTGGTATAACTCAGTCTTGTGTGAAACATAAGATTTTAGAGAAACTCATTGTTGCATGTTAGGTACTCTATCATACATAGAATCCATTTTAAATTAAAAATACTATATAATTCATAAATATTAATAGATATGTAGTATTATTATTTTATAATAACCTGGGATGTTACAAGATGCATCAACTATATTCTATGTATTGGTAAATGTTTATTCTCATTTAACTAATTCATTGAATTCCTTCAATGTATTCAAGATATTTTATACATTAAAAAAATATTATAATTTATGAAACTACGTGGGGAGATGAATGAACCTAAATGTATGCATATGTGGAAAATGTATGAACTTAGCGTGTGAGGTGGAAAATGCATGCACTTATCCTAAAATATTGAATGCAATGTATTATGCCATATGAATCATATACATATGTTTTTAGTGTATAACAAACAATTTAAGTTTATGATGAATCTAAATAATAGTTTTGGATATGAAAAATCATTTAATATATTGTAATTGTTCCTATTATTCAGTACCCTATCACACTCTATTATGATAACACTATAATAGTGGCTCTTGCAAAGGAGCTAAGGTCACATCAACGGATGAAGAACATACTTCTAAAATATCATATCTTGAGGGATTTTTCTTAGAGTGGTGACATATAAATAATCCGAGTTTATATATAATACAATTTAGTGGACCCATTATTTAAATCTCTATGTTAGAAAAAGAATAAACATCATGAGAGAGTTATATGAAAAAAATTCGTTAGTAGTTGGCTCCTGTCCAAATGGGATTATGTTGAAATTTTTTCCCTAGAACCAACTACTTTGTGCTTTAGATTACCTATATATTCATAGAATTGTATATAAATAAATATTTTATCACATATTGATTGTTTTATGCATAACATTAATGTGTTATTATCCTAGAGTATCTCTTGGATTGAAAAGGTCATAATAGTTTCCTGTTATTATGAGAACATTGAAATGATAAGAAAATGTTCTTAAAACATAGTCATATGGTCATATGATGTCATATTATGGGACATAGATGATGAAAACTATCATGAGTTGGATACTCATAAGAGTATGAGACTTCATCTCATGAAGTTTGTACTTGGTAAGATTCAATATTAGAGATTATGAGTATTTTCCCACCAATAGGAAATACACATGTTTGTGTGTCATTGGATATTTCTATATCTAAATTTTTTTGATGATCCTTATACTTTAATATTATTATAGATTCATTTCATGACTCACTCACTTAGATGTATTACTGTAAACTATGATAACATATGTTCACAATGAATTTGGGTACATTGGGTGTGTCATGAGTGATATATTATTAATTAATAAGTCAAGGAAGAATTTTTCCCTTCCATATTTATGAAAGTTTACATCCTGAGACTTTGACTGAAATGAAACTGTCAATCTAACTTCCATGGTCACGGTGTATGGATGGGTTCATTTCAAGAAATCAAAAAAAATATGTATCAAGCATATAGGTTGATAGCATGAGTATGTATCCAAATTGATGAAATATCGAGACAAAGGGATTATATTATATAGTGAATGTTAATATGTGGATATTGATATTGTGTAATAAACTTATTATTCTTCTGTTCCTTTATATATTGTTGGAAACCGATATTGGATTTTGGTAGGACCTACCTAATTTCACTAAAGAAGAATCCTAGAAGGCCGCACACTTAGAGTTTTTATTAATCACAATTAAATTTTATTTTAATTTAATTATTAAAATAAATAATATTTTCTAATCCATTGAATAATGTTTTACTTATTCCAAATATTCGGTAACAATATTTATGTGTAAGCGGAATATTAAAATAAATATTTATTCACAAGACCATGAATATTATAAATATTTATTTATTTGTCGAATGAATAATATTTATTATTCAATGTTTGATAAATACTAAGGAGGAGATATGAATCATGTTAAAAGGTCTAATAAGAATGATATATTAAATATCATTTAAATAAATATTAATTTATTTATTTAAGTAAAGTTATTTATTTTATCTCTGTGACATGATCATGTCAAATTATTATTATTATTATTATTATTATACATGGGGTTCACTAATGATTATGAGAATAAATAAGGGTCTATGTGCAATTATTTATTCTCTAACCTAACTATATAAATACACAGTTATTTTAGGTTCCAGGCGCAGCAGAAGTGTGTGATGGGTTGTTCCCCTCTTTTATTTTTGTCCTGATCAATGATCAATCCAAAATTAACATGACGTTGAATGCCATAATCAATGAAATTGAATCAAAGAAAAGGGATAAGGGATAAAATTCCAGACCCAATCATAGGATCATCACATATTATTTATAATTAATTTAAATAATTAAAGCATTATCTTGCGGGAATTATTTCTTCATTGATGGATATGACAACATATCTATATTGTATCATCATTTTTGTTGGAATCAAGATCGTATTCCCTCTAGTGTTGATCCACACGTGTTTAAGAAATATTTGAACGTCTCTACAGAAATCTTTGGGTACTAGCAGATAGATCCAATGGCTTGTGTCATTCACCTTTGATCACCACGAGACTTACTTCCAAATCATTATTCATAATCACTGTAGACTCGAGATTAGGAGGTGGAGAAATATTGGTCTCTATTCTTGGGAGCATTCTTGGAGAGGTATCTCTCTAGAGCTTGAGAGTATTCCCTCTCATTATTTTTGTTCACAATAAAAATGAATTGACTCTCTAAAAAAATAATATAATTAGTTTTAAATACCACTAGGGTTTAGAAATAAATATTTGAAAAAATGATATTTAATATTTATTTAATAACTTCTGAAACCCCATGTCCTAAAATTATAGTAATATTATTATTATTTCCTCGACATGCTCTTAACATGAGAATTAAATTAAATATTATTTAATCAAATAATATTCAATATATATTATTTATCATCGAACCTAAAAACTTGGTCCTCCATTCCTCCAAAATATTTATTAGGCCTTAAAAAGTGACTATTTATTTAATAAATAAATACCACTTCATTATTCCCCAAAAAATAAATAAATATTATATTCACTAAATAGAAAAAACATATTTATTAAATATTCCACTCACATAATATTCTCTCGAATAACCGGTGATAGAATATATGTGATCATGCATACATGAATAATTATTAAACCAATTGAGGGAATAATGTTTATTCAACTTTTTAAATAATAAATAATAATATATTATTTAATTGAGGTTCTGGATACACTTAGTGTGTAACCCTCTAGGCCTCTTTCTTAGTGGCGTTATGTAAAGAAACCTAAATTCCAAGGCTAGCACCAAAAAACATACCAATGCACCCATAGAGAAATAATTTAATACCACAATGACATAATAACTCAAACATATGCTTACTATGTAATATAATCCCTTTAACATGATATCTTTAATCAAGCAGGTTGCATTTCAGTGTCATCTACCTATGTGCTCGATGTCTCTTTCTTGAACTTTCTAGAAATCAAACTTTACTACAAAACACCATGGCCATGGATTTATTTAATATATATAATTTTCATAAAATGTCCTTATATATCAACTTCTATTAAATAATGGAAGGGAAAATCCTTTCTCACATTACTCATTAATTCAATATTTCCCGTGACGCACCTAACGTATCTTAGCTCACCGTGAACATATGTTGTTACAGTTTTTGTAAATACATAAAAGTATGTAACTTATATTAATCATCAATAATAATCTTAAATTCGAAGGATTAATACACACATCCACATATAGGAACATCCAATGACACATATAAATGTGGATTTTCTACTGGTGGGTAACGTTCTAATAATATCGTACACTATATATTACCAAGCGAGTACACCATGATATGGTGCCTCAAAGTCCTATGAGTCTCTACCCCTGACAGTTTGTATCATTGGTGTCCCTAAAATGATATCATCCAGCTATAGAACAAATATTTAAGAATAGTTTTATATCACTTATGGGTTCTCATCATAGTGAGGAATTTCTATGACCTTTTAGTGTGACAACTACTCTTAAGATATTATCACATACTATGTTACATAGAAAACAAATCTTGATGTGATAAGGAGTTTATTAATATTAAAAACTATGAATAGGTGTTTTCATAAAGTATATAACATTTGGTTCAAGGTAACTAACTCCAATAGACTTTTACTTTTACTAGATCTAACTACTAACAACCTTCATTCCACTAGCTCTCACATGATACCCATGCTTCTACTGAGATAAACCTTTATTAAAGAGGTCCACCATATTCTCTTCCATGGGTACTCTATTTACCATAACCTCACCCCTTTTATAAATATACCTCCAAAGGTGATACTTCCAAATTATATGCTTTTTCTGTTGGTGTGACCTTGGATCCTTTTCAAGAGTCACCACTGTAGTATTATCACAATACAATGTGATAGGGTCTTTTCTTTTAGATACCACATCAAGATCCTGGAAAAAGTTTTGTATGAAAAAGGATTCCTTAGATACTTCATAATCCTTTATATACTCGAACTATGATATATAATCAGTGACAAATAGCTGCTTTGAACTCTTCTAGCTCACAGATCCTATATTGAGGCAGAAAACTTATCCTAACTATTACTTAAGATCATTATGATATGTCTAAAAACTATCATCAGTATAACCCCTAATGACCAAATCCTCATCCCCTCCATACACCAGGAACATATCTTTAGTTCGTCTCAAATACTTAAGAATAGTCTTAACAGCAGACCAATGTTGTTCTCCTGGATCATCTTGATATTTTCCTACTATGATCAATGCATAATAAAAATCATGTCTAGTACATAACATGACATATATGATTGATCCTATCACTGAAGCGTATAAGATATTACTCATTCTCTCTTTCACCTATTTTTTCTGTGCACACATTTTCTTATAAATATGTAAACTATGTGACACTATAACCAATCACCTCTTGGATTTTTCCATACTAAATCTATTTAGTATTTGGTATATATGTATACTTTTAATTATTCCAATTATCCTCTTGGATCTATCACAAATGATATTGATCCCTAGAATATAGGTTGTTTTACCTATGTCCTTTATGGAGAAACATTTGTTTAACCCATCCTTAGCAGACTACAATATTTCTATGTCATTTCCAATTAGTAATATGTCATCAACATATAATACTAGGATAATGACTACATTTCCAAAAAACCTACTATAATCACATGGATCAAATTTTTTCTTAATGAAACCAAAATATTTTATAGCTTCATTGAATAAAATATTCAATGACCTAAATGGTTGCTTCAATCCATAAATGGATCTCTGAAGCTTGAAAATATTTTTGGCATCACCTGGATTCACAAACCCTTCTGGTTGTTCCATATAGAAATTTGTCTAAAGGTTCCCATTAAGGAACGCAGTTTTGACATCCATCTTCCAAATCTCATAGTTATGGTAATCTTCTATAGAAAGTATAATTCTGATATATTTAAACATGAAAAATAGTAAAAGGGTTTCATCATAGATAATTACTTGAAACTATTTAAACCCCTTAGCCACTAGCCTTGCATTATAGGTATTTATTTTACCTTATATGTCCAATTTTCTCTTGAATACCCATTTTCACCCTACGAGATTTACATCAACTGGATCATCGACTAAAACCCAATATTGGATCTGATACATGGATTCAATTTCATAATTCATGGATTATTTCCATATTTTAGATTCTAAGCTCTCTATTACCTCTTTATAGGATATAATTTCATCATTTTCAGCCAATAATGATTCACCATCTTCAGTTACTAGAAAACCATACTTGTCTGGTTCTCTAACCTCTCTTGTTCTCAAACACAGTAATTTTGTTTTAGGAACTACTTATTCTATAGGGACCTATGGAACCTATTCCAGTACCAAAACATGTGTATCTTGAGCATTAACTTCATCAAATTTAATCTTTCTTCCACTATCCTTTTTCAGTATGTGCTCCCTATCAAGAAAGATGGATTGTCTAGTGACAATCACTTTCTTTTCAGGGAGTTTTATAGGTAGTATCCCTTTGTTTCCATGGGATACCTTATAAAGATAAACTTTGTGTTGTGGGGTGCTATTTTGTTTCCTGAGAAGGCATTAAAAATGCCTCTCAACCCCATTCATGTATAGGTGACAAAAGGAGTTTTTCCCACTCTATAACTCGAAGGGAATTCCATTTTCCACCTTAATTGGTACTCGTTTTGATGTATATTCCATATTTTGTAATGAATTTCACCAAAAGGATAATATAATATCTTCATGAATCTTTATGAACCTTACCATATCTAATAAGTTAAAATTCCTCCTTTCACTAAAACCATTCCACTGTAGTGTGTTAGGTGGAGTGAGTTGAGATAAAATCCCAAAATCTCATAGAAATTCAATAAAATATTGGTTAATATATTCACCACCTCAGTCTAATTAGAGCTTCCTTATCTTATTTCCAATTCTATTCTCTACTTCATTCATAAATTCCTTTAATTTTTCAAAGGAATCAGACTTATACCTCATCAAGAAAACATAACCATATCTACTGAAGTCATCAATAAAAGTTATAAAGTAATAATACCCACCTCTAGATTCTACTAGAAATGGTCCACACCTGTCAGTGTGTACTAATCATAGAAGCATTATGGCCCTTTCACCCTATCCACCAAATGGAGGTTTGGTCATTTTTTACTTATAAACAAGCATGAAATCTTTCAATTGGTTTTATCATAGATGAGTCTAACTAACCATATTGATAGGGATTTTTCAAATGATTCTCATTTACATGACCTAGATGGTGATACCATAGCTAGGGGTTATATGATTCAAGTGAACATGATTCATTGTCTATTTCTAGTACTTTTTTTTGTAATTTAATACATAAAGACCATTATTTAAATGTTTAATACCATAATATATGTTATCGTTATAAAATAAACAACTTTTATTTCCAAACAAGAAAATAAACCCATATGAATCTTTGAATGATACGTAAATTATGTTCTTGGAAACTATTGGTACATAATAAAAATATTTTAAAACCAAAATAATTTCTATTGGAAATGAAAGGTGGTAGTCAAAAATGGGTAGAGCATCCATTATCGCACAATTGGAATCTATCAAATTCACCTCTCCTCTATAAATCTTTCGAAATATACTTGGTTTATATATTTGGATATAGATATGAGCACTACAAGAAGTATCTAATACACAATGTGTAGATATTAAATGATTACACTCGATAAAAAATACACATTTAGATTCCCCTTACTTATGGGTGTAGTTCCTCTTCTAGAGGATTGGCTTGCCACATGAAAAACCTACTACCTCATTTTCCTTTCCCTGCCTCTGGATCTTCCTCTTATTAGAAGGATGGTGCTTGGGATCTTTAGACTTGTTATGAGTCTTGGGGCCCTTCACCTTGTTCTTAATTTTATTATTCACCATAAGAACCAAAAGCTTATCACACCCCATTTCCTTATCCACTTGGTGAATCAAAGTAAGATGTTCTGAAAGACTATTCTTATTATTTATCATTTTAAAATTAACATTAAAATTGGAGAAGGTCTTGGGATGTGATGAAAGTATGAGATCTATATGAAACCCATCCGATAATTTAATCCCTAAGATGTCTAAGCATTAAGTGTGGCCAATAAGATAGACTACGTGAGTCCCAGCTAGCGTAGACTCTCCAAACATATTTGTAAACAAAGCACTAGAGATTTTGTATCTCTCTTGTCTCACCTTATCTTGATAGATATCCCAAAGGTGATACATCATGCTATATGAATCCATGTCCTCATGTTCCTTAAAAAGATCATTAGTCATAGATGATAACATTAAACACTGACCATATATAGTATCATTCAAATGTTTCTCATAGAGGGACAACTCTTCATCACTGGCCTCATTTCTAAACGCATCAAGAATTAGTTCTTCTAGCACATAAAATTTCCTTTCATGGAGAAGGATAACACGTAATCACCTTTTCCACTCTTGGAAATTTTTATTGATAAGAAGTTTATCCTTATCAAGTATGGATTGCAGTAATATAATTGATGTCATTTTTATTGATGTTTCTACAAGTAATATGTACAAAGATTTAGTACTTTATCTAATTAAATGGAGACAAATAAATAAATATTATATTTATTAATCTCCAACTATTTTATCAAAACCAAATAGACCTCACCATTGGCTTCGTAGTATAGAGTTTCATGGACATTCAAGTGGAAAGGATCCATATTCCCCTTATCATTACCCCAAATTTGGTTGGCCAAGAAACATGAATGGTTTTAGGTAGGAATTCCAAATCTCAACCACATTAACTCACAGTTCCTTTATATGTTGAGTAGACACCCCAATCCTGAAATCCTTAAATTGGATTTCCTCAACCCTTGCCTCTCAGTTACACCAAGTTATACTTTAGAAGTCAACCCCTTATGTGAAATAATTTAGGTCAACCCAAAATGTCATTTTTGAATTCCATGATAATTAAAAGCACCTAAAATTTGGCAGGTCAAGCAATTTGAGCTATCATTCGATTTTAACTAAAGGAGTGGAAGGATATACAGTCTTAATATGTATAATTGAGGGATTTTATCTTTTATTAATTAATTTCAAATTATTAGCTCAATTAAATACTTGTTAATATTAAGTGGATTTACTTGAGTGATTAACCATGTATTAGACAAATTTACACATAAACCAATTTATTTTAGTTCTATCTTTCATTATTTTTAATTAATTAATTCATGTGATCATGAAAAAACATCCATAATGAAATAACCATGAAACTTTATAGAAATAAAATAACAAAGTGGTATGATCATGAGCTATTACTAATGCTTAGTTTATCTAGAGATTGAAAAACTAACTATTGACCTAGGGTAAAACACCTCGAACCAATTAAGGTTCATGTTACAGCTTTCCACATTTCCACCTAAGTATCTCTCTTGGATTGGTTCCTCCTTGGATACAGACTTAAACCACTTCCACTAACTTGGGAGCTCCATCCATTACATATGTTTTTACTCACACATGGGTGAGGGAAAAGGTTTTACATTCAAGAAACCTTGGGCATGCAGGCCCTTGCATATTAAGAGGAGAAAAGGAAAGCAGACCAATAATTTAATTTGATAATAAATTAAATGAAACCAATCACATACAAAGGTCTAGTCTATGCTCATGATCATCCACATGCATGCAATGAATTATCCATTTAAAATAAAACTATAATTTAATTTTTAATCATTCATTTTTAAGATAAATCACGATTTTATCAATTAAATATATTCTTTAATTAATCAATTATTTTATCTTAATTCTCATCTAAATTTCTTAGAGATTCGCATCCATTATAATTTTAAACAAATTAAATAAATTTATTTAAAATAAAATGTGTACATAAATTTACCTTGGATGAAACACAGTGAATACCATATGAATCTACCCAACATGTATTATACTCATATATTGTTTACTTTGGTGAAATATGGCATACACTAATTATCACATACTTTCATGACATATACAATCAACTTAATGAATACATGAATTACATGATTTTTCTGTAATGTGTTATGCTTCAATGCAGGTAGAGTAATATATGTCATATGACTCACACATGATATTTAGATCTGAACATTATGAAGAAATTAATTAAACATTTATATATATATATATATATATATTAAAACCTATCACATTGCATGTCCTATCAACTTAATGACCACAAAAAAGCACATTTCGATAAGGTTTACATAATATAATAAATTAATTTTAATTATTTATAATTTGATATAAGTATATAGAATGTAAAAGCAAGATACATAAAATGTACATCCCTTACCATCTATCCAAGGCACACACCTAGGTACTTGGCCCATGCCTAGGAAAAATTTGCGAACACAGAGTGCACAAGGGCTACACGGTGTGTGGTCTCCAAGTTACACTTTCTCTAGTCAGGTAAGATATGTGTGAAAATACACACCCCATCTATGAATTAAAGGACTACACACCGTTTATGTGGGATACATGGTGTATACACCAGCTGACCGTGTGATAGGATGGCCTAGTCAACATGTGGTGTAATAAATTAAATACACCATGTTTATTCAATGAACATAGTTTGAATTAAATCTGAATTAATTCCCAGTGCATTAAGCACTAGTACATGACATGTAACTTTGATTACATGGTGTGTACTCTTTTTTTATCCTGATAGAATCCTCAACACCTCTAGATGAGATCTTCGATTGTATTTCATTCATAAAAATAGTTTTTTTGATTAGATCTATTTGAAAAGGAAGAGGAATAATCTGATCACACAATTCAATTTAAAGAATGATTAAACTTGAATTGAAATCTAAATCAAAAATATGTAAATCAATCAATAATATTTAAATAATTATAAATAATTATGTGACTAATCTGATACCACTTGTAGGTTTTAGGCACAGCGGACACATGTGATGGTTCATTCTCAAATTTTCTTTTTTCAGGATCGATGATCAATCCAATATTTACATGATAGTGAATGGACTAATCAATATAATTGAATCAAAAAATAGAGACAAGGGATAGAATTTTGGAACCAAGCACAAGATCATCACATACTATTTATAATTAATATAATTAATTATAGAATTACCTTGTGTGAATTATTTCTCCGTTGATGGATCCAATAATAGATATACATGGTACTATCATTTCATAATAGTAATCAAGAGAAGATTCCCTCTAGTGGAGGTCCACACATGTTCAACAAATCTATGAACATTTTCACGTGAATCTACGAGTGTTGTCACTATAGATCTTATCGTTTTCATCATTCACCATTGATCTTCATGATAATCACTTCCAAAACATTCTCCTTGATCTCTCTAAACTCAAGAGCTGTAGGTGGAGGAAGATCGCTCTCCATTCATGGGAACATTATTGGAGAGGAAGCTCTCTAGGGATTGAGATGATTATATCTAGATGTTGTTGGGTATAACACAAATTAATTGACTCTCTAATAAAATAATGTAATTAGGTTTAAATAGCACTAGGGTTTAGAAATAAATATTTTTACAAGTTCCCTTTAATATTTATTTAATACCTTGTGGAACCCCATGTCTTAAAATAATAATATTATTATTATTTCCTTGACAAGTACTTAACATATGAATTAATTTAAATATTATTTAATCAAATCACATTCAATATATATTATTTCTCACTTGACCTAAAAACTCAATCTTTCATTCCTCCACAATATTTATTGGTTCTTGAATAATAACTATTTATTTAATAAATAAATAACACTGCATTATTCTCCAATATATAAATAAATATTATATTCACTAAATAAATTTAAAAATAAATATTTATTAAATATTCTGCTCACATAATATTCTCTAGAATAATTAGTGATGAAATATATGTGATCAAGTATACATGAATAATTATTAAACCATGTTTGGGAACAATATGTATTCAACTTGTTAAATAATAAATAATAATATATTATTTAACTGATATTCTAGATACACTTAGTGTGTGAACCTCTAAGACTCTTTCTTAATGGAAACATGTGAACCAACCTAAAGTCCAAGGTTAGCGTCTACCAACATGCCAAGACACCCATAGAGAAATAATTTAATGCCACAATGAAAAAATAACTCATGTATATGCTTACTGTTTAATATAATCCCTTTAACATGATATATCTAATCAAGTATGTTGTATGCTAGTGCCATCAACCTATGTAATTGATGTCTCTTTCTTTGACTTTATGGAAATAAAACTTTCCTATAGAACACCATGGACTTGGATTTATATAGGATATATCATTTCCACCAAAGGTATTGATATATCAACTTCCATTAAATAACATAAGGTAAAAATATTTTCTTTCATTACTCATTAATTCAATATTACTCGTGATGCACCAAATGTATCCTAACTCACCATGAACATATGTCATCAGGTTTTTCATCAATACATAAAAGTATGTGACTTACAGTACTCATCAATAATAATAATAAATTATAAGGATCAATACACATGTCCACCGATAAGAACATCCAATGACACGTATAAATGTGGATTTCCTATTGGTGGGTCTCGTTATCTTAATATCCTACACTGGATATTACCAAGGGTGTACACCATGACAAGGTGACTCAAATTCCTATGAGTCTCCACCCCTTATAGACTTTATCATTTTCCCCTAAAATGATATCATATGGCTATAAAACATATATTTAAGAATATAGTTTTAGCACATCTGGGTTCTCATCATAGCGGGGAACTACTACGACCTTTTAGTGTGACTCCTTCCCTCATGAAATTATCACATACTATGTTACACATAATAACAATCATGATGTGATAAGAAGTTTATTAATATTAAAAACTATGAATAAAAGTTATCATAAAGTATATAGAAGTTGTTTCAAGGGAACCAACTCTAATAGTTATATCATCTTCTTGGGTTAGGCCTGTTTGTGCACTACATGTCTTCTCTAGAAACCCAAGAGATAAAATTATTTGGAAAGATCTCAAGAACCAAAGGAAATATTTTTCCTCCTTCCTCTCCAATATTGAGAGAATAAAAATCGATATTTCCACTATCAAATGATTGATTGGTTATCAAAGGAAGTGACGCATAACGATCGGTACCACCACACTAGCACTCAGAGTACCATTGACAATGCATTGAGATTAAAGGAGCACATGTGGATCACTATTAGAGAGATTCTATCCTTGGATACTCTCAATGAAATTATAGTAAAACTTGAATAGTGTTCAGAAAATAAACACATAACAACCATGTATTAACATATATATATATATATATATATATTACATCACTTTTTTTGGAATACTAAAAACATTACAAAAACAGACTCCCAAAGACCGTATTAGTTTAATGTCTTTGGAAACATGGAAACATATATATTAGTACATAATTGAGCTATATTATCTCCCACTAGGTTCTTCATGACTATCACCCTTATTTGACACATCATAATCATTACATATCTTTATAACCTAGGGAAGGAAACATAAAAAAGGGTGAGCACATATACTCGGTAAGGTTAAACAAGGGAGTCATGTAAGCATAAACATGAGCATAGGGGCGTGATAATGTGATCAAAACATTATAAGATCATACACTTCATATTAAAGATCATAAACATGAATCATGTCATAGATCTTGACAGCTCATAAGACATGAATCATAAGGAAATAAAGAACATGATCCATGAAAGCATATCATAGGAATAAAACATGGAAATGTGGAAGACACATAACTATATAATATGATTTTAATAGTATCCAAGGAATCACTTCCAATACTATCTTAGTAGTATGGTTTCACTCCCTATATCATCTTTGTATTCATGGTTCATTCCCATGGATATCTTAGCAGCATTAGTTCACTCCTCATACCATCTTGCTAGTCATGGTTCACTCTCATGGATATCTTAGTAGTAAAGGTCCATTCCTATGACTATATTAGTTTATCTCATGAGATATAAATCTTTAACCAATGAATTAGAGGGAGATATAAGTCTCACACATCTCATAATGAAATAATACATACATGTTCTCTAAGATCATAAACAATCATATCATAACCCATGAAAATAAATGGGTATTATAAACATGTAATCATATCATAACCTATGGGAAAAAAGATAACTTTCATAATAATTTCCCCATAAATATAACTCATGAAAATAATCGGGTTTCAAAATAATATAACCCATGAAAGCGAAACTTGTTTCATAGACATAATTCCATCAAAAAATAAACCAGTAAAGAAAGAATATAAATTGAACCTTTGGATAAATTCCTATAAGGGCATGAGTAACATCAAAAGATGTCATATTAGTTGAAAAATAACTTGTAAAGATATTTTGAAAACATTTCTTGAGGAAAATATCCTTTCTTCATTGAAAAAATTACCTTTAAAACATAAAAACCATTTTAAAACAATTTTCTTTAAAATAAACTTTAAATATTATAAAGAAATATTTTAAAACCTTTAGGAAACCTTTTTCTTTGAAAAAATATAAATAGAACTTCAAATAATTTCGAAACAAATTCTCCTTGAAAACATAAAAAATAAGATTTAAAATTTTTTGAAAAAAAAACTTTCAAAATACAATTAAAACTAATAAATATGCCATGAAATAATTTTGAAAACTTTTTTCCTTGAAAAAATATAAAATAATCTTGAAAACATTTGGAAAACAATTTTCCTTGAAAATTTATATAAGAATCTTGAAAACATTTTGTAAACATTTTTCCTTGAAAAATTATAAAATAATCTTAAAAACATTTTGAAAAACACTTTCATTGAAAAATAATTTTAAAAATTATAAATAAATCAAGAAAAGGTTTTAAAAACAATATTTTTAAATTATTTTTAAAAAAATATTAAAAATTAACCTTTTAAACATGAAAATTAAGCTTAATATAAATGATGGCGGGTAAATCCAACATGTCTTACGAGATAAGAAGAACATTCCTTTTATATGGTAAAAGGTTAGAAAAACACCTTATTAGGAAAGAAAAAAAAGATTCCTTTGAAAAAATTGTTAAAAGAAAAATAGTTTAAAATTTTATTTTAAATATTATAATATTATAGTAGAATATTCTTTTAAACCCTTTTTAGAAATCGTGGTTTTAAAAGAACACATATTTTTGACCGAAGAGAGGGTAAAGTTGGGATTTCTTAAAAAAAGACTTTCATAACTATTTTATGTACCAAAGAGTAGGAAAATGGTACCAATACATGAATATATCATGAATAACCAAGGGAGAATAAAATTCATTAGTTCTCTTGAGGGATGGATCATAATACTTCAGAAAAGGAAGCATAATCATAAACATTATCAAAAAGTGATGAGATTATTTCAATACTCTTATCACTTAGTAACTTTGAACCATACTCCCCATGTAAGAAATTTAAATTATATTATGATTAAAATATCATGAAAGGAAGGATATTCTTGATATAAAATTTCATAGGTATTGTGTACACCTTATATAAAAATATAGTTTCATAAAGTGGCATGTGTCTCAAGGAAGGTAAATTGAGACAAAACATTCTTACCGATTTGGTAACTTTTGAAACATAAACTCCATGAAAGGAAGATCATAAAATGGATATGTAATTACAAATAAATTAAATAATAAGAATCATATAATACATTCAATGGAAGTATACATACCGCACAAAAAATAATGGGTGGTTAATAAAGCATGTATCTCATGGAAATAAAAAGTGAGAAGAAATTCCCTTACGTTGTGTCTTGACTCTATTAGTACTCAAAAAAATAATCCTATATAATAAATTTAAGTTTATTATAAATATTTTACATAATAATATTATTATATCTAATACCATATATTTCTTGATTATGACCTTATATTACATGCTTGTTAACAATCCTATGTTATGGTTTCACGTCGAGTAATATTCGCTTCGTTCTTCGCATGTGTCTTAATTTATTATATCTTCAGTCCTTATACTTATATCATGATTTCCAGAAAATAAACCATTATATAAATATAATGTATATTCAGTATCTTTTTATTATTATAATCTAAAGAATGTAGAAGTATTAAATGGAATACATCGTTCATGGTGACGGTAAGATGTACGCACGCATGAACATTGTTTCCATTTTTATTTTCATATTAAAAGAAAGACTTTTGATGATATATGTGTATATATATATATATAATTATTATATTGTAATTATTATATCATATATATCATATATGTTCACTAAACTCATCCTTAATACATTCCATGTAGTGTGCGAATGAATCATATCACTTTGAGGGGCGGTAGTCCACACTTTCTCAAACAAAATTATCATATTTATACCAATTGGAAAGTATAAATATATGTGTTGAAAAATGATTAAATAAGCTTAAATACATGATAAATATAATATTTAACATATATGAACTGATTTTCCATCATAATTTCCAACATGATTAGTGGTAAATGAAATATAAACAATCATCGTTTCGTGAGGTGGTAGTTCGCCTTACATGTAAACAGTATGTTTGTTACCCATTAGATGGAAGTTTGTGTAAGTGTAGGTAAAAAATCAGAATTAAAACATCATAGTATATTTAAGATACTTTTTTTGTTATACACTAATGGAATAAATATAGTGTAGGGGTGGAGAAAGAAAATAAAAGAAAGGAATTAGAGAGAAGACGTTACCTCTTAATCAAGTAACTCCTTTTGGTTTGTGCCAAAAGGCTTAATTGGATTTCTTTATGCCCAATGGGAGACTACAAGAAGTAAGGTAGGGATTTTTGGAGGATATTTTAGGATGACTTGGATAAACCAAAGTAGTTTGAGAGGTTTTATGAAGGGGTATAGTGCTTTCCTTTTTATAGTGGATGGGGAGTGGTACAGTTGTAAATACCAAAAGGTATTCAATAACGTGTGGTATCATTTACCTAATGTTCCTCCAAAATGGAAAAATAATGGATTAATGTGATATTATGTTCAAACCAAATATAAAACAAACAAAAATATATTCATTTTAATAATTTGGTTCCTTAACTTTTAAGATTCCCAAATTTTATTATTTTGATTTTTATTAAAGTATCTAGTTTTCTAACCAAAGTAATTTAACCATTAAGACTGAAATAAATTGATATTTATTATATAATATAGATAAAATTTATTATAAATATTATTCCTAATTTAAAAAATAAAAATATCATGTATTTTGTAAATTAGTTTTTTTATACAAGAGCATGTGACGTGCAAAACACTACATAAACTCAGACCATGTAAACAATATTTTTACAATATATGGGTCAATATGTTAATTATAGAAGATAAATTGATCCAATAATAGATCATATTTAATATTTTATAACACTTAAAAATAAATTTTTAAAATATAGTATTTTTATTAATTTTAAATCATTTAATAAAATATCATTTATTGTAAAATAACAATAATGTTAATTTTGACATTATTTATTTAATCTTAATTTTAGAATATCAAAATAATATAGGAATTCAAATATATTAATTTTACATATTTTTAACATAATATATTAGTCTTCAAAAATAATTAAAGATAATAATTTAATCAATTCACTTTACTTTTAACATTTATAGTATCATTTATTTTAGTTAATTATTAATTGAATTATCATTATGTTGGCATTCCTTAAGCATTTTAAGTAACTAAATAATCTCTAAAAACTATTGATAAATTATTATGATAAAAATAACCCATTTATATTTCAAAAGGATATGTATAACCTAAAATATAATGTTTTGTACATATCTCAATGTTTTATAAATTTTAAAGGTAAGAAAAGTTCCCTTTTGGTCTTTTTCCTTATTTAACCTTTTATGTAGGGAAATTCCATTTAATAATATCCCAGTAACACGTTAAATTATAACAAATAGAGGATATTGTATAATTATTGGAATATAATGTATTTTGTACAAGTTTATATGTCATTTAGGTCTTTAAGATTAAGTTATAATCCCTAATTAAGCTTAATCTTACATTAATCACCGTGAATAATTTTAATCTCTTTCACTAATATTTTTGGTCAAAAATTAAGTTGATCTTATTAGAATAAAAATATCATACTTATTACAGCCATGTATTTCCATTTTCCAAAATTCAAATCATAAAAGTGGGAAAATCAAGTTTAACGCTAATCCCACAAACATTGCGATAAAGTGTGTTTTTAAACTAAAAACGTTCAAAAGTTCAATAAGTTTTTATAACCAATTTCCATATAAAACTAATTAAAATGACCTAAATTGGTTTAATATATGTATAATTTATCTATTTTGAATTTAAAAACCAAATTAAAATATATATTAATATTAATAATTATTTAAACGAAAATACGGGTTTTAACTAAAATACAGTATTTTTCACTCTTCATCAAAAATGAAGTTTCTTAGAAAAATCCCAAAAATTCACTTGAATATAATTTTAACAATATGAATTTAAAAATTATTTTTATTTTATAAAATTCAATTTCTAAAAGTTTCTAAAATTAATTTTATTTTTTTTCATCAAAGGACATGAAGATCAGTTCATTTAAGAAAAAATAGTATTTTTAAACATATAAAGACTTTATCAATAATTATATTTTTCTTAATAAATATGTTTTATTTTTATAAAACCAATATAAAAATTATTTGAAAATTATTTATTACCATTCATATAACAAAATTTATCAGTTAGGTTATAACTATCTCATTTAAATAATTCTAAAAAATAAAATGATGTTTCATAGAAACTTGATGTTGCATGTAACGTACGCCAAATCAATGTTGTATGTAGAGAAATCCAAGTCAGTGTCATGTTAAAGGAATTGTTTATGTAGTTCAATTAAATACATCAAATAAAATTAATTCATTTTAAAAAAACTTTTCACAAAATCCCGGGGTGTAACATTCAACCCCCCCCCCCTTAAAATGAATTTCACCCTTGAAATTTATCTAGGTTATCAAAGGTTTTATACATGAAAGTTTCATTCATAGAAACCCACATAATAAAAATGAATACTAAAACTTACCTTATATTTGGAACCATAACGGTTACCCAAAGTAACTCATAATGGGGTTCTTACATAGGAGAACATAGATGGGAAGTTAAAACTTGGACATGGAAGAGAAATATTACCATCAAGTTCTGATAGAGAGTGACAGAGAACAAGGTTAGAAAAAAGTTAACAATCACAAATACATAAATCTATGATTACCTAAGGGACCTTATTATTCATCAAAATGAATGTACTATGACAACATTTTTTGTTTGAAGAACCTTTTTCCTAAAGTCGAAGAATTTCCCTGAAAAGATATACTTTCTAATTTTAGAAAAATGTCTCCCTTTATTGTTCATTGATCCAATTCACCTATTTCTCTAAAAATTAAGGTGACTTTTTCAATCCTTATGTACTAACATCTCAAGAGACATGTGATATGTCATCCCATCAATTATCATCAACATAATTTAGTTTGAATGGGCTATCCAATATACATAAATCCTTATATAAAGAGATAAAAATTTAATCTTACTGAATTCATCTAATGCTTAACTTTAACTTTCCATAAATGGTTAAACTTATAACCCTTCTACAAGATTAAAATTCAAATATTTAGAAATAAATTCATGAAATTTTCTTAAAATTGATCCCCATATATCACAAAGTACCACTTGGTTGTAACATTCCAAACATATGAATACCCTCATCGTATATTCCCTTAATTAACATAAATCCTTTTGGAAAACATTCATGCTTCCTTATTCTAATGATTTCTGGATATATTTTTCAAATCCAATAAGATGTAAACTTCATCCATGATGACCTAGAACACTTTTTGAATAATTAGTTCCAAGGTAATTTGTACCATCCAATTTACTGTTTTATATCCAGCATATCATTATCCAAATATCATTATCTCAGTGTCAGTAATTAATTAAGGATTACCTTCTCTTAATAAAAATATCACCTTTCCATGAAATAACTTCTATATGTATTCATCACCATTCAACATGTCCTTTTCACTCCTTAATAATAAATTATACAGAAAGTAATTATATATTTCATGATTCATATAATATAATATTTAAATTCCAAAACATAAATACTTCATTCGCCAAACATTATTCTTAAACCACTACTTAGAATTCATTAACTTATTCCTTAATACCTATTTCTGAGAATATGAAATAGTAATAATTTCATAAGGTTCCTCAATCTCAATATAATCATTCTTCTTATTTTTAATGTAAACAATGTTACAAGAACATCACATACCTTTCACATACCATTTGCGATCTATTTATCTTCAGAAGCATAACCAATACTCAAACCACCTTCCTGATGAGATTTCCACTTAGGAAATCAATTTTAATAAATCCCATACTTTAAAAAACTAAAACATTAAATGTTAACCAAGTTCCTTATATTTCTCATCACTGACTAAAACTATAAAGCATGTGGTGATAAACACATAACATAGAAGAAAACCTCATAATCATGAAAAATTAATATAGGATGTATAAATCTTGAAACATTAGGTTTTTTCTAGGTTATTCATAGTCATATTACATTTACATATTTAATTATAGTTCCTGAAGAGTTTTTGAATTTCCAAAGCATATATTCCAGGAGTATTGATTAACGCTCAAATTTAACCAAGAGAAGAATGTAGAACTGTCCTTTTAGTCTAGCTTGGGTTGTCGATTCCTCAGAGACCTAAGAAGAAATATATAGACACACACATTCCATGGACTTTTTTTGGCTATGACATCGCCAACTTGGGTTGATTTAAGATGGGTTTAAATAATAACTAACAGATTTAAGTGAATTCAATTCAAAATAATGTGTTGATTCTAGGTTACCGCTCAGGGTGGATTTGATGAAATTCTTTTTCAACTATTTCAATTTCTTATATTTGAGATGGGGTAATTTAAGAAGATCAAACAACATCCTAACTTGCTGGTTTAATACCTACACACTTTAATACTAATCACCTATACACTTGAAGGATCAAAGTTTTTAACACTTCAAGGTAAAGTTTCGCATTAACACGTGAAGTGTGTGGCCTTAAATTCAACAATGATGATGGAGTTTAAAAATAATCAAATAAAAATCTCAATTAAAAGAAGTGATTATAAATTAATGGGGTGATAAATAACATCCAATATAGCCCCTTTCTACTCCATTGTATCAACCCATAAGTGGGTTATCCCTCCATTGATTTCATGGTTTCAATGGATACGGGAAGTAGACTCATGAGGGAGGAATTGAAGAAGTTAAGAAAGAAATAAAAAGAAAATGATCACTCCACCGTTGTGTGAAAAATTTCACAAAGTTTGGTGTGAATAAATTCACACCTTGAGGAAATGTTATCAAATTGATATGGAGAATAACATAATAATAATATAATAATAACTTTTATTAAGAAACAAAGATGAATTAAAACAACTTACATGTGGAAGACAAACTTGGGACAACAAAATCGCAGCATAACATTACAATGAAAGAAAGCTCAAAAGATGATCAACTCCTCTGCCACCACTACCTTAAATAGGAATTTTTGAAGCCTTGGGTCGAGCCTCTAATAGTCCAAGTATCTTGAATTAATTGTGGTAAGCCATAGGTGGGTGGAAAGTTGAGGGAGATTTGATTTTTCCACCCTTGACCTGAGGTGGCATCCAACTTTCATCCACTGAACAGACGCATCTGAATGGCCTTCTAGATGGCCGAAATAGAGTGGGTCATATAATAAGAAAATATATATTCAGATGTCTCCTAACCTCCTGTAAAAAAATTTCCCATTTGGAGTTTTTGATTCCGATATATGATTAAATTGGTAGGCTGTTTACTGGGCCGCAGAATCTGACCCATAATTTTATCTCCAAATTGGTCCACCTTAATAACCACCATGGTGCTGAATTAGCACTGGATCCTGAAGAATTATTTGTTCCTATATAGTTATTCTAGAATCCTACGAAATTTGGGCTTCATTGGGCATTTATGTTGGGCCCCACATTCTCATCAGTGGGATGGTGTCCAATCTGCCTTCTCTAGAATTGTTTGCATGAAATCCCATTTTGGTGGTCTTGTAATGTGAATCTTCTAACACTCCACAAGTATGAATTGTTCACAATATAATTAGAAACCTTAGAATTAAATATTAAAATAAAATCAAGATAATTGGGTACTTTAAATGATGTTCAAAAATGTACCACATAATAGTGCATTTTAAGAAGGAATTACAATCATAATGTGAAATGATGTTCAAAGTGTAAAATGCACTAAAATGGTTTTTATGAATAATAAAGCACAAGAATATTAGATAAATTAACAATGAATATTATCCTCATTTAGTGGCTAATCACACCTCCCAACTTGAGTTTTTCTAGTTCCGAGCAAAATGTATCTCAACAATATGAAATTCGAATTCCCTTTTCCAAAAAACATTTTAATACACAATGATCACTAAAAACCCTTATACCAAACAATCATGAAACCCATCAAAATATTTTAATACATGATAGTTTCATAAGCATATCTCAATCCCAAATCCATTCCTTTGTTCAAATTTATCGCTATATTTCTTCAAATATCAATTAAGAGTGATGATGTGTTGTGCATCGCATTAGACATGGGGTTTATCTTTATTCAAGAGGAAAATGATGGAAGCGCTAGGTGGAATCACATTTCAATATTAAGATGAGTATTCAAATTTTTTTATTGTATTTTTGTTTTTGATTTTTTGTTTTTTTTTTTTTTTGCAATTTTTCCATGGTAATTGAAATTGCACTTAAAAGAATCAACCCCTGTGGCGAGACTTTGCCGATGACTCTCAGACTCAAAGACCTTAGGACACCAACTGAAGCCCACAGACTTGGGAATCATCTCGAGTTAACTCAGTCAAAAAAATTCAAATTACCAAAAATAGAGAAAAAATTATTATCTATGGGTCAGACAACTATGTAGTCACGATCCTCAAGTGCTGAAAGCCACACATTAGGTCATTTCATTTCTCTACATGCAAATTTATTGTTTTTTTTAATTTTTTTATTGAATACTCATATTAAAACTAAAATGATCACCAAAACTATGCTATTTATTTTGGGGACCCCATGAACTCAAACTAATACCCCACTATCCAAAGGACGTGCGTTGTGATTTTTTTTATTTGGATGAAAATATAAACCACAAAATATAACATTAGACAGCCACACTTTCCAAAATCTATACACATGAAATTATACATGGTTTAAAATAAATATCAGGGAATGCTAAATTATTTTATATTCAGTTTCCAATTGTATAATGTCTATTATCATGTTCAAGGTTAAAGAAATTTTTCCTTCCATTTACACACATTTTTTTTCAAATCATTTTTTTGACACAAAAGCAATTTTATTTTATCTCCCCCCCCCAACTTAAAATAAAAATGTCCCCAATGTTTAAAGAAAAGAAAATTTAAAAGGAGGTAGAGGCATAGAATGGGATTTCAAAAAAGAAATTGAAAATGAGGATCATGGAATAAATTCACCTGGTGGTTGAACTTGAAATTCTTGTTTCTCCCTTTTAATGCCTTGATCTCGATGTCACTCAGAGAATTCACAAGTGGAAAAAAAAAGAAAAACATACAAAAAAAACAATATATATATAATAAATAAATTAAAATACAAGTATATATATAAAAATTATAGAATAAGGAAGCACAATAAGTCCTAGATTAGTGGTAAGTGCGCGCCCCTATCTCCCTTCGGTCTCGGGTTCGATTCCCCGTGGCTTCACCGGTTGTGATGGGGTTTGACCCATGACCTACGACGTGTCCCTTTTTTTATTATTATTATTTTTTTATTTAATTTTTTTGTATTTTTATTTTAACCTAAAAACACATAAAAATAAAATAAATTGATGATACATTGTTTTCTTTTTAAATTTATTGGTAAGGTATTACTCAAGGATCACACCAAGTGACACTGATGAATATGGAGCTCCTCTTTCGTACCCATCCATACTCATAATAAAATAACAGGTCAACAGTATATTTTTTATTATTTTTAAATATCAAAATGATTCATTAATCTTATTTAAAATATAAAATTGATTAAAACAAAAAAAAAATGATTGGAAACTTAAAAACCATGGGTTGCCTCCCATGAAGCGCTTTTTTTAACGTCGTTAGCTCTACATGAACCCCATAACTTACCCAATACCAATTTTCAACATTTTAAAGACCCCATATTTCTCAATGTCCACTTGATTGAGATTGATTCTTTGTTTATAATTTTTATCGTGTGCAAACCAATGTTCTATAATGAGTAGTAAAATCCAAGGAATATCAGAAATGTTTGATCCAATTTCTTTTTAAGTCTTTCCAAATACATTAAGAATCATTACCTCTTTATTGGTTTCAAGATAAGAAATTATGAAAATTGGAAGTTTTTGGCTATCCCCAATGAATGGAAACTTGAGGGTGGATGGAAAGTCCTTTCGTTCAAGTTCGGGTAGGTTAACACTTTCAAACATAGGTTGGGACTTTGAATCAAACTCAATTTCATTTTCAAAATTTCTCAACAGAATTGGTTCCTTTAGAATAGAAGATTCAACCACAAAATTGGAGAGATCAATTTTAGTAATGGGTATGGACTCAATGTTTGTGATTTATCTCAATGGTTCAATGGTTGGTGTTTTTGAAAATTTATCAATTGAGTTATACTTAGGAGACTCAATCCATGATGTCAAATTCTCCACTTTTTAATCCAAAAAGTCTATTTCGTCCTGATTTAAAGAACCTTCAACAATTACTTGATCCTCTTCATCTATCTAAAATTCAAAGGTCGGTTCTTCAATAAATTTATGAGAGTTTTGTGGGAGAAAAGAGTCTTCTATCAATGATGAGGAAGGGATAGCATGAGTAGGAATGGGTTCCATAACCGTATCAATGTTTTTTAAATCTAATCTCCAATATGAAACCTTAAAATTCATTTTCTCCATTTTTTGACACAATTTTTCAAGTAATGGCTTTGGATCATGATGGGAAAGGGGTTGAGAAAGATGGTCTATTCCAGGTGGATAATTAAGTTATTGGAATTGCACAGGAGGGTGTTCAGATTGGCTTTGTGGGGATTGAAACTCATTATATGTTGGGATGTTTTGTAGATCATAGGATTAAAAATATTTTGGTTCATTAGGTTGTTGATGATCCCACATGTAGAAATTAGGATGGTCATTGTACATCAAACATGGGGTTGGGAGATCAAAGTAGGGATAGGTTTCCCATGTTTGGACTTGTTAAAAATTAAATTTCATAGGAGTGTGGGGGTGAAAACAGAGAAGGGGGATAGAAAAAAGGATGATAATGTCTAATATAACTTACTTAGGTCCCCAACAGTGGCACCAAAATTTGATTCACTCTCAAATTTACCCAAGAGAAGAAGGTAGAACAGGCCTTGTAGTCTAGCTTGGGTTGTCGATTCCTCAGAGACCTAAGAAGAAATCTATAGACACACACATTCTATGGACTTTTTTTGGCTATGAAGTTTCCAAATTGGGTTTATTTAAGATGGGTTTAAAGGATAACTAGCATATTTAAGTAAATTCAATTTAAAATAATGAGTTGATCCTAGGTTACCGCTCGGGGTGGATTGGATGAAATTCTTTTTCAACTATTTCAATTTCTGATATTTGATATGGGTTAATTTAAGGATATCAAACAACATCCTCACTTACTAGTTTAATACCTACAAACTTTAATACTAATCACCTATACACTTTAAGGACCAAATTTTTGAGCACTTTAAGGTAAAGGTTCTTATTATCACTTGAAGTGTGTGGCCTTAAATTCAAGAAGGATGATGGAGTTTAAAAATCATCAAATAAAAAACTCAATTAAAAGAAGTGATTATAAATTAATTGGGTGATAAATAACATACAATACAACACCTTTATACTCCCTTGGATCAACCCATAAGTGTAGTATTCGTCCATTGATGCTATGGTTTCAATGGAAGCGGGAAGTAGACTCATGAGGGGGGAATTGAAGAAGTAAAGAAAACAATAAAAAGAAAATGATCACTCCACCGTTGTGTGAATAATTTCACAATTTTTGGTGTAAATAAATTAACACCCTGAGAAAACAGTATCAAAGTGAGATGGAGAAGAATAGAATAATAAGATAAGAATAAATTTTATTAAGAAACAAGGATGAATTAAAACAACTTACATGTGGAAGACAAACTTGAGACAACAAAATCGCAGCATAACATTACAATGAAAGAAATCTCAAAAGATGATCAACTCCTCCACCACCACTACCTTAAATAGGCATTTTTGAAGCCTTGGGTCAATCCTCCAATAGTACAAGTATCTTCAATTAATTTTGGTAGGCCATAGGTGGGTGTAAAGTGGAGGGATAGTTGATTTTTCCACCCTTGACCTCAGGTGGCAGCCAACTTTCATTCACCGAAGAGACTTGTCTGAATGGTCTTCTAGATAACCAAATTAGATTGGGCCATAGAAAAAGACAGTCGATCACCAGATTTCTCCTAACCTCCTGTAAAATTTCGGGCCATTTGGAGTTATAGATTCTGAGATATGATTAAATTGGTATGCTATTTTTTGAGCTGCAGAATCTGGCCCAGAATATTATCTCCAAATTGGGCCACCTTAATAACCCCGATAGAGGCCAAATTAGCACTATATCTTGAAAAATTATTTGTTCTTATATATGTCTTCTATCATCCCATGAAATTTGGATTTCATTGGGCCTGTATGTTAGGCATCACATTCTCATCAGTGGGCTGGTGTCCAATATGCCTTCTCTAGAATTGTTTGCATGAAATCCTAGATTGGTGGTATTCTAGTGTGAATCTTCTAACACTCCACAAGTATGAATTGTTTAAAATATAATTATAAACCTTAAAATTAAATATTAAAATAAAATCAATATCATTGGGTACTTTAAATGATGTTCAAAAATGTACCACATAATAGTGCATTTTAAGAAGGAATTACAATCATATTGTGAAATGATGTTCAAAGTGTAAAATGCACTAAAATAGTGTTTATGAATAATAAAGAAAATTAATATTATATAAATTAACAATGAATATTAGCCTAATTTGGTGGCTAATCAAGTATCAAACTAGGTGTGCAAAAAGGCTCGTTGTCATGTACCAGATTACCTCAAGTCAGGCCTGGAACATCTGTCAGAGTTGTTACTCCTAGTTCTATCTATACCAGAGACATATCCAATTTTAGTATCTAGAAAAGTATTTATTTCTAGTAAACCAATCACTTTATCATTTATGTCACGAACCAGGTCAGGTCACCATCTGATTTGGCACACGACCCGGTCCGCAACATGGATCGAAGGGAGTTCCTGATCCCTATGGGCTGGCACAAGTGCTCAGGTACCAAAACCTTACATAGGAACGATTTACCAGAAAAAAAAAGATAGAAAAACAACTAACAAGATAAAAAAACTAAAACTGGAAACAGACAACCAAACACGCCTTTAAACTATGAATAGGTTTAAAGTCTATAATTCAACTAAAAACCCAAAGTGCACGACAACAAAGATAGAGAACTAAAACTGCAATACCAACCTCCAAGTGAAGACCATCAGCAACCAGACCCACCATCACTAAGCACGATGCCTCAACCAAGAATACACAAAGAACAAGGTCTATATACAACCAAAGGTGTATATAGGGTGTGATCCAAGATCCCAATAGGATACCACCAAATAAAAGGTTCCATGTCACAACATCAAAAAGATAATTTAACAAGATCATTTAAAACCATACTTTTAAAACACTTCTATGGAAAAAATTTAAAATCTAAGAATGAAAAGAAAATAACACTGAAAGAAAAACCATTTCACAAATATTACATTAATAATGGAAGAGTAAATTTATAAAGAACATGCACATACTCAAGTGGTCCTCTGTATGCCGACAGAAAGCACCATATTATGAATAGTAGAGCACCGCGGGTAAATCCCCTAAGGTTAATCTAGCTCGAGTAGGACCCTAGAACCTCGTGTCTCGGTGAAACATGGATTAGAAACCACGACCCTCAGAAAACGTGACTTAGAAGACCACAGCCCTTAGAAAATGTGGCTTAGAAGACCACAACCCTCAGTAATTCATATGTTTAGTTAGTGTTGCAATCGTCAGTCCAGCTAAAGGAAATAGGGACGATACCACTCCGGATCACTAGTGCACTAGTTCTAGTCCTCCCACCTAGATACCCAGGGTTTTCCCTTGTGCTCAGTCAAGTTTCACATTCACATAGTATATTTTTTCCTCGTATAACAAACCAAACAAGACATTACACAGAAAGGTCACCATTTGCATACCCAAACAACAATTCAAAAACTCACGCACACCAAAATATGTTTCCAAAAAAATATTTGTCATTGCCTAATCATTTCGCAAATCCCCATTTGGAAACACTCAAAGAAGAACACAAAAAATTTGCACAACTTAGAAAACATTATTTAAATAAAACAACAAGGGCCAACACAAATAAACACACCCAATTACAAATAGGAGAGTCATTCAAACCACATGTTTAATAAATTGTCATTAAAACTAGTTTTTCACCAAATACCGAATTAACTAAACCATTTTCACCACTTATAAAACACCACCAAGCGACGCAAAGTGGGTTTACACCAAAAAACGTCTCAATTTATAAAAAAAAATCTACTTAAAATACAAGCACATGTTCAAATTTTCCCAAATACTTCTTTTGCGCCATCTCAATAAATCAATAAATCATTTAAAATATTTGTTAAATCATTTCAACATAAACCAAGAAAACTTTACACCAAAAAACAACTTTATCCCATTTGTAGACGTCACTTTAAAACCAAATACTCAAGGTAAAAATATCAAAACATGTTTTACATTCTTCAAATAGTTTGAAATTTAATTTCAAGTGTGCACAACAATACCAAACACCCAAAATGACTCATTTTCCTTTGAAACCCCTCATTTAAATATACACACACCTAAAATAACTTGAAAACACATTTCGCACCTACCAAACAACCCCAAAAACCTTCCCAACCATGTTTCGAATATCAAACAACGCTTAAATAAACAATTTATCAATTAATTAAACGTCACACATGCATACCATAAGGCCTCACTTTAAAACACAAATTTTTTATGACAAAACTATTTTAAAATCAATTGTACATCCCAACCCTTCTAAAATCTCATTCGCAACCCTAGGACATACTGAAGGTTCATAATAAAAATCAACACAACAAAACAGTTTATCTTTTTTCTAAAAATACTCAATTTAATCACTCCTGAACCTCAAGAGTTCTTGAACACACAATTTTCACACCTTAAACACTTAATGAAAACACGTCTAAAGATTTCAACAACACAACACGCATGAAATAAATTGTCATTTACTTTAAAACAATTCAAATTCATCAAATATGCATATCAAAGCAAGTCTAAAATAATATTTGCATCATGCAATTTATCATTAGAACACATTATATTTTAATTAAGGAGCAAGTTAAATCATCTAAAGATGGTATGGTATGGAACCACCTACCGGCATGTAGAAATCCTTAAAATTGACATGAAATCTTCAAATTGGAGTGCGTAACTTCAATTGACTATCGTTCGCACCACAATAAACCTAACGTGAACCCAAAAACAATATTTCGGACCACCTACATCAAAACAAGCCAAAACACACAAAACCCTAAATCAAAAATCTACCAAAAATGAAGGAATCAACTACCAGTGGGAGGTGTGTGCAGTGGAAGAGTCACACAAGGGAGGCGGGGAGTTCACGACTGTCGGAGGAGGGAGGCGCGGTTGGTTCAAAGGCTGGCCGAGAGAGGTCGTCGATAGGGGTATGTGTGGGTTCGAGCGGGGAACAGGGTGCGACGGGGAGGTTTGTTCTGGGAACATGGCAGCGGCACGATAGGATGGGGCTGGCTATGAGAGGCTGAAGAGGCGCCATACGGAGGTCGGCCAAGGGAGCAAGGTGGCGGCATGTAGGGTTTGGGGGGGTTCTACAGCGCGACACCAAGAAGGGGAAGGGGGTCCGATGGGAGAGAATGAGGGGATGGATGAAAAATAAAAAAAAAAAAAAGAAACCCAAAAAAACTAAAAGAAAACAAAAAAGAATAATATTATTATTATTATTAAAAATATTCTTAAACTAAAACCCTAATAATAATATTATTATTATTATCACTAAAACACAACTTATTTAAAAAACAACTTATTAAATTATTAACACATTTTTCTCATTTTATTTTTATTTTTATTCTTCCAAACATTTAATTTTATTTCACTGTTATTAACTCACTTTATTTAGTTAATTGAATAATGGGAGGGTCACAGGGCGGCACTGGTGAAGCCATATGACTTTACAATTATGCTTCACCAGTGTGTCACATGTTGTCGCGCCCCAAAAGAAAAACCCATGTATCGATAAAAACATCAAATTCAACTGAAACTCAGCCCGCATCTCAATAGAAAATTTCAAATCCAAATAAAATAAAATAAAATAAAAGATATTCACTTAATTTAATTATTAACAATAATAATAATTGTTGCAACATTAATAACAACTTAATTAATTACTATTATTTTTTATTAACACTACTAATACTAATAATAATAATATTCTCAGACAATATTATTATTATTGTCATTAAGGAAATTTCTTAAATTGTATTAAAACTTCTTATTTTTATTTTATTTCCATTTCATTATTCATTACACTTTATATGTCAGCCTTGAACATCGAGAATATCGTGCGGTTAACAGGGCGAGGTCATGCGGTGACTCGGACGAGGCCGCGCAGCTTCGACCGCAATGCGCTGGATGCTGTCAAGGCCAAAACATGCGTTTTTAGGTAGGAACTCAAACATTTTATGTCGGGCTTCAACCCAAACTATCCAATACCCAAAAAATTAATAAAATAATTTATTTAAAGACGACGGGTGTGACAATTCTCTCCACCATAAGCCATTCTGTCCCCAGAAAGCCACAACTAAGATTGGAGCCCAAAGTAGAAGATGCACCCCCTTAGGATTCAAAGAGGATTCCCACCAAAAAGCAAGTGAAGAGAGGAAAATGCATCGTGCTCAGAGAAGGTGACTAAAAAGACAAACTCGAGAAACTCGTAAAAAGACTTTATGGTATGTGTCGCTCACCCCAAGGAGCTAGAACACCTCCAATTGATTGATCAAGGAAAGGAACATAACCAAAGGTCATCATGGGGAAGCCCGAAGGGGTTCCCCACCATTAAGAACCTATCAACGCCCAAGGAGAGACTGGAAAACTGACACGGGGAGGCCCGAGTAGACTCCCAACCATTAAGAAGATAGCCAACACTGATTCATTCCAGAGACATTTGAGCGAGACCTATCACGGGTCCCCCCCCCCATTAGAGCTGACAGAAGATGCAAAACCATGAAAATTTTCCTAACAGTGACCAAACACCCCACCACAAGGGGCGGGGAGGGTCGAGCCCAACTATCAAGGCATCAAAACCATGAACCAAGACAAACCAGCATCCCCACATCCCTGGATGAGTACTATTCAAATTTGAGACTGATTAACCCAACATACCTCAAAAGGACCACTAAAAGTGATTACATCTAGTGGGACGCAATCCCCTAAGACTTTAAGGTGACAAGATGACCACGCCTCCTCATAGCCACGTGAACCCTCACGTACCCAAATGGGTCATCGGAATAGAACAACCACATAAAATTTACTTTTAACACCGATGATAGAAATAAGATAGGGGTCTCATACACTCTCAGGGTTCCTGACCACACGCCAGCTTTTCTCCGAGGCCTACGATTGGAGCCCTGATGTTTGAAGCATCTCCTACCTCACAGTCAGGTATTGAAGACTCCTAAATGGAGCTTCTCCTTTTGGTGTCACACGCAACCATACCACAACTGAGACAACACCAGTAAACACAACACATCATGACATCCAACTACTCGTCGTGGCACATCCATCAAAACAGGGGTTTAGAGGGTGCACATGCATCTCCTTTCACCTTAACCAAGAAACTTGAGAAGAAACGATGCATGACAGACACTCCCCTTTGAATAGAAGGATTAAAAATCCCCTAGAGGACACACTCCTATAAAAACAGGCATTCTCGAAGGATCCTATGAAATACACCCTTACTCTTCAAAGAGAACTCACACTACAAGACGTCACCAAATATGACCCTTGTGTCCAGTGAAAGTAATACAAAGCCCTTCAAGACACTGGTCAACACTGATAATTCTGAACTGCCTTCACCCTTCCCTACTGGAATTTCCTTTCGCCACTTCCATGGGAAACCTCCAAACACAACGATTTCAAAGTTCATATCTAACAACTAAGACAACTCAAAGAGACCAAAGCTCCTTTCAACTCCTCTCACACCTATCATCCCGCTGCGAGAGGATTCGCTTAATCAAAAAGGATAAGGGACAAGCTTAGCACTATCACTAAAAAGGGAGATTCCTCACTTTAATCAACTTGAGGTTTGGACAACGGTGAATTACCCATGGCCGCTCTTCAATCGCATGTTAACGCTTTATGGGGGCTTAAACTAGTTAATAAAGAAAACCATGGACCCAGTCAAACTAGTCCAATGGCCAAGACATACCACAAACAAACACTACACATGTAGTGGGAACCACTACAAGGAATTCTTGAAGCACTTTTCAAAATAATTCACTAACCACAGGCTTCCACACCAACTTATAAATAAAAATTCAAACTCAAGACACAAATTAGTCAAAAAGGATTCTCAGCTCGAAATGCCTCACATCCAACACTTCCCAAAACATAAGGACACATCACACAATCACTAGTTATTAAAACACCAAAAAAAAATTATTAGCCAAACCTTTTGAAAATAAACAAAGCTGGTGGGTTGCACAAACACCAATGGTGTCCCGTGGGCCTCACACATGCATGTTCTCGTGCCACACTAGCACCCACCTCTTGTCCATCCAGGCACCCATCCACTCGTCCCAATAACCATTTCTCTTTCCATATACGCTCATGCATGTGGTTGCCTATGAGAACACCAAGAATCAAAACCGGACCCTTTTCATTTTTCAAAACCAAACATTCAACCCACACTTTCCAAACCTTACACATCATTTTATTTTTAAAGCGCTTCATTTAAAAACATTTTTTTCAAGACCAAAACTGTCAGGACTCGTCCTCGGGGCCCGTGCCGTGACTACCCCAAGCCCGCCTTCCAAAGGCCAGGGGCTGGCGACTAGCACCAAGACGTAAATCCCAACAAAAGGGAAGGCATTGCCTTTGAAAAGTAAACAAGCACCACAGAGTAAGCAAGCGGAAAAGTAAACACTAAGTAAAAACTGTAACAAGCTGTGCTGAAAGTAAAAGGGTCCAGAAATACAAGCCCAACTGTAAAGTACAACTGAAGGGAAAAACAGCAACTGAAAAGAAAAGTCGCAGCGTCGAGCCGTCCTCTGGAAGTCTCACCTGAAGGGTGGGTACAGATAGCCTCTACTGCTCCTCGGGTCCACCTGACCGCTCCGAGTACATCCCGCCCAGTGATCCACCTCCAGGTACCGTCCAGCTCCGCAAGCCTCCACCACGATCAGCGCTATCCATCGTCTGCAACCAACACAACATAGTGCGGGCATAGCCCGTGCAGGGATGAGTATAAGCTACTCAGTAGGGACCCCGAGACCCCCGAAGGTCTCCCGAAATCCACAAAGGATAAACCACAAAGGAAAGATACAATCACGAAGTAACATCTGACACGGCTTAGGTATATGCCCATACATATACCTAAGTCATCAATTCCAGTTCGGCTCCAACGTCCGAGCCCAAGCACAACCCAGTCCACACAGGAAAGCAGACGTATACCCACACAGGATAGCTCAACACAATCCACAAAGGAGAGTAAACAGTAATCCACAAAGGATAGCTCAACACAATCCACAAAAGAGAGTAAACAGTAAATCCACACAGGATAGCTCAACACAATCCACAAAGGAGAGTAACACAGGATTCAGCTCACACAGATATACTTCTTCGGATGACGAAAAAGATGATCACTGATCCATCTAAGTCGTCGGACCCACAAAGGATCGATAGGTAACTAACCCCCGCAATGACCCACACAGGATCGGGCCCACACAGGACCTGTAGGCGCTGGCTCACACAGAACCGCTGAGCGATGACCCACACAGGATCGGACCCACACAGGATCGGGCCCACACAGGACCTGTAGCACTGATCCACGTAGGATCGCTGAGTGTTGTAGTCGTCGCAATCCACTGAGGATCTCTGCACAGTCGTCGTCGCAGTCCACTGAGGATCTCTGCACAGTCGTCGCTGCAGTCCACTGAGGATCTCTGCACAGTCGTCGCTGTCGAAGTAGCAGTCGCAGCCAGCTCTAGGGTTCCCGCACACAGCAAGCTCGTTCGGGAGGGTCCGCTCCACGAGCCAAGAGGACGATACATCAACTGTCACAAAGTCTGAAGTTGATGTATTCAAAAGTTCCGTATCGTCAACAGGAACTCAACGTCGCAGACGGCGCGTCAATCGGACGCCCGGTCTGAGAGTTATTGGCTTTTTCGTCCCAGGGGCCCGGTTGGTTTTTAAGGCAAAACCAACCCGACCGTACTCCACCTACGTCCAAACCTCGGGCGGAGTATGCCAAAAGATCTGTCTCACTTAGAGGAATTCAACAAAGCTGACGGCACGTCAATCGGACGTACGTAGCTCAAGATATGAGCGTTTCCGCTCCGAGGGCCCGGTTGGTTTCGTGTACGAACCAACCCGGCCGAACCCAAAGTATTCCGAAACCTTGAGTGCGATATACCGAAACGACTGTCTCAATCCAAGGATCGCGTTGCCGCTGACGGCGAGTCGATTGGAGGCCCGTAGCTCAAGTTACGGGCATTTGACTGAAAACAGTCTGAAGACGGGGGGTCCGGGCCCGGGCCGACCCGGCCCGACCCCCTCCCCCCCTGGGTCGGCCGAACCGGGTCGACCCGACCCGGCTGGACCCGGTCCGGTCCGGCCAGGGCGCGGCCTCGCTCGGTCGGCCGGTCCAGCTCGGCTCGGCCGAGCGGCCGAGCGGTTGTCGCGGGGCGCTGCCCCCGCGGGTCGGAAGAAGTCGCGGCCCCGCGTGGGCCGCGCTGGAGAACCGCGGACGCGGCTTCTGTCGCGTCCCGTGCGGGCGAACCAGACCCGCGCGGCCGCGGGTCCGTTGGCCGCCGCCGCCTCCGGCTGCCGGCGCCGCCGCGCCGGCGACCCGCGCCGCCGGAATCTTCCGCGGGCCACCGGAGTTGCTCCGGTGGTCCGTTTTCCTTCCCATCTGCGCCGGTGCTCCTCCCGGGTTCCGTTCTTCACTGCGGAATCAACAAACTGCCCTTGCGTCACGATTTTCCGTCGCCCGCCAAATCCGCACAACCACGAAGAACGGCGGAGGGTTGTCGGGTCGTGTTCGTTTGGCCCGCACCCTCCGCGTTAGATAAAATAACGGGAGAAAATAAATCAACACATGCAACAACAATTTTAATAAATTAAAATTGTTCATTTGCAACCGGTTCTTTAATTTTAAAGAAACGTACACGGAAAAAGGGCATTCCAAAACATATTCCTCACTTCGTCAAGTCGCACGCGCGGGTTCTTCGCGGATTGATCGTCGCGGAAGGAGGGGATCGTCGCGTCGTCGCGGAAGGGTGTTGCGTCGACAAACTCCGAGGTTCAAGAACAAAAAGATTTAATTAAAAAAAATTAAATCATTCTTGAGTTAAAACCCACAAAGGAAATCTGAAACCCTCACCTCAACGGATGATCGAAGGTTTTTGTCGCGGAGGAAGGAACGTCGCAGAAGAACGTCGCGGGAGAGGAAACGTCGGCGTCGCGGCACACGGCGTCGCGTCGTCGATTTCCGCGGGTTCGGCGTTCTTCGTCGGAGGCCGGCGTTCTTCGCGTTCTTCGCGTTCTTCGCGTTCTTCGCGTTCTTCGCGTTCTTCGCGTTCTTCGCGTTCTTCGCGTTCTTCGCGTTCTTCGCGTTCTTCGCGTTCTTCGCGTTCTTCGCGAAGAAGGGTGAAGGCACAAGAACCTCTGTCAAAAACCTCTCAACGAGTAATCCTCCAAAAGTCGTGTTGGTCTTATTTTATTATTACGCCAACAAACGAATAAGAGGTAAGTAACGACCCATTAATTCGTAGAATTAATTCAACGAAAGAAACTGTCCATTTAATTCACGAAATAAACCGCCCAATTAAATGGTGCGTTAAGAATTTAAGAAAACGCGTCAGTTGACTTTCATAATGACGGGTTTTCGCAGGTGCGTTACTTAGCGGAAAAGAAACGGCGGGGCTCGTGCGGGCCCCACCTCGCAAATATCCTACCAAGAGGGTAGGATATTTTTGGATAGTACCCTATCCGGATCAACTCAGCTTAAGCCGCTTTTAAGTGGCTTCAAGTGGCTTCCAAGTGGCTTAAGTGAAATAAAATAAAGTTTGTCGCACAATTATTTTATTTCTTAACTTTAAGCCCAAAAATTAAAAACCACACCCGAGCAAACGCAACTCCAGAAGAGGCGTTTTTAAGCAAATACTGGCGCTGCGATTTCATCGATGCCCTCAGAATTCGATTCCGGGCACCGGATCAAAAGTTAGAAAAACTCGCTCGTCCGTTCACTGAACGTACCCGAGCCAAACTTCGGAAAACGATTCCGGGCACACCGGGCCTCGGAATCAGGTGCCGTCAGAAACTGCGCTCTTGTAAAATTCCAAAGAAAATTATGAAAAAAAATTCCTTGAAATTTATGGGTCTTTACATTACTCCCACCTCAGGCCTTTACGTCCCCGTAAAGATACATCAAAAACTAGGGAAACAAATGTGGGTACTGAGCACGCATCTGAGCCTCCCGCTCTCATGTGCTCTCCTAGAGGTTCACGTGCTGTCATCTGATGCGCACAAGAGGAATCGGTCGCCCACGTAGGACCCGCTCCTGTCGATCCTCGATCTCCACTGGGACCTCCGCAAAAGTCGCCCCATCATCCACGTCTAGCTCCCCATGGTCAATGATGTGCGTCGGGTCGTGCACGTATCTCCTCAGCTGAGATACGTGGAAGACGTCGTGCACCCGGTGCAACTGAGGTGGTAGAGCCAGGCGATAAGTCATCTCACCAATCCTGCTGAGGACCTGGAAAGGTCCGATGAAGCGTGGAGACAACTTGCCGCCTCGGCCAAATCTCCGCAAACCACGTCGAGGTGAGACACGCAAGAAGACGTGGTCGCCATCCTCGAACTCTAGTGGCCTCCGCCTCCTGTCAGCATATGACTTCTGCCGGCTCTGAGTTGTCCTCATCCGCTCCTGGATGACCTGGACCTTCTCTGTCGTGGCCCGGACCATCTCTGGTCCCACAAGTGCTGACTCCCCAGGGTCTGTCCAGCACAAAGGAGATCTGCAAGGCCTACCGTACAACGCCTCGTATGGTGTCATCCCGATGGTGGAGTGGTAGTTGTTGTTGTACGCAAACTCCACCAAGGGTAGGTGGTCCTCCCAGCTGCGACCAAAGTCGAGGACACATGCGCGGAGCATGTCCTCGAGAGTCTGAATGGTCCTCTCCGTCTGATCATCCGTCTGAGGGTGAAAGGCGGTGCTCAGACGTAGCCGCGTCCCGAACGCCTCCTGCAACCCCTTCCAAAGCCGGGAAGTAAAACGAGTGTCCCGATCGGAGACGATAGTCGATGGCACACCGTGAAGCCATACAATCTCCTGAACATAGAGACGCCTCAAGCTCTCCACTGAGCTCTGCTCTCTGATGGGTAAGAAGTGTGCCGACTTGGTGAGTCGGTCAACAATCACCCAAATGGAGTCGTGACCTCTGGAAGTGCGTGGAAGTTCAGTCACGAAGTCCATAGATATGTCGTCCCACTTCCACTCCGGGACCTCCAAGGGTTGTACCAAGCCTGATGGTACCTGATGCTCTGCCTTCATCTGCTGGCAGGTGAGGCACCGTGAAACGAACTCTGCCACAGCCTTCTTCATGCCCGGCCACCAGTGCTGTCGTCTGAGATCCTGGTACATCTTCGCCACTCCAGGATGTACCGCCAAAGGAGAAGTGTGAAACTCTCTCAGCACCTCCTCTCGTAAAGCGACTGGTACCAGGGTACGTCTTCTGAAAATGACAGCGTGATCTGCTCCAAGGGAGAAACCATCAGGTGCCTGTCCCGAGGATATCTGTGCACGTCGTGTCTCACAGTCAGCGTCCCCACGCTGTGCTTCTCTGACCCGCTGCAGTAGTGGAGGGGTGACTGTGAGAGACTGAAGGAAGGCTGCTTCATCCCTATCCACGAAGGATATCTGCAAAGCGGCTAGCTGCTCTGTCGCCTCCTCAAGTAGTTGGATGTCCGTCCTCCTGCTAAGGGCATCGGCTACCACGTTCCCCTTCCCAGGAGTATACACTATCTCAAAGTCATAGTCCTGAAGGAACTCGAGTCATCGTCATTGTCTCAGGTTCAGGTCCTTCTGAGAGAAGATGTACCTGAGACTCTGGTGGTCAGAAAAGACTGTAAAGCGCTCGCCCATCAGATAGTGTCGTCATGTCTTCAGAGCGAAGACCACTGCTGCTAACTCCAGGTCATGGGTAGCGTAGTTCTGCTCATGCGGCCTCAACTGACGTGATCCATAGGCAATCACGGCCCGCTCCTGCATCAGGACACACCCGAGTCTGGTCCCTGACGCATCGCAGTAGACTACATAACCAACTCCCTCCTCAGGCAACCTCAAGATAGGTGCGCTGGTCAATCTCTGTCTCAGCTCCCGGAAGCTCTACTGACATCTGTCTGACCACACGAAGGGTTTCCCCTTCTTCGTCAAAGCTGAGAGTGGTGTCGCAACTTTGGAGAAGTCCGACACAAATCTCCGATAGTATCCGGCTAAACCCAAGAAACTCCGCACCTCTGTCACGCTCCTGGGTGGCTCCCAAGCTAGCACTGCCTCGATCTTCACGGGATCCAAAGCAACTCCCGCCTCAGAAATGACGTGCCCCAAGAAGTGGACCTCACGTAACCAGAACTGGCACTTCGAGAGTTTGCCATAAAGCTGGTGCTCTCAGAGTGTGTCTAGTACAACCCGCAAGTGGTAGGCGTGCTCCTCCTCCGTGGTCGAGTACACCAAAATGTCGTCGATGAAGATCACGACAAATCGATCGAGGTATGGCTGGAAGATCCTGTTCATGAGACTCATGAACACTGCTGGAGCATTGGTTACGCCGAATGGCATAACCAAGAACTCATAGTGGTCATACCGACACCTGAAGGTCGTCTTCTGCACGTCCTCGTCTTGAACTCTGAGCTGATGATAGCCTGACCTGAGGTCTATCTTCGAGAACCACCGTGCTCCCTTGAGTTGATCAAAGAGGTCATCAATCCTCGGTAGCGGATACTTGTTCCTCACTGTCACCTGGTTCAGGCGACGATAATCGACACACAGTCGCAAGCTCCCGTCCGCCTTCTTGGCGAACAAAATCGGGGAAGCCCAGGGTGAAACGCTGGGTCGGATGAACCCCTTGCCCTGCAAGTCCTCCAACTGTACCTGCAGCTCTCGAAGCTCAGCGGGGGGCATCCGATATGCTAGAGTGGATATCGGGGTTGTCCCGGGGTACAGGTCAATATAAAATTCTACCTCTCTGCTAGAAGGTAGTCCTAGAACGTCGTCGGGGAAGACGTCCGCATACAGATCCACCACTGCAGGAAAACTAGGACTCCGCACGTCAACTGCTCCAAGGATGAGGCTAGCCAACTGATGAGTGATGGGCTGTCCCCTCCTCTGCGAGAGTCCATCTTGTGCTGCAAAGGCTCCCTTCTCGCCGGTGAAGGTGAACCTACTCCTGTCGGTGCGCACACATCGCACCTTGCGCCTAAAACAGTCAATTTGAGCATGGACTGTAGATAACCAATCCATGCCCAAGATGACGTCGTAAGGCCTCGACGCCGCTACAAGAAGATCCCAGCCGAAGCTCTCGCCTCCTAGAGTAAGCTCACACTGCCGGCACCAGTGCGTAATCGTCGAGTTTGCTCCCGTAGGAGTCTCTAGCCGTAAGGATCGAGCCAACGGCTCTGTCAGAATCTCTGAGCTCCGAACAAGAGCATTGGCTATGAAAGAGTGACTCGCTCCTGTGTTTATAAGAACTGCAGCAAGGGTGGAATAAACACAGATCGTACCTCGAATCATCTCTGGCGCGCCGTGGTCGTAGGCCTCCACTGCCTGGAGTTGCGCCTGTCTCTGCCCGCCAACTCCCTGTGGTCGGGGCGGACCTCCAGGTGGTGGTGGTGGCAGAGCCTCAAAGCGTCGTCCACCACCTGCTGCTCGGCCAGCTCCTCTGCCTCGTCCGCCTCCTCCCTGCGGACCGCCACGGTCAACCCTCTGCCTCTACCTGGGTGGCCCCTCCACCGTCTGCTGCTCCTCGGTACGGCGGGTCGGGTAGTCACGAGCCATGTGGCCCTGCCCGCCGCACGCGTAACACTGCTTACCTCTCGGAAGACTGGCTCCGCGCTGTGTGCCCCGCACTGCTGAGCCAGTGTCCCGAGGTCGTCTGCCGGAAGGTCTGGTCTGCCTGGAACCCTGAGTCATCCGTCGGCTACCTGCTGCCGAAGACTCCGCTACCTGCCGCCCTGCGGTAGGTCTCGCTGTGGACTCAGCCAGAAAGCTCTCGATTAGAAGGGCTCGCTCCAGCACTCTTGCCTGGGTCGGGATGCTGGGGGAGATCAGTGATGCCCTGGTCTCGTGTCTCAAACCCTGCTCAAAGGTCCGGGCCCGGAAGAAGGGGTCTCGTACCATGTCGGTCGAGTAGCGAGAAAGATCGGTGAACCTCACCGCGTACTGGGCGACCGTCAAGCTGCCCTGCCGCAGCTGAAGAAGCTCCTGGATGCGCACCGCACGGAGGGTGGCTGGGACGAACTCTGAGCGGAAGAGGCTCTCGAAGTCCGTCCAGAGAAGAGACGTCTCATCGTGTACCTGAAGCATCAAGCTCCACCATCGTCCTGCTGCTGCGTGCAGTAGGCTCGCCGCGAGGATCACCATGAGGTCTGCTGGTGTCCTCACTAGCCTGAAAATTCGAACGACCGCCTCCAGCCAGTCCTCGGCTGCCTGGGGGTCCGTCTCCCCACGAAACTTGGGTGGTCGCTGGCGCTGGAACTCGTGCAGAGCTCCGAAGCGACGTGCATCGTCAGCGGTCGGTGCTGGAAGCATCGGGGGCTCGGCGGGTAAAGGTACCGCCGGGGCCTCTGCTGTCAACGGGCCCTGTACCGAGGCCTCGTCGCTCGGCGGGCTGTCGTCGCGCTCTACTCTCGGAACCCTAGCTGGCTGCCGTCGTGGGGCCATCCTGAAAAGGAAACAAGTGCGCCACGGTCAGAACAGTATACCTAGTGAGCTGACACAAGTAATCACAAAGAAAACTTGAAACACACATGCAATCAATGTTTTCATGCATTAAGTCGAAAATCAGAAGTCAGGGTCCTGGTGTACGGATACGTCGGCCGCCGCACCAACACTGGACTCCCTGGACTGATAATCACACCCAATACGCTAAACACTATTGATTCACATAGAAGAAAGATCAGAGTATGCGATAGAACCGACCACCTCTAATACCAATTTGTCACGACCCGTCCTCGGGGCCCGTGTCGTGACTACCCCAAGCCCGTCTTCCAAAGGTCAGGGGCTGGCGACTAGCACCAAGGCGTAAATCTCAACAAAAGGGAAAACATTGCCTTTGAAAAGTAAACAAGCACCACAGAGTAAGCAAGCGGAAAAGTAAACATTAAGTAAAAACTGTAACAAGTTGTGCTGAAAGTAAAAGGGGCCGGAAATACAAGTCCAACTGTAAAGTACAACTGAAGGAAAAAACAGCAACTGAAAAGAAAAAGCCGCAGCGTCGAGCCGTCCTCTGGAAGTCTCACCTGAAGGGTGGGTACAAATAGCCTCCACTGCTCCTCGGGTCCACCTGACCGCTCCGAGTACGTCCCGCCCAGTGGTCCACCTCCAGGTACCGTCCTGCTCCGCAAGCCTCCACCACGATCAGCGTTGTCCGTCGTCTGCAACCAACACAACGTAGTGCGGGCATAGCCCGTGCAGGGGTGAGTATAAGCTACTCAGTAGGGACCCCGAGACCCCGAAGGTCTCCCGAAATCCACAAAGGATAAAGCACAAAGGAAAGATACAATCACGAAGTAACATCTGACACGGCTTAGGTATATGTCCATACATATAACTAAGTCATCAATTCCCGTTCGGCTCCAACGTCCAAGCCCAAGCACAACCCAATCCACACAGGAAAGCAAACGCATACCCACACAGGATAGCTCAACACAATCCACAAAGGAGAGTAAACAGTAATCCACAAAGGATAGCTCAACACAATCTACAAAGGAGAGTAAACAGTAAATCCACACAGGATAGCTCAACACAATCCACAAAGGAGAGTAAATAGTAAATCCACACAGGATAGCTCAACACAATCCACAAAGGAGAGTAAACAGTAAATCCACATAGGATAGCTCAACACAATCCACAAAGGAGAGTAAACAGTAAATCCACACAGGATAGCTCAACACAATCCACAAAGGAGTAACACAGGATTCAGCTCACACAGGTATACTTCTTCGGATGACGATAAAGATGATCACTGGTCCATCTAAGTCGTCGGACCCACAAAGGATCGATAGGTAACTAACCCCCGCAATGACCCACAAAGGATCGGGCCCACACAGGACCTGTAGGCGCTGGCTCACACAGAACCGCTGAGCGCTGACCCACACAGGATCGGGCCCACACAGGACCTGTAGCACTGATCCACGTAGAATCGCTGAGTGCTGTAGTCGTCGCAGTCCACTGAGGATCTCTGCAAAGTCGTCGTCGCAGTCCACTGAGGATCTCTGCACAGTCGTCGTCGCAGTCCACTGAGGATCTCTGCACAGTCGTCGCTGCAGTCCACTGAGGATCTCTGCACAGTCGTCGCTGTCGAAGTAGCAGTCGCAGCCAGCTCTATGGTTCCCGCACACAGCAAGCTCGTTCGGGAGGGTCCGCTCCACGAGTCGAGAGGCCGATACATCAACTGTCAGAAAGTCCGAAGTTGATGTATCCAAAAGTTCCGTATCGTGAACAGGAACTCAACGTCGCAGACGGCGCGTCAATCGGACGCCCGGTCTGAGAGTTATTGGCTTTTTCGTCCCAGGGGCCCGGTTGGTTTTTAAGGCAAAACCAACCCGACCGTACTCCACCTGCGTCCAAACCTCGGGCGGAGTATGTCAAAAGATCCGTCTCACTTAGAGGAATTCAACAAAGCTGACGGCACGTCAATCGGACGTCCGTAACTCAAGATATGAGTGTTTCCGCTCCGAGGGCCCGGTTGGTTTCGTGTACGAACCAACCCGGCCGAACCCAAAGTATTCCAAAACCTTGAGTGCGATATACCGAAACGACTGTCTCGATCCAAGGATCGTGTTGCCGCTGACAGCGAGTCGATTGTAGGCTCGTAGCTCAAGTTACGGGCATTTGACCGAAAACAGTCCGAAGACGGGGGGTCCGGGCCCGGGCCGACCCCGCCCGACCCCCCCCCTGGGTCGGCCGAACCGGGTCGACCCGGTCCGACCCAGCTGGACCCGGTTCGGTCCGGCCAGGGCGCGGCCTGGCTCGACCGGCCGGTCCGGCTCGGCTCGGCCGAGCGGCCGAGCGGCTGCCGCGGGGCGCTGCCCCCGCGGGTCGGAAGAAGCCGCGGCCCCGCGTGGGCCGCGCTGGAGAACCGCGGACGAGGCTTCTGTCGCGTCCCGTGCGGGCGAACCGGACCCGCGCGGCCGTGGGTCCGTTGGCAGCCGCCGCCGCGGCTTCAGCCGCGGCGGTCTCGTCCGGCGGCATGCCGGGGCGCCGCCGGAATCTTTCGCGGGCCACCGGAGTTGCTCTGGTGGTCCGTTTTCCTTCCCGTCTGCGCCGGTGCTCCTCCCGGGTTTCGTTCTTCACTGTGGAATCAACAAACTGCCCTTGCGTCACGATTTTCCGTCGCCCGCCAAATCCGCACAACCACGAAGAACGGCGGAAGGTTGTCGGGCCGTGTTTGTTTGGCCCGCACCCTCCGTGTTAGATAAAACAACGGGAGAAAATAAATCAACACATGCAACAACAATTTTAATAAATTAAAATTGTTCATTTGCAACCGGTTCTTTAATTTTAAAGAAACGTTCACGAAAAAAGGGCATTCCAAAACATAATCCCTACTTCGTCAAGTCGCACGCGCGGGTTCTTCACGGATTGATCGTCGCGGAAGGAGGGGATCGTCGCGTCGTCGCGGAAGGGTGTCGCGTCGACGAACTCCGAGGTTCAAGAACAAAAAGATTTAATTAAAAAAAATTAAATCATTCTTGAGTTAAAAACCACAAAGGAAATCTGAAACCCTCACCTCAACGGATGATCGAAGGTTTTTGTCGCGGAGGAAGGAACGTCGCAGAAGAACGTCGCGGGAGAGGAAACGTCGGCGTCGCGGCACACGGCGTCGCGTCGTCGATTTCCGCGGGTTCGGCGTTCTTCGTCGGAGGCCGGCGTTCTTCGCGTTCTTCGCGTTCTTCGCGTTCTTCGCGTTCTTCGCGTTCTTCGCGTTCTTCGCGAAGAAGGGTGAAGGCACAAGAACCTCTGTTTAAAACCTCTCAACGAGTAATCCTCCAAAAGTCGTGTTGGTCTTATTTTATTATTATGCCAACAAACGAATAAGAGGTAAGTAACGACTCATTAATTCGTAGAATTAATTCAACGAAAGAAACTGTCCATTTAATTCACGAAATAAACTGCCCAATTAAATGGTGCGTTAAGAATTTAAGAAAACACGTCAGTTGACTTTCATAATGACGGGTTTTCGCGGGTGCGTTACTTAGCGGAAAAGAAACGGCGGGGCTCGTGCGGGCCCCACCTCGCAAATATCCAACCAAGAGGGTAGGATATTTTTGGATAGTACCCTATCCGGATCAACTCAGCTTAAGACGCTTTTAAGTGGCTTCAAGTGGCTTTCAAGTGGCTTAAGTGAAATAAAATAAAGTTTGTCGCACAATTATTTTATTTCTTAACTTTAAGCCCAAAAAATAAAAACCACATCCGAGCAAACGCAACTCCGGAAGAGGCGTTTCTAAGCAAATATCGGCGCTGTGATTTCATCGGTGCCCTCAGAATTCGATTCCGGGCACCGGTTCAAAAGTTAGAAAAACTCGCTCGTCCGTTCACTGAATGTACCCGAGCCAAACTTCGGAAAATGATTCTGGGCACATCGGGCCTCAGAATCAGGTGCCGTCAGAAACTGCGCTCTTGTAAAATTTCAAAGAAAATTAAGAAAAAAAATTCCTTGAAATTTACGAGTCTTTACAAAAACATTTTTACTTAAAAACCAGATATCCATGAATCCAAAACAAAGAGATGAGGAATGATGCAAAAAAAGACTAGTGCCAGTGCATGACTGGAACATATGGTTGGTGGCCATATTTCAGTCACACCACCACCACCGAGGGAATTCTAAGACAACGTCCCCAGATCCACATGGCTTGCCAGACCCTGCGAGTTCACTCGGACCAATGACCATACTCCATTTTCATTTACACTAAACAAGGTTAACCACACCAACCAAAGGTTTAGAAAAACCTCAACTTGCTTTGGTAACTCGAGTCTCACCACGAGGTGTGTTGGTCAGGCACCTTACTCATAGCCAGGATGTCGAGTCCCGATAACCTTAACTTTGGCTCACCCAGATCTATCCCAAAAGAACACGACCCAAAAAGAAAACAGTCTTATGATACTATTTTGTCACGAACCAGGTCGGGTCGTCATCTGATCCGGCGCCCGACCCGGTCCACAACATGGACCGAAGGGCATTCCCGATCCCCACGGGATGGCACAAGTGCCCAGGTACCAAAACCTTACATGGGAATGATTTACCCGGAAAAAAAAAGATAGAAAAAACAACTAACAAGATAAAAAAACTAAAACTGGAAACAGACAACCAAACATGCCTTTAAAATATAAATAGGTTTGAAGTCTACAATTCAACTAAAAACCCAAAGTGCATGGCAACAAAGATAGAGTACTAAAACGCTAATACCAACCTCTAAGCGAAGTCCATCAGTAACCAAACCCACCACCACTAAGCACGATTCCTCAACCTGGAATACACAAAGAACAAGGTCTACATACACCCAAAGGTGTATGTAGGATGTGAGCCAAGAGCCCAGTAGGATACCACCAAATAAAAGGTTCCATGTCACAGCATCAAAAAAGATAATTTAACAAGCTCATTTAATACCATACTTTTAAAACACCTTTAAGGAAAACATTTAAAAGCTAAGAATGAAAAGAAAGAACACTAAAAGAAAAACCATTTCACAAATACTACTTTAATAATGGAAGAGGAAATTTATAAAGAACATGCACATACTCAAGTGGTCCTCTGTATGCCGATAGAAGGCACCACATCATGAATAGTTGAGCAGCACTGGTAAATCCGTTAAGATTTATCTAGCTCGAACGGGACCCTAGAACCTCGTGTCTCTGTGAAACGTGGCTTAGAAACCACGACCCTCCAAAAACATGGCTTAGAAGACAACAACACTCAGAAAACGTGTCTTATAAGACCACGACCCTTAATAATTCATATGTTTAGTTAGTGTTGCGTTCGTCAGTCCAGTTAAGTGAAACAGGGATGATATCACTCTGGATCACTAGCGCACTAGTTCTAGTCCTACCACCTAGATACCCAGGGTTTTCCCTTGTGCTCAGTCAAGTTTCACATTCACATAGTATATTGCTTCCTCACATAACAGACCAAACAAGACATTACATAGAAAGGTAACCATTTGCATACCCAGACAACAACTCAAAAACTCACACACACCAAAATACCTTTCCAAAAATATACTTGTCGTTACCTAATAATTTCTCAAATCCCCATTTGGCAACAGTCAAAGAAGAACATAAACAATTCGCACAACTTAGAAAAATTTATTTAAATAACACAACAAGGGCCAACACAAATAAACACACCCAATTACAAATAAGAGTGTCATTCAAACCACTTGCTTAATAAATTGTCCTTAAAACTAGTTTTTCACCAAATACACAATTAACTAAACCATTTGCACCACTTATAAAACACCACCAAGTGACGTAAATTGGGTTTACAGAAAAAACGTCGCAATTTATAAAAACATGCTACATAAAATTCAAACGCGTATTCAACTATTCAAGTAATACTTTCGCACCATCTCAATAAATCAATAAATCATTTCAAAATAAACCAAGAAAACTTTATACCAAAAAACCACTTTATCCCATATAGAGACGTCACTTTAAAACCAAATACTTAGGGTAACAATATAAAAACATGTTTTTCATTCTTCAAATAGTTTGCAATTTAATTTCAAGTGTGCAAAACAAGACCACACACCCAAAGTGACTCATTTCCCTTTGAAAACCCCCCATTTAAATATACACACACCTTAAAGAACTTGAAAATGCATTTTTTACCTACCAAACAACCCCAAAAACCTTCCCAACCATGTTTTGAATCTCAAACTCCACTTAAATAAACAATTTCTCAATTAATTAAATGTCACACCTGCATACCACAAGACCTCACTTTAAAACACACAAATTTTTGATGCCAGAACCATTTGAAAATCAATTGCACATCCCAACCCTTATAAAATCTCATTCACACCCCTAGTACATACTCAAGGTTCATAATAAAAATCAACACGAAAAAATAGTTTATCTTATTTAAAAAAACTCAATTAAATCACACCCACACCTCAAGAGTTCTTGAAAACATAATTTTCACACCTTAAACACTTAACTAAAACACGTCTAAAGATTTCAACAACACAATGTGCATGAAATACAGTCGCATTTACTTTAAATCAATTCAAATTCATCAAATATGCATATCGAAGCATGTCTAAAATAAAATTTGCATCATGAAATTTATCATTAGAACAAATTATATTTTAATTAAGAAGCAATTTAAATCATCTAAAGATGGTATGGCATAGAACCACCTACCGGCGTGTAGAAATCCTCAAAATTGACATGAAATCTTCAAACTGGAGTGCGTAACTTCAATCGCGTGCCATTCGCACCACAATAAACCAAACGCGAACCCAAAAACAAGATATCGGACCACTCGCATCAAAACAAGACAAAATACACAAAACCATAAATCAAAAATCTACCAAAATGTTGGAATCAACTACCGGTGGGAGGCGCATGCGGCAGTGGAGTCGCAGAAGGGAGGCGGGGAGTTCACGGCTGCCGGAGGAGGGAGGCGCGGCTGGTTCAAAGGCTGGCTGGGAGAGGTCGCAGATGGGGGTATGTGAGGGTCCGAGCGGGGAACAGGGTGCGACAGGGAGGTGTGTCCGGGGAACATGGAAACGGCCTGACAGGATGGGGCTAGCTATGAGAGGCTAAAGCGGAATCGTATGGAGGCCGACCAAGGGAGAAAGGCAGCGGCATTTAGGGTTTGCGGGGGTTCTGTAGCGTGACACTAAGAATGAGAGGGGGGTCCGACGGGAGAGAAGGGGATGGAGGAAAAAATAAGAAGAAGAAGAAACGCAAAGAAACTAAAAGAAAACAAATAATAATAATATTATTATTATTAATAAAAATAATCATAAACAAAAACCATAATAATAATATTATTATTATTATCACTAAAACACAACTTATTAAAAAAACTTATTAAATTATTAACACATTTTTTTCATTTTATTTTTATTTTTATTCTTCCAAACATTTAATTATATTTCACTATTATTAACTCACTTTATTTAGTTAATTGAACAACGGGTAGGTCACACAGCGGTGCTGGCGAAGCCGTATGACTATTCAATTATGCTTCACCCACGCGTCGCATGTTGTCACACCCTGAAAGAAAAACTCTTTTATCGATAAAAACATCAAATTCAACTGAAACTCAGCCTGCATCTCGACGGAAAATTTCGAAGCCAAATATAATAAAATAAAATAAAAGATATTAACTTAATTTAATTATTAACAACAATAATAATTGTTGCAACATTAATAAGGACTAAATTAATTACTATTATTTTTTTTCTTAACACTATTGATACTAATAATAATAATGTTCTCAAAGAATATTATTATTATTATCATTTAGGAAATTTATTAAATTTTATTAATACTTTTTATTTTTATTTTATTTCCATTTAATTATTCATTACACTTTATATTACAGCCTTGAACACCGAGCAGACTATATGGTTAATAGGGCGAGGTCGCATGGTGACTTGGATGAGGTCGAGCAGCTTCGACCACAGTGCGTTGGATGTTGTCAAGGCCAAAACATGCGTTTTTAGGTAGGAACTCAAACATTTTATGTTGGGATTCACCCCGAACTACCCAATACCCAGAAAATTAATAAAATAATTTATCTAAAGACGATGGGTGTGACACTTTACCAAAATTCCAGGACATTTTCTTATACTTTTCCTTATCCTAAGACTTATCCTTAGACATGTCCTTAGGGTTCTCACTAAGGTTTTCTCATCCTAGATTCTAAAGGTTAACTAAATATTTGATCTGATACCAACTATAATGATGATGTCTTAGCATACATAGAAATTACTTCACTTCTATGGAATACTAAAAACATTACAAAAGTAGATTCCCAAATACCGTATTAGTTTAGTACATTTAGAAACATGGAAACATAAACACTAGTACATAAGTGAGCTACATTATCTCCCACTATGTTCTTCATAACTAGAATGCTTCTTAGACACATCATAATTAACACATATCTTCATAACATGGGAAAGGAAACATAAAAAAGGGGAGATCTCATATGCTCAGTAAGGGTAAACAAAAGAGACATGTAAGCATAAACATAATCATAGGGTCATGAGAACGTGATAAAAACATTATAAAATCATACTCTGCATATCAAAGCTCATAAACATGAATCATGACATAAATATTGACACTTCATAAGACATGAATCATAAGGAAATAATGAACATAATCCATGAAATCATAGTATAGGAATAAAGCCTAGAATTTTGGTAGACATATAAGCATATAATATTATTTCCATAGTAGTTAAGGCATCACTTCCAAGACCATCTTGGTAAAATGGGTTCACTACCTATACCATATTGGTAGTCAGGGTTCACTCCCATGGCCATATTAGTAGCATGAGTTCATTCCACATACCATCTTGGTATTCATGGTTCACTCCCATGGAAATCTTAGTTGTCACAGTTCATTCCCAATACCATCTTACTCTATCTCATGAGATATAAATCATTACCCAATGCATTGACGGGAGATATAGGTCTCACCCATCACATAAAGAAATCATACAAACATGTGACACAAGATCATAAAATATCATATCATAACCCATGAAATGAAATGGGTATTATAAACATGTAATAATATTATAAATTGTGGAAAAGATAGGTTTCATAATCATTTCAACATAAATATAACTCATGAAAAGAAGTTGATTTCAAAAGCATATAACCCATGAAAGAGAAATAGGTTTCATAAAAATAATTCCATAAAAATATAAACCATTCAAGAATGAATATAAATGGAACAATTGGATCATTTCCTATAAGGTCATTATTAACATCAACAGATGTCATCTTAGATGGAAAATAACATTGAAAGATATTTTGAAAACATTTCCTGGGAAAAATATCATTTGTTCTTTTAGAAAAGGATATTTAAAACATAAAAACCTTTTGAAAACCATTTTCTTGAAAATAAAATTGAAATATTACAAATAAATATTTGAAAACCTTTTGTAAACCTTTTTCTTTGAAAACATATAAATATAGCTTGAAAATATTTTGAAAACTGTGTTCCCTGAAAACTTATAAAAGGGGATTGAAAATATTTTGTAAACCATTTCTTTGAAAATAGTTTTCAAACTTATAAATAAGGCTAGAAATAAATATGAAAACCATTTTCCTTGTATAATTATAAAATAATCTTGAAAAACTTTTGAAAATAATTTTTCTTGAAAACTTATAAAATAATCTTGAAAACATTTTGAAACAATTTTCCTTGAAAACTTATAAAAGAGTCTTAAAAATAATTGAAAAACACTTTCCTTGAAAAATACTTTGAAAACTTATAAATAAATCATGAAAAAAAATTTAAAAATCATTTATTTGAAAATTATTTTTAAAAGCATCTACTTACAAATTAACCTTTTAAATATGTAAAGGAAGTTTCACATAAATGATGATGGGTAAATATTTATATGTCGTATGAGGTAATAAGAACATTCCTTTTGCATGGTAAAAGGTTAGAAAAATTCCTAGTTTAGAAAGTGATAATAATATTCCTATGAAAACATTAGTAAAATAAAAAAATGGAAAAAGATTTATTTTAAATATTATAGTATAATAGTATGATATTCTTGGAAACCCTTTTTAGAAAACATGGTTTTGAAGGAACACGGATTTCTGACAGAAGATATGGTAAAGTTGAGCTTTCATTAAAAACACTTTATTAACATTATTATGTACCAAAGAGTAGGAAAATGGTACCAATATTTGAATATATCATGAATTACTAGGGTTTAAGAAAATTCATGTGTTCTCTTGAGGGATTGATTATAATATCTCACTAAAGGAAGTATAGTCATAAATAATCTCGAAAAGTTATAAGATTGTTTCAATAAACACTTATCACTTAGTAACATTGAACCATACTCCCCATGTAAGAAATTTAAATTAAATTATTATTAAAATAACATGAAATTAAGTATATTTATGATATAACATGTCAAAGTTTTTATGCACACCTCATATAAAAATATAGGTTCATAACATGTCATGTGTCTCAAAAAAGGTAAATTGAGACAAAACTATCTAAACGCTTTTTAAACTTTTGAAACATAAACTCCATGAAAGGAATATCATATAATGGATATGTAATTACCCATATATTTAATAATAAGAATAAAATAATACATTCATGGTTAGTATACACACAACAAAAAAGAAATGGGTGGTGAATAGAACATATATCTCGTGAAAATAAAAAAGTGAGATGAGATTCTTTTACCTTGTGTCTTGACACTCTTCATACTCATACAATATTCTTGAATAATAAATTTAAGTTTATTATAAATATTTTATATAATAATATTCTTATATCTAATACCATATATGGTTAGATTATGACCTTATATTACCCACTTCTTAACAATCCTATGTTAAGGTTTCACTTTGGGTAATATTCACTTTGTTCTTCGCATGTCCCTTAATTTGTTATATATTTGGTCCTTATACTTATATAATGATTTAAATAATGTTAAAAATGATATAAATATCATTTATATTCAGTATATTTTTATTATTATAATCTATATAATATATAATTATTAAATTGAATACACCATTCATGGAGAAGGCAAGCCGTACGTATGCATGAACGTTGTTTCCGTTTTTATTGTTGTATTGAATGAAATAAAGTAAATGAAATATGTGTGTGTATATAATTATTCCAGTAGAATTATTATATCATATATATCATATAATTTCACTAAAAACATTCTTAATACATTCTATGTAGTATGTGAATGATCACATCACTTTGAGGGGGGCGGTAGTCCAGACTCCCTCAAACGAAATTACCATATTTACACCAAATGGAAAGAATAAAGATATGTGTTGTAAAAGTATTTAATAAGTTTAAAGACATAATAAATATAATATATAACATATATAAATATATTTTACATCATAATTTTCACCATGAGATGTGGTAAAGTAAAAAAATGAACAATCATTGTTTCGTGAGGTGGTAGTTTGTCGTACACGTAAATAGTATGTTCGTTACCGATTAGATGGAAGTGTGTGTAAGTGTTAGTCAAACCATTAGCATAAAATTATACTAGTATATTTATGATAATGTTTTTTTATAAAATCATGGAATAAAGAGAGTCGAGGGGGTGTAAAAAGAAAATAAAAGAAAAGAGATTAAGAGAAGACATTACCTCTTAATCGGGTAACTCATTTTGGTTTCTGCCCAAAGGCTTACATGGATTGATTTATGCCCATGGGGAGGATTCAAGGAAATAGGTAGGTTTTGGGGGGGTATATTTTAATAGGTATTGGCTGAACATAAGTGTTTTGAGATGTGTGAAGAAGCGGTAGAGTACTTTCCTTTTTATAGTGGAGGGGGAGTGGAACTCTTGTAAATACCAAAAGGTATTCGATAATGGGAAGTCTCTTTTACCTATTCTGACTCAAAAATGGAAAATTTCATGACCCGTCCCCGGGACCCATGTCATGACTACCCCATGCCCGCCTTCCATATGCCAAGGGTTGACGACTAGCACCAGAAATGTGTATCCCTAAAACGGGAAGGCATTGCCTTTAAACTTGTACAAGAACACAGTCCAAGAACACAACAAGATGCAACCATGAAGTAAAACTACAGTAGTAAAAGTGTGTACTGAAAGTAAAGGGGCCGAAATACAAGTCCAACTAAAAGATAAAATACAATATAAAATAGAAAACAGCTCCTAAGATCGTCCGCCATGGATCCTACCTGAAGTGTAGGTACAGCTCGTCTCCACAGCTCTCCATGTCAACCAGTCACCTCTGTGTACCTCCTAGTTCTAACTTCTAAAGTCTCAGCTAAGTTTCTCATCATCTTCACAAGACACAACAAGGTGCAGGTGAATCCTGTGCAGGGGTGAGTATTATAATACCCACTAGGGACCCCGAGACCCCCAAAGGTCTCTCAGAATTCCAAAAAGGAAAACCACAAAGCATGGTCTCAATCCAAAGCACAAAGATAAAGAGTCAACTCAAACCAGGTATAAAACTCAGAGATCAGGAATAACGATGATTAGTTTTAAACTATATCATTTTATTCCATTAGTAATTTTCCACAACTGAACCACGAATAATTTGTTCCATTTTCGATCCACATAGGGTCATATGTCGTTGAACCATGACGAGTTGTTCGAAGGCTGGTCCTCATCAGGTCGTACACTACTGATCCACACATGGTCGCTAGAATGTTGATCCACATATGATCTCTATGATTTTGATCCACACAGGGTCGATATGGTGCTGATCCACATAGGGTCTATATGTTTCTAATCCACATAGGTTCTTTATGATGTTGATCCACACAGGGTCACTATGATGTTGATCCACACAGGGTCTCTATGATGTTGATCCACACAGGGTCACTATGATTCTGATCCACATAGGGTCACTATGATGTTGATCCACACAGGTTCTCTATGATGTTTATCCACACAAGGTCTCTATGATGATTATCCACATAGGGTCTCTATGATGCTGATCCACACAAGGTCACTCTACAATTGACACCCAACCACAGGATTCCACGTACCAGGTGTGATTAAGTTCCGCAGTATCCGCTCCTCAAGATATTGGTCATTCCTCAACTTCCATAACTTTCTACAAAGTATTAACCCAAAGTACCTCCATGTCTTCAGGGTTCCAACGCGATAGATGACGCATCAATCGGACACCCGGTATATGAGTTATAGGCATTTTAGTGCTGAGGGACCAGTTGGATTTGGGTTCAATCCAACCCGCCTGTACTCCAACTTTCTCTAAAACTTAGGTGGAATATATCAAAAGGACCGTCTCATTCCAAGTATTTCATTGTCATAGATAGTTCGTCAAACAGATGTCTAGTTTGTGAGATATGACCTTTTAAGTGTATTAGGGCTGAAGAGGGTCCGGGTCTGGTCCGACCCAGTAGGACTGACCCGACCCGGCCTGGCCCGAACCAGATGGGCCAACCCGGGTGGGATGGGTCGTAGTCTTAGCCTGCTAGGCTGCGGAATGTCTCGACCCACCTTGTTTGGGCGCGGCCCACTGGGCGGTCCGGCCCCCTAGCTAACGCGGTACCCAGCTTGGTGGCTCGCTACGAGGGGGTCGCTCCCCCTTCCCGAACAGATTTTCAGTCGTTCGGTTTTGCAAAAGGAGGCTCCATATGGTGTCTCCTTCTTGTAAGTGAGAATCGTGGGGTGTGTTTCCCTTTGCCTCTATCACGGCTTCGAAGTTGCAGCCTCCTCACCGCAACGCGCCACCTTCCACCAACGCGGTCGGCCGCGGGCCATCCGCCCCTGCTGACTGTCGTGGCTCGATGCCATGGGTCCTCTACATGGTGTGTGACGGTGCGCTATCTGCTACCACCACATTCATCCGATGTAGGCATCCATCATCGCCTACCATCTCCCGCCAGTTCCGATCACCAGTGTCACACCGGTGGATCTTCCACGGGCTACCGGGTGAGCTCTGGTGGTCCGTTTTCCCTTCTAAATGCACCTACAGGCCTCCTAAGTTGCTTCTATCACTGCGTGGTTCCCATATTCGAATTGCTGCTAAGTTAGAAACTTTTCCCTGAATAAGAAGACAAATACTGAAATGGTGGAGGGTTTGGGCCTTGTTCGTTTTTCTTGTGCCCTCTACGTTAGCATTATAACAAGTGGGAATAATTAATACATTACGTAAAATAATGTTAAACACCATTGAACACTTTTGCGATTCTCTATGCTTCAAGAATGCGAAAAGGAAAAAATTATCAAGAATTTAAATATAAATAACCCCTACCTCAGAATTGAAGGTGACATCGTGGTTTTGGAGGAAGAATTCATGCTTAATAAAGCTATCGGTGTTCGTCGATCCTAGATCAATTCCTCCAACATTTCTATCCAATCTTATGTTCTTCATCGGTGGAAGATGTGGTGGTACTTCATCAGAGGTTCCTCACTTCCATGTCAAAAAATCAAGCCCAAGCCTTATTTAAATAGAGGGGGAAAGGTGATTAACGCAACGAGAGATTAATGAGGTTCATTAATGAATTAACCTCTAAATTCCCACTACCACCTCTCAAATGTTGGTAAAATAATAAAATAACAATTTTATGTCATTTTTTTATTCTTTAAAAAATCCAAAAAACTATCTTTTTCTCCCGAACTACTGCGCTTGAAGTTAATCCTCCCTTACGCGAATCTTGGTGATACGGATTCAATGGTGCCCTTGGATTTTTAATCCAAGCACCGGTTCAAAAGATAGAAAATGTCGTCTGCGTGTTTACTGAACGCACCTTAAAAAAGTTCAAAAATCCATTCTGGGCATACTGGGACTCAGAATCAAACGCCATCAATTTTCTCAAACTCGTAATAATCAAAATAATTTAAAAATATATATATGGAATTTCTGGGTCTTTACATTCTCCCCACCTTAGCTATTTTCGTCCCTGAAAGCTATAACAAAACTAGGGAAACAAATGGGGCTACTGAGCACGTATCTGAGCCTCCATGTCCCATGTTCTCTCCTGTAGATTCCCATGGTACCAACGAACTCGCACCAGAGGTACCGACTTCCAATGAAGGACCTTCTCTTGTTGATCCTCTATCTCCACCAGGAACTCTGCAAACATTTCCCCATTTTTAATGTCCATCTCACCCCCAATCAATAATGTGTGATGGATCATGCATGTACCTCCTCAGCTATGACACATGGAAACATTATGCACCTGGATCATCTATGGGGGTAGAGCTAGATGGTAAGCCACATCACCTACTCTATTGAGGATATGGAAAGGATCAATAAACCTTATAGATAGCTTTACAACCTAGCCAAACCTCCATAATTCTCATCGGGGTGAGACCTGTGGGAAGATATGGTCTCCCTCCCCAAATTCCAAGGGTCGTTGTCTCCTGTCAGTATAAGACTTCTGTCAGCTCTGTGCGGTCTACATCCTCTCCTAGATGATTAGAACCTTCTCCGTGGTAGCTTGTACCAACTTTGGACCCATAAGTGATGAATCTCCTAGGTCTATCCAGCATAGTGGTGACCTACAAGGTCTCCTGTACAGGGCCTCAAACAGTGTCATGCCAATGGTGGAGTGATCGCTGTTGTTGTATGAAAACTTCACCAGTGGTAGGTGGTCCTCCCAAATACGAACAAATTAAAGGAAATAAGCACAAAGAATGTCCTCAATTTTTTGTATGATCTGCTTCATTTGACTATCTGTCTGAGGGTGGAAGGCGATTCTCAAACGTAGTTGATTCCCAAATGCCTCCTGTAATCCCTTCCACAAGTGGGATGTAAAACAAGCATTGCAATCTGAGACGATCGTCTATGGAACCCCATGAAGTCATGCAATCTCTTGAACTTAGAGATTTCCCAAGATCTCTACTGATCCCTGCTCTCATATGGGTAGGATGTGGGCTGACTTGGTGAGTTAGTCAACAATCACCCATATGGAATCATGGCCCCTGGACGTATGTGGTATCTCAGTCATGAATTCCATGGATATATCATCCCACTTCCACCCTGGTACCTCAAGTGGATGAGCTAAGCCTGCTGGTACCTGATGCTCGGCCTTCACTTGTTGATAGGTGAGGCATCATGAAATGAACTCTTCCACCGCTTACTTCATCCCTGGCCACCAGTACTGATGCCACAGGTCCTTATAAATATTCGCCACTCCAAGATGTACCACAAAAGGTGATGTATGGAACTCACTCAACACCTCCTTCTATAGTGTCACTGGTACCATAGTGTGTCCTATGAAGAGGATGACGTGATCCCCACCTTTCGAAAATCCATCAGGAGCCTGTCCTAAGGATATCTGAGCACGTCGGGCCTCGTAGTCTATGTCCCCAAGTTGTGCCTCCCAGAACCACTAAAGGACTAGGAGAGTAACTATCATAGACCAGAGATAAGCTACTCCATCACTATCCACAAACGATAACTGCAATGCGGCTAGTTGATATTTCTCTTCACTCAGCAAATGTTGACCAGACCTCCTACTGAGTGCATCTTCTACTATGTTCCCCTTCCCAGGAGTGTAGACTATCTCAAATTTGTAGTCTTAGAGGAACTCTATCCATCGTTGTTGTCTCAGGTTCAGGTCCTTATGTGAGAAGATATATCTGAGACTCTTGTGATTAGAGTAAATAGTAAATTGTTCACCCATCAAGTAGTACTGCCACATACTCAATGAAAACACCACTACTGCTAACTCAAGGTCATGGGTAGGTAGTTCTGCTCGTGATGTATCAACTGCTGTGAGCCATATCCAATCACCGCTCACTCCTACATTAGGACATAACCTAGACCGGTCCCTGATGTGTCATAATAGACAACATACCTAATGCCCTCTTCTGGTAGCCTCAATATGGGGGCACTCGTCATTCTCTGTCTCAGCTCCTAAAATATTTGATGGCATCTCTCTATCCACATGAAGGGTTGTCCCTTCTTTTTCAAAGCTGAAAAGGGTGTCGCAACTCTGTAAAAGTTAGGTACGAATCTTCAGTAGTACCCAGCCAATCCCAGGAAACTCTGCACCTCAATCACACTCCTGGGTGGCTCCCAAGAAAGCACTAACTCTATCTTCACTAGATCTACTACAACCCCAGCCTCCGAGATAACTTTTTCTAGGAAGTGGAATTCCCATATCTAGAACTGGGACTTTGATAGATTATCATAAATCCAATGCTCTCAGATTGTATCCAGAACTATCTGCAGGTGTGTGGCATGCTCCTCCTACGACGCCAAGTATATCAAGATGTCATTAATGATTACTACCATGAAGTGATCAAGTTATGGATGGAATATCATATTCATTAGTTCCATGAACACTTCTGTATCATTGGTTATTCCAAATGGAATCACCAAGAACACATAATGGTCATACCGACATCTGAAAGCAATCTTCGGTACGTCCTCACCACTTACCCTAAGCTGATGATAGCCTGAACTGAGGTCTATCTTTGAAAACCATCGAGCTCCCTTCATCTTGTCAAATATATCATCAATCCTTGGGAGTGGATACTTGTTCTTCACTATCACATGTTTTAGGTGCCGATAGTCCACACAAAGCCTCAGACTCCCATCTTCCTTCTTGGAAAACAAAATTGGGGATTCCCATTGAGAAACACTGAGCCTTATAAACCCCTTCCTCTACAAGTCCTCCAACTGTATCCACAACTCACAAAGCTCCATAGGAGCCATCCAATATACTGGTGTAGATATCGGTGTTTTCCTGGGGTACAGGTCTATGTAGAAGTCTACCTCTCTGTGAGGAGGTAGTCATGGAACATCATCAGGAAAGACATCAGCATACTAGTCCACCACTATAGGATAACTTGGACTCTTCACGTTAACTGCTCTGAGGGAAAGGATAGCCAACTAATGTGTGATCAGTTGCACCCTCCTCCAAGAAATTTCATCATGTGCTTCAAAGGTTCCCTTCTCGCTGGTGAAGGAAAATTTGGTCCCATCCTCGCAGACACACCGCACTTTATGCCTAATAAATTCAATCTAAGAATGTACCATAGATAACCATTCCATACCCAAGATGACATCATAAGGAATTGATGCTACTACTAGGAGATCCCATCCAAATATCTTGTCTCCTAGAGTAAGCTCACACTGATGGCACCAGTGTGTAATCATCTAATCCTCTTCGGTAAGAGTCTCTAATCGCAAGGATTGATCCAATGGATATATCGAAATCTCTGAGCTCCTAATGAGAGTCATGGCAATGAAAGAGTTATTGGAACCTGTGTTTATAAGTTATTGTAGATAGGGTGGAGTAGACTTAGATTGTACCTCAAATCATCTTTAGATCACTGTGGTTGTAGGCCTTAGCTACCTGAAGTTATGCTCATCCCTGTCTGCCTGCTCCTTGAGGTCACGGTGGACCACCTGGAGGTGGTGGCGGTAGAACCTCAAATTGCTGCCCACCGCCTACTACACGACCTTCTATTATTCCACGTCAGCCGCCCTGTAAACCTCCTCACTCAAATATCTGCCTCTGCCTCATCGGTCCCTTGACCGTCTGCTTATCATCAGTATGGTGGGTCGTGCAGTCGCAAGCCATGTGGCCATGCCCACCGCATGTGAAGCACAATTTTCTCCTTTGTTGGAATGATCTACCTTGGGAGCTCCATACCTTTGACCCCATATCCTGGGGTCATACTTTGGAAGGTACGGCCTGCTTGGACCTCTATGTCATATGCCTATTACCTGTTGTAGATGACTCAGCTACCCGTCGTCCGGTGGTGGCTCTCACCATTGGTTCTTGCTTAGCTAAGAATATCTCCACCAATAACGCCCTCTCAAGCACTCTAACCTGCATTGGAATATTGAGAAATATCATCGACGCTCCGATTTCCCGCCGGAGACCATGCTCAAATGTTCGGGCCCTGAAGAAAGGGTCTCGTACCATGTCGGTGGAGTAGCATGAGAGATCAGGGAATCTCGTCGAGTACTGGGCTTCTGAATACGCACAGAGCGTAAAGTCGCTGGAACAAACTCTTCCCTAAAGTGGATATCTAAGTCCATCTAGGTGAGGGTATCCTTGTTGTGTATATAGAGTGACAGGCTCCACCATCTCCCTATTGTGCCCTGGAAGAGGCTAGCAGCTAGGATCACCATCTGATCTGCTGGTGTCCCGACTAGGCAAAAAACTTGAGCCACAACCTCTAGCCAATCCTTAGCTTCCTGGGGATCTGCCCCACCTCAAAACCTCGAAGACCTCTACTGCTAGAACTTGTGTAACATGGTCAATTGGTTTGCACCATCTTCTAGTGGAGCTGGTGGCAACAGCTGCCCAATAGGTAGTGTTGTTGCTTGTGCACCACCCAAAGGTGCTATCGCTATAAGAGGACCATGCACTGAAGCCTCATCGCTCAGTGATCCATCATCATAAAATCTCTCTGGAATCCTGGATGGCTATCTACATGGAGGCATACTAAAAAGAAATACGTGTTCCACGGTCAATAAGTTATTCCTGTTGAGCTGACTCAAAAGAGATCAAAATTAAAACATTTCCAAAACACGTGTAATCAGTGTTTTCATGCAATGAGTTAGAAATTAGAATTCAAGGTCCTGGTGTATGGATACGTCAGCCACCACACCAAAAATGGACTCCCTGAAATGGAATCCACACTCAAAACACTTAACAATATTTATCCATTAAAAATATCAGAGTCCTAGTTCTATGGTAGAACCGACTCCTCTGATACCACTTTTTCACGACCCATCCCCCGAGGCCCATGTCGTGACTACCCCATGCCCGCCTTCCATAGGCCAGGGATTGGTGACTAGAACCAAAAAGGCATATCCCAAAAATGGGAATTCATTTCCTTTAAACCTGTACAAACACACAGTCCAAGAACACAACAAGATGCAACCACGAAGTAAAACTACAATAGTAAAAGTGTGCACTGAAAGTAAAGGGGCCCAAATACAAGCCCAACTGAAAGATAAAATACAAAAGAAAATAGAAAACAACTCTTGAGATCATCTGCCAAGGATCCTACCTAAAGGGTTGGTATATCTCATCTCCGTAGCTCTCCACATCAACTAGTCACCTCTATGTACCACCTGGTTCGGGCTCCTAAAGTCACAGCTGAGTTGCTCATCGTCTACACAAGACACAACAAGGTGTGGGAAAAACCAGTGCATGGGTGAGTATAAAAATACCCAGTAGGGACCCCGAGACCCCCAAAAATCTCTCAGAATTCCACAAAGTAAAACCACAGAGCATGATCTCAATCACAAAGCACAAAGAAAAAGATTCATCTCAAACCAGGTATACAACTCAGAGATCAAAAATAAAGATGATTAGTCTTAAGATATGTAATTTTATTCCATTAGGAAGTTTCCACAACTGAACCATGAACAAGTTGTTCAATTGTCGGTCCACATAGGGTATTATGTCTTTGAACCATGACGGGGCGCTCTAAGGCTGGTCCTCGTTGGGTCGTGCACTGCTGATCCACACAGGGTCGCTAGAATGATGATCCACACAGGGTCGCTATGTTGCAGATCCACACAGGCTCTCTATAGTGTTGATCCACACATGGTCGCTATGATGTTGATCCACACATGGTCATTATGATTCTAATCCACAGAGGGTCTCTATGATGTTGTTCCACATAGGGTCGCTATGATGCTGATCCACACATGGTCTCTCTACAATTGACAACCAGCCACAAGATTCTACACACATGGTGCGCTTGAGTTCCATAGTATATGTTCCTCAAGATATTTTCCATGCCTCAACTATCATGAAATTCTACAAAGGTGTAACCTAAAGGACTGCAATGTCGTAAGGTTTCCAACGTGACAGATGATGCATCAATCAGATGTCTGGTCTGTGAGTTATAAGAATTTTAGTGTCGAGGACCTAGTGGGATTCGGGTTCGATACAACCTATCCATACTCCAACTTTCTTCAAAACTCAGGTGGAGTATCTCAAAATGACCATCTCATTCCAAGGATTCCATCACCATAGACGGTTCTTCAAATGCACGTCTGGTTTGTGAGATACGATCTTTTAAGCATATCTGGGTTGAAGAGGGTCCAGGCCCGGTCCGACCCGGTCGGACCAACTCAACCGACCCCGTCATGGGCCCACCTGACCCAGTTTGGGCAGACCCGACCCTATCCAGGTCCGACCCGGCATGTTCTGAACCGGTTGGTCCATGGACCAGCCCGGCCCACCGAGCGGTCCGGCCTGCTAGCTGGCGCGACACCCAACTAGGTGGCCCATGTGGAGGGGGTCACTCCCCCTTCCCGAATGGCATTTTAGCCGTTCGGTTTTGCAAATGGCGTTGCCTCCCTGTCAGCGGGACCCACAGGATGCAGGTCCCTTCGCCTCTACTACGGCTTCAATTCCTCGACTTCCTCTCTGTGGTGCACGATAGTGTGTCGCCTTCTGCCAACGCGGTCGTCTGAAGGCTGGCCACACCTGCTGACCACCATTACTCCCCTCTACAGTAGGAAACGGCGCATGTCTGGCTACCTTCACGGTCGACCGATTTCGGCTGCCGTCGTCACCCACCGATGGATCTTCTGTGGGACACTGGGTGAGCTCTGGTGGTCCGTTTTCCATTCTGAACGTGCCTATGGGCCTCTTGGGTTGTTGATGTCACTGTGTGGCTCCCAGATTTGAATTTCCGCCAAGTTATAAATGTGTCCCCAAAGAACGAGACAAATACCAAAGCGTCAGAGGTTTTGGGCCTTGTTCGTTTGGCCCGGACCCTCCGTGTTAGCATTATAACAAGTGGGAATAATTAATACGTTACGTAAAATAATGTTAAACCCTATTCAGCACTTATGTGATTCGTGCTACCTCAAGAACATGGACAGGAAATAATTCTTATGAATTTAAATATAAACAACCCCTACCTCGGAATCGAAGGTGGCATCGCGGTTGTGGAGGAAGAATTCACACTTGATGAAGCTGCCGACGTTCGTCGATCTCGGATCAATTCCTCCAACGTTGCCATCTAAGCTTCCGTTCTTCATCGGTGGAAGACATCGCGGCACTTCGTCAGAGGTTTCTCACTTCTGTGTCAAAAACCCAAGCCCGAGCCTCATTTAAATTGAGGGGGAAATTTAATTAACGCAACGAGAGATTAATGAGGTTCATTAATGAATGAACCTCTTAATTCCCAGTGGTGCGGTTACAAAATAGGAGAGTCAGGCCATTAAATGGATTGAAAACATAGTGGTTCCACCACCGTCACTCAACCATTGGTATAATAATAAAATAAAAATTTTATGTTATTTTATTATTCTTTAAAAATTATGGAAAACTAACCTTTTCTCTCGACCTACTATGATTGAAGTTAAGTCTCCCTTAAGCGAATCACGGCGCTGTAGATTCAACGATGCCCTTGGATTTTTAATCTGAGAAACAGTTCAAAATATAGAAAATGCAGCCTGTGCGTTTTCTGAATGTACCTTAAAAAAAGTTCAAAAATCCATTCCGAGCAGACCGGGACTCGGAATTAAGCGTCATCAATTTTCACAGACTCATAATAACCCAAATAATTTAAAAAATATATATGGAATTTTCTGGACTTTACAGACAAATAATATATTAATGTCAAATTATGGTAAAAAAAATCTAAACCACACAAAAATATATTCATTTTAATAATTTGGTTCCTTAACTTCTAAGATTCCCTAATTTTATTATTTGGGTTTTTATTAAAGCATCTAGTTTTCTAACCTATGTAATTTAACCATTAACACTGAACTAAAATGATATTTATTATATCATATAGATACACTAAATTATAAATATGATACATAATTTAAAAAATAAAAATCTCATATATTTTGGAAATTAAATTTTTAAAACAAGTGCATGTGATGTGCAAAACACTGCTTAAACCTAGACCATGCAAAAAATGTTTTAACAATCTATGAGTCAATATATAAATTATAAAAGATAAATTGGTCCACTTATATACCATATTTAAGAAAATTAACACTTAAAAATCACTTTTCAGAATATATTTTTTTTATTAATTTTAAATCATTTAATAAAATATCATTTATTATAAAATAACAATAATGTTAATTTTGGAATTATTTATTTAATTTTAATTTTAAAATATAAAAAAAATATTTGAATTAAAAAATATTCAGTTTAAAGATTTTTAATATGATATATTAATAATAATAAATAATTAAAGGCAATAATTCAATCAATTCACTTCACTTTTAACATTTATAATATCATTTGTTTTAGTTAATTGTTAACCAAATAATCACTATGTTGGTGTTTCTTAAACATTTTAAGTAAATAAATCATCTCTAAAAATTATTGATAAATTATTATGATAAAAATAACCCATTTTTATTTCAAAATTATATGTATAACTAAAAATATGATGTTTTTTACATATCTTAAATTTTTATAAATGCTTAAGGTAAGGAAGTTCCATTTTTGTATTTTTCCTTACTTAACCTTTAATTTAGGGAACTTCCATTTAATAATATCTAAATAACCCATTGAATTTGAACCAAGAGGGTATATGGTCTAATTATTGGAATCCAATGGATATTGGAAAAGTTTATAGGTTATTTTGGTCCTTACGATTGAGGTTTAGTCCCTAATTAAGCTTAATCTTACCTTAATCGTTGTGATTAATTTTAAACACTTTCACTAATCTGTTTGGTCAAAAATTAAGTTGATATTATTAGAATAAAAATATAATAATAATTAAAACCATGTATTTCCATTTCTTTAAATTAAAATAATATAAATGTGAAAATTAATTTTAACACTAATCCCACAGACATTGCGAGAAAGCGAGTTTTTAAAGTAAAAAATGTTCAAAAGTTCGATAAGTTTATATAACCAATTTCTATATAAAAATAATTCCAATGACCTAAATTGGTTTAATATATGTATAATTTATCTATTTTTACTTTAAAACCCAAATTTAAAATATAAATTTATATTAATAATTATTTAAATGAAAATGTAGTTTTTAACTAAAATATAGTATTTCTCACTATTCATCAAAAAATGAAGTTTCCTAGAAAAATCCCAAAAAATCACCCTAAGATAATTTCAACATTATTAATTCAAACATAAAATTTATTTTAAAAAATTAAATTTCTAAAGTTGTCTAAAATTAATTTTATTATTTTTCATCGAAGGGCATGAAAAGCAGTTCATTTGAGAAGATAGTATTTTTAAGCATATAAAGACTTTACAAAAAATATATTTTTCATAATTAATATGTTTTATTTATATAAAAACAATATAAAAATTATTTTAAAATTATTTATTAATATTAATATGACAAAGTTCATCTTCTAGGTTATACTTATCTCATTTAAATAATTCTAACTAATAAAATGATGTTTCATAGAAACTCGGTGTTGCATGTAACGTACGTCAAGTCAGTGTTGCGTGAAGTAAAAGCCAAGTAAGTGTTATGTGAAAGGAATATTTTAATTAGTACAATTCAAGGCATTAATGAAAATTAATTCATTTGAAAAAAATATTTCACAAAATCTCTGGGTGTTACACAACATCTTCATCAAAAAAAGTTCTCGTAATCGGGGTAATTATTGCTTTAAAATTAATTATAAATTTAACATGAAAGTCCCTCTCTCTTGGTTTTAGTGTTCTTTGTCAATTTTCATCAGATAAATTCAATGGTCATGATTTTTATCATCATGAATGTTTTGTATTATTCATTGAATCTGACAAAATTTGAGTTTAGCCTGGCCAAAATAGGTGCTTTCGATGCATTCAGAATCATCAATTATCACAAATAGCCAAAAAAAAATATCTTATATAAATATTGTTCCCTGTTACAAAATAAATAAATGAATAAATTTATATTTAAAATAGCTTTGCGGGAAATATATATATATATATATATATATAAACTAAGTATAAATTTTTATATAATTTGAAAAATACTATAATTAAAATGATTTATTATTTATACACACACACACACATAAAATTTTGTAGAATTTTTACATAGATGTTCGAAAATTTCTAACAAAAATAATAAAAATGAATAAAATAAAAATTCACACACACATAGAGACATATATATATATAAATGTAAATTATTTAAAATACTCATTATATACATATTTTTTTTACAAATATCAAAAATTAAGGATTATTTTCATTTTTAAATTAAGTGGTATATTTATGGGGTATTCAAAATAATATATACATTTAAATAATACAATAATTAAATATAAAAATTATAAAAATGTAAAATCCAATAAATATATCAATTTGGGTGTTCAAGTAATTATATCTCATAACATGTTTCTAAAACTATAAAATCTCAATTATACAAAAAAAATCAATCAATAATCAACTATCTCTACTAAATCTGTGTGAATTCTTCATATGTGTCACCCTAATAAGCTTCCATGTCACCCAAAAATATGTATTCCTCCCTCCAAAAATTACAGACCTCTCTCGCAAACCTGAGGCATCTCACTATCACTCTAAGCTAGGGTTCCCACTGTGATATACTTTCCCATCAGGATTTTCCTCCCACAAACCAGTACTTGCATCTTCCTCACCATTTCATTACTCCACTATAGAGGGAGATCCTCCATAATCGATTGATACCATCATGAGGTTCTCGCATTTGAAGGCTGATGTCAAGCTCTGACTATCTACTTCATTCGATTCCCTTCAACATCCATCCATTTCAAATGATATCAACCCATCCCTTCAACACAGATTCAGCTTGAGAATTGCGTCTCTTGTATCTAAGGTAACCATGCATTTACCCTATCATAACCTCGACACATTGCAAAACCACCTCCAGCTCATGATTACTATTTACTCTAACTATGGAAAAAGTTTACTTTTTCTGCTGCTACCACCAATCTCTAAAAACTATAAGTGAATTTCTTCCCCCAAATCTACTATGGCATCTACATTGGTTGCCTATTTAAGGTGTATATTCTTTACACCGACGTGTTGGTCACCTAGTTATAGTTATGAGGAGGAATTTTTCACCTACGACAGCTTTACTTTAATTCACCATTACATCTACATATTCCTTCAATAATATTGAATGGGTAAATCAACCTGTAGTTACTCTTGATTTCATGCATACGTGTTCTTTAATTTTTTTGAAATTTCTAAGAATTTTCCAAAAAATGGTACTGTATATCCCCTATTATGATTCAGCAAAAACATTTAGACTATTTTTGATCATTTTTATTGCATATCTACCAGAATTTTCATCTCTCTCTTGCACCACATAATATAGTAAAGCACTGAAAATAGTAATTTCTTTTAAACAATACCTAACTTTCTCTTTCACTATCATGCATTTTTATCTATTTCTCATTGAAATTACAAAAAAAATGTTAACTTACATGGTAAGTCAGTTATCATTTTGTCTATACAATATATAATTCATTCACTATAGTGGCACATAAACATAGTATGATTTTCTAGAAAACCTAGACAATTCAATAAAAAGAAAACTAATAAGAACTTACAATCAACATTATATCTATGTATTCCTTCAATAATATAAAATGGGTAAGTCAACATATAGTAACTATTTATTTCACACATATGTGTTCTTTAAATTTTATAAAATTTCTAAGAATTTCCCTAAGATTGGTAATACATATCCCCTTTTCATATTTAGCATAAACATCTAAACAACTTTTGGATAGTTTGACTGCATCTCTAACAGCATTGTCATCTGTCTCTTGCACCACATCATATAGTAAATCACCAGTAAGAGTGATTTATTTTAAACAATACCTAAATTTACCTTTTACTATCTTGCATGATTTATCTAATGGAAATTTCAATTAAAAAATGATTACTTACATAGTTAGTCAGTTACCATTTTTTATTTCCAATATATATTTCATTCATTGTACCTACACATAAACATAGTATGATTTTCTTCAAAACCTTGAAAATTCAATAAAAATACAACCAATATGAACAATAAATCACCATCAACATCTAGATATGAAAGGTTAAAGAGGATACTACTAATGAGAGAATGAAAAAAGGGTTATGAGTTTTGTATTATATTTACTTTAAATTACTCTACTATTTTTCATTATTTCAATAAATATGTTTAATATATTACTACAATAACATTTTCTACATCTATAATAAATTATTTAATGGATTATAATCACATTTATTCTACTACAACATATGAACAACTACCAACAAATGACATCACCCAAAGAGGAACACACATACCATTGTCACCTTTATCTACGAACGATCAGTTCAATTTCAATTTACCAATACATTCAATTAGATTTAATAATTTAATTTGAACTACCACTGAATAATTAAATTTATCTTATATTTAATTGACAGTGCCTCATGAATTTGTTACATTATCAACAATATCTATTATATCAAGAAAGAGAAAACAAATACCAGAAACCAATTCATAGAATGTTGTGACCTTTTGTAAGGATTATTTCAATGTATTCTTATGAATGACATGTTGGTTATATATCCCTTCTATTTAAAAATTATGTCTTTCTTCATTACATTTTCTAACCTTCATGAATGAAGATAAAATTCTCACGAACTCATAGTTTTCATCCTCATCATAGTAAGCACGACTCATACATTTACACATTTTGTATCCCTATTAATTCAATGTTATTTCTTATGAATTATCCTTCCAATGGTTACTTGTTTTCTACTATAATTACTGGAGACCATAATTATTTTTCTTACCCAAGTGTATTATAAAATAAACTCACACATTATACATTATATATATATATATATATATATATATATTTTCTAAAATATTGAGCATTAATATACGTCTTCCTATTGTGGATATTAAGAACTAATTTCTATGAAAGTTATTCCCAAAATTTAGAGGTTTCAAGTACAATGACTCATATATTGTCAGAAACACATGTAAGAAGACATGTTGTAAGACATCCAACTATACATTTTTAGGCATGCATATGTACACATTTAATTTTAAAATTTTAAAATTATTTTTCGTGTATTATCATTATAAATTACAGTAAAAATGTTGCTACATAAAGAAGACAATTACTTCAAACAACAAAGAATACGAGTAAGTTTAGTAAATTGATATATCATTATACTTTAATAACATTCACAATGCATTTCTGATATTGTTGATGCTTTTTTAATAATATTGTTTATTGAATTATGTTTCTCATACAACATATTTGAATATTGAAGTTCCTTCTAATTTCTATCAGTATTATGGTTCACTTTTCTGGTTTGATGAGAGAAATAAAAAGTGAAACATTAAATAAAGCCCATGATTTTCTCTATGATGCTCACTAGGTGAAATTTCTTTGGACTTACTCCTATAATTTCCTCAATAACTTAGAACATTGGTCTTAAATCATAATAATGCCGAGGCAAGAGCATTCCATGAACATATACATATTTACAATTCTATGTTTTTATTCACGTAAATGGGTGAGAAGGTTGATAGGTAAGTCAACAAGGGTTGAGCTCCAAATAAATTCAGATTAAATGGATAAAACTATCATCGCGTAGATAGTTTGTGTCCTCCTGAGGAAGAACCACTAGGGTTTGCACAACTGTGCGTGTATGACACTTCTAATGAGTCTCACAATAGTTTTTGGGTCATTAGGTAATACTTATATTTAAAAGTAACCAAATCAGTGAAAAAATATATTGACTTCATGTTAACATTCATTTATCATGCCTCTATGATGATACAAATCAAAACTCATTTATTGATTTTAATATTTTTAAGGAACTAAATCATATGATTCATGAAACTGACACTTTAGCTCATCATTTAAAAATTGCAAGTGATGTTCTTGATCATCATGAAATTCCAAATTTAAAGCTATAACTTCTTAAAAGAAGACAAAAAGATGCAGTGATATATAACTTAATGACTACTTCTGAAATTTCTATGCTAATTGTTGGTGACATTGAATATCTCAATCGTGAAAGATATATAATCATTCAAAGAAAAAGTGGTGATTTACGAAGAATTGATGAGATTCAAACAATGTATCTTCCATTACAATATTCAATGATTTTAATAGGTGGACAAGATGGATATGTTGACAACATATTTCATTATCTTACATCTTTTAGTACAAGTAAAAAAGATTTGAAAGGTTATAAAGTGAGAGTAATTCTCTTATCACTTGAAGTTCTGTTCGAATGATGCATCAACATTACTACATTCAAAAAGGTTATTGTAACAATTTATTGTTGATGCTTATGCAATGATCGAGTCTCAAAGACGTTCTTTTCTTCAATTCAATCAGAAATGCTTGAGGTTTGAACTGTACAATGGGTTACAAGATGAATTCCTTTGAGGTGTCCATGATGGGTCTTCATGTGAGAAGCGTATCATTTTACCTTCTACATTTATTAGTGGTCCAATGTATATGATTCATAATTACCAAGATTCTAGGTCAATTTGAAATTGGGAAGTCCATCTAGATTTGTTTTTAACATTGACATGAAATCCAACGTGGCCTAAAATTAATATAATTTTTACACATAACAATATCCATCCACCAGACTTCCTGTAGAAACTATCAAGAGTTTTAAATATTAAGGTTGATCATTTATTGAAAGATTTGTGACATGGATTTTTCTTTGGAAATTCATGAGCAGGTAACTAATTTCATTGCTATTATTATTCAATTTTAACATATTCTATTTTATTAGACTGTTTTCTCTTCTATTTTATTAATCTCGCTCTTTACTATATAGTTGTTCGTACTGTGAAGTTCCAAAAATATGGCTTACCTCATGTACACATTTTTTTATTTCTTTGTTGAGAAAAAAAATCAATACTCTGGCATGCAGTGATAGATTTGTTTCTAATGAAATTCCAAATAAAGGTACATTCCCAAATCTTCATGAAGCTGTTAAAAACTTTATGATCCATAGGCCTTGTGGTGTTATTGATCGTTTCTCACCTTTTATGAGAAATGGGAAATGTAATAATTTTTATCCAAAATGCTTTTTTTCACATATTATAGTTGATGATGGTGGTTATGTTGTATACCGAAGATGGAATGATGGAAGCACAATCCTTAAAAATGGTTTTCCATTGGATTATCAGTTTGTTATATCATATAATCCAATTTTTCTATTGAAGTATCAATCCCATATAAATATTGAAGTTTACAATCAATATAATTCTATCAAATAAATGTTTAATTATATTTTCAAAGTTCATGATCATGTTATAGCAGCATTGTATGAGACCAATAGCAGACAGTTGTCAGGTAACAATATAGGTGATATTAAGATGTATTATGATTTCTGGTGCATCTCTCCTTGTTAGTCTTCCTAGAGAACATATTCTTATGATATCCCCTATAGATATCCTCTAGTAGAAATGTTTCATTTCCATTTACCAAGAAAAAATAGTGTTACCTATAATGAAAATGATAATATTGAATATATCTTGAGTAAGGGAAACATTTCTGAAATAATGCTTACTTCGTGGTTTGAAGCTGATGTCACTTACCTTGAAGGAAGAAGTCTGAAATATGTAGAATTTCTAACGAGATTTTTATTCCATTGTCAAGACAAAAATGGTATCTTAGAAAGTAGGGGTTCTATATTCGTATACTATACTACGTTCCACCAAGAATTTGAGAACTATATTACTTGCGGATATTGGTTACAAATATCATAGGTGAAAATTCATATGAAGATATTAAAACTATAAACAACATTACTCATGGAACATTTCAGGAGGCATATTCTTATTTGGGAATACTTACTGATGAAAAAGAATTTATTGATGAAATAAAAGAGGTCTCAACTTGGGCTATGAGACAGTCTCTATGCAGACTATTTTTTGATATGTTATTCTCAAACAACATATCTCGACCGGACATTGTCTGGCATGAAACTCTGAACATCCTCACTGAATACATTATATTTGCGTAATGAAAGAGGATAAAAATATAAGGTATCAAATTTATTGTTTTACTGATTTTATAGATAAAATACCTTCCTTTAGATAAATATCACTCTCCAATATATTTTTTACATTTTTTATATCATCTTCTATGAATTTCTAATTACTAATTTTATTAAATCTCATGGAATATCTCATATCCATATAACAATATTATAGGAATCAAATAATAAAAATCATTATGGACAACTTATCTTAAATCGTCCCAGAGGGACCCATGTCAGGACTACCCCAATCCCACCTCCCATAGTACAGGGGCTTGTGACTAGCACCAAGTAAGTATATCCTACATATTGAAGGCATTTTCCTAATTATCTATATGCACACACACATATCCAAGCCACAAATGATGAAATGTAAAATCACTAAGTAAACAATGCATGAAAACCACTATATCCCACAACCAGAGTACAACAGTGAAATTATTGGAAAGTAAACAGTGAAAAAACAATCCCACCAAAAGAAAAGAGTCTGCATCCACAAGTTCAACTTGTAAAGTAAGAGGTTCTAGGACTGTCGTTGGAAAAGCTGTCGAAACACACCTCTGCCTATCTGGTATCACAAGGCACCACCTAGTCCTAGTCTTCCTAGAACTCCGTCGAAGAGTCGATCATCTACAAAATACACGACACATGTGTGAAAATCCTGTGCATGGGTGAGTAAAACAAAACTCGGTAGGACACCCTAGAACCACAAAGTAATACCATAAAGTAAATACCATAAAGGTAATACCATAAAGGAAATAACATGAAGGAATACTACAAAGAAATGCCACAAAATAAATACCAAGAAGGAATACCATGAAATAATACAACCAAGGAATACCAAAAAGTAATACTTCATAGTCATCTCTATAAAGATATATGTCTACAAAAAATATATCAATAACATATAGATATACTCAATCCAATAAGACACATAGTCTCAACAAGATAGATAGTCTCCATAAGAAACACAGTCTCCATAAGACACACAGTCTCTATAAGACACACAGTCTCCATAAGAAACACAATCTCTATAATACATATAGTCTCTATAAGAAACATAGTCTCTATAAGACACACAGTCTATAAGACACACCGTCTCTAGGTCACAACCTTCCACATAAATGTTTTCTCAAAGCACACTTGTTTCGGGAGAACTCACTCTTCAAGAAATTAGTTCATATTCACACTCCCATAAAAATCCACTAAGGAAATCTCAAAAATACTATCTTGTCATAAGGGTCCCAATGCCGTAGATGGCTCATCAAATGGGCGCACCATTTGAAAGTTATCAGGGTTTGAACTTTCAGAAGACGGGGGGTCAGTGGGCTCGTGGACTGACTCACGACCGGTCCACTAACTGTGGTGGTCGACCGATGTAGTCGGTCTGCCCCATGGTTGGTCCTCCCCATGGTCGACTATGTTTCGGTAGCTTGAGCTTCTATGGCGGTCGACCATGGGACTGCCACAGGTAGATTCGGGGTCCGACCCAGATCTGGTCCGGTCCGCTAGGCTGACCCGGCCCGCTTCGTCTGGGCCAACCTGACCCTCTCTATCTACGCCAACTCGACCTACTCTTCTTGGGCTTATCCCTCTCCACCTGAGCCCGTCCCATATCCCCCACCTAGCCTGTTTGAGCATGATCCGTTTGGGCCATCACATGCGGCCCGCCTGGTTGTGTCCTCTGCTCAATGCGGTCGCCCACAGTGACTGTTGCCGCTCCACGTGACTGCCTCACCATGTTATGTAGCCACTTCTCTAGATCTATTAACCTCACAGCATCCCCATATTTGTCTCCTCCACGTACAGTGGCTCTGCTCTGCCACCACCACTATTATATGTGGCTACCACCTCTGGTCACCACACCACCTCATGCCACCTCATCGGACCACCACACCAGACCCACAATGGTGGTTCCTTCCATAGACCACCTCACCACCTCTAATGCCCTAATTTCAAAATGGTCACAGATCTACACTCCTCGGGCTATGATCTACACAAACCCAGCCTCCATTGTCATTTTTCCTCTAATCCAAGGGTCTGATCGCGTTCAGATCCACCTAGAAAGTCGAATCATGGCTGAAGGGGTCTAACAATGATGAACTTGAAGAATGAGTGATAAGGTAAGCACAGAGAGCACTCGAGTAATGAAAATTTTCCTTTTTTCTTGTTTTACTTAATTCATTCCCATTAGAGTGAAGAATGAAGACGAATCGAAAACAAACTCTCGTTAATTAACCACACAATGATAACTATCATGGAACGATCAAAATGTGGATCAATCTGTTCACAAATTGACCCACGTTCATCATGAAAACCAAGAACAAGGAAAATCATAAATAAATAACCTCCCAACCTCGATTCGAATCAGTTTCTGATGAAGGATTGTTGCATTGTCGCCACCATCGGTGAGATTCCTTCAAATCATTTTTGAATCTATCATCGGTCGATAATATGTTGCTATTTCTTGAGAGATTCCTTCTCCACATCTTAACAGAATTCCAAGGTTCTAGTGATAACCCTGAATTCCTAACAAAGGCATAATAAAAATAAATTCTCCACATAAATAAAATAATTTATCTTTAAATTATTTAATGATGGTTACCTATTTTTGGTGTTTTTCCACAGAAGACACATGCCGACTAAAGTTAATTTTCACTTAGGGAAAACGCCACATTAAAAACTCAACAGTAGTCTCAGATCTCTAATTTAAGTCATCATTCATGAGTTATTATGATTTTAAAATAAAATAAAATAATTTAATTATTTTATTTATGTTTAAGTTCTTGGGGAATTTTTCTTTAGATGACCCACATCGACCAAAGTTAGGTCTCACCTAGGTTAAAGTATTCATTATGAGCTCAACGATGCCCTCAAATTTCTGATCCAGACACCTGTTTAAAAGATATTCTACTTTTTTAGGAAAGTCATACACATGTTTAATTAAAAACTTAACATTTTCAACGAATTTTTATGAGCACACTAGGCCTCATAATTGCAAGCCATCTTAGTACCTGGTCTTTTAATTTTCTCAAATAATTTTTAAAAAAAAATTGGGAAAATATAAGTCATTACATTCTTGAAAAATTAGGTATTTACGTCCATAAAAATCCAAAACAAGGGCTATCCAACCAGATGAGGGTACTGAGAATGAATCTAAGCTTTCTACTTCCATGTGCTCTTCTATAGATGCTCATACTGTTACTAAACCCGCACCATAGGAATCAACCACCTACAAAGGATCCTCTCCCTTCTATCCTCGATCTTCACTAGGTACTCATCTAAAGCCATCCCATCGTCGATGTCCATCTCACCCTAGTCAATGATGTGCGATGAGTCAGGAATATACCTCCTTAGCTTCAAAATGTGGAAGAAGTCATGTACCCACTCTAACTACAAAGGTAGATCCAAATATTATGCCACCTCGCCAACTCTACGTAGTATTAGGAAAGGTCTGATGAACCTCAGAGATAGCTTTCCACCCCGGCCAGATCTCTATAATCCACATCAAGGTGAGACCTAAAGGAACATGTGGTCTCCTTCCTCAAACTCCAAAGGCCTCCATCATCTATCAACATAAGACTTCTGACAGATCTATACAGTATTAATCCGCTCCTGGATGATTTTCACCTTCTTTGTAGTTGCATGCACCAACTTCATTCCCATGAGTGTTGAATCTCCTAGGTCCATCAACCAAAGTGGTGACCTGTAGGGTCACCCGTACAAGGCCTAGAATGGTGTCATACTGACAGTGTAATGGTATCTATTGTTTTATGAAAACTACACCAAGGGTAGGTGATCCTCCCAACTGTGGCCAAAATATAACATGAAAGCCCATAGCATGTCCTCCAGAACCAGTATGGTTCACTATATCTGGTCGTACGTCTATAGTGAAATGATGTACTCAAGCGTAACTGAGTCCCAAACCACTCCTACAATCCCTTTCACAACTGAGATGTAAAGAAAAAACCACGATCTGAGAATAAAGACAATGGAACTCCATGAAGTCGAACTATCTCCTACACATAGAGGCATCCCAAACTCTCTACTAAACTCTACTTCTGAATAGATATTATGTGGGATGGGTTGGTGATTCTGTCAATGATCACCCAAATATTATCATTTCCCATGGAAATATGTGGTAAAACTATCACAAATTCTATCAAAATCTCACCCCACTTCCATTATACCACATTAAGGGGTTGAGTCAAACCTTCTTGAACCTAGTTCTTGACCTTCACCTACTCATAAGAGAGACATCAAGAAAAAAACTCTACAACTCCCTTCTTTATCCCTGGATACCAAAACTAACATCAGAGGTCCTGGTGCATCTTTTCCAAACCTGGATATACCACCAAATGGTATGTATGGAACTCCATCAAAACCTCCTCCCACAACACCAATGGTACCACTGTGCGCCCTCTGAAAAGAATAGCACGCTCCCCACCTTTTTAATATCCATAAAGGACATTCCCTTTGGACATCTGATCACATAATGTCTCACAGTCAGTATCCCAAAGATGTGCCTCCCTGACTCACTGTAAAAGTGGAGGGGTAAAACCATCGATTTGAGGTAAGTTGTGAAGGTTCCGCGCGCAGCAGAAGCACGTGGGTGGATGTGCCCACTTGGCTTTTTGTCATTAACAATGATCAATCCGGGATCAATACGATGATAAACTCCAGTCTCCACAGATCGAATCATAGAAATAGGCAAAGAAAAGGAAAGTCCTAGAACCAAAAAGTAGGATCATTACAGATTGATTATAATTAATTTAATTAATTGACAATAAGTACCTTTTGGGTGTTCTTTCTTCATTGATATTCTTGATCATGTTCCGATGTGATTCATCATTGCATCACAGAATCCAAGTGTATACTTCCTCTAGCGGTGATCCACACGTGCACCTCGTATCTATGGACATCTCCAAAGGAGTCTCCAGGTGCTAGCGTGGAGAAACCTTTTCTTGCGTTGTCCATCTTAGATCATCTTGATCCGATGGAAGAGGATCTCTCTTGGTATTGAGAGCATTCTTGGAGGAAGAGGTTCTTTCAGCCTTGAAAGAATTCTCCAGAATTGTTGTGCACAATGATTCTCTTGTGTAGGAAAAGAGTTGGGGTTGTGAGGATATTTATAATCGGGTTTGAGGTTGTAGAGTTATGACAATAAATAAACGCATTATGCATTTCATTTATTTCATTAACTCTTATTTAAAACCCCCATGTAGAATAATTAATTCCTTGACATGTGCCCATGATGATTATAATAAATAACATTTAATAAAACAATATTAAATCCTCAAAATCCCAACTGGAAAAACTACACGGTGTGTAATAATAAATGTATGGCGTGTACTTGTTTTTCATTGAAAACTACATGGCATGTACTTTAAATGTACACGGTGTGTATATCTTTTTTTCATTTATTCATTTACTTTACAAAATGAAAACTACATGGCATGTACATTTAATAATACACAACGTGTACTTGTTTTTAAAATAAAAACTACACGGCGTGTAATCATTAATACACTGTGTGTACTTGTTTTTATTTTATTCTTCCTCCAACATTAAAATGATTTAGGATTCCTTGAATAATTATTAAAACACGTACGAGAATAATCTTTATTCTATTTGGGATACTTGAATGGACTTAGTGTTTTACCCTCTAGGCCTCTTTCTTATTGGCATTAGGCGGGCTTACCTAAAGTCCAAAATTACTGTCTAGCAACGGGTCAAGGCACCCAAGAGAAAGAATTTGATGCCATATTGAAGTATCACCTCATACTAATTCTTACTATGTAATTTAATCCCATTGTCTCAATATCTCATCAAGTAGGTTTCATGGCAATGTCATAAACCTATATGCTTGATCTGTCATTCTTTGACTTCCAGAAATAAAATCATTGTGTCACCATGGCCATGGAATTTGTTTGAAAGTTCTATTTCAATCAAAGGTCCCAAGATATCTACTTCCATAAATATGGAAGGGACAAATCCTTCCTAAACTTATCCATTAAAAACATGTCATTCGTGATGCACCCAACATACCCTACTTCCCACCAACTGTCTTCATGATGGTTTTCATTAGTAAATCTAAGTGCACGAGTCATGACATGAGTTAATGATAATCTTCCAGTCTAAGGACCATTACACACGCTTGCAGATAGTAATATCTGATGACACCAAAACATGCAGAATTACTACTGGTGGGTCTGTTCTCATAATCTCCCATCTTGGAGATTACCAAGTGCGAACTCCATGATAGAGAGTCTCGTCTTCTTACGAGTACTCACACATGACGGTCTGTATACTATGTGTTATATCATAGTATGTCATCAAACCACAAAACATTATTTAAGAATAATTGTTATAGCATTTTAAGGTTCTCATCATAGTGGGGATCTGCCATGACCTTATTAATTCAACAAATATTCCATGACATTATTATATTATAGTCATGCAGAACAATGAACAATATATAATAAGTGAACATTTATGTAATCAAAGTACAAAATAGTTGGTTCTCAGGACACCAACCCTAACAAGTTTCTACATCCCCATCCACAAAAGATATCTAAAATGATCCCAACAACTCTGATGCCTCGTTCAACAATTGCAAACTAGATCTCCTACTGAGATAATCTTCCACCACATTCCCCTTCCTAGGAGTTTATAAAATATCAAAGTCATAGTCCTCGAGGAACTCTAGACATCGCCTCTATCTCAAGTTCAGAACCTTATGAGAGAAGATATAATTGAGACTCTTATGGTTATAGTATAAGTTAAATAGCTCTCCCATCAGGTAGTGTCTCCACATCCTCAAATCAAAGACCACTACTACTAAATCCATATCATGGTTTGCGTAGTTCTAATCTTGTGTTCTCAACTGGTGTGAACCATAGGCAATCACCTCTTTCCCCTCTATCAAGACACAAAAAATCATGGTTCTTGACGCATTGTAGAACACTACATACTTAGTACCATCCTCTCAAGATGGGATCACTCATCAATCTTCCCCAACTGCTGAAAACTCTCCTAGAACTACTCTATCCTCATGAAAGGTTATCCCTTCCATGTCAAAGCTGTCAAGGATGCTGCCACTTTGGAAAATTCGGGTTCAAACCTCCAATATTACCCAACCTAACCAAGGAAACTTCACACCTTAGTAACAATTTTGGGTAGCTCCCAAGAAAGAACCACCTCAATCTTTATTGGATCCACTGAAACTCCAGCCTCTGAAATGACATGTCCCAGAAAAAGGTCCTCCCGAATCTAGAACATAAACTTTGAGGGATTACCATAAAGCTGGTGATATCAGAGTGTTTCTAGGACCATCCTCAAGTGTATCACATGATCCTATTCAGATGCCGAGTACACTTGGATGTCATCAATGAAGACCACCATGAAATTCTCTAAGTAAGGATAAAATATACAGTTCATGAGTCCCATAAACACCTTTGGGTCATTCGTCATGCCCAATGACATCACCAAGTACTCATAGTGGTCATAATGACATCTTAAGGTTTTATTCGGTATATCCTCCTCTTGTACTCATAGATGGTGATAACCATATCTGAGTTTAATCTTCAAGAACCACCGATCCCATTTTAAATGATCAATGAGGTCATTAATCCTCAGTAGTGGATACTTATTCTTCATGGTCACCTAGTTCAAGCACTAGAAGTCTACACATAACCTCAATCTCCCGTCTGCCTTCTTGGAAAACAAAACTGGGGTTTCCCAGTGTGAAACATTGGGTCTTACGAAGCCATTCCTCTACAAGTCCTCCAACTTCACCCTCAACTCATGAAGCTCTGTGGGAGTCATCTGATATTCAGGTTTAGTGTTAGCACTATCCTGGGGTACAGATCAATGTATAAGTGTACCTCTCTATGGGGAGGTAATCCTAGAACATCCACAGGAAATATTTCCTCAAAATCTTCCACCACTTTTGGAAACTGAGGACTGATATCATCCACTGCACCGAGAGCGAGGCTAGCCAATTGATGCATAATCGGTTTCACCCTTCTATGTGTGATTCCATCCTATACTACATACAATTCCTTTTCTCCAATAAAGGAAAACCTGGTCCCATCACTATAGACTCATCACACTCTGCACATAAAATATTCAATATGATCATGAACTGTGGATAACCATTCCATACTAAGAATGGTGTCGTAAGGCCTAAACACCACTAACAAGAGATCCCAACTGATGCTCTCACCTCCAAGAGTCAGGTCACACTATCAGCACTAGTGTGTACTCATTAAATCTTCTCTCGTAGGAGTCTCTAAGCGTAAGGGTCAAGTCAATAGTTCAACTGAAATCTATGAGTCCCGAAAAAGGTTCATGGAATGAAAGGAATGACTAGAACCTATGTCTATCAATACTGCAGCTAAGGTAGAAAATACATATATCATACCTATAATCATCCCTGGATCCTTGGAGTCATAATCCTTAATCACCTATAGTTGGCCTGGTCCCTATTTACCAACTCCCTGAGCCTGTTATGGAACACCTGGGGGTGGTAGTGGTAATAGCTCGAACCTCCAACCACCTCCTACCACCCTACCTACTCCCCTACCACATCCACCACCCTATATACCACCCTTCTCCTGCCTCCACTTCTTCCTCGGTTTCCCCTCAACTGTCTCTTGATCATTCATACGATGGGTCAAAAAATATCATGTCAGATTACCCTGACTATCGCACTAGTAACATAGCCTATCCCTTAACCGAATCAAGCTACCCTAGGATCCCCACACTGCTAATATTGTATCTTTGGATCATATACTGAATTTCCTGACCCAATTGGGTCCCTACAAATATCATCATCTACCTACTACTGAGGTCTCAACTACCTAGTGTCTGCTGGTAGCCCCCACTGCTGGTGCCTTCTCCACTAGAAAGCTCTCCACTTGCAGGGCTCACTCAAGTACCCCATCATAATTATTAATGATAAGCAATATAATGTATTCCTTGATCTTCCGGCATAATCCTTGATCAAAGTTTTGAGCCCTAAATAATGGGTCGCGTACCATATCCATGGAGTATCATGAAAGATCAATAAATCTCGCTGAATACTCCGCCACAGTCTGGCGTCCCCACTACCGATGTAGAAGCTCACGTATACGCACTAACCACAATGCGGCTAAAATTAAATCCTCTTTTAATAGATGCTCTAAGTCTTCCAAACAGTTGTCTCATCATGTTTTTGGATCACTAAGCTCCACTATCACCCCATAGAGCCCTGAAAAAGACTCACGGCAAGGATTTCCATCTGGTCAAAAGTCATCCTCACAAGGATGAAGACCAAGGTAACAACCTCTATTGAATCCCCAGCTACCTAGTGGTCAGGCTCACCCCAAAATCTTGGAGGTCGTTGCCTCTGAAATATTTGGAGTCATTACTAGAAGGTGGAAAAAATCTAACAGTGTTTTGAGGCCTAAAGTATGATAATTATCAAGGAATATGGAATCATGACAAAAATATTTAGGGATAAGACCTAAAAATTTTACTATCAGAAGGATCATAATAATAGAGTAAATTATTGAGAACTACTTTTTGGAGGAAATGAGTGTAGTGGTATGAAATTTATTTTTCACTATTTACTTATAATAGATGCACTACTAAAAAATCGACCTTTAAAAGCACTAGAAAAGGCCTTTATCAGTGCTAAAAAAGTTTTGATAATCAAAGTGCAGTTAGAAACCTGAAACTTTTATCAGCACTTTTTTAGTGCTTTTAAAGGCCCCCTTTATCAGTACTTTTTTTAGCACTGCTAAAAGGGGCCTTTAACAGCACTAAAAAAGCATTGATAAAGTCTCTATTGATAAAGGGTATATAAATCTTTTTTCCCACACCCCACCCACCCCCTTTATCAGCACTTCCAATCCACCCACCCCTTTATTAGTGCTTTAGATAATCTCAGCGTCCCACACGCACCCCTACCTCCAGTGAGTTTTGAACCTAAGACCTCTCACTTATACATCCAATGCCTTTACCACTAGCCTATACTATTTTTTTACATTTTATGATATATTTATATATTTATATATTTTTTGTTACATTTTTTTATCCATATATTTATATATATGTTTATATATTAATAAATATATTTTATATCTAAATATGTTTAATTTATTTATTTATAAAATTAAAATTTATGTGTGAATATATAAAAAAATATGTATATATTGTTATATATTTTATTTCAAGTAAAATTAAGTTTTGAAAAATGATAAAATTTAAAAGCCATAATATCAATATGAATGTAATACCTAGTAATAAATTCAGTTCCCACTAAAAAAGGGCAAAAATACCCCCATAAACAAGGCTTAAAATCCATAGAATGTTAGAAAATTAGGGTATCACGACTAAAAAATCTGTTTTGGAGGCCTTTTGGGCCTTTTTGGCCTCTAAAACTTAGTGATTGGTGTCCCCTTGGTCATTATGGCCTAGATATCATCACAGGCTTTGATTTGATATTTGTGTAGAGCCCAAACTGACACCCAGATCACAAGTTATGGTCGTTTGAAGTTTAAGTTACGTTTTCAACATACTTGAGATATTTTATTTTTATTTTTTATCTTCAAATTGATATTAAATGAATATTTCATGTTATTAATAATCAAAATATTAATTAAAAATGTTTTTTTGTTATTTTATAATCCATTTTCACTAAATATATTATATTTTATGTGTAAATGCCTATTTACCATATCAAAAACATATTTCAAAATATATATATTATATTTATATCAATATATATATATATATATATTCATATATTATTTTTAATGAATTTTTTTTTCAAGTATACTTTTATCAGCACTCGTCTAAAAGCACTGATAAAGTTATCCATTTTACAATGCTTTTTAGAGGTGTTAAGGACCCCCTTTAATAGCGCTTTTTTTAGCACTGACAAAGGGTGTCTTTAATAGTGTTTTTAGCTAGCGTTGTTAAATCCCTAGCACTGGACAAACCCATTTTTGTAGTAGTGATGATGGAAATCCCAAAAAATTCACAATGTTAAGAAGACTCAAACTAGAGGGTGTTAAATACGAGGGATGTAATTGATTCCCTTATTGTGTCAGAATTAAGGGATCTAAATGAGATACCTACTTTAAAATAATACCATATAAGAAAAATAGGTTTATCAGATCATGGAAGAATAAGAAGATAAATTAAGGTTCAAAGAATTGCTAGTTGTAAAATATTTTTAACATATGTAAAGTGTATATTTATAAGAGTTAATTTCTCATGTCATTAAACACATGAATATTTTTAAATTGTTAAGTATGGTTTCATTCGATGGACATCATCTTGAGTAGTTGGATGGGGAAAAAATCCTTCATGGTGACCTAAATTAAGAAATTTACCTAGAGTAACTAGCAAGTTTTATGGATCATTATAACTATGATGTCATGTATAGGATCAACTAGAGTCATTATGGTTCAATGAATGTTTCAAGAGAGTGAAATAAAAATTTCAATGATTTAATAAAGGAGACAGTGATTTCCATAGAAATTATTAACATTTATTCTACTAGAATATTTTTCATTAAGGGTGTTTCCTTATACTTATATTAGAAATTGATGACATACTAATTACTAGTTTGATAATTAAAATAATCAGTGAGTTGAAGCATAATATTTTTGGAACATTTGATGGGAATTATCTCAACTACATGAATTTGATATTAGGGATGTGGATAGAGATTGAATTATGCTTTGGTAATTTTTACCTAATCCATTGAGATTAAATATAGATTGTAAATAATTACATAGACATGGGTGAGGAGAAACTGGTGAATTTTTCAGTCTGAAGCTTGAAATTCTTAGAATTCCAGTTTGGGATCCTCTTTTTTAATCCTATGAATATAAAGAACTTCATTACTAAAATATGGATCAAAATTAGAGGACTAAGTTCATTCTTTGGGCATACCCAAATCCTATGGGAAATTCCCTTAACTATTAAAGGGGGGTAGATTTATTCTCTATTCTTGATTCTCCTAGTGTCTCTATTGGCCCAGACCCTCAAGATCTATCCCTTTTCCAAATTCTAGGATCCTAAGGGGTCGCACCTCGTTCGGTGCGACTGATCAGCACGGCCGATCGGCATGACTAACTGATCGGTGCGACCGATCGGTGTTATCCAGCCTTGTCAGGTTTTCCTTCTACAGTTTTTTCCTGTAACGCCTCTTTTAGGAATTTTTAATCTTTTAAGGTGTTTCAAGGCCGTTTTTAACCCACAATTAATATCTAAAAATCCCTAGAAACCTACCTATTAAATAACAATTAAATCAGTCGTGTGTAACCACCCAACCGCGTGGTATAACCACGATCCGACCTCCAAGGCGTTCAAATTCCTTATCCCATAACATTGGGGATCTCATCTATTTATCATGCTAGGAATTATTCTTCTCCCTCTTGTCTAGTATCATCCTTTTCCTTGTGTGTTCAAAATATTTTCTTTCCTGAGTCAAGTGGTGCACCTGTGCGGGAGCCCTGCAAGTCGCGCTTCCCCTGTTTTGGCGCGTGGAGAAAAACTTCGATCTTTGATCAACCAAGTAGGGATTTTCTCCTTCGTCTCTCCTTTCTGTGTATCATGCATGGTGGGAATGATTTTTACTCTGTGGAAATTGATGAAACTGAACTTATCTAAGATAATTAACGGACCTTTAAAAGAATGAAAGGGGGGTTTTGATAGATGTTCTGTTTTACTCTTTATGTTTTTATGTGTTGTGAATTGTACGGGCCTATGCTCACTAAAAATCATGGTCGTTGGTGGTATTTATTTGTGCACTAATGAACCTCGGTGCTCTTGGATATTTAAATAACCGTAACATGGAATTGGTTAATTATGTATACTCGGTTAAATAAATTGAAATCACTAGGATCAACCCTTTTTTGTGATAACCCCGGTTTAAGAATAGTGGAATTGAAACCATGGAGTGTGTTAAATCTTTTAAATCTGAAAATACCTGCATGGGCCTTCCTTGTGTTGGTGGTAGCGGTTTGGTTGTTTCTTTCACGGGCTGATTGCTGGGGTGATACGGGTGTGGATGGGATCCCCTGTTGTTGTACTTTCGCTGGTTGTGAATTTGAGGCTGTGTGGTTACTCTTCTTATATCACGAATTGGAGTGGAATACTCTGTTGTTGAGAGACCATTGGCTCCTAGATTTTGGGGACATAGGGCTGTGTCTCGGAGTTTTCTTTGGTTCCAGTACTTCGAGGGATCTCACTTATCCCTTTGTTGTTGTGACTTGCAAGAGAACCGGCTGTGAATGCTTAAATTTTTGTTTGGATGTTTATTTCCTTTTGGCTTGTGGTTATGCCTGTTAGTTTCCCAGTGGTGAAAAAATCACCCTAATGGGATCACTTGAACATGAAAACAAGAATGGTTGAGTGGGGAATTAGTTTGGGAATGAGTTGTGACTTGGCCGCGAGTGTCGTGACTTCTTTTGTGAATGAATAGTAACAAGGGTGTTTGTGCTTAGGTTTTGGAATCCCTAGGTTGGGATGAGTGTTTGTTACCTATACATATATCTGTAGCTTTTATGTTTCTTATTCGCGCCCCACCCAAGTTGAGCACTTAGTGCCGAACACCCCATTTCACGGGGAGGGTGTTTTTCCCAACACTCCTATGAGTGGCTGGTTATTAGCTCCTTTTCTGCTCCCTATCCCGAATAGCCCAAGACTCTTCGGGTATGATGTGATGTCCTGAATTCCATTATTAGCCCAAGAATATTTGGGCAAGGTAGTTGTGGTGGTTGGACCAGGATTTTGAGGGCAGGTTGTTTCCCAAGTGTCTTCGGGATGAGGCCCAAGTGTCTTCAGGCGTGGCATTAGTTGGTCTGACCCAGGTGTTTGCGGGTGTGGTTACGCATGGTGGTTTTGTCCTAGGTGTATGTGGGCGGGATAGTAGTTATGGCCCAGGTGTGTGCGGGCGGGGTTTGGCAGTGGGACTGCGGTGAGGTTATTTCCCAGGTGTGTGCGGGTGGGGTGTGGCAGTGGGACTGCGGTAAGAATAGCGGGATTGGTTTGATGTGTAGGATGTCTTCAATAACCAGTGGGAAAGTGGCACGGGGTACCCAAATTTCGATGTGCTATTATTATATGTTACTTGACTTGTGTTATTTTGGGAGCATACCTTGGTGAGGTTTGGGTGGATATCTTTTCCTTGTTGGGTGTTTGGTTATCTCTTTTTCCACGGGGCTTTATAATGTCTCCTCACTTGTGCATGAGAGTCTTTGGTTACCCTACTGAGTATACTTGTATGCTCACCCTATGTATATAAAACTACTTTCTGGTTTCTTGGAGGACTTCAGGGATCGGGCAGGACCATACTAGCTCGGACCTCGGGGCAGTTGCTGTTGTCGTTTCCCTTTTCTTGGTACTTTATCTTTGGAGTTTTTGAGGCTTGTATAATTTACTGTTGAACATTCATATGGGAATGGGTTAATTTTGTCTTTGATTTTACTTTCATCTTTGGTATTGTTGGGGTTGCTATATTATCTCTCGTTCCTATAAAAAAAGGGGGTAGTGCCTTCCACTTTGTGTGAGATTCTATACCCTTGGTGCTAGTCGCCACTCCGGGACCTATTGAAGGTGGGTCTTAGGGGTCATTATCTCTCCTTCAACTTAAAGAAGGAAGGGTCTGGAAATCTTTTATCCCTTCCCTCCTTTTTTTGAAGGCGATTCATGATAGAATGGTATCAGAGGTAGAGAGGTTGGGAGATAGGATGGAGTCTGGAGTTAGGCATAGTGAGGATTGCATGGGATGGTAGGGCAACAGTGTTGGGTAATCTTGGTGCATGAAATAGTCCAGGGAAGACCGACTAAGACAAGAGATTTTAGCCCCCCCCCCCCCCCCCCCGTGACCCGATGCAAGGACTCTGGACCTACCGAACAACTAAGTGAAGCTACACTGATTGCAGGGTAGAGACCCTAGGAAAAGGTACATGCATCATATTGACTTGTGTTCTCATGTTTCTGGGTGTTTTGGTGATTTAAAAATAAATAAATAAGTCAAATAAAATGTAAGAACAATATTCTACACTACTCGGGCTTAGGCATTCCTTGTTTACTTGCAGTTATGGCACCTGGGAGGCGACCACGGGTAGTGCGGGCGATCGAGGCCCAGGAGGTTGACTCGGCTGATCGAAGGAGGGCTAACCGAGAGGAGGAGGATGATCAGTGGTAGAAGACGCTTCGTGATTTCCATCGGTAGTCCCTCGGGAAGTATGATGGAATCACCTCAGACATGGAGATGGAGAGCTGGCTAGAGGAGTTGGTGATAGATTTCGGCTTGATCCGAGCTCCGGTGGAGTACTGGGTTCCTCTGGCCATAATCCAGATGCGGGGACCGACACGTCAGTGGAGGACGCTCTATCTGGGGGAGAAGAGGGAGGCTGAGGTGACATGGGATGATTTTGAAAAGGAGTTTCGGGTGGAATTCCTCTCTTCTACGATGAAAGATGAGAAGAGGCAGGAGCTACTCTCCCTCCAGTAGGAGGGTATGTTAGTGAGAGAGTTGGGGATCAAGTTCAAGGATCTCCTCCACTTTGCTCTGGACCTCTTTTCGGATGAGGAGTCTCGGGCAAGATGTTTGGAGGAGGCTCTCTGACCTTCCCTCCAGTACGCTGTTACCCCCTTCACCTTACCGACATACCTAGAGTTCCAGAAGAAGGCTGAAGTGGTGGAGAGGATGCACACACCGGGAGGTGTATCATGAGAGGGGATTTAGCTAGGCTCGTCAAAGGGAAAGGCCGTCAGCACTAGACCTACGGCATCGGGACCCTCTAGGTTCCGACCAGCAAGGAGCAGGCCTCAGCAGTTCTAGTTCTGATCCCCTGGCCCTCACCCTTTCCCTTCAGGCCCAAGGTCGAGATGCTTCATCTGCGGGAGACATGGGCACCTTTAGAACCAGTGCCCAGATAAAGTGTAGTACGACGGCAATGGGCAAGCCCAGCACCCACCTCAGCAGCGGCAGCTTCCAGCTATTCCCTTTCAGCAGCAGCAGCAGGGGAAGTGATCTCCCGTTCCTCTGAGGGAAGACGTTGCAGGAGAAGGCCGCCCCTAGGGCACTCCTCAGGGACCTCGACCAGGGTGTGGTTAGGGAGGTGGCTGACAACCGGGAGGTAGAGGATCCGGGCGCGGGCAGTTGAATGTCGCAGAGGAAAGAGTTCTAGCAGTACCGGAGGTCGTTCGAGGTACGAGCAGTTTGTTCAGTACCCTTGCTTATGTCTTGTTCGATACAGGAGCTTCTCACTCCTTTGTTACACCCAGTCTGGCTCATGCTTTGGGTCCAGATGATGAGATACTTCTAGTTCCCCTGGTGCTAAGAACATCAGTTGGAGGTCAGACCGACTTGATATATGTTTGTCGAGGATGAAAACTGACAATAGGGCCACATCAGTCAGTCCGGGACCTCCTACTATTGCATATAAAGCCATACGATGTCATCCTAGGCATTGACTAGAAATTTTCTGTATGTTCTGTCATTGACTGCTTCCGAGGAAGGGTTGTGTTTTCAGACTTAGGTGGCCGACGTGTTACTTTCACTGGTGAGCGGGGTGGCTAGAAGGACAGCAGGCGAGAGGGACCCCTCCTATCCTTTTTAGCTGAGATATCAGTGGAGTTAGTGTATGCAGAGATAGTGGAGGTGCCAGGGATCGTCAGTGAGTTTATGGGTGTCTTCCCTGAGGAGGTGATGACTCTACGGCCTCGACGTTATGTCAAGTTTGGGATAGACTTGCAGCCTGGTGCTCGTCCGATTTTGATGGCTCCCTACCGGATGGCACCTTCAGAGCTACGGGAGTTGCAGATTCAGATAGATGATCTGATGAAGAGGGGTTATGTTCGACCAAGTGCATCATCGTGGGGTGCTCCAGTCTTGTTTTCAAAGAAGGAAGATGGTGGTCTAAGGTTGTGCATAGACTACAGGAGGCTGAATCAGGTGACGGTCAAGAATTGCTACCCTCTTCCGAGGATAGACGATCTTTTCGACCAGCTGAAGGGGGAAGGATGGTTCTCCAAGATCGACCTGCGGTTTAGATATCACCAGTTGAGGGTGAAGGAGGGCGACATGTTGAAGTTGGCCTTTAGGTGCAGATATGGGCACTTCGATTTTGTGGTCATGTCATTCGGCGTTACAAATTCTCTAGCTGTATTAATGGGGATTATGATCTCCGTCTTCTGGGAGTATCTGGATCGGCTCGTAGTAGTGTTCATTGACGACATCCTGATCTATTCAAGATCATAGAAGGATCATTATGATCACCTGAGGATGGTTTTAGAGGTCCTCCGACAACACTAAATCTTTGGGAAGTTGTCGAAGTGCAAGTTTTGGACGCGAGAAGTGAACTTCCTTAGGCACGTAGTGTCCGAGCAGGGAGTAGCGGTAGACCCATCGAAGGTTGAGGCAGTTGTTTCTTGGGCAACACCCAAGAACGTGACAGAGGTCCGTAGTTTCCTTGAGATAGCAGGTTACTACCGAAGATTCATGCCCAACTTCTCCCTAGTTGCAGCACCTTTGACAACTTTGACCAAGAAGGACCAGGCTTTAATACATGACGAGTAGTGTGAGGCAGCCTTCAGCTATCTGAAGGAGAAGTTGGTTAGTTCCCCAGAGCTGAGGTTATCAGAAGAAGGGGCAGCATATGAAGTATTCTGTGATGATTCAGGGCACGACCTCGAATGTGTGTTGATGTAGCAGCAAGGGGTGATCTCCTATGGGTCTAGGCAGTTATGTCCCCATGAGCAAAACTATGCCACCCATGATCTGGAGCTTGCGGTGGTCATGTTCACACTAAAGTTGTGGTGGCACTACCTCGTCGGGGAGCACTTCGTGGTATTCACCGATCACAAGAGCTTGAAGTATGTCTTCTTCCAGCGGGACCTGAACTTACGGCAGCGAAGGTGGATGGAGTTCCTCCAGGATTATGATTTCAAGATTTCCTACACCTCAGGGAAAAAAATGTAGTGGCTGATGCCTTGAGAAGGAAGTCACAGAGGGATGCGGTCCGAGAGTCGGTGGATTCTTGGAGGGTGATGGAGGAGCTGGCTGCCCTGCACCTGGATGCGAGGATGGATGACGGTAAGGGTTTCCTGTATCATATGGCAGTATAGTCTTCTCTGTTACGTCAGGTGGAGGAGTCTCATTGGGGAGACCCGGAGAGTGAAGTGATGTGTGACCAGGTTAGCCAAGGCAGTGCTCTAGAAGGGTGGACAGAAGATGGTCAGAATTGGATACTATTCCGAGAAAATTTGTTTGTTCCGGAGGCGATGCATGGGAGAGTCCTTGGTGAGTTCCACATCTCACCCCTGGAGGTGCACCCAGGAGTTTCCAATATGTGCCAGGGTCTGAGGAGACAGTTTTGGTGGCCCGGGGCAAAGCGGGTGGTGGCAGAGTTTGTGGCCAAGTTCCTAGTGTGTCAGCAGGTGAAGGTTGAACATCATGTTCTAGGTGGTTTGTTTCAACCTTTAGATGTCCCCGAGTGGAAGTGGGGCGACATATCGATGGATTTCATCATGGGGATACCCAAGGTTCAAGGAGGGTGCGACGCCATCTGGGTAGTAGTGGACGAGTTGACAAAATCGGCTCACTTTCTGGAATTCAAGGAGTCGAGTGCAGTGGACACTCTGGAATGGAGGTATGTGGACGTGGTGGTGCGGTTTCATGGGGTTACAAGGTCCATAGTCTCAGGTAGGTATGCATGATTTACCTCATGAGTCTGGAGGGGTTTGCAACATGCTTTTGGAACCCAGCTGCACCTTAGCATTGCCTTCCATCCCCAGACAGATGGGCAGATAGAGCGCACCATCCGGTCCTTGTAAGATATGCTACGAGCATGCATCCTAGACTTTGGGGGATCATGGGTGCGACACTTTCCTCTGGTATATTTCACATACAACAATAGATACCACTCTACCTTTGGCATGGATCCGTTCGAAGCCTTGTACGGGAGGTCATGTCGCTCACCCGTGTGCTAGACAGAAGTCGGGGAGGCAGGTGTTCTTGGCCCGGAGGTGGTACGGAGCACAACGGATAAGGTGAAGCTTATACAAGAGAGGATGAAGGTGTCTTAGGACTGGCATAAGTCATATGTGGATGATAGGAGAAGGCCCTTGGAGTTCGAGGTCGGGGACCACGTGTTCTTGAAGGTCTCCCCTTGGCGTGGGCAGCAGAGGTTTGGCAGGGGAAGTAATCTCTCTCCCAGGTTCGTCAGACACTTTGAGGTGTTGCACCGAGTCGGCGAGGTGGCTTATCAGCTGGCATTTCCATCGTAGCTACAAAGGGTGCATGATGTCTTCCATGTGTCCCAGCTTCATCGGTATCTGCATGATGATTCACACATCCTTGACTGGGGATATCTAGATATCGAAGACGATGCAACCATTGTGGAACGGCCAGTGATGATCGAGGGTTGTGAGGAGAAGGTGCTTCGTGGATGAACCATCCTGTTGGTTCGCATGTTATGGAGGCATGGTGGGCTTGAGGAGAGTACCTGGGTGAGGGAAGCACAGATGCATGCCCAGTACCTAGAGTTGTTTTGAGTTTTATCATGTTTTTTCAGTACCTATTTGCTATGTAATATTTTTCCTTGTTGACTATGGGATGTGCAGTTTCCTTTTTTCTGTGAATGAGTGTGAAGTGTCCTAAAGGATGGGGAGGGGAGGACCTGATTCCTAGTTAGGACACATTAAATTGGATGTGCCTAAACCCGTGCGGGTGAGTCAGTGCCACCCAAAGTGGATAGTATCTTAACATGGAGGAAGGGAAACCCCTCTCCCACATGGACGGGCGATTTAGTCTTTTGTTTTGTGTGGTTTCACGGGAAAAGGAGCAGTAGGACATCTGTGTTTGTTCAGGAGATAAGGTGTTCCTGTGTCAGAGAGGTTCACTCCTGAGAGGTATCTTCCGGGGTGATTGTTCGGACCCCCCTCTTTCCTTCGGGTCTGGTTCTGGATTCATGAGGGCGAGAATAGTTTGAGAGGTATCTGAAGTAATGGACCAGACCCTCATGATCCATCCCTTTTCCAAATTCTAGAATCCTAAGGGGTCGCACCTTGTTCGGTGTGACCGATCGACGCAACCTATCAGCGCGACCGATCGGTGTTATCCAGCCTTGTTGGGTTTTCCTTCTACAGTTTTTTCCCGTAACGCCTCTTTTAGACCTTTTTGACCTTTTAAGGCGTTTTAAGGTCATTTTTTACCCATAATTAATATCTAAAAATCCTGATAAACCTCCCTATTAAATAACAATTAAATCATTCGTGCGTAACCACCCAACTGCATGGTAAAACCATGATCTGACTTCCAAGGCGTTCAAATTCCTTATCCCATAAAGTTGGGGATCTCATCTATTTATCACGTTAGGAATTATTCTTCTCCCTCTTGTCTAGTCTCATCCTTTTCCTTGTGCGTTCAAAGTCCTTTATCTCCCGAAGAAAGTGGTGCACCTGTGCGGGAGCCCTATAGGTCACGCTTCCCCTGTTTGGGTGCGTGGAGAAAAAATTCGATCTTTGATCAACCAAGTAGGGATTTTATCCTTCATCTATACTTTTTTGTATCATGTGGGGTGGGCATGCTTTTTCCTCTGTGGAAATTGATAAAACCAAACTTAACTAAGATAATGAACGGACCTTTAAAAGAATGAAAGGGGGTGTGATCGATGTTCTACTGTACTCTTTATGTTGTTATGTGTTGTTAATTGTACAGGACTATGCTCACTGAAAATCATTGTCATTGGTGGTCTTTCTCTGTGCACTAATGAACCTCGGTGCTCCTGGATGTTTAAATAACTGTAACATGTAATTGGTTAATTATGTATACTCGGTTAAATAAATTCAAAACACCAAGATCAACCCTTTTCTGTGATAACCCTAGTTTAAGCACAGTGGAATTGAAACCATGGAGTGTGTTAAATCTTTTAAATCTTAAAATACATGCATGGGCCTACCTTGTGTTGGTGGTAGCGGTTTGGTTGTTTCTTTCACGGGCCGATTGCTGGGGTGATACGGGTGGGGATGGGATCCCCTATTGTTGTACTTTCACTGGTTGTGAATTTGAGGTTGTGTGGTAACTCTGCTTATATCACGAATTGGGGTGGAATCTTCTATTGTTGAGAGACCGTTAGCTCCTAGATTTTGGGGACATGGGGCTGTGTCTCGGGGTTTCCTTTGGTTCTAGTACATCGAGGGATCTCACTTATCCCTTTGTTGTTGTGACTCGCAAGAGAACCGGGTGTGAATGCTTAAATTGTTGTGTGGCTGTTTCTTTCATTTTGGCTTGTGGTTATGCCTGTTAGTTGCCCGGTAGTGAAGAATTCACCCTAATGGGATCACTTGAACATGAAAACAAGAATTGTTGAGTGGGGAATTAGTTTGGGAATGAGTTGTGACTTAGCCATGAGTGTCGTGACTTCTTTTGTGAATGAATAGTAACAAGGGTGTTTGTGCTTAGGTTTTGGAATCCCTAGGTTGGGATGAGTGTTTTTTACCTATACATATATCTGTATCTTTTATGTTTCTTATTCGCACCCCACCCAAGTTGAGCACTTAGTGTCGAACACCCCATTTCATGGAGAGGGTGTTTTTTCCAACACTCCTGTGAGTGGCTGGTTATTAGCTCCTTTTCTGCTCCCTTTCCCGAATATCCCAAGACTCATCGGGCATGCTATGATGGCCTGAAGTCCATTATTAGCCCAAGAATCTTTGGGCAGGGTAGTTGTGGTGGTTGGCCTAGGTGTTTGTGGGCAGGTTTTTCCCCAAGTGTCTTCGGGATGAGGCCCAGGTTTCTTCGGGCGTGGCAGTAGTTGTTCTGACCCAGGTGTTTGCGGGTGTGGTTACGCGTGGTGGTTGTGGCCCAGGTGTCTGCGGGTGGGATAGCAGTTATGGCCCAAGTGTGTGTGGGCATCATTTGGTAGTGGGACTGCGGTGAGGTTATAGCCCAGGTGTGTGCAGGCGGGGTGTGGCAGTGGGACTGCGGAAAGAATGGTGGGATTTGTTCGATGCATAGGCTGTCTTCAATAACCAATGGGAAAGTGGAACGGGGTACCCAAATATCGATGTGCTATTACTATATGTTACTTGACTTGGGTTATTTGGGGAGCTTACCTTGGTGATGTTTGGGTGGATAGCTTTTACTTATTGGGTGTTTGGTTATCTCTTTTTCCATGGGGCTTTATAATGTCTCCTCGCTTGTGCACAAGAGTCTTTAGTTACCCTACTGAGTATACTTGTATGCTCACGCTACGTATATAAACTACTTTCAGGTTTCCAGGAGGACTTCAGGGATCAGGAAGGACTATACTAGCTCGGACCTCGGGGCAGTTGTCATTGTCATTTCCCTTTTCTTGGTACTTTATCTTTGGAGTTTTTAAGGCTTGTATTATTTACTATTGAACATGCATATGGGAATGTGTTACTTTTGGCTTTGACTTTACTTTCATATTTGGTATTGTTGGGGTTGTTATCTTATCTCTCGTTCCTATAAAAAAAAGGGGTAATGCCTTCCACTTTGTGTGAGATTCTATACCCTTGGTGCTAGTCACCACTGCAGGACCAATTGAAGGTGGGTCTTGGGGTCATTATCTCTCCTTCAACTTAAAGAAGGAAGGGTCTGACAATCTGTTTTCCCTTCCCTCCTTTTGGTGAAGGCGGGTCGTGATAGTGTCACTGAAAAAATGTGACAAATGTAACGCATGAGTCTACATCTGATCACACTACAGGGAAGAAATTTTAATAGGGTAATCCCACAACATGGGGTACCATGTGGTCATATATGCCCTTAGTATGGTTTGATCATTTAAGTAAAAATTACCAAAAGTTTGTTCGATGCAGTGGTTTAGACCCATGAATTTGGTTGATGGTTTGTTCATTCAGGATTAGTTTTCTTTTGGAATCTCTCATGAGCTCCAGTTTGGGAATCACCGCTTAGGAATGATTTCTCCCATAAAAAATTAAATAAAACAACCATGTAAAATAAATAAAATTTCAGCAAGACCCATCCATATGTCGGGCATCTATGCCGAAGTAAAATAAAATAAATAGAAGAAACATAGTAAAAGAATAAGAAAATGAAACACAATATTAATCCCTCAACTACTCTGATCTCTCTCCCCTATAAATAAAACCACACGGGCACCTCCAATTCCCTTATTGTCCCCTTCACAGAATATAAGTACCCTCAATCTGTAGAAAATGATAAAAGGCACAAGTGTCTAATGTAATAAATAAAATAAAATAAAAACAAAACTACAACATACCTATCTCCAGTGATTAAACAAGTCACTACCAAACATATAAGAACCACAATTCCCCATGGGTCCAATATGTTCCTGTAAGGGGGAAATAGATCCATGTTTCAAAATGATATTTTCAAATAGTATATTCTTGTTAATTAATAATTAATCTTCCGGTTAATGGTATATAATTAGTTTGGATCAAGTTTCAACTTAGTTTGATTTTGTTCGATACAAGTTTGTTTGGGACATTTTTATTCGATTTATTTTATCTTGTTTTTATTTATATTATCTTGGACAGTTTCTGTAACACCTAAGACTTTTATAAGAAATATTTTGTTTTTATTTTATATAAATCATCAAAGTAATCATTCACTACACACAACACTAGCTTGGCTTTCTTTACATGCAATCATGACCTTCCTTGATAGCTTGCGTCGTGCGCAATACCGAGTTTCACTAAACAACGATATGCTACTAAAATATTATTAAAACTAGCCGTTATGAATAGTAATAACCACTTTTTGAAATTTTGTAAATTTTATTTTTCAAAATGGACTTCATTTTTGGATTCGGAATATCGAAATTAGCCTAGGGTGAAATTTTGGTATTTTTCTAAAAACTTTCAATTTTTGATGAATAGTGAAAACACTGGGTTACTATTTAAAAACCGACTTTTTATTTAAATAATTATTTATTTTATTTAAATTTATTTTAGGTAAAAATTGATACATAATACCTATATAAGTTCAATTCAATTCATTGGAGTCATTTTATAATAATTTTAGATATATAAAATTTTTATTGAACTTTTCATCGTCTTTTACCCACCTCCTAGGAGAATTTCCAAATTCACATAAAACTTAATTTTACAACTTTTGTGAATGGAATTTAAAAAATCCAAGAGACATGGTTTATGTTAGTAAGTAAAATGTGGTTCAATAAGATGAAAATAATTTTTGGTGAATAGTAACTTTTTACTTTTTTTACCAGGGTTAAAAGTAAGTAGGGCAATTAAGGGTAAAAATGATATTATTATTACCCTAACATGTGTAATAATTCTATGGGATAATTTTAATTCGACCAAAAACAACCTTAGGAATAAAATATGACCATTTAGGCTCACTTGGATTAGATTAGGACATTTATTATTAATTTATTTAAAGAAGAGATAAAATAGTTAAAATCAAAGTTTAATAAGTAAATTATTTTTAATATAGGGTTATACATAAGATAAATTCAACTATAAATATTCATTAGAAATATAAAAATATTTCCTACATAATGGTATTTTATTTTTAATTTTTAGACAATAAATAATTTAATTTATTTATGACACAATGATGATGCAGTAATTATCTTATTAATGAAATATTGACATAATTGATGTTATAAATACCCAAATAAATGTAATTTGAGACTTTTTATGAATTAAAATAATTTTCTATGTTAATATGACATGTTAGTATTGATTTAATTAACTTTTTTATAACTAATATTTCTGTTATGATTTTCACAAAAATCAATTACCAAATAGTGTCAAAATTGACATAAAATAGTTTTTAAAACAAATATTATATTATTAATTGTTATTTTATTCCTAAAAATCTAAGGTTCGGCAAAATTACTTGTATAAGGTTATATATATTAATAATAAACAACTTGGGGTTCGTTTGTCTTGTTATAGTAAGTTTATTAACCTTATAGTGTAAGAAAACAAGAAGACATGGTAAAAGTAAAATTATTTAACTTAAAGTTAAATCTAAATGATAAGGTTAAAATAGAAACCTAAACTTGTATAAATTCTATTGGATGAGATTATTTAGACCCATACCTACCATAGCTTCGAAATAAATCAATTTGGAGCTATTTAAAACCGAATATGACTTTATAATAAAATAATATTTTTAGTTTTTTCAAAGGTTCCCCTCTCCTCCCTTATAAAAGGGCACCTCCTCTCTCTCTTCCTCACACCACTTTGAGCCTTAAAGCTCGGAAAAACCCTGCCAATTTATCCTCTCCACTTCCCTAGAAACATCCTAGAGGTCCTGGTCTTCTTCAAAGACCAATTTTAGTTCCCTAAAAGGAGGTCTCAAAGAGGCGCTTCAAAGAAGAGGTAATGTCCGTTACCGATTCTTTCAACTTTATTTCTTCTTACACTTATTCTTCTTTAGTTGTTTCATTATGAAGTAATAACATCAGTATCACTCATATACTGATATGTTATTATAAGTATGAAACAACCCTATTTCACCATCTATCCATCCTACGGAAAATGAAATCACCGTGCATGCGTACGTACGGAATACCGTCTCCACGCTGTGGTGTAATCTATTTTCCACCACCACCTTACTTGGATGGGTATCATGGTGTAAATAATGACTATATATGATTATTTTAAATTGATATTGATTCTGAAATAGTATACATACACTCCAATACAATTCCACGATCATGGGAACGATATCATCGCTCGTGCGTACGTACGGAATACCGTCTCCACGATGTGATGTGATTCGTTCTACATGATCTTCATTTCATAATGATTATATAAATGAATTTAATGAATAAATATGATATATAGTACACTAATACCATTCTGGAAATGATTTATCTATAACCTAAATAGAAGAATAAGAATTTATTCGACAAAACACGGATAAGAACAAAAAGTAATAAACACCTGAATAACAAGTAGTAATGAAATATTACTAATAATAAGCTGATAATATGACCATATATGATATCATAACAATAATTATGATTCTGGAATAAGTCAATGACATTATTTAAATCATTATACAGGAGGTTCGGACACTTACGAAGCAAATCGGACCAAAGGTAAGGGAAAATATCACAATCTCATTTTTATCTGAGATTGTTTATAATTTGGTATTTACTGGGGTGTATTTTATCATCCAAATCCATGTGTCATCAATATGTAATATTATTTATATCCTCATACAATTTTTTAAATCCAATTTTACCCTTCGGTGAGTTTTTAGTAAAATATATGAAAGGAATCTTTTGTCATTTTTCGTACGAGGTACTTTTTGACTTTTCTGGCCAAAGTACGAGAAGAATGTTTTTTTAACTTATACGGAACAGATGGATTTTTAAAACATTATTTACAAGAAGCTTCCTTTACAAGTTTTTAAGTTTATTTTTAATCAACTTCTTTTAGTTTAAAATTGTATGACATGTTAAGAAAGGAAAAAAAAATTTAAAGTAGAAAGGATATTTTCCTCAAGAATGGAGTTCAAGTGTTTTATCAAAATTATTTTCCATCTAAGATAATATAGGGTTCTGTTTCTATCCCTATTATTAAATTGATTTGATTATGTTGTGATGGAATTATTTTTATGAATTCCTTTATCCTATATGAATTGTTTTATGATGTCACGATGTTTAAGAATCCCATTTTTATTACATGGGTTATGCAATGATGTATGATTTATGATTTTGTGGCACACATAAGAATGGTATCATTATGAGATGGGTGGGACCTATATCTCCCTCCAATGCATTGGGTAAAGATTTTATATCTCATGAGATATACATGGCTGGAACGGCAGGTTAAACCGGTTCAGTGAAACAGGATTGAAACGAGGAATGAACTCGGTTCCGAAATGGACTTTGTCCACTAAGATAGTCTTGGAAATGAGTCTTGACTAATAAGAAATGATTATCTATTATTATGTGTGTATTCCACAAAGATTCATGTTTTAAGTTATGATTATTGTGATTACATTTCACTACCATGATTTATCCCATGTTATGAAATTATGATCTCTTTTGCAGGGTAAGATTTCCAAAATGTTATGTTCTTATGAATATGATGTGATTGATATTTCTTTTGTTTACCCTTACTGAGCATTTGATCTCACCCTTTTGTATGTTTTCTTTCCCCAGGTCAGGAAGAAGGTTATTAAGTAAGATATGCCAAAAGGGACTATAGATATGATGAAATAAATGGGAGATAGTGTAGATGCTTTATGAACCAGTTGTTTATGTTTCCCAGTTTCTAAATACATTATACCTATACAGTCCTTTCATGGTTTTGTTATATGTTGTAATAAGTATGCTTCAATTTTGAAGTATTAACCATGTATGTAAAGTATGGGTCGTTATAGTTGGTATCAGAGGAAAGGTATAATCAACCTTTGGAAACTAGGATGTGAAAGCCTTAGTAAGAAACCTAAGGATATGTCTAAGAATAGAACACGATCTTAGTGTTTTAAAAATGGTCATGAACAACCTATGGTAAGACATTAAGTGTGAAATTTTATTCTTGATTATGTGTTTTTTCTATTATAATTAGTGTTGATCACACTATTCTTCTTGGTTTTAGTCAATGGCTGGAACCCGAAGGAACCGTGTTAATGCAGAATGCGACGGGCAATGCAATGATTGTCCCCCTGAGCAACCAAATGTTATGGGAGCTGGAATGAAAAATCTTGTAGCCATGATCACACAACTTTCTCAAGCTATGAATCATGCAGGACTTCCAAACGAGCAAAGGAAGGAGCAACATTCTGTTGAATCCTTCATGAGGCAGCGTCCACCTTCATTCAGCGGGTCTATTGATCCATTAGTTACTGAACAATGGATTAGTACTACTGAAAAGATATTTTCAGTTCTTCAATGTTCTGAACATGATAAAGTCATCTTAGAAGTTTATCGTTTGGAAGGTGAATCTGATCAATGGTGGAATCTTATCAAGAATATGAGGCCAAGAGATGAAATTGAGTCCATGGAATGGGACGAGTTCTAGAACTTATTTTTCAATAAGTACCTCCCTCGTATTCTTCGAACAAAGATGGATAAGGAGTTTCTTGAACTAAAGAAAAAGGATAATGAATATGTTGGTACCTACGAAGCAAATTTTACAAGACTTTTAAGGTACGCTTCTGGGATTATTATCCAACCCGAGAGTAAGATCGACCAATTCTTTAGTGGCTTAAAACCAATTCTTCGAAGGGCATTATCCATAAGGGACTTCAATAGCTACGAGGAAATCGCTCGATGTGCTCTCAAAGTTGATATGGATATTGGAGTAACCCATCAGTCATATGGGTTTGATAAGAAGAGGAAAATGGAATTCAAAGGAAAATCTAAAGAGCACACTGAAAAGAAGATGAGTTTTCCCTTATGATCAAAGTGTGGAAAGAAACATGGAGGGAGTTGTCTTAAAGGGACAAGTAAATGTTTCAAATGTGGAAAGGAAGGTCATCGGGAATTTGAATTCCGCAATGATGGGAAGAAGATGTCTAGTTATGTGAATAATGAAAAGGCTACACAGATTGCACCTCCTACACTTCAATGTTACAAGTGAAAGGAAATGGGGCATTATTTCAATCAATGCCCTAATCCAAGGGTTGTTGATGATGATCGACGTCAACAAACTCTTAAGGCTAAAGACAAAGGAAAGTCACATGCAATTTCTATCAGCGATGTGGAGTACGATAACAAAGTGGTGAAAGGTACACTTACCATCCACTCTAAAGTAGAAAATGTTTTATTTGATTCTGGATCCACCCACTTTTTTATTTCTGAAGAATTTTCTAAGGGTATCACCGTATTACCTCAACAATTAGACATTGAGTTAGCTGTGACAACCCCTAATGGCTCAACAGTCATATCAAAAGTTTATAATTCTTCTCTGATTGAAGTTTGTGGTAAAGTGCTTCCTGCAAATCTTGTGATCCTTATTATAGTGGAATTTGATGTGATTCTTGGCATGGATTGGCTTTCTTTATATGGATCTCATATCAATTTCCAAAGAAGGGAAGTCACATTTCATATTCCAGATCAATCTTTGATCGTCTATCGATGCAAGGATGAACATAACCTTCCAGTGGAAATTTCTTCCATATTATGGGTCTTGATTCCACTAAATGAAGGTTATTTATCTCAAATGGTTGGTGAGAAACTCACGATTAAGAATATCTCCATTGTACGGGAGTTTGATGATGTCTTTCTGGAGGAATTGCCGGGTCTTCCACTAAATCTCAAAGTTTAGTTTTCAATAGAACTCGTACCGGGTGCTTTACCTATTTCAAAGACACCTTATAGAATATCCCCAATTGAGTTGCAGGAATTGAAGAAGCAACTCCAAGAGAATCTTGATAAGGGGTTCATACACCCTAGTTCGTCACCTTGGGGAGCACCTGTTCTGTTTGTTAAGAAGAAAGATGGATCAATGAGACTCTGCATTGATTATCAAGAACTTAACAAGATCACTATCAAGAACAAATATCCTCTCCCACACGTTGATGAATTATTTGACCAACTACGCGGATCTCAATACTTTTCCAAGATTGATCTTCATTCAGGGTATCATCAATTAAGGTTCAAAAGAGAGGATATACCAAAGACGGCTTTCCGTACAAGGTATGAACACTATGAATTTATAGTGATGCCATTTGGTCTTACTAATGCCCCTGATATCTTCATGGATCTAATGAATAGAGTCTTTAGAGACTATATTGATCAGTTATTGGTAGTCTTTATAGACGATATTCTTGTCTATTCAAAGAACAAGGAAGAACATGAAGATCACTTGATAATTGTATTGAAGACCCTGAGAAAGGAGAAGCTTTATGCCAAATTTACCAAGTGTGAATTTTGGATTAAAAAAGTTGCATTTTTGGGTTACATAATCTAAAAAGAGGGGATATCTGTAGATCCAGCAAAAACAGAGGTTATCGAAAGATGGTCGAGGCCAACAACAGTAACCGAGATCCGAAGTTTTCTTGGTTTGGCAGGATATTATCGACGTTTTGTGAAAGATTTTTCACGATTATCTAATCCACTCACTAGGTTGACTCGGAAAGGATTTAAGTTTGTTTGGATGGAGGAATGCGAAGAGAATTTCAAGGAGTTGAAAAGAAGGTTATCCAGTGAACCTGTGCTCACACTGCCTTATAGTAAAGAAAGTTTTGTGATCTACAGTGATGCATCCAAGAAGGTATTGGGGTGTGTTCTTATTCAAAATGATATGGTGATAACTTATGCATCATGACAGTTGAAAATCCATGAGTAAAATTACCCAACTCATGATTTGGAGTTAGCTGTGGTAATCTTTGCATTAAAGATTTGGAGGCATTATCTTTATGGAGAAAGGTGTGACATTTATACTGATCATAAAAGTTTAAAGTATATTTTCACACAAAAGAAGTTGAATATGCACCAAAGAAGATGGTTGGAGCTGATTAAGGATTACGACTGCTCAATTCATTACCACCCTGGGAAAGCAAACAAGGTGGCAGATGCATTAAGTCGACAAGACCATTCCAGTTTATCCATGATGAGGATCACAAAAGATCCAATATTTATGGATTTACAAAGGATGGATCTTGGAATTATAATGAAAGGGGAAAATAGTATCTTTCCCAAATGAATGTTCAACCATCTATACGTGTGAAGATTAAAGAGGCACAGAAAGAAGATGTAGAGTTACAAAAGAAGGTGAGAAATGTTCCTGAATTCAACCTTGATTGTAATGAGATAATAAAGTTCAGGAATCGGTTTTGTGTTCCTCCCATCCCCGAATTAATGAAGGATATGCTGGATGAGGCTCATAGTTCTTCATTCTCTATTCATCCTGGATGCACGAAGATGTATAGGGACCTGAAAGAGTACTTCTGGTGGGATGGCATGAAAAGAGATGTTGCTGAATATGTCTCTCGATGCTTGGTTTGTCAGCAAGTTAAAGCTGAGAGACAGAAGTCTAAGGGGATGTTACAACCATTACCCATACCCGAATGAAAATGGGAAAACATCACTATGGACTTTGTCACAGGACTTCCTAAAACATCCAAAGGCAATAATGCTATCTGGTTCATAGTTGATCGTCTTACAAAGTCTGCACACTTCATTGCTATTAGAGAGTATTTCTCTCTGGATCAGCTTTCCAAGATATATGTAAAGGAAGTGGTAAGATTGCATGGAGTACCACTTTCTATTATATCTGATCGGGATACGAGATTTACCTCAAAGTTCTGGTGAAGTCTTCAGCATACTCTAGATACATAGTTGAGTTTCAGCACTTCTTATCATCCTCAGACAGACGGTCAGTCTGAGAGGACAATTCAAACTCTAGAAGATATGTTGAGATCTTTCTCTATGGATTTCAAAGGTGGTTGGGATCAACACCTACCTTTGGTAGAATTTTCTTATAATAATAGCTTTCACTCCAGTATTCATATGGTTCCTTATGAAGCACTCTATGGAAAGAAATACAGGACTCCAACTTGCTGGGATGAAGTTGGGGAAAGAAAGCTATTAGGACCTGATCTTGTTGATGAGATGACAGAAAATGTCTGATCTATTCAACAACACATTAGAGTTGCTCAGAGTCGACAAAAAAGTTATGTCGAAAACCGAAGAAAAGACCTAGAGTTTGAAGTGGGTGATAAAGTGTTCTTATGAATATCTCCCTAGAAGAGGGTCATGAGATTTGGAAAGAAGGGAAAGTTGATCCCTAGATATATCGGTCCTTTTGAAATATTGGATCGTGTTGGGAAGATAGCTTATTGATTGGCACTTCCAATGAATCTCTCCCAAGTTCACGATGTGTTCCATGTATCTCTCCTGAGAAAGTACATACCTGATCCTTCACATGTACTCAACTCAGAATTTGTACCGCTGGAACAAGATCTTTCTTATGAAGAACAGCCGATAAAGATTCTCGATCGTAGTGAAAAAGTCATACGGAACAAGACCACTCGCTTGGTGAAAGTTTTATGGAGGAACCACCAATTAGAATAAGCTACATGGGAGCTTGAGGATATGATGAGGGAGAGGTATCCTCATCTGTTTGTTACAAGTGACGAATTTCGAGGGCGAAATTCATTTTAAGGGGGGTAGAATGTAACACTCGAGACTTTTATAAGAAATATTTTGTTTTTATTTTATATAAATCATCATAGGAATCTTTCACTACAAACAACACTATCTTGGATTGCTTTACATGCAATCACGACCTTCCTTGATAGCTTGCGTCGTACGCAATACCGAGTTTCACTAAACAACGATATGCTATTAAAATATTATTAAAACTAGCCGTTATGAATAGTAATAACCACTTTTTAAATTTTTTTAAATTTTATTTTTCACAATGGACTTCATTTTTGGATTCGAAATACCGAATTTAGCCTAGGGTGAAATTTTGGTATTTCTCAGAAAACTTTCAATTTTTGATGAATAGTGAAAACACTAGGTTACTATTTAAAACCCGAATTTTTATTTAAATAATTATTTATTTTATTTAAATTTATTTTAGGTCAAAATTGATATATAATACCTATATAAGTTCAATGCAATTCGTTGGAGTCATTTTATAATAATTTTAGATATATAAAAATTTTATTGAACTTTTCACCGTCTTTTACCCACCTCCTAGGAGAATTTCCAAATTCACATAAACTTAATTTTACCACTTATGTGAATGGAATTTAAAAAATCTGAGAGACACGGTTGATGTTAGTAAGTAAAATGTGGTTCAATAAGATGAAAATAATTTTTGGTGAATAATAACTTTTTACTTTTTTTACCATGGTTAAAAGTAAATAGGGTAATTAAGGGTAAAAATGATATTATTATTACCCTAACATGTGTCCTAATTCTATTGGATAAGTGTAATTCGACCAAAAACAACATTAGGAATAAAATATGACCATTTAGGCCCACTTGGATTAGATTAGGACATTTATTATTAATTTATTTAAAGAAGAGATAAAATAGTTAAAATCAAAGTTTAATAAGTAAATAATTTTTAATATAGGGTTATACATAAGATAAATTCGACTATAAATATTCATTAGAAAGTTAAAAATATTTCCTACATAATGGTATTTTATTTGTAATTTTTAGACAGTAAATAATTTAATTTATTTATGACACAATGATGATGCAGTAATTATCTTATTAATGAAATATTGACATAATTGATGTTATAAATACCCAAATAAATGTAATTTGAGACTTTTTATGAATTCCAATAATTTTATTTGTTAATATGACATGTTAGTATTGATTTAAGTAACTTTTTTTGAACTAATATTTCTGTTATAATTTTCACAAAAATCAATTACCAAATAGTGTCAAAATTGACATAAAATAGTTTTTAAAACAAATATTATATTATTAATTATCATTTTATTCCTAAAAATCTAAGTTTAGGCAAAATGAATTATATATGGTTATATATATTCATAATAAACAACTTGAGGTTCGTTTTTCTTGTTATAGTAAGTTTATTAACCTTATAGTGTTAGAAAACAAGAAGACACGGTAAAAGTAAAATTATTTAACTTAAAGTTAAATCTAAATGATAAGGTTAAAATAGAAACCTAAACTTGTCTAAATTCTATTGGATGAGATTATTTCGACCCATCCCCACCTTATCTTATAAATAAATCAATTTGGAGCTTTTTCAAACCGAATATGACTTTATAATAAAATAATATTTTTTGTTTTTCCAAAGGTGCCCCTCTCCTCCCTTATAAAAGGGAACCTCCTCCCTCTCTTCCTCGCACCACTTTGAGCCTTAAAGCTTGGACAAACCCTTCCAATTTCTCCTCTTAATTTCCCTAGAAACATCCTAGAGGTCCTGGTCTTCTTCAAAGACCAATTTTAGTGCCCTAAAAGGAGGTCTCAAAGAGGCGCTTCAAAGAAGAGGTAATGTCTGTTACCGATTGTTTCAACTTTATTTATTCTTAAACTTCTTCTTATTTAGTTGTTTAATTATGAAGTAATAAAATCAGTATCACTCATATACTTATATTTTATTATAAGTATGAAACAACCCTATTTCACCATCTATCCATCCTACGGAAAACGAAATCACCGCGCGTGTGTACGTACGGAATACCGTCTCCACGCTGTGGTGTAATCTATTTTCCACCACCACCTTAATTGGATGGGTATCATGGTGTAAATAATGACTATATATGATTATTGTAAATTTATATTGATTCTGAAATAGTATACATGCACTCCAATACAATTCCACGATCATGGGAACGATATCATCGCTCGTGCGTACGTACGGAATACCGTTTCCACGATGTGATGCGATTTGTTCTACATGATCTTCATTGAATAATGATTATATAAATGAATTTAATGAATAAATATGATATATAGTACACTAATACCATTCTGGAAATGAGGTATCTATAACCTAAAGATAATAATAAGAATTTATTCGACAAAACACGCATAAGAACAAAAAGTAATAAACACCTGAATAACAAGTAGTAATGAAATATTACTAATAAGAAGCTAAGAATATGAAAATATATGATATCATAACAATAATTATGATTATGGAATAATTAAATGACATTATTTAAATCATTATACAAGAGGTTCGGACACTTACGAAGCAAATTGGACCTAAGGTAAGGGAAAATATCACAATCTGATTTTTATCCGAGATTGTTTATACTTTGGTATTTACTGGGGTGTATTTTATCATCCACATCCATGTGTCCTCAATATGTAATATTATTTATATCCTCCTACAATTTTTTAAACCTAATTTTACCCTTATGTGAGTTTTTAGTAAAAGATATGAAAGTAATCTTTTGTCATTTTTTGAACGATGTACTTTTTGACTTTTCCGGCCAAAGTACGAGAAGAATTTTTTTTAACTTATACGGAATGAATGGATTTTTAAAACATTATTTCCAAGAATCTTCCTTTACAAGTTTTCAAGTTTATTTTTAATCAAATTCTTTTAGTTTAAAATTGTATGACATGTTAAGAAAGGAAAAATGTTTTTAAAGTAGAAAAGATATTTTCCTCAAGAATGGAGTTCAAGTGTTTTATCAAAATTATTTTCCATATAAGATAATATAGGGTTCTATTTCTATCCCTATTATTACATTGATTTGATTATGTTGTGATGGAATTATTTTTATGAATTCATTTATCCTATATGAATTGTTTTATGATGTCACGATGTTTAAGAATTCCATTTTTATTACATGGGTTATGCAATGATGTATGATTTATGATTTTGTGGAACACATAAGAATGGTATCATTATGAGATGGGTGAGACCTATATCTCCTTCCAATGCATTGGGTAAAGATTTTATATCTCATGAGATAGACATGGCTGGAACGGAAGGTTAAACCTGTTCGGTGAAACCGGACTGAAACGAGGAATGAACTCGGTTCAGAAATGGATTTTGTCCACTAAGATAGTCTTGGAAATGAGTCTTGACTAATAAGAAATGATTCTCTATGATTATGTGTGTATGCCACAAATCTTCATGTTTTAAGTTATGATTATTTTGATTACATTTCACTACCATGATTTATCCCATGTTATGAAATTATGATCTCTTTTGCAGGGTAAGATTTCCAAATTGTTATGTTCTTATGAATATGATGTGATTGATATTTCTTTTTTTACCCTTACTGAGCATTTGAGATCACTCTTTTGTATGTTTTCTTTCCCCAGGTCAGGAATAAGGTTATTAAGTAAGATATGACAAAAGGGACTATAGATATGATGAAATAAATGGGAGACAATGCAGATGCTTTATGAACCAGTTGTTTATGTTTCCCAGTTTCTAAAGACACTATACCTATACGGTCCTTTCATGGTTTTGTTATATGTTTTAATAAGTATGATTCAATTTTTAAGTATTAACCATATATGTAATGTATGGGTCGTTATAGTTTCATTCATTTGGGTTCTAATCGAATCAATTTAATTACATTTTGTTCATATTAGTTTGGTTTAGTTCATGTCATTCACAGTCATATTGGTTTGAATTCCTTATATTTGGTCCAATTTGATTTATAATTTTTAATATCATATAAGTTAAATTTAGATAATTTTCACTTGGTGTAATTTAGTTTCATTCAATTTTTTCTATTTTAATTATATTTTATTGATTTTTATCATTCAGATCTATTTTGGTTGATCTGATTTACATTTATTCCAATAAGGTTTGGTTAGTTTTTGAATTTATTTTTTAAAACATTTCATTATGTTTTTTATTTGGTTTTATTCTATCCATTATAGATCACATTACTTTGATTATAATTGTTTCAATTCAATAATGTTTGGTTTACTAGGTTCATGTTGGGTTAGCATGGGTTTATGCTTGTCTGTTCAGTTTGGAGAGGTACAAGTTTGGTTTGGTTTGGTTTAGTTTTTTCATTATACATGGAACAATTTTCTTATAAAGGAAAGATCCCTAAACATCAAGAATCAACCTAAAAAACCCAAAAAATGTGCTTTATATAAAACAATAAAAATGATTCACATTATAACAAAAGACATGTTCTATGTCAAATCTGTAAACATATCCTATGGAAAAAATAGTAGATTGGGTCCGTGATAATTTAAATAATGTGAACATTTAGAAACTAAAATAGTTATTTTAAATATATTCTATATGGTCAACATATATCACACTAATGGACACAAATTATGTCCTTCAGGAACCAACCTAGGACACCCTTTAATCTGGCACCTGAGCCTACCCATGATATAATCTAAAGCATCTTCTCGATCACCCTAGGCTATAGAAAATCCCTGAGTCATTAAATATAATATTTTAGGAATGTTTTCCCCTAATTATCTTAATAAAATAAATAATATAAATATGATGAAAATCTGGCATAACCCTTCTGTAATTTGAAATTTCATTCAAACCAAATAAATAGTTTCAAAATATGAAACACAAGAAACAAGTAAAAACCATATATATAAAAATTTGTGAAATTTATAACATAAAAGAGATGAGATAAACAAGAGGATAGTCTTGATATATGAGAAGAAAAAGTGACTAATACATACACAGTATAGAATAAACAAAAAGGGGCCAACACCAAACTACTATTTTCTATATAACCCATGGTCACCATCAAGCCTCCACACTATACCCATACTAGATGAATCATGTAGAAATGTTCTGGAAAATGAGAACTCCTCTAGAAGATAAGAAGAACCTAAAATTTCTATAGGCATGGGCATACAAATTCTCAATATGTATCCTCCCTACACCCTACACATAGTCATTAATCATAAAACTCTTTTATGCTAGTTTGAAATATAGTTTATGAAATTTGGGTCATTTTATCATTTAATAAAATCAAAGAATGTAATTAAAATCTAGATTTTACATTCTATAATTAAACCACATTATTTATGAGACACCACTAATTTACTAGAGAAACTCAGGTAGGTCCCTTTTTAAGGACAACATTAAAATTCCATTGAAAACCAAATAATATCATCAACGTGATTTAAAAAACACTTTTTGACTAATTTACTTTCAAAACATTCCACAACTTGGTTATCACACATTTAAAAAAGTAGTGAGACTAATGATATGAGATATAAATAATCAATTACAACAACAATAAGTAATAGATAATAAAATATGTAATAAATATATCACCATCATTCACTAAATATAGAGAAGTAACTCAATTTAAATAAATTATAATACATAAAATAAATAACTAAAATTAGATAATGTCATGCAAGTGGATATAGGAGAACTAAGGTTGTGGTTACATAGTGAAATGAATTCACTAGATTGGGAGAAACCCTCAACTAACATGATGAAGATACAAAAACATCACTAGTCTGATAATGGTACAATTTATACTTTGTCGCTAGTCAGAGAGACACATAGGATGAGTAAAAAGAACCTAGTTGGTTCTAGGTTTACTAATATAAGTTTCCAGGTTACCCTATCCAAATTTGTAGTGATGAGAATAAAAAACAAAAGATAAATCACATGAATAATAAAAAACTTATAATAACCCAAATCACCTCTTATATGAGTTATCCCTTACATGATAATCCATGTTTCATTTAGAAATCAAGAAAAAAATAAATAATCACGGTAGGATCCCAAAAAATTCTTTAAAGTGCCAACAAGACCTTTTTAACTCTTTGAAAGGACCAAATCATGAAATTAATTTTCTAAACCAACACAGTTCAAATAATTGACACAATAATTTTGAAATAAACTGAAACAAAATTTCTATATAAACACATTTTGAATATTTAATATGAAACCAAAAAACATTTAAAACTAAAATTATAAAATTTACTTTAAAAGAAAAATTATATAAACATCCAAGAATCACAAATATGATATTTAACAATCATAGACACAAATATGGTTTATAATGATGGAAATTTAGTATTTTTTTAGAAATCAAAACACCCATCATGGGTTAAGAAAACATTTTTAATGAGGAAAAAGGGAATTTCAAAAAATAGAGAATGTGTATAAGAAATTTAAAACAAATTTAATCAAAAAATCATAAAAGAAACTATATTTTAATCCATGATATCCAGTGTAAAATAGATTATTTTTTAATATTTTTTAAAAAACTTACTAAATGTCATAATCCATTAAAATCTTATGTTTTAAATTCCAAGAAATCATGTTTTTAACTGTAATGAGTCAATAATGGAGAAAACACAACTCAATACAGATATAAGTGATAAAAATCCATTGGATGTGGGAAGAGGAGGACCAATAAAACAATAAAAACACCCTAAAATAAATGAACACAATAGATTTATAAAAACCTATCCCTGGGTCTTGGCTAAAATTGACATAAGAATTGGTTGAAAAGGAATGAGAATAAGTAGAATAGAATTGATAATCTAACCTTGAAACACCAACCTAGAACCAAAGAACCCAATAAATCTATAGAGAAGATGGATGAATCCATACATAGGTATCCTTTATAAATAGATATAATGAGGTTGTGGTAGAGACAATCATGTTCGGGAGGAGGTGTAGGTAGAGTCTGGTGTGGAGGTGGAGGCAAGGGCCGGGAGGCGGAGGCGGTCGCAGTTGGGAGGAGGTCGAGGCGGCCACGAGGTCAAAGTCAAGGGCCATGAGGCATAGGTGGGGGCCGGGAGGTGGAGGAGAGGGTGGGAGGTCGAGGTCAGGGAGGGGAGGAGAGGGTGGAGAGGCTAGGGATCAGGGGAGACGCAAGGAAGGAAATGAGAAATCAGGAAAAGGAGCCTGATAAAAACTTCAAATTGGTGTTAGTATACCCACATTTTTAACAAAACCATGGGTATAGGTAAAATTATACCATCTATACCCACATTTTTTTAAACCATGGGTATAGATGTGGGGGTATAGAAATATTTTCCAATAGTGAGTATATTTAGAGAGCTGACTCCAGAAAGATATGGAAGACACAACCCATTCTTATATGATGCATGTACCATTATTTTTCTAGCAACCAATGTTTTCATATACCGAGTTGAAAATTAGGTGCCCAGAGTCCTGGTGTATGGATACATTGGCCACCGCACCAACACTGGATTCCCTAGCCTGAAATCCAAATTTGAAACAATTAACATTGTTTCCCCAAACCAACCTCACAGACTCCTGGTCCTAAAGCATAACTGAACCACCTATGATACCACTCGCTCATGACCCATCCCAGAGGGGCCCGTGTCGTGACTACACTAAGCCCACCTCCTATAGGTCATAGGATATTGACTAGAACTGAGTAGTCATATCCCACAAATGGGAGAAATTTTCCTAATTACTTGTATGAATGCACAAATCTAAAATCCAAAAATGCTGAAATGTAAAAGCATTAAGTAAACAATGCACGAAAACCACTACATCCCATAAGTAGAGTGAAACCGTGAAAGTACTGTAAAGTAAGTAGGGACAAAACAATACCACCAAAAGAAAAGAGTATGAAGCCAAAAGTACAACTAGAAAAGTAAGAGGTACTGGGAATTTCATCGGAAAAGCTGTTGAAACACACCTCGGCATGTCTGGTCTCACAAGGAACCTCCTAGTTCTGGTTTTCTTGGAACTCCATAGAAGAGTCGATCATATTCACAAGATACGACACGTGCGGGCAAAGCCTATGCAGGGGTGAGTAAAAAAATACTCAGTAGGACACACTAAAACCACAAAGGAAAACCACAAAGGAAATATCATGAAGGAATACCACAAAGGAAATATCATGAATGAATACCATGAAGGAATACCACCAAGGAATACCACAAAGGAATGCATAGTCAGCTCCACACTAATATATGTCTATAAAAAATATATCAAGAACATCTAGATATATGAAATATAATAATATACATAGTCTCAAAAAGACATATAGTCTCTATTATAAACATAGTCTCCATAAGGCACACAGTCTCCATAAGACACACAGTCTCCATAAGACACACAATCTCTATGTCACAGCCTGCCACAGAAATTTTTTCTTGAAGCGCTCTCATTTCAAGAGAAATCACTCCTCAAGCCATTATTCCACATGTACAATCCACAAAAACCCACTTAGGATATATTGAAAAGACCATCTCATTGTAAGGGTCCCGACACCATGGACGACTCTCCAAATGAACACACCATTTGAAAGTTATGGGGGTTTGAAGTTTTATAAGATGGGGGGTCACTGGGCCTGTTGACTGTCTCATGGTCGGTCCGCCCTGCGGTTGATCCATACGACCACACTGTGGTAGCTTGAGTTGCTATGGCGGTCGATCATGCGACAACCCCAAGTCAATATGGGGTCTGATTCGGGTCCAACCCAAATCCGGTATAGTCAGCTGGGCCAACCCAACTTGCTCCACCTCTGTCCAGACCGTCTCCTCTAACCCAGCCTGCTTGAGTGAAGGCCTTCAAGGCTATCCCACGTGGCCCGCATGACCACATATTCCAGTCTACATATTCGCCACGGAAACCGAGACCACTCCACATAGCTACCCCACCATGTCACGTGACCATCTCACCAGATCCCATGGACTCTCCATGTCACCGGATCCATCACCTCCACACCTCGTAGTTCCACTCCACCACATCCCATACAAGCCGCTCCACCATTTCCGTTGTCATCCACAGTCGCCATCTTCGGTCGTCACACTGCCTTACACTGGTGGTCCCTTCCACGGACCACCACGCCACCTCTGATTCCCATATTTCAAAACGGTCATAGATCCATGCTCCAATCTATGGGTTCGATCATATTTGGATCCACCTGGCAAGTCGAACTGTGGCCACAGGGGTCCAACGATAATGAATGTGAAGAAAATGGGATAAGGGAAGCACAAAGAACACCCAAAAAAGAAACATAGGCCTTTTTTCATGTCAGACTCAATTTTTTTTCATTATAATGAAGAACAATGTAGAATACAAAACAAACTCCCTTTAATTAACCCTGCAATTATAATCATCCTGCAATGATCGAACCGCAAATCAATTTGTTCATGGATTAACCCGCATTCAACATGAAAATCATGAAAGGGGAAAATCAAAAAGAAATAACCACCCTTCTATAATTCATATTAGTCGCTGATGAAGGATAGTTGCGTCGTTGTCATCATCAGCGAGATTCCTTTGAATTGGCTATGTGTCAATCGTCGGTCCATGATCTATTTCTATTTTTTGAGAGAGTTCTTCTCCACATCTTATAAGAATTCTAGGGTTATGGTGATAAACCTAAATTCCTAAAAAAGTTGTAATAAAAAGAAATTTGATGCATCAATAAAATAATATATCTTTAAATTATTTAATGATGATTACTTCCTTCTGAGGTTTTTACACAGAAGACCTGCACCGACTAAAGTTAAGTCACTCCTAGGGAAAAAACCACATTATAAACTCAATGGTGATTTTAGATATCCGATCCAAGTCACCGTTAATTAGTAATTAGGATTTTAAAATAAAATAATTTTATTTAATAATTTTATTTACTGTTACGTCCTTTGTGAATTTTTTTTCAGATGACCCGTATCAACCAATGTTAGGTTGATCCTAGGGTAAATCCATCATTCTAAGATTAACGGTGCCCTTGGATTTATAATTCGGACACCCATTTAAAAGATATTCCATTTTTTTAGGAAAGTTGTGTGCGTGTGCTATTAAAAACATAACATTTTTCAATGAATTTTTTTGGGAACAACAGGTCTTAGAATCGCACATCGTCTTAGAATTTGGTCTCATAATTTTCCCCAATAATTTATAAAAATAAAATTGGGAAAATATGAGTCATTACACAACTTCAATCCAGTTTCAGTTATCCAAAAACTATTTTGGACTGCAATATCAATAGGTTAAATTTATTCCTCCTTTCAAAAATAGAAAATGATAAATATCAAACATTAAACATATAATATTATTCCTATAGTGGTGTAGGTTTCATGGGGAATGTAAGAACCTGGATCCTCTTTTAGGTATTTTTTTCTTTTTTGAGGAGTTTTTGAGAAAAGAGGAGTTTCTAGAAATTTTCTAAGTACTCAACGTGTACTTTATAAGTATATGCCATGTACTTCTTTGCCGCAGTAGGCTGTGTGATGGCTGTGTGGTAGCCATACACATGGTCGTGTGGGAGTGACTTGGAGGCCGCCTAATGCGGAGTACGGAAATAGAAAGTACAATCCGTGTACTCTAAAAGTACATTCCGTGTATTTTTTTTTCATTAAAGGCACAGGGGTTGCGTCTGACAGACAGAACACACTTCTTATAGGTCGTCTTCATCTGAGAGAACCCATACGATCGTGGATCTTTGACGATCCCCTGAGCCTCCATCCGTCCTCTAATTCGAACACTGTTGGTTGTGTTGTAATTACATCGGTGAGTTCTCTCTTTTTCTGGAACCTCATTTCATGTTTTCTCTTTTTTTCCAAGTTATTGTGGGTTGACAATTTTAGACGTTTTATTACATCTACAAAGTTCTAAGGAGATTCAAGCTTCGAAGTTCAAGTATATTAATCTCCTAACCCTGAGGTAGGTGTATTGTGACTTTCCATTGAAAGTATTTGAGTATTAAGTGCAAATTCCATCAATACCCTTGAACGAGGTATTGCATGTTTATCGTTTTACCCCTGTTGATTTTCTTGCCATTCTTGTATGCTTATGTAGAGGTAGTTGGATATAATTTGGGTTGATTTATATGCTTTGGTTTTTTTCCCTTGCATGTTATTTTATGACGGATTGGTCCTATTTAGCCTTTGCTTGCCTTGCCTGTTTTCCATTCCAGTTGTTGTAGGATGGAGAGTTGTATTCTGACATGGTTGTTGTGTTGTAGAATGGTTATCCAAGTAGTTCTGTAGGTTTACCTTGGCCATATTACACTACTATGCTCGTTAACCTACACAGGGTCGTGAGAACCTGGTGCAGTAGACTACAAGGGGAATTGACCGGGTGAGCTTCCTCAGATAGTCTTGAGCACTTTAGGCTATAAGGGGGATTGACCGAGTGAGCATCCTCAGAGGGCCTGGAACCACTTGGGGCTATAAGGGGAATTGACCAACTGAGATTCCACAGAGATTCCTTTTTTGCTTTAGACTACAAGGGGATTGACCATGTGAGCTTCTTCAGAGAGTCTTTGTTTGAATTGTATGACCTGAGCTATAAGGGGAATTGACTGAGTGAGCTTCATCAGAGAGACCTAGACCTTGGGGATATAAGGGGAATTGATAGGGTGAGCTTCCTCAGAGAGTCCTTGACTACCCTAGACTATTCGGGGAATGGATTGTGTGAGCTTCCTCAGAGAGTCTTGCTTTACCTTGACTATAAGGGGATAGACCGTGAGTGCTTACTTAGAGAGTATTATTATATTCACATGAAGAACCAGAGGGGTTAGACCGAGTGTGCTTCCAAGAGGGTTGCTTGCAATTTTTAGGTAGGACCATAGGGGATGGTCATGAGTACTTCCCAGAGGGTTAACTGCTTGAGGTTTAGCTATTTGTTTCATTGTTTCTTGATTTGAAATTGTGGATTGTTTACTACTTAGTGCTTTCCTGTTTACTTCTTTTTGTACTTTTACCTGCCATTTATTCACTGACTGTTAGGCACAGATCTTCGGGTGGTTTCTTACTAGGATTTAGTCTCACACCCTGTTTGGGTCATGCTTTTGGGCCCAAACAGATTATGTTGTTGCAGATATAGATAAGGGAAAGAGCCCTTCTACTTCAAGTACTTGACTTGTTGTGGAGCTTGAGAGCATGGGACCAAGTATATGCTTTCGATGTTGAGGATCTGTTTATTTTTTACTTTTTACTTTGGTTTTGTACTATTTTTATTCCAACATTGTGACTTGTTTGGCTTCTTTCCTAGAAATATGTATCATGAATCATTTATATATGTGCTCTAGTTGTTTTATTATTCCAGTCTTCTATTTTTTACTGTTGTTGGATATTTCCTACTTCCGCTATTGTATGTATTTTTTTACTTCCGTTGTGTACTCTTACAATGAGGGCATAGTTTCCCCACTATCACACCAAAGGCACTCGCTGCTAGTCGGCAGCCTCTAGCATTCGGGGAAATGAGCTTGAGGCCATGTGACCAACCGGGTACGGGGTGCCTCTGGGTGGCTTCCGGAACTGGGATGTTACAAAGTGGTATTAGGGGATTTTTTTTTTCTCTTGACTTACTGTTTGGAGCCTTAGCCAGGGATAGGATGGATTTGGTACTTGGTAATAAGCTGTGTTTGGGAGTAGCTAACCCGTGTATCGGGAAAAGCCAACCTACCTCGTTTAATTGCAATTTGTTTTGGTTTTTCAAATATTAAAGTTGATTTTATTTCACCTCGTGTGATTCACATGATTTGTGTTGTTATTGTTGATTTTATTGAGGTTCTATTTCTATTTCAACCCAATGAGATGAGGGTATTCCATCTCATGCATCATATAGGAACTTTTTAGAAATCATATGTCATGCATTTTTGTCATGCCATCTAGGATGCATTAGTGATTGCATGTTGTTGTGATAGATGATGTGTAAAATATGCATGTTGTTGTGATAGTTGCCTTGATAGAAATACTTGTTGTTCGATAGGGTATTGTTTGTGTAGAGGTTTTCTTGAATGAACGCCAAACTCTGGTTCTTGAGGTGTTATGGGCCCACATGGACTAGAATTTGGTGGATCGTTGCCTTTTTTCCATGTTATAATGTGTAAAAGATGCCAAACTTTGATTCGTGGGGAGTGTGGGCCCTCACAGATTAGAATTTGGAACTTACAATGCTCGTTTCAGTGTTTTCTAGGTTCCAGAGTAGTTTCTGAGGCTTACTGTTTGGAAAAACCCAGAATACGCGCCGTGTAATGTTAAGTACACACCGTGTGTTCTTCTGTTTGGGAAGAAACTATTTTTCTTAAGTACACGTCGTGTACTTTATAAACACACCGTGTAGTCTGACCTAGGTACCCGGCCGTGCACTACCACAAAACTGGGTTTCCGCAGAGCCACCCTTTAACAGTGCTAAAAAACCAATGATAAAAGGGCACTTTTAATAGCGCTAAAAAAAGCGTCGTTAAAAGTGACCTTTTATCAGCGCTTTTTTTAGCGCTGATAAAGGCCCCCACTTTATCAGTGCTTTTTTTATCGCTGATAAAGGGAGGATTTATCAGTGTTTTTTCCTAGTGTTGATAAATTTTATATTTTGAAAAAAAATCATGAAAAATAATATATTGTTATATAAGTATATTTATATTCATATAAATATAATATATATTTTTTAAATATGTTTTAGAAAAGTATAAATAGACTACAAAATTTAATATATACAAAATTTAGTGAAAATGGCTTTAATTTTTTTTTAAATATTATTAATTAATAATTTACTAATTATTATCTATTAATAATCATTTAATAAAAATTTAAGGACACAAAAAATCAAAAAATAATAATAAAAGATCTAAAATACATTGAAAATGTAACTCAAACTTCAAACAACCATAACTTTTGATCCGAGTGTCCGTTTGAGCTCTACAGCATATCAAATTGAAGCCTGCGACGAGCTCTATGCGCTAGTGACTAAGGAAAACCTTGTGTCACATTTTTCAAGGCCAAAAAAGGCCCATAAGTCCTCTAAAACTGAGTTTTTAGCCGGCATACCCCGATTTGTTAACATTCAAAAAGGTATAACTTCTGATCCGGATGTCCGTTAGCCCTGTACCACATATAATATCGAATATTGTTTCATTTTCTTCAATTTGAATAGTTGTAGAGTTGAAACGGGCTTTTGGATTATAAGTTGTGGTTGTTTTAACATTCTATGGATTTTCAAATACACATATATATGTATTTATTCGTAAATATATATGTGTATGTGTGTGTGTGTTGTATATATGTATGTATTTATTTATTTATTTATTTATTTATTTATAAACACACATAAAAAACTTTTATAAATTTATTTCAAACTAATCTTATAAATATATATTAATATACAAATAAATATACGGATAAAATATTGCAACTACAAATATGTATATAAATATATATAAATATATATAAATATATATTAATATACAAATGAATATATATATACTAATATATGAATAAACATATATGTATTAATATAACTAAATATATTTATATTAATATGAATCTATATTAATATATGAATATATATATATATATATTACTATATGAATAAATATATATGTCTTAATATAAATAAATATATTTATATTAATATGAATCTATATTAATATACAAATTAATATAACTATATATATATAAATAAATAAATGTATCATTAAATAGATAAAAAACGAAATGGATTAGTGGTAAAGGTGCAGGCGCGCAAGGGGGAGGTCGCGGGTTCGAATCCAGGTGGAAGCAAGTAGGGGCGCGTGGGAAAGTGCAGAATGCGCAAGCAAGGGCAGCGCGTGGGAGTGGGAGGGGGCCGCCTAGCGCTGATAAAGGAGGGTCAAGCGCTATTAAAAGCTCCCCTCCCCTAAATATAAATATTTTTTTATTTTATTTTATTTTTTTGAGTTTTATCAGTGCTTTTTAAAGGCGTTGATAAAATGGGTCTTTATCAATGATTTTCTGAGCGCTGATAAAAGGGACCCCGCTTTATCTTCTCCTCGATTAACAATGATTTTTACCACTATTAATGCACTTTTATATCACTGATAAAAGCCATGTTTGTAGTAGTGGTGTCACGAACAACACAGGTTGGGGTTACCCTTTCACGTACACGCCGTGTGCGCATTGAACACACGGTGTAGTCTGAACCAGGTACCCGGCTGTGTCACAGACAACACGAGCTGGTGTTATCCTTTCTCATATACGCCATGTCCATATGGAACATTCCGTGTAGTGTGAGTCGTGTTTCATTTCGTGTCACTAACAACACGGTCCAGGTGAAGCTTTTTCAGTACACGCTGAGTCTACTATGAACACGCCATTTAGTTTTGTCTTCAGAGAGCCGTGTGGCTTAAACCGTGTAGAAGTACTTGAGAAGGGGAAGAGGATTCAAGTACACGTCGTGTGTTATGACAACACGCAGTGTGTTTTGGGGTATTACATGACCAGTTAGGTAGGAGTACACACCCATGTAAATGACTTCAGGGAACATGCCGTGTAGGAAATGTACACACTGTGTAGTCATGTTTTGTAAAAATTGAGTGTTTTCTTTCTCCTTTTCCCTTATTACACTCCTTATTTTCAGTCCTTCTTAATCTTGATCTAAGGTGTGTGCTTGACCTTGCAGATTCATGCCACTGAGACATCCTTCGGTTGTGCGCCAGTTTCCAGACGGTGATCAGACACCGAACATGGCTGATTAGGGACAACCTGCAGATCCTCCCATTGTGCCAGCCTTGGCACCAGCCGTTGTACTTGACATAGGTGTTGATGCATAGTTCAGGGAGGTCTTTCTGAGGATGATGCAGACCTTTCAAGGAGCACCGGCTCCTGCCCCGTCAATGGATGATTTGACATGGGTCTTCCATCAGCAGCATCCTCTCACATTCTCAAGGGATGGAGGACCCCAGGCTATAGAGTCATGGAAAGATGCCACACTGATGATTTTCGAGCATCTGGAGATACCTCTAGGGAAGAGGGTGAAGATCTCTACCTACATGCTCCAAGACTCCGCCAAGAGGTGGTGGGATGTGATCTCATAGGCGGGCTGCCAGCAGAATATGGCTTAGGATGAGTTTCGACATATCTTCTACGATTACTTATATCTAGAGACCATGAGGGCCAATCGAGCTCGAGAGTTCATGAGTCTGGAGTAGGGTAATATTTCTGTTATGGAGTATTCCTCTCGTTTCACAGAGCTGCAGTGTTTCATGCCTATTCCATGAGGTGATGAGTTGTTCCTTGTATAGAAGTTTGAGGATGGTCTGAGGCACGACAACCGATCTTAGGTGAACATCATCAGGTTGAATTCAATATCCTCTATCATCAACTAGGATCTGATCACAGAGCATAATATGAGGGATTCTGGAGCTGTGAGCTAGGGTGGTTCGGCATCAAATGTTTGTATTCCCCCAGCTGATAGCAGGAAGTGCCGCAGGAAGGATTCATGAGGATATTAGAGTAGGCAGGATGCATCTTCCGGTAGCCAGGTGGTGTGCTACCAGTGTCGGATAAGCAATCATATGAGGCCACGTTGCCCGAGATACCCATTGGAGTGCATATCTTGTGGAAATATGGGCCATCTTTAGTGCTTTTTCTAGTTATTCTCACCAGTAGTTGGTGACAGGGGTTCTTCTATGACTCCATGTTCAGGAGTAGCACCACCAGTTTCTCAGCAGTCAGGGAACTTGAGTTATTTCAGGCATTCGGGTAGAGGTGGAGGTCATTGCTGGGGTATCCAATCACCTGGTTTTTAGTGACAGCAGGGTGGATCATTTCAGAGTGGTCAGGTAGGGTCATAGGGCCGTGGTACAGTCCATACCTTTGCGGTGGAGAATACCCAGCAGGATCAGGATCCCAGACCTTCTACAATTTGAGTTACGATCTTAGTAGCCTCAGTTTTATCTTCGAATCTTTTCGATACAGGGGCTTCCCATAGCTGTATCTCTGCTGCTGTCGTGGAGAGCCTTGGGCTCTGTATCTTTTCCTCTACCGATATCTTGATGCTAGAAACTTCATTGGGGATGAGAACATCTAGTGTACGTCAGTGTAAGGAGTTCCCTCTAGAGGTTGGTGGGTGTCACTTCCTATGGAACCTCTATGTCCTTGAGATGATGGGCTATGATTTCATTCTTGTGATGGACAGGTTAGTTCCATTCTAGGAAGTCATCAAATGTTATCACCGCAAGGTGAATTTCACATCACTAGAAGGTGAATCTTTTCTTCATAAGGGTGAATTGGATGTCCAGGTGAGTAGAGTGGGTCCAGAGCATCATCGGTTGGGAGGAGTTACAGCCCAGATTGCTAGTATTTATCTGGATGACCGGGGGACTTCACAGTTAGACTTTCCTCCAATGGTGGATCGTTTCAGGGATGTCTTTCTAGAGGACATTTTAGGTTTGCCTCCGGAGCAAGAGGTGTAAATTTCTATTGAGATTTTTCCAAGAGTGGCACCAGTGTCCATTCCTCCTTATAGGATGGCTACACCTGAGTTTCACGAGCTCAAGAAGCAGTTGGAGGAGTTGCAGGAAAAGGGTTTAATCCAACCCAGTACTTCTCCATTGGGTTCACCTGTCCTGTTTGCAAAGAAGGCAGATGGTACCCTCAGGTTTTTTGTGGACTATCGGAAGTTGAACCAGTTTACGGTCAAGAACTGGTATCCCTTTCCAAGGATTGATGATCTCTTTGATCAACTTCGAGGAGCCTGAGTGTTCTCAAAGATTTATCTGAGATCCGGTTATCATCATTAGCGTATTAAACCATATGATATACCTCTTACCACCTTGTAGAGTAGGTATGGTCTATACGAGTATATGGTTATTTCGTTTGGTCTCATGAATGCACTGGCGGTTTTCATGGCACTGATGAACCGAGTGTTCCATCCATACTTGGATTCCTTCGTAGTGGTCTTTGTGGACAATATCTTGGTGTACTCTCACACTCGACATGACCATGCTACCCATCTTGAGATCATTTTGAGTACATTGAGAGAGCATCATTTATATGCTAATCTCTCAAAGTCGAACTTTTGGATGGATCAGATTCACTTCCTAGGTCATGTTATCTCAGAGGCAAGAGTATCAGTAGACCCAGAGAAAGTGAGAGCTGTAGTTTCCTGGGAGCATCCAAAGAACGTCTTTGAGGTATGGAGTTTTCTAGGGTTGGCTGGATATTACAGGCATTTCAAACAGGACTTCTCACGCTTAGCATCACCACTGACGGGTTTGACTAAGAAGGGTGCAAAGTTCTTGTGGTCAGATTCTTATGATTCAGCCTTTCAGGAGCTGAAAGGGAGGTTGACTTCAGCACCGATACTAGTCTTGCCAGAGCCGGGCAAGAGCTATACTGTTTACTATGATGCGTCGGGTATTAGGATGGGAGTTGTGCTTATACAGGGAGATGGAGTTGTTACGTACGGGTCTCTGCTGTTGCGACCTCATGAGAGGAACTACCCAATGCACGATCTTGAGTTGGCTGTAGTTGTTCATGCTTTATGTTATTGAAGACATTATCTTCTGGGAGAGAATTTTGTGGTTTTCACCGACCACAAGAGTCTCAAATACATCTTCACTTAGTGTGATCTGAATTTGAGACAACAAAGGTGGGTTGAGTACCTACAGTCCTTTGACTTTGAGCTAGCCTATACGGCTGGGAAGGGCAATGCAGTGGCTGATGCGTTGAGCAGGGGGACTCAGAGACAGGCAGTTCAGGAGGCCTGCAATGAGTGGCAGCTTATAGATTTGTTCTCTAAAATGCATTTGGAGGTGCACGATAGACAGGGGCATACTTTCCTTTCTTCTGTAACTGTTACCTCTACCCTTCTTGTTTGAGTACGAATATGGCAGCTATTAGATACTGAAGGCCTAGTCTTATGGGAAAACATGTCAGGAGAGGACCTTATTCCTAGATGGACCATAGGTGAGGATGAGATCTTGTGTTTCTAAGGGCACATGTGGGTTCCAGAAGATATACGTGAGGATTTGATACAGGACTTTCATTCCTCAGTTTGGTCAGTTCATCCTGGTGTCACCAAGATGTATCATGATCTACACAGTCAGTATTGGTGGCCAGGTATGAAGAGGGACGTTGCTGGTTTCGTCATGAGGTGTTCCACTTGTAAACAGGTGAAGGCAGAGCATCGGTGACCAGTAGAGTTTTTACAGAAGTTACCCATTCCTGAGTGGAAGTGGAATGATGTCGCGATGGATTTCGTGACAAGATTGCCGAGGTCACCTCACAAGAATGACGCAGTTTGGGTTTTCATTGACAGACTCACAAAGGTTACTCACTTCTTGCCGATCAAGGAGACCTTTAGTGTTGATGATCAGGGATGGTTGTACATCCGGGAGATTGTACATCTACATGGAGTTCCACACTACATTGTTTCAGATAGGGATGCACGTTTTACTTCTTGGGTCTAGCAAGGGCTTCAGAAGGCTTTAGGAACACAGGTATTTTTGAGTACAGCTTACCATCCCCAGACAAATGGCCAGTCTAAGCGTACGATTCAGGTGCTTGAGAACATGCTCCAAGCATGTATTCTGGATTTTGGAGGTTCTTGGGAGAAACATATACCTCTTGTGGAGTGTTCCTACAACAATAGTTTTCAAGAAACTATTCATATGGCACCTTATGAGGCTTTGTACGGTAGGCCATACTGATCACCCTTATGTTGGATGGAGGTGGGAGAGGCAGCTTTTCTGGGACCTTGTCTTGTTCATGATACCACAGAGAAGATAGAGTTGATTCAGAAGAGGATGGCTACTGCACAGTCTCGACAGAAGTCTTATGTTGATCAGTGGAGACGACCTCTAGAGTTCAAGGTCGGGGATCAGGTTTTCCTACATGTCACACCAAGGTTGGGACACAAGAGGATTAGGAGACAGGGTAAGCTTTTTCCAAGGTACGTCGGGCCATTTGAGGTGTTGGAGAGAGTTGTGCCAGTGGCCTATCAGTTGCATCTACCTCAGAGGTACTAGGCTATGCATGACGTTTTCCACGTTTCTCAGCATCGACATTACTTTTCAGACTTGTCTCGTGTATTTCAACCCGAGGTGGTTGAGCTCAAAGTGGATGCGTCATTTGAGGAGCATCCTATCTAGATTGTTGATCACAGTACAAAGGTTCTCTGTTTCTGGTCTGTTCCTCTGGTACAAGTGCTATGACAGCACGGGCGGGTATAAGATGAGACTTGGGAGAGTGAGGCTGATGTACGAGCACAGTGGCTGAAACTATTCGAGGTTTCTTCTTCTACACCATTCTAGGGAAATTTGGGTACAAATTTCTTTAAGGGGGGAAGTTTGTAAGAACCTGGATCTTCTTTCAGGTATGTTTTTCTTTTTCCTAGATTTTTTGAGAAAAGATGATTTTATGGAAATTTTCTAAGTACACGTTGTGTACTTCCTTACCGCAATAGTTTGTGTGTTGGCCATGTGATATCCACATACACAGCCGTGTGGGAGTGACTTGGAGGCTGCCTAATGCGGAGTACGGAAATAGCAAGTACATGTTGTGTACTCCAAAAGTACATGCCATGTATTTTGTTTTTTTTCATTAAACGTATCGGGGTCGCGTCTGACAGACAGAACACACTTCTTCTAGGTCATCTTCATATGAGAGAACCCATATGGCCACAGATCTTTGATGAGCCCCTAGCCCTCTGTCTTTCCTCTGATTCGAACATCGTCGGTTGTGTTGGAATCGCATTGGTGAGTTCTCTCTTCTAATGGAACCTCGTTTCATGTTTTCTCTTCTTTTCCAAGTTATCATGGGTTGAACATTTTAGAGTTTTTCTTAGATATAAAGTGCTCTAAGGAGATTCAAGATTCTAAGTTCAAGTATATTGATCTCTTAACCCCGAGGTAGGGGGTTTTTGTCTTTTCATTCAAAGTCTTTGAGTATTATGTGAAAATTCCACCAATACCCTTGAACGGGGTATTGCGTGTTTACAGTTTTACCCCTGTTGATTTTCCTGCCATGCTTGTATGCTTGTGTAGAGGTATTTGGAGATAAGTTGGGTTGATTTTTATGCTTTGGATGTTTTCCCATTGCATGTTCTATTACGACCGATTGGTCCTGTTTAGCAATTGGCTGCCTTGCCTATTTTCCATGCCTATTGTTGTAGGATGGAGAGTTGTATTCTGACATGCTTGTTATGTTGTAGACTGGTTAGCCAAGTAGTTCTATAGGTTTACCTTGGCCATATTAAACTACTATTCTCATTGACCTACACAGGGCTGTGAGAACTTGGTGTAGTAGACTAAAAGGGGAATTGACTGGGTGAGCTTCCTCAGAGAGTCTTGATCACTTTAGGCTATAAGGGGGATTGACCGAGTGAGCATCCTCAGAGGGCCTGGAACCACTTGGGGCTATAAGGGGAATTGAATGAGTGAGCTTTCTCATATATTCCTTGTTTTATTTAGACTATAAGGGGATTTACCACGTGAGCTTCCTCAGAGAGTCTTTGTTTGAATTGTACGACCTGGGCTATAAGGGGAATTGATCTAGTGAGCTTCCTCAGAGAGTCCTAGACCTTGGGTCTATAAGGGGAATTGACAGGGTGAGCTTCCTCAGAGATTCCTTGACTACCCTAGACTATATGGGGAATGGACTGTGTGAGCTTCCTTAGAGAGTCTTGATTTACCTTGACTATAAGGGGATAAACTATGATCGCTTCCTTAGAGAGTCTTATTATATTCACATATAGAACCAGAGGGGTTAGATCGAGTGTGTTTCCCAAAGGGTTGCTTGCACTTTTTAGGTAGGACCAGAGGGCATGGTCATGAGTACTTCCCAGAGGGTTACCTGCTTGAGGTTTAGCTGTTTGTTTCACTGTTGCTTGATTTGAAACTGTAGAATGTTTACTGCTTAGTACTTTTCTATTTACTGCTTTATGTACTTTTACCTACCATCTATTCACTGACTATTAGGAATAGATCTTCGGGTGGTTTCCTACTGGGATTTAGTCTCACACCCTGTTTGGGTCATGATTTTGGGCCCAAATAGATTATATTGTTGCAGATATAGATAAAGGAAAGCGCCATTCTACTTCAGATACTTGACTTACTATAGAGCTGGAGAGCATGGGACCAAGTATATTCTTGCGATGCTAAGGAGTTATTTATCTTTTATTTTGTACTTTGGTTTGGTACTATTTGTATTCCATCGTTGTGACTTGTTTGGTTGCTTTCCTAGACATATTTATCATGCATCATTTATATGTGTGCTCCAGTTGTTTTTATTATTCCAGTCTTCCACAGTTTACTATTGTTGGATATTTCTTACTTTCGTTATTATATGTATTTGTTTACTTATGTTGTGTACTCTGCCAATGAGGGCATAGTTTCCCCACTATCACACCCAAGGCCCTCGCTGTTAGTCGGCAGCCTCTGGCATTCAGAGAAATGCACTTAAGCCATGTGACCAACCGGGTACGGGGCACCTCTGGGTGGCTTCTGGAACCGGGACGTTACAAGAAAAGGAGAAAATATCTTCGACATTACTTCTTCCTAGAGTAAAACATTATGAAGAAGATCTTATATTATTTCAGTTGTTATGTACATAAATTCTTCAATCTGTTAACTCTCACTTTGCTTAGTTATCCTATAAATTATTTATAAATACTACTTGTGATGGTAACATCTGTTTTTCCCTACATACATCAATAATTAAACACATATAAAGTACATATTTTTTTTTCTAATATCGGTATAGGTTGTTTGGGCGCATGTGATATGAATCTCTATTATAGTTTATTTTCCTATTTTATTTAAAATACCTCCATCTTAAAACAATGGGGATTCATGTAGCCCATAGTACTAATGGGTGCTCAAAAAAATTTATGCATGACATCTGATATTTTTTCAACTATTATGTACAGATATTGTTGAATTTGATAACTGTTAGTTTCCTTATCTATCTGAGAAATTATTCAAAAACACTACTTGTGATGGTAACTTTTGTTTTTTCCTATATACATCAGTAATTTAGCTCAATTAAAATATAGTTGATTTTCTTCTTACATCGGTATAGGTTTTTTGGGCCTATGTGATATGCATCTTTATTATACATCAAATAAGTTCCAATTTAATAAATATTTTTTACTATATTTTATTTATCTATTTTATTTAGAATAGCTCCATTTTAAAATAATGGATATACTTTAAGCCCATAGTATAAAAGGGTACTAGAAAACATTTATCACTATGGTATACTACATCAATTTATACATGTAATTTTATTACTATTCACAATACAGATTACTGTTGGAATATTAAATTTTAGAATTTTCTGATATTAACTCACTTATTTTTTTTCCACAATCACTGATTAATTTTTTTTAAAACAATAAGGTTGTTAGGTTATTCACATGATTTTATCCTAATGCATTACTAAATGATTACTAAACTCTATCAAATGTGTTCATTTTATAACTTCATACCAATGAATTAGTTATTCTTCATAATAGTAATTAATACATTAAACTGTTATAATATTACTGTAAGACTAATTATCAATTTTTTATATTTGACACTCACTGTCATCAAAGATAAATGTATGTTTTTATTGACAAAGACAACATTCTACAGAGCAATGGTAAATATCTTTATTCTTATCCTCCAATTCCAGTTCCAAATTCTATAATTGATTCTCAATGAAATCATTTAGTTGCAGAAGAACTAAATTTTAATAGAGACAGCCTTCAGAATGAGTATTTAACTTCACATATTAGGATTACCGATGAACAAAAAAGGATAATGATTGTCATTATGTATTCATTATATTCAAGGGATGGTGGTTTCTTTTTCTTGCATGGATATAGTAGCACATGTAAAAATTTAATTTGGACAGTACTAACATATTTTATATGGTTAGAAGGTAATATTTTTCTCGTAGTTGCTTCTAATGGAATAGAATCATTAATCCTTCTAGGAGGGGGGACAACGCATTCTAAATTTTGTATTCATGTATCTGTTTTTGAGCTCTTAGTTTTCAATATTCAGCAAGGGAGTGATGTTGTAGAAATTCTACAATTAACAAAGGTAATTATTTGGGATGAGGCACCTATAATTTATAATAACTTTTTTGAGGCATTTGATCATAATTTGAGAGATATAATGTCAGAAAAAATTGAAAACGCATCAAATTTACCATTCAGTGGTCTAATAGTTATCTTGGGTGGGGTAAAAAATATTATTTGTAATACCATGTGGTAACAGAAATGATATAGTGTCTGTAAGTATAGAGTCATCATACTTTTGGAAACATTTTTAGGTTTTAGCATTAACAAAGAACATGAGATTTTATTCCACTTCTTTCACATTGGATTCATATGAAGTACATAAATTTTCTAAATAGACTTTGGATATTGGTGAAGGTCACATTGGAGAGCCTAGTGATAGTGAATCATTCATTCAAATTCCTTTAACATATATTATTACCTCCACTAAAAATCCAATGTTTACAATTATTGAATATACATACCCTAATTTCAATGGTAACTATGGTGATTTCAGTTATCAGAAAGACCGTGCAATCTTATCTCCAACTCGTGATACTATTCAAGAAGTAAATGAGTACATGTTGTATCTCACAAGTTCTAAAGGAAAAGATTACTTCATCTCAGATTCAATTTTCAATGAAATTTTTGATATAGATAGGCAAGAGAACATATACACATCTAATATGTTGAATGGTATCAACATATCTAGGTTGGATGCCCAAAAAATTGCACTAAGGATTGGGGTACCCATTATGTTTCATCGAAATGTAGATCAATCTGTTGGATTATGTAATGGTACTCATCTGATTTTTACATGCTTGGGTGACCATGTCATTAGAGCACAAATTTTTAGTGGTTGTAATTCTGGGTATCTTGCATTCATTCCAAGATTAAACATGACATGCTATGATGTTTGATGACCTTAGAAATTACAAAGAAGACAATATCATTTGATTGTTTTGTATGATATGACTATTAGAAAATGTTAAGGAAAATCACTATCTTTTGTTGGGTTATATCTTCAAAATACTATCTTCTATCATGGTCAACTATATTTTGTTGTATCCAGGGTCACATCACCAAAAGGTTTGAAAATAGTTTTTTTATGATAACAATACTACGGTCTGTGATTCCACACAAAATATTGTCTACAAGGAAATATTTGATAACTTGTATTAGGTATATTTTAAAATAAAATGTTGAAATTTCAATGTTGATTACCATTTTAGATATGTGTACTTTCATGATTTTTATTTTTTCTTAATATGTTTTCTTTGTACACAAATTCAAACAGTGTAGATTTTAAAAAATGTCCTAATCAATTACCCCCTTAAATGAGATTACCCTTGAGGCTGATGAAACAATAAAGATACAAGTTCTTGTTTTCAATATGCGGTTTAATTCATTATTCAAGTACTCCAATGACATCATTGTTGTTGATATCATTCTTGGATATGAACATGTGAGTAAACATTAAAAAATTAAATCTGTTTTTTTTCATTTTATTATTATCATGTCTACATATTTCATTGCAATATACTATAACATTGTCAGACTGATATATGTTTTTTTCTATTTTACTCAGCATTTAAAAATTCATTATGTAGGGAGCAAAGATTCAATGTAGTATTACTATCCATAAAATTATCTATAAATAAAAATAGTTGTTGTGTGAATAATTGTGCTATTTTATACTAAATTTCTAAATAGTTGCAAATCATGGTAGATACTTGGAAACTAGACATGTCTACTAAATAATTTTCACATAAACGACACATGTTTGGCCATGTGATGAAAAACTGCCACTATTCAGTTTTTATTTTACTTATTTTGATGACATTATTCAAAGAAGGGTTCTGGAAGAACATTTAATATGTACATATTAATATTAATTTTGTTAATTTTTGTTATTTTACTTTCTAGTCACATTTACAACATCTTAAGAAAGATTCACTCTTCTAAATAGTGTGCATTCAACACATAAAATTCACTTTTATAGTTATATTTCCACACTTTATTAAATTATGAATGACAGTGTATTTAAAATAATTCTGACTTTCATTACATAAAATTTCGTTCATCCTTCTCTGTTTTAGAAATAATTGGACATCTACATTACTCACATCCTCTTAAATCTATGGGAAATTAAAACATAAAGATGCAGATTGTTTTAGAGGATGAAAGGTCAATCATTATGTTGTATTAGTTTATGTGGCCTGAAATTGACATTTAAAAATAGCATTTCTTTATTTTCCTATAGAGGGTTACAATTTAACTTCATTTTATGGGGTGACTATATAAATAATATGTCATGTTACTCATAAAATAATAATGAATCATCTACTATTTTAATATTAAAACCTTTTAGGGTGAATAAATTGAATAGTATACTTTTTAATAATGTTATACCTTTTTTCTCTTTATATTTCCCATTAGTTATGTAACTTACTTCAACACTAATCTCATTGATTTTATTTTCAAACTAATTTCAGTCTCTGTTATTGTCACAACTACCATTAATGTGATAAAAATTATTTTCAACCTAGATATTCCAGTGGTGAAAAACTTAAAAAACATGTTCCATGTTAACTAATACTACCTATGAGTTTTTAATATCTCATTCACTCTACGCAATATATATGTAATGTACAGAATCAGTTCTTTATATAGACTCATCTTTTGTAATAATCATGTGTGGGTTGATAATTCCATCAAAGTTTCATAGTATAAAACTAACATATCCCATCAGTTCTGTAAAGACCCGTAAAATTCAAGGGAAATTTTTTCTTAATTTTCTTTGGAATTATACAAGAGCGCGGTTTCTGACGGCACCTGATTCCGAGGCCCGGAGTGCGCGGAATCATTTTCCGAAGTTTGGCTCGGGTACGTTCAGTGAACGAATGAGCGGGAATTTCTAACTTTTGATCCGGTGCTCGGAATTGAAATCTGAGGGCACCGATGAACTCGCAGCGCTGATATTCTCTTAAGGAGACCTTTTCCGAGGTTGCGTTTATTTCGGGATGAGAGTTAGTTTTTGGGAGTTTAGAATAAGTTAAATAAAAATTGTGGATTACAAATTTTTATTTAAACTTGTTAGTTAACTTCTCTCAAAGGAAGTTAGGGGTGGGACCCACACCCACTTAACCTCCCTTGAGAGGATTAAGTGTGGTGAGGCCCACACGAACCCTAAACTTTTCATCTTCTCCCAAACTCCCTTAACCTCTATTTAAATGACATGACAATTGTTATTTAATTTTGGAGTTATCCTTTTTGAATTTCAAACCTTTGAAATTCATTTGTTAAGTTTGTGAATAAAATAAGATCTTATCTTATTTTGTTGGGTTAGAACTCTTTATCCATCTTGAGAGCTTTTGAGAGCTTTTCCTTCTTCTTCAAACCTTGACGAAGAACACTCAAGCCTTGACAAAGAACACTCAAGCTCCGACGAAGAACGCCACTCCTCTCTTCTTCCTCTTTCGTGTCAACGAGAGGGAACACCGCTTCCTCCTCGGACTCCCTTCGTCGGCATACGAAGATTCGCCAACGACGTACCTCTTCGTCAACGGATTTGACGAACGATTTCCGCAACGCCCGACCTCCGCGACATTGTCTTCCGCGGGACGTTGACAAATCTTCGAACTTATACCCAAGGTAGGGGTTGTTGTTATTTGTTTATTTATTTATCCTTGTTCGTGGTTCTAGCATGACTAACGTGAGGGGGCCGGACCGCATGAACACGGCCGAACCCCTCCTTCGTTCTTGATGTTTTATTTTTGCGGATGAGGCAAGGTGGCGTGGTGCCGACGCACCACGCGGTTATTCGCTCGATTTTATTGCGCGGCGCCGTCGCGCCGCGCCGTGGAAAAAATCATCAAGAACGCGACGCCGTCGCGCCGCGTCAAGGGGAATCGAAGGCGCGGCGGAGGGGCGCGGTGCCGTCGCACCGCGCCGGACGACGAACACCGCGGCCGGTTCCGGGCCGCGGCGAGACGGGAAGACCGGCGACAACCGGGCCGCCGGCGCCGGAGATCAAGAAGGGCCGCAGCCCTACGGCCGCGGCGGAGCAGCCAGGGGCGGCCGGCCTCGCCGGCCGCCGGAGTTCAGATGAGCCGCGGCTATGGCCACGACGGAGAGGGGGAAGGCGGCCGGCTGTGCCGGCCGCCGGTTCGGTTAGAAGGCAAGACCCGCGGGTCCCGTGTGTTTATTAAAAACGGCCGGCAAAAAGCCGGCCGAGATCCGAAAAAAGGGGGGGTTTCAGCCCCCGCGTGCGGCGCATGCGCGGCACCCTGGCCGCGCCGCCGCTGGCCGGGCCGCGCCGCCGCGCCGCCGCTGGCCGGGCCGCGCCGCCACCGGCCGGGCCGGGTCGACCCGGTTCGGGCCAACCCAGGGGGGGTCGGGCCGGGTCGGCCCGGACCCGGACCCCCCGTTTTCGAGACAGTTTCGGTCTTTTGGCCATAACTTGAGCCACAGACCTCCGATTGACGAACCGTCTGCGGAAACGCGATCCTTGGATCGAGACGGTCGTTTCGGTATATCGCACTCAAGGTTTAGGAACACTTTGAGTTCGGCCAGGTTGGTTCGTTCACGAAACCAACCGGGCCTTCGGAGCGGAAACGCTCATATCTTGAGCTACGGACGTCCGATTGACGTTCCGTTAGCTTTGTTGTGTTCCTCTTAGTGAGACAGTTCTTTTGGCATACTCCGCCCGAGGTTTGGACGCAGGTGGAGTACGGTCGGGTTGGTTTTTCCTTAAAAACCAACCGGGCCCCGGGGACGAAAATGCCAATAACTCTCAGACCGGGCGTCCGATCGACGCGCCGTCTGTTGCGTTGAGTTCCTGTTGACGATACGGAACTTTTGGATACATCAACTCTGGACTTTGTGACAGTTGATGTATCAGCCTCTCGGCTCGTGGAGCGGACCCTCCGATCGAGCTTGCTATGTGCGGGAACCCTAGTGCTGGTTGCGACTGTTACTGTGACTACTACTGCTACTACTGCTACTGTGACTGCGACGACGACAGTACAGAGATCCTGTATGGATTCGACGACGAAGACTTCAGCACTCAGCGATCCTACGTGGATCAGTGCTACAGGTCCTGTGTGGGCCCGATCCTGTGTGGGTCCGATCCTGTGTGGGTCTTTGCGCTCAGCGGTCCTGTGTGAACCAGCGCCTACAGGTCTTACGTGGGCCCGATCCTGTGTGGGTCTTTTGCGGGGGTTAGTTACCTATCGATCCTTCGTGGGTCCGACGACTTAGATGGATCATAGATCATCTTTATCGTCCTTTGAAGATGTATACCTGTGTGAGCTGAATCCTGTTGCTTTCCTGTGTGGATTGTGTTGTGCTATCCTGTGTGGATTACGTTTTGCTTTCCTGTGTGGAATACGTTTACTTTCCTGTGTGGACTGAGTTGTACTTGGGCTCGGAGGTTGGAGTGTATTTGAATTGATGACTTAGGTATATGTATGGGCATATACCTAAGCAGTGTCGATTGTTGCTTCGTGATTGTACCTTTCTTCGTGGTTTATCCTTTGTGGATTTGAGAGACCTTCAGGGGTCTCGGGGTCCCTATTGAGTAGCTTATACTCACCCCTGCACGGGCTTTGCCCGCACTACGTTGTGTTGGTTGCAGACGACGGACAATGTTGATCTTAGCAGAGGCTTGCAGAGCAGGACGGTATCTGGAGGTGGACCACTGGGCGGGACGTACTCGGAGCGGACGACGGGACCCGTGGAGCAGTGGAGCTATCTGTACCCACCCTTCAGGTGGGATTTCCAGTGGACAGCTCGGTGTAGCGGCTTTTACTTTTCAGTTGTTGTTTTCCCTTTTGAGTTGTACTTTACTTTCAGTTTGGGTTTGTATACTGGCCCATTTACTTTTTCGTACTTTCAGTTGTACTCTGCTTTTGCTTAGTGTTTACTTTCCGTTTGCTTACTCTATGGTGTTTGTTTACTTTACAAAGGCAATGCCTTCCCTTTTTACCGGGATTTACGCCTTGGTACTAGTCGCCAGCCCCTGGCCTATGGAAGGCGGGCTTGGGGTAGTCACGGCACGGACCCCGAGGGCGGGTCGTGACAAGTTCTTCTACAACAATGTTTTATTGGAATAAAAAAACCCTTTTTTGAAGTGAAAAAGTGTCAACAGGTTTGAAATATATCATTAAATTAGAAATTTCATTATGAAATGTTATGTAATGTAGAAAATTGTACTACTCTATTCTAAATATTATTATATTCTGAATCCTCCATAGCCTATATGGTGCTTAATTTCATCCAAAATATAAAAAATTCAAAGCTACCACAACCGGTTTTATGAATCATGCAACTCTTGCATGAAGAAAGTGCACACAATAGATGAAAACATTTGGTGCTAGAATTCCAAAATGTCTCCTAATGGCACTCCTCATAGGTTCTCATCTTTTAGTTTTCTTAATGGATTTTTATTGAATCTCTATTTTGATAGCATTCTAGTATATTATTTTATATGAACCATTGTGTAATCATAATTATAAATCCAATAGATTTAGAGTGCAGCTACTGGTGACTGATTGCACTGACTCATTTTCAATTATTCTATTTGACAAACAAGTTATGAAATTCATAAGTAAAATAGCTGTAGAGTTGAGAGATGGTTTGATACAGGTATAACTATACACCTATTTATATGATAACAATATATATTTGGTTAAATTAAACTAACATTTATTTTCATTTTGTAATTAGGAAGATGATGAGTATGGTTTTCCTATATATTTAAATATTTTTGAATCAAAAAAGTTTTATTATCACTTGACGTATCAACTTAAAATATTCAAAATTGTCACTATTCACCAGAACAAAACACATACATGGTACTTTTTAGTAGAGAAAATGAAAACTACGTCATCAATTTTAATGATAACTTTGCAGACAATCAGGTACTACTTATTACATATTCCTAAATTTCTTTAAATGGATAAACTATAAAAAATTACTCTTTTTTATACTTTTTATAAAGGATCATAGTAGTAGTGGGTCTTCACGATTAAGTTGTGGGATTGAAAAAAATTAGGTACAACTATTTTCAATTACTCCAATTTTGTTTGTCATCAAGTAAATATCACCTTATTGGAATAATTATTTTATCCTTATATCATAGGATCATCAAAGTGGTGGATCTTTTCAACTCAGTTTGAACATTGACACAAGATTTATAACATCAACTACAGATATTTCAATAACTCAAGTATATAATTGTTATATTCCATATATGTTATTTTCCTAATAACATTATAACTAAAAAATGAATTTTTTTAAACTTGTTTCATTTTTTATATATCTAAAACATACATTTCTTTTCATCTTCCCAAATAGCTATTTTTCACATTGTTATTTTTTATTCTATGATTAAAATTGTAGCTATAGTTACTACTAATTATTTTAACTACATTATCTATGCAGATGAACCTATCACATGATTTTGACAGTTAGGATGGGGTGCAGAATAATCATCAAATATCTTAGGATAGCGTGGATACAATAATCCATGCAACAAATCTGGACACCCAAATGAAGGAAAAGTTAAAAAACCAAACTGAAAAAAATGAATGAATTTTTTTGCTACAATTGGAAGGTAATACTACAATTTGATTCTTTCATTTATTTTTATATTTGTTTTCTAAATAAATATTCACAGTTAAAAGGGTATTAGTCTTTGTAGTTTACATAATGGTTATTTGAATATGTTTACCATATTTTGTAAAGTAGCCTCTAGCATGGATTCTGCATAACATATGTTCTATATACTCCATTTCGGTTTTGTACGAGATGTTTTCTAGAGTCATATGTGTTGACTCCTTTATCTATGGAAAGTATTGTGTGCTACCTAATATATTCCATTTTTTGATTTACAAATTTATGTTTTTTATGTGCTCTATATAATTTTTAAGACTTCTATTTCATATGTGAACTTCTTTCACATGGTTAGAAATAGTAAAAAACACTCACTGAACTAGAAAATTAAAGCACAATTTCTTAATAAAACTAAACATTTCAATGAACTGTTAATGACTAAACTCATTCTGAACTATGCCTTAAATGGAAGCCTTGAGTATAGTAGATGCATGGAAAGGGGAAGGGGAAACACAAGACATTCATTCAGCAATAAGGTCACTCAAATTTCAATTTTTTGGAACCATTACTTAGGAAAATGACATGAAGATCCACCTTTCACCTTTATTAGCTGTCATAATATTCAGGGACTGTAGATATTAAGCTCTCACACACTATCAACACATGTTCATGAAAACTGAAATCCAAATGCATTAACACCATCATTATTAGTATAGCTATATTGATTACCTAAATTTGAACATGTTTCATCCACATAACTTTTATTCATACTTTAATATATGTTATGTTCCAATTTACCTGTAGATGAATCCTTGCTTTGATATTTAGTTTTAGGAAGAGTTCATGTGTCTCTTCCTTTTCAAGGAAAAACCATATATGGGTGAGTAGACTAAGAGGTTGTGATAACCATACTAGATATTTGTTAGTAATGACAGAAAAAGACTTCATATTTTGGAGCATGATATAAGACCCTCTAAGAAAACTATATCAGGAACTATATTCATGTAGGGACTACTAAACTGGTTATCGATGACCTATCTGAAGCTTGGTTTCAATGGCAGTTTTGAATCTAGAAAAATAAAGGATAACCGAAGGTACATCACTAAATGTGGATTCTATAAAAAAACACGAATTCAATCATATTTATTCTTACTACTAATGTTCCGGTCCAACTTTCAATTCTTGGATTTCAAATTTGACTACTATTTATTCTAAATTTTTAACATTATTATACAGATATTATTGAATGTACAGAACTTGTACATAACAGTTGAATAAATCTCACATGTCCTGCATAAATTATTATTTTAATATTTCATTAGTACTTATTCTAATTTTTAAACTTTATATTTCTAATTTTTTTAATTGTTATGTACATTAATTCTTGAATGTGTTGGAAGATCTTGAATTTGATGATTCATTGTAAAGGTAAAATTTCATTATCCTTTATGTTTTATTCTGTCTTAATAGTCTGCATATTTTTAATCCACTTTTATTGAAATATTCTATACCACTAATTTATGATTTCAATATATTCAATATAGTCAATATTAATACAAGGTTTTGATCCTGTATACAAGGTGACAGGTTTAACTATAACTTAATTTTGGAGAAATTCGGTATCATGGAATAGAGAAACAGTGGCATATTTTGGTGCAATGTATTATTTTATTTTTTCTTAGTTATTAGTTTCTTCTACTTGTACTAAATATCACTGGATCATGTACTCTCTTTGAGCAGTGGATGATGTATTTAATTTGACCAGTGGATGTTTTTTTAGATCATTGGAACATGTATTTTATTTTAGAAGTGGATCAGGTATTTTAATTGAGTAGTTGATCATTTTTATAGCATTGGATCATATCACTGTGCAAATGCACAAGTGATTACTAGTTTCCTTTAAATTCAAGGTTCAAATTCATGGAATCGTAATAAGAAACTTTAAATGAACAATAAATACTAAAAAACTATAAATCCCTCTTACCAATATTATAATAAATTGAGTAAAAAATTTATAATGAGATTTAGTTTATACATGTATTTCATCGATGAGCCTAGGATTAACAACCCTAAAAATTTCCAGAATATAGGTCACATGATGGGGCGATAGTCATCAGATGGAGAGGAGTTGCAACAAGGTGTGGGGTGCTTACAAATCGGTCCTCCACTATAGGAGGGCACAATTATTTCAAATTGGATGCATAGGGGTTGTTGAGGGAGTTAGAGATTCAATTCAGGGGGGATGGATTTTGGTGTGTAAGGGTCTAGTATTCAAGGGTGCAGGGTCTAGAGATTGCTGACCAGGAGTGCATGGGGAAGGAAATTAGAGGGTTGTGTACAGGGGTAGGGTGGAGGGAGCGGGGGGGTAGGGGGATTTTGTGGCATTTGAGGAGTTTGGGGAATAACATAGCGATTGTCAAATAGCGATCACCTGATTCTCTCTGTCATGAATAAGAAAATCTCTAGTAGTGATACTCTAAAGTCATTATCATATATAGATATAGAAGTAAAATCCAATATGTGATAATACATGCATAAAACAAATATATTAGATGGTAATTGAACGTACAATAGTCTGTTTGTTCTATGTTACCAACTCTAATAGTAAAAACATTTAATCTAACAAAAATACAATCTACATCATTTATGTTGTAATATATTAAATATTATTGAATCAAAACTATATAAATCTGCATAGTCAATGCTCAAAATGGGATTTGTCAGCATGCTAAAAAGCACTGACAGGCTAAGCACCCTTAAAAACCTATGACCTTTATCAGCAACAAAATCACTAATAAAGGCTCTTGTATCAGTATTAAAATAAAATGATGATAAATAGGGTATTTATCATAGTTTTTTAGTGGTGATAAAATTCAAAAAAAAATAAAGTTTTACATGGGATAAAAGAAGTGTCAGTAAAATTAAAAAAAATATTTTTATTAATTTTTCATCCAACTCGTCCCTTTTATCAATGTTACCAGTCCCCCTTTATCAGTAATATGTGCCTCCTGCATCCCCACCCTATTGTTGGAGTTGGTTCCCTAGAACCAAATTTTATATACTTTATGAAAACTTATATTCATGGTTTTTTAATATCAATAAACTCTTTATCACATCATGATTCTTCTGGGTAACATTGCATGTGATAATATCCCCAGAGTAGTTGTCGCACTAAAAGGTCATATCAGTTCCCCGCTGTGATAATAATGAGGAAGTTCTATGACACTATTCTTAGATATATGTTCTATGGATAGATGATATCATTTGTGGGACACAAATTATACAAGCTGAAAGGGGTGGAGACTCATAGGACTTTGAGGCACCTTCTTATGGTTTATAGAATTGGTGATATCTAGTATGATATTATGAAAACAAGACCTGAATGTAGGAAATCCACATTTATAAGTGTCATTGGGTGTTCCTATATTTAGAGGTTTTTATTGGTCCTTAGACATTGATATTTTTATTAATAGATATTATGAGTTGTGTACCTTGATGTATTGATGAAAACTATGATGACAGATGTTCGTGGTGAGGTAGGATATGTTGGGTGTGTCACAAGTAATATTGCATTAATAAATAATGCGAGAATGGATTTATCTATTTTGTTCAATAATAGAAGTTAATATCTTAGGACCTTTGATGGAAATGATATATCCTAAATAAATCCACGTCCATGGTGTTCTATAGGAAAGTTCTATTTCTGAAAAGTCAAGGAAAGAGATATCGAATATATAGGTTGATGGAACTGGCATGAAACCTGATTGATTAGAGATATTGTGATAAATGGATTATATAACATGGTAACCATTCATATGAGACGACATTTCATTGCGGCATTAACTTATTTCTCTATGGGTGCCTTGGTGTGTTGTTAGATGCTAACCTTGGACTTTAGGCTGATCTGGCTAATGCCACTGAGAAAGAGGCCTAGAGGGTCACATAATAAGTGTATCTAGAATCTCAGTTAAATAATTTATTATTTAAAAAGTTGAATAAATATTAATCCTGGTTGTGGTTTAAAAATTATTTACGTATGTCTGATTACATTTATTCTATCACTAGTTATTCGAGAGAATATGTTATGGGCAGAATAATTAATAAATATTGAGGAGGATTAGTGGAATGAGATTAATATTCTAGGGAGAAATAATAATATTGAATATTATTTTATTAAATTACATTTAATTGTGATTCATAAGTTAAGATAATGTCATGAAATAATAATATTGTTGTTATTATTTGACATGGGGGTTTTGATAGGATTAATGAAATAATTAAAGTCACTTGTACAGATTATTCTATTATTACCCTAAGGAAATAAATGCTTGGTTATATTATTATCTTATTATCCAAGGGAAAGATAAGAGATGCCAATTGTGTTGTGCACAATATTTGGAGAAAATCTTTTGAGGCTAGAGAGTTATTCCCTCTCCAAGAATGCTCTCAAGAACAAGAGTGATCCTCCTCCACCAGATCAAGGAGAATGATTTGGAAGCGGTTCTCAAGGTGATCAAAGGTAGACAATGAAAGTTCAAGGATATTCCATGCTATCACTCAGAGACTCCTTCAGTGACATCTAGATATTTTTGGATCACATGTGGATCACTACTAGAGGAGATCTACCCTTGATCTCTACAATGCAATGAAGGTGCACTGCACATCTATGGTCGGACACATCAACGAAGAAAAAATCACATTAGAGGTAATTTTATTTAATTAAATTAATTATAAAAAATATGTGTTGATCCTCTCTCTTGGTTCGGAGTTTCTATTCCTTTGTATTATTTAATTGATTCAATTATGTCGATCACGACGTTCATCATCCCAAAGATCCCAAATTGTTCATTGAATATGGAAAAAATAAAAGTTGGTCACCGCCCCTCCCGTGCTTTCACTGCGCCCAGAACTTACAAGTGGTATTAGAGATGGCATATTATTTTTTATAATTATTTAATAATAATTGGTGATTTTAAAATTTTTAATTTAGTTTTTCAATTCAAGTTTAATAGTTCCCATTTAATCTGAATGATGAGATATGTTTCTTACTCTGTCATTTGTCACATATCTAACATAAACGATTAATTTTATGATTAAAATTATATCGAGGATCTCATCCCGAGGTGCCAAGGATTCTATCCAGGTAACACAGTAGTACACGCCGTGTAATCAAAATTATACATCGTGTAGTTGTGTTCAATTAATAAAGAGTATTTTGGAAATTACTTAAACCATGTGCATTAAAGACACACGGTGTGGTTAATGCTTACACTGCATGTTGACCAATATATACTAGCACACGGTCAGCCGGACTACACACTATGTGGCACACTAGACATGACATGTAGTCCCTTTAGAGTCATAGTTGGTCCATATATCCCATACATGTCTTAGTCAACTGGAAACCATGTAACACTGAGTCAACACGACATATGGCCCACTAGACACACCGTGTACTCCAAGAATTCTGAAGTATGCCTCACACGTTGAGTCCCTATACATGTACTTTGGATAGACAATGAAGGTAGTACACGCCGTGTTGATCGAATCTACACACCATGTACTTTTACCAAATTACACAGAATTAAAACTTTAATATCTTCTTATTGTTCATATTTGTATATCATGTATAAGTTTTATTACAGTTATTATTCTATGTGCATTAAAGCATGACACATTACTGAAAAGTCATGTAATTTGTGTATTCATCTGTTAAGTACACATCATGAAAGTACATGATAAGTCATGTATGTTATATGTCTCAAAGAATAAAGTGTATAAAAGTATAATACATGTTGAGTATATTTCGAAGGATATTCACCAAGTTACCTCCAAGGTATATTTATGTACAAGGTTAATTTTAAATGAATTTTAATTTGTTTAAAATTATAATTAATGATAATCTCAAGGAAATTCAGAAAAGGATTAAGATAAAAGGATTGATTAATTATATATAATAATTAATCGATTCAAGCATGATTTATCTTAAATAAGAATGATTAATGAATTGAATGCTAGTTTTATTAAATGCATAATTCACTGCATGCATGTGGATGATCATGAGCTAGACTAGACCTTGGTATGTGATTGGTTTCCTTTTAATTTATTATTAAATTAAATTATTGGCATGTGTGCCTTCTCTCATTAATATATAGGGTCTGCGTTCCCATGGTTTATTTTATGAAAACCCCATTTTACCCCTCAACTGTGTGTGAGTAAAAGCATATGTAATGGATGGAGCTCCAAAGATAGTGGAGGAGGTTCAAGTTAGGATTCAAGGTGAAACCAATCCAAGGAGATACAAAGGTGTATGGGTGGAAAGATGTAAGCACATATCTTAAATGGTTCAAGTGTTTCTCCCCTAGGTCATTGGTTAGTTTATCAACCACTAGATAAACTAGCCATTAGAACAAGATCATGATCATACCCTTTATTTTATTTCTATCGGTTTCATGGTTATTCGTTATGGATGTTTTGTCATGATCACATAATTAGTAAATTAACAAGCATGCAATATGGAACTAAAATAAACTGGATTATGCGTAAATATTATCTAAAGACATGGTTAATCACTTAAGTAATCCCACTTTATACTAACAAGCATGTGATAAAGATTATAAATATAAATTTACACATAAAGGATAAAATACCTCAATAAAATATTAAGTCATTATAGCCTTCCATTACTTCGGTATGAATCGAACCATAGTTCAAAGTGCTCGACCGAACAAATTTGGGGTGTTTTCAATTATCGAGGAATTCTAATTTGAGGTTTTGGGTTGAATTAACTTGGTTGACAACAAGGGTTGACTGCTAAAGCATGGCTTGGTGTAACTGAGAGGAAAATGTTGAGGAAATATAAATTAATGATTTTAGGATTGGGGAGTCCACTCAATGGATCAAGGAACTGTGAGTTAATGCAGTTGGAATTTTTAATTCCTACCTAAAACCATTCGAGTTTCTTGACCAGCTAAATTTGGGGTGATAAGAATGGAATATGGATCATTAACACTAGAATATCCAAGTAACAGGATATTATAGAACCAATAGAGAGGGCTATTGGGTTTTGAAAAAATAGTGGGAGACTAATAAATATAACATTTATTTATTTGTCTGAATTTCATCAGATAAAGTACTAAAATTCTACTCATGTTTTTTGTATAAACAACATAAAAAATGACGTCAAAACATATAATTTTTATCTATACTCGAGAAGGAAAACCTTATCACTAGCACTAATTTCTAATTATAGAAAAGGTGCCTATGGGTCATCCTTCACCATGAAAGGAAACTGTATGTGTTGGAATAAACTTTACCAGTTGCGCCTGGAAATGAGGCGAGTGATGAAGAAAACTATCTGTATGAGAAACATCTGAATGATGTTATAGATGTTTAGTGCTTATCCTATCATATATGTCTAATTGGCTCTTGAAGCAACAAGAGGAAATGGATTCTTATATCATGATGTATCACCTTTAGAATCTCTATCAAGAGAAGGTAAGACAAGATATGTATGCGATCTCCAACACTTTGTTCACGACTAAGCATGGAGAGTTTATACTAGTTGGGCCTCATGTAGTCAATCTTATCAGCTACATTGAGCATCTGGACATCTTAGAGATTAAATTACTAGATGATTTGTGTACAGTTCCCATACTTTCATCACTGCCCAAGACCTTCTCTATTTTTATTTTGAATTATAATATGAGCAATAATGAGAAGAGTCTATCAGAACTTCTGACCTTGATTCTCCAAGTGGATGAAAACAAGGGGCATGAAAAACTCGCAGCCCTTATGGTAAATAAGAATATGAAGGACAAAGAAAAGGGCAATAAAACTTATAAATATTATAAATCCCCCAAGCACCGTCTGACCAAGAAGAATAAGTTCCAAAGGTAGGTCAAGGAAAAGGAGGTAGTATGTTTTTCATGTGGCAGGTCATGACCCTGGAAGAGAAACTACACCTAGAGGCAATAGGAATCCAAAGGTGAATTTGTTATCGAGTGCAATATTTCTTTTCTACGCGTTAGTTATTAGATATAGATTTTTGTGCTCACATCTATATCCAAAATATAGGAACCAAGTAAATTTTTGGAAAATTTCTAGAGGAGAGGTTTATTTGTGAGATGCCAATGGTGTGAGGATAGATACTCTTTCCATTGGTGACTACCACCTTTCATTGTCGATCGGGATGATTTTAGTTTTACATGACTGTTATTATGTACCAATTGTTACCGAGAACATAATTTTTGTATCAAGTTTAGATATATATGGGTTTATTTTCATGTTTGTAAATAATAGTTGTTTATTTTATAAGGACAACATATATTATGGTATGGAACATTTAAATAACATTCTGTATGTATTAAATTAAGAAAACCAAATGTTGGAAATTGATAATGAATCAAGTTTACATAACTCATATAACACCCAGCTTTGGAAACACCATCTTGGTCATGTAAATGAAAATAATTTGACAAAGATCTGTTAAGATAGTTATTTAAACTCTTTTGAGCTAAAACCACTTAATAAATTTCATGCTTGTTTATAAGGAAAAATGAACAAACCATCATTTGGTGGACAGGGTGAAAGGTCCATAGAGATTATAGTATTGGTACACACTAATGTGTATGGACTATTTCCAATCGAATCTAGAGGTGGATATTCTTACTTAATAACTTTTACTGATGACTTGAGTAGATATGGATATATTTACTTGATGAGGTATAAGTCTGATTCCTTTGAGAAATTCAAGGAATTCAAGAATGAAGTAGGGAATCAGATTTGTAATAGGATAAAAAGCTTCAATTAGATCGAGGTGGAGAATATCTTAACCAAGAGTTCATCGACTTTTCACAGGAGTTTGGGATTTTATCTCAACTCACTCCACCTTATACACCACATTGGAATGGTGTTAGTGGAAGGAGGAACCATACCTTATTGGAAATAGTAAGGTTGATGGTGACTCATGTAGATATTCCGTTATCCTTTTGGGGATATACATTACAAATTAATACATACACATAATACTTAGTACTAACTAAAGTAGAAAACAGAATTCCCTTCTAGAAATGGAGTGGAAAGAAACCTATTTTTTCACATACACGTGTATGGGGATGCGAGGCATTTGTTAAGGATTTATTAGAAAATAAACTAGAAACTTGGGGCATAAAGTTCATCTTTATAGGGTATCCCAAGGAAAAAAGGGATACTACCAATACAATATCCCAGACAAGAAAGTGATTGTCGCTAGACAAGGTATATTTATTGAGAGGGAGCACATCCTAAAAAAGGATAGTGGGAGAAATATTGACTTCAATGAAGTTTATGCTCAAGATACATAGGAGTTGGTATAGGAACAAGTTCCACAGGTCCCCATGGAAGAAGTAGTTCCTGAAACACAAGTACTGCATAGGAGTGTAAGAGAGTTAAGGGAACCAGAGAGATATGGTTTTCTAGTCACCGAGAATGGTGATTCATTATTGTTGGACAATGATGAAACTCTCTGCTACAAGGATTTAGTAGAGATCTTAGAAGCTACAATATGGATAAAATATATGAATTCTGAGATGGATTCCATGTATTAGAACCAATTTTGGGTTCTAGTCGATGTGCTAGTTGATGTGAATCCTATTAGATGAAAATGGGTATTGAAAAGGAAAATGGACATGGAAGGTAAAGTAAGTACCTATAAATCAAAGCTAGTGGCTAAAGTTTTTAAATAGCATTAAGTAATTGACTAAAATGTAACCTTTTTTCTAGATTCCATGTTTAAATTCATCATAATCATACTTTCATATATCTTACCATGACTATGAGATTTGGAAGATGTATGGCAAAACTTCTTTCTTTAACAGGAACCTTTAGAAATATTTCTATATGACACAACCAGAAGGGTTTGTGGCACTAGGTGATTCCAAAAGGGTTCTAAAGTTGTATAGATCCATTTATGGATTGAAGAAAGCATCCATGTCATGGAACATTAAATTTGATGAATCCATAATAGAATTTGGTATCATTAAAAATGAATGTGAGCCATGTGTTTACAAAAGGTTTAGTGTGAATGTGGTCACTATCCTAGTATTATATGTTGATGACCAATTACTTATTAGAAATAACATACCAATATTATTGTTAGTTAAGGATTGGTTGAACAAGTTCTTCTCCATGAATTACTTAGGTTAAGAATCATACATTCTAGGGATCAAGATCATTCATGATAGATCCAAGAGGCTGCTTGAACTAAGTCAAATTACATATATTGACTAGATACTAAAGAGATTTAGTATGGAACAATCCAATAGGGGATTGGTTCTAGTGTCACATGGATTAAATCTTTATAATAAAATGTGTCCCCAGACAAAATAATAGAAAGATATGATGAGTAAGATCTTATACGCTTTAGTGATAGGATCAATCATGTATTCCATGTTATGTAATAGACTTGATGTTTCCTATGCACTAATAATGGTAGGGAGATATCAAGAAGATCCGTGAGAAAAAAATTGGACTAATGTTAAGGATATCATTAAGTATCTAATAAGAAATAAGGATATGTTCCTGGTGTATGGAGGATATGAGGAGCATGTCATCAAAGGGTATGTTGATGCTAGTTTTCAGACATATCAGGGTGATCTGAAGTCACAATAAGGATATGTTTTCTATCTCAATGGAGGAGTTGTAAGCTAGAAAATTTCAAAGAAACTAGTTGTCCCTGATTTTATACCGGAGTCTGGGTATATAGTAGCTTATGATGCATCGAAGTAATCTGTTTGGATTCAGAACTTTGTCTAGGATCTTGATGTGGTACCTAGCATATAACAACTCTGGTCTTTATTAAACATTTAAACATAATTTATTATATAAACTTTCACTTAATAAAACATATAAGATCGATAATTATGGTGTCTCTGGGTCTTAGGAACATTACATAACAACTTAAAATATGAAATAAAACATCTTTATTGAAAACTTCCTTTACATGACCACAATATTCCTTCATACTTAACATTTCATGGGATAACCTGAGGACATACATAAGAAAGGGGTGAGGTATAAAACCCAGTAAGGGAGTAAAAAAGGAATAAATTGAATAATAAAATACACATTAGGAAATAGTAATATTAATGGAGCATAATAGAAACATGAACATAAAGGCATGATATAGAATGATTATCATAACATGGAAATGTGGAAACAGCTTAAAACATTTCATCATTAACAAAAAGGAATTTGGTAAACCCCTATCCCAAAATTGTGGAAAATTTACTAAAAGAAATTAGGTAAATACCTGTCACAACATGGCGTATCATGATACTAAACATTATTCAATGCATTTGAGCACTATCAGGGAACACCCTTCATGAACATTTCAATCTCATTCTTAAGTGTTCCACATAGATCATATAACATGGATTCATTCAACATCATCATTTACTCCACCATCGAAGAATATGGAATACATACATATAAGTATATAATCAATAAGTATATTTTAATAAATTTTAATACCCTTGATATAGAAATGGTCATGGTATTCACTACATGATGATTTTGGTATGGAAAATTGCAGTGCAATTTCGGCAGCATAATGGCATCACATGGGGATTCATAAAATGGGTTGATGAGAGTGAAAAGGCATATAATCATTTTGAAATGAAATGGTAAGTAAGGGGATCATGGAGTATAATATCCCAATATATGAAATGTAATTTTATATTCATAATAAAATAGAAATGCTTTAATGGAAATGAGGAGAGAGAAATCCCTTGTGGAATTTTGGTATGGTAATGGGTGTACATGGGAGGGATTAATGAGATTGAAAGAGGTATCTCATCATTAAAACATGATAAGGGAATTATGGGGGAGGTTATAAAACATATCCCATAATTTTTAATTGAAAAATAAAAGGGTATAACAATATAAGGAAACTTGAACAAAAATGAGAAAGGAAGGAAAGTGAGGATACCTTACGAAAATTCCGCATGGTAACGAGTGTACATAAGGGTTAATAAGAGGGATAAATGAGATTGAAAGGGGATATAATCATTTATACATCAAATGGAATTTAAGGAGGATATTTAGTAACATATCCCAACATAGGAATAAAATAAATTAAAAGGCATAACATGAAAATAATTCTTGATAAAAGAGGAGGGTGGAAGATCCCTTATAGAATTTTGGCATAGTAACAGATTAGGTATGGATATAAATGGGGGATGGATAAATGATACCTCATTGAAATAACATCAAATGTAAATTAGGTAATTGATTATAAAATGATGAAAATATAACCAATTTAAATTAAAATGACTAATTTCAAACAAGGTTCTTGAATTGAAAGGAAGAGAGGAATGTGAGGATCCCTTACTTGGATGTGTGATCCCAAGGGTTTGGGAGAGGATTATTGGGATCTTGGGGAAACCATGGGATTAATCTATAGTGTATGGGGGAATAGGGTGGTTAATATTAAAATATATTTAATGAAGAAGAATGGGTGATCAGGTGGGTTTATATAGGAAAGGTGGGGGAATTCTTTATTATTTTGGTTTTGGACCCTACACACTAAAATATTCAAAACCACAAACCATACCATGGTTTCTGGAAAGAGGGAGTGATATATATTATTTTATAAAGATAATGGCTGAAGATATTAAAATATTTCCCTTTCTTATGTGGAGGTGAGTCACACTTTCAAGGAAATTATTTTAAAATCTTACAATATTTTACATATCTTAGAGGATTCACTAAGGATTTATAAAATAAATAAAATAAAATAAAATTACATTATTTTAAAGTAAAATAATTTATTTGGTATAATATCCCTTTTTAGTATTTTATTACATCGTTATTTGGTCATTATGATGTCATAAAGCATGTTATATATTTATTCGGTATTTTATTTTTACCGAAAAATTTGACTGTCTCGGAAAATTATGAAAAATTCACCATTGGATAATTTCAACATTCTGATTCCAGAAATAATATTCATTTTATCTAAATAATATTCTTAATATATGAATTTTTACTTTTAAAATAAAAATATACATTTATTGAAAATTGACGGGTTTTGATTAAAATAGTTTTCAAACCATAATAAAAATTACAATTGACTTCATAAAAATTTTACGATAATTTATATTTAATAAAAGTAATTTAAAAATAATATTTTATTAAAATATTATTTAATTCAAAAAATCCTTCACTTCATCAAAATATATTACTTAATTAAATTTTAATATTCACCAAAAGTATTATTTGTGATTTAAAAAATCATTTAGATAGTAAAAATGAAAATATATTAATTATTCTATAAAAAAAATAATGCACATAATAAAAATGATATGGTCTTGTTACATATCCCTTTATTAAACCAGAATATTCCCTAAGAGTAAGGTGTGCGATGGTGGGACTTTCATACAGTTGTTCAGTGAACATGGTTTTGGTCGTGATATCGATGAGCTTGAACTTCTCCTGTAAATGGTTTCTCTCATGCTTAAGTTGTTGGATATCATCTTGGGCTTAGTATAGGGTAAATCCCATAAATTCTATCTCCCTCAGAAGCTCCAATAAATGGGCTTCATAGGATACGATCCTACTAGTTGAGGTCATCACTTCCTTTGTCTGTGTCAAAAGGATTTGTTAAAACCCTATATTTATATTAGTCATGTGATCACTATTAAATGAATATATTATAAATAGTAAGGATACTTAACTGTCATTTAAATCCAATTGGATATAATAAAACAAAATGAGTGCATGTATTTTCTGTATCCATAAGACATTAAAAGAAAGGGAATTTTATTCATAATAGTTTGGTTCATTACAACCTTCCCCCCTTAATAAATTTTGCCCTCAAATTTTCCTTTTCCCAAAGTAAAACAGATGAGGGTAACTTTGCTTCGTCACTTCCTCTAGTTCCCATGTTGCTTATTCAAACTTGTGGTTTCTCCAAAACACTTTTATGAGGGGCATTGTATTATTTTATAGAACTTTTTCTCTATGATCTAAGATATTCACTGGATTATCTTCATAGGAGAGGTAATTATCCAATGGTGCCACCACTAGATTGAGTACATGTGATGGGTCTAGTACGTACTTCATTAAAAGTGATACATGGAATACATCATGTACTTGAGACAGGTTCAGTGGGAGTTCTAGTTGATAGTCCACTGCCCTAATGTGATCAAGGACCTCAAAAGGGTCGACGTACCTTGGACTAAGATTTCCCTTATTCAAAAATCTCATAACTCTCTTCCATGGAGATATGCAGAGGAATACCATGTCTCCAACATCAAACTCTAGATCTCATCGATGATTGTCATCATAGCTCTTTTTTCGACTCTGAGTAGCTTCGATGTGATTTTGGGTGGTCTTAACCTTCTCCACCCTTTCTTAGACCATTTTCAGGACTAAAAGTCTTCATTCCCCAACTTCATCCCAACATGTTAGTGTTTTTCACCTCTTCCCATAAAGGGATTCATAAGGAGCCATTTGTATGCTTGAGTAAAAACTATTATTGTAATAGAACTCAACGAGAGGAATATGTTGATCCCATCCTCCTTTGAAGTCCATTTAGCATGTTCTCAACATGTCCTTAAGTGTTTGGATAATCTACTCAGATTGTCCATCAGTTTAAGGATGATAAGACATATTGAAGTTCAGCTCGGTATTCAGATCATATTGGAGACTCATCCAGAACTTAGAAGGTAATCTTGGATCTTGATTGGATATAATAAATTGTGGTACACCATGTAGCCTTACCACTTCTCTGATTTATATCTGTGCTATTTGATCCAATAATAAATCTTATCAAATCGAAATGAAGTGTTCATTCTGTGTAAGATTTTCCACCACAACCCATATAGTATTGTTTTCTTTGGATGTCTTTAGAAGTCCAGTGACAAATTTCATGGTGATGTTCTCCCATTTCCATGTTGGTATGGGTAATGGTTTCATCATCACCTTAGACTTATGCCTCTCAGCCTTCACTTGATGACATACCAGGAACTTTGATGTATATTTGGTGATCTCCTTCTTCAGGTTATCCCACTAATAATTCTCTCAAAGATCTTGATACATCTTTGTGTTTCCTAGGTGAATAGAGAAATTCAAACTATGTGCATCATCCAAAAGTTCTTTCTTTAACTCTAGATTTTATGGAACACATATTCTTGACCCAAATATCACAATTCCTTCTTCATTAACATTGAACTCTGAGGATTTCCCTTTTATGATAGTTTCCACTTTCTTTTAAATTCCTGCATCATATTTTTTAGCATCCTTTAGCCTTTTCAAAAGAGGAAGTTGAGCAATAATTTGTGAAATGATTGATGATGTTCCCTTATTTATGATTCCCATGTCCATCTTCCACAAATATATGAAGATTGGATCCTTATTAATTATCATAAGTGATAGAATCACTGGGTCCTTTCTACTTAGAGCATCTGCCACCTTGTTTGCTATCCCAAGGTGGTAATGGATTGAGTAGTCATAATACTTGATGAGATCTAACCATCTTTGTTGGTGCATGTTCATATCTTTCTTTGTGAATATATATTTTAGAATTTTCTGATCTATATATATTTCACACTTCTCTCCAAATAGATAATGCCTTCATATTTTCAATTCAAAGATCATAGCTTCCAACTCTAGATCATATGTGGGATAGTTTCTCTCATGATTTTCAACTGCCTTGAGGAATAGACAATAAATTTTTCATTCTTCCTCAAATTCCACAAAAGGGAGACTTATAATATTTTCCATAAGAACATTCTAATAAACTTCAACATGGGATACAACACTTATAGAAGTTTTTCCAGAATAATTTAATATCATTTCTGTTTGGGAATCAATGTTCATAAAAAACATAAAAGATATACTAATAGCACATGAATTGAAATACATTAAGACATACACAACTTCTAAGTAGTGGTTACATGTAATTCATTCATCATTATCCATCTTAGCATAATACTTCATGTTATCCCTTGATCATGGAGATTGTTGATTCTCATCATGCTTCTCAGCCCTTGCAATAGAGCATTTTCTTGGGTAATTCCCAACTTCTCCACATTTATAGCATAGAACTGTGTAAGATTCCTTATATAAAATTTTTTTTCCATCCATCAAATTATCCATTCTTTCAGTGAAATTGGATACTTTGTGCCCTTCCTTTCCACACTTAAAACATATCCTATTCCCTTTATGAAATTTTCCTTGGTGCCTCTTTCCACACTTGTTGCATAAAGGAAATTGGGTCTTCTTTCCCTTATCAACTTTATCAGATGGACTTTCATGAGATGTCATATGACTCTTCCTTGATGTCCTTGGGCATTCAAAAAATTACCAATTGTTAATTGTGATTTTTTATAGTTGGTTTGGCATAATCATAATATGTCCTACTTGAGCTCCCATTTGATTGCGAATCTGGTTGGGACATTCATCACATTGCCCTTCACATCGGTTGTTACCCCGAGTCCTCCTATTACCAGCCATTGGCTAGAATAAAAGGAAAAATATGGGTAAGTATTTGAAATTATTAAACACATAAAGTGGAATCCAATGACAAAAAGGGATAAAAAAAAGTGGTAACTTATAAATTAAATTTATATCCTGAACTTATGAATTTATAAGCTTCCATATAAGTTATCCATGATCTACTTCCTAACATATATTCTAAGGGGAATTTTTTTCCCTTAATAATGTTTCATACTATGCTTGTGAATTTACCGAAGCATATCCCTAGGAAGTGTCAAACCAATAGTGCAGCAAGGCCTGTTTTCGTGCACCAGTTCATGTTCAAGTCTAGATCAAATTAGTGTTTTCAGGTTTTACCTCTAGATACATCTATGACCGATCCACCTATACTTGTTCGTATCTAGAAAGGGATGTATTTAATTGTTAAACCAATTAATTTATACTCACCAAAATTTAGGGATTATTTTCTTATACTTAGTATTATCCCTATGGATTTCACTAGAGTTTTCTAATCCTAATCCCAAAAATTACCAAACATTCACTTTGATACCAACTATAACAACTCTGGTCTTTATTACACATTTAAAAATGCTTTATTATATAAACTTGAACTCAATACAACCTAGAATATCGAGAGGTTTAGTGTATTTGGGGCTTAGTAACATTACATAACAACTTAAAACATGAAATACAACATATTTATTGACAACCTCCTTTATATGACCACGATATTCCTTCGTACTTAACATTGCATGGGATAACTAGAAGACATACATAAGAAAGGGGTGAGCTATAAAGCCCAGTAAGGGAGTAAATAAGGAATAACATGAAGAATACAATATATGTTAGGAAATATGCATATCAATGGAGCATAAGAGAAACATGAACATAAAGGCATGATATAACATGATTATCATAACATGTAAATGTGACAACAATTTAAAACACTACATTATTAACATAAAGAAATCAGGTAAACCCCGGTCCCAACATGGTGGAAAAATGTCCTAAATGGAATTAAGTAATCCTATGTCTCAACATGATGTATCATGATACTAAATATTACTCAATGCATTAGAGCGCTATCAGGGCGCACCCTTCATAAAAATTTCAAACTAATGCTTAAGTGTTCCATATAGATCATATAACATGGATTCATTCAACATCATCATTTATTCCACGATTGAAGAATGTGGAATACATACATGTAAGTTTTTAATCAATCATTATGTGTTCATAAAGGTGAATATCCTTGATAGATAATTGGTCATGGTATTCACTACACGATGATTTTGGAATGGAAAATCGCGATGCAATTTCGTTAGCATAACGACATCGCATGGGGATTCATAAAAAGGGTTGATGAGAGCGAAAGGGGTATCTCAACATTTAGATATTAAATGGAAATGGGATCATTTATCATAATATCCCAACATATGAAATGGAATCTGATATTCATAATATAAGATAAATGATTGAATGAAAATGAGGAGAGAGAAACCACTTACAGAATTTTAGCATGGTAATGGGTGTACATGGGAGGGATTAATGAGGGTTAAAGGGGTCTCAAATCATTCAAAAATAATAAGGGAAGTATGGGGGAGGTGAGAAAAAATACCCCATAATTTTTAATTTTAAAATAAAATGGTATAACAATATAATGAAACTTGGACAAAAATGAGAAAGGAAGGAAAGTGAGGATCCCTTACGAAAATTCGGCATGGTAACGAGTGTACATAAGGGTTCCTAAGAGGGATAAATGAGAGTTAAAGGGGATATCAAAATTTATAAATCAGATGGAAATTAAGGAGGATATTTAGTAACATATCCCAACATAGGAATAAAATACATTAAAAGGCATAACATGAAAAGAATTCTTGATAAAAGAGGAGGGTGGAAGATCCCTTATGGGATTTCGGCATAGCAACAACCTAGGTATGGGTATAAATGGGGGAAGGATAAATGATCCCTCATTGAAATAACATCAAATGGGAAGTAGGTAATTGATTATAAAAGGGTAAAAATATAACCAATTGAAATTAAAATGACTAATTTCAAACAAGGTTCCTGAATTGAAAGGAAGAGAGGAAGGAGAGGATCCCTTACTTGGATGTGTGATCCCAAAGGCTTGGGAGAGGATTATTGGAAGATTTGGGGGACTTTGGGAGGACTCTAATAAGTATGGGGGAAGAGGGTGGTCAAGTTTCAAATATATTGAGTGAAGAGGAATGAGTTCTTGGGTGGGTTTATATAGGAAAGATGGGGGAATTTTTTATTATTTTGGTTTTGGACCCTATACACTAAAATATTCAGTACCACAAACCATCCCCTGGTTTTTGCTCAAGGTTTCTGGAAAAGGGGAGTGTTATAAATTATTTTATAAGTGTAAGGGATGAATATATTAAAATATTTCCTTTTCTTATGTGTAGGTGAGTCACACTTTCAAGGAAATGATTTTAAAATCTTAAAATATTTTATATGTCTTGGAGGATTCACTAAGGCTTTATAAAATAAATAAAATCAAAAAAAATTAAATCATTTTAAATAAAAATAATATATTTGGTCGAATATCCCTTTTATAGTAATTTATTACATCACTATTGGGTCATTATGATGTCATAAAACACATTATATATTTATCCGGTATTTTATTTTTACCCAAAAATTCGACTATCTTAGAAAATTATAAAAAAATAACTATTGGATAATTTTGATGGACTCATTCCAAAAATAATCTTCATTTTATCTAAATAATTTTCTAAATATATAAATTTTATCTTTTAAAATAAAAACTGACATTTATTGAAAATTGACGGGTTTTGATAAAAATAATTTTGAAACCTTATTAAAAATTACAATTGACTTCATAAAAATTATACGATCATTTATATTTAATATAATTAATTTAATAATAATAATTTATTAAAATATTATTTAATTAAAAAATTCCATTAATTTATCAAAATATATTACTTAATTAAATTTGAATATTAACCAAAAATTTTATTTGTGATTTAAAAAATCATTTACAAAGTAACAATGAAAGTATATTCATTATTCTATACAAAAATAATGCACATAATCATGATTCTATGGTCTTGTTACATATCCCTTTATTACACTAGCATATTCCCTAAGAGTAAGGTGTGCGATGGTGGGGATTTCATAGGGTTGTTCGGGGAACATGGTTTGGGTCGTGATCTCGATGTGATTGAACTTCTCCCACAAACGGTTTCACTCATAATTAAGTTATTGGATCTCATATTAGGCTTGTTAGAGGGAAAACTGCTAAATTCTATCTCCCTCAGAAGCTCTAATAAATAGGCTTCATGGGGTAAGATCCTACTGGTTGAGGTTATCACTTTTCCCATGTCAAAAGGATTTGTTAAAACCCTATATTTATACTAGTCATGTGATCACTATTAAACGCCTATATTATCAATGGTAAGGATACTTAATGGTCATTTAAATCCAATTGGATATAATAAAACAAAATAAGTGGCCTCTTACAACACACTCGATGGACTGTATTCATTTGCTCTTGGACTTCAACTACATCATTACACATTCCTTTCGTGAAGCGAATATGGTGGAGGATAGTCTTGAAAATATGGGAGTCAACCATGTCACCACATGGTTGGATGACCTCCCTGTTGATTTACTTCCCCTTTATGATATATATTGTAAAAGATTCCCATCTTTTAGACTCATGTTATTCCTTGTTTTAATAATAAATTTTGTGCTTTGGTCTTTGACCAAGGCACCACCTTCTTAAGAAATGAGTGCATGTTTTTTCTATATCCATAAGACATTAAAATAATGAGAATTTTATTCATAACATTTTGGGTCATTACATCGAAGTAAAGACCCTATCACATTGTATGGTGATAATACTACAGCGGTGGCTTTTGAAAAAGAGACAAGGTCACATAAACAGACAAAGAACATACTTCGGAAGTATCACCTCTTGAGGGATTTTTATCAAAGGGGTGAAGTTATAGTGATCAGAGTATCCATAAAACAGAACATGGTGGACCCCTTGTCTAAAGGCCTATCTCAGTAGAAGCATAAGTTTTATGTGAGAGCTAGCAGACTGAAGGTTGTTAGCAGTTGTCTCTAGTTAAAGCAGGAGTCTATTAGAGTTAGTGCCCTAGAACCAACTTCTATGTACTTTATCATATCTTATATTCATGGATTTTGAATATTAATAAACTTCTTATTACATCATGATTGTTCTTCTGCGTAACATTACGTGTGATAATGTACCAAGAGTAGTTGTCGCACTAAAAGGTCATAGCAGCTCCCCGCTATGATGAGAACCTGAAAGCTCTATAACACTATTCATATATATAGGTTCTATGGATGGACGATATCATTTGAGGGACACAAATGATACAGGCTATCAGGGGTGGAGACTCATAGGACTTTGAGGAACCTTCTCATGGTGTACGCCCTTGGTGATATCCAGTAGGATAATAGGAGAACGAGACCTGATAGTAGAAAATCCACATTTATAAGTGCTATTGGATGTTCCTATCTGCGGATGTGTGCATTGGTCCTTAGACTTTAAGATTATTATTAATGGATATTATGAGTCGCATACTTTGATGTATTGATGAAAATTGTGAATAAAGATGTTCACGGTGAGGAACGATGCGTTGGGTGCGCCATGAGTAATATTTTATTAATGAATAATGTGAGAAAGAATTTATCCCTTCTATTGTCTAATGGAAGTTAATATCTCAAACCCTTTGATATAAATTATATATCCTAAATAAATCCATGGCCATATTGTTCTATAGGTAAGTTCTATTTCCGAAAAATCAAAGAAAGAGATATCGAGCATATAAGTTGATGGCACTGGCATGCCACCTGCTCGATTATAGATATTGTGATAAATGGAATATATTACACGGTAAATATTCATATGAGTTGACATGTCGTTGTGGAATTAACTTCTTTCTCTATGGGTATATTGGTGTGTTTCTAGATGCTAACTTTGGACCTAAGGCTGCTCCGCCTAATGCCATTGAGAAAGAGCCCTAGATGGTCACACACTAAGTGTATCCAGAATCTTAGTTAAATAATTTATTATTTAACAAGTTGAATAAATATTAATCTCGTTCGTGATTTAATAATTACTCATGTATGTCTGATCACATTTATTATGTCACTAGTTATTCGAGAGAATATATTGTGGGTGGAATAATTAATAAATATTGAAGAGGATTGGTGGACCAAGATTAATGGTTTAGTGAGAAATAATAATATTGAATATTATTTGATTAAATAGTATTTAATTATAACTCTCAAGTTAGGCGCATGTCAGGAAATAATAATATTGCTGTTATTATTTGACATGGGGGTTTCGCTAAGATCAATGAAATAATTAAAGGCACTTGTGCATATTATTTTATTATTACCCTAGTGAAATAAATGTCTGGTTATATTATTCTCTTATTAGCCAAAGGCAAGTTAAGCGATGCCAATTATGTTGTGCACAACATTTGGAGAAAACCTCTCGAGCCTAGATAGTTCTTCCCTCTCCAAGAACGCTATCAAGAACGAGAGTGATCCTCCTTCACCAGATCAAGGAGAATGATTTAGAAGCGGTTCTCAAGGTGATCGAAGGTGAAGGACGCAAGCGGAAGGATCTTCCATTCTAGCACCCAGAGACTCATTCAGCGATATCTGAAGATTCATGGAGCACAGGTGGATCACTGCTAGAGGAGATCTACCCTTGATCTCTACAATGCAATGAAGGCGCACTGCAGATCTATAGTCAGACACATCAACAAATAAAGAGTCACCTTGGAGGTAATTCAATTTAATTAAATTAATTATAAACAATATATGTTGATCCTCTCTCTTGGTTCCGATTTTCTATTCCTTTGTCCTATTTAATTGATTAAATTCTATGGATCATGACATTCATCATCGCATAGATCCTGGATTGTTGATTGAATATGGAAAAAATCAAAGTTGGACACTGCCCCTCTCATGCTTCCATTGCACCCAGAACCTACACTTGTAGCCTTGTTCAATATCACCCCCTTTTATCACTGCTTTACACCCACTTTATCAGTTCTTTATAATCCCTTTAGCCTTGCTCGCACCTAGAATCAGACATTAGATCTATGACTTCAAACCTAACGTCTATACCACTGCACCATCAATATTTTTTAATATTTTACGACACACACACACATACATAATTTGTTCTTATTTATATTTATTCATATAATTATATACATTTATATAATTATTTTTAAATACATTTTAAAAATATGTGTATATATTGTATATATACATAAATTTTATACATATTTACACACACACAGATATATATATATATATATGTATATATATTTAAATGTCTATATATTTACATATAATTGTATATTTAGATATATTTTTTATAATGTATTTATAAATATTTATTATAAATATGTTTATATAATATATTTAATGATAATGATATATTTATAAAAAATATTTATATATAATCTATTTACATAATATTAACATACACATACACGCACATATTAACACACACACACATATACATTTATATTACGCACATAAACGCACAAATATTTACAAATATGTATTTAACGAGGCACTTTTGGTGAAGCAAGGATGACACCTTCTCTCAAATCCCAATGCCCTCTTCTCAAAGATTTTGCATGCAAAATATTTTCCTCATTCCAACTTTTTGCATGCCCAGCTGGGGCCGCGACCTAGATTTATATGGAGAAGCATTTGAGGTGAAAAATCACTTCTTGACAAAGACTGCATTTGGAGAATTACTGATGGGAATGATGTTAGTGTTTGGAATGATCTTTGGCTAGAAAATGACGTCAACCTTAAGGTTTCCTCGACTGTTGTTCTAGGGATTGAAAATGTACGGGTGTGAGATTTGATCGATGACTCGCTTGAGGATTGGGACCGGGGAAATATTTTTAGCTAGTTTAATGAGGTCGATTGTGAACTCATTCTTAGTATTCCTCTCACACCGGGAATGAGTAATGATCAAATTTGCTAGATTGTGGAATCTTCTGGGAGGTATTCAGTTCGATCGGGCTACAAAATACGGGTTCATGGCTTCACTACGGTCTATCCTGATGATCACTAGAAGAGTCTCTTGTCCCTCGCTACTCCACCCAAGGTTAAATTTTTTTGTGTCAGGTCTACTCAGGTGTTCTTCCAACATGTGGTTTTTTGGTGAGACGTCATCTTGTCGAGGACAACAACTATCCTATGTGCCTCCAAAAGGTGGATTCTCTTTTGCATGAAATTCTCTTCTATCGGGGGTGGAAGGGGTGTGGAAGGAATGGGCACCATATTTTAAAAAGCCTTTTGATCCATCTGTTGGGTTGGTCCAAAACCTCATTAAATGGGTGTCTTCATTGGAACTGAGAGTGGTGGGGAAGATTTTCACAATTTCTTGGTTGGTTTGGACTAGAAGAAATGAATGTATTTTCCAAAATAAGGTGACCCAAGATTGTATTTGGGTCGAGAGGGCCATTGAATGGATGAATTTTTGGAAAGTGAATGATGTAGTGCCTTCTTTGGGTAGCATTCGGCAAGAATCTCCCTGTTGGTCTCCTCCCTAAGAGGGTTTTAGAAAAAATAATATAGATGTAGTCGTCTCTGCTAATTCAAGGGTAGGTGTTGGTTTCATTGCCCATAACAGTAATGGACAGGTCATGGAAGCTCATTGTAGGGTTGTTCAAGCCTCCTAGAGTCATGTGGTGGCAGAGGCATCTGTTATCCTCCATGGGATCCTTCTTGCTCGTTCAAATGCTTGGATCCATGTATTGGTGGAATTTGATTTTCTTGAAGTGATTATCGCCCTCTCTAAGAAGGAAGATGATTCTCAGCCTTTTGGGCTTATTTTTAGAAAGATATGGCCCTTGACTAAAAGCTTCGCTGAATGCATTTTTTCCATCAAATGAGGGGATAATTTGGATGCTTATTGTTTGGCATGCTATGTGAAATCATGGGGTGAACATTATTGGGTTGACTCTTTCCCTGATTGGATTTGTAGGTCTGGTTTGATTGACCAGTAATATATCATCTCTTTTATCTCAAAAAAAACATATATTAGAATATACACATAAATATATATATATTTTTTATTGGCACACACATACATATATATAATTTACCTATATAGGTAAATATATATGTTTGTGTGTGTGTATTTATATATTAATGCATTTTTATAAGGTAAATAAAATGGATAATTTTTTATTTTAAATAAAATGAATAACAAATATTTGTTTTGATATTATTTATATTTTTTAAAATACATTTTAGGTAAATATACTTAAATATTTATTTTTACCAATGATTTATTATATGTATATATATATATATATATATATATATTTAATTACAAATAATATTACAATATGAAAAATGGTAAAATTTAAACACTCTAATATCGATATTAGTGTAAGAATTGAGAATAAATTTACTCTCCATTGAAAAAACACAAAAAGATCCCCTCAAAGAAGCATGTAATTCCATCAAATGTTCAAAAATTAAGTTACCCCAACAAAAAACTCAGTTTTAGAGGCCTTTATGCGCCTTTTTTGATCTTGAAAAAAATGTTGATCAAGTCTTTCATTAGGTAATATGTTGTAGATCTTTTTGTACGCTTTGATTTGATATGTAGTAGACCTCAAACAGGCACTAGAATCAAAAGTTGTGTTCGTTTAAAGTTAAGTCATGTTTTCAACTTATCAAAGATCATTTACTAATTTATTGATTTTTTATATCAACCAACGGTTATTAAATGACTATTAATCAATAAATTTTAGTAAATTATTAATTAATATTTTTTTAAAATTATTTTATAAGTCATGTTTTACTAAATATCTTATATATTAACTGTAGATGCATATTTAGACTTATATAAATCACATTTAATAAAATGTGAATTGCTCTCAGGGTGCAGCTCAGTGGTAGTTGCCCACGTGGGTCTTACTTCTCTGCATTTGTCTGTTGTGGGATTTTCTTTGTAATTTATTCCGCCTCGCGCATCAATGTAAATATTCAATAAAAAATATTATATTTATATATTAATATATGATTTTTAATGATATATAATTTTTTCATGAAATATACTTTTTATTAATGATGATAAATGTCATTATTAGTGGTAACTAAAAATGCTAATAAAGAGTACCTTTATGAGCGCTAAAAAATGTTGATATAAATGCATCTTTGTCAGCGTTTTTTTAATAATTGAGAGAAGTGTGGTTTATCATCGAATTTAGCTAGCGTCGATAAATACACTCCTTTTTATCGGTGTTCTTTTATAGTGTTGATAAAGAGTATCTTTGAATATAGCCCTGGCTTGTACTAGCGAGTATATGCCCTATCTGATCATACTTTACTTAAGATTTTGAAAGCATGTCAAATCAAGCCATACATTCTTATTATATATGTTTAAAGCGATGGTCATACCCTTCTTGTATCCATTGTATGATATTAGAAGATTTGTGTCTTCTTGAGGTGAACTCATCCACACGGACTCTTCAATAGGAGATGCGGAAAATGTAATTGTACCGAATAATTAATGACAATGAAATTATGCTTAATTGGATCACGATTAGTTTAAATAAAATATCAATGAGTTATCACTAAAGAATGCGATCACTAAAACACTGAATAATTTTAAGATAGAAAAGCCAGGTAATTCCCTTACAAACCTGCACTCCACACTATAGTAGGCAAATCTCCCAATATAAAAATACGAATTAATTTCCCTTTGGACGAAATGTGTTTCCACGATTATTGGTGAATGGAGCCGGAAATCACTATTATGATCGGAATTCACAGGCAGATTGAAGGGACTCCACCTGGGATTTGCCTCGCGGCCCTCTCAGGCGTATGAACAGTCGGTACTGGTCGAAGGTCATCGGTCCGTACAGCGGCGGCGTGCCCGCCGGCACCAGCTCCGGCAGCGGCTCCATCGGTAAGTCGCTCCGGGGATTGTAGAAGAAGGCCAGCGACAGCCGCTCCATCCCCGGGTTCACCACCACCCTGTGCTCCACGCTTCGGTACCGCGCGTTGCTCAACACCTGTACAACCGAGAATATATACTATCCATTGGAACGAAAGAAGTGAGGAGGGGAGGAAGGGGACGGGTTCAGGACCTGGATCTGGTCGGCGATGTTGACGATGAAGGCGTGGGGGGCAGGCTTCACGGTGACCCACGCGCCACCGCGGCGGACCTGGAGGCCGGGGACGTGGGGGTCAGGGAGGAGGAGGGTGAGGCCGCCGGGGTCGGAGTGGGGGGAGAGGCCGAGGGTGAGCTGCGGCTGGGGGCACCGCGGGTAGAAGTTCACTCGCAGGCACGCGCCGGCCTCCGCCTCGCCGCCGAACGCCGCCAGCAGCCGGCCCTCCGCCAGCCCGAGACTCGCTGACACCGCCCGCATAAGGACCCCGCAGAGCTGCACCAATTCCGTCCCGTACTCCTCCATCGTGTCCCTGCCACTTTCTACGCTCAGCACGTTTATATATATATATATGTGTGTAGTTTTTCCATTGATATTTTCTAAAATATCACACAAAAAAGCTGATGAAATTCCATTTTTGGTCCCTGCCGTGGGGTGGATTTCAAGTACAGAGTACTGCATTGCCGCACCCACAAAAAATAAACATATATTAAAATAATAAACAAAACGAATTACCTGCAAGAAGGAGGGAGGGCGGGCCACTTGTTGCGGTCTTTGAAGGGAAGGGGGAGGAAGTGGAGGAAGTAGTAGTCGCTCCAGTCAAGGACGGCGCCCTTCTCCACGCCCAGGCGGCTGCCGTACCCCTCGTAGGTGGCGGGGGAGTTGGCGTACGCCTGCTTCGCCTCCATAGGAAGGCAGAAGAACTGCCGCCACACGTCCCGGGCGGCGTCCATCAGCTCCGCCCGTACCCCGTGGTTCACCACCTGGAAGAATCCCCACTCCCGGCACGCCTCCCCGATCGCCGCCGCCGCGGAGCCGTCCTCCATGTCCACCACCGGGATGTCCTCCTCCTTGTTCCCCTCCGTCGCCGTTGGCCGCTCCTCCGGCGCCCTCACGTACCGCGACGGGATCACCGGCGCCCCGGTCTCCGACACCGACTGCACCCGGACAATCGGCTCCGGCCAACCCTGGTGAGCGGAGCTCATCACTGCTTTCCTAATGGATTGGCGGTGGCTGTCGTGGCGAGGCGTGGGCAGAAATGCAGAGGCGGGGCCGGGGGATTTGTCATGCAGATGGGGCGCGGAGAGTGGCGTTTGGGAGCGGCCGCCGGACCTGGATTTTCAAGGGGGAGCTGCTAAACGGATGGGACGCCTTGGGGGAACGTGAAAATTGTGACGCGCAGTGGGATTGTTAAATAACCAAATCAATCAAATGGAAACGTGAACATCGTGGGGTTTTATTTAATGGGATGTATATCTTGATATTTGAATAATCGTTTTTTATATTCAAATTCAATAATCATTATATTGATATCCATTTATTTTTAATTGGTTTTTGCTAACCATCCGGTTATCTATTCTTGGTCAGGACCGATTGGATGCTCCGAAGTTTTTTATTTTTCCGTATCAGATGTCGTTTGAATGAACAAAACGTGAACAAATCATTAAAATTAAGAAATAATGATTGTTTATAAGCTATAAAATTTATAAAAAAAAATATTTTATTTATTAATTGATTTTAACTAACTATTTTGCATATTCGATTTACAAAAATAAAAAACATTATAAATTCAATTACTTTTTGGTTTTCACTTATTGAAATTAATTATCAAAATCAATTCAAAATATTTTGATTATCAACCTAAATCAATTTAATCTCACTATTGGATTCTTTTTTATTCACTTTTGTTTCATCTTTAAGTTAAACTCTATTATTTATTCCTATAATTTAGACTCGATTAAAACATGAAATGAAGCGTCGTTTTAGAAACATTCTAATTACTTATCATATATTAGAAAAAATAAAAAAGTATAAATAAATTGAGGGGTGTGGAGGATTAAGCAAAGCGATCAAATCCGACTGAACCAAGCTAACTTAAAGCTGTAAACTTAGGCTTAAATCGATTAATTAGTCCAAGTCAACTGATGAATATTGAATAATTCAAATTTTCAGTTTGATTCTGTTTTTGTTAACTTAACATTTATTATTTGTTTTTAACCGAAATTAACAATTGAACGAAGTATATAGATTTTTGTTAAAAGTGAAGGTGGTGATAATTTTTGTATGATAAAAGTTGAATATAACCTAAATCATTATTGAAGTTTTATTATAATGAAAATAGATGAACATATGCAATGTTTAAGTGGATATAAGTTATCATATCACATTGAAAATTATCCCCCATATTATCAAATCCCTTTAAATCTTTAGCATGTTATTGGATTGGTTGTTTATCAAATTATTTCGTGTTATGAAATATTATTTGTGTGGATGTCATAATAATGATAATAATGATGACGACCAGTCATTTCCCAACACAACTCTTCACATAGCCAACCTTCAATATTCTCTAGACCTTTCGAATTCTAATATTTGAATGAGATGTGAGAGAAAGATTATCTCAACCGTTGAACACAATCTCATGTATTATATATATATATATGACAATATATTGATGAAATGTGGGAACATTTGGCTTATATATTTTGTGGACAACAATTCATTTGTTGGACGGTGCCCCCCTTTGATTTGTCAAAGGAGGGTAGACATGGCAGATGTGGTGGGTGGCCAACCCCACCAAACCCACTAGTGGAGGATGAGTAGGAGGGGGAGAGACAACCTATAAATGGAGCTCTCTCTCAAAGGTTTCATCTTCAGCTTCACGGGTTCTCATTATCGACAATTCACCCCGTTGAGAGGTATTTATGAGATTTAATTCCTCATTATTCAAGAGAGATTTTACGATGGTCTTCTCCTTGTAATAGTGAGAAAGTGTGTACCTACTTTTACCAATAGCAATCGTTTGATTTGTCCGTGATTTTTACCCCTTTCATTTTGGGGGGTTTTTTCACGTTACATCTATGTCCATTTATTTCCACATTTTTCACTTTATAGTGAGAGACTGTGTGCCTACTTTTACTAATAGCAATCCTTGTAATAGTTGTCGCATCAACTACCTCGATGGAAACGTTGATGACGTTATGGCACCGAAAGCTTGGCTATATGTCAAAACGAAACCTGAAGATTCTTGCGGATCTGAAGTTGCTACCTGGACTTACAAAGGTATCCTAACCATTTTGTGAGCATTGTGTTTTGAGCAAGCAACACAAGTTAATGTTCTAGACATCAACAACAAGAAGCAAGGAGATCTTAGAATTGATCCATTCCAACATCTGACAAGCACCGATTATATCCCTGAGAGGAGCAAAGTACTTTGTATCATTTAATTATAATTATTCTAGGAGATGTTGGGTGTACCCAATCAAGAGGAAAGCAAGTGTTTTTGAAGTCTTCAAAACATTCAAAGTGTGGAAAGAGGTAGAATCTAGAAAGAAGATCAAGTGTCTGAGGACTGACAATGGCGGAGAATATACAAGCAAGAATTTTGATACTTTTTTTCAATAAAAAGGAATCAAGAGACACTTCACAGTGACGTACACTCCTTAATAGAATAGAGTGGAAAAACGAATGAACATAACCCTATTGGATAGAACAAGGGCAATGTTGAAGACTACATGAATTGCTAAAACGTTTTGGGCAGAAGCAACGAATACTGCCTGTTATGTGATCAATAGATCTCCTTCAATGGTGATTAATCTGAAGACACCAATGGAGATGTGGACTGGTAAATTCATTGAGTATTCTCAATTACATTCTTTTGGAAGTCCTGTATATACGCTGTTTAATGACTAGGAAAGATCGAAGTTGGATTCAAGATCCAAGAAATGTATCTTCTTAGGATACGCTAATGATGTGAAGGGGTATCATTTTTAGGGCCCCACTGCCCGCAAACTTATCATCAGCGGAGATGCCATTTTTGTAGAAGACAAGGAGCAAATGACTATTGACTGAGATACAGAGAAGGATAATACAGAAACTACAACAGTCAAAGTAGAGGTCAAATCCAAGGAAGAATCGGTTTCCTCTGAGGAATTACCAGAGCGTGAAGATCAAGTACCAGTTGAGTATAGATCACGACGGTCAACTCAGGAGAAAAGAGCACTGGTATGACACTCAGACTATGTCACTAAGAGCAATATTATGTACTGCTTATTGACGGGGGATGAGGATCCATCTTCTTTTGTGGGGGTGACACATAGTCCAGATGTATCCTCATGGATAGTGGCAATGAAGGAGAGACTTGCAGACCTACATAAGAACAAGACTTGGGATCTTGTTCCATTACCTTATGGAAGGAAGGCTATTGGCAACAAATGGGTCTTTAAGATCAAGAGGGATGAAAAGGACTAGGTGGAAAGATATCACACAAGACTAGTGGTCAAAGGATATGCTCAGAAGGAAGGTATTGATTTCAATAAAATATTTTCTCCTGTTGTTAAACTAACGATTGTTCGAATAGTTTTGGAGATGTGTGCTATATATAGTTTACATCTAGTGAAACTGGATGTGAAGACTGCTTTTCTCCATGGAAATCTTGATGAAGAGATTTATATGCTCTATTCAGAAGGTTTTGTAAAAGGAAGCAAATAGAACTTGGTTTGTAGGTTGAAAAAATATCTATACAGTCTCAAGTAGGCGTCGAGGTGTCGGTACATGATATTTGATTCTTATATCACAAGCCTTGGATATAATAGACTTTATTCAGATATTTGTGCACATTTTTAGGGGTTTAGATGGTAATGATTTCATCATTCTTCTATTGTATATGGATGACATGTTGGTTGCAGGCCCCAAAAAAGATCAGATCCAGGAGATGAAAGTATAGTTGGCTAGGGAGTTTGATATGAAGGACTTGGGACCATCAAACAAGATTCTTGAGATGAAGATTTACCGAGGCAAAAATAATCGAAAGATTTGGTTATCATAGAAAAATTACTTACGAAAAGTCTTGAAACACTTCAATATGCAAGACTGTAAGCTAATCTATAACCCACTTCCTATTAATTTCAATATATCATCTACTATGAGTCCTAGAAGTGAAGCAGAGAGGATGGAGATGTCATGAGTACCATATGTATCAACAGTGGGAAGTTTGATGTTCGCGATTGTTTGTTCTAGACTACACATTGTACATGCAGTGGGGGAAGTTAGTCGGTACATGGAGAATCTAGGACGAGAGCATTGGATCATAGTGAATAGGATCTTGAGATACATTAAGGAGACCTCAAATGTTTCATTATGTTATAGAGGATCATATTTCACTATTAGAGGCTATGTTGATTCAAATTTTGTAGGTGATTCTAATCGGAAGAAATCCACAATTGGTTATGTGTTTACTCTTGCAGGAAGAGTTGTGAGTTGGATTTCAAATTTACAGTCTATTGTGGCTTTATCCATGATAAAGGCAGAGTATATGGAAGCTACAAAGGCTTGCAAAGAGGCGATTTGAATGAGCAAGTTGTTAGAGGAGCTCAGGCACAAACAAGAGCATATTCCATTGTTTTGTGATAGTCAGAGTCTCTTGCACATTGCAAGGAATCCATCTTTTCATTCTAGTACAAAGCACATTGGGATACAATATCACTTTTCCCAAGATGTGGTGGATAAAGAAAGTGTGGACCTGTAGAAAATTCACATTAAAGAAAATTCGGCAGATTTCCCGATGAAGGTAGTTGACTCTAATAAGTTCAAATGATGCAAATCCTTGAGTGGCCTTGCAGATATGTGAGTAGCATGGTTTTGTAGATAGAAAGTATGTGTGGAGTTGTGATTGGTTCTCAATCAAATATCTAAGTGGGAAATGTGTCAGCAACATTTCATTTGTCAGACGGTGCCTCCCACTTTGATTTGTCAAAGGAGGGTAGGAATGGCAGATGTGGTGGGAGACTAACCCCACCAAACCCACCAGTGTAGGATGAGTAAAAGGGTGAGAGACAACCTATAAATGAGGCTCTATCTCAAAGGTTTCATCATCAGCTTCATGGGTTCTCATTATTGAAAGATCATCCCTTTGAGCGGTATTTGTGAGGTTTATTTCCCCATTATTCAAGAGATATTTTATGAGGGACTTCTCCTTGTAATAGCGAAGGAGTGTGTACCCAATTTTACCCATAGAGATCCTTCTATTTTCCCATGGTTTTTACCCATTTCATTTTGGGGGTTTTTCCACGTTATATCTGGTGTCCATTTATTTCTACATTTTGCACTTTATTTTATCTTGTCATTATCACTACACTAGTGGGTCAGTCATTTTTGGTCCCAATATATATTATTATCATTTCTTGTATATTTATTTTATATTTTGGGTTCTCATAGTCGTTTGAAATATTCGACTCTACATTCTTAATGATGCACTTCACCCAAGATTGGTCATACACTTCTAATTTCAAAATTTTATACAGTTTCAATAAGAATTTTATTCGTTTCACAAAAACTTCATTTTAATATTGAATTTTTCATTTTTAGTGGATTTCACCCTCAAAAGTTTTATTTTACTATGATCAGCATATTATCTTAGAAACCTTAGCTATGATAGTTTAAGGTATTTTCCTTTTTTAATGAATCAGTTTTACATATACGTACATGGATGTATAATAATTATCTCAGTGGGTTGAGAGATTCCTCCTAGGGTTTCCTAGGGTTTGTAAAGTCTTTGGGATTCCTGCGGTGCTACATCGACAAGTCTACGTTCACAGTGTTGATTTTGACCCCTTTATCGGTGACACCCTTTTGTTTTTTCAACTTGATAAGCGGTGCAATGAAGTTTGATCTAATAACCTGATGAAAAAATATAACACTCACAGACAAGGAAAATTCAACCATTGTGGAAAAAAATGATGAGGATGAATTCCTAAATCATCAAATGTCTCTCCTTATCATCATCAAATCTATAGTAAACTGACCCTTCAACCTGAACGCCCTAAAAAATATGCTACAAAATGTATGGCGTTTAAGGATAGACTGGCCATAAGAGAATTTGGAGTGGGACTTTTAATTTTTGAAATTCTATAATGTAAAGGATAAGAAGAAGGTCATCAAAGGGGGGTTGTGGTCCTTTGATAACCATCTTATTTTAATTGAGGATCTTAAAAACGGAGGGGATATCCAGATTGCCTATTTTTCCAAAATCCCCTTCTAGATACGACTTAAAGGAATCCCTTTTTACAGAAGAATGGAATGTATTATTAGAAAAATCAATGGCCAAATCTGTGAGTTAATGGAATGGGATTGACTATATCCTATTCACTGGGGGTTGGCCGTGTGGATTAGGGTTCTAATCGATGTTTCACAACCACTTATGAGAGGTGTATTCCTATCTATAGAGGGCTCAAATGCTTGGATCTCATCCGCGTATGAAAAGTTACCAATCTTTTTCTTATTTTGTGGGTGCATTGGGTATATAGAGAAATATATTATTTTGAAGTCAAAAAATGGGGAAGGTAATACAATCATGCAGTATGATCCTTGGTTGTGTGCAAAATATTCGGTAAAGTCCTTCATTTCAGAAGTAGAAAAAAAAGAGATAGGGATAGAATTTGGAAGGCTTTAAGTGCTCATGTAGATCAAGATCAGAATAAAATTATAATGACGAGGCCTCCATTATTTCCTATAGACCATAATGTTTCTTTCCTATAATAAAACATGGAGAATCAATATAGAATCCCTCCTTTTTATTACATAAACTTTCATTACATTGTACAAAATAGAGGATATTTTAAAGTTTAGTTTCTTGAAAAAAAGGTTCATAATACATGAAAACATAAAACAATATTATATTCCACTTGAAAGGCTTAATCAAAAGTTAATTCTAAGTATAATTACTACATCTCATAACATAGGGACATATATCAAAGGAAAGGGTGTGTATAAGGCCTGGTAAGGGAAAGCAAAGGAGACAATTTACATGTGATCTTGAAGAACATCAATAAGAACTTGAGGAAATACATAAAGGAATGATCAAGAGGAATATCATAATAATAATAACATGAATCATAACTTGGAAATGTGGCTAAAAAATTTAATTGAGTCATTCATAATCATATCACCAAAGTTTTATCACTGATGCGTCTTAAAAATTACCATGGTTATTCACCAAGGTATCATAAAACATGTCATCTTTAGAGATTAAATTCTTTACCTAATGCATTGGAGTGCTATCAAAGTGAACCCTTGATATGTATTAATTAATGTGAGTCACATAGATAATAATAAAAAATTTCATAAATAACCTATGGAGAATTAAATAAATTAGTTTCATATAAAAATTATGGTGTTTTAAAAATAAGTGCTTAACGAAAATATCTTTATATAATTATTAACCCACGAAAAAGGAAGGTGGGTTTAATGTATGTTAATACTAGAATAAAATAGATAAGAATACCTGTAACACCCCAGGTAAATAAAGAATATGACATATTTATATTTATCCATATTTATGAATAAAATATTAATATTACTTTAAAGGGGATGCTATGCTTGATGGCGTACCCAATACGCAACAATGAGTTTCTTGGAAATCTTACGTTGCACTCTAATAATAAAATAATATTATTTTAAATGGTAGTTAACGCCTAGCCGTTGTAATGGCGGGAATTAATATAACTAACTACAAAATGATTATATATGTTTGTCAAATATTTTTACTTTTTATAATAAATGTTAGAGAATTAAAAATGCGAATGAATCTAATTTTAAGCGTAAACATTCTAATATTCTTTAAAAGGTCGATTAAACGCCTTTTGATGGCGAACATCTTTTAAATACACTTTTTGACAATATTATGTGTTATATTTGACAAAATAAAACTCCTCTTTAGAATCGGGACATCAAAATTTACTTTCTGTAAATTTTTGGTATTTTTCCAAAAAAGTTCAATTTTTAATGAATAGTGAAAAATGTTGTATTTTAATTCAAAACCTCTTTTTAATATAATTTATTTATATGATTAGATTATCTTTTGAATTGGTTTTAAAGTGAAATTAGAATATATTTTTACCATTTAATACAATAGTGTTCGTTGGAATTAATTTCACTTTGAAATTGGACTTAAACTAGTGTCAATCTTTTGATAATTATTGTTTCATAAAAACACGCTATTTGCTCTGACAGCGGGAATTAATTATTAAATTAATTAATGCAACTAATATGTTTTTAATTTTTTAAAATAGACATCATTTTTGAATTCGGAATATCAAATATAGCTTAGGGTGAAGTTTTGGTATTTTTCTGAAAAACTTCAATTTTTGATGAATAGTGAAACCACTAAGTGGTACTTATAAAAACTGATTTTCCGTTTAAATGAAATTTTGCCATCATTGTGCGTTAAATTTCACAAATCCGACATACATGGTTGTCATTAAGAAGTAAAATATGGTTCAATGGGATTAAAATAATTTTTTGGTGAATAGTAACTTATTAAGTTTTTAATCGCGATTAGAGGTAATTAGTGTAGTTTAAGGTAAGAATAATGTTTTAATAAAATGAAATGACCTAGAAACATGTCCTACCCTCATTGGATGTGTCATGACCGACCAAAAAAATCCATGGGTCAACTTGGGGACCCCATGGAACCACTTTGGTTGGAAAATGAATAAATACCTTTTTATTTAATGTTAAAGTAAAAATGACACAAACATGAGATGTTTTACTAAAACAATTTTTACATGGGGTTATACAAATCATATTTTTGACTATAAATATTCATTGGAAAGCTAAAAATATTTCCTACATCATAGTATTTTTTTAATAATTTTTATACGTTAAATAAATTAAATTATTTTTGACATCATGATGATGCAGCGATGACCTCATTATTTAACGATTTAAATAAAATGGAAAGATAATGTAATATCTAAGACCTACACATGTCTAAAACCTATTGGATGAGTGGATTTCGAACCCTTATCACCTTATCCTCGAATTATATCAATGTGGGACCTCTTAAATCCGAATATAATTTTAAAATAAAGTGACTTTTCTTTACTTTCCAAGAGTGCCCCTCCTCTCCTCTTATAAAAGGCCCTCGCCTCTACCTACTTACCCACACTCACAAAGCCTTTGGCTCGGCCAAAACCTGCCCATTTTGTCTCTCCACATCCCTATATAACTCCTTGAAGCCTCAATTTGGTCAGAATCCTTTCCAAGGAAGCCTTTGAGCTCAAATCAAAGGAAGTTACCCGATTTTAAGGTAATGTCTTCACTTGAGTCCTTTTGTTTTATTTTGCTTTTCCAACCCCCTAAACTCTTTTTATTCATTTATTTTGTAACAAATCCAGTATATTCAATATACTAGGATGTTTTTATAAGAAGTTTTAGATCTACACTTACACACATCTACATCTAATGGTTAAAGAACATACTGTTTCCGTGGATGACGAATTTCTGCCTCCCGAAACGATGATTGTTCAACATTCTTCTAACAACTTCAAAGGTGGCCATTAAGATGAAACTATATTTATATATGATATCTAATATGTTTATGTTTTACTTAAGCTTCTGTATTTTTCATTTATGGAATACCTTTATGGTTTCCATTATGGGTAAACGCGATATCTTTATTTAAGGAAGTGCGGACTACCGCCCCCTCAAAGTGATTTGATTCGTTAATACCATATGTGGTACGTATAAAGGATATATTTAATGATATTATATATGATACCATACTGGAATTAAAATACTATTATGTATCATTATGTTTTAATTCCATTAAATATGAAATAGAATTGGAAGTAGCGTTCATGCGTACGTACGGCTTACCGTCTCCATGAACGGTGCATTTCATTTCTTAACTCTAAATGTTATGTAATATTATAAATGCATGAATATACTGGATATATATGATATATATGATATATACATCATGAATACAATTCTGGATATAATGAACCTTTGACCACACGAACAACATGTAATTTTAGGAAGTCCACTTTCGACTTAAGAACCAAGTATCGACAAAACAAACATTATTAACTTAAATGATTACATAATGTCTATGACATAATAATAAGTGATATAAAAGGAATAATGAACTTGAAAAAGGTTCTTAAGGAAGTATAAATTAACTCAAGTTTATTATTCAGGAGATTAAAGAACGATCGAGTCATGTCGGACCCGAGGTAAGGGATCTTACTCCTCTCTTTCTTTTTAAGTACACTCTTTTATGTCATTCCTTTTTAATATCATCTTTCTTGTTATTGGGATGTTATTTTATATTAATATTACTGTAATTTTTATTGTTCATATGATGATAGACCCTATTCTCTCTCATCAATCCATTTTGGAAGTTTTGGGTGGCGCCGTTAGGCTGCTGAATTTTCGTAAGAGATCTAACCTCTCTCTTTCTTTTTAAGTACTCTCCTTTTTGTCACTTCTTTTAAGCTCCTCTTTGTTATGATGGAGGATGTTATTTTATATTCATATTTCTGTAAATTTTATTGTAATATGATGAGATACTCTATTTGATCTCATCAATCCATTTTGGATGTTTTAAGTGGCGCCGTTAGGCTGCCGAGTTTTCATAAGGGATTGTTCATCTCACTTTTATTCCTGTGAGATTTATGCTAAATTTGCCACAATTTCCTTTGAGTGGTTTATGTACTGCCCATTATTATACAATTTGTGTAGTATAATTTCATTTATGGGTATTCACATCTTCATTGTATGACCCTTCTTCCATGGGGTGTATGTTTCGAAAGATACCCATGTCGGTAAGGGAACCTTTCACCCTCCTCTTTTCAAAAGACTTCTTTTGTTATGTCTTTTAATTAACATACTATTATGTTGGGATATGTTATTTTATATCCTTATTGATTTAAATTTTATGTCCAAGTGATGAGATGCCCTTTTTATCTCTCATCAACTCATTTTCTGAATTTTGAAGTGATGCTGTTAGGCTGTCGAACTCTACCAAGGGAACTTTTTAACCCAATTTCGATTTCTTTGGGTTCAACATGTAGTTATTGAATATGTCATCTTTTGAATATGTGTGAATGACCTTTTATTGTTTTACACTTAATATCCACTTATATTGGGTGTATTTATATTTTTCACACATAATTTTGAGATTGAATTATCCTTAATTTAAGGATACCTTCTTTATAAGGGAATTCATCACATTTGACATTTCTATTGAGACTTCTTTGTTGTTATGCACAAATTCACTCTTATGTGGTGTATATACTATCCTTTGGAATATTATATCATGAATCCATTTATTCTCATGATATTATAAAGTTCTGACTAAATGTTATTCCTTAATTATTGTATTCAAGTGTCTCTAATTTTGGTAAAAGCCCTTTAACCAAAATATCGCTTTAAATGTTTTAATGATTTGTTCTTATTAATATCCATGTTTTCAAAATGGTTTTAATGATTTATTTATATGGATATTAATGGTTTAATTTTTTTAAAGCTTCAAGGTGGTGTGGGACACTTTGATTCAAAAATCTCTTTATTAAATGTTTTAAATGGTTTTGGAAATGGTTTCTTTTTGAATGGATTCATTATTTCAATGTCCTAAAATGTTATATTCTGATTGAAATGTGGAAATGTTATGTTTCCTTTATGCATGTTTTATGTGATACGTTTATGTTATGGTTCTTGGGCATTGTTATGAAAACGGGTGGTTCCGTGATAAACTAAGGGTGGGTGAGCCCGACATAGCTCTCCAATGCATTGGGTAACGCGAAGGAGTGAAACATTAAGGTTTCTCCGAAGAGATTTAGGGAATATACTGTGGTGGGTATTCCAAACGTAACCAAGAGGGTTACTCCCTACGTAAGAATGTTATGAATGCCTCAAGTTACCTTTTATGTCTTATGATTTCTATGATTTATTCATGATTTAATGAGGTATGTTAAAGTGCCTATGTTTTATGGGTAAAGTATGATTTCATTCTTATGTACATATGAACTCATGTTTCCTTTCCATATTTTTATAACCCTTACTGAGTTTTTTATGCTCATCCCAAGTTTTTGAAATGTTTTTCACAGGTCAAGGGAAAGGTACATGATATGATGATAGTGTCAAGGATGTGTCAAGAAAGAATCCATGTTTTATTTTAAATATGTTTCCGTTGATGGGAAGAATGAATATTGTCTTTTATGTAACCACTTTGTTTAAATGTGGAATGTAATGCAAGTTTCATGATCTAATTCTCTAAAACTCTAAACCTGAAAAGATCCTCAATGTGTAATCTTGTAATAACTCAAGATTAAGAAAGGTTTAAGGTTGGGGCCTTATAGTTGGTATCAAAGGTCGGTTTAGATAACTTTAGAGGTTAGGGTATTCTTTAAGCATAAGTGACATTACCATAATGGTTAGGATTTCAGAAAGAGTCCTAGTTTTAGATAAAGTTAATGAGTAAGTATATCTTAGTGTTTATTTTACTCATTAGTACATTATGGTTTTGTTGATATACTCACACTGACCTTTTTGGTTTTAGTAAATGGCTGGATCTAGCAGGCACCAAAGTAACAGTGGGTGTGAAGGAAACTGTGACAGTTTTTTGAGCAAGCAACTGAACGATATGGGAGCTGCAATGAGAACTCTTGTGATTATCCTCAACCCACTATCTGGAGTCATGATTGACCACCTAAACCTTGGTGATTTCTCTAAGGCATCATATATGCGAGAAAGAAATCCCTACGGAACTATAGGTAATAATCATAAAGGTAAGTGTGTTAAAAAACCTATGTGTCAAAGATGTGGAAAGAAACACCTAGGAAAATATTTCAAAGGGACAGAAATTTGCTATAGATGTGGAAATTAAGGTCATAAAGCAAGAACCTTCTATGGAAAAAGGAAGCATCCAGTTGACTTGAGAAAAGGGAAAGAAGTTATTTCTGAGGGATCAATTGAATGTTTTAAATGTGGTGTGCATGGTCATTATGCAAACACATATCCTATGAAGAAGTTTCGTGAATGGGATCACCAAGATCGTACAAATGTTCGTTTACCAATACCTAATGCCATTCCGATTGAGGATGAAGAAACTGAAAATGACCAATCAAAGATATGTATTATTTCATGACTATTGTTTTCCTATTTTGGAATCTTAGGATATGATTCATGATTTTGTTTGTAGGAAAGAAGTATTTCAGAATAAGTTGGAAAGGAATGGTTAATGGATCATGAAGAATGTTGAATGAGTAAGATGTCAACATATAAGGGCTTCAAGAGTTATGTTGAAATTCTTAAGAGTATTAAGTCTCTTTTGATGATGGGGTTACATTAGAAGACTTTTTATATTATGTGTAACCCTGATGTTTAATATATGAAAATTTTATTCAAGGAATAGTTATCTGTTCTTTTGTGGACATAGTTATAAAGAACCATTTGGGTTTATATGATCCTTACTTTTGAGGTAATTATGGGTTACTATATGTTATGATGGAAGTGAAAGGCATGAGATAAAATTGAGGTTAAATTATGTTATGGTTATTTTTGATGATTTTATCTCTTTTTGGGGAATGATTTGAGAATTTTATAGTTTTGGAAAAAGGACAACATGCAGACCGTGTGACAACCCGTCACGTCGGACAAAGCTGCGGGAATCGAACCCACAACCAAAGTGAAACTGGTATTTATCGCCTACCACTAGACTACGTGAAGTCCCTGGTTAGTTTAACTAATTATTTTTAGTTAGATGATCTTATGAATCTAGAATGAGATGATTTTGGGTTATCTATGGAAATTATTAACCTATCATGGAGGATATGTGATTAGGTTAATTACTTTTCAATACGAGACTTTAGGAGCAACTGATGTTGTTTGGAGATAAATGTTACGATTTAACTTGGAAGACTATGTGACTAAATCCTTCAAATATTTGGGTTTCAACCTTAGTTTGGTTTACTTTGAATAATTTTATGGACAAATTGTTTATCGAATGGTCCTTGTTGAACTTTGGGTTTTGTTGGACAAATTTTGGAGATTAAGCATAGATTTTCTTTTTATAAAGGGTTATCCTTTTCTGGATTATCTGATCTTGTACTAACCTTTTTGGTTTTGGTTTTGGTTAAAGTATAAAGACATGGGAAGTATATAGTTCTCTTTTGTGGATTAGGTGATTCTATAGAAGTTTATTATAGTACTCTTAATGTGAACAAGTCTTCCTAAATACTCGTCTTTTGCAGAAAATATGAGTTTGTGTAAGGAATCTAATAAAAGTTGAAAGTCAACATGATAAGTGATTATGTTTCCTTATGAATAAATTCCTCAATAAAAAGTAACTTAAAACAAAAACGTTGTCTATTAACTTTTCCTACTGGGGAATCGAATACCGTTTAACCCATCACAAGTTTGTGATTTTCTTGTGGTTAACTTTCTCCTAAACATGTTTTCTATCACTCTCCATCAGAACATGACCCTTTGTTTTTTACTCCATGTCCATATTTTCATACTTGGAATCCTAGTATGGGTTAACTTGGGTGACCTTTGTACTTATCTTTTTTATTTTAAAGTGATTGTTTTACCGATTCTTGTTCCGATGTGGGACTAGCAAGGATGTTTCCAAGCTCAATTTTAAAATTGCGAGGACGCAATTCCCAAAAGGGGGGAAGGATGTAACACCCCAGGTAAATAAAGAATATGAAATCTTCATATTTATCCATATTTCTGAATAAAATATTAATATTACTTTAAAGGGGATGCTATGCTCGATGGCGTACCCAATACGCAACAACGAGTTTCTTGGGAATCTTACGTTGCACTCTAATAATAAAATAATATTATTTTAAATGGTAGTTAACGCCTAGCCGTTGTAATGGCGGGAATGAATAGAACTAACTAAAAAATGATTATATATGTTTGTCAAATATTTTTACTTTTTATAAAAAATGTTAGAGAATTAAAAATGCGAATGAATCCAATTTTAAGCGTAAACATTCTAATATTCTTTAAAAGGTCGATTATACGCCTTTTGATGGAAAGCATCTTTTAAATCCACTTTTTGACAATATTATGTGTTATATTTGACAAAATAAAACTCTTCTTTAGAATCGGGACATCAAAATTTACTTTGTGTAAATTTTTGGTATTTTTCCAAAAAAGTTCAATTTTTAATGAATAGTGAAAAATGTTGTATTTTAATTCAAAACCTCTTTTTAATATAATTTATTTATATGATTAGATTATCTTTTGAATTGGTTTTAAAGTGAAATTAGAATATATTTTTACCATTTAATACAATAGTGGTCATTGGAATTAATTTCACTTTGAAATTGGACTTAAACTAGTGTCAATCTTTTGATACTTATTGTTTCATAAAAACACGCTATTTGCTCTGACAGCGGGAATTAATTATTAAATAATTAATGCAACTAATATGTTTTGAATTTTGTAAAATAGACATCATTTTTGAATTCGGAATATCAAATATAGCTTAGGGTGATGTTTTGGTATTTTTCTGAAAAACTTCAATTTTTGATGAATAGTGAAACCACTAAGTGGTACTTATAAAAACTGATTTTCCGTTTAAATGAAATTTTTCCATCATTGTGTGTTGAATTTCAAAAATCCGACATACATGGTTGTTATTAAGAAGTAAAATTTGGTTCAATGAGATTAAAATAATTTTTTGGTGAATAGTAACTTATTAAGTTTTTAATCGCGATTAGAGGTAATTAGTGTAGTTTAAGGTAAGAATAATGTTTTAATAGAATAAAATGACCTAGACACATGTCCTACCCTCATTGGATGTGTCATGCCCGACCAAGAAAATCCATGGGTCAACTTGGGGACCCCATGGAGCCACTTTGGTTGGAAAATTACATAAATACCTTTTTATTTAATGTTAAAGTAAAAATGACACAAACATGAGATGTTTTACTAAAACAATTTTTACATGGGGTTATACAAATCAGAGTTTTGACTATAAATAGTCATTGGAAATCTAAAAATATTTCCTACATCATAGTATTTTTTTTATAATTTTTAGACGTTAAATAAATTAAATTATTTATGACATCATGATGATGCAGCGATGACCTCATTATTTAACGATTTAAATAAAATGGAAAGATAATGTAATATCTAAGACCTAAACATGTCCAAAACCTATTGGATGAGTGGATTTCGAACCCGTATCACCTTATCCTATAATTATATCAATGTGGGACCTCTTAAATCCGAATATCATTTTAAAATAAAGTGACTTTTCTTTACTTTCCAAGAGTGCCCCTCCTCTCCTCTTATAAAAGGCCCCCACCTCTACCTCCTTACCCACACTCCCAAAGCCTTTGGATCAGCCAACACCTGCCCATTTTGTCTCTCCACATCCCTCTATAACTCCTTGAAGACTCAATTTGGGCAGAAGCCTTTCCAAGGAAGCCTTTGAGCTCAAATCAAAGGAAGTTACCCGATTTTAAGGTAATGTCTTCACTTGAGTCCTTTTGTTTTATTTTGCTTCTCCAACCCCCTAAACTCTTTTTATTCATTTATTTTGTAAAAAATCCAGTATCTTAAATATACTAGGATTTTTTTATAAGAATGTTTCGAGCTACACTTACACACACCTACATCTAATGGTTAAAGAACATACTGTTTCTGTGGATGGTGAATTTCTGCCTCCCGAAACGATGATTGTTCAAAATTCTTCTAACACCTTCAAAGATGGCCATTAAGATGAAAATATATTTATATATGATATCTAATATGTTTATGTTTTACTTAAGCTTCTGTATTTTTCATTTATGGCATACCTTTATAGTTTCTATTATCGGTAAACGCGATATCTTCATTTAAGGAAGTGCGGACTACCGCCCCCTCAAAGTGATTTGATTCATTAATACCATATGTGGTACGTATAAAGGATATATTTAATGATATTATATGTGATACCATACTGGAATTAAAATACTATTATGTATCATTATGTTTTAATTCCATTAAATATGAAATAGAATTGGAAGTAGCGTTCATACGTACGTACGGCTTACCGTCTCCATGAACGGTGCATTTCATTTATTAACTCTAAATGTTATGTAATATTATAAATGCATGAATATACTGGATATATATGATATATACATCATGAATACAATTCTGGATATAACGAACCTTTGACCACACAAACAACATGTAATTTTAAGAAGTCCACTTTCGACTTAAGAACCAAGTATCGACAAAACAAACATTATTAACTTAAATGATTATATAATGTCTATGACATGGTAATAAGTGATATAAAAGGAATAATAAACTTGAAAAAGGTTATTAAGGAAGTATAAATTAACTCAAGTTTATTATTCAGGAGATTAAAGAACGATCGAGTCAAGTCGGACCCGAGGTAAGGGATCTTACTCCTCTCTTTCTTTTTAAGTACACTCTTTTATGTCATTCCTTTTAAAGCTCATCTTTCTTGTTATTGGGATGTTATTTTATATTACTCTTACTGTAATTTTTATTGTTCATATGATGAGAGACCCTATTCTCTCTCATCAACCCATTTTGGAAGTTTTGGGTGGCGCCGTTAGGCTGCCGAATTTTCGTAAGAGATATAACCTCTCTCTTTCTTTTTAAGTGCTCTCCTTTTTGTCACTTCTTTTAAGCTCCTGTTTGTTATGATGTGGGATGTTCTCTTATATTCCTCTTTCTGTAAATTTTATTGTAATATTATGAGATACTCTATTTGATCTCATCAATCCATTTTGGATGTTTTAAGTGGCACCGTTAGGCTGCCGAGTTTTCGTAAGGGATTGTTCATCTCACTTTTATTCCCGTGAGATTTATGCTACATTTGCCACAATTTCCTTTGAGTGGTGTATGTACTGCACATTATTATACACTTTGTGTAGTATAATTTCATTTATTGGTATTCACATCTTCATTTTATGACCCTTCTTCTATGGGGTGTATGTTTCGAAAGATACCCATGTCGGTAAGGGAACCTTTCACCCTCCTCTTTTAAAAAGACTTCTTTTGTTATGTCTTTTAATTCACATATTATTATGTTGGGATATGTTCTTTTATATCCTTATTGATGTAAATTTTATGTCCAAGTGATGAGATGCCCTTTTTATCTCTCATCAACTCATTTTCTGAATTTTGAAGTGATGCTGTTAGGCTGTCGAATTCTACCAAGGGAACTTTTTAACCCAATTTCGATTTCTTTGGGTTCAACATGTAGTTATTGAATATGTAATCTTTTGAATATGTGTGAATGACCTTTTATTGTTTTACACTTAATATCCACTTATATTGGGTTTATTTATATTTGTCACACATAATTTTGAGATTGAATTATCCATAATTTAAGGATACCTTCTTTATAAGGGAATTCATCACATTTGACATTTCTATTGAGACTTCTTTGTTGTTATGCACCAATTCACTCTTATGTGGTGTATATACTGTCCTTTGGAATATTATATCATGAATCCATTTATTCTCATGATATTATAAAGTTCTGACTAAATGTTATTCCTCAATTATTGTATTCAAGTGTCTCTAATTTTGGTAAAACCCCTTTAACCAAAATATCTCTTTAAATGTTTTAATGATTTGTTCTTATTAATATCCATGTTTTCAAAATGTTTTTAAGGATTTATTTATATGGATATTAATGGTTTAATTTTTTTTAAAGCTTCAAGGTGGTATGGGACACTTTGATTCAAAAATCTCTTTATTAAATGTTTTAAATGGTTTTGGAAATGGTTTCTTTTTGAATTGATTCATTATTTCAATGTCCTAAAATGTTATATTCTGATTAAAATGTGGAAATGTTATGTTTCCTTTATGCATGTTTTATGTGATACGTTTATGTTATGGTTCTTGGGCATTGTTATGAAAACGAGTGGTTCCGTGATAAACTAAGGGCGGGTGAGCCCGGCATAGCTCTCCAATGCATTGGGTAACGTGAAGGAGTGAAACATTAAGGTTTCTCTGAAGAGATTTAGGGAATATACTGTGGTGGGTATTCCAAACGTAACCAAGAGGGTTACTCCCTACGTAAGAATGTTATGAATGCCTCAAGTTATCTTTTATGTCTTATGATTTCTATGATTTATTCATTATTTGATGAGGTATGTTAAAGTGCCTATGTTTTATGGGTAAAGTATGATTTCATTCTTATGTACATATGAACTCATGTTTCCTTTCCATATTTTTATAACCCTTACTGAGTTTTTTATGCTCATCCCAAGTTTTTGAAATGTTTTTCACAGGTCAAGGGAAAGGTACATGATATGATGATAGTGTCAAGGATGTGTCAAGAAAGAATCCTTGTTTTATTTTAAATATGTTTCCGTTGATGGGAAGAATGAATATTGTATTTTATGTAACCACTTTGTTTAAATGTGGAATGTAATGCAAGTTTCATGATCTAATTCTCTAAAATTCTAAACCTGAAAAGATCCTCAATGTGTAATCTTGTAATAACTCAAGATTAAGAAAGGTTTAAGGCTGGGGCCTTAAAATACCCCTAGAAAATAAAGAGGTTTGGATATTCAAAAAAGAAAATAAGATAATTTCTTGAGAAAAAGAGAAATTTTGAGAAGAAAATCTAGCAGCATACCATGTATGAAACATGGTTTTAGAAAACATTAAAAAGAGAGGGTAAAAAGTTCTCCCATTCATAAAAGACTCTTAATATAGTAAATGTATAGAATAAAATTTACAGAAGAATATAGTATGTCAATTTGAAAGACATACCACATAATAAGGAAACTTGAAAGGAAAAGATATGTTGAGATCCCCCTTACCTTGGACAGTAACTCCTAAAACTCGAAGATTGGGACCTTGGGGGCTTGAGGACACCTTGGGAGGAGTCCTTTAGAGGTAAAAATTCTAGAGCTTTTTGGAGGATGAATTGGGAATAAAATATAATGGAGAAATGGGTGGGTATTTATTGAAAAAGTGAGAGATTTGTTTATTGATTTCCTTGAACACCTTGATAGTGGTATTTGAAAAACTATGGGCTTGACCATAGTATTTTCCAATGGTATTGGCCACTTGGGACACCTATTATGTTATTATAATCCCCAATATTCTACCAAAATTTTATATTACATAATATATCATTATGATGTCATTAAATATGATAATTTTAAAAAATATGTTTATTTTATCATATTAATTATCTAAGTATGATGAATTTAACTTTTAAATATAAAAATCATTTTTTATTAAAAATAATAGCGGATAGAAAATGTATAGTAAAATTACATAGTGAAATTTCTGAAACTTGAAAAAAATAAAATTATTTTATCATTTATATTTAAATAGGAGTGTTTTAATCATATTATTTTATTAAAATAATAATTATTAATAATATATTAGTTTATCATAAACATTTATGTCTTTTCTCTAAAGTACAATTTCAGTCCAAAAAATAAATTTATCAAAATCCATATAAATTTTATTAAGCAAAACTATTCTAAAAACAATAAATATGCAATAAAAATTTTATTTATACAATGGAATTAAATTTAAGAAACTAAGGATGGTACACATAACCCCTTATAACACCCGCACACGACCTATGGGTAAGGTGTACGATGGTGACAGACTCATGGGGCGACTTGACTAACATCGCTCGAGTGGTAATTTCCACTATTTTGAAGTTCTACCATAGGAAATTTCATTCAATATTAACATGTTGAAGCTGTAATCGGGCTTGGTCAAGATCAAAACCCAATGATTCTATCTCCTTCTCAAGCTCTGACAAATGATCTTCGTACTCCATGAATATACTGGTTGAGGTCATCGCTTCTCCTTTATGAATTAATTAACCATTATCATTTCTATTTATAACACTAATTATAAATATAAAATTATTATTAAGAGTATTGTTTCCAACAGTCATATTGACTGACGGTCATATAACGGTTGAAACTCGATGGTCAAATTTCAATTATACTCACTTCATTATTAAAGGGATATAGTTTTTTTGAGTAAAAAATAATATAACACACATTTTTAAGAAACAATTATCATTTAAAAAGTTCAGGTTGTTACATTCTTTCCCCCTTAAGAAATTTCATCTCCAAAATTTCAGCTCGTTCCCTCGGTTGAGAAAAGGTGTGGGTACTTTTGCCTCATTATCTTCTATATTTCCCACATGACATATTTATATTTGTGGTTCCTCAATAACAATTTAATGAGGTAGGTAGTCTTGTTTCATGGAACCTTGTCTCTACTGTTCAAGATCTCCACTGACTGATCCTCATAAGAGAGGTCATGATCTAGTTGTACCACTTCATGATTTAGTACATGTGAAGGGTCAGGTATGTACTTCCTCAAGAGAGATATGTGGAATAAATCATGAAATTGAGCTTTATTTGGAAGAAGTGAAATTTTAAAAGCCACTGATCCCATGCGATCAAGGATTTCATAGGGGCCAATGTACCTGGGGCTGAGATTCCCTTTCTTCCCAAACTGCATGACTCTCTTCCAAGGTGAAATTCAAAGGAAGAATTTGTCGCCAACTTCAAACTCTGAGTCCATTCAATGGTTTTCAGTATATTTATTCTACCAAATCTGTGCATCCTTTATGTTTTGTTGGATGGTATAAAACTTTTCTGTCATATCTTGCACAAGATCAGGCCCAAGAATCTTTCTCTCACCAGCTTTGTCCCAACAATTAGGACTTCTATATCACTTTTTATATAGAGCTTCATAGGGTTCCATTTAAATAATTTTATATAAGCTGTTGTTATATGAGAACTCAACTAATGAGAGATGTTGATCCCATACACCTTTAAATTTCATCAATCTTGTTCTTAGCATGTTCTCGAGTGTCTGGATAGTCCTTTCATATTGTCTATCAGTTTGAGTGTGATAGTCCATACTAAAATTCAATTTAGTATTGAGATCATGTTGAATAATTATCTATAATTTTGATGTAAATCTTGGATCATGATCAGAAATGATAGAAAATGGCACTCTATGCAGCCTTACCACCTCCTTTACATATATCTTGGCGATTTGGTCAAGAGATAAATCTTCCCGAATAGAGATAAAATGGGATGTCTTGGTGAGATGGTCCACTATAACCCATATAAAATTATTTAATTTAGTTTTTTTGGGAGACTAGTGTCATAGTTTATAGTGATATTTCCCCACTTCCATTATTGTATGGGTAGTGTTTGTAATACCACTTTAGAAAGATGTCACTCTTCCATCACTTGTTGACACACTCGGAACCTTGTAGTGTAGTCGAAAATCTCCCATTTTATGTTATCCCACTAATAATGATCATGAAGGTCCCTATACATTTTAGTTCTTCCAGGATGTATAGAGTAAGTAGAGCTATGCGATTCATCCATTAGATCCTTCTTTATTTTTTGGAATAGATGAGACACATAGCCTTGAATGAAATTTTAGTACACCTTCTTGATCAATATTGAACTCAGGAAACTTTCCAACCTTCACAAACTTTATCTTATTTTAAAACAAAGGACCATCTCTTTGATATTTCTTGATATTTTCTAGTAATGATAGTTGATAATTAATTTAGGACAGGGTTGATGATGTACATTACCTTACAATTCCCATGTCTAGTTTTACTAGGTCTTTGATCAAAGGATCTCCTTGAATCCTCATAATTTCCATAACAATAGGGTCTTTCCTACTTAATGCATCAATAATTTTGTTTGCTCTTTCAAGATGATAATGAATTGAACAATCATAGTATTTAAGAAGTTCAGACCATCTTATCTATCTCATGTTCAATTACCTTTTCCTAAAAATATACTTCAAACTTTGATGGTCTGTGTATACATCACATTTCTCCCCATAAAGATAGTGCCTCCATATCTTCAGAGAAAAAAACCATAGACAACTCCAGTTTATGCGTAGGATAGTTCTGCTCATGAGGATTCAACTGTTAATATGCATAAGAAATCACCTTGTCATTTTACATGAGGATGCAACCAATCCCTTTTAGATATGCATCACTAAAAATAAATAATCCTTCTCTAATAGAGGGTAGAGTTAACACGAGTGTAGTAACCAATATCTTCTTCATCTCTTGGAAAATTACTTCGCACTCCTTTGTCCAGTTGAACTTGACCCCTTTTTGAGTTAACTTGGTTAGTGGATTAGAAAGTTTTGAAAAGTTTTTTAAAAAACCTCCTATAATATCATACTAAACCAAGGAAAATACAAATCTTAGTTACTGTTGTTAGATGAGGCCACTCCTCTATAACCTTTTTCTTAACTGGGTCAACTGAGATTCCTTCATTGGTTATAATGTACCCCACGAAAGCAACTTCTTGTAACCAAAATTCACATTTTATAAAATTTCCAAAAAACCTCTCCTTCATCAGAGTTTGTAATATAACCCTTAGATTCTCCTCATGCTTCTACTTTTGGAATATATCAGAATATCATCAATGAAAACTACCACAAAGTTATCAAGGTAGTACTTAAAGACTTTATTCATCAAATACATGAAAAATAAAGGATCATTAGTCAAGATTAAGGGAATCACAACAAACTCATAATGCCCATATCATGATTAGAAGGAATTATTTGGAATATCTTCTTTCTTCACCCTCAATTGATGATAACCATATCGAAGATCAATCTTGGAGAAGAATTGAGCCCCATGAAGCTGGTTAAATAAATCATCAATTCTTGGAAGAGGGTATTTGTTCTTCACCATGACCCTGTTAAGTTATCTATAATCAATGAATAACCACATTGATCCATCCTTCTTCTTCATAAAGAGAACAAGTTCTCCTCAAGGAGACACACTTGGCCGAATAAACCCCTTATCCAAAAGATTCTGGAGTTGTTTCTTTAATTCCTCTAACTCCACATTTTCCATTCTATACGGGGTATTTGATATAATCTTGGATCCATGCATGATTTTAATAGATAAATCTCCCTCTATTTCTATAGGATGTATATAAAACTCCTCAAGAAATAATTCAATGTATTCCCAAATTATGGGAACACTTTCTATTTGTATAATTTCATTTAATTCTTCATTTTCACCAATCATATCCATATAGAAGGATACATGTGGTGCTTATAGACAAAACTCTTGTTGAGATATATCTCCTTCAAAAACAACTATATGTTGTCCACTCAAGACTACTGATATTTCCTTACTTCTGTAGTTGATCTTAGCATTATACTTTGAGGGCAAGTCCATCCCTAGTATAATGTCAAATTCCAACACGGGAATGACTAAAAGATTTGTGATGAGATTGTGACCACCAAAGTGAATACTATAGTTTCTATACACTACTGATTCTTGGATAACCCCTCCAGGAGTCTTGAATGATAACTATAATTCTATAATCATAGTAATTGATACTATATTACTTGCAAACTTGGAGGAAATAAAGGAATGCATAGAACCAGAATCAAACAATGTACTTACTATATTTTAGAGAACAAAAAGATTACCTACCACCACATGATTTGGAGCTTCAACTTCATCCATTGTGATAGAAAAAGAATGACAATTGATCCCTTGGCCAATGCCGAGGTTGATGGTGATTCCCCTCTATTAACTTCAGACTTGGACAATGATTGGAAAGGTGCCCAAGCTGTCCACACTTAAAGCATTGTACTTCAGGTAGGGCTTTCACCATATTCCCTTTGTCATTAGTGTTGATAAGTTAAGGCTTCACCTCACTATGATAGTTTTGAGAAATATTGCCTTCTCTTCCACACTTGTAACATTTTCTACTCCCAAGTAAGTAGTTCCCCAAATGCTTCTTCCCACATTTGTTTCATGTGATAAGTTTCACTTACTTTCCTCCTCTTCCTTGATAAAAGATCCTCCAAAAGATTGACTGCAAAGATATCTTCTTTTTATTCAATCTATGGGACCGCTACATCTCTTCGAACTCCAGTCCAACTTTTATATCACTTCTCACAATCTCCTCATTGATTTCATTGTCTTGGTTGGCTAGATTCTTCCATAGATGGGGTCTTAGTACACTAAAGAATCTATCAACCTTCCCATTAGGATCCATGAAAAAGATAGAGGTGTAACGAGAAATTATTGTTAATTTAATCTCATAGATTCCAATAGATTCATTTTTCTAATCCTTAAGATATAATAATTCCTTCCCCATTTTATTTTTTCATTAAATAAGGAATATATTTTTTGAAAAAGGTTCCCATGAACTCTTCCCACTCCATAACTTCAATATCCCCTCTTGAATTCATGTTTTTAACCAGTTTCCACCACTAATCAGCTTCTCCCACTAAGTGGTACATAAATAGGGTGAATTTCTCCTGTTCTAAAGAATGGATTACATAAAAGATATTTTCTATAGATCTTATCCATTGTTCATAAATCAATGAGGCTGTAGATCCACTGAATTAAGGTGGTCGTTGACACATAAAGGACTCAATGAAAAGTTGTTACCTTAAAGGTGAATCCGGTATCTCATCCTAATTAAATTTATTGCTCATAACTCAAGTCATTTTATCCATCATTATCATGATGTTTTCCATTCTAGTTTCTATCAGAAGGCCATCATCAACTGGTTCATTATGCTCTATATTTACGCGATTTCTCCAATTTCTTACTATTTATGAAAAGAAGAAAACCATAGTTATAAATGTGTTTCATTTAATAATATTATAATTCTAAAGTAATTTCATGTTTTAAAACACCAAGATTAAAGATATTATTCTTTGACAACAGTTAAATTTCTATAAATCCTCCATAATGGTTAATAAAAAGATTGTGATTAACCTAAAAATATCCCCCAATAGTGTCAAACCAAGAGTGTAGCAAGACCCGTTATTATGTACCGAGTTATGATGAGTTAGGTCCGACACACCCTGTCAGAGTTGTTACCCCTAGGTACATCTGTGCTAGAGCCACATCCACTTTTTTGTATCCAGACATATATTTCTTTACTCATACACCACTTACTTAATATTTCACCAAAATACCAAGATGTTTTTACTATATTTAAGTGTTTATATAGGGTTATTCCTAAAGTTTTCAAATTCAAATTTACAAAAATAACTAAACCTTCCTTTGAAACCAACTATGGAATCCCACATTTTTATTATATAAACTTTTATTACATTGTACAAAATAGAGGATCTTTTAAAGTTTTGTTTCTTAGAAAAAGGTAAATAATACATAAAAACTTAAAAAATTATTCTATTCCACTTGAAAGACTTCATCAAAGGTTCTTAATAATCAAAATTAATTCATCTCATAACCTGGGGACATACAATAAAGGAAAGGGTGAGCATAAGGCCCAGTAAGGGAAAGCATGGGAAACAATTTACATGTAATCTTGAGGAATATCAATAAGAACTTGAAGAAATACATAAAGGCATAATCAAGAGGAATATAATAAAAATTAGAACATGAATAATAAATTTTAAATGTGGCTAAAACATTTAATTGAGTCATTAAAAAGTATATCACTGAGGTTTATCACTAAGGTGTCATAAACAGTACCAATGTTATTCGCCATGGTATCATAAAACATGTCATCTCTAGAGATTAAATTATTTACCCAATGCATTAGAGCGTAATCAGGATACACCATTAATATATATAAATTAATGTGATACATATATATCATAATAAATAATTTCATAAATAACCCCTGGATAATAAAAGAAACAAGTTTCATATAAATATCATGGCATTTTAAAAAAGAAGTGCTTAAAGACAAGATGTTTATGTCATTATTAACACACAAAAAAGGAAGGTGGGTTTCATGTATATTAATATCAGAATAAAATAGATAATTTTTACACATAGGTGAATAAACCTATAAAATAAATAGGTTTAGTTATTCAAAAAATAAAATAAGAGAATTTCTTGAGAAAAAGAGAGAGATTATGAAATGAAAATCCGGAAGCATAACAGGTATGAAACATGGTTTTAGAAAACATTAAAAAGAGAGGGAAAAAGGGTATACCATTCATAAAATAATATTAATAAAGTAAAGGTATATAATAAAATTTATATAAGAACTTAGTATTGAAATTTTAATGACATACCACATAGAAAGGAAACTTGAAAGAAAAAGAGAAGTTGAGATTTCCCTTACCTTGAAGAGTTACTCCTAAAACTCAATGATTGGGACCTTGGGGGATTAAAGACACCTTGGTAGGACTCCTTGAGATATAAAAATACTATATATTATTATAGGATTAATTTTTAATGAAATATAATGGATAAATGGGTGGTTATTTATAGCAGAAGTAAGGGATTTGTTTATGGATTTCCTTGGACACCTCTATAGTGGTATTTGCAAAACCATGGATTACTTGTGGTATTTGCCCATGGTATTGTACATGTGGGACACCTATTATATTATTATAATCCCCAAGATTTGAACAGAATTTTATATTACATAATACATCATTATGATGTCATTAAACACACTGAAAACTCAAAACTGTATTTTTACTATTCACTAAAAAAATATTTTAGAAAATTCTCATAAATTCACCCTAACCTAATTTCAACATTATGATTTAAAAAATGATGTTTATTTTATCATATTAATTCTATAAGTATGATTAATTTTAATTTTAAATATAAAAAACGTTTTTTTATTAAAAGCAATAGTGGATAGAAAATGTATAGTAAAATTGCATAGTGAAATTTCTGACACTTGAAAAAAAATTATTTTATCATTTCTATTTAATTAAGAATGTTTTAATAATTATATTTTATTAAAATAGACATTATTAATAATATTTTAGTTTATTATAAACATTTATTTCTTTTTTGTAAAGTACAATTTCAGCTTGAAAAATCAATTATCAAAATCTATCCAAATTTTATTAAGAAAAACTATTCTAAAACTGAAAAAGATGGAATAAAAAATTTATTTATACAAGAGGGATTACATTTAAGAAACTAAGGTTGGGACATGTAACCCATTATAACACCTGCGTATGACCTAAGGGTAAAGTGTGCGATGATGATAGACTCATGGGGCGGCTCAACTAACATTGACCGAGTTGTAATTTCCACTAACATGAACTTCCATTGTAAGAGATTTTATTCAAGATTAACATGTTGAAGCTCAGATTGGGCTTGATCAAGAGTAAATCCCAATGATGAAAACTCCTTCCCAAGCTCTGAAAAAAGGAATTCGTATGGCATGACTCTACTGGTTGAGGCCACATTTCTCTTTTCTACATTAATTAACCATTATCGTTTCTATTTATAAAACTAATTATAATATTAAAATTATTGTTAAGAGTATTGTTTCCAATGGTCGTATTGACCAAAGATCATATAAATGTCAAAACCCAACTATAATATTTCAATCATACTCACTTCATTATTAAAGGGATATAGTTTTGTTGAGTATAAAATAATATAAAACACATTTTTAGGAAATAATAATCATTCAAAAAGTTTGGATCATTATAATCAAGCCATAAAATCTATCTCGCACGAGTTTTGGAAATCCTTGTGAAACCCTGGTTGAGTCCCCTTTTGTGAGGGATGACCCCCTATGGATTGTCTGATACAATTTGATGGTAAAGACAAACCACCCACTAGCCTTAAGTGGATCTTCTCTGACCCACCAAACCAAATTATTTCCAAGTCCCTTGATGCCCCCATGCATAACTTCATGCAAGGTGAAGATCCTATCAAACCTTCTTTTATTGGCCCTAAAAAATAGTGGATGTGGATAACGAAAGCAAGATGGGATAATGATATTTATCTGAGTGTGGCGGAAATATGCCATACCAAAAGATGTATATAGGGTCAATTGGTTAATGAGAATATGCTAAAAGGTGGAAAGTGGAACACTATTGCAAAATAGGATTTTTAATGTCAGTTTTATTTGGTTTTTAACATAAGTTCATAGGAAACATTATTGCAAGTGATATTATAAATATATTTTTAACATCAGTTAATAAAAATGGACATTATAAATTAATTTGAAAATTTTCACATCAGTTATTAAATAAACGACGTGAAAAATAATTTACCATGTAGGTTTTTTAGAATAAATAATATGGAATTCCTTTTTTTCACATTAGTTATTTCATAATCGATGTGAAAAGTCAGATATATTTGATTTTTCACATGAGTTATGTAACACCCCAAAAATTCCTTTATGTTATTAATATAACTTTTATTATATAATTATTTTTTTACGAGCATGTAGAAATATTTTTACATTTCATAATAACTTTTTACATCATAGGTTGAGATGAACTTTTACAATCAGGAATAATAAAATTATATAATACACTTACTAATAAATTAACAATTCTTTATTCCTTTATTTAAGAATTACACATTCATTCTACAACAATTCCTATTATTAGTCCAAATATTATAATGGGAATACTTACAGTGAATAAATAAAGTAAGATATAAAAATTTGGGTCACCTCAATCCCCTATAATCATCCCACACATGAACAATGTTATAGTTAGAAAATAGTGATTTAATAATACAATATTCATTTTGGAAATGATATCGAACCTTGATTCAAATTAAAGTGAGTGATGGAGAGTAAGTATGATGGTTTATTTATAGAGAAATATTAACATCATCATTTATTTTTTTAAACTAATATATTTGATTAATATTATGACCATTAGTCAATAAAATAGTTGGTCATTATTGTTGTTGGATACGTTGACACATTTAAATGATTGTTAAGATTATTTAATGATATAATAAAAAATGTATTATTTTGGGAGTTTATGACAATATTCTATTAAAAAAGTGTTTTATGGTAAATATACAAGTTTTAGATAAAATTAACTTTAATGAAATAATCTCACAAAACACTTTTTACATGATAATATATTTTAATGAAGTCCTAAGTAATAGTTATATTGGTCAGAATGTTAGTTTGTTGATGAAATTGCTAAATTTTAGAAAATAATGATATTTATTTAAAAATTAAATTCTCATATTTAGATAATTATATTGATAAATTAAACTTCATTTTGGAATCATAATTTAAAAATTAGATTAGGATAATTTTTTGGGAATTTTCTAAAAAAGTTTTTTTTGGGTTAAAAAGTGAAAATACTATTTTTACGAAATACCATAATTCTTATGAAATAATTATTAAATGATAATGATTTAAAATTTAATAACCTTTATTATTGATAAAAATTTATTTAATTAATGAAATAATACATAAGCTGTTACGTTTAGAAACACATGCTTAATAATTTCTAAAAACCATGATTTTAATATAATAAACTATTTTTATAAGTTATACGCATAACATATTTAAAATAGATTTTATCACTTTTATAAATTGAATAAAGTGAAATGGATTAAATATTTGGTATCAAGAGTTCAAAATAGGTTATAAGGTCATTTAAATTTTTATGCATAAAAAAGTTACTATGGTAAAAATAAGATTTACCGTATTATATGTAAAAAATAATGTAGTAGGTTAAAGTTAAAAGGGAAAAGCATAAAATACATAAAAACTAAAAAATTAAATGGGTGGTTTATGTGTTCCAAAACCTCAAAACACGTTTACAACATAAATTATCAACCAAATTATTTGGAATTAATTCCACCAAAATGTGGTTGGCTTTAAATATGAAATAATCATTATTTAATCACTTAAAACCACCCCTCATCATGTATAAATACCACTCCTCACCACCCCCTTTCTCCTCATAAGATTTGAATCTCTTAAAATCTCTACAAAAACCTATCTTACACACTCTCCCCATATCCAAGTGCTGCTATTATCACCTAAAGACCAATTCCAAGTTCTTTAAGGGGTCTATTAAGGAGTTGATATTCCAGAGGTAACATTCTTAAACCACCTCTATTAATTTCTTTTCTTCTTCTACTTTCTCCTCAAATCCTTCAAACATAAAATCATAATAAATACATTATCATGTATATAATATAATTTTATATTTATAATGGAATATATTATACCCATCCCTTTTCTTATATCCTCTTATTCAAAGAAACAAACCATTTTCCAAATTATGGTGGTTAACCGTCTCTGTGGATAATGATTTTTCATTTTCCATTACTGCCTTCAAGTATGGTCATAAAAGTTTTATAAAAGTTAAATTAATATTTTAATATTTATACTATAACCTATTTCATTTTATTGAGCTAATATATATATATATATATATATATATATGATATTAAATAAAACAAAACTAGTTTGTGATGGTTGGAAAAATTGTCAAAATAAACTAAACATCCATCATTAACTTTTTTTCAAATGAATCATCCTCATGAAATAAATAAAATTGATATATGGGACCATTTAAAATTTTATATGTGCATTAATACCATTTCATTTCACTTCAGGAGTTTTATTTACATTTGACAAGAACATCTGTAATTATACACAAGTGAAACGACAATGAAAGCATGAAACAAATATACCCAAAATAATGAAAATAATGAAATATTATTAAATAACGGGTGATAAGATATTATAAAATTATTATATAATGTATTATAAATATGAATATAGTTCTTTAATAAATTAATATAATTATTTAAACCATTATACAAGAGGTTTAAGTATTCAAAACTAAAGGGAAGTGTGAATTAAGGGATTTCCTAACTCAATTTCTATTCAATGGGTTAAATTTATACTTAACTGATTATGTCATGCTATGATTATGTGTGAAATTAATTTTTATTATCTTATGAATTTATTCACACTTGTTTTATGTGGATTTATATCTAATACACATAATCTATTAATTTTATTAATGCTCTCCTTAATGATATGATCTTTGTAAAGGACTTTGTCTGGATTTTCTTTTATTGAGAAATATTTTGATGTTATTCCCAAATAATCTACTCCAAGGTGTATATAAAGCCCCTTTGAGATGTTATATCATTAATTTATTTATTATCATGATATTTTATTTTTTTTAAAAGTTATTATTTCTTGGGGCATACGATTCAACTGATTAAAAAGTGGTAATGATGTATTTCACAATTTCATCATTATTCCATATTGTTTATGTTTAAGTCTCCACTGGGGAATATTTATCTTTCATATCCATGTTTTCTAAAAATATTTTCAAATTTTTTACTATTATCCTATGATTTTTTAAATTAATTTTTACACATGTTATACTTATTAAAAAATAATTTGAAAGGAATATTTTTACCATTTTCCAAACGAGGTAATTTGGGAATTTTTCAAAAAAATATGGAAATAATGTTTTTTAACTTATACATCAGAAGAGAATCTTCACAACTTCATGATTTCTTAATTATTTGAATATTAATTTATAGGTTTATAAGGTTATTTTCAAATAAAATTTTTTCTTTTATAATTTCATAGTTTTTAAAAAAATAAGTGATTTGAAAGTAAAAGAAATATTTCACTCAATAATTTTTCATTGATCTTAGTAAAGTATTTTTATTTATGTCAACATACTTTGTTGAATATTATGATTCATTAAGGTTAATATCTTATGATATAATATACCATATTTTATTGAATGGTTTATGATCAGTTTGACTGGGAATGTAATATTTAGATACCATTCACCATATTACTCTGGATGGTTTGTGATTATGTTTACTGATTGAGAAAAGTTATTTACATTTAGTATGATAGTTTCAATACAAATGTATATGTTGATTGTGTTTCAATACTTTCATATGAGGAATGAATTGGACTTAGTAAGTGGCAGTCCGACCCTCTATAGACCCTCGATACATCAGTAGGTCTCATGAGACAAATTAGTTTGGGTATTGGATGACGTCTTACTCACTTATGTATGATGTCTTTGTCAAAGCCTTGATGGTATTTTTATGATGTTCAACATTATGAATTACCTCATTATGAGATTATTTATTGATTTACATGTTATTATTCTATTATTATAATATTCATGGTTAAGTTTTATAGCCCATGTGATTATTTATATGTCATTAATTGATCATCTTTTATTCCGACCATTTTATGCTCAAGTTGTTGATTAAATGGCATGTGTTTCATATATTTACATTGCCATAATTATTTATACTTATTTATGACAGCTTCATCTATACTTATCCCTTAATAAGCATATTATATCACCCCTTCATTAGGTTTTATTTTTCCCTAGTATGCCATGAATTTTATTATGATTGATATGCAGGGTTAAACTAGGAGAATAATGGTGTTCTCAAAAGATTCAATATTTTGTATTTTATATTTTCAATTGTAATGTAAGGTTCAAGAATTTATCTAGTTTTCCAAAACTTCTAAACTCTTTAGTACTTCAGGATGTGGTTACTTTTATATTATGCCAATGTAATAAAGTAACCACTAACTATGGGATACTAGGGCTGGGGTATTTATAGTTACTATAAGAGGAAGTTTAGTAGAAATATTGGAAACTGATTTAGAAGAATATTGATTAGGTAAACATAGTCCTATAAATTATTTTGAGAAAATTCAAAAAAAACTAATATTATGATTTTGAGATTAGTTATACATAAATTTTCAATTTATGTGAACTGTTTCACTATTTTTTTAAATTATACAATATGATTCATAACCTATTTTGGTGTTTGTAATCATTTAGAAATTATGCCTAGCATAAGGAATGAGAACTTCATCAATGCATGTGTTGTAAAGAGTATGAATGATCATTTATTAGATGGTCTCAAAACAATATTTCAAATAGAACTAGTCTCCAAAACATCCTCATCATATGAGAACATGGTATCATGTGTTAAAATGATAAAGAAAGAATTCTCTAAGTATTATTTCTTCAAAGGGAAGAAAGTGAAGAAGTGGAAAATATGGGAAAATATGGATAAATGGAGGAAATAAAAGAAAGATTTTACAACATGTTATAATTTTGGAAGGAAGCATCCTGGAACATGCTTAAAAGGAAAAAGGGTTTACATCAAGTGTCGAGGAAAATACCACCATGCTCCTGATTGTAAGGGAATGAAAGAATTTTACAATGTGTAATACTTCAACTATAGGGATATGGGGCACTACACAAATAACACTACTACAAAATAGGACTTTAACAGCACTGAAATTTATCAATGCTAGAAAAAAGCATTGATAAAGGGTCCCTTTATCACTGCTAAAAAAGCACAGATAAAAGATGCCTTTTATCAGCTCTTTTATCTAGCACTGATAAAAGGAACCCTTTATCAATGCATTTTTTTGTAGTGCTAATAAATAATTCCCTTTATCAAAGCTTTATTATTAGTACCCATAAAGGAATCCTTTATCAACACATTTTTAGCGCAAATAAAAGTCCGAACAAAATGAAATAATAAAAAAATGATTTTATTAAAAAAATATTAAAAATTTTATTAATTAAATAATTATTTATAAAAATGAATAAATTGATTATACAATATAAATTAATTATAAATATTAATAAATAGTATATATTAAATATATAGTTATGTAAAATTAAAATTAAAGAGATAAAAATTAAAAATAAGAAAATTGAGAAAAATATTAAAATTTTTATTAATTAAATAATTATTGATAATGTTAATAAATAGTATATATTAAATATATATATTTATATGAATATATATAAATATGATTTATATAATAAAAAATATTTATGATTTACATTAAATAGTAATATATTTAGTGAATAATGGTTTATAATTAAAAATTAATATGAATTAAAAATACAAACTAATTGCATCGAGTAATGGATATAATTGAATGTCGTTTGATTTTTTAATTTAACATAGATCAAACATATTATATTGATTTCACATATACCTAATTAATTTATTTTTATATATAATTTACACATATATTTTTTTTGAGAATTTAATCATTATTTATTATTTATTTTATAAATATTTATTTACTATGTTTTAATATTTTCAATATGTATTCATCTTTATTTCAATATATATCCATTTTTTAATGATTTATATTTAATTAATCAAACTTATCCAATTTTTCAATATTATTAAAGTGTACACACTTTTAATTATTCAATTTTACTCATTTTTAACATGGATGCACTTAAGATTAAATATTCATTAATATTGTCAAAAATATATTTGTAAAAAAATATTTATAAAGAAAAATATTTATAAATGTATATTTACTATTTTTATAGATTTATAATTATAAATAAATAAATAATATTTCTTTAAAAATTATTTATATAATTATAAATAAATAATTATATATATTTAAATAATTATAAAATTATAATAAATTTATTTAAATAATTAATATATTTACTATATATATATTTATTATATGTATACAATTATATAAATATATACAATAATATAAATATATTTTTTAAAAGTATTTATATAATTATAAATAAATAATTATATATGGAAAGAATTATAAAATTATTATTTTATAAAAAGTATTGTTATAGGTATTATAATTATATATAATAATTATACTTTTTTTAAAAGTATTTTAAAAAAAAAAAAGTTTTATAAGTATTTACCATCATTTTTTAACACTGATAAAGATAGATATTTATCGGTGCTAAAAAAGCACTGATAAAATCAATCTTTATCAGTGCTAAAAAAAGTGCTGGTAAAGATTCCTTTTATCTGCACTTATTAAATTAGCATTGTTAAAAAGTATCTTCATCAGTGTTTTTTTGGAAGCGCTGATAAAAGTGTGGTGATATATTTTAAGAACCCTATCAATTGCAAACCCGTTCGTGAAATCCGAAGCTCTCCACGGAAGCCACGTGCTGCTGACGCTCCTTGTTGTTGAATCCAAGTTCAAATCTAGGCTAGAATCAGGGGTCCAACTATTCCAAGTCTCGAATCTAAGTCTCGATAGATTCGAGGGTCGAATGAAACTAAGCCTCAAACGAAATCCAGGTTTTTCGATATCTCTACTTTCCCTTGGTTATCCACTAAACATTCTCATCCCACATCTGGGTATCCCAACAACTCTAGTTGCACTACCTTATAATAAAACAACCAAAAATTCATTATTTTTTAGATATATTGAAGTATCGTCTTCACTTATAGAATGTGGCTCTTCTCGGTACAACATTGGTACTGTGCGACTAGAAATATATCAAACCTAATACTGGGTCATATTGTTGTGATGTATAATAGGCTCACAATACCTATATTCCATGACATCTACCTCTTTGCAATCATCATATTTTCAAGAATTCATCCATATAGCAGTCTGTGTTGTTATTGGTTTGGAATATTCTATTGAAAATCACTTGGGAACTGCTTTTTTATATTTTTATTGAGAAATTAACATGCTACGATTTCCTTGATTCACATATAAACCATGGAAAATGTTTCACCAATCCTAGACATCTCAATAACATAACTCATACGATCCACAAAAAATTGCATTGTGCTTTTTCCAATCCTCAAATATCTTGTCTTCAACATATATGAGTACCAACATCCTTTGACCATTATCCTTCTGGATTTGGAGGCTATGATTAACTCTACCTCACTAAAAACCAAGATTTCTTAAGTATTGATCCAACCTTAAATACTAGGTCCTTAGTGATATATTTATCTCATACAAGGAATTCTGTAACTTGACACACCATTCTCTCATTTTCATCCATGAAAAACTCACCCGATTTCTCGATGTATACCCCCTCCTTAAAAACTCAATTGAGGAACATAGATTTGGAATCCATTTGAAAAACTTTTAACTACATTTTCATTGAAATAGCCAAGAAAATTCAAATAGTTCCCAAATAGGCTATATGAGTAAATTTATCATAAATATAGATTTGTTTGATTTGAGAGTTCCCCTTACACACTATCCATTTATTATTTTGAGCCAATTTTCCATATTCAATGAGTTTATTACTAAACACCCACTTGGTTTTGATAACATTTATGTCTTCTATCCTTGGAACAATTTCCAATGTCACATTGTTCTTATTCAGACCGAGCTCCTCATGCATAGATTTGATCAAATTATCATCTTTGTCAGCCTCTCCAAATGATTTAGGCTCTACTTGGGAAAAAATGAGGTTTTTGTAGAGTCTTACTCCTTCGAGTTTTCACCAAAACTGTCCAACCACCAATGAAATTTTATTCATTGATTTCAGCCTTGCTTGTATTTCTTGTAGTTGATAATCCCTCTTCGTTTTCCTCACTATCAATGTCTTATTTTGAGAGTACCTCAGCCCTATGTACCCCCATATACTACTCAATTCAATATTATTTTCCTTTTATGTTTCATCATTATTTTAATTATTAACAATCTCCCCATTATAATTAGTAAAAAATATCTATCAATTTTATCTTATCATCATAAAAACATCTCAAACGACCCTTTTTAAGTCAGTATTTAATTATCTCATTATCTAATATGATAAATTTTTCACCACTACAAATCAATTTCCTATTTCAAACACAATTACCATAAATTTTTACCAGTCCTAAATCAAAAAATGGATCTTCTAGTTTTCTATACCTTTGTAAAAATATATCCATATTTGAAAAGATAACCCACTCATTAATACTTCTTAAAAATCAATTCAATTATTTCATCACATATCTAATAAACACTATATATGTTTTACTTTAACCCATCTAAAAAAGATCATTCTTTAACATTTAATTTTTGTTCCACCCTTACGAATATCTAATTACCATCCATGAAATTCTCACAAATGGGAGACATTACCCATTTTAGAGAACATAATGAAGTACAACTGTCAGGCTCATCAGTTTCATCTCCCGAACATTTATTAGTCTAATTTTTTTCTTGAGACTCATCCCCCATCACTTTTATGTTACTTATACTACTATGAGAATTAGTCATCATATGGATGACTATTGCTTTGAGTATTTCAAACAACATAGGTGCATGTCCACAAGATATGGGGGATGAGTGCCAAAAAACAAAATGCAATGATAACTGTTCATAATATGAGCTGATGAGGATGATAATTGTCTATAAATTTCACCTTTAGATGAATTCAAAGGATAATACCTATTATAGTAGAGTAATTATTTTCTTAAATTCAATCACCAATTTTATTAAAATAATACTAAAATTATTTGAAACAATCAATGTTGAATTTCCTTTATTATAATTATCTCGAACTTTCACCTTTGATAATGAATATCTTATGTTTATTTATTTATTGTACAAAATGAATATTTTATGAACCAAATAGGATATCACTACTTTCTCTTAGATGATTTAAAGCTTCAATCCAAGGCATGTTATTTTCTCCTCATCCTACCCACTCATTGATTAATTTTTTGGTGAGATCTATTTGCATTTTTTCTATCATTATTGATTTAACATCAGCATATCATTTTGGTCAACAATGATTGCACCCTAAAATCATTATCCATATAATTAATGTATTATTTCATATTTATGTTTAATTTATTTATTTTTAGTATTAATTATATAATAATTGTTTTCTTGTACAGGTGGATTCTTTTTTTGAGTTGGGGTGGTTTTTTCAAAGAAGATCATGCTCAATAGGGATTAGACTTCAAGCCTATAACTGAGATAATGAAAACAAGGAAATGTGTCAAGAATTCATACAATGATTAGAAAAAGGTGAATTTCTACTAATAATTTAATTAATTTTATCATCATTTTATCTACTATTTGTAAGTTAATTTCCTTATCATTTTTATCTATTACTTATTTAGTTTTCTCCTCAGATCTTTTAGGAAATCATATTTTTCTTTCAACCATCCACAAAAATCCCAAAAATAGATAAAATGTTTCCTTATTCCAAATTTATCACATTTTAAATTTTCATTTCCTTTCTTTGTTGAACTATTAATGCTATATATTGATTCTATGTTGTGAGTCAAAAAATATTTTTTGTTGTTGAAATCCAGAAGAGTGGATGAAGCTCATGTGCCCATTGTGGAGACTTTTCATGATATAATGGGCACATGAGCTTCCTCTTCTCTTCTGGATTTCAATAATGATAAAGGTTTTTCTGTTAAGAACACCGAGTCAATATATATTCAGTGTTGGAAGTTTGAAATAGAAATACAATGGAAACATGGTAGCATTACCAGTTATGATTTTTTTGAGACTTTGGGACATGCATGAATTAGCCACACCTTAATACGACACACAATGTGATTGGTATGACTCAAAGTGCTTCTTTTTATTTAAAATTGACATAAATTTTAGTAAAAAAGAAAACTAACATACTCAAAACCAATAAAATATATTCCATTTTTTTTATAATTTAGTTAAATGATCCATAATTCATTTAGTATATGTAGGAATTTTCTGCACCTCAATTCGATGCATGGTGTGACCTTTATGACTCAACGTGTCCATTATCAGTTTAAAATCAATAGTTTAGTTCAAAAAATGTCACTTAATGAAAACAGATAAAACAAACTCATATTTTCTTGATAATTTAAAAAATTGATTCATAATTCATTTGTAATGTGTAGGAATTAGTCTCTAATTAAAATAATACACGATGTGATCGGTATGAGTCAAACCGCGTGTTTCCAGTTTAAAATGAAATTTTAGTAAAAAAAATAAGTGACGTACTCAAAATTGAGAAAAAATTAGTATTGTTTTGATACTTTATTAAAACAATACACAAGTCATTTGAGACATGTAGGAATTGGCCTCACCTCAATCAAGCACATGGTGTGATTGATATGACCGCAAATGCATCTTTTTATTTAAAATTGACATCAATTTTTTGTAAAAACAATAACTAACCTACTCAAAAATAATAAAAAACATTAATATTGTTTTGATACTTTATGAAAATGATCCATAAGTCATTTTTGGTGTGTATGAATAAGCCTCACCTAAATCTGATACATGATGTTCCCGGTATGACTCAAAGTGTCCCTTATCAGTTTAAAATTTACATTTTAGATCAAAAACTTCCACTCACTAAAAAATGATCAAATTAAATTGTATTTTATTTATAATTTAAGAAAATGATTGATAATTAATTTGTGATGTGTAGGAATTGGTCTCACATCAAATTGATACACAATGTGATCAGTATGAGTCAAAGTACGCGTTTCCAATTTAAAATTACATTTTAGTAAAAAATACAAGCGACGTACTCAAAAAATGAGAAAAAACATTCAGATTGTTTTTATACATTAGGAAAATGATTCGTAAGTCATTTTTTGATATGTATGAATTGGACACACCTCAATCCGACGCACGGTGGGACTGATATGACCTCAAGTGCGTCATTATATTTTAAATTGACATCAATTTGAGTAAAATGAAAAACTGACTGACTCAAAACCAAGAAAATACATTCATATTGTTTTGATATTTTAGGAAAACATCCATACATCATTTTTTATGGGTAGGAATTAGCCTCACATCAATCCAATTCATGATGTGCCTGGCATGACTCAAAGTGTCTATTATCAGTTTAAAATCAGCATTTTAGATAAAAAAATCACTCACCGAAAACCAATCAAACATGGTCGAGTTTTATTGATAATTTAGGAAAACAATTCATAAGTTATTTTTGATGTGTAGGAATCAGTCTCACATCAAAATGATACATGATGTGATCTGTATGAGTCAAAGTCCATGTTTCTAGTTTAAAATGAAAATTTAATAAAAAAGACAAGTGACATACTCAAAACCGATAAAACACATTCATATTATGTTGACACTTTAGTAAAATGATACAAAAGTCATTTTATATGTTTAGGAATTGACCGAACCTCAATCCGATGCATGGTGGGACTGGTATGATGTCAAGTGCATCTTTTTTTTAAATTGAAATTAATTTTAGTAAAATGGACAACCAACCTACTAAAAACCAAGAAAATGCATTCCTATTGTTTTGATACTTTATAGAAATGATCCATAATTTTTTTTAAATTTAGGAATCATACTCACCTTAATACAATACACGATGTGCTCAATATTACTCAAAGTGCCCGTTATCTGTTTAAAATTGACATTTTAGTTTAAAAACTGTCACTCATTGAAAACTAATAAAACATGCTCATATTTTCTTGATAATTTATAAAAAAAAATTCATAAGTCATTTGTGGCATGTAGGAATATGTATCGTGTCAAATTGATACACGATGTGACCAGTATGAGTCAAAGTGCATGTTTCCAGTTTAAAATGACATTTTAGTAAAAAATACAAGTGATGTACTAAAATATAAGAAAACACATTCATATTGTGTTGATACTTTAGTAAAATGATAAATAATTCATTTGGGATGTGTAATAATTGGATAAACCTCAATCTGACGCATAATGTGTCTGGTATGATCTCAAGTGCATCTTTTTATTTAATATTGACATCAATTTTAGTAAAATGGAAATATGACCTACTCAAAACCAAGAAAACACATTCATATTGTTTTGATACTTTATAGAAATGATCCATAAGTCATTTTGACATGTATTAATTATCTTCACCTCAATCTGCTACACGCTATGACCAGTATGACTCAAAGTGTCCGTTATCAGTTTAAAATCATCATTTTAGTTCAAAAATGTAACTCAATGAAAACCAATCAAACACACTCAAATTTTATTGATAATTTATGAAAATGATTCATAATTAATTTTTGACATTTAGTAATTGGTCTCACATCAAACTGATATATGATGTGATCAGTATGAGTCAAAGTGCATGTTTCCAGTTTAAAATGACATTTTAGTAAAAAAGAAAAGTTACATACTCAAAACTGATCAAAAACATTCATTTTATTTTGATACTTTAGGAAAATGATCCATAATTCATTCAAGATGTGTAGGAATTATCCGCATTGTAATTTGCCACATGGTGTGACATGTATGACTCTAAGTTCGTCTTTTTATTTAAAATTGACATCATTTTTAGTAAAATGGACAGTTGGCCAACTCAAAACCAATCAAATGCATTAGGATTATTTTTATACATTAGTAAAAATATCCATAAGTCATTTGAGACACACAATAATTAGACACACCTCAATCTGATGCACGGTGTGACCGATATGACTTCAAGTGAGTTTTTTTATTTAAAATTGATATCAATTTTAGTAAAATGGATAGTTATCCTACACAAAACTGATCACATGAATTAGTATTATTTTGATACTTTAAGAAAATTATACATAAGTCATTTTAGATTTGTATTGATTGGTTTCATCTCAATCCGACGTACGGTGTGACTGGTATGAATTCAAGTGTGTCTTTTTATTTAAAATTGACATCAATTTTAATAAAATGGACAACTAACCAACTCAAAACCAAGAAAAGGCATTTGGATTGTTTTTATAATTTATAGAAACGATCCATAAGTCATGTTTGATATGTAGGAATCAGCCACACCTTAATATGATACACTATGTGATCGATATGACTCAAAGTTTCTGTTATCAGTTTATAATCGACATTTTAGTTCAAATAATGCCACTCACTGAAAAATGATCAACTGTGCTTTTTTATTTTCTTGATAATTCATTAAAATGATTCATAATTAATTTGTAACATGTGGGAATAAATATCTCATCAAACCTATACACCATGTGATCGGTATGAGTCAAAGGGTGTGTTTTCAATTTAAAATGACATTTGAGTAAAAAAGATAAGTGACATACTCAAAGCCAAGATAAGGCATTCAGATTGTTTTTATACTTTAGTAAAATGATAAATAAGTCATTTGATACATCTAGTAATTGGAAACACCTCAACCTGACACATGGTGTGTCTGGTATGTCCCCATGTGTTTCTTTTTATTTAAAATTGAAATCAATTTTAGTAAAATTGACAACTGGCCTACTCAAAACCGATCAAATGAATTCATATTGTTTTGATACCTTAAGAAAATGATCCATAATTAATTTTAGGCATGTTGTAATTTTCCTCATATCAATTCAATGCACGGTGTGACAGGTATGACTCCAAACATGACTTTTTATTTAAAATTAACATTAATTATGGTAAAATGGACAACCGAACTACTCTAAACTGATAAAATGCATTCAAATAGTTTTGATACTTTACATAAATGATCTATATGTAATTTTTGATTTGAAGGAATAAAAATCACCTGAATATGATGCACGATGTGCCTAGTATGGTTCAAAGTGTCCATTATCAGTTAAAAATCGACATTTTAGTTCAAAAAGTGTCACTCACACAACCACTAGGCTGCACCCGTGGGGATTTCTCTTATAATTGTTTAATTAATTTTCACAGAGATAATTATTGAATATGAAAAATGAAATTGTGTGATGTATTATAATTAACCACAACTCAATATGATACACAATGTTCCTAGTATGACTGAAAGTTTAGTTAAAAATTAACACTTTCTGTTAATTTATTTATTTATATTATTACATAAATAAGAATTGTTTTATTATACAGGTGAATTATTTTGCTCAAGAAGGGATTTTTTGTTTGGAAATATCATGATTTAGGGTCAGGATCAAAAGACAAAAAAACATTGATGTTTTTGAATGTGTGAAATAATTTTTACTTATGTAATTGTGTAAACCAATGTTTTTAAATGTTTATAATATAGTTTTTATTGAATTTGTGTTGTAAATTTCATTTCATTTAAATTAATTATTGGTACTTGATTTTATTGATGTAAGGTGGTGTTTTTAGTGTTGTGTTGTAATGTTACAACACATTACACTGGTGCTATAGTGTACTATTATGACACCCTGCAACATGACCCTTATTCAACACTTTTGAAAGTGTTGATAAATGTGTACTTTATTCGCACTTTTGAAAGCACTGATATATTAGTCCTTTATAAGTGATTTTAAAAGCGATGATAAATCATTCTTTTATTAGTGATTTTAAAAAAACCGATAAAGGTACTCTTTATCAATGCTAAATAAAAGAACCGATAAAATACACATTTATCAGCACTTTCGAAAGCACCAATAAATGATCCATTTATCGACACTTTTTTTAGCACCAATAAAGGACCCATTTTTTAGTTATTTTTTAGGGTTTATAAAATCCAATGACTTTTAATCTCGCTCTGGTTGTCAGCACTTCCCTAGAATTGATAAAGGCTATTTTTAGCATTGTTAAAAGCCTATTTTGTAATAGTGTAAATTCCCCAATCATTAAAGAGATATATCTTAGAGGAATCTAAAGTATCAAGGTCAATATTACACTATTGATACAATAAAAGTGAAATAATTAATGCGATTTTGTATTTAGATCCATGAAATATATTGTAAAATTATTTTATTGATGATATTCTCGAAAAATTTAAGGATTACACTGTAATAATATTCCATAAAGGATTTGAAATCCCGTGTTGAATGATAATAAGAAAAATGATTCAATGGAAACTATAACTTCTTTAAAAACATGTGATTGAAGGAAATATTACACTTAATATGTGCTTGATATTGTGATAATAATAAAGACATGATTAGGGGATAGCATTGGGGACCATGAAATTGGTTAGTGATTCGGTGGTTTATGTTATATTTTCTAGAGTTTACAACATGTTTGGATTTAAGTAATATATCCAAAAATATATGTTTTACTTTAGGAATAAGTAAGAATTAATGTTTTCATTAAGGTTTTATGGTGATTCATGTTATTACCATGATTTTTGGAAAATATGTGATCAAGGTATTTACATGTGACATTAAGAGCAACTTTATAGGGGATTAATGATAAGTTGATTTAGTTACCCTATTCCCATTTTTTTGGAATTTTTAATATTTTTTACAATATTTTAGACGAACCTTAAGATTTAAAACTTATGGAATGGAATAAGTTGAAAAATGGATATTATTGTTTGTAGTTAAAGTATGATTTATCATATTGGATAACATGTGATAACCATTTTGGTTTTAGTAAATATTTAGAAGCCAAAGGAATGAATTTTGGATCTTATGATTCATTAAAAGTACTTCAGGAATGAAAAATTCTTCTTGAATATCCATCTCTTAATGTAATAAATGAAGTGGGGATAGATCGAAGAATGTCTAAAGGATGATATTATGCTTATGATATGGAATTAAATCAAGTAATTTTATTTTCTTGAGCAATTTATCTAGATAGTAAAAGAATTCCTCAACTCAAAGAAAAATATTTTGGAACAAAAAATCTATCTGTTTACTTTTCAAATTGAGAAATAAATATCCTTTTAATCGATCACAAACTTATGGTTTTGTGATGGTTAACTATTTCACAATCATGTTTTATATAACTCTCCATCATAATTTGATGGTTAGATCTCTCTTCCTTGTTTATATTTTCACTTCCCACTAATTATCTCCTATTCAAAATCATAGTTTTGTGGTGATATTTGCATTTTACTTTCCCAATTTATAAGAGGACATTTTATTAACCCTTCCTACGATGTGGGTTTCCCAAAAAGGAATTTTAAAATTTCAACCTTTGTTCTTATAAGTGCAATTTCAAATTACAAGGACAAAATTTATTGAAGGAGGGGAGAATATAGCACCCAAAAAATTCATTTATGTTATTAATAGAACTTTTATTTTATAATGTTTTTTTATGATCACATAATATAAATTTACATTTCATAAGAATTTTTTACATCATAGGTTGAGATGAACTTTTACAACTAGGAATAGTAAAAGGATAGAAGACACTTACTTGGATGCTAACAACACATTATTCCTTTATTTAAGAATGGTACATTCAATCTATAAAAATTCTTATTATTAATTCAAATATTACAATGGGAATACTAATATATAATAAATAATGTAAAATATAAAAATTTGGGTTGCCTCAATCCCATAGAATCATTCCACCCATGAAAAATGTTATAACAAGGAAACAAAGTGTTAGTAATACATGGTTCCCCTTAAACCCTTAAAAGGGGTATTATAAAAAATAAATAAAAAATTAAAGCCTTCGGCCCATTCAGGTAGTAATACAATATTCATTTTGGAAATGATATTGAACCTTGATTCAAATTGACGTTAATGATGAAGATTATGTATGATGTTGTATTTTCAGGGAAACATCATCATCATAATTTATGTTTTCCAACTAATATAGTTGATTGATATTTTAACCATTAGTCAATTAAAAATTTGTTCATTATTTTTGTTGGATAGATCGACACATTTAAATTATCATCAAGATTATTTAATGATATAATCAAAATTGTATTATTTTGGGAGACTATGAGAATATTATATTAATAATGTGTTTTATAGAAAATATATAAGTTTTATATAAAATTAAATTTAATTAAATAATTATACAAATTACTTTTTATATGATAATATATTTTAACAAAGTCCTAAGTAATAGTTATAATGACCAGAAAGTTTGTTTTTTTTGATGAATTGATAAATTTAAATAAATAAAGATATTTATTTAAAATTTAATGTTATAAAATTTATATAATTATATTGATAATTTAAACTTAATTTTTATAATCTTAACATAAAAATTATCTTAGGGTAATTTATTTGGTATTTTTCTAAAAAAGTTGATTTTTTTGGTAAAAAAGTAAAAATATTGCTTTTATGATATACCAAAACTCTTACGAAATAATAATTATATGATCAAGATTTAAAATTTATTAAACCTTATTATTTATTAAAATTTACATAATTAATGAAATAATACTTAATCTGTTACATTTATTAACACATGTTTAACAATTTTGAAAACCACGATTTCAACTTTTAAAAAAACCTTTTTTATGAGTTATATGTATAAAGTATTTTGAATTGATTTTTAAAAATATTATAAATTTAATAAACTAAAATGGATTCAATATTTTTAATCATGTGGTCAAAATTAGGTTACATTTTCATTTTTATTTTTAGGCATAAAAAGTTACCGTGGTAAAAAAAGATTTACCATGGTGTCGGTAAAATAATGTAGTGGGTTAATGTTAAATGGTAAAATATTAAAATAACTAAAAAATACAATATTAAATGTGCGTTTTATGTGTTCCTAAACCTTATAAATCCTTTATAACATTAATTATCAACCAAATTTAGTGGAATTAATTCCACACAAAAAATTGGTTGGCTTTAAATATAAAATAATAATTATTTAATTACTTAAAACCACCCCTCACCATGTATAAATACCACTACACACCATCCCTTTCCATTCAAAAACATTGAATATCTTAAAATATCTTAAAAAACCTTTCCTTACCACTATCCTCATGTCTAGTTTCTTCTGGTATCATCCAAATACCAATTTCAAGTTCCTTAAGGGGTCCTTCAAGGGGGTGATATTCAATTGGTAATTTTCTCAAACCAACTCTCTTAATTTCTTTTATTCTTATACTTTCTACTCACCACCTTCAACCATAAAAGAATAATAACTCTATTATCTTGTATATAATGGAATTTTATATTTCTAATGGAATATATTATATCCATACCTTTTCTTATCTCCTCTTATTCAAAGAAACGAAACCATTGTCCAAATTTTGGTGGTTAACCATCTCTGTGGATAATGATTTTTCATTTTCCATTCCCACCTTCAAGGATGGTAATTAAAGTATTATTCTGGTTAAATAATATTTTAATAAGTATATTATAACCTATCTCATGTTCTTGAACTAATATATATACATAATATTAAATAAAATGAAACTACTTTGTGATGATCGAAAAAAATGCCAATATAAATTGAACATCTATCATTAACTTTTTATCAAATTAATCATACTTATATTAGAAAAAACCAAAAAATGGGAACATTTAAACTTATGTATGTGTAATAATACCATTTATTCTCACTTATGTATTTTTATTTCCATTTTTAAAGAACATCCTTAATTATAAAAATGTGAACCGACCATGAAACCATGAAATGAACACACCTAAAACGATGATAATAATGAAATATTATTAATGAATGGGTGGTAATATGTTATAAAATGATCCTATAAAGTATTATAAATATTAATATAGTTGTGGAATAAATTAATTACATTATATATACCATTATAAATGAGGTTTAAGTATGAAAAACTAAATGGAAGCATGAGGTAAGTGATTTCTTAACTCAATTTCCATTCATTGGGTTAAACTTATACTCTATTGATTATGTCATTCTTTGATTAAGTGTGAAATGAATTTTGATTATATTGTGATTGTATTTCCACTTGTTTTATCAATATTTATAGTGAATAAACACAATCAATTAATTTTATTAATGCTCACTTTAATGATATGATCTTTGTAAAAGACTTCATCTTAATTTTCTTTCGTTGCGGAATATTTTGATGTTGTGCACCTATAATATTATCCAAGGCATATATAATGCCCCTTTGTAATTTTATATCATGAATTTATTTATTTTTATGATATTTTATGTTTTTAAAAATGTTATTCTTTCTTAGGGCATATTATTTGACTGATTACAAAGTAGTAAGGGTTTATTTCACAATCTCATTATTATTCAGTACTGTTTATGTTTAAATTTATTTTGGGGAATATTTCTCTTTCATATCCATGTTTCTTAAAAACATTTTAATTTTTTTTACTATTATCCTATTATTTTTTAATGTCATTTTTACACATGTTTTACTTATTAAAATATGGTTTAAAAAATAGTTTTTTCATTTTCCAAACAAGGTACTCTTTGACTTTTCCAACAAAAATATGGAAGGAATGTATTTTTAACTTATAAAAAATGAGTGTAATTTCCCTCCTTCATGATAAATTAATGATTTAAATATTCTTTTACAAGTTTATAAGGTTATTTTCCAATAAAATGTCATCTTTTATAATATTACATCTTTAAAAAAAGATATTTTAAAGTAAAAAAAATTATTTTCCTCAAGAACATTTCAATAATATTAATAAAGTATTTTTATCTATGTTAATATACATTATTGAATCTTATGATTCATTATGGATAATATCTTTTGATATTACCATTCATATTTTATTGAATGTTTTATCATCAGTTTGACTGGGAATGTAATATTTAGATACCATTCACTATATTACTTTGGATGGTTTCTGATTTTGTTTACTAATTAGGAAATTTTATTTACATTTGGTATGCTAGTTTCAATAAAAAAGTATATGTTGATTATGTTTCACTCATTTATTATTAGTAATTCATTATACTTAGTAAGTGATGGTTGGGCCCACAATATCCCCTTGATGTCTTAGTAGGTCTAATGAGACTAACTAGTTTGGGTATTGGTTGATGACTAACACATTTATGTATGGTGTCTTGGCCAAAACCTTGATGGTATGTTTATGTTGTTCAATATTATTAATTATATTATTATGATATTATTTATTGATTTCCATGTGATTATTCGATTAGGAGAATATCCATGGTTATTTTTTCAAGCTCATGTGTATATTTATATGAAATTAATTGATAATATTTTATTTTAGCCATATTATGCTCAAGTTATTGAATAAATGAAATGTGTTTTAGTTATTTACCTTGATATAATTTTTTATGCTATTTATGATAGCTTCCTCTATACTTAACGAGGACTAAGCATTTGGGATCACCCCTTTATTATGTTTTATTTTTCCCTAGGATATAGAGAAGTTTATTATGATTGATATATGGGGTTAATATCGGAGAATAATGGTGTTATCAAAGGATTAACTATGTTTTCTTTTATATTTTCAATTGTAATGAAAGGTTCAAGTATATATCTATTTCTCCAAAACTACTAAACTATTTGGTCCTTCAGGATGTGATTCATTGTATATTATGTCAATACAATAAAGTAACCATCGAATATGGGCTATAGGGTGAGATTATTTATAGGTTATATGAAAACCTACATGAAAAATTAAATATGGTAGACTATTTCACATCGGTTATGAAATAATCAATGCGAAGGAGGACCTTGCACATTTACTATTCTAAAAAACTGACATGGTAAATGTTCTTTTTAATTTTTCATACCAGTTATAAAATAACTGATAAGGAGAATAGTTTTTTTAAATAAAATACCAATATTTATTCTCCTCCCAACTATATAGCAGTGGATAAAACATAAAAAATAGTAGAATAAGAGAAACTAAGAAGAAACACAAACATTTACAATATCAATTTTCAAGTTTACAATGAATATTACAAATAAACTAAAATTTATTCAAACCTATGAAATGATTCACCCATTAAATTTTTAAGTGTCTCAGATCTTGTCTAGTATAAGGGAGAGGGTTATAAAAAAGCTAAAAATTAAAAAGAAGTAATTTAACATATATTCTTAATAAAAGATTGAAAAATTAAATGAAAATTTTATAAAAAAATACAACCTTCTAGAACTTCATAACTATCCCTATTGAAATTATTTCATACATAAATCTTATAACACAGTATCCACATTCCTTTACTCATTCTTCTTTATGATACTACTGTTTAAGATAATTAATCAATTCAAAATAACATTTTTTAGTACTACTTCAAAAATTTAGTAATTTTAAATTAAAAGTCACATTTTCTTTTATATATTTGATATTGGTTCCCTTCTTTCTTTTTGTATCCCTAAAGAAATACCATTCCATATATGAAAATAATATGAATAAAATAAATTTAAATGTAATTATAGTATAAACAAGTATTAAAATATTCAAATTTATGTGTTTAATAGAGTCTTGAAATTTTTTCGCACTTCACCATGGATAGAGCATAGCCAGTATAGTGTCTTCTCCATTGGACAAAAAACACCCAACATCCAATGATGACAGATATATTTGAAAATTTAATATTAGTAGTTATTTTGTTAATAAATATATAACACTTCATGAGATATATGTTTCTTACTATTGAAGATCAGGAAGCATCCAACACTAAATAATTTAATTATTTTGAAATATTTTAGTAATATAAAACATTCATACTACATCAATCATTGTCTTCACTATAGGTGATATAAATTTTGCATCTATAAATCCATATATTACTGTTGTTTCATGCTGCGTACAAATTGTATATATATACCTAATATAAAAAAAACATAATTATAAGTTTTTAATAAATAAAAATAAAAATAATATTTATATTAATTGACTTACATGGAAAGAACTTGCATCATGTTGATTCCCAAGTCATCTCCAGTTATAAGCTCCATAATATTTTTTAAAAATCATTATAGTCATTGCACACCCAAAAATTTCATCTTCCATTGGAATCTCATAAACATTCAATAAAACATTTGAATATGATGAAAATATATCAAGAAAATTATAAGTTTTATATGAATTTATAACAATATGTATTTTTTGTTATCGATATAGTATTTATTTACATTTAAATTATTCTTGTAAAAAAATAGATAAATATATAAAATTTAAAATGTTAAAACAAATTTAATAGAAAAACGAAATAAATGATATAATATACTATTTACACTCTATTTTTTCACATGGATGAAAAGGTGTCAAAGGGAAATATCTTAAATTGAATAGAATAATAGAAATGAAGAAGGCCAAGGATCAAAAACTCTATAAAATAACCCTTCATGTAGGTACCCCAAGCAATGTCAACACATAAGGTACTTATGCATTAGCCTTCGCAACTGACTTGTGAGTCAGCCTGTATAACACACCTGCACGAGAGGTCCCCTTCCCCCAGGGTCCCATATTTTTCTGTAAATAGGACCATGGGTTCTTAATTTGTATATAAGAAAATTCCCAAATAAATCCTAACACTCTACTCACCCTATTTTTTCTCCTAGGCCCTCCAAAACATTCCAGGTATCCCTCCAAAACCTAAAGAAGATAGAATTAAAGGGGGATAGTATAACCAAATTCCTCCCATGGTTTAAAACACATAACATCCACTTGAGTAACACTACCCCCCATGGTATATGAAAACTATCATGAGGCATCCTTCCCGAACTAGGGACCAATGTGAGACACTTCTGGGAACACCAGTGGATACCCTTTAAGGCTTGAGAAAAGACCCTCCCAAGTGTTGTTTCCCAAGGGTCTTTTTCCCAAGTTACCATCAGATTACACATGAATACTTGTGTGAAGAACTCTCAACCGGCACATGCATACCTGTGTGAGACCCTTGGCTCACCCAAACCTCTACCCAACACGAGACACTACTCATTCCCTCTTCTAAGCCACCCATGGAAGGTACTATCTTACTTTGTCTCCCTTATCTGAAAGGAACCAAATAGAAACCTACACCGAAGCTTCCAAAATTGGAAAACCATAGAAAGATGCACACAATCATGTCTCCCATTTGGGTATGCATTCCTACAGTCAGAGGTTTCTTGCACTTGTCCCACATGACAATTAGGGTCCTTGGGGTACATGTGAGTATGTATTCTTATGGTAATAAGGACCCATACCTTGGAGGTGATGTCTGAGAACTCTTGGTCTTGTACACTATGTTCAGGACCATGTCCTACCCTAGTATCTAAATCCTAGAGCCTCTAATTCCAAATGGGTAGGGTGAGGATGACACCTTCCTTTCACTTCGACATGTAATGAGATCCTCATATCCTAATGTGAAACAATTTTTAGGCATCCCTCCTTGAGTAATCCCTTAACCTTTCTTGAAGGAAATCTCCCACTTCATTCCTTTATCTTCCCTAATTACCAAAATGGGATGGGATATGGGAATTTCAAAGCCCTTTCTCTCTCCCGTTGGGTCCAGGGTATGGCAACAGGATGGATGTACCATCTCCCCGACCTCTTCAACATATGGAAATGGGGATTGTATAGTTTTTTATATCTTTCACTTCCTCTTGTTTCTCACATTCAAGAATGACTCATCATGATTCATGTGGGATTAGAGGATAGCCACGATCATGACATACACATAGTTAGATGCATGTCTTGGAATAGAATCTTCTTTTTAATATTAATCTCACCATCCTTCAGAGTGCCTCCATAGACGTGGGTTCTCAAGGACCTCATGGAAAAGAAGATCATGTGGTTTTCTAGATTTTCTGTTTCCTCTTGTTTCCCACACTGAGCATGAATCACATGGACTTAGAGGTTGATGATAGTCATGACATCCTCACAATCCCAAACCTCATGGGAACCCTCTTCTAGAGTAAGCCCCAACCAAACCAATATAAGGGTCTCCAACTTGGTATAGGCCCCAACATTCATTAAGGCATCATACTCAGTAATAAGCTCCAAAATCCAACCTTTGTGCCTCCTATTTAAGGTGTAAGCCGCAAACCAAACCCCCAAAAATCCATGATTCAAGTCACTTCTCAGGGCCCCAAAACCCATTCATCAAGGAATCCTCCTTAGGAGTAAGCCCCAAATTAATCCTCTCAAAGGCCATACTCCCCTGCAAGACAAACCTTCATAGGGCCCTCATAGGCACATATCCTCACACCAAACTATGTCGGCTTTAATTCCTATTCAAATCAGATAAGTAGGAAGCCTCATCAAGGTCCAAATCTAGCATACCCAAATCAACCCTATTCTCCCTAGTCCACATTTACTGTAAGGTATTATTCAATCTGGGAATTCACATCCCTTCCAGGTTCCCTAGGCTACTTAGACATAATTCCCCCATCAAAATTTGACTAGGCACCTTCTGCCTAGACATTATTGACACATGATGTTAAACTGTATGGTTAGGTCCTTATCACATGAGCTCAAAAGGGATGATGTGACCCATTAAGTTTCACCAAACTATTTGGGTTCTAATTCCTTTCACGAGGATATGTAGGAATCCCATTTTATGGGTCTGATCCCAACACCAAAAAAACTCACATATCCTTGGATGCCGATACACTCCAGAGAACCCCACTATGTGGATAGAAAACTATCATCATTATAATAATGACCAAATAATCTCTAGTCAATACATAAGAGGATACTATTGTTGGAGAAACATATATACATACAAGTATCTCCATTGATTAAGAACATCAAATACATACAGATGATTCTAAATTCCATACATGCTAATAATTTATTGTTAATTCAAAGGGTGACCCATATCATACATAGGATATTAATGAAGGATTAATGAACATATCTTAAATCTATAAGAGATTCCTAGAGTAGGAAATAATTCCCCCCAAAAGGGTGTGATGAGCTTGACCTCCCATCCTCTCAACCAACGTGGGTTATTAAGTATCATTGGAAAAACACCCCAATGAGAAATTTCCATTGGAAATAAGGTCCCTAATGGATATATAACCTTTGGGAGTTTTTGGTTCCTTGAATAAAACCCATTGGAAACCATTCAGAAATAGTGAACCTGATGTGAGTGATTGCATAAAACTAAACCCCCTGCAATCAACTATTGGGTGAATCATCCTCATCGGAAACAAATAATGGTGAACCTGATTTGAATCCTTAACCAAGATGATAATGTCACCCATTTTTTAGTCCCATTTCTCTAATGAAAATAAAGAGGGACAAGAAAGACAATCAATTGTGAATGTGTTCATTCAAATGTGTTGCTCATTTGATGGGGTTTTCTTATTTTTTTCTCTAGGAACTTTCTCTCATAACTCACTTCAATCCAATGATGTCCTTGTAGCTTCTTCAAACATATTCCATTACTACTATTTACAATGGGACTTCATCCACATAGAGGACTCCATCACCAACCTAGCATCTTCGACACTAGGTCTCAAATGCATTGGTTCAGGAGTACCACTAGAATGGTACAATCTTGACCATGGAGGCTGCATAACACTCCCTACAACATGAAAATACCCACTGATCATTCAGTCAACAATGATTGGTAGTCCAAAAGAATATGAAACCTGTCATATTCAACCATTTTGGGATCTTATCCAGAGATCACTACAACTGGTCCCTCCCTTATCTTAGGGAGGTGGATCAAGAGGCCACAAATGGCCTTGCCCAGAATATATATGGATCCTTCCAAGGGGATCATTCCAGTATTCACCACTACCAATGAAAAATGGTAGTGAAACCTCAACATGATGAGGATACAATCCTCAGTTGTCTTTCCTAGGTCACCCAGACCTGGGCATGCAATACAACCCATCAGGGGTAGCAACCGACCAACAAGGAGTAGACCCACAATCCCCTCCCATTCAGAGATGACCACCAATAAAAATTGGTGGCCAAATGAGAGTGGGAACAAACACACGACTTTCATAATTCAGTTAACTAGAAAAATTTATTGAGACTATCCAATAAAGCATGTCGTTCAAATTTGGCGGTGAACCACGAGCAAGAACATACACCGGCCTACACTAATCAAGCCTGCCATCAGAATTATATAGAATAACTCAAAGAACCCCCCCAACTATGTTTGGTAGAAACCTTCAAGAAGGTGTACACACATTTCTGTATTCATTAAGCCTGCCATTAGTTTCATCTATCATCACCCGAAGAAGTCAGTTAGAATATACTGACGAAAAATAGGGGGCAGACCCAACTCTCTTCCCCCACATATGTTTACTATTAGTATCCAACAGTAGAAAAAGGGAGGATATGAGTAGGAACGTATCCCTACTCCAAATATGAAATGTGAATATATCTCTATTCTAATCACTAAAGTCACTAAGCATATCCAAAAAATGGTGAAAGGGATAATGAAAATCCCTACCCACATCCTACAGGCTTTCTAGGACATCATTACGACAAAAATAATATTGTTAAAGGGATGAGCACATAACTCTGTCCCCAAAAATGTGGTGTCACATCATCTTTACACCCTAGAGAATACACACACCTATTCTCTCGTATAGGAGGGATAGGGGGAAAACTTCCCCAAGATATACAAATAACCCGATTGGGAACGTGCACTCATTATAATAGGAGGTAATCAGCCCATTCCAATGACCACTCTGAGGTAGGAACAAACCCCTACTGAAATTCCAGAAGCCTACTGGAAAATTCCATCAGTGACACAAGATCCATTTAAGCAAGATTATGTACCTAAAAACCAATTCCCCAGCAAGTTTCCTCATTCACTCCAAATAAGGCATCCAAAAATAATCCTCACCAAAGACAACTAGAGAATGAAGATCCAATTTATGATCCTAATCTACTCAATATTAGAGTTCTTGAAGCCCTTAGATTCTTATTTGTGGTCGATCAAGATCCTACCCTCCCATTACTAAATTAAGAGGGTAGTAAAAATAATTATAAAGGTCCTCCTCAGACACTTCACCATAAAGGCTTGCTTAATGACCAAAATCTGATTGATCTTGAGAGCCCATCTTCTGATGAGAGTCACGACAACCCTCTGTGTGGATAGAAGATTAAGGAGTAAGAGGGTCTTCCCCTTACTATAATCCATCATGGTAGTCCTCCCTATTATGGAAATCGCTATAAAAGTTCTCTATACTTTAGTATTTCAGATCATCATAAGCGTCCTCCCCTTGGTGTTGTAGTAATGAGAAAGCCCTCCTACTGCAAGGCACTTGGGAAAATAAGGCCAGTCATGTATGATGCCTTATAATTGTCAAGTGAAATCATTTCTCAACTACAACATTCCATAGGCATTTTCTAGAGATTGTTTGCACAACATTAACCTCAAAATATGGAAAACTATTTTTCAATTGAGAGAAAAAGTATTACACTATGATTAGTATTGAAGTCAAATTAAGGTAATAAAAGGGATGAAAATCAAATTGACTTGAAATCTCTTATGGATGTATAAAATCCAAAGATCAATAAAATTCAAGGGTCCCTTCAATGTACGTGCCTCAACACGTTATAAAGATTGCGATGGTTGATCACAAGAACCCCATCTGGTGCTCATATTAGAGGATGGGGTGAACAAAGGGCATTATATTTCTACATGCTCCCTGAACAAAAAATCCCACCAAAGGTATTATCATGAAATTTCATAGATTCAGGATGTCTTTAAAAAATAGACCCTTTTTACAACCAAATATTTTCTTAACAAAAATAGGCCCCGACCAACTCTCACAGACATCAGGCCAAAAGAGAGAAGGTTATTGAGAGAATTTTCCCCCAAAAATCTGAAAATATCAAGCAAGACTCCCTCTTAGGGGAAGTCCATTATCAGATAGAGAAAATGTCAGAAATAATGCAACAATATTCAGATGTTGAAGATTCAAGTGAATACCAAATGATACACCCAACCCATGTTCGGACAAAAATATGAAAAATCAGAAGGGAAAGCATGAAAATAACAACCAAAACAGTTTAGTGTAACCCCAGTTGGGGTATTTTCTAACCTAGACATGAAAGTGAAATAGAGACAGCCTCAACCCTCAGGGCTAGGGGATTTTCACCTTAACAACACACTCCTCAATGGATACCAGTCTTCTCCTGATTAGGGGAAACATCGTAGAGTGGGCCCACCCAGTTCATTCCATCCTATAACATGATATAATCATTGGGAATTTACATGAATGAACTATAAAAATATTCCATTCGAATTACCATATACCAAACAGCTCCTAGAGAACTAGAAAAGGAGAGGATGAGGGCTCGTGGAGGGCATAAGAAAAGGAAGTCTTTCAAAGACACTGATAGAATGTATACAATGAATTATGCATCCATGAATTTTATTAATACCACCCTCGACGATCCTACAGAACATGAGTCCAATTCAAAGGAGGAATTGGAATAGGAAGTTTCGGTTCAAAATGGGGCCCACGACAAAACAATTAAAGGAGGTATGCATACTCGAAAACAAAGGCTTGACCTAAATCTGGAAATTACCTAAAATAATCCATAATTACTTTCTTGAAAGGCATACAATAAAGAAAAGTGTAAGGGTTAGATTGTTCCCCACCTACCTCTTGGAGAGGTTAACGCCCTTCCACTTGAGGAAATATTTTCTCAAGAGGAGTAAGATATGAAAGAATTAATGAGAATCAATATAGAACTACTCTAAATTATCCTTCCTGCTATATATACTCTGCAAGAATATCCTCAAATCATGCTCCCATCTAGTGTACCTCAGTAAATAAGGTTCATCGTAGAGACTGAAGTTGACCTAGAACACCCACTCAATAGGGGATACTAGACACCAATATAATTGGATCCTACAGTAGAATATTGAGAATTCACTCCATTGGGTGGACAAATAGAACAAGTCTAGGAACATCCTTATAGGAATTTACCTATGGGATACCCATTATAGATTCTAGTAGCACCATCATAGATGGCCCTATCGGCTGAAACACCTACTCATGCTCCAGATCAGCTAAACATCCCCCGTGGTCTCATGAATGCTCTGGAGTCACTCACAACATGATTAGAAGCTATGGAGGAATGGAACAAACTGATACAACCCAAAAATAATCTTTACCCTGAATGGGTAGACCCGAATCTCCCCCCACTGAACTTTGTAAATCCTACATTTCCAATTTTTAATGGATCAAGAGAGTTAGAGTAGCATTTGATGCATTTCATCTCCCATTGTGATCCCATGATGGGTACCCCTGAACAAAATGAGGTAGTGAAACTTAGGTGCTTCTTAGAATCACTCCATGGAACCTCCTTTGTATGGTACACTAACTTATAGGCTCAGTCAATTATAGGTTGGGAAGACCACTATAAAAAGTTTCACTTCTAGTTTAGCTCGATGCAATAAAATAAAAAAATAATCGATCTCTCAAATTGTAAACAATGAGAGAATGAAAGGGTCTTAGATTTCATTTCTCAGTAGAAAGGACTAACGTATTCCTTAAACCTACTAATTCTTCAAGAATACTCGTTTCCCATCTGTATAGATAATCGATAAGATGATTTTCATATGCCACTCATATTTATAAAATATATAGGAGGGTTTTGGGACCTTTACTCAATCACTCAAAGAGTAGAAGACTCCATCACAGAGACCAAAGATAAGTCTCAAGTAATTACATAAGCTCATAGAAAGAGAATAGGGAAAGTAGAGGCCTCTACTGTTACACTTGACCAATCCCCTGTACCCACTCCCACTCCAAAGCCTACACCATATCATGCGGTTCCGCCTCCTGATCATCATCAACAACACCCTCCTTATTAGGATGATCAAAGAGAGTAGAGTCAAAAAATTTTGTGGAGATACAAAAAAAGGTCTATTCTTTCTAAAATGACCAAATACTTGACTAATTCATCTCATCATGGGAAAAAACATGATTATGTTTACAAATCTCAAGAATACTAGAAAAGGAAGTGATGAATACCTCCCAAACTATTTAACCTTATAGAAAGTACTGGGGAACAATATCCGGGATTGTTTTGTTTTCAAATACCTCCTTTAAAAGATGGTGGGCTTTGGGAAAGTGAAGTTGGGTAGACCACCTGCTCTAGTATCATGTATCTCTTCCACCAATCTGGAAGAGGAAAATGAATGGAAGGAAGTTAACAACAAGAGTATGCAGAATTTCAGTAACTAGATGGTCAGAAAGATGATCAATTATGTAAGAACCCGATTCTTATTATTGAGGTACGAGTTTCTTCTTTTCCTTTTTCCTTAAGTGTTTTTGAGAAAACATGGTAAATGTGGGAAAAATACCAAATTTATGGGTACATGCCATGTAATTTTTTCACACGCCGTGTAATTTGGCTGTGTGGGATGAGTATACAGGGCGTGTAGGCTTGTCGGCGATTAAGGGTGTAAAAACTAACTACACACTGTGAACTTAGTAATACATGCCACGTAATCAGTCAATAGGTGAACAATAAGGTGGTGAAAGTAGATTCCATAGGAATGATAGTACACACCATGTATTTGGTAATACATTTCGTGTAATCAAATCAGCAGATGAACAGTGAGGCGGTGGAAAGAAGCCGCCAGTGGAACAGTTAAAAAATGGAAAGTACACGCCATGTACTTGAGAGTACATGCTGTGTAGTTATGTTTTTTCGTTAAAAATAGGCAGTAGCCTCCTCATTTGGTATATTAGGCATAGAAATCTCTAGTATCTACGAGAGAGGAGGCCGAGGCTTGGAGGAGCTCCCGATTTCTCATCGGGACTTTGATTCCTCCGCCGTCGATCTTGTTTGAACCGAGCGGGTGAGATATTCTCTATTATTGAACCTCTCCTTCCAATTATTTCCCTAAGGGAAGTTTTTTGGGTTTGAATGGGTAATATTTTATCTCAGATCTACACCATTCGTGCTGGTTTCAGGAGGTGTCTTTCACATATATTGATCAAAGGAGATAGAGGTAGGTGGTCTTGTGTTTGATTCCAACTGCTGAGTTGATTTTGTGTAACGTTGTGCCACGCGCCCATGTTAGGTGTGTTGTGTGGATGAGGCCTTGACTGTTAGATAACTATAATTACATAGGTAATCTATTGAATATGTATAAACTACTGTTTGGGATCGTTGGTTTGATCCAGGGCCACCCCGAGGCTGCGATTCCCTTGTTTAGCTGTTTGGACAGGATACCTATGGGTATGAATTTTTTATAACATGTTTTGAGTTTTCTTGAGAGGAAACATATATAAATTTCTTGATTATGCTTTGGGATCAGCACAGTTACTTGCTTTTCTTATGGAATGCCTGGGGGAAGTGTTTTGTTTAGCCTGAGGGCAAGGTTTTTTTTAGCCGGAGGGAAACGTTTCATATGACTGAGGGTTGTAGCTTCCGTGCCTAAGGGAAATATCTCATATGCCTGAGGGAAATATTCATTATGCCTGAGGGTAGTCACCTGAGGGTTTTGATTCTGTTTACCTAAGGGTAAGGAATTTCATGTTTGAGGAAAAAGTTTACCTTGAATATTCTCTGTGGTGTTTTCTTAGGCTGTATCTATAAAGCTAAATCACATGCTTGGTATTACTATTATTATATTTTACCTGTTAGATAACCTATTGTGATTTCTACTGTGACATTGTGTAGGATATTTTCAGCCGAGGCTGAGTCTTGGGAAAACTCATAATTCAATTATATTGAATTGTTAAATAATTATTAAAATGACAATATAACTGGCTGGAATGGTTACTTTTGAGTACTTCCTAGTTCACTCCATTTCATTATTACACACTACTGTTGCACATTTTCAATGAAAATTGGGCATGGGCCTTTAGTGGTAGCCTACTAGGATTTATTTCTCACACCTTTTTTGGGTCATGTCTTGGGACAAAATAGATTATATTGCTATAGGTGTTTATAAGGGAAAGAGTCTCTACACAGGTACATGATTGTTGTAGAGGAGTAGGAGAGCATGGGACCGAGCTTAGGCTTGCGATGCTGCTGAGTCCCGATTACAGTGATTTAGTTTTTATTTTCTGTACATTTGTACCTTGTACGACATTGTATCTGATTGCAGTGTATCTTGTTTGTATTCTTTCTTAGAATTAGTGACATGTTGCATCATTATATATATATGACTGTTGGTTATCTTTTACTTTATTTCCGCTGTCCATTTCAGGTTTATATTTTTTACTACTTCTACGTTTGTGTTTTTATATTTATTTCTGCTGCACTACACTTTGACAAATGATGGCATAGTTTCCCCACTACCAGTCCTAGGCCCTCGCTGCTAGTCGACAGCCTCTGGCATTTGGGGAAATGTGCTTGAGGTCATGTGACCGACCAGGTTCAGGGCACCCATTGTGTGGCACTCGGATCCGGGTTATTACAATGTGGTATCAAGGGAATTCTTTTCTCTTGAATTACTGTTTAGAGCCATTGATGAGGATAGGATGGAATAGGTACTTGGTAATAAGCTGTGCCTGGGAGTAGCTAACACGTGTACAGGGAAAAACCAACCAACCTCGTTTAATTGTAATTTTTTCATTTTTAAATTTTACAGTTGATTTGATTTTCACCATTGGGTGATGCACTTGTTGTGTGATGTTTACATTTTATATGTGGGTTCTATTTAGTTGAAACCCAATGAGATGAGGGTATTCCATCTCATGCATCATTTAGGCACATATTACAATCACATTCCATGCATAGTTTCCATGCCATGTAGGTGCATTAGAAATTGCATGTTGTTGTGATAGATGTTGTTCTAGAAAATGCATGCTGTTGTGATAGATGCATTGATAAAAATACCTACTATTTGATAGGGTATTGTTATGTAAGGTTTTTTGAAAGAAATCCAAAATTTTGTTCTTGAGGAGTATGGGCCCTCATCAACTGAAATTTGGTGGATCATCGACTTGTTTACTTTGTTATAACATGTATAAGATGTCAAGATTTGGTTCGCAAGGAGTATAGGCCCTGACGGACCAGAATTTGGAACTTTGGTGTTTGTTCTAGTATTTTTCTGGACTCTGGAGTAGTTTCTGAGGCTTACTGTCCGAAGAAACACAGAATAAATGTCGTGTAGTTTTGAATACATGCCATGTGTTCTTCTATTCGGGAAGAAATGAAAAATTTCTAAGTACACACCGTGTACCTTATTGTACACGCCATGTAGACTCTAACCGTGTGATAGGCCATGTGGGAAGAGATACAGGATGGGGAAGTTATTATGGGAACAAACAGTGTACAAGTTGTACACACCATGTAGGGTTGACCCTGTGTCCGCCCGTGTGACTAACAACACGGATGAAGAAATCTTAGCTTATACACGCTATGTCAATTCCGAACACGTCGTGTAGTGTAATCTTGGGATCTGACTGTGTATCTAACAACACGAGTCAGTGTTATCTTCTCAAGTACACATCGTGTACTTTTGTAACACTTCGTGTAGTGTGAGCTGTGTATCCGGCTGTTTCTCAAACAACAAAGGTCGGTAAAGCCCGTATAGTACACATCGTGTACCTGTGGGACACGCCGTGTAGTCTTGACCGGTGAGAGACCATGTGGACTTGGCCATGTGGCTGGGGAAACAGGGTGGTGTACACGCCGTGTGCAGATGTAACATGCCGTGTAACCTTGTTCTAAGGGGAGTCGTGTGGCTTAGCCGTGTAGAAGGACTCAGGTAGGGAAAGAATTTCAAGTACACTCCATGTGTAAGGACAACCCGCCGTGTGTTTGGGGTGTTACACAACCAGTTTTGGAAGAAGTAAACGCCCATGTGAAATACTTAAGGGAACACACTATGTAGTTATTATACACGCCGTGTAGTCTTGTTTTTTAAAAATTGAATGTTTTCTTTCTCATGTTCCCTTCTTAAGTTTCTAGTTCTTAGTCTTTGATGATATTTATCTAAGGTGTGTGTTTGACCTTGTAGAGTCATTCCGTCGAGACGACCGTGATTTGTTCGACAAGAGAGTGGTGATGATTATACTCCAGAGAAGGTAGGCCACATGCTACTAATGGATCCTCCATCAGTGCCAGATGCAGTGCCAGCTGTTACACCAGATGCAGGTGCGAATTCACAGTTCTGTGAAGGCTTCATGTGGTTTATGCATACCTTCCAGGGAACACCACCGATTTCCACATATATGGAAGAGCTGACACGTATATTCTAGCAGCAGCATCCGCCTACGTTTTCAAGGGATGGAAGACCATAGGATGCAGAGTCTTGGATGGGTTCTATGAAGACGATCTTCGAGCATCTGGAGACACCTCCTAGGAGGAGGGTCAAACTCTCTACTTACATGCTGCGTGATTCCTCCAAGAGATGGTAGGATGTTACCACCCAGACTGAGCATCACTGAGACATGGTGTGGGAAGATTTTCTAGTAGTATTCTATGAATTTTTCTTTCTGGAGATGCTAAGGGAAGATCAAGCTCAAGAGTTCATGAATCTACAGCAGGGCACCATGTCAGTGTTGACTATTCAGCCCGCTTCACCAAGCTACAACGTTTTGCATCTGTTCTGGTGGGTGATGAGACATTTTGGGCTAGACACTTTGAGGATGGTCTTCGATATGACATCTGAGCGTTGGTGAACGTTTTCAGGTTGCCTATAGTGCATGCTATTGTGAACCAGGTGTTGATTACTGAGCGGAACCTGTGGAAAACTAGGGGTGCAGACCAGGGCAGTTCAACACTGGTCTCTGGTACTATTTCTACTGGCAAGAGGAAGAGGCAGATGTATTTCTCTCACGGTGGAAGTACTAGCCAGAAGAATTCTTTAGGTGTCCAGGTGATGTGCTACCAGTGTGGTAAAGAGGGGCATAAGAGACCTTAGTTTCCCCGTGACCCAGTGGAGTGCTGAGCTTATGGAAAGATGGGTCATCTTCAGCATTTTTGAAGGGAGTTTCCACTAGTGATGAGTGAGAGGGGTTCTGTGCAAACTCCGTATGCAGGAGCAGGGCCAACAACTTCTTAACAGTCAGGGAATTAGAATATTTCAGGACGTTCAGGCTGAGGTGGTGGTCATGGATAGGGTAGCCAGACACCGGGATCTTAGAGACAGCAGGGCAGGTCAGCTCAAGGTAGCCAAGCTATGTCGTAGAGCTGTGGCACTGGGTAGACATATGCAGTGCAGTAGACCCAATAGGAGCAGGATCCCAGACCTTCCACTGTCATAGGTACTATTCTAGTTGATTCTTTTTTATCTTCAGTACTTTTCGATACTGGTGCTACATAAAGCTTTATATCTGTGCCCATTGTGTAGAGCCTTGGGATCTGTGTTTATTCTTCTTCTGATATCATGGCGCTAGACACTCTATTGGGAATTCGAATGACTGGTGTGCGTCAGTGCAAGGAGTTCCCCTTAAAGGTTGGTGGGTGTCACTTTTTATGGGACCTCTATGTCTTAGAGATGATGGGATATGATGTCATTCTCAGTATGGACTGCTTGGTACCCTTTCGAGCCTTTTTAGATTTCTATCATCGTAGGGTGAGTTTCACATCACCAGAGGGTGGAGAGTTTCTATACAATGGTGAATGGGATGTACAAGAAAGCCGAGATGGACCTGAGCATCGTGGGAGAGGTGGAGTGACAGCCCATATTGTGAGTTTATATCTGGATGACCGAGGTACTTGTCAGAAAGATTTCCCTCAAGTGGTTAATCATTTCAGGGATGTCTTCCTAGATGACTTTTTAGGTCTACCTCCAGAGAGAGAGGTGGACTTCTCTATTGAGCTTGTTCCAGGAGCGGCACTGGTGTCCATTCCTCCTTATAGGATGGCTACACCAGAGTCGCAGGAGCTCAAGAGGTAGTTAGAGGAGTTACAAGAAAAGGGTTTCATCTGACCCAGTACTTCTCCTTGGGGTTCGCCTGTCCTGTTTGTGAAGAAGGCGGATGGTACCCTCAAACTTTGTGTGGATTATCAGAAGCTGAACCAGTTGACGGTTAAGAACCAATATCCCTTACCAAGGATTGATGATCTCTTTGATCAGCTTCGAGGATCCCGGGTGTTCACAAAGATTGACTTGAGGTCCAGATTTAATCAGTTGTGCGTTAGACCATCAGAAATACCACTTACAACCTTCTGGAGTAGATATGGTCTATACGAGAACATGGTCATGCCATTCGGACTCACGAACACACCATCAGTTTTTATGGCTTTGATGAATTGTGTGTTCCACCAATATCTGAATTCTTTTGTGGTAGTCTTCATGGATGATATCTTGGTGTACTCTCACATTCGACACAACCATTCTACCCATCTTGAGATCGTACTGAGTACACTGAAAGAGCATCAATTATATGCTAAGCCCTCAAAATGCCACTTTTGGATGGACCAGATTCACTTCCTGGGTCATATTATCTCAGAGGAAGGAGTTGCGGTAGACCCAGAGAAAGTGAGAGTAGTAGTTTCCTGGGAGAAGCCTAAGAATGTTTTTGAAATATGAAGTTTTTTAGGGATGGCTGGTTACTACAGGTGTTTTATATAGGACTTCTCCTGCTTAGCAGCACCATTGACAGGTTTGACTAAGAAGGGTATGAATTTCGTTTGGTTAGAAGTTTGCGAGACCGACTTTCAAGAGTTGAAGGTAAGGTTGACATCAGCACCAGTCCTGATACTTCCAGAGCAAAGGAAGAGCTATACAGTTTACTATGATGCATTTGGTATCGTGCTAGGAGCAGTTTTGACGTAGGGTGATCCAGTAGTTGCGTACGGATCTCGGCAGTCGAGGCCACATGAGAGGAATTACCCGACACATGATCTCGAGTTGGCTGCAGTTGTTCATGCGTTATACTATTGGAGACATTATCCTTTGGGAGAAAATTTTGTGGTGTTTACGGACCACAAAATTCTTAAATACATCTTTACCCAGCGTGAATTGAATTTGAGACACCGAAGGTGGATTGAATACCTTCAGTCCTTTGACTTTGAGCTTGCCTATACTCCTGGTAAGGGTAACGCAGTAGCTGATGCACTGAGTTGGAGGACTCAGATACAGGCAGTGTAGGAGGCCAATGTTGAGTGACAACTTATGGCTTTGTTCTCTGAGATTCATTTGGAGGTACACAATAGTCAGGGGTGAACCTATATTTCATCCTTATCTGTGAATTCTACACTCCTTTATAGAGAGAGGATGCGACAACTATCAGATTCATAAGGCCTAGTTCTACGGGAGTCGGTGGAAAGTGAGGACCCTCCTCCTGGTTGGATGATATGCGATGATGAAGTACTGCGTATCCATGGATGAGTGTGTGTTCTAGAGGATATACGCGAGGAGTTGATGCGGGAATTTCATGCTTCAGCTTGGGCAGTGCATCCTGGAGTTACCAAAATGTAACATGACTTGAGATGTTAGTATTGGTGGCTGGGTATGAAAAGGGAGGTAGCTAGTTTTGTTACGAGATGTTCCTCCTGTCAGTAGGTGAAGGTGGAGCATCAGAGACCAACCAGACTATTACAAAAGTTACCCATTCTAGAGTGGAAATGGGATGATATCGCGATGGACTTTGTGACTAGGTTGCCGACGTCACCTCAAGGCAGTGATGCCGTATGGGTTGTTGTGGATAGAATTACGAAGGTAGATAACTTTTTTCCGATCAAGGAGACCTTCAGTGTTGAAAATATCGGGAATTTGTATATATGAGAGTTAGTACATCTTCATGGGGTCCCTCGTTCGATCGTTTCAGATAGGGACACCTGTTTTACATGTTGTTTCTGGTAGAGTTTTCAGAGGGCACTGGGTACACAGGAGCTTATGAGCACAGCTTACCACCCTCAGACCATTGGCCAGTATGAGCATACAATATAGGTGCTTGAGGAAATGATTCGTGCATGTGTCCTAGACTTTGGGGGATCTTGGTAGAAGCACATACCCCTAGTCAAGTTTTCCTATAATAATAGTTTTCAGGAAACTATTCAAATGAAACCTTATGAGGATTTATATGGCAGGTCATGCTGATCACCCCTGTGCTGGTTGGAGGAAGGTAAGGTAGCTTTACTAGGACCACGTCTCATGTAGGAGACTTCAGAGTAGGTCCAATTGATCAGAAACATATGGCTACTACACAGTCTCATCAGAAATATTATGTTGATCGTTGCAGATGACCCTTAGAGTTCGTGGTTGGGGATCAGGTTTTCTTGCGTGTTTCACCGATGTTGGGACACAGACCAAATAGGAGACAGGGTAAACTTTCACCGAGGTATGTAGGGCCGTTTGAGATTCTGGAGAGAGTCAGGTCGGTTGCCTATCAGTTACAGTTACCATAGAGGTACCAGGACATGCACGACGTCTTCCACGTATCTCAGCTGCACCGTTATCACTCAGACCCGTCTCACATTTTTCAGCCCGAGGAGGTTGAGCTTCAGGTTGATGCATCCTTTTAGGAGCACCCGATTCATATTGTTGATAAGAGCATGAAGGTTCTCCGAGGCTGGTCAGTTCCTCTCGTATGGGTGCTATGGCAGCATGGACGAGTGCAAGAAAAAACCTGGTTGCGGGAGACCGACATATGTGTTTAGTGGCCAGAGTTGTTCTCAGCTTTATCTTTACCAACCTTGGAAGGGAAATTCAGGGATGAATTGCTTTAAGGGGGGAAGTTTTTAAGAATCTGGTTCTTATTATTGAGGTACGAGTTTCTTCTTTTCCTTTTTTCCTTAAGTGTTTTTGAGAAAACAGGGGAAATGTGGGAAAAATCCCAAATTTATGGGTACATACCGTGTACTTTTTTCACACACCATGTACTTTGGCCATGTGGGTTGAGTATACAGGGTGTGTAGGCTTGTCGGCAATTAAGGGTGTAAAAACTAACTACATGCCATGTACTTAGTAATACATGATGTGTAATCAGTCGGCATGTGAACAGTAAGGAAATGAAATTAGCCGCCAGAGGAACAATAGTACATACCATGTATTTGGTAATACATGCCATGTAATCAAGTTGGAAGATGAACAGTGAGGTGGTGGAAAGAAGCCGCCAGTGGAACAATTAAAAAAATGGAAAGCACACGTCATGTACTTGAGATTACATACCGTGTAGTTATGTTTTTTCATTAAAAATAGGCAGTAGCCTCCTCATTCGGTAGAGGAGGAATAGAACTCACCATGAGCTGCGAGAGAGGAGGCTGATTCTTGGAGGAGCTCCCGATTGCTCACTGGGACTCTAATTCCTCCGCTGTTGATCTCGTTTGAACCGCGTGGGTGAGATCTTCTCTCTTATTGAACCACTTCTTCAAATTCTTTCCCTAAGGGAAGTTATTTGGGTTTTAACGGGTAATCTTTTATCTCATATCTACACAGTTATTGGTGGTTTCGAGAGGCATCTTTCACGTACATCAATCAGAGGAGATCGAGGTAGGTGGTCTTGTGTTTGATTCCAACTGTTGAGTTGAATTTGTGTATCGTTGTGCCATGCGCCCATGTTTGGGATGTCGTGTGGCTGATGCCTTGACTATTTGATACCCAGAATTTCATAGGTAATCTATTGATTATGTATAAATTGCTGTTTGGGATCGTTTCTTTGATCTAGGGCCACCCCAATGGTGCGGTTCCCTTGTTTAGCTGTTTGGCCAGGACACCCATGGGTATGCTATGTTTATAATCTGTTTTGAGTTTTCCTGAGAGGAAACGTATATAAATTTCTTTCTTATGCTTTGGGCTTGGCACAATTACTTGATTTTCTTATGGAATGATTGAGGGTAGTGTTTTTTTAGCCTAAGGGCAAGATTTTTTTTAACCTAAGGGAAACATTCCATATGCCTGAGGGCAGTAGATTCCGTGTCTGAGGGAAATATCTCGTATTCCTAAGGGAAATATTCGTTTTTCCTGAGGGCAGTCACCTGAGGGTTTTGATTCTATTTACCTGAGGTTAAGGACTTGCATGTATGAGGTCAAAGTTTACCTTGAATATTCTCTGTGATGTTTTCTTAGGCTATACCTGCCAAGATAAAGCACATGCTTGGTATTACTATTATTATCTTTTAACAATTAGATAGCCTATTGTGATTTATGTTGTGGCATTGTATAGAAGATTGTCGGCTGTGGCTGAGTCTCGAGAAAACTCATAATTAAATTATATTGAATTGTTAAATAATTTTTAAAATGGAAATATAACTGGCAGAAATGGTTACTTTTGAGTACTTCCTAGTTTACCGCATTTCATTATTGCACACTACTGTTGCAAATTTTCACTGATAGTTGGGAACAAGCCTTTGGTGGTTGCCTACAGGGATTTATTTCTCATACCCTGTTTGGGTCATGTCTTGGGACCAAACAGATTATATTGCTATAGGTGTTGATAAGGGCAAGAGTCCCTACACAGGTACATGATTGTTATAGAGGAGTAGGAGAGCACATGACCAAGTTTAGGCTTGCGATGCTGCTGAGTCCTGATTACACTGCTTTGGTTTTTATTTGTTGTACTTTTTTACCTTGTGTTGCATTATATCTGATTGTAGTGTATGTTGTTTTGGATGCTTTCTTAGAATTATTTTCATGTTGCATCATTATATATATATGACTGTTGGTTATCTTTTACTTCCATTCTGTTGTCCATTTCAGGTTTATATTGTTTTCTACTCCTGCTTTTGTGTTTTTATATTTATTTCATTTGAGCTACACTTTGGAAAATGAGAGCATAGTTTCCCCACTATCAGTCCTAGGCCCTTGCTGCTAGTCGGTAGACTCTGGAATTTGTGGAAATGTGCTTGAGGTCATGTGACCAACCGGGTTCGGGGCACCCGTTGTGTGGCACCCAGATCCAGGACATTGAAAATTAGACTAATGATATCTTATAAACACATTTGAAACAACCAGGTGTGCCTTCAACTACTTCTACTACAACATAGACAACTTCACTGATATCTCAATCCTCTAAGAGGTAGTCTTCCAAAAAGTTACATGGAAGGAAGAGTAAGAAGAAAACCTAGGAAGATGAGCCTGTGCTAAATACAAATTCATTTTTGACATTAGTAGAATTCATTCCGGTATTCTTAGAAGCACGGGTACTACCCCACCAAATGGTACAACAAGAGTCAACCTTCCAAATAGAATCTCTATCAGATGAGGAATTTATCTTTGGTTACATTAACATTATTCACTTAATGGATCCCGTCTCAGATGAAGAGTATGATCATGAATCATAATTCCCTACACATGATTGTGGAATTGAGGGGAGAGGCTGCCAGAGTCTAGGATACAGGGGAAGATGTGGTCGTTCTAGGAGCCACTACCCTAACAATGTCCCTAATCAAACCATCCATATGACCAAAACTCATGGGAGAGATCTTCAGTGAACTCAATAGGATAAAGAAAGTTCCCCCACATATGTCAGAGTTTTTCCTAACACAATTATACTGGAATATTGGCTAGAGGACACATCATAAACTAATAAATCTCGGCATGCATGTGGACTTATTCAACCTTATATACCAAGAGAATAAACACCTTATGATCTTATTCCAAGTGCCAATCCATCCACATAAATTTCTTTAGTTTATAAAGAACCTGAAAAATAACATCCCCATAATGGGAAGCACAAACCTCTAGACCAAAATTATGATGTTTTGAAGCAATTAAACCTTGTGCTAGACAAGTAGTCAATCCTGGATACTTTTACTTTATCATAAGATCTTCAGGAATCACTCATAGAATCCTTATTGAGCCCCTAGGAATTTAAAGTTTATTTTTCTACTATCAAAGTGTATCATGTAGAGAATAATCATTCAAAATTATAGATGTTCATCTCTTTCATAGAACAAGATGTGGATTCCATAATACAGGGACACGTCATAATCTTTTATATATCTGGAAGGATAAATTACACTGATATCTGATGAAACTTCATTGAAAATGGATCAGAAGTCAACCTCATTCCAATTCGAACACTTTTTTAACTGGGTTTAAAAAAATACCACTTTTACTCTTCCAACTTAATGTTATAGGGTTATGATAAAAATGAGTAAAATCCTCTTAGAGAAATCAAACTCTATACTCAATTCAGGGATCTCATGTCTGATTCAGAACTCATGGTTGTTATGTAGGATACAACCTTCAATGTTCTTCTGGGAAGACCGTAGCTACATCAGAATGAGACTATCCCTTCATCACACCACCAATTACAAAAATAATGTATCAATGGAAAAATTGGGACATTTAATGGTGACAAATCCCCATTTAAATCCTGTGAATCATAGTAAATTGACATAATATTCTACCATAAGGAAGGGAAATAGTCCATGGCTAACAATTTCACTCATATCAATGCCCCAAATGGTCTAGAGATGATTCCAGTTAAACCTTTAAAATAGATCCATGAAGAGTACATACTACCCATCAACCAAATAGAAGGGGTGGGTCTAAATTATAGAACAAATCTAGTGACTTAACTAATTTAATTCATGAAAACTAAGCCCGAAAAAACTGGAGAAGTTTTCAGCTCTCTAAGTAGTAATGAAATCCTAGATGAAAATGTCTTCATTCCATCCCTCTAGCTTCAACAGATCCCAATTCCATCTTCTAGTTAGGAAGAAGTTGTCATGATAATTGGTGAAAATGAAGATAGTTTCTATCAAGACCTCATTTCCCATTTAGAGCTCCAAAGAGGCATCATTACCCCTTTATCTCTAGGAATTTACTCCTCCATGCCTTAGGATAGATATCCCCCCTTAGATAGGGGTCTTCCTTCTTAGCATCATGAGCTATCTTCAGTAGCACATGTTACAGACTTAGAATCCTGTCAACTTCATCCCACATCACCCTCAGAGGGCTGAAATCTTCATACATATCTCCAAGTATTGAATCCCCAGAGTTCTTTTGGACATCCCACAATCTGATACCAACTTATCCATGCATCAGGTGGAAATATTTCATTTGTGGACTCCATCATCTTAACATCTTAGGGATGAATTTGGTGTTATTGTATACATAAGTTTTCCCTACCCAAAAACCACATAGATTTGAACATATTGTAGCCACCTTTTGAATTATACATGAGTATATAAAACCTTTTATTCCCATATCCAATCAGGATTAAAAACCCTCCTAGGTGGAAGTTGTAGTCTACCTTCCAACCCTTTGACTGGTCTGTCTGGGAGTCACGAAAGATGGAAAAATAATTTTACAACTTTAATTCAGGCATGTGAAGATTATAACCAGGATCAAATTTACTATTATTCATGATTAAATCCATGGATGATGTCCCAAAATTAATATATTCACCCATTCTTGAAATGTGGGAAATAATGAAGTTTTTATAGTCTTGAAACCATGATATATGAGTATAATTATTTTAAATTAAGTATACAAACCTCCTTCAGATGGTCGTGGCCATAAAGTAGATGATAATTAATCTAAGGGTAGTCATGATGATACTTATTTAGATGAACATCTAGATATAGAATAGAAGTATTGAGATCATCGTAGTAGTCATTCTCTATAGCTTTTACCATCTCATCAATGCGATTATTAGCTTGTCCATTAGAAACTTTGGTATTATGAGTGGACAGTGGTTGTCCAGAGGAAAAAAGGTGAAAAAATGGGTGGTTTTCCAGTGGAAAAATAATGGTAGATTTTGTGGTTTTCCATTAGATGACAATGGGATAGGGGTGAAGCCTCACTGGGGACAGGGGTGAAGCCACCAGTTGTCCAGTGGGTCATAGGTGTAAAAACAAAAAAATTAATAAAACAGCATGAAAATTTAGGGGTGGTTGGTGGGGAACCACCGCTAAATTAGTTTTTTGAAATTAAATTTTGTGTTGTTAAAACCAATCCTAATCCATTAATTTTCTAGAATTTTGGGCCTAATAAGAGGGGTTTTTAATTGGGTAATTTTTTTGTTGTGTCCTTTGTGGGAATTTATTTTTTCTATGTGGTGTGCAGTGAGTTGGAAATTTTTTTTCAAGGTAGTTAATCCCTTGTTTATCACATTTTTGAATCATTTTGGATGGGTTATCTCTTTTTATCTTTTGAGTATGGTTTACATTGGCCTAATTCAAGATGAATTTTTGGGGTGTTATCATTTTTGCGGTGTTATGCATTTAGAAGTGGTAGTGAAAGTAGGGATGTTGTGAGTTTGTTAGTGTTTTGTTATAAACTCGTATGTTGGGATTGTGTGTGGATATATGGGTATATATATATTGTATGTTCCTTGTGATTTTCTAGACACACCCCACCCACATCAATCACTATGTGCTAACACCTATTCATTTATACGGTGACTGTTTTTCCCACCATATTAGTGATGAGGATGGATGGATGGATGGATACCCTATATTTACCACTCTCTCTTCCATGTGAGTAGATATGTACAAGTTGTGATAATCAGATGTATTATAGTGCACTAGGTGATGAACCAGGTGTCTTCATGTATGATTTCATGTGACTGTGATGTGGGGAGGTGGCCTAGGTGTCTTTGAGCAAGATGTGATATGACAATGTTGCGGGACAACTTTTTTTGGTGTCATGCATGGTAGGAGTAGGGAATGAGGTTAAATTCCTTCATGTTCATGATATCCTACTACTCTGGTTATGGTTGTGATGTGATGGCCTAGGTATCTTCGAGAAAAATGAGATGTGACCCTGTTGTGGCGTAGGGGCCCAGGTGTCTTTGGGTGAGATGTTATATGAACATGCTATGTGGCAGTGATATATGTTATTCAGAATAGATGGGAGTGTCATGATATACAACGTTGGTGTGTGAGAGCATAAAATTAGTGGAAAAGCATTTTAGGGTACCATTTATCAATATTATTCTTATTATGTTATTATACCTAGAATTTGTTATTTGGTTAGTAAGTCTTGGTGTGGTTGAGATGGATAGTTGACCCATTTATGTGTTGTTAGTTCTGATATTTACTCGTGGGTGCATTAGTATGCTTCTTTCACATGTGCGTGATAGAATTTCATTTTTATAATTAGTATACTTGTATGCTTACCCTATGTATATAATCTAATTTTAAAGTTTCTAGGAGGACTACATGGACCATTCTAGACATTACTATCTCATACCATTGGAAATTTGTTGCGTCACTAATTTAGCATCGCTTTTGGGTATTTACTTTTGAAGACATTTACCTATACCTATTTTATTTATACATGAATTGTGTGATGGTTTTGGTTTATTTTTATATTATTTCATTGAGTTTTTTATAGATTAATCATATTATTTACTAATCCTATATTATTAAAGAGGGTAATTCCTCCCATTTTATGATATTTTTTATACTCTCAGTGCCAGCTGCCAACCTAGGACCTACTAGAGGTTGGACTCTGGATTCATTATCTCTTTACCTTCTTGGAGGAATATTTGGTGGGTGGGGGTCATGATAGATTGGTATCAAAGGTTATTGTTGAGAGATAAGATGTAGTTTAGAGATAAGTGTAGTGAGGATTTCATGTTTTGGTATGGAAATAGTGCTAGTTGACCTTAGTGTCTGACATAGGCTAGAGAGACTGACCACGACACAAGATTTTAGGGCCCTTGGTGATCTAGTTCATGAACCTTGAGTTTATTTAATGAACAAGTGATATGGAAATTCTTACAGGGTAAATAATCTTAAGTGGTATATGCATTATTATTATTTGTGTTCCTGTTTGTGTTGGGTTTCTTTGGGAATACTAAAATTAATAAAGTGAAGTAAATTGAATCTAAATAAAATTATGTACTATCAGTATTAGGAAAATTCTCATCTTATTTTCATCTATGGCCCATAGACATCGTCCACGTGTGGCTTAAGAAGTTTAGGTTCAGTAGGCTGATCAGATTGAAAATTATAGGCTTGATCTAACAGTGGAGGATGAGGATTGGTAGAGGGTATTACATTATTTTCAGTTGTAGGCCTTGGAGATGTACAAGGGAAGTGTTTCAAATGTGTAGATAGATATTTAGCTGGAGGAACTTGAGATTGATCTTATTTTGATCCATGCCCTAGGGGGATACTGGGTCCCTTTGATAGTTAGTCAGATGCAGGGAGTTGCACATCAGTAGTGGATGCTATATCTGGGTGAGAAGAAGGAGATAGATATTTTTGTGGGTTGAATTTTAGAAAGTTTTTTGGGAAGAGTTTCTTTCATTAACCATGAAGGTAGTGAAGAGTTAGAAGATTATTTCTCTTCACCACATGAGTATATTAGTATGGGAGTTGGGAATTAAGTTTAAGGGCTGTCTATGTTTTTTCCTAGACATTTTTCTAGATGAGGAGTATTTTACAAGACATATTGTGGAGGCACTCCATCCTTCTATCTAGTATGCAGTTAATCCTTTTACATTGCCAACATATCTGGAGGTTTAGAAGAAGGCATAGGTTATCGAGCGTATGGACTCACAAGGAGTTTTACCAAGATAGGGGAATTAGTATGGTTACTAGAGGATTAGGGATGTTAGTAGTATGTCTCAGGAACTAAGACCATAGTGGTTTTGACCAGTGGGGATTCCAACTCAGCAGCTTCATTTCCATTCTTTTGAGGCTTTTGTTTTCAATGATTTTGTGGAGATATAATGCTAGTGTGTATTTTCTATGGGTTTTGTGGACATCTCTAGAACTAGTACTTAGTGGTTCATTGAGATCAATTTGGTGGAGGAGGATAGGTTCTGCACCAGCCTCAGCAAAAGTTTCCAGTGATACTGTTTTAGCAGTAGGGGCAACAGGATTATGCTCCACCAAGGGGAGATAGAGTGAGTAGAGACCGACCTTAGTATGTTCCTCATGTTTAGGGATGTCTAACTGAGGGTCGTGATGGAGGTGGATATCAAAAGATAGGTAGAGGACTTGGGCATGGTTAATTTCAAGTAGTGGAGGAATCAACACTAGAGGTGCCTAGGATCATTCAAGGTATGCTCAGTTTTTCATCTACAATTATTTGTTCCTTGTTTGATTTAGGAGATTTTCAATCCTTTATTACACCTGCTCTAGCCCATGCTCTAGGAATAGACATATAGAGACTTCTATTTCCCCTAGTGTTGACTAAACCAGTCGGTGGTATGACAAACTTGTTCAATGTGTGTTGGGGTGATGGGGCTACATCAGTTCAATGAGGATCTTTTCTTTCTATAGATATAGCCATATGGTGTCATCCTAGGAATCAATTGGTTGTATTTTGTTCATTATTATGTCGAATTCTTCTAGATGAGATTCATGTTTTTGTATGTGGATGGACAATTCCTGGTTTTTATTGGTAATTGAGGTTGTTAGGTGGGCAGTTAGTGTTTGGAGACCCTTCTTTCCTTGATGGTTGAGTTATCAATAAAATCAGTGGATACTGGGATGGTGGAAGTTCCTAGGGTATTAAGGGATTTCTTTATGTTTTTCCATAGGAGGTAATGATGCTAGCCCCTTGATGTGATGTTGAGTTCAAGATATACTTGAAGCCTGATGCCTCTTTGATTTTGATGTCTCCTTAACAGATTCCACCTTTTGATTTGTGGGATTTGAGTATTTAGAAATATAATCTAATGAATAATGGTTTTATCTGGACTAGTGTGTCGTCGTGGTGTGCTCTAGTGTTGTTCTTAAAGAAGACATATGGTAGTTTGAGGTTGTATATAGACTACTGGAGGATGAATCTGGTGATGGTAAAAAACTATTATCCTCTTCTAAGGACATATGATATTTTGACCAGTTGAGAGGGGAAAGTTGGTTTTCTAAGATTGATTTGTGGTATGGATACCACCAGTTCAGGGTAGAGGAGAGAGATATCCCAAATACTACCTTCATATGCCAGTAAGCGAACTTCAGGTTTGTAGTCATGCCGTTCTGTGTCATAAAAAAACTAGTTGTGTTCATGGGAATCATGAGCTCTATGTTTCAGGAATTTTTGAACCTGTTCATAGTCATGTTCATCGATGAAATATTTATCTACTCAAAGTCATAGGAGGATATTTTCAATCATCTCAAATCTATCTTGTAGGTTCTTTGATCCTACCATCTCTATGGAAATTTGTACAAGTGTATGTTTTGGATATTATAGGTTCATTTCCTCAGGCATTTGGTGCCTCAACACGGTGTGGCAGTGGACACATTAATTATCAAGTTAGTTGATTCTTGGTAAGCACTTAAAGATTTGTGTTATAACCAATTCATCGGGTGATTGATTTTTTTTTGAAAATTATTGGTGATTATTAAGGATAAAAATACAATGGTAAAAGGAAGGTAAAAACAAGAGGAGATATATAAAGATATAATTGATGTGATGGAGAGAAATATGGGCATGAAGATGGTTGAGATGGATACCATACTTGGATTCATGTATGATTAGAGTGGTTAGTTGTTATTAGAATTGATGAATATATTTTACAAGTGGATATGGAACAACATTTGACGAATATGATCACATTATAATATATGGAATTTAAATTTAAATTAATCTTATAAGACTATAAGAAGAATCCTTGAAGTCATGGTTTTATGAAGAAGAAAAACATTGTTATTATGGTTTTGGAAGAGGTGTGAGCATGTCTAAATTCAATTGGAGATATCTACAAAAAAAACATAATATTAGAGGTGGTTATTTAGAGGTGGTTATTTAGAGGTGGTTATGCACAACCCCCTCTAAATTCATTTTGTGTATAATTAGAGGGGGTTATGAATGACCCCTTCTAATCATCAAATTTAGAGGGGGTTATGGACCCCCTTTAAATTCATTTATTATATAAATTAAAGGGGGTTATGTGAAACCTTCTCTGATCATTGAATTTAGAGGAGGGTATAAACCCATCTAAATTTTTAATATCATTTTTTTAATATCTGGTTGGATTTTAGAGAGGGTTTTCAACCCCCTCTAATTTAAGAAAATAGAGGGGGCTCATAACCACCGCTAATCAACGAGATTAGCATCATTTCACAACTCTCTCTAATATCTTAAATTAGTGGGGGTTCAAACCCCATCCAATGTATTAAATTAGAGGGGGTTTTGAACCCCCACTATTTAAAAAAATTCTATAATATATATATATAATTAAAACACTATATATAAATATATTTAGATACATTATATGAACATATTATATAAAATATTTATATGATTTCATTTAATTTTATTTACATGTATACATAAATATAATGGTATAATATTTTTTAAATTAATATAAATTTATTTGTATAAATTATATTTTATATAATATTAATTATATATAATATAAAAGCATAAACATATTATATAAATATATACATGAATATATTTTATTCTAAAAAATACATCATATAAAAACTGAAGATTCTAGTTTTTATAATTTATATAATAATGATAAAAAATAAAATTTTAAATAAAATGTTTATGCTGTTATATTATATATAATTAATATTATATAAAATACAATTTATTCAAATAAAATTATATTAATGTACAAAATATTATACAACTATATTTTTTGAAATACATATATATTAATCTACATAATAATAAATATATGTATTGAAATACATTATATAAATATTTGTATAAATTGTCTTTCATATAATATTAATTTTATATTTGTATAAATTTCATTTCAAATAATATACATATTAATTATATATAATATAAAATTTTATTTCATTTAACATTATATAAATATTTTTATAAATTATATTTCATATGAAATATTTATATAAACTAAATTTTATATAAAATATTAGTATAAATTATATTTCATATAATATTAATTATATATAATATAAATATTTTTATAAATTTTATTTCATATAAAATATTTATATAAATTGTATTTCAAATAAAATATTTGCATGAATTTCATTTAATATAATATTGATTATATATAATATAATTTTATCACATATAATATTATACAATTTATATAAATAAACACACAAATACATAATATAAACATGTATATATTAATGTATAATTTCATTTAATATATATTAATGTATAAAATATTATACAATTTATATTAATGTATAAAATATTATACATTAAAAGAATATTATACAATTTATATAAAATATTTTTATAAATTTCATTTAATATATATTAATGTATAATTTGATCAAATTATATATAATTTGATCATATATAATATTATACAATTTATAAATAAACATGTATATAATATATAATTATGTATTTAATTATGTAAATAATTTAACTAAATATGTTAACAAATATAATTATAAAAAATATTTACTCAAATGTATGTAAATACACACATAAAATATATAGTTTATATAAGTGTATAAAGTGACTGAAAATTGTTTTTTATTATTATGAAAAAACTTTTAAGGAAAAAGTGAGAAACCATATAGGACCACACCACATCACCAATTCACCACTTTACCACAAAAAAGAACCACGAATGAAATCCATTCAAGCATACAAACAAACAAACCATCACAGATGGAGCAAAAGACACCAAGAAAGGGTCGAGGTACCATGAACCTGGGAAAACAAACATCAGCAAAGTTGGACAAACCTCAGAATCGGTCTCCTCAAATGCCCACCGATGCGACTGTTGACCGTTCCGCTCATGTTGTAGAAACTGAGTTTGAAACCCACCAGGAAGGATTTGAAAGCGTGGGGGAGGGAAATCCCGACAACAGTGGATAGAAAAGTCAGTGTTGGAGGGTCCCTTGTGAAATGGGATGGTGTTGGAGAAGCCCCGACCTGTGGGGAACATGAGGGGGTGATCACATGGGGGGATGGGAGGGGTTGTCCTTTGGGGAACACTGGAGGGGCAGTTAGGGGGTGGCCAATGGGGAATGGTAGGGGTTCTCACACTGGGTGATATTTTAAATAATAATAATAATTATTATCATTAGAGGGGTTCTCCCTATTGGATTCCCCCAAACTACCTCCTCCCATTCCTCTTTTGTTCCCCACTGGACAACCCCTCCCATTCCCCCCAAGTGAGCACCCCCCTCCCATTCCCCACTGGTCATGAAACCCCTATAATAATAATATATTTTTTAAATATACCCCAGTGTGAGCATCCTTCCCATTCCCCACTGGATTCCACCTAACTGACCCTCCTGTTCCTTCTATGTTCCCTGCTAGGGGCGACCAACGGGGAACGAGAGGGGTTCTCACACAGGTGGATATTTTAAAAAATAATAATTATTATTAGAGGGGTGCTCACACTGGGTGGTTTTCAAACATCTCTAAATTGAGAAATAAATTTAAGGGGATTAAAACCCCATATAAACTAAGATTTTAGGGTGAGATTAGATGGGGGTTTAAATCCCTCTAATCTAACCATTTATAATTATGGATTACCTTACCTGCAGTTTATGAAAACCGCCGCTAACAATATAGGGCGTGCACATTAGTAGTGGTTACGAGTAACCACTACTAATGTATTTAGAGATGGTTATAACCCCCTCTAATCTAAAAAATAACCCCTTCTAACAGGAGTGTTTTTTTAGAATATTGAATATTTATTTGGATTTATTTTTATTTGGTGAAGTTTGATGAGTTTATTAAATACATTTTGGTTTAATATGGATTTGGAGTATTTTTTCAAGAGATTTAATGAAGGATTAAATTAATTGTGGAGAAATATTGGTATAAAAAAGATTCTAAAACACTCTCTAAGTTCTATGTATGATTAACTTAAGTAATACATCATCAATGTCATATTAAACAATAATGTTAGGGGCTATATGAGATTAACCTAGCACAAATAGAAGCTATATAATAATAGCACTTTATTTGGAAGCTGTGCAAGGTTACCATCGTGACTATGAAGCTACATTAGAACAAGTCATGTGAAACCCAACTTTCATAAGAGTAAACTATTCATATTTCTGAAGTATGAAGTTTTCTTATGAATAAATACCACACATAAAATATATATGAACTTATAAACACTGTGCGAGATTAACCATGGAGTTTCTTAAAGTCATTTCCATGAATTAATGAATTTTGGAGATACATTGAATATAATGAAGATATGGAGATGTAAAAATGGATTACAATCCATGTTTAAGGCGTTATGAAGATTGGGGTTATCAAAGAATTAATTGAAATGGGAATATGATGAGTACCACACAATGGAGGATGCTGTGATGGGATTCTAAAATCCTTATAAAATTAGGATTCCTATAACTAGAATTTTAGAAGTTGGTTTGGACCTCACTTGAGATTAAGTTGTTTGTACATAAGTATAAGTGAGAATAGAGTAATCTATTTTGAAGGGAATTTTTTCGGTATAATTATTATGACGTGGTGATTGTAATGAAACAACATGATTTATAATAAATATTTTTTTTAAATTCATCATTTAAAATGAATATAATAATTAAGATGTGGTAGTTATTATATCATAGATTCTAGAGCACATTTTTGAGTTGCATCCCAAAATGGGTGTTCTAGGTGTCGGCACATCGCGGTGGACTAAAACATTGAGAAAATAAAGGAATCATTTTGAATTCAAATATGGATATCATGGAGAAGTATTTGATGTTGTAATTTAAATTAGAGATTTGTATTTTTCCACACTAAAATAATGTGGGACACATGGCATGATGATGGAGCATTGAGGAGAATGAAATTTATTCTACACCATAGATCAAAGATGGAGGTTTTTAGAGAGACTATCAAAATTTATTATTTTTGGGAAATTTAGAGGGATAAAGAAATATTTAATATTTAGTTTGTAAAGAAAATAAATAACTTTAGTGATATATCAATAATAGGGGAAAATGATAAGAGATCCTAGAATAAGAAGGGAATTAAGATGTTACACCTAGTATATTATAATGACAAAAAGAAGAAGAATGGGAAACAATTTCATTGCTATATCCAATATAATAAAGAGGTGAATATGGAGTGTAAAAGGGATAATTTCTATTTCGAATTATCTTCATCAGGTAGATTCTTTCACTATTGTTTCTTTGTGGAATACAAAGAGGTGTTACTCACACATAGAGGAAACTCTCATGCAGAATTGAAAGTATAAGATAAAGATACAAATATTATATTGAGGAGTTGATAAAAATGATTTGAAGAAGTGGAAGTTAAAAAATGTATAAATTAAATTTATATAATTTATAGAGTTAGGATGCGAGCTGATTCATTCTGAACATGGAGAGATCCAAATATATTTAAACTTTTGAAGACCATCCCTGAAGTAGTGCATGGAGGATGTGGATAGGGATGTACCTTTAGTTAGGCTCTCATTAATTGAACTTTTTAAAAAATTATAGAATTGTAAATGATTGAATGAGTATCTAGAATTGAAAAATATGAAGGATAAATAAATAGTGAAAATAAGGTAAATTAAAAAAAGAAGATTGAAAAGTGGCTGGAAGTAGTTCAATTCCCAATAAAAAAACTTCTTTATTAGTTATAATCATATAAAATATATTATCATATAAATACATATATAAAACATTTCAAAATTATAAACTATTTATGTTAATAAAAAAAAATTTAAACAGTGTTTATATGTTTATTTATATGTTTATTTGTTTAATAAAATTAACATATAAACTTTACGGAATTTATGGTCAGAAATTTTTACAAAATATTACCATATAAGATAAAACAATTCAATAAAATTTACATATAAACTCATATTTGCATGAAATTTTTTTAAAATAGAATCAACAAAACATCAATAACTAAACAGAAATATAAATTGAAATATATATATTAAAATGAGTTTTTAATATAGAAGTAGATGATATATGAAATAAAATTTTAAATACTATTTGGTATAATGATGATATTGGTATATTAATTGAGTCAGTTGTTTGGGATATTACATCAGAAGAAACACCCTATAATAAAATAAGTAGTAATTGTAAAGACCCGAAAAATTCAAGGAAAAGTTTTTCTTAATTTTCTTGGGAATTTTACAAGAACTCAGTTTCTGACGGCACCTGATTCCGAGGCCCAGTGTGCCATGAATCTTTTTCCAAAGTTTAGCTCCAGTACGTTCAGTAAACGAACGAGTGGGTTTTTCTAACTTTTGAACCGGTGCTCGGAATCAAATTCCGAGGGCACCAATGGAATCGAAACGCCGGTATTTGCTTAGAAACATCTTTTCCAGAGTTGCGTTTGCTCGGGTGTGGTTTTTAATTTTTGGGGTTAAGTTAAGAAATAAAATAAAAGTGGTACACCCGATTTTTATTTTATTTTGCTTAACTTAAGTTAAGTGGATGACGTGGGACCCACAATATCCTACCCACTTGGTAGGATATTTGTGAGGTGTGGCCCACACGAGCCCCACCGTTTCTTTTCTTTTAAGTAACGCACCCGCACCCCCCTATTAATTAAGTCAACTCTTGCGTTTATTCTGGTTAAGAAACGCCTCATTAATGTGGCGGTTTAAGCGTTGCAATTATTTCACTTAATTGTTTCTTTCATTTTTGAATTTTAAAACACAAGACTTGTGAAATAAAAATAAGACAACTCTTATTTTTATTAGGCTGGTGGTGTTGAGAGGCAAAGGAGATTTCTCTCAGACTCTTGGAGATCTTCTCATCCTCGCGAAGAATGCGAAGAATGCGAAGAACGCAAAGAATGCCGGATCCTCGGAAATCCGTGATGTTTCTTCCGAAACGTTCCTTCTTCCGCGATGCTTCTCTGTGATGTGATGATCCTCCTTTCGCGACGCCTTCTTCCGTGGCGATCAATTCCATGACGTCCTTTTTCCGCGACGAATCCTCGCTCATCGAATTCGACGAGGTAGGGATTTATTTTATTTGTTTGTTCGTGAATACTTCCGTCTATTTCTCCTTTTCTTTGGAGCCGCCTGTTACTGCAATAACGGGAGGGGGTCGGACCGCACGAACATTGCCGACCCTCCTCTCCCTTTTGGTTGTTTGATATTGTTGCGGCACGAGCAAGGCAACGCGGTGCCGAAGCACCGTGTGAGAATTGTTAAGGAAAGGGGTAGAAGCACAGTGCCGTCGCACCGCACCGCGCCGTTGAAGATGAACCAGAGACGCGGAGCCGTTGCGCCGCGCCAGAGAACAACAAAAGCACCCCAGCCGGAGCGAGGCCGCGGCAGAGGGGCGCGGCGCCGTCGCGCCGCGCCGGACGTACCAAGGCCGCAGTAGAGCAGGGGGACCGGCGATCGGTTCCGGGCCACCGACGTCGGAATAGAGGGACCGGCCCTTGCCGGTCCCGTGGTGTCAGCAGCCGGCCAGCCAGAGCGGGCCGGCCGGTCAGGGGAAATCGGGGGTTCGTAACCCCCGGTCGGCCAGTAGGTGCGGCCCCCCACATTGGGGCCGCGAGTTCTCAACGCGGGGGGAAGCCCCTCCCCTCTTTGCTCGGTCGTAACGACCGAGCCGACCGCCTGGCCACACGACCAGCGTCAGCGCGCCGGGCCAGGCCGCACCCAAGCGGGCCTGACCCGGAACCGATGCAGGTCGACCCAATTTGGGCCGACCCTGGGGGTATCAGGCCGGGTCGGACCGGGCCCGAACCCCCTAATACCGAACCTCTTTCGGTCTGTTGCCCATAACTTGAGCTACGGGCCTCCGATCGACGCACTGTCAGTTGCGTAGCGATCCTTGGATCAAGCCAGCCATTTCTGTATTTTACACTCAGGGTTTCGGAGAACTTTGGGTTCGGCCGGGTTGGTTCGTACATGAAACCAACCGGGCCCTCAGAGTGGAAACACTTATAACTTGAGCTCCGGACGTCCGATTGACGTGCCGTCAACTTTGTTGGATTCCTCTTAATGAGAAGGACCTTTTGGATTACTTTGCTCGAGGTTTGGATGCAATTGGATTATGGTCGGGTTGGTTTTGACTTAAAAACCAACCGGCCCCCTCAGACGAAAAAGTCAATAACTCTCAGACCGGGCGTCCGATTGACGCGCCGTCTATGACGTTGAGTTCCTGTTGATGATACATAACTTTTGGATACATCAACTCCAGACTATGTGTCAGTTGATGTATCAGCCCCTCGGCTCATGGAGCGGACCCTCCCGAACGAGCTTGCTGTGTACGGGAACCCTAGAGCTGGCTGCGACTGCGACGACGACGACGACTGTGCAGAAATCCTCCGTGGATTCGACGGCGATGACTACAACACTCAGCGATCCTATGTGGATCAGTGCTACCTATCCTCTGTGGGTCAGATCTTGTATGGGTCAGCGCTCAGCGGTCCTGTGTGGGCCAGCGCCTACAGATCCTGTGTGGGTCAGATCCTTTGTGGGTCATTGCAGGGGTTAGTTACCTATCGATCCTGTGTGGGTCAGATCCTTTGTGGGTCATTGCAGGGGTTAGTTACCTATCGATCCTGTGTGGGTCTGATCCTTTGTGGGTCATTGCGGGGGTTAGTACCTATTGATCCTTTGTGGGTCCGATGGCTTAGATGAATCAGTGGCTATATCTGATAATCTCTATCATCATACGAAGAAGTATACCTGTGTGAGCTGTATCTTGACTTTCAATCCTTATCTTCAATATGATTGACTTGATATCCTTTGTGGATTATGTTATGCTTTCCTGTGTGGATTGGGTTGTGGTTTCCTGTGTGGACTGGGTTGTACTTGAGCTCGGATGTTGGAGCCGAATGAGAATTGATGACTTAGGTATATGTATGGGCATATACCTAAGTAGTGCCAGATGTTACTTCGTGTTTGTATCTTTCCTTTGTGGATTATCATTTGTGGATTCTGGGAGACCTTTGGGGGTCTCGGGGTCCCTACTGAGTAGCTTATACTCACCCCTACATGGGCTATGCCCGCACTACGTTGTGTTGGTTGCAGACGACGGACAAAGCTGATCGTGGTTGAGGCACGAGGAGCAGGTCGGTACCCGGAGGTGGATCACTGGGCGGGGCGTACTCGGAGCAGACGGCTAGACCCAAGGAGCTGTGGAGGCTATCTGTACCCACCCTTCAGGTGGGACTTCCAGTGGATGGCTCGAGGATGCAACTTTATTTTCAGTTGTTGTTTTCCCTTTCCAGTTGTACTTTAGTTTCAGTTTGGGTTTGTATTCTGGCCCACTTACTTTTTCCGCACTTACTGTTGTACCCGGTTTTTACTTAGTGTTTACTTCTGCTTGCTTGATCTATGGTGTTTGTTTACTTTACAAAGGCAATTCCTTCCCTTTTTATCGAGAATTACGCCTTGGTTCTAGTCTCCAGCCCCTGGCCTATGGAAGGAGGGCTTGGGGTAGTCACGGCACGGGCCCCGAGGACGGGTCGTGACAAATTGGTATCAGAGAAGTTCGGTTCTACCGCAAAACTCAAGACTCTGATCTTTTTCTCTGTGAAGAAATAGTGTTAAGAGTATTGAGTGTGGTTATCAGTCCAGGGAGTCCAGTTTTGGTGCGGCGACCGACGTATCCATACACCAGGACCCTGGCTTCTGATTTCCGACTTAATGCACGAAAACATTGATTGCATGTGTGTTTCAAGTTTTCTTTGTGATTACTTTGTGTCAACTCACCATGAATACTGTTTGACCGTGGCACACCTGTGTCTTTTCAGGATGGCCCCACGACAGCAGCCAGCCAGGGTTCCGAGAGTTATGCATGACGACAGTCCACCGGGCGACGAGGCCTCGGTACAAGGCCCTTTGACAATAGAGGCACCAGCGGTACCGCTACCCGCTGAGCCACCGATGCTACCAGCCCCAGCCGTTGACGATGCACGTCGTCTTAGTGCATTGAACGAGTTTCAGCACCAGCGACCGCCCAGGTTCCACGGGGATACGGACCCTCAGGCCGCCGAGGATTGGCTGGAGGCAGTTGTACGAGTTTTTAGGTTAGTGAGGACACCAGAAGACCTCATGGTGATTCTCGCAGCGAGACTACTGTACGCGGTAGCAGGCAGATGGTGGAGCTTGATGCCCCAGGTGCACGATGAGGCATCTCTTCTCTGGATGGACTTTGAGAGCCTCTTTTGCTCAGAGTTCGTCCCAGCCACCCTTCGTGCGGTGTGCATCCAGGATCTTCTACAGCTGCGGAAAGGCAGCTTGACGGTCGCCCAGTACTCGGAGAGATTTACCGATCTTTCACGCTACTCGACAGACATGGTACGTGATCCATTCTTCCGGGCCCAGACCTTCGAGCAGGGATTGAGGCAGGAGATCAGGGCATCGCTGATCTCCCTCAGCATTCCAACACAGGAAGGGGTACTGGAATGAGCCCTTCTGATCGAGATCTTTCTGGCTGAGTCTACATCAGCAGCGAGACCTACCGTAGGGCGGCATGTAGCAGAGTCTTCTGCAGCAGGCAGTCGACGGATGACTCATGGGTCCAGGCAGACCAGACCCTCAGGAAGACGACCTCAGGACACTGGCTCAGTAGTGCAGGGCACACAGCGCGGAGCCAGTCTTTCGAGAGGCAGACAGTGCTATGCATGCGGCAGGTAGGGCCACATGGCTCGTGATTGCCCGACCCGTCGTGCCGAGGAGCAGCAGACGGTTGAGGGGCCACCCAGGCAGAGGCATAGGGTAGACCATGGCGGTCCATAGGGAGTAGGCGGACGAGGCAGAGGAGCTGGCTGAGCAGTAGGTGGTGGGCGACGCTTTGAGGCTCTACCACCACCACCACCAGGAGGTCCACCCCGACCATAGGGAGTTGGCGGGCAGAGACAGGCACAACTCCAGGCAGCCGAGGCCTACGACCACGGTGCGCCTGAGATGATTTGAGGTACTATCTGTGTCTATTCCACCCTTTCTGCAGTTCTTATAGACACAAGAGCGAGTCATTATTTCATAGCCGCTGCCCTTGTTTGGAGCTCGGAGATTCCGACAGAGCCGTTGGCTCGATCCTTACGGCTAGAGACTCTTACAGGAGCAGACTCGACGATTACACACTGGTGCCGACAGTGTGAGCTTACTCTAGGAGGTGAGAGATTCGGCTAGGATCTTCTTGTAGTGGCATCGAGGCCTTACGACGTCATCTTGGGCATGGATTGGTTATCTACAGTCCATGCTCATATTGACTGTATTTGGCACAAGGTGCGGTGTGTACGCACCGACGGGAGTAGGTTCACCTTCACTGGCAAGAAGGGAGCCTTCGAAGCACAGGATGGACTCTCACAGAGGAGAGTACAACCCGTAACTCATCATTTGGCTAGACTCATCCTAGGAGCGGTTGACATGCAGAGTCCTAGTTTTTCTACAGTGGTGGATCAGTATGCGGACGTTTTCCCCAACGACTTTCCAGGAATACCTCCTCACAGAGAGGTAGACTTTTATATTGATCTATACCCCGGGACAGCCCCGATATCCACCCCAGCATATCGGATGGATCCCACCGAGCTTCGAGAGCTACAGGTACAGTTGGAGGACTTGCAGGGAAAGGGATTCATCCGACCCAGTGTTTCACCCTGGGCTTCCCCGATATTGTTCGCCAAGAAGGCGGACGAGAGCTTGTGACTTTGTGTTGACTATCGTCGCCTGAACCAGGTGACAGTGAGGAACAAGTATCCGATACCGAGGATTGATGACCTCTTCAATCAACTTAAGGGAGCACAGTGGTTCTCAAAGATAGAACTCAGGTCAGGCTATCATCAGCTCAGAGTTCGGGACGAGGACGTGCAGAAGACGACCTTCAGATGTCGGTATGGCCACTATGAGTTCTTGGTTATGCCATTCGGTGTAACCAATGATCCAGAAGTGTTCATGGGACTCATGAACATGATCTTTCAGCCATACCTTGATCAATTTGTCATGGTCTTCATCGACGACATTTTGATATACTCGACCACTGAGGAGGAGCACGCCTACCACTTGCGGGTTGTACTAGACACACTCCGAGAGCACCATCTTTATGGAAAGCTCTCAAAGTATCAGTTCTGGATACATGAGGTCCACTTCTTAGGACACGTCATCTCTGAGGCGGGAGTTGCGGTGGATCCTACGAAGATCGAGGCAGTGCTAGCTTGGGAGCCACCCAGGATTGTGACGGAGGTGCGGAGTTTCTTGGGTCTAGCTGGATACTACCGGAGATTTGTGCCAGACTTCTCCAGAGTTGCGGAACCACTCTCAGCTTTGACGAAGAAGGGGAAACCCTTTGTGTGGTCAGACAGATGTCAGCAGAGCTTCCAGGAGCTGAGACAGAGATTGACCATCACACCTATCTTGAGGTTGCCGGAGGAGGGAGTAGGGTACATAGTCTACTGCGATGCATTAGGGACCGGACTCGGATGTGTCCTGATGCAGGATCGGGCAGTGATCGCCTATGGATCACATCAGTTGAGGCCGCATGAGCAGAACTACACTACCCATGACCTGGAGTTAGCAGCAGTGGTCTTCGCTCTGAAGATGTGGTGACACTGTCTGATGGGCGAGTGCTTTACAGTCTATTCTGACCATCAGAGTCTCAGGTACATCTTCTCTCATAAGGACCTGAACCTGAGACAGCGGTGATGGCTCGAGTTCCTTCAGGACTATAAATTTGAGATAGTCTATACTTCTGGGAAGGGGAACGTAGTATCCGATGCTCTCAGCAGGAGGACGGGCATTCAACTACTTGGGGAGGCGATAGAGTAGCTAGCCGCTTTGTAGATATCCATCGTGGATAGAGATGGAGAAGCCTTCCTTCAGTAACTCACAGTCACTCCTGCACTACTGCAGCGGGTTAGAGAGGCACAGCGTTGGGACACTGACTGTGAGACGTGGCATGTACAGATATCCTCAGGATAGGCACCTGATGGTTTCTCTATAGGAGGAGAGCACGACGTCCTTTTTAGAGGACGTACCTTGGTACCAATTTCTCTATGGGAGGAGGTGCTGAGATAGTTTCACACTTCCCCTTTGGCGGTACATCCTGGCGTAGCGAAGATGTACCAGGATCTCAGACGACAACACTAGTAGCCGGGCATGAAGAAGGCTGTGGCAGAGTTCGTTTCTCGATGCCTCACCTGTCAGCAGGTGAAGGTAGAGAACCAGGTACCAGCAGGCTTGGTACAACCCTTGGAGGTCCCAGAGTGGAAGTGGGCCGGGATATCTATGGACTTCGTGACTGGACTTCCACACACTTCCAGAGGTCACGACTCCATTTGGGTGATTGTCGACCGACTCACTAAGTCGGCTCACTTCTTACCCATCAGAGAGCAGGGCTTAGTGGAGAGCTTGGGACGTATCTACGTTTAGGAGATTTTACAGCTTCACGGTGTGCCATCATCTATCGTCTCCGATCGAGATGCTCGCTTTACTTCCCGGCATTGGGAGGGGTTGTAGGCGGAGTTCGGGACGTAGCTACATCTAAGCACCGCCTTTCACCCCCAGACAGATGGTCAGATAGAGGGGACCATTCAGACTCTTGAGGACATGCTCCGCGCATGTGTCCTCGACTTTGGTCGCAGTTGGGAGGACCACCTACCCTTGGTGGATTTCGCGTACAACAACAACTACCACTCCACCATTGGGATGGAACCATACGAGGCATTGTACGACCGACCTTGCAGATCTCCTCTATGCTGGACAGACCCTGGGGAGTTAGCACTTGTGGGACCGGAGATGGTCCATGCCATGACAGAGAAGGTCCAGGTCATCCAGGAGCGAATGAGGACAGCTCAGAGCCGGAAGAAGTCTTATGCTGACAGGAGGCGGAGGCCACTAGAGTTCGAGGATGGCGACCACGTCTTCTTGCGGGTCTCACCTCGAAGTGGTTTATGGAGATTTGTCTAAGGCGGAAAGTTATCTCCGTGCTTCATTGGACCTTTCTAGGTCGTCAGCAGGATTGGCGAGGTGGCTTTTTGCCTGGCTCTACCACCTTAGTTGCACCGGGTGCACGACGTCTTCCACGTATCCCAGCTGAGGAGATACGTGCACGACCCGACGCATATCATTGACCATGGGGAGCTGGAAGTTGATGATGAGGAGACTTTTGCGGAGGTCCCGGTGGAGATTGAGGATCAACAGGAGCGGGTCCTATGTGGATGGTCGATTCCTCTAGTGCGCATCATATGGCAGCACAGGAACCTCCAGGAGAGCACTTGGGAGAGGGAGGCTCAGATGCGTGCTCAATACCCACTTTTCTTTCCTTAGTTTTTGATGTATCTTTATGGGGATGTAAATCCCTGAGGTGGGAGTTATGTAAAGACCCAAAAAATTCAAGGGAATTTCTTTCTTAATTTTCTTGGGAATTTTACAAGAACGCAGTTTCTGACGGCACCTGATTCCGAGGCCCGGTGTGCCCGGAATCTTTTTCCGAAGTTTATCTCGGGTACGTTCAGCGAACGAACGAGCGGTTTTTTCTAACTTTTGAACCGGTGCTCAGAATTAAATTCAGAGGTCACTGATGGAATCACAGTGCCAGTATTTTCTTAGAAACGTCTTTTCCAGAGTTGCGTTTCCTCAGGTGTTGTTTTTAATTTTTGGGGTTAAGTTATGAAATAAAATAAAAGTGGTACAACCGATTTTTATTTTATTTTGCTTAACTTAAGTTAAGTGGATGATGTGGGACCCACAATATCCTACCCACTTGGTAGGATATTTGTGAGGCGGGGCCCACACGATCCCCACCATTTCTTTTCTTTTAAGTAATGCACCCGCACCCCTATTAATTAAGTCAACTCTTGCGTTTATTCTGGTTAAGAAACGCCTCATTAATGTGGCGGTTTAAGCGTTGCAATTATTTCACTTAATTGTTTCTTTCGTTTTTGAATTTTAAAATGCAAGACTTGTGAAATAAAAATAAGACAACTCTTATTTTTATTAGGCTGGTGGTGTTGAGAGGCAAAGGATATTTCTCTCAGACTCTTGGATATCTTCTCATCCTCGCGAAGAATGCGAAGAACGCGAAGAATGCGAAGAACGTGAAGAACACGAAGAATGCTAGATCCTCGGAAATCCACGATGCTTCTTCCGCAACGTTCCTTCTTCCGTGACGCTTCTCCACGACGTGATGATCCTCCTTCCACAACTCCTTCTTCTGCGGTGATCAATTCCGCGACGTCCTTTTTCCGCGATGAATCCTCGCTCATCGAATTTGACGAGGTAGGGATTTATTTTATTTGTTTGTTCGTGAATACTTCCGTCGCTTTCTCCTTTTCTTTGGAGCCGCCTGTTACTGCAATAACGAGAGGGGGTCGGACCGCACGAACACGACCGACCCTACTCTCCCTTTTGGTTGTTTGATATTGTTGCGGCACGAGCAAGGCAAGACGGTGCCAAAGCACCGCACTGGAATTGTTAATGAAAGGGGGAGAAGCGCAGCGCCGTCGCGCCGCGCCGTTGAAGACGAACCAAAGACGCGGCGCCGTCGCGCCATGCCATTGAAGATGAACCAGAGACGCGGCGCCGTCGCGCCGCACCGGAGAACCAAAAAAGCACCCCGGCCATAGCGGGGCTGCGGCGGAGGGGCATGGCGCCATCGCGCCACACCGGATGGACCAAGGCCGCGGCCAGTTTTGGGCCGCGGCGGAGCAGGGGGACCGGCGGCCGGTTCCGGGCCGCCGACGTCGGAACAGAGGGACCAGCCCTTGCCGGTCCCCTGGCGGCAGCAGCCGGCCGGCCAGAGCGAGCCGGCCGGTCAGGGAAACCGGGGGTTCCTAACCCCCGGTCGGCCAGCAGGTGCGGCCCCCACATGGGGGCCGCGGGTTCTCAACGCGGGGGGCAGCGCCCCCCCCTCTTCGCTCGGCCGTAACGGCCGAGCCGACCGCCTGGCCACCCAGCCAGCGCCAGCGCGCCGGGCCGAGCCGCTGGGCCGGGCCGGGCCGCGCCCAAGCGGGCCGGACCCATATCCAGTGCGGGTCGACCCGGTTCGGGACGACCCTGGGGTTATCGGGCCAGGTCGGACCGGGCCCGAACCGCCTAATACCGAACCTCTTTCGGTCTGTTGCCCATAACTTGAGCTACGAGCCTCCGATCGACGCACTGTCAGTTTCGTATCGATCCTTGGATAGAGACGGTCTTTTTGGTATATTACACTTAGGGTTTCGGAGAACTTTGGGTTCAGCCGGGTTGGTTCATACACGAAACCAACCGGGCCCTCGGAGCGGAAACGCTTATAACTTGAGCTCCGGACGTCCGATTGACGTGCCGTCGACTTTGTTGGATTCCTCTTAGTGAGACAGACCTTTTGGATTACTCTAATCGAGGTTTGGATGCAGGTGGAGTACGGTCCGGTTGGTTTTGACTTAAAAACCAACCGGGCCCCTGGGATGAAAAAGCCAATAACTCCCAGACCGGGCGTCCGATTGACGCGCCGTCTGTGACGTTGAGCTCCTGTTGACGATACAGAACTTTTGGATACATCAACTCTAGACTATGTTTCAGTTGATGTATCAGCCCCTCGGCTCATGGAGCGGACCCTCCCGATTGAGCTTGCTGTGTGCGGGAACCCTAGAGCTGGCTGCGACTGCGACGATGACGACGACCGTGCAGAAATCCTCCATGGATTCGACGGCAACGACTACAACACTCAGCGATCCTACGTGGATCAGTGCTACCGATCCTGTGTGGGTCAAATCCTATGTGGGTTAGCGCTCAGCGGTCCTGTGTGGGCCAGCACCTACAGAGCCTGTGTGGGTCAGATCCTTTGTGGGTCATTGCGGGGGTTAGTTACCTATCGATCCTGTGTGAGTCAGATCCTTTGTGGGTCATTGCGGGGGTTTGTACCTATCGATCCTTTGTGGGTCCGACGGCTTAAATGAATCAGTGGCTACATCTGATCATCTCTATCATCATACGAAGATGTATACCTCTGTGAGCTGTATCTTGACTTTCAATCCTTATCTTCAATATGATTGACTTGATATCCTGTGTGGATTACGTTATGCTTTTCTGTGTGGATTGGGTTGTGGTTTCCTGTGTGGACTGGGTTGTAATTGAGCTCAGATGTTGGAGCCGAATGAGAATTGATGACTTAGGTATATGTATGGCCATATACCTAAGTAGTTCCGGATGTTACTCTGTGTTTGTATCTTTCCTTTGTGGATTATCCTTTGTGGATTCTGGGAGACCTTCGGGGGTCTCGGGGTCCCTACTGAGTAGCTTTTACTCACCCCTACACGGGCTATGCCCGCACTACGTTGTATTGGTTGCAGACGATGGACAACGCTGATCGTGGTTGAGGAACGAGGAGCATGTCGGTACCCGGAGGTGGATCACTGGGCGGGGCGTACTCAGAGTGGACGACTGGACCCGAGGAGCTGTGGAGGCTATCTGTACCCACCCTTCAGGTGGGGCTTCCAGTGGATGGATCGAGGCTGCGGCTTTATTTTCAGTTGCTGTTTTCCCTTTCCAGTTGTACTTTACTTTCAGTTTGGGTTTGTATTCTGTCCCACTTACTTTTTCCGCACTTACTGTTGTACCCAGTTTTTTCTTAGTGTTTACTTCTGCTTGCTTTCTCTGTGGCGTTTGTTTACTTTACAAAGGCAATGCCTTCCCTTTTTATCGGGAATTATTCCTTGGTGCTAGTCTCCATCCCCTGGCCTATGGAAGGCGGGCTTGGGGTAGTCACGGCACGGGCCCCGAGGACGGGTCGTGACAATAATGTCAGATTGAATGACTACTCATATTTTGGACACAAGTAGTTGGAAGAAAATAATAATATTCACTCTTATAAGAAGATCCCCATTCTTATAAATGTGAATGGAATAAATTCATCCTCAATCTTACACTGAAATCAAGAAAAAGGTGCATATAAAATAAAAATGTTGGACCATTTTATATGAATTAACACTAAAACATTAGAAAACCATTTAAATACACATGGAATACTGAACAACTAAAACATAAAACCCACTTTAAAATAATAATGGAAAACCAATAGAATCACACTTCACCAATAAAGGGGTTCACATAAAAAAAATACAATCATGAAATAATAAAAAATTATACTAGAAACTGCCCTCATAAAATAAATATACTAATGGAAACAAAAATTAATGTATCAGTGGAAATAAAAAATTTGATAACTGAATGGAAATAATCATTTGACTTAGATTTTTTAGAAAAATAAATGTGTCATCCAATGAGGCACACAACAAACACTAGGTAACATATATTGAATTATCATTGGAAAACAATTAGGTAACAAGTTAAAATGACATCTATTGTCAAAAATTCAATTTTTCTAGAACACTATGACAATAACTTCATCCTATGAATAATAGTGTTGAATAAAGTTGATTCACCTATGTTTGGTTTGTAGGAAAACATAATTTTAAAACTACTTATAACAATCATATTATAGTTTCTAAAAATAGATTTTATCATATTAAACGTAAAGACCCCAGACTTAGTAGCCCATAGTAGGTGGTTACTTTATTATATCAACACAATATACAAGGAATAACATACCAAAATACCTAATAGTTTAATAGTTTTATAATACTAGATACATACTTGAACCTTAAATTGAAATTGAAAACATAAAATACGACATAGATAATCCTTTGAGAACACTATTATTCTCTATGATTTACCCTGAATATAAATCATAATAAAATTCTCGGCATCTTGAAGACAAACAAAACATAAGAAAGGGGTAATATCAGATGCACAGTGAGGGTATGTATAAAATGGAAGATTTCATAAATAAGCATTATAAATTATGGAAAAGTAAATAACTAAAACATATTCTATTTAATCAATAACTTGAGCATAATATGTCTAGAATAAAAGACGATCGAATAATTTAATTTAAATAATCACATGAGCTAGAAAACTTAACCATGGATATTCTAATAATTGAATAATTACATGGGAATCAATAACTAATCACATAATTAGAGAATTCATAATTTCAGACATCATAAACATATCATCAAGTATTCTCCCAATACACCATGCATTAAGAGTTAAGACATAAGCTAATACCCAAACTTGTTTGTCTCATGATACTTATCTATGCATCGATGGGCTAAAATGGGCACTGACCACCAGTTAATAAGTCCAATTCATTAATCACATGAAATGGGTAAAGCATAATCAAAATATAAATTCTTATTGAAACGATAATATGAAATAACTTTTCCCAATCAATAAACATTATCATAAACAATCCAAAATAATACGGCTAATGGTATTTACATATCATATTCCCAATCAAACTTATCATAAAACATTAAATAACATAAAATAGATGATATCATAATATATTAAACTCATAAAGAATAATATTTGACATAGGATGGTGGAATAAATGAAAATAAATTATTAAGGCTATCGAAAAATTCTTTTGGAAAATATCCTTTTTCACTTTTAAAATCACTAATTTTTAAAATGATACACAATTATAAAAGAAAAAATTTTCTTTTAAATAACCACGTAAATTTTTAAAGGGAGATCTAAATAATTGAGGTGTCATGATGGTGGAAAAATCCACTTATACTGTATAAGTTAAAAAACACTCCTTTTGACTTTTTTTAAAAGACACATTAAAAGAATATTTTTAATAGAAAGTCCCTTACAAAGATCATATCATTGAAGTGAGTGTTAATCAAATGAATTGATTATGTGTATCCTCTATAAATCCAAATAAAAAAATATAAATAAAAAATAATATAATCAAAATTAATTTCAAACACAATCTTATAACATCATAATCAATGAAGTAGAAGTTTAACCTAATGAATGGAAAATGAGTTAAGAAATCCATTACCTCACACATTACTTTAGTTTGAATACTTTAACCACCTGTATAATGTATTAAATAATTTTATTAATTTAGTCCAGAACAATATTCATATTTATAATACCTTATATGATCCTTTTATAACATCTTACCACCCTTTCATTAATAATATTTTATTATTTTCATTGCTTGAGGTGCATTCGTTTCATGGTTTTGTGGTCGGTTCACTTGTGTATAATTATGGATGTTCTTGTAAAATGGAAATAAAGATCTGGGATTAAAATGAAATAGTATTAATGAAAATAAATAAGTTTAAATGGTCACATATATTAATTTTATTTCTAACATGAGGTTTATTAATTTGATAAAAAGTTAATGATAAATGTTTAGTGTATTTTTTGCGGGTTTTTCGACCATCACAAACTTGTTTCATTTTATTTAATATTATTTATATATATTAGTTCCAAAACATGAAATAAGTTATTATATACTTTTTAAAATATAATTTATCAATAATAATAGTTTTATGACCATCCTTGAAGGAAGAATTGAAAAATGAATAAAATCATTAACCAAGAAGACGGTTAACAACTATAATTTAGAAAATAGTTTAGTTTCTTTGAATACGATGAGATGAGAAAAGGTGTAGATAGAAGATATTACATTAGAAATATAAAATTATAGTATATAAATGATAATAAAGTTATTGTTATTTTATGTATGAAGTAGGTGAATAGAAGGTAGAAGAAGAAAAGAAATTAAGAGAGGTTGTTTGAGAAAGTTACCTCTTGAATATCACCTCCTTGAAGGACCCCTTAAGAAACATGTAATTGGTATTTGGGTGAGACCATCAACACTTGGATGTGGAGAGAGTAGGGATGATAGGGTTTGGTAAATAATTCAAAAGATTCAAGGCTTTCGATTATAAAGTGGGTGGTAATGAGTGGTATTTAAACTTGAAGAGGGGTGGTTTTAAATGATTAAATAATGATTATTTTATATTTAAATCCTACCATATTTTGGTTGAATTAATTTCAAAGAGTTTGGTTGATATTTAATGTTGTAAAGAATGATTAAGGCTGAGAAAAAAAATCAAACTACCATTTAATGTTGTAGTTTTCAGGGATTTTAAGCCTTTACCTTTTAACTTTAACCCGCTACATTATTTTACTTATATTGTGATATTTTTTTTACCACGGTTAATTTTTAATGACTAAAAATAAAAATTAACTTATAAACTAATTTGTAAATCCTGATTTAAAATATGGAATCCATTTTACTTGATTAAATTTATAATGGTTATAAAAATAAATGCTAGATATGTTATGCATATAACTCATAAAAATAGTTTTTAAGGTTAAAATCATGGTTTTAAAAATTACTAAGAATGTCTTTCAAAATGTAACACCTTATGTATTATGTCCTTACATAAATATATTTGATAAATAATAAGGTTTAATAAATTTTAAATCATGGTCATATAAAAATTATTTCACAAGAGTTATGGTATTTTGTAAAAACATCACTTTCATAATTTACACACACACACACACATTTTGCAACAAATATGTGTGTGTTTATAAATATATATGTGTGGGTGTCAAAGTGTTTGAATTTTTATAAATATATGTCTATATGTATGTGTGTGTTTATATATATATATTTAAATATATGTATACTTTAATTTCAATAAATATATATTAAAACATGTATTTATATACACATATATAAATGTATAAATTGATTCAAGGAGGGGAAAAATACAAGGAAAACTAACCAATGCCTAAAAAGTTCTTGGGGAGACTCAACCCTAAGACCTCCCTGAGACTCCTCACAAGCATAACCATAAGAATATGCCCTGAAGAAACATATATATTAAAACATATGTTTATGTGCGTGTGGGTTTATATGTATATATATATATATATTTGTATTTGTAACAAACTTATAACCTTTTAAACATTTTATTTAGTGTTGATAAATGTAATTTTTATCAGTGCAAGTAATAGCGCTGATAAAATATTTATCTATTTATTAAAGGTAAAATATTTAAATATTTTAACTATAATGAAATATTTGTAAATTTAATGTTAAATTGAATTAAATAATTGATCTTTTAAAATTTTAGAAATTTTAATACAAGATTTTTTATATATTAGTAATATTATATATACACACACCATATATATATATATAAATATCAATTAGTTTTCATCTGTTTTATATATAAATTATAATAAAATTAATATTATATATATTATATATATTTAGATATACATGTGTTTGTGTTGGGTTCACCAACACACACATGTCCTTGGGTTCCTCATATACGGGCATGCACACACAAATTTATATGTGAATAAAGTGGTTATATATGTAAATGATATTTTTAACATGAAATAATTCAAATCATCAAATGAATTTATAAAATGAAATTATATTTATAATTTCATAAATTTTATAATTAAATTAAATAAATATATATATATATTATAATGCTAAATTTATTAATTAATACTTATATTTAGTAATTAGTAATGTATATTAATTTTAAATCTTTCTATATGTGAACATATAATTATTTATAAACATAATTATACATTTATATAATTAATGATTTATTTTGAAAAATATTTCTTCATTCATATAAATAATAATAGTTTAAATCATAATTAATAATTATATTTTTTTATAAAATAAATAAAAAATATACATTTATAATTAGTAATATTAATATATCTATACATTAAGAATTGTAAATCTATTTAAGTATAACTATTAAAATTATTAAATTTAATTTTATAGTTTTACAATTAGTAATATATTATGAAAACATTTATTTTTTATTAAATATTTTTCATATAGTCGATAAAAAATATGATATTATTTCACATGTAATTTATATATATTTTCATAAAATAATAATAATTTAGTACAGTTTTAAATATAGTTGATAGTATTTTTTTATTAATTAGAATTATTTTGAAAATAATATTCTGTAAATTGAAACATATGAATTAATATTATTAAATATGAGTATACAATTTTATAATAGTAAATATTTATTGATTTAAATAATTAATTTTTTTTGAAATATTATTAAAAATATTTAAATTAAATTATTAAATAATTAGTAATTAATTGTAAATCCTTTATATTTAAATGCATTTATTAATGTTTTTATATTTATTTATATGTTGATATATAGTAAAAAATATTTACATATTTATATAATTATTAATATTTTTTAAACAAAACAAGTCACATTTAAATATAATTATTAACTATTTATGTTTTTTATATAATTAAAAATATAAACACTTTTTAATTATTCCTGTATTGTTTTTTATCAAAGATATTTATCTTTTTTTATGTATAAGTATAATTATTTAAAAATATAAATACACATTTTTATAATTAATGATATATTTTTGAAAAATATTTATTCATTTATATTAATAATAATATTTTTAATTATAATTAATAACCTTCACATATCATGTGGTAACACTTACATATAAGGTGGTAACCCTTACGTATCAATAAATTTTCAATGTTAACCTTATCATTGGTAAATCAACCTATATGAGTGCTAAAATTAGCACTAATATAAGTGGTAACTCTTATGTATTAGATTTAAACTCTTATGTATCAAGTGGTAACCATTAAGTATCAAGATGGTGACCCTTATATATCAAGAATTATTAGTTCTAAATTTAGTTCTGATAAATCTATATATATCAGCACTAAAATTAGGCTGATATAGCTTGTAATCCGTACATATCAAGTAAAAACTCTTAGGTATTTGGTTATAATCCTTACATTTAAAACCGATGTAGGAATTATCAATGATAAATTTAGCACTGATAAAAATCATCATTATCAACACTAAAAGTAGTGCTGATAAAGTATTAAATTTCCAGTGCTTAAAATTTTAGCACCGATGAAAGAATATTTTATTAGAAATTTTTAATAAGTTTTGATAAAGTCCTCACCTCTTTATAAAATAACCCTAACTACGTTGTAGATCATACATTCCTTTTAGGATATTGTAGAAGTTGTACTATGCTTCAATCCCCTCAAATCACTTTGTGAACGAATCTAAATCCAAAATCAAATATATGCAATCTCATCTGAATGTGTTTTGTTTTTTATGATTGTTTGGATTGTTATTTATGTAAAAATATTACACACTCTTTCACACCCCACATAATAATCATTTACAAATTTTATGCTTTTAGTGATTTTTTGTTTCAAGTTTTTCATGAAACAAGTCATGGATAATTGACTTTCCATGTTGGATGGTGCTTGGGTAGAGTTGTTTCAAATGAAAACATTTAAAAAAGTTTTTTAAACAAAAACTCATGGTTTTTTGGGAAGGTTTGAAAATTGAAGTTGGTTTTGAGTTTTTTGCATGTAATTATTTGACATGGAATGATTTTTCAAGAATATGACCCTATTTATTTTTGGTGTATTTTAAAAAAGGCATATATTTTTAGAATACATAGTTTTATACGATATTTTTTATTTAATTTTAATTAGTTTTTATTAGAAAAAGTGTATCTTGGGTGTTTAAGGATTGTTTTGATTTTAATTTTAATAAAAAAGTAAGATATTTTCACAATGAATTGATTGAGTTGTGTAATAATGTATTTGGTATGAATTTTGGTTTGATTTAATTGATTTATAACTCTTTGATATATTAAGGATGTGTTTTCTTAGTATGTTTTTCATGGAAGTTTTTATTTTAAACTAATTTTATAATTTTTGATGGTAATATGTTGGTTTTAGTTTCACATGGATTCCAAACTTGTAATTCAAGTTTGAACCATGTGTAATATAAAAAAATTGGCATATTGTGATTTTTTGATGATGTTTTCATAATAATAGTGAACCAAGTAATGTATTTTTTATGCCATTTATCATAACAAATGTATACTATTAATGATCTAAATAAAGGATAAGATATGGAATAAACACCATTTATGACATATAAGTATAAAATTAAAAGTTCTTTATCTAAATATGTTTTCAAAATTTGAAACTTAATTTAGAAAAAAAAATGAAAGAAAAACTTCCATATAAAGTTTAGTTCTATCCATGTTTCCCATATTTTAAGAGAGGAAATCTTTACATATTGTATATTTACTATATAAATGAAATATTTTTATTTTAGGGTGTAAAATGAGTTTTAAATACAACATTTTATCAAAATAAATTACCCAAGTTTATGGATTACCTAAGAATAATAATAAATTTTTAAGTATTTATTTATAACCAATTCCATAATCAACTCTAAGAAAATAAACACCATTCATATTTATAAAGTTTTACATTTAGTTTAAAAAAAAACCTAGTCAATGAAACCCAACATATTTAAGAACAAAATCATTTCATTTTACTTGGTCAAAACTAGCCATTTTCTTGACTAATAGAAATATTAACTAAGGTTATGTATGGTTCATTGAATTATAATTACTTTAGGTTTTTTCAAAATAAATGAATTTTTAATGCACAATAAAGTAAAAAATGACATGCTTAAATAAGGAATATTCATACCATTAAAATTATGTCATTAAAAATAAATTTTGTTTTACTAAATGGACTAAGGATATCAAAAAATAAATATTAATCTAATATTAGTTTCCTTTCATGACTCAAGGCTTATGACATAAAAAATTTGTTTTATTTAATTAAAATAAATCCAAGGGGCATAACCATAATGTGTGAAAAAAATTCCTTTATATATCATAAAACCATTTAGATTTTTATAACATTTATAATCAAGAAAAATTAAAAATAGAAACATTTAATAAATTAAATAAAAACCAAACACATAGTATGTTCAGGGAAAATAGAATTATAAAAAAAAAGAAAACATGATTATCTTGAATTATCATGGAAAATAATGCATCAAAATGTTATTCAAATAATGGTAACAATTTATTTATGGAAAATAATACATCAATAAATTATAAAATCAATGTAAGTAGATACATGATATAATAAGAAACCAATATAAAAAAACCATTATAACATGATTGAATTTACATATTAAAATTACATATTAACATGAACTACACAAACTTTACCGAAAACCAACTTTACTAAATATGATAAATCAAGGTTTCAAGAAAAGAAAGTATAAACAAAAAACCATCATATAGGTTCATGTAAAATTCTATTTAAAACCTTTAACTTAAAGTGTCAAAATAATATTGAAAAAAACCCATTCAAATCCCATATTTTTTAATTGTTTGGGATGTACTAAATATCTCCCATATTAATCATTTATAATTTATAATTGTATTTTTTAAAGTTATAATTTATATAATTTACCTAGACAAGAAATAATTAATTATATGCATACCTTTTCTATATTTATTTATTTAATATCAAATATGGATATTATTAAACTGAATAGGATGAATATGAATTGAAAATGGATGAATTCCACATGAAAATTTTTTTTGAGAATGGGGTTAAAGAGTTCATAAAGTTTTAAATACCACATGGGAATGACCCATCTCAAATCATTTCTCAATGTTTATGATGTTTTTTATTTAAGAAAAATTTTTCTAGACAAGTTGTAAGAACACATGTTTTGTTACAAAATATATTGAAGTTATAAATGTTGTATTTAACACATGGACTAATTGAATGTAGCTAGTGACTATGTCATGAACCATCCCCTGAGGCCTGTGCCCTGACTACCCCAAGCCCTCCTTCCCTAGGCCAGCGACCAATGACTAGCATCGAAAAGGAGATACCAAAAAAGGAAAGGCATTGCCTCTAAACCTATACTCACATAGACAGGGAAAATTACGTACAAGTAAAACACAACGGAAAAGGGAAAGTACAACCACCACTAAAAACTACCACTGAGAGTAAAAGTAAGTACTAAAAGTAAAGGGGCCAACATACAATCCCAACTAAAAAGAAATTGTAGAAAAAAGGGAAAAACATGCCCTGAAGGTCATCCACCAAGGATCCTACCAGAAGGGTAGGTATAGCTCATCGTCTGTTGTCACTGTTGCTCAACACGTCTATCAATCACCTCCGAGAACCATCTAGCTCTGACTCACCAAGTCTCAGTCAAGTTGTCCATCGTCTTCACAAGACACAATAAGGTGTCGAAAAATCATGTGTAGGGGTGAGTATAAAAATACATAGTAGTGACCCCGAGATCCCCAAAGGTCTCCCAAAATTCTACAAAGGAAAAACCACAAATCATAATCTCAATCACAAAACATAAGGTAAAATACAACTCACACTAGGTATACAACTTAGAGAATAGGAATAAAGATGACTATTCTTAAGCTAGACTATTTTATTCTCTTGGGTGGCTCAACTAATGATTCGAGAAGGGTTGCACTACAGTCGATCCACAAAGGGTCTCTCTGCCACTGATCCTTGACGGTTCTCTCTACAGCTGGTCCACGTTGGGTTGCACTACTCCTGATCCACAGAGGGTCACACTACTATAGATCCATAGAGGGCCACACTACTGCTGATCCATGGAGGGTCTCTCTCATGCCGATCCACGGAGGGTCACTCCATTTCCGATACATGGGGGGTCGTACTGCTACTGATCCATGAAGGGTTTCTCTCATGCCGATCCATAGAGGGTCACTCTTCACTTGATATCCAGCCACATGATTCCCACACTTAGCACGCTTGAGTTACATATATTCTTCTCCTGAAGATATCAGTCACACCTAAAACACCACGTAGTCTAATGAAGAAGTAACCCAAAGGCCAGATATATCATAAGGGTTATAATACAATAGACAGTGCGTCAATTGGATGCCTGATCTGTAAGATATAAGAAAAAAGGTAAATTGGGCCCAGTTGGATTCGAGTATGATCTAACTCGACCGTACTCCAACCTATTCTAAATCTCATGTGGATTATCTCAAAATGGCCACCTCGTCTCAAGGGTCCTCACGCTGTAGAAGGCGCGTTGATCGGACTTTCGGTATGCGAGTTATGTCAATTTTAGTAAAACGGGGCTCGTCGGGCCTAGGCCCGGTAGGGCTCCGACCCGACTGGTGGGTCTGACCTAGAAGGTGGGTCCTGTCCACCTAGAAAACCTGAATTGAGCAGATGTGGTCTGGTCATTCCGAAAAGGATGTTGGGTGTCCAGTTTCTTGTAGCTGGCGGCGCCAGCGGGGCACCGCCCCGTCTCTCGAAATGGCCAGTTCAAGACGACCATTGCGCATCCAGCAGAGCAGCATGACCAGGCCACTCTATCTCCCACACAGTGTGTCAGTGCCACATTCTCCACCTGCCACAACCATCTGGTCACGACATCTCGCTACCGCGACGCCTACGGGCACCGCCTTCCCATGCCGCCGGCAAGGGCTAGCCACTGCCGCCGGTCACCGGCTCTGCCTTGTCGGTGGTGCAGTGCTGGTAGATCTTTCCACGGGCCACCAGAGATGCTCTGAAGTTCAGTTTTACTTATTTTCTACACCTAAGGGCCTCTCGGTTCAACGCCTTCACTGTGATCCCCTTAGATTTTCCTTTCTGCCATGTTACTCAGTCTTCCACGATGAATGCACAATATCAAAGAGTGGCAGAGGGTTTGGGCCTTTTTCGGGTTGGCCCGCACCCTTCGCATTATCTTTTTATCATAGGGGTGATAAAAAGTATCATATGGAAGAATAAAATCCCCAAAACAATTACCCGTGACAACCTCCCGCAAGACCAAACAAGTTGCAGATAAAATAGTTAGTCAGTTGATCCGCGTTTGTTGTATTTTTCTAGAACATAAAAAGAGGAATCATTAAACTCTTAAAAATAAAATAATTCCCCTACCTGGATTTGGTGGAATCTGATGTGGATAAAGGAATGAATTCTGTGCTTGTTATCATTCGATGTTCTTCGTCACTTGATGATCCCAGATCGGTTCCTCCAACAATCATTGTTCGATCACCATTCTTCATTAGAGGGTGATCTCACCGACATTTCATCAAATATTTTCCCATTTTTTTGAATTTTATTTCCAATGGTTTGATTAAAAAAAGAATTAAAGAGCTCAATTATAGGTTCATTAATGTGGTTCATTAATGAACATTAATTAATGAACCAATTAATCACACGAGAGTTGCAGTTACAAAAACAAAGTAACAAGTCATTTAATGATATTCATTTAATGACTATTGTTACACTACGATTCCACTAACCATCACTCAACGGTTGAAGAAGAATAAAATAACTCGAAGAGTTATTTTATTATTTTTCCAAAAATTCAAAAAATTATCTTTTTTGTCCGACCCTTTCCAGTTGAAGTTAAGTTTTAACTTAGAGAATACCAGTGCTGTGAATTCAACAGTTCCCTCAGATTTTCAATCCGAGCATTGGTTCAAAAGATATAAAATCCCGCTTGCATGTTTACTAAATGTACCTTAAAAAATTTTAAAAATTCTTTTCGGCCTCTCAGGGCCTCAGAATCAAGTGCTGCCGAATTTCGTAGCCTTGAAATAATTCCATATAATTAAAAAATATACACAGAATTTACAGGTCTTCACATTCTACCCACCTTATGGATTTACATCCCTAGAGGGCACAACAAAATCTAAGAAAACAATTGGGGGTACTGAGCACGAATCTGAGCCCCCCCGATCCCATGTGCTCTCGTGGAGGTTCCCATGCTTCCACCAAACTCCCACCGGTGGGATCAACCTTCCATGAAGGACTCACTCTTTTCAATCCTGTATCTCTATCAGGAACTCCCTAAAATTCTCCCCATCAACAATGTCCAGCTTACCCCAGTCGATGGCGTGTGATAGATCATGCATGTATATCCTCAATTGCAAAACGTGGAAAACATTATGCACCCGGTGCATTTGTGGGGGAAGTTCTAGATGGTATGCCACCTCGCCAACTCTACTAAGAATCTTTAGAGGTATGATGAACCTCAAAACATGATTCTGCCCCAGCCAAATCTCCGCAACCCTCATCGAGTTGAGATCCATAGGAAGACATGGTCTCCCTTCTTGAACTCCAAGGGTCTCTGTCCTCAATCTGCATAAGACTTATGCCTACTCTATGTGGTATTCATCCACACCTGGATGATTTGTACCTTCTCAAACGCAGTTCATACCAACTTTGGACCCATCAGTGCTGACTGCCCTGAGTCCATCTAGCATAGAGGTGATCTGCATGGTCACCCATACAAGGCCTCCAATGGTGTCATGCCAATGGTGGAGTGATAGATGTTGTTGTATGAAAACTCCACCTATGGTAGGTGGTCCTCCCAACTGCAGCCAAAATCAAGGATGCAATAACGAAGCATGTATTCAAGTGTCTGTATGGTCCGCTCCATCTAAACATCTGTCTGAGGGTGAAAGGCAGTGCTCAAGTTTAGTTGAGTCCCAAAGGCCTCATGTAATCCCTTCTATAACCATGATTTAAAACAAGCATCATGATATGAATCGATCATCGATGGTACCTCGTGAATCCGTAAAATCTCCTAGATGTAGAGGCATCCCATGCCCTCTACTAATCCCTGCTCTTAAATGGGTAGAAAATGGGATTACTTGGTGAGTCGGTGAACGATCACCCAGATAGAGTCGTGGTCCCTAGACGTGCGTGGTAACCCAGTAATGAAGTCCATAGAGATACCATCCCACTTCCAGTCTGGTACCTCTTGTGGATGTGATAATCCTGCTAGAACCTGATGCTCGACCTTCACTTGCGGACAAGTGAGGCATCATGACACAAACTCTTCCACTTTTTTCTTCATCCCTGGCCACCAGTACTGATGTTGGAGGTCATGGTATATCTTCTCCACACCAGGATGTACCACCAATGAGGATGTATGGAAATCTCTCAATAACTCTTCCTAAAACATCACCGGTACCATGATGCATCCTCTAAAAAGGATGACGTGCTCTCCACCTATCGAAAATCCATTAGGAGCCTGTCCTAAGGATATATGAGCACATCATGCCTCACAGTCAATGTCCCCATGTTGTGCCTCCCGAACTCACTGAAGGAGTGGGGTAGTGATAGTCATAGACTGGAGGTAAGCTATTCTATCACTATCCATGAAGGATATCTGCAATGCAACTAGCTGCTCTATTGCCTCACTCAGTAGCTGTAGACCTGACCTCCTGCTGAGTGCGTCTGCTACTACGTTTCCCTTCCTAGGAGTGTAGACTATCTCAAAGTCATAGTTCTGGAGGAACTCCATCCATTGCTGCTATCATAGGTTCAGGTCCTTCTGTGAGAAGATATACCTGGTACTCTTGTGATCAGAGTAGATAGTAAACCGTTCACCCATCAAGTAGTGCCGCCATATCTTCAATGCAAAGACCACTGTTGCTAAATCCTGGTCACGGGTAGTGTAGTTCTGCTCATGTTGCCTTAGCTGTTGTGAGCCGTAGGTGATCTCTACTCACTCCTACATCAGGACACATCCTAGTCTGGTCTCTGATGCGTCGTAGTAGACTACATACCCAACGCCCTCTTCTGGTAGCCTCAAGATGGGGGAACTCATCAGTCTCTTCCTCAACTCCTAAAAACTCTACTTACATCTCTACATCCATACAAAGGGTTGTCTCTTCTTTTTCAAAGCTAACAAGGGTGCTGATACTCTAGAAAAGTCAGGTACAAATCTCTGATAGTACCCAACCAACCCTAATAAAATATGCACCTTGGTCACACTCCTGGGTGGATCCCAAGAAAGAACTAACTCTATCTTTTCCGGATCCACTACAACTCCATACTCTGAGATAATGTGACTCAGAAAGTGGACTTTCCGTATTTAGAACAAGCACTTAGAGATCTTACCATATAGTTGGTGATCTTGGAGTGTATCCCAAGCTATCTGTAGATGTGTGGTGTGCTCCTCCTCTGATGCCGAGTATACCAATATTTCATCAATGAAGACCACCACAATGTGATAAAGGTAAGGCCGAAAGATCTTGTTCATGAGTCCCATGAACACTATTGGGAAGTTGTTCATGCCAAAAGGCATCAACAAGAACTCATAGTGGCCTTATCGGCATCTGAAGGCTATTTTTGATACTTCCTCATCTCATACCCTAAGCTAATGATAGCATGATCTGAGGTCTATCTTTGAAAACCACCGTGCTCCCTTTAGTTGGTAGAAGATATCATCAATCCTCGACAGAGGATACTTGTTCTTTACGGTCACCTGGCTCAGGTGCTGATAGTCTGTGTAAATCCTCAAACTCCCATCTTCCTTCTTGGGGAACAAAATTAGGGATTCCCATAGAGAAACACTAGGTCTTACGAACCCCTTCCTATGCACGTCCTCCAACTATACCCTAAACTCACAAAGCTCCATGGGAGCCATCCAATATGATGGTATAGATATCATTTCCGTACTGGGGTATAGGTCGATGTAGAAGTCTACCTCTCTACGAGGAGGTAATCCCAGAACATCCTCAGGAAAGACATCAGCATACTGGTCCACCACTACAGGATAGCTCAAACTCCTCTCATCCACTAAACTGAGGGTAAGGCTATCCAACTGATGAGTGATTCGTTGTACCCTCCTCTAAGAAATTAAATTATGTGCTGCAAATGTTTCCTTCTCACCTGAGAAGGAAAACTTGGTACCATCCTCATGGACACAACACACTTTGCGCCTAAAATAGTAGATCTAAGCATGGACCGTGGATAACCAGTCCTTACCCAAGATGACATCATAAGGCCTCAACGCAGCTACTAGGATATCCCAACTAAAGCTATTTCCTCCTAGAGTAATCTCACACTACTGACACCAGTGTGTAATCACCAATTCCTCTCCCATAGGATTCTATAATTGTAAGGATCGAGCCAACAACTCCACTAGAATCTCCAAGCTCCGAACGAGAGCCGTGTAAATGAAAGAGTGACTGGAACCTGTGTCTATGATAACTTCATCTAGGGTGGAGCAGACCAAGATTTTACCTCGAATCATCTCTGGAGTGCCATGATCATAGGTCTCTGCCATCTGAAGGTGATCTCATCCCCTTCCACCTACTCCTTGAGGTCAGGGTGGACCACTTGGAGGTGGTGGTGGTAGTACCTCAAACTGTCATCCACCAATTGCTACACGACCTTCTCCTATGCCACATCCACCACCACATGAACCTCCTCGCTCGAACCTCTATTGCTATCTCGGCGGTCCCTCAACCGTCTAATGATCATCAGTACACGGGTCAGGCAGTCGCGAGCCATGTGACCATGCCCACCACACGAGTAGCATAGTCTGGTCCTTTGCTGACCTCTTTTGCCTCACGAGCTCTGCACCTGTGAACCCACATCCTGGGGTTGTCCTCTGGAAGGTCTGGCCCACTTGGCCCTCTGTGTCATCTTTCTACTACCTGCTCCATATGTCTTAGCTACCTATCATCCAGTGGTGGCTCTCATCGTCGGTGCCGGCTCATCTAGGAAGATCTCCACCAATAGTGCTCTCTCTAGCACTCTAGCCTACGTTAGAATGTTGAGTGACATCAGAGATGCTCTGATATCCTGTGGGAGACCCTGCTCAAAGGTCTGGGCCCTAAAGAAAGGGTCCCGTACCATGTCAGTGGAGTACTGAGATAGGAAAGTGAATCTTTCCGAGTACTAGGCTACTATCAAGCTGCCCTAATGTAAGTGCAGTAGCTCCTAAATATACACAGATCATAGAGTTATTGTACAAAATCTGCCATGAAGAGGATCTCAAAGTCCAACCAGGAAAGAGTTGTCTCCTTGTGTGTTTGGAGCGTTAGGCTCCACCACCTCCCTACTATGCCCTAAAAGAGACTAGTAGCTAAGATTACCATCTGGTCTACTAGTGTCTCAACCAAGAAGAAAACTCATGCCATAGCCTTCATCCAGTCCTCAGCTACCTACAGATCTGTCTTACCTCGAAATCTCAGAGGCCTCTGTCTATGGAACTCATACAACGCGCTCAATAGGCATGCACTGTCAGCTGGTGGGGATAGTGGAAACTTATTCCCCATGGGTGGTGGTGCTACTGGTACACCACCTGAAGGTGCTATTGTTGTAAGAGGGCCTTGCACTGATTCCTCATCACTCGGTGGGCCGTCATCGTAATCTCTCACTGGAATCTTGGATGACTATCTCTATGGAGGCATCATGTAAAGAAAAAGATACGCCATGGTAAATAAGTTATACCCAGTGAGTTAACTCAAAAGAGATCAAAAGAAAAACATTTCCAAAACACACACAAATAGTGTTGTCATCTACTGAGTCAGAAATCAGAATTTAGTTTCCTGGTGTATGGATACATCAGCCGCTTCACCAACACTGGACTCTTCAAACTGTAATCCAAACTCAAGACACTAAACACTATTGCTCCATTGAAAACACAGACTCTTACTTATTTTGGTAGAATCGACCACACTTTGATAACACTTTGTCACGACCCGTCCCCCGGGGCCCATGTCGTGACTACCCCAATCCCACCTTTCATAGGCCAAGGGATGGTGACTAGCACTGGAAAGGAAAAATCCAAAAACGGAAGGCATTGCCTCTAAAACTATATAGACATAGAAATGTCACACTGCGCACAAGTAAAAAACAATGGAAAAAGGAAAGTACAACCACTAATAAAAACCACCACTGAGAGTAAAAGTAAGCACTAAAAGTAAAGAGGCCAGTATACAAACCCAACTGAAAGTAAAGTGCATCAAAAAAGGAAAACGTGTTCTCTAAAGGTCTTTCACCAAGGATCGTACCTAAAGGGTACATACAACTCTTTTTCTATCATCACTTCTGCTCACTATGTCAATAAATCACCTTAGAGAACTATCTAGCCTTGACTCTCCATGTCTTAGTCAAGCTGTCCGTCATCTACACAAGACACAACAAGGTGAGGGAGAAGCCCGTGAATGGGTGAGTATAACAATACTTAGTAGGGACCCCAAGAACCCCGAAGGCCTCCCAGAATTCCACAAAGGAAAAACCAGAAAGCATGATTTCAATCAAAAAAATAATGTAAAAGACATCTCACATCAGGTATAAAACATAGAGAATATGAATAAATATGATTAGTCTTAAGCTTGATAATTTTAGTCTGTTGGGTGGCTCAGATACTAATTCGATAATGGTTTCTATACTACCAATCCACAAAGGGTTTCTCTGCCAATGATCCTTGATAGGTCTCTCTACAACTGGTCCACATCGGGTTGCGCTACTACTGATCCACAAAGGGTCGTACTATTGCTAATCCACAGAGGGTCGCACTGCTGGAAATCAATGGAGGGTCTCTCTCAGGCCAATACACATAGGGTCATTATATTTCTAATATATATAGGGTCACAATACTGCTGATCCATGGAGGGTCACTCTCATGCCGATCCACAGAGGGTCTCTCTTCACTTGACATCCAGCCATAAGATTCCAGAACCTAGCACACTTGAGTTCCATAGATTCTACTCCTCAAGATATCAATCATACCTCAAAAACCAAAAAGTCACAAAAATAAGTAACCCAATGGTCTGACATATCATAAGGGTTCCAATGAGACAAACGCCGCATCAATCAGACGCTTGGTCTGTAAGATATAAGTAAAAAGGTAAATAGGGACTAGTTGGATTCGAGTCCGATCCAACATGGAAATACTCCAACTTCTTCCAAAACTCAAGTGGAGTATCTCAAAATGACCTCCCCATAGAAAGGTTCCGCACTCCACATAAGGTGCATCGATCGGACACCCGATATGCGAGTTACGCAAGTTTTAGTAAAACAGGGCCAGTCGGCCTAGCCAAGTGGTCCGACCTGGTTAGAGGGTACGACCCACCTAGAAAAACCGACCTATGAAGATGCGGGCCGATTGTGATTAACCAAAAACTAGGCATTAAATTTCCCACATCTGGTGGTGCTAGAGAGGTGCTGCCCTGTCTCTCGAAAGGGCTGGATGGAGCCGGCCGTTGCGTGTCCAGCCGAGCGGGTTGCTCCGTCTCCCACATGGCGCATCAACACCAGTTTCTCCACCTACTACGACCATACAGATGTGGTATCATGCCGCTGTGGTGCCTATGGACACCGCTTTCCCATGCGGCCGACACAGGCTGGCTTCCCCTGCCAGTTTCCAGCACCACCATGCCGGTGGTGCTGTGCCTGAGGCTCTTTCCGTAGGCCATCGAAGATGCTCCAATGTTCCGTCTTCCTTCCCATCTACGCCTACAAGCTTATCAGGTCGCCGACTTTACTACGAGCCCCTTGGATTTTCCTTTTTTTCATGTTTCTCAGTCATCCATGAAGAACACACAATATCCAAGAGCGGTGGAGGTTCCTGGCCTTGTTCGGATTGGACCGCTCCCTTCGCATTATCATTTTATCATAGGGGTGATAATAATTATCACATGGTAGAAGAAAATCCCCAAAAAAATTCCCCACAAAACCTCCCAAAATATCAAATGAGTCATGGATCAACCCATTAGTCATTTTATCCATGTTCATTGTATTTTTCAATAATGGAAAAAGAGGAATCATTAAACCCTTAAAAGTAAAATAAATCCCCTACCTAGATTTCGTGGAATCTACTGCAGATGAAGGAAATAATTCTGCGCTTGATGTTGTTCAACGTTCGTCGCCACTTGTCGATCCATGATCAGTTCCTCCAATGATTATCATTCGATCACCATTCTTCTTTGGAGGGTGACGTCGCTGGCATTTCGTCAGAGCTTTCCCCATGATTATGAATTCTCATACCAATGGTTTGATTAATAAAATAATTAAAGATCTCAACAATAAGTTCATTAATGTGGTTCATTAATGAACCTTAATTAATGAACCAATTATTCACATGAGCATTGTAGTTACACAAACAAAGTAACAGGTCATTCAATAATCTTCAATTAATGACCATCGTTACACTACGGTTCCACCAACCATCAATCAACAGTTGAATAAGAATAAAATAACTCAAAGAGTTTTTTTATTATTTTTCTAAAAAGTCTAAAAATTATCTTTTTCATTCGACCCTTGCCGGTAAAATTTAAGATTTACCTAAGAAAATATCGGTGATGTGAATTCAATAGTGCCCTCAAATTTTTAATCTGATTACCATTTCAAAAGAAAGAAAATCACGCTCGCATGTTTTCAGAACATACCTTAAAAAAAGTTCAAAAATTCATTCTGGGCTCTCCAGGCCTCAGAATCAAGTACCGTCTAATTTCGTAGCCTCGCAATAATTCCATATAATTTAAAAAAACTATATGGAATTTTTGGGTCTTTATAGACTAGGATAACACTATAGTTTATGGATCATTTGGTATGAGTGAAACTGTATATGATGATGGAGAAAATATTGGGGAAATGACAATGTTAGTTGAAGGCAACCTTCACGATTGTCCAAAGTTGTTTGAGAAGTTAAACAGATGTACAAAGATACTATTTTATGTTGTTTGTAATAAATATATAAAATCGTTATCCTCACTGAAGATATATGATTTTAAAGCTGAAAATGGATAGATTTATTCCAACTTTAAAGATCTATTTTCTCACTTTAATGATATGTTCCCAAAACATAATCATATTTTTTATCAAACATATAATGCTAAACCAGTTTTATGTTAAATGGGTATGATCTATGAAAGAATACATTACTTTCAAAATGATTTTATATTGTTTTTAAAAGACTATTAATCACTTAAAAAATTCCATAAGTGTGGTGTGGCTTGATACAAGAAATATAAATTGTGTCCTTTTAGAATTGTATTATACTTTTCAATCATTCCATGTTTTAAATGAATTTATAGAATTGAGGATAATATAAGGAAATTGACATGGTACAAAGGTATAAAAGTTCAATATGGAAAAATTTGTTACTTATCAAACTCTCCTCAGTGGAATAAAATTGATCATGAGTATGCTCAATTTTTAAATGATCCAAGAAACCTATATCTTTCACTATATACAAATAGAATGAATCTGTGTAGTTTGTAAAGTAGAACTCATAATACTTGACCAGTTATGTTATAAAATTATAACTTTCCATTATAATTATGCATACAATTAAAGTACATTATGTTTTCTCTACTTATATAAGGGAAAAAACAACATGGGGATGATATCAATGCCTATTTGTCTCTATTGATTGAAGATCTAAAGTTGATGTGGGATTCAAGTGTTATGTTATATGATGCTCATAGAAATAAAAAGTTTACATTGAGAGCCATGTTGTTCAGGATGACAGTTTCTTTCATGCATATGGGAAAATTTTAGGATATATAATTAAAGGAATGTCATGGTGTCCCATTCATGATGAAGGTATTCACTCAATTAGGCTAAACTATTCCTTGAATATAATGTTTCATTTACATCATTAATTTTTACCCCGGTGACATAAATAATGATCTTGGAAAACATCATTTTATGGGAATTTAAAAGAAGATACAACACCTTCTCCATTAACAGGTGATGAACAGTATGGGAAAATAAATGATATTGTCAATGTTTTTGGTAATATTTTTAAAAGCCTTGTGAAAATGGGATGAAAAAAAGATCATTTTTTTTTTCGAATTACCATAGTGGAATTGTTTGTAAATTTGCAATTTTTTTGATATCATGCACATAGAAAAATATGTATGTGATAGTTTCATTAAAAAGTTACTAAATACACCCAACAGAACAAAATATTTCATCAAGGCTAGGTTAGACATGATTGATATATGGATAAGGGAAGAGTTAGTTCTATTGAAGGGTGAAAGATGAAATTTTCTTCCTCTAGTGGCTTATACTCTTTCCAGGTAATATAAGTTTCCATTTTAAAACTTCTTTAATGGTGTAAAGGTACCAAAGGGGTATTCACAAAATATCAATAATATCACATCGATGAATAATTTTATTTTAAAGAGTTTAAAATCACATTACTATCATGTTTAATATAAGATTTAATTCTTGTGGATTTATATTTCATTTTAACTACAACTTTATGACACATGTTAATTAGGATTTTATTCTTTTTAAAACCTATATGCAATAAAATTGTACATCCAAAAAATTTTATAACTATATAAAAGTTTTTTTTTTATATAATGTGAATTTGAGAATTATCCCCACCGTTATTCTTTGATATAATGGTTCACTTGATAGTTTTCTTGGTTAGATAGATCCGACTATGTGGTCCTTTATAGTGTAGATGGATATATCAAATTGAAAAATATATAAATATTTTTAAAGGGTATGTTAGAAATTGAAATCATCTGTAAGGTTTCATTGAAAAGTGATATATTATTAAGGACTCCATTGAATTCTTTACTAAATACTGATCCAATGTGGGTAACATTTGTCTACTAAAATCTCATCATAGTGGGAGCCTTAATGGTAGAGCAATTTATAGAAGAGATTATGTCATAATTACCATTACATATTAGGAGAAGTTTCACCTTTATGTTTTATTTAAATTCCACAGGTTTTAGCATCAATTAATTATTAGTTATTTAAATCCATTAAGACTTGAAAGATAGATATCAAATTCACATAATCAATAGTTTATAGGATGAATTTGAGACCATATTTTTAAGGAGTTGTATGTAAATATGAATAAAATTCAAAATGAATTGGATGGATAGATAGTGAACCAAGGGTACATATATTATCGTATAATGTCCATCTAATTAATAGTTATGAATTCAATTTAATTAAATTGGATAAAAGTAGTGTGATGAAAAGTAGTATAGTTAATATTATGGAATAAGGGATGAATATCTAGTAACAAGAAAAAAAATTATGTGAATATTTCATACTTTTGAATCATTAAAAAATTTTGGAGTCTGATTATAAAAAATTCAATGTAAAAAGTTTTTAATGAAAATAGGTTGATAATATGATTGTAATTAAAATATATGAATTGAGATTCATGAAATTAAATTTTAGTAAGCATGGGTACTTGGATGAACCATTCATAATAGAATCATAGACAGTACCTATCATGACCTGACATGGGTAATCCATGAATTGGACACCCGAGTGAGCCCAATGCCAAGTTCGAAGGGAATTACCGATCCCTACAGGCTGGAGAAAAGTTTTTGGACATCAAGAATTACTTTTATGAACATTTTCAACACAAAAAAAGAATGGGAATAAAAAAGAAATATATGATAAATAAGTTCAACATGTGAAAATAAAGATAAGAGAGGAAGACTGAAGCAGTATTAGGAAAAACATGCAATAAAAAAAATACAAAATAAAACAAGTAGTCAAAAAGATGAACAACCCACGTTGGTGTGAAAAAATGTCACATCTAAATCCCCCACACACCCCTAACATAAAAAGAAATCTCCTCCTTGAGGTGCCTTTACATTATCATTATCAGATAAAATAATATATACACAAAACCAAAGGTATGTGTGGAGTGTTAGAAAATAATCCCAGTGGGGTCCCACCAAGTGCTCCATAATCAACAATTATAAGATAAACTAGTTATTCTCAATTTAAAAAAAACAGGGCATGAAATACATATTTCCAATTTATATTGAAATAAGAAAAATCATCCTTTTTAAACAGTTTATAATGTATTTTAAAAGGAACCACTTTTCCAAACACATTTAATGAAACAATTTTCCTTTAAAATATTTCCAAAAACCATAAATAATTTCAAGCACGCCACATGATTCCAAGCATGTATAAACAACTATTTCAAAAGAGAAGCAATATGGAAACAAGTCATTGGGTAGTATAGGACCGGGATCTCTAGGACTCTATTACCATGATAAATCATTACTAGTACACCCCAAAAGTTTGTAAGATAGTAAATGTAAAGGTATAGGAGAACACCATGATAAGTGAAACCCTAATAGTGTCATGTAAACCAATCCCCAACAATCCCTCTAAGGGGAATACCCAATTGTTCAATTACCCTTAAAAAATAAATGAAAAGTAAAACACTAAAACCCCACCTACCCAAGGAACCCATGTGAAATTATTATCCAAACATTTCAATTCCATGTACCATTCTTTGAAATCAATTTTATCCAATGCAACATGCTTGGAAACCACATTTCATAAAATTTGTAACAAGCCAATGTGGGTTAAACCATAATGTCACAAATATTAGAACACTAAATGGACCAAAGTGAGTTCCCAATCACCAAAAGTTAGTGATAATCACTGGGGAATCACACAAAGAAATGTATGAAAAATTTCACCACTAACAGACATATGATAAGATATAAACAATCAGAATATAATAACAGATATCCAAAAAAATACATCATATGTAAAAACAACCAAACCATAAGGTAACATCCAACAATTGGATGAAAAGTTCTAAATGAAAAAATTTAAATACCATCAACATATAACATGAATAAACCCATGGGTCAATCTCCATGTGATCACATGTCACCACCATCCCAACCCACATAAAGGAAAAACAGTTAAAGAGATCCATCCTCTACATGATGCTCTTCCTATTACCTGTTTCCTTTAAAAGCAAGTCTATAAATGCAAAAAGGAAATTTTTTTCATGATAACTAAATATTAGTATGACACCATCGAATAATCTATATAATGTATATCCACATGCATCCATTAGTTATTGTATAAAATAGATTTCAAAAATATTTCAAAAGAAATCCTTTTTACAACTCATAATTTGGTTTTATTTTAAAAATATTACACATTATAATTAACAAAGAAATATTACATAACATATATCTATGAGGAATAATAAATTGAATAAAATAGGTTTCAAGCATCAATATCCATATCAAGTGGGGAAATAATCATATTAAATAAATTTTCTCACAATGTATCCACAAAGCACCAAAGGGAAATCCAAAACACAAGGGTGTACATAACCAATACATAAAAAGGAGAACTAGATAAAATAAGTGAATCCGAATGTCTCGAAACCTCAGTCCCCTGGTATGGATACCCAATAGAAACCATGGAATCATGGTCACCTACCCTAGTGACAACTTACTTCCCCAAGGTTTGTATATGTTTAGTTTTACCCCATACCTGAAGGTCTTATGGATATGTTATTACATCATCATTGCATTCAAGAAAACCAATCCCAAATTTCATAAAACATTTTCTATAGAGATTACACACTATTTCTATTATGGAAAACCATTAACATTTCAAAACTATCCTAGATGAATTTTATCAAAGACATCATGTGTATCAAAATGGTTTTAAATAAAACCAATTATTGAAAAAATGTCCATATCTATAAAATATCTGAATCATCTATCATGGATTTACAATCATCAATTTCATAAATCAATCCACATGGAATCATAAGAACACAAATCATGCTATGGTAAAGAATATAAGAAAGAGACACACACCTCATAAATAGAGAGAATGATGTCACCTTCAAAACCAGTGATGGTAAGTGAATAGATGAGGTCATAAAAATATTATATCCAAGGGAAACACCATAAATTCCCCCTAAAACCTCTAAATTTTCCAATCACATCCCATTAGGGTTCCATCGAGGCAAGGTTATGTGATATCAGGAGAGGATCTATAGAAAAAGAGGAGAAAACAATAGGAAATATGAACATACCTTGAAGATATCCTCTTAAATTGATTTAGGATCACCAAAGAATCAAGGGGAGAGTCATATAGAGTGTTATAGAGGGGATGATTCAAGATAATAAGGAATTAGGAGGATATTGGTGTTAAAAATGACCAAGGGAATTGAAGTAATTTTCCATTTTTAAGAAGTTTGGATTAGGTCTCATGGTTAGGCTACATGATTAGACAAACCATACGACAAATACATGAAAACCAATGTCCCTTAAAAACCAAAGCATACAATTCCATCAGAATATCCACATGGTTATATAAACCATGATCAAGCCGTTCAATAACCTTTAGACCAAACACACTATTGAACATAATTTTCTTAGGGACTCATATGGTTAGAAAAGCTATGATCAAACTATGAAAATCACCATTAGAACCGATAATGACATATATCATGGTTATCACATGGTTATTACTAGCCATTCACTAAAACTCTTCACTTAGACTATTTTCCCCCAAAACTCCAAAATTTAAACCCTGATCTTCAAAAAGAATATAGAACCTCAAAAGAGATAAACTAGGGGGAAAATTAAATATACATGTGTCCCAAATGGCGTCACAATTCTCCCCACTAGGAAAATTTCTATCCCTATAAAGGATCAGTTTCACAAACCCTAAAAGAGATAAGGTTGTTTATACATCATCAAGGCCTCTCACTCCCATGCCTCATGGACACTAGTGCAAAACATGATTTAGCATCATTTTTTTTGAAGATGGTTTTTAACCGATGTTTATAAAGGCGATGTAAAAAATATTATTTTTGGCTTCAGGTTTTGGAAAAACAACGCCTAAAATGATATTGGTTAAGGGTTTTAGCACCAGTTTTGAAAAAATCAACGCTAAAAACCGATTTTTTTAAAAAAATTTGGCCTCACTTTTTAAAAAACCGACGCTGAAAGTTAATTTTTTTTAGAAAATTGAAAATATTTCACTTCTAAAATAGTAGAAACCCCTATAATAAAAACAAAATATACAAAAATCAAATAGTATTTATCATTGACTAAAAATCTATAACTTACATGCTTTTATCTAATTAATCAAAAAACTATCTATGGATTTGTATTATAAAGTAGAATTAAAATATACATAACTGAAATTTACAACATGCTCACTGTTGGTTATTGTTGTAAGATTCATTTGATTATTAGTATGTTCAAACACCTATTATATCAATAAATTTAGTTTTTTTGAACCCATATGTAATATTATTCATAAATATAAGAATATACATACCTCAAATCCTAATCAAACTTAAAAAACAGTTTGCAAAAATAGATTGAATATGGGTAAGATTATATTGAGAATAAGACTAGGATTCATTGAATGCCTATAATAACATTGAATGATATGAGATAAAAAATAGAATAATATGCCAGAAAATATAAAAAAATTAATACAACTAACCTCATCAAATTCAGTATTTTCCCCCATTGTCATTATCTCTTACATGAATCATAGAATATAATAACCACAATCAAAATTTAATTTTTTATGATGAAACATCAGTTATAAAAAATTAAACTGATAATAAAAATCAATATAAAAAAAAGCAGAATAAAGTCTAATATAAATACTAATTACCTGTACTTCCACATATTTGATTTTATTTGGTGTCTTTATCAACATGTATTAGTTGTTAAATTTTTTCCATGAACTGAATTTTCATATATATGAACTAATAAAACATGTCTAAATAATGATAGTTAAACATAATGATCTTATAAAAAACAAAAAAAACTTACCTTTATAAAAAGGTGAAAAATATTTTACAAACATTCCCTAATAAAGTATAAAACCAATATAAGGTGCATTCAATTGGGCACAATACAAATAACATCCAATGTCGCCTATAATAAAAAAAGTTCACAATTAATGAAATTATAATGATCATTTGTTCATAACTATGTTTATGTTATTTATTATCCAGAAATGGAAGAAACCAACACTCAATATTCATATGTGATAATCTCTCACATATATATGTAACTCTATCAGGATTCTTCACATGTTGCACTTCCATGGAAATGAATTCTGGATCTATAAAATTGTAAATGCCTATACTTTCATTTTGTAGAAGAAGCATGTGTAGATACCTAATTTAAAAAGAAAATATAATTAGTCAATTTGAGTCCATATTTTATTAATGAAGTACAAATTAAAATGTCAATTTACTTACATGGAAAACAACTACACCACATTCGGTCCAAGCTCTTCAAAATCAACTAGATTCATGATATCCTCTTTGAGTAATATCAATTGATATTATCTTATGCATATATCAGCTATCATTCGAAACTCATAGATATAATTCAATTAAGAAGAATCCCGAGATAATCTTTGTATCTTATAAGAAATATCTGAAGTATCTATAGTCGATTGTTCCCAAACATTTTGTTTCATTTGTGCATCTTCTATTGATTTCAGATAATCCTATATAAGTTAAATGTAAGAAAACATCATAAGTAATTTTGAATAATTTTTAATTAATATTTAAAAAAATACATACCTCATATGAAATATAATGAAGAAAACCAGTTGGGAAAAGTAAAAAATGGCCTAGACAATCCCAAAATCTGGTGATCTCCTCAGTAGGAAATTGTAGTAGAGCATTAGGATCTATAATATCGAGTACTGATACTCTAACCTGACCCATATAAATAGGATGGTGATGTACATAATCCCCCAAAAAATTACACGAGTCCTAACGCAACAATATATATATTAGGATCTCCAGCAAACAACTCACAATATATGTTTTGGTCTGAGTGAGGTGGTGGAGGATCAAAGTAAGAAGATGGGACATGGTAGTATAGGTGGGAAGGCTAGGAATTATAAAAAATGAAAAAAATATATTAGTGTTTATAATTTATAAAATAGAAAAATTGATGAAAAATAAATAATATACTGATTGGTCTGAGAGAGGAGGTGGAGGATCGAAGTAGGCAGATGGGGCAGGGTAGTTTGGGTGTGAAGGATGAAAAATGAAAAAGGTATATTAGTGTTTATAATTTATAAAATATAAAAATTGATGACAAATAAATAATATACCTGGGAAGGCTGCTCATATAGGGCAGGGTAGGCAGATTTGGCAGGGTAGTCCAGGTGAGCAGGCTCAGAAGGCTAAAAAATGAAAAAGTTATATTAGTTTTTATAATATATAAAATAGAAAAATTGAGGAAAAATAAATAATATACCGAGGAAGGATTCTTATATAGATAAAGGAAGGAAGATGGGGTAGGGTAGTCTAAGTGAGTAGGCACGAAAGGCTGAAAAATGAAAAAGTTATATTAGTGTTTTTAATTTATAAAATAGAAAAATTGATGACATATAAATAATCTACCTGGGAAGTTTGTACAGACTGTGACTGTCTTTACAAGTTTTCTAATAATTCCTTTTTCACTGCTACATGAATTTGATCACCCATAGTCTGTTTCCTATTTTTCATCTCATCTTTTAGTGATTCTATTTCTGGGTCTCTTGATTTCTTAATCTAACCAAAAACCTTCAGAATACTAACACCTTTCTAATATCCTCTAACACATACAGGGTGTTCTTCCTTTCCCAAAACAGTGACCAAGATATCCATCCTACCCTCGAATATAAAAGAGACCTATGTCTCTTACTCCTAAATTTCATCCTGAAATGAAAATGAAAACGTTATATTAGTGTTTAAAATTTATAAAATATAAAAATTGATGACAAATAAATAATATTTACTTAAAATTTTTTCAACTACTTTCTTATCTTCTTCTGTATGAAATTGTTCATTTTTTACTTCTTCTTGCTCATTTCCCTTTTTAATGGAAATTGGGAGGAGATGGAGGACCATGTAGAACCTCTTCTGAACCACTACTTGATCGAGCTCTTAATGCTTCAGATTTTTCTTCAATCATTTTCTACTCCAAATACGGATACGCTCCACATGATAAAGTATGAGGGTATACATTTCTCAACTGAATCTCTTGATGAGATATCCTGGAGGCCTATTTTATAAAAATAAAATACTAAGTAATTATAAAAATATATAACAAATTTTAAAATATAAATTAATTATCATACCTGAAATTTTTATTCATGAAAACTATCAACAAATCGCTTCCATGTATCTTCATCTATAAAATGATACTTGAGGCATGAGTTTTCTAACCTTCTCTTTGTAAAAGCATATTTTTTTGTCAGTTTTGTTTTAAAATATCTCCATCGAACCACCATTAAAGAGAGATGTATTTTCTTAATTTCTTTGGTTTACTCAAAATTGAATGTCATCTATAATTGAATAAATTAAATATGTCATTTAAAATATTTAATATTCAAAAAATGAGATAAAAGAAATAAATTAATATATTTGACCATCATAGACTCCCAAAGCTGTTATTTCACCATCCTGTCCACTGACTTCTAATCAAGATATGAAATACTAATCCTACAACAACTCTACATCGATATATAATAGATAAACGAAACTACATTTGGGCTAGTTGAATTATTATTATCATAAAAATAGATTTTTAATCTATCATCATTGTGAGAGAGTTATAGTTTTGGTACATGAGTAATACCATGTTTACCTACTTGAGAACTTGATTTTTTAGTAGTAATAGGAGAAGTCTTCTATGAAGAGGATGCATCAGTAGTCCTGCAATTTTTTTAGTAAATTAACAGTTTTTTTTAATTAAATAAATATATTACGACCCGAATGGACTGAATGCCTTCATTTTTATTTTATTATGGACAATTCCCCTTTTAAGGGTTGAAGGAGAACCCGTACATGACCCGTAGGCCTAAGGCACAAGGCCCGACTGACCCTCAATACATGACCCGAAGGCCCAGAGGCATACCGTGCCCAATACACGACTCATAGGCCCAACCCACTTGAACTGACCCTCCCCAACTTCTGAATCATTAATCACTTAGATCCACACCTTTAATTTATTATTGGATAGAATTTCCCTGTACAAAGCTTCACGGTGCCTGGTCCCAATGGCGGTTGCCATTCCCTCTCATTCTTCCAATCCGGTTAGCTCTGCTTTTGGTGGCATCTACTCTTGTGATCCTCTTCTGGGGCCTGTTTTATGTGAATTGAGATACTCCATGGTCTCCATATCCCAAAGGCCCTATGGCCCGAAGGTCTTTGATGACCTGAAGGTCCTTGAGACCCATAGGCCCAAACTGGTGGCCCGAAGGGTCAAATAGGGTGAATAGTTCTAACTGCTACAGTACCAAACAGTACCGAACAGTAACTGCTACAGTACTACTACAATACTACTATAGTACTACTATAGTAACTACTCTTCTCTATATGTATCTGACATTGCTACAAGAATTTTTAATAAAATTTTGTGGACCTACATATCATTAGAAAATTGAATATTTAGAAACAAGAAAGAAAAAAATAAGTAAAAAAGAGGCATGCATTTGTAAGTTTCAAAAAAAGAAACAAAATATAAATATTTACTAGAAAAATTAGGAGAGTTATTTAGTGTTTTCCCACATTCCTTCATCATGATTATTACATATTTCATGCACTATGTCTGTATTATACTCTTTGTAATCATTCGAAAATTACGTAATAGATGAATAAGGCTCATGTAAATCAATAACATCATGAGCATCATCCTCGTCTCCAAAATGGTATCTTTTTCTTTGAAAAATGATGGAACACTGATCATTCGATAGATCAATGACATAAAATACTTTTTTTCATGTGTCTCCATGATAATTGGTTCCTCATTGTAATTAAATCTTTTCAAATCAACCAGTTTAAACCCATATTCTCATGTTTCACACCACTCTTACTATCAACCCAATTACACATAAAAAAGGTAGCTCAAAATTTAATATAATCAATTTTTCATATGTCTTAAAGAACCCAAAAACATCTAATTGATGCATAAATTGGGTTTTTATCTTTGGAACTCGAAAAATGCACTGCTTCAGCGAAAATAATCACACCACTATTCTAAAAGGTACTTTTATCATCTATATTTTTTGTGTAAAATGTGTAATCATTAATATCAAAACCAGACCATTTGATCACATAAAGAGATGGCCCCTACTAACCACTCTAATGTTTCTGATGCAGATATATCTGTGGTGACTTTCTCTTTAAACTATGAAAAATATGTCTTCTTAGGCTCAATCATCAACCACTTTTCATTTATTTTATGATATCATAACTTTAATTAAGCAATATGTGAGGATATATATGATTGAACCTCATCTATGTTGTTCAAAATATATAAATGTGTCTACATTACTTCATCAGGTGGAATGTCATTTACCTTTAATCCTTGAACCCCACTTCCTTCACCATCAACTGTCATATGTTGAGATATAGGGAGACAAATATGCTTCACCTCATACAAATAATCAGTACTGAACTTAATCACCTCTTCTGATACATATTTTTGAACAATAGAGGCCTTTGGTAGATAAGGATTTTTAACATATCCCTTTAAAAGTTTCATATATCTTTAAAAAGGATACATCCATCGTAAATAAATAGGCCCACATATTCTTATCTCGCACACCAAATGAATCAGTAGATGAACCACTATATCAAAAAACGTAGGTGGTAAATACATTTCTTGTTGATAAATAATAAGATTTCCTTCATTCTCCAACACATATAAAAAATTTGGATCAATTAATTTTCTAAAAAAGGATTTGAAAAAATTACATAACCAGATGATAGTATTTCTGACAGCTGTCGACAATATACCATGCACTGCTACTGGTAGAAGTTGTCACATCAATACATGGAAATCATGAGATTTCATACCTATTAATTTACAATCCTTCAATGAAACCAAATTATTCAAATTTTAATGAAAATAATTGGGTACTTTAATACCATGAAGACACTGACAAAAATTTATCTTTTCAATCTTTCTTAATGTGTGACAAGCTATAGGTAAATATGTTATGTTTCCTTTCATAGTGGGAGATAACTCCAAACATATTCTCATTAATATCAAGTCCAATCTATCATGAAATCCATATTTTTTCTTTACTTTTATGTATAAAAAAGTTCCAATCAAACAATCAGATATTTTTTTCTCAATATGCATGACATCGATGTTATGTTTTATCTCTAAAAATTTCCAATAAGGTAGTTCAAAAAATAGACTACTTCTTCCAAATATTTCATTGAAGACTAGAAATTATTTTCTTTCCAAATGTCGAATCAATATTTTTAATGCTTTCATAATATTCTTCAGATGACAATGGATGAGGGGGAAGGTTGTATTCTTGTAAATTGTTAAATTATTTTTTCAATCTATGATAAGGTTGATCAATTCAAAAAAATATTCGATTTCCTATGTACACTGTCTTTCTTCCATTCTGCACTTGATAATATGATGTATGTTCTTCAAAAATTGGTCATACTTTATGTCCCTTAACACTATATCCAAATAAGTTTCCATATGAAGGAAAGTCATTTATAGTGAACATTATCCTAGCATGAAAAAGAAAATACTCTTTCTTTTATGCATCAAAAACTTTAACATCTTTCTCCCATAGAAGTTTCAAATCAGTAATAGATGGTGAAATATACACATAAATATCATTTCCAAGTTGTTTTGGTCCAGAAATCATCAAGCTCATCATAAAATATTTTTTCTTTATACACAGATGTGTGGACAAGTTGTAAACTACCAGAAAAATTGGGTGTGAACTATGTTGGCTATTGAGGTTCTGATATGGATTCATTCCATCAGTACACAACCCCATTATTATATTTCTAACTTCACTTCCAAAATAATAATTTTTTTTATCAAAAATATTTCAATATGGTGAACCGAAAAGGTGACGTAAGTTACCATCATAGATGTTCTCATCTGAATGCCATCTTAACATTTTTACATTAATTGAATATGAAAATAGACTCTTCAAATAAGGAATTATTGGAAGGTACAAAATTGCATTAGCATGCGTTTTGATTCTGGTACCTAAGAATGAATCACAGTTGAATTATCAGAATTGTATGAAAAAATATTGGATGGTATCATTAGAAAGTATAAAATTGATTTTTCATGATGTTAGAAGATAGTACCTAAGAATGAATCTTAGTTGAATTTCTCATCTGTCTTAGAGTGTGATGTCCCACATGTAGGACAACTTGATAAATATTCATATTCTTTCCTATATAGTACACAATCATTGGGGAAATAATGTATATTTTTATACCCCAATCCCATTGGGAATAATATTTTTTTCACCTCATAATTGGAATATATAATCCCATTGCCTTCTGGGATTATCTCTTTTAAAAGCTCAAGTAAGCTGGAGAAACTTTTATCAATGCACCCATTTTTTAAAGTTAACTAATCTCAAAACTGCTGATAACACTGTATATTTATTGCAACCTAGGAATAATGGTTTCTCAGAATCTCTATACAATCATTAAAAAATTTCTATTTTTTGTTGGTTTGAATACCTAAATCATGAATTAATTCTTCAATACGATGCTCTACCTCATTATGAATATTTTCATCAACATTGGATGCTGAATTTTTAGTTCTTTCACCATGCTAGATCCAAAATGTATAATTAAGGATAGAACCATAACAAATGAGATGATCCTTGATTTCTCTAGAGTTTAACTTTTTCATATTAAGACACTTTACACATGGACATAAAAAAAATCAATGTTTTGAAGATGTCGTTTAGAAAATTCCAAGAATTCTTCAAATCCTTCTTCATATTAACTATTGGTTCTTTATAAATGTATCCAATTATGATCCCTTCAATACCTGATATCACAATATAATTGGTGAATATATTAAAATATATAAACATTTATATATATATATATTTATAGAAAAATTATAAAAAAAACACATTTAATAAAAACTATTGGTAATCAGATAGAAAACATCAGATATGAAACACATTTAAAAATAGTAAACCTTTTGTTTTCATATTATATACATGTGCTATATTGATATTATAATTTAATTATAATATCAATCTTCTAAAATTTATTTGTTCATTTTACATAGTTCTTGGCACGAAGAAGTAGAAACTGTCATGAAAGGTAGATTTCTGTGCAAGTTTGTTGGCAAGAAGGAGTAGAAATTGTCACAAGAAAAATATATGTGTTTATCACACTAGTTTATCTTCACGATGAACTGAGTTACATGGATAAATTCAAAAATTCAGTATTCATATGAATACTCACTGGTTTATGCGATGATTTTTGAGAAACCTAAAATCAGTGAAAATGTTTGCTGTGTATTGCAATGAGCATTAAAAACATAGAACCAAATATTTGTGAAATGGTTTTAAGAGTGAGTTCATTATTTTTTAAATAATGGTGACTATTTTCTTGTGAAGAGATATTTTTTTAATTACATGCACATACTGTGAGTCCAAGAGGTAGTGTGAGATTCTATCATTAAATTGAAGAACACATAATGACATTGTATCTTGCGTGATATAATAATTCATGCAAGGGTATGTATAAAGAAATAAGTGGACAATTTCATGCACACATAAATGAATAATCATTTGAGATTATATTCATAAGATCATGCAAGGAAAACTATGTGAAATCCCATGTAAAATATATAGAAAATAATGATGTATACAATATGCATTCATAAATATTTTGTGAATATTGCATGTGACTGAGAATTTCACAAAATATATTATGTGTGATTGGGTTTGCATGAGAGAAGAATGGATAGTGAGTGTGTGCTTCCAAAAGTGTATGTGATGTTGAGAAAATATTATTTTTTTTCATGCATCATACAATAATAGTGAGATAGTATTGTGCGAATTTAGCATCTTATGTATTCAAGGAAGCATAACAATGTGAATTCATATAATTGAGTGAGTACACTATTAATAATTTCGGCAGTGTTAAAATTCAAAAAAGAATAGGGAAGAGACAGTATGTGATATACGTACATGAAGGTAGTATAATGGAAAAAATATTATTTTCATTTATACACATGAAATATTACATAAAAATAAAAAGTCCAAGCATTTTATTTTACATGAATGAGGTACATGCAATATAAATTTAATGACAAGTGTGCATTGAGTTTTTGAGACTTAAGACGAAGCATTATATTTGAAGTCAATTTGTAGAGTATTTATATATCATGCTATGAATGAGTCACATGATCTTATATATGAGTCATTATAGACATACAAAAATTATGATTTTTATATATTAAAAAGATGAAGCAGCAACAATAGTAGTCCCATGAGTTATTTCATGTTGTAAGAAAGAGAATAAAAAATATTTAATGTTTTTAACTGCAAGAATGACTCTAATATTTTTTATTCATTGTATACATACCAGGTAATAATTTCTAGGTTGTGTTATTAGATAATTTTAGGAATTTTATTTCAATATAATTGAATAAGTGGATCAATTTTTTTTGGATTAAGTGATACCCTTGGATAGATTTTCAATCTACATTAACGAGTGGATGGAATCTAAACAAATAAAGATGAATTGAATTAAACTAGATAAAACTAACTTAGCCTAAATAGACTTAACCATATTTGAAAAAATTAAACAATCCTAGACAAAAATAAACTAAAAAAAATAAAGTAAATTTATATGGGATGATAACTTTTAGGGATAACTATTAACCATGTTCAAAAAACATATAATAAACTATAAACTAATAATTAATGAAAATAAAAAACATAATTAAATGATAACTAATTTATCTTCAAAATTAAAAAAACAGCTTACAAAATTCAGAGTTTAATAATAAAATAGATCCAAATATGAACTTTGCTTCGTAGAAATATTTAGAAGATTAAATGATGCAAAATCTATACAAAAAATTATTGTAAAAACGAAAAATAAAGATGAACAACAAACTAAAATCAAACCATGGTTGAATGTTATCAGAAATAAGCTTTGGAAGAAAAAATAATCCATAGATGATGAAAAATAGAGAGATAATCAAGAAATCAGACCGTAGATCATGAAAATAGAAGAAAATCGACAAGATAAGTGGTTAAAGATCACAAATACGCCTTTGAAGTCATCGTGAGTCAAGATGAGTCACCGCGATTTAACTTTTAATGATCCAAAAACATGGGGGTTTCCCAATCCCAACTAATTTAAAAAGATTTTTGGCATTTATTTTTATAAAAAACTGACACCGAAGATTATGAAAAATATTTATGGCATTGGTTTTTGGGAAAAAAGACACTAAAAAAATATATTTTTTAATATATGGAATTGGTTTTCCAAAAAACCGATGCCATAAATATATACCTTAACATATGCATCAGTTTTTATAAGAACAAATGTTGAAATATCCCTAATTTGGGATTAATGGCATCAGTTTTTATAAAAATCAACTAAAAAACATTTTTTTATATTTGACATCAGTTTTTGAAAAACCAACACCATATATCATAACTTTCGAGCTGTTTGGCTTCTCTTTTTAGTAGAAACGATGCCAAAAACGACTCTTAAAATTTTTAGGTGTCAGTTTTACTAAAACCCGACGCTAAAGATTTCTCCTACATACTATTGGAATTGGTTAAGAAAAACCGATGTCATTACTTCAGCATTAATAATATATTTCCACTAGTGGGATATCCTTGTCACAATTCCATAACACTCAAACCAATGAGATCATCTTGAAACATAACACCTTATCCTATCAGTACACAATATGAATAATGCATTCAGTCACTGAGGTGCCAGGTTCAATTTCAATATCCCCTCACTTGATCACATGGGATAGATCTTGTTGATACTTCTTCATTTGGGAAACATGGAACATATTTTGAATAGATGTAAAATGAGTAGGTAGGTCTAATAGATAAGCCAACATTCCATTTCACTCCATAATTTCAAATATACACACAGAATAAGGTGCTAAATTAATCTACCTCCCCAAACATCTATGTCCCAACTATAGTGAAACTCTAAGGATAAATTTACCACCTACCTAAAATTACAACAGATGATGATGCCGATCGAAATAAGAATTTTGGTGAATCTGAACAATCTCTAATCTTTTCCTAATCAATTACATGATATCTTTTATCTCCTAAAAGATGCTTAGTCAAACAAGGACCATTCTCTAACCTATACCCAAAAAATAGGAGATCTATATGGATTCCAATAAAATGAATCAAATAGGACTATCCTGATCGAAGTCTAATAACTTCTTTTATAGGAATATTATACTAAGGGTAGTTTTTTATCCCATGATCCATTGGAGTCAATAAAACATGCCCAAAGCATGTATTCAAAAATTTGGATTGATTGATCTGTAATGTCTCAGAATTTCAGTGTAATGGATTTTAATTATATGGAATTATTTTGAAACCACACGCTTTGACGACATGTGATTTCGAGGCTCAGAGTGTTCGAAATGTAATTTTAAACTTTTTTAAAGTATGTTTAGTAAATGTACGAGTAGGATTTTAAAACTTTTGGACTGGTGCTTGGATTGAAAATATGAGGGTACCATTGAACTCATAATGCTAGGATTCACCTATAAAGGACTTAACTTCGACCAGTAAGGGTCGGACGAAAAAGTTAATTTTTGGGACTTTTTGGAAAAAATAATAAAATAACTTTAAAAAGTTATTTTATTTTTCTTTCGCATCATTGAGAGGCGGATAGCGATGCTACGATGCGGTAACGCGGGAACGATGATGCACAATTAAGAAATCCTTTTAATGGATTGTTGTGATAGAGTAACCAATACACTGTTTCATAAATGAATCATTGTAACAATGCAACATCACAATATAATAGAAACACTGAGACATGTTTCTTTTTATTAAATAAACTTGTTAGTGGTAGGAGGAATTAAACTATGATAATTATCTGAAGAACCTCCGATGAACTTCCTCTCCAATAAATAACGAAAAATGCCAACGAGCATAAAAAATTCTCGATGCACCTCGAAAAATGGAGTAGGAAGTGATGAAGAACCCTGATGTCTTGAAACCTCGAGGATGTAACGCTCCGATAACGAATGCCAAAGAGGGAGGGGTTTGAACCATCTAAAGTTCCTTGTTCTTATTCCAAATGACGACTGTGGATTAACCCATGAACAAGTTAATTCGTAGACCATGACTTCTTGTGGGAGGGTGAATTATTTTTGGGATTTATCTATTCGGGATTATATTATCACTTCTATTAGTTGAATTAAAATCCCCAAACCTCCCCATGTTTTTAAACTACTAACGCAGAGGTCGTGGGCCGACACGAACAAGGCCCGAGCCCCTCCACATGTGTTTTCTTCAGGGATGATTTTTTTAAATGGTGAAAAAGAGAGTTTGAGGTCGTCATAGTGAAGGTGACGACCTAATGATTCCATAGACACAGATGGATTGAGAAATGAACAACCGAATAAACTCTAGTGTCCCGCAGAAGAAAACCACCAGCGGAAACCAGTGATGGTCAGTGGAGGCAGCGGGCGGAGGGAGGTGGCGTTCCCATTAGTGCACCACGTAGGTAGAGGACCGTGGTGGTGTGGGGATGGTGGACCGTGTCCGGGCTTCCCGGGAGAATGGCAGAGGCCATGATCGCTCGACCACGACACTGGAGATCTGCGACACAACGCTGGCGCTGCGTTGACTGAGTCAACCTATGGGATCGGTATGTGGGTGACATGGATGATACGATTGATCATATTCATCCTAGATCTTGTGTAGTGAGGCACATGGAGGCCTCGTTTCTTTGACCGTGATAGAGAGGAGGCCCCGCGCCTGTGGGGTAGCAGAGGAGCTGGAGGCGGATCAAAGCTGCGTCCCGGCCAGGCCGAAGGCCGGTCTGCCTCTGGCTGGCTGGGCGAACCCTCAGGCCATAATCATGCTACCAGGTTGGACTTGAGATATTGGGATGGTCTGGACCTATAGCGCAATGGGCCGGGCCTATGATGGGCCGGGTAGGTTCGGGTCGGTCCGACCGGGTCAGACTAAACCCGGACCCAACCGGCCCCTGTTTCACTAAAATGTGTATATCTCTCAAACCAGGCATCTGTTTGATGCACCATCAGGGGAGTTGGGACCCTTGCGACAGGAGGGTTCTTTTCAGATACTCTACATGAGTTTTTATAGAAGTTGGTGTATGAGTAGGTTGGATCGGACTCGAATCCAACTAGGCCATTTTTACTAAAATGTCCATATCTTACTGATCAGGCGTCCGTTCGATGTGCCGTCTATTGCATTGGGACCCTTACAATGAAAAAAATACTTTAGGGTTATTCTATGTGGGACTTTATGGTAGTTTAGGTATGGACAATGGCTTGAGGAGCGGATCCTCGTAGAATCAAGCGTGCTAAGTGCGGGAAAATCTAGTGGCTGGCTGTGACATGAAGGATGAATAACGATCCTATGTGGGTTAACACCAAGTGATATTCTATGGGTCAGCACCTAGAGATCCAGTATGGGTCAGCACCTACAGAACCTATGTGGATCAGCACCTAGCGACCTTTTATTGATCAACAGTAGAGCCTCTCAATAGAAAAAGATGATCTAGCTTTACGAATAATCATCCTTAATTCTGTACTTATGTTATATATTATGTGAGATGTGTCTTTTACTTTATACAATGTGTTTGAGATCTTTCTCGGTGGTATTACCTCTGTGGTATTTCATTTGTGGTGTTTTTCTTCGTGGATTACTGAGATACCTATGGGGGTCTCAGGGTCCCTACTGAGTATTGTTGTACTCACACTTTCACAAGCTTCGCTCGCAGCTATTTTATCTTATGAAGATGATAGACTGCTTTGACTGGTAATTTGGGGAGCTAGGAATAGATGGTGCTCAGAGATGGATCTATAGATGTGGTGTGATGGAGTGACATCCGATGGAGATCTATACCTACCCTTCGAGTAGGATCCTTGGTGGATGACTTCCGGAGCCTGAATTCTTTTTTGTACTTTCCTTTTATTTAGGGTTGTATTCTGTCCCATTTACTTTCAATTTACAAACTTTACTCTCAGCGCTTGTACTTTTTGGTGGTTGTATTGCTTTACTTTCCTTTGTGGTTAGCTTTGTGCAGTTTGCCTTTTCTGTGTGTGTATAGGTTTAATGTCAATTCCTTCCCTTTTGGGATATGCATTTTTGGTGCTAGTCACCAGCCCCTAGCCTGTGGAAATTTGGCTTGGGATAGTCATAGCACAGGCCCCATGGGACGGTTCATGAAAAAGTGATATTAGAGGGCAGTTAGTTCTACCAAAAGAACTAAGAGTCTGTAATTTTCATTAGGGGAAATAATGTCATGTGTCTTGAGTTCAGCTTTCAGTCCAAGGAGTCTAGTGTTGGTGTGGCAGCCGACATATCCATACACAAGGACCCTGAATTCTGTTTTCCGACACGACACACAAAAACACTAGTTGCATGTGTTTTGGAAATGTTTTTTCTCTTGATATCTTTTGAGTCATCTTACCAGGTATAACTTATTTACCGTGGAACATCTTTTTTCCTTACATGATGCCTCCACGAAGATAGATAGCTAGGATTCCTATGTGAGATCATGATGATGGTACACCGACCATTGAGGCATTAGTGAAGAGACCACTTACAATGATAGCATCTTCGGGTGGTGTACCAGCCGTACCACAACCCATAGGGTAGAAGTTGCTACTATCCCCACCAGTGGATAGTGCATGCCAACTTAGAATGCTTCTTGAGTTCCAAAGATAGTGTCCTCTGAGGTTTTGAGGTGATATAGATCCTTAGGCAGCTGAGGAATGTATGGAGGTAGTTACTTTGGTTTTTCACCTGGTGGAGACACCTACAGACTAGATGCTAGTTCTAGCCGCCAGCCTTTTTCAGGGAACAATATGAAGATGGTGGATTTGCATGCTCCAGACACACGAGGAGGTGAACCTTATTTGGTCAGACTTCGAGAGCCTCTTCAGGGCGGATTTTGTACCAAAAATACTACACTAAATGTGTATTCATGTGTTACTACACCTACAGTAGGGAATCCTGACTATGGCCTAGTACTCAGTAAGGTTTACCGACCTATCCTGATATTCCACTGAGATGGTACATGACACTTTCTTTAGGGCCCAAACCTTTGAAAAGGGGATTTGACAGGAGATTAGGTAATCAAAGATTTTTCTTAGTATCACAACGCATGCTAGAGTGTTAGAGAAAGCCCTACTGGTGGAGAAATTCCTAACTGAGAAGGCACCGATGGTGAGAGCCACCAACAAGAGACAAGTGGCTGAGTCATCTGCAGTAGGTAGTAGTCAGACGATGTAGAGGCCCAAATGGGATAGAACTTCCAGAGGACAACCCCAGGATGCATGGTCATAGGTGCGAAGATCATGAGGTAGAGGAGGTCATCTAAGGGCTAGAGTTTGTTACTCTTGCGGCAGATAGAGGCACATGGATCATGACTGTCTGACTCCTCACACGGATGACCCAAAGGTGGTCGAGGGACCGCTAAGACAGTAACAAAGGTTCAAGCGAGGAGTTCCGTAGGGTAGTGGACATGGAATGGGGGCAGGCCGAGCAATAGATGGTGGATGACAGTTTGAGGTACCACCACCCCCACCCCCAGGAGGTCTACCACGAGCTTCAGAAGTAGGTGGACAAGGGTGGGGACATATTCAGGTAATGGAGCCCTATTACCACGGTTCCCTAGAGATGATTAGCGGTATGATCTCTTTCGAATCTACCTTAGTTGCAGTTCTTATATACATAGGTTCTAATCAATCTTTCCTTTCCATGGACCTCGTTCGTGGCATGGAGATTCCATTGGAGTCGATGGCTCAATCCTTATGATTAGAGATTTTTACAAGAGGGGATTCAATGATTACCCACTAGTGCTGGCAGTGTGTGCTTACTCTAGGTGGTGAGAGCATCAGCTGAGATCTCCTAGTAGCAGCATCGAGGCCTTACGACGCCATCTTGGGTATGGACTGGTTATCCACATTCAATGCTCAGATCGACTGTTTTAGGTGCAAAGTGCGGTGTGTCTATGAGGTGGGACCTGGTTTTCCTTCACTGGTGAGAAGGGAACCTTTACAGCATAGGATCAACTTTATCAGAGGAGGATGTAGCCGATAACTCACCAGTTGGATAGCCTCACCCTCGGAGGGGTGGACAAGACAAATCTAAGTTTTCCTGCAGGGGTGGAAGAGTATGAATATGTCTTTTTAGAAGATGTCCCAGGACTACCTCTACATAGAGAGGTATACTTCTGCATTGACTTTTACCCAATAACGACATTGATATCTACACCTACATACCAGGTGGCCCCCAAGGAGCTCTAGGATCTGAGGGTATAGCTAGAGGACTTATAAAGGAGGGGGTTTGTAAGGCCCTGTGTTTCTCAGTGGGCATCCCCAATGTTGTTTTCCGAGAATGCAGATGGGAGATTGAGGCTATGCGTAGACTTCTGACACCTGAACTAGGTGACCGTGAAGAAAAAGTATCCACTAATGAGGATTGATGACCTCTTCTATCATCTAAAGGGAGTGAGGTGGTTCTCGAAGATCGACCTTAGATCAGGCTATCATCAGCTTCGGGTATGAGATGAGGATGTACCGAAGACAACATTTAGATGCTAGTACGACCAATATGAGTTTTTGTTGATGCCTTTCAGTGTGACCAATTCCCCGGTAGTGTTCATGGGACTCATGAATAGTATCTTCCAGCCTTACCTTGATCATTTCATGGTAGTCTTTATTGATCAAATCTTGGTATACTCAGCATTAGAGAAGGATAATGCTACATACATGCGGATAGTCCCAGACACACTCTGATAACACTAGCTTTATGGTAAGATCTTGAAATGACAATTCTATATTTAGAAGGTCCACTTTCTAGGAAACATCATCTCAGAGGCTTGAGTTGCAGTGGATCTGGAGAAGATAGAAGCAATGCTTATTTGGGAGCCACCTAGGAGCTTGACCGAGCTATGGAGTTTCTAGGGGTTGGATGGGTAATACCAGAGGTTCATACCTGATTTTCCTAAGTATCAGCACCCTTTTTTATCTTTGAAAAATAAGGGACAACCCTTCACATGGAAGGAGAGGTTCCAGAAAAGTTTCCAGGATCTGAGGTAGAGATTGATGTGTTCCCCCATCACGAGACTACTAGAAGAGGGTGTTGGGTATATAGTCTGCTGTGATGCATCATAGACCAGACTGGGTTGTGTCCTGATGTAGGAGTGAGCAGTGATCACCTATGGATCATGATAGTTGAGGCATATTGATAAGAACTTTACAACCCATGATTTGGGGTTAACAGCAATGGTCTTTTCCTTGATGATGTGGTGACACTACTTGATGGGTGAATGGTTTACCATCTAATCCGACCACAAGAGTCTCATGTATATCTTATCATAGAAGTATATGAACTTAATACATCATTGATGGATAGAGTTCCTCTATGAATATGACTTTGAGATAGTCTATAATCATGGGAAGGGGAATGTGGTGGCAGACACACTCAATAGGGGGCCTGGTTTACCGCTACTGAGTGAGGCGACAGAGTAGCTAGCCGCGATGAAGATATACTTCATGGATAGTGATGAAGCAAATTACTTTTAGTCTATGACTATCACTCCCCACTATTATAGCGAGTTAGGGAGGCATAACTTGTAGATGTTGACTATGAGACCCCACGTGCTCAGATATCCTTAGGACATGCTCCTGATGGATTTTCAATAGGGGGAGCACGTCACTATTTTTAGAGGATGCACCATAGTACCAGTGATGTTTTGGGAATAGGTGTTGATTGAGTTCCATACACACCCTTTGGCAGTATGTCTTGGTGTGAAGAAGATGTACCCAGACCTCCGACGTCAGCACTGGTGGCCAGGGATGAAGAAAGTAGTGGCTGAGTTCGTTTCATAATGCCTAACTTGTCAGCAAGTGAAGGCCGAGCATCAGGTCCCAGTAGGCTTGAAACACCCACTTTAGGTACCATAGTGGAAGTGGGATGGTATCTCCATGGATTTCATGATGAGGTTACCACAAACGTCCAGGGGCCACAATTTTATTTGGGTGATCGTCGACTGACTTTGTCACAAACCAGCCCGGGTACCCTGGTAAACCGATAACCAAACCGGCGCTGACATAGCCCGAAGGGCGTTCCTGATCCCCACTGGTCAGCGACTAGCACCTAGAATCATACAACATACAAGTGGGAATGATTTTTTCCACAAGAATGTGGAAGTCAAAGAAACAAGACAGTATGCATAACAAAAAGAAACTCCATTGGGAGTAATGTACCAGAATACAAATAGGCATAAAAAGCCCAAAGTACTACAACCCAAGTACTAAAAATGTGAAAACAGCCCCAAGGCCCCTAAGGACACAACCCACCAAGACCATAGATCAACAACTGGATCCACCTCAAAGAGATACCTTCCCTTTGGTTGATCCTGGAAGAATAAGGTCTACAAAAACCCGAAGGCAAAAGTTGGGTGTGAGCCTAAGCCTATTAGGATACCACCAAAGATTCCGTAACATATTCCAAATATAGATTTTTCAAAGAAAAGATTTAATTTTTTTTAAATGAATAGGTTTGGCAATTCAAAAGAATATTTTAACAAAACATTCTATACATTTTCAAATGATGGAAAAATTACTTTAAGCAAAGGCTTTACAATGATGGAATATTTCTAAAACAATGGCTTAAGCAAAAAATTTATATAAAATAGTGTATATAAATTCAGCAAGCATGTAAGGCAGTTAAAAAGCATTTTCATACATTTATATCTCAAATATAAATAAAAAAGCGAGCAATATGGTCATCTGCCAAAAGGTACGATAATATTAACTAGTTATAGGATTACGCACTCTCTATGTGAACTCATCAAAATGTGTATACACACGTCCCTATGAAACTGGCCAAAGGAGACTTGTCACCAACTTTTCAGGGATGTGGCCTTCCCCAAGTATGTTTTAGAATGTTGTCGTAGCGTAGAGTGTATCCAAAAAACTCACTAACTACCTAAGGCTTGCATGCACTCTTACATGATGGGCGAACTATTTTAAGAATGATTAAAATACGATCAATCCCATTATTCCATTTCAAAAATGCAAATTTCATTCCATTTAAAACCAAAACAGGTTTTCTTCAAAACATGCCTTTTTTCACAAGACAAAACCAATGGGTTTCTATCAAATCATTTTAATCCATTTTCATCAGTTTGAAATCCATTCAAAACCAATTTCATCATTACACAATTTATTCCCACAATTAAATCCAAAAATTTAATTGAAACCATTTACATCAAATCCACAATTTAAATTCCACAATTTAAATAGGCCAATTTCCATAAACACACCCAATTCAATGGAATTGGGGTTTTCCAAATTTTCCATGCCAAAACCATTTCAAATATCTCAACTCACTAGAATCAATTTTTTTTCAATTTAATTGAAAGAAAACTTGAGAAATTGAATTTAAATCAACAATTGAAATAAATCAAGCAAATACAATGATAATCAATTTGGAAATTTTTGATGAAACCACCTACCACGAAGGTTTGGACCAAAACCACAATGGTCGAGAACACTCAAGAAAACTAGGTTTCTTCTTCAAGAACCTGCCTTAGATCTCTTCTCTTATAAATATCAAGACCAAATCTCATCAAATTTTGTACCACACACTTAGATCTACCCATAACGGGCATAGATCTAAGAAACCGAGAGAAAAAGAGAAGTGGATCTAAGTAGATCTAAGAAACCGATCAAGAACGATGAAGAACGATCAAATAACTCAAGAATACGACTTCGATTCACCAAGAGGATCCTTTGGATCACCTATGGAATGATGGGAGAACCTTCTATGACCTTAGGAGAAGAAAAATCCTGAGTTAGGGTTGCTTAGGAGGAAAAATGAGGAACTTAGAGGCAAAACCAAGTGAGATCCACAATTTAAGGATCTCATTTAAGTGGCCGCATGGTTAGTTCACACGGTTTGACAAACTGTGCTCTATCCATGCGTTAGCTTCTTCCGTGGCCACCCTTCTCGCAAGGTTTGGCTGCACGGTTAGACAAACTATGCGCTGCCTTTGTGGAAGCTACTGCCTCCAATATTAACTGCGCACGGTTTGGCCGCATGGTTTAGACAACCCGTGCGCCACCCATGTGACTTCCCATTTGCCCCAAAATAACATTTAAACTTCTCCCGACTCTCTCAAGTCACTACTCTAAAACAGAGGTACTTAGAAACATCAAAATTACCTGAAAACGTAATGTGATGTTACAACCTCCCCACTATAAGATCTTTTTGTCCCCAGAAAGCCTATGAAGATACCTTCACATAAAAAAGATGAGGCCACTACTCTCTCATTAGTGCATTTCTTTCCCACATCTCATGAGAATATGAACTATTCTGCCAAAGTAGACAAACCAGAGGTATCGTTCTCCCATAAAGTACCTTGGTCTCAGAATCAACAACCCGGACTGGTCGTTCAGTAATAGATAAATCTGGTTCAATATCAAGATCACTCTAGCTCACAACATGAGAGGGATTAGAGAGGTACTTTCACAGCTGTGATACATGGAACATGTTGTGTATCGATGTCAGCTGTGGTGGTAGAGCTAGAAGGTAAGAAAATTTCCCTACAAGACCAACAACCTCGAAAGGTCCCACAAAACAATGAGCAAGCTTCCCTTGCATCCCAAGCCATCGATGACCTAATCAGGGTGAAACTTTCAAGAACACCTGGTCACCAAATGAGAAATCTAAAGGTTTACAGTGACGATTAGTATAAGACTTGTACCGACTCTGTGATGTCAACATCCTCTGATGAATCAACTGGATCTTAGATATCGTCTCTTGGACTAAAATCGGTCCTACCAAAGAACTTTCACCAATCTCCGACCAACATAAAGAAGATTTACAAGGATGACCATACAAAGCCTCAAAAGGAGCCATTTTGATCACAGACTGATAACTGTTGTTATAAGAAAACTCAACTATCCCCAGATGATCATCCCAAGACCCACCAAAGTCAAGAACACATGCATGGAGCATATCCTCAAGGATATTAATAACTCTCTATGTCTGGCCATCTGACTATGGATGGTAGGCTGTGCTCAAACATACCTAAGATCCCAGTGCCTCCTGAAGGCCTATTCAAAAGCGATAAGTAAACCGAGGATCGCTATCAGAGACTATAGTAGATGGAACTCCATGTAAACAAACAACTTCTTTCACATAGATATTTCCCAACTCCTCAACTTTGGTTGTATCTAAAATAGGTATAAAGTGAGCCGACTTAGTTAGTCTATCGATCACAACCCATGTCACATTCTTCTTCCTCTAAGTTTGAGGTAACCCAACCACAAATTCCATAGAGATTTCATCCCACTTCCATGTAGGGACTAGAAGTGGTTGAAGCAAACCCAAAGGTTTCTGGTGCTCGGCTTTCACCTGCTGGCATGTGTATAAACGAGATACAAACTCAGCAATGTATCGTCTCATACCTGGCCACCAGAACTGTCGCCGCATGTCATAGAACATCTTTGTGGTTTCTGGGTGTACAACCCACTGAGAGTTATGGAAATCCCCCATCACATCCTTCCTTGCTGCTAACGGAACAACGTAATGGTTTCGATAACACAGAACACCCTCTTTGGAGAACGACCATTGGGTTTTGGTCTCCCCACCATAAAGAGAGTCCCTAATTCTATGTGATTCATTATCGAGTAGTTGTTCTTAAAGAATTAACTCGAGGAGAGTAGAATTCAACTGAACACTGGCTAAAGAAACTTCATTCCCCTTCCACTGAAGTCCAATATTCAATTGAGAAAAAAGAGCCATCAAAATCCACTCTTCTAAAGATTCTTTCACAGCCTGTGATGGAAGTTTCATGTTTAATGCATCTGCAAATACATTCCCTTTCCCCGGGGTATAGGCAATTTCAAAGTCAAAAGATTGCAGGTACTCCACCCAACACCTTTGGCGAAGATTCAAATATTTTTTGAGAGGATATATAACTCAATCTCTTATGGTCTAAATACACATTAAAACTTTCTCCATAAAGGTAATGTCTCCAACACTTAAGTGCGAGCATTACAACTGCAAGTTCAAGGTCATGTGTTGGATAGTTCTTTTCATGAGGCTGAAGCTGACGATATCCATAGGCAACAACATGATTACCTTGCATAAGGACACATCCCAAACCTGAACTCGATGCATCACAAAATACCATGTAACCTATCCCAGCCTCAAGAAGAGTTAACACTGGCACAATAGTCAAAAGATGCTTTAGCTCAATAAAAGAACTCTGACATTTATCATTCCAGGAAAACTTCACTCCCTTTCGAGTTAGAGAAGTCATTGGAGAAGCTAACTTTGAGAAGTCTTTAACAAACCAGTGATAATATCCTGCTAATACCAAGAATATCCAAATCTCGAAAACATTTCATGGTTGTTCCCAAGTCATATCAGCCTTCACCTTCTCAGGATCAACTGATATTCCTTGTTCTGACAAGACATGTCCCAAGAATTTCACTTCCCAAATCCAGAAATTACACTTTGAAAGCTTCGAATAAAGTTAGTGATTCCTTAGAAGACTCAGAACTGTTCTCAGATGATGAACATGAGCCTCCTCAGACTTGGAGTACACAAGAATTTCATCCAAAAAGAATACCACAAAAGTATCTAGATACTCAAGGAAAATCTTTTTCATCAACACCATGAAAACTACAGGAGCATTTGTTAGGCCGAAGGGAATAACAAGGTACTCATAATGGCCACACCTACTCTGAAAAGCGGTCTTTTGAATGTCAGATTCTTTTATCCTCAACTGATGGTAACCTGATCGAAGATCAATTTTTGAAAACCACTTCACCCCTTTCAATTGATCAAACAAATCATCAATATGGAGTACCAGATATTTGTTTTTTATCGTAACTCGATTGAGCTTTGGATAATCAACACATAAGCAAAGAGAACCATCAGACTTCTTGGCGAAGAGAACTAGTGCTGCCCATGGTGACACACTCAGGCATATAAAACCTTTCTCAAGAAGATCATCTAACTGAGACTTCTGTTATTTTAGTTCAACTGGAGCCATTTAGTAAGAGGGAATAGAAACTAGTTGAGTACCAGGCATTAAGTCAATAGAGAAATCATCCTCCCATACTGGTGGCAAACCAGAGAAGTCAGAAGGAAACACATCGGGAAACTTAGCAGCGACTGGAAAAAGATCACCACACATTGAATATCTCTCTAGATCAAAAGAAAACACTGATATAAATTCTCCCAACTCTGGATAAGAGGGTCCAGCTCTGCTTGACATTGGGTCCCATTCTCTTTGAAAAATAAGAGGCACACCACTGGGTGTAGTAAGTTAGACCCATCGAAGATAACAATCGATACAGGATTTATTGGAAATGAGCCAATCCATCCCAAATATGACGTCAACAGATTTCATGTCGAGAACCAAGAAATTCCAAGCATGATAAACATCTGATAGAGAGAAGATAAAAGTAGGACTACAGAGACCATTCTCTCTCATTGTACCAAGGGGTGTAGTAATATCCATCGCACAAGATAAAAATTCCATAGGTAGATTACACAGATTAACAAGATGGGTTGAAATAAAAGAGTGAGATGCACCAGTATCAAAAAGAGATGTCACTAAAGATGAAGCTATAGTAATGGTACCTCTCACAGTTGCAGGACCCGTATCAGCTACCTCTAGCGTCTCTTCCACTACGTGAAGAAGCTTCATTCCAGATTCATATGGCTGGAACCCTTTTGTACGGGAAGCATTTGATTACCTCACAGTTTATGGAGGTGATGATGATTCTGTTCCACTACGTGGAGTAGAGAAGTGATGGAAGAATCTCTGTAAGTTCCCCAAACGTCCACAGGAGCTACAGTTCTTGGGTGCCTTAGTGAAAACCCTCTTAAAATGTCCTGGCTTCCCACACTGATAACAAGTCAAAGAATCCCCTCCTGGTGCTACCAGTGGTCTGGAATTACTCTGTTGTCGAGAACTACCATGAGAAATGTCACGCTTCCGTTTACCTTTAAAGGAACCAACACCGCCACTTGGAGGGAAAATAACCTCCTTCAAACCTGACTTTCCGTCCAAGTCCATCTCAACCATCATCGCCCTATCCATCACATCAGCATAAGTGGGTAGATTCAGTAAGAAAACCTGAGAACAAATATCTGATCGAAGTCCCAACTCGAATCGTCGAGCCTTCATCCTCTCATTAGATACAATCTCTGGATCAAACTCTACCAACTTAGAAAAACAATTTGAGTACTCAGTCAGGGTTTTGTTGGCCTGCTCAAGCTTGAAAAACTCAACAACCTTGGCCAACACCATTGATTCTGGATAGAACTGGTTAGTGAAAAGAACCCTAATGTCTTTCCCCTCCAAGACCTCATGTTTCCCAGCCGTCACCATCGTGTCCCACCATATCCTACTTTTTCCCTCCAACATGAAGGTGGCACATTTCACCTTGATCACATAAGGTGTCTCCAAGAACCCAAACTTAGTAGCAAGGAAAACTATTCTTAAAATAATGGATAACAAGATTTGGATTCCACTCTATCCAAATCAAAATAGGGAAAATACTAGAACTAATCCACAAGTTGTATTTCCCTAAACAACCCTGGTGACTTAAGGTTCATTACAGTGAGAGATGGCTAGACACTCAATCACAACTACCTCCTAAGTCCTGAAAGAAATACTCAAATGCATACTGTCATCAAGGAAAGATTCTTAACCTCTATTTGACACCATTTTGTCACGAACCAGCCCAGGTACCTTGGTAACCCGATAACTGAGATGACCCTAACATAGCCTGAAGGGCATTACTAATCCCTACGGGTTAGCAACTAGCACCTGGAATCGTACAACATACAAGTGGGAACAATTTTTTCCACAAGAATTCAGAAGAAAAAGAAACAAGACAATATGAATAACAAAAATAAACTCCCCTGGGAGTAATGTACCAGAATAAAAAGAGGCATAAAAATCCCAAAGTACTATAACCCAAGTACTAAAAATGGGAAAATAGCCCCAAGGTCCCTAAGTACACAACTCACCAAGAACAGATATCAACAACTGGATCCACCTCAAAGAGTTCCCTTCCCTTTGATCGATCCTGGAAGAATAAAGTCTACAAACACCCGAAGGAAAAAGTAGGGCGTGAGCCTAAGCCCAGTAGGATACCACCAAAGATTCTGTAACTGATGCCAAAAATATATTATCCAATGAAAAGCTTTCAATTCTTCAAATAAACAGGTTTGGCAATTCAAAATCATATTTTAAAAAAACATGCTACAAATTTTCAAATGATGGAAATATTACTTTAAGAAAAGGCTTTACAATTATGGAATATTTTTAAAACAATGGATTAAGAAAAACATTTATATAAAATAGTTTATATAAATTCAGCAGGCATGTAAGGCAGTTCAAAAGCATTGGCATACATTTATATCTCAAATATAAATAAAAAAGAAAGCAACATGGGCATCTGCCAAAAAGTACAATAGTATTAACCAGTTATAGTATTCCACACTCTCTATGTGAACTCAGAAAAATGTGTATACACATGTCCCAATGACACTGGCCAAAGGAGACTCATTACCAACCCGTTGGGTATGTGATCCGCTGCAAGTATGTTTTAGAACGTTGTCATACCGTAAAGTGTATCCAAATAACTCACTAAATACCTAAGGCTTGCATGTGCTCTTACATGATGGGTGAACTATTTTAATAATGCTTAAAATATGATCAATCCCATTCTTCCATTTCAAAAGTACCAATTTCATTCCATTTAAAACCAAAATAGGTTTTATTCAAGACATGCTTTTTTCACAAGATAAAACCAATGGGTTTCTATCAAATCATTTTAAGCCATTTTCACGAGTTTGAAATCCATTCAAAACCAATTCTATCATTACCCAATTTATTCCCATAATTAAATTCATAAATTTAATTGAAACCATTTCCATCAAATCCAAAATTTAAATTCAACAATTCAAATCGGTCAATTTCCATAAACACATCCAATTCAATGGAATTGGGGTTTTCCAAATTTTCCATGCCAAAACCATTTTAAATATTTCAACTCACTGGAATCAAGTTTTTATCAATTTAATTGTAAGAAATCTTGATCAATTGAATTTAAATCAAAAATTTAAATAAATCAAGCAAATAAAATGATAATCAATTTGGTAATTCCAGACGGAACCACCTACCTCGAAGGTTTTGACCAAAACCACAACGGTTGAGAACACTCAAGAAAACTGGGTTTCTTATTCAATAACTCGCCTTAGATATCTTCTCCTAGAAATATCAAGACCAAATCTCATCAAATTTGGTACCACACACTTAGATCTACCCATAACGGGTGTAGATCTATGAAACCGAGAGAAGAAGAGAAATAGATCTTAGTAGATCTAAGAAACCGATCAAGAACAATGAAGAATGATCACATTCCCCAAGAATCCAGCTTCTATTCACCAATAGGAGCCTTTGGATTTCCTCTGGAAGGATAGGAAAACCTTCTTTGACATTAGGAGAAGACAAATCCCGAGTTAGGGCCTCTTAGAAAGAAAAACGAGGCATTTAGAGGAAAAACTGAGTGAGATCTGCAATTTAATAATCTCATTTAAGTGGACGCATAGTTAGTTCGCACGGTTTGAAAAACCGCGCGCTAGCCATGCATTAGATTCTGCCTCAGACACCCTTCTCTCATGGTTTGGCCGCATTGTTAGACAAACCGTGCGCTACTCATGTGGAAGCTACTGCCTCTAAGATTAACTGCGCACGGTTTGGCGGCACAGTTTAGACAACCCGTGCGCCACCCGTGTGACTTAACCTTTGCCCCAAAACATCATTTAAAGTTCTCCCAACTCTCCCAAGTCACTACTATAAAATAGAGGTACTTAGAAACATAAAAGTACCTAAAAGCGTAATGTGATGTTACAGACTCACCAAGTCAGCTCCCTTCCTACCCATCTGGGAGCAGGGATTGGTAGAGGGATTGGGGAACCTCTACATCCAAGAGATAGTGTGGCTCTATGAGGTGCCTTCAACGGTCCTCTCGGACCCTGATTCACACTTTACATCCCGGTTGTGGAAGGGTTTGGAGGAGGCGTTTGGGACTCAGCTGCTCTTGAGCACAACTTTTCACCCCCAGACGGATGGTTAGATGGAGTAGACTATAAAGACCTTGGAGGACATGCTTCATGTTTGTGTATTAGATTTTGATCATAGTTTGGAGGACCACCAAACACTGGTAGAGTGTGCTCACAACAAAAAATATCACTCCACCATTGGCATGGCACCATTTGGGGCCTTTTACGATAGGCCGTGCAAACCAACTCTATACTGGACATACCCAGGGGAGTCCGCACTCATGGGTCTAGAGTTGGTACAAGATACCACTGAGAAGGTGTAGATCATCCAGGAGTGGATGAGGACTGCCTAGATTAGGAAGATTTCATACGCCTACAGGAGACGAAGAACCTTGGAGTTCGAGGAGGGAGACCAAGTTTTCTTTAGGGTCCCTCCTTGACAAGGATTGTAGAGATTTTTTTGAGGTGGAAAGGTATCTCTGAGGTTAATCAGAACTTTTCAGATCCTAAGAAAATTTGTCAAGGTGGTGTACCGCATAGCTCTTCCCCCACAGATGCATTGGGTGCATGATGTTTTTCACATTTCGTAGATAAGGAGGTATGTGCCTGATCCATCACACATAATCGATTGGGGCGAGCTGGACATTGACGATGGGGAGGCGTTTGCAGAGTTCCCAATGGAGAGAGAGAGGATTGACTAGAGTGGGTACTTCATGGATGGGAAATTCATCTAGTACATGTTCAGTTGTAGCACAGAAATCACTAGGAGGGAACATGGGAGTGGGAGGCTCCAATTCGTGCTCAGTACCCCCACTTGTTTGATTAGCCCTTGTTTTGGCTTTCGGGGATGTAAATCCCTTATGTCGAGATAATGTAATGTATTGGAATTTTTATGTAATTTTTTTAATTATATTGAACTATTTTGAGACCACACTCTTTGATAGCACATGATTCTGAGGCCCAGAGTGCCTGAAATGTAATTTTGAATTTTTTTAAGGTATGTTAAGTAAACATGTGAGTGTGATTTTCTAACTTTTGGAACAATGGTCAGATCAAAAATACAAGGGAACCATTAAACTCAGAACATCAAGAATCACCAATAAAGGAATTAACTTTGACCGAAAAGGGTTGGACGGAAAAGATAATTTTCGGGACTTTTCGGAAAAGTAATAAAATAACTATAAAAAGTTATTTTATTTTTCTTTCAAACCATTGAGTGGTGGACAAAAATGCAGTAGTGCGGCGATGAGGTGATGATGAGGTGCAATTAAGAAAGCCCCTTAATGGATCATTGTGCAATTTTAACCACTACACTGTTTCATAAATGAAACAGAGTAACGAGGCAACATTGCATCGTAAAAGAAATGTTGCAACATGTTTCTTTTTATTAAATGAACATATTGGTGGAAGGAGGAATTAAACTACCAAGATTCTATGAAAAACATCTAAAAAACTTCCTCTCTAATGAAGAACAAAAAATGATGATGAATGTCAAACATCTTTGATGCACCTCGAAGAATGGAGCCGGAAGCGACGAACAACATCGACGTCTTAAAACCTCAAGGATGTAACACTAGAGAAACAAACGTCAATGAGGTAGGGGTTTGAACTATTTAAAGTTACCCATTATTATTCCAAACGATGAATGTGGATTAACCCACAAACAGGTTAATCTACAGACTGTGCATTCTTTCAGGAGGGTGGATACTTTTTTGGATTTCTCTATCAGGGATTATATTATCACTTGGGTTGTTTGAATTAAAATCCCTAAACCTCCCCATGTTTTTAAACTACTAACATGGAGGGCGCGGGCTGATACGAACAAGGCCCAAGCCCCTCCTCATGTGTGTTCTTTGTGGATGATTTCTCAAAATAGTGAAAAAGGGTGTTTGAGGTTGTCGTAGTGAAGGTGACGACCTAATGATTCCGTAGATGTAGACAGATCGAGAAACAGACCACCAGAGCAACTTCGGTGGCCCGTAGAAGAAAACTGCCATCGAGGGCCTATGGAAGCAAGTGCGGGTGGAGGAAGATAGCATTCCATGGCGGCGTGGGGATGGAGGCCCACGTCCAGGCTGCCCAGGAGAATGATGGGGGCCACGATCGCTCAACTGCGGTGCTGGAGATCCACGGAGCCACGCTGGCACTACGTTTACTAAGTCAACCCGTAGACTTGGTCCGAGGGTGACATGAAGGACACAACCAATAGGATACATTGGAGACCGTGTGTGGCACAAAACATGGCTGGATGTGGTCGCTCAAACGTGGCGGGGAGAAAACCCCACGTCCGCTGGGTAACAGAGGAGCCGGACGCAGCTGGGAGCCGCATCCCAGGAAGGCTGAAGGACAGTCCGCCTCTGGTGGACCGGGTGAACCCATGGGCCGGATCCGCACTACCAGGTTAGACCTGATCTACTAGGAAGAACCTATACTACTGGGCTGGGCTAAACCGGGTCAGGTTGGTTCGGTCCGATCGGGTCAGACTGGACCCAGACCCAATCGGCCCACGTTTCACTAAAACACATGTATCTCTCAAACCGTGCATCCATTTGAAATGCTGTCAGTGGCGTCAGGACCCTTGTGATAGAGTGGTACTTTATCTATAATCTAATTGAGTTTTGGTAGAAGTTGGCATATGTCTGGGTTGGATTGGACTCGAATCAAACTAGACCCTTTTTACTAAAATGCCCATATCTTACAGACCGGGCGTCCGTTCAATGCGTCGTCAGTTGCATTGGGACCCTTACGGTGAGACAGTCCTTTGGGGTTAATATATGTGGGAATTAATGGAAGTTAAGGTATGGAATATGGATTTAGGAGTGTATCCTCCTGGAATCAGGTGTGTTAAGTGTAGGAATCTAGTGGAAGGCTATGACTTGAAGAATGAATAGCGATCCTGTGTGGGTTAACACCTAGGGATCCTGTGTGGGTTAGTACCTCGCAACCCCGTCTGGGTCATCACCTAGCGACCCTATGTGGGTCAGCACCTAGGAAACCTATGTGGATCAGGAACAAATCCTTTCAATAGAATAAGATGATATATCTTTATGACTAATCATCCTTACTTCGGTACTTAAGTTATACCTAGTGTGAGATGTGTCTTTTAATTTGTTCTATGTGTTTGAGATCCTTCTTCATGGTATTAACTCTATGGTATTTACCTTGTGGTGTCTTCCTTCATGGATTACTGAGAGACCTTTGGGGGTCTCGGGGTCCCTACTGAGTATTGTTATACTAACCCCTGCACGAGCTTCGCCCACACTTGTTGTGTCTTGTGTAGATGAAGGACAACATTGACTGAGACTTTGGGGAGTCAGGACTAGATGGTGCTTAGTGGTGGATCGATAGACGTGGTTCACTGCAATGGAATCCAATAGAGAGCTGTACCTACCCTTCATGTAGGATCCTTAGTGAATGGCCTATGGAGATTGTACTTATTTTGATGCACTTTACTTTAAGTTGGGCTTGTATTTTGGTCCCTTTACTTTTAGTTTACACACTTTACTCTCAGTGGGGGTACTTTGTGGTGGCTGTATTACTTTTCTTTCCTTCATGGTTAACTTTGTGATGTTTTCCCTATCTCTATGTGTACAGGTTTAAAGGCAATGCCTTTACTTTTTGGATATTCCTTTCTAGTGCTAGTCACCAACCCCTCACCTATGGAAGGCGAACTTGGGTTAATCACGACATGTGCCCTAGGGGACAGGTTGTGACACGCTCAGTCTGGATATCCTTCTAGGGATGATATTACATTCTCAATTTCATCTGAGAACCCATCACTATCTATAATCCACTCCAAAACTAGCATGTTATGTGATGGTCCCTATCCAAAATGATATCCAATAAGACACCATGGATTAAAACAATTTCCTAAACATATACGTGCTCAAGATCCACTACCATTAATGAATCCTTGATATGTATTAAATGAAATGGTTTCACGAGTTGTTCAATAATTAACCATATATTATCCTTACCACTAGAAGTATGAGGTATCACAATAATAAAGTCTATGGTTAACTCATCCCATTTCCATACTAGAATGGATACGAGTTGTAGAAAACAAGTTGAACTATAATGTTCTGACTTAATCCTCTAACATGTAAAGATACAAGATACAAAATCTGTATTCAATTATCTTATCCCTTGCCAACAATAATGATATCTCAGGTCATGATAGATCTTGGTAGCTTCAGTCTACACAGATTAATTAGATCAGTGTATATTATTAATAAATTCTTTTCTTAAGTTTATCAGAACAACCGTCCAATCTTCGAAGCATAAAACCCCAATAGGAGACAGATACCACTCACCCGAGGTCTCCCCACCATAAACATTCTTTCTAAAGTAACAAAACTCTTCATCCTAATATTGTGTAAGTCAAACATGATCATATATAAATGATCCATCCTAAAAATAATCTAGAAATACTTTTTTCTCATCTCTCCCTTCATCAAAGTGTTTCTCATCCAAAAACCCCACCAAGTACCACCCTTCCATTGATTCCATCACTACCAGAGTAGGTAATTTTATACTCAAAACATTTGTAACCATGTTTCCTTTTTTGGGTGTGTTTGAAATATCAATATAGAAGTTCTTAAGGAACTCTACCCAAAACCTATGCATCATGATTATATCCCTCTAATTGAAGATATAATTTAGATGCTTGTGGTCAAAATACACTTTAAACAACTCCCGGAAGAGGTAGTGGTGCCAAGCCTTGAGAGCAAGCATCACTATCACCATCTCAAGATCATGATTGGGGTAGTTCTTCTCATGATGGAATAATTTATGAGACACAAACCTATACCTTTGGAATCGTAGTAGACATCATATCCCAAAAATATCATAGAAAAAATCAAGTCTAGAGATAAATTCAACCCCACTTTTAACTCCTCAAAATTTCCATGGAACTAAATTCTATAAACAAGATTCACACTTTTATGAGATAAGCCTTTCATAGTAGATGTAATATTGGAGAAGTCCTGAACAAAGTTCTTGTAATAACCAGTTAACCCCAAGAAACTTTAGATCTCAATAACATTTCAAGGCTACTCCCAAGACATCACCGCCTTAATATTTTTAGAATTTATAGAGATAACATTCTTAGAAATCATATGGGCCATAAATTCCACCTCTTAAATATAGACCGAATATTTTATTAGCTTTCCAAAAGAATGATGTTATTTTAAGATTCCAAGGTTGATATTAAAATTCTTAGCATGATCATGATCAGATATAGAATAAATAAGGTTATCATAAACAAAAAACCAATGAAGAATCCAAGAACCAATAAAATATTTGATTCATCAAAGAGACAAACACCGCATGAGTGTTAGCAAGGCCAAATGACATAACTAGATATTTATAATTCTTTTACCAAATCCTGAACACCACCTTAGGAATATCTACAATGACCCAGACTTTTGAATAATATTTGTTTCCTAATTTTGTGTGTTATTTTATTTTGTACTCAACAAAAGTATATCCTATTATTAATGAAGTGATTATATTTAAAATGAGACTGTTGGATTTCAACTGTTATATGGCCACTAGTCAATATGACCATTGTAAACTATACTCTTAACGTTATGATTATTGTTTATAATAAAAATCATCATGGTTAAGTAATACAAAAAGAAGAGTCGATGGCCTCATCCAGTAGACTTGGTCCGTACGAAGCCCATCTATCAGAGCTTGGGAAGGATGTAGCATCACTGTGATTTTATCTGGACCAAGCCCAAGCTGAGCTTCAATATATTAATCTTGAACGTAATCGCCTTTAGGAGAAGTTCAAGCTGATAGAAATCACCACTTGGGCAATGTTGTCCGAGCCAACCCAAGATTCTATCACCATTTCACACCTTACTCTTAGGTCCAATGTAGGTGTTATAAGGGGATATGTAATGAGGCCTTAGTTACTTTGTGTAATCCTTTTGTGCAAATAAAATTGTTACTTCTTATTATAGTAAATTTTATGAATTTAAAATGAAAAAATAAATATAGGATGAATTTTTCAAAGTTTCAAATTATTGATGAATATAAAAAAAGATTTTTTTAAAAGATTTTTTATACTTTAAATAATTAATAATGTGAAATGATTTTCCAAAAATGGTCTTATACAGCTGTGATCAGTAAGAAATTTAGTGTCTAATAAACTCAACTTATTTTTTGGTGAATAGTAAATGATGAATAGTAATATTACCCTTATGAATAGTAATGTGACCAATGGAATAGTAACCTCCCTTAAGAAAGTATAAATATAATTTTTGAATCTTGAATGGTATTGTGATATGATAGAATGAGTAAATAATTATTTTAGAAATTATTAGTTAAGTATTATTATTTTTTCAGTTAAATAGTGATTTTACATAAAAATTAAATTTCTCATAATTAAAAATTTATTTTCATAAAATGGATTAAATTTTTTAATTTATAACATCGATATTAGGTTAGGGTGAATTTATTATATTTTTATAAAATGTTTGGTTTTTCGGTGAATAGTAAAAATACAATTTTTTAGTTTTCAATGTGTTTAATGACATAATAATGATGTAATAATTAATATAAAATGTGAGTCTACTGGTGTATAGTAAAATATTATATCAGGTGTGTCAAGTGCCTAATACCATGGGCAAGCCCATAGTTTTTCAAATACCACTAATGAGGTGTCCCTTGGAAATTAATAAAATATTCCCCTACTTTTGCTATAAATACCAACCCTTTGCTTCATTACCTTCATTAAAAATTCCCCATAAATAAATATATGGGATTTTTTAACTTCCATGGAGTACTCACAAGGTTCCCTCAAGCCCCCATGGTCCCAACCTTTGAGTTTTTTTAAGTTACTCTTCAAGGTAAGGGAACCTTTCACCCTCCTCTTTTAGTCGAGGATTCTTTTATGTTATGTCTTTTAAATTCCATTTTATTATGATGGGGTATGCTATTATGCATCCTAATTTCAGTCCATTTTATTTTCAAATTTTGAGATACCCTTTTCACTCTCATCAAGTAATTTTCTTAATTTTTAGGCAACACCATTAGGTTACTGAATTTTCCTAAGGGAATTCACAACTTCTCTTTTTTCATTCAAATTATCTTTTATGTGGCATGTCTTGAAAATTTTCATAACATGTTATTATCTCAATTTTATTCTGTAATTATGATTTATTATTAATCTCTTATTAATGGGTGACCTCTTTCCATTATCTTTTTAATGTTTTTTAAAACCATGTTGCATAGCCGTTAAGCTGTAGAAATTTCATCTCAAAATCTATCTCAATTTTTTTCAAGAAATTATCTTATTTTATTTATGTTAATAACCAAACATATTTAATTTATAAGGGTACTCATCAAGACATAAAAATGATATATTTTATTATGTAATTTATATACATAAAACTCTCATTCCCTTTACATGGGTTATAAGTTATATAATGATCATGTTTTCAAACACTTTTTTTAAAACGCCATGATTTTGATATAAAATCCATATCATTTATTCTCTATGAGTTATTTATAAAATGTTTGATTATGATCTATTTGGATCACATGATAATAAATACATATTAAGGGTTCTCCCTGACAGTGCTCCAATTCATTGGGTAAAATAATTCATCTCTAGAGATGACAAGTTTTGTGATACCTTTGCGAATAACCATGGTAAATTTTATGACACATTGGGGAGGAACCTTGGTGATATGAAGAAGAATGCATAAATTAAATGTTGTATCCAAATTTTCGAGTTATTATTAAAGTTATTATTGCTATTATATTCTGCTTTATCATTCCTTTGTAATAATCCTCATGTTCTTATTAATATCGCTCTAGTTCACATGTAAACTGTTTCACTTGTTTTCCCATACTGGGCCTTCTTCTCACCCTTTCCTTTAATGTATGTGTCTAGGTTATGAGATGAAGTAACTATGCATAGGATGAAATTTTCAAGAATAATTTCAAGAGGATTAAAATAATGTTATATTATTTCATGCATTATATACATTTTTTCCAGGACACTAGACTTTAAAGATCCTCTATTTGTAAAATGAAATGAAAAGTTATGTAATAAAAAGGAGGGAAGCCATAGTTGGTATCAAAGTGCAGTTTAGTTATTTGTGGAAATAAGGTTATGAAAAATTTAAGAATAAACCTATTGAAAAGTTTAAATATAGGAAAAATTCCTAGTATTATGGTGAAATATTAAGTAAGTAGTTCCCGAACTAATGAATCCCTGTCTGGATACGAACAAGTGGATGTGCCTTTGACACAGATGTATTTAGGGGTAAAAACCAAAAACACCACGTTGAGCTAGACTCGAATAGGAAATGGTGTATGACAATGATCCTTTCTTCACTCCTTGTTTGACACTCCCTAAGGATATGTTTGGTTAATCACAAGCTTTTTGTGAATCATTATGAAGGATTTATAGAGAAATGTAATTGTTCGTAAAGAATAATATGTTCAAGCATTTTGTTTTAAGAAATAAAAATACTTTATAGTTAAAAGATTTGTAAATGAAATAAGCTTCTCAATAAGGTTTTATTCTTATAAAAAATTGTAGGAAATAGTAGGAACCATGCAATTGGTGACTGCAACAGACCATGCGCTGAAGACCCTTCGATGGAAGCCAGAATGGAAACTTTCATGAGAATGATGATCCAACTGACACAAGTTATGAGAAATAACTTGAATCGAGCTGAGATAACAATTTTACCATGAAGGGAACAAATTTTTATTGAGTATTTTATAAATCAATGACCACCAACTTTCAATGGATCTACTGACCCATTGATTTCTAAATAGTGGATCAGCTCTATCGAAAAGATCTTTTCTATGCTGCGTTGTCCAGAACAAGAGAAGGTCACCATAGTTGTTTACCACTTAGAAGGAGAAGCTAATAAATGGTGTTAACTGATTAAAAACATGAGTCTAAGAGTAGAGGTTGAATCTATGGAATGGAAATAGTTCAGATGGATCTTCTTCAATAAGTATTTCCCTCATTCGATGAGAACCAAAACAGAGAAGGAATTTCTCAAACTGAAGTTAAAGGAGAGTGAATATTTTGGAATATATGAGATGGGATTAACAAGACTTTACAATTAGACCTCAAGCTTTGTCATGGATCCTAATGTGGAGGTTGATAAATTCTTTGGTGGACTAAGACCTCATCTGCAGAAGAATCTATCCAACCAATAGTATGATAACTATGAGAAGATCGTGTGGAGTTTTATGAAAGTAGAACTTGAGTTCTGTGAGATGTAGTAGTCTCATAAATCTAATTAAAAGAAGAGATTAATGGATCCAGTCTTAAATAGGATCTTTGATCAGGGAATAGGAGGCAAGAAAGTGCAACATCCCATGTGTAATAAATGTGGGAAGAAGCATTTGGGGAACTGCCTACTCGAGATCGAAAAGTGATACAAGTGTGGAAGGGATGGCCATATCACATAGAATTTTCATAATGAGGTGAAGACACAACTTCCCAATTATAATGACAAAGGAAAGAGGGTGAAGGCCCTACCTAAAGTCCAATGCTTCAAGTGCGTACAACTTGGGAACTTTTCTAATCGCTGTCCAAATCTGAGGGCAGTGGTAGGGAATCACCATATGCCTTAGAAAAGGATAGGGGAGTAAGGTTGTGCTTTTTTCTATCATGAAAAATGATATTGAACCCCCAAATGATGTGGTGGAAGGTACTCTTATTGTTCTCTCAAAGCTTTCAAGTAATTTTTTTTGATTATGGTTCTATGCATTATTTTATTTCCTCTATGTTTGCAAAGAATTTAGAATCAACCCCTGAGTTTCTAAAAGTAGAATTATCAGTCAAGACACCTGGCCGGATTATCCAAGCATCATCAGTGTTTAGAAACTCTAGTATTTAATTTATTCAGCACTATTTTATCTCAAATCTAGTAGTCATTCCAATGTTGGAATTCAACATTATACTAGGGATGGACTGAATCTCAAAGTATAAAGATAAGATCAAATGTAGAAGTAAGGTAATATCAGTAGTCTTGAATGGGAAACCTACAGTTATCTTCCAAGGAGAGATTTGTCGAACTGATCTTTGTCTAGAAGCACATCCTATATCCTACTATATGGAGTTGATCAATAAAGAAGATGAAGGAAATCAGAGTATAAGGATATAAAAAGTACCTATCGTCTAAGAATACATTAACTTTTTTCATGAGGAGTTACCTAGACCTCCCTCAGAAAGAGAGGTAGATTTCGACATTAAACTCGTACCTGGATCTCATCTAATATCAAAGACCTTCTATAGGATGGAAAATGTGGAGCTGTAAGAATTAAAGAAAAAACTCCAAGATATTTTGGAGAAGGGATGTTTCCGACCAAGTGTGTCTCCGTGGGGTGCACCTGTTCTCTTTGTGAATAATAATGATGGATCAATGCGACTATTAATTGATTATAGAGAACTGAATGGGATCACAGTATAGAATACATACCATCTTCCAAGAATTGATGACTTATTTGACCAACTTCATGGGGCTCAATTCTTCTCCAAGTTTGATCTTCTATCTGGTTCGCATCAATTGAGGGGGGAAGAAATAAGATATTCCAAAAACCACCTTACGATCAGGATATGGGAATTATTATTTTGTTTTTATTCCCTTTGGCTTAACTAATGCACCTACTATTTTTATGGATTTTATGAATGGAGTCTTCAAGGACTACCTTGATAAATTTGTGGTAGTTTTTGTTGATGATATTATGATATATTCCAAAAGTCATGAGGGGCATGAGGATCATCTAAGTGTTATTTTGAAAACTTTATAGAAGGAGATGATTTTTGGAAAGTTTATAAAATGTGAATTTTGTTCACAAAAAGTTTCTTTCTTGGGGAATATTGTAACCAATTATGGAATCATAGTTGAACCTGCAAAGAAAAAGGTTGTATAAGAGTGGCCTCAGCCTACAATAATAACTTAGATTCGTAGTTTCCTTAGATTAGAGGGATATTATAGGAGGTTTGTCAAAAAAATTTCGTGACTTTATAATCCATTAACCAAGTTAACTCGAAAAGGGTTTAAGTTTATCTGGACAAAGGAGTGCGAGGAAAGTTTTTAAGAGGTGAATAAGAGATTGGTTACTGCACCCATGTTAACTTTTCCCTCAAGCGGAGAAGGGTTAATTATTTTTAACAATTCATCTCTAAAAGGTCTTGGGTGAGTCCTAATGAAAAGTTAAAAGGTGGTTTATTATGAATCTTGAAAGTTGAAGAATCATGATCAGAACTATCCTATGCATGATCTGAAGCTAGATACGTTTGTTTTTGCTATGAAGATATGGAGGTACTATATTTATGGGGAGAAATGTGATATATACACAGACCATCAAAGTTTTAAGTATATTTTCACACAAAAGGAATTGAACATGAGATATAGGATATGTTTGGAACTTATTAAAGACTATGATTGTTCAATTCATTATCATCCTGGTAGAGAAAACAAAGTCTCTGATGCAGTAAGTAGGAAAGACCCAGTTTTTCTGTCCAGGATGAGGATTCAAAAATATCCTTTGATCAATGACCTAGTAAAGTTGGACATGGGAATTATAAGGGAAGGGACATCATCAACCCAAAATTAAATGATTTCTCAACCATCATTTCTAGAGAATATCAATAAAGATTAGAAAAAAGATCCTTTATTATAGAATAAGTTTGAGGCTATGAAGGATGGGATGTTTCCTGAGCTCAATATTGATCAATAAGGTGTACTGAAATTTCATACAAGACTATGTGTTCCATCTATTTTGGAAATAAATAAGGAGATGATGGATGAAGCTCATAGCTCTATTTTCTCTATACATCCTGGAAGCATGAAAATTTATAGGGAACTTTATGATCATTATTGGTAGGATAATATGAAAAGTGAGATTGCTGACTACACTACAAGGTTCCTAGTATGTCAGAAAGTGAAGGCAGAGTGGCAACTTCTTAAAGGGGTATTACAACCACTACCCATACCAACATGGAAGTGGGACAATATCACTATGGACCTTTTCCCTGGTCTCCCATGAACATCCAATGAAAACAATGCGATATGGGTTATAGTGGATTGACTCACCAAGACTAACCCTTTTATCTCTATTTGAGAAGATTTCTCTCTTGATAAACTTGCCAGGATTTACATGAAGGAAGTGTTAAGGATGCATGGAGTTCCACTTTCTATCATATCTTATCATGATCCAAGGTTTACATAAAAATTCTTGAGAAGCCTTCGATATGATCTGTGTACTGAATTGAATTTCAGTATGACCTATCACCCCCAAACTAAGGACCAATCTAAAAGGACTATTCAAACACTAATGGACATGTTTCGAACATGTTCAATGTAATTTAAGGGTGGATGAGATCAACATCTCTCATTAGTTGAGTTCTCTTACAACAACAGCTTCCACTAAAGCATTCAAATTGCACCCTATGAAGTTCTATATAGTAATTTATGTAGAAATACTACTTGTTGGGATGAAGTTGGTGAGAGAAATATTCTTGGGCCTGATATTGTTCAAGATATGACAGAAAAGGTTTATTCCATCTAGAAACACATTAAGGTTACATAGAGTCGGAAAAAGAGCTATGCCAACAACTGTTGATGGGACTTGGAGTTTGATGTTGGTGAAAAAGTATTTCTTAAAATTTCACCTTAAAAGAGAGTCATGAGGTTTGGGAATAAAGGGAATCTCAGCCCTGTGTACATTGTACCATATAAATCCTTGATCGCATTAGAGGAGTGGCTTATTAGCTTTTACATCCTCCAAATCTATCACAAGTTCATGATGTCTTCCACATATCCCTCTTGAGGAAGTACATACCTGACCCTTCACATGTACTGAATCCAGAGGTGGTAAAAATGGAACATGAACTCTCTTATGAGGAGATGCTGGTGGAGATCTTGGATCATAGAGACAAGGTTCTACGCAACAAGACTACCCACCTTGTTAAAGCGTTGTGGAGGAAAAAATATATGAAGAAGCCATGTGGGAGCTAGAGGAGTCTATGAGGTAGAAGTACCCACACCTTTTCTCTTCTGAGTGTATGAGTTGACATTTTGAGGATGAAATTTCTTAAGGGGGAAGAATGTAATGACCCGAACTTTTAAATAATATTTTTTTTCCTGATTTTGGGTGTTATTTTATTTTGTAATCATCAAAACTATATCCTATTATTAATGATGTGAGTATATTTAAAATGAAACAATTGGGTTTTGACTATTATATGACCGTTGGTCAATATGATTGTTGGTCAATATGACCATTAGAAACTATACTATTAACATTAAAATTATTGTTTATAAATAAAAATGATCATGATTAATTAATACAGTAAGAATAGTTGATGGCCTCATCCATTAGACTTGGGCTATACAAATCCCATCTGTTAGAGATTGGGAAGGAGGTAGCATCACTGGGCTTTTCTCTAGACCAATCCCAAGCTGAGCTTCAATATATTAATCTTGAATGTAATCACCTTCGAGAGAAGTTCAAGCTGATAAATGTCACCACTCAGACAATGTTATTAGAGCCACCCCAAGATTCTATCACCATTGCACACCTTCCCCATAGGTCCAATGCATGTGTTATAAGGGGCTATGTAATGAGGCCTTAGTAACTTTTTGAAATCCTTTCGTGTAAATAAATGTGTGATTTCTTATTATAGTAATTTTTTTGAATTCAAAATGTCAAAATAAATATATGATGAATTTTTAGAAGTTTTATATTATTGATGAAAATAAAAAAAGAGAGTATTTTAAAATATTTTTTATACTTTAAATATTTAATAATGTAAAATTATTTTTAAAAAATGGTCTTATATAGTTGTGATCAGTAATAAATTTATATCCTAATAAGATCAACTTAATTTTTGGTGAATAATAAATGCTGAATAGTAATATTACCCTAATAAATAATAATGTGACCAATGGAATAGTAACCTCACTTAAAAAAGTATAAATACAATTTAGGAATCTTGAATGGTAATGTGATATAATAGCATTAGTAAATAACTATTTTATAAATTATTAGTTAAGTATTATTATGTTTTCAGGAAAATAGTGATTTTACTTAAAAATTAAATATCTCATAATTAGAAAATTATTTTCATAAAATTGATTTCATTTTTGAATTTAGAACATCGATATTGGGTTATGGTTAATTTATGATATTTCAATAAAATGTTTTGTTTTTCAGTTAATATAAAAATACAGTTTTTGATGTTTTGATGTGTTTAATGACATCATAATGATGTAATAATTAATATAAAAATAGATTAGACTTGCTTAAAGTAAAATATGATATGATGTGTCCCAAGTGGCTAATACCATGGTCAAATACCACGGGAAGGCCATGGTTTTTCAAATACCACTGCTGAGGTGTCCCTTGGAAATTAATAAAATATGCCCCCACTTTTGTTATAAATACCATCCCTTTCCTTCATTACATTCATTCCCAATTCCACCTCAATGAAGATATGGTTTTTTTACCTCCCAAGGAGTCCTAACAATGTTCCCTCAAGCTACCACGGTCCCAACCTTTGATTTTTTTAAAGTTACTCTTCAAGGTAAGGGAACCTTTCACCCTCCTCTTTTAGTTGAGACTTCTTTTATGTTATGTCTTTTAAATTACATTTTATAATGTTGGGGTATGTTATTATGTATCCTTATTTCTATAAATTTTATGTAAAAATTATTGTAGACCATTTTCACTCTCATCAACTAATTTTCTGAATTTTTAAGCAACACTGTTAGGGTTCGGAATTTTCATATGAGAATTGACAACTTCTCTTTTTTCATTCAAATTATCTTTTATGTGGTATGTCTTGAAAATATAAATACCATGTTTTTATCTCCATGTTATTATGTACTTATTATTTATTATGTATCTCTTATAAATGGGTGAAATCTATACTCTATCTTTTTAATGTTTTCTAAAACCATGTGGCATAGCCATTATGCTGCGGAAATTTCATCTCAAAATCTCTCTCACTTTTCCACAAGAAATTCTCTTATTTTATTTTTGTGAATATGCAAAACTATTTCATTTATAGGGGTACTCATAAATACATAAAAATTATAAATTTTATTATGTAATTGACATACATAAAACCCCCATTCCCTCTCCATGTGTTATAAATGATATAATGATCATGTTTTTAAACATTGTTTTTAAAACGCCATGATTTTGATATAAAACCCATATATTTTATTCTCTATGATTTATTTATGAAATTTTGGATTATGATCTATGAGGATCAAAATAAAATAAAAAAATATTTAGGGTGCCCACTGATAGTGCTTCAATGCATTGGGTAAAGAAATTAATCTCAATATATGACAAGTTTTATGATACCTTGGTGAATAACCTTGGTAATTTTTATGACACCTTGTGTATAGAACTTGGTGATATGACTATGAATGTCTAAATTAAATGTTTTAGACACATTTTAAAGTTATGATTCAGTTTATTATTTCAATTATATGCCTCTTTATCGTTCCTTTATGATATTTTTCATATTCTTATTAATATCTCTCATGTTCACATTTAAACTGTTTCACTTGTTTTCCCTTACTGGGACTTCTGCTCACCCTTTCATTTGATGTATCTCTCTAGGTTATGTGATGCAGTAATTTTACATAGGATTAAATTTTCAAGAATCATTTAAAAAGGATTAAAATAATGTTATATTTTTAATGTATTATGTACCTTTTTTTCCAAGAGACTAGACTTTAAAGATCCTCTATTTATAAAATTGAATGAAACGTTATGTAATGAAAGGAAGGATTACATAATATATTCCTCTAAGAAACTTAGATGATAGTAACTGGATATTAGGTCAATATTTTAAAACCACTATCCTCCCATGGATATATCAAAAAGTTCCTAAATCTCAGGTAAGAGATATTTGTTCTCAACTATCACCTGTTTTAGTTTCCTATAAAAAAACAAAGCCGGAGACTCCCAAAAACCTTCCTAAAAACCGAAGTCTATAAATCATCAAAGGAAAAAGTAGGTTTTGAGCACTTAATATAAATTTTATACCAATAAATAATCTATAAAATGTTTATCCACATACATCCATTATTTATTGTATAAAACATATTTCAAAAAATTTAAAAATAAATCCTTATTCTATATAAAATAATCCTTTTGTTTTCTTTTTAAAAACATAAATATTCTAATTAACAAATTTATATGATATAACATATATCCATGAGGCATAATAAATTGAATAAAATAGGTTTAAAGCATCAATATCCTTATCAATTTGGTAAAAAATCATATCAAATAAAAATGAACATAATGTATCCACAAAGTACCAAAGGGAAATATACTATATGAGGGTGTGAACAACTAAGATACAAAAAGGAATACTAGTGAAATTAAGTTAATTATAAAGTCTAGGAGCCTTAGTCCCCTGATAAGGCTTCCCAATAGATAATATGGAATCATAGGCACTAACCCTAGCGATATATTACTTCAAAAAGGTTCTTCTATGTTTTGTTTTCTCCATACCCCAAGGTATTCATGATGTGTATTACATCATATTTAAATTCAATAAAATCAAGACCACATTTCATAAACATTTTATATAAGGATACAACATTTATTGCATGATTAAAAAACCATTTTCATTTTAAAATCATACTTGAGTCATTTTATCAAACACATCATGTGCATCAAAACTATTTTAAAAAGAAAAAAAATTTAGAAACTTTTTTCATAACCATCAAATATTAAATTCTACTATCATGGATTTCAAACCATCAATTTCATAAATCAAAAACCAAAGTGAATCATAAGAGAAAAAATCATTCCAAGGGATAGACCATAGGATAGACATACATACCTCTCCAATGGAGATAATGATGTCAACTTAAAAAAAAATTATGGGAATCAAATAGATTGGTTCCTCACAAGACTAAATATAAGAGAAACACAAAAAATTCCCCTTCAAACCCTCTAGATACAATAATAATAACCCATTAATGTTCCATCGGGATGAAGGGAAAATATATCATGAGAGGATATATTGAAAAGAGGATAAACTAAGAGAAAATAACAACATACCTTAAAGGGATCAACCCAAATCGATAAAGGATCACCAAAGAATCAAGAAGAGAGTCCAATAGAATGTCACAGAACATCTGGTGCATGCTAATAAGGGATTATGAAGAGATTAGATTTAAAAATGAAGAATGTAATTAGGGTAATTTTATATTTGAATATGCTTTGATCAGGTTACATGGTTAGGTTTTATGGTTAGACAAACCATTTACCAACTATATGGTAGCTACTGTCCTTTAAAAAAAGAACTGCATGACTTCCTAAGAATAACTAAACAGTTGAACTAACTGTGCTCAATCCATGTGACAAACTCTAAACCAAAACCATCATATCACATAGTTTTCTTAGAAACTCACATGGTTAGACAAATTGTTCTTAAACCATGAAAATCACTATTGGAACCAATGGATATATAGAAGTTGACTACTATATGGTTACTACTAAACATGCACCTAAACTATATACCAAGATTATTTCCCCCCAAAACATAATTTTTTACCCCTATCTACCAAAATCCTCTAGAACCTAAAAGGAGATAAAGAAAAATCAAAATTAATCATTCTTGTGACCCAATAGGAATAATAAAATATAACAATCATTGAAATAATTTACAATATACAATCCAAGGGTGCTATGAAAACAAATTTCATCAAAATGTTTAAGGGTAAAATCTATTTCAGATACTATTTCATAAATCATCCATATTTCACCATTCATGCCTTTAAAAATATTTAAAAACCATTTCTAAGACAATTATATAAAACAAGTTCAACTAATTTTATAAATATTTAAAAAACAAGCAATAAACTACAGTTCATAAGGCCTTGAATGAAACCACCCACCTTGGAAACACTTGGAACTCTCTAATAAAATGAACTGGATTTATTATGAACAAGGAAAATGGGTCTTAGACTGATTTCAAAAAAATAAAATTGTAATGGTTCAAGGGAACTAGATCATCCAAGGTAGTCACTTGAATACAGAATGGATGACCAAAAAAGATTCCTAAAACCATCTATTTTAAAACACTAAAACGGGAATGAATAAGTAAGGATTAATTAAGGAGAAAACCAAGTAAAGATCACCGTAAAAACACTTCCAAGGTGAATGGGAACCATAATAATCAAGGGGTTAGAATTCATAGAAGAAATGGTGGAAAAATTCGTTGCATAAAATCTTGAAATCACTACCACCATGACATGGGAATGCCCACTAAAAAAATGGTTATCTTGATCAAGTCATGCCCTGAAATCTTAACATTCCCACCCAACATGTTTTAAATTGGAAATATTTTTCATTTAGGATTAACCACGGCCTCCACCACATTATGGTGAGGCCTTACTGGCCATGGTTCATAGGGAGACCACACACATGATATGCCTAAAAGAACACCCTACATTGGTAGTGGGGGACCTACCCTTGGTGTACAGATGCTACCTAGAAGGAAATTTTTTTATGATGATGTGGTCAACCCTGTTTTTCATCAAAAAATTGAAAACAATCTTTAATAAGACACTATAACTAACCAAAACATATTGAACCTAGAATAAACCATCCAAAGATCAAAAATAGACATACCTCAAGAGAGGATGTGAAAAAATCCTCACTATAGCACTTTCTATCCCCTTAAAGTCACATAGAAGAAAGAAGATCCATAATGAGATGAGAAAATTGCTCCCTCATCTATGATTACTTCTTTAAAGTCTCATGAGAATATGATCCATGATACCATAACACTTTAACAAATGAGATTGAATTCCCATGTATAACTCTCACATAAGAGTCTATAATCTCTACTGGATCCTTGACCACCGATACATCAAGATCTAGAACCACTTCAAGAAAATTCAAAATATGGGATGGGTCAAGATGATATTTCTTTAGCTGAGATATATGAAAAAAATCATGAAAAAAGTCATATGAGAGGAAAATGATTACCTTTATTCCATATTACCAATCCCCACAATGATCTCAAATGGTCTAACGTCTCTCAGATCCAATATACCTTGTTTCCAATGTTGATGGTGACCCAACTGAGGTGATACATTTATGAATACCTGGTCACCAGCATATAATTCCAAAGGATGACATTGATGGTTGACATAAGAATTATGTTGAATCTAAGACACCACCAAGCATCAACATATAACCTGAATCCTCATAAATGTCTATTAAAAAAACTCAATCCCACATAGAAATACTTTCCCACCTCTAACCAGCAAAGATGTGAATTATATGGGTGACCATATAAAGCCTAAAAATAATCCATTTTGATAGAAAACTAGTGACTATTGTTATAAATTAACTCCAGAAGTTCTGAATGACTATCCCAAGATCCTTTGAAATAAATAACACAATCACGGAGAATATCCTCTAGGATCAGAATAAAATTCTTCATCATCCCATCTATCTAAGGATGGTAAGCTATAATCAATATAAACTGAGTCCCCGTCACCTCTTGAAGACCCATCTAGAATTAGGAGGTATACTTGGGATCCCTATCTATGAAAATTGTAGACAACTCCCCATAAAAACTCAAAATATATTACATAAAAAACATTCCCAAATCCTCAAACTTTTTGGTTTCAAAAATCACAATTAAGTGTTCCAAGTTATTCAATAGATCAATCACTACCCATATCATGTTCTTTCATTAGGGTGTTTACGATAGTCCAAAAAGAATCCTTGTAAACCTTGTCCCTTTTAAAGGCTGGCACCGAGAGGGGATGAAGCAAACCAAAAGGCTTTTTGTGTTTAGACATAATCTACCGGGAGGTATAACAACATGATACAAATTTATCCATGTCACTTTTCATACCCTACCACTAGAACCGATGTCTCATGTCATAATACATCTTCATGGTTCCTTGGTGAAAAAACCATAAAGAACCATGAAAATACTACATCACAGAATTTATAGAAGATAGATGTATGAAAAAGTGATTCTTAAAACAAAAAATCCTACTTTAAGAAAGAGAGAAAATGGCAATTACCACCCCACAGTATAGAGATTCTGTGATTCAATGAAACTCACCATTATACTATTTTTCTTGAAGAATTGATTCAAGGAGAGATAATATAAACTGAAAACTGGTCAAAACCATACTCGAGTAATCCTCACTCACATATATATACATGTCTAAGTGAAGAGGCCCATGAGATTCTACTCCTCCTTTGATTCTAAAAATGTTTGAGAGGAAAAATTTATTCTGAGAGTGTAGGAAATAACATTCCACATTCTAGTGGTGTATAGATGTCAAAATAAAACATTTGAAATTAATTCACTCATCACCTAGGCCTTAGGTTCAAATATTTCAAATAGAATATGGTACTTGAACTCTTATGATCAGAATAGAGAGTGAAACTATCCCTAAAAAGGTAGTTTCACCAACACTTAAGATAAGGATGATAATAGAAAGTTCAAGATCATGATCAAGATAGTTATTGTCATGTGGATTAAGCTAAAGAGATCAATACAATACTACAATATACTCCTATATAAGAACACATCCCAAACTAACACCTGAAACATCATAATAAACCACATATCCCTTACTATCTTCTAGAAATATCCAGATAGGGGATAAAGTAGAACGTCATTTCGAATCATCAAAAGAAGTTTGGAAATTTTCATTCAATAATGACTTCTCTCCGTTCTTGGTAAGAGACTTCAATGGTTATGCGAGCTTCAATAAGTATTTTAGAAAATACAGAGAATATCTAGCCAGGCCTAAGAATATTTATATCTCAAATATGTTCTATGGTTCCTCTCAAAACATGAAAATATTCACCTTATTAGGATCAACCAAGATTCCGTGTTATAAATCCATATACCCCAAGAATTTCATCTCCTGGATCTAGAATTCACATTTCAGTAACTTAGAATAAAGGCATTTTTCCCTTAGAATCCTGAAAAAAATTCAATATGATGCATATGATCTTAATAAAATTGAGAATAAATTAGGATATTATCTATGAATACTACAATAAAGGATTCAACATACTAGTGGAATATTTAATTCAAAAAATCTATAAAAACTAAAAGAGTGTTAGTTAGACCAAATAGAATCATGAGATATTTGATGCAGCCATACCTTTTCCTTAATGTAGTCTTTAAGATATCCAACTTCTTAACTCTGATATTATGATAAAAAGACCAGAGGTTAATATTTTAAAATCACTTTTCCATTTCAATTTATCAAAAATGACATCGATATAAGGAAAATGATATTTATTATCAACTGTCACCCAATTCAACTTCAAATAATATTTGTAGAGATGAAGAGATCCATCGACCTTCTTAGAAAAGAGCATAGGGGCTACCCAAGATGATACAATGGGATGAATGAAATATTTCACTAATATAACATTAATTTTATTTATCTTTATTTCCTTCAAATCATAAGGTAACATATAATAAGAAGGAAATGAGATTGGTAGCATACCAGGAAAAAAAATAAATAGACAACTATACCTCCATTTACGGAGGAAGACCTGAAAAAACATCTAGGAAGACCTCATGAAAAAAATAAAACAACAAAATTAATGTTTTAATTAAAATAAAAATTATCAAACTCTACTACACAAGAAGATAAAATATTACTAAGTTATAGATGAGAAGGTTCTTCATGACAAGACCTTAGACCCCACTCTCCCCGAAACACATGGGAGCTCCCCTTATAAACAATGAATAACACATGTTGATGATAAAAACTAATAATGGGAATGTGGGAAACCAATCAATCCTTCCTGATGATATTGTCAAAGTGGACCATATAAAGAACCAAAAAATATGAGACTAACTCATCGTCAGATATTGGGAGAGAACACAAAGGACATCAGAACCCCTACTCATTATTCTTGCTAAGATGTGTCACCGGCTCCATAAAAAATGATATGAGTTCCGTTGGAATTTTCAATAGACCCAAAAAATTTGAAGATAAAAATGATTTGTATACACCCATATCAAACAGATTATTTTCTATATAAGATGTTATAAAGAAGATACCTCACACACTAGCTAGACTCACATCATATTCCTCCAGCAACTCTTCTACTACATGTATCTGATTAACTATAGATTCCCATGTATAGATCTATGTAGTGATTGAAGAATCTAACTATACCATAGTTTCCTTTGGATATATTTAAATAGAACTATAATGAGGATCCACAGAGCTGGAAAATATATATAAATGACCACAATTTCCTCAAGAATTATATGGATGCAGATGCGTGGGAAAAAATTCTCAGGTTGCCTATCTTACCACACTAGTTTTAAATTAATGAAACAACCCTGGAAGCTGCTGATGGTGTAGAGGAGGTTCTCTATTGAGAACCACATCTACCACCACTTCTGTGCATCTCATTAAAATTATCTTCTTTCCCTGTGAGTTGATGAATCTTCCATGAGATAGAGAAGGAAGTCTAATCAAACCCAATTTCTCTACCAAGTGAATATCTACAATTATTGATCTATCCACCATGTCAACATAGGTGAAATTATTATATATAAATACTAGAGAAGGAATTTCTGGTCACAAACCCATCTGAAACCTATGAAAATTCATCTTCTCATTATTTAAAACCCAAGAGAAAAGTGGAACAACTCATCAATGTGATTATAATTTTCAGTCACTGAGTGATCCCTCTGTTGAATGGAGAGAAAATACATGTACTTTACCTTAATCAATTATTGTGAGTAAAATTAATGAAAGAAGATGTTCTTGATGTCCTTACACTCTAATTAATCATGCCTATTTTCCTAAATCACATTGTCCCCCAACCTCTTACTAGGACCCTCGAGCTTAATAGTGTCACATTTTACCTTTACCAAGTGTCTCAAGGAATTCAAAGTTATAATCAATATTTTGCAGTTATTCCTCTGTCTCCCAAGGATCTTTCTTCCCCTAAATGTAAGGTGGTTTTTGAAAAGGAAATATTGTACTTAATCTTTTTCTCCTCCATATCTTGGTTGAACCTATATATATTGGGTCTAAACAGGATCCACACCCTGTTCTACTAGATGAAATGCCTATAAAAAATAATCAATGAGGTTTTGATTGGTGGGAGGATCCCTTTGAGGATCATTTCACACCACATAATCCTTTGTAATTAAAGGATGTATTCTAGGGGGCATGGTTATACACAACAAAGAATGAAGGAAAATGCCATTATAATAAGAGAAATCTCAATTTGATTCAAAATAACCGAAGAAAAAATTGGGATCTAGGCTGAAACTCAACATAGGGGACACACATACCAACATATCATGGTGACTTGAGGCCTGTTTTGATGAGATCAGGATAGGTAATAACCCGCAAACTACCCCTTTATACCTGTTAATTATATCTCTCATCTACAAAACATCCCATGGAATCAATACTAGATCTCAAAATACTTTAATACCAATTTACCATAACCTGAACTAGGCCATACATGAATCAGACACATGATTTTTCTTATAGAAAGGCTTGGATACCATTCCCAATCCACACAGTCTAGTGAGAAGTTCTTGGGAGTAAATAACTAACTTTTAGAATGGTTTTTATTAGGAAAACAATATGATTAAAAATTAATATATGATAAAAAAGTTCAATATGTAAAATTAGATTCAAGAGAAGAAGACTAAAGGAGTAACAAGAAAAACATGCAGCAAACCAAAAATAGGAAAAACCCTATTACTCAAAAATAAAAACAACCCATATTTGTATGAACACCTTCACCTTTGAATACACCAAACCCCACTAACACGAAAACCTGTCACCTCCTTGAGTCACCTTAACTTTAATTTCATGATAAAAAACAAGATCTATACACACCCAAAGGTATGTGAAGGGTGCGAGAAAATGAGACCAATGAGGTTCTATAATGTTTTCCATAAACAAACATTATAAGATAAAACAACAATGATCAATTTAAAAAAATCAATATAATAATTTTTCAAAATTTATACCAAAACATGGAAAATCAACCTTTTTACATAGTTCACAAAGTCTTTCAAAATGAACAACTTTTCAAATCACATTCAATGAGATCATTTTTCTTTCAAATATTTTAAAGCATCACAATGAATTTAATGCATTCCACATGTTTCTAAGAATATATAAAACACTATTTCACAATAAAAAAAACATGTAAACAAGTATTAGTGTAGATAGGTCCTAGATATATAGGTATCTCACACCATGATGAATCATGACTAATTAACACTATAAGTCCCTAGGCAAATACACATAAAGGGATAAGAGAATACACTGATATGTGAATACCCATAATGATTTCATGTAATCTAGTCCCTAACACACCCTCCAATGGACAAAAGGAATACCTTGATGCATAATTCCCCCAGATAAATCAATTACATGTCGCAACACCAAACACCCTCCTAAGTACCCAAGGACCCCATGTGCTACACATATCAAAACATTTCAATTCCACATATATTATTTTGAATAAACTTTCATCTAATACAAAATTCTTGGAAATAACATTTAATGAACTATAAAAAGTTTTGAAATCATTTATCATATACAATACAAGGGTTCTTTGAAAAAAAAATTCATCAAAAAGTTAAAGGGGAAAATCTATTCCAAAAACCATTTCATAAAGCACCCATATTTCACCATTCATTCCATTAAAACCATTTTAAGTATATTTTCCATGATAGAGATATAAAAACGTTTAAACCATTTTATAAACCTTTTTAAAATAATAAATAAACTAAATTTCATACCATAAAGTCATTGAATGAGGACACCTACCTTAAAATCACTAGGAACTCTCTAACCAAATGAACGGGATTTATAGTGAACCAGTATAAAGACACTTGGACCAATTTCACAACAACAACAACATAAATGGATAATGGGAACCAAATCACCCAAGGTGTTCATCCAAATACCAAAAAGATATGCGAAGATCTTGCTAAAATAATTAGATTAAAATCAATAAAATGGGAATCAATAGGGAAGGAATAATTGATGAGAAAACTGAGTGTTGGTTAAAAACCTTTCCAAGGTGAACACACACTATAACAATCAAGGGAAGTAAATTTACTAAAGACTGGGAGAAAAAATCGATAGTTTAAAATTAGGAAATCACCAAAACCACAACATGGAGGTTCCCACTATGACAATGTTTGTCTTGATCATTCCATGCCCTGAAATCCTGATATGGACTCTAAACACATTCTAGATCAAAAACCTTGGCCGTTTTGAACTAGCTACGGCCTCCACCATGCCGTGGTGAGGATTTATTGTCCACAGTGCACATGTAGACCACCAATATACTAAACTTGGTAACATTCACCGCATTGGGAATAGTGGCTCTGATCGTGGTGAAAATTTGTTACCTTGAAGAAAAATATATTGAACCATGGTGTTGTCTATCCCATTTTACATCAAGAAATTCCATACACCCTTTAATAAGCTACTATCACTAACCAGCACATCCTAAACTCGAAAGAAACCATTCCAAAGCTCAAAAATAAAACATAACTCAAGTTGGAATGTTATAATACAAGTATTTTATGCCACATATAATCCAAACAAAAAGTGGTCAATTTTTATGTTATTGACTAAAATAATTACAAGGTCAAATGAAAATTATATTAATTATGGCACTCTCATTGGGAAATAATAATATTTTTATGGCATTCTCAATATATACAATGTATTATATGTTAGGGGGACTATAAGGAAATGTTTTGAATATTTGATAAATGTTCAAAATCCATATAACCTTTAATGAAAAAAGTGTAAAACAAAAATTTCAAATGTATCAAATTATTATTTTTATATACAATGTGTTTCCTCATAATATTATGTTTTTATTATAGTATTTATGTAATAAAAATTAAATGTTTAACTATTTGTGAATATGATGGATTCTTTATCTATTAATACTACTGATATCATGGAACAACATATTGTTGATGTTGAAATTGATCAAATTTTAGAAGGTTAAAAACATTGTAAAGGCACAAAACAACCTTGTAAGAACCCAAATATTTATTTCAGGTATGGTAGGAAATTGTTTTTTTTTCTAAGTACACACCATGTACTTATGAGTACATGCTGTGTACCCAGTTTCCATGTATATCTGCATACTCACCATGTAACAGATGAGTACATGGCCGTGTGATGACCTGGAATACCGCTTAAGTCAGGGGCCGGTTAGGGCCACTACACGACATGTACATTTGATGAAAATTCTGTGCATTTTTATTTTTAATTGATATATCATAGTGTGATCATGTATTATGCCTATAAAAAAATGATTCTTCTCGTGTTTCGTATAGGATCACTTAGGAACAATGAATGAAGATTGAACCCCCAATTCTCCATCTGAGCTCAGATTGAGACATCGTTGGGTGCGCTGGAATCCTGCCAGTGAGTTTTATTTTCCTCTAGATCCTTTCTTCCCAATTCCTCCTCTATCATTAGTTATTTTAGGTTGGGAGTTTTTCATCTTTTTGTATATCTACACTGATTTTGGCCAAATCAAATGCTGACGTTCAAGTATATCGATTGTACGATATCGAGGTAGGTGGTTTTTCCTTTCATTGGTTATCTTTGGATTATATATGCTAAAAGTGATGTATACCCACATTTGGGGTATTGTTTGATTTGTAATTTAACCATATTTATTACATTCTATGGTTTGATTGATTGATAAATATTTGTTGCTTATGCATAAGGTTTGATACCTTAGTACGGGATACACTATAGGTGTGTTTCCCTTAATTAATGGTTATGGCCATTTGGTCTAGAATGCTTGTTAGGATTTCCTTTTTTTCCAAGCCTTGTTTTGTTAGGATGGAGTTACTAATTATATGATATTCCTATGATATTCATTGTGTAATTTTGACCAAGTGGAATTTGACTGTGAGAGATTCCTAAGGTAGGGTCATTTATGTATGTCTTACTATTATGTTGACCCAGGGGTATTGACTGTGAGATCTTCCAGGTGGTCATCGGTTCAGGGGTTTAGACCATGAGATCTACCCAAGTGGTCATCTATATTTTATTGATGTTGTGTTGACCAATGGGTATTGTCTATGAGAACTTCCCATATGGTCATTTTCAAATGATTAGTGCTAAGTTAGACCAAAGGGGTTAGAACATGAGAGCTTCCCAAAGGGTCATTATTAAATGAATTATTGTTATGTTATACCTGGAGGATTAGATTGTGGGAACTTTCCCAAAGGGTCATTATTTAATAATTGAATGATTGTGATGAGTCTGGAAATCCAAATCACAACCTTGGACTTGATCTTACCTATTTGTTTAGATGGTCTTATGAGGCATCTATTTTTTTTACTTTCATAGAAGATACAGAGCTTATCCAATATCCCAAGAATTACATAATTTAATGGATTGAATAATAAATGTGAATGAATTTAATTGAAAACAATAGGATTTTTGAGCCCGAATAGTCCGAAGGCCTTTTTTTATTATTGATTTCTAATTACCCCCTTTTAAGGGATGAGGGGGAACCCTTAAAAGTCCCACAGGAATAGAGATTACATGAGCTGTAGGTATTAGGAAATATATATAGGAAATAACTACATTGAACTCCTCCTCCCCATCTTATGAATTGTGATTTCATCTCTCCACCTTCGGATGGATAGTTCGGTTAGGCTTACCGTGCAAGCATAGTTTGGTCCTGATGGAAAATTCAATACCCTCTCTTTCTAACAAATCCGATTTTAGCTTCTGGTATGGTGAATGAGCCTAAATTGAATCCTCATCTAGATTCTACTCCTTATAGGGTCTTCCTAGTCGTTAAGCACAATTTAAGGTGGACCAAATTCCTTGAGGTGGCCTGAAGGCCTCGAGGTGGTCCGGTGGCCCAAAGGCCTTGAGTTGGCTCGAAGGCCTTGAGTTGGCTTGAAGGCCTTGAGGTGGACCGAAGGCCTTGAGGTGGCCCAAAGTCCTTGAGGTTGCCCAAAGTACTTGAGGTTTCCCAAAGGACTTGAGGTATCCCCAAGGAATTGAGGTGGCCCAAAATCCTTATTTACCTGAAGGCCTTGGGTGTACCAAAGGCCTTGAAGGACCTGAGGACCAAACCAATGTCCTGAAAGCCCAAACAGATGACAGTTCCGGATGCTACAGTGCTAAATAGTGTCTTCTATATTACCTCATACAGTACTACTACAATACTTCTACAGTACCCCCAAGAAATTATGTCTCTGCCCGATTTTGAACTCAGGTCTCTTGGATTCACTTTCCGAGTCCTCACCAACTGGACTGTTCCTCTAGTGCCTATAGGATTGTTTACTTTTGATTCATTCCAAGTTTATTGCTTCATTTCTGCATATGACCTAATATATATACTCAATGACAGTTAGGCATAGATCTTTTAGAGGTTTCCTACTGGGATTCATCTCACACCCTATTTAGGTCATGATTTTGGACCCAAAAAAATTATATGGTTGTGGGTATAGATAAGGGAAAGCACCCTTGCTCATTAAGTAATTGATTACTGTTGGAGATGGAGAGAATGGGACCAAGCTATGGCTTGCGATGCTACTAGAGTTTACTTTTTTTTTTACGTTGGTTTTTGAATTCTATTTCCTATATTGAGATTTTTTTTGGTTTCTTTCCTAGATATAAGTGACTTGCATCATTTATATATATATACGCTCCAATTGTTTTATTATAATTAGTCTTTAGCTGCTTACTTCTGTTGTATTGTATTACCGCTTCTAATATTGTTTACTATTTATTTTTACACTATGTATACTCTTCCAATGAGGGTATATTTTCCTTAATATCACACCTTTTCCCTTACTTCTAGTCAGAAACCTCGGGCATTTGGGTAAATGCGCTTGAGGTTATGTGACCAACTAGGTTCGGGGCACCTTTGGGCAACACCCGAATCCGAGATGTTAAAAAGAGGTATCAGAGGAGTCTTCTTTTATGATTTTTCTTAATTTTTATCAACAAAAGAATAGGATATGATGGAGTGGTTAGTTGGTAATAAGATATTCTTGGGAGTACCTAACCCATGTACAAGGAAAACCCAAGTTACCCTGAATATTGCAAATTTTCTAGGTTTTCAATTGTTACAGTTGATTCGATTTCACCATTGGGTGATTCAATTTTTTGTGCTATTATGACTGATATCATTGTGGTTATATTTCTATTTCAACCCAACGAGATGAGGGTATTCCATCTCATTAATCATATAGACACTTCCTAGAGATCACGTGTCATGCATTCTCGTCATGCCATGTAGGATGCATTACTGATTGTTTGATATTGTGATATATGTTGTGCTAGATATACAATATGTTGTGATAGATTCCATGAAATAATACTTTCTATTTTTATAGGGAATTGGTATATGTAAAGTTTCATTTGGATGGATGCCAAAATATGGTCCCTCAGGTGTTATGGTCTCTCTTGGATCATAATTTTGTGGATCATGCTTAAAATTTTATCAAATTATTTCATGTTATTGCTTGAAAAGGATGCCAAAATTTGATTCATATGAAGTATGGGATCTCAAAGTTCTGAATTTTTCATGCCTCATACAAAATTCTATGTTTTTGAGGGTTTCAAATAAGTTTTAGAGGTTTACTGTCTGGAAACCCAGGCAACACAGCATGTGATGTTATGGACACATGCTATGTACTCTTCTGTTCTGGAAGAAAGAAATTTTATTAAGTACATGACGTGTAACATATGTACATATAATTTAGTTTTCGACCATGTGAAATGACTATGGGAGCAGAGACATGGGGTTGATAAACATTTAGTAGAACACGCAGTGTATTGGGTGTACATGCCATGCTGTAAAAGATCAGGTATCTAGTTTTGTGACTAACGACGCGAGTGGATGAAACTTTGGTTTTACATGCTGTGTGGTAGTCGAAAGTGTATCCGGACATGTGACTAATGAAACAGGTGGATATAACTTTGATTGTACATGCCATGTAAAGGGTGTGCATTCTGTGTAGTGTTACACTTGCAGAATTGTGTAGTTCTAGCCCTATAAAAGTACCTAGGTAGGAGGTATTATTCAAGTACATGCCATGTCTCAGGAGGAACACAGAATGTGTATGGTGTGTTACATGACCAGGTTAGAAGAGGTACATGCCCTTGATAAGGATTAAGGGAGCATGCAATGTAATGGTTCTACACACCATGTAACCCTCTATTGTAAAACTTTAATGCTTTCTTTACCCTATTCCATTATAGAACTTCTAGGTTTCTATCCTTGATAATCTTGAGTTCAGGTGTGCACTTGACCTTGAAAAGTCATGCCACAAAGATGTCCTCTGGTTGTATGCTAGGTACATGGAAATGATCAGACACCAGAAATGGTAGATCAAGGACTACTAGCAAATACTCCCATTTTTTCCGTTTTGGAAACAATTGTTATATCAGATGCAGGTGCTGATGCACAGTTAGGTGAAGGCTTTATGAGGATGATGAAGACTTTTTAGGGAGAACCACATCTTTCCCTCAATATGGAAGAGTTGAGGGGGGTGTTCTAGCAGCAGCATCCTCCCACATTTTTAGGGGATGGAGGACCATAGGCTGTAGAGTCATGGTTAGAGGCCACACTTTCTGTCTTTGAGCATTTGGAGACACCTCCAGAGATGAGAGTGAAGCTTGAAACTTACATGCTACATGATTCCTCCAAGAGATGGTGGAATGTTATCTCACAAGATGGAATTCATCAGGATTTGTCTTGGGAAGATTTTCAAAGGACCTTCTATGATTACTTATACCCCGAGACATTGAGGGATGACTGAGCCCATGAGTTCTTTCATTTGGAGTAGGGTGGTCTTTCAGGGATGGATTATTCTTCTCATTCAATAGATCTTCATTGCCTCACACATATTCTAGGGTGTGACCAGTTATCACGGGATAGGTTATTTGAGGATGGTCTCATGTATGAAATTCGATTACAAGTGAATGTTTCTAAGATGACTTCGATGAATTCTATAGAAAATTAGGAGATGATTACTGAGCACAATATGAGGGAGTTGGGAGCTGCGATCTAGGGAGATTCAACATCCAGGGTTGGTACTCTTTCGACCGATAGCAAGAAGCGCTGCTTGGATATTTCACATGATATGTCTTCACGTTGCTGAGTGGTGTGATACCAGGGCAGAAGGAGTGGGAACATGAGACCACAGTGCCCAAGAGACCCAGTTGAGTTCCGATCTTGTAGAAATATGGGTCATATTCTACGTTTTTGAAAAAATTTCTCACCAGTAGTGAGTGAGAAGGGATCTATTATGACTCCACGTATAGGAGAAGGACCACTAGTTTCCCACCAGTCAGGGAGTTGGGGTTTGTCAGGCTGGGGATGTGGTCATGGTCGTGGTATCCAGATAATAGGTTTTAAGTGACAATAGCATGGATCAACTTAGGTTAGCTAGGCAGGGTCACCAGGCCATGCTACAGGTCAAACTTTTGCGATGAATCAGGCCTAGAAGAAGTAGGATCCCATACCCTCTACTCTTAGAGGCACGATTCTAGTTACCTCAGTTTTAGATTTTCCTCTTTTTGATACAGGGGATTCCCATAGTTTTATATCTATTTCCATTATGGAGAGCCCTGGGATATATATATTTACTTATGAATATGAGTGTTAGTTAGTACAAGGAGACCCCACTTGAGGTTGGTGTGTGTAACTTCTTGTGGTACCTCTATGTCTTAGAAATGATAGGCTAATATGTCATTCTCAGAATGTACTGGTTGGTCTCCTTTCAGGACTTTGTTGAGTGTTATCACCACAGGTCAGGTTTCACGTCACCAGAGGGTGGGTATTTTCTATACAAGGGAGAATGGGATGTCCAGGAGAGCAGATCAAGACCTGAACATCATGGGTTTGGAGGAATTACAACCCCAATTACTAGTTTAGATTTGGATGACCAGGGGATTTCACAGATGGACATTATTCTAGGGGTGGATCATTTCAGGGATGTCTTTCTAGATGAATTTTTAGGTTTACTTCTAGATATATAGGTAGATTTATCTATTTATCTTCTTTTAGGAGCACCATCGGTGTCCATTCCTCATTATAGGATGGCTACACTAGAGTTACAGGAGCTCAAGAAGTAGTTAGAGGAGTTGTAGACAAAGGGTTTCATCTGACCTTGTACTTTTACTTGGGGTTCACCTTTCCTTTTTGCCAGAAGGTGGAAGATACCCTAAAAAATTGCGTGGATTATCAGAAGATGAACTAGTTGATGGTCAAGAATCTATATCCCTTGCCAAGGATTGATTATATCTTTGATCAGCTTTGAGTAGCCCAGGTGTTCTTGAAGATTTACTTGAGATCTGGTTATAATCATTTACATGTTAGACCATCAGATATTACTCTTACAGCCTTTCAGAGAAGGTATGGTCTATATGAGTATTTGGTTATGAAGTTTAGTCTCACGAACATTCTATAAGTTTTCATAGCACTGATGAACTAAGCGTTCCATCCATACTTGGATTATTTTGTGGTAGTCTTCATGGATGATATCTTGGTGTACTCTCACACTCAACATGACCATGAAACCCATCTTGAGATCGTTTTGAGTACACTGAGAGGGAATTAGTTATATTCCAAGCTCTCAAAATTCCACTTTTGGATGGACCAAATTCAGTTCTTGGGTCATTTCATCTTAGATACAAGAGTATTAGTAGACCCAACGAAAGTGAGAGCAGTAGTTTCCTAGGAGTACCCGAAGAAAGTATTTGAGGTACATAGTTTTCTAGGGCTGGCTGCTTACTAAATATTATTTATACAAGACTTCTCATTCGTTTTAGCTCTACTGATAGGCCTAACTAGGAAGTGTACCAAGTACATGTGGACAGATTCCCACGATTCACCCTTTCAGGAGCTAAAAGGGAGATTGACTTCAACACCAATCCTGATTTTTCCAGAGCTGGGAAAGAGTTACACCATTTTATGTGATGCATCATGAATCAGGCTAAGAGTAGTTCTTATGTAGGGGGAAGGAGTCATTGCATACATGTCTTGTAATTTGAGGCCACATGAGAGTAATTACCTAAGGCACGATCTTGAGTTAGCTGTAGTTGTGCATGATTTTCACTGTTGGAGAAATTATCTTTTGGGAGAACATTTTGTGGTGTAAACATACCACAAGAACCTCAAGTATATCTTTACTCAATGAGATCTTAATTTTAGATAGTGAAGTTGGGTTGAGTACCTTCAGTATTTTAACTTTGATCTTGCCTACATGCCTAGAAGAGGCAATGTAGTGGCTGATGTGCTGAGTAGGAGGACTTAGATACGGGCAGTGCAGGAGGCTAGAAGTGAGTGGAATCTTATGGCTATGTTCTGTAAGATACATTTGGAGGTGCATGAAAAACAAGGGAATATGATTCTTTCTTATATATCTATTACTTATACTCTTATGTAACGAGTGAGAATGATGCAACTATCAGATTCTGAAGGCTTAGTCCTACGGGAGAGTGTGTCAGGTGAGGACTCTACTCTTGGGTTGACTATAGGCGAGGATGGGAATTTTCATTTTCATGGACACGTATGGTGTAGGTAGACATAGGTGAGGAGATGTTATGAGATTTTCATTCCTTATTATGGGTAGTTCATATTGGTGTCACCAAGTTGTATAAAGATTTACATCATCTGTATTGGTGGTTGGGAGTGAAGAAAAATATAGTTGGTTTTGTGACGAGATGTTCAACCTTTCAGCGGGTGAAAGTGGAGCATCAGTGACCAGTGAAGCTTTTATAGTAGTTACCCATTACCTAGTGGAAGTGGAATGATGTCATGATGGATTTAATGATGGGTTTACCAAGGTCGCCTTGAAGAAATGTTGCAGTATGGGTTGTTGTTGATAGGCTCATAATGGTTTCACATTTCTTGACAATTAAGGAAACCGTTAGTGTTGATGAGCTTGGAAGGTTGAACATCTTATAGATTGTATGTTTTCATGGGGTTCCACACTCTATTGTTTCTGACAGGGATACCCATTTTACTTCTTGTTTCTGGTAGGGACTACAGAGGGCCTTAGGTACCTACGTACTTTAGAGTAAAACTTACCATCCCTAGAAAAATGACCAGTCCAAGTGAATGGCTCAAGTTTTCGAGGACATGCTTTGAGCATGTGTCATCGATTTCAAGGGATATGGGAGAGACATGTAGAGTTGGTGCAGTTTTCATACAATAATAGTTTTCAGGAAATGATTCAGAAGGCACCTTATGAGGCCTTGTATAGTAGGTCATGCCGATCACCCCTATGTTGGATGGGGGTTGGAGAGGCAGCTATGCTAGGACCTCATCTTGTTCAGGGGACCACTGAGCAGGTGGATTTGATTTGGAAGAGGATGAATACTTCACATTATCACTAGAAATATTATGCTGATCGACAGATACGACCTATAGAGTTCGAGGTCGGAGATCAGGTTTTCTTTTATATCACACCAAGGTTGGGACACAAGAGGATTATGAGGTAGGGGGAGCTTTCATTGAGATACGTTGGTCCATTTGAGGTTTTGGAGAGAGTTGGGATGGTGTCCTATTGGCTGTAGTTATCTCAGAGGTACCGGGCTATGCATGACATCTTTCATTTTTCTCAGCTACAATGTTACTTTTCAGACCCGTCTCATGTTTTTCAACTTGAGGAGGTTGAGTTGGAGGTGGATGCATCCTTCGAGGAGCACCCTATTTGGATTGTGGATCACATCACAAAGGTTCTATGTGGCCAGTCTGTTCTTCTGGTATGGGTGATATGGCAACATAGGTTAGTATAGGATGAGACTTGGGAGAGGGAGGCCAACATACGATCATAGTGGCAGAGTTGTTTGAAGCTTCTTCTTCAACACACTTAGAAGGGAAATTCAGGGGGGAATTGTTTTAAGGGTGGATGTTTGTAAGAAAACAGATCTTTATTTTAGGAATGGATCTTGATTTTGGGTTATTTTTTAGGATAAAGGAGGAAATTGGAATTTTTTCTAAGTACAAACCTTGTACTTCTGAGTGAAATCTGTGTACCCAGTTGCCGCATACAACCACGTACTAGCTGTGTAATGGCCGAGTACATGGCCATGTGATGACCAGGAATACCACTTATGTTGGGGGCTGAATATGGCTACTACACAGTTTGTACATTTTAGGAAAATTTGGTTTATTTTTCTTTTTAATATATATATCAAAGTGGGGTCATGTCTAATTCCCAAAAACGACTTCTACATCTCGTGTTTCGTACCAGAGCACTTGATAATGATGAACAAAGATCAAACCCCCGATTCTTCGTCCAAGCTCCAATTAAGACGCTGTTGGGTGCATTAGAATCCCATTATCGAGTTCTATTTTCCTCTAGAGTGTTTCATTCTAATTATTCCTCTATCGTGAGTTATTCAAGGTTGGGTGTTTTTTATCTTTTTTGTAGATCAACATTGATTTAGGCCGAATCAAGGGCCGACGTTCAAGTATACTGATTTTAAGATATCTAGGATTGGGGTTTGTGCCTTTTTTTTTGTTTGTATTTGGATTATATATGCTAAAATTACTGCATACTAATGTTTGGGGTGTTGATTTATTTGAAATTTAACCTTATTTATTACCTGCTATGGTTTTATTAATTGATAAAGGGTTGTTTCCTATGCGTAAGGTTACATACCTTGTTATGAGACACCCAATTGGTCCATTTACCTTCATTGATTATTATGGACATTTAGTCTAGAATTCCTATTAGGCTTTCCTTGTTTTCCATGCCTTGATTTGTTAGGATGGAGTTATTTATTATATGAGATTCCTGTGATATGAATTTTAGAAGTTTGACCAAAGGGAATTTGACTCTGAGAGATTCCTGAGGTAGGGTAATTTATGTATGTTTTACTATTATGTTGGCCTAGGGGAATTAACTGTGAGAGCTGCCAGGTGGTCATCGAACTGGGGGTTTAAACTGTGATAGATGCCTCTGTGGTCTTCTATATTTTATTGATGATAAGTTGACCAAGGGTTATTGACCGTGAGAGTTGCCCCGATGGACATTTTCAAATGATTTGTGCAAATTTATACCAAAGGGGTTAGACCGTGAGAGATTCCCAAAGGGTTGTTATTAAATGGATTGTTATTATGTTAGAAATGGATGATTAGACTATGATAACTTTTTAAAAGGGTTGTTATTGAATAATTGAATGATTTTGATGAGTTTGGGAATCCAAAGAACAATCTTGGACTCGATATTACTTATTTTGTTTAGATGGTATTCTGAGGCATCTATTTTATTACTTTCATAGGGGATAAAGATCTTAGGCTAGATCCCATGGTTTAAATGATTAAATGGATTGAATAATAAATTTTAATGAACATAATTGAAAACTATAGGTTTTTTTACTTTTGAGTACTTCCAAGTTTATTGCTTCATTTCTGCATATTGCCTACTATATATATTAACTAACAGTTAAGAACATATCTTTTGGTGGATGCCTACTGGGATTCATCTCACACCCTTTTTGGGTCATACTTTTGGACCCAAACAGATTATATGGTTGCTGGTATAGATAAGGGAAATCACCCTTCCTCATCAGGTACTTGATTGCTATTGGATCTGGAGAGCATGGGACAAAGTTGAGGCTTACGATGCTACTAGAGTTTACTTGTTTCTTTTGTATTTTGGTTTCTGTATTTTATTTCCAAAAGTGTAACTCATTTGGTTGATTTTCAAGATATAAGTGATATGTATCATATATATATATATATATGCTCCAGTTTTTTTTACTACTATTAGTCTTCCGCTTCTTACTTCTGTTGTATGGTATTATTTCTTTTCCTATTATTTACTATTTTTTTCCATTTCATATACTTTGACAATGAGGGAATAGTTTCCATAATATTACACCTTGGCCATCACTTCTAGTCTAATGACTCTGGAATTTGGGGAAATGTTCTTGAAGTGATGTGACCAACCAAGTTTGGGACGCCTTTGGGCGTCACCCGGATCCGGGACGCTACAAACCTGAAGATAAGACAATAGGAAAAGTGATATGGTTGAAAAAGACATGACCAAAATAGTGAAACACTATTAACATAAATTATCAATGTAATAATGAAAGGTTAAAAATTCAATGTTGGATGGAATGTAAGTCCTCAAACTATTGACCCCAATAAGTCTATTTTGATTAGTTACATTTGGGCCAATACTTGAATGCATGCGCCGATCAATAAAGATACATGGAACAACAATGCTACTACATTGAGGGATATAGATTGGGACTACATTAGTGTAACATTATGATATAATTTTTCTATTTTACTAAAAATTTAAATATTTAAATGTTGATTTACTATTCATTATCCCTTGTAGGGTACATTTATATTAGAATATTATCGAATGAAATTCCTTGTAATGGTCACTGGAAAGGTTCATAGATTATTTTTATAGTCCTTATGAAACATCATCATAGGGATACTAAGTCGAAATTAAAACCCCACCCTCCAGCTATATATTCACACATCATAAACCATATAACTCGAGATAATTTAATTTTAAAGAACCAATCAAATTATTTATGGTTTTGTATTTGTTTTTAACCATACATGTGATGTTTATAGATATAGTATTATTATTTTAGACATATGATAATGATTCTTGGAGATGTAACATTGTTTATATTATGAATAATGTGAGTGATGTTGGATAATGGGGAGATTTAAGATTGTATAGTTGACTAAAAAATCCATCCTTATAATAATAATAGTAATATGTATAACATCGATGAAGTTTTTAATATGTTGAGTACGGATTATGGTTAGTATTATTTTGGTGGAAATATTCTTACTAAGCATTTAAATATTTTCTAGTTTATTGAAGAATCCATCCTTATAAAAAAATATACATCTATTGGATGATATTTTTTGATATGTTGTGAAGGGCTTTAGGTTAGTCTTGTTTTGGTGTCAATGTTTTTACTATGTGATGTTTATAAAAAATCATCCAACCATTTAAAGACTCTTAAAAAATATTGTAAAATTATATTTTGGCTAATCCTGAAGGTAAACAACCATGTAGGTAGTTAATGGGGAGAAAAGAAGCAGAGAATGAACGCATGGGGAGCACTGGTGAAGTGTGGTGTGTATGTGGCAGTGCATTGGTGGAGAGTTAATAAGTGGGGTGGCATGGAGGAAAGGGTCGTAGCATGGGTCGATGCCATGAGAATCAATTGAGATGTTTTTGGAGTGTATAGGATAATAAATAAGTGAAAATTCATATATAAAATTGATATGGGATCATAATGAGTATACACGATATACCCGCTTAAAAAATAAGGACATCACACATTTCCTGGAATAATGTTTTACACTACATTATCTTCAACCTAGGCCTGATAGGGTCCTACATATGAGGATTTATATATTTTATTCCATATAAGTTCATACCGAGATATAAAAGTATAGATCTCATGAATATTTGTTTCATAGACTATGTTGCATGCATTTTTTAGTTTTCATGTGAGAATCAATTCAAAGATGTGGATGCTATCAAGTGAATGACCACATGACATTACAAAGATTGGCATGTTGAGTAATTACTAAATGATATGTTAGTTACTAATTGGTATTAGATAAAGTCCAATGTGTATGGAGGTTAGAGTGAACCTGAGTTTCATTTGTAAAGTGGACGATTTTCATTTGTGAATTATTGATGATGAGTTACTTCTAGGCATGAAATATTAGGATGATATAGGGGAAGATGAAGAAAGGTGGTGGAATTAATGGATCACCATGATTTTTTGAGGCACTGAGGTGGTGGAGTTCATCTATAAATATCCTTGATCATTTTATTTAATGACGAACTAATTGAGATAGTGATAGAAAGGAAACATAAGAAAGGGTGAGATCAGATACTTAGTAAGGGTAAAAAATAATATATGTAAGATTAACAATAACTTAAGCGCATGAGAGCATAAGAATAAAATTTAGAGATGATACCCTACATATAAAAGATCATATACATGAGTCGTGGCATAAATATTGGCAGTTCATAAGACATGAATCATAAGGAAATAAAAGAACATGATTTGTGAGAGCATCACATTGGAATATGACATAGGCTTATGGAATGCACATAATCTTATAACATTGTGAACATTTATAAATAGAAATAGGTCCACTCATTAAGTTGAGGATATGAAATCAGGCCCTCACATACACTTATGGATAGGAAACCAGGTCTATGCATAAAATAATGAAATTTTTTTCAGGTTCACACATAACATTGTAAAAATATAATCTGGTTCAAATGTAAAATTGCGAACATGTAATCTGGTTCATGACATTGTGAACATGTAATCATGTTCAAAAATAATATTGTGAACATGTAATTAAGTTAACAAATAACATTATGAACTTGTAATTAGGTTCATTCATAACAATGTGAACATATAATCATGTTCATGAATTATATTGTGAACATGTAATCAGGTTCATGCATAACATATATAATCATGAGTTATCCATTGTTACCAAATCCATTATTGGGAGATATAGGTCACACTCATCACATAATGAAATCATACATATTTCTTCCAAAAGATTATAAAAAATAATAATATCATAAACCTTGAAATGAAATGGGTATTATAAACACTTTATCTTATCAGAACCTATGGAAAATAGATATGCTTCATAATCATTTCACAATAGAATAATCCATGAAAGGAAGTGGGTTCCATAAGCATTTTAACATTTTTTAACCCGTGGAAGAGAAACCAGTTTTATAAGATATTTATCATCATAAACATAGACCATTAAATGAGAGAATAATAATGATGTATTTGGATCATATCCCCAATAAATAATAAATAGTATCAAATTATTTCATCATAGATGTAAAATAATTATTAAAGGACCATTTAAATCATTTCTTGACCAAAATATTATTTCCATACTGTAAAATTATTCTTAAAACATAAAACATTTTGAAAACCTTTTCCCTTGAAAATAACCTTGAGAACGTATAAATAATCTCTAAAAATAATTTTAAAAATTTATTGAACATAAAACACTTCTAAAATATTTTTCCTTGAAAACCACCTTAAAAGATCATTTAAAAACAATTTTGAATACATGGTTTTTGAATAATTCAGAATTTCAACTGAAGAGAGAGATAAAGTATTATTTTCTTAAAAAAACATTTAATTAATCATATTATGTAAAAAATAGTGTAAAATGGTAAAAATACGTGAAGATATCATGAATGAACTTAGGATAAGAAAACTCATGAGGGTTATTGAGATATGGATCATATGATTTTATTGAGGGAAACATAATCATAAACAATCCCGATAAACGATGAGATTTTAATAATAAACTCTTACCACTTTATTTACTTTGAATCATAATTACCATGAGAGAATAAGATTACATGAATCTTATAAAGTAATTAAAATAAGTATATTCATGAAAAAACATGTCAAATAGTAGTATATACACCTTGTAAAAGAATATAGGTCCATAACATAACATGTGTCTCAATGAAGGAAAATTGAGACAAAATTACATTACTAATTTGGTAACTTTTGAACCGTAAACCCCATAATATATATCACGAACCAACCCTGGTCGACCCTAAACCGATCACCCGATCCGGTCCGTGACATGGACCGAGAGGAATTCTTGATCCTTTCGGGATGACGACAAGCGCCAGGGAAACAATAGAGGACAATTTGGAATGATTTTGCCCAGTGAAAATAAATAAAGCAGCGGAAAAAGTAGAATAACGTAAAGTAAATAAATGACACTGAAAAGAAAGAATGATCTACAAAACACACTAACCTGAACTCAACCAAAAATCCTTGTGACCCCGAGAGTCACTCCACAATCCACAACCAACCCTAGCCCATGACAAGAAATCTCGAGTCAAACGCAAACAAAAACTAAAAATAGTAAAATGCTATAGGCATGAGTATTAAAACTCAGTAGGCGTTCCCAACAAACTATCCCCAAAGCACTACCTTTAAATAAAGAATTTACTAATTACAGGTTTGAAATAAATTTTATATAAAATATTGGTTTCCACACACACACACTTTCATTTCTAAAATAAATAACAGTCCATTTCCCTTTCTAATTTAAATACTAGTTTAATGTTTGAATGGAAAAGGTGCATTACATTTTTGAAAACATCTTCGCGAACAATTTAGAAAATCCAAATTTCAGTTATTAGCCAAAAGTAAAACCACACATAACACACAACACACACTAAGGGAAATGGAAAAAGTGGAACAAAAGGGCCATCAACTGAACTAGACCTCTCAATCATTCGCCACATATAAATAAACACTAAAGGGAACATGGTTCGAACCTAGGAGCTCGTGAACAATCCATAATGTACTATACATGTTACTCATCCTAAAGGCATGCCCTACTCAATGTCATCATAACGCCCAAATGCCTGGTGTTTCTCTGCATGACCTAACCGAGGGGCCCAATCCCATAACACTAATAACAGAACACCTCTCTACTATGGGCTACAAGCCAATGTGTAGTCTAAACTAGTGTAGCAATCGTTCATAGAAGATTCACTCACTATGCGAAGTTCCCATGTCAACACGTTTAATAAAAGGGAAAGGTGTGAGTCAACAAAGTCAATCAGGTAACCAATCACATAGCACAAACATCACACAAAACCCACAAAGTCAAAGCACACAAAAGATCACCCCTAAGTCACCCCAAAGAGAGTTTTCCAAATTAATTTATTTTATCAATGTGCCAAACGGGCCTTCACCAACATTAAATAAAAACCTCATTTCTCAAGAGAACCCAAAACACTTGTTCACGCTTTAGAAGAAATCATTTATTATTAAACTAGAATTTCACTTGAAATTCCTTGAATTATATTTAAAGGCCAAATGGGAATTCTTTCACTATTGTGCATCCATTCAACAAGAAAATATTTCAAGTGTCGTGTATAAAATAAATAGATCTTTTTACATCGAGTAATTATTCTAGAATTAATTTTCTAATACTATTTCTTATTTATTAAAATTAATAAAATATTAATAAATTAATAAATTATATATTTAATGGCAAGTGCAGTGGGGGACCTACCTCGACTCACAACTTGAACATAATGGTGTGTCGTGCCTTGGATAGGCGCATAATCACGTGAAAGATGACACCTATAGTACCACAGAAAATACTTCTACGATGCACTACAATACCCGCAAAAATAATTAAAACACAAAAACACCAATTCACAATAATCCAATGAAGAGGCAGCACAAACGTCACCTCGGCATGGAGCCATGCATGACCGACAGGGTTGCACGAAAGGGTGAAAGGTCGGGCGTAGTGTCGTGGGGCACTGGAAAGGTCACCAACGTCGTCAACGACAATGTGAAGACTAGCACATCAGATAACAGACCTAGTCGAAGTAGTTGGGGGGGGTTGCGATGCGTCATGCGATGATAGAGGGATGGTAAAGGGGTCATGTGATAGTCGAAAAGCAGCGACGTGCCTTGGAGGGGGTGGTCCGGACAGCGAGGAGTCAGCTGGACAGTGGGAAGGAGAGTTGTGGTGTCACGCCGCTGCTGGCCGGACGATGCAGGGACGTTGCGCCGTTGTTGGCCGGCCAGAATAGGGAAAGGGGATGGTTCCAGGGGCTTTCTCGCAGGTAAAAAGGAGGTGCGCCTACGACCGAAGCTGGTCAGACGCATGAGAGTCGCTATCGGATGACGGCTGTGAGGAGGGGGCCTGCGGCACTGTGCAGTTGAAGGAGGATGACGGGTAGGGTGTAGGTGATCCGGATGGGAATCGGGGTGCTGGGCGGCAGTGATGCAGGGCCGGGGGTCACAGATAACACACCACAGGAGTAGCGTGGGAGGACAATAGCTGGGTGTTATAGGTGAAGTGAGGAAGGGGATCCGAGGGGACAAGGCGTCACAACTGGCTTGAGGTGGAAGGTTGATGTCGCGGTCGGTGCAGGAGGCCGACAACGAGGGAGGCGTGGGCAGGGCTGGTCAGGCGGACCGAGACAAGGGGATCCATCCAGGGGTGGTGCTAGCTAGGATGAACAAAGGATGGAGGTAGGGATAGGGTAGGTCCGAGGGGGCTTCACCACTAGAAACCGTAGGAGATGGGGTGCTAGCACACTGTAAGGAGTAGGAGGGTGTGCAGCATGCAGCAGGAGGGATCAAAGAAGGGTGCTGGTGCTCTGCAAGGTAGGGGCCTGCTGGCTGGGTGGGCATGCGCAGGAGGAGGTAACCGGTGCTGCAGGGGGTCGTGCTGTAGGTAGAAAGGATGGAGGCGGTCCAAGGGGTGCACTGAAAGGCTGGCCAGTGGGAGGGCTCCAGCAGGAGGAGGGTTGGAGCATGCGGGCTGAGCAGGGCAGGGGGCCTCGTACTGTGGTGGACTGGTGGTAGTGATGGGGTGGGGTGTGTAACGAAAGGAAGAGCAGGCAGGGGGAAAACTGCATGGAACGGAAAAAAGAGGAAGAAAACGTGTGGAACCAAAAAAGAGAAAAGAAAAACAAAGTAAATAAAAATAAAATAAAAAAGACAAAAAGAATAATAAAAATAAAAATAATAATAATAATAATAATAAATTTATTCTATATTAATAATATTAATATTAATATCCATAATAATAATAATACAAATGATAATAATAATAAAAAAAACTTTAATAATAAAATAAAATTGATAAAATTACTAATTTTAAATAATAAAAATTCCTTAACAATTATAATATTAAAATTATTTATCAACATTTGATTTGTTAGGAAAAATAATAATATTAATAACATTATTAATCATTATGATAACTTTAATGAAACATTTCAATAATAATAATAATAACAATAATAATAATAATTATGATGATGATGATAATAACAATAATAATAATAATAACCCTAATTACTACAATAATAATAGTTAAAATTATTAACCATGAAATTTTTTAAATGACGCAATTAACATTTATTTATCCATTTTAATTTTCTAATGATCAAAGGACTATGCCGTTGCATGGGAAAAGCCGTGTGGGGTCTCCAAAACACACTCCTCCTAGTTTCTCAGCGATGTCAACTCAAAAACGTGTGTTTTTTTGAGAAAACTCAAAAATCATGTTTGAGATTCAACCCGAACCTCAACAAAAAATTTTAAAACCAAAGAAAATAATAAAAGAAAAATAAAAGATAGGTCAGTGCATTACAATATATATTTCATAAAATGGATATGTAAATACCCATAAATTTAAGGATAATAATCATATAATACATTCATGGGTAGTATATCCACCATAAAAAAATAAATGAGTGGGGAATAAGGTATAAGTATCGCGGAAATAAAAGTGAGACTATAAATCACCTTACTAATTGAGTAACATTTTAATTGTAATATATATGAAATAATAACATAAATTTAAACTTCTAATATAATTAAATAAAGGAAATTCATGATATAACTTGTCGTAGGAAAGTATACACACCACATAACACGAATAAGTTGTGAATATAGCATATATCTCACAAAAATAAAATTTAGATGAGGGAAACCTTACCTTAGGTCATGAATTTATTCATACACGTTCAAACCTCATATAATATATGATTTTATTATGACTTAATATTACTATTTTTTTAATAATTTTATGTTAATGTTATATTTTGGGTAATAACGACTTTGTTTTTTGAATATGTTCTGACTTTTTATTCTTGATCCTCTTACATAGATCATGATTTACTTATTTCAATAATGTAAAAAATGATATAAATATCATATATATTCAGTATATAAGTATTTATAAGAATATATAAAATATATAAATATGAAATGAAATACACAATTCATGGAGATGGTAAGCCGTATGTACGTATGAACGTTGTTTCCATTTTATTGTTGTATTTTTAAAGGAAGAAATTTATATGATATATATATATATATTATCATTCTAGTAGAATTATTATTTCATATATATCAAATATGTTTATTAAACCCATTTTTAATACATTCTATGTAAATCATGAAAGAATCACATTACTTTGAGGTGGAGGTAGTCCACACATCCACAAACGTAGTTATCATATTCCCACAAAACATAAAACATAAAGGTATGTGTTATATAATAATTAAATAAGAATAAATACATCATAAATATCATATATTTAATATAAAAAAAAGTAAATACAACATTATTTTTAACCTTGAGAGGTGGTAATAGAATAAAAAATGACATCGGTTTGCGAGGCTGTAGTCTACCATACACATGAATGATGATCGTGTATCCCATTTGATGGAAGTTTGTAAGACTTTCCTTAATACCCATAATATTAAAACATATAATTTTATTTTGGAAAATTATTTTATTATATAATCATGTATTAATAATAATTTACTGGGAGGAGAAAGAAATGAAACAAAAGTTCTCGTTGAATAACATTACCTCTTCTTTGGGTAACTCCTTTTGATTTTCACCAAAGGGATTCCTTGAGTGATTTTCTGAAAAAATTGAGGATTATAGGTTTATATGAGGGAAGTTTAGAGATTATTGTTTTAGGGATTTTAAGAGTTAATTTTCTTGATGAGTGTGAATAGGTGATGGGGTTGAGTGTCCCTTTATAGTGGAGAATGAGGGACATTCCTGTAAATAAAAAAGGTATACAATATAGAGAGGTACCACTTACATAATGTGACTAAATAATGATAAATTGTAGATAAAATTTAGGATATGGTCTAAATATGGCTATCTAATGGGTTTTGGACATTTTTCTAGGTTATTTTCCCCTGAAGTTAATGTTTAACCACTAAGTAAACTCATTTTTACCTTAATCACTATAAATAATTTTAATTACTTTCACTTATATTCTTGGTAAAAAACAAAGTTATAATTTATAGATAATATAAATTATTCTTAAAAAAATATAGAATCCTTTTTTATAAATTATAAATACATAAATGGTAGAAATTAATTTAAAATTAATTCCACAGATGGGATGAGACAATAGGGTTTTAAAGTGAAATGTTCAAAAGTTTGAAATGTTTTTATATCCAATTTAAATCTTAAATTGATTAAAATTACCAAAATTGTATTAATATACATATAATTTATCAAAATATACTTTAAAATAAATTTAAAATATAATTTAACTCTATAAATAAATTATATAAAAAATCAAATTTCAATTAAAATTCATTGTTTTTCACTATTAATAAAAAAGCTTCTCAGTAAAATACCAAAAATTCACCCAAAGTAAATCATAGTATTATGATTTCAAAAATAATTTTTATTTTGTGAAATAAAGATTATAAAATTTTCAAAAATTAGTTTTAAAAAATGTCTTTCACTAAAATGCGGTAAAATGTCATCTTAGAAAAATATATCTTTTCATGCCTAAAATTGGATTTATTCTTATCTTATAGTATAAAAATTATTGGATGAATTTAAAAACATTTGGTTGAATTTATACTATATAAATTTAATTAATAAACCTCAATAATAGTTATTAATTTAATTTATCTAGACAAAATTCCTTCGTGGGAATAAAAATAGTTTTTTCATAAAAACATATCATTTATATTCAATTGGTTTTTATTTTCATTTATAATTAATTTATAACTAAATAAATAATTTTATAAAATTTTTTAAGATGTACTTTCGTATTTTAGTTAATATTATTAATATCTTCCATTCCAATTTCTAGATCATAAATGTAATAATATTTTTATAATAATATTATAGTTTGATAAAACTCAGTCTTGCATATAATGAAACCTATCAAAGGAACTCAACATTGTGTGTAACATAATCCAACATATTATTGAATTTAACAAAAGGTAATATAAGTGTTTCATGTAACACAATATAATATTAGTGTTGTGTATAATTCAATAATAATACAGTGTAACATTCTATTCAAGCCATCAAAGAATTTTAATTTATTCAAAAAAAATATTCTATAAAAAATACAGGTGTTACATTATACCCCATTTTAAAATGAATTTCTCCCTTGAAATTTATTTGGGCTATAAAAGGTTCATTACTTGAAATTTACTTTAATATAAACCCACATCATAAAATTAATAATAAAAACTCTTTTAAAAATGGAGAGTTAGAAACATAATGGTTACCCAAAATAACTCAAATCTAGGTTTCCATATAGGAAAACATAGGTGGAAAGTGAAAAAATGTACATTGAATAGAAATATAACTATAAAGTTCTGATGTAGAGTGATATAGAACATGTTTAGGGTAATGATAATGATAAAAAATACATAAACCAAATCAGCTTGAAAGAGTTCATTGATATCATAAAAAATGATGATAACAAGACAATATTTTATTTCAAGATTCTTTTCCTAAAATTGAATATTTTTCAATGAGAAGATATAATTACTTTATTTAATTCCCTTTCATAAAAAAAATATCACCCTTTGGTTGTGCCTTGATCAATTTCCACTTTATCTCCTTCTCTAAGAAATAAAGGTGAATTTGTTATCATTGAAGCATTAACATATCATAAGATCGACAGACCGATATGTCCTTCCATATGTCTTCAGGTATCATCAAAACAAGAAAGGTTAGCACATGTAATCAAATATTCATAAATCTTCATATAGTGAATTAATATGTTAACCTCATCCAAAGTTCAACTCAAACCATTCCGTCAATGTTTAACCTTATAGCCCTTCCAAAATACATTTCACCCTTTATTCCTTAAATAATCTATTATCTTATACAGAAAAAATTTTCATTGGAAACTTGGGTCCATCCTTGTATCAATATAAAATAAAATGTGATTATTTTAATATATAATCCTTATAGAGGGAGGTAATCACTTTAAATTTCAAAAAAGGATTAATAATAATATTTTGATAGGGCTTATTCATACAATATCAAACATGAAATTACCAACTAATTAAGGGAGGATACACATTCCCTAATTATCATTATTAACATCATCTATTATGATTTCATAAGATTTACCTTTTTTTACTTCTCCTCAATGTTCAGTGTTGCTTTTCATCCATATTAGACCTTGTATTGGGCCATTGATTTTCATGATTCAAAAACTCCTTGCACTTTAAGCACTAAAGTGTGGGTGGTGAATTATATTGAGCTATCTATATATACATTTCATTTACTTCACTTCTATATTATTTTGATTGATGGACATATTTCCAACACATGATCTACCTTATTATTCCTTTCAATAACTCACCTAAGTTCTCCTTACTACATTTTTGGAATGTAGGATATGAAACTTTATCTTCTATCTATATGAAATATCATTGGATTTTCCATTGATCCCAATTTTCCTTTTATTATCACTAGAACCAAAAGGTTTTCCAACTTACATTTCCACTTTTAGTGCATATAAAAGTATTTTTCTCATAGCATTCAATGTCCATTATGGATAAAACCATTTATAGATTTGGTTTCAATCCATTGGATAATCTATAAACCTTACTTTTAGGATAAATTATAATACAAGAAGTGTACCTTTCATGTTTTGTAAAATTTTCTTCAAAGGAACCAACCGATTCATCATCCCTCTACTTAAGCTCTAGAAATTCATTTTCTATTTTTGTATAAAGCATATGAGGAAATTACTTATTGAAAAATAATCTTTTAAACTCATCCCACTTGATGGATTAAATTTATCATTTTTTCCTCATATTATAAATAAGATTCCACCATTAATCCACCTCACATTCCAAATGGTAGATAGCCAGAGTGAAATTTTAATGTTCTGAACACTGGAGAAGGGAAAATATATTTTTAGTGGTATCGATCCATAGAAAATAAATTAACAAGTCTTCAAAACCACTAAAATAAGGCATGCATTTCCTCATGAAGTAATCAACAAAACACTATTCCATCCGTTACTCTTTGGATGTTCACCATGATCCGGAGATTAAGAAATTTTTCTAGGTATAACTATGAGGTTTTTCATTGAATCTCCCATAACATTCGGCTGCCCAGGAGGAAAATCAATGAATTTTCCATTGCATTATCATTAAAATGGTCCCTTCCAGTTCAAACCATTGAATAAAACCAAAAAAATAGTGTGACCAACACTAATCATAGTGGGGAATCACATAATCATAAAAATTCACTTATAGAATGTCTAAATCATGACTCCTTATTCTTTAATCTATGAAACCTTTGGTTTATCCTAGGATATTCATTGTCATATTCTATTTATATCCTTTTGGATGGTTTATAAAGAGTTTTTTAATTCACAAAGATATCATTCTAGAGTGTCAAACTAGGTGTACAACAAGGCATGTTGTCGTGCACTAGTTCTTAATCGACTCTTCCTCAATATGGTGTTTTCAGGGTTGTTACCCCTATGTACATATGTTTTAGAGCCGCATCCAATTGTAATTTTTAGATAGTGACTAAATTTCATGGAAACCACTCTCTTAATCCTTTACCAAAATCCCAGTACATTTTACAATACTTTAACTCATCCTTAGAGACATCCCTAGATATATCCTTAGAAATATCCCTAGGGATCTCAGTAATATTTTCTCATCCTAGTTTCCAAATATTGATTAAAACTTTCATTTTATGTAAACTATTACGACCCATGATTAACATACAAGGATATTACATCATTTTAGATGGATATTAAGTACATTACAAAAGTACATGTGTGAGGATCATAATTGTTTAGTGTCTTTAAAAACATAGGAATAGAATATTCTAACTTGGGAAAAAATATTAAATGTCTCCTGTAAAGATATTCCCATTTAGTAATCCTATTTAAAACTTTTCTTCATAACCTTGGGAAATGAAACATAAGAAAGGGTGATATTAGATGCTCAATAAGGGTAAAAAAGAATATATGTAAGCATAATATGAACATAAGGGTATGATAATATAAGCATAACATTCAAAGATTATACCCTGTATATAAAAGCTTATATACATGAGTCATGGAATAAATATTGGTAGCTTATAAGACATTAATCCCAAATAAATCAAAGAACATGATTCATGAGAGCATAAAATTGGCATAAGGCATAGGCTTGTGGCATGCACATTATCTTATCATATTTTTAACATGTATATATAAAAACAGTTTCACTTATTAAGCTAAGGACCCGAAATTAGGCCCTCACATAAATGTGTAGACATGAAATAGGTCTATGCATACCATTATAGACATGAAATATAGGTCTATGCATAACATTTTGAACATGTAATCAGGTTCACACATAACATTGTGAACATGTAATTAGGTTCACACATAATGTTATTAAAATGTATAATGGTTCTCACATATCATTATGAAAATGTAACCAGGTTCATGCATAAAATTGTGAAAATGTAATTAGGTTAATGAATAACATTGTGAAAATGAAATCAGGTTCATGAATAACATTGCAAACATGTAACCAGGTTCATGAATAACATTGTGAACATATAATTTTGTTTATGCATAACATATACACTCATGATTTATCTATAATTACCTAATTCATTATAGGGAGATATAGGTCACACCAATCCCATAATGCAATCATTCATATAGGTTCCAAAAGACTATCAAAATTCATAATATCAGGACACTTGAAAAGAAATAGTTATTATAAACATTTCATCCTATTATAACTGGTGTAAAATATATTGGATTTATAATAATTTCATTATATAATAACCCATTAAAGGAAGTGGGTTTCATAAGTGTTTTATCATGGTATAACCCATTAAAGAGAAATGAGTTTGATAAGAAAATTGTCATCATAAACATAAACCATTCAAAGAAAGATTATGAATGATGTCCTTGGATAATATTAAAAATAAAAAAAATAAACCAAAGGATTTTATCTTTGATGGAAAATAATTTTTAAAAGACCATTTAACACTTTTCTTGAGGAAAATATACTTTCTTCTTTTAAAAATTCTTCTTAAAACATAAAACATTTTGAAAACCTTTTCCTTTGAAAATAACCTTGAAGAATTATAAATGAATATTTGAAAATATTTTTAAGCATTTCTTAAATATAAATTTTTTAAAACCGTTTTCCTTGATAATGATCTTAAAATATCATTTAAAAACATTTTTTATAACATATTTTTTAAATAACACATATTTCTGATTGAAGAGAGAGATAAAGTTGGATTTTCTTAAAAGAAAATTTCCATAATCCTATTAAGTACTTAAGAGTATAAAAATGGTACCAACACATGAATATATAATTAAAAAATTGAGTGTAGCATAATTCATGATATTTCTTGAGAGATAGATCATATGATTTCATCAATGGATGAATAATCGTAAACAATACTGATAAACTATGTGATTGTATAAATAAATTATTACCACTTTGATAACATTGAATCATAATCCCAATGATATAATAACATTAAATGAACAATAAAATATCTTTAAATGAAGAATATTCATGGTAAACCATGATAATGGTTAGTATATACACCTCATAAAAGAATATAGGTTCATAACACAACATGTGCCTCAAAGAAAGAAAATTGAGGCAAAATTACTATACCTATGGGTTCACCAAGGCTTTGGGATAGAGATTTGATAGTCAAGGGTCCTCTCAGTGTCTCTTTTTCTTATATACTAGGGTCTTCATCTCCCAGTTTCTTTTTAGGGTTTCATCCCCTCACTGTTGCGATCTTCGATGGTTCAAATTAGGGATTTATCCCCATTTTTTCTTCATTTATCTTCTTGGTTTTGGGTATTTTCTTTTGGTATTAGCATAGAGAGGATTCTGTGTTGTGCAAATGATGACAATGGAGAAGGTGAAGCGACGATAGGATGGACTCTGTTCTTCCTTGATCTGCCTTCTTCGATGGCCCCATTTTTTGGAACGTGTTATTCCCATAGGTGTTTTGGGAGTTTATCTCACAATGTTGGACGATTTCGGTGGATTCCAATTGGAGTTTTTTGATAGTTCTATGGCTTGGGACCAGTGAATATGGTAGCACCAGTGTGGATGTTCAAGGAGGTTGATTTTGAGGGTTGATTCAGGTTTTTTATTTTGTTGTTCACATGTCCCTGGTTCGTGGTTTCCTCGATCGGTGATGGTTATCCAATGATGAAAAACAGTGATGTTGTGTTTGTGGTTTGTAATGGTTGGAAAAAACGGGATGCCGATGATGAATACACTGTTGACTCGATGTGGTGTAGCGGTTCAAGTGGCTTTCATGATTTACGAGATCTTGTTGGTTTTAATGAATTTTGAATTTTGAATTTTAAAATACCTCCTGCTAGATTGTGTGATGTTTTGGGCTATTTTATGTTTTGAACTATTTGTAGTCCCCTCTCTAGCCATGAAAGTGGTTAATGGAAATAATGAAAAAATGTTTTGGAGAGAAAACCCTTAACTTATGTCTTGAATTTATTCATATACATGAAAAAATACTATATAATATATATAGTTTTATGATAAATCTACTAAAAACCATATTCTTATATATCATACCATATATGATTTGATTATTTTTTCATATTTCCCTCTTATGAACAATTTCATGTTAAAGTTATATTTTAGGTAACAACTGCTTTGTTTTTTGTATATGTTTTGGCTTATTATTATTGATCCTATTAGTTATATCATGATATAATTATTTAATGAATTTAAAACATGATATAAATATCATATAAATTCATTATGTAAGTATTTATAATAATATACAAAATATAGAAATATGACATGAAATACATTGTTTATGGAGACAGTAGGCCATACATATGTATAAACACTGTTTCCATTTTGTTATAATATTTTTAAGGAAAAAATTAAATGATATATTTATATATTATATTTATAGTATAATTATTATTTTATATATATCAAATATTTTTATTAAACTAATCCTTAATAAATTCCATGTAAAGTGTGAATGAATCAAATCGCTTTGAGGAGGCGGTAGTCCATATGTCCAGAAACCAAGTTATCGTAATACCAAAAAATGGAAAGTATTAATTCATGTGTTATATAACAATAACAGAAGAATAAATAAATCACAAATATCATATATATCATATAATAATTTAATTCAATCATTATTATCAACCTTGAGATGTGGTAATGTAAGAACAAAATACATTGAATCTCAATCCAATTCCATCCCACATCATGTTCTATAAAAGGTGTCTCATGTAAATAAAAAAGGAAAATAGTATATGGAAATATATATAAATAATGGGAATCATGTGTATGTATGGAATACTATAAATTTTCATTCATTTAAAATAGTTTTACCTAACAATGAACCCTTATTTTACTATTTATTTTTTATTTTCTTTAGAAAGAGAATCATCATCCACTTTATTCGATAAATGGCTAATTTAAGTGGATTTGGAGTATCCAATACAGTATAACCACATTAGATATGCAGGTTTGGGACTGTCAACTTGAGAATACTTTGATAAAGAAAATAAATATGGGGATAGAAATTTAAAAAGTGAAAATAGTCAATCACAAATAAATGCTTTAACATAAAATTTATTTAGAAAGAGGATGTGATAAATGAGTTTCTTTAAAAGGATCAAAGAGAAGAATAAACATTTTAGAAACCAAAACATGAAGAGACACACCCCCTAGTTTTGATTCTATCTATTCCCATCAAAGTCCATCCTTACCCAAGGTATTCTATTTTTTAATAATAATTTCTAATAAATGTTAATCAAACAACAATAAAATACATTTCTTGTACAAAAACACTATTGGGTGAAATTTATTTAAATTTATATCTATCAACTCCCACTCATAACTTGGTCGTGAGTTATAATATGTAAAATATACAAGGTGATATTCTATAAAATAAATAACTCCCAAAATATCATGTTATTTTTGGGATTTAGATAGCTCATGAGTCGAGTAGTGAGCTACCTATTCTTCTTGATGATCTTGATATTCACTTGGTTGAACTTGCTATAGGGACTTTCACAACATAACCATTTAATCTTATAATGATACATATTGATAATTTTATATATTATTTAAAATTTATTTTATATGAAAAACCTTTTAAAATAAATGAAAGATGGATTGAGCTAAGGTAAAATATTATAGAAGGCGAAATATAAGGGGAAATGGATGGTCTAGTCAAGAAAATATAAAGGATTACCTTATTGTTTTAGAGGACATTCCAAGGATACCTTTACCCCATTAATTGAAATGTCACATTTATTAATGTTACAAGTTAATATAGATACAAATTTCCAAGATAATTGTTTCCTATAAAAAATTTAAAGAATAAATATATGAATATTACATTATTGATATGATTGGTCTTGAAAATGTAAATTTAATTGTCAAGTGTGAATGGTCGTGTTACTAAATTGTGAATATATAAATGTAATAAATTTTCAGAATTTGTTTGTCCAATAATTTATCTAATTTTTTTATTTTATTTTAATACTATTCATATTTTCTACAATCAAATATAGCTCTCCAATTTAAAGAGAAGACTCTATGAAGAAAGAACTGAATTCATTTTCTCTCATGTCACTTCTGTAAAAAAAAAACATTAATGGATGAAGATGAAATTTTAGTAAGATCACAACATGTAGAAAAAATGTTTTAAAATAAAATAATTTATTAAAAACACTTCTTAATACGTATAATGTAGGGGTAAAAATTTAAACTCTCACCATATAATACATATTTTCATTTTTCCATCATATACTCCATTGTGTTTTTCCAAAATCATTAGTTGCTCATTATGATCAATTTAGATACTCTAAAGATATATATTTTTTGGATACAATGGATGAATATCTAATAAATAAACTACACAAAATGTCACTTATGAATTTTTAATACACTATATTCAAAGTTTACAAATAAAAATCAAATTATATGTTTTATGTCACATTTTAACAAGATTTTTTCATGATAAGGTGATGTTTATTTATCATCAAAACCATGGTATGAAGAAGAAAAATGTATATAATAAGGATATTAATTTCTATAACTGGATAATTGTTATGGTATATATAATCATATTCCACTATTAAAACATATATAAAAATAAATTACTTATTTTTATCAATGTTTTTATAGTGTATGAAACTAAGTGATCACTTTGATTCTTGTTATTACATTTTAAAATTCATGAAAGATATCATATTCCATTCACAAACTAGAATCCCATAAAAGGTATTTTTAATGTAAATAAAATTTCATTTAAAATAATTAATGAATATTTGTTTATTTATATTTTTCTATACCACTAGGGACATCTACAATACACATACTCTCAATAAGAAATAGATTTGTTTCAGAATGAGTGGGAAACTTATATGGTGTTAGAATTTTATCAGGCACCTTGGAGAGGTGATTTCTTATCACATTTTTAAGTTTTTAATTTCATAGAGATCATGAATATGTGGTTTATCAACTATTTATTTATTTAATTGTCTTATCATTTTATATAGAGTTATGTAGAGAGTTTAATATCGAAATGTTTTCATATTATAAGTATTAGAAAAAATATACGAAGTGTTGTTTTATAAAATTGTTGTATAGTAATGTTATATATATAATATTGAGGTCCCATGTTATTTAAATCGTTTACAATTTTTTATTTTTTGTATTATTTCTATAACATGATGGTGATATTAATGAAAATATCTCTCATAGAATTAAACTGGATAGATAAAATATTTAAATCTTTTGGGGTGTTTTGTGATCATAAAATTTCATTGAGAAAGAAGAGTAATTTTTTTTAAAACTATTATTAGACTAACTATTCTATATATTTGTTATTATTGGCCTTTGATGAGACACCTTGAACAAAAAATAAGGGAATAAAAGATAAAAATGTTAAGATGGACTTGTGGGAATACTAAGATGGATAAGAATTATAATGATTGTGTTTGGGTGAAAATTATAGTGGCTTCGATTGATGAGAAGATGATTGAAACTAGATTATGATAGTTTTCACATGTGAGAAGAAGAACTAGGGATACACATGTAAATAGTGAAATATTAATGACAAATTAAATTATTAATATTTAAGGTAGACCTAAAAATATATTTTAGTTTAAAACTTTCATCACATACACAAAACAAAGAAAACACACTTTAGTTGTCTTGATACTTTATTATAATGGTCTGTGATATATTTTTGAAATGTAGAAATCATATTAATGTTAATATAACATAAAATGTGGCCAATATAGCTTAAATTTCATGTTTTCAATTTAGAAGTAACATTTTAGTTCATAATGTATGTAAAATAATACAAAAATTAGAAAACACACATAGATTGTCTTGATAGTTTAAGAAAAAATCGATAATTCATTTTTCTATGTTGTAATTACCTTCAAGTTAATCCGATACACATTGTGGTTGATGTGATTGAAAGTGTGTATTTTTAGTTTAAAATTTTAATTTTAGTTCAAAACATGATTCAATTTTTCAAAAAATAATAAAAAAACTCATGTTTTCTTGATAATTTATCACAAAAATTGATAAATAATTTGTGATATGTAGAAATTAACCACATGTGAATCTGACACACTTTTGACTGGTATGACTAAAACTACATGTTTTTAAATAAAAGTTACATTTTAGTTAAAAATTCACATAACATATTTAGAAATAATCAAACTTTATCATATTGTATTTAAACTTTAAAAAATATTAATAATTCATTTGTGATGTGTATGAATTAAAGAAAAATCAATCTGACACATACTGTGACTAATATGAATGAAAGTTCATGTTTTCATTTAGAAGTAAAATTTTATTTTAACACATGAATCACATACTCAAAATAAATAATATATTATCATATTGTCTTTTTAGTATATAAAAGATATCAATAACCCATTTTTGATGTGAAGGAATTAACCACATTTCATTCTAACACACGGTGTGGTAGGTAGGAATGAATGTTCATGTTTTTATTTAAAAGTGAAAATTTGGTTCAAAATAGACATCACATACCCAAATTTGATAAAAAATACTTGAATTATGGAGATAATTTATTAAATTTATTTTTTATTCATTTATAACATGTAGGAATTGGTCTCACATAAATCCTACATATGGTGTGGTCGATATAGCTAAAAGAGGATGTTTTCTATTTTAAAGTGACATTTTAGTTCAAAACACACTCAGATAGTCAAAATGGAGAAAAAAATGTCTGGATTGTCATGATACTTTAGAAAAATTATCATTTATCTATTTGTGACATATATCAATTGATCACACAACAATCTAACACACTTTGTGACCAGTATGATTGAAAGTGTGCCACATACTCAAAACAACATAAATACACTGGGAGTGTTGTACTACTTTGTAACCTATTATATTAATGTTTTACTTTATCCTTGTTATAATTATATTATGTTTTATTATTTTAGTTGTCTTTTTGTTTATTCATTACTATATCATATTTATGTTTTGCTTGTTTCTTTATATTATTACTATAATAAGCATTAGTTTTATTATAGTTACAGACTTATTTTCTTCAAGTCGAGGGTGGTGTTTTCAATTACCAGTAACACAATTGATCACTATTAGAAGGGGTACCAAGGGTAGTATAATACGGGTCCACCCACACTACTATAAAAACCACCTATAGCCATGATAGGGAATGATCATGGCTATAGGTGGCTTATAGGAGTGGGTAGAAAATGATCTTGGCTATATGAGACCTATATCCATGGTTGGCAAGGCCATAGCTATAGGCATATGGTTATAGGGAACCCATATACATGGGGAAATCTGATCATGGTTTTATCTTTACCTGTGTTTGAGTGGGAAATTTTTCTTTTAATGTGAAGTGTTTAAGAAAGGGCCAATATCAATAGTCAATATGGACCATTGTTATAGGGTGTTGGAGAGTGGATTGTAGCCACAACCACATAGGACTATAGCTATATATTACATAGTTAGGGGTGTATAACAATGGTTTGGCTAGTCCATGGCTATTGGGTGCTAGGGTGGGGGGTTATAAGCATGGTCTAATATGACCATGAATATAATATTTGTGGGTAAAAGTGTATATACATGGTCCTACTAGATCATGGATATAGGTTTCATTGGTATGGGGTTATATCCACGGTCTAGTTGGAATATGGATATAGGGTGTAGGGGTGGTGGGTTAAAACTATAGTGCATCTGGACCATGGATATATCTTACAGGGATAGAAGATTATATCCACAGTCCTACTAGATCATGGTTATATGGTATAGGGGTGGTGAGTTATAGCCATGGTCTAAATGGGTCGTGGCTATAACTTGTAGGGGTGGGGGGTTGTATCCACAACCTAGATTGACTGTGGTTATAGGGTGCTTATAGCCAAAATCATGTCAGACTATCGTTATAGAGTTTGTGGGTGGTAGACATTTTAATTAATTAAATAATATATATATATATATAAATACTTAATAACAATCATAGTAGAGTGGTAGAGTTCTTTGAATTACATATGTGAGGTCTGAGATGAAAACAAAACACCAAATATTATTTTCTAAAAAATGTTATATCAATGATCCACCTACATAAGGATATTTATGGATCCATTTAAAAAAAACTATAGAAATGGGTAGGTGACCGATAGATATAGGTGGCATATGAACCAAGTTCCATGTGAAAGTGGATATATCCATGGCCTCAAAGAGGCTATAGCCACACTAATAGGTTCCATGGGCATTTTACCATGGCTATAACTATTTTTTTCTGCATATGTTGATCTCTTATGAATTAGATTGTTTTTGAGTTATTGGAAGGAATTTTCAATGTTGTTAATAAATTAAGTATATCAATTTAATTGAAATTCATTGAAATTCATTGAAATATACATTTATTTGTAATTATAATTTATTATATTGTGAATTTAAATGTAATTTATTTATGTTTTATTTATTTTCTATTGCAGTGTACTATTCATGTTGAATCACATTGCTGGAGTTGAGTATAAATTTTATCAACACTAGAGATGACACCCATAACTTCCTTTTATCAATGATAAAATAAAAAATGATGAAACATAACTTTTATCAACAATAATTCTAGCACTAATAAGAACTTATTTTATCAACATTGATAATATTTTTCATCTTTTATCAAAAGTCAAAACATTAATGATTTTTAGCAATGATAAAGCCAATTTATTACACTGGTAATAGTTTGTTTTATAGTAGTGAAGTGACCACTGTAATATGATTGTTATTGTAATAATCTAGTCATTGTTGATGATAATTGGCGAACATAAATAATAGTAATAACATTATTAAATTTATATAAAATTATCCATTATGATATGAAGTTGTATAAATATGTTATGCAAGGTGAGTTTATCTAAATTTGGGAAGGATACACTCTTACTAGAGTTTTATCTAGATAAAAATTAATTCTAAATTCAATATTTATGTTTTGAATGAAATTTCATGTGTAAAAGGTTTAAACTTTTAAATATTACAATGATCTTGATCCTAGGTCCATAAATATATGAAAATACCATTATTTTTATACCTTGTTTTGTTTTTGAGGGGATAATGATTTTCTAAAAATAGTAGAAAATATTAACCAAAACTTATTTATCCCACAAGAATATGTCATTCATTTTGGACAGAATTAATAAATGATGAATGAATTCATTTTTCTTTATTGAATATTATTTGTTCAAGATTATTAACATGAGATTGATAAAGACCACCAAGAAGTATCAAAAAAACTCCTTCCTCCCCTAGTATCCATGGGCCATGTAAATCTCCCAACTCTTAAGAATGATCCCCCCTTCCTCATGGTTTTCTAGAGCCTTTGAGTTAGAGAGAAATAGAGAAATAGATTCCGAGGTTTTTGTTCAAGGAATTTCAGTGATTAAATAACATTGTCACCCTTACATTAAAAAAACCATAAATCCTATTTATATAACCATAAAAATACAATCATTGAATTATAAATGTTTCTCAATCATTTGGTAATTAAATGAAAAATTTAAAAAAAAATTTTATATGTTTTCTGATATAATCTGTAACCATTCCCCTAACACACCATAAACTACCCAGTGTTTCCTATCCCTAGAAAGTTGGTTAAATATCGATAGGTCTCATCCTTCACCATATAATTGAAGTGGGAAAAAATATACCTCTCTACACTACCCCAAGCTATTAAATGTGTTAATCCAACAAATGTGATATTATGATAGAAATCCATAACCAAAAGGACCATATATTTGAAGAACCAATAAGATGATGCCAATAACTAGGAAACCCTCCACAAGGGAAACCATTTAATATGTTATAACTCTATGTAACCTCCAGTTCATAAATGTTTAATGTTTAAGACATGACTCGATCCACCAGAACCTCTCCTAAGACTACTGTCAGCCCTAGGTCTACCTCTAATAGGCCATTTCCTATTGAATAACACTTAGAAGACATATAATTCACATGGGAGGACTTATCCTAATAAACCTACAAAAAACAACATATCACCAGAATAGAATATAACAAATACAATATGAATATAACCATTAGTTATGATATAAAATGCATTTGACACATTCTAGATGTCCTTACCATCCAAAAAATGAATAATCAATAAGTATGGGAAAATATAAGGGCTTAACAAAAAAAATAATGATATAATTAAATAGATTAATAAGTAGGGCTTCAAAACCCACAAAATATAAAAACATACAATTCTAGAAAACTTTAATATAGAGAAGCACCAAGATCTACCTCCACCATCAGCACATTCAATGAATCCACCATTAAACTGGGAGTCAGCTGCATATACCCAAAATGTGTTGGAATAAATCCAATGTAAGGGTGATAATAAACATACTTAGTAGGACACTTAGAAATAAAAAGTTAAATTTAAATAAAAAGTACAATGAATATAGTATAAAACCTAGATTTGATTTATGAAGTAATTAAATTTAGAATAATGGTGAATCCTAGTCTTCATAGCTCAACTTAAAAAAGAACGTATACTTATGAGAACCTAGAATACCCATATAAACATGATACCAGAAGCACCTAAAATATCCACAATACCAAATTACCATAAATTTTTATTTCACCTCTCTATAATTATAGTGGGGAACCCACACCTCAGCAAAGAGTGTACATTAGTCAAGGGGTACTACCCCAATGGAGGACCCACACCTCATCATGTTGTATATTCATTGGACATGGGGGTTACTTACTCAATATGTATATGAACCTTACCACATTATGAAGGATGGTTACCTACTACACTAGGTATTTATGGGAACTTTTCTTGGCCATTAATCCATTGGGGGGTGGGTGGGTGGGTTACTGACCCTATGTCGACTTTAAACATCTCTCTCACACCTCCTCACCATATTTAAAAATTCAAAGAAATTAAATGATCCAAAATTATTTAGAAACATCTAATTATGATAAATATATACAAATAATCATGTTCTAAATGGAAAAATTCTCCAAAAAAGTCTACTCACAAGTGTAATTATAAAACCTGGGTGAGAATGTATATAAATCACTAGAGACTATGCAGTAAACAACATGTACTTATCTAGAAAAGGAATGTGAGATTCTAGTTGTAATAAAGTGTGTACCACCACTTCTGAATAGTGTGAAATCAACCTACATGACATTTTATTAAAGAATACATGGTTTTTGGGACCCACATGCATGTTGGGAAAGTACTATCACTAGATCCTCAGTCATTTCATTGAAATACACAGTGTGACGACTGACCCATATGCCGTGTGAGGTTGGGGGGTTGGTCCGGCATGTACTCCTATACACCATAAGTTATTTAGTTCCAAATAATATGGTGTGTCACCCAAAGTAATATATTTGGAGATAATTATCTTCATGCATAAACCCTAGCTGTTGTAGTGAGTGATATACATGATGTGTGCATTGAAATCAAACTTCATGTGATTCCTAATTCCATATTTAGAAACACTAGTCACTCATAATTTTTTTGTCTTCATCACCATTCCCACCACCTCTATTCGTGCTTTAATTATTGACCAAGACTAATTCCCCTGAGGATTTCCACCATGACTTTTTAGAGTATTGTTACTTCTATCTATCATCACTATCACTCGTGGATGAATCACTACACCTGAGCTAACTTCCCCCATCAAAGATACTCCAAAGAACTAGTTAACCCAATCTATAACACACATTCCCCATCAGAACCCACAACACCATCCATTTCTCATGGATGTGTTTCCCCAATATATAGTTTTCCATGTTACCACTTCCCTATCAATCGACCTTGCTCTCTTCCATGGTCAAACCACTGTCCATGAAAAATACCAGTGGGGGATTTTTCTTTCTAAGGAGGAAGGTAAAAGTGGTATAGAGGATAATAAAGTGTGAAAATAGTGGCCAAAGATTGAGTGGTCACTTGTTTTTGGATGTTCATCATGTATCAAATGCAATTTCAAGAAAATGTAATAAAAATAATGAAATCACATTAAAAAAACTCAATGATATTAATATTTTTAATTAAAAATAACCAAAAAATGGATTTTAAATAAGCCATTACATAGTAATCAATTGTTTAAGAGATTGAAATAAACAAGATATAAAGAATGTGTATTAATAATTGAAGAATATAAATAATTTAAAAATTTTAATTCACAATATTTACCTGAGAGGTTGAATAAATATAACATGAGAGGCATATATTTATTCACATAAAGAACATGGCGATAATAAATGTAAAAATTTACAACCTCATGGAATTTACTCTGGTGATTAAAGAGTCCATCTTTGATCCATGATCAATGTTCATTACTCCATGATGAATTTTCTAAGAAAATTATCATATAGGTTAGGGTTTGGTGAAGATATAAAATCATTCAAAATGAGGATTAGTGAAATATTTATAATAATAAATTTGGTTATCAGTATGATTACAAATTAAACAAGAAAATTTCGTTCCTAGGGGATGAAGATGGACCATAAAAATTATACCCCTTTGAGGTAAAACCCATTTTCCAAACATGATTACAATGTAAGAGTTTCTAAACAATATTTTGTTTAGGTGATATTAATTTTTCATGTCTATGCGGTATTAATTTTTTTTTAATTTTGAATATTTTTAAAAGTGTCATGATACTTCTAAAAATGAACCATCCATGTGACCACTTTAATAAATATTGTTAAAAATATTTAAAATTATTAATTAAAAAATCTTGTTTGTAATAGTTTAAACATTTGTTTTAGATATTTAAACTCCTAAAATAACCATCACATAATTATCATACCAAAAATGATACGTTATAGTAGGAGAATGTGGACACATACTCCATTATCACATAATGTATGCACTACCAAGCACTAAACCATGACATAGTTACCATTACAATTTATTGGTTTACACTAGCTTAAAATATAATGTGTTTTATACCACTATGTCATGGTTTTTACTTTATGGGTTATTACCAATAATATTCCATGTGCAATTAATCATCATAGACTTATTAAACATTAACATAAGTTAATATTATATATAATAACTTGTGTTAACATATCTAAAAATAATTTTGGATATCTTTCTAAACTCATTTTGGATAATATTTCATTAAATTTCACTATACATCACATCATGCGCAACAACTTGTGAAAATCTATCCCAATCTTCTTTTAGGTATCCTCCAAAAAACATTGATGATAAATATCAAAGAATTTTATAAATAATTTATAACATAAATTATTCCTCATTCACACAAATAAAAAGTGTGACCCCTTGAGCCTTTATAGTATTGAAAAAAATTATGAATTCCATAATCTATAAATGTATGTAAAACATGGCCTTTAGACCTTTGATGAACCATAACTTGATCAATCGAATTTACATTCTTATAGTTATGGTTTATAATAAAAAACACATAAATAACATAGAATAAAATATTCTCCTAAATTAGGAATGAAATAAGTGGTATTTATAAAAATTAAGGAACCAATACCAATGGAATAATAACGTGACTATTATAATAGTAACATGACTATTATGAATAGTTATACGACCAATAGAATAGTAACCAAAACTATTGAAGTATAAATAAAAATAAATAATCTAATAAATGAAAATATGATATAATTATATCATGATATAATTATATCATGATATAATTATATCATGATATAAGTAAATAAAGGTTTAAAAATGAAAAATTAAATATAGGTATTTTGTGAAACGTACATGTTTTTTTTAAATTTTATAATTAATATAATTATTTTAATAAAAATTAATTTTCATAAATAGAGTCATAAATTAATATTTTGTTTTCTTATGATTATTACATAATTTTATGAGGCCTTAATTAATTTTTCAAAGTGTCAAACAATTAGTTATAAAATTAAAATCGATATTTTTTGTATAAATGATGATTTAAATTAAAAATTAAATTTATCATATTTAGATAAAAATTTTCATAAAATTAAGTCTATTTTTCAAATATAAAAATAAAAAAATGGTTAGGTTGAATTTCTGGGATTTCTCTAAAATAGTTGAATTTTTTGTGATTAGTGAAATACGTTAATTTATTTTATCTAACATATAAGCAAAATACAAGAAATTTTGAGTCATGTATGATGAAATAAATTATTATTTAGAACTTTCATGTACTATTTACTATAAATAGTAGTAATAATAAACACTATTAATAGTCTTGATCCAAAATAATAAAAAAATGAATAAAATAATCAAAACAACCCTTTCCTCTCACTATAAATACCACCCCTCACCACCTCTTCTCCTCACAGCTTATAAGCATTGGAGCTCAATGATATTCTGAAAAATTCCTCTAAAATACCTCTTCTCCATTTCCTCATCTTTATGGTCGCCCAAAAGACCAAACCCAAGTTCTTTAAGGAGGTTCTCAAGGAGAAGACACACAAATCTAAAATCCTTAACCTTTCTCTTTTAAATTATTTATTTCTTCTACCTCATCCTTTCCTCCAAAATAAAAAGTTACATTATAACTATGGTATCATATATATACTATAATTTTATTTTTTAATGTAATATTTATCATGAAATCCCATCACTCCTCATTTTATTCCAAAAATAAAAGCATTATCAGCGAGGTGTCCATTCACCACATTTTGTGGATGACGAGTTTTTGTTTTCCATTACTGCTTTCATGGTTGGTCATAAAACCATTATTATGGTTAAAATATATTGAAACATGTAAATCATACCTTGTTTCATATTTTTTAACTAATATATATGTATAATATTAAATAATTAAACCAAACTAGTTCATGATAATTCAAAAACCGGAAAAATAAACTAATGTTTATCATTAAATTTTTATCTAAAAAACCATCCTAATATGTAAAAATAAAATTATATATGGGACCATTTAAAATTATGGAAATATATTAAGACAATTTAATCCATTTTTTTTCGTTTTTCATCCCTTTTAAAAGAACTCTCATAATAAACTGAAGGGAATCGATTATAAAATCTTGAAAATAACGCACCCGGAACAACAAAATTAAACATTATACCCCATAAAGATGGTCATAAATGAACATAATAAATTTTTAGTAATTAAAATAAATTTATAATAGGTTTAATAATTAATTAGTTAAATAATATAATTTTACTATCCATGATATTAAGTGAAATTGCAGAACACTTTCGGACATAAGGAATGAGATTCTCTCCGAACCTCCATTTTTCCTCCAGGTTCTATATATTTAACCCAATTTAATTCTTAATTATTATTATTTAATCTTCATGAATTATATTTTTATGTTCTAAACATATGTACCTAGTCTAAGTCTTATTTTTTTGATAGGGAAATACTTGTTTTATAAGGATCCCTTTCAATTCCTCTCGATAAGAAAACCCGATTAAAGGGAACATCCCAATTTCTTACGCATTTTCATGCACACTCAAAAATATATTTTTGTCAACTAATATTTTTATAAAATCAATATTTTATATCAGTAAAAACTAAATAAGTTCATTTATTCTTTTATTCAAACAATTTTTCCCGTTTCCTCATTAAATACGCTTATATATTTCCTTAAACTGCACAAAAGTGGCTCATTTCTAAAGTTTCTTAAACACACTTTTTTACATATTTTCACTTAATATGGAAATAATTTTTTATTATATATGCCTATTTCCCCTTATTTATGTCTATATATGATTTAAATCCATTCTTTCATGGAAACCATTATGATACACCCATTGGTTATCCTTATGACATGATATCGATACCCATTTCTTTCCATGGGTAACCCTTATGTTTATTACCTAAGTTTGATTCTTTAGGGGGAACACATATTCACGAACATGTTATGATGGGTGAAACTATATAGTTCTCCAATTAGTTGGGTAATGTTTAGTCTAATGAGACGTCATATTGGGATAAGAAGTAACCCTAATTCCTTTATGGGACTTTTTCCACCATGTGATATAGTCTTGATAGTTAGCCTTGAATCATGTTTATTTTAGGTTATATATTACTGCCACATTACTATGTATCAATGATTACATGATCTCATATTCCATATTTTATTATTCTATAAGTATACTCATGTTCCTTGCCTTTTTTGGTCTCCATTTTATGCCTTTTAACCCATGTTCTATGTTTTTTTTCCTATGTTTATTCACTTACTAGGGTTTTCATTTGATTCCTTTGATCATGTATTCCCCCAGTTATCCTATGTATATGTATGATCTTAAAGTAAGTTGGGATATAATTATGGAGATTAAATAAAATATGTTTTTATTTTGGTTTCATGTTTTATAATTATGTACCAAATTATCCAAAGACAATAAACTTTAGGATATTTAGTTTTTATTTGAAGTTAAATTATGCTTAAAGTAATATAATAATAATTTTAAAAAGATAAAGTCACTATAGTTGGAATCATAGGATAGTCTAGTTATTTTAGGGCATTAAGACTGGAAAACTTTATAAAGGACCCTAGAGATAATTCTATCACCATGGATAACTTAGATTGAAATATAGTGAATCACATATTAGGATATAAATTTAATTTTCATGTTTATACTTCCATGTTCAAAGTTTCATTTTTTATATTCTTATTAGATAAGTATTCAAGACCCAGAAATCAAAATTTCTTTTTCTTAGTTAATAGTTGGAAATAGGAGAACCCAGGCCAAAAATCAATTTTTTATGAAATTTGATGTTTTTTAATGAAATTAAAAATATGATAGGAATGGAAGATTAAGAATTCAGGACAGTACTGACTCAATTGGATCAAGTTATGAATAATAACTTGAATCGAGTGGAACACCATCCAAATTTTAATAAAGAGAAAGTTGTGGTTGAGTCCTTTATGTGAAAAAGGCCTATTATATTTAGTGGATATTCCAATACCCTTATCATGGAATAATGTTTTAACCTCATTGAGAATATATTATCTATCCTATAGTGCTCAGAATAAGAGAACATTGTGCTGATGGTCTATCATTTTGATGGGGATGCTGATCAGTGGTGGACATAGATCAAAAACACAAAACCTTAGGTGGAAATTGATTCTATGGAATGGGAAGCATTCCAGAAAATATTTTTCAATAAACATTTCCCCCTAAATCTCCATCATGAAATTGAGATATAATTCTTCATACTGAAGAAAAAGGAAGATGAGTCTATCAGGGTGTATGAAGAAATCTTCCTAATACTTTCATGATACACCTCTTGATTTTTCATGAACACTGAAAGGAAGGTGGATCACTTATTTTGTGGACTAAATACGAGTCTATGAAAAGTGTTAGTGATTCAAGACTTTGAATGATATATGGAAATTCACAATTATTTCCATAAGGTTGAAATGGAGACCAGAAACTCTCAGTGGTCTTGTGTGCCCAAAGATAAAAAGTGGAAAATTGAGTTTAATATGGGAGGATTAACAGATAAATCCCATGATGGAAAGAAAACCCAATATCTCACATGTCAAAAGTGTGGGAAGAATCATCTTGGGAAATATCTAAAGGGAACCAGGAGATACTTCAAATGTGGAAGAGAGGGGCATCAAGATAATTATTGTCGAAGGGATATGAAGAATCCCACAAATGATGTAGAATAAAGGAAGGTTCTGATCAACACTTTTCCCATAGTTCAGTGTTTCAACTGTAAGGAACATGGGGACTATATGATCCAATTCCATTATCCAAAGCTTTTCAGAGGAAATCAACAACATAAACCTCTAAGGAAACAAAGAAGAGCCTATTCTATCATTACTTCCCAGGTGGAGCCCAATAATGATGCGGGGATAGGTTTTCTAGTTATTCATTCTAGAATAGAGAATGTATGATTTGATTCTAGTTCTAAGCATTATTTCATATCTTTTAGGTTTCGTAGAACTATTCAAACACCACCTTTAACTATACAGGTTGATTTATCTATTAGAAAATAGAATGGGGAAACCACTACATCCAAAATATATAAGTCATCTCTGGTTAATGTTTGTGAATCAAACCATCTAGAAAATCATGTCATACTTCTTTTTGTAGAGTTTGATGATATATTAGGCATAAATTGACTATATTTATATAAATCCAACATCAAATTTTGAAAAAGGGAGATCAATATTAACATCTCAAGGTATCCCTCAATTCTGTACAAGTGTTAGGAGGTTGATGAATCTACTTTAGAATCATCATCTCAATTGTGGATATTATTGCATTATGAGAAAGCATATATAGCTCAAATATTTGATACAAATGAGATAATCAAGCTCTATGATATTCCCATTATGTGGGACTATGTTGATGTATTCCCCAAAGAATTTCTTGGCTTTCATATTGAATAAAAGTATGAGTTTTGAATTGAAATGATTGCTAGATATCTACCTATATCAAATAATCCTTAAAAAGAATTACCACCATTGAGTTGGAAGAACTAAAGAAGTAGTTATAATAGTATCTAGAGAATGGTTTAATATTCTTAAGTACTTCACCATGGATTGCACAGGTCCTCTTTGTTATGAAGAAGGATGGATCAATGCACATTTTTATGGATTACCCCAAGATCAAAAAAAGTATGATAAAGAACAAGTACCCCTACTATAGATTGATGAATTATTTGATCAAATTTTTGGGGAAAAGTATTTCTCTAATGTGGACCATCAGTTAGGATGTCACAACTAATTATACATCAATATTCATGGAATTAATGAATTGAGTATTTATAGATTACCTTGAAAAATTTGTGGTAGTATTTATCAATGATATTCTGATATACTCAAAGTGAATGGAGGAACATGAGGAGTATTTCAATATTGTGATAATGATTTTGTGAAGGGAAAAACTACATGACAAGTACAATAAATGTGAGTTCTAGATAGGGGAAGTGTTATTATTGGGACATGTTATCACCAAAAAATGAATATATATGTACCCATATAAAACAAAGTCAACTGAGGAGTGGCCCATACCAAAATATTTATTAGAGATCCATAGTTTCCTTGGTGTAGTTGGCTGTTACCGATGATTTGTGAAGAACTTCCCACTATTTTCAAACACACTAACCAAGATAACTTGGAAGGGAGTAAAGTTTTTCTATACCAATTGATGTTAAAACTACTTAGAGTATTTTAAAAAGAGGCTTACTACACCATTACATACACTACTGACAAGTGGGGAACTCATTATGGTATACAATGATGCTTCAAAGAAGGGATTAGGCTGTGTATAGATGAAAAATGATATAGAAATAGACTAAAACTAAAGGATATTGAAATTTAATAGAAAAAACTATCTCATGAATGATACGAAGTTGGAAGACGTTATATTCATAGTGAAAATATGACAACATTATCTCTATGGGGAGAAGTGTGAGATATACACTAATCAAAAGAGCCTCAAATATATATTCACACAGAAGGATATTAATATGTCCTTGTGAAGATGGTTAGATATCATCAAGGATTATGAATAATCAATCCACTACCATCTTGGTAAATCAAATAAAGTGAAGGATTCTTTAAGTATAAAGGATCCTATGACATTATCAATGATGAGATTTAAGAAGGATCCAATTTCTTAGATTTTCAAAGGATAAACATGGGAATCATTATGGAAGGAACATCATCAATACTTTCTAAAATGATTGATCAAAGATCCCTTATAGAGAAAATAAAGGATGATCAAAGAAATGATGTGGAAATTAAAAAGAAGGTGGAAGCTATCAGAAAAGATAAATATTTAGAGTTCAAAATTTATGAGGAAGAAGTAATAAGATTTGGGTCATGATTGTGTGTACCAGCCAATCTAATAATAAATAAATAGATTCTAAATGAAACAAATAAATCAAACTTCTCTACTCACCGAGGGAGTTCAAATATGTATCAAGATATCCTATAGCACTGTTGGTGCGACAATATGTATAATGGGATTACAAAATTTATACCAAAGTTCCTAGTATGCCAGAAAGTGAAGGATATAAGGAAAAATTATAATGGGATGATGAAACCATTCCCCATACTAACATGGAAATTGGAAAACATCACCATGTAATTTTTCACTAGACTTCAAAGACATCTAGAAGAAATAATTCTATATGGGTCACCATGGATCTTCTTATAAAGACATCTCACTTTATTTCAATTCTAGAGGAATTTTCAATTGATTAACTTGAAGATATATACATCAAAGAAGCGGTGATGTTGCATGGAGTACCACTATCAATTGTATTTGATCAAGATCCTAGATTTACCTCTATGTTCTGAAAATGTCCCCAACATGGTATAAAATTTATTACAAATTATCATCCTCAAATTGATGGCCAATCTGAGTGGACTATTCAAATACCAGAAGACATGTTGAGAGGATATTCAATGGACTTTAAGGGAGGATGGGACCAACATCTTCCTCTAGTCGAGATCTCTTATAATAATAGTTTCCACTTGAGCATCAAAAATATCTCTATATAAAGACCTTTATGGGAAAATATGTAGAACACCGAAAATATCAAATTAAGTCATTGAATATAAGATACCAGGACTTGAAATAGTGGAAGAAACAGTATAAATGGCTAAAACCATTCTACAACACATCAAGGTAGCCCAATTCGATAGAAGAGCTATCAAGACAATTTTTGATGGGACCTAGAGTTTGAAGGTTGGAGAAATGGTATTCCCCTTCATATCACCATGGAAGAGAGTCATGATATTTTGTAAGAAGGGAAAGATAATTCCCATGTATATTGTCCCCTTTGAGATTCTTGATCGCATCAGAGTTGTGGCATATAGACTAGAACATCCACTAACAATATCTCAAGTTCTTGATGTATTTAAGGTATCCCTCTGAAAAAGTACATACGAGATCCCTCATATGTAAGAAATTTATAGGTGGTATAGTTGGAAAATGATCTCTCTTATGAGGAGTCTCTGGTGAAGATGTTGGACTATAGAGATAAAGTTCTACACAACAAGACTACTCACCTAGTGAAATTACTAGGGTGAAATCATAAGTATGAAGAGGCAACATGGGAACCAAAGGAAGGAATGAAGGATAATTACCCTAACAGGTTTTCACCTAAGTATGTAAAAATAATTTTGAGGGATAAATTTCGTAAGGGAGGAAGAATATAATGAACCAAACTTTTTTCAATGGAATTTACCTTAATATAGTTATTTTATAAGGTATAAAACACATAAATGACATAAATGACATTATTCTCATAAATTAATATAATGATTTAAAAGAAAATTTATTTTCATAAATAGTCTCATAAATGAATATTTTATTGTCTTATTAATATAAGATAATTTTATGAGCCCTTAATTAATTTTTAAAGTGTCATAAAATTGATTATGATATTAAAATCGATATTTCTTGAATAAATAATGATTTTAATTAAAAATTAAATTTATCATACTAAAAATATTTTCATATAAAGTAGTCAATTTTTTTAAATCTACACATAAATAAATGGTTAGGGTGAATTTTTTGGGATTTTTCTAAAATATTTAAATTTTTTGTGAATAGTGAAATACAGAAATTTATGGTATTTATCATTTTAATCCAAATACATTAGTTTTTTTTTATCATGGATGATGTAAGAAACCATAAGTTCTAACTCAATTTCCCTAGTTACTATAAATAGTCACAAAAAAAACACTATTGATATTCTTTATATAGCATCCCGACTTTTTATCACATAAACTTTCATTACATTATACAAAACCGAGGATCTTTGAGGTTTAGTGTCTTGGAAACCAGGAACTTAATACATGAAACAAAAAAAACATTCTTATTAAAAACTTGAAAGACTTATCCTTATGTTCATCCTAGGTTCATTACTGCATCTCATAACCTGGGGACATACATCAAAAGAAAGGGTGAGCAGAAGGCCTAGTAAGGGAAACAAGGGGAAACATTTAACATGTGAACTTGAGATACATCAACAATGTCATGAAAAAGAACTTTAAGGAATGAGAAAGAAATAATGTAGCATATCATAATAAAAATAACATTTTTCATAACTTGAAGATGTGGATACATCATTTAACATAGACAGTCATGAACATATCACCAAGGTCCATCCCCAATGTGTCATTTGAAAATTACCAAGGTTATTCCCCAAGGTATCGTGAAAATTGTAATCTCTAGTGGTTACATCATTACCTAATGCATTGGAGCGCTATCAGGGCGCACCCTTAAATTTTCTTTTATTATCATGTGAGCCACATATATCATCATCAAACATTTCATAAATAACCCATATAGCATAAAATAAATGGGTTTCATTTCATAATCATAATGTTTTAAAAACTGCTTTAAAGACATGATCTTAATGTCACTTTAAACCCACAGAAAGGGAAAGCAGGTCTCATGTATGTAAATCCCAGAATTTAAAATAGAAAATTTTGATATATATGTGAATACCCTTGTAGAAATAAGAGATTTGAGTATTCACTTTATAACATAAAATAATTTTTAGAAAAGAGAGAGACATTTTGAGACGAAAATTCTGCAGCATAACGACTATGTTACAAGGTTTTAGAAAACATTGAAAAGAGAGGGGAAATGGGTCACCCACTCATAAATGATCCATAAAACAGTATGGGGACAGAATATAAGTGATTTAAGAACATGGTAATGAAATTTGAAAGATATACCATATGAAATGAAAAACATGGAAGTGAGACAAAAATAAGATTTCTCTTATGAAAATTCGGCAGCCTAACGACGTCACTTAAACTTCAATAAAAAAATGATTTGACAAGATCAAATATAATATCTCATCATATGATCATAAGAGATCAGTATGATAGATATAGAGATCAAACCCCAACATAATAAAAAAGAACTTGAAAGACTTGACATGAAAATCGAACTTGAAAAATGAGAAGGGTGAAAGAATCCCTTAAAAATTCGGCAGCCTAACGACGTCACTTAAACTTTCATAAAACGAAATGATGAGAGTAAGAGGGGATATCTCATCATATAAACATGAAAAGGGCAGTAATAGGAATATAAAAGAACATCCTCTCACATAAGAACATGGAGCATAAAAGGAATGACATAAAAGAGATTACATGAAAAGAAAGAGAGAGGTCGGATCCCTTACCTAAAAATGTAACTCTTAAAACTCAAAGGTTGGGACCTTGAGGGCTTGGGGGAACCTTGGGAGGACTCCTTGGGAGGTAATGAGACCAGAAATTCGTTGGGGGAGAGTAGGGAGTCCAAAGGATGAGAGTATTTCTTGGTATTTATAGGGAAAGTTAGGGGACAAGGCATTAATGGCCAAGGGACACCTCAAAAGTGCTTTTCTCAAAACCATGTGCTCTCCCATGACATTTACCATGGAGTTAGGCCACATGGGGCCCCCAATAAAATAATTAATCACCTTTGGCCGGCCAACCCTTAAAATATTTCATGAAATCATCATGACATAGTTATGATGTCATTAAACATACCGAAACCCTAAAACTGTATTTTTACTATTCACTGAAAATTCAACTTTCTCAGAAAAATCCCAAAATTTCACCTTAACCAAATATCAATGCTCTGATTTCAAAAATGAACTCCATTTTATAAAAATAATTTTCTAAATATTTTTAATTTATTTTTTAAATAAATATACTATTCACTGAAAATTCATTTTTTTTTCCAGAAAAATCCCCAAAAATTACCTTAACATAATATCGATGCTCTGAGTTTAAAAATGAAATCCATTTTATAAAAATAATTTTCTAAATATTTGTAATTTAGTTTTTAATTAAAAAACACTATTCACCTGAAAAAAACTAATACTTGAATAATAATTTATGAAACCGTTATTTAACCATTTTATTGAATCACATTACTTAATCAAGGTGCCTAGATTATATTAATACTTTCATTAAGTGAGATTACTAATCCATTTGGTCACATTACTAATCCTAAGCATAAAATCACTATTCATAATTTTCTATTCATCAAAAATAAAGTTGATCTTATTAGACTCTAAATTTCGTACTGAACATAATTGTAGAAGACCATTTTTCGAAAATCATTACACAATTTTAATTATTTAAGGTTTACATAAACATTTTTAAAATATCCATTTTCTAAAATACATCAAAAATATGCATACTATATTTATCTGGTCATTTGAAAATTTATAAACTTCATCATAAGAAGAAATGCCAATTTTTATTTAAAACCAAGGATTACACAAGGAAACTACGGTATCCTTACATAGCCCCTTATCACACAAGCATAGGACCAAAGTGTAAGGTGTGCTAAGGTGAGAGAATCCGAGGGAGGCTCAGCCAACATCGCACGAGTAGTAATTTCTATTAGTTTGAACTTCTCGCGAAGGCGCTCCCGTTCTAGCTTCACACGATGAATTTCAGCTTGGGTTTGGTCCATATCAAATCCCAGTGGTGCTACCTCCTTCCCAAGTTCTGTTAGATGGGCTTCGATCGGTCCAAGACTACTGGGTGAGGCCATCAAATATTCTTTCTATATTAATTAACCAAGATTACTTGTATTTAGAGTCAAAAATCGAAACGTTTAGTTTCCAGCGGTCATATTGACCAATGGTCATATAACACTCAAAACCCAACGGTCTCATTTTAATTATACTCATGTTATCAAATGAAACAGTTTTGTTGAGTATATAAAAAAAATAGAATAACACACAAAATTATGAAACAATATTTATTCAAAATTTCGGGTCATTACAATCTTCCCCCCTTAAGAAATTGCGTCCTCACAATTTTTAAAATTGGGTTTTGAAATTTCATTGAAAGTCCCACATCGAAAAAGGAGTTAGTAAAACTTTTACTTTAAAAGAAAGAAAGGGAAGTACAAAGGTCACCCGAGTTAACCCACACTAGGATTCCATGTAGGAAAACATGGACATGGAAGAAAATCAAAGGTTCAAGTTCTGAGGGAGAGTGATAGAGAACATGATTAGGATAAAGTTAACCATAAGAAAATCCCAAACTTATGATGTGTGTAAACGGTCTTTGATTACCTAGTAGGAAACGTAAACCAACAACGTTTTTATTTTACATTCCTTTTCATAATTTTGAATAATTCATTTACATAGAAAATATACCTACCTTTATATAGATTTTCATCCTTTAATAAGTTTCTACCCAAAACTAATCTTTTCTCCAAACGATGAGAATTCAAAAAAAACTTGGTCTCATCAAAACACAAGAATCATCTTATAGAGAATCACATAATCCACAAAATATTAATTATCTATTTCGTATATCTTTAAACATTATCCCAAAAACAGAAAGGGTAAGGTAAAACAACTCTTCAAAAAGAAAGAATCCCATAGGAATAGAAAATAATTTTAAATCTTCAAAGTTCCATGGTACTACCCAAAGTTCATCATAGACCATTCCATAAATAACGGTCCTTAAAATTCCTCAAAATAAACCAAACTAAGATTGAAACCCAAATACAAGAGGGATTTGATAACATAGTCTTCCAAAATAAACTTCATTGTTCATCTCCAAACAACATCAACCACTCCTAACATCTTATAACAAAAGTAGCTAACCTAAATATATTTTACCCAAGATAGGTTAATCATTTCCATAAGTAACCTAAATTACTACAAGTCCACCTTAAACTCACCTATTCTTCAAAATATAAGTCAACCTTACTCCTCAATGAAAATACTGTAGTAATCTATTTACCTCGATCATATAGGGTCCCCAAAATAGTGGACGTCTTCCAAAATAATAATCATCTTTTAATCCCCTAATCATCTCTGTCATATTAATATGGAAATCGTCGCATTTCCTATCACATTGGTTGTTGGGACATGTTCTTACATTTCCCACCATTAACTAAGAAGAGAAAGTATAATTAGGGGCTTAAATACTTAGCCAATAATCATGAAAAGGAACTTAAAGCATATAAGGATAACTTGTAGAAGAAAAGTATACCCTAACTTGTGATCCCCTAGGTTTCAAACTAGGTTATCCATGATCATATATTCTTATGTAAATCTTTATTTTATTTTATCTTTGTTACTTTAATAATGGTTCACCCTAAGATTATGAATTTACCAAAGCATATCCCCCGGGAGTGTCGTAACCAAGAGTGCAGCAAGGCCCGTTGTCGTGTACCAGTTCCCGTTCGAGTCTAGCTCAAAGCGGTGTTTTCGGGTTTTACCCCTATGTACATCTGTTCCAGAGCCACCTCTACCTTCTCATATCCAGACAGGGATGTATTTTCTTGGAAACCCATTACTCAATACTCACCAAAATACCAGGAAGATATCCTATATATAAAATTTTCTATAGGATTCTTCCTAAAGTTTTCATATCCTAATTTACACAAATAACTAAACCATCATTTGATACCAACTATAGCATCCCGCCTTTTTATCACATAAACTTTCATTACATTTTACAAAACCGAGGATCATTAAGGTTTAGTGTCTTGGAAACCAGGAACTTAATACATGAAACAAAAAAAAAACATTCTTTTTAAACACTTGAAAGGCTTCTCCTTATGTTAATCCTAGGTTCATTACTACATCTCATAACCTGGGGACATACATCAAAAGAAAGGGTGAGCAGAAGGCCCAGTAAGGGAAACAGGGGGAAACATTTAACATGTGAACTTGAGATACATCAACAATATCATGAAAAAGAACTTTAAGGCATGAGAAAGAAATCATGTAGCATATCATAATAAAAATAAAATTTTTCATAACTTGAAGATGTGGCTACATCATTTAACATAGACAATCATGAACATATCACCAAGGTCCATCCCAAAGGTGTCATTTGAAAATTACCAAGGTTATTCACCAAGGTATCGTGAAAATTGTAATCTCTAGTGGTTACATCATTACCCAATGAATTGGAGTGCTATCAGGGTGAACCCTTAAATTTTCCTTTATTATCATGTGATCCACATATATCATCATCAAACATTTCATAAATAACCCATATAGCATAAAATAAATGGGTTTCATTTCATAATCATAATGTTTTAAAAACCGCTTTAAAGACATGATCTTAATGTCACTATAAACCCACAGAAAGGGAAAGCGGGTCTCATGTATGTAAATCCCAGAATTTAAAATAGAAAATTTTGATATATATGTGAATACCCTTGTAGAAATAAGCGCTTTGAGTATTCACTTTATAACATAAAATAATTTTGAGAAAAGAGAGAGACATTTTGAGACGAATATTCTGCAGCATAACAGCTATGTTACAAGGTTTTAGAAAACATTGAAAAGAGAGGGGACATGGGTCACACACTCATAAATGATCCATAAAACAGTAGGGGGACAGAATATAAGTTATTTAAGAACATGTTAATGAAATTTGAAATATACACCATATGAAATAAAAAACATGGAAGTGAGACAAAAATAAGATTTCTCTTATGAAAATTCGGCAGCCTAACGACGTCACTTAAACTTCAATAAAAAAATGATTTGACAAGATCAAACAGGGTCTCTCATCATATGATAATAAGAGATCAGTATGATAGATATATAGATCATACCCCAATATAACAAAAAGGAACTTGAAAGACTTGGCATGAAAATCGAACTTGAAAAATGAGAAGGGTGAAAGAATCCCTTAAAAATTCGGCAGCCTAACGGCGTCACTTAAACTTTCATAAAATGAAATGATGAGAGTAAGAGGGGATATCTCATCATATAAACATGAAAATTTCAGTAAGAGGAATATAAAATAACATCTCTCACATAAGAACATGGAGCATAAAAGGAATGACATAAAAGAGATTACATGAAAAGAAAGATAGAGGTCAGATCCCTTACCTTAAAACGTAACTCTTAAAACTCAAAGGTTGGGACCTTGAGGGCTTGGGGGCACCTTGGGAGGACTCCTTGGGAGGTAATGAGACCAGAACTTCGTTGGGGGAGAGTAGGGAGTCGAAAGGATGAGAGTATTTCTTGGTATTTATAGGGAATGTTAGGGGACAAGGCATTAATGGCCAAGGGACACCTCAAAAGTGCTTTTCTCAAAACCATGCGCTCTCCCATGGAATTTACCATGGAGTTAGGCCACATGGGGCCCACAATACAATAATTCATCACCTTTTGCTGGAAACCCCTTAAAATATCTCATGACATCATCATGACACAGTTATGATGTCATTAAACATACCGAAACCCTAAAACTGTATTTTTACTATTCACTGAAAATTCAACTTTCTCAGAAAAATCCCAAAATTTTACCTTAACCAAATATCAATGCTCTGATTTCAAAAATGAACTCCATTTTATAAAAATAATTTTCTATATTTTTTAAATTTATTTTTTAAATAAATACACTATTCACCAAAAATTCATTTTTTTTTTCAGAAAAATCCCCAAAAATTACCTTAATATAATATCGATGCTCTGAGTTCAAAAATGAAATCCATTTTATAAAAATAATTTTCTAAATATTTTTAATTAAAAACACTATTCACCTGAGAAAAACTAATACTTGAATAATAATTTATGAAACCGTTATTTAACCATTTTATTGAATCACATTACTTAATCAAGGTGCCTAGATTATATTAATACTTTCATTAAGTGATATTACTAATCCATTTGTTCACATTACTAATAGTAATCATAAAATCACTATTCATAATTTACTATTCATCAAAAATCAAGTTGATCTTATTAGACTCTAAATTTCGTACTGAACATAATTGTAGAAGATCATTTTTCAAAAATCATTACCCATTTTTAATTATTTAAGGTTTACATAAACATTTTTAAAATATCCATTTTCTAAAATACATCAAAAATATGCATACAATATTTATCCGATCATTTGAAAATTCATAAACTTCATCATAAGAAGAAATGTCAATTTTTATTTAAAACCAAGGATTACACAAGGCAGAAATGGTCTCCATAGATATCCCCTTATCACACTAGCATAGGACCGAAGTGTAAGGTGTGCTAAGTTGAGAGAATCTGAGGGAGGCTCGACCAACACCTCCTGAGTAGTAATTTCTATCAGTTTGAACTTCTCGCGAAGGCGCTCCCGTTCTAGCTTCACACGATGAAGTTCAGCTTGGGTTTGGTCCAGAGCAAAGCCCAATGGTGCTACCTTCTTCCCAAGTTCTGTTAGATGGGATTCGATCGGTCCAAGACTACTGGGTGAGTCCATAAAATCTTCTTTCTATATTAATTAACCAAGATTACTTGTATTTAGAGTCAAAAATCGAAACATTTAGTTTCCAGCGGTCATATTGACCAATGGTCATATAACAGTCAAAACCCAACGGTCTCATTTTAATTATACTCATGTTATCAAATGAAACAGTTTTGTTGAGTATATAAAAAAATAGAATAACACAAAAAATTATGAAACAAGATTTATTCAAAATTTCAGGTCGTTACACTTTATTTAAAATAATAAACAAATGAATAAAATAATCAAAAACATTTCTCTTTCCGACTATAAATACCACCTCTCACTGGTTATTCTCCTCACAACTTCTAAGATATTTATATTACATATATTATACAAAATTACTATCCAAAACCTCTTCTCCATGTACTCTTATTACTGGTTTCACTAAAATACCAAACCCAAGTGCCTTAAAGAGGTTCTCAAGGAGAGGACATAGAAGAGGTAAAATCCTCCACCTTTCTATTTTAAATTCTTTTTTTCTTATACCTCCTCCATTTCTCTAAAATAATATGTTACATTATAACTAAAATATAATATATATAATATATTTTTCTAAAGGAATATATATCATCATATCCCTTCTCTCCTTTTATTCTAAAAAATGTTAGCATCGTATGTGAGGTTTCGATTCACCACCTTCATGGATGATAAGTTTTCATTTTTCCACTAATGCATTTACAGATGGTCATAAAACCATTATTATGGTTAAAAAATATTGAATAAATTATATTATAACTTTTCTCATTTTTTAACTAATATATATTCATAATATTAAATAATAAAACAAAAATAGTTTGTGATGATTGAAAAACTGCCAAAATAAACTAATGTTAATCATTAACTTTTTATCTTAAGAACCATCCTCATATTTGAAAAAAAAATTATATATGGTGAAATTTAAAATTATGGAATTATATTAATACTATTTCCTCAAACTAATTTAGTTTTTCTCCCATTTCAAAAGAACTCCCACAATTGAACTCAAGGGAACCGATTATAAAATCATAAAATGAATGCATTTAGAACAAAAAATCTAAACATTATAACCCATCAAGATACACATAAATGAACTTAATAAAGTTTTAATAAATAAAATAAATGTGTAATAGGTTCTTAATTAATTAATTAATGGATATAATTTGATTATTCATGAAATTTAGGTCAAGTACATAACACTTTTCGATATAAGGTAAGGGATTCCATCCGAACCTCCATTTTGTCCTTTGGGTTACACTTTCTCTCTCTTTACCCAATTTAATTATTATTTATTATTATGTAATACTCATAGATTATATGTGTATGTTCCAGAAATATTTACCTAGATCAATTCTTCATTCTTTTATGGTTACATACGGGTTTTATAAGGTTGCCTTTTTCAATTTGTTCTGATAAGAAAACCCGATTAAATGGTACTTCCAAATTTCTTACCCATTTTCAAGTACACTCCGTAATCTGTTTTAAGCCACAAATATATTTATAAAATAAATATTTTAATCCTAAAAAATTATCTTAGTTCATTTATCATTTTATGCAAATAATTATGCTTCTTTCTACTTTAAACAATCTTTTATATTTTCCCTTAAACCACAAAAAGTGGCTCATTTCTAAAGTTTCTTAAACACTATTTTTTTAGTTGGACATAATTTTTCATGACCTATTCATATTTTACCATATGATTTTACATGTATTATTTAAATCCATTCTTTCATGGTCACCATTTTGATACACCCATTGGTTATGCCTTAGGACATGATTACGTTACCCATTTGTTTCCATGGGTAACCATTATGTTTATTACTTATATTTGATTCTTTATATAGAACACATATTCATGAACATGTTACGATGGGTGCACCCAAAAAGTGATCCAATGCATTAGGAAATGTTTAGTCTCATGAGGCGTTATGTTGGGATAGTGAGTAACCCTAATTCGTTCTTGGGACTTTGTCCACCATGCGATATAGTATTGGCAGTAAGCCTTGAATAATGTTTATATCAAGTTTTATGTTTCTTACACATTCCTATGTAGCCATGATTACATGATTCAATGTTCTATATTTCACTATTAAATATGTTTATTCATTTTAAATGACTTTTTATATCATCATTTTATTCCTTTTAGTCCATATGATATGCTTTATTCCTATGTTTATTCCCTTACTAGGATTTTTAACTCATTACTTTGTTCATGTATTCCCCAGGTTATCCTATGTAGATGTAAGATCTCAAAATAATTTTGGAGCTCATTCATGTTTTCAATTTATGTACCTAATATTCCAAAGACACTAGATATTATGATCCTTGGTTTGTATTTTATGGTTAATTATGATTAAAATTAGAAAATAATATTTAAAAACGACATAGTTACCTATAAGAAAAGTTTCAATGATACTCAAGCTATAAAGTGATCTTGAGTGATCTCTATCAAATACTTGTATATCTATACCTATTTCAACTAATTTTATCATATAAAAGTATGTGTAATCATATAATTTTTATTTCTAATATAGTGAGTGAAAATATTGTAAATATAATGTAAATTCTATATATAATTATTATATGTACTCAATTTTCTAATTATATATTGACCAGATCGATGAACACATTATATTTCATTCACCAAAATGTATTAGCACATCATATTACACTTACCCAAAAAGATAATCATGTCACATATATAAATTACTATACACTTCATTAGTCTATCTCAATCAAGACCTTAAATTTCATAATCTTTATATAAGAGAAAAAAATCATATATTTATTATAAATTAACCAATGACATGATCAATAACATACCCAACCACCCCTTGTTTATCTCATCCGTAAGTCTTGTGTAATAAATGTATCAAATTATAATGGTTCTCATGACATTTATCTTGTTTTCCTTAGGTTTGAGGATTTAATATGAAACATTAACACCTAGTGTACCAAATATGTAGTGTATGAAATTATATATGGTATAAATACAAGGCTATACCACACTCAAAACTCATTTTATACATTACTGAATTCTATATCTCTATAATAAACCCAACCTAGGATAATCCTCAAATGTTATGAAAAACTATAATACTCTATGATTACCATCGATTAAGGATAACTCAAAGTTATACTTTGAGTGGTCAATTATCATTTCACTTCATGAACATATGAAGAGAGGCCTTATTTTTGTTATACATTTAAGAATCTGTTAATCTCAATACATCTCTATACAATTTATCCAAAATATTTATGTAATTATTTGATAACTCCTTCCACTAATCTCTTTTAATGGGAAGAACAATTAAATAAAATTTGTTTTAAAAGTTATGATATTGGATTCATAATCCTCATGAATAACAATTTGATCATAGTATTAAAAAATCATTACTTTAGTTTTCTACTTAGAAATATTTACAAGTTCATCATTTTAATCTTATAACCTTTCCATTCAATATTTTCTTTGAGATCATTTGGTAACAAAACTAAATTTAACTCTTTATATTAAAATCATTCTTTACCAAAATACCCTAAACACTTTTAGTATATAAAGAGACTTTCAATTTTGAATTTAATTGATATAATATTATGTTTTCTAAATATTTTATTTTTCTAAGACTAAATATACTCCCACTAGCCTCTTAGAAACTATATTTTCTCTAAAATATATTTCTAAGACCCAAAATTATTTTTCAAAGAAAATAAAACTTATATCCTTTAGTGGGTATACTTAAATAAGAAACTATCAGCACACGTATATTATATGGTTTTTAAATTTATTTATAGGCTTATTTTGATAGGAATATTCAAATTTTAAAATATGATACAGTATGGTTGTTTTTACTATTTACCTTATATATTGAAAAATATAATTGATAAACTCTTTTAAATTGTATAAAATCCTTTTGTCTTTATCTTTTTTCAAATATTGTATATAATTGATCAAATAAAAAATCATGTGTATAAAAACAATCATCTCATTTATTTGAAACAACCACCATTTACAATATATCCTCTTATCACATAAGTTCTAAGAGCAGTGAAATTTACACATCCTTTATAATTTAAAATCCACTTGATCTCTAATGAATTTATCTCCTTAATGTAGATAACCTTTTTTATCATTTTAATGTATATTTCAAGCTCTAGAAATTAACTCTTTACTAGTTTTGAACTGTTATACATATTATAACTTGTTTATAATGTAAAATAGATTTAATTTACTCTTAAAAATAGTATAATTGAATTATATAACTTTAATACTTTATATGGACACTAGATGAGGATTTTTGAAACCTGATATGTATTTTGGGAAATTACACCTTCAGTAACAAGGATTTTCATAATAGAATCACTAACCCTCCTTCCACCTCCAGTGAATAGATTAAACCATTACCCATATGTACTTTTATTACTATAATAGTGCTTTAAACTCCCATGGCACACTAATATATCCTTAACATATTGAGGGGATTAGGTAAAATTTTATTAAACTCATTTTTATTATAGTTTATGATAAACCATCAAAACTTTTCCAGCAGTGATTGTAGAATGAAGTTTGTTTCTAGATCAAACATTAAAGGAGACCCAAGTATCACTAATTCATTAATATATGATATCATATTGAGTATATAAGTAGGGAATAAAGTTACTTTGATCTTATTACATCTAACAAATTATTTTTGAATCCTTATGTGAAATTATATTGTGAATATCAAAAACATGTTGTCCTACTTCTGAAATGACTTCAACAATCGACTAATTAGGAATGGGTTTATCTTAATCTTTTCATTTTTTATCTCTCTTAATAACTATTTTTATATCTCTATACCAGTATAGGAATTTTCTACCTTATATATATTTTCTCTATAATTGACCGGAAAGTTATTTTTGATGATAATGATGACATTTTGTCTACATTAAAAGCTTATATCATATGGCTATCATGTTTTATAACCTTTTAATAAATACTTTTATTAACTTTAATCCCAACAAAATGATCGATCATGGTAAATTAAATCATATATAATATTATTCCAAGACCCATATTTCACTATGTAACGAATCTCCATTATTATTTCTCTCTTCATATAACCATTTAGGCAGACCATTATTGCAGTCATATCAAATACCTCTTAGATAATTGAGTGGAACACTCATTTCCCAATCCATCATATGATTAATATTAGTTCTATTCCTATGGTATCCCAGCTACTATGGTTTCTAAACTAAGTGTAACCCAATGCACATGCCAAATATGAATAGAAAATCCCATTAGGGTCATACAAAACTTTCTTTCCTTTTAAAAGATAATTTTTGGTTACTCTACTATAGTAGAATCAAACCGGATAGATGATGGGGGCCTTGAAATGTTTTTCTTTAGAAGAAATATAACACTTATCATTTTTAAGGGTATTTAAATCTCACTATCCTATCTTATGAATTCTATTTATGTATGCATGATTCTAATGATTTTTTAGTATATGATACCTTGAACCAAATTTATATGTTCAAAAAAAATTAATGCATAACACTTTAAACTACTCATGATTTTTATTACTATACCAAAAATTGAAATCAATTATATTGAAAGACATCTTAATGTATCCCATGTATTAGGTATATAAATAACTTTCATGTAAAGGCTTAGAATCATATAAAACCAAAAATACCCATAAGAGTGATCATAGTGTGAAAGGTAGCTATCCTTATCTTTTCTAGAAATATCATAATCCCCCATTCTAGTGATCAGTTTGACCAAAATTATCACATTCCATGGATCACTACTCAAGAGTAACCTCAATTCCAATACAATCCTAAAAACTAATATATATAAATCATAATCAAAATTTACTATCAAGAACATTACCCACAAAAAATCATATTCATGGTTGAATGTAACTAAATAATAAGAAATAGTTTAACACATTATAGTAAGGTATATATATATATTCATGAATAGAAATATTGGGAATAATATAAATACATGAAAAATTCAAATAAGTAAACATAATATAAACAATTATGATCATCTCATAAATATAATCATATAAGGATTTTATAATTAAATATGTTTTCATAGATATTACATAAATAAATAAATAATAATTCTTCTCATTTATTTCAATATTAACACTTTAATATTATTCATTTACATGGAATTCAATACTAACTACTTCATATTTAAAAATACATGAAATTTATGGAGAAATTTATTGTAACATACTAACCTACAAGACACTATCCAGTGCTCCAAGATGGTGGGTCACAAGGCCTCAAGCACACCTCCCCATGTGCTAGAGGATTCTGATTGATAGAAAGATCCTAGGGTGTGTCTATGGGGAGACTACCCCCTCATGTCATAGTGTAGCACAATAGTAGTAAAAATGACAGTCAAATAGAAGAAATAGTAAATCATTTAGACAAAAGGTAAATATCCAAGACAAGAATAATTAAAAAATGACAGAAGTAATCTTATATGGAAAATGATTTGTCATGTCACATCTCTAAAAATATGGAAAATAGGTATACAAGAATTTAGTATAATACATGTAGCAAAATTAAAAAAATACCAAAAAGATAAATCTCTGCTAACATCATGATCCCCTTCGTAGTCTTATTCTCTCATAATCCTAATCATAGAACAAATCAAGCATCGTACTATGGGCACTTTCCCCAATCACTACCTACATTCATATAGTCTATCTGGGTACCCAATGATGACCCAAACTGGGTGTGAGGTAACACTTAGTATTCCACCACCAATGGTGTCTATAAAAAACTCAATCTGTATGATACAAGCTAAAACAATGTGTAGTAAATTATTGATATGATAGTAGTATATATGAATTGTACATGGAGAATGAAATAACTATAAAGTGATATTATCATGCCAAAAATGATCCCTACAAATAATATTCATAACCCCGTAAATAAGGGAAGTGGTAAAAATATACGAAAAAGTGTAATATAGTCCAGTCAACCACTCTAAGATGATAACCATTCTAAGGCTATCTGTTAGCATCTAAAAAATCCAACATTGCCACACTATGAAACAAAGTGTAAATAATCCATCACGAACACACCATATAATCAAAAGTCTGTACAATGTCCATGTCATGTAATCAAAAGTGTCTGTAATTTCCATTCCGGGTAATCAAAGGTGTTAGACCATGAAGGTCTAGATCCGAGGCATATAAGACTATGTAATTGATGTCGATTCCTAGGTGAATCTTCATGGAAACTTTGTAACGACTTGGGTTGGTTTAAAGAATAATTCCAACAGACCATACCCACTATGAGTCCAAAAAATATGGATGAAATGGGTATAAAATCCCAAGGAATCCTATAAAATCAAGGCACAAGGATGAAATAAGTCCAAGATGTCCACTATCGCAATAAATATCCATGAGGGAAACATCCCTGGAATCTAATGGAATCATAATATAAGGTATAACAACTGAGGCATCGACTTCCATTTCAATTCATCATCTCATTTCAATCACCATTTTATATTAAATTATATTCCGTGAGTTCATCCAACTCATATAAACAAATTCTATAAAATCTTTTCTAAAAAATATAACAGTTCACAGCCTATCAGCATATGGAAAAGGAGGTGGCAACTATATCCTAATGATTTTATTCAGTTCTCATCAATTATTAAAATATTCATCTAAATAAGAAAGGACACATGCTCCCCAAAGGTGGTATAATAAAAGGGAAGATACAAAGGCACACACCATGGGTTGCCTGGGTTTGGGAAACAACCTCCAAAAAACACAAGGGTACACATAGGAAACCCTAACAAGTTCCAATTAATTTAATCATGTAATTCAATTCATTTTAGGGGCACCTCTAGAAAGTACGACATGATGAACAACTACAACTAGTCATATAAAACACAAATCCATGAGGGAAAAGTATACGCCACCTGCTGTATACACAAGGTATAAAAATCTTCTAGTATAGACCTCTGATTCGGTCCAAATCAGAAGGAAAATGAAGAATGAATAAAAAAATGATAATAGAGAATATTATATTGCACTAAAATTGTACAACTGATATCAAGTAAAATGAATAATGACACAAGATTAATATAAAAATCACTAGAACTAATCTAATGAGACTGATAGTGGAAGGAATATAGTTTAGATAATAAAATGACCATAAATACTAGGTCTTAGCTTCCTTTTGTGATCCTAAGTGATAGAGAAGGGAGGGGATGATGAATTATATCCAAAATAGAAGACCTGAATCTATTTTTTAAAAACCATCCTTAGGAATTTACATGAAGTGTAAATGATTTACAGGTCATGTAAATCTCAAGGTCTTCCTCCATGGGAAAAAACTTTACATGATGTGAATGAGCTTGCCCCGACCATTACACATTATGTATTGAATACAGATCATGTATTCCAATTATATAGTGTGTTATTAGCCTACAACCATACTACAACAATCCTACCAATTTCTTCCAAAATATTACTCAACTGTCCCATGAACTGGCATAGTTTCTAAGCCCAAAAGAGAACTAAAATGAGAGTTTAAAAGGAAAAAAAAGATCTATACCTCATAGAAAACTTAGGATCTTACAATCTTTCCCCTTAAATTAATTTATCCCCAAATTTCCCTTCTAAGGTTGGTAAAGAATCATCTGAGAAAATATCTAGCCAGTAAGCATGTACATTAGCCTCCTGTTCCCAAGTCTCATCATATTAATGGTCATGCTTCCATAGCACCCATACTAGAGGAACCGATTGGACTCAAAGAACCTTTGTGATCCTATTAATGATATGAATAGGATTCACTTTGAAGGATGCAACAACCTATAACTCCACCTCATCTAGATGAAGAGTTTGATAAGGGTCTAAGAGATAATTGCGTAGATGAGATACATGTAATATTTTATGCATGGACAGGTACCTGTGAGGTAACTATAACTGATAGGATACTTGTCTGACTCTCTCTAAAATCATGAATGGACTGAAACATTATGGTGAAATCTTACCCTATATCTTAATCCAACTGTATCCCATTCTCAATGAGATATTAAAAAAATACCTAATCCCCCACCTCTAACTCAAGAGGTCATCGACGATGATCAGAGTAAGATTGATGTTGAGACTGTGAAATATCTATTCACTTACTGATCAAGTAGACCAACTCTGAAGTCTCCTTCACATGACATGGTCCCAATAAAGTTGCCTCACCTACCTCGAATAAGCATAGGGGTGATCAGAATGGACTACCATACAAATCCTCATAAAGCACCATCTATATAGCCACCTGATAACTATTATTGAAGGCTAACTCAACTAGGGTAATATGAATCTTCCAAGATCCCTCAAAATATCAGACTCATGTTCTCCACATGTACTCAAAATCTTAAATTGTGTGCTCTAATTTTCCAATAGTCTGAGGGTGGTATGTCATTCTCAGAGTCACCTATGTACCCAAATCCATATAAATACTCTTCCAGAAACAATATGTAAACCGAGTGTCCCTATATAAAATGATATTATGAGAGATCGTGTGAAGCCACACTATATCAAGGATATATAGCCTCCTAATCTCATCAACTGAGAAGGTTTTCCTGATTGGTAGAAAATAAAAAACCATTGTGAGACTTTTTACAACAACTCATATAGCATCACTACCACGAGGTGAGATTGAATTCCCAGTAATTAAATCCATCATAACATTATACCATTTTTTCTCTAGAATGGGTAAATATTGTAAAAGCCCAGTTGGTCTATAATGTTCTACCTTCACGTACTGATAGGTGGAACACCTCATGAAAAAACCATCTACCTCACATTTCATCCCCAACCACCAATATTGGAGACTTAAATCTTGATACATATTTGTAATTCCAAGATGTACTGCACAAACGAAGGCATGAAACTTTCACATCAGCTCCTCTCACATGTTTTCTAGAACCCATACATGATAATGGATGCGTATAATATCATCCTTTCCTACAGTCAAACCAGGAGTCAGGTCCTCACCTGCTACACTCTCCCATAAGACTAGGACCATAGTATCCAAAAACTATCTCATCCTCACTCCATCCAGAAGAGTGGAAGTCATATATAAAGATAAAATGAAGGCCTTCCCTTGAGAATCTTACACCACATAGTGCATCTTAGAGAATAAGGGCACAATCTTCCACTCGCTACTCGCCTCCTGAAATGCCTGTATCTGAGTCCTCTTGCTTTATGAATCAACCACTTCATTTCCTTTTCTAGGCATATATGCATGCTCAAAGTCAAAAAACTATAGGTACTCAACCCACCTTCGTTACCTCAAATATATATCATGATATGTAAATATATAATTGAGGATTTTTTGGTATGTGTACACCACAAAATTCTCTCCCAGTAAATAGTTTATGCAATAGCACAAATCATAAACAACTACAACTAAATCAAGATCATGCATTAGGTAATTCATAATGTGGGGACTTAAACGATGAGACTCATATTACATGAATCCAACCCACTACATTAGTACTTCTAATAGATCAATACTTGATGCCTCACAACACACAGTGTAGCTCCAACCCAACTCTGGAAGAATCAAGATCGGTGCTGAAGCTAGTCTCCCTTTAATATCCTAAAACGCTGTCTCATAGTTATCCAACCATTAAAACTTCACACCCTAACTAGTAACGAATTCCATTGGTGTTTATAATCACGAGAAGTCATGTTTGAAATGCTTGTAATATCCATCTAGCCCCATGAAACTCTATATATCAAATAAATTCTTGGGATGCTCCCTAGAAACTCAAACTCCCACCTTCTCTAGGTGAACTAATACTCCTTTCTCTGAGATAGTATAACCCAATAAGTGAATATGATCCATCCAAAAGTGGTAATTTGTGAGATTATCATATAAATAATTCTTGGTAAGTGTATCCAAAATGATCTCAAGATGTTTAGCACAGTTGTGTCAATTTTTTGAGAATAAACCAAGATATCATCCTTGAAGGCCACTTAAAATGAATCCATATAAGGATGGAAATTTCAGTTCATAAAAATCATGAAAACTGCTGACACATTTGTGAGACTGGACAATATAACTAGATACTAATATAAACCACACCTACTTTGAAAATCTGTATAAGGTATGTCTGTTGGTTGAATATGAACTTGATGGTAACCTAATCTCAAATTAATTTTTGAGAATACGCAATCTCCTTAGGGATGATAAAAAAGTTCATATATCCATGGTAGAGGATATTGATTCTAAACCATCTACTGGTTCAGTTTATGATAATTCACAAATAGCCTTAGGGAACTATCTACCTTTTTCGCAATAAGGACGAGAGAAATCCATGGAGAAGTACCAGGTCATATAAACCCCCTTTCCTCTATGTTCTTTAGCCACCTCTTGAGATCCTGGAACTCCATCATAGACATCCTATAAGGAGGAATAGATACCAGTGAAACTACTAGAACTAGATCATTGGATAACTCCAACTATCTCTTAAGAGGTGAACTAGAAAAGTCATCTTGGAAAATGTCCTTGAAATGATCAAAAACTGGAGGAAAGTCCACCTCATGTACTCTCTGATCATCCAGATAAAACTAGAAATATGGGATGTCATCCCACCCATACCACGATTCAATAGTATTTTCAGCTTTCTTGGACATCCCATTCACCCTTATGAATAAAAAATCTAACCTTTGGTGTTGTGAAAGAAACCCTATGTTGATAGAAGTCAATATAGGATCAATAAGTAACTACCCACTTCAACCAAAGTAAAACATCAAACCCTTTCATCCTGATGAAAAAAGATCCCAAATGAAGTGACTATAATGCCCCAACCCCAGTTATGGGGGTCAGTGCATTATTTTAATACATTGGAATGATTATAAGGAATCACGTCCCGAAAGACCAATTAGTTTAGCAGTCCTGAAAAATAGATTACATACATTAACATTATGTTACACATTAGAAAATAAAACACAACATAAATGATCCTTTGAGAATACTATTAATCCCTTAGCTTAACCCTGCTTATGAATCATAAAATACTTCTTCACATCCTGGGAAAAATAAAACATAGAAAGAGGTGAGCTCAGATGCTTAGTAAGGATAACAATATAGCGGAAACTTTTATAAATAAGCAGAAAAATTTAAGGCAATGTATTAGACTAAAACAAAATCATTTTAAACAAAAACTTTAGAATAATATAGAAAAGATAAAATCAAATAATGAAAATTACTTATTCTAATGGATATTCTACTAGTCTAATAATCACATGCAATATCAATATCCACTTTCATAATGATGTAATGCATAATGTCAGACTTCATAACCACATAGTCAAGGCCTTGTGCCAAGACAAAAAATAATATTTTGTCAAGGCCTTGTGAAAATACACTAGTTTTTCTCATGAGACCTACCGATGCATCTAGGAGCTATAGCGGGCTCCACCCATCACTTACTAAGTCCAATGCATTCTTCATATGAAAAGGTTTAAACCTAACATAAACATTCATATTAAAACTAGCATACAAAATGTCAATACTTTATCCATAAACCATGAATGGTATAAAAATAACACATCCACAGTCAAATATATCACAAAAACATCAATACAATATGGAATATTTGTATGATAATAAATCAACTTCAAACAAGTTTAAAATCAATCAAGGGATGTTGATATAGATGAAAATGATTTGTAAAAATCTTTGAGTAAAATATTTATTTTTATAAAAACATTTAAAATTCACACAATTTAGAAAGGAAGACATTTAATGAATTTTTTTAATCAATGTGTCCCATACAACTTTTAAACTTTTGAAAGGAATTAAAATTTTAAAAACATTCATGTCCATATAAATAAATCCTTAAAAACCATTTTAAAAACATGGAAATTAATGAGAATTATTTAGAAGAATAAATATTGAAAATAGTTAAAATGGTGTTTTAGTATAAAAAGACCCTTAAAAATAATCCCTTTTAAATCTCTATGAAACATGGACATTGATAATAAATATGTCCCAGTAGATACTTATGTAAAGAGAACCTTGGATAGTAAAGAGATTTTGAAATTAACCCTTACCTTGCACTTTCCTTTAGTCGAGGGTACGTTGAACCTCGTGTATAAAGACTGTAGTATGTTATTAAATTATACTAGAACCATATTAATATTTATTATATCATAAATGATTCATTTATGACTTTATACTACCCATTTAATAATAATTTCTATGTTAAATTAACATTTTGGGTAATAATCGCTTTTTTACCGTACATGTTTTAACTTGTTACTCTTGATTGTATCACTTAGATCATGATTTAAATACTTCCAGAATATAAAACATGATTTATATATAAATTATATTTAGAATATAAATATGTATAATAGACGTATATATGAAATGGAAAACACCTTTTATGGAGACGGTAGGCCATACATACACATAAACGCTGTTTCCATTTTCATATCGTATTGAACAGAAATAAGTGAATAAGATATATGTAAGTACATAAATAAATATATATATCCAGTAGAATTATAATTTAAAATATTACATACTTATTAATGATATATATTTTATAATAATTGTTGAATGGTGAACGTGGAAATGAATCTCATCGCATCGTGGAGACGGTAATCCGTACGTACACCCAAGCGACAATATCATTATATTGATGGAGAAATTGTATGTAATTGGATAGTATATAATATATACAGAATCATTAACATGTTATATTTATTATTTACATCAGTTATACTCATTATTATACCCATCCAAATAATGAAGTGTTTGAATAACAAACTACACCACAACGTGGATATGGTAATCCGTACATACGCACCTATGGTGACTTTGTCATTTATTGGATAGATAGAATAATGAATATGGTTGTACCATTTTTATAATAACATCATAGTATATATAATATACTGGAGTTATTATTTTATAATGGAAACAAAAAATAATGAGGAAGTGGAAGAAGAAAAGAACTTGAATGAGGTGATGAAATATTTACCTCTTCTTCAGGTTCTTCCTTTTGATTTGATCAAAAGGGATCCTTAGGTTGGATTTGAGATCAAAGGAATACCTCTTAGATTATGGGAGGATAGTTGGGAGGATATTTGGGTAGGTGTTGGCTGAGAAATAATGCTTTGGAGGTGTGAAATTAAGATAAGGGGAAGTGCCCTTTTATAAGAGAGGTGAGGGTCACTTTAGGAAAATCTTAAAATATTATTTTATAATAAAATCATTTTTGGTTTCTAATGGATAAAAAATGTACTATGTAAATTCTAATGTGGTTATGGGTGAAAAAACTCTAAACCAATTGGTTTTAGACAGGTTTATGTCATCATATTAACCTTATCTTTTAGATTTAACTCTTAGTTAAATAGTTTAATATTTACCACGTCTCTTTGTATTTTTATATTATATGGTTAATAAATTTACTATAAACTTACATTATAACCCCAATAGGTTCATTAATGACATTTATAATATTATTAAGGCCCTTTTTCATAACCTTATATTTTTAGGAATATTATATCAACCAATAATATAATATTTGTTTTAAAAACTCAATTATGTCAATTTTGATATTATTTAATAAATGTTTTTTGTTAAAGTCCTAACAACTTTATTACTTAAAAATAAATTAATATGTTCAATAATAACATGTAATATTAACCTATAAAATTAGTTGAATTCATAAAAAGTCTCAAATTAAATTTATTTGGATATTTATAATGTCAATTATTTTAAAATTTCATTATTAAGGTAATTACTGCGTCATCATTGTGTCATTAATAAATAAAATTATTTAATGTCTAAAAATTATAAAATATAATTATGTAGGAAATATTTTTAGCTTTAAGATTAATATTTATAGTCGAATTTATATTATTTATAACCATATATTAAAGATGGTTTAATTATTAAATATTGAATTTAACTCTTTTAACTCTTCTTTTAATAAAATAATAATAAATTTTATAATATAATCCAAGTGGATAAAAGAGGATAATATTTTATTTCTAAGGTTTATTTTGGTCTAATTATATTTATCCCATAGAATTTAGACATGTTTTAGGGTAATTATGATATCATTTTTACCGTTAATTACCCTATTTACCTTTAACCGTGGTAAATAAAAGTCAAAAGGTACTATTCAACAAAAATTATTTTCATCTTTTTGAACCACATTTTACATATAGATATTAACCGTGTCTCTCATATTTTTGAAAATGAATTCACAGAAGTGGTACAATTTTGTTTTATACAAATTTTCAAATGCTTCTAGAAGGTGGGTAAAAGACGGTAAAATGTTCGATAAAATTATATATATATATATATATATATATATATATAAACTTATTATAAAATGGATCAAATGAATTATGTTGAAAATATATAGTTTTTAAGTATCTATTTTGACCTAAAATAAATTAAATTAAAATAACTAATTATTTAAATAAAAAGTCGGTTTTATATAGTAATGTAGTGTTTTTCACTATTCATCAAAAATTGAAAGTTTTTAGAAAAATTCCAAAAATTTACCCTAAGATAATTTTGATATTCAGAATTCAAAAATGAAGTCTATTTTACCAAATTAAAAACATATAATTTTCATTTATTTATTTAAAATTAATTCTCGTTGTCAAAACCAGAAAGTGGGTTTTTAAAAAGTAAAAACGATCAAAAGAATGACATGTGTTTATGTCAAATTTAAATGTGAAATTACTTATAATGAAATAAATTGTATTAAATGATAAAAATATAATCTAATTATACATCCAAACCATTCAAATTCATAATTTATCACGATAAATTATTTCGATTAAAAAAAGTTGTTTTCAATTAAAACATAGTATTTTCACTATTCATCAAAATACGAAAGTTATCAGAAAAGTACCAAAAATTTATCTAAACTAAATTTTTATGTCCCGATTCTAAAGAAAAATTTAATTTCATTAAATTGAATATATAAAAGTGTTAAATTTTTGTTTAAAAAAGAGTTCTCCATTAAGAGGCTGTAAAATTGCATTTTTTGAAAAATAATTCTTTTATCTGAATAAAATGAATTTGTTCTTATATTATGTATAAGAAACACATAATATGGATTTTAGAATTATATAGAGTATATAAGATTCAAAATTCAGTTAATAATATTCATAACCTCTTTTTGAACGGTTAATGTGGTAACTTGTGGTGCGCTTGAACTCGGTGTTGCGTGTAGCGCAAGCTATTGAATTACATTAATGAGACAACGTACTATGAAATATTGGGGTGTTACATTGACACCCACCAATCTCAAGGGTAACTCTATGCACTTGTATACACTCTCTATTCTAACCCCCAATGGAGTATCTAGGGCTGTGTCACCACCATAACATTGATCAATGAGTCCAAGACTCTCCACCACAGGTATAGATATAAAACTATGTGATGTACTTGTATAAAAAAGTGTAGATGCAAGAGAAGAGGACACTAAAATTATACTCATCACTCTATATAACCTGATTCTCTTCTCCTTAGGTTTAGACTGTATAGAATATATCTTTCCGGAACTGTGACCTTGTGAAACAACCTCACTACCCAGGGTAGGCCCACTCTGCTGTCTAGGTAGAATTGATGTCTGTCTACCTCAGTGACAACCACCACATAATCCTGAATGACCGATACTACTACAACTCCCATCCTATTGTAGATCTATAAAACCTAATCCTAAACATGAATTTAGAGATGAACCCCTTCCACAAACTAATATAGGGAAGGTCCTAAAAAATTGTTGCATGTAGCCTATCCTTCCACAAGCTCGACACTCGAATGAGTCTCAATCCCAATGATTCCTTGTATGTAACATCTTACACACATATTAAATAAAACTAAACTACCATCACTAACATCCTGGAAAATGATCATATCATGGGAATCCTCAAAACATCACTTCTTACCACTAGAAGATGAACCACTGGGCCAAGAGACTGCACATCTTTGCTCTTCCCCCAGCTTCCCTTAGGTCTCGCTCTATAATAAGTTCCTTATTAACTATATCAATAATAGTATTCAACCTAAACATGTTGAAATGATATTGAATGGAATATCTGAGACCTTTCTCAAAGCGTATCACCATCAATAAATCATTAATAGGATATATTGGTGCAAATATAATAAAGATCTTTAAAGTGTGCTGAATATTCCATAATAGTTATCACACCCTACCCTAGATATAAAAAACTGGAACTCTTTTCTCTCAGAGCCTCAGGGAAAAATTAATTATATAACCTATTTTTGTAATCACCCCAAACCATATATCATAGCCTATCAGCCTAGTTTAAAACATCAAACCAGCGCTTTGACGCACCCCATAGAATATATTTTGTGATCTTCACTCACCTATATGTAGGTGTCATGATATTATCATTGATTTAAAACATAGTCTCAATCCAAAAATCAATATCCTATGGACCAAAATCCATTAAAAACGTGAGAGGATTCTACTACTGGAAAATATGTGTCAGCTCTGCCATAGACAAGAAAAGCTGCGGTGCTCCCTAAAAAGACAACATATAGGGTGGAAAACCATTATAGAACTCTTCCTAAGCACCTATTTATGGTAGAACTACTAGTTCCACAATTGGAACTATTAGAGTATCTATTGATAGCCCATGACCCATCACCTTTGGAGCATGGTCGTCGCCACCCTCCTGACATACGACTAGATGGATTCATGGTGGAATGTCTCTATCATATCAAACACACACCTTAAAAACTATTTATGACCATAAATTCATAAGTAAAATCATAGGAAAAGTCAAAAAATTATAATAAATTGGTCACGCCCTTCTAACTACTCCAAATTCTAGGATTGGGTAAAAAGAAATAGTTGTAAACATCACTAGAGACATCGCCTAATGACCACTCAAAATCTGGGTTAACTTCAAGTCCTATATTTTACAATTTAAATTTCTAGTTGTATTCATATCCATTTAAAAATTATCTTTAAATGGTTAAAACACATGGTTCACCACTTATAATCCCTAAATACCTATACATCCCATGCACTGAAATATGACATCCACTTAATTCACACCATAACACGTTCCAGTTCATGCAACCAGTGGTTCATGAATCAATGTGCCACAATTGTCCAATCAGGGTGTCTGCTATATCCTAATCAGGAAAACACTTCTTAGGATACGTCATACACTCTATGTACCAACTATGTTTCTAAATTACCTATAAAAACACTAGTAGGATAACAAAATATATCATACAGGTTTCATATCACATGTTTGTAGTCCAGAAATGAATCCTATATATAATTGCATAATTCACGGTTTGTTAATCCTAACTATTGACTAAAATGTTGCAAGAGATTCATACACTCATATAATAGGTAAATGATAAAAAATACCTTGATAATATCAATAATAACTTCACAAATCAAGTTCATCACCCAATGGTGGAATCAAGTCTACTTTAATAGAAAAAATCCATAAATTAACTATTTTCATCCATTGAAATTTGTATTTTCTTTGTCTATGGGTTAGATACTTGAATGCACATCTCATTAAAAATTCCAATACCTTCCTAATCCCCTATCTATTGTATCAAATTATTAAGGTAGAAAACAAAAATAAATCATCTCATACCACTTTGAAACATATCAACCTAAATGCCCCTCTCTGGTTCCCCAAGCTAGTGGGTCACATGGGTTCATGTGAACCTCCCCATATGCTAGAGGCTTCAGACTAATAGTGAGGGACTAGGGTGTTTCTGCGGGGATATTATTCCCTCATTTCTAAGTGTATCACATCATTAGTAAACATAACATTCAATAGTGGACTATTTAAATCATCCAGGAAGAAGGTAAATATCCAAGATAGGAATAAATAAACAATACCAGATGTAATATCATATACCAAATGATGTTTCATGTCATGTATCTATAAATATAGAAAATTGGTATACAATCATTTTGTACAATACCAGTATCAAAATACCAAAAAGGTTTAAAAAGAGATATCCCATCTAGAATTATGAGTCCCAGCTCGGTCTTATTCTCCCATACTCCTAATCAGAGTACAAATCTTGAATAATACTATGGATGCTTACCTTAGTCCCTTCTTGAATCTATATAGTATGTTTGGGTACCCAACAATGGATTGAACAAGGTAAGAGATAATACTCATTAGGACACCACCAATAGTTACGATAAAAAATCAAGTATGTGTGATAAAAGTTAAAAAAATGTGTAGTATATAAAATATATGATAGTAGTAACCATGAAATGACCAAGAAAAAGTAATAACTATAAAGTGATATTTTCATGCCAAATAATAATCCCTACAAACAATAGTTAGGATCCCATAAATATGGGTAGTAGTAAAAATAGAAGAAAAAGTGTAATACAGTCCAATCAACCACTATAAGCTGATACCCATACTAGGGATATATGTAAGCATGTCAAAAATTCACAATATCCATGCTATAGAACAAGGTTTAAATCATCCATCATGGACACAATGTATAATCAGAATTTTCCAAAATGACCATGCAGTGTAATCAAACGTTTCCACAATGGCAATACCATGTAATCAAAAGTTTAAAACCATGAACGGACAAATCCAAGTCATTGAAAACCAGGGAATCCATATTGAGTTCCAAGATCATCTAGATGAAAACTCATTAATGAATTGGGTGGGGTTTAAGGACCATTTCAATAGACCATGTCCATTGTGATCCTAAGTAAGCCAGATCCAATGGGTATAAAGGCCCAATGCATCCTAAGGAATCAAGAACCAAGGAGAAAATAGGTCCAAGGCATCCACTACCACAATCAATATCCATAGGAGAAACATCTGTGGAAACTAATGGAATCAGGATCCAATGTATACCAACCAATGAATCCACTTCCATTTCAATTCATTATCTAATTTCAACTATTATTTCATTTTAAATTACATTCAATGAGTTCATCCAACTAATATAAAAAAATGCTATAAAATCCATTTAAACAAATAAAAAGTTCAAATCATTTAAAAACATGGAAAATGAGTCTTCAAGTATCTACTGATAATTTTATTTAGTTCTAATCAATTATTAAAGGATTCCTCTAACTAGGAAATAACAAATACCCCCACAAGTGGTACAACAAAAGGGTAGATACAAATCCACACCCCATGTGTGGCCTGAGTTGGGGAAACAACCTCTAACAAACTCAAAGGCACTCATGGGAAACCATAACATGTTCTAATTCATTTAATCATGGCATTCAATTCATTTTAAGGGAACTAATTGAAAGTCTAGCATGAAACACAACCACAACATACATATAAAACACCTAACCTTGAGGGAAATTTATAGAACACCTACTGTATACAAATGGTAGTACACTAATACAGTATCAACCATTGATTCAATACAGATCAGAATAAAAATTAAGAATGGATGAAAACCCTAAAAATATGGAATATTAGCTCACACCAAAATAGTACAATCAATACCAAGACAAACGAAGAATGAGACAAGAGGAATAAAGAGCACACTGGCACAAATCTAATGAGGTCGACAATGGAAGAAATATAATCTAGATCAAAAAGTGAAACCAAATACTTGGTCTTGGATTACATGGGTGATACTACGTGATAGATAAGGGAGGTGTTGAGGGATTCTATCCCAAAATATAGGCTGAACATTTTTTTTAAAAAAATTTACTCACAAATTTACATGGCATGTAAATTATTTACATGTTGTGTAAATCTTGGGGTTTTCCTGATAGGGAAAACCATTTACATGATGTCAATTATCCATACTAGGCCATTACAAGGCTTGTAACCGACCTGCAGATAACCTATAGCCCTAATACCTCTTTCATTCCAAAAAATTACCAAACTAGCCAATGATCCAACTTAGGGTATAAGAAAAAAAGAGAACTAAAATGAAATTTTAGCCAGAAATAAAATATCTGCACACATATAAAAATCTAGAATTTTATATTTATAATCAAATAATAATTTCATATTTTATATAAACACATCACATAAACTGAATATCATATATTTTATTTAATCCTTTTATCGAATAAACCAAAACTCCATTTTGGTATGGTTTAAATAAAATTCCAAAATAAGGAAATTAATATATACATTTCATATTATTTACTTAACGAATTGTCACTAATTAAAATTATCTAATTTTTATTTTTATTATTTTATAATTATAATCAATTTATACATTAACCATGTAAAACCACTTTAAACTATGTATATTTCTCATATAAACCATAAAATGGTTTATCTCAAGTGGTAACTATTTACAAGGGGAAAACCATGACAGTTTTACCTTAATTTTAGTCATTCTCAGAACCAACCTTTAGAAGTAACACTTTTTAAAACCCTTTATGTGGTTTATATTGTATAATACATGTTTATCTTATGAAAATAAAATTTCAAAACTAACCATAATCATTTTTTTGGTAAACCATATAGTAATTAAATCATATTTTGATGTTGTGCTTTTCGTGAGACTTTTCTATACCCATTTTTCATAAACAAAATCATTGTTTTATAATATTTAATAATTTCACCCATTTACACTTAATGTTTCATGGTTTTGAAAAACATTAAGAACTATGGACTTTTTCACAAAACAATATTTTATTAAAAAAATTAATATTTTATTTTCATTATGTATCTATAATTTCAATCCAAATAGGATGTTAGTATCTTTGATACAACAATTGGATATTGGTGGGGATAAAACTTGTCCAAATGAAAGGGAAAACATTAACTAAAAAAAATTATTCCACATGATTATTCCATTTTTATATTGAATAAATAAATGAATAAAAAATATCTTTTTTGAATTATATATGTTTGATTTTATTAACAAAATCTTGATAGGGATCTATAAGAATTAGACAATAGAATCTTTCCTCTTAGGATATCCCTGGTTTGTGTCAATCTCAAAATTATTGGGAAGGATTTCTTATTCCATACAATGTACTAGAACCTTCATGTTAAAGGGAAAGATAGAAAGAGATTCAATATTGAGGAATTTTATTGTTAAAATCATAGTGCCACCCCTATATCTATAAATCACGTGTCTATTTATATGCACATCAAAATACATTATTTTTATTCCAAATGTTTCTCAATAATCAAATATTCTAATTAATGTTTCCAAAACCATTTCATGAGTTATAAACCCTTGTAACCTTAAAGTAAAAAATGTTTAACGTTTATAAATTTATTTTGGTTTTTTAAACTCCCAAAATCATCATAAAGGGATGATTATACTAAACATGATAGCTTATAGTATGAGAATGAGGCAATTTCCCATGTTATTGCATAATGTATACATTTCTACCATGATATAGTCACCCTCACAATGTCATAGATTACACCTGCTTAAGCCATGATTTGGTATATTCCTCAATGCCATATTTTTTCTTTAAGATCATATTTCCAAAATACCTCACTATTAAAACCAATGTGTATGTTTTTAGGGGTTATATAATAATGGGTTAGAATGTTATTTATGTGTAATTATCTATGAAATAAAATTTTTATTTAATAAATATATAATATAGTTTATCTTAAATCTTCATTTTTTATTAATCAAACGTTTCTCATTGAAAAATTTATATCCCATAATAAAAAAATAAATATGTTAAAACGAATCATATATTTGGAATTGGGGTTTCAAAATTAGGTAACTTGGTAAATAATGTTTTTTTCTAAAAAGAAACTAAAATGATAAATTATTAGATATGGTATAAACACTTTATAACATGGAAAAAATTAATAGTAAGAAAACTATTTTAGTAAATAGTTCTTTATATGTTATAGAAACCACTTTTACTCCCATTTAATTTCAAAATATATTTTCATATGACACATGACCATAATTTAGTGTCTCTTATATTTTCCTATAAATACAAAAATATCTTCCCATTTATTATCATGACAAATTTCTAAATTCCATAGGGTTATCTGTCTGAGTCTCACTTATATTCCCATTGTATTTTTTTTAAATTTTAAAATCATTAAGGGGTTATTTATCATGGATGAAAAGAAGGAAAATAATTATTTCTCTCTCTATTTTTTATCTTTTAATAATAATAAATTTGTTATTTATTATTATTTTATTATTATTAAATATTTGTTATATTACTCACAAAATGATGAATTAATCATAATAAAATTTTTATTTCCTCACTCCAAACACATTTCATAAGTTTTTTTACATAATAATTATCCTTTTATTATATATAGTTTCTTATTTTTTATCAATATTTAATTCATATATATGGAATCATGTGTTTGGAAGAACTAATTAGAATATGTGTGATCACTGAGAGGGGAAGGGGGTGAATCAATTATCTTTTATTTTTATATTTTATAATATATAATAAAACCTTCATCTCCTATTAATGTGTTATGAATTTTTTGAAAAAAATCACACAAGAACAAGACATAGGAATATAAGTATTTAAAAGGCTCACTACTCAACTAGAGTAGCTGGTCATTGTAATGGTTTGGAAATAATCTAACTCCACACAATCCACTATATAAAAAATACTTTTTATGTGGTTACAACAAGAAGAGAATATCCTTACAATCACATTACACTATAATTAAATAATAGTTAATGTGCTCTCCACACAGATATAAGATGTAACAAATATTTTTTTGTAAAAACTATTAGAAACCTTCACCAATAGGAATTAAATTATTTTCACTATGTTTCTTGTACTTCATTAACACTTTATCTTCTTGAAATTACTTATTATTCACTTTATTTCCCAAAAAATGAAAAAAACACATATTTGGATTTGTATATAAAAATTACATTCATTCACCTATTCTTCTAGTTTCTCTATTTTCTCATATGTATGGTAAGATTCATATGATAATCCATCTAGTAAAATCCTTCCGGTGCCTTAGGAAACCCAATACCACTTTCTTCTACTCTATTAATTCATTCACTTATGCATTATATTTATTAGATGACACATAATATGAAAAATATTTCTAGATTATTTCATCTAATTCCTATAATTAAAACTCCCATGACTGATAGAAGATTCTCCTTCGACCAAGAGATTTTTTGGTTAGAAACTTTTCGTTTTCAAACTTTGGATTTTAGATTTGTATTTGGTATCTATTTTTAATCTATTTCTATAAAACTTAATCTTTTACATACATTTAAAATACACCACTCTATACTATAATTTCTCTCTATTTATAGATGATTGAGTAGGAGAAAAGGTGGGAATCTAATTTAACTTCCCCACTCAATGAAAACTCAAAATTTGAAAGTCCTGATAAAAATAAATCACTAGTCACTTCTCAACACATCTAGAGTATTCTATAATCATCTGACAAACTCATCACTAAAAACTTTACTCCAATATCCTTAACCTCCAAATTAAGGAACTTTATCAAACATTTATAACACTTTTAAATAACCATGATCTTACTTAATGATTTTATACATGTTTAATTATTAGGTTAACATAATCACAATTGAAATATTTTAAAAAAAATGTAAATAACTTAAAACTCACACAAATATAAAAAAAATTCACTCAATAAAAACATTGTAGAAAAACTTCTATTTATAGAGACTCTTTTTGATTTTTTAGAATATCCTAATAGGAACATTTAAGTGGTCTAATTCTATACACTTCCACAGCCGAATTTCATCAGAACATTTTATCTATTACCTTTTTATGCCAACCACTAAATAGTGAACTTTATAAAATTCATATGTCTAATTTTTTCAACCAAAACCTTATATCTGAAAACATAAAGACTTCCATCCTATCTTTAGTTCATCTAACGTACTTCATCCAATAAGACTTTATCAAATCAAATTGAATGATTTCAACTGATGTTATTCATTTGATAAAACTTCATCAGATTGGAATTTATCTAATGAAATTCCTCAAAATATTCCCTTTATAATTCATCAACTTTCGTCTCTCGAAAAAAATTATCAAATTTAAAACACAAACTTCTTCTCAGCCAAACCTCTATCCTATAACTTCTTTTTAGTGAACGTCCTCAAAACTTTGTAGAATAAATTTTTTCATAGAAAACAATTTTTACCGCTTAATATTTATTATTGGATAATTATATCTTTTATTAGACATGATGTTGAAAAAATTAAGAGTAGAAAATCATTACTAGATTAATTTATCAAATGCTCTATTAGATGGTACTTGTAAGTATCATAAGATAAAATATTCCACAAAAAACTTCATTAGAAACCCACAGTTTGATAACCTTCATTAGATGAACTCATTCTAGAAAAAAATCTGACAATATTTTTAAGATTTAATTTATTGGAAAACTTAACAATGTTAAAGTAATTTTATATTGGACAAAAAACACAAAAATTTCCTAATATATTTTCTTAAAAACATCCACTATCTTCGAAATAACTTCAATTAACTGGGTTCCAACAATCTCCCCCATTATATTTTGTAGTCTTCCAAGGAACAAAAAGAACTAAAACTTTGAAAATAAATAAATGGATTACTTATACAATAATCCTAATCCTTCATGAGTACTAGGTGTAGGAACCAAGAATCATTGAACAATAATACATTTTTTTTCTATAAGTAGTGACTTAAAATATTTTTATACACTTCATGTAAAACTTCTTCCTCCACTTGAAACATTCATCAAAAAACCATCTTCAACATATAAGAACAATTTTTTCTACATCCACTTCAAAAAAATAATGAAATAATTCACACATTCTGAAATTAGTGCTTACCCCTTTTAAGTAATCCCCCCAAATAAATGTTTTCCCTTGAAAGGTAAAACACATACCTATGGACAGATTTATGTTACAATATCTTTCTCCATCTCAATAAAACTATCAAAATAAAATATGAAAATAGTATGGATATCACATTACATATCCTTTAATAGAGGGAGGCTGAACCCCCATTTTTTATCCTCGACTTGTAAAATGTTCCCTTCAATGATATTTTGGTGACAATATCAATAACTTGCAACATTTTAGGAATAAAATCCTAATTTAGTTCATTATTCTCCTTATTCTATTTTATGAAGTGATATTCAATATCAATAGGATTGTAATGAGAGTATTTTCCATGATTATTAGTGATATTTATATCACTTTGATTCTCATAACCCATAGTAAGGGGAAACTTCACATCAACAAATGTATCTTCTAAATATAAGTTGTGTTGCAACTTGAGTGAAAAACATATTCTACTTATTCTATACTGAGTGTCAATGAATTATATTTCTTTTTATACTAGTAAAAATATCTCTCTCTTAATAAAAAACTCCACTAGATGTGTATTTTCTATCATTTACACTTCTTACCCAATCTACATCTATGTAGAAAAATAGTTAAATATTTTATGTGATATTAAATTTCATCCCAAAATTAGTTGTAATTTTAATATATATGAGAATTCAATTTCTATCCATGATATGAGATTACATTGGAGCACTTTCATACCTAGAGAAAAGAGTAATAAAATATTATATATCTAGCCTTAAAGCTATAATATATAATCAACTTCTAAATAAATTTGAAACCTCTTTAGGATATACCACCTTTACTTCCCCATATTTTTCCATTTTCTCCATGAAATTAGTGTGGAAACCGCCTTTGAAGCTTCTAATCCAAAATTCTTTAGAAGTTCCTTATCATACATTTCTTAAGATAGGAAAATGATTTTCTTCTTTTTAAGATTTGTAATCCATGGATGTATTTTATTTCTATTAGAATGGATATATTAAACAAATTATCCATATACTCATCAAAAGTTTTCACTTGTTTCTATATCATTCCCTATAAAAATGATGTCTTTAATGTAAATAATAAAATTATGGAAATAAATTAATTTTATTTTATACATAGGATACTATAAAATATTCATTTCTTGAAGTTCAAATTCCTTATTCATCTATCTGATTTAGAATACCAATCTATCAGATATTTTTTCAGTCCATACATTACTATTTTATATAAAAAAACTTAATTTTTTTCTTTCCCAAGCATAAATACAAATATTTTTTCAATATAATATTCTTTTTCAATCTCTCTATTAATAAAAAATTACTTTAAATCTAACTGAAATATTTTATATCTTTATTATATAACGATAATAATGAATATTCTAATTATTTATACTATTTCTACTAGAGTGAAGGTATCATTAAATTAAATGAATTTCATTTTTGAGAAAAATTTATAAACAAGTCATGCCTTGTTTCTTATCACATCACCTTTCTAATTCAACTTATTTAAAAACAAAAAATTTATACCAATCACAGTATTATTGTTTAGTTTGGGTATAAGTTATTCAATATCATTCTTTTAAATATGATCCATCGCTTCATTCATAAAATCTATCCACTCTTAATTCTCCAAAGATTCATAAACATATTTTTATTCAACCTATGAGTATAAGGAAGTATGTGAAACTAAATTTTATGTTGTTATGTTTTAAAATTTTTGTTCTTAATGTCCAATGTTTTTATAAACTTCCACTTGTTTCCTTTTACTAGGATAATATTTACATAATTGTTCCTCATCACTTGAGAAGGCTAAGGTTGAATATTTATTTCAAGAAACATCAACATTGTCACAATCATTAAGAAAATTTTCACATTTTTCAACTACATCCACCTCATCTTCCCTTTATTCTATATTTTTAACTATTTATGAAAATTTAATATCAATATGTTAAATAACTTTCACATCTTCCGATTCAAAAATATTTCTAGTTTCTTTATTCTATTGCATGTATCCTCTACTATTTGGAAGATATCTAAGGAATATTCCAAAAATACATCTCTGATCAAATTTCCCAAGATTATCACCCTTGAATTGTATAATTAATATACTCTTAAACACCCTTAGATATTTCAAACATGTGGTTTCTTTGTAATACGTCTCATAATGATTCATATTTGATTTTGACTCGTAGAAACATCAATTATAAACCTAAACTAATACTCCAATTAATATCCTAAAAAAATATAGAGTTGTATAATGTTTGATCAATATTTTTATTTACATTTTCACTAAAATTATATTTCTTATTTTAGAAAATCTTTTATACTATGGTGTATATGTTTTACTAAACTAATGAATAATATCGTAATTTTTAAGTTAATATCTAAAAATTCAACTTGTATGTTCACCACTATTATCAGTATAAGTATTATACAAAGAATATCCATATTCCTTTTCCATAATTCTCTTGAAACTATTAAATATTTTTTGAGCCTATGATTTTTGTTTAAAAAAATTAATACAAGAAATGATAGTAAATTTATCAATGAAAGAAATAAATTAATTATATCTATTTGTTGATTGTTTAATCATGAAACCACAAATATTAGAATGTTTCAGCTCTAAGGGATGAGTTGAATGTGTCTCAAATTTCTTATATACTGAGTTTTTAATCTTCCCTTTCTCAAAAATGGGAAAACACCAATCTATTCTTATAATCATGTTAGAAACATCATGAATAATTTCTCCCTATTTTAACATTCTCATAATCCTATGACACATGTTCCCAATACTTTTATGCCAAAAATAATTTTATTCAATAATGCATAGATAGCATAAACTTCGTGTATCACAAACTTGAAACAAGTTTATAAAAGTTCCCATTCAGGATTACTATATCACTGAGTGGGAGAGGTGTGAATAAGTGATTCTTTTTCTTTTATGTTTCCTTGAAACAACCTTCACCTCCTATTAAAGATATCATTCCCTACTGAAAAAATTTCTAACAAACATCCAAGGGAACATAATTATTTACAAGGTTCACTATTCAATAAGAATAGATATGTCCTTGGTATATTTTTGAAATGATCCAATACCACACAATACACTAGCAAGAAATCCTTGGAATACAATGAGTAGGATATAACCTTCCAATCGTGTAGTACTTTGAAGAAAATTCAAATGTGTGTGTGCACCCTCTTAGAATAAATAGGGTAAAACAATGTTTGTGTAAAAACTCATGTTACCTATTATTTTTTTCAACTTACATAAATGTATTATTTGGGAAAAAATTCTTCAATTTCTTACCTTGAAGATGGTAAGAACTTCAGGAATTTTATATAGAATTCAATTCGATTTTCCAATCCGATCTTCTCACTCTGATTCTCCAAATTCAATTTCCAAATATAATCCACCCATTCAGATTTTCAATTCCGATTTCCCAATAAGATAGATTTATCTCTTCTAGAATATGATCAAGAAAATCTAAAAATCATTCTTCCTTAGACTGGAAATCCAATTACATAAATCTTGATCTGATTATCCAACCTAATAAAATACCCAACAAAATTTGATGAAAAGAAGATTATTATGGAAAACTGAATATAATGATAGCTGAATATGATAATCAGGTGAATACAACACCGAGATCTTGTCTCTTATTCTTTCACTACTCTCTGCTGAAACTTCTATTACAAAGGCTTAATATGGAAAAATTATTTCTCTCCATAAAAAGCGAGAGCTTCTCTATCTTCTATAAATAGTAGCTATGTTAGGAAAAGTAAAAAGTAATTTTTCATTTTATAGGTGATCCAAGATAGGTTTTGGTGGGAATCACCAAAACATTTTCTCTCAACCAAATTCACCCAAATATCGATTCATATTGAATTTATAGTACATTTATGACTTATAACTCTTCTCTAATCTTCTCAAATATTTTTCAAACTTCATCTATTCATTAGAATTTATTTTTAAATCACCAGTCAAGATCCAATTTATTAATATAATTTAAATTCTTATTTATGATTGGCTTAATCTTGTTTCTTCAATACGATGCTTTATACCAATTGAAAAAGAAACATTCTTTGAATTTCAAGCTCCCTCTTGACAAGACATCCTTCTATTTTCTTCAGCTCTTCTCTTGATTGAATAGAAATATAAAACTTGTTCTTCATATCTTTTCTTGACCCACTTGAACACCCCAAAAAGAAATTCAAGAACTTTTAAATGGTTTACTACATTATTGACCACCTTTTTTTTTCATTCATCAGTCTCAATAAATTATTCCACTTATTACAATGGATATTGACCTAATTGAAGAAACAACACATTTTCCACAATTTTTTTGGACTTTATGAATCCTACGAGCCCATTATGATAGATTCACCAAATTGTATTCATTAAAAATAATGACTTTGAATACATTTATGATCAGATACTATAGTTCCCATCTTTCTTTTAACAACATCTTTCTTTCCAACCCATTCTGAATATGATTTGGCTGAATATGATTGGATGCATCTCTTCCACTCTTCATCTAGATTTGATCAATTTGAATATGATTGATCAACATCTATTTCACTCCCCTTTTCTTTCATGAAGCCTGAATTTCAAGTTTTTCCACAAACTCATGATTTATGAGAACTCCAAGATCAAAAAAGAATCATCACATTTGATTTATCTTTGTCATGAATACTCCGATTCTACTTTAATATGATCACATCTTCCATTCCAGATCTAATGATAATCCAATAGCCATTTACTTATAGTAATATTCTTACTAAATACGATTCAACTTCTTATTATGGATTTAATGTTAATTTGATAAGACTTTTATTTCATCCTGATTCTTCTGAATATGATAGACCATTTCAAACATTGTGAGTTTAATTATTTGAATAAAATAGTCAATTTTTTTTTCAAAAACTACGATTTGATGTTATTTTTACTTTATTTTAAAACATAATTGATAAAAAAATAAACCACTTGGATGCAATTGGCTTCCTCACCATCTAGGTCCTAAAAATCTCCCCTTTGGATATTATTGTCAACCAAGTTTTACAAAATACTAAACTTTGTATCCTTAAGAAATGGATAACTTATCAACAATTATTATACTACATGAGATAACTCATTTTAAGAAACAAGAGTCATTAAAAGAAAAACCGTATTGTCCAGAAGAAGTGATTTTGAAAACTTCTTCATATTTTCTTCATTTCATTATATTATTATTACCTTTATTAGAATACAAAACAATTTGTTTCCTATAACTAATCCAATAAATAGTTAGAAATGTTCCCACATAATACAGTGGTGAATTTATAGCTTACCTATAAATCCCCCTTTTACATTAATTTTAATGATATATTTACGAAACAATTTAATTTTACCCCTTGAAAACATTATCCAAAGTTATGTTGATAGAGGGAATAGAAACACATACCTCAAACTTAATGAGAATGAAGTTAGACACCCATGTTCAACCTCGATTTAGAAAATAATTCTTTCGGTAAAGTTTTTGCGAGAATTAAAATAAATCAATGTAGGAAAATATTCCATCTTCAATTAATTATTCTATAAATGTTATTTTATGAAATGATATTTGATATTAATATGTTTTGAATGAGAATGTTGAACCAGATTCTTGGTGAGATTGATTGTACTTTGATTATTACAACCCAAGAGAAATGGTAAATTCACTTCAAAAAGTATGTCTTATAATTGAGTTTTCATACATATAAGTTGAGTAGTGGTTTGAGTGGTAGAAATATACTTAGCTTCAATCATACTAAGAGTTACATAATTATATTTCTTTTAATTCCAAATAATACAATTATTTTCTAGAAAGAATACTCCACCAAATGTGGATCTTCTATCATCGTCATTTTTTCCCAATCGACATCTAAATACTCAATAAAATCAATACTTTATGAGATATAATATCTTATTATGAATTATATTGTTCCATTGATGTATATTTGAATTCTTTTTCCATTAATTATATTTGATTCTTTTGGATCACTCTTGAATCTTTTAGATAAGGTAACAACATAAACAATGTCAGGTCTTGAGGCAGTCAAATACAATAAACTTCAAATCAAATTTTGAAATTCTTTCTGATCAACTTATTTTCCTTCTACATATTTTGTCAACTTTTTTCCCACTGAAATAATTGTAGCAACATGTTTTGAGTTTTCCATACTGAACCTCTTCAGAAGATTATTAGCATACTTTTCTTGAGAAATAAAAATGTATTTCTTCTTTCATGGAATTTTTAACCTAAGAAAAACTTTCATTTCCCCCCAGCATAGACACTTGAAAAACCTTTTTAATATATTTGTAAAATCTTTTACAACTTCTTTCATCATTACCACCAAATATAATCTCATCAACATAAACAATTATGATGAGGGAATACTCTTGAATTTATTTGATGTAAAGATTTCTATCAACTCTTCCTTTCTTAAAACTCATCTTCTTTAAGAAAGTATCCAATTTGGAATACCATGCTCTCAAAGATTATTTTAGCCTATAAAATTCCTTCTTCAATATTTATGAATAACTTTAATCTTTCCCAAAAACAAACACACAAGGTTGTTCAATGTAAACTTCCTTATTATGATCAACATTCATGAATGTAGATTTAACATCCATTTGAAATATCTTGTAACCTCTTTGTGGATAAATATAAAGAAAAATTATGATTGTTTCTAATATTTCTCCTAGAGAAAAGATTTCATCAAAATCAATACCTTCAATTATTTAATAACCTTTTCAGACTAATATTTCTTTGTTTCTTATCACTTAACCTTCTTCATTTAGTTTATTCTGGAAGACCCACTTTGTTCCAATAATATATTTGTTTACTGGATTGGGTATGATTTACCATGTATCATTCCTTTTAATTAGTTATGATTCTTTATTCATGGACTGAACCCATTATAGATGATCAAAAGTATATTTTACATCATTCATCTCCACTTTTGAATAAAAAGAAGTATATGCAATAACATATCTTATTCTTCTTATTTGAAACTTTTGATGTTGAACCCAAATTATACTCTAAGATTACAACATTCTTCCTTATCCTAGGAAATTATTTTTGAGTAACTTCCTCATCACTAGAAATGGAAGAGTTTTATTTTCTTCTTGAGGATGATTATAATTGTTTTTATCATTATTAGAATTGTTTTCAAAACATTCCTTATCCTCACCAACTTCATTGTCTAGACAAATAAACTTGTCTTATATATATATTTCAATTAGATTCATATTAAGTCAATAAATAATTATTCCTATTTATACATTGAAACATATATATCCTTTTCCTTCTAGAGCATAGAAAAGAAAAATTCAATCTTTACATTTCTGCTCAAAATTTCCCAAGTTTCCAACTTTCTTCTTTATAATACATGGACTCATAAAAAATATTAAGTGTTTTCAATAGGTATTTTTTCAATGAAACAATTAATATGTAGTCATAAAATATCTTGGACTATAGAAACATTAGTCTTGAAATAAATAGTAGTACTCATGGATTTCCTTCTATAGTAATAATAAAGACCAAATTCATGTAACATCATTCTTCCCATTTCCACCAATCTTCTATTATTTTTTTGGAAACTCCATCTTGTTGAGGAATGTATGGGGAACTGTACTTATTCCAAATTTCATGATTCTCTAGATAAATTTCAAACTCTCTACTTATATTTTCACCTCCATTGTTGGTTCTCAACATATTCACTGAATACTCACATTATTTTTAAGATTTCCTCCTAAAACATTTAATAATTTTCAAATCATCTGATTTATGTTTCATATAAATAACACAAGTAATGCGAGTGAAATAATCAATGAAATTAAGTAAGTACTTTTCTCTATTTTTTTATTGTTTTCTCATTAGCCCACATATTTCAGAATGAATAAGCTCCTGGGGTTATTTTGAACAAATATCAACTTTCTTGTGTACAAAATTTGTAATCATTAATTTTTGACAAATAGTGAGACACAAATATCTTCTTCTTGGAATATAAAGAATGTCTCAAACACAATATCATTTTGAAAATGTACTGATGTTTCTTTAACACATGTGTCCTAGGATTTTATGCCACATTTGATTCTATTACACCATATTTTACCAACCTAAAACAAATTTCCTTTTTTATGTTGGAATCTTGTAACAATTTTTCCATATCCTTAACTTTTTTTAAAAAACTACACATTTATTGAAGTTAACTTTGTTAAACTCATTAAAAAATTATGAAACACTTTGAAAATTATGTTCCATACCATCAATATATAGATTTTTATAATATTTTATCTTTTCATTCCCAATAATGGTTGATCTAACACCTTTGATTTTCAAGGATTCATCACTTAAAAATGTAATAGTTCCTTCATTAAATACTTTTATTTTATTTCTAAATTTCAAATATCTCATAATATGTCAGTAACACTATGGCATCCCGCCCATTATTAGATAACTTTTCATTACATTTTACAAACAGAGGATCTTTAAAGTCTAGTGTCTTGGAAATAAGGAACATAAAAAATTCTTCTAATCCACTTGTAGGGTTTTATAATAACTTATTCTTAAGTAAAATTATTTAATCACATAACCTAGATACATACATCGAAGGAAAGGGTGAGCAGAAGGACCAGTAAGGAAAGTAAGGGAATCATTTTACTTGTGATATCTATAAAAACTTGATAAAAACCACAAGACATGAGCAAAGAAAAAAGAGGCATATAATCATAAAAATAACATGAATCACAACTTGAATATATGGCCAAAAAATTTCATTGATACATTCATGAACATATCCCCAAGGTTCATTCCCAAGGTGTCATAAAATCATAACCAAGGTTATTCACCAAGGTATAGAGAAAATTCTCATTTCTAGAGATTAATTATTTACCCAATGAATTGGAGAAATATCAGGGAGAACCCTTAATATATATATATATTCATGTGATAAACATATAACCTAACAAAAAAATTCATAAATAACCCAAATATAATCAATGAAATGGGTTTCTTGTCAAAATTGTGACATTTTAAAAAGTACTTAAAAATAAGATCATTAGTTCATTTATAAACCATGGAAAGGGAGTAGGGGTTATATGTATGTCAATTATAGAATCATATAGATAAATTTTATGTATTTATGAATACCCTTGGAAATGAAAATATATTTGGGTATCCACATAAATAATACAAGAAAATTTCTTGAGAATAAGAGAGAGATTTTGAGACGAAAATTCTGCAGCATAACGGCTACATAACATCATTTTAGAAAACATTGAAAATAGAGGGGACAAGGGTCCATCACTCCTAAATAATTCATAATACTGTATGGGTACATAATAATATAATGATATGGATATTTTAATGACATACCACATGAAAATAAAACATGAAAGAAAAGAGAAGATGTTATTTCTTTTATGAAAAATTCGGCAGCCTAACGGCGTCGCTACAAAAATCAGAAAATAAATTTATGAAAGTAGAAAGGGTCACTCATTATTTGGAGATTAGATGGAAATTAATAATAATATATGAGAACATACCCCCACATAATAATCTAGAAACTAGAAGAAATAAAATAAAAGAAAAACATGACTAAAAAAAGGAGGGTGAATGATTCCCTTACCTTGAAGAATGACTTTGAAAGCTTGAATATTAGGATATTGGTGTGGCTTGAGGGAACCTTGGGAGGACTCCTTGGGAGGTAAAAATACTATAAAATCATTGGGGAGGATTTTGGAATGAAATGAATGAGGTAATGGCTTGGTATTTATAGGAAAAGTGAGGTAATATTTAATTAATTTTCAAGGGACACCTCATTGGTGGTATTTGCAACACCATGGACTTTCCCATGTTCTTTTCCCATGGTATTGGACACTTTGGAGACCTCATAACATATCTTACTATTTACAAGTCGACCCAATTTATTACATCATGATTACATCATCAATGCTGTCATTAAACACTTGAAACTCAAAACTGTATTTTTACTATTCACCGAAAATTCAATTGTGTTAGAAAAATACCAAAAATTTACACTAACATAATATAGATGGTTTGAATTAAAAAATGAACTCAATTTTTTGAAAATAATTTTCTAAATATTTTTAATTTAATTTTTAATTAAAATCATTATTTATTTAAAAAAACTCCAAAACTATAACTTATTTTGTAACACATTGAAAAATTAATCAAGGTCCCATAAAATTATTTTATAACCATAAGACAATAAAGTAACAATTTATGATAAAATTTTATGAAAATAAATTTTCATTTAAAATTATTAAATTAATTATAAAATTGAAAATAAAATATTTAATACCTACAAAAAATTACAAAACTTATACTATGATCGTTTTTCACTTTTAAGATGTCTAAATTGTATTTATTCATTCATGGGAGAAGTTTCTATTTTTTTGGCTAATTTAATATTCATTACAATTAATTACTATTCATAATGGTATATTATTATTCATACTTTACTATTCACCAAAAAATAAGTTGATCTTATTAGACTTTAAATTTCTTACTGGTCACAATTGTAGAAGACAATTTTCTGAAAATCATTTCTCATTATTAATTTTTTAAAATATAAATAAATATTTTAAAATACCATTTTTCCAAAATAAATTAGTAATATGAAACTATAAATTCATCCTACATTTATCCCGATATTTGAAATTCACCAAATTTTCTATAAAAATAAATAACAGTTTTATTTATACCAAGGGATTACTAAAAGTATATAAGGCCTCGTTACATAGACCCTTATAACACCTCCATAGGAGCTAAGTGTAAGATCTTCTATGGTGATATAATCTTGGGGTAGCTCAGACAACATTTCCCGAGTAGTGATTTCTATCAGCTTTAACTTCTCCCATTAGCGATTCCATTAAAGCTTCACATATTGAAGTTCGACTTGTGCTTATTCCAGAGCAAAGCCCAGTGAAGTCACCTCCTTCCCAAACTCGAACAGATGGGCTTCGTAGGACCCGAGTCTACTGGATGAGGCCATCACCTATTCTTTCTGTATTAATTAACTAAGATCACTTTTATTTATAAACAATAATCGTACCATTAAGAGTTTAGTTTCCAACGGTCACATTGACCAACGATCATATAACAGTCGAAACCCAATGATATCATTTTAATTATACTCACTTAATTACTTTATGGATAGAGTTTTGTTGAGTATAGAATAAAATAACACATAAAAGTAGGAAACAAAATTTAATCAAAAGTTTGGGTCGTTACATTCTTCCCCCCTTAAGAAATTTCGTCCCTAAAATTTTAACTCGTACCCTTAGAAGAGAAAAGGTGTGGGTACTTCTACCTCATAGACTCCTCTGGTTCCCACGTGGCTTCTTCACACTTGTGGTTCCTCCACAACACCTTAACAAGGTGGGTAGTCTTGTTACACAGAACCTTGTTTGTACGATCCAAGTTCTCCACTGGCTTCTACTCATAAGAGTGGTCTTATTCTAGTTGTACCACCTCTTGATTTGGTACATGTGAAGGGTAAGTTATGTACTTCCTCAAGAGGGATACATGAAAGACATCATGAACTTGTGCTAAATTTGGAGAAAGTGCAAGCCGATAGGCCACTACTCCTACGCGATCAAGGATTTCATAGGGGCCAATGTACCTAGTGTTGAGATTCCCTTTATTCCCAAACCTCATGACTCTCTTCCAAGGTCAAATTCGAAGAAATATTTTATGACCAACATGAAACTCCAAGTCCCTTCGATGGTTGTCGGCATAGATCTTTTGCCGATTCTGAGAATCCTTAATGTGTTATTGGATTACATGAACGTTTTCTTTCATCTCTCGCACTAGATCATGCCCAAAAAGCATTCTCTTACTAGATTCATGTCAACAAGTAGGAGTTATACACCGCTTACCATATAGAGCTTCATAGGGTTCTATTTGAATGCTCGAGAGGAATCTATTATTGTAAGAGAACTCAACTAAAGGGAGATATTGATCCCATCCACCTTTAAATTACATTGAGCATGTTCTCAGCATATCCTCGAGTGTTTGAATAGTCCTTTCAGATTGACCATCATTTTTGGGGTGATAGGCCGTACTGAAGTTCAATTCAGTGGTAAGATCATGTTGAAGACTTCTCCAGAATTTTGATGTGAACCTTGGATCACGATCAGATATGATAGAAAGCGGAACTCCATCCAGCCTTACAACTTCCTTCATGTAAAAAATGACATGTTTATTAAGAGATAAATCTTCCCTAATGGATATAAAATGGGCAGTCTTGGTGAGACGGTCCACAATAACCCATATCGCATTGTTTCCTTTGAAATTTCTCAGGAGACCAGTGATAAAGTCCTTAGTGATATTGTCCCACTTCCACACTGGTATGGGTAGTGGTTGCAATACCCATTTATGAAGTTCTCTCTCTTCCTTGACTTACTGACATACCGGGAACCTTGAAGTGTAGTCCGCAATCTCCCTTTTCATATTATCCCACCAATAATGATCATGAAGGTCCCTGTACATTTTTTCACTTCCAAGATGTATAGAGAAAGTAGATCTATGAGCTTCATCCATCAACTCCTTTATTTTTGAAATAGATGTAACACATAGTCTTGTACAAAATTTCAGTACACTTTCTTGATCAATATTGAACTTAGGAAACTTCCCATCCTTCATAGCTTCAAACTTCTTCTGTAACAAAAGATCTTCTTTATGAGGTGTCTTGATCTTTTCTAGTAATGACAGTTGATAAATTATTTTGGTTAGGTTTGATGATGTCCCGTCCCTTATAATTCCCATGTCTAGCTTTACTAGGTCATTGATCAAAGGATCTATTTGAATCCTCATCATGGAAATAACAACTGGGTCTCTCCTACATAATGCATCAGTGACTTTGTTTTCTCTTCCAGGATGATAATGAATTGAACAATCAGTCTCTGAGAAGTTCCATCCATCTCCTCTGTCACATGTTCAATTACTTTTATGTGAAAATATAATTCAAACTTTGGTTTTCTGTGTATATATCACATTTCTCCCCATAAAGATGGTGCCTCCATATCTTCATAGAAAAAATGACTGTAGCCAGCTCCAGATCATGTGTAGGATTGTTCTGCTCATGAGTCCTCAACTGTCGAGATTCATAAGAAATGACTCTATTATTTTTCACGAGGACACACCAAATCCTCTTCATAGATTCATCACTAAAAATATAGATTCCTTCTCCACTTGAGGGAAGAGTTAACATGGGTGCAACAACCAATCTCTTCTTCAGCTCTTGGAAACTTTCCTCACACTTCTTTGTCCAGATGAACTTGATCCCTTTTCGAGTTAACTAGGTTAATGGATTAGAAAGTCCTAAAAAGTTTTTCACAAACCTCCTATAATATCCCACTAATCCATGAAATCTAAAAATCTCAGTTATTGTTTTAGGATAAGGACACTCCTCTAAAACTTTTGTCTTTGCAGGGTCAACTATGATTTCTTTATTAGTAACAATGTGCCCCAGGAAATCAACTTGCTGTAACCAGAATTCAAAATTTCTGAACTTCCCAAAAATCCTTTCATTCTCTAGATATTTCAAAAGACCCCTTATTTGATCCTCATTCCCCTTGCAAATTTTGGAATATATCAGAATATCATCAATAAAACTACCACAATGTTATCAAGGTAGTCCTTAAGGACTCTATTCATCAAATCTATAAAAATAGTAGGTGCATTAGTCAGTCCGACGGGCATAACAACAAACTCATAATCCCCATATCTTTATTGGAATGATTTTTTTCAGAATATATTCTTTATTCACCCTCAATTGATGATAAACAGATCTAAGATCAATCTTAGAGAAGAATTGAGCCCCATGAAGTTGGTCAAATAAGTCATCAAGTCTTAGAAGAGGGTATTTTTTCTTCACTATGATCCCATTCAAATATCTATAATCAATAAATAGCCATATAAATCCATCCTTATTCTTCATAAAGGGAACCAGTGCTCCCCAAGGAGACACACGCGGTTTGATAAAACACTTATACAAAAGATCTTGGAGCTGTTTCTTTAATTTTTCTAGCTCCATATTTTCCATCCTATAGGGGGTCTTAGATATCAGATGAGACCCAGGTTTGAGTTCAATGGTGAACTCTACCTCTCTTTTTGGTGGAGGTTTGGGTAAATCCTCAAGAAATATGTCAATGTATTCCTAGATGATATGGAAATTTTCTATCCTCAAACTCTCATTTCCTTATTCTTCTTCACTGATCATCTCTATAAAGAAGGAAATAAGTGGTTCTTATAGACAAAGATCAGGTTGAGATTTCTCTCCTTGGAAGATAACTGTAGCTTTTCCATTCAAGACTACTGAGATTTCCTTGTTTCTATATTTGATCTTAACATTACACATTGAGAGCTAGTACATCCCTAGTATAATGTCAAATTCTAGCATGGGAATGACTACTAGATTTGTGATAAGATAGTGCTCACTAAAGTAAATACTAGAGTTTCTAAACACTGAGGATGCTTGGATAATCCCACCAAGAGTCTTGACTAATAACTTTTATTTTAGAAAATCGGGGGTTGATTCTAATTTTTTTGCAAACTTGGAAGAAATAAACGAATGCATAGCACCAGAATCAAACAAAGTACTTGATAGATTTGAGAAAACAACAAGAGTACCTTCCATCGCATGATTTGTCACTTTAACTTCAGATGTAGTGATTGAAAAAGTATAACCTTTTTCCCCTGGCCATTGCTGAGGCTGATGGGGATTCCCCTCCACTGCCCCCAGATTTGGACAGTGATTGGAAACGTGCCCAAGTTGTCCACACTTATAGCATTAGACATTAGGTAGGTCCTACACCATCTTCCCTTTTTCTTTAGTGTTGAGAAGTTGTGGCTTCTCCTCACTATGATAATTCTGTGCAATGTAGCCAGCTCTACCACACAGGTTGCACTTCCCGCTCCCAAGCTGGCAGTTCCCCGAATGCTTATTCCCACATTTATTATACATGAGATGTTGTAATTTCTTTCCTCCTCTTCCCTGATTTAATCTCCTCTATAATCTTGGCTCCGTCAATATTTTCTTTTCATTGGATTTATGAGACCATTGCGTCTCACCAAATTCCAGTTTGACTTTCATCGCACTTTGCACAATATCCTCATGGATATCGTAATCTTGGTTGGCTAGATTCTTCCGCAGATGTGGTCTCAGCCCACCAAAAAATATAACAACCATACCATTTGGATCCAAGAAAAATCTAGAGGTGTAACGTGAAATCCTTGTAAAGTTCATCTCGTAGCTTCCCACATATTCATCCTCCTTCTACTTCAGCTCGAGAAACTCCTTCTCCATTGTTATTCTCATCGATTGAGGGAAATAATTTTTGAATAATATCCCTCTGAACTATTACCAATCCATAGATTCAATATCCACTCTTGGAATTTTGTTTTTAAATAGTTCCCACCACTGATAAACTTCTCCCTCTAAGCAATAAACATCCTAGGTAACATTCTCTTGTTTAGAATAATGGAGCATAGAAAAGAGCTTCTCGATTGAGCTGATACACTATTCAGAAATCAATGGATCATTAGATCCACTGATGGTTGGTGGTCATTGATGCATAAAGGATTCAATATAAAGTTTTTCCCTTCATGGTGAGATTGGTCTCTCAGCTTGATTCAAGTTATTTCCCATAACTTGAGTCAATTGGTTCATCATTCCCATGAAAGTTTCCATTCTAGCTTCCATCGAAGGGTCGTCAACGCATGGTCCATTCCAGTCACCACTTGCACGGTTCCTCCTATTGCCCGCCATTTAATAAAATAATAAAACCTTAGTGACAAGATTATTTCATTTATGAATCTTTTAACTATAAAGGATTTTATGCCTTAAAACATCATTCTTTTAAACAATTACATTTCTCAATAAATCCATAATAATGATTCATAAAAAGCATATGATTAACCAAATATATCACCTGAGAGTGTCATAACCAAGAGTTAAGCAAGTCCTTTTGTCGTGTACCAAGATACCTTGGGTCAAGCTCGAAACTCCATGTCAGAGTTTTCACTCCTAGGTACATCTATGCCAGAGCTGCCTCTACCTACTCGTATCCAGACATGGATGCATTTTCTTGATAAACCACTTACTCAATACTCACCAAAATAGAAAAAAATTATTCTTATATTTAAACTTTTATATAGGGTTATTAATAAAGTTTTCATAGCCTAATTTCTATAAATAACTATGCTTTCCTTCTATACCGACTATGGAATCCTTCCTTTTATTACATAACTATTCATTACATTTTACAAAATAGAGGATCTTTAAAGTCTTGTGTCTTGGAAATCAGGAACAAAAAACATTATTCAAATCCAATTTTAGGGCTTTATCATAAGTTATTTCTATGTAAAATTGTTTATCTCATAACCTAGAGACATATATCCATGGAAAGGATTAGAATATGGCCCAGTAAGGAAAGCAAGGTAATCTGTTTACTTGTGATGTCAATCAGAACTTGATAAAAACCACAAGACACGAGAAATGAAAAAAGAGGAATATCATAATAAAAATAACATGAATCACAACTTTAATATGTGGATACAACATTTTATTTATAAATTCATGAACACATTACCAAGGTTCATTCCCAAGGTGTTATAAAAACATTACCATGGTTATTCACTATGGTATCATGAAACTTGTCATCTCTAGAGATTAATTCTTTACCCAATGCATTGGAGTTCTATCAGGGCGCACCTTTAATATGTATTTATTTTCATGTGATACACATATATCAAAACTAAATATTTCGTAAATAAACCAAATAGAATCAAAGAAATGGGTTTCATGTCAAAATCATGACGTTTTAAAAAGTACTTAAAAATAAGATCATTATGTCATTTATAACCTATGGAAAAAGAGTGAGGGTTATATGTATGTCAATTATAGAATAAAATAGATCAATTTTATGTATTGTTGAATACCCCTATAAATGAAAATAGATTTGGGTATCCACATAAAAAATACAAGATAATTTCTTGAGAAAAAGAGAGATATTTTGAGATGAAAATTCTACAGTATAACGGCGACATACCATCATTTTAGAAAACATTAAAAAGAGAGGGGAAAAGGGTCATAAACTCATATATAATTAATAATACAGTATGGTTACATAATAAGATCATGTTATGGATATTTTAATGACATACCACATGAAAAGAAAACATGAAAGAAAAGAGAAGACACTATTTCTTGTACAAAAAATTCGGCAGCCTAACGATGTCGCTGAAAAAATCAGAAAATAAATTGATTAGAGAAGAAAAGGTCTCTAATAATTTGGACATGTAATGGACCATAATAATAATATATAAGAACATACCCCCACATAAGAATATGGAAAATAGAAGACATAACATAACAGAAATCATGACTCGAAAGAGGAGGGTGAAATGTTCCGTTACCTTGAAGAGTGACTTTGAAAGCTTGAAGGATGAGACCTTGGGGGGGATTGAGGGAACATTGGGAGGAATCCTTGGGAGTTAAAAATAATATAAATTCATTGGGGAGTATTTTGGAATGAAATGAATTAGGGATGTCTTGGTATTTTTAGTAAAATTGAGGGAATCTTTAATTAATTTCCAAGGGACACCTCATCAGTGGTATTTGCAAAACCATGGGCTTTCCCATGGTATTTTCTGATGGAATTGGTCACTTGGGACACCTCATAACATATCTTACTATTCAAAAGTCTACCAGATTTATTACATCATGATTACATAATCAATGATGTCATTAAACACCCGAAACTCAAAACTGTATTTTTACTATTCACCGAAAATTCAACTATTTCCGAAAAATCCCAAAAATTTACCCTAACATAATATAGATGCTCTGAATTCAAAAAATGAAATCAATTTTATAAAAATAATTTTAGAAATATTTTTAATTTAATTTTTAAATAAAATAATTATTTATTAAAAAAAAAACTCTAAAACTATAACTTATTTTGTAACACCTTGAAAAAGTAATCAAGGTCCCATAAAATTATCATATAACCATAAGACATAAAATTAACAATTTATGATTAAATTTTATGAAAATTATTTTTCATTTTAAATTAATAAATTAATTATAAAATTGTTAATAAAATATTTATGACCTACAAAAATAACAAAACTTATACTATGATCATTTTTTCACTTTTAAGATTCTAGATTGTATTTATACATTCATGGGTGAAGTTTCTATTTTTTTATAGATTTACTATTAATTACTATTCACAAGGGTATATGTTACTATTCATACTTTACCATTCACAATAAAATAAGTTGATCTTATTAGACTCTAAATTTCTTACTGGTCACAATTTTAGAATACAAATTTATGAAAATCATTTCACATTATTAATTATTTAAAATTTATAGAAATATTTGAAAATACCCTTTTACCAAAATTAATTAGTAATATGAAACAATAAATTCATCCTACATTTATTCAAATATTTGAAAGTCACCAACTTTTCCATAATAATAAATAACAATTTTATTTATACCAAGGGATTAAAAAAAGTATCTAAGGCCTCGTTACATAGCTCCTTATAACACCTACATAAGACCTAAGTGTAAGATGTTCTATGGTGATAGAATCTTGGGGCTACTCAAAAAACATTGCCCGAGTAGTGATTTTTATTAGATTGAACTTCTCCAGTAGGTGATTCTGTTCAAGCTTCACATGTTGAAGTTCAGCTTGTGACTGGTCCAGAGCAAAGCCCAGTGAAGCCACCTCCTTTACAGCTTGGAAAAATGGATTTCGTAAAACCCAATTCTACTAGATGAGGCCATAAACTATTCTATCTGTATTAATTATCCAAGATCACTTGTATTTATAAACAATAATCGTAATGTTAAGAGATTAGTTTGCAATGGTCATATTGACCAACATTTATATAACATTCGAAACCCAACGGTATCATTTTAATTATAATCACTTCATTACTTTAAGGATATAGTTTGGTTGAGTATAAAATAAAATTACACAGAAAAGTATGAAAAAAATTTATTCAAAAGTTCAGGTCGTTACGAACACCCACTTTCAATAATCCATGTTCATTCTCCTTTTGTATCTTTCAATGCTGTTTTAGCAAAAATAAATATTTATTCTTCCTCTAATTTCTTACCTTTCAACTTGTGAGAGTTAGGAAACTTTTTTTGAGCCGGTAACAAAATAAGACACCCTTTTATAAGGTTTCTAGGTTATTCAAATATTTCAAAAATAGTTTCCAATGGTTGATGTATATTTTCATATTTCAGACCAACCATCTTAGGTTTATTTAAATCAATTTTTTTAGAATTATTTCTTTGAGGAGATTAAATCCCCCTAAAACTTTTCATTTCATAACCTATGGAATAATATTAATGTTGTTGGTTAAGCTAGCACATATTATCAGTGTGTCCGAATTCGCGAAAATACCAGTAGTATCTATAGAAAGAGTATTTTCCTATAAAAATTCCATACTAACCAGAATTTTTATTATGTTTCTAAGAAACCTTCTTGTCTTTTGTTTCTTAGCCATAAACTTTTTCGTTTTCAATCAGAATGTTCCTTTTCAATAAGAATGTTCCTTTTTGCCACATACATAACTTTCTATGTTTTTTTATTTTAAAAAACAATTACACATTTCTTCTCAACCTTTGAAGGTAATTTTTTTGATATTTCTCATGTTTCTCTTTCCAAGAACTCTCATCAACTTTTGAGATAGAGTTTTTGAAACTTGTATTTCTCTGTTCTGCCTTGGAAAGTATTTGTTTGATAAGTTCCAACATTTTCTCTTTTCCCATAAACTTCACCTCTAGATTCTCATTATGATTATTTTCTTCCTTTAGATATTTCTTCAAATCATCAATTTATTACATTGACTTTACCTTTTCACTGGAAAAATGTTCTTGATTTTTTATTGATGAGCATTCATCTTCCAAAATTTTGTTTTCCTTTTTAATACTTATGATCTTTCTCATAAATTCTTTCATATATTTATTCAAATGAAATTCAAGTTGAGTTTCAACTTCTTCATAATTGCTTCTTTAAAATTCTCCATCATTCACTATTTCAATAAAAGTATTCTCAATACCAAACTCAATTGATCTTTTGGATTTAGCATCACTACCTTATTTCTTCTTCATCACTATCCTATTATTTCATTATTTGAGGAAAATTAGCTACAAAATTCCCTATATCTCCACATTCAATACAATTTAGGGGAGGTTTCAAATTGTATTTATCTATACCACTTTTAAAATTTTTATAAAAAAGGATTAAATTTCATTAAATTTTTTACATTCCTTATTTTCAGAATCAGATTCACTAGCTTAATCTTCAATAAGAATATTCTTTTAAATTTATTTATTTACATCCTTGAAAGAAATTTCTCTATAAATTTTTTTTTCTTCTCATATATTTCTCCCTTCCCGTTTCGTAAGTAATGAGAGAGCTATGAAAATCATCTGGTGATAATGTTTTTGGATCCCTCTCATCCAATGAAGAAACTTTTTCCTCAATACTTTTAGAAAGTATTCTCAAATAATTTTAAACAAATTTAGAATCATATAACATTTAAAAAAGATATATGATAATGCTAACAATTTCATTCACCCTGGTAAAGCAGTCCCCAATAGATTCATATTCACCCATATTCAAATCTTCATACTTAAATCTCCATATTTGTAACTTTTCATTGTTCAATTTTGTATTTCCTCCATATATGTTTTTAAATTTATCCCATATACCATTGGATGTGGAAAAAACTTTCACCCTTAAGAATATACTTTCATAAAGTGATAATAATAAATCATTCTGAGGCCATGTAGTATTCTCAGTATTCTTCTTGTCAACAGATGTAAGAAGAGATTTCTAATCAATAGGAGGAAACCCATCTATTATATCTTCAAGAACATCATATCAAATAGAGATAAGATAAGGAAACATTATATATTTCATGATATGGTAATTATTTCCATTAAAAACAAAAATACCTTAATTTTTCACACAATTCAAATTCTCTATCTGTAGAGAAAAAGCGAATGGAACCTAACCTCTGATACCACTTGAAAGTTCGTAGCTAGGATTATTGTATCCCTGAGAGGGGGAGGGGGGCATTAGTGATAATTTTTCTTTTATTTTTCTTTGAAAAAACCTTCACCTCATTTTAAAGGTTTATTCCCTACTAATAAAATTTAATCACACAAACAAAGGAACATAGATATTTACAAGGATCACTATTCAATAAGAATATCTTTGTCCTTGGTATGGTTTGGAAATGATCCAATACCACATAATACAATATAAATAATCTTTGGAATATAATGAGTAGGATTTACCCTTTCACTCATGCACCAATTTCAATATAATCAAAAAGTGCGTGTGCACCCTCTTAGCATGAATTGGGAAAAACAATGTTTGAGTAACAACTCATATTACATGTTATTTTTTTTTGAACTTCCAAAAATGTATTCTTTGGAAAAAATTCTTTAATTTCTTACCTAGAAGATGGTATGAACTTATGGAATTTGACATAAAATTCATTCTGATTGTCTAGTCCAATATACTAACTCCAATTCTATAGATCCAATTTGAAAATACGATCTTCCCACTATGATCTTAAAAATTGATTACCCAATATGATGGATGTAGCTCTACTATAACATGACTAAGACAATCCATAACTCATTATTCCACAATTCGGAAATCCAAATACAGAATTCCCAATCCAATTATCCATCCTAATAAAATTATTAGCTAAATATGATGAAAAAAAAATTATGATGGAAAACTGAATAAAATGATCACTGAATATGATGATCAGAAATATACATCATTATGATTTTTCTCTTGTCATTTTACATCTCTCTGTCAAAACATCTTCAACAAAGTCTTAATACAAAAAAATTATTTCTCTCCCTATAAATTTGGAGCTTATATCTCTTCTATGAATAATAACTCTATGAAGAAAAAGTAGAAAGTACTTTATCCTTTTATAGGTGACCCAATAGATGTTTTTGTGGAAATCCCAAAAAAATCCCACTCAACCAAATTCAACCAAATATCGATTTCACTTGAATTTTGCGTGAATTTATGACTTCATCAACTCTTCTTCAATATTATTGAATCTTCTTTAAACTTCACCTATTCATAAGATTTTCTTTCACAATAAATAGTCTAGATATGATTTCTTAATCTGATTTCAATTCTTGATTCCAATTGTCTCAATCCAATTTTTTCAATACAATGATCTGTTCTAATTGAAAAGAAACATTCTTTTAATTTCAATCTCCCTCTCGACAACACATACATATCTTTTCTTCATCTATTCTCTTGATTCACTTGAAATAAAAATCTTATTCTTCATCTCTTTTACTAACCCACTTGAACATCAAATAAAGAAATTCAGCCCCTTTTAAATGGTTGACTACATTTTTGATCACATTTTTATTTTCTTTTCAATAATTGATCTCAAGAAATTATTCCTCTTGTTATGATGGTTCTTGATATAATTGAAGTAACAATAAATTTGTCACAAATTCTCTTAGACATTATGAATATGATGATCCTATTATGATGGATTCACTAACTTTCCTTCTTTAATGCTCATACCACTAAATACATTGACGATAAAATGCAACAATTCATGGATTTCTTTTAACAAAACCCTTCTCTCCAACCCATTCTGAACATGATCCAGTAAAATATGATTGGAAACATCTCTTTCTCTCTTCATCAAGATCTAATCAATATGAAAAAAATTGATTAAAATCTCTTTCACTCCCCATTTCTTACATCAATCTTTCATCATATGTTTTACCACAAACTCATGATTTATGAGAACTCTAAGATCAGAAAATCATCATAAAATTTGATTTATCATAGTCATACCAACTACTATTATCCTTAAATATGATCACATCTTCCACACCAAATCCAGAGTGTATCCGATGAACATTTAATTACAATAGGATTCTTCCTCAATACAATTGACCTTCTCATTCCAGATTTAATTTGAATCTGATGAGAATTTTCTTTCAAATGGATTCTTATGAATATGATGGACCTTTTAAAAAATTTTGATTTGGATTCTACAAATACGATGGTCAGTTTGAATTTAAACTAATACAAAGTAATTTGATTTTCCTTTATTCTAAAATATTTTGAAAAAAAGAGAAAACTTGGATACAATCACCTTCATCATCAGCTTGGTCCTAACAGTTTATCTTAGTTCATTGTCTTCTAGTTGAAACTTTCCAATAATTAATTATATTAATAACAAAAACATATTTTATGAAAGAAACTTTGTCACTGTGATCTAATTGATGTTAAACAGTTAAGAAATTATGTTTTATACCTTCAAAAAACAAATATTTTTTTGATTTTAGCAGTTATTCCCCAATGATAGAAGATCCAACACTTTTGATTTTGAGTGACACATCATTGATACAAGTTACTATAATTTCTTTAAAATATTTCACATTATTTAAAAACATTAAATAACCTATCATATTTTAAGAAGAACCACTATATAATATCCAAGTTCATTCTAATTTTGTATCTTTTAGATAATTTTCAACAACTAAGGCCCTTTCCTTGCCTTTTTATATGTTCTTATGTGGATTTTGAGATTTATTGTATAAAGTTTTTTACAAAAAAATCTTGATAATACATCATTTTACAATATTTATAGGTTTATCACACATTTTAAAAATAGTTTCCAAAGGTTGGAAACTATTTTATACCTTAAAACTGAAATTCTTATGTTACCTTCTTTGAGTGGGTTGACTCACCTTCAAACTTTTCATATATATTATCCTAAATTCAAGGTATTATTGATGATTAAACCAAAAAAATATTTTCTACACACCCAAATTCACCACCATACTATGAGTAACTATTGAAGTCAAATTTTCCAAAATAACTCACAAACTACCTGAAGTTATGTTTCAATATTTCATTAACATTATTACGTTTCAATTTGGTATTTCATTCATCAAAAAAGTTTTGTTTACCTCCTAATATTTTCTTCTTTAGATTATATTTATTTTAAGACTCAATGAAAACTCCTATAGTAGTATCTTTTGGTTCTGAAATTTCAACATTAAAAACATAAGGGTTTTCATCTCTACTAATTTTAGCTACACACAATATCTTATTAACTTAATTTTTGTTTTGAGAATATTAATTATACTTTTCAACCTTTTTGAATAACTTTTATTGATCGTTATTATTCTTACACATTTTATAGCTTTAAAAAACTTCTTTAACTAAATTTTTCAAGTGTGTAGATCCTTGGTTAGATTAAATAAATTTTTTATGAACATGTTCTAACTCTTCCTCTTTCATTTTCATATTTTCTTCAATCATGATATTGAAATTTTTCTTCTCATCATGAAATTTATTCAAGACATAAATTTCTTTTAGAAACATTGACTTATCTTCAAGATATGATTCATGATTATTTGATGAAATATTTTATTTCTTCAATACTTTTTCTCCCACTCAATTATTATAATATTTTAAAGACATTATTTCAACCCCCCATTTAGAATTAATAATATCCATGTTTCTTGCTCTTCTAAACTACAACATTAATCACCGGTGATTTTTTCATCATTCAATTTTTCAATAAGAAGTTTTTTAGTAGCATCATCACTAAAGTTATTGACATATTTTAAATATCATTATCTTACTCAAAATTTGAAACATATTTTGTCATTTTTTATTTAGAAGCCTACTTATCCTTCCCCATAGAATAGAATTTGGATTTATCTACCATTTTATGGACGCATCTATATGACTTTTTTTAATATTTATCACTTTCTTCAACTTCATTTTTTCATGATTTATTTCCATAAAAGTATCATATAATTCATCAAAAAAATACTTTTCATGGTAAATTTCCAATGTCCCTTTTCATATTTTTTGAAAAAATATACATAAATTCATAATTTGTTTAGTAACTTAATATTCGATGTCAAATCCACTAGCTTCTTCTTTGAGAAATTTCATTGACTTCCCTTTCTTGGAATCTTTGAATTTTTTTTGATATTCCTTATCTTTATTATTCATAGCATTTTCTCTTCACTTTTCATAAGTGATGAGAGTGATATATAGATCATACAGAGATAGAGTTCTTGGATCTCTAACTTCTAATGATGAAACTTTTGGATCAATTGTTTTTGGAAGAATTCATAAGCACTTTTCAGCAGTGGTAGAATCTTCTATCTTCTCACCAAGACATATTATGATTTGAAAAATGTCATTCACACTTGTTAATAAATCACCAAAAGATTCATAATAACCCATATGAATATCCTAATAATTTAACCTATATATTTGTACCATATCTTTTTTTACCTTTTTATAACCTTCATGTATGTTCTTAAACTTTTTCTAGATACCTTTAGCCCTTACAACCCCTTTAACTCTATGAAACCCAAATTCAAAGAGTGGGTAAAATATAGTATTTCCATATTGTACATCATTCTCTAAATTCTTTTTATTAGAAAATATTAGGGGAACTACCACAACACTAATTAGGAAACCATCCCTAGCAGTTTTGATAACTTCATAACCAATGGATATAAGATGAGGGAGAATTTTATCTTTCTAAATATGATAGGTATTCCCATAAAAAATAAAAATCCCCTTACTATTGAAAAAATAATGTAAATCCATGAAAGATTCTATTTTATTCAAGATTTAGAAAAGAGTCTATAAAGGGTACCTTCCCTCTAATACCACATTAAAGGATCAATCATGATATGTGTGATCAATGATAATGGGAGGGGGGTATAACTGATATTTTCTTTTTATATTTTCTTATCTATGAAATAACCTTCACCAAATGATAAAATGTTATGAATTTTCTAAAAACTAGCACATAAGAATAAACCATAGGAACACAAGTATTTAAGAGGTTCACTACCTAATAAGAGTAGATAGTCATTAACATGGTTTGGAAATAATCTAATACCAAATAATAAACTAGATAAATATCATTAGTATGTGGTTAAAATAAAAAAGAAATATCCTTACAATCAAGATGCGCAATAATCATATAAAAATTCATGTTCCATCTTTATAGATATAATATGTAACAAAAATTCTTGTAAAAACCATTAGAAAACTTCACCAATAGGAATCAGTATATTGTCACTATGATTCTTGTACATTCTTCAAACTATATTTTATTTCAAGTATTTATTATTAACTTTATTTCATATCACCAAGAAAGAAATTCATCCTTGTAATTCTTTATAAAACTTCAATCCATTCACCTATTCATCTAGTTTCTCTATTCGATCATCTTTTTAGTAAACTCTATTCAATCATCCATATAGTAAAATCCATTTAGTGCCTTAGAAATCTCAATAACACTTTCTTCTTCTTTATTCATTCATTCATTTTTTCATGATATCTCTTTTGTAACACCATATATGAATACTCTGTCTAGATTCTTTCATATGATTCCATTGATCAGAACTCCTTAGATTAATAAAAATTTCTCCTTCAACCAAGAGAATACTAGGATTAAAAATTTCTTTTTTCAATATTTGGATTTCATATTTTCATAAGATATCACTATAAAATACTATTTCTATAACACTTTAACTTTTACAAAAGTGAATAGTTCCAAAATTCATACAATACTTGCACTATATTTATAGAAGCATGATTAAGAGAAAAGGTGGGAATCTAGTTTAACTTTCTCACTCAACAAAAACACAAAAGTCAAAACTACCAATTAAAATAATTCATTGGACTGTTCTCAACACTTCTATAGTTTTATATAATTTTAATAAAAACTCACCACTAGAAACTTTACTCAAACTTATTTAACCTAAAAATTACAAAACTTTATAAAACTTTATTATCACTTCACAAGAAGCATGGTTTTCCTTCATGATTTTATGAAGGTTAAGAGATCAAATCAGAAAATTCACACTTGAAATATTTTAAAAAATTATAAATAACTTCAATCCTATACAACTCTATGATAATCATTCATCAAGAAAAACATTATAGTAAAACATACATTTGAAGAGACTCTATCCAATGTTTTAGAGTATCTTACTAATAACATTTATATAGTCTTCCACCATACACTTCAACTGTATGACTTGCATCATAACACTTCTTATATTTCCATTGTATTGTAGCCTCCGTCTGATAAACATCATACATAAACATCCATATGATGTTTTTAATAAAAACCTTTTATTTGAAAACTTGAAGAGATATCTCCAATATTTGGTTCATCTTATGGACTCTGTCTGACTGGACTTTGTCCAGTGAAATTGATTGAGTTCATCTAATGGTCTTCATCTAATTGGGCTTAATATCATTTGACTTCATCATATTAGACTTCATATAATATGAATTTGTTCAATAAAACCCCTCAATATGTTCACTTTTCACTTCATTATCTTTCTTCTATAAAAAAATTAACAAAAATCTAACAAAAAGTTCTTCTCATAAAAAATGTTGTCTAACTACTTCTATTTGATGAAATTCATTAGATATTTGTAGTATAAAATTTGTTCATACAATAAAATATACCCCCTTTCTACATATTTAGGGATCATGATATATTTCATTACCCATGATGTTGTAAAAATTTAGATAAAAAAGTATCTCTAGATTTATTTTTCGAACCATCTATTTAATTGAAATTTTTCGTATCATAAGATACAATATTTTTCACAAAACTTTATCTGAAACCCTCTATCTGATAACCTTTTTCTAATATACTTAGTCAAAAAAAATCAACTATATATATATATATATATATATCTGATTGCCTTTTTTCGAATGCTCAAAAATTTACGATGATTTTATATTGGACAACATAAGACAAAACATTCCTAGAAAAATTTCTTAACAAATTCCAATATCATCGAAACACATTAAATAAGATTGTTCCCAATGGTGTAGATGGTATTTATATTTTTCAGAGGTAGAGGGGGTGCATGGGAAATAAAATTTGAATATATTTTGTTTAACCCTTCCTTGGTACTTCCAGATTATTATTGTTATGTGCTAAAAATGATAACCTTTGGTATCTAAGTTTTTTTACATGGGATTTTATCCTCGAAAATTTATATAATTCATGATAATAATTAAATAAATGGTCTATATACATGTAATTATTTGGTTTAATCATAGATATACATCATAAAATGAATTTAATGTGGTGTTAGATACGTTTCCTAATAACCGGATATTGATAACTATTATCTAGGGTCACCAATTTATTATTGGGGAGATATTTTTTCTTAATAGGATTTGATACACAATTTTAATAATAAATTAAACCTAAAAATATAAGGAATTAAATAAATAAAAATAAGAAAGCATATAATATGTAATATTGAATCCCAAAATATATACATGTAGTAAATTAATCAATCCATACATAAAAAATGAATTTTATCACTCAAGGTAGAATCATATACAAATATAATGTTAAAAAATATGGAAAAATATTTTTTTACAGAAGACATAAAAAGCGGTACTTTGTGTAGTCTACAATATTTATTTTGATACACCAAGCTCTGTAGTCCCTGTATTCAACATTTTATTATCTTTACTTTTTCTTTTTTAACCATGAGATATAAATTATATACATACACATGAACTCTATGCATAGGGTATGAGTATGGTTGACTCCCACCATGGACTCAAACATTTCTCAGGGTATAATTGTTGATTCATGTGATAATTTCATGAAAAAAAATTTATTCATACCTTGAATTACCATAAAATGAAATAAATATAAGTATAATAACACTGAATAATATTAATCATCAATATAAATCCATGAAATGTATAAAATTTTAGCTATTTTTTTTCAAAATATTTCCCCATTAGTACCGCTCTTGGGATGGTAGTGAAGAGAGGTGTAACTCTTCAAGTCCACTTCCAATATTCCATAGGATGAAGAATAACATCAGGGGCATAAAAAATATTTCCTAGGAGGTATTTCCCTCTATAAACATAAGAAATATATATTAATACAACAATGAACAACAAATAAAAATATATAAAACAAAACATATGATCCCATAATAATGAAAAAATGAATTAAATTTCATTCATAAATATAAATTCTCTAATAGAAATAAAAAAAGAGAAAACCCCTATTATATTGACCCTACCAATTCCAACCAAAGACCACACCATATTCTATTAATTTTAAGTATGATCAACAAATGAATCATACATATAAGGGCCTAAATTTTTGTGAACCTTAATTTTTTTTATTCTGGGGTATTGAGGGAGTTTGGTGATGTTTGGTGGAATTATTATTAGTTAGGTAAGGAGTTTGGATGGTTTAAATTGGTAAAAAAATATGAGAGTTTCATTTCAATGTGATGGTAAGTGTTGTGGGTTGATGGAATGTGTCATAGCTTGGGGGTGTATGCCACGATAGTTCATTGTCACATAGTTTTTGATCAGAATAACTATCATGAAATGAATAGATTATATCATGGAATATCATTTTTTGGTAACATTTAAAAAATTAGAAAAAATATATATGAGTCACCCTTACAAACCATCCTATGTGGGATTCATCAGGGCATGGTGGGTCTTGTCTTAATGTGAGAATCTGGATGATTTGGTTTAACCTTTTTTGTGAATAAGTACTTGAATTTATTTTCTTTTCTATATTTTTGTTATAATGTAATGTATTTATTTCATTCCATGAAGAACATGATGTCAAAAAACTTGGTTATTTTTCTTTAGGGGCTATTTCACTATTATGGAAAGGCCATTTTGTGGTTTTGGTCTAGGGTTAGTTGGGATGAGGATGAAGGTCCATGAGTCACATTATTATTTTTGAGGGTTTAAAAATTGAGGTGTGAAATATTTATCCATTAAATGGACCTCCTAATTTAAATTTAATAAATTATTTTTAACATGAGAAAAAAAGGGAGCTATGTAGGGAGATCATGTCACGATCTTCATATTTAGGATCATCTTGGCTTGGAGAATCCTTGTCATGAAATGAAACAATATTTTTCAATTTATCTAAAAATATATGGCTCCTCTAAAATTATTTGTATTTCATTCTTATTCCCCCAAATCCTATGGGTATTTGAAAGAATTTTGGATTAACTTAGGCCTTCATGATTTATTCTTAGTCCTCTTCCTTTTCAATGACTACCATCAATCCAAGGTATAACTATGTACCTTTTCTATTATTAATTATTATCTTATTTATTCCTGATATTCTATGGAATTATTTTTTCTATAAATGTATTTGTGTTTATTTCCAATTATTGATAGAGGATTTATGAATGGATGATGCCTTTAGGTTTTATGGGTACCTCATGAGGTTTTATGTTTGGGTTTTTTATCTATCATTATGTTTAAGTTTTATGATTGTTAAAGCTTCATATCATGGTAGGGGATTTAATACATATCCTCTTTAATTATATTGTAAATGTGGGATTATCATGGTTTGGATTCTAATGGGTAAATAGATGAGTTTTTCCTGAATAATATAATATTACCGAATTTAAAGAAATGAAGGGATGATATTGAGTTTTTCATGATATTATGAATATATTTCATTTAATTTACTCATTATATTCTATAGATAATGAGATAGACTAATAATATGATTATTTAATAATCCATACATATATTTTTTTTATTCCTAAAATGGATTCAAAATTTTTAGATAGTAAGATAAATAAGATAATGAGAAATGGATTCATTTTGATTATCATTATTGCTTAGAAATTTTTAATAAGATAAGTCATTTCCTTAATCATATAATTTAAAGTTTAAGAATACTATTAATTAATAATTTATTATGTTTTTTATTGTTAAAACCTATGAATAATGAATTTATTAATCAATACGGCAAGTAAAGATAATGAGAAATTGAATTAAAACTTGTGACTGAATCTATTTGGTTATTAACTACTTAAATCTTAAATACATGGATTAAAGCATTATCAATTTCACTTTGATACGGTTAGAATTAAAATTTTGATTTTCTTCAATTTATATATATATATATAATATAGAACCCCATTTTATTATTATAGAGAAACCTATAGTTGGTTGATATGGATAGGGTTGAGATATTTTGATGTTGTTTTGGTGACGAATTGACATGGTTTATGGTGGGATAGTGTGGATGGAGAAAAAATGTGAAGTGGATTATATTCGGATGGTTAGATTAGGTTGGGAGCCCTGATTTATTTCTATTTTCTTATTTATTTATATTAATTTATTAATATATTCTAGGTATATCATTTCTTGAATTAGTTATTTTTTTTCCTTAGTGATCATAATTATGGATGGTAATAATTGATGAATTAAGAACTAGAAAGGACGATTCATATGCTTTAATGCTAGAAAACAAAACTAAAATTGTTATATTGAATAAAAGAAACTTGTATTTCGATGGTTAACATGAATATTAATCAATAATTAATTAAGTTATATTAATAAAGGGTTGGTAATTGATTAATAATAGTGATTAATGTTAGTATTAAACCTTGAAGTACATGTTCGTAGAAATTTTTTAGCTTCATAGTTATTAGTGTTGAGAGATGAGTTTTCCTAGTGGATATTAGTATAAATAAAACCTCAGATAAGATGTTTTCCATTGTAATGGTTTTTTTATATACTATTAATTATGTTATGTTATTTCTTACACTCCACCATCCTAGTAAATGGAGAGATCAATGCCTGTATTTGGTCTTGGGTTTCTGGTGTTCTCCCAACATATAGGATGTCAAGGATTTGGATGGATAACAACCCCTACACCAATCTCTCTTATATACATAGATTATATATTGAGATATTTGAGATATAATGTCTTATGAATTTAATATATATACTAATATGTTTTATGTTTTCTCATTATTATGATATACATATATATGTGGGTTATATCAGCTTAATGTTATAGTATATAATAGTATCTAGGCTATAATATCTTTTGGTTACTATATGTTTTTATACACATAGTTTGTGATGGATTAAGTTTTAGTCTTTATTTACATGGTATGTGATGGATTAAGGTCTTATTATGTGATTATGGAGATGTGATGGTTATGTAACTATGATTATGTGGTTATGGATGTGATTTGTTAGCATGGTTTTTCATAATGACTTGTGGAGGTGATGAGAGCTCCAAGATGTGAGGCATTAGAGTTTAGGCTAACTAGTTTAGCGGGAAAGTTATAGAGGGGTGAATATAATCTATATATACCATTATACCATCTCTTTAATAATATATGTGTGTTATATGGTGATAAAGCCTTGAGAGGGATGAGAATATAGTTGACATGATTTTAGTAATGCATTGATTTCATTATTTATTAACCTTTGATTTAGTATGATTCTTCACCATTTTCAAGAGAGTTTTGGAGGAGGAACCTACTGAAAATACAAGTGAATACATGTATTCTCACCCCTACACACACACACACATATATATATTAGGTTCATAAGTGAGAGTTCGTGATTGAACCGAGCCTTATTAGATCTTGGAGGTTGTTTGAAGGTTATTGGGGTTCATGGTCATTGTTATAGGTGTTTCTCATGGTATTTATCATTTTATTTTTCATTTTTTAAAATTATATATATTATAATTGGTTTACTTATTATTATATAGTTTATTTGTGGATTCTTGATCATTTACTATGAATTTTAATGGTAATTCTACCGATACGTGCATGTTCTACACTCTCAATACTAGTCTCCATCAATTAGACAATTGTAAGTGGTATTTGAGGGTCACTCCCATATTCACCACTAGCCTAAGTGGGGTACTGGGGGTGGGTGGGTCATGGAAAATTGGTATTAGAGATTTTAGTTGACAGATATGATTGATCTTGGGGATAATAACTTGTAAGGATTTCATAGGTTGATAAGACCCCACTATCAGTTGAACTGAGTGCATGGCATAAGAAAAGGAGACCATATAGGAAAATGGTGATTAGGCACCCCTATGATTCGATGAAAATACCTTATATTTACTAAATGATCTAGGAAATTTGATGCTTATTATATTTTTGTGAGCTAATGAATGGGAATCATTATGTTATGAACCTATGATTAAATTGGGCAAATGATGGGAAAAAATATGAATATTAATTAATTAATCATAAGTATTCTATTTTATGAATTTATGGAGTCCATAATGTTTTGTTATTTTTTAGGTATGGATCATTGTTAACATCCACTTTAGGCTTATGATTATTATGTTCAGTAGGATTCACCAATATATCATTAGATATCCAAGGTGGAAGAAGAAAATTATTGGAGGAAGTCTCTTCATGATCTTTTGTGTTAGGGAATTTAGAAGTATGGGGGCTCGATTTCAAATTAGTAGATCAGGGCATGATTGGATGAGGTATAGATTAATTTTGGGTTGATGTATTTTAAAATATACCATTGGATTCTACAATCTATCAGTATATCATGTATTGTTTCTCACTAGTGGTGGTATTTATTCCATGGTGACTAAGATGAGTTTGAAGTTTCATGGGGATAAGTTTTGTGATCAATTCCGGGCTGATTTTCTTTCTTTGATAGTGATGGTGACACATTAATAGGAGATACTATCTCATCACTAGGGGATTTGTTCCTGTGTTCAAGCATTTTATTTGTTTAAAAAATTTCCTATGTTGTGCTTCAAACCTCCTACCATATGAAGAGGCTAGAGAGAATCATTTCAAAGCGGTGTTAAAATCAGACATCTAGTGCGAGGTCACCCCATTCATATTACAGAGATTCCTTGAGGTTTTAGAGAAGGAAGAGGTTATCATGAAGATGATATTTTAGAATAGATAACCATGAAAGGGAAGTATTCATGACTCCTCAAGGATTAGAGATTTGGGAAAATGTTCTTAGATGTCTAGTCATATTAATATTCAAATAACATGGAGTTATCTTCAGCTTTATTTCCCTAGATTTGGAAATTCTTAGACCCATAATGAGAGATCATATGTTGTTTTATTTTATTTCAAAGGTCATAACATAGAGATTGTATCACTCTATAGGTTCATCCATTATAACAATATCCTCCAAGGAAACAACAATAATTATAACAATAAGGTTCTCTAGGTTTTGGTTAGCATCGTGGAGATAGAGATGGAAAATATAAACCCAATGATTATGACCATACTTTGGGAAATATCATAGGGTGTGTCTATGGAGTAGGTTTATATCATGTTTATAAACATCATTGAGAAAGACATAATTATCTTTATAGAATCTAGATTCTATTTCTAGATATAAAATCATCATGAAAGGTATTATCTATATATATTATACATGACTATATACATTTTATGATTTTGGATCTATGTAATACATAATTTCACCAAAACTTGTCCATGAACTAGGTCTTTCTGTTTTGAGGTTTCTGGTTAAATTGGTGTTTACTACACTGGTTGAAGGTTTGTTTTTCTTGTATAAAGCATGTGAAAATTATGAGATAATGTTATGGAAGAATAAATATTTAGGGGAATTCATATGTTAGTGGATACAACCATATAATATTATCCTTAACATAAATCAGTTGTATTTGATACTATATATCATTAATTTATTTAAAAGAGGATTTAAATTCTTTTATGCTATCAGAGAGTATGTTGTGTTCATTGGGGAGTGGGACCATCATATTGGCTATATATGTGCTAAGTCCTTATACCCTATTATGAATGAGATAGCTTTGGGACCGACATAATTTTATCTAGTACTGTTTCTGAGGGATGTTGAAGAGTACAATGATTTTTACCCTAAAGTGGTTGTAATTCTACCCCATCAATGGAAAATTTAGTTAGAGATAGAATTTAAGCTGGGTTTCTCCTTAATTTCAATGTCTCTGTATATAATTTTTCCTTATGAGTTTTAGAAGATTTGGATTCAGATTGATGATCTTCTTTATTGAATTTTTATTGAACCCAGTGTGTTATCTGGGGGTGCACTGATCCTTTTTACAAAGAATATGGATGACAGTTTGTGATTTTCTATCAATTTTCATTGCATAAATCAAGTTAAAGTAGAGAATCATTATCCCCTTATATAGATCGATATTTTCATTGATCATATAAATGCATCTATCAAGTACTTAAAGATTGATTTTTAGTTAGGGTATCATCAGATGTTGGTGAATATAGAAGATATTCCAAAGACATATGTTAGTTTTCATTAAAGACACTACGAGTTCTTGGTAATGCACATTAGTGTCACCAAAACACCAACTATGTTCATGGGATTGATAACATTTTGTTTCATGAGTTTCAAAACCCATTTTTTTGGTGTTCATTAATGAAATCCTTTTGTATTATGAGTCTAGAAAGGATCATGCATATAATATGCAATCTATTTTGCGGGTTCTTCAACATCATAAACTATTTGAGTAACTATCTAAGTTTTTGTTCTTGGTATTTGAGGTGCATTTCATAGGATATGTTGTTTCTTGGAAAGGATAAAATCTTTATTCTTTGAATATCTTGGTTGTGGTGACCTGAGTATTTCCTACATAATTATTACCTCATTTTAGAAGAACGTTCAATACATCTCATAAAAATACATAACACATAACCATAAATTTTTAACATATTTGGAGACTAGATATATAACCATATTATTTCATGAAATATCTTCAACATCTCCCAAAAATTTCTTTCACATAGTACACTTCTTATAAATACACTACTTAGAAACATTCTTCATAAACTTGGGAATGAGGAAAAATAAAATTGGGTGATCTTATATGATCAATAAGGGTGAACAAAAGAGATATCAATCAATGATAATAATTTAGAATAATAATAAGGGTATGATTACATGACCATAACTTGTGAAATTCATGCCCAATCAGTGAAAGTTCATTAATCATAAATCATGGAATAAGGATTTTTGATATCAAAATATAGAAGTTATAAGTTTTTGGAATTGTCAATAATCAATCAAGAGACACAACAAAATATCATAATCATAATATATAATTTTATATCATACAAATAATCCCAGAAATTCATTTCATTAGTCAAGCATAACTACCAACATTTTCATAGTGGATTGAGTTCACTCCACATCCCAGCATTACCATAGACAATGTTCACTCCCAAGACTATCATAGTGGTCAAATTACTTTAATGAACTAGGTTCACTCCCCATTCAATCCCTTATTATACCATGATATATAATTATTTAACCAATGTATTAGAGGGATATATAATTCTAGGCCTACTCATCACTTAATTAAATCCATATATATGTATCCCATAATATCTTAAAAAATCCATAAATTCATCATATCACATCCCCTCGAAAGTAAATGGGTTGCGTTCTATCATTTCATCACTGTATAACCTATGTGACATAAATAGGTTTCATAAATATTTCATTATAACATAATTAAATAGTGTGAAATAATAAATTTTCAAAGAATCATCCTTAAATCCTAATAATCCATATAGAGAATGAAATTGGATGATATTTATGATTTTAACGCCATTAAAGTATAAAAACCCTTAAAGTATTTCAACAAAGATAAAAAATACCTTTAAAATATCATTCAAACACTTCAATAAAAATAAGAAAACTATAATTTTAGTTTGATATCTTTAAAAACTAAAAATTCAAATAAAAATGATATTTTTTTAGTTGAAAATAACCCAAGAAATCAATAAAGTAATCTTGAAAGCTAATAATAGTCCTTATTAAAGGAAAATTAATTCTTTTGGAAAATGTTATGACAAATATTCCTTCTTCTCTTTTTGTAAAAATTCATAAATAACCAGTTCATAAAATCTTGTAAAAATAAAATTTAAAACCTTGAAAAGAAATTAAAATATGGTTGAAAATGAATTGAACAGTCATTGGATCATAAAAAAGTTTCTTATTGAAATACTTTTAAAAGAAAATGATATGGAAGAAAAAAGTTATCAACCAAAGAGGATATAAGATCAACTTTTGTTAAAAAAATATTTTCTGGAACATTTTATGTATGAAGGAGTGAAAAATGGAGATAATTTATGAAAATTACAGGATCAAACAAGTGAGAAGAAAATATTTTTGGTTTAAAGTACAAGATCTTTAAAATTTCCCTCAAATTAAATTTATAATAGACAATCCTGAAAAGAAATAAGATTGTAATAAAAACCCCTTACCTCAAATCTCATATTACTTTTTACACAATAAAAAATTCTGAATAATAAATATATATTTATTATAAATATATTATAGGATCGTATCCATACTTATCATACCATATATTATTTCCTTATAACATCTTATAACCTATTTATTAATAATTATTTATGAAATTCGTTTTTCCTGGTGATAACTGTTTCATTTTTCATACACAATTCAGTTCACTATTTTTCATCCTTATAGTTTGATCATGATTCAATAATCTCCATAATTTTAATAACCTCTTAAGTATAATATGTAATCATTATATACACTTTTATAAATATTTTTATAAATCTATGATGAAAAATGTTTCACATTACTTTTTAGAGATTGATGTCTGTACGTAAAAATGTGTGGTGTTACCACTTTTCGATTGATGGAATTAATGAAATTTAAATAAAATTTAAATTTGAAGAATAATAATTATATCATAAATGTCATATATAAATATTAAATTTATAATAGTAACTAACCATGAAAATGGTTTTGGAAGATGAATCATATCTCTTTGTGGATGTCGTATTCCACACATATGCACGAGAGATACTTTCATTTCCATTTTGATGGAATGAAGGTGAAAAATGATTGTAACATTATCCTAATAACGTCTTAGTATATTTATGATACTAGATTCACTATGTTAGTATTGATATAATAAATTTATATGAATTAGAATAAGAAATAAACTCTGATAGAGTTGAGTAAGTTGATTACCTATTCTTTGAGAGACCTCCTTTGGATTGCACCTCAAGCCTTCATAGGAGGTTATTAGGGAAAAATCGAAGGTCTATGATGAAGGGGAGGAATATAATAGGGTATTATATTTTTAATTTTCTATTATTTAGTTCTCAAACATTATGAATAAATGAGAAGAAGAGGTATCCTTTTATAAGCGATAGAAATAACACACTTGGAATTACTTAAAATATATAAATATAATATATAACATAATATTGTAATGTAGAACCAAGGAATAAAAAATTAATATATAAGATATGATAAGATTGATATAACCTCAACTAATCAAATTTATAGAAGTTTTGGAGACAATATAAGCCTTATCTTCTAGTTAAACCACTTTAAACCTATTTGAACTTTACCTGTGATAACAGAATTTTTTACTGTGATAAATTATTTATATGATAAAAAATAAAATAGTAATTAAAAAAAATGAAAATTATGCTTCAAAATTTTTAATACGTCTTATAATATTTAATTTATATAATTATAAAAAATTATATTCAATATAAGTATAAAAAACACATAAAAAACCTTTTATAGGAAAATAATTGATTTAAGAGTAAAAATCATTCTACATTGAAATAAAATGAAAAGTTCATCTAAAATATATTTTTTGGTTATTTAATAAAAAATTATATTTTTATAAATTTTTATCTATCCAAAACCTGATTGAACCTTTCAACCTTACCATTAATTATAAAGACCCAAAAATAGTTTTTAATTTTTTTGAAACAAAATTTATATTGATAAAAGTAAATATTTGGTTCTCAAATTAAAAATACAATTTTAAATGAATTATTCTTATCCAAAATATATATATTTTTTATCCATAGGTTTAAAAAAAATTTATGTCATGTTAACATCATAGTAATGTCATAAAAGTGACATTATTTGAAAAATTGATGTTTTTCATTATTCAGTCAAAAATGAATCCTTTCAAAAAATTACCATAAATTACTCATAAGATTATAGTTACATGATTATTTAAAAAAATATATCTAATTTTAAAATATATGTTATAAATATGGTATAAATTATTTATAATATTTGTGCACAAAATGCATTAAAAACCATTTTGAAGTAAATGTATTTAGGAAGCATAAAATGACTTTATTCTCAATCCTAGACTAATAGACATAATTAAATGAATTTTAATATATTTTTTTTGAATATATTATCAAATTTTTTATTTAAAACAATTCATCATTAGTTATAAATTTAATTTATTGAGATAAAGACATATTGGGCACATAAAAATAGTTTTTCTGAAAAACATCTATTTTAACCTTCTAATGATTTTATTTTCATTTCTAACCAACTAAAAAAAATAATTAATTTTATAGACGTTTAAAATAATATTTTTTAAAATTTTATTCATTCATATTCATACCCACTAATCCAATGGCTATAAACTAACTATCACATTAAATAATAATAAGTAAATAGTATATCGCATTTCATTTAAACTCAGTGTTGTGTGTAAAGAAAGATATCGAAGAAATTAAATTTAGTTAAAGAGAAAAATATCATAAAACATAAGTGTGTTAGATTATATCCAATGTAAAAATTTATCTTTTAAAATTTTGTCACTTTGGTATAGAAAAATTAGGATACTTTTGTCTCATCACATCCCCAGGTTCCCACGTATCTTCCTGAAGTTTAAGGTTTCACCACAGAACTTTGACTTGGTGAGTGGTTATATTTCATATAACATTATAACTTTGATCCAAAATATCCCAGGGATTTTCCTCATAAGAGTGTTATTTCTCTAATTGTATGACCTTTGATTTCAACATGTGTGAAAAATCAGGTACGTACATCATCATGAGAGATACATAGAACACATCGTGAACTTGAGAGAGATTCGGTGTAAGTTCCAAGAGATAAGAAACCATCCTGAAATGATAAATATTTTATATGGTACCAATATCTCTGGGGACCAACTTGTACTTATATTAAAATATCATAACCTTCTTCCAAGGTGATATTCATAGGAATACCTTGTCACCAACATCGAACTATAGTTCTCACAGATGATTATTAGCATAACTTTTCTATTGACTTTGAGCTCCTTGATGTGTTTAAAAATGGTTTTTGGATTTATTTAAAATTTAATCAGCTGTATTAGGCCACAATATGTTTCATTATCCAACTTCATTTGAATACATTCGAGTTCTATACTTCATTTTACAATGGAATTCATAAGAAGCCACCTAAATTATTGAGTGAAACCTATTGCTGTAAGAAAACTTGTCCAGAGAAAGTAGCTGATCCAAAAAACCATTAAAATGAATAAAGAATTATCTCAAAATATCTTATAGGGTTTCAAAGGTTCTCTTATACTGACCATTTTTTCTAGGATGATAAGCTATGCTAATGTTCAACTCTGTATTCAAATCCCATCGAAGATCTCTTTAGAACTTCAAACAAAACCTTATATCCAGACCCAATATAGTAGAATGTTTTAATTCATGAAACCTTAACACTTACTTAATGTAAATACTAGAAATATGATCATTATTTAAATATCTTTTTATGGTTAAAAAATATACTGATTTCACATGGAAATCAACTATACCATAAATAACATTGTGGTCTTTAAATATTTTGGGGAGGCTGCTGATGAAATCTATGGTAATATTTTAACATTTCTATATATTTATATGTAATAGTTATGAAATCCCCTTAGACTTCTATCTCTAAAAATTAAATTTCTAACATACAACACATCAAGAGGTATATTCTTCAATATCCATTTTTTATGTTATCCCACTAGAAATTCTCTTTTAAATCTCTATAAATATTCATACTTCCGTTAAGAATATAGAATTATGAACTAGGAACTTCATACAAAAACTCCTTCAATTCTTAAATTGAAGAGAAATATACTCAGTTCTTGAAACATATAAATCCATCAAAATAATATCTAAACATAGGAATATATCTCACGTTCTTATTGAATTCCATATACTACTTTTATGCCTTATTAATCCTCACATGGATGGAATGTTGAAAATTTATTATAGAATGATATGATATGTCCCATTTCCCATGATTTTAAGATCTATATTATTAAAATAAATAAATTATAGATCACTTTGAATCCTCATCATGTATAAAATATCATAGTCTTTACAAATTTGAACATCATCCACCTTATTCGGCTTCCTACGATGGTAGTGTACTGATCAGTCATATTTATTAATAATATATAACCATATGATTTTGTAAATATTCAAACCTTTGTGTATGAATATATACTTTAATAATTTATGATCTATATATATATCACACTATTCACCAAAATAAAATTCCTCTATACATTCAATGCACTAGTTACAACTGCTAGCTCCAAATCTTGATTCAAGTAATTCTGCTCATGAATGTTCAATTTTCATGAGGAATGAGCTATCAACTTTTCATTATACATGAGAAAACATAAAAATACCTTCTTCAATGAATAATTATAGATCAAAAACCCTTCTCCAATATAGAGTAGTGTCAGTACATGTGCGCTGATGAACCTTCTCTTAAGTTCCATTAAATTTTCTTCACATTCATCGATCCAAATTAACTTTTCTCCCTTTAAATTATACTTGGTTATTAGATTATATATTCCTAAAAAATCTCTTAGAAATTATTGATTGTATCTATTTAACATAATAAAACTATGGATATTGGTAATAATTTTTGGTCTAGGAAATTTTTTGATAACTTTCATCTTTGAAGGATCTATTGATATGCCCTTTCTTGATATTATATGATTCAAGAATGAACCTTTATGTACCCAAAATTTACACTTACTAAAATTTTCATACAACTTATACTTTCTCAGGGTATTCAAAATAATCCTCAAATGATCTTCATTCTCTTCCTTGATCTTGGAATATATAATAATATCATCAATAAATAGTAGAAAAAATTTATTGATGTAATCTATAAAGACTATATTCTTTAAATCCATGAAGATAGCTGGGGCATTGGAAAATCTAGATGGTATAATTATAAATTCATAAAGACCATACCTAAAATAGAAGGCTTTATTGGGTGTATCCTCCTTCATGACCTTTAATTAATGATATATATAATTAAATTCAATCTTAGAAAATTATTGATGTCTATGAAATCGATCAAAGAAGTCATCAATATGGGGTGAAACATACTTTTTTTTATGGGGATCTTGTTATGATCTCAATAATAAATGAAAAGATGCATAAACCCATATTTGTTATTAACAAAAAGAATACATGCACCCTATAATGACACAATTTGGAATATTAAATCCTCTTATATCTTATTTTGGAGTTGATTCTTCAATTCCTATATCTCAATTGGTGTTATTCTATATGGAGTCTCTGAAATAAGTATAACAAAGGGTATGAGTTCTAATGAAAATTAAACTTCATAATTTAGGGTAAGGGTAGGAAATTATTCAAAAAATAAATCAGTATAATACTAAAAAAGAGGAAAATTTTCAATTACGAGTTTCTCCCCAACCATTTGAGATAAAAATCCCTTATAAATTGAAATCCAAACCAATATAATGGAATAAATATCCATTAGAAGTTCATACTCATTCCCAAACTAAAGAAAAATAATAGGTTGATTCAAAATATCAAATATTAATTCACTTCATTATAAATGATATGGAATATATATAAATAAAATAATAAATTATCAATACACCAAATTCAATTAAAGGTAGAATAAGAATATTTACTGGAAGAAAATTCCCACAATGTTCTATTAAGGAGGAGCTATAAACTATAGAGGAAATCATTATGCCATTATGAGTTCTTACTATTAACTCAATGTCTAATAATTAACGTGGTGACATGATTACCTTATAAAATTAATTATATATAAAAGAGTGGGTAGATTTATAATCAAATAAGATATTTTCAATTTTAAAGTGGATGATAAATATAACTATTAAAAATATATTCTCATAACCCACTTCATCAGTTATGATAACATGAGCTTTCCCATTTTCACTTAGATAAAGAGGTTTAAAAAATCGATTGTTACCATTAACATTCAGATTCATGCACTTATTGGTATAATATAAAAAATCCTCATAGTTATAGTATTGGAGTGTGGGTGGCACATTATGTACCATCATTGATTGGTATATCCACATTACTTTGATATTGTATTGCTCAATGGGACTATTTTACACACTTCAAGGATTTAGAATACCCTATAAGAAAACTTCTTCCATACAAATTTATTCACTTATAAAATTATGTAAGAGTATTTTTTATTCGTCTGTTTTTTTAAAATAATTTACATGAAATTACATATTTCTCTTTTTATCCCCAAAACCATGAGAATAATGAGAGTATCGAATCTCTATTTTGAGTTTTAGAGCACATCAAATGATTTTCTCATAGCTACCAAAGTCACTTATAGAATAAAAATTAGAGGCTTGGTCTCAATCCATTCAAGATTATATCAACTTTGATTTTATGAACGATCATAAATCTATAAGCATAACTTATAGGTCTGGTGAAATTTTTCTCTTAGGTAATAATGTATTTTTTATCCTTCTGATTTAGTTCAGAAAATTATCTTTCAAATTTTTATGAATATTATAGGGAAATTAATTGTTGAAAATCTCAATCCTAAAATCACCTCATGCGATGTAGTTAATTTCATCCTATTTACTTATATTCTTGATAAGAGTCCTCCAATGATCAGATTCACCTTCCAAATGCTATACAACCAAAATAACCTTCTTATAGTCCAAGCATTAGAGAATAAAAAATACATTTTCAATATCATTGACCCATTTCTCAAAAATAAGATTATTAGAGGAACCACTAAAAAAGGTTAATGTTGTAACGTTAGAGACTGCATATTGATTAATTCCTACCTTTGGCCATTTGGAAGTTTAGAATAATTCATTTTTCCATTAAAATTTTTAGAGAGTTTTGTGAGAATATATTCAAGATTTCAAATCCGAAATCTCATTTCATTTGTTTTTCATGAGTATATTTGTTACATTGTCCATCAAATTTTTTGGTCACATGATTCCTTCTGGTTCCAATAAAATAATAAAATGAAAAGACTATCAAACATTAATAATAAGAGTAAAAATCATTTTTTTATGAAAATAACTTTTTTAATTTCCTAAATTATGACACCTTCTTTCAACCCATAACAATATAAGTTCATCTTATATAACTATAAATTATTTGCGTATATCATGGGTTCTACCCTATAATTTATCTTAATGGTTTGTAATGAAATTATGTATTAACCTAAGAATATAACCCAAGAGTGTCTAGATAGGTGTGTATTCTTAGGCCTAATACAAGTGATGATCATGTTAATACCCACTCCACCCTTTTCAAAGTTATTACCCCTAGATGCATCTATGCCATAGATATATCCACTTTCCAATATCTATAAAGGGATTAATTTTCAATAGAAACTATATAAGATCTACTTTACTGAAACATTATGATGTTATCTTATACATCATACATAAATATTACATTATTTTATTAGAATAATCATTACATATCATAAAAGAACATACCATAGAAACCTAAAAATGTTGTTTCATTGGAGACTAGATACATAATCAAATTATTTAATAAAATATCTTCAATATATCCCAAAAAAATATTTTATCATATTACAATTCTTATAAATACCCTACTTAAAACCATTCTTCATATTCTAGGGAACATGGAAACATAATAAAGGGTATGCTCAGAATCCCGGTAAGGGTAAAAATAGGAGATATAAATAAATTATCATAAGAGAGAATAAATCCCAAAATTAATAATCAATCAATAAAATATAATTAATCATAAATACTGGAATATGTATTTTTCATTAAAAAATAAATAAATAATAAGTGTGTAGAATCATCAATAATGAATCATGCTCCTTTAAATAATATCACAAGCATAAGACACAAGTTCTTAGGATATTCATAAGAATAGAAAATCATTTCCTCTTTCAAGGATCACAACCAAAACTATTATAGTGTATTGGGTTGACTCCCTATTCTATCATTTACTTATTCATAGTTTATGTTCATGTTTATAATAATGGATATAGTCCCTTAATGATCTAGGATCACACACCATTCTAGCCCTTAGTATCTCATGAGATATCATTCTTTACCCAATTAATTAGAGGGATATATAATTCTAGGCCCACACATCACATAATGAAAAACATATATATATGTACCACATAATCATAAAACATTCATCAATGTTTTATAACATAAATATTTGAAATTATATGGGTTTTATTATATCATTTCATCATATATTACACATGGAAAAGAATCGTGTTTCATAAAGATTTTATCCTAACATAATTACCTATGTGATAAAAATGAGTTTTATAGAATCATCTTTAAATAATAATAAGAAATATGGAGAATGAAAGTGCATGGAATCGTAATATCAGATCCCTAGTAAAGGAAAAATCCTTAAAATATGTAAATATAGATGAAAAATACCTTTAAAATATCATATAAACATTTCTTTGAGAATTGGGAATATACCATTTTTGTTCAGTAGTTTTGAAAAATAAAATCCTCATAATATTGAGAAAAATATGTTATTTTAAAATAAACATGGAAACTAGTTAGTTAAAATTAATATAAAGGAATATTCATGATTATTGAAAACAGAATTCGTGCAGTAATTGTTAAAACAAAAATTTATTTCACACTTTTTGTAAATATTCATAAATAACCATTTCAAAAAATGTTATAAAATTTATTTTTTAAAACTTTGAAAATAAATTGAAATATTGTTGAAAATAAATTTAAGAAACCAATATATTATATAAAATAATGTCCTTTATAATATTTTAAAGGATATGAAGATGGAAGAAAATGTTCATCTACCAATGAAGAAATAATGTTATCTTTTCTTAGAAAAACATTTTATCAATAATTTTTACAAAAGAGATGAAAATAAAACTTTTACTTGAAAATTATAGAAATAAATATAGGTTAATAAAATATATCCGTTTTAAATGATAATATCCATATAATTTCCCATAAGATAAATTTTTCTTCAACAGTCCTAAAAATAAATGAGATTGTAACATAAACCCCTTACCCCAAGTATCATCTTTCTTCGTATGTGTTAATAAATTCTAAATAATAAATATATATTTATTATAAATAAATTAAAGAAAAATATACAAACATATCATACCATATAATATTTACTAATAACATCTTATCACTCTTTTATTAATAATTCATTATTAAAATTACTAATCTGGGTGATAACTGTTTGTTTTTTCATGCATGTTTTAGTTTGGTAGTTTGGTTAATTTTAATTTGATCATCATTATATCATCTATAAAATTTTAATCACGACATTAATATAATATATAATCATTATTTAAAATTTTATAACTATTTATATAAATAAGTGATGTAAAGTTAATTATATCACTTTGTAGAGATGGTAGTTCATATGTTCCCATGAGTGATGTTTCCAATTTTTGAGGGATGGAATAAAATGTAGGTAAAAAATGATTTACTTTTGAAGAATTTAAATTCTATTATAAATATCATATATAAAAATTAAATCCATCACAATTCCCAACCATTAAATATTATTATTGGAAATGAATCATATCACTATGTGGAGGCAGTAGTCCACACACAAACACGAGTTGTACATTTGTTTCCCATTTGATGGAATGAAAGTGGAAAATGGTTTTATAATAATAAAAATAACATATAATTATATTTATGACACTATATTCATAATTTTAGGATGGATATAATATATTTATAGGAAGTATATGTAGAAATGAACTTTGAAAGTGTTAGGTAAGATGATTACATATTCTTTGAGAGGGATCCTTTATATTAAAAATTAAGCCTTACTTGGACATTATTTAAGGAAGAAAATAATATATAGGATGAATCATATTAATATAGGTAGCTTTTGTTATTGGTTTTCTATGAGATATAATTCTTAAACATGGTAAATAAATGAGAAGAGTTGGTTCTCTTTTATAATTAAGGGAAAGGAAACACACAGAATTACTAAAAATATTTATATATTATATATATAATAAACATGTAAAGTGGAAAAAAGGAAACAAAATTCATATATAAGATTTTATAGGGTAAAAATTAACTCAATCAATCACATTTAGATATGTTTTTGAGACATTTTAAGCTTTATCTCCATGCTAAACCCCCTTAAACCCATTTTATAGTAAATTTGTATCTTGAGAACATAATTATATAATAAAAGATACGAGGGTAATTAAAAAAAACTTTGGACATGATGTTTAAAAAATTTTAATCTACTTTATTGGATTAAATTTATATAGGTGGAAGAAACTAAATTTAGAATTAGTGTAAAAATGCATGAAAAACTATTTTTATGAAGATACCCGATTTAACCATAAAAATAATTTTACATTGAAATCAAGAAAAAAGTTGGTTTAAAGGATTTATATGGTTATTTAATAAATTAAATAATTTTTTAGACTTTTTATTCAATCTAAATATGAGTAAAAACTTCCAACCATTCTATTAAATGAAAAGACCAAAAAATAGTTTCTAATTTGAATAAAATATAATTTATGTTCACAAAATTAAAACATGGGTCTTAAAATTAAAATAATTTCTTAAAAAATTTTATTTTAATCCCAAAAAATATATTTTTATGATACAAAGTTTTTAAAATTTATTAATTCATGCTTACATCATAATAATGTTATAAAAGTGATAGTATTTGAAAAATCAATATTTTGACTATTAACTAAAAAATCAATCTTTTCTAAAAATTATTAAAAGATAATTCTCCGATTATTATAGTATAATTATTTCTGAAATGAAATAATTTTTTCAAATAAAATATATAAAATTGAAAGAAAATAATTCTTAAATTTTCAAACAAAATACAACAACAAATATTTTGAAGATATTTTATTTTTGAAGCATAAAATGACTTTATTCACATTTTTTACCTAATAAACATAATTAAATTAATATTAATAAATTTTATTAAATATATTATATAAAAATTTCATTCAAATCATTTATTAATATAGATAAATTTAAACTATTAATATAATGACACATTAAACACATAAAAACTATTTTTTATAAAAACATATATTTTAACATTAAAATGATTTAATTTTATTTTATAACCAATTGATAACCAATGAATTAATTTTCATGAAAACCCATATATTTTATAAATATTATTTCATGATTCATTTAATGTTTGGATTAAGTGTATCTTTTATTGAAAATAAGAAAGAAAAACATAGGAACTAGATAGGGAGCAGGAATTCAAAGAAAAGTTCCCAAAGAAAAAGCTATCTACCTAACTTTTTAATCACTATTTCAATTAGTCTTATTTCCTTTGTATGAATATAATTCCATTAATAAATAGATCTTTTTCATTTGAACCCATAAAATCAAGATCTTTCTCCACTTGGAAGAAGAGCTTTAATCCTTTTATATATGGTCTCAACATCTGTGCTGTTAGAGTCAGAGCTATATGCCTTCTTATCAGTATTCTTTTCAAGAGAGGTGTCCCTTGTCCCGTAAACCTCTAATGATCCAGTCTGAGGAGGAGTCTCCTAATGTTTATTCTCTTTAGTAGGCTCCTCAACCTCAAGTTGGGGGGTCACTCAAAGACCTTTTCATCCTATTGGAAACAAGTTGGAATCATTTTTTATCCACAATAGGTTTCGATGAAGTAATAAATTTTGGAAGTGAGTGGAACTTCTAAAATTTGTTTTTCCTTTCAATTACCTAAAGATCCATTATTTCATAATGAATATTTTGACAGACCACTTGTTGTACCTCTTCCTCATTAACTTGTTCAACCATCACATCATTATCACTGCCTTTGGCTTGGGGATGAGCTTGCTGCACGTTTTTATTTTGTCCATTGCTAGGAATATCTTCATCAATGATATTCACCTCTTCTGTGAAGATGACAGCCTAAGATATCTTCTTGTTTCTAGAAGTGGATGCATTAACATTAGTTTAATCACTTGGTCTATCCATGACCATCATCCCCTTGAAAATAGACTCCTAAGAATTAGGGAGTAATACATCCATTACATTATTAATTGGATCCTCAGGGGGACCATCATGATAAATGATTTTTGGAAAGTCCTCATCTTTGAGATTAAACTTATTTCGAAAAAGGTTGAAAGGGTGAGCTCTCAACCCACACACCTCACATGATATTTTATTCTAACATTTCTTCAAAGAGTGGTCAACAACCATACCTTTAGAATCGAAAAGAGGATTTTTTTAATACTCAACTTCAAATTGGATGTTATCAGAATGATTAAAAAAGGATACATTGTCAATTAGGGTGGAGCTGAGATCAATCTCCACCATCATCCTAGAAAAATTCTGAAGCCGAACATCCTCAGTCTTCTTATCAAGTTGTATAAGAGTCCTAATTACTGTGCCAATGTCAGGTAGTATCTTTTGATACTATAAAATCCAATTAAATCCATGTAGACGAACCCAGACCTGAAGAAATGCATTTAGACCACACGATACTTTTAATTACAAAGAACTATCATTTAAATGAATCCATCTAGGTTTCAGCTGCAGTGAAGAAATACCCCATACTAGAAGCTTCAATTCATCTAAAGGAAAAATTAATTAAAAAAACCTCAGCCAAGGGAGACACATTTCCAATTAGAGAAACCCCATAGAGTTGAGATCATTCTTTCTATATCATCAAGATTATAGGGTTTTTTACCTTTGGGTAATAAAATTCATGCAATGAGGGAGTTGTTTCCAATTTCCATTATTTCGATGAACTCTATATGATTGGCTTCAACATGAAGTAAAGAACCCTTGAAAAGTATTCTGCCTGGACATGAATCCTTAAGTAGATTTAAAGCCCCGGATCCACTAGAAATTGTACCTGCAAAATTTTTATTGGCCTCAATATACATTACATGTGAATCTTTTTCGGATGAAGCGTGATTCATTATCCATTTCAATGGAGGGAATTTAATCCCTAGTGCTTCCTTTTTACCAAAAATTGGCTCCTCGATGACCGATCTCTGTACCACAGCTCTCGATTCTTCAGATCTGACCAAAAGACTAGAGGCCATATAAAGATGTAAGGTTGGGGGTCCCAATTTTGCAGATCAAATATAAATACCATTAGACATGTCTATATGCGAGGTTGGAGGTCACAAATTTTCAAATCCCACAAAAAAACTAGAAGCTAAGGCTATATGCGAGGCATGCTTCAACATTATATTCTCTTATGTGCAGGAGTGATCATCCATGGGGTCACGCGACAAGCGACCATGACAAAAAATAGATGTAGTTTACAATGGATCTTTTCCAGAAGAGGGAAGAATCATGAAGTCGAGTTAGTGCAGGACCACCACAAGTGCTTGAAACCCTAGGGTTCACCATTGTGTAGAGGGAGAAGGTCCAACTACCCATCCTCCATCTGATCCTAACTCTATCCTTTTCTATTTCTTGATTTAATAAACAGACACACATGATAAAATCCAAAAAGATTGAGTGAACTAGTGTCTCTGGGGAATTAGATACATAACATAAAAAATGAAACATGGGTATGAGAACATTATTTAAAAACTTAAAATCATGACCTTATATTCCCTGAATTCTTATAATTCTGCACAAGATAACTTGGATATATACATAATAAATTGTTGAGACATGAAAAACAGTAAGGGAATAATCAATGCATAACATGATGAATGCAATACATGTTAGTCAAGAGTCACATCAAGGTGATGTAAAATGTGTGTGAATCATAAACATGAACATTGAACTTGGATATATGATGATAACATCATGGCAATATAAGAATGTGAAAATAACATAAAACATGAAATCATAAGCATATACCAAGTCTAACCACTGATAAATCATAACAAAATGTACTTAAGATAACCTCCAATGAACCATACATGGAATACCATGATATAAAAACATTACCCAATTCATTGGAGGGATAAATAATTCTGGGACCACCCATTACATTCATGTCATGTACATGTGTTAGTGTTCCATATAGATCATACAACATAAGAATGAATTTCATCACTTATAATCCCATAAATAAGGATTATGGGTTACATATGTGGATGTTATCAATCATTTTAATATAGGTACATATATATGTATAACCTTGAGTGGAAATTGGGATAGGTATTCATTAGACAATGTTTGGCATGAAAAATCCTAGGATAATTTCAGTAGTATAACAGGTGCACATAAGGATTCATGGAAGAGTTTAATGTAACACCCCGAGCTTCTACGATACGCTTCTCATTCAATAATGCAATAGCTTGCATTGTACGCAACTTCGAGTTCTAAAACACCGCGACTAATCAAATTAGCCGTTATGAATAGTAATAACCACTTTTTAAAATTATAGAAATTTTATATTTCAAAATGGACTTCATTTTTGGATTCGGAATATCGAAATTAGCCTATGTTGAATTTTTGGTATTTTTCTGAGAACTTCCAATTTTTTATGAATAGTGAAAAATACTTTAAAACAACTTTTTTAATCAAAATAATTTATTGTGATAAATTATACTATTTAGTGGTTTTAAGGTATAATTAGAATATATTTTTACCATTTTATCCAATGGTGGTCATTAGAATTAATTTAACATTGAAATTGGACATAAACAATTGCCAATCTTTTGATAAAAATTATTTCTTAAAAACACGCTATTTGTCGTAACAACGGGAATTAATTATAAAATTAATTAATGCAACTTATATGTTTGGAATTTTGTAAAATAGACATCATTTTTGAATTCGGAATATCAATTATAGCTTAGGGTGAAATTTTGGCCTTGTTCTGAAAAACTTCAATTTTTGATGAATAGTGAAACCACTAAGTGGTAGTTAAATAACTGATTTTTTCGTTTAAATGAAATATTACCACTTCTGTGATTTGATTTTCAAAAATCCGACATACATGGTTGTCATTAAGAAGTAAAATGTGGTTCAATGAGATTAAAATAATTTTTTGGTGAATAGTAACTTTTAAGTTCTTAATCGCGATTAGAGGTAATTAGTGTAGTTTAAGGTACAAATAATGTTTTAATAATATGAGATGAGCATGAGACTTGTCCTACTCCTATTGGATGAGTCATGGCCGACCAAGACAACCCATGGGTCAACTTGGGGACCCCATGGAGCCACTTTAGTTGGAAAATGACATTAATATATATTTATTTAATGTTAAAATTAAATTGACACAAACATGAGTTATTTTACTAAAACAGTTTTTATGTGGGGTTACACAAGTCCAAATTTTGACTATAAATATTCATTAGAAAGCTAAAAAGATTTAATACATCATAGTAGTTTTTTCATAATTTTTAGACATTAAATAAATTAAATTATTTATGACATCATTATGATGCAGCGATGACCTCATTATTTAACGATTTAAATAAAATGAGAAGATAATGCAAAATCCAAGGCTTACACTTGTCCAAAGCCTATTGGATGAGGACATTTCGAAACCTTATCACCTTAGCCTAGAATTATATAAGTGTGGTACCTTTAGAATCCGAAAAGCATTGTGAAATAATGTAACATTTCAATCTTTCCAAAAGTGCCCCTCCTCTCCACTTATAAAAGGCTCCCACCTCTCCTACCTCATTTACACTTTCAAGCCATTTGGCTCGGCCAACCTCTGCCCAAATACTCTCCAAACTTCCCCCTCTTACTCCTAGAAGCCTTACTTTTGGAAGAAATCTTCTCAAGGAAGCCTTTGGCTCAAATCAAAAAGAGTTACCCGATTTTGAGGTAATGTCTTCTCTAATGTTGTTTTGTTTTATTTTTCTTCTCCAACCCCCTAAACTCTTTTTATTAAGTTCTTTTGTAAAAACACCAGTATCCTCAATATACTATGATGTTGTTATAAGAAGTATTCGAGCTACACTTACACACACCTACATCTAATGGTTAAAGAACATACGGTTTCTGTGGATGGCGAATTTCTGCCTGACGAAACGATGATTGTTTAACACTCATATAACACCTTAAAAGGTGGCCATTAAGATGTCACTATTTTTATATATGATATAGAATATGTTTATGTTTTACTTATTCTTCTGTATTTCTCATTTATGGCATACTTTATGATTTCCATTATGGGTAAAACGCGATAATTTCATTTTAGGAAGTGCGGACTACCGCCCCCTCAAAGTGATTTGAATCGTTAATGCCATATGTGGGATGTATAAAGGATGGAGTAAATGGTATTATACACTATATTATACTGGAATTATATTATACATTTATATCATTATGATTTCATTCCATTAAATATGAAATAGAAATGAAAGTAGCGTTCATGCGTACGTACGACTTACCGTCTCCATGAACGGTGCATTTCATTTCTTACCTCTAAATGTTATGTAATATTATAAACGAATGTATATACTAGATATATATGATATATATGACATCTAAATCATGAATATAATTCTGGAGATAATGGATATTCTACCACATAAACAACTTGTAATTATAAGAAGTTTATTGTTGACTCAAGTACCAATGATCGACAAAACGACCGTTATTAACTTAAATAATTACATAATGTTCATAACATTGTAATAAGTGATATAAAAAGGATAATGAAATTAAAAATGGTTCTTAATAAGGTATATATTAACTCTAGTTTATTATTCAGGAGGTTAAAGAACGGTTGAGTCAAGTCAAACACGAGGTAAGGGAATTTCTTAACCCAACTTCCATTCTTTGGGTTAATCTCCTACTTTCAAATTATGTCATGATATTATTATGTCCTATTTTGTATTTTTTACTTTCTTTATGTGTACCTATAGTGAATACACATAATAGATCTATTTTATTTTAAAAATGATCTTTTTAAGGACTTCGTCTCAATCCCCTTTCATTGAGGCATATTTGGTTTTATACACAACTTTCTTTTATACGGTGTATAAACCCCTTTGACTTATACGTTTATTCAAAAGGAATCTTTTTATAAGATGCGTTTTGCTAAACGAAAAAAGGGAATGTTTTTCTTTCCGTACTTATGCAGCGACAACTACTTCTCCGCCACCGTGACCATTATTTGCGTTTCGGCTTCCTCTACAAGCCATCATTTTTTTAATGAAAAATAAATACAATGTTTTAACTTTCTTTTATTTTGGTATTGAAAATAGTTTTGAAATCATTTTTATTATATCAATGTGTTGTATTGATATCTTGTGATTGAAATGTGTAAATTTTATGTTTCCATTACGCATGTTTTATGTGATACGAATCTGTTATGGTTTATGATATGTTTAAACCTATTCATATGAGGAATGAATTGGACTTAATAAGTGACGGGTGGAGCCCGCTATAGCTCCTCGATGCATCGGCAGGTCTCATGAGACAAACTAGTGTCTTGGCACGAGGCCTTGACAAAATCTTATTTGTGGTCTTGGCACGAGGCCTTGACTACGTGGTTATGATAGTCTGGCATTATGCATTCCATCATTATGAAAGTGGTTATTGATATTGCATGTGATTATTCGACCAGTAGAATATCCATGTGAAGAAGTGAATGGCATTATATCATTTTACTTTTTCCATATTATGTTGATGTTCAAGTTTAAAAGGCTTTTGTTTTAGTTATACATTGCCTTAAATTTTTATGTTTATTTATGAAAGCTTCCGCAATATTGTTATCCTTACTGAGTATCTGAGCTCACCCCTTTCAATGTTTTAATATTTTCCAGGATGTGAAGAAGTATTTTATGAATGACCTGCAGGGATAGTCAGAAGAGGATATGAGTGTGGACTATGAAGACTTTGTTATTAGTTTTTCAATTTATGATGTAATGTAAGACATATGAATGTATCTAGTGTTTCCAAGGCTACTAAACTAATCGGTCTTTCGAGACTTGATCTTTTATGATCATTCCAATGTTACGAAGTAATGCACCGGCTCTGGGTAGCTAGGGTTGGGGTGTTACAGTTGGTATCATAGGCAGTTTAGTACAAACCTTGGAAGCTAGATTTAGATAAACTCTGATTAGAGCACATAGACCTAAGATGAACTTTGAGGATTAGTATAGAAGAACTTCCTAGAATTTTGGTATTGTAGAGATTTTTTGAGTTTTCCGAGCAATACATCCCTGTCTGGATACGAGCAGGTAGAGGCGGCTCTGGCACAGATGTTCCTCGGGGTAAAACCCGAAAACACCGCTTTGAGCTAGACTCGAACGAGAACTGGTGCACGACAACGGGCCTTGCTGCACTCTTGGTTACGACACTCCCGGGGGATATGCTTAGGATAACTCTCATTTTCTTTACAAATCATTATGAAGGGTTTATTAGTATATACTTCCTCAAAGAAAACATTTTTATGATTATGGATTATATCCATAAGTAGTTCAATTTATGTTAAGTATTTTACAAGTATGGAATTATGTATTTTGATTCATAAACTAATCTAGTTTATGCCATTGTTTAGAAATGGCGCCTAGTGGAAGGAATGGAAACCGTATCAATACACGCACTCCGTGTAGGGATAGCCCTCCTGCTCAAGATAATTATTGTGGATATGAAGATACAACTGGTGCTGATCAACTTATTACCATACTGGGACAACTCACTTAGGTTATGAATAATAACCTTACTCGTATGGAGCACCCTGATCCGCAACGTGGAGGATCAATGCTAGACCGTTTCATGAGGCAACAACCACCAACCTTCAATGGGAGTACAAATCCTATAGTAGCTGAGCAATGGATAAATTCCTTAGAGAAAATATTTCATGCCTTGGGGAGTAGTGAAAGGGAGAAGGTTGTCATGGCAGTTTACCGCCTCACTGGAGATGCCGATCAGTGGTGGTCGTTGATTCAAAACACAAAGGAAGATGATGGCGTATCGAATATGGAATGGAGGGAGTTCAAAGATCTTTTCGTAGAAAAATACTTTCCTCGTGACCATCAAGCAGATATGGAAAGGCAATTTCTGAGTTTGAGGCAGAAGGAGGATGAGAATGTCGCAAAGTATGAGGCTAACTTTACAAGGTTAGCGAGGCTTTCTGCTGATTATATACGTAACCCAAGGAGTAAGATTGATCGTTTCTTTGATGGGTTAAAACCATTTCTCCGTCGAGCTTTACTATCACAATCCTTCTCATCATATGAAGATATTGTCTCGTGTGCTATCAAGACAGAAAAGGAATTCTCTAAGTCTTATGACAATAAAGTAAAGAAGAGAAGAAGAGAACGGTGGAACAAGAGACAGATAAAGGGAAAAAGGGAAAGAAGGATTTTCCATTATGTGATAATTGTGGGAAGAATCACCCTGGTACTTGCCTAAAAGGAATGGGAGTTTGTTATAAATGTGGAGAAAAGGGTCACCAGGCTCGTGATTGCAAGGGAAAGAAAGAGGCTGTCAAAGTTGAATGCTATAATTGTAGGGAAATGGGGCATTATGAAAATGAATGTCCTAAGCGTCAAGGAAACTTACCTCAGAAAAGGCCAAGGGATCAAGGCCAATCTTATGTTGTTACTATAGTTGAAGCGGAATGATTAATGTTTTGGTGCTTTTGGACTCAAGGATTATATTCTGGTTATAAGAATAATGTGATATATATAAAGATTTTACTGCAGTACTTTTTGATTTCAGTAAGGTTTTAATATGATTAAGGTAATAATATTTTTAGTATGTGACAATAAGAGAAACTTTTCTTTGTTTGGGGAATCTGATGTTACAATTGATTTTGGAATTTAGAGAACTTTTAGAGAAAGTCTGGACGGAGGTATTTTGGATAACTATTAAGTTTGGAATGGATTAAGTTGAACCATGGATAGTATTGTTTAAGGTTAAAGCATTTCTGAAGATTATTTTTGGAATATTATAATACTATAGTTTTAGGAAAAGGACAACCTGCAGGGTGGGGAATAACCCATCGCGTCGGACAAAGCTACAGGAATCGAACCCACAACCATAGTGCGACAATCCTTTATTTCCTACCACTAGCCTACAGGAAGTCCCTGGTTATTACAAAATAATTTTACTAATCTAAATGGTATGTGTTAACATTTGGAACCTTATACAATTAGGATATGTATAATATTTTTGAGTTATATTATCTTTTTGAGTGACAGATGAGTTGAAGGTTGAAACTCTAATTGTCAAGCATAAATATATATATACCTATCTCTTATTCAATGAATAAATTAATTCTTAAACTTTATTAAAGGGATATTAAAAAAAAATGTGTTATCCTAATACCTTATGTCTTGTGGAACTGATGATATTTTAAATCAACATAGATTGAAGGCTTTGAGGCCCTCAATTTGACAGTTTATTGTGATTGATGACCTCAATCACTCCCTACAAATATTTACATTTTTCCTCCAATTATATGTCTCTAATTTCCACCAATGTTCTCCTAATCGAGATCATAATTGGGTGGTGACTTTTTCATTTCCCTTTCCCTCTTATTAAGGCTAAATTTTATTAATCTTATTTCCGATGTGGATTTTCCACAAAGGTATTTTCTCTTTTCAACCTTTTATTTTCAAAGAAAAATTTCAAATTGCGAGGATGCAATTTATTGAAGGAGGGGATAATGTAACACCCCGAGCTTCCACGATACGCTTCTCATTCAATAATGCAATAGCTTGCATTGTACGCAACTTCGAGTTCTAAAACATCGCGACTAATCATAGTAGCCATTATGAATAGTAATAACAACTTTTTAAAATTATAGAAATTTTATATTTCAAAATGGACTTCATTTTTGGATTCGGAATATCGAAATTAGCCTATGTTGAATTTTTGGTATTTTTCTGAGAACTTCTAATTTTTTATGAATAGTGAAAAATACTTTAAAACAACTTTTTTAATCAAAATAATTTATTGTGATAAATTATACTATTTTGTGGTTTTAAGGTATAATTAGAATATATTTTTACCATTTTATCCAATGGTGGTCATTAGAATTAATTTAACATTGAAATTGGACATAAACAATTGCCAATCTTTTGATATAAATTGTTTCTTAAAAACACGTTATTTGTCGTAACAACGGGAATTAATTATAAAATTAATTAATGCAACTTATATGTTTGGAATTTTGTAAAATAGAAATCATTTTTTAATTCGGAATATCAATTATAGATTAGGGTGAAATTTTGGCCTTGTTCTGAAAAACTTCAATTTTTGATGAATAGTGAAACCACTAAGTAGTAGTTAAATAACTGATTTTTTCGTTTAAATGAAATATTACCACTTCTGTGATTTGATTTTCAAAAATCCGACATACATGGTTGTCATTAAGAAGTAAAATGTGGTTCAATGAGATTAAAATAATTTTTTGGTGAATAGTAACTTTTAAGTTCTTAATCGCGATTAGAGGTAATTAGTGTAGTTTAAGGTACAAATAATGTTTTAATAATATGAGATGAGCATGAAACTTGTCCTACTCCTATTGGATGAGTCATGGCAGACCAAGAAAACCCATGGGTCAACTTGGGGACCCCATGGAGCCACTTTAGTTGGAAAATGACATTAATATATATTTATTTAATGTTAAAATTAAATTGACACAAACATGAGTTATTTTACTAAAACAGTTTTTAAGTGGGGTTACACAAGTCCAAATTTGACTATAAATATTCATTAGAAAGCTAAAAAGATTTCCTACATCATAGTAGTTTTTTTATAATTTTTAGACATTAAATAAATTAAATTATTTATGACATCATTATGATGCAGCGATGACCTCATTATTTAACGATTTAAATAAAATGAGAAGATAATGCAAAATCCAAGGCTTAAACTTGTCCAAAGCCTATTGGATGAGGATATTTCGAAACCTTATCACCTTATCCTAGAATTATATAAGTGTGGGACCTTTAGAATCCGAAAATCATTGTGAAATAATGTAACATTTCAATCTTTCCAAAAGTGCCCCTCCTCTCCACTTATAAAAGGATCCCACCTCTCCCACCTCATTTACACTTTCAAACCATTTGGCTCGGCCAAACTCTGCCCAAATACTCTCCCAACATCCCCCTCTTACTCCTAGAAGCCTTACTTTGGGCAGAACTCTTCTCAAGGAAGCCTTTGGCTCAAATCAAAAAGAGTTACCCAATTTTGAGGTAATGTCTTCTCTAATGTTGTTTTGTTTTCTTTTTCTTCTCCAACCCCCTAAACTCTTTTTATTAATTTCGTTTGTAACAACAACAGTATCCTAAATATACTAGGATTTTGTTATAAGAAGGATTCGAGCTACACTTACACACACCTACATCTAATGGTTAAAGAACATACGGTTTCTGTGGATGGCGAATTTCTGCCTCACGAAACGATGATTGTTCAACACTCATATAACACATTCAAAGGTGGCCATTTAGATGTCACTATTTTTATATATGATATATAATATGTTTATGTTTTACTTATTCTTCTGTATTTATCATTTATGGCATACTTTATGATTTCCATTATGGGTAAAACGCGATAATTTCATTTTAGGAAGTGCGGACTACCGCCCCCTAAAAGTGATTTGAATCGTTAATGCCATATGTGGGATGTATAAAGGATGGAGTAAATGGTATTATACACTATATTATACTGGAATTATATTATAAATTTATATCATTATGATTTCATTCCATTAAATACGAAATAGAAATGAAAGTAGCGTTCATGCGTACGTACGGCTTACCGTCTCCATGAACGGTGCATTTCATTTCTTACCTCTAAATGTTACGTAATATTATAAATGAATGTATATACTGGATATATATGATATATATGACATATAAATCATGAATATAATTCTGGAGATAATGGATATTCTACCACATAAACAACTTGTAATTATAAGAAGTTTATTGTTGACTCAAGTACCAAAGATCGACAAAACGACCGTTATTAACTTAAATAATTACATAATGTTCATAACATTGTAATAAGTGATATAAAAAGGATAATGAAATTAAAAATGGTTCTTAATAAGGTAAATATTAACTCTAGTTTATTATTCATGAGGTTAAAGAACGGTTGAGTCAAGTCAAACACGAGGTAAGGGAATTTCTTAACCCAACTTCCATTCTTTGGGTTAATCTCCTACTTTCAAATTATGTCATGATATTATTATGTCCTATTTTGTATTTTTTACTTTCTTTATGTGTACCTATAGTGAATACACATAATAGATCTATTTTATTTTAAAAATGATCTTTTTAAGGACTTCGTCTCAATCCCCTTTCATTGAGGCATATTTGGTTTTATACAAAACTTTCTTTTATACGGTGTATAAACCCCTTTGACTTATACGTTTATTCAAAAGGAATATTTTTATACGATGCGTTTTTCTAAACAACAAAAGGGAATGTTTTTCTTTCCGTACTTATGCAGCGACAACGACTTCTCCGCCGCCGTGACCATTATTTGAGTTTCAGCTTCCTCTACAAGCCATCATTTTTTTAATGAAAAATAAATACAAAGTTTTAACTTTCTTTTATTTTGGTATTGAAAATAGTTTTGAAAGCATTTTTATTATATCAATGTGTTGTATTGATTTCTTGTGATTGAAATGGGGAAATTTTATGTTTCCTTTACGCATGTTTTATGTGATACGATTATGTTATGGTTTATGATATGTTTAAACCTATTCATATGAGGAATGCATTGGACTTAATAAGTGACGGGTGGAGCCCGCTATAGCTCCTCGATGCATCGGCAGGTCTCATGAGACAAACTAGTGTCTTGGAACAAGGCCTTGACAAAATCTTATTTGTGGTCTTGGCACGAGGCCTTGACTACGTGGTTATGATAGTCTGGCATTATGCATTCCATCATTATGAAAGTGGTTATTGATATTGCATGTGATTATTTGACCAGTAGAATATCCATGTGAAGAAGTGAATGGCATTATCTCATTTTACTTTTTCCATATTATGTTGATGTTCAAGTTTAAAAGGCTTTTGTTTTAGTTATACATTGCCTTAAATTTTTATGTTTATTTATGAAAGCTTCCGCAATATTGTTATCCTTACTGAGTATCTGAGCTCACCCCTTTCAATGTTTTAATATTTTCCAGGATGTGAAGAAGTATTTTATGAATGACCTACAGGGATAGTCAGAAGAGGATATGAGTGTGGACTATGAAGACTTTGTTATTAGTTTTTCACTTTATGATGTAATGTAAGACTTTTGAATGTATATAGTGTTTCCAAGGCTACTAAACTAATCGGTCTTTCGAGACTTGATCTTTTATGATCATGCCAATGTTACGAAGTAATGCACCGGCTCTGGGTAGCTGGGGTCGGGGTGTTACATTTAATGAGAGTTAAAGATGTTCTGTAATTACTTATTAATCACAAGGATAATAAAAGGGAAGTGTAAAAACAGATTCCAATAAGAATAATTGGAAATAAAATTTCATAATAAAAAGAAATTTCTTGAAATTTCTTGAATAAAGAGGAGGACGAGAGAATCCTTTATCTTGTTAGGGGGCTTCTAACAACATGGGAGGATCTTTGTAAGATTCTAGTAACACCTTGGGATGAATTTATAGAGGGATATGTAGAGGTATAGTAAACAATTCTCAATGGGTTTTTAGGGAAGAGTATTTGAAGGTTGGGTGTGTATTTATAACAAAAGAGAGGGGAATTCTTTATCAATTTCGAAATATAGTTTTTGGAATCTACATGACTAAATTATAAAAAAAACCACACCTTGATTTTTCCAATTGTTTCTGTCAAATAGGAGTGTGTTTCAAAATTTTATAAGGTTAATAACTAAACAAATTAAAATAATACCATTGTTAATGTTGAAGGGTTTCATGTTTATATAGAATTGATTTTGAAACCTTAAAATATAATATATGTTTTTGAGGAATAAATATTGTTTATAAAATTAATAAAATAAATTAAAAAACACATAATATTATGATGTCATAATATGAAAAATGTATTTATACCATAATTAATTTTTACCATAAAATTAGGCTGTCTTAGAAAATTATGAACAACTCACAGTTGGATAATTTCAATGTGTTCATTTTAAAAATAATATTTATTCTATTAAAACACTTCTCTAAATATGATAATTTACACTTTTAAATAAAAATTCATTTTTATTGGAAAATACTTGTTTTCACAATACTAACATATTTTAGACCCTTATAAAAATTACATTGGATTAATTAAATTATATTATCAATTAATTTTAAAAAAATATTGTTTAATAATAATATTTCATGAAAATATCATTTATTCCAATTTTTTTGAATTTATCATAAAGATAATTTTAAATAAAACCATATATTTTCCAAAAGTATAATTTTTTTTTCTTCGTATCAAAATATAATTTTAATTAACTTATATATAATTTTATATTTAAAGTAGTAATTAAAATGTGTAAATATAATCATTATTTCATTTCAAATAAACCATAAAAAGTCACACTACCTTGGTTTAGATACATAACCCCTTGTTACAGCTATGTACACACTAAAGGTAAGGTGTGATATAGTGGCACTTTCTTGGAGAAGTTCGGTGAATATGGTTTGAGCCATAATCTCGATAAGCATGAGATTCCATCATAAATTGTTTCATTCATGTTTTAGTTGTTTAATTTAAGATTAGGATTGGTCAATGTAAAATCATATTGATTCTATTTCCCTCAAAATCTCTTATAAATGGGATTTATTTGGTATAATCATACTGGTTGAGGCCATCGATTCTTCCTTTGGTATCAATTGTCCATTATCACGACCCTTAATATACTAATCATAACGGTACCTATATAATGTATATATTATAATTGGTTATGATTCTTAACAATTATTTAAATTCTACATGATATATATTCTAATGTTATAAAATAACTAAAGTAATGCATGTAGTTTCTATAAATACATTAGTTTATATGAAATTTACTCATTTAAAAGGGGATTTCATTTATAAAAGTCTAGATCGTTACATTATTTCCCATTTTATAAATTTATCCATTTATATTTCATTTAGTACACTAGAACATATGCTGGTACTTCTATTTTATAACCTCTTTATATTCCCATGTTGGCTCCTCAAACTTATTGTTCCAACAAAACACTATGACCAGGTGAGTTATCTTGTTTCATTAAACATTGTATCTATGATCTAAGATCTTCCCCAACTACTCCTCATAAGAAATATCATTCTTAAAGGTAATTGAATATGGAATTATTACATGTGATGGGTCCAATATGTACTTCATTAGGAAGTAAACATGTAATAGATCATATACATGGGATTGGTAAGGTGAGGGTGCTAGTCGATATGACACAACTCCAATAAAATCAAACATCTCAAAAGAGATGATATATCTAGGACTATGATTTCCCTTCTTCCCGAACCTCATGACTTTCTTCCACTATGATATACGATGAAACACTTTATATATAACCTCAAACTCATGATCTCATTAGTGATTATCTGCATATATATTCTATTTAATTTGTGTTGGTTTCATATGATATTGAATGGTTTCAACCTTTTATATCATCTATTTTAATAATATCAGGTCCCATAATATTCTACTCTCCAAATTAATATTAAAATGTAGGATCATAAAACCTATTTTTATACAGAGCATTATAAGGTTCCATTTTAATACTAGAATGGAAACTATTATTACATGAGTACTACATTAGGGGAAGGTGATGATCCCAACATTGTTGTAAATCCATTGAACATGATGTCAGCATATCCTTTAGAGTTTGAATGGTTCTCTCAAATTGAATATTCATATATCATTGATAAGTGGTTCTAAAACTTAGTTATGTATCCAACACTTTTTGAAGGCTTCTCTAGAACCTCAAAGTAAACCTCAAATCTCAATCATATATAATGGAGAGTGGAACCCCATGCATTCTTAGCACTTCCCTTATGTAAATCTTAGAAGGGTAGTAAAGGGAGAAATATTCCTCGATTGAAATGGAATGCACTGACATTTTAAGGTGATTGACTACCACCAAGATAGAGATATTCCATTTAGATTTCATGGGGAGTCTACAATGAAATATGTGGTTATGTTTTCACATTTTCATATGGGTATGGGAAATGGTAACATCACACCCTCAGACTTATATTATTTAACCTTGACTTGTTTTAATACCAAGCACCGAGATACAAATTATACAGTCTCCCTCTTCATGTTATCCCACTAGATTTTTTTGCTTCAGATCTCTATACATCTTAGTGATTCCCATATGAATAGAAAACTATAATCTAAGAAAATTATCCAAATGTTTTGTCTTTAAATATTGTTTTTATGGGACACATATATGGGTTCCACATATTATAACTCCATATTTTTTAATTTGAACTCCAAAATATATACTACATTTATCTATAGCTCCAAATAATCTTTTTTAGCCTCCTTTATCCTCTTAAGAATGATGGTTGAGCATTTATTTAAACAATGTAGGATTAAGATCACTTTATTATTCCCATGACCATCCTTTTAATGTCTATGAAGATTGGATCCCTTTCAATCCAAATTAGGGATAGAGTTGGAGGATTATTTCAACTTAGATCAATTTACACTTTGTTCAACTTTCCTAGATGGTAATATATTGTACAATAATAATCATTGATAAAAACTACCAAAATTCATTGGTTCATATTGATCTCCATTTATGTGAATATATACCTTAGGATTTTATGATCCATATATATTTCACACTTCTCCCCATAGAGATAATGTTTCCAAATATTCAATGTGAAGATAACTGTAAAACATTATAGAGATTAGGTTGGGTAGTTATCCTCATGGATATTTAATTTATAGGAGGTATAGGGAATGATTTTTTCATATTGTATAAGTACACAACCAAAGCCATTTTTGATGCATTGCTTTATATCAAAAATCATTCCCCATTAGTAAGTAATGTGAGCACTTGTGAAATGATTAGAATCTTATTTAACTCTTTAAATATCTCCTCAAATTCATCAGTCCTAACAAGAATCACTCCCTTACAATTCTTCTAGGTGATTAATCTTGAAAATTTTGAGAATTTTCTCACAAATCGATGATAGTACTTAGATAATCTGAGGAAACTATAGATCTTTGTCAATGATGTTGGTCTGGTCCATCCATTAATTACCTACATCTTCAAAGGATCCAGAGATATTTCATTTATAGTGATAACATAACCCTGAAAAGTTACTTTCCCCTACTAAAACTATCATTTATTGTAACTATCATATAATTTTTCCTTTCGAAATGTCTCTAGTACAATATTCAAATGATCATTATGTTCCTCCTTTATTTTGGGGTAGTGGAGAATATCATCTATAAATAATGCCAAAAAAATTTCAAGGTAATCCCTATAGACTCTATTCATCATGTCCATAATGATATATAGAACATTAGTTATTCCAAATAACATCACTATGAACTCGATGTTCCTATAACTTGTATGAAAATAAGTGTTGGGGATATCCTCCATCTTCCCATTTAGATGATAATATTTTGAATAAAGATCCAACTTGTAGAATTAATGGAATGTACATAACTAATAGAATAAGTCATAAATCCATGGAAAAGGATAACTTCTGTTTATAGTGATCCTGTTGAGGTTATAATAATCAATGTAGAGGCTTATTGACCTATATATATTCTTAGGGAAAAGGACTGGTGTACCCCATGAAGAAGCAATTGGAAGTATAATACCTTATCTATGATTATTTTTTAGTTTCTTATTAATATATTCAAGTTAAATAGTTTCAATTATATACAGATTCTTGGATATTAGAATTGATATTTGAATAATATTGATTGCGAACTCAATCTCACAGCTTGGGGAAAGACAAGACAATTCTTTTTGAAACACATCAACAAGTTCTCTTATAATGGGAATGTACTCAAGGATGATGTTTTACTTAGTATAAATAATTTGAGCTAGATGTTCATTCGGATAAGAAAATTATATCCATACATGATATGATGATTTCAAAGGATATTCAACATCCTCCTTTCACTTTTATAGAATTAGGGGAAATTCACGATATGGAGGGTTATTTCCTTCAATAGGTAATTTATGTTGGCCCTATATAAGGAAATACAATCCATACCTATAATTTTATCACTTTCCACCAAAATAAGTATCACATGGTTCGCTTGGAAGTTCAACCAACAAATATGGATAGGGGGAGTTATATACTTGGGATGTAATAATTTCCCAATTTACCATTTTCACCAATTTCTCCACTTCCATATTATGAGGTGGTGTTTGAGTAGTTATAATAAACTTTCATGATATGAATAAATTCATAGAACCATATCCACATAGTAAATTTTATGTACATGAATGGTTGATAATATTTACTTTCACTACTTCATTCTAGTTCTAATGTTCTAGAACATTAAAAATAAACCAAGGGATGAGAATTTTCAAACTATTATACAAATAAAATGGAAAATATAATCGTTTTTGGGATAAACCATAAATAAAATACAATCTTTAACCAATGAATTTGAAGGTTTGAATCTAATTTATCAATGTTCTATTTCTTAGCATAAAATTTTATGGGAATTGTTTCCCTTCATAATGGTTTGTAAAAAGATTGTTAATTTGGAAAATTGTATCCCCAAAGAGTGCCAAACCGGGTTTTTGCAATACCACTTTTTCATGGACTAGGTGATGATCGATTTAATACCAATTTCAATATTTTTCATGATTTATTAAAGGAAGAAGCATAATATGATACCAACATATTGATATTCCTAGTGCCTTTGGTTAAAAAGATACATATCTCAATTAAATAAAATATGGGTATAGAAATATTATTTAAAAATGCTGAAACATGCCTTTATATACCATTGATTCTTATTGTTCTACACAGGATAACCTGAAGATGTAAATAAGAAAGGGTTGAGAAAGAAAACTTAGTAATGTAATAATTAATTCATAAAAAGATGAAAGTACCAAATGTTAATGAAGAGGCAGATCAAGGTGAAAAAAAATGGGTGATAATCCTAAACATAAAAACAAAAACATGATATATAAGGATAACATCAAGGTGACATAAGAATGTGGAGACAACATAAAACATGACATGATATGAATAAGATAGGTATAATCATAGAGAAATCATAACCTAATGGTCTTAGGATACTCTCTCATTCACCAAACATGGAATATGATGAGATAAAAACATTACCCAATGTATTGGAGGGCTATATAATTATGGTCCAACCCATAAAATTCATATAATGTATATGCATTAGTGTTCCAAATAGATCATACTCCATAATAATTTCTTTAATCTCTTTTAATAAAACAATTAAGTAATGTAGGTTGCATACATGGAAGTTCCCAATCAATGAAGGATAACTACATCTATGTGAATACCTTTGAGTGGAAATGATGATGGGTATTCATAATATAAATTTTTAGCACGGAAATTGTAGGTTAATATATGTAGAATAAAATTGGTACATAAATATTCAGGGAAGGTTTTAAGGAGAGTGAAATTTAGCCTTATGGGTTTGGGAATGTGTTTGGATTGTTTTCTTTGGAATCAAATTATGGGGGTTTCATTATAGCATGATGGAAGGTGTCATAGTGTGATACTTGTGTTGTGGCTTCGGGATGCAGACTATGAGAGATTAATACCATACTATTTTAGGTTATAATACCTTAAATAAAATTGGGTAGAGTATTTATGGTTCATTTATAAAAGAGAAAAAAATACTCACTTGAGTAAGCTTTACGTAAAATCCCATGAGGAATTCGTTATAAAATGGTTAGTCTTATCATGATTTGAGGATCTTATTAGTTTTATTTAAGCTTATAAATGGATAAATATCTCATGAATTTCAATTTTCAATTAGTTTTCACGATGTGAAGTATTTATATCACATTGTGATTCCCTAGAGGCTGGGAAACTTGGCTTTATCTATTTAGGGGTCATTGTTAAATGTTACATAGTTCACATCATGTTTTTGGTATGGGGTTGGTCATGATGATGAACAAGGTCCAAGGTTTGCACGATGATTTTGAGGGATTTGAAAATTTTTGTGTGACACCCTTATACACACTATAAAAATCCTAATTTCCATTAAATAAATGATTTTTAATATGATTAAAAGTGGGATCCATGTGGGGAAATCACATCATTATTATTAAATCTATATAAATTGCAACATGAGGAATCCATGAAATTCTATGACATTGTGTTTTCTAGGATTCTCAATAAATTATAGGTTCTAATTGATTTTTTATATTTCCTCCTTACCTTGGACCCTTGATAGTTATAGTGGAATTTTGAATGAACTTATTCCTATGTGATTGATCCGCAGTACTTTTTCTTGGGAATCAACTTCCTTTGATCCAAGGTATCAATCTCTTCCAATTTTTTTCTTCATTTTTCAATTGATCATTATTTTTAATCAAAAAATTTATCTTTTCCTATTAATTAAATGTGTTTCATATCAATTATTGTTGTAGGATTTATTATGGGATGATTCCTTTATTATTCATGGGTTCCGTGTGATGTTTTATGTCAAGGTTCACCCCTATCATTTTTTTCTAGTTTTATTATCATTGAAGATTCATATCAAGGTAAGAGATTCAGGGATTATATTGTTTAGTTATTTATAAATATGAGAATATCATACTTTGGCTTCTAATGGGTAAATATTTTAGGTTATCCAAAGGAAGATGAAAATATGGAATTTAAATAATTAAAAGTAAGGTACCATGTTTTTCATGTGATTATGACAATATTTATTTTCATTACCTCATGATTTTTTGTAGATAGTGAGATATCCTAATACTTTGATTATTTATTCTTAACTACATATTTTAGAATACATAATAATGAATAATATCTTAAACATAGTATGTTAGGTAGGGTAATTAAATGGGAATTCATTTAGTACATCTTATTCTTTAAAAATGTTTAACATGATAAGGAGTTTCCTTACAAATATTATTTATATACATATCACTTATACTTTTTTATGATTTATTATGTTAAATTAATGTAAAAAACCACTTCATAATTAATTTATTAATGAATATTTTAGATAAATAAGTTGATCATTTTAATTAAAACTATTAATCGATTGTGTTTGTTCTTGGACTACTTAAATCTTGCATACATTGATTGAGCATTAAAAATTTTTATATTGGAATTGTGATTTTATTACATTTATATATATATATATATATATATAATATAGACCCCATTTCTAATATTATATAGAAAACTAGTATGGTTGGTTGATATGTTGAGGGTTGACCAGTGTAGAAATTTTTTTGGTTTCATATTGATGTGGTTGATGGTGGGACAGTGTGGATAATAGAGAGAGGTGATGAGCATGATATCACAATAGTTGGATCAAGTTAGAAAACAGACTTTGTTTCTATGTGAATACTTCATATTATTGTTGACTTATTCTAGTATATGTATATCTTTTCCCGAAGTAGGTATAATTATGTCTTAATTATCGTAATTATAGATTTCAATAACTGATGAATTAATAAAATGGAAGGGTGGTTCTTGTGAATTGATGTTGAACTTAGAGGAATATGATGTATTAAATATTTGAATCTATGGATTGGGTAAATGATTTCAGGATTATGGATAAGAAAACCAAAATTATTATGTTGAATAAAATAAACTTGAACTTAGAAATTTTATTTGAATATTAATACACAATTAATCAAGGGATTTTAATAAATATTTGGTAATCAATTAAAAACAAGTAAATTAGTGTTATTATTTAATCTTGTTGTTTTTTTTACATAGAAAATTATCATCTTCCTAGTACTTATTGTAGTTGTGTTTTCATATTTGATTATAGTTATATGATGAGTCTCTAATTGGATAGGTTCCCTTATAATGGTAGTGTGCTACAATATTCATTATGTTATGTTATTTCTTATAATTAACAACTCGAGTCAGATTATGAAATTGATTCATATATTTAAACTTGTGTTATGGGTGTTCTACCAATATACAGGTCATTTATAATTTAAACGAATGACTACTCTTCATACGATATTCTCTTTTCCATACATTGCTTGTATGTGGACTTATATGGGCTATATTGGCTTACACTTTTATGATATGTACTCGTTTGAGTTGTAGTGACTCAATGTTATAATATACATGTATATGTGGGATGTGGAAACTTAGGGTTATATCAAGAACATGTAATAAATATGTAGTGGATAATGGTTACTATATGTTTATGTACACATGAGGTGTAATAACATAAAATTATATCATATATTTATATGGGCTATGACAGATCTTGGTATTATTATGTGATTATGGGGAGGTGATGGTGATGTGTATTGGGTTATGTGGTTATAGATATGATGTTTTAAAATATTTGGGAATTATAAATTATAAAGGGGATGTGAGAACTAGGATTTGATATATTGGGGTGTAGGGTGATTGGTTCTATGGGAAAGTGGTGGTAGGGTAAAATTCTTCTATATATGTCTTGATATTATCTGTTTAAATTTTTATGTGAATCACTTAGTGGTATAGGATTTGTAAGGATTAGAATTTTGTTAACTTGATTTAGGTAGTGAGTTTATTTCATTATTTATTCACTAGGGAATTGGTACGATTCATCCATATTTTCATGATAGGTTTTTGGGAGGATCCTATTAAGAGTACTTGTATACTCACCCATGTATACATACATACAAACACATACACAAACATTTAAATATATGCACACACACACACACATATATATATATGTGTGTGTGTGTGTGTGTTTTCAGGTACACAATCAGTATTTGGTGATTGAGATGGTCATTTCTAGCCTATGGAGGTTGTTCCATGGTTATCGGGTTTAGTGGTCACTGTTGAAGATGGTTCTCATGGTATTTCCCATTTTGGTTTGAATTAGATGATATTATATGTATTTTATTGGTTTATTTATTATAATGGAGTTTATTGGTGAATTATTTTTCAGTTTATGGGAATATGGAGGGTAATTAATCTAATGTGCAAGTTCTATACTCATTGTGCTTTTCACTAGCCCAAATCCTATTGGTGGAAAGAGTTAAGGTTCATTATATTCTTCAGTATCAGTCGAGGAGGTGAAAAAGTGAGGTTAGTGCATGACATTGAAAATATATAAAATTACTATATATTATGGGTGAGAATACAAATATACTTAAGATATTCTTCATAATAAACTCCCATGCCAATGTGAAAAAGGAGTAATGAAGCTACAATGAATAAATAGTGAAACCAACACATCACATTTCCTAAGTAAACTACAACCCATAAAACCAAGTATCACTCTACAAATCTGAATACAAGTAAAATATAATAAGTCATGAAAATATATCAAGAGACATAAAATACACACGATTCCCCATTAATCCGGTCACGCTCACATCTCAATGACAATAACCCTATCAGTCATATCCCCACATATCCAAATACGAAATTCAAATACCAGATATACATGAAAATATACTCATACCATAACCACATTCCACATTTCTATTATGTAACCAAATTACTACAACAAAACCTTAGTATTTCCACAAAACTTAATCACTACCACGTCACCACATCAATCCTATATAACCACCCTACATCTTGAAGAAAGAGTAAGAAAGATGGATTCTTCAACCATCCATATCCCCCACATCCTATATATTTGGTGTACAACCGGAACCCAAAACCTTCAATTGGAAGATGTTAAATTACATGACTCACGTAGAGTGTATGAAATAAAAAAACATAATATAATTTATAATACCACCCAATCCCAGCCTAGGACCCACACCATAATGTCACTCTACAACCGAAAACCATCATCACGCCACCACCATTATAAAATAACTATAAAAACTGTTTCCCCCTTTAACCATGAAACAACTAATACAACAACAACATAATATCCACAAAAAATCTCTATTTTCATATTTCATTACCAAAAAAATTTATTCATTAACCATATTAATTAATAGTGACCATAATTTCTTATAACCACTTATATTTTCAACATTTACATTTAAATTAATACATTGTATTTCCTCTAATTTAATTTTCTATATTCTTCACTTTATAAACCATTTTTTATTTTACATTTATCAAAGGAACCTCGACATTAAAAACCACCAAATTAATAATCTAGAAAAATCACACACTATATCCTATACCACATCCAAATCAATATCCTATATTAAAAAAATACACCAACCACATCCTACTACCACAGCAGTGATCCAATTTGACATCTCTTCCACCAGCACATCAAACTATCCACTCAAAAATTTATTTCCCCACCAATAAAAAAACTTACCACAAAAATAATCAAGAAATACCACAATAACCATAACTTTATATTTCATCCACAATATTCTTCCATAATAATAAGCAAAAAATCTATTTGATCACTTCTTATTTATCATATTATTATTCATTATTCAAGGGAAAAATATAACCATTTAATTCCAGATTCTACATTTCTTCATTCATTACCAGTTTTTAAATTAACCAGAAAATTTGAATCCGAGTTCTATATGTAAAAAATTACTTTAACATCGAAATATTATTATTAAAGAAATAAATAGAATATCAATAAGATAAAAATTGAAAAAAACAGTGATCCTTTTACCACTTGATTGAATTTAATTACTTTATCTTTATTAAGAAAAAATCCTTACCAAAAGAAAAATAAATCATAAAAATTAAATACTAATATAGTAGCAAATAAGAGATAATATGAATCACCAAACTCTAATGAAACTTAAATGAAACAACATAGAAGTAAATGAAATCCAATTATCAAAATCCCCCAACCTTGAAATTATTCCACGACTAACATATAACACATTATTCACACAATAGTCATTAATAATATCTCTCTAAAATTTGGACACCAATACTACCATAACATCCAAAATAATGAAGGAATAAGAGAAGATAAGATGAAGAAGATAACCTCGTGATGAAATATATTTATAAAATGAATCTAAATATAAAAATATTTACCCTATTCAGCCAAACTCATCTAAGAGAAGGCCAAAAACTACCTAGGGTTTCAGAGAATAAAAGGTAACTAAAAAATATAGGAGAAACACTTGATTTTATAATAAAAAATAAAAGAAAAAATCCCTGATGAGGAGTCTAAAACCATGTTATGGTTATGTTAAATAAAATGATATATGAAAACATTAAAATTATAAATTTAACTCATCACTAAAATATCACCAATAATTTCACTCCTTTAAAAATTACTCCAATTAATACCATATCATTGCATAAAAATTATAGTCATTTTCATCCAATATCCCTAAGGAACTTTGAGATTACTAGTATTTGGCCACATCGAACCATAATATAATCTCTAAATCCTTCCTGATATCCGAAAAAAATACATGATTTAGTGTTCATATCGAACCCAAAATTTCATTTTCAAGCCTTTTTTGTCATCTTATCTATTTATTTTTTGGTGTTTCTGTGTATTTTTGGCATTATATAGTTTTAGACTGCAAAAGGTTACACCATAGCCTAGGGAAATCATGGAATTTCAGATTGTGTTGAATGGATTCCATTCCATGAAAAAGGTGGCATCATGACATGGAGATATAGATCAATGTTGCGGGGTTTGAGTTGAACAAGGGTTTCATCTTGTAAATAGGATATCATGGCATGTCGATTGATTGGGGAAAACAAAAAATGGCTAAGAACCATATGTTAGAGTCATATTATATTCTTACATATAAGGATATCATGTGAAGAATTCCTATATTTCATGAAAATACATAAAGGGAAAGGGTCACACCAGGACCATGCAAAGGGTTCACCTTGTGTAAGAGGTTTACTCTTACGAATGGGAACCCTCATACATGGGTCCCTTAAAATATGAAATCAAGTAATGGAGAAGGTCACACCATGATACGTGTGTTTCATTTCATGATAGGGGAGTCACATACAACTTCCATGGCATGAAGGTTTGTTTAGAAGGGTCATCATGCAGTGATGAATAATACCATCTTGTGACATGACCCAGGATGTGAGGCCATTTTTTTTTGATAATAAGGAGTTTCATTAAATTATGATGAAGGAAGGTCACTCTGTGAACTATTATATCTATTTTTTTATTAAAAATATATTTATTATTTTATTATATGATATATGAAAAGGGGTTTATTCTATTTTACCTAGTAATATCAGGGGAATTATGAACCCTCCATTCCATAGACATATCCTCCTAACCACTCCACCACTTTATTTTAAATTGACTATATATTTTATCATGAATTAACTTATAGGTGGGTTTCTATTATCCATTTAAATTTATTCCCTTATTCCACTAGAATTTCTTCTATACCTTTGGTATAGTAACCGAGGGTTGGATATATACAATATTATGATGAGGGTTTTTTTTATTTTAGGGTTTTCCCTATAATTATTTATTGGTTTCTCTCCATTGGATTGAGGATTTACTGGTTTGAGATTAGTTTCTCCATGAATAACTATTTAAAATTAAATGAATTTTTTTATCATTTCCATGGAATTATTTTCAACGATTCTAAAAAAATATCTAGTATTATTATTTATTTGTTTTGAAAGGATAATTGGTCTCTCTATTTGTTCATATTAATGAATTGAGGTTTTTATCATATTATATTTTAAAAATATGTTTCAATATAACCACCTTTATTAATTGATTTTGGTAATGGATAAGAGGGTCTTTTAAAAATATGGTTTTTAAAAAAGTGGTTGGAGGGGGGTGGGGTTGTTGGTTTCCTTTAAATTTATTTATTCCTCTTCATTATATGATTTTTTAAAATAATCTCGTGATTTAGTTTTTAAATATAATTTCATTGCTTAGTTTTCAAAAAGAGTTTCCATATGATCCGTTGGAACTTTATAAAATAGGTTTTACTTATGCATATACTTCCTAAAAGAGATCCCCTTGCGTTGTTTGTGAAAATGTTAATGTTTACGATGGTATTGTGAGATGGATAAATCCATCTTATTAGAGGATGAAGTTTTTAAATGTTTTTCTTGATGAGGGTGCCTCTATGGAGGTTGTCCATATTTGTGGGTGTTTTGGGATTTTTTTTATTAATTTTATAATTATTATTTTATTCCTTAGGAATTATATTTCTTTCCCACTTCTATTTTAGGTCATGGGAATCCCTAGGTAGCTAATTAGAAAATTTAGGCACATTCGTTGTACTTGTTTAGGATTCTACTATGAATTGTGGCCCCATGTTTGGAGCACACACATATTTTGGGATTTATCCCTTGATTAATATCGGTAGGGTAAAATAAATTTTTAGAGTAGTTGAATTGAATTAGGTTTTTATTAGATGTAATCACTTTAGATTTTTCCAATATTTTCTCCAGATATCTCTTAAGTGTTCCCATGATTGTTGAGCTTCTATATTTTAATTATGGTTGTTTTATAATTATTAAATATTTTTTTTATTCCTACCATTATCAATATTTTCAAAAATAAATATTTTCATTTGGGTTTTTATTTTAAAAGCATGGAATTTTTCCCCTTATTGAATCTAAAAAGGTTTTTAATGATTTAGTTTTTTAAGTATATATTTATCATAATTTTTTTATTTCTTTTAAATGATAACATATTAAAACATTATTTAGAACATAGATATATTAATCATGAAAATTATATAGTTGGGGTAAAAAGGAATTTATGTTATGAAGTCATGTGATTTTTTTACTAAAATCAAAATCATACTTTGGTAGTTATATTTAAAAGTAGAATGAAGAAAATTTATTTTTAAATAGTATAAATCGAGTGTGGGGAAGATTCATTCTTGGAAAATTTTCTTGAACATATTACATTATGTGTTTACTTTAGGTTCCACTTGTATATAACAAACACTATTTGATATTTGTTTTGGGCACATCAGAAGTATTAAGTGATGATGATTCAGTTGGTGTGTAGAGATCAATGGACATGATCTTAATTTATTTTTTATTTTGTAAATTTATGAACCTTATGAAATATTTCACATAGGAATTATTATCTTGTTACCTCTTGGAGATGTTTCTTTTGCTTAAGAGTTCAACCTTTTTTACATTTATTAGATTCATTTTTGGTTGATGAGTTGTGTTCACTTTTTATGACTTTTTGTTTTTTTAAAACTTGTTTATTTTATTAGTGTGGATTTGTAACTTATGGAATGACATTTCCAAACTTATGGGCTGAATTTTTGTATTATAATTTGATTTATTAGGAAAATAATTCAAAAGTTTTCATATATTTATACCGAAGAACTTTTTTCTCTCATGTGGTGATTGAGACCACACTCCGTCGCTTTCCAAAGACCAAATTTGGTAATCAGTTCAGAGGTTACTCAAGATTAGTCATGAAAAAATAGAATCATAGAACTCGATTTTATCTTGGAGATTCATAGTAGACCAGAGATAGGAAAGTTAGAGCTCATGGGTTAGGTACAAGTAAGTTTCTGGGAAATACATTTAATATTGAACCTTGAGTTACCATTGGTGTTTGGTATTTATTCATCTTGAGTTTGAGTTTTTTTGTAATGATGAACTAGTTTTTTTGTTTTTAATTGAGTATTTAAGCTTTATATTATATATTTAAGAGTTAATTTGATAAACTCCATGATTTGGATTCATAAATAGGAAAACACCCTAGGATGAATAGTTTACTACCCATAGTCTAGATAAATTGTGTGAATGATTTGTAGACCAATTTGGGTAATTTATAATGGACCTATCATGACTAATGCACTGTTCTCTAGATCATGTGGTCAAATAATTATCATTTTTAAACTCTTTAAATTTCTAGATTCCAATTCCTTATGATTTTAAATTTATCTTATTGAATTATTTTATTTATTTAAGATGTATTGGGGTTTTATGAGGAATATTGATGTTATTTGGGAAGGTTTCATTATGAGTTTATGATATAATATTTTATTTTAATATTTTAAAAAGGGTTTTGACCCATGGTTTAAGATGTTATTCAAATGTTTCATGTCTAAAGTGTGAATTTTTCCCATTGAGAAAATGAGTTTATTTTTGAAAATAAGTTGAGTAAAAAATTTTTACGACATCATCATTGGGTTTAATAAAATCCCATTGAGTTTCTTAAAAGTATTTTAGTGTGTATGTTCTTTCACGTATCTTTTTAATTTTTTGATATATGTGTGAATGATTTTTACAAAAGGAGTTTTATGAAATTTTTTACCAAATGTTTTAGAAAAGAAGTTTCTTTTTTCTTTTTTATAATGTATATTGAATATGGGTTTAAAATTATTTTTTAAAAGTAATTTTAAGATTATCTTAGGTAAAATATTTTATATGGGAATAATGGATAATTTTATTGTGTAAATGGATTTCTATTGAGGTTTTAATGAATTAATTAATTTATATTTGGTTTCACTATGATTTATATATGCAAACTTGTTTTTATTATGTTTTTTTTATTTTAGAGTGAAACCCGACCAAGCGTTTATAGAATGGAAAGAGGGAGAAATGGATGATTCTATACAAGATAGTCCACTAATTGATCAAAGTTTTTCTTAATCAGTTGTTTCAACTGATCTAGCTAGAGTGTGTAGCAATATTCCTATTCTATCCTAGCATAGAGATGATATCCTAGAGTTTCAGAACAAAAGGAATCATCTATTCTATGAGGAGTTAGATTATAAAGAAGTATATGAGTGGTTGTGGGATGTTAAGAAAATCATTAATCTAATTCAACTTTTAGAGTCTCTTAAGCTTAAATTTACTACCTTTATGTTTGGGGGTCTGATTTTGAAGTATTGAAAGTATATTTTTCAAGCTAAATAGTTGGACCATTCTTAGGATGATTTTAAGGAATTATATATAAAATAATACTTCAATGATATTGTAAAAGTTTCTAAGGTGATAGAATTATATTTCCTCACATAGGGTTATCAATCCATACTAGAGTATACAAATCATTTCATTAAATTTTAACCCTATCTAACCAAGATAGAATTGGATAATTATTTAAAATCTCAATAATTTTGAAAAGATAATATTTCTATTCTTAAGTTGAGTGTATTAGTGTTTGGTTTATCCTTTTATATAGAAGTGGTGAATCGAGCAATCCGAAATGAAGAAATCATGGATGGAGTTCCTGAGGTAATCAATATTTAATCAATTCCTAGGAGTAAATAAGGGGATTCTAGTATAGGATATAGAAAACAAGCTATGTCTGATCAAATGGGTTGTGACATCAGGATTTTTTCTTTGTTTCTTCTCATCAGCTTCTTTGAGAAGTAATATCTTGGTATTCCATTAGTGTGGTATGTTATGTCACAAGAAGGATTTTCATGAGTAAGGAATTAAGGACTACCGTATCTGTTTCCATTTGAGTCACTTTTAAAGGTTTTTTAAAGGATCCGTGAAAAAAAATGAGTGCACCAAGTTCTACCCTTTTAGAGGATCCCCATGTTTAACCTACTAAGCCTGATGCTAATATAGTGTCTACTTGAGGTATTTCATGTTATATTTTTCTACTTCTATTTGGTTTGTATTATTTATCTTTTATTTTATGTTATATCATTGATTTTTTTATTTTTAACAAATGTATGAAAATTATTGTGGAATGTTCTTTGTGGAGTGTTTTAGACCATTACTGATAATTTTTATTAATTACCTATGTTGCTGATGGTTTATTACTTGGTTGATTTTGTGACCTGGTTAGTGTAACCATTTATGAATCATTCTCTCATTTTGAGTCTTTCATTCATCAAAATTTTTTGGGTGTATTAAATCATATTTGGATAATAATTCTATTAAATGAGTTCTAAATTTGAGGGGGAGACCACCACAGATAATCTAATTACATTAAAATTTTCTTTATTTTTTTATGAAAGTTGGGTTATAATACCTCTTGGTTAGGTATTTAGTTTCCCCAACCTAAACCTACCTTATGAAGTTTTTAAGATTCATTAACATCAATTATATTGATAATATTATTGAGTATGTTTTAGAGTCACACATATATAAATATGATGGGAGAATGTAATTTTCTCAAATTATATACTGATAATGAAGTACATAGTTTTATCCAACTTCTATGGTTCTCTATGAAAATTAATTATGTTCATTGTATAATTCAATCCTATTAGTTTATTATAAATTTTCTTAGTAGATATATTTTAAATACTTATTTTTTAGAATTAATTCATCAATTAAGAAGTTAAACCTCATCCCTTCTTTGATCGACCTATTCTAATAAGAAAATTTGAATGTATAAGATGATAGAGTGGGTAGAATTTTTATAAACACATTGTCATTTTTAGATATGGAATTTATTATTTATTATTTTTTTATTTAAATTTCTCTATTTCTCTATTTTTATATTATTTTTGGTTTTTTGGAGTTTTATCGTTTTAGACAATAAATTGTAATTCTTTGGTCTGGATACAACATAAAATGATGGTTATTTCTAGAGGGATTCCTTGCTATCGACAAGTGAGACATCATGGGAAGAAGAGTTAAATTAATTTAATGGGGTTTGAGAGAAACATGGGTCATGTTGTGGCCATAATCCATCATGACATTATTGGTGTCTAGGAAAAACGAAAATGGTTAAGTCCCATTTGTAAGAGTCAAATTATACTCTTACGAATGAGTATAACTTGTATAAGAGTCCCATAGTTTTTGAAAATTAGAGGATGGTAAGGGAAACATTATGATAGGGGGAAACTATAATAGGGGGAGGTCATAGTGTGACTATAACACAATGGATTTCTTTCTTCATATTGTGAGGGGTGTGTCATTTTAAAGGTCTGTACTATAAAGTCCTATCTAGTAGGGTCATCAAACCAGGAAGACCTATGCCACACTATGATGCAACCCAGGTGGTGAGGCTATGTTTCTACCAAGTTTCAAATAGGTATGTCATACCATGATGAATAGAGGTCATATTTTGTCCTAACCTATCTAGTTATTTTAAAATATTTATTATTTGAATAAATGATATATGTAAATAGGTTTTTTTTCTCTTTTTTCTAGATATATCATGGGGGAACCATTTCAAACATTTAAAACATGGAAATCGCTCCTCTCACCTATCCTACCCCTTATCAATTCATGTATATCTTTCATCAATGAATCACTGATATGTTTTTTTAATTCTTGTTTTAGTTCTATTCTCTTCTTTCCCTTGGGTTTCTTGTCTCTCAATGGTGTGGTGTCCTTGGGTTCACGATAGCTAAGATTATGATAAGGGGGTTTTGATGAAAGGGTTTTTTATTCACTTCCTTAGTATATTCTATCCTTTAGCTTGAGTTTTTTCCTATTTTAGGTATGTTTCTCCATGCATAACTATTTAAAGTTACTGAAAATAATTCTTTCTCATTTATACACCATACTTCTCAATGTTTCTAAAATCTATAACTGGTTTAACAATATATTTTATAGGAAAGGAAAATAGATATATTTCATGGTTCATATTAACAAAAGGAGTTGTTATAATATTATAATTTTTAAATTATTTTTCCTTATAACCATGCATATTATGTATTTGGGGAAATTATTGAGAGGTTATTTTCAAAATAGTATTTTTTAACTAAAAGGGGGTGATTGGTTTCCTTTAAATTTCATTTAACCTCATGATTATATGGGATGTTTTACAAAGTTCCCATTATTTAGCATCTAAATATGGTTTCATAACTTATTTCTCAAAATGATGGTCAAAAGGACATATTAACACTTTAAAAAATGGGTTTTCATAATTTATGCACTTCATAGAAGTAACCCCCTTGTGTTATTCATGTTTTTTTAAAATAATTTCGGTATTTTGTGATATATAAATTCATAATGGTTAGAGGATGGTGTTTTTACATGTTTTTCTTTATTAAAATGTGGAGTTTGTTTTATGGAGAGTGTCTGTATGTGAGGATTCATTTTGATCATCATCATCATCATCATTATCATTTATTACTTTATAATTATATTCCTTACTCACCTTTTTTAATGGCATGGGCTTCCTTGGGTAGCGAAGTGGAAAATCTAGGAAAATGTGCTACATTAGATTATGATTCTAATTTATATAGTATACCCAAGATTGGATGAAACCATTCATTACAAATTACCCCCTTAGACTAGCTATATAGGGTAAAACTGAGAATTAGAGAAGTATATTTTAAGAAGGAATCTATTAAATAGATTATATTTGGTTTTTTCCTACTTTGTATATATATATATAACAAAGGTCTTCCCATGAATATTGTGTTTTTATTACTTTGATGATGGGTTATTATGTTTGTTACATGCTATTTCTCTTATTTTTTTCATTGTGGTTATTTTCACCACACTTTCAACAGGGTCTTCTTTTATAATCATGGAAATTTTCCCCTTATTTGATCTAAAATGGTTTTGAAAATTTTGGGCTGCATATGATTATATTTTAAATGAAATTCGAAACTATTTTTTTGTTTCAAATTATAACTTATTAAAAAATTATTTAAAGCTTGGATATATTAAATGTGGGAATTATATAGTTTATGTGCAATTAAATTTATGTAATGAACTCATGTGACTTGTTTTAACTAAAATAAAAACCTTATTTGGATAGTTTTATTTTAAACTATCCTGAAACATATTTATTTTTAATGATGATGAATGAAATATGGGTAAGATACTAACTAGGCATATTTTGTCACACCTATTACATTCCATGTTTACTTTAGATTCCACTTAGATGTAGTAAATTAGATTTGGTCTTTGATTTAGGTATGTCAAAGTCATAAAGTGAAGATGATTCACTTGGAACATGAAGATACATGGTTTCAATATTTATTTATTTTTATCTTGTATATATATCCATCTTATGTGACATGCTATGCATGAATTCTTGTTATGGTATCTCTTGGAGTTGTTTTATTATATTGTTTTAAGAATTAAACCTTGGATAAGTTTTTTGGCTTTATTTATTTTTATTGAGTTGTGTTTACTTTTTATAGCAGTTTTGGATCTATTTATTATTTTAAAAGATGTTTATTTTTTCAGTGTGGATTTATGACTTACGAAATGGTCATTCCAAAATTTTGGTCGAACATCCAATTTTATTATTTGACATATTTGGGAAATCATTCCCACTTATGTAAAGATTTATACCTTCTAACTAGTTGTTGGATACACTAATATTGTTCAAACAAATCCTATTTAATCATGTGTTTTTATCTTAAAATCCCCTGATGTGTTTAACCAATGAGTTTATTTTAATTTCTTTTTTAGGTTTCTAATTAATGTTTTATTAATTAATTTATTTTATTAAAGTCATTATTTTAATATAGTTATATTATTTTTTGAAGAAATTTTCTTAAGTGATGATGTTTACGAAAGAAAGAATCATCCTAACACACATATAGATTAATTCATACACAAGTGATAGATTGCCTATGTATTGATGCTTACACAAAAAAATATATTTTTACAGAGTGTAGAAATGATCTATACATAGAAGGAATCATTTTTATATAGAATGAATCATAATTATAATTAATTATTCAATATTATAATTGTCACGACCCATCCTCAGGGCCCGTGCCGTGACTACCCCAAGCCCGCCTTCCATAAGCCAGGGGCTGACGACTAGCAAAAAAGGCATAAATCCCGATAAAAAGGGAAGGTATTTCCTTTATAAAAGTAAACAAACACAATAGAGTACGCGATAGAAGTAAGCACTAAGTAATACTGAATACAAAAGTAAGTGCTGAAAGGAAAGGGGCTGGAAATACAAGCCCAACAGTAAGTACAGTACAACTGAAAAGCTGGTACAAATACAGTAAAGTAAAACACCAACCACTGAGTCGTCCTCCAGAAATCCCACCTGAAGGGTGGGTACAGATGGCCTCCTCAGCCCCTCAGGTCCGACAGTCCACTCCGTGTATGCCTCACCAAGTGATCCACCTCCAGGTACCATCCAGATCCACAAGTCTCCACCTCGATCAGTGCTGTCTGTCGTCTGCATCCAACACAACGTAGTGCGGGCATAACCCTTGCAGGGGTGAGTATACGATACTCAGTAGGGACCCTGAGACCAACGAAGGTCTCCGAAAATCCACGAAGGATAAACCACAAAATAAGGATACAATCACTAAGTATCAACCAACTCTACTTAGGTATATTCCCATATATATATATATATCTAAGTTATCAATTACAGTTCAGCTCCAAATCTCGAGCCCGATCACATCCCAGTCCACACAGGATAGTAAGTCAATCACATCGATGATAATGATTGAAAGTCAAGACTCAGCTCACACAGGTATACACAACTTAAAGAGAGTAAGAGATGATTAGTTGTACCCACTAAATCATCTTTCACTGTCGAACGACATACACCCACAGAAACCAAAAATAACAGTATCTTGTTGCTGTCGAACCCAAGGAGGATTCAGTCCAGTCTCATTGTTGTCAAACCCACGGAGGATTCAGTCCAGTCTCGTTGATGTTGAACCCACAGAGGATTCAGTCCAGTATCGTTGCTCTCAAACCCATGGAGGATTCAATCCAGTCTCATTGCTGTCGAAATTGCAGAGGATTTAGTCCAGTAACCATCATTGTCGAACCCACAGAGGATTCCAATACGGTAGTCGTCACAGCCAGCTCTAGGGTTCCCGCACACAGCACGATCGATTCCGGGAGGGTCTGCTCCTCGAGAAAAGGGGGTCGATACATCAACTTTTACAAAGTCAGAGTTTAAGTATCCCAAAGTTCCGTCTCATCAAAAGGAACCCGATGCGATAGACGACACATCAATCGGACGCTCGGTTTGAGAGTTATTAGCATTTTCGTTCCAGGGGACCGGTTGGAAATACGCTCATTCCAAACCCGACCGTTTTCTTAAGTCGTAAAAAACTCACATAGAGTATCGAAAAAGGACCGCCTCTTCGCGAGGGTCCCAGTGCCATAGACGGTGTGTCAATCAGACGCGTCGTCCCGAAGTTATCCGCATTTAAGCGAAACAGGCCTAGCTCGTCAAGACCGGTGGCCTGGCTGGTTGGACCATCCTGGCTCGACGGGTCCGACCTGGCTAAGGGGTCGGCCCGGCCCGGCGGGGTGCGGCCTGGCCCGGAGGGGTGCGGCCTGACCCGGCTGGTGCGGCCCAGCTCGACTGGCACGGCCCATCCCGGCGGGGCGCGACCTGGCACGCGGGTCGCGGTTCGGCCCACGGGGCGCGACCCCACCCGGCTATGCGTGGCCCGGGCCGCGACTCGGATAGCTGGATGAGTGGATCGGGGGGCGTGACCACCGGTCTTCCGAAATGGCGGTGCCGCCCTCCTGTCCGGATGGCCGAAGCCGGGCGGTCTTCCCGGTGCGAGCGGCCGGCTCGAGCGGCCCATTGTCCTCCGCATGTGGCGCCAGGTTGCACCGCAGCCTTTAACCCAGCCAGCAAGCGGCCGACCGATTCGCCACCGAAGAGACCCACGGAGCGTAGTCCACGGTCCTACACAGCGCGATGCCACAAGGCGCCGCGATCCCCCTAACTGGCCAGCTACGGCCGACCGGTTCTTCTTCAGCCGAGCAACCCGGTTGTAGGCCGCAGTATCTTCCACCCACGCGGTACCATGTGCTGCGGTGCCCTAACGGGTCGGTATGCGGATTCCGCCTTCGGTCTTCGTCAACTCTGGTCACCGCCGCCTCCCGTTCCCGCCACCCAAAAAATTCAAGAACCATCAGAGGGTCATCGGGCCATGTTCATTCGGCCCGCGCCCTCCGCGTTAGACGATATCAATTTTCCGAATATAATAAAAGCATTCACCAAGGACAGAATATAATTTCATTCACTTAAAAATTATATCAAACCCCCTACATCGATTTCAAGAGCAGAGTATATCAATGAGTCATGGAAGACAAGCATCACAGAAAAAGGGCGTCGATTTCATTAACATCGGGGTGCGTCTGAATAATAATTTTCATTAGTGAATTCGCGTTCTTTGTTGAAGAACAATGTTCTTCGTCGAGAGAGGAACACCTTCTTATAATTCTCCAAAGGGTTCTCCCTCAAAAAATTTGTGAAGAAAATATTATAAAAGCTACCCAATTTTTTAATAGAGTAGCCATGCCATTCAAAACAATTCAAATGAATTGTTGTCACCACAAATTAATTAATGAAGTCATTAAATTAATTGTGTTGGCATAATTAATGAGAGGGAGGTGGAGAGATTCCACCATAATAAGTGAGGGGTGTTGTCAAAATAAATAAAGGGGTGTTAATGGGGAGTTTAAGGGAGTTGAGGGGAGGTGAAAGGGTTTGGGTTTGTATGGGACCCACCACACTAAATCCTCTCATGGGAGGTTATGTGGGGTGTGGGACCAACCCATAACTTCTTCTTGGAGGAAATAACCACTTATTAAAATAAAATTGTGTATCACCACAATTTTATTTAATTTAAGCTAAATCCCCAAATTATAACTTTCAACCCGCAAAAAATGAAACTGCAGTAAAGTTCAACTTTAGTGAATACCGGCGCTGTGAGTCCATTGGTGGCCTCATATTTCAATTCCGAGCACCGGTTCAAAAGATAGAAAACCCCATACGTACGTTTACTGAACGTACCGGAAAAAACATCAAAAATTGATTATAGGCACACCGGGCCTCAGAATCAGGTGCCGTCAGAAACAACAGACTTGTAATTTTTCAAAGCATTTAGGAAAAAAATTTTTCTTGAAATTTCCGATTCTTTACAATAATGGATAATACAATCCTTAATAAAGTTAAAAATGATTTTTATGTGCTCTAGAGTTGATATTTATAGTTATGATTATAAAAAATAATGCTTATGCATTAAGGGGATAGATCCTCAAAAATATGGGATTTAAGTTTACATAGTTCAATAAATGAAAAATTCAATAAGGAATTTATACTTAAAAATATTAGATTGATCCTTAAAAATAATAATATGTGATTCTTTCAGTTATTTCAGCCATAAGTTTTTTTTGTGATTCCACTGTTGCAGCGTTTCTGGAAATCCATTCTCATATTTTATTATCATTAGAGTCAAGTATACTTATATCTACTTTAATTAGGATACTTATTCAAAGGATTAAAATATATTCCAACATTATAATCTATACATATTATTAGGAATAATTAAGCAAATTGAACTAATTAGTTTGTTATATGAACATCATATATATCTAGATACTCATTTTTTTGAAAAAAATACAAGAGAGAAACTATGGATTTATGAAAGAAGGAGTATTAAAATTATTTTTATTTTCAAGCTGAAGTCATCATCTAATAATTTCACTCACTCTATTGACTTAATACCAATTTTCTTCCTATATGTAAAATTGAAACTATTATTATCCAGAAGGAATAATTAATCTGTTGTTGCTTTGTGATTTCAAAGAATCATTTACAGTAAATGAGCTATATTTAAAGTTGTTTACAAAGTCCTCACTTTCTATAAGGGAAGTTTGATTATCCATTTATTTCATCTACTGAAAACAAGTGTCTCAATTAGAAATATTTTATCATACTCTTATTCTGTATTTTCTTAAGTTAACACTCCTTGATTTGTGTATGCAATGGTTGAGGTTTATCCTTGTAAACAAAGAGATTTATATAAGCAGTTTGAACCTAATAATAATATAATTAATCTATATTCCCTCAACTTTATAAGTCTAGAGGAAAATAACTTGATTAGTAAAATCACAAAGATCACATAAAACATTGGTAGAGTGGACTAGGGGAGGTTCATGGAACCTTGAACCACTACAATAATTTCTATTTCAAACACTTCACCATAATTTATTTTATACTAAATTATTTTTTTAAAAAGAGTGGACATATTCATGATGTTTTTAAGAGGTTTTTTTGGTGATAATTTTTAGAAGTCTAATCATCCAATCATTAGTTATTTTAAAACACCACTAAGACAATAATTTATATTAGAGTGGTGACTGTTTTGTTCTAAACACCAACTAGTTCAATTCTAAAGATTTTATTTAAGTTTATAAAATGGACAACATAAAGGAAGGGACATCCATGGTCTGATCCCATTACTTAAATAGAGAGAAATATGGTTTCTAGAAATAATGAATGATTATCCACATAAAAAATCATAGTTTGAAAGTATACATAAATGTTTTGAAAATATATAAATTTACCTATGGATAACTTGAGTTATAGAGTGATCATTAAGAGGTTGAGTATGATCTAAAATCTAATGTTATGAATGATATTAACTGTGTTCTTATTCTAGATAAGTTTAATGAGTCTCTTAATGTTCTACCTCCCATGATATGTGGGTTACCATCTCTGTTTATTATAAATGAATTGATAATGTCATATTGATAAGGTATAGTAATTCCAATTATTTAACACTTTCAGGGTGATGTATAGTGAGTGAATCACTCAAATTAATGGGTGGATTATATTTTTTTAACAATGTTACTAATTTAGTAACTCCTATTCTTAAACTATATCAGTCTTGAAAATTACATAGAGTTTTACTCTCAAAGTGGAATGAAATTTTAGATGCTATTATACATTCTAATGTAATCAAAATTAAAAAATGAATGATCTTATTAGAACTCTAATAATGTCTGAGGTATAAATGGATTCTAAATACAATTATCAAAAGAAAATCATAAATGAGAATGTTTCTTCAAATTTTTTCACTTCAAATGATGAGAATAATGTCAAATAAATATCTTTACCTGACTCATTTTATGAATGAAATAGAAGCTATTCCTATTCTAATGATGAATTTTCCTTGTTGGAAAGGGATTTTAATAAGTATCCTAAAAAGAGAATACAATTTAGAAAATTATTTAACAAATTCATGAATAATAAAGGAAATGGAATGGAGATTCATTGTTATGAATGAAAAAATCTTGGATATATCTAATCTAATTTTCTGCAACCTTATTAAAAGAATTTTTTTAAGAACATATTGATGGAAAATAAATTTTCATGAAAAACATAAAAATATCTATGAAATCCACTTGGAGTGATTCCAAAGACTCCATTGATGACTCTTGTTATGATTTAGGAGCTGAATAATCAAATCAAAATTCTAACATGTGGTTCATACTTAAAACCGAATAAGTATAATCTTTCTATTATTTTATTCATGAATCTGATTCAGAATTAAAAAAATTATCATGTGAAGAATTAAATAAATATTTTTCAATGCTAGAATACACGTCTAAAATACTTACTAAAAATTATAAAATTCTTAAGAAATCATATAATTATTTTAAAATTTGTAAAGAATATTTATCCAAAACAATTATGAATTAAAATCCAAAGTAGAAAAACATGTTTCCACACATCTGGTACATGATAGAAAAGTCAAAAAATTATTAGACGAGTTTGAGTCCATGACGATGGGAACTAGTGAATTAACTAAGGGTGAGGATCACATTAACAAAATACATGAATAGATAAAGATAAAAAATTGAAATTTGGCATTGGTAGTAATGTGGATAGACTTATGTTTTATAAAAATTATTTTGTTCCTTATTATAGAAAATAAAAGCATATCCAATTTTGTTTATTTCAACTATGTAATAAATGGTTGTTACAATACGGAATACATTTATAAAAGAAGAAAATTTTATATTGTTAATAAAGAATATATTTTTAAAAATTTATATAAACTTAGTGCTGAAATTTAAACTAATTCTTCATAGAAAAAACTGCATAGGTATTTTCTTGCAAGAACTATTGGACCCATAAGTACTTTTGGTACCAAAACATAATGGGTTTGATATTATTTATATGAAAAAATCAATACAGAAATCCATGAAATGTGGTATATAGTTAGTTTCCATTCAAGTAAGATGAGTGGAGACTTTTCTAATTTTATATCTTTTTTAATATTGATACATACTATTTCACATTTAGAGATAATGAAAAAGGAAGACTACTGGTGTTGGATTATTTGGAAATTGAGACTCTATCCTCATCAACAAGGTTCAACATATAAAAAATGTAAAACATAAACTCATAAGTATATATAAATTTTATGAGTATTTCTTTTCTTTTGATTTTTCTAAAAATTCATTTTTAATTTTCAATGACAAACTAGTTATATTTAGAGTACATAGAACTGCAAAGTTTACAATTTAGATCGGAATTTTTTTTGTAAATATAATATAAAATATTTAAATAGTGAAATTAATGAATCATGGATTTTTCACCGAGGGCTTGGTGATTTTAGTAATTATTCTTTGAGTAAGCTACTAAGAATAATTTAATTTTTAATTTTCCCTAAATTAAGACAGATAAAAATAAGCTATGTGATGAATTGCAAATGGAAAAAAAAACACAAATATTTAATACTATCAAATAGGTTTATAATTATAAACCCTTTAAAATTATCCACATGGATTTTTTTGAAAAATTAGAATTATAATACTTGGTGTAAAATCCATTTTTTATTTATTAGTTGATGATTTTTATAGATTTACACGTATCTACTTTATAATATAGAAGAGTGAAGTTAATTATATTTTATTTATTTATTTCTGCAAGAAAGTTCATAATTAAAAATTTGGTAATTTCATTTCCTTAAGAAGTGACCATGGTGGAGTGTTTTAGAATCATGAATTTAATTCATTTTTCTAAAAATTTTACTTAATCATATATTTTCTACACATAGGAAACCTCAATATAATGGTCTTGTTGAAATACGGAATATGATTTTTCCAGAAATTGCATGAAAAATGTTATTTGAATATAGAATTCCTACCCACTTTTTGGGAGAATCTTTTAACACAACATGATATGTTATAAATAGAGTTTTAATAAGACACATTTTTTAGAAAATATTCTATTTGTTTAATAATAATAGGAAACCAATGTTTGTATAATTCATTGTTTTTTGATGAAAGGTGTACATCTTGAGAACTAATTAATATCTTGGTATATTTCATTTAAAGGAGGATAATGGAATATTAGTAGGTTATTCTTCTAATTTCATAGCTTATATAGTTTTAAAAAAAATCAAAGGATAATTGAAGAATCGACTCATGTGAAATTTGTTAAAAGTGATCCTTTTGATAAAAAAAGACTCAATTTGATGATCAAAATGATTATATGGACAACATGAGACTTAATCCTCTTTCTGAATAAAAAATGGATGATAATATGGAACATAATGAAGAAGAATCCAATTTTAAAATAATGGAAACTAGTAAGCCATAATGTTTTCTTCCTAGGTATCCTAAAACCCTAAAAACCGTCACTTAGAGAATATTATTAGAAGAATAGAGGAAGTAGTCAGGACTATGGAGAAGTGTAGGTAAAATCTATGAATTTTATTATTTCTTATCATATATTGAACAATATCCATGAAATAATTCTTGACTGATGAGAGTTGGGTAGTAGATATACAAGAAGAGTTAAACTAGTTTTTAGAGAAACAAGGTTTGAGAGTAAGTTGATAGGCCTTCAAAATATCCTATTATCAAAAATAAATGGGTATTTCTAAATATGAAATATGATTAGGTTATAATTATTATAAATAAATATATATTAATGGATAATAGATATAAATAATAATATGGAATTCATTATGAAGAAACCTTTGAAACATTTGTTAGGTTTGAGTCCATTATGATTCTTTTAGCCCATGTATCTTTTACCAGTTTTAAATTATTTCATGTGGATATAAAATATAAATTTATAAATTGATTTTTAATAGAGTATGTTTTGGTTGAAAACCTCTATTTTTTAAAAATCTTTATTTTTTAAATTTAGTTTTTAAACATGATAAATCTCTTTAAATAATTAAATAAACATCAAGTGCTTGGTATTACCAACTTTGGTCTTTTATTTTAACAATTTTTTATTATGTGGTCTTGGTACACCTGAATTTATTAAAGAAAACTTCATCCTCATATATTCTTCCTATTTATTTCCATGTTGATGATATTATTTTTGGTTCACCAAACTATAATTATTATAATGTATTTTAAAAACTTATGATAAAAGAATTTGAAATTTTTATGATAGGTGAAAAAAAAATTTGGATTCAAAATCTATCAAGAAGATTCATGGAATGTTTTAAATTAGAGTATATGTAACTTCTTTGGTTTATATAGTATGATCCTTTGACTATTTCTATATATATCACTAGTTTTTCTTCATAGTCGACATTGTGATTGGGTTTCAAAAGAACCAAAAATTTACAAATTGACAGTATTTATATATAATATATCACGTACATGAATATTTTTTGTATAAATGTTTTTACTATTAATCAATACCATAGATGGTAATTCTGATACCAGAGTTGTTTTCAAAACATAGGGTATACCCAAGGTGCAACATAAAGTTGGTCAAAATCGGGAATTTGGTTTATGATGACCATTGGTAGGTGCATAAAATAATTAAGTAATTAAGTTTATTTAATTTACATAAAGGATGAAAATCCCAATTCCCATATATTTATAGATCATTATAACGATTCATTTGGTTTATCATGATAACCATAGGAGATTAGAGGAGTAACTGAGAGATTTTGTTGGTTTTGGAAACCTGGGGATATGGATCGATGAAAACAATCAAGAAGCACCATGATGTGGATGAAAAACACAATGGGATCTTCAATTTTATCACTAGTGGATTCATTCTTCACCAATAGTTGATCCATTCTTGAGGTAGGGAATATTATTTCATTGATTTAATCCATTTTGATATATTTGATAAGCTTGAATTTTTGTATCTTTTTTGTTATTATGTGATTCACAATTTTTCACATGAGCTCTATTTTATTTATTATTATTTTAACCTAATTTTTTTATTTGTTTTACATGATTCCCACGCTTATGTTCCACAAACTTATAGTAATTGGATGAGATCACATCCACCAATGATGATCATAACTTTGTTCTTGTGCTTTTTCCAACCACATTCTTTACATTATTCATTGTTGGACCACATGGCCATGATTGGAAATGGATAAGATATATTTTAGGATGATAGAACCCCAATATTCATTGAGGATGTGTGAAATATTTAGGATTAGTTTTTTATAAATGGATTGAGGTGGATTACGGTTTTCAAGTGATGTATTTGATGACCAAAAACCTAAACATTGGTAGATAGAGAAACAAATTACTGACTGGGTAACTGGAGATATGGGTTTTGATCACCAATAAAAGGAAATCAACAATTAGAGTCATTACCTCTTTGATTTGGACATTTCAAGTAGATCAAATGGCGAGTATGGTGGCAGGAATTGCAGAACTAGAATCCGTATAAAGGAAGGATTCTATGTTTATGAAAAACTGACTACATTACATGTATCCCAGAGGAACACATGTTGTGTAGTCAACATTTTGGTGGTGTTAAATATCACATTCCATGTGGTTGGTCCAACATGCCATGTGATGCCACCCTGTCAGCCAAACCTTGTGCGGATGGAACACTCCCAAGACCCAGTGCATGAATACATGCCTTGTACCCCAAGGGAGATATCATGTATAGTAAATGGATAGATGATCCAAATACCTTGTGTACAATCCCAGAGTGCCTGATCAAAATGAGAGTACACAGGTATAACTAGAGTACACAATCAAGGACCAGATTACATGCGCATGTGCCATAGGACATTGGCATACCCCGGTCTACCAAGATAACTATGTAATATACATAAAAACCATGTATATCTACATGGATATCCAAGATATGTCTATGGGAGGACACACCTATGTGTCCTAGAAAGGTTACACACTATGTGACTCTATCTAAAAACCATGTACTTTTTATATAAACTTCTAACTTACATATCTCATTATTTTGTACTCGAATTTGGGACTATGAGTAGACTATCCTGAGCATCCTTCCCCATATAATGTGATTATGGACTTAAATTTTGTATAAGAGATATTATTTAAGGTTATTCCAATTGGGAAATTCTTTCAGCGACACTTAGCTTGTGGAAGTGATTGGGTGTGGTAATTAGAGTGTTCCTAGGGTCAATACTACCCTGTCTCTATTTAGGCAGAGGATCTCCCATATCCTTTAAATAGGTAGATATAGTGCTCCCCCACATTATATAAGTTTAGATTCATCTATTTTCAAAGTGTACTCCTCGTCATTGAGATCTGGTGGTGGGTGGTTCCTCCATTGGAGTAGTGTTACCTCGGTTACGCTACACAGTGGAGAGGTGTGAGACCAATATATTCTTGAGATTTTACGTGAGATTAATAGAATAGAGATAGTTTAACCTATTCTATAACACTTGGTAGTGAGGATAGGTTCCTATACTCTATATATTATGCGGTTGTGAAGGTTGTTTTTGCATCACAGATGGGACCTTTAGTGATGTAGGCAGACTCTTCATTCTTTACTGTCTTGGACAATGGAGATCCCCATTATCACTATGATTTGGATTTTTATGATAATATCTAATGTTGGGATTTAATTACCCTCTTGTTGATGGGTTGAAATGTATGTTTCTCTTTCCATTACTCCTTTTTTGGTTTTCAGGGTGTCATATTAGGAATGTATATACTAACCCCTACATTACCTTTACTATCACATGTTATAACAAACCATACTTTACATACATTCATATTACTACAGAATTGAAGTATATTTGTTAAAAAATATAAAAAACCCATAATAGAACCATTTAGGTATAGTGTCTTTAGAAACTGGGAAACATAATTTTTTTTCATAAAACATCTATATTGTCTCCCATTTATTTCACCGTGACTATAATCCTTTTTTTCATATCATACAAAACACCCTTCTTCTTGACCTGGGGAAAAGAAACATATGAAAGGGTGATCTCAAATTCTTTGTATGGGTAAGAAAAGGAGATATAAATAATATATAACATTTGAAAAATATTATCCTACATATAAGAGATCATAATATCATATAGTGGGATAAATCATAGAAGTGAAATTTAATCCCAATAATCATAATGTAAGACATGAAATTTTGTGGCATACACACATAAGAATGGAAAATTATTTAATATTAGTCAAGGATATTTACCAAGACCAACATAGTAGACAAAGTCCATTACTGAACCGAGTTATCTCATTGTTCCAACACTGTATCACTAAACCAGATTAACTTGAAGTTCTAGCCACATCTATCTCATGAGATATAAATCTTTACCCAATGCATTGGAGGGAGATATTGGTTCCACCCATCTCATAATGAGACCATTCTTACGTATGCCACAAAACATAAAAACATTCACCGTAGCATAACCCATGAAATAAAAAGGGTTTCTTAAACATCATTAAATTATAACACAATCCATATAAAATATATTTCCATAATTAACATAATAAAAACATATTAATAATAGGTATATGAACATAACCGTATTTAAAGGGTATCATCTTTGATGGAAAATAATTTTGATAAAACACTGGAAATTAATTCTTGAGGAAAATATCCTTTCTTCTCCAAAAACGTTTTATTTTCTTAAACTATTGTGCAATTTTAAAAGAAAATAATTGAGTTGAAAATACACTTTTAAAAATGTAAAGAAAGATTCACAAAAATAAGTAGTTATGAAGATGTAAAAACCCGTTCATGCTATATAAGTTAAAAAATCATTCTCCTCATACTTTTTCTCGAAAATTCAAAAAGTACCTCATAATGTAAATAAAAGAAAGATTCCTTCCAAAACTTGTAGTAAAAGTAAAAAATGGGTAAAAATGAATTTAGACATACATAGAATAATAGTACACATTTTATTATATTTTTTAGAAAACATGGACATGGATGATAAATATATACCTAGTAGATACATAAGAATAAACAATCTCAGATTAAACAATATTGGAAAAGTTATCCATTACCTTAAGGATGATATGATTCATATGTATCCAAAACATTGGTAAATTGATTTAAATAATGTTAATAATTTATTCCAGAATCATAATAATTTTTATGATAACATTTATGATCATATTTTTATCCATTTGTTAGTAACATTTCATTGTTACTCGTTATTCGGGTATTAACTGCTTTATGTTCTTATGTATGTTTTGTCAGATAAGTAATTATTCCTATTTTTAGGTTATAGTTATATAATTTACATAATTTTATTTGTATAATATATATCATATATATTCATTCAATTTATTTATATAATCATGGTTTAATAAAGATTATGTTGAACGTATCACATCACACTGTGGAGATAGTAAGCCGTGCATACATATGCGTAAGGATATCGTTCCCATAATTGTTGAATGGAATTGAAGTGGATGGTTTATAGTATCTCATAATTAGTATGATGTTATAATAATCAAATTTATTTATTATTTACACCATTATACCCATCCAAGTAAGGTGGTGGTGCAAAATAGATTACACCACGATGTGGAGACGACAAGCTGTACGTACGCATGCGCGATGATTTCATTTTATACAGAATGTATTGAAGGTGAAATAAGGTTGTTTAATATTTATAATAACATATAATTATATTAGTGATACATATTTTATTACTTAATAATGAAAAAACTAAATAAGAGGAATTATAATAAGAAATAAATTTGAAATAACCGTTAGAAGAGACTACCTCTTCCTCATCCTACCTCCTTTAAATTTCCTATTTATGAACTAGAGTTGGTATTTTGATAAGAAAATAACTTCTGAATGTTACTAGGGAAGTTTATAAGAGAAATGGAAAGGGGTTAAACGATATTGAAGGCTCAAAATGGAGCCAAGAGGATAGGGAGGAGGTTCCCTTTTATAAGAGAGGAGAGGGAAACTTTTGGAAACTCTCAAACATATTAATTTATAATAAATTAAATTTCCACTAAATCTCTTCCAAAACATATTTAACTAAAATATAAGATGATTAATGTTCTGATAATTATCATCCAAAAATATTTATACAAGTTTAGAATTTTTGTTTATCCTTTACTGTTTCGTTTAACCCTTATTTTAGCCTTTTTAATATTACCAAGATATCGTGTTATTTACACATTTTGGGTTAATGTAATTGGCATATCATGTAAAAAAACCCAAAAAAAGTTATTTATAACATTTTTGGACTTATATAAACCATTTGGAATAATTTTATATTTTTATGAATTTGTTATCATTTAATAAACTATTTTCGGGTTTAAGATACAAATTGTGTCAATTTTGGGCACTATTCACACATGACTTTTTATGAATTCATATTAACTTTATTCCTTCTAAAATAAGGAATTAAATCAAATATAATATGTAAATTTAATCCACAAAATTCTTGGATGAAATGAAAATAAACCAATTACATTTTTTTAATATTTATAAATTTATTTATTTAAATATTTTATTAATGAGGTAATCACTGCGTCATATTTATGTCATAAATAATACTATTTATATAATATCTAAAAATTATAAATAAAATACCATGATTTAGGAAATAATTTTTTCTTTTTAATTATTATTTATAAGAAAATATATCATCTATATTACCTAATATTAAAATCTATTTAGTAAAAGTTATATGTTTAGTTTATAAATATCTTTACATTAAATTAATTTTTATAAAATGTAATTTTCACATCCATGTGAATCCACGGGGTCCCAAAATAGACCCAAGGATTTCCATGGTCGTAAATATTTCATCCAATAGGATTAGGAAACGTTTTATGCTAGTATTATATTATTAAATTATTATTTTTACCCTTATCTACCGAATTTACCCCTTAACCAAAGTAAATAAAATAATTACTGATGTTACTATTCATAATGCCCAAAAATAAAAAGAACCTAGTCACACAATTTGTACATTATGATTCCAAATATGGAATCCATTTTTCCAAATTCAAAACATAGATGTTATAGTAATTGGTTTAAAATTAATCCCATTGTTGAAATGAGAAAATGAGTTTTAAAAGTTAAAACATTGCAAAAGATTGAAATGTTTTAACCAATTAATAAAATGTAAAATTAATGATAATTACTTATATTATATTAAACGGTAAAAATAAATTCTATTTATACTTTTAAACAATTAAATATTTTAATTTTACTATATAAATTATCTCAATGAAAAAACATGTTTTTAATTAAAATTTAGCATATTTTTTCTATACATCAAAACATGAAAGTTATCAGAAAAATATCATAATTTTTTCCCAAGTAAAATTTTATATCCATTTTAAAAATAAATTTTTTATGTTTTCATATATAAATTATTAATGTTCCAAAATCATAATTTAAAATGGGTTCACCATTCCATGTTATAAAATTGACCTTTTAAAAAAATAGGTTCTTGTACTTAAATAGAGTTTTATTCAAACCCTATGACTAAAATATCAATTGGAAGAATATTATGAAATATTTTATTAATTATATAACACATATATCTCATTAATCTCATTAACAAATGTAATTAAATAAAAAAAATACAAATATATAATTGATTTATATTTTTCACAAATAATTAATGGCCAAAGAATTCATAATGCATTTTCTTAAGTTAGTTATAATTATTCTCGCTAACCAAACATCCAGGATATAACATTAATTTTATATTAAGGGAATCTCATTTTTCATTTAAACTCATGATTTCATGAAAATTTATCTACTGAAATATAAAAAAAATTTAATGAAATTTTTTCATAAAAACATCTAGGTGCTACACATGTTATGTATCCATGATGATAACCAGATATGATATAGATACAAGGTCATGATGATGACTAGCTAAGTAAATATTCCCTATTGTAGGGTATCTATGATATCTAACACAATATAAAGGCTCAAGTTGCTTGATATGGTTTCTCCAATCGAGAAGCAAGTAGAATTCATACCCATCTACTAGGGGAGGATCCAACCCTAGTGGGTTACTTCAATGTTTATCATAAGATGAAGCTACTACTATTTACAACTATTTATGATGACTATATACATATACTTGGCATACTTATAGAGTTTTAGGTTCAGTGACCACCCATAATCTAGGGTGAGACAAACCCTTTGGTTGAAATGGTTTGGCTAGAGTTTGTAGTTTTAGTTTTCTATTTTATGTGAACACCACGTGAGTTGATGGTCACATAAGAAATTAGAATCTTTTTGTAGGATGGTGAGGAGTTTCTGGGGTTTGTTCACCAAGAATTTGATTAGGTGATTATCTATTAGATACAGTTTGAGAATCTGTTCCTCTATAAGTTTTATCCCTCCACCAGAACCCTAGTTTAGACAGACGATCTTATTAAGTAGGCTTGGTCTATGGAGAGTTTCCTAGGAGTAAATCATTGGGGATCAAGATTTGGTAGTGGAAATTATAGAGTTGAGATATATACATAATCTAGTATGAATCATTCATCAATATTTTTTTATTGAAGGCATACTCATGCTTAGACTCATACATAGGGATTTTTAACACAACAGAAGCACGGTGGATTTATCCATCTTGAAGATTCTTAATCTTAGAGGTCTTATAGAAGAATCATAAATTTGGGGCATGGGTTATGGTATACCTATGATGGATAGGGTCATTATTCTTTAAACTACCAAACTCATTATACTAAAGAAAAGAGATTAATCTTCTTATATAGGGAATCCGAATATTGTACAAGGTACATTTTGTATCCCCTTTTCCTTTTTATTTAGTTATTTTTATAACCAATTCCTTTTTCTATGTGTTATCCATATGTTAGTGATGTGTAATTTAGCTTCAATCATGCAATTAAGAGGTATGATTCCCCCACCAAGATACATTATCTCATGATAGGATTTAAGGACTCATGGGATAGTCAGTTACACCCAAAGTGAATAGCTTTGAGGTGTGGGGGATAAGATCCTTGAATTTTTATATTTTATGTCATTTTGGATGTGGTAGTGTGGAGAGAGTTTCTGATGGGACCTCTTGGTCACTTTGATGAAACATTATGACATCACACAATACATTAGATGGTTGTCTAAAGTGTGCACTTAGATAGACTATCATCATAGGTGAGTTATATTCCATCATATTGATGGGATGAAATTCTCTATCTTGGGTGAATTATATCTTGAGATAGAGTGAGTGGGGATCACGAGCAGGAAGATTTAGCTCATCACCTATAAGATGGTGAGTTTATCACTTAGTGTACTAGGATATTTAGGCCTCTATATTTTTTTGGTTGTGGATGGTTATATGGATGTATTTCTTGAAAATGTTCTAGGACTACCTTCCTGGTGTTAGAATTATTTTTTCAACGACTTTCATCCTAAGAACATAATGATATATTATACAGTATATTAGAAATCACCTACTGAGATCCGAGAACTAAGGGTATAATTGGAAGACCTTTGGGAGAAAGGTTTTATCAGACCCAATGTGTCCCCCTAGGTAGTTCTAGTTATTCTCATGAAAAAGGTGGATGAGAGTTTGATGATTTTGTTGAATATCTTCACATGAATCATGTGACGATAAAAAAAAGTACCCCAAACCAAATATTAAAGACCATTTTGACTAGTTGAAAGGTACGAGTCAGTTCTCAAAGATCAATATTAGGTAAAACATCCATTATTTTATGGTTTAATAGGATGATATTCTAAATAAAATATTCATATATTGCTATAGACACCATGTGTTCATTGTGATTCCTTTTGGTGTGACTAATACCCCCCAATGTGGTCATTGATCCTATAAACCTAATATTCCATCCATACATGTAATAATTCATAGATTCCTTCATTGATGAAATTATAATATACATGAGGTCGAAGGAGGAGTATGTAGAGCATTTGAGGATGGTCCTAGACATAATCTAAGAGAATTAACTTTATGGTAATCTCTCGAAGTGTTAGTTTTGGATCTATGAGGTTTAATTTCTTGTGTATGACATCTCTGAATATTGTGTAGCTATATATCTTGTTAATATTGATTCAGTGCTTACATGGGAAAAAACCAAGAGCATATTGGAGGATCAGAGGTTTCTCAATTTATTAGGGTACTACCAAATGTTGCAGCCCCTTTAACTAGTTTAATTTGGAAAGGGAAGTTGTATACTTGGAATGACTAGTGTTTGAGAGAACATGAGGAGTTGAGGTAGTGGCTGACCAGTGCACCAATTTTGAGGTTACCATATGAAGGAATTGATTACATAGTGTTTTGTGATTACTCTAGAGTTGTGATATGTTTCATTATGATATAAAGGAAGGAAGAAATTACTTTTGGGTCGAGGTAGTTTATACCCCCTGATAAGAATTACATGACCCATGAAATTGTGTTTGTAATGGTAGTCTTCACCATGAATATTTGGATGAATTAGCTTCTTGGAGATATTTTTTTAATTAGAACACCAGTATCTTAAGTAAATTTTCATTTAGATAGATATTAAACTAAGATAGAGGTGTTGGTTAGAGTTCTTATAGGACTAACTCTTCAATACAGTATATACTTGGGGGAAGGGAAATGTGGAGGCAGATTACCTTAATTGAAAATCCCATTCACCCTTGATGGAGGAGTTTTATGAGTTGTTGGAATCATTCCAGCTATCCAAAGTGGAGGATAGGGGTGAATCTTATTTTAAGTTGATGGTTGTGACTCCACAAATTCATTAGTGTGTGAGAGATACTTAGTTGTTAGATGTTGGTTGTGAGGTTGTGTGTGACCAAATATCATTGGGAGATACACCAGACATATTTTATGGAGGAGGGAAGAACATCATCCCTTTTTTGGGAGGGATGATAGTTTTAATCATTCCACATTAGGATTTTAGAGAGTTTCATACATCCACATAAGAAGTACATCTAAGTGTATAAAAGGTGTTCAAGGGACTCTAGTGGAAGTTTTGGTTGGGTGACATGTGTAAAAGTGTTTCCAAGTTTATCTCTCAGTAACAACATGTTAGTAGATAAAGGATGATCATTGGGTTCTGGTAGGTTTGAATAAAACTATTGAGATTACAGAATTGAAGTGCGATGGTGTATCAATATACTTTGCGATGGGGTTATCGTGGACAACAAGGGGGAATGATGTGATCTGGATGATTTTAAATTGACAAACCAATTCATATCACATTCATTCCATTAGGGAGTAGAGTTTTGTTGGGTGTTTGGGGTAGTTGTTTTTGTGTGAGATCATTTGTATTTAGGGGGTACCCATGATGATCATCTATGACCACGATTCTTGGTTAACATCATGGTCATGGAGAGGTTTTAAAGAGTATTTCATGACCCAGTTATGGATGAGCACAATATTTCATCCCCATAAGTATGGATAGAAAGAGCAGACTATCCAGGTCTTTGATGATATATTGAGAGTCTCCATGTTATTATTCGGTAGGTGTTGGGAGGATCACTTTATATTAGTAAAGTTTTCTTAAAATGATATCAATCACTCCACTATCAGCATAGAACCTTTTAAGGTTGTATATGGGAGACCCTACAAGTCAACCTTATGCTAGAATGATAATGGAGAGAAGTATCCTGCGGGGCCATATATCATGAAATGTTTTGGTGATCTATGAGTGTATGAGGAATTCGCAGAGTTGACAGAAATATTATACGAATGGACATTGTGGGAATTTGTATATTGATAATGGAGAGCATGTTTTTTTAGAGTCTCCCCATGATGTGATTTGAAAATATTTGGATGGGGAATAAAGTTATTCCTAGATTTAATTATGCCATTCAATATCCTACAGAGGGTTGGAAAGGTTTCTTACTACATGACCTTACCCCCACAGTTAGACTGAGTACATGATGTCTTCTAGGTTTTATAGAGGAGGAGATACATGCATGGCTCGAAGCATATTATCAAATGGGGAGAACATGATATTAAGGATGTATCCAAATTTTTATAATACTAGGCGGTGATTAAGGATCACTAGGAGAATATCCTGAATGGATGAACCATCCATTTTATTCAAGTTATTTTTTATTATCAAGCATTCATGAGAGATCCTTGGAACATGAGAATCAAATGTAGACTCTGTACGCCCCCAATTTTGTATATCCTTTTCTTTTAGGGTAGAAAAGTCTCAAAGGATGATAGAATGTAATGAATCTGATTTCTTTACTTGGATCCTATGAATATTTTTGTGTATATATTTGAATTTTTCTTTAGATTTGGCATTGTTTTTGGGTGTTACAAACAACCAAATTAATATATAATAAATATTGATATATATTAAATCTCGCACATAAATATTTTCTGTATAAATGATTTTAATATTATTAGACCTCATTTTGAAAATACAAGACCACAATTGTCTCTGGAATATGGAGTTCACACTTGGTTTGTCATAAATTTGGTCGATATTGGGCATTTAGTTAAAGGTGTCCATTGGCGGGTGTGTTATGTAATTAAATAATTAAATAAAAAAATATAATTCCCCTCTTTTTATATATCATTATAATGATTACATAGGGTTATGCTAATAAACCTATGAGATTAGATGATGAATTGACATATTTTTTTGGATTTGGAAACCTAAATATGTGGATTGATAACAATGATCAAGGAGAATAATGAGGCCGATGGATAAAGCATTAAGATCTTCTCCCTAATCATGAACTGGAAATTTCTTCATTAACGATTAATCCATTTTGAGGTAGGTAATTTAATATCATGGTTTTCTATACTTTTGGTTTATTCGATAAGAATGAATTTTCTTATCTACTTTATTATCCTACAATTTACTATTCATACCATGAGCCTTGTTTTATTAGGTATTCTTTAAAGCAAATTTTTTATATTTTTAATGCATGTTTTACACCCTTATATTAAATTTTTTTTAGACTTTGTCTAGGATCACATCATCCAATGATGATATTACCTTTATTATTATTATTTTCCCACCAAATTTCTTCACATTCCCCATTGTTGTCCCAAGGGGTGATAATTTGATGTTGATGGGCTAGATTTGAGTGTTATTTATCCCCCAGATTCATGGAGGATAATTGAATTACTTGGGATCATTATTTTTCATATGGACCTATGTATGTTAAAATTTATAGGTGACTAATTCATGTATTATGGGAAATATGGTGTGATATATTACTGAACAGGTAATCTGAGAATCAATTTATGGCCATCAAAAGCCAGAAATCAATAGTCATAGACCTTCCCTTTACATTCATCTATTGCAGTTGGGTAAATGGTGAGGAAGGTGATAGAAATTTCGGATCTATAATTCATATAAAGGAAGGTCCCGTGGTCTATTAAAAATTTCACCACACAATATGTATTCTAGAGGAACACATTCTATGTAGTTCCAGTTCTTGTGCTAACTAGGGTTTCAGCCGAGTTAAATATCACATGCTATGTGGCATTTTCCATACACCACATGATACCACTTGGGAATCCATACCATGTTCTAGATGAACATGAATGTGAACCAATGTAATTATACCCACTACATACATTAAGGGAAATTCTATATAAAGGTATACCAATAAACCAGCAATGTACCTTTTTTACATTCCCATAATAACCAAGCATGGCCAGAGAGCACATGAAAATATAGAGTACATGGGCATGAGATAGAGTACACAATCAAAATATATAATACACTGACATACCCTACGATTCCAAGATATTCGATTTACTCAGTGTACAAACTAGATAGAGCCACATGGATAGGCAATTTGTGTCTATGAGAGGACACACCTTGGTGTCTAGGCGATCCTATAATCTTTGTGACCCCATGTACATGGAATTTAATTGGTATAGAAAATTATACCTTGCATATCTCCTTCATTTAGATTTCTATTTGGGATTTTTAGTATTCTATCTTGAGTAGTTTTATGCTTTGAACATGATTATGGCCTTTATTTTATTAGTAGAGATAGGACTCTAGGTAATGATAGTGGTATGCTTCTTTCAGCGATGCTTAGCTGATGGTAGTGATTAGGTGTGATCATCAGAGTGTTTCTAGTGTCGGTACTCCCCTATCTATATCCAAGTGTAAGGTCACCCATATCCTTTATATAGTTAGAGATGGTACTCCCCGACATTATACAGGCTGTGGGTCCTCTATCATTATATTGGAATCCTCATTTTCAGCTTTGAAGGTGGAAAGGTCTTCCTTTAGAGTGGTGATCCTTCGAATTTTCTACACAGTGGTGATGTATGTATCCTTCGTATTTTTAAGATTTTGAATGATATTTATAGATAAGATATAGTTCTCCTTGATCTATGACATATTGTAGCTAATAGTGGGTCCTATACTCTGTATCATACGAGGTGATGTGGTTTGTTTTGGAATTCGTGAGGAGAATATAGGAGGTGCAAGAAGTCTCTTAGTTCTTAAATTTCTTGGATGATGGAGTTATCCTTTATCTATTTTATTTGGTTTCTTTTGACCATATCTGATATTTGGATTCGTTTATCCCCATAATGATGGATTGAGTAGACAGTTTCTATTCCTATTACTCTTTTTTTTGATTCTGAGTCATTATACTGGGTATATGACACATGTTGATGTAGATGTATCATTGTAGTCATAGGTATTTTTTTCAGTTTTTAACCACATAGAAGACTGTTAAACCTTCTATTTGAAAGGAAATATTTTGAAATAAATAAAAAGGAATCCACTAAATGTAATCATAAATCTATATTGTTATCTAGTAAACTAATGAGTTTGGATTCAATTAGAATGATTTTTTAAAAACATTTTTTTGATAAAGAAGAAAGGAGAAGAGGAATCTCATGATCCTGAAATCCGTAATCATGTTAAGGGGGATCCTTAAAGGGAGTGTTATCTATTAGTGCATAACATGAACCAACTGATGTTCATGAGAATTTATATCAGGAGAAGTTCATTTTAATATGTTATAAGCTGAAGAGGTTAGTCCTGTTAGCCCTTTGGATTATCCAGCTAATTCTGTTGAGATAGAATATACTCATATGATGTGACCTACTATTGATGTTGTACTTGAGGCTGTAAATTATGTTCTTGGAGATTAAAGTGAAAATGTTTCTCTATATTGATAAATATATGATATATAGACTGAAGCTATGGAAACTCAAAGGATAGTGAATAAAGAAGAAATGGTTGGAGAATCAAATTAGGAATCTAGGGAATATCTTGTTGATAATGTTAGAGAATAGTTTTAGGATTCAGAATATAATGATAATAATTATATTAACTTTTCCATAGATGTTTAAATAGAAGAATATATAAGATAATTTAATAATAATAAATATCATTCTATTTTTGAGGTTCATTTTCAAACATTCATTACAAGGGTATTAAATGAATTTTAAAATATTAAATGGTAGGTTACTTATCTAAAATCTAAGATTAAGATATATAAATAAGATATGAAATCTTAAAAGAGAAATATATTTTCAAAATATTATTTTGATGATGTAAAATAGAAAGTAAAACTAAATTTGAGTCAATATTTAATTTTCCCATGGTCAAATTAGACGTTTCATATTTAGTTTTAGAGGGAATTCAATTTGTTTTGAATGAAGTAAAGACTGAATTTGATATGATGACTAAAATTATGACCAAATTCATCGAGAATTTACCATAACCTTATTTGGATCAATCATATTTTTTATCTTTTAATTTAACTGGAAGAAATTTTTATAAAGAAGAATTGAAATCAATTTTATCTAACCAAAAACTTTGGTTAAGTTCAATGCGAATTGATTTCACTAGATAATCTGCATGATCTCAAAAAGGATATAAATTTTAATGTTAATGATGTCAAAGATGATATAAAAAAAGGTATCCATGGGCTTGATAAACCTATATTTGATATTTTCTCTATTTTTAGGGGAGTTTTCATACTCTTAAAAATAATATAGATGAATCTGTTAAAGGTTATTTGGAAATTTTAAAGCTTTTCGAAAACAGATAAACTCCCATGAATGTAAATTTAATGATTTTACGTGGTCTACTTAAGGAAATTTTGGAAAATGTTCATAAGAAATCCTTTTTAGAGCCCGAATCTTAAAAAGATACAAGTCCAAGATGAATCTTAAAATGGAAAACATAATGTTATTTATAAGGAGAAACCCTATCTCGTAGTATATGTTTCTTCTTATTAATAAGTTATATTATAAGAATCTATTCAAGATTTCAGGATATTTCTTAAAAAATTGAATTTGATATATCATGGGATTTCAACTTTGAATATATATCTACACGGTTGTGAAAGTATCACTAAGAATGATTTTTTAATATGAAAGACTATTTTTGATATTTCATTAAAAGAATCTTCAACTATTTACAAAATTACCCTGAAGATTCCTTAATGGAAAAGTTGTACATGTGTGAAAGATATTTATTACAACTTATATAAGGAGTAATTCATGTAGATAAACCTCCCCTGGATTTTGGTTATACCATGAAAATGATTTTAGATTTGTTTTTCCCCCATCATCTAGTGAAAATGAATCTACTAAAATTATAGATGTTTCTAAAAAGGAATTATATTCTACTATATAGGTCCCTTTTTATATATTTAGATATATATTGTCTTTTGATGAAAAATATAATCATCAGAGAGAAAATAATCATTGTGATGAAATTATGTTTGTATTTAGGAAACTAATAAAGATACAACTAGTATTGGGGAATTTGGTTTTGAACCATCTCCAGTATTAACTAATAGAGGCAACTTTAAATTAGGATATACCAATACTAAAATATAACATAACTCTAAACCTTATGGTTCTACCAAATCATACCCAGAACCAGAATATTGAAAATTTTATCTTTTTCGCATTGATTTTTTTACAAAGTGGATACTATTTTAATTTCATTTGTAATTATTTAATGACTTGTTTAATCAAAGTTAGTTATTTTATTCTTATTCTTATTTTATTTCTTTAAATTATTTTTTTATTAATTAATATATTTTTTCTATTAATCAGTCATTATAAGTCAGTTCCAAAATTCTAATTTATTTCCGCAACAATGTTATCTCAATTTATTGTTCAAAAATGTTACATTTAATGTGTTATAAAAATATTATTATCTTTATTTTTATATTATAATGGGGGAAAGGATAATTTAATGACCCAAAAATTTATATTACAGATTATAGATTATTCCTATTTTAATTAGTCATTCAATACTCTATTGTTTTTTAAAATTTAATTTGCTTTGTGATCATAAAAAATGTAGAAATTGTTAGAAACAATAATTTTGTTGTAACATATCCTATTTAATCACATATTTTTATTCTCATAAAACACTTATCTATTTTATGTATATGTTTTTTATGTTAATATCTAGATACTAATTATTGTTTTATTATATTTTTTCATTATTTGTAGCTTTTATTTTATGATTTTTATATTTGATCTTGAAGGAACTTTCTTAGGTGTTTATATTAAGGCAAGAAAGAATCATCCTTATGCACATCTAGATTAATGATTATTCTAGTGAGAAATATCTAATGTATTATGTCTCAAGAAAATATATAGAAATTTATTGTGTGAAAAATGATCATTATGTATAAGAAATCATGATTAAGTAGAATGAATCATGATTACACAAGAGGATTCATACATATAAAGGAAAAGATGACCCTTATGTAAATTTAAAAATGATATTTTTATGATCTAGATTTGATTCTTATAAAGGAATATAATTAGGAAATAATAGGATTGATCCTTACAAGGCTTGGATGTATGATTATGTAACTCAGTAAATGGAAAATTATATAAGGCATTCATCTTTACAAATATTAGATAGATCATTCTGAAGATTAAGAAATGATCCTTAAAAATATTTCAAACATAAGAAAATTTAGAGGATTCAACCATTTTATTACTATGGAAAGTCCCAATCTTGATTTATTTTAATCAGAACCAAGGAACCTTAAATGTATCTTAATCAAGTCACTAATTCATAGAAATAAAATAACCATCAAAATTAAAATATCTATATTTTATAAGAAAAATAGAGAAAAAAGTTTTAAAATAATTTCACTATTATTTAAATATTATATATAATTATCTACTCATTTGTCCAAAAATAGATAAGAGAGAAAATTTAGATTTATGAAAGAAAAATTATTCAAAATATTTTTATTTTTAAGCTGAAGTCATGTGCTCAAAAGTTCACTAACTATCGTGAAAAAATACTAATATTATTATTTTATGATGAAGTGAAACTTTTATTAGCTATAAGGTAGAATAAATACACAGCATATATATGCTTTTAAATAATCATTTATATAAAATGAACTATCTTAATTGATTCTTATATAGTCTTATTGTAACACCCGAGATTTTATGAGAAATATTTTGTTATATGCATCACCAAAGGAATCTTTCACTACAAACAACACTGTGTTGGCTTGCATTACACACAAGAGAAACCTTTCTCGATAGCTTGCATTGTACGCAATACCGAGTTTCGCTAAACAACGATACATTATTAAAATATTATATTAACTAGCCATTATGAATAGTAATACCCAGTTTTTGAAATTTTATAAATCTTATCTTTCAAAATGGACTTCATTTTTGGATTCAGAATATCAAAATTAGCCTAGGGTGAATTTTTGGTATTTTTCTGAAAACATTCAATTTTTGATGAATAGTGAAAACACTGAGTTGTTGGTTAAAACCGACTTTTTATTTAAATAATAATTTTTTAATTTAAATTTATTTTAGGTCAAAATAGATAAATAATACCTATATAAGTTCAATGTAATTCATTGGAGTAATTTTATAAAAATATAGATACATAAACATTTTATTGAACTTTTTATCATTTTTTACCCACCTCCTTGGAGCATTTGAAATAGTACATAAAACTTAATTTTACCACTCCTGTAAGTTGAATTTAAAAAATATGAGAGACATGGTTAATATAAAAGAGTAAAATGTGGTTCAATAAGATAAAAATAATTTTTGGTGAATAGTAACTTTTTACTTTTATTTACCACAGTAAAAAGTAAATAGGGTAATTAAGGGTAAAAATGATAATATTATTACCCTAAAACATGTTATAATTCTATTGGATATGTTTAGTTCGACCAAAAACAACATTAGGAATAAAATATGACCATTTAGGTCCACTTGGATTAGATTAGGACACTTATTATTATTTTATTTAAAGAAGAGTTAAAAGAGTTAAAATCCAAGTTTAATAAGTAATTTTTTTTAATAAAGGGTTATAAATAATATAAATTAGAATATAAATATTCATTAGAAATATAAAAAGATTTCATACACAATGGTATTTTATTTATAATTTTTATATATTAAATAAGTTAATTTAGTTATGGAACAATGATGATGCAGTAATTACATTATTAATGAAATATTAACATAATTGATATTATAAATACCCAAATAAATGTAATTTGAGACATTATATGAATTAAAAAAAATTTATATGTTAATATGATATGTTAGTATTTATTTTAATATTTTTTTGAACTAATCATGCTGTTATGAGTTTCACAAAAATCAATTACCAAATAGTGTCAAAATTGATATAGAATAGTTTTTAAAATAAATATTATATTATTAATTGTTATTTTATTTCTAAAAATCTATGGTTAGGAAAAATGACTTAGATAAGGTTAGATATATTAATAATGAATCACTTGGGGTTCTTTTAGCTAGTTATAGTAAGTTTATTAACCATAATGTGTAAGAAAACAAGAAGACATGGTAAAAGTCAAATTATTTAACTTAGAGTTAAATATAAATGACAAGGTTAAAATAGTAACCTAAATTTATCTAAAACCTATTGGTAGAGAATATTTATACCCATACCCACCTTACCTTCTAAATAAATCAATTTAAAGCTATTAAAAATATAATATGACTTTATTATAAAATAATATTTTAAGTTTTTCATAAGGTTCCCCTCTCCTCCCTTATAAAAGGGAACCTCCTCCCTCTCCTCTTTACACAATTTAGAGCCTTCAAACTCGGCCAACCACTAACCATTTCACTTATCAACATCCCTAGAAACATAATAGAGGCTCTGTTATTCTTAAAATACCAATTTTATTTGCCTAGGAGGAGGTTCAGAAGAGGCGCATCAAAGAAGAGGAAATATCCTTTACCAATTCTTTCAAATTCATTTCTTCTTCAACTTCTTCTTCTTTTGTTTTTTCAAAATAAATTAATAACATCAGTATCAATCATATACAGATATGTTATTATAACTATGAAACAACCCTATTTCACCTTCTATCCATCCTATAAAAACAAAATCACCACGCGTGCGTACGTACAGAATATCGTCTCCACGTTGTGGTGTAATATATTTTTCCAACACCACATTACATGGATGGGTATAATGGTGTAAAGAATAACTATATATGGTTATTATGAAATGATACTATTTCTGAGATATTCTATCTTTCACTTCAATACAATTCCACAAACATAGGAATGATATCATCGCTCGTGCGTACATACGACCCACCGTCTCTACGATGTGATGCGACTCGTTCTACATGATATTCATTGAATAATGGTTATATAAATGAATTGAATTAATAAATATGATATATTTTATACTAATACCATTATGTAAATGATTTATCTATAACCTAAAAATAATAATAAGAATTTATTCGACAAAACACGCATAAGAACATAAAGCATTGAACACCCGAATAACCAGTAGCAATGAAATATTATTAATAAGAAGATAAGAATATGACCATATATGATATCATAATAATGAATATGAATCTTTAATAATTAAATGACATTATTTAAATCATTATACAGGAGGTTCAGATACGTACGAAGCATATCATACCTAAGGTAAGGGAAAATTTCACAATCTCATTTTTATTCGAGATTGTTTATACTTCAGAATTTATGTGGGAATATTTATCATCCACATCCATGTTTCCTCAATATGTAATATTATTTATATCCTCCTATAATTTTTTAAATCCAATTTTAATCCTTGGTGTGTTATTAGTAAAATATATGAAACGAATCTTTTTTCGTTTTTAGTACGAGGTATATTTTGACTTTTCCGGCCAAAGTACGAGAAAAATGTTTTTTTAACTTATAAGACAAGAATGGGTTTTTATGATTTCATAGATGATTATTTACAAGAATATTCCTTTACAAGTTTTCAAGTTTATTTTTAATCAAATTCTTTTAGTTTAAAATCGTATGACATGTTAAGAAAGGAAAAATGTTTTTGAGATAGAAAGGATATTTTCCTCAAGAATGGAGTTCAAGGGTTTTATCAAAATTATTTTAAATCTAAGATAATATAGGGTTCTTTTTCTATCCATATTTTTACAATGATTTTATTATGTTATAATGGAATTATTTTTATGATGTCCTTTTATTTTATATAGATTATGTTATGATGGAATGATGTTTAAGAATCCCATTTTTATTACATGGTTTGTGCTATGATGTATGATTTATGATATTGTGGCACACATAAGAATGGTATCATTATGAGATGGGTGGGACCTATATCTCCCTCCAATGCATAGGGTAATGATTTATATCTCATGAGATATAAATGGATGGAACAGCAGGTTAATCTAGTTCAGTGATACAGGACTGAATTGAGGAGTGAACTCAGTTCAGAAATGGAATTTGTCTTCTAGGATTGTCTTGGCAATGAGTCTTGACTTCTAAGATATGATTCTCTATGATTATGTGTGTATGACACAAAGTTTCATGTTTTATGTTATGATTATTGGGATTACATTTCACTACCATGATTTATCCCATGTTATGATATTAGGATCTCTTTTGCAGGTTAAGATTTTCAAAATTTTATGTTCTTATGGATATGATATGATTGATATTTCCTTTTTTTACCTTTACTGAGCATTTAGGCTCACCCTTTTGTATGTTTTCTTTTCCCCAGGTTAGGAAGAAGGTTATTAATTAAGATATGATAAAATGGACTCTAGATATGATAAAATAAAAGGGAGACAGTGTAGATGATTTATTAACCAGTTGTTCATGTTTCCCAGTTTCTAAAGAAACTATACCTATAATATCCTTTCATGGTTTTGTTATATATTGTAATAAGTGTGCTTCAATTTTGAAGTAATAAAAATGTAAGTAATGTATGGGTCGTTATTGTTGGTATCAGAGGAAAGGTATAGTCAACCTTTGAAAACTAGGATGTGAAATCCTTAGTAAGAACCATAAGGATATGTCTAAGAATAGAACACAGTCATAGTGTTTTAGAAATGGCCATGAGTAACCTATGATTAGACCTAAATTGTGAAATTTTATTACTGATTATGTTGTTTTCCTATTATAATTAGCGTTTCTCACACTATTCTTCTTGGTTTTAGTCAATGGATGGAACCCGAAGGAACCATGTTAATGCAGAATGCGATGGGAAATTCAATTATTATCCCCCTCAGTAACCAAACGTCATGGGAGTTGGAATGAAAAATCTTGTAGCCATGCTCACACAACTTTCTCAAGCTATGAATCATGAAGGAAATCCAAATGAGCAATGGAAGGAGCAACATTCTGTTGAATCCTTCATGAGACAGCGTCCACCCTCATTCAGTGGGTCTACTGATCCATTAGTGGATCAACAATGGATCAGTACCACTGAAAAGAGATTTTCACTTCTACAATGTTCTGAACTTGATAAAGTCATCCTATCAGTATATCATTTGGAAGGTGAAGTTGATCAATGGTGGAATCTTATCAAGAATACAAGTCCACAAGATCAAATTGAATCCATGGAATGGGACGAGTACAAGAACTTGTCTTTCAATAAGTACTTCCCTCGTATTCTTCGAACAAAGATGGAGAAGGAGTTTCTTGAACTAAAGAAAAAGGATGAAGAATCTGTTGGTACCTACGAAGTAAATTTTACAAGACTTGCAAGGTACACTTCCAGAATTATTATCCAACCTGAGAGTAAGATCGATCTATTTTTTAGTGTCTTAAAACCAAGTCTTCTAAGGTCGTTAGCCATAAGGGACTTCAATATCTATGAGGAAATTGTTCGATTTTCTCTCAACGTTGAGATGGAGATTGGAGTAACCCATCAGTCATATGGGTTTGATAGAAAGAGGAAAATGGAATTCAAAGGGAAATCTAAAGACCACACAGAAAAGAAGATGAGTTTTCCCCTATTCTCAAAGTGTGGAAAGAAACATGGAGGGAATTGTCTTAAAGGAAGAAGTAAATGTTTCAAATGTGGAAAAGAAGGTCATCGGGATTTTGAATGTCACAACGATGGGAAGAAGATGTCTACTGATGCGAACAAAGAAAAGGCTATACAGAATGCACCTCCTACACTTCAATGTTACAAGTGCGAGGAAATGGGGAATTATTCTAATAAATTCCTTAATCCAAGGTTTGTTGATGATGATCGACATCAACAAACTCTTAAGGCCAAAGACAAAGGAAATTCACATGCAATTTCTATCGGCGACGTGGAGTACGATAATGAAGTGGGGAAAGGTAGAATTTTTATCCACTTTAAAGTATCAAATGTTTTGTTTGATTCTGGATCCACCCACTCTTTAATTTCTGATGAATTTTCTAAGGGTATTGCCATATTACCTCAAGAATTAGATATTGAGTAAGCTGTGACCACTCCTAATGGTACAACGGTCGCATAAAAAGTTTAAAATTCTTCTCCGATTGATGTTTGTGGGAAAGTGATTCCTGAAAATCTTCTGATCCTTCCTATAGTGGAATTTTATGTGATCCTTGTCATGGATTGGATTTCTTTACATGGAGCTCATATCGATTTTTACGAAGGGAAGTCACATTTCATATTTTTGATCAATCAAGGATCATCTATTGATGTGAGGATAAATATAACCTTCCAGTGGAAATTTCATCAATCCTATGGGTCATGATTCCAATAAATGAAGGTTATTTATCTCAAATGGTTGGAGAGAAACTCACGATTAAGAATAAACCCATTGTATGGGGGCTTGATGATGTCTTTACAGAGGAATTTCCTTATTTTCCACCAAATGGTGAAGTTGAGTTTTCAATAGAACTCATATCAGGTGTTATGCCCATTTCAAAGACACCTTATAGAATGGCCCCAATTGAGTTGTAGGAATTGAAGAAGAAACTCTAAGATAATCTTGATAAGGGATTCATACACCCTAGTGCATCACCTTAGGGAGCTCCTATTCTGTTCGTTATGAATAAAGATGGATCAATGAGACATTGCATAGATTATGGAGAACTTAACAAGATCACTATCAAGAAAAAATATCCTCTCCCACCCATTGATGACTTATTTGACCAACTACATGGAGCTCAATACGTTTCCAAGATTTATCTTTGTTCAAGGTATCATCAATAAAGGGTCAAAAGGGAGGATATATCAAAGATGACTTTCTGTACAAGGTATAGACACTATGAATTTATAGTGATGCCATTTGGTATTACTAATGCCCCTGCTATCTTCATGGATATAATGAATATAGTCTTTAGAGACTACCTTGATTAGTTTGTGGTAGTCTTTATAGACGATATTATTTTTTATTTAAAGAGCAATGAAGAATATGAAGATCACTTGAGAATTGTATTAAAGACCCTAAGAAAGGAGAATATTTATGCCAAATTTACCAAGTGTGAATTTTTTTCTTAAAAAAGTTTCATTTTTGGGTCACATAATCTCAATAGAGGGGATATATGTAGATCCATCAAAGACAGAGGTTATCGAAAGATGGTCGAGACCAAAAACAGTAACTGAGATCCAAAGTTTTCTTGGTTTGGCTGGATATTATCTACGTTTTGTGAGAGAATATTCACTATTATCTAATCCACTCACTAGGTTGACTCGAAAAGGAGTTGAGTTCATTTGGATAGAGGAGTGTGAAAAGAATTTCAAGGAGTTAAAAAGAAGATTATCCAGTGCACCTATACTCACACTACCTTGTAGTGGAGAAAGGTTTGTGATCTAAAGTGATGAATCCAAGAAGGGATTGGGGTGTGTTCTCATGAAAAACGATATGGTGATAGCTTATGCCTCACGAAAGTTGAAAATCCAAGAGAAAAATTACCCAAATCATGATTTTGAGTTAGCTGCGGTAATCTTTTCATTAAAGATTTGGATGCATTATCTTTATGGTGAAAGGTGTGATATTTATACTGATCATAAAAGTTTGATGTATATTTTCACACAAAAGGAGCTGAATATGCGCCAGAGAAGATGGTTGTAGCTGATTAAGGATTATGACTGCTCAATTCATTACCACCCTGAGAATGCAAACAAGGTGGCAGACTTACTAAGTCGACAAGACCATGCTAGCTTAACCATGATGAGGATCACAAAAGATCCAATATTTACGGATTTACAAAGGATGGATCTTGGAATTATAATAGAAGGGGAAAAATCTTATCTTTCTCAAATGAATGTTCAACCATCTATACATGTGAAGATAAAACAGGAATAGAAAGAAGATGTAGAGTTACGAAAGAAGGTGAGAAATTTTCTTGAATTCCACATTGATTGTGATGAAATAATAAGGTTTAGGAATCGGGTTTGTGTTCCTCCCATCCCAGAATTAAAGAAGGAAATATTGGATAAAGCTCATAGTTATTCATTCTCTATTAACCCTGGAAGCACAGAGATGTATAGGGACCTCAAGTAGTACTTCTGGTGGGAGGGAATGAAAAGAGATGTTGCTGAATATGCCTCTCGATGCTTGGTTTGTCAGCAAGATAAATCTTAGAGAGAAATGTCTAAGGGGATGTTACAACCATTACCCATACCAGAATGGAAATGGGAAAACATCATTATGGAATTTGTCACTGGACTTCCTAAAATATCCAAAGGCAATAATGCTATTTGGGTTATAGTTGACCGTCTTACGAAGTCAGCACACTTCATTGCTATAAGAGAAGATTTTTCTCTTGATTAGCTTGCCAGGCTATATATAAAGGAAGTGGTAAGATTGCATGGAGTACCACTTTCCATTATATCTGATTGGGATCCAAGGTTTACCTTGAAGTTTTGGCGAAGTCTTCAGCATACTCTAGATACAGAGTTGAGTTTCAGCACTGCTTATCATCCTCAGACAGATGGTTAGTCTAAGAGGAAAATTCAAGCTCTAGAAGACATGTTGATAGCTTGCTCTATGGATTTCAAAGGTGGTTGGGATCAACACCTACATTTGGTGTAATTTTCCTATAATAATAGCTTTCAGTCCAGTATTCAGATGGCTCCTTATAAAGCTCTCTATGGAAAGAAATGAAAAACTCCAACTTGATGAGATGAAGATGGTGAAAGAAAGCTATTAGGACCTGATCTTGTTGATGAGATAGCAGAAAAGGTCATATCTATTCAACAACACATAAGAGCAGGTCAAAGTCGACAAAAAAGTTATGCCGATAACCGAAGAAAAGGACTAGAGTTTGAAGTGAGTGATAAAGTGTTCTTACGAATATCTCCCTAGAAGAGAGTAATGAGATTTGGAAAGAAGGGAAAGCTGAGCCCTAGGTATATTGGTCCTTTTGAAATACTGGATCATGTTGGGAAGGTAGGTTACTGATTAAAGCTTCCACTGAATCACTCTCAAGTTCATGATGTGTTCCATTTATCTCTCCTGAGAAATTATATACCTGACCTTTCACATGTACTCAGCTCAGAAGTTGTACCGCTGGAGCAAGATCTTTCTTATGAAGAACAACAGATAGAGATTCTGGATCATAGTGAAAAATTCCTACGGAACAAGACCACTCTCTTGGTGAATGTTTTATGGAGGAACCACCAATTAGAATAAGCTACATGGGAACTTGAGGATATGATGAGGGAGAGGTATCCTCATCTGTTTGTTACAAAGTGACAAATTTCGATGGAGAAATTCATTTTAAGGGGGGTAGAATGTAACACCTGAGATTTTATGAGAAATATTTTGTTATATGCATCAACAAAGTAATCTTTCACTACACACAACACTATCTTGTCTTGCATTACATGCAAGAGCAACCTTCCTCTATTGCTTACGTTGTACGCAATACCCAGTTTTTCTAAACAACGATATGTTATTAAAATATTATATGAACTAGCTGTTATGAATAATAATACCCACTTTTTGAAATTTTATAAATCTTATCCTTAAAAATTGACTTCATTTTTGGATTCGGAATATCGAAATTAGCTTAGGGTGAATTTTTGGTATTTTTCTGAAAACTTTAAATTTTTGATAAATAGTGAAAACATTGAGTTATTGGTTAAAACCAAATTTTTATTTAAATAATATTTTTTTTATTTAAATTAATTTTTGGTCAAAATAGATACATAATACCTATATAATTTCAATGTAATTAATTTTAGTAATTTTATAATAATATAGATACATAAAAAGTTTATTGAACTTTTTACCGTCTTTTACCCACCTCCTAGGAGCATTTGCAATTGTACATAAAACTTAATTTTACCACTTCTGTGAGTTGAATTTCGAAAATCCAAGATACACAGTTAATATCAAGGAGTAAAATGTGGTTCCAGAAGATAAAAATATTTTTTGATGAATAATAACTTTTTACTTTTAATTACCACGGTTAAAAGTAAATAGGGTAATTAAATGTAAAAATGATATTATTATTACACTAACACATGCCCTAATTCTATTGGATAAGTTTAATTTGACCAAAAACAACCTTTGGAATAAAATATTACCATTTAGGTCCACTTGGATTAGATTACGACACTTATTATTATTTTATTTAAAGAAGAGTTAAAAGAGTTAAAATCAAAGTTTAATAACTAAAACATTTTTAATATAGGGTTATACATATGATAAATTCGACTATAAATATTCAATAGAAATCTAAAAATATTTCATACATAATGGTATTTTATTTATAATTTTTAGACATTAAATAATTTAATTTATTTATGGAACAATGATGATGGAGAAATTACCTTATTAATGAAATATTAACATAATTGATAATATAAATACCCAAATAAATTTAATTTTAGACTTTTTATGAATTAAAATAATTTGATAGGTTAATATGACATGTTATTATTGATTTAATTAACTTTTTTTGAACTAATCATGCTATTATGATTATCACAAAAATAAATTACCAAATAGTGTCTAAATTTACATAAAATAGTTTTGAAAACAAATATTATATTATTAATTTTTATTTTATTTCTAAAAATCTGAGGTTCGGCCAAATGACTTAGATAAGGATATATATATTAATAATGAACTACTTGTGGTTCTTTTGGATTGTTATAGTAAGTTTATTAACCATATAGTGTAAGAAAACAAGAAGACACTATAAAAGTCAAATTATTTAACTTAGAGTTAAATCTAAATGATAAGGTTAAAATAGTAACCTTAACTTGTCTAAAACCTATTGGTTGAGAGGATTTCGACCCATCCCCACCTTATATTCGAGATAAATAAATTTTGAGCTATTAAAAACCAAATATGACTTTATTATAAAATAATATTTTATGTTTTTCCAAAGGTGCCCCTCTCCTCCCTTATAAAAGGGTGCCTCCTCCCTCTCCTCTTTACACAATTTAGAGCCTCCAAGATAGGAAAAAACCTTTCCATTTCCCTTATCAACATCCCTATAAACATAATATAGGTTCTGGTATTCTTACAAGACCAACTTTAGTGCCCTAAGAAAAGCTTTAGAAGAGGCGCGTCAAAGAAGAGGTAATATCCTTTACCAATTCTTTCAAATTCCTTTCTTCTTCTACTTCTTCTTATTTTTTGTTTCATAATTAATTAATAACATCAGTATCACTCATATAATTATATGTTATTATAACTATGAAACAACCCTATTTCACCTTCTATCTATCATATAAAAAACAAAATCACCGCGCCTGCGTACGTACGGAATACTGTCTCCACGCTGTGGTGTAATCTGTTTTTCCAACACCACCTTACATGGATGGGTATAATGGTTTAAAGAATAACTATATATGGTTATTATGAAATGATACTATTTCTGAGATATTCTATCATTCACTTCAATACAATTCTACAAACATAGGAATGATATCATCGCTCGTGCGTACGTACGGCCTACCATCTCCATGATGTGATGCAAATTTTTCTAAATAATCTTCATTGAATAATGATTATATAAATGAATTGAATGAATAAATATGATATATATTATACTAATAACATTATGTAAATGATGTATCTATATCCTAAAAAGAATAATAAGAATCTATTCGACAAAACATGCATAAGAACATAAAGCAATGAACACGCGAATACCAAGTAGCAATGAAATATTATTAATAAGAAGATAAGAATATGACCATATATGATATCATAACAATGAATATGACTCTGTAATAAGTCAATGACATTATTTAAATCATTATACAGGAGGTTCAGATACATACGAAGCATATCAGACCTAAGGTAAGGGCAAATCTCGCAATCTCATTTTTATCCGAGATTGTTTATACTTCAGAATTTACTGGGGAATATTTATCACCCACATCCATGATTACTCAATATATAATATTATTTCTATCCTCCTAAAATTGTTTAAATCCAATTTTACTCATTTTTGAGTTTTTTGAAAAATATATGAAAGGAATATTTTTTCGTTTTTAGTACGAGGTACTTTTTGACTTTTCCATCCAAAGTACGAGAAAAATGTTTTTTTAACTTATATGGCATGAATGGATTTTTATGATTTTATAGAAAATTGTTTCCATGAATATTCCTTTAAAAGTTTTCAAGTTTATTTTTAATCAACTTATTTTAGTTTAAAATAGTATGACATGTTATGAAAAGAAAAATGTTTTTGAAGTAGAAAGGATATTTTCCTCAAGAATGGAGTTCAAGCATTTTATCAAAATTATTTTCCATCTAAGATAATATAGGGTTCTATTTCTATCCCTATTTTTACATTGATTTGATTATGTTATGATGGAATTATTTTAATGATGTCCTTTTATCTTATATGGATTATGTTATGATGACATGATGTTTAAGAATCCCATTTTTATTACATGGGTTATGCTATGATGTAACGCACCGACCCCAATTACCCTGAGTTGATGCATTATTACATAACATTAAAATGATCACAAAAGATAAAGTCTCAAAATACCGATTAGTTTGGCAGCCTTGGAAACACTAGATACATTCATAAATGTTACATTACATGATAATGTGAAAAACTACAATAACATGGTCTCCATAGTCCACACTCATATCCCCTTCATACTATCCCCGCAGGTCAGTCATAAAATATTTTTCACATCGTTGGAAAAATAAAACATAGAAAGGGGTGAGCTCAGATGATCAGTAAGGATAACAATATACTGGAAACTTTCATAAATAAACAGAAACATTTAAGGCAATTTATAACTAAACAAAATCCTTTTAAACTTGAACATCAGCATAATATGGAAAAAATAAAATGAAGTAACTCCATTTACTTATTAACATGGATATTCTACTAGTCGAATAATCACATGTAATATCAATGACCAATTTCATAATGATGGAATGCATAAGGCCAGACTATCATACCCACATAGTCAAGGCCTTGTGCCAAGACTACAAATAAGATTTTGTCAAGGCCTTGTGCCAAGACACTAGTTTGTCTAATGAGGCCTACCGATGCATCAAGGAGCTATAACAGGCTCCACCCGTCACATACTAAGTCCAATGCATTACTTATATGAAAAGGCTTAAACATATCATAAAACATAACATAATCGTATCACATAAAACATGCATAATGGAAGCATAAAATTTCCACATTTCAATCACAAGATATCAATTCAAGACATTGATATGATAAAACCATTTTCAATACCAAAATAAAAGAGAAGTAATACTTGGTATTTATTTTTCATTTAATAATTTAATGGCTTGTAGAGGAAGCTGAAACTCAAATAATGGTCATGGTGGCAGAGAAGTCGTTGTCGCCACATACGTACGACAAAAAAACATTCATTTTTGTCATTTAGTAAAACGCTTTTTATAAAAAGATTCCTTTTGAATAAACATAAAAGTCAAAGGGGTTTATAAACCGTATAAAAGAAAGTTGTGTATAAAACAAAATATGCCTCAATGAAAGGAGATTGGGACGAAGTCCCTTACCTCGTGTCCGACTTGACTCGATCGTTCTTTAACCTCATGAATAATAAACTAGAGTCAATTTATAATTTCTTATGAACATTTTTCAAGTACATTATTCCTTTTATATCACTTATTAACATGTTATGAACATTATCTAATTATTTAAGTTAATAACGGTCGTTTTGTCGATCTTTGGTACTTGAGTCAAAAATAAACTTCTTATAACTACAATTTGTTCATGTCATAAAATATCCATTATATCCAGAATTATATTCATGATGCAGATATAATTTATATCATACATATCCAGTATATACATTCATTTATAATATTACATAACATTTATAGGTTAGAAATGAAATGCACCGTTCATGGAGACGGTAAGCCGTACGTACGCATGAACGCTACTTTCATTTCTATTTAGTATTTAATGGAATTAAATCATAATGATATAAAGGTATATTATAATTAAAGTATAATATCATATATAATATCATTTACTCCATCCTTTATACGTCCCACATATGACATTAACAATTCAAATCACTTTGAGGGGGCGGTAGTCCGAACTTCCTAAAATGAAATTATCGCGTTCACCCATAATGGAAATCATAAAGGTATTCTAGAAATGAAAAATACAGATGCATAAGGAAAAAATAAACATAATATATATCATATATAAATATAGTTACATCTTAATGGCCACCAAGAGAGTGTTAAAAGAAGATTGAACAATCATCATTTCGTGAGGCAGTAATTCGCCACCCACAGAAACAGTATGTTATTTAACCATTAGAAGAAGGAGTGTGTAAGTCTAAATAAAATAATTATCATAAAAACAACCTAGTATATTTAAGATACTTGTTCTGTTACAATATAAAGGAATACAAATAGTTTAAGGGGTTGGATAAGAAAAATAAAACAAAAGAACATAAGAGAAGACATTACCTTAAAATCGGGTAACTCTTTTTGATTTGAGCCAAAGGATTCCTTGGGAAGTCTTATGAACAATGTGAGGCTTCTCGGAGTAAGATAGGGAAGTTGAGAGAGTATTTTGGTAGAGTTTGGTCGAGCCAAATGGCTTTGAATGTGTGAATAAGGTGGTAGAGGTGGGGGCCTTTTATAATAGGAGAGGAGGGCCACTCTTGGAAAGTCATGAAATGTTACTTTATTATGAAATGAGTTTCATATTTTAAAGGTCCCACAATGATTAATTTCTAGGATAAGGTGATACGGGTATGAAATATACCCATAAAATAGGTTTTAGACAAGTGTAAGTCTTATATTTTACCTTATCTTTTCATTTTATTTAAATTGTTTATTAATGAGGGAATCACTGCATCATCATGGTGTCATAAATAAATTTATTTATTTAATGCCTAAAAATTATAAAAAAATTACCGTGATGTAGGAAATCTTTTTATATTTCCAATGGATATTTATAGTAGAAATTATAACTTGTATAACCCCTTGTATTTTTTTAGTAAAACAATACATGTTTGTGACATTTTTATTTTTTTAATTTAAATAAAAGGTATTAATGTTATTATCTAACCCAAGTGGCTCCAAGGGGTCCCAAAGTTGACCAATGGATTTTATTGGTCGGCCATGACTCATTCAATAAGGTTAGGACAAGTGTAAAGGTAATTTCATATTATTATAACATTATATTTACCTTAAATTACACTAATTACGTTTAATCGCGATTAATAAAACTTAAAAGTTACTATTAACCAAAAATAATTTTAATCTCATTGAACCACATTTTAATTAATAATGACAACCATGTATGTCGGATTTTTGAAATTAAATTCATAGAAGTGGTAAAGTTTCATTTAAACAAAAAATTAGTTTTTTAACTACAACTTAGTGGTTTCACTATTCATCAAAAATTGAAGTTTCTTAGAATAATACCAAAAATTCACCCTAATCTATAATTGATATTCCAAATTAGAAAATGATGCCAATTTTACAGAATTCCAAACATATAATTTTCATTAATTAATTTCATAATTAATTCCTGTTGTCAAAACAAATAGCATGTTTTTAAGAAACAATATCAATCAAAAGATTGACAATTGTTTATGTCCAATTTTAAAGTGAAATTAATTCTAATGACCACCATTGGATAAAATGTTAAAATTATATTCTAATTATACTTTAAAACTACTCAATAGTATAATTTATCACTATAAATTATTTTGATTAAAAAATTTGTTTTTATGTATTTTTTACTATTCATCGAAAATTGGAAGTTCTCAGAAAAACACCAAAATTTCAACATGGGCTAATTTCGATATTCCGAATCCAAAAGTGAAGTCCATTTTGAAATATAAAATTTATATAATTTCAAAACGTGGGTATTACTATTCATAATGTCTACTTTTATTGGTCACGGTGTGTTAGAATCTCGAACTTGCGTACAATGCAAGCTATTGCATTATTGAAAGAGAAGTGTACAGTGGAAGCTTGGGGTGTTACATTCTCCCCTCCAATAAATTGCGTCCTCACAATTTGAAATTGTTCATCGAAAATAAAAGGTTGAAAATAGAAAATACCATTGTGGAAAGCCCACATTGGAAATAAGGTTAACAAATTTAGCTTTAATAAGAGGGAAAGTGAAATGAAAAAGTCACTAACAAATTATGATCTCTATTAGGAGAACATTGGTGGAAATTAGAGACATATAATTGGAGGAAAGAAGTAAATATTTGTACAGAATGATTGAGGTCATCAATCAAAAACAAGTGTAAAATTGAGAGACTCAAAGCCTTCAATCTATGTTGATTTAAAATATCATTAGTTCAACAAAACATAAGGTATTAGGATAACACATTTTTTGTTTTAATATCCCATTCCTAAAGTTTAAGAATTAATTTATTCATAGAAAAAGAGATAGGTATATATATATATACTTGACAAGTAGAGTTTCAACCTTCAACTAATTTCTACCACAAACTCATCCTTCACTCAAAAAGATAATAGAACTCAAAAATATTTTATTTATCCTAATCATACAAGGATACAAACATTAACACATACCATTTATATTAGGAAAACTATTTTTTAATTACCAGGGACTTCCTGTAGGCTAGTGGTAGGTAATAAAGGCTGGTCACACTATGGTTGTGGGTTCGATTCCTATAGCTTTGTCCAATGTGACTGGTTATCCCCCGACCTGCAGGTTATCCTTTTCCTAAAAGTATAGTATTATAATATTCCAAAAATAATATTTAGAAATGTTTTAACCTTAAACAGTACTATCAAAAGTTAAACTTAATCCATTCCAACCATTATAGTTATCCAAAATACGTTTGTCAAGACTTTATCTAAAAGGTCTCTAAATTCCAAAATCAATTCATCAGATTACCAAAACAATGTATAGTTTCTATTATTGTCACATACTAAAAATATGATTAAATAATCATATTAAAAACATAATGAAAACAAAACGTGCTTCAGTACATTCCTTATATATATCACATTATTCTTATAACCATAATATAGTTCTTGAGTCCAAAAATACAAGTACAATAATTATTTAACTTCATCTGTAGTAACAACATAAGCTTGGCCTTGATTTCTTGGCCTTTTCCGAGGTAAGTTTCCCTGACACTTAGGACATTCATTTGCATAATGGCTCATTTCTATACAATTGTAGCATTCAACATTTATAGACTCTTTCTTTCCCTTGCAATCAAGATCCTGGTGACCTTTTTCTCCATATTTATAACAAACTCCCATTCCTTTTAGGCAAGTACCGGGGTGATTCGTCCCACAATTATCGCATAATGGAAAATCTTTCATTCCATTTTTCCCTTTATCTGTCTCTTGTTCCACCGTTCTATTCTTCTCTTGCTTTACTTTGTTGTCATAAGATTTAGAGAATTCCTTTTCTGTCTTGATAGCACGCGAGACTATATCTTCGTATGTTGAGAAAGATTGTGATACTAATGCTCGACAGAGAAATGGTTTTAACCCATCAAAGAAATGATCAAAATTACTTCTTGGGTTACATATATAATCTTCTGCATGTCTTGATATCCTTGTAAAGTTAGCCACATACTTTGCGACATTCTCATCCTCATTTTGTCTCAGACTCAGAAATTGCCTTTCCATATCTGCTTGATGGTCATGAGAAATGTATTTTTCTAAGAAAAGATCTTTTAGCTCTCTCCATTCCATATTTGATACTTCATCATCTTCCTTTGTGTTTTGAATCAATGAAAACTATTGATCAACATATCTAGTGAGGCAGTAAACTGCCATGATAACCTTTTCCCTTTCACTACTCCCCAAGGCATGGAATATTTTCTCTAAGGAATTTATCCATTGCTCAGCTACTAAGGGATTTTTACTCCCATTGAATGTTGGTGGTTGTTGCCTCATGAAGCGGTCTAACATTGATCCTCCACGTTGCGGATCAGGGTGCTCCCTATGAGTAAGGTTATTATTCATAACCTAAGTGAGTTGTCCCAGTATGGTGATAAGCTGATCAGCACCAGATGTATCACCAGTTCCATTATAATTATCTTGAGCAGAAGGGAAATTCCTACATGGAGTGCATGCATTGATATGGTTTCCATTCCTTCCACTAGGCGCCATTTATAAACAATGTCATAAACTAGATTAATTTATGAATCGAAATACATAATTCCATACTCGTAAAACACTTAACATAAATTGAAAAGTTTTTGGATATAATCCATAATCATAAAAATGTTTTCTTTGAGGAAGTATATACTCATAATCCCTTTATAATGGTTTGTAAAGAAAATGAGAATTATCCTAAGCATATCCCCTGGGAGTGTCGTAACCTAGAGTGCTGCAAGGCCCATTTTCGTGCACCAGTTCCCATTCGAGTCTAGCTCAAAGCGGTGTTTTCGGGTTTTACCCCTAGGTACATCTATGCCAGAGCTGCCTCTACCTACTCGTATCCAGACATGGATGTATTGCTCGGAAAACTCACAAAATATCTATAACACCAAAATTATAGGATGTGCTTCTATAGTAATCCTCAAAGTCTATCTTAGGGATATGTGCTCTAATCAGAGTTTATATAAATATAGATTCCAAGGTTAGTACTAAACTACCTCTGATACTAACGATAATGCCCAGACCCCAGTTACCCAGAGTCGGTGCATTATTATGCAACATTGGCATGATCACAAAAGATCAAGTCTCGAAAGACCAATTAGTTTAGTAGCATTGGAAACACTAGATACATTCATAAATGTTACATTACATCATAAATTAAAAAACTACAATAACATGGTCTCCATAGTCCACACTCATAACCCCTTCAGACTATCCCTGCAGGTTAGTCATAAAATATTTCTTCACATCCTTGGAAAAATAAAACATAGAAAGAGGTGAGCTCAAATTCTCAGTAAGGATAACAATATAGCGTAAACTTTCATAAATAAACACAAACATTTAAGGCAATGTATAACTAAACAAAATCCTTTTAAACTTAAACTTCAGCATAATATGGAAAAAATAAAATTAAGTAATTCCATTTAAATATTCACATGGATATTCTACTAGTCGAATAATCACATGTAATATCAGTAACCACTTTCATAATGATGGAATGCATAATGCCAGACTATCATAACCACATAGTCAAGGCCTTGTTCCAAGACTACAAATAAGATTTTGTTAAGGCCTTGTGCCAAGACACAAGTTTGTCTCATGAGACCTACCGATGCATCAAGGAGCTATAGAGGGCTCCACCCGTCACGTACTAAGTACAATGCATTCCTTATATGAAAAGGTTTAAACATATCATATACCTTAATATAATAGTATCACATAAAACATGCATAATGGAAGCATAAAATTTCCACATTTCAATCACAAGATATCAATACAACACATTGATATGATAAAACCATTTTCAATACCAAAAGAAAATAAAAGTAAAACTTGGTATTCCGAAACTCAAATAATGGTCACGATGGTGGAGAAGTTGTTGTCGCCGCATACGTACGAAAAAAAACTTTCATTTTTATCATTTAGTAAAACAATTTTTATAAAAAGATTCCTTTTGAATAAACGTAAAATTCAAATGGGTTTATACACCATATAAAAGAAAGTTGTGTATAAAACAAAATATGCCTCAATGAAAGGAGATTGAGATGAAGTCCCTTACCTCGTGTCCGACTTGACTCGATCATTCTTTAACCTCCTAAATAATAAAATAGAGTCAATTTATACATTCTTAAGAACCTTTTTTAAGTTCATTATTCCTTTTATATCACTTATTACCATGTTATGAACATTCTGTAATTATTTATGTTAATGATGGTCGTTTTGTCGATCTTTGGTACTTGAGTCAAAAATAAACTTATTATAATTACAAGTTGTTCATGTGGTAAAATAATCATTATATAAAGAATTATATTCATGATGTATATATCATATATATAATACATATCCAGTATATAAATTCATTTATAATATTACATAACAATTAGAGGTAAGAAATGAAATGCACCGTTCATGGAGACAGTAAGCCGTACGTACGCATGAACGCTACTTTCATTTCTATTTCGTATTTAATGGAATGAAATCATAATGATATAAAGGTATATTATAATTCCAATATAATATCATATATAATATCATTTACTCCATCCTTTATATGTCCCACATATGGCATTAATGATTTAAATCACTTTTAGCGGGCGGTATTCCGTACTTCCTAAAATGAAATTATCTCATTTACCCATAATGGAAATCATAAAGGTATACCATAAATGAAAAATAAAAAAGCATAAGGAAAACATAAACATAATATATATCATATATAAATATAGTGAAATCTTAATTTCCACCATGAGAGGTGTTAAAAAAAGATTGAACAATCATCGTTTCGTGAGGCAGTAATTCACCACCCACATAAATAGTATGTTATTTAACCATTAGATGAAGGTGTGTGTAAGTTTAAATCAAATATTTCACATAAAAACATCCTAGTATATTGAATATACTTCTGTTGTTACAAAATAAAGTAATAAAAATAGTTTAAGGGGTTGGAGAAGCAAAATAAAACAAAAGAACATAAGAGAAGACATTACCTTAAAATCGGGTAACTCTTTTTGATTTCAGCCAAAGGCATCCTTGGGAATACTTCTACCCAAAGTGAGGATTCTAGGAGATTTAGAGGGAAGTTGAGAGAGTATTTGGGAAGAGTTTTTCCAAGACAAATGTCTTTTATGGTGTGAATAAGGTGGTAGAGGTGGGGGCCTTTTATAAGAGGTGAGGTGGGGCACTCTTGGAAAGTAATGAAATGTTACTTTATTTTGAAATGATTTTCGGATTTTAAAGGTTCCAAAATGATATATTTTGAGGATAAGGTGATAAGGGATCGAAATATATACCCATACAATAGGTTTTAGACAAGAATAAGTCTTATATTTTACCTTATCTTTTCATTTTATTTAAATTGTTCATTAATGAGGCAATCACTGTATCATCATGGTGTCATAAATAAATTTATTTATTTAATGACTAAAAATTATAAAACAATTACCATGATGTATGAAATCTTTTTATCTTTACAATTTATATTTATAGTCGAAAATATAACTTGTATATCCCCTTTTAAATTTTTTTTAGTAAAACAATACATGTTTGTGACATTTTTATTTTTTTACATTAAATAAAAGGTATTAATGTCATTATCTAACCCAAGTGGCTCCATGGGGTCCCCAAGTTGACCCATGGATTGACTTGGTCGGTCATGACTCATCCAATAAGGTTAGGACAAGTGTAAATGTAATTTCATATTATTATAACATTATATTTAACTTAAATTACACTAATTACTTTTAATCATGATTAATAAAACTTAAACATTACTATTCACAAAAAATTATTTTCATCTCATTGAACCGCATTTTACTTAATAATGACAACCATGTATATTGTATTTTTGAAATTCAATTCACAAAAGTGGTAAAGTTTAATTTAAACGAAAAATTAGTTTTTTAACTACCACTTAGTGGTTTCACTATTCATCAAAAATTGAAGTTTCTCAGAACAATTCCAAAAATTCACCCTAAGATATAATTGATATTATGAATTAAAAAATGATGTCTATTTTAAAAAATTACAAACATATAAGTTTCAATTATTAATTTTATAATTAATTCCCGTTGTCAAAACAAATAGCGTGTTTTTAAGAAACAATATCAATCAAAAGATTGACAATTGTTTATGTCCAATTTTAAAGGGAAATTAATTCTAATGACCACCATTGGATAAAATTTTAAAATTATATTCTAATTATACTTTAAAACCACTCAATAGTATAATTAATCACTATAAATTATTTTGATTAAAAAATTTGTTTTTATGTATTTTTTTACTATTCATTGAAAATTGGATGTTCTTAGAAAAATACCAAAATTTCAATATAGGCTAATTTCAATATTACGAATCCAAAAATGAAGTCCATTTTGAAATATAAAATTTATTTGATTTCAAAAAGTGTGTATTACTATTCATAACAGCTACTTTAATTGGTCACAGTGTGTTAGAATCTCGAACTTGTGTATAATGCAAGCTATTGCATTATTGAAAGAGAAGCATACCGTGGAATCTTGGGGTGTTACATATGATATATGATTTATGATATTGTGGAACACTTAATAATGGTATCATTATGATATGGGTGTGACCAATATCTCCCTCTAATGCATTGGGTAAAGATTTATATGTCATGAGATAGACATGGCTGGAACGGCAGGTTAATCCGGTTCAGTGATACAGGACTGAAACGAGGAGTGAACACGGTTCAGAAATGAAATTTTTCTACTAGGATAGTCTTGGAAATGATTCTTGACTAATAATAAATGATTCTCTATGATTATGTCTATATACCACAAAGTTTCATGTTTTATGTTATGATTATTGGGATTACATTTCACTACCATGATTTATCCCATGTTATGATATTATGATCTATTTTGCAAGTTTAGATTTTCAAAATGTTATTGTTCATATGAATATAATATGATTGATATTTCCTTTTTTACCCTTAATTATCATTTGAGCTCACACTTTTGTATTTTTTCTTTTCCCCAGGTCAGGAATAAGGGTATTAAGTAAGATATGCCAAAAGGAACTCTAGATATGATAAAATAAAAGGGAGACAATGTAGATGATTTATGAACCAGTTGTTTATGTTTCCCAGTTTCTAAAGACACTATACTTATATGGTCCTTTCAGGGTTTTATTATATGGTGTAATAAGTGTGATTCAATTTTTAAGTAATAACAATGTATGTAATGTATGAGTCGTTATACTTATCTTTCTCTAATGTAAATTCAATCATCTATGATTTGTAGGTGCTGCAACCGAGTGCCTTACCTAAAAATCATTTATCATACTTTTATTTTATATTTTTAATAAGATATAACTCTTTTTCCTATTTGTGAAAATGATATGATTTTTTCTATTAAAGGGATGGTCTAGTGGAATCTCTTCGATTCAGTTTGTTACAAATTACAGCTACTTGAACTCTACTATTGAGGTCCATAGAAAAAATACCTGATTAGTGAAATCATTAATATCATATCAAGCATTGGTGGATCAGACTAGGGGAGGTTCTTGGAACCTTGAACATGTATAAATTTTTTATGCATCCAACTATTTACTTTTATCTACTTTATACTGAAATATTCTATCAAGAAGAGTGGATATATTCAAGATGTTTTTAAAAGGAGGTTTTTATTTTGTGAGAATCTGGAGAACTAAATTCACCACTTATTGAGTTATTATGAAACACCTATGATAAGTCCAAAGGGTATTTTAATTTCCCTATGAGTTTAATTAAAATGATAAATTTATTAAAACTAAAACTATGATATCAAATTAATTTGAATATATTATTTGAAATGTATTATTTTGAAACCACAGAGATGGTGAATTAGTTTGATTAGGTTTTCAAAATATTTGATTTGTTTGATTGATTTTAAGAAAGAAGTTGAATAATAGATGTGTTTTATTAATTTTGAAAAAAGCTGAATAAAATTAGATTTTTTATTTTAGAATATTTTTAGAAAATTAAATTTGAAGGTAAAACAAAAAATATTATATGGTTGGAATTATGATATGAAAATAATGCCCAATTTTTTTTAGTTTTAGGGTTCCTATGCAATTGAATTTTAGAAAACAAATTGATTAATCCATTTTTGGTGTGGGATTCGAGACGAGGGAGATATAATTTTCACGGTTTTCCCACTTTGAAGCAGTAATCCCATATTGCACAATTTATAAAGTTTCATTCAGATTCAAATACTAATGGTTATGATAGAAGTAAAATAACTAGATTATAAATTGATTCAATAAACTACAACAATCCTAATACACGAATAATTAAAAATTAATAAATCCAATGAAGCCTTACCCCTTCCACTATATAACCCCAGTACAAGGAGGGTTTACAGCCTTATCATAGTGATGAGAGAATAAGAGTTAATGAATGATATAAAAGAAATCGTAATTAAAAACTAGATATGGAATTGGTGATGTCCAAGAACAAATTAGTTTCTCAAACAAAGTTTTGGCATTCAATATGTTCCCAATAGTATAATCCTATATCTCAATGTATAGACTCAATATGGGCTAATGAAATTATCAATGGAATTAAGGATGGGTAATAAGGTGGTTATAGGTGGGTCCAAGGCCTTAAAACATGTTAATTTGTTTTAAAAACTAGAAATTTTTGCCACATCCTAAACATTTCACATCATGTAGTGATTACACAACGTGTAAATATTGAACTACATGTATGTAACTCAGAATCTATATGATTATAAGGAAAACTACACAAGTGTTATGGAATGACACATACCGACTTCACTTATGGCCTCTTTTCTCCACTTCAAAACTTGTATCGCTTCCATAACATTGACCGATTCACAAAATGTATTGATTGCACAATGTGTAAAGTATTTTTTGAGCTCTAGCAGCCTTTTTTCCTGGGTTCTCTAGTTTCTTGCCCTATAAGTTCTCTCTGATCATTTGAATTTGTTGAAAATATTCTTTTAGGTGGATATGATAATCTTTTCCTCTCTGTTTTCTCATATCCCCTAAAATATATAAACTTGAAGAATATCAAGAAAATATAGGGTGCATAGGTATTCCCTAATAATAAAAATCATCAAAATCAATGCATTTCATCATAAAAATGTAAACAATAAATGCACTTATCAAAACCCCCACACTTGAATTATTAATTTTCTATAAGGATGAAATATCCACATACTATAATGGATGCTTAGTATATGATTATTTAAATTTAATGTAAAAAACAATTGATTAAATGTAATGTTATGTATTTAAAAATCATATGTAGAAAATTTATCAACACCGTATTTTAAGATAATATAAATAAAAAATGTAGTTTAATTTTCCTCTTCTGAAATAGATAAGACATTTTATCCATCAATTATAAATTCACAATTCATTATTAATATGAATACTATTTATAAGTAATATCACTTGAATTCTTCAACTCATTATCATGTTCTGAAGGAATAATGTGTTTCACATGCTTCAATAACATGTCACTTATCACAGGATTGCATGGTATCTAGTACATCCTCCACATAAATAAACAATCAAAAATAATCATGAGGGCTTCACAGTTTAGGATCAAATGACACTGAGGATTAGGGCATGTATCTAAATGATTTAAATTAGGTAAGGATAAAAAGGAGGGTTTTCACTAAATTACATTTCATGATAATTTAAAATATCTTAATGAAATTATCCTCTTCCCCCAGTATCTGAGTGCATGATCATAAAGAGATGGAATGAAAAAAATGAATCATCCACTTTTATTATTATTATTATTATTTTATTTTTTTGAATGATTTTGGTAGGGATAATTCTAAAACAACCACACAACCCTAAATGATCTCCTCACGAAACAATTTGTAATGGTTATATCAAAATAATTTGTTCAATTTATGGTGATTTTTAAATTTTCCTAGACACAATATATTTTTTTAAAGAGGTTGTGAAATAAATACAAAGAATGTGTGTTCCCAAAATATCATCAAAATTTTCACACTTATTCATGATATCTAGGAAAAATATTTAGAGTAAGTGGAAAATGGATAATATGGGCTTATAATAATACTATTCCATAGAAAGTATGTTCATAGATTATATGGGATTCAAAATTTATTAATGTAAGATGGGTCTTAGGATAAGGGATAATAAGAGATTCCTTAATATTATTAAAAGTGACATTGTTCAGTCATAGTTTTTATTAGATTCATTATATGTTCTAGAACAGAAGATTCTTGAGTTTCACAAAAAATATAATATAGAAATAATGGAAAATATTGGCTAAGTTGATGTCTATAGAATGAGAATTAAGGGCTGAGACAATCAATTATGACAATTCATTCAATAATTTAATCAATTAATAAAAATATTAGAAAATCATAGCATGAAAAAATCTTATAAAAACTTCATTTATAGTAATTAACATGATTCTAAATTCATAATTTTCCAAATCCTAGTCCATAGGCTCATCCCTATTAATTTTTCCACATTTTCTCATTCATATTTATTAATAAATAAATCTAAAATCATTATTTTAAGAGTTTCCTAGGCAGTTTTTGTCTCCAAGTTCAGTTAATTAATGACTGAATATAATGAGGGGCATTCAATTGGAAGTTATAAAATCTAATTAAATGTAGGGAATACAATAGTTTTTCTTAATTTGAAACGATTACTCCCCTTTTGAGTTTATTATTTTAAGTTGTCTATATAGGTTCTTCTTGCCAATAATTCTTCATGTGTATGTTCCTATAGCATATTATTTTTCTTCATGCTTCTTGCTACCAGTCTGGGACTTGAAGGTCCTAAAAATTAAAAATAATAGACGAAATCACATGCCATTATCAATGAATTTTGAAATATTTGAAGTGACAGCATACAAACCTAAAAACCCAATAAATAAAACTAAATAAAACTCAGGTTTCCACCTGAAGGTAATTTTATTTACTATCACTGGATCGACCATACCTCCTTTAGATTTAGCTCTTGTGACAGATGATTGAAAATTTTACACCTCATGAGGTTCCTAATATGGTCTCAATTGTGTCCTTTACACACAAGTTAGTATATGTTATTCCTATCTAAAGAGTTTTATTCTTTCCGATGGTAGTACATTCTTGATCTCCATTAGACCAATTCAAATTTCTTCCCTAATCCTAATGAATTAAATGGAAGGCTATGTACCATCCACACATATTTTCCTTTCTCAAATGTGGTGAAGTTAGTCGCTCCTCTAGTGTTAGTGATTTTAGTCCCCATTTTATCTTTCATATTCAGTTGAGAATCCTCTTGCATAACAACAATGAAATCATGTACCTTTTAAACATTAGAGACACCCTAAACTTTTGTTGTTTTCTCTTCCCCAAACTCATTTTCCTATCTGGCATCATATTTCTTCTTTGGTCAGTGGATGCTAAAACTTACTTTATCACAAAAAACTCTCAGACAGAGTTCTTATCTTGGAATTCCAGGCCTCCCCATAATGATGGGATTTCTATCCTCTTCCATGTCTAGTACTAAAAAGTCTATAGGGAAGATAAATTTTTTAAATTTGACTAGAATGTATTCAATAAATCCTCTAGTTTATTTTATTGTTTGAGTGTACTAATTGAAGAAGAACTCTCATGACCTTTGGTCCTTCTAGTCCCAAACTCCTGAATGTAATTTATGACATGAAATTAAAACTTCCACCTAAGTCACACAAATATTTTCCACATTTGTTAGATCAGATAAAAATAAGAACAAAAAATATACATGGATCATTTTACTTCTTTATTTGGTCTTAAAATACCACTACCAAACACTCTCATGTGAGTTAAATGGTTCTATTCTCTTATAGTTTCTTCTTATTGGTTACTAGCTCTAGCCTGAACTTTTATATGTTGGTATGTTTTCAAGACCCTATAAAAAAGGAATATTAATATGAAATTTCAAAATGTTTTCTTAATATTTACATTTCGGAATGTTGTTTCTTACATGATCCATTCCATATGAAAAAGTAAGTCTCAGATTGTAATTTGGTGGTTCTTTTTATACTTCTTCTTAATCTACTCGTTCCTTGATATTTTCAACTTCCTTTTATCTTTCTTCATCTGGTAATTTTCTAATAAATTCTATACCACTTCAATATATTTTATTTCCACTTCCAATAACCCCAATTTTTAAATATTAAAATGGGCATAATTTAGAGAATCCTAGTAGTACTCTAGTGGGTCTCTCTATGAGATGGTCAACAATTTGGCCAACATGATGCCCCAAATTACTCTATTTGGCCTTTTGGTTAATTGATTATTCATTTATTTCCATGAGTAAATTCATGATTGTCATTATGAATGTTTCTAGTGTCTCTTCCACTCCATGAACCTAGATCGTTAGAGCGGGGCCTTGAGATTCTTTTTTTGATAACCGTGTAGCCATTGTTTATATCCTTATCATTTTTTTGTTGAACCCACCAACCATGAAATTTTTGTTCACAATTGTAATCAGAATAATTTTTATATTCTATATGCATACCTTGGAGTTTTTCTGGCCCACAATGATGTCAACCTTATTGGTTATGATTCCAGCTATTCCACCATCCACGAATTATTGTTGATTACATAAATTAATTTTTATTGAATATATTTTCCTTTACAATGGATACCATTTCTCAGCATTTCAAAAAACAATTATAGCTTACTTTAGGAGACTTCTTAATTATTAATGTTAAATATGGAGTGGATATAATTGAACTATTTCTCTATGAAAATACCTTGTAAAACATTTTTATTAGTAGAAATATGTAAACAACATGATTAGTAAATTTATGGGTGGAATATTCAAAATGTTCCCATGTAGAGTATAGTGTTTCATCCTCAAATTGATAGAAATTTAGAATGTTTACTTTTATATACTTTGACTTAAAATTTTGAAACAAGTAGGTAATAAATTTCCAGGCCTCCTCATGCCATGTAGTGATCAAATTTTCTAGAAGACATTCAATCCAATCTCTAGCTAGCTAACAAGATGAAAATTAGAAAATATAGTGTCTTACCACATTGCTTGTAACATCCCAAGTAAATGAAGAATAATAAATATTTCAAATTTATTAATATTTTTGAATTAAATATTAATTTTACTTTAAAAGGGTTTCTATGTTCGATAGCGTACCTGTTACACAACAACAGGTTTCATTGAAATCTTACATTGCGTACTAATAATATAATATTATTATTTTATATGGTAGTTAAATCCTAGCCATTGTATTGGAGAAAATGAAAAAAACTAACTAAAATATGATTATACATGTTTGTAAAATGTATTTACATTTATCCAAAAAAATGAGAGGCTTAAAATGTGAATGAATCTAATTTTAAGCATAATTTATATTAAAAGGCCGATTTATCAACTTTTAATGGAGAACCATTTTTAAATATAGTTTTTTCCACTTTAATAAATTCTATATGACCAAGTAAAATCATTCTTTAGAATGGGGACATAAAAATTTACTTTGTGTAAATTTTTGGAATTTTTCTGATAAAGTTTGTTTTTTTATTGAATAGTGAAAATATTGTATTTTAATTCGAAAATATGTTTTAATCTAATTTATTTATATGGTTATATTATCTTTATAATTGGTTTTAATGTGTAATAAGAATATATTTTTACCTTTTAATCCAATTTTGGACATTTTAATTAATTTCACTTTGAAATTGGACATAAACAAGTGTCAATCTTTTGATAGTTATTGTTTCTTAAAAACATGCTATTTGTTTTAACAACGAGACTTAATTTCAAAATTAATTAATTACAATTTTATGTTTTGAATTTTTAAAAATAAACATCAATTTTTAATTTTGAATATCAAATATATCTTATGCTGAATTTTTTGTATTTTTCTGAAAAACATCAATTTTTAATGAATAGTGAAACCACTTAGTAGTGGTTAAAAAATGGACTTTTTCATTTAAATGAAATTTTACCACTTCTGTGAATTGAATTTTGAAAATATAACAAACATGGTTGTAATTTATAAGTAAAATTTGGTTCAATAATATGAAAATAATTTATGGTGAATAATAACTTTTTACTTTTATTTACCGCGGTTAAAGGTAAATAGGGTAATTTAAGGCTAAAAGAATTTTATAATAATTCAAAATTACCTTAACACTTGTCAAAATCATATTGGTTGAGTCCTTTATGACCATGGGAATATTTGCGTCGATTTTGGTACCCCATTGAGCCACTTGGGAGTGATAATGACAATTTAGATTAATTAACTTAAAGTAAAGGTAAAAATGACAAAAGAAAATATCTTTTAGTAAATTAATTTTTAGTAGGGGTTATATAAATTATATTTTCAACAAAAAATATTAATTAGAAAGATAAAAATATTTTCTACATCATTGTATTTTTTTAATATAATTTTTATACATGAAATAAATTAAATTATTTATGACATAATAATGATGCTATGTTTACCTCATAAATAAATCACTTAAAGAAATAAGATTATAATGATTAAAATATTATCCAAAACCTGTCCAATTCATATTGGATAATTTTATTTCGAACATGAGTCTAATTATCTTCTACTATAATTATATTTTTACCTTTTGAAACTGAAGATACGTTTATAATAAAATAATGTTTTCACACTTTCCTAAAGAGCCCCTCCTCTCCCTTATAAAAGGAGACCACTTCTAACCAATTGCTCACACCTCTCAAGCCATTTCACTAGTCCAAAATCTTCCAAATTAAGATTCCAAAATCCCTATACTCCTCCTAGAAGCCTTACCTTAGGCATAAGGCACTTCAAGAATTCCTTTGGATCAAACCAAAGGGAGTTACCCAAATTAAAGGTAATGGTTTCTCTTAAATTGTTTTCTTTTATTTTACTTCTCCAACCTCTAAACTCTTTTCATTCCTTTATTTTTTAGCAACACCAGTATCCTCAATATACTAGGATGTTTTTATGATAGGGGTTCTAACTACACTTACACACACCTCTATCTAATGGATGAAGAACATAATGTTTCTGTGGATGACAAACTAACGCCTCACGTAACGATGATTGTTCGATTATCTACTACCACCTCACATGGTGTCCGTTATGATGGAAATATATTTATATATGATATATATTATTTTTATTATTTCCTTATGCTTTTGTACTTCCCATTTATATCACGCCTTTATGGTTTCCATAGTGGGTAAATATGATAATCTCATTTGAGGAAGTGCGGACTACCGCCCCCTCAAAGTGATGTGACTCGTTAATGCCTTATGTGGGATGTATGAAGGACACAGTTAATGAAATTATATATGATATTATACTGGAATTATAATATACTTATTTTTCATTATGTTTTAATTCCATTAAAATAAGAAATAGAAATGAAAGTAGTGTTCATGCGTACGTAAGACTTACCGTCTCCATGAATGGTGCATTTCATTTCTTACCTCCAAATGTTATGTACTATTATAAATACATGTATATGCTGAATATATATGATATATAAATCATGAATGTAATTCTGGATATAATAGACTATTGAGTACTTAGACAACTTGTAAATATAAGGTGTTGATTTTTGACTCAAGTACCAAATATTGACAAAATGAACATTATTAACTTAAATGATTAAATAATGTTTATAACATGGTAATAAGTGATTAAAATGAATAATAAACATGAAAATGGTTCTTAATAAAGTAGAAATTAACTTTATTTTATTATTCAGGAGATTAAATAACGATCGAGTCAAGTCAGATGCGAGGTAAGGGATTTCATCTCAATTTCCTTTCATTGAGGCATTTTTAGTTATATACATGACTTTTTTTTATACAGTTTATAAACCTCTTTGACATTTTATTTTATTCAAAGGGAATCTTTTTATACGAAGAGTTTTACTAAATGAAAAAAAGGAATGTTTCTTTTTTTACACAAACGGTGACAACGACCTTTCCGCCGCCATGAGTATTATTTGATATTTGGCTTCTATAACAAGACAAAATGTTTTTTAAAAGGAAAAATAAATACCATATACTCTTTTTACGTATTTTGGTATTGAAAATGATTTTGAGAATGGATTTATTATTTCAATATCTTGAAAGGAAATTTTATTATTGAAATTTGGAAATGTTATCTTTCCTTTATGCTTATGTTATGTTTTATGATCATGTTATGGGTCTTGGGCATTATTTACGTATACAGGTGGTTTTGTGATAAACCTAGGGAAGGTGAGCCCGAGATATCTCTCCATTACATTGTGTAATGTGATGTAGGTAAATGTGAATGTTTCTCATAAGAGATTTTAGGTAATATGCTCTGATGGGTATTCCAAAGTAACTTCCTATGTAGCTATGATAGCTATAATGTAAGTATGATAAGGATTCCACAAGTTACCTTTATGATTTATGATTTCTATGCGTATTTAATAAATCCTATGATTTCATGTGGTAAGTAAAAGAGTTCATGTTTTGTATGTATTTATGAACAAATGTTTTCATTCTTTGTTTTATAACCCTTACTGAGCCTTTTATGCTCATCCAAAGTTTTGAAATGCTTTCACAGGACTTAGTGATGAATACAGTCAAGGATGTGATCAAGGAAAATTCATGCTATCTAAAACATGGAACTAGACATGACTCTTTTTTTCAAGAGTTAATATTTTATGAAAAAATGGAAACTATGTAGAAGTGTCTACCTTGTAATCTTTTGAGATGTAATAGTTATGTCCTAATTCTCTAAAAATCTAAAACTGAAAAGATCCTCAATGTGAATTATCTGTTTAATTAAATATTATGTAATTTTTTAATACTGGGTCCTTATAGTTGGTATCATAGGTCGGTTTAGATAACTTTAGGAGTTAGGGTATTTTTAAATTAATATCCATAAAGTAATTTATGTTAATATTGAAATCATATAGCATTTACAAATTGCCATGTTTCTTCACCTAATATATTTCTGTGTTAAGAATGGTTTTTCATAGAGGAAACATAACAGCTTTTTTGGGAAGGAATATAGAGGGAAATGACCTTCCAAATCAGCAACCCAAGATGGTCAGAATCAAAACTGAATAGTTTGTTGTAGGGATGAGTTAGTTGACTCTGGTGATAAATGGTGGTTGTGTTTATTGATGAAATTTTGGTTTATTCAAAAAGTAAGGAGGAACATGAAAGTAATTTAAGGGTTGTCTTTCAAACATTAAAAGAAAAGAAACTATTTGGGAAATTCAGCAAGTGTGAGTTTTGGTTACATCAAATTTCTTTCCTTGGTCACATTGTTTCAAAAAATGGCATAACTGTTTATCTTGCTAAAAACAAGTTGTTGAAGAATGGACAAGACCCACAAATATAACCGAGATCCGTAGTTTTCTTGGTTTATAAGGTAATTACTAGAGGTTTGTTGGAAATGTTTCACGGTTATCTAGTCCAACGATTAAGTTAACTGAAAAAGGTGTTAATTTCATCTGGACAAAATAATGTGATGATTCTTTTCAGGAATTGAAGAATGATTGGTGAATGCTCTAGTTTTGGAACTGCCATCTAGAAATGGTGAGTTTGTTATCTACAGTGATGCTTCGTTGAAAGGAATTGGTTGTGTCCTAATGCAGAATAATCATCAGGTAATTGCTTATGCTTTATATCAGTTGAAACCTCATGAGTAAAATTACCATACAAATGATTTGGAATTAGCTGCTGTTGTTTTTGCTTTAAAAATTTGGAGGCATCATTTGTATAGAGTGAAGTGTGAAATATATAATGATCACAAAAGTTTGTAGTATATATTCACTCAAAAAGAATTGAACATGAGATAGAGGATATGGTTGGAATTAATCAAGGATTATGATTGCACAATCTATTACCATCTGGGAAAATCAAATAAAGTGGCTGATGCTTTCAGTGGAAAAAGTAATGATTCATTAACCATACTACGTTTGGAACAAGATCCTTTGGTTTTTGATTCGATGAATTATGGCATAGAAGTTGTTGGTGGAGGAAATTCTTCTGTTTTGTATTAGGTGTTAGTGAGATCATCTCTATCAGACAGAATAAAGCAAGCATAGAAAGAAGATAGTGAATTGTAGAAAAAGGTAGAGTTAGTTCAGAAGGGTAAGTTGTCTGAATTTAACATTGATAATGATTGTTTTTTGAGATTTGGAAAGAGATTATGTGTACCTTTTGATTCACAGTTGAAGAATGAGTTGTTATGTGAAGCTCATAGTTCTCCATTTTCAGTTCATCTTTGAATTACTAAGATATATAGAGATCTCCACGAGTATTACTGGTGGGATGGAATGAAAAGAGATATTACTGATTTTACTGTGATGTGTTTGACTTGTTAGTAGGTTAAAGCAGAATGACAGCTACCCAAAGGGATGATCCAGCCTCTATCGGTGCCATAGTGTAAATGGGAAAATATATCCGTGGACTTCGTTGTGGGATTACCAAATACATTTTGAGGTAATAATGCAATCTGGGTTATAGTTGATCGATTGACTAAATCTGATAATTTCCTTCACATTCGAGATACTTTGTCTCTAGATCAACTTTCTCAGTTATATGTTAAAGAGATAGTCAGGTTCTATATATTTCCCCTCTCTATTGTATCTGATCGTGATCCCTAGTTTGCTTCTAACTTTTGGAAAGACCTTTAGAAATCATTGGGTACTGAATTAAATTTTTGTACAACTTTTCACCCTCAATCAGATGGGAAATCATAACGAAAAATTCCAACATTGGAGGATATGCTACGTGCTTGCTCGATGGATTATCAGGGAAGTTTGGACCAATATATTTCTTTGGTTGAATTTTCATATAATAATAGTTTTTATTCTAGTATACAGATGGCTCCATTTGAGGCATTATATGGAAAGCATTTTCAAACTCGAGCTTTTTGGGATAAAGTAGGTGAGAGGAAGCTGATGGGACCAGAATTGGTAGAAGAGATGGTCGTGAAAGTTCTGTTGATTCAGAAGCATATTAGAACAGCTCATAGCAGACAGAAAAGTTATGTAAATAATCGGAGGAAGGATCTTTCTTTTGAGGTAGGTGATCATGTCTTTCTAAAAGTTTCTCCATGGAAAAGTGTGATGCATTTTGTTAAGAAGGTAAATTTGAGTTCGAGGTTCATTGGACCTTATGAAATTCAGGAGAAAGTTGGATTAGTTGCATATAGAGTGGCTTTACCTCCAATTTTATCCCAGGCACACAATGTTTTTCATGTTTCGATGTTGAGAAGGTATATACCAGATCTATCTCATGTTTTGAGCCCAGAGGTAGTAGAGTTGGAAGAGAATCTCTCTTATGAAGAACAAATAGTCCAAATTCTTGACCATAGAGAGCAGGTGTTGCGGAATAAGGTAATTTACCAGGTAAAGGTTTTATGGAAAAACCATATGATTGAAGAGGAAACGTGGGAATATGAAAATGCTATGAAGGATAAATACACCCACTTATTTTGATAAGTGAATAAAAATTGCAAGGACACAATTTCCAAATGGGGGGAAGGATGTAACATACAAAGTAAATGAAGAATAAGACATATTTCATATTTATTAATATTTATGAATTAAATATTAATTTTACTTTAACAGGGTTTCTATGTTTGATAGCGTACCCGTTACGCAACAACGAGTTTCTTTGAAATCATACGTTGCACACTAATAATATAATATAATTATTTTAAATGGTAGTAAACTCCTAGCCGTTGTATTGGTGGTAACGAACAAAACTAACTAAAATATTAATATACATGTTTGTAAAATTTATTTACATTTATCCAATAAAAGTTAGAGGCTTAAAATGTGAATGAATCTAATTTTAAGCATAATTTACATTAAAAGGCCGATTTATCTCTTTTTAATGGCGGACCCTTTTTAAATCTAGTTTTGGTCACTTTAATACATTCTATATGACCAAATAAAACCGTTCTTTATAATGGGGATATAAAAATTTAATTTTTGTAAATTTTTTGGAATTTTTCTGATAATGTTCTTTTATTATTGAATAGTGAAAATATTGTATTTTAATTCAAAACTATGTATTAATATAATTTATTTATATTGTTAGATTATCTTTTTAATTGGTTTTAAAGTATAATTAGAATATATTTTTACCTTTTAATCCAATTTTGGTCATTGTAATTAATTTCACTTTGAATTTGGACATAAACAAGTGTCAATCTTTTGATTATTATTATTTCTTAAAAACAATCTATTTGTTTTAACAACGGGAATTAATTTTAAAATTAATTAATGAAATTTTTATTCTTTGAATTTGGAAAAATAAACACCATTTTTTAATTTGGAATATCAAATATATCTTAGGAAGAATTTTTGTTATTTTTCTGAAAAACATCAGTTTTTGATGAATAGTGAAACCACTTAGTAGTAGTTGAAAATACTGAATTTTTCATTTAAATGAAAATTTACCACTTCTGTGAATTGAATTATGAAAATATGACATACATGGTTGTTATGAATAATTAAAATGTGGTTCAAGAAGATGAAAATAATTTTTGGCAAATAGTAACTTTGGACTTTTATTTACCATGGTTAAAGGTAAAGAGGGTAATTCAAGGTTAAAAGAATATTATAATAATTAAAAATTACCTTAATACATGTCCAAACATTATTGGTTGAGTCTTTTACGACAATGGTCATCTTTGGGTCGATTTTGGGACCCCATTTAGCCACTTGGGAGTGATAATGACAATTTAGATTAATTAACTTAAAGTAAAGGCAAAAATGACAAAAGAAAATATCTTTTAGAAAATTAATTTTTAGAAGGGGTTATATAAATTATCTTTTCGACTATAAATATTAATTAGAAATCTAAAATGATTTCCTACATCATGGTATTTTTTTTATAATTTTTAGACATCAAATAAATTAAATTATTTATGACACAATAATGATGAAATGTTTACCACATTAATAAATCATTTAAATAAATAAGATTATAATGATTAAAATGTTATCCAAAACCTGTACAATTCCTGTTGGATAATTTTATTTCGACCATGAGTCATCTTATCTTAGAATATAATTATATTTGGACCTTTTGAAACCGAATATATGTTTATAATAAAATAATGTTTTCACACTTTCGTAAAGAGAACCTCCTCACCCTTATAAAAGGAGACCACTTATAACCAATTACTCACAACTCTCAAGCCATTTGGTTCTTCCAAAATCTTCCCAATTAAACTCCCTAAATCTCTCTCCTCCCCCTAGAAGCCTTACCATAGTCAGAAGGTACTTCAAGAAGTCCTTTGATTCAAACCAAATGGAGTTACCCAAATTAAAGGTAACCGTTTCTCTTAAATTGTTTTCTTTTATTTTACTTCTCCAACCTCTTAAATCTCTATATTCCTTTATTTTTTAGCAAAAACAGTATCCACAATTTACTATGATGTTTTTATTAGAAGTATTCGAACTACACTTACACACACCTCAATCAAATGGATGATGAAGATAATATTTCTGTGGATGGAAAACTAACACCTCACGAAAGGATGATTGTTCGATTATCTCCTACTGCCTCAAATGGTGGCCATTATGATGGAAATGTATTTATATATGATATATATTATGTTTATGATTTATTTATGCTTTTTTACTTCCTATTTATATCATGCCTTTATGGTTTTTATAGTGGGTAAATACGATAATCTCATTTGAGGAAATGTGGACTATCGCCCACTCAAAGTGATGTGACTCGTTAATGCCTTATGTGGAATGTATAAAGGATAGAGTTAATGATATTATATATGATATTATACTGTAATTATAATATAAATATGTATCAGTATGTTTTTATTCCATTAAAATAAGGAATAGAAATGAAAGTAGCGTTCATGCGTACCTACGACTTACCATCTCCATGAACGATGCATTTAATTTCTTACCTGCAAATGTTATGTACTATTATAAATACATGTATATTCTGGATATATATGATATATATGATATGTAAATCATGAATTTAATTCTGGATATAATGGACTATTGACCACATGGACAACTTGTAAATATAAGGTGTTTATTTTTGACTCAAGTACCAAATATCGAAAAAAACATTATTAACATAAATGATTACATAATGTTTATAACATGGAAATAAGTGATATAAAAGGAATAATAAAGTTGAAAAAGGTTCTTATGCAAGTAGAAATTAACTTTAGTTTATTATTTAGGAGATTAAAGAACGATCGATTCAAGTCAGACGCGAGGTAAGGGACCTCGTCTCAATCTCCTTTCATCGAGGAATTTTTAGTTTTATACATGACTTTATTATATATGGTGTATAAACCACTTTTAATTTTCATTTTATTCAAAGAGAATCTTTTTATATGAATTGTTTTACTAAATGAAAAAAAGGAATGTTTCTTTTCTTACGTAAGCGGTGACAATGACCTTTCCGCCGCGATGAGTATTATTTGATCTTTGACTTACTTAACAAGCCAGAATGTTTTTTTAAAAGGAAAAATAAATACCATATACTCTTTTTACGTATTTTGGTATTGAAAATGATTTTGAGAATGGATTTATTATTTCAATATCTTGAAATGATATTTTATTATTGCAATGTGGAAATGTTATCTTTCTTTTATGCTTATGTTATATGTTTTGATCCTATTATGGTTCTTGGGAATTATTTACATATATGGGTGGTTTCAAGATAAAACTAGGGCAGGTGAGCCCGAGATATCTCTCCAATGCATTAGGTAACATGACAGAGGTAAATTTGAATGTTTCTTCTAAGAGATTTTAAGGAATATACTGTGATGAGTATTCCAAATTAACTCTCATTGTAGCTGTGATAACTACAATGTATGTATGATATGGATGCCACAAGATACCTTTATGAGTTATGATTTATATGCATCATTCATAAATATTATGATTTCATGAGGTAAGTAAAAGAGTTCATGTTTTGTATGTATTTTTGAACAAATATTTTCATTCTTTGTTTTATAACCCTTACTGAGCCTTTTTTTTCTCATCCCAAGTTTTGAAATGTTTTCATAGGACTTAAAGTTGAATAGGGTCAAGGATGGGATCAAGGAAAATTCATGATGTCTAAAACATGGAACTAGAAATGACACTTTTTTTCAAGAGTTTATATTTTATGAAAAAAATTGAAACTGTGTAGAAGTGTATACCTTGTATTCTTTTGAGATGTAATAGTTATGTCCTAATTTACTGAAACTCTAAACCTAAAAAGACCCTCAATGTGAATTATTTGTTTAATTCAATATTATGTAATGTTTTAAGGCTGGATCCTTATAGTTGGCATCATATGTAGGTTTAGATAACTTTAGGAGTTAGGGTATTGTTAAATTAATTTCCATAAATTAATTTATGTTAATATTGAAATCATATAGCATTTACAGATTACCATGTTTCTTCGCCTAAGATATTTCTGTGTTAAGAATTGTTCTTCTTAGAGGAAATAGAGAAGATTTTCTAGGAAGGAATACATAGGGAAATTACCTTCCAAATCAGCAACCCGAGATGGTCAGAATCAGAACTAAATAGTTTTTTTGCAGTGATGACTTAGTTGACTCAGGTGATAAATGGTGGTTGTGTTTACTGATGATATTTTGGTTTATTCAAAAAGTAATGAGGAACATGAAAGTAATTTAAGGTTTGCCTTTAAATCCTTAAAAGAAAATAAACTATTTGGGAAATTCAACAAGTGTGAGTTTAGGTTACAAAAAAAATTCTTTCCTTGGTCACATTGTTTCAAAAAAATGGCATAATTGTTGATCCAGTTAAAACAAAAGTTGTTGAAGAATGGCCAAGTCCAAAAAATATAACCGTGATCCATAGTTTTCTTGTTTTGGAAGTTTATTATCTGAGGTTTATTGATAATCTGTCATGGTTATCTAGTCCAATGACTAAGTTAACTTGAAAAGGTGTTAAGTTCATCTGGACAAAAAACGTGATGATTGTTTTCAGGAATTGAAATGAAGATTGGTGAATGCTCTAGATTAGGAACTGCCATCCAGAAATGGTGAGTTTGTTATCTACAGTGATGATTCATTGAAAGGACATGGTTGTTTCTTATGGCATAATTATTAGGTAATTGAATATGCATCACATCAGTTGAAACCTCATGAGTTAAATTACCCTACACATGATTTGGAATTAGCTACTGTTGTTTTTTGTTTTAAAAATTTGGAGGCATCATTTGTATGGAGTGAAGTGTGAAATACATACTGATCACAAACATTTGAAGTATATATTAACTCAAAAAGAATTTAACATGATACAAGGGAGATGGTTGGAATTAATCATGGATTTTTATTTCACCATCCATTACCATCCAAGAAAATCAAATAAAGTGGCCGATGCTTTGAGTCAAAAAAGCAATGCTTCATTAACCCTATTATGTTTGGAATGAGATCATTTGGTTTTTGATTTGATGAATTATGGCATAGAAGTTGTTGGTGCAGGAAATTTTTCAGTTTTGTGTCAGGTGTTAGTGAGATCATCTCTATCAGACAGAATAAAGAAAGCACAAAAAGAAGACAGGGAGTTGTAGAAAAAGGTGGAGTTGGTTCAGAAGGGTAAGTTTCCTGAGTTTAACATTGATAATGATTGTTTTTTGAGATTTGGAAAGAGATTATGTGTACCTTGGGATTCACAGTTAAAGAATGAGTTGTTATGTGAAGCTCATAGTTCTCCATTTTCAGTTCATCATGGCAGTACTAAGATGTACAGAGTTATCCATGAGTATTAATAGTGGGATGAAATGAAAAGAGATATTGCTGATTTTACTATGAAGTGTTTGACTTGTTAGTATGTTAAAGTAGAGATGCAGTTACCGAAAGGGATGCTTCAGCCTCTACCGGTGCCTGAGTAAAAATGGGAAAATATATCGATGGATTTCGTTGTGGGATTACCAAAGACATCTCAAGGTAATAATGAAATCTGGGTTATAGTTGATCGATTGACTAAATCTGCTCATTTCCTTCCTATTCGTGATACTTTGTCTCTAGATCAACTTGCTCAGTTATATGTTAAAGAGATAGTCATGTTGCATGTAGTTCCCCTCTCCATTATATCTGATCGTGATCCCAGATTTACTTCTATCTTTTGGAAAGGCCTTCAAAATTCGTTGGGTACTGAATTAAATTTTAGTACAACATTTCACCCTCAATCAGATGGGTAATCAGAATGAACAATTCAGACATTAGGGGATATTCTATGTGCTTGATCGATGGATTATCAGGGAAGTTGGTACCAACATCTTTCTTTGGTTGAATTTTCATATAATAACAGTTTTCATTCTAGTATATAGATGGCTCCATTTGAGGAATTATATGGAAAGATTTGTTGAACTCTATCTTTTTGGGATGAAGTAGTTAAGAAGAAGCTGATGGGACCAGAATTGGTAGAAGAGATGGTAGAAAAAGTTCAATTGATTCAGAAGCACATGAGAATAGCTCAGAGAAGACAGAAAATTTATGCAAATAATCATAGGAAGGATCTTTCTTTTGAGGTAGGTGATCATGTCTTTCTCAATGTTTATCCATGAAAAAGTGTGATACGTTTTGTTAAGAAGGGAATGTTGAGTCCGAGGTTCATAGGACCTTATGAAATTCTAGAGAAAGTAGGATCAGTTTTGTACATAGTGGCTTTACCTCCATGTTTATCTAAGGTACACAATGTTTTTTATGTTTCGATGTTGAGAAAGTATATACCAGATCCATCTCATGTTTTGAGCCCAGAGGTAGTTCAGTTGGAAGAGAATCTATCTTATGAAGAACAACCAATCCAGATTCTTGACTGTAGATCCTAGGTGTTGTGGAAAATGGTAATTCACCATGTAAAGGTTTTTTGGAAAAACCATATGATTGAAGAGGAAAAGTGGGAATCTGAAAAATGCTATGAGGTATAAATACCCCCACTTATTTTGATAAGTGAAGAAAAATTGTGAGGACTCAATTTCTAAAAGGGTGGAAGGATGTTACATCCCAAGTAAATGAATAATAAGACATATTTCATATTTATTAATATTTGTAAATTAAATATTAATTTTACTTTAAAAGGGTTGCTATATTCGATAGCATACCCGTTATGCAACAACGAGTTTTTTTGAAATCTTATGTTGCGCACTAATAATATAGTATTATTATTTTAAATGGTAGTTAAATCATTTCCATTTTATTGGTAGGAATGAAAAAAACTAACTAAAATATGATTATACATGTTTTTAAAGTGTATTTACATTTGTCCAATAAATGTTATAGGATTAAAATGTGAATGAATCTAATTTTAAGCATAATTTACATTAAAAGGAAGATTTATTGCCTTTTAATGGAAAAACCTTTTTAAATATAGTTTTTGTCACTTTAACACATTATATATGACCAAATAAAATCCTTCTTTAGAATGGGGACATCAAAATTTACTTTGTGTAAATTTTTGGAATTTTTCCGATAAAGGTCATTTTTTATTGAATAATGAAAATATTGTATTTTATTTCAAAACTATGTTTTAATCTAATTTATTTCTATGGTTATATTATCTTTTTAATTGGTTTTAAAGTGTAATTATAATAAATTTTTACCTTTTAATCCAATGTGGTTCATTGTAATTAATTTCACTTTCAAATTGGACATAAATAAGTGTCAATCTTTTGATACTTATTGTATCTTAAAAACACACTATTTATTTTAACAACGGGAATTAATTTTAAAATTAATTAATGAAACATTTATGTTTTTAATTTTGAAAAATAAACATCATTTTTGAATTTGTAAAATAAAATATATCTTAGGCTCATTTTTGGGTATTTTTCTGAAAAACTTCAATTTTTGATGAATAGTGAGACCACTTAGTAGTAGTTTAAAAAACTGAATTTTTCATGTAAATGAAATTTTACCACTTTTGTTAATTGAATTCTGAAAATCCGACAAACATGGTTATAATGAAGAAGTAAAATGTGGTTCAACAGGATGAAAATAATTTTTTGGTTAATAGTAACTTTTGACTTTTATTTACTGCGGTTAATGGTAAATAGGGTAATTCAAGGTTAAAAGAATATTATAATTATTCAAAATTACCATAACACTTGTAAAAACCTTATTGGGTGAGTAATTTATGACCATGGTCATATTTGGGTCGATTTTGGGACCCCATTGAGCCACTTGGGAGTGATAATGACAATTTAGATTAATTAACTTAAAGTAAAGGCAAAAATGACAAAAGAAAATATCTTTTAGTAAATTAATTTTTAGAAGAAGATATGTAAATTATCTTTTAGACTATAAATATTAATTAGAAAGATAAAAATATTTCCTAAATCATCGTATTTGTTTTATAATTTTTAGACATCAAATAAATTAAATTATTTATGACACAATAATGATGCAATGTTTACCTCATTAATAAATCATTTAAATAAATAAACTTATAATGATTAAAATTTATCCCAAACCTGTCCAATTACTATTAGATAATTTTATTTCGACCATGAGTCATCTTATCTTTGACTATAATTATATTTGGACATTTTTAAACCAAATATTTGTTTATAATAAAATAATGTTTTCACACTTTTCTAAAGAGGCCCTTTTCTCCCTTATAAAAGGAGACCACTTTTAACCAATTACTCACATATCTCAAGCCATTTGGCTCATCCAAACTATGCCCAATTAAGCTCCCTAAATCCATATCCTCCTCCTAGAGGCCTTACCTTAGGCATAAGGAACTTCAATAAGTCATTTGGTTCAATCCAAAGGGAGTTACCCAAATTAAAGGAAACAATTTCTCTTAAATTGTTTTCTTTTATTTTACTTCTCCAACCTCTAAACTCTTTTTATTCATTTCTTTTGAAGAAACACCAGTATAATCAATATACTAGGATTTTTTATGAGAAGGATTCTAACTACACTTACACACACCTCCATCTAATGGATGAAGAACATAATGATTCTATGGATGGAAAACTAACGCCTCACGAAACGATGATTGTTCGATTATCTCCTTCCGCCTCACATGGTGGCCATTATGATGGATGTAGAGACCCGAAGCTTGACGTACATAGATATTACATTACATTTGAGGAATACATTAATACATAACAAAAAAATACACACAAGGACTGTAATAGTTTAGTGTCTTTGGAAACATGGAACACAATCTTCTATTCGTGGTGAATGATCTTCAACATCTCCCATAAAGATCTTCCACTTTTTGTTTCCTTACCTAAAAACTTTCTTTTAATCCTGGGGGAAAATAAAACATAAAAATGGTGAGCTCAAATTCTCACTAAGGGTAAGTAGGGATAAAATAAAAATTACCATATATATTTGAACTTAAAAACATGAACAAAATGTTTAAACATCAAAATATTGAGCAACGACTTAAAACATGGAAGTACATAAGACATAGATCATAATGGAACATAAATCATGATAACATAGCATGGGAATAAAACATGTAATTGTGGAATCCACTAAGCACATGTAATGATTTCCATAGTAGCCAAGGAATTGCTGCCAAGACCATCTTAGTGGACAAAGTCCGTTTCTGAATCGAGTTCACTCCTCGTTCTAGTCCTGTAATACTGAACCGGATTGACTTACTGTTCCAGCCATGTCTATATCATGAGATATAAATATTTACCCAATGCATTGGAGGGAGATATAGGTCCCAACCATCTCATAATGAAATCATTCTTCCTTGTGCCACAAAATAAACATACATCATTCATAATAACCCAATAAATAAAATGGGTTTCATAAACATCATCCCATCATCAAATAATCCATATAAAAGAAATGGATATAATTTCATAATAAGAAAAGTGAAACCATGTAAATCATAGAGACATGATACTTGAAACATACACATATGAAATAATCTCATCTTAGATGAAAATTGGTTTTGATAAAACACTTGAAATGAATTCTTGAGGAAAATATCCTTTTTTCTTCAAAATCATTTTATTTTCACAAAATGTAATGCAATTTTAAAAGAAAAGGATTTTTTTGAAAATATTAATGAAATATTTTGGAGTAATCTTCATGAAAATAAGGCTTTATAAAACCGTAAAAATCCGTTCATGCTGTATAAGTTAAAAAAAATTCTTCTCATACTTTTGCCGGAAAAGTCAAAAAAGTACATCGTAACGTAAAACAAAAGTGAGATTCCTTACATACCATGTAGTAAAATTCAAAAAATGGGTAAAAATGAATTTAAAAATACATGAAAACATTTTTGTAAAACATGTACATGGATAATAACAATAACCCCAGTAAATATTTACGAATAAACAATATCAGATAAGAATGAGATTGGAATATTTATCCCTTACATTAGGTACGATATGATTCGTACGTATCCAAACCTCCTGTATAATGATTTAAATAATTTCATTTAATTATTAAAGAATCATATTCATTGTTATGATATCATATATGGTTCACTTGTGACTTTATATTACCCGTTCTTTTGTAAATTCCATGTTAAAGAGCGTTTTGGGTAAAATCGTTTAATTTGTCGTCCGTGTTTTGACTTGTAATTATTCATATGATTACTTAGACCATGATTACTTAATTCCAGAATGTAAAAAATTATTTATATATAATATATATTCAGAATATACATATATATAATAAATCGATAAATGAAACAAATACACCGTTCTTGGAGACGGTAGGTCGTACGTACACATGAACGTTGTTTTCGTTTCCTCATTGAATTGAATGGAATTAATTAGATGAAATAAATATATATATACACAAATCCAGTATCATTATTATGTCATATATTTCATGATCACTTATTATATATACTTTATAATCATTTATGAATGGTTAATCATTGAGAATGAATCTCATCGCGTCGTGGAGACGGTATTCCGTACGTACGCACGAGCGATGATATCGTTCCCATTTTATTGGAGTGTATGTATACTATTACAGAATAAATAATACTTTAGAATAATCATATATAGTTATTTATTTTCACCATTATACCCATCCATGTAAGGTGGTGGTGGAAAATAGATTACACCACGGCGTGGAGACGGTATTCCATATGTACACATGCGCGATGATTTCTTTTTCTGTAGGATGGATAGATGGTGAAATAGGGTTGTTTCATAATTATAATAACATATCCGTATATGAGTGATACTGATGTTATTACTTCATAATGAAACAACTAAGGAAGAATAAGTGGAAGAAGAAATAAAGATGAAAGAATCGGTAACGGACATTACCTCTTCTTTGAAGCACCTCTTTGAGACCTCCTTTTAGGGGAATAAAATTTGTCTTTGAAGAAGACCAGGACCTCTAGGATGTTTCTAGAGAAGTGGAGAAGGGAATTTGGCAGGGGTTGTCCGAGCTTGAAGGCTCAAAGTGGTGTGAGGAAGAGAGGGAGGAGGTGCCCTTTTATAAGGGAGTAGAGGGGCACCTTTGGAATAACTAAAAATATTATTTTATTATAAAGTAATATTAGGTTTTTAATAGCTCCAAATTGATTTATTTCGAAGATAATGTGGGGATTGGTCGAAATTATCTCATCCAATAGAATTTAAACAAGTTTAGGTCATTATATTAACCTTAACTTTTAGTTTTAACTCTTAGTTAATTAGATTGACATTTACCATGTCACTTTGTATTTTTATATTATATAGTTAATAAACATACAATATACATCCAAGATACCCCCAAGTGGTCCATTAATGATAAAACTATCATGATATAAGTATCTTGTCTGAGCCTTATATTTTTAGGAATATAATAACAATTAATAATATAATATTTGTTTTAAAAACTATTTTATGTCAATTTTGACACTATTTGGTAATTGATTTTTGTGAAAATCATAACAGAATGATTAGTTCAAAAAAAGTTAATTAAATCAATAATAACATGTCATATTAAAATATAAAATTATTTTAATTCATAAAAATTCTCAAATTACATTTATTTTGGTATTTATAACATCAATTATGCCAATATTTCATTAATAAGATAATTACTACATCATCATCGCGTCATAAATAAATTAAATTATTTTAAGTCTACAAATTACAAATAAAATACCATTATGTAGTAAATCTTTTTATCTTTCTAATTAATATTTATAGTTGAATTTTTCTTATGTATAACCCTATATTAAAAATGATTTTTTTATTAAACATCGATTTTAACTATTTTAACCCTTCTTTAAATAAATTAATAATAAATGTCCTAATCTAATCCAAGTGGGCCTAAATGGTCATATTTTATTCCTATGGTTGTTTTTGGCCGAATTAAACTTATCCAATAGAATTAGGACATGTGTTATGATAATAATAATATCATTTTTACCCTTAATTACCCTATTTACTTTTAACCGTGGTAAAAAAAGTAAAAAGTTACTATTCACCAAAAATTATTTTCATCTCATTGAACCACATTTTAGTCCTTGATATTAACCGTGTGTCTCAAATTTTTGAAATTCCACTCATATAAGCAGTAAAATTATGTTTTATGAAAAATTCATTTTTTTAACTACCACTTAGTGGTTTCACTATTCATCAAAAAATGAAAGTTTCCAGAAAAATACCAAAAATTAGGCCTAAGAAATATTTGATATTATGAACTCAAAAATGAAGTCTATTTTACCAAATTCAAAACATATGAGTTTAATTTAAAAATTAATTCCCGTCTTCAAAACAAATAGCGTGTTCTTAAGAGATAATAACTATCAAAAGATTGACATTTGTTTATGTCTGGTTAAAATGTGAAATTACATCCAATGATAAAAATTGTATTAAATTGTAAAAATATATTCTAAATATAATTTAAAAAAACTCAAATTAATAATTTATCACTATTAATTATTTCGATTAAAAAGGTTGTTTTTAATTAAAATTTAGTAATTTTCACTATTCATCAAAAAATGAAAGTTATCCGAAAAGTACCAAAATTTCACCCTAAGATAATTTCGATATTCCGAATCCAAAAATGAAGTCCATTTTGAACGATAAAATTTATAAAATTTCAAAAAGTGGGTATTACTATTCATAATGGCTAGTTCATAATAATATTATAATAATATCTCGTTTAGTGAAACTTGGTATTGAGTACTACACACGCTATCGAGGAAGGTCGCGATTGCGTGTAATGCAAGGCAAGTCAAGGATGCGTGTTGTGCAAGATCCTTTTGGTGTAGCGTACAATACAAGAAATTAATGAAATTAAAAATAATATTTTTCATAAAATCTCGGGGTGTTACATTCTACCCCCCTTAAAATGAATTTCGCCCTCAAAATTCATCGGGTTTATAAATGGTTTACTACTCGAAAGTTTCTTTAATAGAAACCCACATCGTAAAAAGGAATACCAAAACTTGGCTTTAAAAACTAATGTATGAAACGTAACGGTTACCCAAAGTAACTCATCACTGGGTTTCTATATAGAATAACATAGGTGAAAATATGGATACGGAAGAAAAATATAACCATAAAATTCTGATGGAGAGTGGTAGAGAACATGGCTATGAAAAATCCATCAATCACAAAGCCATATATTTGTGATGATCTAAGGTACCATCTGATTCATCGGATATAAGGGCACTAGGACAACATTTTTTGTTTTCAATATTATTTCTCTAAAGTTGATGAATTAAAAGAAATACTTACATGATTTTGGTACAATCTCACTGTTGTTCATGAATTGAACAATTTCCACTTCATCACTTAAAGAAATGAAGTTGAATTTGTTATTCGTGAAGCGTTAGTAGATCATGTGATAGAATGATGGGTCATTCCATCTGTTTCAAACAAAAGGTTAGAAAAAGTTATAAGTCCATCTTATGGTGAGATTAATCGTATACGGTTCCAAAAATGGACTTATACTTTATTTATCATACCGCTTAATAAAATAAAACTACTTTCCACTAAATAGGGACTTCCTGTAGGCCAGTGGTAGGCGATAAAGGTCTATCGCACTTCGGTTGTGGGTTCAATTTCCACAGCCTTGTCCGACGCGATGGGCTGTCGCCCATCCTGCAGGTTGTCCTTTTTTCTAAAACTAATCCCATAAATAATATCGAAAAAATCTTCTATCCTTAAACAATACTAACTTATTTCCAACATAATCCATTCCACTCTTTAGGATTATCCAAAATACTGCTGTCCAATCTCATATTATAGTGAAAACAATTACCAAAGAGTTAATACAACTAGCATGTTAATACCATCATTGATCCCCATATATCATGAGATATGTCTTGTTGGTCACATTCCAAACATTCGAAGGCCTTAATCATGTATTCTCTTGAAAAATGAGTACCCATTGAATCTTAGTGAAAACATGAGTGCTGTCAAAAGTTAACTCTTTTCACATACCAAAACCTCAAACCATGACATAGCTATTTCCTTATATCAGTCATGAGCTCATGAATACTGTCAAACATTTCATTTTCTTGTTTTCCCTTAATTATGTTCATATCATCTTTTTTTTCCCAAAAATATATCAATCAATTTCCATGGTTACCGGTACCGTAAAATTATTGAAAACCACAATAGACCGATACATAAATATTCCAATATTCCACGATACTATATACAATATTATTTTGGAATTCCATTACATAAACACTTAATCATTCCATAACATCATTTTCATCTTCAACATCGCCAATAGTGATCGTATGTGACTTCCCTTTGTCCTTTTCCTTAAGTGGTTGCTGATGTCGATCATCACTAACCCTTGGATTAGGGTATTTATTAGCATAATGCCCCATTTTCTTGCACTTGAAGCATTGAAGTGTTGGTGGTGCATTATCTGCAGTCTTTTCTTTATTCACATCATTAGAAACCCTTTTTCCATTACTTCGACACTTATCTTCTCGATGACCTTCTTTTCCACACTTAAAAAATTTTCTAGTACCTTTAATACAATCTACAACATGATTCTTTCCACACTTTGAGCATAAGGAAACATTCATATTCTTTTCACCATTATTCTAAGATTTCTCCTTGAACACCATCTTTCGTTTCTTGTCAAAAATATAGTATGGATAAGTAACACCAACTTCCATTTCTACCTTGATAGCACAACACACAATTTCTTCAAAGCTACTGAAGTCTCTTATAGCTAATTCCCTTTGAAGATTTGGTTTTAAGCCACTGAAGAATCGATCAACATTACTTTCAGGTTGGATGATAAATCAAGATGCATACCTTGCAAGACTTGTAAAATTCGCTTCGTATACACCAACAAATTCATCATCCTTTTTCTTTAGTTCATGAAACTCTTTATCCATCTTTGTTCGAAGAATACGAGGGAAGTACTTATAGAAAAATAAGTTCTTGAACTCGTCCCATTCCATGGACTCAATTTCATCTCTTGGCCTCGTATTCTTGATAAGATTCCACCATTTATCAGCTTCACCTTCCAAACGATATATTGATAATATGTCTTTATCATATTCAGAACATTGAAGAAATGAAAATATCTTTTCAGTGGTACTGATCCATTGTTCAGCAACAAGTGGATCAGAAGACCCACTGAAAGAAGGTGGACGTTGTCTCATGAAGGACTCAATAGAATATTATTCCCTTCTCTGATCATTTGGAAGTCCAGAATGATTCTTAGCTTGTGTAAGTATAGCAATAAGATTTTTCACTCCATCTCCCATAACATTTGTTTGTTCAGGAGGAAAATTATTGCATTGTCCATTGCATTGATCAACACGGTTCCTTCAGGTTCCAGCCATCGTCTAAAATCCAAAAATAATAGTGTGAGAGGCAAAAATCATGCTAGGGAAAACAACATAATAAAGGGGGAGTACTTTCAATATCTAACATCTTAGGTTTAATTCTAATATCGTTATCGTAATCCTAGGACTATAACCTATACTTATACTTAACCTTAGGGACATCCCTAGACATAACTTAGAAATATCTCAAGGGATCTCACTAAAGTTCTCGCTTCCTAGTTTCCAAAGGTTGACTAAACCTTTCCTCTGATACCAACTGTAGAGACCCAAATCTTGACGTACATAGATATTACATTACTTTTGAGGAATACATTAATACATAACAAAAACAGACACACAAGGACTGTAATATTTTAGTGTCTTTGGAAACTTGGAATGTAATCTTCTAATCGTGGTGAAATATCTTCAACATCTCCCATAAAGATCTTCTACTTTTTGTTTCCTTACCTAAAACCTTTCTTTTAATCTTGGGGGAAAATAAAACATAAAAAGGGTGAGCTCAAATGATCAGTAAGGGTAAGCATGGATAAAATAAAACATACCATATACATTTCAACTTAAAAACATGAACATAATGTTTAAACATCAAAATCTTGAGCAACGACTTAAAACATGGAAGTACATAAGGCATAGATCATAATGGAACATAAATCATGATAACATAGCATGGGAATAAAACATGTAATTGTGGCATCCATTAAGCACATGTAACGATTTCCATAGTAGCCAAAGCATTTATTTCAAGACCATATTAGTGGAAAAAGTCCCTTTCTGAATCAAGTTCACTCCTTGTTCCATTCCTGTAATACTGAACCAGATTAACTTACTATTCCAGCCAAGTCTATCTTATGAGATATAAATATTTACCCAATGCATTGGAGGGAGATATAGGTCCCACCCATCTCATAATGAAATCATTCTTACTTGTTCCAAAAAATAAACATATATCATTCATAATAACCCAATAAATAAAATGGGTTTCATAAACATCATCCCATCATCAAATAATCCATATAAAAGTGTTGGGAAAAAATCTCTCAAGGTAACATTGCAACATTTTTGGGTTGATTGTTTTTGTTGACAAAACAGGTTTCCATGGATAATTGTCGAGTTCTCGAGAAGTTGTTGACATTCCATGTTGACAAAGAACGATGATAAAGGAAAGGACGATCTGGAGGTGGTACAAAAGAGCAGTAAAAGGTGGCGCCGTTTCCCAGTGTTTGCCAAATTTTTGGGGTCCAAAATTTGGAGTTTGGTGAGCATCGCGAAAAGTGGATTTCCATGAAGAGAATAATTTAATATGGAAAAGGCATGAATTTCGCGAAGATAGGATGCATGGTTTGGAAATCGCGAAGACCAGAAGAATGGAGGCGGTGATGCTTCGCGATTACGTCAAGTTTCGCGAATGGCAGAGGCTGAAGCGCATCGCGGCGGTGAAGGGCTTTGCAAGGGAGATTCGTGGCGAAGGCACGAAGGAATGTTGGGCTTCGCGAGGGAGCTTCGCGGAGAAGTAGTGAAGGTATGTTGACGGTGATTCTTCGCGACTACGTCAAGCTCTGCGAATGGAAAATTGCCGTGGAGCTTCGCGATTTGGACAGAATTCCGGCAGAAACTTTGGAGCTTCGCGATTTCAGATAACGTGGCGTTGACTTCGCGTGGAAGGGACGAGGGTTGGTGGAATCACCTATAAATAGAGGCCGACCCCTTGGAGCGAAGTAGAGAGCATTTTCATAGAAGATCATTCGCTCTCGATTTGCGAAGGTGGTTCGCGGAGCCAGTGTGCTTTGCAAAAGAGGTGCTTCGTGGCGGCTATTGTAGCTCCGTGAAACTTGCGAGCTCTGTGTTGGCTTACTAAGCTTCGCGAGGGTCGTTGCTCTGCGACGGCTTGATCATCACGAGAGTGCTTCGTGAGAGTGCTTCGTGAGAGATCTTCGCGATAAGGTAGGAGCTTCGTGAAGGCTTGTTTGAGCTTCGCGAAATTGGGAGCTTTGCGAAGTAGGGTGCTTTGCGAAGGTACTTTCCAAAGGTAGTTGCCCAGTGGTTAGAGGCAAAGTGCTATTCATCAGTGGATGAAAGTTGAACTTCAACAGAGCATCTACATACATAGAAAGATGCATTCCTTAATGGAAACGAAGAGACCCATAGGTCTATAAACTGTGAGTGAATCCCTCCAAGAGCAGTGAGCTTAGTGAGAGGTAGAAGGTGATCCTCTCCACCGGTAGTGAGCTAGAGAGAGAGAAACAGGGAGTGACCCTTGGGAAAGCAGTGAGCTGACACTAAACCTTGTAAAAGTAGTGAGCCTGGGCATAGAAGTGATCTAGCCCGAACATTGTAATCCACAGCTTGTGAAGTTTAGTGCAATTGGTACGACCGGAAACATGTCGACGTATGCTCCTTGGACGTAGCCCTTTGCGGTGAACCAATTAAAATTGATGTGTTCTGGGCATGCTTTACTTTCTGTTTACTTTGTGCGACAGGAAAGAGAGAGAAGAGTGTTTTTCTTAACAGCAAAACAAGATCAAAGCGAGCGTTAATTTTTAATTTTTCATACCCTGATTAACCCCCCTCTCAGGGTATTCAGCCTTGTGGACCTAACAATTGGTATCAGAGGGAAAGGTTGACAATTGTTCTTCTGTCAAATGGAGGTCACTAATCATAGAGGGATTCCGATCTTCGACGGATGTAATTTTTAGATATGGAAGAATCGAATGCAACACTATTTCCGATCTTTGGGAATGGATGTTTTTCTAGCAGCGATGCACGATATCACCGCTGATATTACTAGTGGTGCATTATCAGAAGTAGAGCATAAAGAGTTGGATGCTGATTCCAAATAAATCAATGCCTTAGGGGGATCCCTTTCCAATACCATATATACAAAGGTGATGTCATGTAAAACATCACATGCCATGTGGGAAAAGCTTTTGAATATTTATGAAGGGGATACAAAAGTTAGAGAGGCAAAGATGCAAGTGTTGTGGAACAAGTATGAAGATCTAAGAATGAACCCGAAAGAGTCTGTTGATGCATTCTTTGACAGGGTAAATGCTGTGGTAGAAGACATGCAGGGACTTGGAGAAATTATCGAAGATATAAAAATTGTGAAGCGCATATTGAGAAAGCTTCCACCTCGGTTCAATCTGAAAGTTTCTGTTTTGGAAGATAAAGACCCAAAAGAACTGACATTAGATAACCTGCATAGTACTCTTGTTGCATATGAAATGAGAAACGATGATAACGAAAATGTGGAAAAGGGGAAATCCAAAGAGGTGGCATTCAAGGCCATGAAGAAACTCACCATTGAAGATTCTAATGAAGAAGAAGAGACAGATGAGGTGAGGTCATTCCTTTCTTCAAATCTGCAAAGAGGAAGAGGAAAGTTTAGAGGTAAACTTCCACTAGCATGATTTCGATGTGGAATGGTTGGTCATCTTGCGGAAATATTCCCCAAGAAATTTCAAGATAATGATGATGATGATGATGGAGTTGAAATTACCAAGAATAAATCTTCAGCCTATGTGAAAGGGAAGAAGCAGTTCAAGAGAAATTTATTCAAGAGGAAGAATCTTCTTTCACAAGAAATAGACAGTTCAGATGAGTCTGAGGATGAAGAGGTTGAAGAGTTTGAAAATTGTAAAGATCATAGACAAAATGCTATGGTAGCAGTCATTGGTAGTTCTCAGGAAAAGGAAGAAAATGGCGCTGGAGAAGAGGAAGAAGAAGTTGAAGGAAGAGTTGATATGGAAGCCGAATTGGAGACAACTCTTGAAGAGATAGATGTTTGGAGATCCAAAACAAAGAAAGCCAATAAAGTGGTTCGTGATGCCAAACTCTATATGCAACAACAGGATGAAGAAAAGTCAGAACTGTTAGAAGAAATTGAAAGAATAAAATCCTCAACACCAGAGAGCTCAGAAAATATTGTTCAGAATAAGCTTAGAATTGAGGAACAGAAGAAGGAAATTGATTGTTTGACTAACACAAGAAAAAAGCAGGTTAGACGTATCAAAGAGCTTGAAGAAGAAGTGGTCAGTCTGCGACGAAAAATGAAGGATCAAGAAAAACTCTTGACCCCCAATGTGATATCAGAAAAGCAGGCCATTCAGAAGACAGAGAATATGAAAGAGGAGGCTCGTAGTTCAGCAGGAATGAAGGAGAAAGAAAGCTCAAATGCTAAGATTGATTCAGGGCTGGATAAGAAACAAAAATCGGTGGCAGTTAATGTCAGATCGCAAGCACCCATCCCAAAATTGAAGGTTGATTTGGGCACAAAACAAAATCAGAATATTCATAGATCTCAAATGGAAAATCGTAGTGTTAATGTATCATGAAGTAATGTATCCTATATCAGGTGTAATTGCTGTGGGAAAAATGGGAGATTCACAGTATGTGTGTTCCATAGCCAAGAGATATAGAAGGGAACAAGAACAGAGATGACAGCCAAACAAAGAACGGTTTTCCAGAACATGTTTTAAAGGACACTGTTTTTGGTGCGGAGGATTTGGGCACATGGCTAGGTATTGTACTTTGACCATTCAGAGAAATGTGACAAAGCAGAATCAAAACGTTCGCAAGCAGCAGGTCAATAAAACGACAGGTGAGTTAAAAACACAGAATAGATTTGCAGCTTTTCAATATGAGGCTGGTCTATCATACTCTGAGAAAGAACAGAAGTACCAATCCATGCCGAGTGTGAAAGAAAAAGTATGGACCAAAAAGAAGAAATGAGAAGGCCATGGTGGCAGATATTGCCCTTAAAGCATCAGATCGATCTGATGTTGGAATCCTTGACAGTGGTTGCACATCCCACATGACAGGTAATAAGGATCTTGTTATAGGCATCAAATATGACAAAGAAGGAGTTTTCAAATTTGGAAATGATGAAGGCCTGAAGATTGTTGGCTCAGGGAAAGACAAGTTTGGGGGCAAAGAGATGAGACGTGCTGATGTCTTGGTAGTAGAGGGTCTCAGTCATAACTTACTCAGTGTCAGTCAACTATATGACTCTGGGCACTCTATCCAATTTACCGAGAAGATGTGTGTTGTGAAAGAAAAAGATGGAGCAACTGTTCTGCAGGGAAAAAGGTCAAAGGGAAATATCTACCTTGTAGGTGGGGAAGAAGGTACATGTCTTTTATCCAGAGAGGAAGAAAACCAGCTGTGGCATAAGCGACTTGGTCATCTATGCCAACCATCTATGGAGGATCTCATAAAGTGTGATGCTACTAGGGACCTTCCCAAGCTATCACGTGATCACACTCATATGTGTGATGCTTGCCAACAAGGGAAGATCATCAGAAAGACATACAGGCCAAAGGAACAGAAATCAACTAGAGTGCTCGAACTGGTTTATGCTGATGTATGTGGACCTATCTCACCACGAGCTATAAATGGGAAAAGGTATTATGTCCTTTTCATTGATGACTATAGCAGAATGGCCTGTGTATTCATCATTACCCATTAGACAAAGGTGTTCAGTTGCATAAAGCAGTATAGGAGGGAATCGGAAAAGATGCTTGGGCTGAAAATTCTAAAGTTTCGTACTGATAACGGTACGGAATTTACAAACAGTCAGGTTGAAAACTATCTCGAGAAACATGGGATAAGGCATCAAGTTTCATCAGTAAGAAATCCACAACAGAATGGAGTGGTTGAAAGGAGAAATTGGATCATCAACAACATGGCCCGAACAATGCTTATCGATAAGGACCTACCAGAGAAAATTTGGAAGGAAGAAGTTTTGAAATCTGTCTATGTTTCAAACAGGTCCCTGTTATGTTCGAAGTAAGGGAAGACTCCGTATGAACTGTGGTACGGAAAGAAGCCAACGTTGAAATACTTTCGAATCTTTGGAAGTAAGTGTTTCATTCTCAACAAAGAACATCATAGGAAGTTTGAGGCACGAGGAGATGAAGGGATATTCCTTGGCTATTCAGGGAAAAGCAAAGCATATAAATGCTTCAACAAGAGGCTGGGAAAAATTGTTGAGAGCAAAGATGTCACTATAGTCGAAAATTAACAGACTGCTCAATGACCCAGTGAACAGTTTCGGGATGAAAGTGATGATGAGGTAAGCAACACAGGGGGAGTAGAAGTGGAAGAGGCTGACTCATAAGAATATACTGATGATGAACAAGAAAGTTTCAAGTCTGTATCTGCATGGAAGCCAAAGAGTCGAGCTGAAATTGATAGGCAAAATATCATTGGTGATCACACAGCTCCAGTTCAGACTCGAAGAATGAAGTCATTACAGAAGACATCATTTTTATCTCTGGTGGATCCAAAATGTTTTTCCGATGCAGCTGAAGATGAAAACTGGGTTCAGGCTATGAATGAAGAACTTGATCAGATTGAGAAGAACCATACATGGGAGATTGTTTCAAGGCCAGCAGACAAGAATGTCATCGGGACTAAATGGGTCTATCGCAACAAGATGAATGAAGATGTCACAGTGATTCGGAACAAAGCACGACTAGTGTGCAAGGGGTACTCCCAGATCGAGGGAATAGATGTCGATGAGTCATTTTCACCGGTTGCAAGGCTGGAGACCATCAGATTATTTTTGGCCATAACAGTGCAACGAAAGTTCAAAGTGTTCTAGATGGATGTCAAATCCGCATTATTGAATGGGGTTTTAGAAGAGGAGGTGTAAATTGACCAGCCAGATGGTTTTCTCATTCATGAGGATGAGAACAAAGTTTGCAGGCTGAAGAAGGCATTGTATGGGCTGAAACAAGCACCAAGTGCATGGTACTCAAGGCTTGATCAGTACTTGAAGAAGCTTGGTTTTTAGCGTGGAGGAGTTAATTACAATCTCTATTTCAGTAATGACAGTAATCAAAGGATGATGGTGTTGGTTTATGTCGATTACATAATATTTGGCGGATCAGATGAAGCTCAGTGCAGACAGTTTTCCAAATTCATGAAAAATGAGTTTGAAATGTCAATGATTGGAGAGCGAACATTTTTCCTTGGTCTACAGGTGACACAAGGAAGGAATAGAACATTCATTTCTCAATCTAAATATTCCAAGGAGGTCCTGAGAAGGTTTGGAATGGAAAATTCCAAGGAGATGAAGACTCCGGTGGCTACCCGGATGAAATTATCAAAAGATGAAGATGGAAAGGAAGTTAATATTACAGAATACATGCAAATAATTGGAAGTCTGTTGTACTTAACTGCAACAAGGCCTGATATTGTTTTCGCCACATTCCAAGCAGCGAGATATCAGAGCAATCCCAAGGAAAGCCACATGCTTGTAGTGAAAATAATACTTCGGTATATCCAGGGCACAGTGGATTTCAGCTTGACATATACTGATAAATATCAGACAGAGTTATTGGGCTATACTGATGCAGACTGGGCCGGTTCAGCGGATGATAGGAAATCAACGTCAGGTGGTGCTTTCTATCTTGGTGGATTGTGTATTTCTTGGCTTAGCAAGAAGAAAGATTGAATTTCATTGAGCACCGCAGAAGCTGAGTATATTGCGGCCACTCAAGCATGCACACAGTTATTGTGGATGAAGCAGCAGCTTGAAGATATGGGAGTTGAAGTGAAGTCTCCAATCGGAATCCAGTGCAACAACTCAAGTGCTATAAATCTTAGAAAAAATCCCGTCCATCATTCAAGGACAAAGCACATTGAGATTAAGTGTCATTTTATCAAGGAGAAGGTTGAGCAGGTAATCTTGAAGTTGGAGTACGTGCCTACAGAGCTACAGGTTGCAGACATTCTGAAAAAGGCCTTATCCAAGGAAGCTTTTGAGAGGCATCGACTGGATCTGGGAGTTCAGTCGATTCCCCGCACTTGAAATAGTGTGTATGTGGGACCCCCCCTCTCCCCGAGGTATGACGTGTTTTTCCCTACTGTGCTGATATGTGTTCTCTACTATGTTACAGACTACAAAGGAGTGACCTTTGGGTTCATTGACAAAGCGGGAGAAAATAGTGATTGTTAAAGGGGGAGACAGTGTGGAGATTTGACAAATCATGAATGATACGGGGAGAAGCTGACCAGTGGAGCATCCAGATAGGGGGAGAAATGAGAAAGGGGGAGATTTTTAAAATCTGACGATGCTATAAGTGATCGATCAAAGAATAGAAATCACGACAGCTGAGGATAATGATAAAAGAAGAACAGTGGTGTTGGAATGGTGTGAGATGGTGTCCAGCTGTCATCAATTGGTATCAGTGTGGTTCAACAATTGGTATCAATTTAATAATTGGTATCAGGTTGGAATCGACAATTGGGGTCTGACATGAAGTGATTCATTGATGATCTTTTCATCCTACTATTGTTTCTCACGCCGAGCATTACTCATGTGGGCTTAGAGTACGTGTTAAGTGATTCCTTGAACGCTATCATAATCGCAAGAGGCGAATGGTGGTAGTGGGTGGATGAAGACTCAGTGAGGTATCAAAGTGCAGAAAATCATTCTGAGCAGAGTTGTGAAGAGTTGTCAACAAACCCAAAGGGGAGATTGTTGGGCAAAAATCCCTCAAGGTAACATTGCAGCATTTTTGGGTTGAATGTGTTTGTTGATAAAGTAGGTTTACATGGATAATTGTCGAGTTCTCAAGAAGTTGTTGAAATTCCATGTTGACAAAGAATGATGACAAAGGAAAGGATGATCTGGAGGCGGTACAAAAGAGCAGTACAAGGTGGCGCCGTTTCCCAGTGTTTGCCAAATTTTTGGGGTCCAAAATTTGGTGTTTGGTGAGCATCGCGAAAAGTGGATTTCCATGAAGATCATAATTTAATATGGAAAAGGCATGAATTTCGCGAAGATAGGATGCATGGTTTGGGAATTGCGAAGACCAGAAGAATGGAGGCGGTGATGCTTCGTGATTACGTCAAGCTTCGCGAACGGCAGAGGCTGAAGCGCATCGCGGCGGTGAAGGGCTTTGAGAGGGAGCTTCGCAGCGAAGGCGTGAAGGAATTTTGGGCTTCAAGAGGGAGCTTCTCGGAAAAGTCGTGAAGGTATGTTGACAGTGATTCTTCGCGACTACGTCAAGCTCCGCGAACGGAAAATTTCCGTGGACCTTCGCGATTTGGACAAAATTCCGGCAGAAACGTTGGAGCTTCGCAATTTGAGATGATGTGGCGTTGACTTTGCGTGGAAGGGACGAGGGTCGGTGGAATCACCTATAAATATAGGCCGACCCCGTCGAGCTAAGTAGAGAGCATTTTCATAGAAGATCATTCGATCTCGATTTGCGAAGGTGGTTCGCGGAGCCAGTGTGCTTCGCGAAAGAGGTGCTTCGTGGCGGCTATTGTAGCTCCGAGAAACTTGCGAGCTCCACGTTGGCTTACTAAAATTCGCAAGGGTCATTGCTCTGCGACGGCTTGAGCATCACAAGAGTGCTTCGCGAGAGTGCTTCGCGAGAGAGATTCGCGATAAGGTAGGAGCTTCGTGAAGGCTTGTTTGAGCTTCGCGAAATTGGGAGCTTCACGAAGTAGGGTGCTTTGTGAAGGTACTTACCAAAGGTAGTTGCCCAGTGGTCAGAGGAAAAGTGCTATTCATCAGTGGATGAAAGTTGAACTTCAACAGATCATCTACATACAGATAAAGATGCATTCCTTAATGGAAATGACGAGACCTACATGTCTATAAACTGTGAGTGAATCCCTTTCAAGAGCAGTGAGCTTAGGGAGAGGTAGAAGGTGATCCTCTCCACCAGTAGTGAGCCAGAGAAAGTGAAACAGGGAGTGACCCTTGGGAAAGCAGTGAGCTGACCCTAAACCTTGTAAAGGTAGTGAGCCTGGGCATAGAAGTGATCTAGCCCGAACATTGTAATCCACAGCTAGTGAAGCTTAGTGGAATTGATACGACCAGAAACTTGTTGGCGTATGCTCCTTGGACGTAGCCCTTTGCGGTGAACCAAGTAAAATTGATGTGCCCTGTGCATGCTTTACTTTCTGTTTACTTTGTGCAATAGGAAAGAGAGAGAAGAGTGTTTTTCTTAACAGCGAAACAAGATCAAAGCGAGCGTTAATTTTTAATTTGTCATACCCTGATTCACCCCCCCTCTTAGGGTATTCATCCTTGTGGACCTAACAAAAAGAAATGGATATCATTTCATAATAAGAAAAGTGAAACCATGTAAATCATAGAGACATGATACTTGAAACATACACATATGAAATAATGTCATCTTAGATGAAAAATGGTTTTGATAAAACACTTGAAATGAATTCTTGAGGAAAATATCCTTTCTTCTTCAAAATCATTTTATTTTCACAAAATGTCATGCAATTTTAAAAGAAAAGGATTTTTTTGAAAATAGTCATGAAATATTTTGTACGAAGCTTCATGAAAATAAGGCTTTATAAAACCGTAAAAATCCGTTCATGCCGTATAAGTTAAAAACACATTCTTCTCCTACTTTTTCTAGAAAAGTCAAAAAAGTACCTCGTAATGTAAAACAAAAGAAAGATTCCTTACATACCATGTAGTAAAATTCAAAAATGGGTAAAAAGGACTTTAAACATACTTGAAATTTTTTTTATAAAACATGTAAATGGATAATAACAATAACCCCAGTAAATATTTACGAATAAACAATCTCGGATAAGAATGAGATTGGAATATTTATCCCTTACCTTAGGTCCGATATGCTTCGTACATATTCGAAACTCCTGTAAAATGATTTAAATAATGTCATTGACTTATTAAAGAATCATATTCATTGTTATGATATCATATATGGTTCACTTGTGACTTTATATTACCCGTTCTTTTGTAAATTCCATGTCAAAGAGCGTTTTGGGTAAAATCATTTCATTTGTCGTCCGTGTTTTGACATGTAACTATTCATATGACTAATTAGATCACGATTAATTAATTCCAGAATATAAAACATGATTTATATATAATATATATTAAGAATATACATATATATAATAGATCGATAAATGGAAAGAAATACACCATTCATGGAGACGGTAGGCCGTACGTACGCATGAACATTGTTTTCGTTTCCTCATTTAATTGAATGGAATTAATTGGATGACATACAAATATATATACATAAATCCAGTATCATTATTATTTCATATATTTCATGATTACTTATTATATATACTTTATAATCATTTATGAATGGTTAATCCTTGAGAATGAATCTCATCGCGTCGTGGAGACGGTATTCCATACGTACGCACGAGCGATGATATCGTTCCCATTTTATTGGATTGTATGTATACTGTTACAAAATCAATAATACTTTACAATAATCATATATAGTAATTTATTTTCACAATTATACCCATCCAAGTAAGGTGGTGGTGGAAAATAGATTACACCACGACGTGGAGACGGTATTCCGTACGTACGTACGCGCGGTGATTTCGTTTTCTGTAGGATGGATAGATGGTGAAATAGGGTTGTTTAATAATTATAATAACATATCAGTATATGAGTGATACTGATGTTATTACTTCATAATTAAACAACTAAATAAGAATAAGTGGATTAAGAAATAAATTTGAAAGAATCGGAAACGGACATTACCTCTTCTTTGAAGCACCTCTTTGAGACCTCCTTTTAGGGCACTAAAATTAGTCTTTGAAGAAGAAAAAGACCTCTAGGATGTTTCTAGGGAAGTGGAGAAGATAATTTGGCAGGGTTTGGCCGAGATTTAAGGCTCAAAGTGGTGTGAGGAAGAGAGGGAGGAGGTGCCCTTTTATAAGGGAGTAGAGGGGCACCTTTGGAATAACTAAAACTATTATTTTATTGTAAAGTAATATTCCCTTTTTAGTAGCTCCAAATTGATTTATTTCGAAGTTAAGGTGGGGATGGGTCTAAATCATCTCATACAATAGAATTTAGACAAGTTTAGGTCATTATATTAACCATAACGTTTAGTTTTAACTCTTAGTTAATTAGATTGACATTTACCATGTCACTTTGTATTTTTATATTATATAGTTAATAAACTTACAATATACATCCAAGAGACCCCCAAGTGGTCCAGTAATGTTACAAAAATAATGATATAAGTATCTTGGACGAAAATTAGATTTTTAGGAATATAATAACAATTAATAATATAATATTTGTTTTAAAAACTATTTTATGTCAATTATGACACTATTTGGTAATTTATTTTTGTGAAAATCATAACAGAATGCTTAGTTCTAAAAAAGTTAATTAAATAAATACTAACATGTCATATTAACATATAAAATTATTATAATTCATAAAAAGTCTCAAATTACATTTATTTGGGTATTTATAACATCAATTATTCCAATATTTCATTAATAAGATAATTACTGCATCATCATTGTGTCATAAATAAATTAAATTATTTTAAGTCTAAAAATTACAAATAAAATACCATTATGTAGGAAATATTTTTATCTTTTTAATTCATATTTATAGTCGAATTTATCTTATGTATAACCCTATATTAAAAATTATTTAGTTACTAAACTTTGATTTTATTTATTTTATCCCTTCTTTAAATAAATTAATAATAAATGTCCTAATCTAATCCAAGTGGGCCTAAATGGTCATATTTTATTCCTAAGGTTGTTTTTGGCCGAATTAAACTTATCTTATAGAATTAGGATATGTGTTAGGGTAATAATAATATCATTTTTACCCTTAATTACCCTATTTACTTTTAACCGTGGTAAAAAAAAGTAAAAAGTTACTATTCACCAAAAATTATATTCATCTCATTGATCCACATTTTAGTCCATGATATTAACCGCGCCTCTCGGATTTTTGAAATTCCACTCACAGAAGCGGTAAAATTAATTTTTATGAAAAATTCTTTTTTTTAGCTACCACTTAGTGGTTTCACTATTCATCAAAAAATGAAAGTTTCTAGAAAAATACAAAAAATTAGGCCTAAGATATATTTGATATTATGAACTCAAAAATGATGTATATTTTACCAAATTCAAAACATATCAGTTTAATTAAAAAATTAATTCTCATCGTCAAAACAAATAGCGTGTTCTTAAGAGATAATAACTATCAAAAGATTGACACTTGTTTATGTCTGGTTTAAATGTGAAATTACATCCAATGACCAAAATTGTATTAAATTGTAAAAATATATTCTAAATATAATTTAAAACCTCTAAAATTAATAATTTATCACTATTAATTATATTTATTAAAAAGGTTGTTTTTAATTAAAATTTAGTAATTTTCACTATTCATCAGAAATTGAAAGTTATCCGAAAATCACCAAAATTTCACTCTAAGATAATTTCGATATTCCGAATCCAAAAATGAAGTCCATTTTGAAAGATAAAATTTATAAAATTTCAAAAAGTGGGTATTACTATTCATAACAACTAGTTCATAATAATATTATAATAATATCTCGTTTAGTGAAATTCGGTATTGCGTACTACACACGCTATCGAGGAAGGTTGTGATTGCGTTTAATGCAAGGCATGTCAAGGATGCATGTTGTGCAAGCATCGTTTGGTTTAGCATACAACACAAGACATTAATGAAATTAAAAAGAATATTTTTCGTAAAATCTCGGGGTGTTACAATGGAACTATATTTATATCTGATATTTATTATGTTTATGATTTACTTATGCTTCTGTACTTCCCATTTATATCAAGCCTTTATGGTTTCCATAGTGGGTAAATACGATAATCTCATTTGAGGAAGTGCGGACTACCGCCCCCTCAAAGTGATGTGACTCATTAATGCATTATGTGGGATGTATAAAGGATAGAGTTAGTGATATTATATATGATATTATACTGGAATTATAATATACCTATGTATCATTATGTTTTAATTCCATTAAAATAAGAAATAGAAATGAAAGTAGCGTTCATGCGTACGTACGACTTACCGTCTCCATGAACGGTGCATTTCATTTCTTACCTCCAAATGTTATGTACTATTGTAAATACATGTATATACTAGATATATATGATATATATGATATATAAATTATGAATGTAATTATGGATTTAATGGACTATTGAACACATAGAAAACTTGTAAATATAAGGTGTTCATTTTTGACTCAAGTTCCAAATATCGACAAAATGTACATTATTAACTTAAATGATTACATAATGTTAATAACATGGTAATGAGTGATATAAAAGGAATAATAAACTTGAAAAAGGTTCTTAAGAAAGTATAAATTAACTTTAGTTTATTATTCAGGAGATTAAAGAATGATCGAGTCAAGTCGGACGTGAGGTAAGGGACTTCGTCTCAATCTCCTTTCATTGAGGCATTTTTAGTTTTATACACGACTTTATTTTATATGGTGTATAAACATCTTAGAATTTTCATTTTATTCAAAGGGAATCTTTTTATATGAAGCGTTTTACTAAACGACAAAAAGGAATGTTTCTTTTTTTCGTAAGCGGTGACAACAACATTTCTGCCGCCGTGAGTATTATTTGATCTTTGGCTTCCTTAACAAGTTGGAATGTTTTTTAAAAGGAAAAATAAATACCATATTCTCTTTTTACATATTTTGGTATTGAAAATGATTTTGAAAATGGATTTATTATTCCAATATCTTGAAATGATATTTTATTATTGCAATTTGGAAATGTTATCTTTCCTTTCTGCTTTTGTTATGTGTTATTATCATGTTATGGTTCTTGGGCATTATTTATGTATACGGGTGGTTCTATGATAAACCTAGGGTGGGTGAGCCCGAGATAGCTATCCAATGCATTGGGTAACATGAAGGAGGTAAACATGAATGTTTCTCCTAAGAGATTTTACGGAATATACTATGATGGGTATTCCAAAGTAACTCCCTATGTAGCTGTGATAGCTACAATATAAGTATGATATGGATGCCACAAGTTACTTTAATGATTTATGATTTCTATGTGTCTTTCATAAATCTTATGATTTCATGAGGTAAGTAAAAGAGTTCATTTTTTGTATGTATTTTTGAACAAATGTTTTCATTCTTTGTTTTATAACCCTTACTGAGCCTTTTATGCTCATCCCAAGTTTTGAAATGCTTTTATAGGACTTAAAGATGAATAGGGTCAAGGATGAGATCAAGGAAAAGTCATGCTGTCTAAAACATGGAACTAGACAAGACTCCTTTTTTCAAGAGTTTATATTTTATGAAAAAATGGAAATTGTGTAGAATTGTGTACCTTGTATTCTTTGGGGATGTAATAGTTTTGTCCTAATTCTCTGAAACTATAAACCTGAAGAGATCCTCAATGTGAATTATTTGTTAAATTCAATATTATGAAGTGTTTTAAGGCCGATTCCTTATATTGCATGAAACATTCTGGAATTAGAATGTGTCATAGAGCACAAGGAAGTTTCCCAGATGTGTGATTGGATCTTCATGTGGTAGTCTGGTGAAGTGAACACTATTTGAGATCTTTGAAACTATTCAAGGCTTAATCTTGAAGGGGTTTACTAAAAATAGGGTGGGGGGATTCTTGGATACTCTGTTTTATTTCTTTATTCTATGACTTCTCATATTCTATGTGCTTCCTTTACCACTGACCACTTTGAAGAACACTATTAGGTTGGTTTTTATTGGTGCATTTCATGGTTATAGTTATTTTCCTCTCAAGGATTGTTTTAAAGTGATCCGTGGACTCGATGATTTATTTTCTCTTTTCTAGAGTTTCATAGATGTGAATTAATGAGTTAAGTATATTAAATCCATAGAAAAAACTCCCCCAACTTAAATAAACAAATTTGAATAATGTAACGAAATAAAATTGAAAATTAAAGACTACTAGAAACTAACTTATTACTATATCTAGAAATGGTGGTAGTTTTGGTTACCCCAAATGGGAATCATTAATTCACTATGGGTCTATCTAAAATAAAAAATATATAAAAACTCAAATTATGATACTCAATTAATTAAAATGTTGTATTAGGAAAATTTGAGGTCGAACCCATAGATATGGCTAATTAGTTTGATTAGGTTTCCAAAAGATTTGATTTGTTTGATTGATTTTAAGAAAGGGGATGGATAATAAATGAGTTTTATTAATAGGAATAAATATAATTTAAGTATTATTGGTTATTTTTTAGTGTTTTGTGAAAAGAAAAGAATAAATAAAAATGAAACAATTTTTTTTAGTTTTAAATATGATTTGAATGGAGTCCCTAAGTTATTTAGTTTCTAGGTTTATACACAATTGTTTTTTAGAAAACAGAATTATTAATCCATATTTGGTGTCATAGTCGATATGAGGTAAATCCAATGGTCATGGTATCCCCTATGTGACCCAACAATACCATATTTCCTTTTGTAGGTTAATTTGGGGTTTCACCAAATTGAGATTTCTCAACACCATTTTTAAACATAGTCACCATAAATTTTAAAATGTTCATGCCTTGATTCTGGACAATGAATTATAAAATTTATAATCTTTATTTTAGATTCAAATACCAATGGTCGTGATAAAAGTAAAATAAAGATATTAGAAATTGATTTAATAAACCATGAAAATCCAAATAAGTAAATAATAAAAAAGGAATAAATACAACAAAACACTCTCCCTTCTACTATATAACCCTATCAATAGGTGGGTTTACCCCATTATCCTAGTGATGAGATAATAATATGGAATGAGATAAATAAAATAATTCATAATGAAAAAATTGAGATGGAACTAGTGAGGGAATTGTATAACACAACTTCTTGCTCCAAGATTTGGTATTTGGGATTTCCTAGATAGTAACAACCTAGATCTCAATTTATAGACTCTAGATAGGATCGTGCAGAAATCAATTTCATTAATTATGGGTCAACATACTATGAATGATGGGCCATAGGTACTAAAATAATTCAAAATTGAAAAAAATGTCAAATTTGGATGTTTTTGGACCATCCCGAACATTACAGGTTATGTAGTGATTGAATGATGTGTAAATATTGCACTATGTGTATGTAACTAATGACATGAAGGCTTTCTAGGAATTCTTCACAAGTGTCATGGAATGACACATATGTGTCACACCGTGACACATGTTAACTTTAGTTTAGAATTGTTTCCTCCACTTCATGAATTGTATCACATTCATGACTTTTATAAGTGCATGACATGTAATGATTAAATGATGTGTAAAGTCAATTTTCATCTATGGATGTCTTGTTTTATTGTTATTAATTTTCACTCCTAATAAGTGTTCAATGATCATTTGAATTTCTGGAAAACCTTCTTTTAGATGGATATGATTATTGCTTCCACTCTTTTTTCTCATCTCCCATAACTTATAGCATCCTAAAAAATATGAAGAAAATATTAGGTGCATGGGTATTCCTTAACAAAAAAAAATCAGAATAAATGAATTTTATTATAAAATTATAAACATTAAATGTACTATCAACATCTAAAAGAACACTAATTACGAACCCATGGTGATTAAGAATGCACCTTGGGCCTTTCCATAGACCAGGTTCTGTACCCGGGTTAGTGGTTTCCCAGGTTGGTTTTTGATAGTTCATTAAAACATATCCTTTTTCATCACACTAGAATTTTTTTATCCTTATGGTGATCAAGTATTTTATTAAAACTCCATGGGAACCACCACTTTAAAATGTGAATCCTTTGAGTTAATGTTTTAAATCATGAAAAAATCCATCTAAAAATATTTAGATAAAATATATCTCCCCTATCCATAAAAATGGATAATCCACCATATATAGATTCAAAACTAGCCCTTGTAAGTTTATCATGTCGCCTGAACTGATCTAACATAATGATCAAAGCATGTTCCCAACTTCCATGAGATTATGGAAATTATTAAGGGAAAACACCACATGGTAAATATTTCACACTTGAATAATAATACAAAACTAGTGGATCTTTATAAAAAATTCAGCATGGTGTTTCCATAAATTAGACTCCCATGAATAAGAAATAAATAGTTTCATAACAGAACAAATTAAACCTTAAATAAGCAATCTAAAAACCCAATCTCACTTTCTGATCTAAATAATTATAAATAATTCATATCAAGTTACAATAGAATCTTCAACTAGAATTAAATCGGAGGGGGGATTGACTTATATATGAATAAACCAAAATGAATCAATAAATGAATCCCCCACTCAATTATATTTATATGACCCAATGGCACCTTAATATCCCAAAACATCTTTGAGTTAAAAAATGTAAATATAACCGAATAACATAAAGAAAAAAATAATAACTATATACAAATTGAAGTTTGTATATAGGGTGTGAGCTAAGTGTGGCCATTATTATTATTCAAATGTGTTTATATAATTACTATTATGAAAAATTTCATAAATTATTATTTTAAATAAATTTATGAAGTAGGTTTTTCAATTGAGAAAGTGGAAATAAAATAATTATTAGTTATTTACCCTTGAATAAGTCATCTACAGTTTTCTATAAATCAAATTTGGAAGCAAAAAATGAAATGAAAATAATTTTAAACCTTTAAAATTAAAATTTTGAGTTTTTGAAAGTAGAACAAAACGTTTCCCAATTTTTAATAATTTTTATCAAAACTAATTTTAAAAAATCCATTTGAAAATAAAGATAAATCACAAAAAGGGAAAAATAATAAATAAGAACTATAACCTAATTCCTATATAAAGATGGTATAGAAGACATTATAGGGATAAAAGTGATAACAAGGAATCATGGTAAAAAGAGAATAACATAATAGAATATACTAGTAGTATCTTCACAATAAGTTTTCAATATAATGTAATAACATCAAGGAAAAATATCTACATCCTAATGTGAGACAACCTTAGACATACTAAGGTGGAAAAAAAGACCTACCTATGTGGCATTCCTAAAAGATATTAACCAAAAAAAATAATTTCATCTAGACTCATTAGAGGAACTCCCTTAGTTAGGGTTTGAAATAAACAAGGGGAAACTATTTAGTCTAGTAATTTAGAATAGTGTACCTTGAGTCTTGATCTTATACTTAGCTACCAAGGGTTACCATGAAAGCAACAGAAAATAGGCAAGGAAACAAGGGATATTTCCATTAATATATGTCTATAAAATATCTTGAAAAACAACTACTCATCTCACCAACAAAGAACTTTCAATGAAATAAACCTTTTTTACTTTATACATGCATAAAATAAAAATTCACTTAGTTTCACATAGTGAAAAGATCTTATGCAAGACATATCATTAAGGGGATCAAAATAAGGGTGTCACAAACATCAATAAAAGACCTTTTTATAAGGTTTTGACATAATATTTAGATTAATCATGGGAAAAAAGGTTATGATACCATCCCTTAGAAAATAAACCATGGAAATATAATTTGGAAATCTTTTAAAAAAAAAACATTCCCTTGAATCACTATACAAAATCAAGATAAATCCCAACCATGATGTGAATGTATTAAAATAAATAAGTCTAAGAAATATCAAGGATTGAATAGTAAAACCCCAATGTAACCATTTGATAAAAAATAACCCTTTTAAAATTTGAATTATAATAATTAAAAATCAATATGGGGTAAACAAATTCATTTATCTTCAAATTAATTTGAAACTATTCTCTGAGGAATTCATATAAACCCCTAGAAGACGAAAGTAACTTTTTTGAGAAATTTAAAATAAGAAATTCATGAAAATAGCTTAATTATAAGTGTATAAAAAATTAATTTTTTTTATAAATTGATGAAGGGTAACAAGTATAGTTTTAAATTGTGAGAATATGTATTTGGAAAACCCAAGAAATGCGTGATATATAAAAAAGAAGGAATTAGACAGAAAACCCTCAAACTGATGAAATCAACTCTCCCTTGATATAGAAAGAGAAAAATGGAATGAAACTATAACAAACCATAATTTACATAAATATATATAACATCTTAATAAATTAGTATTCAATCCATTAAATTTTGATCCATTCCATATCCATAAAGGTTTAGTGTATTTGGATACAAGATACGTAAACATATTATTTTGGTGCATTCTTCTTCATCAACCATAATGTTATTCTCACATTGAACCCTTCTTCACATACCCCATTGAAAGCCTTTATTCATAACCAGAGGAAAGGAAATATAAGAAAGAGTGAGCTCAGATTCTATGTAAGGGTAAACATGTGAGGTATCAATCGAATATTATATGAAAGAAGAAGATAAGAATAAGTATATGTTCATGTAAATTACATTCAATGTTCATACCCCATATATCATAGATCATAAACATGAGTCATGGTATAAAACTTTATAATTTAAAAAGGCATGATTTATATCAGTGAGAAAACATCATAAATTAATCATGAACCATAAGTTTAGATTATAATCATGACATAAAATCATCTCACCATCATAGGTATAGAAAATATCACATATATAAATGTTAACTATCAAATAAAAGTGTATCAAGCATCCACGCATGTTTCTTATACCATAATAGATCATTCATCATAACCTATTTCCCATAATGGATCTAAAAAATAGACTTATTCCTCATATCAGACCAATCACATTGACTTATTTCCCATAAGTTTCTCATGAGATATAAAACTTTACCCAATGCATTATAAGGATATATAATTTTGAGCATATCCACCGCATAATTAAATGTTTACATATGCATTCCACAAGATTATAAAACATACATCTTATCATAATATCATTACATGTCTAAAGAAAAAAAATTTCATAAACATTTCAGAAATTCATCAAAGAATAAATGATGAAATATAAATGGGTTTTAGAAACATCACATAATCATAATAATAAGCCATATAAAAAAATAAGGATGATTTTATTGGATCATATCCCTAGTGATGCATAAGATTCGTTAAGTATATTATAAAAAAAGAAAATTCATTTAAAGGTTCACTGGATTATGTTAGGATGAAAATACCCTTTTCATTTTGAAATCGCTTCTTTAAAATATAAAATTTGGAAAAATATTATGGAAAAACATTCTATTGAAAATAACAATGAAAACATTTAAAGGAACGATAAAATATTTGACAAGACATGATGTTGGGAAATTCTGTTAATGTTGTGCAGGTTTAAACATAGGTTCCTTTCACATTTTAAATAAAATTTCAAAATTAAGTTATTTGAAAAAATGACAAGAATATTACTTTGAATCATTTTTATAAAAATTTAAACAAGAAATTAAAATTTAATTACAAATTCATAGTATAATAGTAATTTTTTAATACATTTTAAATAAATGATTGCCATGGAATAAGAGGATTCTCGACCAAATAGTAAAACAAAGTCAGTTTTCCTTAAAAACATTATTTCAGTATTTTGAGTACTTAAAGTAAGGAAAATAAAAGGAAAACATTTATTTTATAAACATAATAATTGTAGAATAAATGTAATGACCCGCCAATTATCATTTTCTTGAGAGTATAATGAGTAATTACTAGGTCTTAAGCGACATCCCCAAGACACCAAAGGCTGGAAATAAATACCGAAGGGTTTCAAATATACGTTGGGGAATGATTTACCCTTTAAAAAATAATCCATAAACCAACCAAACATAACCAAACACTCACTATATGATGCATGAACAAAAGAATGACCACTAAACAACTTCATTATGTCAAACCACATCAAGTACACAATAGCGGAAGAACAAATTAAGCATTATGGTACATAGCAGATGAAAAACTCAAGAATCTCAAAAAAACACCATGACTCTGTGCTCCACAAGCTCCAAGATCCAAAAAATCTCCCATGAATCACCACGAGCCACTAGTAATAAGATGCTTTACATTTACCTCTGTCCCAGAATATAACATCTGTAAAAGCACCAAAGTGCCAAAGCAGGGGTGGGTATAAAACTCAGTAGGTTTTCTCAATGACTTTCCAACTCACGCCACTAGGATAGAAATGCTAGCAACATTTATATAAAGAACAATTTATATAAAACATTTTCTCAAAATCAGTTTATAACTAAATATAAACAAGTTTCCAAAACCATTCATAACCAAAGGCATTACAAAAACACTTTAAACTAATTTTCCAGCAAGTTATTTTTTTCTGAAAAATAACCAAACAAGCTTTAGAACCATTTCACAAGATCCCTTTTTGGAATAACCAACCATTCCACAAACCCATGAAACCAACCATGCATGCTACCTAGAAGAAGGGGAAATCCCTAACCATTATCCATCCCAACAATAATGGGGGAGAATTCTTACCCTTATCCAACCCAAATGCACATGAATTTTTGATGGGGGAGAGCCCTAACACTTATCCTTCCAAACACTGATGCGGGAGACCCCTAACCCTTATCCGTCCCGAATGCAATATGAATGTTTGACGGCGGAGAGCCCTAACACTTATCCATCCCAACATTGATGGGGGAGACTCCTAACCCTTATCCATCCCGAATGCAATATGAACACACACCACATTTTCCCATCAATCATGCCAAAACACCCTTACAATGAAACACATTTTTATTGAAATCCACTTCCATAAAACCAATTTCAATGCCAAACCATTTCAATTCCAAACTATTTAAATAAAACTACCTTTTTATTGAAAACCAATTCCATCAATGTCATTTCAATCTCGAACCATTTCAATAAAACACCCTTCTTATTGAAAACCCATTTTTCATCAAACCATTTACAATTTCAGCAAATCCATAATTTAAAATCAACATTTTAAATTTAAAAATCCAAATCACTTTGCACAACAATTCACCAAGATTTCTGAATTTCACTAAAACCATATATCATCCCTAAAGAAGATTTATTCTATGATTTTCATAATCAATTCCACACCACACACTCAATTTGAAAGCATGCCAATCATTTCTACTAAGTGGAGTCAAGAAGAAAGCCCCCTACCTTTAGGGTTTTGACAGAAACCACCACGAACAAAGAACGCTCAAGAAAACCGGGTTGTTTCTTCAAAAAACCACCATAGATTTATTTTCCTAGAAATACCAAGACCAAATATCATCATATTTGGCATCCACACACTTAGATCTACCCATAACGGGTGTAGATATTAGAAATTGAGAGATGAGGAGAAGTAGATCTAAGTAGATATAAGGAACAGATCAAGAACGAAGAAGAACGATCACATAACTCAAGAATATGGCTTCGATTCGCCAAGAGAAGCCTTCCGATCACCTCCAGAATGATGGGAGAATCTTCTATGACCTTAGGAGAAGCAAAATCCCGAGTTAGGGCTTCTCAGGAGGAAAAAAAAGCAACATAGAGGTAAACACACATGAGATCCACCTTTATAGGATCTCGTTTAAGTGACCACACATTTTTCTCACACGGTTAGACAAACCGTGCACTAAATGTGGGTTAGCCACTACCTCAGAAGACACTCCATGCACAGTTTGGCCGCACAGTTAGACAAACCATGCGCTTCCCACATAGAAGCTGCTGCCTCAAGGGCCCACTATTCATGGTTTGGCCGCACGGTTTAGACAACCTGTGCGCCGCCCGTGAGACTTCCCATTTGCCTCAAACATCATTTAAATTTCTCCTGACTCCCCCATTCATCACCCTTAACATTAAAATCATTAAAATAATCAAGAATGGGTTACATACTAGAAACTAGGGGTACTACATTTTCTCCACCATTGGTCTTTCTATCCTCAGAAAGTATAAAACCTTCACCCAATTGAAATAGTTTCGTCCACTGCTCTTTCATTTCCTTCTCACATTCCCAAGTCTCTTCATGAATTTGACCATGCTTCCCTATAACCTTCACTACACTGATGGTTTTTCCCTTCAAGACTTTCTATTGCCTATCCAAAATCCGTACCGGGATATGTATCAACGAATCATCTGGGTCTAGGTCAATGTTATCCCATCTGATCACATGGTCAGGATTAGGCTGATACTTTTTCAACTAAGATACATGGAACACATTATACACCGAACTAAACTGTTGTGGTAATGCTAACTGAAATTCCACCTATCCAACCCGTTCCAGTATCTCAAAAGGGCTAAAGTATCTAGGATATAACTTTCCATGCTTCCCAAAATGACTATGTCTAAGACTTGGAGAGATCTTCAAGAAGACATAATCACCCACAATGAACAACAATGGTCTTTGATGGTGATCTGCATAATATTTCTGACATCTCTGAGCCTTCTCCATCTTCTTTCTGATCAATTGGATCTTCTCTATTGTATCTTGGAAAATGCTTGGTCTGACTAGTGAAGTTTCACCCATTTCCAACTAGCATAGTGGAGAATGATAAGGACGCCCATACAATGCTTCAAATGGAGCCATGCATATCGAGGCTTGATAGCTGTTATTGTATGATAACTCCACAAAGGGTACATGCTCCTCCCATGAGCCACCAAAATCCATTACACAATACTGAAACATGACTTCCAACGTTTGTATCGTCCACTTGGATTGCCCATCAGTCTGGGGATGATACGCTATGCTCATAGTCAACTGAGTTCCGAGGGTTTGCTGTAATGATTTCTAGAAACGAGATGTGAACCTCGGATCCCTATATGAGTCTATAGAAACTGGTACACTATTCCTCTATACCACTTCTTGGATATAGATTTTTGAAATATCTTCCATCGTATGAGTTTCATGAATAGGGATGAAACAGGCCGACTGGGTTAGACGATCCACTATCACCCAAATGGCATCATGTTTCCGAACCATTCTTGGAAGAACTGTAACAAAATCCATTACTATCTGATCCCATTTCCACAATGGTATTGGTAGAGATTTTAATATTCCATCTGGTCTCTGATGCTCTACTTTAACCTGCTGACAAGTTAAGCACCGCAAGATGAACTCAGTTACCATCCTTTTCATGCCGCTCCACCAAAACTACACCTTCAACGCCTTATACATCTTTAGTGTACCTGGATGTACAAACCATCTTGAATGGTGGTAAGCATGAAGGAGTTGTTCCTGAAAAAACCATATGTACAACCATCTGATCTCGGAAACACAAAAATGAACCCCCATCAAGTTTCCAGCCATCAATGGTCTCCCCACGATTGAGTTTTGTACTTACAACCAGACATTCTACATTAGATGTTTGTGCTTCTTTGATAATCTTTACGAAATCGAGAACAAGTGTCGATGGAAAGAAAACAACAACATCATCTTGGTCTTCATGTTTCATATGCATGTCAGCTAAGACCGACATCAACTTCCATTCATTTGAAGCTTCTTTCGCTGACTGAGAATATGACTTTCTACTCAATGCATCCACCACCGAATTCCCTTTTCCTAGTGTGTACATCAAGTCAAAGTCAAACATCTGGAGATACTCCATCAATATTCTTTTCCTCAGATTCAAATCTCGTTATGTAAAAATGTGTTTGATGATTTTGTGATCCGTAAATACAGTGAATTTCTCACAAAAGAGATAATGTCTCCTTGTTTTCAAAGCATGGACGACTGCAGCCAACTCCAAATCATGTGTTGGGTAATTTTTCTCATGCACCCTCAACTTCCTTGAACCATAAGCAACCACATGATCTATTTTCATGAGATCACAACCCAACCCTAATCCTGAAGCATCATAATATACCACACACACCTGTCCCGATTCTGGAAAGATCAAGATTGGTGCCAATGTAAGATGAAATTTCAGTTCTTGAAGGGATTTTGGACATTCTTCCGTCCATTGGAAGAGAGAATTATTCTTAGTTAGAGTTGTCACTGGTGAGATAGTCATTATAAATCACGCACAAAGTGTCAGTAGTACCTAGATAGACCAATAAAACCTCATATATTGAACACATTATTTGGGGGTTGTCACAAGATAATAGCTTCTATCTTTTTAGGATCAACCAAAACTCCCTTCTTAGAAATGAAAAGGCCAAGTAAACGTACATCCTGTATCCAAAAATCACAATTTGATAATTTGGCTTACAAATGATGATCTATCAAGATTTGTAACACTTATTCCAGGTGCACATCATGATCAAACCTTGTCTTTGAATACACTAAAATCTCATCTACAAACCCCACCACAAAAGAATCTAGATATTGTTGAAATATCTGATTCATCATAGCCATGAAGGCCGCTGGTGCATTCATTAGACTAAAAGGCATGAATACATATTTGTAGTGGCCATATCTGCTTCCGAAACCTGTCTTTAAAATATCCTCCTTTCAAACTCGTAGTTGGTGATATCCTGATCGCAAGTCAATCTTGGAGAACCACTAAGCTTTCCTTAATTGATCTAATAGATCATCAATGCATGTAAGTGGATATCTATTCTTTATTGTATCTTGGTTAAGCTTATGATAATCAACACACAGCCAAAGAGTCCCGTCTTCCTTTTTCACAAAAAACACTTGTGCTGCCCATGGAGAAGTACTTGGTCGAATGGAACCCTTTCTTTCCATCTCTTCTAACTACAATTTCAATTCCTGTAACTCTAATGGTGCCATCCTATAATACGGAAGGGAAATAGGACTGGTCCCCGAAAGGAGACAAATTGTAAATTCAACTTCCCTTAGAGGTGGTAACCCTGAGAAGTTCTTGGGAAAGACATCTGGGAATTGCTCCACAACAGTTGGAAAAATATTTTCCTCAATCACTTCCATTGATTCCAAATTCAACGCTGAAAATTGGTAAGAGATCATTCCAACCATTAGTTCCAATGAGCTCTTTGTACCTTTCTTTACCACCCTCTCTCTTCTAAAGAGATGGTTGATGCCGTCCTCAGTCGTGAAACTAACCATTCTCCTATAATTGTAGACGTGAGCCTCAAACATTTTCAACCAATCCATACCCAGGATTACATCATATACATCAATTTCCAACATCGAGAAGTCCCATTTTAACTCAGCTCCATCAACAGTTATAGCACATGCTCTACACACATCATGAAAAGCCTGTACAATACTATGAACCAGATATTGGTTCACATGTGGTTCTGGTGCAACCACATTCTCTACATCCTCTTTGTGTTGGTTCCGATGATGCATACTGGGTTCTGTTTTCTAAACCAACAACAAACTCCATCAATCTCACCGTCTAGCAACTGATGGCTTAGCATTTCAAATTCTATCACATCATCCATCACAACATTGTTTCCAAAACATCCTTTTCCCATGTTCAAAATTTTTTGAAAACATTCCTCATGCCTTTTTAAAATCAACACATTTTCAAAATAAACCAAATATCCTACATTAAAAATCATTCATTGAAAAAAATTTCTGCATTTTTTTTTGAAAATTCACACCTTCCATAAAATCAAAAATCAATCCTCACAATGAGATATGAAATCCTAGTGGGAAGTCATTCCTCTACAATGCATGTCATGGTCATCTCATTCGATAAACCCATGATAATGATATTTCCAACATTCTAGAAGTGTTTCCAAAACACTTATGTACCCAACACCATGGTAACTTGAAGTTCAGCATAAACGGGTTAGCTACATACTTTTGTGCTATACATTTCAAGTTACAACAATCCTAGTCTTGTATTATATTTCGACCTAAGCAATAGAAAATAATGAATATCAACTCCAATACCAAGAAAATCGATGGCTACCTTTTAGGCATGGTCTGAACAAGCTGATACCATTTGTAATGACCCGCCAATTCTCATTGGCTTGAGTGTACAACGAGTCATTACTAGGCCTTAACCGCCATCCCCAAGACACCAAAGGCTAGCAATAAATTCCTAAGGGTTTCAAATATAAGTTGGGGGATGATTTACCCTTTATGAAATAACCCATAAACCAACCAAAAAAAACCAAACAATCACTATATGATTCATGAACAAAATAATTACCACTAAACAACTTCATTATGTCAAACCACATCAAGTACACAACAGCGGAAGACCAAAATAAGAATCAAGGTACATAGCAGATGAAAAAATCAAGACTCTCAAAACACACCATGACTCTGTGCTCCACAAGCTCCAAGATCCACAACATCTCCCAAGCATCACCACAAGCCACTAATAATAAGATGCTTTCCCTTTACCTATGTCCCGGAATAAAACATCTGCAAAAAAACCAAAGATCCAATGTAGGGGTGAGTATAAAACTCATTAGGTTTCGCCAATGGATTCCCTACTCACACCACTAGGATATAAAGATTAGCAACATTTATATATAGAACAGTTTATATAAAACATTTTCTCAAAAGTAGTTTATAACTAAATATAAACAAGTTTACCAAACCATTCATAACCAAATGCATTCCAAAATGAATTGAATACAATTTTCCAGCATGTTATATTTCTAGAAAAATAACCAAACAAGATTTAGAACCATTTCAACTGATCCCTTTTCAGCATACCCAACCATTCGACAAACCCCTGCAACCAACCATGCATGCTACCTAGAAGAAGGGGAAAGCCCTAACCCTTATCCATACCAACAATGATGGGGGACACTTTTTACCATTATCAAACCCAAATGCACATGAATTTTTGATGGGGGAGATCCCTAACCCATATCTATCCAAACACTAATGGGGGAGACCCCTAACCCTTATCCGTCCTGAATGCAATATGAATGTATGACGAAGGAGAGCCCTAACCCTTATCCATCCCAACACTGATGGGGGATACTCCTAACCCTTATCCACCCTGAATGAAATATGAACACACACCACATCTGCCCATAAATCATGCCAAAATACCCTTTCCATAAAAACACCTTTTTATAGAAAACCATTTCCACCAAAACCATTTCAATGCTAAACCATTTCAATTCCAAACCATTTCAATAAAACTTCATTTTTATTGAAAACCAATTCCATCAAAGTCATTTCAAACTCAAAACATTTCAATAAAACACCATTTTTATTGAAAATCAATTTTTCTTCAAAAAATTTACAATTTCAGAAAATCTAAATTTTAAAATCAACATTTTAAATTCACGAATCCAAATCACTTTGCCCAACAATTCACCAAGATTTCACAATTTCACTGAAACCATAAATCATCCCTAAAGAAGATTTATTCTATTCTTTTCACTATAAATTCCACACCACACACTCAACTTGAAAGCATGCCAATCAGTTTTACTTAGTGGAGTCGAGAAGGAAGCCCCCTACCTTTAGGGTTTTGACGGAAACCCTGATGAATGAAGAACACTCAAGAAAACCAGGTTGCTTCTTCAAGAACCCGCCTTAGATCTATTCTATTAGAAAGACCAAGACCAAATATCATCATATTTGGAATCCACACACTTAGATATTCCCATAACCGGTGTAGATATAAGAAACTAAGAGAATAGGGGAAATATATCTAAGTATATCTAAGAAATTGATCAAAAACGAAGAAGAACGATCACATACCTCAAGAATCAGGCTTCGATTAGCTATGAGAATACTTCAGATCGCCTCCGAAATGATGGGAGAACATTATTTGACCTTAACCGAAGAAAACTCCCGAGTTAGGGCTGCTCAGGAGGAAGACAAAGCAACTTTGGGGTAAAAATGCGTGAGATCCACCTTTATAGGATCTCGTTTAAGTGGTCGCACGGTTTTCTCGCACAGTTAGACAAACCGTGTGCTAACCATGTGTTATACACTGCCTCAGCAGACACTCCATTCATGGTTTGGCCACATGTTTAGAAAGAACATGCACCACCCATGTGAAAGCCACTACTTCAAGGGACCACTATGCACGGTTTGGCCGCACGGTTTAGACAACCCGTGCGCTGCCCGTGCGACTTCCCCTTTGCCTCAAACATCATTTAAAGTTCTCCCGACTCTCCCATTCATCACCGTTAACTTTAAAACCATTAAAAGAATCAAGAAATGGTTACATACCAGAAACTAGGGGTACTACAATAAAAATTAAATATATTTATCATACAAGGACTATTAAAGTTTTTCAATGGGAATTTAAACATAAACATTCCTAAATAAAATTGGATTCAGAGGAAAATCTATTACTACATTGGTAATATACAAATGAAAACCTTATGAAATAGATAACATTAGTTGGATTTTTAAATCCCCATAAGTTTCTTAAAATAATCAAATGATAAATTTGTGGTCAATATTTTTACCACAAAATGGAAGCAAGTGGTGAATATGGCATAAGTCTCGCAAAAATGAAAATGTTAGATGAGAATCCCTTACCTGATGTTTTACTTTCATAGAAAGTAATTTATCATCATGTATAATAAATATAAATTTATTATAAAATTATTATAGAGTGATTTAAATACTTATATTATCATATATGATCCACTTATAACATTTCAATACCCACTTATTAATAATTCAGTATTTGAATCATCATTTCTCGGTGTTAACTATTTCTTTTTTAATGAGTGTTTCGGTTCGGTAGATGAAATACATATAATTTGATCATTGTTAAATAATTTATATAATCTTAATAATGATATAAATATTATATATATTCATTATAAATGAATTTATAGTCATCCATAAATTATAGTGACAGAAAAATTAAGGACATTGTTTCTAGAGACTGTAAGTCATACATATGCAAGAATTTGATTTTCACTCTTTAATGGTTGGAAATAAAGAAAGGTAAATAATAATTCATCCATTAAGAATAATTATTATTCCATATATATCATATATATTCATTTAATATATCCTTATTACCATTCATTTAATGAATAATGGAAAAATGAATCACACCGCTTCATGGAGGTGGTAGTCCAGACGTACACACGATTGACAATATAATTTTACAATGGATTTGAAGGTAAGTATATAGAAATGATATTATAATTATAGGAGAATAATTATGTCATAAATATAATATATAAATTGTAAACCCATCATAATGCACACTTTTTAAAGTTGGTGATGGAAAATAAATTTTATCTCTCCATGGAGATGGTAAGTCGTATGAATGCACGATCAATACTTTAACTTCTCATTTTATGGAAAATAGGGATAATAAGTGTGTTTTATTAATAATAATAATATTAATGTATATATTTTTTATTTAATTTATTATTTTAGTAATAATATCAAATATTTAGATGAATTAGACAAAGAAACAAATCAAAATAGATTGGGTAAGATGATTACCTCATCTTCGATTAGCCTCCTTTAGTTACTTTCGTACTAACCATTGGAATGGTGTTTTTAGAATAACACTTGTATAAGTAGTGGGTAGGTATGTTTATAATATAATTTAGTAGGGTGTGGTTGAAATATGAGGCTCAAATTGGTGTAAATAAGTGAAAGGAGAGGTTCCCTTTTATTAATGAGGGGATGGTCACTCTTGAAATTTCTTGAAAGATTAAAATATAATAAAATCAGTCCTTGTGCAAATATATAAAAATGAATACATGTTAAATATAATATTTTTTGGTTTAAATAACAAAAGAAACAAATTTAATACCAGTTATTGTGGTTTTTTAAACCATATTGTTTGGTTTGACCTGTTAGTTTACTATTTTTAACCTCAACGGTGGTAATGAATTTTTTCATTCTTAATAGGTTATTAATTTACTTATAATTTACAAATTTGATCATAAATTTAAAAGGTATGAAATTTTTGAAAATTTATCATCCTAATTTTCCAATTTCATGTTTTATTTATTATTTTTAAATAATTTAATAAAATATTATTTAATATAAAATATCATTAATGACATTTTTGACACTAATAATTTGTTTTCACATTGAAGGCATCAAGAGAAATATATAATTAAAATATAATCCTTTAAAACATCCATAATATGTAATATTTATCTAAAAAATTTATGTAACACAACAATTCTTCCAAATTTTATTAATTTTAATATTTTTAAATCATTTTTTTATTTTTCTATTAATTGAATAAATATTGTGTCGGTGTTGCGTATGCATTTAGGGTAATTATTCAATCACTAAAAAGTAAAAATATTTTAATATGATAAAGAAAATATATTTATATTTCAAATAAACATTTATAACTGAACATAACCTTTTTTTACCCTTATAATAAAATATTATAGATTTTAATATCATGAGTGTGACCTTTTTATTTATTATTTTCTTAAAATAATGGTCATAATCTGATAAATATGAAATAAAGTGGCCATATATTAGATAATTTTAGGAATATTAATTAATATTTCCCATAAAATAGGATCTGGGAACGTGTTAGTGGAATTTTAGAGCCCAATCCCAATGTTTGAACCATAATTTACCCATTTTACCCATACCGAGGTGACAAACATTTGCTATGGTTTCTACTTAGTTTGAAAAAAATAAAAGGTAAATATTAATTAAATTTTAATAACTTGTTAAAAATATTGAATCCATTTTTCAAAATTCAATTTAAGGAAGTAACAAAAATTAATTTAATAGAAATCCGGAAAATGCAACGTAAAAATTGTTTTTCAAAAAAATCATTTTTTAAGTATAAAAATGTTTTTTTAAATTAAATATTAAAATTAGTTCAATTTAACTTTATTGGATTATTAATAATTTAATAGAACAAATTTTAATTCTAAAAAAATTAATTTTTTAAATTCTTGAATAAATGTATAGTTTTCAATAAAAATCAATATTTTTTACTATTCATCGAAAAATCAATATTTTTCAAAAATTCTTAAAATTCACTCCAAGACAATTTTGACAAGTTTATCTCTAAAATGAGTTCCATTTTATCAAATAAATTTTACAAAAGATCAAATAATTAAATATACTATTTTCTTAGAAAAAGAAATAAAAATCATGTTTGATAGAAAGACGTTTTGAAAGCATAATATGACTTTTTTAAAATCCGGAATGCTTATTTACTAAACAAATTTTGACTAAGTAGGACCATTATATATAAAAATGTATATATTTTATAATGTGTTTATTCCTATTCATACCCTCAAATTCAATGTCTAGGTTATAATGGTCATATTGAAATATTGATATTTCTTTGTTCATTTATAGTCGGTGTGGTGTGTCGTATAGGTTATTGAACATAATGTTATTATTTTAAAATCCTTGGGTGTTACATTATATACACTATAATTAATTTTTTCCTCACAATTTCAACTTGGGATTTATAATAGATGGTTTTACATTTTAAATATTCTTTATGGAAAACCCACATCCTAAAAAGGGTTAATAAAAACATCATATTAAATAGAGGGAAATACAGTAGTCATCAGGAATAACACAAAAATAGTTTCCAAATATGATGAAATTAGTGGGAATGAAAATATAGATATAAAGGAAAAAATTAATTTCCAATTAATAATTTAGAGTTATAGAGGACATGATCATGATAAATTTAATGACCACAAAACCATAAATCTTTGATGAGTGAAAAGACCGTCGATTCATCAAAAATGAAAGTAAAAGTATAATTTTTTTTCAAGGTCTTTTTCTTAATGTTGAGCTATTATTTTAATATCAAGATAGGGAACATTTTTTCATATACTTACATGATTCTTTTCTATATCATAAGCATAATTTCATCCTTTTTTATGCTTCAATCAATTTCCCCTCCATTTCGCACTCTTTGAAATGAATATTCAATATGTTTTTTTTCATTATTGAAGAAATAAAATTAACTTTTATTGAATCATAATATATATAAAATATGGAAATTTCATTCCTCATATCACTATATATTTACCAAAACAAAAATTTCTTTCATTGGTTATCGAATACGATAAATCATATTTTAACCTCAAAAAATAATACCCAAATTTCCACTTAAACCATTTCATAAGTAGTTTACTTTAAAACCCATCCAAAATATGTCTGAACAAATTCAAAATATAATAATTTATAAATAAGATCAATAAATTTTGTAAATTCAATATAACATTAATCCCTTAAAAAACATAAAGTGGATCTAAATTTAACATACCCAATATGTGAACACCTTGAACATACATTCCCCAAAACATGGTAATAACATGAATTTGCATAAAAACTCAATGTAAACATAAATTCTTAAAGAAATTAAATCTATACTATTTCATAAATAGAATATTAGAATATTAAATATATTATATAAATCCAAAAATGATGTAAAATCCATAAAACATAACATAAATCAATTTTTTATCAAATGAGAAATCAGTTTGAAGGTCATCAACATTATCCCATTTAGTTTATATACAATCTCTTAATTTAAACTAAAAATTATTAATTGAACATTAGGGAAACGTCACATGGTTTTTCTATGAGTTAAAAACACTTTTTCTATCAGTTTAATTCCTTGGTTTTGTCCAAATATAAATTTTCAGTATGTTTAAGGAGGAAACAAGGGTGAATAAGGCTTGTTTGAAGGAAGAAGCATTGGGTTTTAGAGAAAAAAACTAGGACATACTATTAGAGGAGACCATGAAGACTAGTATATAACGACAGAGTAAACCCTATGGGGTGTTTCAGTGTTCAACATAGGGCCACACAGTTTCCACTGACCATGTGAACCATGCTGCATGGCCATGAAACCTGTCTTATACATGAGGTAGAGGGGTTTTTCATAGGCTCCACATGGTTTGTCAAACCATGTGGCTAGACCATCCAAGGTGTCACTTGAGACAGTGCTTGGATCATGGTTAGAACATGGTTTATCCAACCATGAAGTAAAACCATGAGCCTCTTAAAAGTTAGGAGAAATGACCATTTTCCCTTACCTCTATATAGTTCAATCCTTCCTCCATTATTCTTATTTCCAGTGGTCATTATCCTCCCTTTTCCTCTATTGAAATATTATTTTAAGAAACCACCTATGTTCTTGTATAAATTCTCTATCCGACCATGGATTCAATATCTATTCTTGTCATTGTATTCCTAATGGTAAGATCTATAATACTTAGGCCTCTTTTATCATTTATTTCTTGTTGATGATGCTATTTAAGTGCCCACACATATACCATATTTTTAGGATTTTCATTTATTCTTCCATTTTCCTCCGATCTAGGTGATGATAATAGCCTATAATAGACAAGGCATCTACTATAAGAAAATGGTACGTGGTATATGACTTTTCCAAAAATTTCTATCCCTTTTTATAAACTATTTCTTTGGTGTGCATGCTATTTTCACTACTACAAAACATGCCTTTAATAGTGCTGATTATTATCAACTCTATATCAACACACTAATAAATGACATATTTATTCTCCACTAAATAAAGCGATGATAAATTTTACTTGTTATTAGTGCATCTTTTTTATCATTGATAAATGAAAACCTTTATTAGCGCTTTATTTTTAGCATAGATGAAGTTATTATTTAACAACTTGTTATTTTTAGCACTAATAGAGGGTATCCTTTATCAGCACTTCATTTTTAGCACTGATACATGATATCCTTTATCAGTGCTTTAATTTTAGAACAGATAATGGGTATCCTTTATCAGCACATTAATTTTAAAGTTGATTAATATTTATATAAATGAAATGGAATAATTAAATAAATAAAAAACAAAAATGTGTTTATTAAAAAAATATTTAAAAATTATGAATTAAATAATAATTGATAAAAATGAAGAGATTGATTAAACATTATTAATTATTAAACATTTCATTAATTAGATAACTATGATATTAAATGTTATTAAATTGTATATATTAAATATTTAGATATATATTAATGTATATAAATATGATTTATATATTACAAAATATTTATTGGGATTGCATTAAATAGTCATATGCTTATTGAATATTGGTTTATAGTAAAAAATTATTATGGTTTATAAATAATGAATATAATTGCATAGTGCTGGATATATAATTGAATGTCGTTTTATTTTTCAATTTAATATAGGTCAAATTCGTGTTATATTGATTTTACATATACGTAATTAATTCTTTTTTATATACAATGTACAGACACCAAACTTATCTATTTTTTTATACTGTTAAAGTGTACTTATTATTAATTTATTTAATTTCACTTAATTTTAGCATAGATGCATGCACTTAAAAGATGATATTAATTAATAATATTAAACATATAATTATAAAAAAATATTTATAAAAAAATATATTTATAAATGAACAGTCACTATATTAATACAATTATATATTTTAATTATAATTAAATAAATATATTTTTTAAAAGTATTAATATAATTATAACTAAATAATTATGTTTATTTATATAATTATTAAATTTATAATTAATTTACTTAAATAATGAATATATTTACTATATATATATTAAATATATATGTATAATTATATAAATATATATAATGATACAAATAATATTTTTTCAAAATATTTTTATAATTAGAAAAAAGAAATTATAAAATTATAATAAATATACCTAAAAAGAAATATGTTTACTATATTGATATTTATTGATATTTATTAATAATTTATAAATTTTTAGATTTTTAGATTTATATTTAGAATTATAAATCTTTTAACAGTGCATCATTAATAAGAGAGGATAAAAGATTCATTATCAGTGTGGAAAAAGCATTGATAAATATGATGATTTATCAGCGCCAAATAAAGAACTGAAAAAATGATCAGTTATCATTTCTCTAATTTTAGTGTTGATAAATATTGGTATTATCAGTGATTTTTTAGCGCTGATAATGATAGATCTCTATTAGTGATAAAAAATCACTCATAAAGGCATCTCGATCTATTTTAAAAACCCTATCAAGTTGTGAACTCATTGTGATATCAAGATATTTCCATGGAAGACACCAGCTTATGATGCTCCTGTTAGGTGAATCAAAGCTCGAATCACACCACTCAAATGTTTTTGACACTCCATTTTAACGAACATCTTGTCCAAAATCCCGTTATCGATTGCGGTTTTGATGCAGGTGGGGTTTCACATCCCTTTCCAGAAATATCTCCGCCTGAGGTTGGTGGTTCCATTCCCTAACAATTTTAGATAATTTTATTTCCTCACTTGGTTAAATTTTTCCGGATCTATAGTTTATTTTGGTGGTGCAAAAATGTTTTGGAAATTCTTTATCATGCATTTGCATTGAAAATAATTTTTTTAAAGATAAATTGTTCTTTTTCTATATTGGCCTTATTGTGAAAATTTAGTTGAAGTGTTAAATAATTTTATGAGTAGTGTAAAATGTGTTTTTTGGGTGTTTAAGGTTCGCGTGTTTTGAAAAAGGTTTTTTAAGGTGAAATGGATCATTTTGGGCATGTTGTTGTTGTTTTGGGTTTTTATTATGAGTTTTGAAGTGTTTAAATAATGAATAATTTGTTTTAGAAATGAAATTTCAGATATAGAAATCGTTTACTAAATGGTGTGTGTGATGGAAATGTGTTTTCAAAAGTTTTGGGGTGCTTTGTGTTGGGATTGGGTTTTGTAATGGAAAATGGCTATGTTGTGTGTGTGTGTTTTAGTGTAGTGTTTTGTGGAAGAGTTTTATGGTTTGTTTGAAAGGTGAAAATCATTTTTTCATAGACACATAAATGTAGTTAGGTTTAGATGTATGTTCGTAAAGGAAATTGACATAATTTTCTATGTGGAACATGGTATATATTTTTTAAAGAAAATTGTAAATTATTTTAATGGATGGAAAACATGTTTTGAGAATTATTTCGGGTTGTGTAAAAATTTGTAAAAAAGAGACTTGCTATGGAATTTGTTGTGAGATAATGTATACTCTAGTATTGTCAATTGGAATTATTTTATAAAGTAGTTAATATTTTTATTAAATTATATAAGTGAAGAAAATTATGTTTTATATGTTTCTATGGTGTGTTTGATTTTAAAAGTATCATTTTCATGTTAACTCAGGTGTGTTTTTGATATAAAGACATATGGTTCCTTTCAGGGTTATTTTAGAAAACTTTTTAAATGAATTATAAACATATATAATAGGTGTGAGGAATGTTTTCGAAATGATTTGGTGTACATATGTTTTCAAATGGGGTTTGGGTGTGAAAGTAGTGGAACACTATGTGTACTTTGTTTCACGTGAACTATGTTTGTAAATGTGCTATGTTGGTAACATGTGAATGTGAAACTTGATTCTGCACCAATAAAAGGAAATCATGGGTAACTGGGTAACTTGATTGTGTTGTGTTAGAGAATCTTGATGTTTTTATAGTAAAATCAATGTCCATAGAATTAATGTATTGTTTCATATTTATGTTTGATTTATATATTTTAGTATTACTCACATAATAATTGTTTTCTTATACCGGTGCATTATTTTGTTCGAGTTTGGGTGCTCTGTCCAAAATTCATGCTTCTTATCCTTTAAGATCTTTTCACCCATACAATGGTTCATTAATCACTTTCATTTAAATTAACTCCAATTCTTTTATAGGAAGATCAATGACGCTACCTCTACTCAATCACAATGGTAATCTTTATGTTTTCAATGTAAAATCATTGTCCATAGAATCAATGTATTGTTTCATATTTAATTTTAATTTATTTATTTTTAGTATTACACACATAATATTTTTTTCTTATATAGTAAGATTATTTGGTTCAGTTTGGGGTTCTCTATATAAATTTTATGCTCAATCTCTCTTAAAATATTTTCACCCATGTAGTGTTGAATCTTTCACTTTCTTTCATGTTACATCCACTGCGTTTTCAAGAATAGAAACATTGTTTCCCCTTCTCAATAATAGAGTTAATATTGAGGTCTTCAAAATAAAATATTTTTATATAGAATTAATATATTGTTTCATATTTATGTTTAATTCAATTCTTTTTACTGTTACTTAAATAATAATTGTTTTTTATACAGGAGGATTCTTTTTTTCAAATTGGGGTGATCTGTCGAACTTGCATGCTTATTATCACTTAAAATCATTTCACCCATGTACTGATGCATTTATCAGTTTTATTAAGGTTACCTAAACTTCCTTTTTAGGAAGAGAAATGACCCTGTCTCTACTAAATCAAAGATATAATCTTGATTTTTGCACAGTAAATTATTTTCCTTATAATTAATTTATTGGTTAATATTTATGTTTCATTTATTTCTTCTTAGTATTAGTCACGAAATAATTGATTTCTTATATAGTTGGATTCTTTTTCTCATGTTGATGCGGTTTGTTTGAAGATCCTCATACATTATCAGTATTTCAACAAAGAATGTCAATGGAAATCGTGGTAACATTGACTATTATGATTGTTTTTTGAAATTATGTAATAATTTGTTTTTATATAATTGTATAAAACAATGTTTGAAATGTCTATAATATAATGTTTTTTTGTTATTTATGTTATAATTTTAATTTACATTAAATTAAAATTGTTTCCTTGTTTTTATTGATATATATGGTGTGTTTCTGGTTCTTTTGGTGCTACGGTGTGCTGTAACATCACACTGTAGTGGTGCTACAGTGTGCTGTTACTGCATAAAACAGTAAGGATTTTATCATCACCTTTAAAGGGGATGATAAATAGATTCCTTATTCGTGCTTTAAAAAGCACTAATAAAAAACACATTTATCAGTGCCTTTACATTGCTGTTAATGAAATATTTTAGTATTGTTTTTAAAAGCTCTAATAAATGTGTTTTTAGTAGAATTTTTAAAGTGCTGATAAATGTTTCATTTATTAGTGCTTTTATTAGAACTGATAATTGTTTCGTTTGTCTACGTTTTTTCATCACTCATAAAAGTCATGGGCTTTTAACATCACTCAGGTTTTCAACGCTCTTCCAGCATTGATAAAGGTCATTTCTTGCACTAGTAAATGCATGTTTTGTGGTAGTGTTTCACTATATGCTGCTGTTTAGTATTGATGTAATACAATTTAAATTATCTAGATTATTTTCTACGTTCCTTTAAAAACATTTGAAATCCTTTGAGATTGATACCTAAATATTGAGAACCCCATGCAGGGTGTGTCCTTTTTTTCTATTAGTGACTAATGATGTGATTGCTTGGGACACCGATTGGGTTTCCTACACTTGTCATTTTATAGGTCAAGTAATTGAATTTTATAAATAAGTATTACATTTTTAAATGGAAATTATATATATATATATATGTCACTGGGACCAGGATAATGTAATTAAATAGATATTGGTTGCATATATTTTATTCACCTTATCATGTTTAATGAAAGGTAATGGAATGATCCTGTTAAATGACAATGTAAATTGAAATTATAATTGGTTTCTTCTCCTTAATTCACATTATCATGTATATTTAAAGGTAATTGAATAAACCAAATTAATTGAAATTAGAATGAGTGTTACATATCCTATGTTTACATACGCATTTAATTTAAAGGATTATAAAGGGATTTTTCCATATGGTACATTCTATCTTTATATTAAGAGTCATACCTGAGAGAGTACTATATTACTGAGGGAATTACTTGAGCACTATAAAGACACCATTTAGATTCATTGATTAGAATACTGTAGGAGATACCCACTAAAAAATCAGGTCCTTTTTCTATTACATGAATTCCTTAGTAATGTACATTCAACTGACTTGACATATTTCTCAGATATTATAATGGGTTGGATATATTCTTTGGATTTATCTTTATGTCTTCAAAAACATGACACTATGGATTCACACCATTAGGACCAATAATGATTATACGGAATTTACTATGGACAAGATCCATGGTCTCAGACTCTTTTATAGTGGAATGCCTTGGGTGGATCCCTTGAATTAAAATTAGAACCCTTATTTCTAGACTGTGTGAGTTACCATTATGAGTTTTTTTGACCCCTGCAGTCAAGGATTCCTTGGTTTCACCTTTGATCCTCTATCTTTATTACTTATTTTTATATCACTATTGATATATTACATATACAAACTTCTTATTACAGCTTGAATCATAAGTTATAAAATGATCACATGGTCAAAGAAATTTCTAGCTAAGGATGAAGTAGGTATGGTTTTATTATTTTAGTACTACCTTAATTTTATATACATTCACTCTATTAAAATTTTTATTTACGGTCTTGATTGAATAGATGCCATTGGTGGTGGATTAATAAGATTTATCTCACATGCTATATGGGCCTCCGTTGGAAGCCATGAAAATTATCATATCTTATGTGTGGACAAAGGGAATCATCATGCTTTAGACACCTAACATTCTTGCTTTAGGATGGGATCTTGGTATAACATGATAAAGATAGTGCTTAGGATGCAAGGATATTTTTCTCATTTTGATTCTATTTTATAGCATATATTATACCGTCTACCTATTTTAAAATATGTATTCCTTCCTTTTTATAGAAAAAGGAAATTATTATTTTGTATATGATACAGTTTACAACTTGTAATGATTATTTAATGCATGAATTCTTATGATTATTTCTACTTCCTTATTCATTATTATAAAACATCTTCTTACTTGTTCATGTCATATCACCATTACGATCCATTGTGAGCATAGAGAATAGTCTCCACCAATTCACACACTAGGACCTCACTCCCAGTTGAACACCTATGGAGTATGGGGAGGCACGATTGAGGCCATATGACCAACAAGATTCAGTTACTCAGTAGTGAACTAAGTCTAGGATGTCACAAAGTGGAATCTGAGGGTTTATTTTCATGCCTTATTATTTAGAAAATTCAGGCAAGAGATTGGAAATGTATTAGAACTTGTTTATAATCTATTCCCGGTAGTGGCTCACCCATGTTTGGGGTACACACCAAGTTTCATGTGAATGTTAAATTATTGTTTGGAATTTTGGTTATTACTTTTGAAATATTTTCATTGTTTGGTTATGCACATGATTTTTTTTTATATTTTGAGCTTTATAATTATTCTTCCATTTCCTAGTATGGTAAATAGGATTGTTACGGGCTTTATTATATCAACCTAGGGATTAAAATTCCATGCATATGACATCCCATTTAGGATCATTTCATTGATTACACTTCATGTGTTTCTTGTGATTGTTGAGTGATCCATGGCTGTTATATATTCCTGTGCTACTATCTTCTTCTACAAGGAATGAAAATTAGTTGTTTAAAAATTCAGAATCAACCTTAATGTCATTTCCCATGTAGATTTATAGTGGCATCCTAAATATCTAATTTCAAAATATATAAGATATATAACCATGGATACATGTGCGAGATTTTGGATGTAATTGTGTGAATACCAATTTAAATTTATAAAGAGTATGTGCCTTTATAAATTGGATTGGGTAATTCATTGAATCTATCCATCATATTTTTCCCATTATATTCTAAGACCTAATGTAATGGGAGGTTGTTGAAATTACATGGGTGTCAATTTCAATTTATGAAGTGTATGGAACATTATAAACTGTGAATGGATATCCATTTAATTGAACCTTGTACAAAGTATAAAACCACTTATGAAGATAAAATATTAATTATAAACTATAAATGATACTATTTCTTATAAATGAGAAGACCAAGTGTAATTTAAAGATTGTTTTCCTCCTTAAACATCAATGAAACTTCCCATATAACAAAAACCCTATAAATGAAAACTTGAACACTTACCAATACCATTCCCCTTGATATGGGTAGTTTCTATAGAATGCTTTGTGTAGTGAGACCTTTTTATTTTATTCCACTTCCATTAGTGATCCAGTATAATTTTGAATCTTGTTATGAGGTTTGTGCATGGAATTTTTAGAGCTATTCCACCATGAAGTCCTCTAGTCATGCACCAGGAGGGTGGAGATTTCCATGATTTATAGGTGGTGGGCCCTAATCCAATAGTGATACCTTTAGTTGTCCCACCTGAGTCACCACTTGATATTACCAAAATGGGAACAAGCACTCGAATTGGAGATTATTTCCTACACATGATGAATTCTATGAATGGTTATTTCTGACCTGCAACTATGATGTCTAATATTACCTACGAGTTTCAGTGACAACATCCCCACATATTCTAGGGGGATGATGATACATAAGATATTGAGACCTTGATAGAATCCATTTTTTTATCGTTGAGAATATGGAGATGAATATAGAGAGGAGGGTCATTCTCACCACCTACATGCTATGTGATTCTACCAAGCACTGTTGGGATGTGATTACCTAGGCTGGGAATCATTAGGGCTTGGTATAGGTGGATTTCTTGACTAAATTCTTCGATTACCTTTTCCATCATACACAGAGAGGTGACCATGATATAGAGTTCATGCACATGGAGTTGGGTGCTACGTCCATCATGAACTATTCTATGCATTTCAGTAAGCTTCAACACTTTGCATCACTTCTTACCGATGATGATTTTTTTCATGTTAGATGCATCTAATATGGGGTTAGTTATGTTATCCCTTCTCTGGTGAATGACTTTCACCCATCTAAAATTTTGGATATTATGAACCATTCTCTTATCATAGAGAAAAACATTGGGGAAATTTATAGTACATACCATAAAGGGAAAATTTAGAGAGAGGTCAATAGTTCTTCTGATGGTAGGATGTGTAGCCTTCAGGTCTCTCCTAATAACATTAGTGTAAATAGTATCCACACTAGAGCTCTATTATATGCCATATGTGTTGAAGGTAGATACATGAAAAGACTTAGTTTGACAGTGACCCACTTGAGTGTTGTGCTTATGGCTGGATGGGCTATCTTTAGATGGTTTTCCAGAACATTCCTCATATTTTTATTAGAAGAGGGCCAACACTAGATTCACCTTTAGGATTATGGTCAGTGATTCCACCTTATATAAGAAGATAAAGTAGCACCGACCAATCATTCCTAGGTATATGTCATGGTCGAGGAATCTAGTCTTCTGATTTGTTGTTCTAGTAGATCAGATAGTCTTAGGGTGGTCCACATGTATCTTGAGTATGTGGATCATTCTATTTATTCATATTATAGATGGTAACCAAGGAGAATAATTCAGGATCATCTACTATAAAATGTACTATTCTAATATCCTCTATTATCATATTTACTTTATTTTATATAGTTGCCTCATCATCTTTTATCTCAACATCAATTTGGGAATGTCATGGGAATGAAATTCTATAATTTTGTGGGGTGATGTCCCTAGAAAGACCACTGGGTGTATAGTTAGAGGGTATGTTCCAATATATGGAGGATCCCTTGAGTTAGAAATTTATTGTTTCTTATGGGACCTCTTCATCCTCGAGATGACGGGCTTCGATGTCATCCTCAGGATGGACTAGTTGTCCCCTTATCATTATTATGTGGACAACTATCACCACAAAGTGTCATTTTCATCACCATAGGGTGATTAATATTTTCCCAAGGGTGATTGGGTTGTCCTGGATAGTAGTGAAGGACTAGATCCTTGTGGGAGGGTTTAGTGACAACCTATATTCCCTTTATTTTCTTGGATAATCAGACTATATATCTGATATATTTTCCTCTAGAAGTGGATCATTTTAGGAATTTTTCCCCTGTTGACTTCTTTAGACCACCTCTCTCGAGAGAGAGTTGGAGTTTAAGATTGACCTTATTCCCAGAGAAACTCCAATATATATTCCTCTATACATGATAAAACCTACTGATCTTCTGAAGGTCAAGAAAGAGTTAAAGTATTTAAAATATTGGGGTTTCATCAAACCCAGTACTTCACCTTACGGAACTTATTTCATTTTCACCAATTAGGTGGATTTAACCCTCTAAATATTCCTAGATTAATAATTATTAAAAAAGATTTAGGTTATAAACCAGTATCAATATCCTCAAATAGATTGAGGAATTATAGTGTTCTTGAATATTTACTTGAGATCATGATATGATCAGGTGGGAGTCAGGAATTCAGACCTACCATATACATATTTCTATAGCTGGGACTGTTTATATGATTATATAATTATCCCATTAGATATTATGAATACACCCAATATTTTTATGTTCTTGATGAATTTGGTTTTCCAAACCTACTTGGATTACTTTGTTTTTGTAATGCCCCGACCCCAGAATCGAGGGGTCGATGCATTATTTTAATACATTGGCATGATTACAAGGAATCAAGTCCCAAAGGACCGATCAGTTTAGTAGTCTTGGAAACAATATACACACATAAGTTCAACACTAAAACTTGAAAAGTAAAACAACACTAATTTATTCTATTAGAAACATCCAAGCTTCCAAGATTATTCCTGCAAGTCACTCATAACTAACTTCTTCATATCCTGGGAAAATGAAACATGAGAAATGGCTGAGCTCAAACACTCAGTAAGAGTAAGCAATATAGAAGAAGATAATATAAACATTATGCATGTTGAATAATTGAAAACACTTGACTTTACAAATAATAAACATGACCACTTTATGGAAGGAAAATGAGCTAAGTAAATAATTCCATAATAAAACATAGTAATGGGTATTCTACTAGTCGAATAACCACATGAAATATCAATATCTAATCTCATAATGATGGAATGCATAATGCTGGACATAATAACCACATAGTCTAGGCCTTGTGCCAAGACTACAAATAAGATTTTGTCAAGGCATTTATGACAAGACTCTAGTTTGTCTCTTGAGACCTACCAATGCATCGAGAAGCTATAGTAGGCTCCACCCACCACTTACTAAGTCCAACACATTCCTCATATGAAAATTTTGAAACATAACATAAAAATTCTTATTAAAACTAGCATACAAAACGTCAATACTTTATCCACAAACCATGAATGGTATAAAAATAGCACATCCACAGTTAAACATAACTCATTCAATACAATATGGAAGATTGTATTGTAACAGATTAACCTCAATTGAGAATAATGAAGGATATTGACATATATGAAAATAATCATCAAAAATATTTGAGAGAAATATCCCCATTTTTCTTGAAAACATTTAAAAGTCACACTATTTGTCAAGAAGTCGTTTAAATATAGATTTTTGAATCAAAGTGTCCCAAACGACATTGAAACTTTTAAAAGGAATTTTAAGTTTAAAACTTTAATGTCCACATAAATAAATCCTTAAAACCATTTTTAAAACATGGACATTAATGAGAAAGATTTAGAATAAAAAATCCTTAAAACATTTAAAATGATATTTTAGTTAGAGTTCCTAACAAAAAGAGAGACACTTGAATAAAAATAATTTTGGTAATCAAAAATTTATAATACCATGAGAATAAAGGGATTAATGATATACTATGTCAAAGTACATTATATACCCCATATAAAAGTGAATTTGTGTAAAACAACAAAGAAGTCTCAATGGAATATAAATTGAGATGAAATCCCTTATAAAGACAGTACCCTTAAGTAAAGGATAAATCAATGACATAATTATGTGTGAAAAATATAAATATACTCAATATTAATGGATATTCAGTGTAAATCAAGCAGAGGAAATTCACACATATTCTTGTAAAAACAACACAAATGACTTGGATGTTTAACTCAATGAATGGAAATTGAGTTAAGATCAAGTTTATATCAATGAATTGAGAAATTATCAATGGAGTGATTATGTGTATCAAAAGTATATATACACAAAGGGGAGTTTAAATTACTAAATAAATAATAAATAGTGATTCCACACATAATATTTGTGTAAAATAATCAATGAATTATGCATAAATCCCACTGAGTGGAAATTGAAATTTGAAATTCCCTTACTGATTTGGTAACTTATGAAACATACCAACCATTAAAGAAGGATCATAAAATGAAGATGTAAATATTCATAAATTAAAGTATATTACACAAAGAATACAATCATGGATATTACATACACCACACAAAAGAAAATAGTGGCCAATATTGCATGAATCTCATGGGAATAAAAAGTGAGATGAAAAACCCTTGCTTCGTTGTAATCAATCGAGTCATATGACCAAAAGTTAAGAACCACAAAATGGATCACCAAATACCATGAATATAAAGATAATAATGATAATATATATCAAATGGAATTACACAATACACAACATCCAATAAATATGTGGTGAACAACGGAAATATCACCGAATTAAAAGTGAGATAAGAAACCCCTTAGCTCAAGTCCGACATGTCTTGTATGTTCCTTGTTCTTCATGAATAATAAACTTAAGTTAATTTCTAATTGATGAAAAAAATTTCAATTTTTTATTCATTTTATATCACTTATTACCTTTCTATAACAATTAGTTAATTATTTGAGTTCATATTTGATATTTTATCGATGTTCGGAACTTGAGTAAAAAATGAACTTGTTATAATTTCAATTTTTCCATGTGGTTAAAAGTCCATTATCTCCAGAATGATATAATTAATTTAGATATTATATATATATATATTATATCCAATACATATATATATATATATTTATAACATTACATAACATTTGGAGATAAGAAATAAATGTACCGTTCATGGAGACGGTATGCCGTACGTACGCATGAACGCTACCTTCATTTCAATTTTGTATTTTAATGGAATTAAAAAATAATGATACATAGTTATATTATAATTACAGTATAATATCATATATAATATCATTAATTATATCCTTTATATTTCCCACATAAGGCATTAGCGATTCATATCATTTTGATGTGGCGATAATCTGCACTTCCTCAAATGAAATTATCACATTTTACCAACAATGGAAACCATAAAATAGTGATATAAATGGAAAATACATAAGCATAAAGAAAATAGAAACATAATATATATACCATATATAAATAAAGTTCTATCTTAATTACCACCATGAGAGGTAGTATGAGATAATCGAACAATCATCGTTTCGTGAGGCGTTAGTTTTCCATCCACAGAAACAGTATGTTCTTCACCCATTAGATGGAGGTGTGTGTAAGTTTAGTTCAAATAATTCTCATAACAACATCCTAGTATATTGAGGATAATTGTGTTGTTATAAAATAAAATAATAAAAAGAGTTTAGGGGGTTGGAGAAGTAAAATAAAACAAAATAAAACAAAATAATTTAAGAGAAATCGTTACCTTTAATTTGGGTAACTTCCTTTGGTTTGAACCCAAAGGACTTCTTGAAGTGACTTATACCTAAGGTAAGTATTATAGGTGTAATAGAGGGATATTGAGAGATTATTTGGGCAGAGTTTGGATGAGACAAGGGGTTTGAGAGGTGTGTGGAATGGGTTAGAAGTGGTGTCCTTGTATATGGGGGAGGAGGGGCTCTTTAGGAAAGTGTGAAAATATTATTTTATTATATAGTGATATTTGGTTTCCAATGGTCCAAAAATAATTAAATTCCAAGATACGATGACCCATGGTAGATATAAAATCATCCAATAAGAGTTGGAACGGTTTTGGATATTGTTTTAATATTAATAATCTTATTTATTTTAATAATTTATTAATGAGGTAAATACTACAACATTATTGTGTCATAAATAATTGAATTTATTTTATATCTAAAAATTATAAAACCAATATTATAATGTATGAAATATTTTTAGATTTACAATGGATATTTACAGTTTAAAATATGACTTATATAATCCCATGTGAAAATTGATATACTAAAAGATATTTGTTAATGCCATTTTTGTCTTTACTTTAAGTTAATTAAAAATAAAGTGTCATTATCACTCTTAAGTGGATCCATGGGGTCCCCAAATCTACCCAAGGATTCCTATGGTCGGTCATGACTCATCCAATAGGGTTAGTACAAGTGCTAAGGTAATTTTTTTTTCTTATAATATTTTTTTACCTTGAATTACCCTATTTACCTTCAACCGTGGTAAATAAGAGTCAAAAGTTACTATTCACCAAAAATTATTTTCATCTTATTTAACCACATATTACTTACTAATAACAACAATGTATCTCAGATTTTCGAATTTAAATTCATAGAAGTTGTAAAATTTCATTTAAATGAAAACTTCGGATTTTTAACTACTACTTAGTGGTTTCACTATTCATAAAAATTAGAGTTTTTCAGAAAAATACCAAAAATTTAGCCTAAAATATATTTGATATTCTGAATTCAAAAATGATGTCTATTTTACCAAATTCAAAACATACAAGTTGGATTAATTAATTTAAAATTAATTCCCGTTGTCAAAACAAATAGCATGTTTTTAAGAAACAATAACTATCAAAATATTGACAGTTGTTTATGTATAATTTCAAAGTGAAATTAATTACAATGACCAAAAATGTATAAAAGGGTAAAAATATAATCTAATTACACTTAAAAACCAATTTAAAATATAATCTAACCATATAAATAAATTAGATTAAAATGTAGTTTTGAATTAAAATACGTTATTTCTCACTATTTATAAAAAGATGAATATTATTAAAAAAATACCAAAATTTCATCCAATGTAAAATTTGATGTCCCGATTCTAAATAAGAAATTTATTTTTTCAAAATTAACATGTAAAAGGGTCAAATATTGGATTTAAAAAGGGTTCACCATTGAAAGCAGTTTAAATTGATTTTTTTGAAAAATACAATTTTTTTCTAAAAAATTGAATTTATTCTTATAATAGGTCTATGAAATACATAATACATAAGTTAAAATTATATGGAGTATATAAAATTCGAAATCCAGTTAATACTATTCATAACCGCTTTTGAACGGCTAGATTGGTAAGTCGTGGTGCACTCGAACTCAGTGTTGCATGTAGCGCAAGCTATTGAATTTGAAGAAAATAACTTACTATGAAATCCTGAGGGGTTACATTCTCCCCTCCTTCAATAAATTTCATCCTCTCAATTTTAAATTGTTTTTCGAAAATAAATGTTTACAAATATAAAAATACCTTTGTGGAGAACCCACTTCGAAAATTGGGTTAATAAAATTTAGTCTTAATAAGAGGGAAAAGTAGATGAAAAAGTCACCACTAAATTATGATCTTGATTAGGAGAACATTGGTGGCAATTAAAGACACACAATTATGGGGAAAATGTAAATATATATAGGGATTGATTGAGGTAATCAATCACAAACAAGTGTAAAATTGAGGGCCTTAAATCCATCAATCTTTGACGATTTAAAATATCATCGGTTAAAAAAAACATAAAACATTAGGATAACACATTTTTGGTTTTAAGATCCCTTCCCTAATGTTTAATAATTAATTTATACATAGAATAAGAAAAAAATATACTTGACAAGTAGAGTTTCATCCTTTATCTAATTTTTACCAAAAACTCATCTTTCACTCTAAATGATGACTATTAAAGATGACTTGGTCACAGCTAAAGCACTAGAATCAACTTATAGAGAATCACATAATCCACAATGGATGAACTATATATTTCCCTTTTCCTTAGAGATTAACCAAAACCAAAATGGTTAGTAAAATATCAGATGATCCGAAAAAAGGATAATACTTTAGAGAAAGAAATACTACTCTTAATTTCAAAAATTAAACCAAAAATACCCAAAGTTCAATAAATACCATTCAATAAACAATTGTCCACAGAATCTTTTAAAATAATCCATACTATTATTGAAACCCAAAAATCAGAAGAATTTTCTTACGTAGCTTTCCATGTAAAATTGTATCTCCAAATAATATCGATTACTCTTAAAGTAACATACTTAAAAGTAATTAACCAAATCAAATATTCTCTATTATAGGTTAATTATTTCCATAGATAACCCAAAATTGCTATAAATCCACAATAAAAACATAGGTAAAAACACCTTTACTCTTCCAATGAAATCCCATAGTATTATATTTTCCTTACTCATATAGTATTACCAATAGAGAGAACGTCTTCCAAAATAACATCTATCACATAATCACAAATCATTTTCCTATACTAATGATATCCATTTGATAAGACATAAGATCCCAAATCAACTTATTATTGATTAATAAAATCATTTAACTAAAAATAATTAGTCACACTAACCAGGGACTTCACATAGTTCAGTGGTAGGCGATAACTCCCAATCGTACTATGGTTGTGGGTTCGATCCTCGCAGCTTTGTCCGAAGAGGCATGTGGTTAAATGGTCTATGTGTTGTCCTTTTTAAAAAACTATATAATTTTGTAATATTCACAAAAATGAGATAGATTCCTCAAAATAACTATAACATAATTTCATCACAAATGTTATCTCATACCTCACATTTTCATTAAAATTTAATAACATGTAATTTCCTCAAACTCAATGATCATATAAAACCAAATGGTTATTTATAACTAATCCAAAAGAGAAAATATAATTCTTCCTCAAATATCATTTTAACATGAAAAACTGCAGGGTAACCAATACAATAGAAACTTCTTCCAAAGTAATCCCTTCAACAAAGAGGACTAATAATTTTTAAACATTTATCCATACATTTATTTCAGCATATATTCTTCCATGACCAAGATGATATCCTATACAATAGAGCATTCACTCGGGTAATGGACATGTCCCCTACATTTACATAAAATAACTGTAAATGGATTCTTAGGACCATTTTTATTTTCTTCAATAGTACTCCTCATTTTTCCTCTGCAATTATTTACTTTACATCCTTCTTTCCCATAAATAAAGCATTTCTTTTTTCAATTAAGACACCTTCCTAGGTGTCCCCTTCCACATTTCTTGCATGATGGAAAATGAGCTTTATTTTCTCCATGGTCTTCACTACTAGATCTCTTATCATTAAATACATTTCTCTTCCTTATTGAGTCCGGGAGTTGGTTAATATATATGTTTTTGATCATATTTTTTGAAAAATGATTCAGCATGAATATGATATCTTTTACGCCTATCAACATTCCATTTTGTTTCTCATTTCCACCACCGTTCAATCCTTGTACATCATGCTCAAAGTTTATATGACTTCTTTGGAATTCAGCCATTGAATAAACCCAGAAAGCATTGTATGAGTAATAATAGTATTAAAATCATTTATGGAATATCATGACACCTTATTTTCAATTTAAAACACATTAGGATTAACCAAGGTCATTTATTATCATATTATATTAAAATCCTTCAAATCAGTTTTTAAAGAGAATGTAAATTATCCTAAGCATATCCCCCAGGAGTGTCATAACCAAGAGTGAAGCAAGGCCCGTTTTTGTGTACCAAGATTCCCCAGGTCGAGCCTGAAACTCTTTGTCAGAGTTTTCACTCCTAGGTACATCTGTGCCAGAGCCGCTTCTACCTGCTCATATCCAAACAGGGATGTACTACTTGGAAAATACACAAAACCTCTACATTAACAAGATTTTATGAAGTTCTTCTATACTAATCCTCAATTTATATCTTAGGGTAAGGAGCTTTAATCAAAGATTATCTAAATCTAGTTTCCATGGTTTGTACTAAACTTCCTCTGATACAAACTGTAACGCCCCGACCCCAGAATCCATGAGCTGGTGCATTATTTTAATACATTGGCATGATTACAAGGAATCAAGTTTCAAAGGACCAATCAGTTTAGTAGTCTTGGAAACAAGACACATACATAAGTTCAACACTATAACTTGAAAAGTAAAACAACACTAATTTATTCCATCAGAAACATCCAAGCTTCCAAGATTACTCCTGAAAGTCACTCATAACTAACTTCTTCATATACTGGGAAAATGAAACATGAGAAAGGGGTGAGCTCAAATGCTCAGTAAGATTAAGAAATACAGCATAAGATAACATAAACATTATTCATGGTGAATAATTGAAAACACATGACTTTACAAATAATAAACATTAACACTTTATGGAAGGAAAATGATCCTAGTAAATAATGTATAATAAAACATAGTCATGGGTACCCTACTAGTCTAATAACCACATGAAATATCAATATCTAATATCATAATGATGGAATGCATAATGCCGGACATCATAACCACATAGTCAAGGCCTTATGCCAAGACTACAAATAAGATTTTCTCAAGGCCTTGTGCCAAGACACTAATTCGTCTCATGAGACCTACTGATGCATCGAGGAGCTATAGCAAGCTCCTCCTGTAACTTATTAAGTCTAATGCATTCCTCATATGAAAATTTTGAAACACAACATAAACATTCGTATTAAAACTATCATACAAAATGTCAATACTTTATCCAAAAACCCTGAATTGTATAAAAATAGCACATCCACAGTCAAAAATAACTCATTCAATACAATATGGAAGATTCTATTGTAAGATATTAACCTCAATAGAGAATAATTAAGGATATTGACATAGATGAAAATAATTATCAAAACTATTTGAGAGAAATATCCCCCTTTTTCTTGAAAACATTTAAAAGTCACACTATTTGTCAAGAAGCTGTTTAAAAATAGATTTTTGGATCAAAGTGTCCCATACCACTTTGAAACTTTATAAGAATTTTAATTTTAAAACTTTAATGTCCATATAAATAAATCCTTAAAACCATTTTTAAAACATGGACATTAATGAGAAAGATTTATAATAATAAATCTTTAAAACATTTAAAATGATATTTTAGTTAGAGTTACTAACGAAAAGAGAGACAATTGAATACAAATAATTGAGGTAATAAAAACATTATAATATCATGATAATAAATGGATTCATGATATACTTTTTCAAACAACATTATATACACCATATAAAAGTGAATTGGTGTATAACAACAAAAAAGTCTCAATGGAATGTAAATTGAGATGAAATACCTTATAAAGATAGTATCCTTAGGGAAAGGATAAATAAATGACATAATTATGTGTGAAAAATATAAATACACTCAATATGATTGGATATTCATTGAAAATCAATCAGATGACAATCACACATATTCTTTTAAAAACAACACCAATGATTTGGATGTTTAACTCAATGAATGGAAATTGAGTAAAGATCAAGTTTATATCAATGACTTGAGAAATTATCAATGGAGTGATTCAATGTATAAAAAGTATATCCACAAAAAGGGAAGTTTAAATTACTAAATAAATAACAAATAGTGATTCCAGACATAATCTTGGAGTAAAATAATCAATGAAGTCTGCGTAAAGCCCACTGAGTGGAAATTGAAATTTGAAATTCTCTTACAGATTTGTTAACTTATAAAACATACAACCCATGAAAGAAGGATCATAAAAGGAAGATTTAAATAATCATAAATTAAATCATATTTCACCATGAATATAATCTTGGACAGCACATACACCACACCATATGAAATAGTGTCCAATATAGCATGAATCTCACAGGAATAAAAAGTGAGGTGAAAAACCCTTACTTCGTTGTAATCAATCGAGTCGTATGACCAAAAGTTAATAATCACCAAATAGATCACATAATACCATGAATATTTAGAAAATAATGACAATATATATCAAATGGAAGTACATAATACACCACATCCAATAAATAAGAGGTGAACAATGGAAATCTCCCAAAATTAAAATTGAGATAAGAAACCCCTTACCTTAAGTCCGAATTGTCTTGTATGTTCCTTGTTCTTCATGAATAATAAACCTAAGTTAATTTCTACTTGATTAAGAACATTTTCATGTTTATTATTCCTTTTATATCACTTATTAACTTTATATAACAATTAGTTAATTATTTAAGTTCATATTGGATATTTTTTCGATGTTCGGAACTTGAGTCAAAAATGAACTTTTTATAATTACAATTTTTCCATGTGGTAAAAAGTACATTATCTCCAGAATGATATAAATGATTTAGATATTATATATATATATATATATATTATATACCCAGTATATTTAAATCTATTTTTAACAGTATATAATATTTGGAGATAAGAAATTAAATGCACCGTTCATGGAGACGGTAAGCCGTACGTACGCATGAACGCTACCTTAATTTCAATTTTGTTTTTTAATGGAATTAAGAAATAATGATACATAGGTATATTATAATTCTAGTATGATATCATATATAATATCATTAATTCCATCCATTATATGTCCCACATAAGGAATTAACGATTAATATCATTTTGAGGGGGTGGTAGTCCGCACTTCCTCAAATGAAATTATCACGTTTTACCCACAATGGAAACCATAAAATAATGATATAAATGGAAAATACAGAAGCATAAAGAAAACATACACATAATATATATATAATATATAAATAAAGTTTCATCTTAATGTCTACCATGAGAGGCGGAATGAGATAATCAAACAATCATCGTTTTGTGAGGCGTTAGTTTTCCATCCATAGAAACAATATGTTTTTCACCCATTAGATGGAGGTGTGTGTGAGTATAGTTAGAAATATTCCCATAAAAACAGAAAAGTATATTGAGGATAATTTTTTTGTTATAAAATAAATTAATAAAACGAGTTTAGGGGGTTGGAGATGTAAAATAAAACAAAATAATAGAATAGAATTTAAGAGAAACTGTTACCTTTAATTTGGGTAACTTCCTTTGGTGTGAACCCAAATGACTTCTTGAAGTGACTTATGCCTAAGGTAAGGCTTCTAGGTGTAACAGAGGGATATTGAGAGATTATTTGGTTAGGTGTTGTATGAGCCATGGGGCTTGAGAGGTGTGTGGAATGGGGTAGAAGTGGTGTACTTTTATAAGGTGGAGGAGGGGCTCTTTAGGAAAGTGTGAAAATATTATTTTATTATATAGTGATATTCACTTTCTAATGGTCAAAAACAAATTAATGTCGAAGAAAAGAAAACCAATAGTCGAAATAAAATCATCCAATAATAATTGGACAGGTTTTTGATACTGTTTTAATATTAATAATCTTATTTATTTAAATCATTTATTAACGAGGTAAATAATACATCATTATTGTGTCATAAATAATTTAATTTATTTGATATTTAATTTTTTTTAAAAAGAATACCATATTGTAGGAAATATTTTTAGGTTTCCAATTAATATTTATAGTAGAAAATATGACTTATATAATCCCATGTAAAAATTGATATACTAAAAGATATTTGTTAATGTCATTTTTGTCTTTACTTGAAGTTAATTAAAATAAAGTGTCATTATCACTCTTAAGTGGCTCCATGGGGTCCCTAAATCGACCCAAGGATTCCCATTGTCGGCCATGGCTCATCCACTAAGGTTAAGACAAGTGTTAAGGTGATTTTGTGTAATTATAATATTATTTTTACTTTGAATTACCTTATTTACCTTTAACCGCTGTAAATAAAAGTCAAAATTTACTATTCACCAAAAATTAATATCATCTTATTAAACTAAATTTTAATTACTAATAACAACCATGTATCTCATATTTTCGAATTTCAATTTATAGAAGCGGTAAAATTTCATTTAAATGAAAAAGTCGGATTTTTAACTACTACTTAATGGTTTCACTATTCATCAAAAATTGAATTTTTTTAGAAAAATACCAAAAATTTTGCCTAAGATATATTTGATATTCCAAATTCAGAAATGATTTCTATTTTACCAAATTCAAAACAAAGAATTTGTATTTATTAATTTAAAATTAATTCCCGTTGTCAAAATAAATAGCGTGTTTTTAAGAAACAATAACTATCAAAAGATTGACACTTGTTTATATATAATTTCAAAGTGAAATTAATTATAATGACCAAAAATGGATTAAAGGGTTAAAATATAATATAATTACACTTCAAAAACAATTTAAAATATAATCTATCCATATAAATAAATTATATTAAAAGGCAGTTTTGAATTAAAATATATTATTTCTCACTATTCATAAAAAATTAATATTATTAGAAATACACAAAAATTTCATCCAAAGTAAATTTTGGTTTTCCGATTCTAAAGAAGAATTTTATTTTTTCAAAATGAAATGTAAAAGGTTAAAATATTGGATTTAAAAAGGTTTCTCCATTAAAATGTGTTTATATTGATGTTTCTTGAAAATACTTTTTTTATCTGAAAAATTGAATTTGTTCTTATAATATATCTAAGAAATATATAATACATAAGTTAAAATTATATGGAGTATATAAAATTAAGAATCCTATTAATACTATTCATAGACACTTTTGAATGGCTGGTTTTGTAAGTCATGGTGCACTTGAACTCGGTGTTGCATGTGGCACAAGCTATTAAATTTAAAGAAAATAACTTACTAGGAAATCTTGGGGTGTTACAGTTATGGTTCTAATGGATTCCATCTTGGTGTATTTTCATACTCGAAGCAAACATGTTAAACATCTTGAGATCATATTGAGCACACTTAGTGAGTATCAGATATATTCTAATCTCACCAGGTGCCACATATTGATTGAGAAGGTTCAATTCTTGAGTTGTGTTATCTACAAATCAAGAGTATTAGTTGACCCCAATAAGGAGACTGATATTGCTTCATGGGAGTATCCCAAGAACATGTCTGATATATTGGGTTTCTTAGGGATGGATGGATATTACAATAATTTTAAATAGGAATTATCACACCTTTCAACAGTTATTAATTGTAAAAATAATAATGGTGTTAAGTTATTATAGTATGAAGCTTGTGAGAAGGCCTTTTTTTAGCTGAAATAAAGGCTTAATTTGGGACTGATTATAATTCTTCTAGAACATGGAAGTGGTCATACAATATTTTTTGATGCATCAAGAACTAGACTAGGTGTAGTATTGATGTAGTATAATCAAGTAATTGTGTATGAATCTCACCAGTTGAGACCTCCTAAGTGTAATAACTCGATGCATGACCCCAAGCTTGCATCAGTCGTTCATGCCTTAAATTTTTGTGGAATTATCTGATGGGAGAGCACTTTTTGGTGTATATGGACCATAACAACCTCAAATATATATTATAGAATATGTGTCAAATACCATTAGAATTTTGACTTTGGTGTTACCAATATTCATAAAAAGGGAAATGTGTTAGCTGATGCGCTGATTCAGAAAACTCAGGCATAAGCCGTTCATGAAGCCAATGATGAATTGATGTTGATGAACCTTTTTTAGATATTCTTTTTGAGTTTCAAGAGAGTAATGCATGGTATTTTGATTTAGACTTTGAAGTTACCTCTTTACTATTTTATAGGGTGATGAGAAGGATGTTCTTAGATCATGAAGGTTTGGTTCTATAGGAAAGTAATTCTAGTGAGGACCCACCTTTAGATTGGTATGTTGAAGGATATGACATCATATTTTTAAATGGGTGTATCTGTGAGCCTAGGAATTTTCCATAGGAGATGATGTGAGAATACCATGCTTCTTAGTGGGATGTGAATCCGAGAATCTCTGAGATGTATCGTGATATATTTCACTAGTATTGATTGCCTGTGATAAAATATTAGATTATGGGTTTTATTAATAGGTGTTCCACCTGAAAAAAGGTAAAGGTGAAACACCAACATCTTTTGGGTTTGTTATATGAATTATTAATCATAAAATGCAAATGGGATGATGTTGTGATGGATTTGGTGATTGGTTTTAGTGATTTCACCTCATGGTAGTGACCTAGTATGGGTAGTTATCAATAAATAGATGAAGGTATCCCACTTCCTACCTATTAGGGATAACTTTTCAATGGAATTTCATGGATGAATATATGTCTATAATATTATAATCTTACATGGGGTCCTTCATACTATAATTTCAGATAGGGAATCTCATTTCAAACTAAGTATCTAGAAAGGGTTATAGAAATATTTTGATACACAGGTCCTTTGGAGAAAAAGATTTAAACATCAGAGCGATGACCAATCAGAACAAACTAAAAAAGTGTTGGCGGAAATGACCTAAGAATGCATCAATGATTTTGGAGGATCTTGGGAGAAATATATTCATATTGTTTATTTTTCTGAAGATAATTGTGTTTAGGAAACAATTTAGATTTCTCCTTATGAGGCCTTATATGGTAGGCCATGCCGTTTACCTCTATGCTAACTATTGGATGGGGAGGAAGTTCTAAGAGGTAGTCATCTCATGTAGGAGACTTTAATGTAGGTGAATTTGACTAGGAAACGTACTTATATTTCTCAGTAAAGACTTAAAATTATATTCCAATCACTATCAATAACCTCTGGAGTTCGAGGTCAAGGATTTCATTTTTTTGTTGGTATCACCCAGACTTCGGAAGAGGTGGATATGAAGGAAATTAAAGATTTAAACTTATTTTGTTGGTCCTTTTGAGATCTTTGATAATGTTAAAATAATATACCATTTGTTTCTATTATCTTTGAGTTACTATACCAAGAATGAAAACTTTTAAATTTCACAACTTCACTATTACCATGCCGAACTATCTCATACTTTTGATCTCGAGGATGTTTAATTCAACGACGATACTTATTTTGAGGAGTATCTCATAAAAATAATTGATTGAAGCATGAAATACCTATGAGGATGGTATTTACCTTTAGTACCAATTCCAGTGAAGTGTGGTCATGTATAGGAAGAGACTAGGGTGCAGAAGCCCAATTTACATGCTCTATGGCTGGAGTTATTCTTAGAAGAATCTTCAATGCTCTTTGAAGGGAATATCATGGAAAAGATCATTAAATGGGGGAAAAAAATAAAATGACTTTTATATGAGGTATGTATAATTTTACATTTCATTTAATTATTTGGGTTTGACCTAATATGAATGACTAGTAAGTCAAGGGGGAAACAAGGGTGTTTGAGGATTGTCTAGAGCCTGTAGACTTGGGTTTTGGAGATAATAGCTTTGCCGTATGGTTAGAAGAAACCATGCTACAAAATACACATGGTTAAAGTAAACTGTATAGGGTGTTTCCGTGCATAGTAGAGGGTTACACAATTTTTCCTAACGCTACGACCGATGATTCATGGTCATGAAACCTGTCTTATATACGAGACATATGGGTTTTTCATGGGTTACAAAATATTATTCAAAATGTGTGGATATCTTATGTGTGGGGTCTATTAAGGTAGTGCATGGGTCATGGTTGATTCACATTTTGGGAAACCATATGGACAAACCACAAACCTCTTAAAAGTTAGAAAAAATGACAAATTTATTGTTACCTCTTTATAACTTATCCATATCTTATTTTTTCTAATGTATCCCACCTTTTCATGCATTGATATCATCTTCCATAAAAACCACCTAGGTTCTTGGATAACTTCACTATATAACCTAAGAATCAAGATCCATTCATCTCATTGGATTTATACATGTAATCTCTCTACTCGTTAGACTCCTTTCATAATTTTTCTTTCAATTGAAGATGCCATTAGGGTGATAGATCATATGCCCAATTTTTAGGAAATTCATATATTCTAACATTTTCTTCCAATTTAGTATATGTTAAGGTATGATATTGGATTATGCGTCTACTACATTCATAAGGTAATTGGTATATGTATTTTTTCTATAAATATCACCTTTTTACGAACTTTTTCCATTCTATGTACGCCAATTTTCCCTGGTGTTTCTAATAAAAAATCATCTAATCCAATTTAAATTAGATAGATGGTATTTTAAGAACCTTTAAAATCTACGAATCCATTGGAGGATGAGACCTCAATGTTTCCCACCCCATTTGGGGTGCATCATTTCTTATTCCATTAGTTTGCAATGATGTGATTATTTGGGAGGCCGTTCTGATTTGTTCCACCTAACCCTTAACAAGGTAAGTGATTAAATTAAATAAATGAATCTTAAATTGTTATGTGTAACGTATATATATATATATAACACTTAGAATTTGTTAATTTAAATAAATTGATATTGGTTGCATGTATTTAATTCAACTAATCATGTTTAATGAAAGGTAATGGAATGAACCTCTTAAATGATATTGCAATGTAAATTGACAATAAGTTGCAAGTCCATAATTCACCTTGTCATGTATGATGAAAGGTAATGGAATGAAATAAATGAATTAAAATTAGCATGAGTACTAATTAGATAATGTTGAAATATTTAGATATATGAAATGAATATAAGGTTCCTTTTGCATATGGACCTTTTTATCTTTATAGGAATGGTCAGACTTGAGCTAGAATTGGATTTTTGAGTGAATTGCTTGATAACTCAGAAGACACCATTCTGATTCATTAAGATGATTTAAATGGGATATAACTACCATTAAATTAGATCCTTGTATTATTATGTGAATGCCTTAGTGATATACTGACGATTCGTTTGACATTTGTTTAGATATTACAATGCATTGGATGCACTCTATGGATTCAGATTGATGTATTCTGGTACTAAATTCCATGGATTCACCCCATTAGGCCAAAAAATTCTTAGCTTAAGATAAAAAAGGATGATATACATAGAATATCTTAGACTATTTTATAAAGTAATTCCTTGGGTTAACCCCTTGGATTACACTAAACCCCCTTCTTTCCAGACAGCATGAGTTACCACTATGAGTTGGCTCAACCCCAGAGGTCAAGGATTCATTGGTTTCCCCTTGGATACTCTATCATTATTATATCCTATTACATAATTTATGATATCTTACCTATATGAAATATGTATTATAACTTGAATAATTATTTTTAAAAGGATCCCTTTTTTAGATACATTTCTAACTGAGGCTGAAGAAGGCATGAGTTGGTTATTTCATTACCACCATACTTTTATATACATGCACACTACTACACATTATATTCAAAAAATGGATTGTATAGGTGATTTTGGTGGTGGCTTATTGAGATATATCTCATGCAGTATTTGAGACACTATTGGTACCCATGAATATTATATGGTTGTAGTTTTCGGCAACGGGAAGCACCCCAATTAGGACACCTAGATTGCATGATTTAAGATGGGATATTGGTAGTAGATAACCTGGCCAATGACCAGGATGCTGGGATTGTTTTTTACCTTTATGATTCTATTGTATAGAGTATATTTTATAGCATACTTAATTCCATGTATGACTGTTTTCCTTTTTTTAGATACATGAAATTGTTATTTTTTTATATAATACAATTTATAGTTTTTGATGATTATTTATTTTTTAGATTCTTATGCTTATTTTCACTACCTTATTCTTTATTATACTTTTTAAAATTAATTTTTAATTTTATATCACCACTATGATTCAATATAAACAGAGGGAATAGTCTTCCCACTATCACATCCTAGGACCTTATTGGTAGTCGATAGTATCTCGCATATAATAAGGCACTCATGAGGCAATGTGGTGAATCAGTTTTAGTTACTCAGGTGTGAATCAAGTCTTGGGTTCCACAATAACACAATTCTCAAATTATATTACATAAAAAATTAAATCATTCTTATTTCTTATTAAACCATATAATAAGTTCCCTCATCTTATTCCTTAATATCCCATTCCTTTCATTTTTCATTTATAGCCTCTTCATCATAAATAGTAAAACATTTAATCATACAACCTTTCTAATCATCTTTTTGAGATTTTACTTTAGGAAATTGAATTTCATAATGCCTATATTTTACAAATTTAAGACATTCAACCATTGATGATACCTTAGAGAAGGAATTATTCTCCTCCATTATATTGAACAAACTATTTTTTTCCACAACAATTACTTACTCAATGTCATAAACTTACACAACCAAAACATATATCCCTTTTAGACATTTTCCCCTATGCTTCTCTAAAAATAATTTATGTATAGGAAATTGAATCTTCTTCCCTTTTAAGGTCTTCATGAAACTACATTTTCATCTTATTAAGTGTGTAAATAAACTCAACCAAGTTGATATTTTTGTCTATATAATATAATAGATGATTCGGTATAATCACAAGGTTTCACATTTTAGATTAAATTTCCCTTGGATGTTTATAATAATAGTTATTCCATTATCTATCTGTTTTAGTGTAAATATAATTCCTCCTAGTCCCTGCCATTGAATAAAAGAAAAAAGTAAAATGTGAGAAAAATTAGCCATAGTGAGAAATCACTAATCATGATAAAAATTTATTAGATGTCTAGAATGTGAAACGTTATTTTCAATCATTGAAACCTAAGGTATAACCTAGTCCATCCTTGGTTATAATTTGTTAAAATCCAACATAGTGATTCATAATAAAATGGGAATTAACCTATTCCTATCCATCGAGAGTTTTAATCCCGATGTACAGTAAGTTCACAATCACCATGCACTATAATGATGTATGAGATGTACTCCACCAACACTTTTGGGGGTTATTAACCCTAAATGCCATTTTATAAGAACCATGTCCACTTATTGAATCTAGAATTGGATGTATTTCTAATAAAACCATATAATATATTCCTTACCGGAAAATTAGGATATTATCCCATACATAACCTTATCACTAGGGTATTCCCCAAAGTTCTCTATTTATAATCTCCAAAGAATAACTAAAGCTTCCAGTGATAAAACAATAATGACCTATACATTTCATAAAAAGATATTAAATATTAATAGAATAATATTAACTACATAACATTATGATCTATTCCATAACCCTTATGGTTTAGTGTCTATGAATACTAGACACTTAAACATCTTATATAGGTACATCCTTCATCATCTCTAATAATTATCCTACCACTTTTAACCATTCTTTACATTACCTACTTAAATCCCTTCTTTATGACTCGGGGAAAGGAAACATAACAATAAGAAACCTTAGATGCTCAATAATGGTAATCATGGGTGGTACTAATCAATAATCATATAAAATAAAAACATAATAATAAGGGCATGAGATCATAAAAATAACATAAAAGGTTTAAACCACATCTATCATAGATTTAAAACTTATTTTATGCCATAAATATTTATCATTTCAGAATTCATGATTTATAGGATTGATAAAACATCATAAATTAATCATGAATAGTAAGTTTATATAATTATCATGTCACAAAATTATGGAATAATAGTAGGTGTATAAACAATATCATATGTCATGGTTAACTATTATTAACAAAAAATTATAGTGTATTAGCCATTGACACATGTTTCCCATATTAAAATGAATCATGGGTCATCACCTATTTCCTATAGTTGATAGAGAATGTTGAATTTTTTCCCATAATGGATTTAGCACATTGATTTTTTTCCCATAATTATATCATGAGATATGAAATCCACAAAATGTAATTATGGGATATATATTTATGCTCCCACCCATAAAATAATTAATACCATACATATGTGTGTCAAAAGATCAAAAAAATTCATCTTAAAATTATATCATAACCCATTTATAGAAAACGTGTTTCATAAGCATTTCATGAATTCATCATTGCATACCTCATGGAAAATAAATGAGATTCATAAACATATCATTATTATAATATTAAAACATCTTCTAAAAAATAAGGATGATATGATTATATCGTATCCCTAGTAAATCATAAAATTCATCAAAGAAGTTATCATTGATGAAAATTTCTTTAAAATATCATTGTAACATTTCTTGAGGAAAATAAATTTTTTATTTTAAAGAAAATTCTTTAAAATATAAAAATTTCCAAAAATATTATGGGAAAACATTTCATTGAAACTAACCATGGAAACTTTTAGAGCAATATTCAAAAATTTGAGCAATAATGATGACGAGAAATTCTATTTATGTCATTTATTTCAAAACAAAGTTTTCTTTCCCATTTTTGGTAAAAAGTAAAAAGTACATCGTTTGAAAAATGATAAGAATATTCATTTAAAATTTTTATAAAAATTAAAACATCGTTAAAAATGAATTTAAATATTAATATGATAATATTAAAATATTTTTGAATGTATTTTAAAGAAAACATTAACATAGAAGAAAAATATTTCAAAATTAATAGTAAAACATAATTGGTTTTCTTTAAAAAATTATTTTGTTCTATTGGTTAATTAAAGTAAGGAAAATTAAAGGAAAAAATATATTATCTGAAATTAAAAATTGGATAATAAAAATTATGTGGATTTATCAAATAAATATCATATAATTTTCTTAATGGAAATTCAAGAATAAATAATCCCATTTAAAATTATATTGAGAGGTAAATCCATTACTAATTTAGTAATCTTTGTATAAAAAACAGATGAATGAAAGGACCCTATGTTGATTTTTATATAAACATAATTTGTCTGAAATCATACTAAATTACATTCAAGGGTATTATATAGACCACATAAAAGAAAAAAGTGGTGAATATGGAATAATCCTCATAGAGATAAAAGTGAGATGAGAAACCCTTACCTTATGTTCATCTTATTTCAAAAGTGATCTAAAACTCTGTAAAATAAATTTAAATTTATTATAATTATACTAAAGAGTCATTTTAATACATATAATATCATAAATTATCCACTTATATAATTTCCACACCCTCTTATTAATAATTCTTTATTAAAATAATATTATTTTAGTGTGACCTGTATTATTTTTCGACATAATTTATATTTGGTAGTTTCGATCCGTATACTTTGATCATTGTTCCATAATCTATATAATGATAACCACTAAATAAATTTAATAAATATTAATTATATATATATATATATTTAAAGTCATCCATAAATTATATATATATAAAAATGAATTACACTATTCATTGAAATGAAACGGCATACATATAAATGAACGTTGTTTCCTCTTTTTGACAGTTGATAAAAAGAAAGGTAAATAATATTTCACCATTAAATAATAATATTTTATCATATTTATCATATTTATTCATTAAATATATCCTTATTACCATACATGTAAATCAAAAATGAAAAACAAATCACATCACTTAGTGGAGGTGGTCATCACACGTACGAACGAGGGATGTAATTGTTTTCTAACAGATTGTAATATAAGAAGTTAGATATAATAATTTAATTACAGTTTTATAATTATATAATATATATAATATATAAAAATTAAACCCATAATAATTACCAACCATGAAATATGTTTATGAAAAATGAATTGTATCACTATATGGAGACGGTAAACCATACGTACACAAGAGAGATACTTTCAATTCCCATTTGTGGAAAAGAATGTGAATAAAAGTAGTTTAACAGTCATAATAAAATTAAGGTTTATTTATAATGAAAAAGTTACCATTTAATGAGGGATATCACATATTTAAAGTAAGTATTGAAATAATTTAATTGAAGGAGTTTGAGTAGGAATATTTCCACTTCATCCCCAGGCCTCTTTTAGATCCCTTTTTACATACAAATTGAATGGTATTTTAAGAAGATAATATATGATAATTAATGTGTATTGAATTTTATATTATAATTTTGTTGGGATTTTTCAGGATATAAGGATCTAATTGGTGGAAAAAAGATAAGGGGGGGGGGGGGTCCCTTTTATAAGTGTGGGGAGGGGAATTATTAGAATTTCTTAAAAGATTAAAATATAATAAATTAATTCTATTGAAAAATTATACCAAATGGATATATATTAGAATATAAGGGACTATGTTGTATAAATAACATTTCCTAATAATTACTGGACATGTTTATATGATGTTTTAAACCCTATCATTTGTTTAACTTCAATGTTAAATAATCTTAACCTTAACCACTTTAATGAATTTTTCACTATTAAGGTGTTATAATTTTAATTATAAGTTAACAATTATATCATTAAGTTTCAGGGGATTATATATTAGACCATTAAAAATCCAATTTTTAATCTTTAAATCCTTTAAAATATTTTAATAAAATATTATTAAACATAAAATATCATTAATGTCATTATCTACACTATTCATTTAATTTGATGTTAAAGACATCTAGAAAATGTTGTAATTAGAATATAATAATTTTACATATCCCTAGCATGTCAAATTTAACTACACAATGTTTGTAATATAATAATTAATCCAAATTGGATTACTTTTAATATTTTTAAAACCATTTATTTTATTTTTCTATTAACTGAATAAATACTATGTTAGAGTTTCATAAACATTTAGGGTTATTATTTGATCAAAAAAATTAAAAATAAATTAATTTGAAAAATAAAATTAATTTATATTTCAAATTTATATTTAGAACAAAAAATAATGTCTTTTTACCCTTATGATAAAATATTATATATATTAATGTCAGGAGATTCATATTTTTTATTTTTATATTCTTAAATTAAAATAATGGTCATAATAGAAGAAATTAGAAAAAAATGGCCATATATTTATTACATGGATGAAAATTTCTGAAATCCACCCATACAATAGGATATTGGATCATTTTATTGAAATTCTAAATCCTTATCCTAATGTTTTAGCCTTATTTTTCCCATTTTACCCTTACCAAGGTAAAGAAATTATAATGATTACAACGAATATTGAAAAACATAAAAGGGAAATATTAAATAAATTTGAACCTCTAGATTTCAAATTTTATATCAATTTTTCAATTTTCATTTTACACAAGTGATAGAAAATAAGTTAATAGAAAAGTGAAAAACATACAAGAAAAAAATATTTTTTAAAAATTAATTTTTAAGTATAAAATGTTTTTATACCAAATTAAATCATAAATTTTATTCTAATGATTTTTTTATTATTAATAATATAATATAAATAATTTTACTTTTTAAAAAATGGACCATTTTAATGTCTTTAAAAAAATACAGTTTTCAGTAAATTCATTATTTCTTTACTATTCATTGTGAAATCAACCTTTTCAGATAATTATAAAAATTAACTTTAAGATAATTTGGGCATGCTGATTTAAAATATTAATATGATTTTTTCAAATACATTTTATACAATTTTAATAATTTTAACATATTATTTTATTAAAAAAATCAAAAAAAATCATTATTAAAGGAAATATATTTTTGAAGGATAATATGAGTTTTAAAAAAATCAGTTTTTATTTATTAAACAACAATAAATACATTTTTATTAAGTAAGAACTTTATATATGTATTTTATAACATTCTTATTCCTTTTTATATCCACCAATTAAATTGCTTTGTAATAAAAATAATACTTTAATAATAATATTTTTTGGATTGTTTAAACTTGGTGTTGCATATCTCATATGATATCAAACATAATGCTATTCTTTTTAAAATATTAGGGTGTTATAAAAACCAAATATATAAGCCCTAAATAAAGAAATTCCAAATATTATAGCATCTCAAACCCCAGGTTCAAACACTATAGACATTATGGTTCATATCAGAATAATAAACAAATAAGAAAATGGGAAAAAATAAGAAGTGGATAAGAATAATGATGAAAAGTAGGAGTTTTCGTTTGAAAAAACATGAAAATCATGGAGAAATGGAATTTGAACTTTAAAGAAGTTGGATAATCACAGAGACCACTACTTCAGTTGGTTAAAAAAATAGGAGAGGAAGTAGGGAAAATTATGGATAAAACCAAGTATGGGTCCAATGGTAAATTAAAATTTTAATTTCTATGAATCTTGTATAGTTTTGACCCCATGTTATGTAAACTGTGCACCAACCATACAATAACCACCAGAATTTAGCTTCCTTTCCTTGCATAGTTCACCTCCAAGAATCTCCAAACCATGAGAAAAACATTAAGAATTCATGGATGAAATATACCCCTATATAAGGTTAATCTGCACAGTTACTTGTAACCATTCACTAATAGTAAATTGGAATCCACATGCATTATAATAATCAACATGGCTTCCCATTTGTAAAATTAAACCACAAGGTTTCTACATGGGTGGAACTATATGTATGTTTAGTCAAAAAAATTACACCTAACCATGATCTGACCATTAATTATTCATTGAATAAGACACCTTATGTATGATTTGTCAATATGGTTACTAAAAAACTCGTGGCAACCACGAAGTGATCCTACACTATAGAAAATTTTCTAAAATTTTTATTGACAGAATTAATAAACTTATAAAAATGAAAAGAAACCCATAATTATAAAATATATCACACATAAATAAAAAAGGAGTCATAATTCTCCCCATCATTCCCTTTAATATTACCTAAAATTAGTCCATAAATATAGAAATAAACGAGTTTCAAATCCCTTTTATCCAATCAAGGTTTCAATGGTATACCATGAGTATCATATTAATAATCAGATACTGATGGTCTATAACATGAATGAATATTCCATTAATATCAAAATTATCTATTTATATAAGTAATGATTCCATATTAACACCCCTTCATCTGGATATATGAGGTGGGGGGGGGGAGTTTTTACAAGGATATAGAAAGGGGAACACCAAACACAATTGTGTTCCTTAAATTAATATGAGATTAAATTGTAGCCTATCATAACACCAATATTATTTCTCATAAATCCTTAAGATAATTAAATTTAGCCCTTAAATATCATTAGACAAACCCAAGCATAACCCAAATAACATTAAATAGATATAATGGTCTATGAATTTATTTCAAATGAATAGTATCATAGTGTAATTATTATACAAGATAGTAATTTATTTTTAGTTTGGAGACCTGTTATATGTATCAACACTATTTAGAATTTACCTTTGGATGTGTAGAAAAGAATAATCATTTCTACAAGAAAATAATTACCAATACAATCACGTCTCTACAAAATACCAATAAAATTGATAATTCTCTTCTGAAGAACAAAAAACAACTTGAAAAACTAGTTTAAAAATAATTAAAATAACTATAAACCAAAATCACAACCAAAATACCATTATATTAGATAAAAAACTCTTCAATATTTTATAAATTAATAATAAAATTGAAAAATAAATAAAAATTATTCATTAAAATGGAACAACATGGGCTCTAACCTTGGGTCCTTAGATGGAATAAAGGGTAACCTAAATCCTCTCTCATAGAACACTAGACTAAAATGAACCTGATAGAAACCCATACCCAACATATTATCTTGTCCAAACTAGGGGATTACTCCTTTCTAATGTACGAACCACATAAGAGGATACTAAAAAGTACTATAATCTACGCTAGTTTATCAAGAATAATTTTCTCCCACATAGCTAACTGTGGTTCCTTTGAAATAAGTCAAATATAAGTGAAGAAATAGGTATCATATAATAAATATATATAAACAATATGACATATAAACAAAAATCTACTCTCACCACTAAAACCCCCAAAAATGAACAACCCATTTTTGATTTATACATGTATCAAATAATAATTCAATTAGTCTCACACAGATAAAAAGTCTTATAAAACACATAAGAAAAATGAGATCAAACAACGGGTGTCACAAGAATTAATAAAACCCTTTTATGAGTTTCTAACTGAGCTTTTAGATGATATTTTGAAATAAAAATCATAATTAACATATTTTGATACCATTTAAAAATATGTTTTTTTAATGAAACACCATTTATAACAATAAAAAACTCAAACAACAAATAAATATCGAAAACCATCATAAATCAAGAAAAAACTAAAAGATAGTTACATACAAACCAACCAAAGTAATGGGTTTAAATAAATTCCATGAGAACAAGAATTTCCTCTATTAAAAAACTGATTTTGAATCAAAAACCTCATTATTATTAAAATTAATTTGAAAAGAGAGTCTTGTGAATTTATACAAATACTAAACATTCATAAACAATTATTTCAAAAGTTTAAAGCTAGAAATTGATGAAAAATATTAATGTAAACTGAATAAAACAAGGTAAACAACTAGATAATCCATCAAGGATGTCAGATATAGGTATAAAATAATAAAAAATGAATTTAATAATCCCAATAAGTACATTATATTTCAAATGGAAGGATTTAAATAAAAGAACCTACCTCAACTAAATGAAATCCAGACACTTTAGATAGAGGATGAAAATCATTGGAAGGAAACTACCTCTAAAATCCCTTGAAAACTATATTCCAGAGATTAGACCATATAAATCCTATGTTTTGACCATTGTGGACATTGTGGTTCATTGGGGAGGAATAAACTCAAAAGAAAAGGAATAAGGAAATATAAGAGAAGATAAATTAAAATAAAATAGGGTTTCACCTAAGAAAACTACATGAAAATTATGAATGGTGTAACTTGAATCCTCAGAGAATATAGAGGAGAAGTTACTAGAGATATCCCTCAGCTAGTTAAATGAAATTTTAGAGGAGTGATGAAAAATTTGGGATTAAACTGAAGAGGGGTACATTTGTAAATTCAAAATTTAAATTTATTTACAGATATTATGATTAAAGATCATGGTTTAGTAAACCATTCTCATAGTACGTTGATTTCATCGAAATCAAGCTGTAATATCTCGCATGGTCATCCTTTACATTTCTCCATGTTGTATGTATACCATGCATGATTTACTGAAGAAATCACCCTACATAAGGTGAAGTTACATGGTTGTTTATATCTATCCACTAAGACGCAACAAAAATTCCTTCATTTAATATTAGTATACATGGTAACTACTAACCAAGAAAAATACATACAAAAACTACGTGGTATCTATTGTGTTGGATCTCTATCGAAGGTAAGTCTACATGATTACTCCAAATCTTGTGTAAACTGTGTATTGATCTTTGTATATAAATATTACTACATAAGGAATATCAACAGTGATACTATTAATATTTTATTAATTATACAATATAAAAAATTTTCAAAAAATTATAATTTTCATTTTTAGCACATGGTTGTTCCTAACCATGTGCTACCACTGAAATAACTTTCCCATACCTAAGAATAATCCATACAATTACAGCTTACATAGAACTAAATATTTAAAAAATGTGTGATTGATACTAAGATAGATATATAGAGAGGGTTAGTATTCAAGGTTACACATCTCATATTCTATCCATTCTTTTATCATTGTATATAACTTTTACAATAAAGGAATGGAATGTGTGGTTACTACTATACATGTTTTAACTATACGATAACCATGAATCATAGAAAATTTTAGAAAATTTTAAAGTTAAAATAAAAAAACTATTAAAATTTTAATAGAATTAAATTTTTTATAATATATTATACAAAAGTGACAATATGGTGTCATAATTGTCCCCATCATGCAACAATCTACCTTGAAAATTTCCTTTGTAAATGTAGATATAAATGTGTAAGAAAACCAATTCACTCAATAAAAAATTTAGTGATATAATATGATAATCAATTCAATAACAACATATAAATAAACCGTATCATGAAAGAAAATTATATCTATTTTAGAATTACTAGTTTATATGAACAATGAATTTATATTAACGAACCTTCATCTAGATATATGAGTAAGGATGGCTAGGAAAAACTTGAGGAGGCCCAAAGAAAAGGAAACACCAAGAGTAATACAATTACCCACCCTACTAAAATATTGAATAATACCCTAACAAGACACCAATATGATTTATTATGAATCCTCAAGATAAAAAAATCCAATCCTAAAATTTCATCAGATAATCTCAAGAATAACTCAAATCACAATCAAGATAAATTAATCTTATTGAATCAATCCCAATTGAACAGTCTTATAGAAGACATATTATATAAGATAATAATTAATTTAGAATATAGAGTCTAAACATAGGTTTCCCCAGCATTTTGAATTCACTATATAGTGGTGAGATAAAGGATATAAACTCCTCTAAGAAATGAATTACTAATGTAACCATGTCTCTATAAAATATCCATACAAATGAAAATATTCTAACAATCTCCAAACAACCACTCAAGAAACTCATTCTGAATTATTAAAAAGGATTAAAAAAATATCATCCAATGTACCACGAGATTAGAACAAGATATTCATAAATATATTATAAAATATAAATTAAATAGAGACATTAATAGGGAACATAACTCTACTTGGAACAAAATAAGATCTAACCCTGGCCTATAAAGATGAATTGAAGGGTAACCTAAGACCTTGCTCATGGAACACTGTCCTATAATGATCTTGACATAAACCTGACCCTAAATTACCCTATTTTATATTATGGGTGACTACCCCTAGTCATGAAATGATCATTATTCTGAGAATTAGACTATGCATAATAGATTCTATCATATAACACATCTTAATAAGCTATGTTTGTGCCCAAGGATTCCCTTGTGAAACTCTTTTAAAACAAAATATCTTCACGTATATCCCCTCATATATAAATCATAATAAGTATATAAAACCAACAAGGTAAACATATAATAAAATAACCCTCATTAACTTAAAATAAATATATATCCCAAATTTTTTTTCATAAAGTGTTAGTCAAGGTTTAAATACAACTGATCTTAGGTTTAGCTGAATATATTTTTCAAAAAATTAAGCTTTGGGTGAGTCATTAGAAACAAAATTGAGTGATAAGAGAACAAAATTAGAGGAATTATTGGCATAATGCTTCAATATTCACTCACACAGTTAGAGACTCATGAATGTAATTGATTTTTCCCCACATTATTTTGATAATTCTACTGAATAAATATATTCTAGAAGAGTTCACAATACATATTAACGTAAATATTATATGGTATAATGGTTTCCCACTATACTCGAATCATTGAATTAGAAAATCCTATAATGGATATTAGATTAGAAGTTTTAGTTGTTTTTATAGAATTTAATATTCTCTTAATCCTCTCTAACAATTTCATCACCTGAAGTGGACCTTAGTCACTATGAAAAATAGGTGGATATGGATTCAAAAATTATTGGATAGGGAGCATGCGAAAATATGGACCCAACTCTACTAGCCAGTTCAATGTCTAGGTAGAGCCAAAAACTGAAAGTGTGACATCCAAATAACTAGAGGAATAACCTTGAGTGTCATTAATTAAGATAAAATTTCCACATTTCCTTCAGATATTTATGGGCTGTATACTCTAAAATTTATTAAATTTGAACCCAATCAGTACGTACTTAATAATTGAAATTATTCAATCATAATTCCTCCAAAAGGGTCAAACCAAAATTACAATTTCACTTAAATAATACACATTCATAACACATTATAAAAGTTTCCTTTTTTTTATAATGAGAATTTGGAAAAGAATCAAGAAACTAATTTTATAAAAAACACACACAATTTGAAAAAATTATACCCTATATAAAAATATAATGAAAATAATTTCATGACTCTACTACATGTGTAATACTAAAATCCATTTTATCATCCCCATGAGGGAATTTAAAACATACACATTGGTTCTAAAAACAATTTTTTTTAGAAGAATCAGTAGTAATTTAGAAACCCACTAGAACTCTATATTAACCCCTATAGAAATTTCGATACACCAGATAAGAATTTTAAATTATCATATAGAGTTTAAAATATTATAAATTTCATCCAATAATTTTTTAAAAAATTCATATTTATTTCAAACACTACCAAAATTTCAATTTAAAACCAAATAATTTTTAAAAAACAGAATTAAAGGCAAGTTCTTTTTATCAAACGGCCATAAAACCAGATTATAAAATCAAAAAATTTAGTCTTCATGACATAAAATCAAGAATAACTACACAAAATATCACACATAACTCAACCCAACAACATCAATACATTATAAAAAGTCCATTTTATTCATCTCAAATTTAAAATAAAATTATTTGGTATAATTTGATAAGTCTAATGGGGTAAAATTACAATAGTTTTGGGGTTTTATGAATGTTCTTGGTTTAGTCACATGGTATTGTAGGCCATACACCAACCATATGATGATTAAAAAAAGGTGTCTATGACCATCCGCACATGCTGCACAAGGTTATTCATATATGTTTTTCAACCGAATACCTCTGGTTCCACTTCTTACTCCACCCTAAAATAAAATAAACCCAAAATTACTAATAAAACTCCAATTAGGATAAAAATATCATTTTAAATAAAAATATTATAATAAAAACATAAAATGAATGTTTTTTTAGGAATCAAATCTTGAATACCTTTAGAAACCAAGTCTCATCATGAATATATAGTGATTAAACACCTACTCGGGACTTAATTTTTTATTCGTGGTTATACTATCACTATTCAACAATCACTACCCAAATAACAAGGGGACACTGATACAACTCTATAATGAATCAGCCTAGGAAAAATTTCCATGTTACTAAAACCGATCAACCACATGTTTTTAAGCGAATTACCGTTCACCATGGGAAGATTACAAGCACTGGAACTTAAATAATTACCACATTGGAAGGATTTATCCCAAGAAGAATAATAAAAAAGTGGTAGATCTTTATTGGAAATCCAACACGGTGCATCCCTAATTTATAATCCCCTTCATAACAAATAAACAGTTTCAAATAATATAATAATAAAATCATGGAATAAGTAATATAAATATCTAAAATCACTTTAATAAATAGTAAATAAAAAATAATAGATATCATATACTAATATGAAAGTAAACCAAATTTTTATGGGGTTGAATTCATTGAAACAATAATAGTAAAAAATGAATCAACCACCCATTCCACCAATTGATCAACTCTATGTGATCCAAGATCATATCCACATACCAAAACATCCATGATATACCTACATGGAAATATGACTCGAGAACCTTCTTGAATACATATGAACCACATACAAAAGTAGGTATATATATTTGGTGTGAGCTAAATGTGACTAGTTGGATTTCACTAAACATTTTACAGAAATTTATTTACAATAAATTTCATAAATAATAGTTTGAAATAAATTTTTGAAGTAGGATTTTCACATGAGAAAGTGTGAATAAAATCTTTAATAATTGTTTTCCCCTTGAGAGAGAATCACACATTCTCTATAAATCAAAATTGGAACCACAAATTTTAATGAAAATAATTTGAAACCTTGAAATGTGAAATTACTAGTTTATGAAAAGAAAAAAAAATATTTTTCCACTTTTCAAAACATTTTTCAAGCCCCATTTTTATAAAATATATTTTATAAGAAAGAAAATTCAGAATAAGGGTAAAAAATAAATATTACCCATCCTTAAAAATCCATGTTAAGATGGTATCAATGATAAATTAGAGAAAAAAGCGATTACAAGGAATCAAGGTAAAATGAGAAAAACACGATAGAATATAAAACTAAGATTTTCATAATAAGTATTCTAGATAAGGTGTTAACATCATGGGATGCTCACTATATCATACCCTAAGAAGATCCAAAACATACTCATGGGGAACCTACTGCATTTCTATATTGTGTTCCTAAAATAAATAAACTCTTAGTTAGGTTCATCAATGGAATTCCTTAGAAAGTTTATTAACTAAACTATAAGACACTTTATAGTGCAGTAATCGAATATATGGTAACATGAATCTTGATTTACCAAATAGCTACATAGGGTTTCCATGAAATAAATCAAATGGAGTCGAGAAATATTAGAATCAAACTATTATTATATATCAATAATATAACATGAAAAGATACCTCTCATATCACATCCAAAAATCCATAAAATTAGAATCCACTTTTTCATTCATACATGTATAAAATCATAATTTAATTCAACTCACATAGATAAAAAATATCATAAAATAAATAATACAAAAGGGATTAAACCAAGGGTTGTTAGAGCCTAAGGAAAACCCTTTTCTTATAAGGTTCCAACCAAACATTTATATTGAAAATGGAAAACCAAGGTCTAAACCATAACTATAAAACTAATCCATGGAAACACTATTTTTAAATCATTTGGAAGAAAAAATTACCCTAGAAACACCATAAAAGTAAAGAGGGAAAACAACCATCATATAAACATCATAAAACACAACAATGAATAATATATCTAAAGGATATATTAGTAAAAACCCAAAACACCCATACGATTGATAAAACCCTATGAAAACATGAATTAAACTATTTAATAATCAATTCATAATAAAAAGACTTTCTTTATCTTCAAATTAATTTGGAACAATCTAGTTAGATATTTATTAAAACACTTTATACGAATAAACAATTGTTTTAAAAATTTAAAACATGAAATTCATGAAAATGACAGTATGATAAGTTAATAAATAATAGAAAACATATTTTAAACCCACTAAGGGTATCACATATAGGTATAACATGGGATAAAATGAAATTAGAAACCAAATAATCTCATGACTCTCAAAATAGATATAATTCCACAAAAACACCTACCTTAAATTGATTGATTCAAATAACTATTTATTTTGAAAGAAAAACAATTGAAGGAAATGATATTTAAAAGTCTCCTCCAACCAAAATTTAATGATTAGGCCATCTCAAACCATTGGTTAATAACTGTGGCCATGTTGGTTCATGGGAGAAGGATAAATCAAGAAGAAATTGAAAAAACGTATAGGAGAATAAGAGTAATAATAAAATAGGGATTTACAATATAAAAAAACATAACAATTTTGAATAGAGGGCCTTAAAACCTTATAGATGTAGGAGATGTTCCTTGAGCTCCCAAGAAATTTATCATATGAAATGAGTTAAGATAGAGGTAATATTATAGATAAAACCAATTCAGGGGACAATAATAAATTTACAATTCAAATTTATGGGTATCTCACATGGATTGGATGTAAGATTCATTAATCCATGTACTAACCATGCCACAACCATTATAATTGAGATGTATTTAGTTTCATGTATTTCCCAAATGGATATACAAATTTTGCACAAACCTTGCACAAGTCACTATAGAAATATTTCAGAAGGTAAGGTGGAGTTCCATGGTTACATATAAATGTGCGCAGACCATGTGATACGAATGAATTGAAATCCCCAAGCTTAATAATAATTCACATGTTTTCCCATATATAAAAACAATATTGATGGTTACTACTAGGATTTAACTCTATGTAAGGACAATATTCATGGTTAGTTTTAACCATACCCAAACCCTGAATCATTCACTAAACAAGAAAACCTATATATGAATATCCTACATGGTCAATGCATATCATGTTTTAACCATGTTATGACCATACTATATAGAATGTTTTAAAAAAATTTCTTATTTAAATTTAAAAAACCTCTAAAATTATAAAATAACCCAAAATTATAAAATGTATCACACATTAATGATATAGTTTTTTTAACACATTCCTTAAGCATCATATCCTCCTTAATATCTACCTTTCCCAATAAATAATATATAATTCATCATGAAAATATCTATAAAGATGTGATATGTTATAGATATATTGAATTAGTTCCATTTTATGTGGAAGTGATATCTGATACAACACTATTACAACTTTCTCTATCACATTGAATAGTACAATGAACTATATAGAATGTTTATTGACATTACCAAACCAACACAACACATAATTAAGAGGGAATTTAAAAAAAATTATAATTAACTTCAAACTCTAGACGCCACATCGTACGATCATCATATGACTTTTACAGATCTTGAGAAACCATTATCCATTTATGAATGACCTAAACATTCCCTATCATACACTACACTGAATCAATCACATTTATGATTGATTATCCAACCTCAATCCAATACATTGGATACCTTCATGGTCTCCCATAATTCCTTGAATAAATCCAAGAATATAGAAGAATGAAAATTTTTATTATCAAAAAACACAACGAAGAGAACTTCCTTTTTCCATAATCCTCTAAAAATAATAACCCATATATACAAAATGTTCTTCATCACCAGAATTATATATTCTATATTCCCTTTCATTTTATGATGGAATGTTTTGACAGAATAGAAATTAGATCTAAAATAAAGTTTCAATTCCTTATATATTATTATGGTAAAATGGGAATCTATATCAAATGATAACATACTCAAACCCCATGAAGCATCTCACCTACTATACATAAAGAAAATCCCAAGCTTCCACCATAGTTGACTCCTTATCCATCAAGAAATGATACAGCGTCACCAATCAAACCAAAAAGATCTATATGGAACCATATCCTCCCTAAGACAAAGGAAATACCATAATGAAGTCAATATAAATGTCCACCTATTTTCATTGGGGAATATACAATGGTTACAATAGACTGGATGGAACTCGATGTTTGATTTTAACTTTTTGAAAAATCAAACACTGAGACATGAAATTTGCAGTTGAAATATTTATACTAGATCACCAAAATTAATTTTTTATAGCGTGATACATCTTCAAAATACTAGGATAAAATATAAGAGATCTATAGAACTAATTTGAAACTATATATCACATTCCTAATAGAATGAATATCTTCCCACAAATTAACACCCGATGACCACCATCCTCATTCCATCCATCAACAGAATATCTATAAATAATGAATTCTATTTAAACCTCCTCCTCCCAATTGAGTCTCATTAACCTGTTGATCTAATGGATAACAAACCATATTATGATACAACAAAGATCTAATATCAACCTCATCCTTATCTAAAATCAATTTTACATGATCCACCATCATTATCCATTCATATATAATCTTAGACGTAACCTCACCGCACATCTTCTTGCACGATGAATTAGCTACCACATTTTTGTTTCCCTATAGTGTAAGAATTCTTATAGCCATAATTTTGTAAGAACTATACCCATACATGATAATACAAATTTAAATCCTTGTTAGAGAAGATAAACCACAAGATTTAACGATTAGTAATAAATAAAAAGTGCTCTCTAATGAGACACTGCTTCTCACTTTTAAAAGAATACAACACTACAACAAAATCAAGATCATTGATATCATAATAATGTTCATGCAGAAATAAAAATTTTGGCCCATAAGATTTCATTGCTCACTCCTATATCAACAAACTACATCAATAAGAAAACAATTCAATATTTAAGAATGATTAATTTTCAGGGTCTATATGTCTATAAAAAATGATACAATTAGTGACAATTTATAATGATGAAAAAAATTTATCCCTAATAATAGTAAAAACAACGAGTTATTATAAAAAAATTAAAATCCGTCGTAAAATGTTTTGGCATTCAAAACTTGTTTATCATTGAATTGTATTATTTTCTCATTATAGTAATGTAATTGTAGAAGAATGAATGATCCATCACAATTTGTTATTGTATAAAATAATTGGCACTTGGTTATTGGCGATGAACTACATTAGTCAAAAAAGTTTTTGAAAAAAAAATGAAATAGGTTAAAAATGATGAATACTATTATTGATGAATATTGTATCCATCATAAATAGGTATAAAAAATTACACATATAATAGAAAATGTCTTTCATAAATAATTACTCCAACATATAAGCATAAAATTTTAGACTATTAAAGATTTAAATCCTTCCATTACTAATATTAATAAAAAAATATAACAACTATGTGACTAAAACACTTTACTCATAATATCATTTGGATTCTCTCTCATTGTCTAAGAGAAATGTTCATTTTATCTAAATTTAATATTCTAGATCCAAATTAAGTTGATTTTTTTCTTAATCATAAGGTATTTTTATAAACATTTATCTTCAAAAGTTATTATTTATTTTTATTTTTCTAAAATAAAATGTTTGGTAGTTATAATTTATTTATTTTTATTTAAAAAAATTTTAAATTAATTTTATTTGAATTTTTTCTTGCTTATTTTCTCAATTAATCATTTATAATATAAAAATAATTCCAAATTCAAAAGAAATATAATTTGAAAAAATTTGTAAATTAACATCGATACTTAATAAAAAGTAATATTATATTAAATTATTTGAAATTAGTTGAAATAAATAAAATTAAAAGGTATATTAAATAATTAAAAATTATAACAAATTTATAACTCAAAATAGAATAAAAAAAATAATAGTAAAAATTAGTAAAGTAACTTTCAAATAAATTTATATATTCCTAAAAATTAAGAACCAAAATATTAGAAAATATTATATTTGAAAAAAAATTAACATTAACTAATAAATACAGAAAATAAAAATTAATAAATTTTTTTTAAAAAATGAAAAAAATCAACAATGATTTTAATAAAAATAATATTCTATAAATAATAAATTTTATAATAAATTTTACTAAAAACAATAAATTTGATAATAATAAATTAATTATACTAAATAATAAAAATTATAACAAATTAATCAAGATAAGTAAAGTAAAAAAACCAATAAAATTTCATAGAAAAAACTATTAGAATAATTTTGAAACTAATTTATACATTTAAGTAAAAAGTTATTGTATAACATTACATAGAAGCTAAAAATACAATTAAGTAAAATTATAAAAATTTGTTTAAGTAAAATTTATAAAAAATGATGAATATTAATTAAAATAAATAAATTGAAATAAATCATAAATAATATTTGATGAAAATAATATCTAATAGATAATTAATGTTAATATTAATCTGTAAAAATTAATATCATATTTTAAAATAAATAACTATAGTATATAATAAAAATTATTATAAAATAATAAAAAATATTATAAAAAATTAAAAATTAATCGTTAATATTAATAGAATAATTTTAATAATAATTTCTATAATTATATAAAAACATTTTATAAAACAATAATTAGGAAACAAAAAACATAATTATCTATAATTATAAATATTTGAAAAATTAAAAGAATAAAAAATAAACATGTAAGAATTAAAAATAAATAATATTACCTAAAGTAATAGGAAACAAATATTTACTAATATTTAAAAAAATCTTTTTTTAAAAAAAATTTATTAATATTTTAAATTCCTGAAATTTAATAAAATTTTTTAAAACAAGATTTTATAAATAATTAAAAAATATATTAATTAATAAAAACTATTAATGTAAAAAAAATAATAATAGAAAAATAGAAAAATAATTATGAAAATGTGTAATATATTTAATAAAAATTAAAATTATAACCATATATTACATGGGAAATTAAAATCATAATTAACTAAAATTATTAACATTTTTAAATTGAAAATAATTTATATATAATATTGAGTAATATAAATTATATATATATAAAATAAGTATTATAATAATTTATTTGAAAAAAAAATTATAATAAATTATGGAATAATATTTTTATAAACTGATTACTATTATTTTTGGGAAATATGTGATTTAATATATTTTTTTTATTTTGGTTAAAAAATATTGATATTATTAAGAAAATTATTAATATGGTAAATAGATACAATTTTTTATTATGAGATCATGAATGGATAATTCATTAAACAAATTCACACTATTTAGATATAAATGATGTCTTTATGGAGGGTGATAAAAAAAATCATTAAATTTTCATCATCAAATACGTAATTTATTTTCCTAGGGGCAATTAAATTATCTTATAAGAAATGTGATCTCAAGATATTTAATTTTATATATGACCATTCGAGTTCGTATTTTTTTTATTTGGATATTGTGAATATAATATTTTTTTGTTAGTAGTTGAATGAATATAATTCTATATAAAATACATTTTTTTGGACCTCATTGAGAAAAATTTCAAAATTCTGTACACGAGGGAACTGACCCATTTTTTCTGAAATAGAAATGTTGAATAATGATTCAAATTCTTAATTGGAACCATAATAATGTTACGAAGTGTTGAATTTTTTTTGAGGAGGCCTTATATTCTGGGTTCAATAGAAGAAAATTAAAATATTTTATGAAATCTATGGATGTTAAATCTTATTTGGGAATTTATTATAGTTATTTTTCTTGAAAAATTTCTTTTATAAAATCATACTTTTTAGGAGAAATATGATACTATAATATTTCTATGAAATTTAAAATTGGGACCATAACTTGGGTATCAATTACCAAAAGATTACTTCATGTTAAATTGATTGCATTATATAATATGGTGATTAATAATTTTTAGTTAATTTTAGACTCTTAGGAATATCAATGTAGAAAGACATTAAACATAAAAAATATAGGTTTTTTATTATAAAATAAATGAGGTATTTTCTGATTACACTTAGATTTTAGTTTTTATTTCAATATCAGAACACAACTTCATTCATAACATGTGATAAAGTTATATTTTATGACTTTTTTGAATTTCAATAATTAAACTCCCACACATCATAGAAAATAAATAGGTTCAAGGAAATTATTGTGTTTTAAGGTGAATTTAGTAAATAAATTATTTTGGCTCAAACTGTGGATTTTAATGTGTGTAACAACCCTTTGAAATAATATTTAAAATTTAATTTGAATCTATTTTTGGTTTTAGATTCTTAAAGTTCATATGATTTATCTTCTTTAGTAAAATTTGTAAATAATGTATTATTTGGTTTTTAAATGTTTTAGTTACTAACTATACATTTTATGCATTTTTTTTGAATAGATAAAACCACTAGTTGAGTTAAATTTCATTTTCTATAAATTTTATGCATGCCCATACCTGACATGGGAGACAAAATTCACTTTATCCCATTATAGCCTTGAATATGTCTAAGGATAACCACACCCAAGATAATTATACCGTTTATAGAACCATCCGAAAGATACTTCATAAGTGTAGCCTTCTGATTAGGTACAAGCCCTATTCAATATCATGGAAAAGATCTTATATGAAAACCTAACCACATTATAATGCATGTACAAATTCTTAATCAATTTACAATTTTGGAATTAGTTTTCAGAAGATTCATTCATGTTCATTCAGTAGATGTTCTTAATTAAGAATAAATAATTTTGAGTCACATATGAATCTTAGTCCAACATTACTAAATCCCATCATGGTAATCCCATCTAAATACCTCCATTTTCCAAGATAGTTTCTTCTATAGACGTCCATGAGTAGTCTAAAAATGCTTCTATCCTCATCCTGAGCTTATATCCATCAACGTACCACCCCCATTAGCCTCCTCACAACACTAACCCTCACAGATCAAGAACCACTTTGAATTAAAGTAGATAATTTGGTTACCCTCAAACTAATATCACTAAACATAAACAAAATAGTTTGAACAAAACTATCTTGTATAACATTCAAGTTTATTTTATAATAATTTATAATTTTTTTAAAAGTGGTAATATGGATTCTATTATTATAAATGTGAAGGGGAAAATTATATATAATGTTTTGAGGTACTATACATAATATATTTTTGTTTGAATAATTTTAATTTTATGTTAATAATATTTTTAATCATGACAAATCTCTATTTTTTTTAGATTTATCCCTTAGGGATTCAGACATATCTGAATATGGGGAATTAATACCCACAATTGGGTGGATCCAAGGGATATAATAAATTATATTTTTATGTGTTATTATTTTAATATATACATTTTTTATTTTACATATTTTTAAAATAACTGGTGGTTGTGGGTTATGTAAGTTATATGATGATGTTATTTTTCCCATCCAACTTTATATCTTTTTTCCTTTATCTATATTCAATGATCACCTCATTCCTTTGAAAATTATATTTTTATATTTTGGAAATGGGTTATTGAGATGGTATAGCTTTATCTATAATATATTTGTTCAGAATAATATGGATTGGTTATTTTGAATCTATTCTTGTTGGAGATAGTTTTTTTTTGTGATTAAGTTGTATTGTGCTCATATGAATTCCACCCATTTGGGTAATTATATTGAACAAATCATATGACTAAGAGGGGTTTAGTTTCATTCTATTTTGTTATGTTATGTGATTTATAGAAGCTTAAATAAGTGTGTTTAGGTAGTGCCCATTTGTGTATTGAGATAATACTTACGGGAGGATTGCCATTATATAATATAAGAGAAAATGATAGAGTGTTCCCAAAAGTTATTATTATGTCTATTTAAAATTATTAATTGCATATTTTTTCTAATTGTGTTTTCAATTCATTCCTTTGTCTTTAATTTAAAATAAAACCATAATTACATGTTTTAATTCACTTCCATTTTAAAATAAAAATAAAAAATCTATATTATGTAACAAATCGAAGAATATGAAATGATATGTGACTCATTGAGAGATAACCCCAAGAATGATAATGGGACACACCCATATAGAAATATAATTATTATTTTAATAGGTTCATGTTAATCTACTGTAAAGTTTAAATAAATTTCAGGGAGTTCCACTATATTTTCTTTGTTTTTATAATACTTTGTAAAATATTTTATTCTCAATTTTATTTTCTTTTGAATCATTTTTTTGTCTTTAAAATCATTAGGATAAAAAAATTAGGATACCCATTCTTCTATAATGGATTAAAATCATTATTACTAGTTAAAAATAATATATGACGACTTTTATTAGGATAGAGAACTCAGTATAACCCAAATTAAAATGATTACTCTATTTATTTTAATTTCCCAAACAATAAAGAAAATTTTCAATGGACAATTTTAATGAATAAATAACCAATATATAAACATGGGTGGTGATTATATATCAACTACATTAATGGGTTAGATCAATAACAACTATCAATTCTACCAAACTATCAAATTGAAGTTGATATGAACACTAAGTAGTTACTTTCTGCTAAGTTCAAAAATAATTATATAGTTATGGATGATTTGAATGAAACTTTTACTGAATATAAGGATATAACAAGTGATACCATTAATAAAAGATTATAATAATAATAATAATAATAATAACCACTTATAATGGTCTTCATTGATGAGGATATTGTGGTGGTGGAAGAAACAATATACAATCCTACACTTCTAACACTCTATACTCTGCTGTATAAAGTCCTTAAAGAAAATAAATGAAACTAACTAACAATATCAATGGATTTGAACAAAATTTTCATTTATTTTTATATTATTATTATTAAAATAAAAATATTTTTCACTCCCTTCACTTTGACTCTATAGACTTTATTGAATAATTGAAAGATCTTGATGAAGATGTAGAGACCACCTTATATATAGTGTGTTTTGAATATAAATTAGATGAACCACATTTTATTCCCATAAACCATTTTCTAGAGGCACCTTAATAATAAAACAATCTCCTATTCAATCCAATAAATGGATCATATTTTTCTATAATTTTATTTTTTATTTTATTCTTTATTGTTTGAATTATCTACTGACTTCCTTTAAGGTTTTCATGTAGAAAAGAATAATACATTCCCATAATTGTAATGTTTATAATAATAATAAGACTAATATATAATTGGTAAAATGGTAATTGTGTTTAAAGAATAATATTCATATATTGAAGTGGTTGTAACGGTTGAAGAAAACAAAGCTTTAGTCAAGGAAAAAATAGAGTTGAAATTAAAATAACAATGGGAACCTGTGGTGAAAAAATTTCCTCATCCAATATAATCCAAATATCATCTAGAGAAGGATAAAATAAATGAATTAAATAACCCTTAATTTACTTTCCACCCAAAATATTTCTCCAGTTATTTATTACATTAGTGGTTGGGACTGTTTATCTTGTCGTCGAGGTCCTCAAAACTCAGTGTCCTATTGTGGAAATATAAAAATGAAATATGTTGTGGTTCTTATTAAATATACCACACCCAAATTAAAACTATTGATGGAAAATACTACTTCCCTATTATAGGTAGTATAAAGTATCACTTACATAGATTCAATCTCATATTTTTAATTTTATTCATTTAATTTAGGTTTTTTGTTCTGTTTAAAATAATTTGCAAACTTATTCATCATTTTTATTATAGTAAACCATAGGAGGGAAGATTTATCACTTTGATGAAGAAAATTTATTTCAAAAAACGAGGTAAATAACTTACTTTTCATCATTTCTACATAAAGTATATTCGTCATAAGTGACTTATTATTTTATATTCATCTTCTAGGGTTTTCTAGGGGTCTTTCTACATATGAACTGTTTCATATCAGTTGAATTTTATTTAGGATATGGCGAAATTTGATTTTTGGGAAATGGTTGAAAATATTTTTTGTTGTGTTGTATGTTTTATTTTTTCATTTTGGTATATTTAATAGTGAATTTTATGTAAACCATCTATTTTATACACTCAAATTTTTAAAAGATTCTCATAATTTATATAAGAACTAAGACATGTACGTGTTATTTTTCAAAAAATTGAAGTACATGAAATGATTAAAAATAAATGGGGTATTCAATTGGGTAGCCCCATTTTTCTAAAAGACCCATATTTTACATCAAAACATGTTAAGAACATAGAATACCATGATTGGACTTATATTTTAAATCCACATTACATGATTAATATCCCTTGACTACATTTAGTTTCATTTTTTCATTATTAATTCAAATTTGAGTGTTGGGGAGGGTTTTAATTTTTACCCTTAGGAGATATTGCATGTTAAAGAGAATATGATAAATGAGGACGTTATTTCAGGACTTTAAAAGAGAAAATGGGAAAGAGTTTTTTCACTTAATATATATCAATTATTTAAGCATATTATTCATGAAAAATTAATGTAAAAAAGAAAGAAAAGATTATTTTAATATATGGGAAAAATTGTGTACATAATATAAAAAGGAAAAAAAGGGAAAGTTGGTATGAAATAATTTAACATTCCTCATGTCAGGAATCATGGACAATGAAAAAAAGAATGGGATGATGTCACATCTAGAAAGGGAAAGTAAGGGAGGGTTTTTGAAAATGGGCCATGATTTTATAATGTATTTTTCTCCATATGAAAAATACAATGTTGAATAGCCTCTTCTAAATCCAATAAAAACCTAAAAAATCTATGATATATTTTATAGAAATAAAATTTTATTACATAATATAAAAATTAATAAATTATAAAAATATAATATGAAATGTTATTAATAAATGTACAAATGGAATAAATCCATATATAAATAAAAATACAAAAAAAAATCATTATCCATATGGTTTTCTATAAAGATCAAAACCCCAATTGTTACTATGAAAAAATGTAGAAAATTTAGAAAATAATTGAAATTTTGATAGGGATGTAAATGAATAGGATAATTTATTTTAATAATATATGTAAGGCTAAAAATAGGAAAGTAATCTAGTTGTTATATATATAGTCATTTGCAAAATGGTTATTGGAAATATGGTCATTCGAAATATATTTGTTGCATATATGGTTATTGGGTAATCATATGTCAAATATGTATATTGAATTTGTGTAAATTTTAGTAAACAATTGAAACTAATATAATTCTTGGAAGAAATAAAAATAAAATACTTTATTATAAAAATATTATTATAAATTCTATATATTGTTATTATTATTATTTTTATTTAAGAATGATTTTATCTATTTATAAAATTTGAAGAAATATTTTAATACTAATGTATTAATAAAATTAAATAGTTATAGGATGAATAATTAAATTTAATAAGTTGTGGTTAAAATTATTTAATGTCAAAAAGTGATATTTTTCAAAGACATATTTTCTTTATGTATTGTCTAGTTTTATATTAAATAAATTAAATCAATCACTTTCAATTGACTAATAAAATATAAATTTTAAATTTATATAAAATTAGAAAAAGATCATTTGATTAGTTATTGATTTGAAATAAAATTAAGAAAATTTAAAGTTAAAAAAATAATTATATATATATATACTGTTTTTTGTTAAAAGTTAAATTAAACATATTAATAAATTCAATTATATTTAATGGTTTAAAAAAAATTAATTATCACTTTGAAATTTGGAAACATGTATAAATTATTTCATTCATAAAAATATGTTAGCTAAGGAAAATTGGGTTACCACGGTAATGGTAAAATACTTTGAAAATGGTTAAAGTGGTAAAGACACAAAATATCATGAATAATTATTTATAAAATATATGGATTAATTTATTCATGATACATACCCATTATTTTACACTTTTATCCACTTTGTTTTTAAAATCACAACCTTCTACATTATGGAATGAATATTTATTAAAATAACACTCAACAAACTCTTATAAAAGGACCCCTCCATTAACCCTACAAATCTACTTAGTTTTATCTTTAATATATTCCATTTTACCCTCTACAAAAACATTATTTGACGTTTTCTATCATTTGTTTTCATGAGGGATGCCCAAATCCTTCATTTTAAGGAACCTATGTCTAGAAAGAGTGAATTCATAAAAGTAAGTACCCAGTTCTTGACCATATTTTTCGATTAACTTTTCATATAAAATATTTATAAATCTTAACCCAGAATATAATTATATTAAAATAGCATCATTATTATTCTGAAAAAATTATTATACTATTATATAACTCTAAACCTTAAGTCATTCACTAGTATGACATGTACTTGTTTGGGTCGTTTTACCACCTGGATGAACGATGATATACCAATATTGTCATTTTCTTCCTGAATAAGTTTAATTATGTTAATAATTGAAATATATAATATTTATTTGTAATTTATCTCATAAATAAAATTCTTAAAGTATACAGAAAAATAATGATCATTATTATGTATCTTATTTTTATTAGTAAATTACCCAAAACACGGCCTTCATGTATTCTATTCTCACAAACGATACCCATACATTCCATAAAATGAATAGGGGACAATAAAAATAATTGGTACCCAATTTCTAAATTAAATTTATAAATATTTGAATGATTAAATTGGTTTTAATAAATTTTTTTCTATATAACCATTATGAACTTTTACAAAACAATCAAAATCACTATTATCTGATGAATAAAATAAACAATAAATAACAAATTTATTCCTAATAAATTATTATAATTGATTAATATAAATGGAAATATAAATGAATAGTGTTCTAAAATAATCTATTAATATTTTTCTATTTATTATAATTTTCATTAAATTGAACTCATGGAAGTCAGGAGTTAAGGTAAGGGTTTCATTACCAATCTTATTTTGAAATCAAGATTTTTTATATTTGAAATTCCATATGGGAAAATTAAATTTTATTTTATCTAAAAATGATACATTTTTATCTCATGTGGTTATTCACCAGGTTTACATGTATTCTTTCCAGTTTACCTTTTTTGGTTCATAAATCAACCAAAAATGTTATTATAAGTGGATCCAACTTTATCTCTTCTTTTAAGTCAGGAAGATTTTTCTTCTATGTACATATTCATTATTTTTTTGTATGGATGTACTTATAAAATTATATGATTGAAAAAGCCCTCTTTTAGAATGCTTTAATTTATTAATAAAAGTAGTCTTCTTGGAAAATTCTTAGTATGTTCATTTTCCATTATGATTGACATTATTTACAAAGTGTAAAATGAGTCTCCTTTTTAAAGGTTTTGCATACAAATTGATTTTTACACTATCTTGTCTAGTTTTATATTAAGAAAATTCATATTCATTTTTATAGTATTCCAAATAAATTTCTATTTATTTTTTAATATTTTCTTTAAAATAAATGGAAAAAACATAAAGGGTATTACATCCTCTTTCTCAAAGTAAATTATAGTGGTCATATAAATTTTTTAATCTATATCAATAGCCTGTAATTTTTCTTATTATTTATTTGGAATATTATATAATGATTCCATGGAAATTCTATCTTTTGATGGATTATGATAATGTCTTATGAAAGATTTCATGAAATCAATTTCTTTTTCAAGAGTTAATTAAGTAATGATAGAATGATGAATGCTTTCTTGTAAATGTGTTACACATATATATGGAATTTCATTATGTGAGGGGTCGTAATGAAATTATATAGACCCCAAATTATTTGAGTAATGTTTTATATATCAGGAGATTATTGGGAATGGGGATTGAACCCAAACCCATATGTGTGATTTTACATAATGTGATAGGTTATGCTGATATTATAAATCACTCTAATGCATTGAGTAAAGTATTATATCTCAGAGGATAACATTTTTGGGATTGAAGAGAAACATAATAAATTAAGGGTATATGTAAAATATGTGATGATGATATTGGTGGAGAGCCTTGATATAAGAATATAATTTCTATGATTTCATATATTCCATATTGTTATGTTATATTTTACGGTCTCTTGATTATCAGATCAGGTTTACACACTTAGATAACCCATGTTTTATGTTATGTAAAAAACCATATACCATGACCCATGATTTTTGATCGTTTATTTTTTGGGTATGATTATATTTTGTTATGAATATAAAACTTGATTGTGTTCTCATACTAACATGTTTATCTTATACTCACTTATTATCTTAAATTGGTTTCCCTCACATTTATCCTTGCTGTGTGTCTAAGCTCACATTTCCTTACATTTAAATTTACCCAAGTTATGAATAATATTATTAAGTATGATATGTATAAAGGGTTTCATATATAAAGAATATCTGTGGGATATATTAATTAAAGGTGGTAAACTATATTTATTAGGTATCCAGTATTCAAAGACACTAAACCTATAAGTTATGGGTTGCATTTTATTTTGAGATGTTATTAATAATAAAATAAAATTATGTAACATGCATGTATGCTTTTATCAGTTCAACTAAGTTGGTATCAATGTGAGGTTTAGTTATTTTTGGGTTTCACATTTTGAGAAATATGATGATAGAACATGAAATAACAAATGTTGAACACAAAGTGATGTTGGATAAACCTAAAATTTTTTAGGTTGAAATGAAGGTGTCATAATGTATGATATATTTAGATTGATTTTAAATATTATATTTTATCTTACTCTATGTACTGTTGATTTACACTAAAAATAAACTTTTTTGGTTTTATTAAATGGGTAGAACTAGGAGGAATCTAGTTAATAATGACTGTGATGGGTAAGGAAATGATTGTCCAAAAGATATAAAAAATGGGATGGGAGTGGGAGTAAAAAAATTCCAATCCAAGATCACCAAAATATATCATGATATAAAGAATAAAAGGAATCTTAGTGAACTCTATAATAAGATATGAAAGGAAAAACTCTACATTTATTACTTCAGGTGACAATATTCACCCTTCGTTAGTTGTTTTTCCATCCTACTCATTACTAAATTTTGAAATTATATAATATAAAAATATTTTCTGTCCATAATGATTGCAGGATGAAAAGGTTGTTTTATCTATTTATAATTCTAAAGGTGAAAGTGATCAATAATGGACTCACATTAAGAATACAAGTTATGAGGATGAATTTTACTCTAAGTAATGAGAGGATTTTATGAGGGTATTTATCCATAAAATATTTCTTAGAACTCTTTGAACCAAAATAAAGATGTAACTCCTAAATAAAAAAATAAAAGTAGGATTAATCTATTAGTAACAACAAGGAAAACTTAATGATACTTCAAAGGTATGATTTTTGGTTTTATGATTAACACTAAAATTAAAATCAATCATTTATTTAGTGGATTAAATATAATTTTATAAATTGAATTAGCTATAAGGAACTTTGGTGAGTATGAAGATATTGTTCAATGTTCTCTTAAGGTGAAATCATAATTAGAGACTCTAATTATAATATTTGGTTTTGAGGAAAAAGATATGAAATTAGAGTTTCATGGAAAATAAAATTATAGAATCCATGGAGGAAAAAATAATTATCTTTCTATATACAAAATATGTGAGAATAAGTATGGGGGAATTATGTCAAAGGAATAGGTAAATGCATTATGTTTAGAAGAGAATAAAAACAAGCACATGAATAGTGAAGATATATAAATAGGATAACCAATGGAATGGGTGATAATAAAGCTTAGTTGAATAATGCACCCACACTCTAATGATTTAATTATAAGAAGTATAGGAATTATTACAACAAATGTATCAATACAAGGGACAATAATGATAATCAACATCAGTAACCTTTAAATACATGGGATAAAATTCATGTATATGAAATCATAACTACTGATGTGGGTTGATAAAATAATGTGGTGAAAGGTACACTTATCATCCCTTCTAAAAATAAAAAATTCTTATTTAAATATAGATCCACCAACTATTTATATATAAGAAGTTTTATAATAGTATCAAATCACTATCCAAATGATTATGTATAAAATTATTGGTGAGGACTAATCATATTATGATGATTTTTTGAAAATTATACAATTATTCTATTCTTGACGTTTGTGGTAATGTCCTTATATAAAATATTATTATTCTATCCTTAATAGAATTAGATATGATCTTGGGTAAAGATGATATCTATCAACATGTATCTCATAATAAGTTTTGTGATATAGAAGTGATATTTCTGATCCTAAATCAATATGTAATCATATATCAATATAAGTATGACCATGAACTCTCTATGTAATGTATATCTATTATATGTGTGTTAATACCCAATCACAGAGTGTATTTACCTCAAATGGTTAGGGAGAAACTTGATATGGAGGATATGATATGTTTAAATGAATATATTTATGTCTTTATTGGAGAATTTTCTATTGTTACCAAAAATTTCAAGGTTGAGTTTTTCAATATAACTCATAATTGATGCATTTCCAATGTAAAAGACTCCATATAGAATGGATCTAATTGAATTTTAACAATTAAAGAGGAAATTAAAAGGGAATATGGATAAGGGTTTGATACTCCCAATTTCATCAACATGTGGTGAAATTATCCACTTTATTAAGAAGAAAGATGGATAATTTTCACTCTAAGTTCTTAACATAGTCACATTAAATTTCATGTATTCTCTACCCAGTATTGATAATTTTATTGATTTTCTATGGGGGATCAAGACTTCTCAAAGATTGACTTTTGATCTAGATATCATTAATTATACTGATAAATGATTTACCCAAGACAACCTTTTATACAAGATATGGGAATTATGAATTCATAATGATGACATTGAAACTAAAAAATGGTCTTATTATCTTGATGTGTCATATGAATAGAGTGTTTAGATATTACCTCATCAATTTTTGGTTTTCTTTAAAGATGATAATAAAATATTTTACAAGATTAAGAAATAAAATAAAGATCATTAGAGGATTATTCTATAAAAATTTAGAGTGGATAAATTTTATTCAAAATTTATCAAGTGTGAATTATGGATGTAGAAAGTATCATTCTTAGGTTATGTAATCACAATATAGGGAATATTCATGTTTTCTTAAATGATATATATCATTGATGAATTCCCCAGAACAAACACTATTATAGAGATATTTAGTTGTCTTTGATTGAAATGATACTATCTATGATTTTTGAGAAATTGCACATGAAATTTAAATCCACTAACTATGTTATCTAGGAAGGGATCCAAGTTCATATGGATAGATTAATGCATAGGAAATTGTATGGGGAATATGAGAAGGTTGGTGACTGAACTTTTAATGGCACTACACTATAATAAAGAAGGGTTTGTAATTTATAATTATGAATCAATGAATATATTTATATGTTTTCTTATGAATAATTACTTGCAAATATCTTATGAATCACTTAAATTAAATATTCACGAGAAAAATTACCCGATACATGATTTAGATCTAGCAATGTTAATATTTTCATTCAATATATGATCTTATTAACTTTATGCTAAAAAGGGTAAAATATACAATGATCACTAGATCTTAAATTATATATTAACATAAAGGGAGTAGAGCATTTACTAAAGTACTTCATGGGAGTTGATCAAGGATGATTTCTTCTTGATAAATTACCACCTTGGGAAAGTAAAAAACATGGCTAATGCATTTAGTGGGAGAGATCATGTTACCATATCCATGATGCAGATTTAATGAGACCCAACACTCAAGGATTTACAATTGAAAAACCTTTAAATCATGAGGTTTAAATCCTATCATCCCTAAATGACTGCTTAAACCTCTATCCATGTAAATATAATAGAGGCCAGGAAGAGGATATAGATCTACATAATGTTGTGAGAATATTACAACTTTATTATTTGATAGTGATAGAATTATAAGATTTGAGAAATGAATACATGTTACTTTAATTCTATAATTTATGAAATCTATGTTTGATGATGTAAAAATATCATCATTATCTATATATCATATAATAACAAAGATGTATAGAGATCACAAGTATCATTTTTAGTAGGAAAATATAAAGATGGACATTACAGAGTATGCATTTTTTTTCTTGGTAATCCATTATGTTTTGAAGAAATTAAAACTGTATAAGGGGGAAGGATAAACAATTACCCATACTTTTATGGAAATTAGATAGAATAAATATGCATGTTTATTTTAGACTTTTCAAAAATTCAAAAGTCCATAATTCTCTTTGTGTTTTTGTTGGAAGACAAACAAATTCAACATTTTTCCCAGCCATTGAAGAATATTTCTCACTTAATCAACTAGGAATGATATACATAAAGTGTTAAGGTTTTATGGAGTACTTATCTAAATTATATTTGATAATTATATGAGGTTCCTCAGAATGTTTCAGAGAAGTCATCAAAAAAAAACTAGATGTATGGATGAGATTCAACATTTGTTATCATCCTCAGTCTAATTATAAATCTAAATGGACGATTTAAATTTTGCAAGATATAATAAGATATAATTCAATCCATTTTTATGGTGGTTGGGGTTAACACCTTACCTTGGTAGAGTTCTCAGATAATAAAAAATTCCATTTTAGAATTTAAAATGGAACCATATAAAGCTCTATATAAGAAGTGGTTCCGAACTCTAACACATTGAGATAAAGTTATAGAGAATATAATATAGATATTATATCATACTCATAATATTTCATATCAGATTAAAACTATTCACTAATGTACTAAAATTTTCTAAATTATAAATATGAGCAATGGTGATAATCATAAACAATTTGGTGTTCGATGTTAGAGAAAATATAATCCTTTTAATATCACAATGGAAGAAGGTTGTGAGAATTTTGAAGAATGGAAAGTTGAGCTATAGGTACACTGGCCCTTCAAAATCCTAGATCATGTGGGTGTAGTATCTTATCAACTTACACTTTCACGGAACATATCCAAAGTTCATGATCTATTCAATGTATCACTTTTAAGGAAGTACATACCATAAATTTTATATGTAAGGAAATTTGATGTAGTATTAATAGAACATGAACTCTCTAAAAAAGAAAAACGAGTGAAAAACATATATCATATAGATAAAATATTAATAAAAAAGGCCACTCACATGGTTAACATTCTTTGGAGGAATCATAAGTTTTAGGTAGAATCATGGGAACCCAAAGTCATAAAGAATTTGATTTAACCACATTTGTTTTAATCAGAGTAACAAAATTTTAAGGGTATAGTTTTTAATGGAAAAAAATATAACACCCCAATTTTTTAATGTATATTTACCATTTTATAAATACTGTGTCGAATAACTTCTTTCGCATGAAACAAATAATAAACCATGATAATTTTGTTTGAAATAAAATATTGCAATAAAAGATAAATATTAAAACATTATGAGAATATAATATGAATTATCATTAAGAAAAGTGGAAGTGGAATAAATGAGAAACTAAATAAAAATACAATGAACACAAAATCTTTATCCTTATGATTTTCCATGATGATCATAACCCTAATTTCAATAATGAAAATAAGTTAGAGAATTAGAAATGAAATATAAATGTTTAAAGGTAAGTAAATTAATAGTAAAAATTGTTCCAAGAATGTATATAAGACTATAAAAAGGAATAGAATCTGAGAATTATATATATTTTCATTGAAAATAGGGTCATTAGAAATATGTTCATTAGATATATGGACATATGGTAAGAATGTATCGAATATGTATATTTATTTTTTTTGTAATTTTTAATAACAAATTGTAAATAATATGAATTTGGAATGAAATAAAAAGATAATTTTAGTTAAAATATTTTAAAAAAAAATATTGGTTTGTATTAAATAGTAATAATAATATTATTAAAGGCAAATTTTTTATATTTATAAAATTAAATGAAATATTTTAAAACCAATGGATTGCTAAAATTAAATTTTATGAAGATGCATAATTAAATCTAGTAGGATGTGGTTTAAATTATTTACTGTTTAAAAATGAAAAATTTCAAATATATTTTTTATGTATTTTTTATTTTTCTCAAAATAAATTAAATTGATCACTTTTAAATGATTAATATAATATAATATATTAATTTAGGACAAATAGCCCAAAAATTATTTTATTATTAATTTATATTAATTAATATTAATAACACATAATGTTTATGAAGTCATTTTTATAAAAATATTATATATATATATATATATATTATTTTAATTTAAAAGCTAAATTTTCAGTATTTGTTAATTGAATTATATTAAATGGATAAAAATTCGTAATTATAACATAAAAATTAGATAATATGGTCCATTTAATATTTTGTCCGAAATATAAGTTTCCTAGGTAAAAAACTAGTTACCATGGTATATATTAAATAAAGTAAAATGGGGTTAAATTAGTGCTAAAGAATTTATATATCACATTGAATTATCTCTAAGTATAGCTGATAAGGGGATTAATGAAAAATCTCTATTATTTTCTACTTTTTATCCATTTTATATTTAAAACGAAAACCTTAAACATTTTTTAATGGATATTTTCATAAATTCTACTCAAAACAAACATATAAAAGGAATACTCCTTTTCCCCTAAAAAACCACTCCCAAATATTCTCCCCATGTCCGAAATTTCATGGTCTCATGAGAATACTAATTCTATAAGTATTAAGGTGTAATATAAAGGAAGATATCCAAGGAGGAGGTATAAGTTTTAAAAAAATTATTTAATGTTTATTTCTTCTTATACAAGATTAAAATATATTATAACCATAATAAAATAATGAAATAAGTATATTTATTATACTAAAATATTATTATTATGATGGGTAAACAATTTTATACCTATATTACATACTATGGGAAATTAAAAGATCACTCACGTATATGTGTTTATTATCAACTCCTTAAAGTAATGTGTTTTTTTTCACCATCATCTAACAAGGTTGGATACAATGTAAAAATTAATAAATTTATTTTAAATTTATTAAATTATTATAATTATTATAGGAAGATAATATATTATCTACCTTTTTTATACTTATATATGTTGGAATATAATGTTTCTCTTGAGTATTTATGGATTACCATCTCTACAAAGAGAAAAAATTAATTTTTAATTTCAACCATAAATGGATAGTGATAAGGATGGATTTATTGAATTAATTTTAAATTTATAATATTATTATGATTCTATAATGGTAAAAATTTATCTATATTATTTTCTTTCCATTATTTATAAAAATGAACGTATCTTTCATGTGTATATACGTACTACTGTCTCCATGAAATGATGTGCTTCATTTTCATTACCACCATACATGGAAGGTTATAAAATCATATTGATTTTATAAACACAATAATTTTATCATGTTTAATATTTTAATATAATTTAACAATGACCGAATTGAACATAGAAAATGCACTAAAGTTAATTTTGGAGATTATAAACCAAATGACATAAAAACTTCTGATGCGAACTTAAAAAATTTAGTAACTAAATAAAATAGAATTTTAAATTGAATAGAAGGTATAAAATCCTATAAATAAAATTGAAAAATTATAAAAAAGTAGATAATTAATAAAAATTTATTATTTATGAAAGTACGAGGTTTTAAATTTCTCATACCAATTTCCTTTCTTTGTGACTTATAAAATTTTCACCACATGTCTAATTTTTTGTGCTATATAAAATTCACTTTGTATTTATTTAATATATAATTTAATTAAATTTATCATTTTTAATAATCTATTTTTTTGTTATATTCTTCAATGTCCTTTTTCTTCAAAAGTTAACAAACTACCAACATATTTTATTTAAAATGTTATTTTAAATGATTTGAAATTTTATTCCATCTATATCCATTTTATTTTAAATGTTTCAATATTATTGTTATTAGAAATTAAAATATTATTTTGTTACAATGTTTTAAAAAAATTTATGTTATTTTTTTAATGGAATATTTTCAATGTTTTGAATATGGGTCAATTCTGAATCTTTTTACCAATGTGCGGAAGAATGTATTTTTAACATTTACTAAATGAAATCATTTTTTTGATATCATATCCACTATTAATTATCAAGATTACTCTATATGTTTTCAAGGTTTTTCTAAGAATAAATCATCCCTATTATTATGAGAATTTTTCATTTTATGAGTTTTTAAAAGAAAAGGATATTTATCCTTTATATACAAAAATGAGAAGTTCTTCTACTAATGGTTTCAGATTATTTTTTCAAGGGTTTTATTGTGAAATATTGAAAAATATAAATACTTTCTCTAATATACATTTTGTAGGTATCATATAATGACAAGTGATCCTAATAAAACAAATAAATATGGGTGGGATTGATATATCTCTGTATTTTATTTGATAATGATTTAGTTTTAAAATGAAAAAATGTTGGAGATAACAAAGTAGGTTACTCCTGTGGAATTAATTTTTCATGAACTATTCCAACATAAGATGAAAATAAGTTAATGAGAGTTTTTAATATGATGATCCAAGATAAATTTTTTTGTCTTGCTAAGGGGTTTTATGGAAATAATTTTATTTCATGAGGTAAGGAATGTTTATTAACTTTTAAAGGTGAAATATTTGTTTTTAACAAAATCTTTTTATGAGTTCTTATGTTCTTCATGATGTTCTAATGATTTTTCTATTTTTTCTAATGGGTTTTAAAGAATATCATTAAGAAAAATGTTTATTTTAAAATATTTTTTTATACATGTACTTTTGTTGGAAAAGGAAAATGTTTTTTTGATTATCAAATTTCATAATAAACTACCCGATTTACATTATTTTTATATTACTTACAGCGATTTTTATTACTTATAAAATTATTCAAATTTTTTTTATGGGGAGCCAAATGTGTAGTAACTATAGTATGTTCAATATTTCCACTGTGATGGATCATCTTAAAAAAATAAAACTTTTTTCTTACAAAACTTGGGTGTAAATTTAAGAATATGTTTTTATGGAAAAAATCTAATTTATTTGGATGTGACTAATAAGTTATGTATTTTTTTTCATAATTATATTAAAATATAAACCTAAAATATATTGGAAATAAAATAAAGATAACCAATTATTTATAAACTAAAAATTATGGGTAAATTTTTCATGAGTTTTAATATTTGGAATCAATACCATTATATGAAGAGTATTTTTTTAGCATCTAATCTAGGTGTATAAAATCAAGTTATTCTAATTGGTATTACATTAAAGAATTATATAAATTTATAGTTTATGATGACTTATATGATGATATTTTAAGTGTTTTAAATACCATCATGGGTTAATAAGTATAATGTTTACCATAAGTTTAACGACACAAATACTCCTTTTGAGGTTTTATGTGACGATAGTTTAATTTCATTAATGACATTTTGGGAGACATATGTTGGATTTTAAGAATAATAAAATTTTTATTTATATATATCCATTAGGATTTTCATGTGATTTACTATGAAGTTAGTTTTTAAAAAGTGTTATTACAATAGGGATTAAAGGTATAAATAACTATTAAGGTTAATACACTCTTTAATGTTGAGGTAATTATGATTAACTGGGATAAAATGTTATCTTATTTTTGGGAGAATTATTTAATTAATGTCAATAGAAAATTAAGGCTTGTTTGTTAATTTATGTTATGAATAAATATTGAGTAAAAACTTGGAAGTGTACACAGTTTTATTATATCATGACAACGACTTAGGTTATTTATCCAAAAAATTAGCACATTTAAAAAAATATATTAATAGGTTATGTACATTTTGAATACGAAAATTTATGAGTAATTATGGTTGTTTAGAGATAAATATTAGATTGATCTTGAAAGGATTTGTAATCAAATATTTCTAATCATTGGATTTCAATTTTTGTCTGGATTTTTTTGAACGTTTTTGGGGTTAGATTTTTATAGAATGATTTATGATAAAATTTGGTTATTAATATTGATATTTTGGATATTTAATTATTATTTGTACATTTAATGGTTCATTAATACTTGTTCTAACTATTTTTTGGTTTTGTTAAAAGGATAGATATAAGAATAATTAGATGTCATAATTTTTGTATCTTTTGAACCATTAAAAGTAAATTTTAGTGTTTTTGGTATGAAAATACTCCATTTATAATTTATAATATAAGACGAATAAGAGGAAAAAATAGAACAAAACACAGTAGATGATGAAATTACGGAATGTAATCAAGTAAGTATATTTTCTCATTGATGGTTATGAATGCTGCATAAGCCCTAGTGTGATATGAAAAAGTTATATTTTTTATCACAATAAATGATTAATCAAAGATATACATAAATATAGTATTCGATGACCAATAGAATTAAAGAAAAAATTAATTGACATAAGAACACCGGAGCCAATTTCAAGGTTATCACATAAGAAATTTATAATCAATTTAACTAATTAAATAATTACATGGAAATGAATTGTTTCTTGATTGAGGAATATGAAAATAAATATACATCATACTGTATTGTGTTATAGGACTCAAGAGTATATTCCCACTAGTAGAGATCCACACTAGTAACATGAACCTCAAAGAATATCAATAGTAACCTTATGGTGCTAGAATTGTAGATCCCAACACTTACATTGTTCATCCTGGATTTACTTGAGAATCACATCTAAGAAGGATTCTCTTTGATCTATATAGAATCAAGATGAGTGATGGTGGTGGATCAGTCTCTATTGCTGAGGAAATTCCTTGAGAGGTGTACTCTAGGTCTTGAGAGGATTCCACAGAGGCATTTTTCACAATACCCAAAAATGGATAACATTAATTTTGAAAATAATATAATTTTGTTTAAATAGTTCCAGGATTAGAATATAATAATTAGAAAAATGCCATTATTATTTCCATAATCACCAAGGAAGCTGATGTCCATAATAAAAATAAGAACCCCATAAAAAAAAATAACACCTAGAATAATAATAATATTATTATTTATGGAGATGAAAAAAAACAAAAAAATTAATGAAATATTATTTATTGAACAAATTGTTTAAATTTTATTCAAATAATATATAATATATTTTGTTTCTCACAACACTTTGTAATATAATCCTCCATTCCTTGACAATATTTATTGATCCTTGAGAAATGACTATTTATTTAATAAATAAATATCACTTCATTTCCCCCCTATAAAAATATAAATATCATATTCACTAAATAAAAAATAAGTATTTATTAAATATTCTGGTCATAAAATATTCTCTTGAATAACTAGTGGTGGATTTTATACAATTAATAAAACATGAATAATTGTGAATCTATAAATAATAATAATATTTAATCAACATGTTAAATAATGTAAAATATTTAATATTTAAATAAAGACTTTAATAAAAATGTTGAGTATTCCTCTTGGCCTCTTTCCTAGCGGCATTGGGTGGAGCTGCCCAAATTTCAATGTAATAATCTAAAAACAAGATGAAGAACCCATTGAGAAATAATTTAATTCCTCAATAAAATTAAAGATCATACATGTTCTTATGGACTAATCTAATCCCTTTATGAAAATATCTCTAATCCCTATGGTTTCATACTAGTGTCATCAACCTATGTGATCAATGTCTCTTTCTTTGAATTTATAGAATTAAACCCACCCATATAATAATAACTACATGGATTTATTTAGGCTATTTTATTTCCATGAAGATCTTGATATATCAACTTTTGTTAATGAATAGAGGGGAAAATCATTTCTCTCATTATTCATTAATAAAATATTACTTGGTTGCACCCAATGTATCCTCACATGCATTGAATAAATTTCATCACAGTTTATATCAATATATAAGAGTAAATGAATAATAATATTAATTAATAATAGTGTTAAATTATAAGGAAAAATAAAATGTTTATTGAATGGATAATACAATTAATTATATGAATTTGTATTTTCTACTAGATGGTTGTGTTATTATAATCTCATGCACTCAAAATTACCAATTGGGTACACCATGAGAAGTTACATCAATTTCTTATAAGTCTCCACCCCTAATTGCCTATATCATTCTGGTATCTCAAAATATATTATCTATCTATAAAAAGTATATTTACGAATAATATTATGGAACTTTTGGGTTCTTATCAAAAAGGAGAACTGCTATGAACATTCAGTTTGATAAATACTCTTTCGATATTAAAAAATGCTATGTCAAACATAAGAAAAATAATTATGTGATATTTTTTTTGATACTAAAAACAATGAATAAAATTAATCCAAAAGTATATAGAAACCGGTTTTAGGGAACCAACTCGAACATACAAGCACTTTTACTAGATCCAACTACTAATATCTTATATATCACTTTATATCAAATGATACTCATTATTTTACAAAGATATGGATCTAGTAAAGGGGTTTGAAATGTTTTCATCCAGGTAAAAAAATTTTAACATAAATTTACCCATCTGAAAAAATTATCTCAAATGGTGATGATTACAATGTACGATCTTTTTCCATTGTTGGGGCCTTAACTCATTTGCAAGAGACACTATTACATTGTTATCTCAGAATAATGTGATAGGTTCTTTACTAATAGGTAACACATATTAATCTCAAAAAAATATGTGAACCCAAATGGATTCTTTATATATAATATAATCCACTATATACTTTAACTCTACTATAGATTCAGTTAACACTTGCTACTTTGAAATATTTTAGCTCACACCTCATCCGTTGAGACTAAATTGGTATCCTGATTATGACATCATCTCCATTTAACTTGTTTCAAAGCTATCATTAGTATAAAACCTAATAAATATATCCTTTTCTCATATATATAGATATCAAGAACATATCCATTGTTATTCTTAGATACTTAATGACAACGATAATAGAAGACCAATATTTTAAAACTAGAACAACTTGATATCTACCTACCATGCAAAATTCATATGAACCATCGATCCTAGTATATAGCATGGTATTATTGATTGATTTTATTACAAAGGTGTATGAGATATTACTGATTCTATCTATCTTATTTTTATTCTAAAGAGTAATTTTTTATGAAAGAAATGTACCATGTGAAAATAAACCAGACCTATCTTGGATTGTTATATAATAACTATAATTAGTATATGGTAAATTTATGATCCATAAATTAGTCAAAGAATCCTTATATATATATATATATCATTAATGGTAATGGTCCCTAAAATATAGGCTTCTTCACCTATGTACTTTTTATAGAATCACTTGTTTAACATATCCTTAACTGTCTATAATACTGGAACATCAACACCAATAAGAAATATTTAATTGATGTATACTACTCGGATAATGAAAATACTCTCAATAAACCACTAGTAAATATAAGGCATATATTAAATCTTAATAAAACCACATTATTTTATAGTTTCACTAAATATAATGTTCCATGACCTAAATGATTACTTTAAACCATAAATATATCAGTCTAACTTTCAAATCCTTTTGTCATTGCCGAGAGTGAAAACCCTTATGGTATTTCGATATAGAATTCTTATAGAAGGTTCCTATTAAGGGAATATTTTTTTAAATCCATCTTATAAATTTATATTTATTGAATGTTGTTATGTAAATTATAATTTTGATGGATTTAAACATATCAACTAGAGAAAATGTTCGGTTTTAGTAAATGTCTTAATTCCATTTAAACCCTCCATCCAAAAGTTGTGATTTATAGGTATTTATTTTACATACCATGTATAGTTTTCTATGGAATTCCCATTTTCACCCATTAGGATTTACTTCAACTGAAGGATTTAAAAATACCAAAAAATTTCATAGATTAGTGGAATCTATATTAGAATTCCATGATTATATATATCTTTTAGCGTATAATCTCTCTATATCCTCTTTATAGGAGATATTCTAATTGTTGTCGACCAATAATGAGATACCATCATTGGTGACTATAAAACCACCACATTTTGGGTCTATTACATCTCATCTACTCATACATTGCACTGATATTTTAGGTTAAACTTCTTCCATAGGGACCTATGGAATTTTTTCCTATACTAACTACTGTGTATCTATAGAATATATTATTTAAATGTTAATATTTCTTCAAATAAACATCTTGAGGATGTGATACCTCTCAACAAATATGTCTTTTATTTCTTTAATAACATTATTTTCCAAGGTTTTTTGTATATAATATCCTTTTATTTCCTAAATATACTATATAAAGATACACTTTTTTCCTTGGGGTGTTAGTTTTTCTTGAGATGGCCTTAATAAATACCTTACACGATTGGGTAAAAAGATGGATTAATTTACATACATTAACTCTTATGGTATTCCATTTTCCTCCATAGTTGTTACTTGGTTTAGAATATGTACTACAACATGTAACTCATATCCCAAAATGTATACTAAAAGATCTGTATGAGTAATCATTAACCACACCATGTTAATAAATATAAATTTCCTCCCTCCAATAACACCATTACATTGTGGTGTGTAAGGTGGAGTGAGTTAGTATAGAATCCGAAACTCTAATAGGTTGTCAATAAACTATTAGTTAATATATTCGAAACCACAATTAGATAAAATCATATCGATATACTTAAAAAGTTGATTCTCTACCTTATTATTTAACTTTTTGAAATTATCAAAGACATCAAACTTATACATCATTATGTTGACATATCTATATCTACTCAATTTTTTATTAGAAGTTATTATGTAGGAATATCCACCTATAAATTATAACAGAAAGGTCTACACACATTAGTGTGCTTGAGTCAAAGAAGATCTATGTCCCTTTCACCCAGTTTACTAAATAGTGGTTTGGTCATTATTCCTTATAAAAAACATGACATATTTCTAGTAATATTATCTTAAAAGAGTCCAAATAACCATATTAATAGATTTCTGTCAGAAAATTACCATTTATATGACAAATATGTCTAAGTCTTATTTTGATGTTATATGATTCATGAAATCATGATTCATTATCTACTGAAAATATTTGGTTTTCTTAATTTAATATATAAATACCAATATTTAATTGTGTCATACCATAAAAAAATGTTATTTTTATAAAATAATCATTATTTATTTCTGAATACTTAAATAAATCCATCTGTATGAATTCATGAAGAAAATATAATGTTTTTAGTAATACTCAGACAAAAAAAAAATTATTTAAAACTAAAATCATTCAGATTGGCAATGAAAGGTGTTATTGTATTATATCCAAAAAATCAAGTCATATTCCATTGTTAACTTAAAGATCTACTTTTTCTTTTGAAATATTCGAAAATCAACTTGGTTCCTGCATTTGGATACAGAAATGAGCACAAAAAATTGTATCTAATACCTAATTTTTAGATATAGAAATTTTACACTCGATAAAGAACAAATATTCAGATTCCCCTTTCTTTTATGTTAACTTATTCATCAGGTTTCATTGAATTCCACATACTAAATAGATTATATATTTTTCTTTTTCCCAATGTTGATTCTTCTTCTTGTTGTAAGGATATTCCATAGAAGAATTAGGCTTGGATTAAGTCTTATTCCCTATTTTCTCACACTTCCCTTTGTAATTCACCGTAAGGAATGCAGGTTTATCATGACCCATGTCCTTATAAACATTGATAATTAATGTAAGATGTTCTGAAAGATAGTTTTCTCTATTGATGTTGTTGTAATTCACACTAAAACTAGATAAGTATTTGGAAGTATAGATAGAATATAATATGATAAAAAATCATCAGTGAATTTTATACCCAATATTTCCAAGTGCTCTATGTATCCAATCATCTTGACAACATGTGCCCCATTAGGTGGTGGATCTCTAGGAATACATGTAAATAGTTCATTAGAGATCTCATATATTCCATTTATCACCTTATATTGATAGATATCATGGAGGCCAGACATCATGTTATACACATCCATGTCCTTATATTACTTTATAATATTTTCAATCATTGAATATAGTATGAAACATTGGACATATATGGAATTTTACAAATGTATATTTTAGAGGTATAATTCTTCCTCAATACCCTATTGGCCATGAACCCCTAGAATAGGATTTTTTAGTACATATATTTTCCTTTAAGAGTATATAATTACACATAATCACCTTTAGAATTTTTATAAATTAGTATTGCTGGTAAGATTATCCATCTAGAGTATAGATCATTGTTATATGTTTTAATTCATTTTGTATGTTTCTACAACAAGGAAGAGAATAATTTTAGGTATTTACATAATTTATAAAATTAAATAATAAATATTTAAATATATTAATATCCCACTTTTTTAAGGAAAGCGAATTGACATCACCAGTAGTTTCAAAATATCACATTTATTGGATATTTTAGTGGAAAGGATCCATATCCCCCTTATAATAACTCTAAATATGGATTATCAATATTTTCGAAGGTATTTGGGTAGGAATAACACACCAAGTGAATTAACTCAAAGTTACTTGATTTGTTGACCACACTCCCCAATCCTAAAATCCTTAATTTTGATTTCATCAACACATTGCCTACTAGTTGCACTATGTCTCATTTAGGTGATTGACCCTTAATGAAAACTAGGATAAGTTGAAACAAAAATAAAGATAGAAATTACCTAACAATTAAAAGAACCCTAATGTAGGTTGGTCAATAACATTGAACTACAATTCATTTTTTACCAAATTAGTGGAAGGATATACCCACTTAATACATATGACTGGTGGATTTTAATCTCTATTTATAAATTCAACATTTTATATTTATTACAAGATTTTTAATATTTAGCGGATTTAATAAAGCTACTAAAAATGTAATATATGGATTTTATTCATAATCCAATTTATTTTAGTTCTATCGTAAATTATTGTTAAATTAATTAATTTTGGTGATCAAGAAAAAACAACCACAATGAATTTAATTGTGAACCGTGGTAGAAACAAAATAATAAAAGTTGCATGATAATGATATTTTTATGATAGTTAGTTTATCAATTAGTTTATAAATTTTTTTTAGACCTTGTAGAAAAACACCTTGAACTAATACTTGGTTCACGTTGCAACTTTCTACCTTTACACCCATGTACCTCTTATACTGGTTTCTCCTAATCACAAAATTTGAACCACCTCCACTCACTTGGGAGCTCCATCCACTAAATAATATTTTACTCACATGTAGAATATGAGAATGAAATTAGGGGTTAATGGGGTTTATATAAATAAAAATAATTGGAATCTATTCCCTTATATAATGAGAGGTTGGATGCTATATATACCATCAATTTAACTTAATTATAAATTAAAGGAAAAATATTTACATACAAATGTCAAATCTTTGCTCATGATCAGCCACATAAATACAATGAAAAATACAATTAATAAAATAGAATTGAATCCCAATTTTTTTAATTAGTAAAAATCATGGTCATATTATATAATTATCCTCTTTTATTAATCAATTATTTTATATTAATTCTCATCCAAAAGAATATTGATATATCATCCATCAAAATTTTAAAAAATTAAATAAATTTGTTCAAAATTGAATATGTAAAAAACAAGCACCTTGGAGGCAACCCAATGGGAACCATTCCAAACTAAACAGTGTTTATTTTATTAATACACTCTTTTTTCATGTGACTTGTAACATACATGTCTTATGGATAAATTTATGGCATGTAGGTTTCAAATTTAGAACACATGAACCAAATTTTATGCAAATAGAGTTTTATAGTTTAATGTGTGTAGAGTAATAAATGTATTATGACTTATTCACAATACATATTTCTAAACATTACCCAATAATTATTATAAATTTAATATATATAAAACCCATCACATGGAATGCATGAGTCAACAGAATGGAACACATATGACGTTTTTATAGGTTTTGGTAGTATAATAAGTTAATTTTAAATTCAATGTAATCACATAATATACACATCGTTTAAAATCCATTAGGACATCATGTGTAGTTATTCTCGGTCTATCCGAGACACATGCCTATGTTTTGGACATGTGGTCCTGTCATAAAAATTAATGGATTACATGATGGGTGTTTATTGAGTTATACAATAACCAATCACAAGCCCCAAGAAAAACTACTTGGGTCATCTTTGAGTGATGGAGTACATGCAGTGTATGTAGGCTACAAGTTGTGTATTCTAGCTTACCATGCACTAGGAGGACCAGGTCAAAAACCAGTGTCTTAAATACAAATAGCATGTAATAAATACAGATGATTTGAATTAATTCAGTGTTAACTCATGATTTATCATGGTCCATTAAATATTGGTACATGACATATACCAATGGGTTACAAGTTGTGTACTATTGTTCCATATAACTATAATCCTCATCACCTCTAGATGATTTATTAAAATTTTATTCTTTCATAACTAATCCATATATTTATTATATTTTTGAAAAATAAAAGGAATAAGAGTTGATATCATAATTTGGTTGGAATATTTATTAATATGGAATTGAAAACTAATGATAAATATGAAATTCAATCAATAATATTTAAATAATTATCCAACCACTATGGTACAATTTGATGGTTCCATGAATTTTGAAAGCACCAGGGGGACATACCCAACTCATTTTTTTTCATAATAAATGATAAATTGAACTTGTACATATATATAATTTCATGACCAACAAAATAAAAACAAATATTAAACCACATAAGAACACCTGAACAAAATTTAAGATCATCCTAAAGTAAATTTATAATTTATTTGATCAATTAAATAATTTCCATGTGATGGATTATTTCTGCATTTATGGATATGAGAATGTATCCACATTGTATTTTCATTGAATCATAGGAATCAAGTGTAAATTCCCTTTAGCAATGATCTACACATGTGGGATGAACATCCAGTCATCACCATTGGAATATTTGTGTTATATCATGGTAAATTTTATTACATGCATTGTTCATCATTAATCACTAAGTGAATTTCTTCTATAAAGGATTCTACTCAATCTCTATTGAACTCAGAGGGGTTGGGGATATAAACCTCACACTATACGTGAGAGTGTTTTTGGAAATCTTTGCTCTAGGGATTGAGAGGATTCTCCAGGGTCACTATACACAACACACATAATTGATAACATTAGGTTTGGAAGTATTATAATTGGTTTAAAATAGTGCTTTGTTTAGAAAAAAATTACCCATCCGTCTATATTATGTCCTTAATCACAAAAAATTCTACCAAAAAAAAGCCGATACCAATTGTTTATGGGTATATATTCTTATATACCATCTGTATAGACGTACACCTACAGTTTTTGGAATCCCTTGGAATAGGTGGGCTATACCAACCATTCTCAATCTATTGGAATAGATAATATAAAATATCTATACCAACAGTTATCAAAACGATTGTTATAGGCAATGTAGAAAATGTTTAGCTTGTTTTGTTTCCAACACCTCCAATTTATATTTCAATGAATTATACCCTAGGATAAAATGATTTTTGTGAACATAATTTGATAACTCTATATATTAATATTTAAAAGTAATATAAATTTTGATGCATTCAGTGTTATTTGATAAAGTATTTCATAAAAATTAGAAATACCTTTTGCAATGGTTTCTAAAACCCTTGTTATTGGTATTGGTATTTTTGGGACCTATACGAATGGTTATGGAAAAGTAATTTGTATAGGTTATTTTAATATAATTTATACCAACTATTTTAGACAAACAATTTATAAAGATACCACAAATACCAACATTTTTTAAAAAACATTTTGTATAGGGGGTTTTATGGAATCTATACCAACATTTTTAGCCAAACCATTGGTTTAACTGTCACCTATAATAATGTTTTTGGAAAAACCATTTGTGTAGATTGTTTTAATGAATCTAAACCAATGTTTTTATCCAAACTGTTAGTATAGCTATCAATTGTACCCATGATTGGCCAGACTGTTGGTATAATTTCATTTTATGGTACCCATACCAATAGTTCACCAAACCGTTGGTATATGTTAATAGGAATGGCTTAGATTTATAGTAGTAAAAACTATATGCATATAATAATAATAATAATAATATTATTTAATAAAATGAATAAAACTAATTTATTTATTTAATATTATTTCTTGAAAAAATTTCTTAAAATTTATTGAAATAAAAATAAAAATATATTATTTATCTTTGGAAATTTAAAATTGTTCATCCATTACTACAGAATATTTATTTTGTCTTGAGAAATGACTATTTATTTTCTAAATAAATACCACTATGTCATTTTCTAATGAATAAATATATATTATATTCACTAAGTAATAAATAAATATTTATTATATATTTTGCTCACAAAATATTCTCTAAAATAACCAGTGGAAAAATATATATCTGCAAAAAAACATTAATACTTATTAAAACACACATGAGAGTAATATTATTCTACATATTAAATAATGAATAATATTAATATTTAACTAATTCTTTGAATACACTTAGTGTGTGTCCCTATATTCCTCTTTCTTAGTCGCATTGGGCGGAGCTTCCCAAAGCATAAGGTTAGTGTTAGGAAACATGATAAGACACCCATAAATAAAGAAGTTAATGTATTAAGGGAAAACCCACATACAAAAACATACTATATAATATAATGAAATAATCACAATATATCTAATCATTAAGTTCACATGCCGGTATCATCAACCTATGTTCTTGATGTCTCTATAATTAAATTTCCAAAAACAACCCTTCTCCTAGAACACCATCACCATGGATTTATTTAGCCAATTTAATTTCCATCAAAGGGAATGAGATATTTAATTCTATTAAATAACTTAATGGAAAAAGATCCTTTTTTACATTATTCTTTAATTTAGTATCACTCATGCCACACCCACCATATCCTATCTCTTCGTGAACATATGTCATCACAGTTTTCGTCAATACATCAATTTACATGACTAATACTTTTATTTAATTATATTTTTTAAGAATAAGGAAGAATAAATATTTCGATATATAAGAACATCTAATCCCACATATAAAGGTGGATTTCATAATGGAAGTTCATGTTTTAAAAATTTCATATACTAATAATTATTAATGTCATACACCAAGAGAAGGTTCCTCAAAGTCCAATGCACCCTGCCCATGAAGCCTATATCATTTGTGTTCCTCAAATGGTACAATCTAGCTATAGAACATATATTTAATAATATGTTTGTGGAAATTCAAGGTTATGTTCATAGTAGGTAACTACTATGACCGTTTAGTGTGACAATTAATCATTAAACATCATCATATTCTATGTCACATAGAAGAAGAATAATAATGTATAATAATTTTGTTAATATAAAAAATAGTCAATAGAATTAATAATAATGTTTATAGAATATGGTTCTTGGGAACCAACTAAAACACTCATATTCACTATATTTTTTGTAAATTAAGTATTTAGTGAAATGTAAAATAAATCTATTGAGTCTTATATAAAAATATCACTTAGTTATCATGGTATGATTTTCAAAAATATTTCACAATTGCAAGTCTCATTATATTTAATGTTTGTTTTTATAAATATCCAGGAAACAATAAACATAATATTCTAAATAGAGACATAATGTTTTTTCTTAAAAGGAAATATTTGCGATATTTCTTTCCATATATCTATATTTATCTTCCACACCATAGAATTTATTTTAAAAATGTTTTAAATTCTTTTTTCATTATACACGAGATACAATTGCAAGGATGAAATATCATTAAATGTTTAGAATATAACACCTCAATATTTTAGTTTTTATTCCTCTAAGTGAATATTATTTCTTATAACATGTACCACATAAAAGAATGAGTTTAAATGAATACTGATATATGATATAAATATTATTATATAAATATGGTCATTGTAATAAATCTATTGGAATGAAAAGTATGAATAATTGTACCGAAATTTTGAATTATATATATACATATACATATATATATATTTTAGTAATAATAATTTAATTATTAATTATTTAAATATAATTACTCAATTTTTTATTAAAAGAATTAAATTATATAAGGTAAATAATGGTTAAAGTTTATATAGGGTATTTTTCTAAAAAAAATTATTTATATATTAGATGTTTCATTTAAAAGAAAATTTATATTATTTACAGTATTAAATTCATTTAAAAATTACTAATTATACATTAATACTAATGAATTATCATTCATACATTGATTATAAATTTTTATAAATGATGATAGAATCATTTGATGGTTAGAAGAGTTAATTTTAATAAAACTATTTTAAGTGAGAAATATATTTTAATCATAATTAATAAATAAATCACTATTTATTAATGGTATTAAATAAATTTATTGATAATATATTCATTCAAATAAATTAATAACAATATAATTTCCGTTACTAGGAAATGAATGGGAATGAAATAATCTTATGCTTCAAAAATACACATGTTCTAAACATCATATTTACACATTTTGTGTGTGGTCATTTGAATTATTTTCAACTAATTGTAGAAATATTATCGGATATCATAAAATTATTTTTCAGATTCATGATATTAAATTTGTATTATGTCTATTTATTTAGATTTTCTCGAAATGGTTGATTTTTGATTGAATAGTGAAAATACTATTTCTTTAAATATGGTAAAATTTATGACATCACCATTATGTATGATTTATTTAAACATTTAAGAAACTTTTTAGAGACCAAATATTTTCTATTGAATTAAATAAATCATTGAAAACATTATTTTAAATTTTGAAACTCATTCTTGGCTTTTTGGAATTTAAGTTATATTTTATTCAATGTAAAAACCACTGTTTGATCATTGCATTTAATATTGTTTTTAGTAGGTGACATTTTATTTTTTTCATGGTTATAATGTCATAGAAAATTAAAATATTTAATAATAATATAATAAATTCATTGGAAGAATCATTATTCATGAGTCTATGGCCTAAAAAAGTATAACATCATGTTTTTACCTAACTATACTTTTTTTGAAAAAATGATTCTATGATTTTTGTGCACTTATATTAGAAATAATATCTTCAACTACTAGAAATTGAATCTTGAAAAATGGATTCCATATTTTTAATTGATTTTTTTTTTCAATATTTAAATTTCATTTTTAGTCAAAATGAACTATTATGATGTTAAAAGTTTATCACCTCTATAAGGGTAAAAATGGTTAACAAGGGGATTAAACTAAGGGATAAGGCTTTAAATATGTCCACAAATTTTGCAAATATGGTTTTTTGAGTGTATTTAAACATTATACTATCTTAAATAGGAATATATGGATCCTTGGTGTAACATCCCACCCATCCTAATTGGCTTGAGTTGGGGTATAATTTCTACTTTTCTTTAAGAAACATACCCAAGGCACTACAAGATGATAATAAATGCCAAGGGATTCAGAAAAGTTGTGGGATTATTTTCTAAATGAAAAATAGAAAAACCCAACCAAACATTCCCTAACAAAATGCTACAACATAATTCATGATAATAATGTTTATAAACTAAAATTAGTACCATTAATATCAAAATAAAACTAAAATAGAGTACTACATTGAAAGAAAACTAACATCAAACTATAAAGAAGAACACAAAAAATCAAAACTACGCAATAAAACCAAAAAAACTAGAAATTTCCCAACATGCTCCATTACCCGACTCCACAATACATCCCAATTATCATTACACATAACTAGAAAAGTGTGATACTTTTCCAATGACTATGCCTCGATGAGAAATATCTGAATAAGTGCCAAAGAGAAAAATAAGGGGAGAATAATGAAACTCAATTGGCTCTTCAAAAACAAATTCCCTACTCACACCACTATGATAAAACAAGTTAGAAAATTTAAATAAAGTAGCTCATATACAATAATTTAAAAGTGTTTATCAAAAAATAAAAAGTATTTTTAAGAAAATTAGTTTTCCAAACCAAAATCTTTTTCTATTGAAAGAAAACAAACAATTTCTTAAACCATTTCACATTCTTTTTTTGGAATACACATTCCATGATTTCCAAACAGACCCACACATACATGCTCTAGTGATAGTTCCATACTCATGAGAGTTTTCTCTTCTATACACTATGTCTTCACACCATGGGAAATATCCTCGTGCCGCAATGACACATACCCATTATCTAGGGACACTTCCCTCTACATCCCAATGGTACATGCCCCTTATTCAGGGTTACGTCGAAAGAATGAAATCACACAGCCCTTGTTTTCCAAAACCAATTCAAATCCACCATTTCAATCAATTTTAATAAAACCGTTATTTTATTTAAAACCTTTTAAAGAAATCATTTCAAAAATCCAAAAATGCAATATTTTAAAAATGTGATAACAAAGCACTTCACACAACCAATTTTCCACAAAACCATAATTCCAAAAACCATCACTAAAGAGGGTTTCTACCATTCTTTTCACAAAAGATTGATAATAAATCTCAAGAAATTTAACGAATTTGAAACTCATAATTAATTTTATAAGAAGATGAGTCAATAGTGAGTCCACCTACATCCGTAATTATGGTGAAAATGAAGAATAGAAAGAAAACGCCCACAAAATAGGGCTAAATGTCCAAAAACACACCTTAGATCTCTTCTCCTAACACAAAAAAGGAAAAAACTAACCATGATTGGAATCAAACACATTATATCAATCCAAAAAAGACTAGATCCAAGAAACCAAGATAGGGATGAAAGTAGATCTAAGAAAAACCATGAAAAACTATCTTAAATGAGGCTCACTAAGGGAATCAGGCTTAAATGCATCAAGAAACACCTCTAAATCACTTCCAAATCAATGGGGGAAAGGTTAAAAAATATTTAGGAGTAATAATTTTCGACTTAGAATAGAAATGGAGTAAAAAATTGGGATTACAACTTAACCTAACCTATATACACTTTTAAGGATTTTTTAAATAGTGCATCGTTAGTCTTACGATTTGGAAAACAATGCACTAGCCCCAAAAAAGCCATTTCCTCAAGGGGAACCTCACACAGTTGGCCCGCAGGTTTAGAAAAACTATAAACCAACCCTAGAAAATATCACTATCCCATATGTCATGGTTTCTCAACGGTGGCCAAATAGTTTGGCCAAACCACTCACGTAACCATATGCCTTCCCCTTAGCCCATGTGTCACTACATATTTTTATAAATGATTTTCACAGTTTTCAGTAAGTATGAACCAGCCATGAACCATTATAAATTCCCCAAAACATTCCAAATTTCATTAAAACCCTCCCAAACACCACCAAAACTCTTTACATACTTAACAAGCATAAAGAAAGGATTAATTAATTGAAACCAGGGGTACTACATTCTACCCACCATTAGCCATTATTTCCTAGGAAAGTAGAAAACTACTATTATCTTGAAAAATATCGAGCTATTTCTCAGTCATTTACTTCTTCCATTCCCATGACTCTTTATAAATCCGACCATGTTTCCACAAAAACATCACTATACTATTTCTTTTACAATGAAAGACATTATCTTTCCTATTGACAATCCATACTGGAATATACACCAATATAGAATCTGACTCTAGGTTAGTGTGATCCCATAAAATCACATGGTTAAGATTTTAATAATAATTTTTTAAATGAGATACATGAAGCACATTATGTATAACACTAATTATTTAAGGAAATATAACCAATATGAAACCTCACCAACCCGTTGATGTTTATAAAAAGGGCCTATGTACAAAGAACATAACTTTCTCCATTTCCCAAAATGATGATGTACAAGCCATGGTGAGATCCTCAACAACACAGTATCACTCAACTCAAATGAAAACGAATGTCAAAGGTGATACATATATGATTTATAACAACTCTGATCTATCTCTGTCTATTTTCTGATTAACTAAATCTTCTCTATTGTTTCATGGAGAAGGATCATCCCCTCCAATGAAGTGTTGCATGTTTCCACCCAAAAAATTGTAGAATGACATGTATTACCATATAATGCTTCAAAAGGATCCCCATGTATTGATGCATGATGAATATTATTATAGGAGAAATCCATTAATAGTTTGTTCTCTTCCCATGAGCCATTAAAATCTATTACACAAACCCGGAACATGTCTTCCAATGTTTGTGTCCTCCTTTTGGATTTCCCATCTATCTAAGGATGATATTACATACTCATTATTGACCGACTCCCAAGAGATTTCTATAAGGATTTCCAGAAATGAGACATAAAACTTATATATATCTCTTACACTATAGAAACTAATATTTAATTACTTTTTTTCACTTCTCAGATATATATATATAAGAAAATTCCTCCACCATATGAGATTCAGGAGTTGGGATGAAATGTGAAGACCTTGGGAGCTGATCCACTATCACCCATATGACATTGTGTTTCTAAAATCTTCTTGGATGATTTGTTACAAAATCCATTGACATCTACTCACATTTCCAAATGGTGAATTGTAAAGACTATAACATACATGATGGTCATTGATGTTCTACTATCACTTTCTGAAATGTTAAGAATCTTGAAACAAACTCATCCAACTTACTTTTAATACCTACCACCAAAACTATGATTTAAATGACTTATAATTCTTCTTTATTCCAGGATGAAAAACCTAAATCTATTGGTGATAATCATGAAGAAGTTGTTCCTATCATTCCATAGTTACGAACATCTGATTATTGGACAATAACATCTGAATCCCATCCATCCTCCAACACTCAATGGTCTCTCATCATTGAGTTTTGACCTCACCATAACACATCTTGAATCAGATTCCTATTCTTCTTTAACTATCTCAACCAAATCGGGAATGAATGAAATAATAAAGAAAACTACAACTTCACCTTGGTCTCCATATTCTATGTTCATGTCAGCTAAGACCAACATCAACATCCATTCATCTAGAACTTACTTTTCCAACTAAGTATATGAATTTATATATAATGCATCTTTTAACTTATTTCCATTAACCAATGTATACATTAAGTCAATGTCGAACATTTTGAGGTACCTTATATATCATATTTTTCAAAAATTAAAATCCATTTTTGAGAAAATATGTTTCAATATCTTATGATCCATAAACACTATGAATTGTTTACCAAAAAGGTAATAATACCAAGTCTTCAAAGCGATGACTATGAAAATTGTCTCCAAGTAATGGGTTGGTTAGTTCTACTCATGTAATTGTAATTTTTTGAGCCATAAGAAACAAGATGATCTCCTTATTTGAGAACACATCACAACCTAGATCAGAAAGCATCATTGCAGAATATATACCCTAATTCTAATAGGTAAAAAATCATGATTCTTGTAAACATAAGGAGAAATTTTAGTTGTTTCTAATACTTTTGACATTCCACATTCCATTGGAATCAAACACTATTCCTTATCAAAGTTGTCATAGGTGAGTCCAGTCATGAAAAATAACAAAAACGGAAATGGTGATAACCATCGTGACAGTGGAAAATGCATATCCTGAAGACAATCTTTACCAATTTCTAGGAGATATTAGCTTTTATCTTGTCTGGATACACAAAAACACATTTTTTAGATATAACATGGAGAAGGAAACATACCTTTTGTCTCAAAAAATCACACCTTGATAGTTGGGAATACATATAACGATCATTCAATACTCCCACTACTTTCTCCATGTACTACTAATGCTCAACCCTTGTACATGAATACAACAATATTTCATCTTTAATGACCACCAAAAAAGAATCCAGAAACCTTAGAAATATCTGATTCATCAATTCCATAAAGGCCATTGGTGCATTTTTAAGACCAAAAGGAATTACCACATAAAAATAATGGAAATATCTACTCTTGAAAGATTTTTTTTAATATACTCCTTATTTACATGGAATTGGTGACATCCAGAGTGCAAGTCAATCTATGAGAAACACTAAGATTTACTCAATTTATCGATCAAAATATCAATTTTTGGAAGTGGATATTGATTTTTTATCATAACATGGTTAAGATTATGATAATCTACACATAAATAAAGAGTTACAACCACCTTTTTGATTAACAAGATATGTACTACCCACAAAGATGTACTAGGAAGAATAAAATCATTACTTTATAACTATTCCAAATTCCATTTCAATTACCTTAATTATATTCATACAATCTGGAAAGGCATAAGGGAAATCAGATTTTTCCTTGGAAGTAGATCAATTGTAAACAACATTCCTCTTATGGGTGGAAACCCAGAGAAACTATTAGGGTTGACCTTGAGAAATTGACCAATCACTTCTAGAAAACTTCTATTCTCTATCTCTTCTATTTATACAAAAGAAAACACTAACAAATCATATGATATCATTCCAATAGCTAGAGAAAAAATTCTTTTCCACATAGTTTTACATTCCAGTCCCCACTAAAGAAATTTTTGATGCTATCTTCAGTCATAAAATTTACCCTTAGGGTATAAAAATAGATGTTATCCTTGATCATTATCAACCAATCCATACAAGGGATTATGTTATAGACATACATCACAATCACATAGAAGTCACATATCTTCTCAACTTCATAAAATTTTGTAGAACAATCTTTAGACACAAAGGTTCAAAATTCTCTTTGAACGAGTGGATTTTGTAGTTTCAACATCGAAGGCATCATGTCAACAATCTAACCCAAAAAATAATTAGAAATAGAATTAATAAATGAATGTGATGCACCCGCATCAGAAAAATCTTGCATAAGTGTATAATTAAAAATAATCATACCTTTCACCATTGATGAGGCAAATTGATATCCATAATAACTTTCTCCACTCCATATAATTAATTTATCATATAACATTGTTATTTATTATCCGGAAGATATTTTAACTATTGGGGTGCCATGGTATTCCTAGAATCATAATGGATAAATCTTATTCAACTCAATAAAGGTATTATGGTTCCATCATCTCATAAAAAACATACAATGTCTATGACACATGACAAGTGTCTCGAACACCCGAACAATGATCACTACGACAATATCACTGAATGTTCCCTATCTGGTTGTAATTGTGACATACCCTAGGTGGTTATATACACTCTCTCTTTATGTGGTCAAATTAACAACATTAGAAACCTCTATATTGACTATTGGGACTTTGGTGAGGATTCACCAACCCAACATTCTGATTCTAAGACATAATCCCAACAAAGAAATATGCGTACCTCTTCTGATTTGTCCAAACATTAGATTCCCATTATTTTCTATAGGTATCAACATACTCCTTCCACCCGTAGTTCTTGAGATACCCCTTTCTGACACAATTTCCCTATTGACCATCTATGTATAATACAATATATAGATCATAATAATGTTCAAGAAAATATCATACCTCAACCCTGATTCAAAGATTCATTCCCCCCAGGACACACAAGTAGCAACATTAGGTACAAATCATGCTAAATTCATAAATTTATCTGCGTACTCTATCACTATGAGGCTCTCTTATTTATTGATGTTGAAATTGGTCATACATGAAATTATTAATGTTTTAGGATAGAATTGTTTGTTTAACAATTCTTTAAAATACTAAAAAGTAAGGCCTTCGTCCTATTTAGCATGAGATGCTAAATCCCACGATTAGCATGCAATATTATCCAATGTATATGTTTCCAACTTGACTTTAAGCTCTATTGGGGTGCCAAGGGAATCAAATATTTGATTTATCCAATTCATCCAAACCTATAAATTCTTTGGTTCAGAATCACTCAAAAATGTGGTTGGATTATGCTTTTAGAACAGAATAGGGTAACCCCTTACCATTATTCATCCCCACGATTCCCTAAGTCCATAGCCCGAAAGGATTGAACTATACTCTAAACTAGATATTGGTTCACCTGTGGAATGAACATGTAGGAACCACTTGTAGAATCCCACCCCTCCTTAGTGGATTGAGTTTTGGGGGAAAATGCTACATCTACCTAAGAGACATTCCTAAGCTTCCAAAGGCTGGTAACAAATTCCATGGGCTTCAACACGATTGGGGTATGGTTTTCACTTTGAGAAATAAAACATCCCAATCCAAATGACACAATGAAACACTACTATTTGATTAATGATAACAATTTAAAACAAGTCAAATTAATAACATTTACATAAAAATCAAACTACAATAGAGTACCATAGTGGAATATAACTAACATCAAAGTAAAAAGAGGAAGAAAAACTATGAAATCAACGACGCTAAATGAAACTGAAAATCTCCCAACATGATCCATGCTCCAAATCCACAATACATCACATATATCACAAATCACTACTAAATAAGTGTGATAATTTACCTTTTATGGTGTCCCAATGAATAATATCTTCAAAATAACTAATGTTACAAAGTAGGGGTTTGTAATGATACTTTGTTGGCTTTCCCCAAATGACTTCCCTACTCATGCCACTAGAATAGAACATGTAAGAATATTTATATAAAACATTTATATAAAACAAATTAAATCATTTTATCACAAAAAAAATTATAAGAAAAATAGTTTTCCAAAAAAATAAAAATTTCTAATTAAAGAATACTAAAAATTATTTAAACTATTTCACATTCTTTTTTGGAATAACCATTCCATGATTTCCAAATAGACACACACACATGCATGATATAATGTCAGTTCATACATATGAGTGGTTTCTCATCCATCAACTATGTCATCATATAGTGGAAAATATACTTGTACCCCAATGACACATGCCTCTTCTCCATGTTCCTGTCCTTTTGTACCGCAAGGGTACATGCCCCTTATTCAGGGCCACATTGAAAGTATGAACTAACAGAACCCATGTATGGAAAAACCAATTCAAATCCCCCATTTCAGTTCATTTTAATAAAATATTTTTTTATTAAAAACCTTTAAAAATCCATTTCCACAATAAAACAAAGACATACTTTAAAATCAACATTTTAATATCAAGAGAACAAAGCACATTACACAACCAATTTTCTACAAAACTAGAAATCCACTGTCCATCAATAAAGAGGGTTTATACCATTATTTTTAACATAATTATCATAATATATTTCAATCCATTTAACAAATTTGAAACTATGAATTCATGTTATAAGAAGAGGAGTCGATATTGAATCCACCTACATAAAAAATTATGGTGAAAAGAAAGAACAAAATGAAAATGCACAAAAAAAAAATGAAAATGCACAAAAAATTAGGTTGAATCTCCAAAATATGTCATTGTATCTGTTCCCCTAACATCATCAAGGCCAAATATAACCTTAATTGGAATCAACTACCTTATGTATATCTACATCAGACCATATCTAAGAAAATGAGGTAGGGAAGAAATTAAATCTTAGAAAAACCATAAAAAACTACCAAAACCAGAGACTTACCAAGGGAATTAGGCTTCAACACACTACGAAATGCATCTAGATCACTTATAGGGTCCCTTAAGGGGCCCCTAACACCATTAATCAAATCGGGTTCCAACTGTGTGCCAACCTATACCTCAAGGGGCCCCACACACGGTTGGCCAACCCAGTTAGGCAAATCAGGTACCAATCATTAAAAATATCATTGTCCCACTTTGCATTGTTTATCATGGGTGGACACACAGTTTGGAAAAACTGTACGCTTAACATTGTGCCTCTTCCATAGGCCCTGTCTCACTATGCATGGTTTTTTGTAGGATTTTCTTAGTTTTTACTAACCGTGCATCAACTAAGAACCTTTAGAAAATCCCAAAAAACATTCCAAAAGTCTTCCAAAGCCTCCAATGTTTTACCTAAACTACGTACATACTAAAAAACCTATAAATAAAGTGTTTTTTTCTTAAAATAGGGTGTGATAAATATTGTTCCACTTTACCTTGAAAGTGAATTTATATTATTTTGATGTTCTTAATTTTTACAAGAGTACCACTCCCCACATCTAGGAAAGGTAACCTCCTTTCCTCACATGTGCACACACTTTGAGAACTATAGATAAACCATGATATACACAAATCTCATTAAAAATATTCTCTATAGAACTTATATCCCATTATCACACCAAAATAATAATCATAGATGGCAAAAGGTGTAATCCAAAAATTATATCCATGTAGGAGGTATACATTTTAACTAACTTTTCTTCAAGTTTATTTATTATTATACCTCCTTAAAATCTATTCAAACTATAAAAAATAATTAAATAAGTGTATTTTCTATTCTAAAACGTTATTATGATGATGGAACACTATTATTTGAATCATTTTAATCTTATGAAAAATGAAAACATCTCTCATGCGTATGTGTGGACTACCCCCTCCTCGAAGCAATGTGTTTCATTTTTCATTATTGATTCATGTGAAGTAATATAAATATGAGATTAATGAATACATATGAAATTTAAGAAATTATTATGATTATATAATGAAATTATATTATATACCTTCTTACCCTTCAATTCATTGCAAATTGATAATGTTGATTTTGCATATCTTTGGATTACCTACTCCACAAAGTGACATAATTCATTTTTAATTTACCCCATACATGGATGGACATAAAGATTAATTTAATGAATAGATATAATTTTTATAATTTTTTTTAATTTTTTAATTCAAAATTTTATTTAATTTATTTAATTTTCATTTATTATAAAAATGTAAATGTCGTTCATGCGTACGAACGTATTGCCATCTCCATGAAATGTTCTAATTAATTTTTCATGGCCACATTAAATTGATGATTATAAAATTATATTTAATGTATAAACAAGATAGTAATTATATTTTTATTATACTATATATAATAGAATCATGATCCAAATTACCATGGTTAATGCACCCAAGTTAAATTTGGATATTATGAACTGGACAACCTAAAAATAGTTGACTTGAACTTAAAAGATTTCAAAACCAAATATAAGATGATAATAAATGAAATAAAATTAATAATAGTAAATAATCAATATTTAAACTATTATGAAATAAATATATAATTAATAAAAATTTATTATTTAGGAATGCAAATTATTTATTTGTTGAGTAAGGACTAGTAGTAAGGGATTTCTTATCCCAATTTCATTTCTTTGATAATTATACCATTTTAACCAAATATTTTTTTGTGGTATATAAAATTACCTATATATGTATAGTATCATGAATATCCATCAATTAAATTGTTATACAGATCCTTTTCAATTTAGCTTTTTTAATTTATTTTTTATTCAAACATTACCAAAATTGTAAGAATGTTTATTAAAATATTGATTTAAATGTTTTAATTTTTTTTCATCCATATCAATGATATTTTAAATGTTTCAAGAATTTTTTTACTTATAATTAATAATTTTCAATTTTATTTTTAACTACTACATATTTTTTCCAAAAAATTTGAAAAATGAAATTTTTTATGTTTTCCATAAGAGTCACTTTTCACTTTTTTTCGAAATTGCAAAAGAATTTTTTTTAACATTTACCACAAGAGAAATTTTTTATAAAGTCAGAGTCCTTAGTTGAAATAATCATTATTCTAAAAATTTTCAGGAATTTTATAATAATACCACATCCCCATTATATTATAAATTTTACATTTTATGTGTTTTCAAGAGAAAAGGATATATTTATTTAGTTTAATATGAAAATGGAAATTGCTTCAACTTATTGTTTCAATTGAATTTTATAAGGGTTTGATGAGGAAAAGATGAAATATTATATATGTTTTATTTAAGATACAATACTTAGGAATTATATATATTAATGGGTGAGTCCGATATAGCTCATAAATATAGGTGATACTGATATATCTCTCCAATGCATTAGATAAGGATTAATTCTCTGAAGATAAAAATGAGGGAGATAAAAGGTAAGATACTCCTATTAAATCAATTGATAAATTTCAATTCTTAGATGACTTAAAAAAGTGTGATCATAGGATAATAATATGATGCTCCAAGATACCTATTTTAGGATTACTAAGTGTTTTTATGGAAATATTTTGATTTCATGTGGTAGAGAATGTTTATAAACTTTTAAAGGCGAAGGATTTGTTTCTAAGTGAAATGGTTTCATATGTTTTGATGTTACTCGTGATTAAATTATCCTTTTATTATTATTTCTAGTGGGGTTCAATGGTTTTATTTGAGAAAATGATTATTTTTAAATGTGATTATGAATTATTTTATGTGCTTAAATATTATTTTGGGAAAGGTAAATTTTTTTATGGGATTCCATGTTTTTACATAAAATAAAATATTTAATTTATTTTTATATCCTTTACCAATTAATTTTTTTGTTCATCCCATGTTTTCATATATTTTTCAAAGGGATACATATGTGTTGGAACTATATAAAGCTCAAGATTTCTACTATGGTTATTCATCTTAAATAAATAAAATGTTTCTTGAATGAAACATGGGAGTAAATTTAATAAATTTTGTTTTGGAAAAGGATTACTCACTGTTGAAATGTACACTACATTATTTAATTATTTTCCTAATTATCTAAAACACTAAACCAAAAAGATCTTGTAAATTTATGAAAGTATGAACCTTATTTTTAAACTTATAATTATTGGTTAATTATGAATATATTTTTTTAGATGGAATAAATTAAAATATGTAGAGAATATTTTTTTAGCACCAGATCATGGTGTATGTTTTTTGGGTGTCAAATGAATTGTCATTATAAAGTATCTTTCCATTATCGGAAAATTACCCATAACATGCTTTTCATAAAATCAATTCTTGCAAACCATAACCATAAAATCCATAAAATGGAAATTAGAATGAATAAATAATTCGGAAAAAAATGATTATATTACCTTTAATTATCTATTAATTATAAACTTTGTATCAAATAATGGGGACCGACATCTCCATTACAAAACATGTATGAAATAATCAAAACCCATGACATCCGATGATGAAAATAAACATTAAATAACAAATATATTCATAATTAATGATTATAATTGAAGTTTATAATCAGAAATATATATTAATAATGATATGAAATATGGGATTAATATGGTTATATTTAGTATAAATGATGTTATTGTGCTTTTATGGAAGTCCAGAGTAAAGGAAAGCATTTCTCTACCTTATCACTTTGAAATCATGATTCTTTATGTTTGAACTTACATTTGAAAAAATTATATGTCCATCCATCTAAAACCCATCTATTTTTACTACTTAAATTTATTCAATGGGTTTACAAATTTCTTAAAATTGAACCTTTCTCTGATTCAGAGTTCAGTCAGAAATTTATTTTTATGAGGAGCTGTACTTACCTATTCTTTTTAGTTGAGAATATTTTTCTTTTATATATATATTAATTATTTTTTATTATAGATGTTCTGATATTAACTTCTATTATTGATTAAGGAAATTTTAAATTTAATTGTGTTTATTTAAGAAATTAATCTTCTTTTAATTTCAACAATATAATGGGTTTCCTCTAAATTTAATATTCTTTAGAAATTATCAACAAAATTTCATTTTTAACCATTTTTATAAAAGTGTATTTTCTCACATTATTCATTAGTTTTATTTTAAAAACCTAATATACATGTTTTCTTGGGATTCCAAATAACTTTATATTCCCCTTGTTTTAAAAAATATTTTCTTTTAAAATAAAAGTTATCACAAATATAAACGGTATTTCTTCTTCTTTCTCAAAATAAATTTTAATGCTCTAAAATAATGCTATTTTATATTTTTTAAAATTCAATAATGTTTATTTTACTTCACATGAAATATTCACTAATGATTGCATCTACCGACTACCCCTAGATTTATTATGACAATATATTTTATATTTCATCCTAAACCCCATTATTTTTAATGGGTTAATTATGTTATGATTGAATTAAGAATTCCTTTATATTCATGTGTCATAGATATGTATGGTTTTTTATTTTCTGTAGTATGAGCCTAAAATTATATTTCCCTCTAATTCATTGGGAAATGTTTTATATCTCATGATATGATTATGAATGTGGAGTAAACCTAAACACCTTAAAATCTTTTTACAATATGTAACGGGTGATAATGAAATTATATATACTTCAAATGTCTTTGGTAAAACACTATATTTCATGAGTTGAAAAGATAAGGATTGGGGAGAAAACCCATTCCATTAATGGAATCTATCATACATGTGATGATGGTCTTGGTGGGGAGCCTTGACAAAATAAATTAATTTCTATGTTGATGTATATTGAACATTATTATGTTTTTTTTCATGAATCATGTATATTGACTCATGTTTCCACACAAAAATTACTCATATACTTTGTTTTTTTAAAAAGACTGATGCCACAGACTAAGATTAATTATCTATAATTTGTTGGGTATGATTGTCTTATTCTATTTCCATGTATTTTTTTATGTTTTCCTATCAACATGTTTATCTTATGAAAACTTATAAAATTCAAATTCTCTCCCCCTAATGTTCAACCTTATTAAGAATCTGAAGCCATAATTTTTTAGATATTTATTTATTTAGGTTATGAAGAATATTATTATGCATGATATGTCTGTTATGAAATCATGTATAAATATTATATGTTATAAATGTTGATGAATTACTATAAATTAGGTTGATTATTTATCTGTTCTCTAATTATAATAAACATTTTGGTTTTATGGTGTATTTTATTTTGAAATATAATAAATATTCAGGTAAATAGATGTAATATTATTTTATTTTGTGCTTGGTTTACCTCAGTGCTTCACCACTTTAAAAGATTTATCATGCATTGTATTTAGTGATAAAAACCCTATAATTTCTGGACTTTGTTTTCAAACAATTATCCATCAATATTAATACACCATAAAACCCATTCGAAGACCACATGATTTTTTTCATTTTAATTTTATCATTATTTAATGAAATTATATTTTTTCCAGTATATGGTAAACATTAATCTTTAATGTATGAGAATAACATCATATATCACACCTCTTATGTTAATAGTGACTTTTATTTTACATTAGAATAATAATTCAATGGGTTTTTATGGATATAAGAAGATTAATTTTTATGGATATAAAATTCATATGCCATTATAATAGAATTCATATATGAAGCATGATTTACTTTAGTAAAAAGGACTAAAAAAATATTTCTCAAATAATGTCATATTGATTTTTTTTGTATATAGAAATTATTTTCATTGATTGATTTTTATGAGTATATTTTTAAAAATACAAACCAATAAATATTTTTTAAAATCCACTATAAATTGTAAAATGGGATTAATAAAATTTATTCTTTTATCTGAATTTGATAACCGTATAATTTTTTTCACATAACCATAAACCAAATATTGTACCATATATTTTTCTTAATTTTTTTTAAATTAAAGTGTTAATGTATTTTTGGGATTCATTTTTTTGCAATATTCTATTATTTTAAATCTATTTTCTGAAATTTTGTTGGTATACCCACTAATTTTGATATCTTCTCTTATAAGTGCAACTAAGACACTCGAATTTGAGGCTTTGAGAATGATTTTAATCTAAGATCATTGTATAGAAACATTAAACTATTTTCATGTACAATGAATATTTACTGTGACTGAATTGAAATATATATTTATGCACTAACTGTTTTAAAATTTTATGACCCTTAATACTTATCATTCATGTTGGGAACCTATATTTTCAATAGGTTAAACTTGTTTCATTTCTTGATTAATTTATATTTTTAATTCTAAAATATGTATATATTGACTAGAAAATTTGGATTTGGTTTGTTTGGTCTGGATTAATAAGGGATATTTAATATATATATATATATGTTACTATAGTGTTTTTTTGTATAACCCATATTTTTTTTTGAAAATTTTGTAAGGTGTGTATTGTTGGTTTTTTCCTATTTTATGGAACTAAGATATTGAGTTTCTGGAATATTGAAATAGGTTTTAAAATCTAAAAATATGATGAACGTTAGGATATTTGTAAAAATAGGAATATTAAATTTGAAAAACATGATGTCAAGAGGTTTATTTTGATTTGATTTTTTTAGCTTTAGTAAGACAAATAGACAATGTTTTGACTAGAGGTCTATAGATGAGTGCTGGGGAAAGGTGAAATGAGATTTCCTTGTTTTTTTTCATAATTCATAGATTAAACTCCCTCATTTCATATAAAATACTTGGCCGGAATAAAATTATTATGTTTTTAGGAGATTTTATTAAATAAATGATTTTTTAAACTATAGTTTTCAATGTGTGAAATAACCAAGGGAATTGTTTTTTAAAATTTTCTTGGTATTCAATTACCAAATTTCATATAATTTATTTTTTTTGGAGAGAAATTAATAAATAATGTATAATTATTCTTTAAATTTTATCATTATAGGTTGTACATTTGGATCATTTTCAGTTTTAATGGGATAAAACATTTCGGTCGATTGAATTTAATTTTATGGAAATTTGAAATAGGCCTATGCCTCTCATGAAAGATCAAATGAACTTGAACCCCTATGTATTCAAATTTGTTTAAATCCACCGACACAAAAATAGATTCATCCTTTGGAAGCACTAGTTAATGGTATATCCACCACACTAACCAATGAGATAGGTCTAAGTACTGGTCATGTCTGAGTTGTAGGAGTTCTTAGATAAGTAGATCTCTTTAGAACACACATCCAAATTCTTAATCACCCTTACCTTTTTAAAGCATTAGATACACAAGAATAATCTGACATAGTCACTCTATATCATATTCCATCACACCAACGATACCTTCTATAATAGATAGACATCATGATATTACTTCTTTCAGTAAATAGGATTCACCTAATCTAGTAAGATCTCAACGATTGTAGCAACTTCTTAAAAAAACCTAAATCAGCAATGATGAAACTGATTCAAACTATTGTTATATCTTTTGGGAAGAATCAATCTCAAACTATCATAGAATAATACATTTGAATTATTTATAAACCCCCACAAACACATTATATTGGAATTGAATTAACAAGCTCAACATCTAGGTTTATAGAAGATCCAAGCTATTGAGCACATATCAAAATTCTGCCTTATAATACAATATATACTAGTTGGTTTATCCTTTAAACATAGGTAGATATTATACTCAATCCTTCAAATCATAAATTGGAATTATATTTTTCACAAATTTTTTACATGCTTTTTAGTTTTGTGAAAAGCAGGTCCTTATCGGAGTATGCATATTTCCAACTTGTTATGATTGGTCTTCTATAGCATGCCAACTACTAGGTGTTCAATAAAATTTATAAGTGATATTTTCAACATAGTCTAGTTCATCGAAGAAATTAAGTATCACTTGAGGTAGATAGTCTCTATGTCCAATGCTGAATTCCTCAAAAAATTCCTTCCCTTTTTAAAATTCTTGTTTTTGATGCAATCATCTACACACCATCAAACTCATCACAGATCCAACATCTTCAGTACTATAAGTTACTAGTTATTAGCTTAAAATCAGCCATAATATAACATAACTAATGTGATGTTTATTTTTTTCAATTCTATTCAGGTGGGATGGTGCACCTACCTCACTAAACCCTGGACTTCTATCTTTGTTGATTCCAATTTCAAATGTGCAGCAACTATTAATTTGACAACCATGGGATATGCCAATTGTTATAGTGGGTGTATCTAGGATATGTGTCATTTTTGTTAAACATGAAACCTTTCAACCTTGAAAAAATGATTTTTTTGAGATTCTAGGAAATAATTCGTGTGATTGAGCTTCTTGTTTCTGAGAGAGATCCAAGAGGGAACTATTATATTAAGAGAGAGGAAGATATGTATAGAGATGAGGTTTTTCATGACCTGACCTAGTGGGGCTCACTTAGCTAGAAATAGTACTAGTGTGAGAACCCCTATACAGCCTCCAATATGCTTGATGATAAAGACTATCACCACATAGGCATAACAATCACATGTAATTCCTTATCTTAAGGTACCAGTATGCACAAACACATTTCCAAGACCACATATTTCTAAAATGTAAAATAAAACTGATACCAACTACATTAATACATGTAAATCCCATAATCATTGTATGATATAAATACTGGAATGAAAATAGTGCTATATTCAAGCCCACTAAAAACTATAAATAAGTCCAACTTGTTAGAATGAGGGGACTGTAGTCACATGTGACTTATTATATGAACCAATGCCTTTCTATCCCAATCTAAGCTCCTTGTGATTCTATTACACCAAGAACCCCACTGTGCTAAAATTATTTTACATAAGATGTGACACATGCGGTAGATCCCACATAGTGGTCAGTACAACAATACCCAGTAGGACACTTCATAATCACTAAACATAAATCATTAAGAGTTTCCATTTCATCATATGATATTTCAACCATAATATGAGATATAGAATAAAATATCTAGATATACTCATAATATAAAATAATTATCAAGGTATGGTCACAACCACATTACTATTATACGATTCTAATTGAGAGTACATAACCACACTCACTAGGGAGAACACACTATATAAGTTTGATTGTTCTGATGGAGTCCATTCAAGATGTAATTTTTGTTGGGTATTTCCACAAGTAAGTGTATGTTGGATGTCTGAAGATATCAATATATAGATGGGGATCACACCCATGGCCTTGGGGTATAGAAAAACCCCAAACTGGATTAACCCTGTATGCATTGAATAGATTCCCATGTACAGTTGGTCACAAGGATTCCAAGAACCCCACCTAGGTGGAGAAGATTATAGAGGATCCCATCCCAAACTCAGGGAGTTATTTACAAAACTCTATCCAAATCTAATCCCTTATAATGGATCACAATCCTATGTTAAATAGGTAATTCCATACTATACACTCATAGGGATGGATCTAAAGAATGAAAACTTAATGAAACTAGTCCACACTAAGGGTAACAAGTCTCCAATTAATATATAAAAAAGCACACATAATGTACTATTGTTACATGTTTTTCCTCTTTGACATTGGTTCTACTAATGTATCATAGACTATTCCCATGTTCATACTTGTTTACACTTGGCCGTGCTAGTGTACATAGACATGTACATGTACCAATCCATGCCTGAGTACACATCTCACCCCACATATAATGGCCATGTTAGGTACTTGTCCATGTCTATTACTGTGTATCCTCTGAGATTCATTCCAAACATCTATGTTGAGGCCATATCTCATTGGAAAAATTTCACATGGTGTGTTTTACCTTTATCCACTACAAAAACCCTAGCATCATAGACCTGGTCCCACAAGGAATGTATCTTCAAATTACATGCCATGTATATCAACAATTTCTATAATCCCATGGTTCTTCACTGGATCTACTAATTCTGTTTCTTCACCTGCCAAACACTTCCATAAAATTTGGATCAAGGGGTTGACTAGCCATTCCGTCACCAATGACCAAATTCTAGCTCTGATTGTGTTTTATCTTTCTCCACCACATAAACCCTAGCATCACATCCCTGGTCCCACATGGTGTGTTTCATCAGATTACGTACCATGTTTATCCAAAATTTCTAGAATCCCTTTGTTCTTCATCGGGTCTCTTAATTCTATTTCTCCTACTGCAAATCATTGAAATAAAATTTGGATCGAGCGGTTGACTGGCCATGCCATCACCAATGACTGGATTCTTGCTTTGATTCACAAAAAATCTTAACCCGTAGCCATGTCTTTGTGTAATACCAAAAATTAGTTCAAAAAAATCTTCAATATAGTCCCAATTTTACTTCACCACCACCACAACTCTATCTTATCATTAACTCAAACCAAGATCTTTGTTATTATTATATTTCACTAAGAAGTGTGTGTGCAATGATTGATTACCCATTACCACTAGCCAAAAAAAATGAAGGTGATGAATTAAAAAATAATGGGGGATGAAATTCAAAAAATAATGACGAATATAACTTGATAAATATTTGCATTGGACTCAAAATTTTTCTATTAGAAAGATGAATGAGGAGATACAAATTAAGAAACAAATAAAATTTCCAAATTCCGATAAAATTTTATCGTACTCGCATTATGATTAATCTGCGAATCAATACATTATTCGATGGATGCACATTTTTAATAGGATATGAAAACATTGATAAATCAATACAAAATGAAATCCTAGATGGATAATATATAATTCATTGATGAACAATGCTTCTCTATTGTTGTCGTTGACGATATCCACAAGTTCTGTTAGCTCATTGATTGCCCAAGATCGATCCGTCGATGTTTATCCACATAAGCTCCTCTACTAGATTTTCTCTCAAATTCCATTATTACAGGTACAAACCTGAAATTTATTAAAATTTAGTTTATATTGGTATTTATTTAGTTATATACATCTTCAAAATTAACAAAATAAATAAATATATTTATTTATTGTCTACACTAGTGATAATTTTTCCACATAAGACCAACGATGACAAAGATGATGTCCCAATTGGCGTAAAAACCTTTCTATGAACTCAATAGGGGTATCCTATTTTTGATCTGAGACTCCACATAAGAGTTATTTTAATTTTTATATAAAATTTCTCACATGTGGTATTTATTTATTTAATATTTTTTAAATATCAATTCCCAGCTCACTTGGCCAAGGAATATCATGCCGTCTCTCCTCATAGCTTCAAAAGTATTACTTGATATAATTCAAATATTTACATGAAAGAAACAGAGACTTTAAATTCTCCCAAAATTAGATCTTCTTTTCTTGAAAAAAAGCAATACCTAAAATGATGTGGGTACTAACCTCACCTCTTTGGATCCTTCGCCAAGGTGATCTCCTAAAGATTCCAGTTCTATAACGAGAGATGCATCAAAGGAATTGATCAATCACTTATAAATCTTTTCGAAATGATCCTCAACCTCCACAAAGTACTCTACAAAGGTAGATCCATACTCAATGTCTAGATCACCCATGTTGATTACATGTGATGAGATTTTCACATACCCCATAAGCTATGACATGTGGAAGACGTCGTGTACCTAGTATAACTGTGAAGGAATAATAATGTAGTATTACACCATTCTTAGTATACATAACATCTGGAAGGGTATAATAAATCTTAGATACAACTTTTTCCCAAACCAAATATCTAGAATCCACATTGATTTGATAACTTCAATAATACATGGAATATTTTGTTGAACTCCAATGGCCTCCATCATTAGTCCACATAAGACATATGAATACTCGGTGTACTCCTCATGTACTCCCAAACGATATGTGCCTTCCCTGTTATAACTCACAACAAAGAATCACCTAGATCATTCCTATAAAGTGGTGAACAATAGGATCACCTATACTAGGGCTCCAATGGTGACAAACCAATGGTATTATTATAGCTATTGTTATACGTAGTGTCAACTAATGGTAGGTGATCCTACCAACTATGAACAAGGTCTAACATAAAATCTTGCAATAAGTACTCTATAACCTAAATGGTCCACTTAGTATATGAGTGAAATTCCATTCTCAAATGAAACTGAGTCCCAAAATCCATTTAAAATCATCTCTATAACAATGAAGTGAATTGATCATATTGATTTGTAACTATTTTCATGGGAACTCCATGGATCAAAACTATATCCTGTAGGTAAAAGGGTCCTAATATTTTTATAGGACTATTGTCCTGAATAAAGTGAAAGTGGGATGACTTGGTGAGTCGATCTATGATCTCACAAATGGAATCATGTTCTCTATACATAAGTAGTAACCCTATAATGAATTCTATATATAATCTATCCCAATTTTAATTTGGTACCTGAAGGGGTTTAGGTAAACCTACTAGAAACTAGTGTTCTATCTACACCTACTAACAAGTGAGGAATCTAGAAAAAACTCTTCTACGCACCTCTTCATGCCTATCCACCAAAAGTAATTTCATTAGTCTTGGTACATATCTTTCACATGTATATGTACCACCAAAGGGGATGTATGAAACTCCCTCATAACCTCATTCCACAATATCTATGGTATAATCATCCATCCTCTAAAAAGGATCAAATGCTCCTCATATTCAAAAAAATCACCAGGAGTATGTCCAGTGGATATCTAAGTCTATAAGGATTTTTATTCAGAAACTACGTATTGAAATTCACTAACATGTTTTAAAAGATGTGGAATAACAACCATCGACTGAATATATTAAGCAACATACTTTTCCCCTTAAAACAACTACAATGAGGCTAGTTACTCTAATTACTCAACCAGTAACCAAGAATATGTTCTTCTACTGAGAGGATCCTCCACCACATTCTCCTTCCAAGAAGCATAGACTATCTCAAATCCATAGTCCTAGGTAAGATCTACCCATTTCCTTTATCTAATGTAACGATACCTTATAGATAATATATACTTGAAAATATTGTGTCCAGAGTAAAAAATAATATGATAACCCATACGTTAGTGTCACCACATATTTAGGGAGAAGACTAACATTTCCAAGTCAATATCATCAGTCACGTAGTTATTCTTATGTGATCTTAACTACTGAGACCCTTAAGAAATATCTACCTGACTCTACATTAACTCACAAGAATGTTTGATCACTAAAGTATCACAAAACACTACGTACTTGACACCCACCTCTAGAAATATAAATATGGGTTTTCTTTTGATCCTCTTTCTCAACTCTTTAAAATACTACTGTCACCTTTCCATCCATATAAGAGGATACCCCATCTGAGTGAATATAGTCTTATGTGTGGAATTTAGGAGAAATTAGGTACAAATCTCATATAGTAGTCTTCCAACACAAGGATGATCCATACCTATATGAAACTCTTGGGTGGATCTGAAGATAAAACTGGATAAAAAATTATCTAGTCTAATGTTACACCATCGATTGAGATAACATGTACAATAAAGTGGACCTCATGAATCCAAAACTAACACTTCAAGAAAATCCCTTAAATCCATTTCTCTCTGTGTATGTCTCAAACCATCCAAAAGTTTGTCACATGCTCCTCCCCAGATGAGAAGGCCGATATGATATCATCAATGAAGACCACAAAAAATGGTTAATAAAATGTTGAAATATCTATTTCATGAGTCCTATAAACATGGATGGGGAATTCTTCATACCAAAGTAAATCAACAATTACTCATTTTTAATATTTCCACAAATGATTTGTTTCTTAAATATATCCTCAACCTGTACTCGCAGTGGGTGATAGCCCGATCTGAGTTCAAATTCTATGAACCATTATGCCTTTCTCAACTGATTGAAGAGGATATAAATCCTTGGTTGTGAATAAATATTCATCATAGTCACTAGGTTCAGGAGTTGATAATCCACATTAACCTAAAAAATCTCATCCACCTTCTTAGAGAACAACACAGGGGCATGGGGGAAAATGGTGTCTCATGTAGTCCTTCCTCAGAAAAACCTCTAACTTCACTTTTAGAAAATGAATTCATATGTGATACATATGATACTATGGTGCACTTATCAGGTCTATCCTTGGGTTTATGTCAATTTAAAAGTATATATCTTGGTAGGTAGGTAATCCTGGAACATTCTCAAGAAATATTTCCTCAATCTAATCCATCATAGCAGGAAATTGATAGCACATAACATCTAATTACCCACAATTCATTCTAGACAACCCATGGGTAATCAACCACACCCTCCTACGTATGAGTCCATCTTACTACTCCTTGGTCTCCTTCCTTCCGATAAAAGAAAAAATTATATCATCAATGTAGATACGCCATATCCTCTACCAAAAATAGTAAATGTGCGCATGAATGGTGTAAATATCCCAACCCAAATATCCCTGATTTAGTGGTTAATTTATTACATTGGAAAAATAAACAAATAATTTCATCTATAAGGACTGAATGGTAAATTAGTTTAGGAAAACTCAATACATACATGAATGTTATGTTACAACTAAAACCATAAAATACAATATGGTAACTTAATTGAATACACAATCATTCTCCTAGATTCACCCTATATGTATGTCATAATAAATATTTTTGAATCATGGGGAAAAATGAAACATAAGAAAGGGGTGAGCTTAAATACTCAGTAAGGGGATGCATATACCGAGGGATATCATAAATAATCCTAAAAAATTATTTCAAGTTAAATAACTGAAAGAAATTCCATTAAACAAATAAGTTGAGCATAATATGGAAGGAATGAATGTTAATAAAATAATAACACAATAAGATGAGTTAAACTTTTTTCATTTATGTCAAATATAATAATATAATATCATGAGGAACAATAACTAATTTCATGCGGGAACACATCATACCAGACATCATAAACCTACCTCTAATTATTCTTCTAATATACCATACATAAATGGGTAAGGCTTCAAGCAATACCGAAACTAGTTTCTCTCAAGAGACCTACTGATTCATTGAAGGAATATAACGGGATATACCCATCACATACTAAGCCTAATGAATTACATAGATAAAAGGAGTGAAATATAAACAACCTAATCATTTTTATTGAAAAACTAACTTATGAAATGTGAATATTTTAACCATAAACCTTGAATGGTTTCAAAATATCATATCTATTGTAAAAGTAATCATAAAACATTCAATTAAATATGTTATACAGTATCATAATAGATCAAGCTCAATTGATCATCAAAATAAAACGAATGTGCTAACATAAATGAAAATACAATAATATATCCATTGATTTATTTTGGAGAGAAATACTATTTTTTAATTTGAAATCATTTGTATAAATTGTTGTGAAATTATAAATGAAAATTTTTCTATAAAAATAACACTGTAATGTTTCAATAAATCTATAAAACATTAAGGAATCATGATGGTGTGAAAATATTCTCATGATTTATAGGTTAAAAAAATATTCCATCCACATTTTGTTAGAAAATCCATAAAGAACCTTGTTTGGAAAACGAAAAAAATATTCCTTTAAAACCATTTGTAAATTGTCAAACATGGGAAAACAAAAGACTTTAAAAATTAAAATGAGAATATTAATTTTTTTAATTTTTTTAGAAAACATTTAATTGAAGGATAAATATTCCCACGTAGATACTTTAACAAAAAAATCCAGAATAATAATGAGATTGTAAAATAACTTTTACCTTAGGTCTGATTTGCTCTGTATGTTAATAAAACTAATATATAGTGGTTATAAAAATATTTATTAATTATAAAATAATAATAATAATATTTATGATATCATATATGATCCCATTATAACATTTTATAACTCATTTATTAATAATATTTTATTCATTTTACTGTTTCAGGTGTCAATTGCCCTATTTTCCGGGATGTGTTTTTCTTGAAATTACTGGTTATATTACATAAGATACATACAAATCATCTCCAAAATAATATTAAAGTCATATATATCATATTTAATCTTTAAATTCACATATATATATATATATTATTTAATTTTTAACATAGAAAATTAATCACATCTTTTCATGGAGACAGTAAGCTGTACGTATGCACGAGTGGTGATATCATTTCTATATGGTTAAAATGGTAAAGAAGTGAATATTATGTTAATTATATAGAATAAATATCATGTAATTATTATATATATATATATATCCATTATTTCCATCACTATAACCATCCTAGTAAAATGGTGATGAAAAACAATTGCACCACGGTGTGGAGATGGTAAGACATACATATGCACGTGTAATGTTTTCATTTTTTGTAAGATGGATGAAATATGGAATATGGTTTACCAATAAAAATAGTAATGATATATTATTATATATTTTATTCTGTATTCATTACTTTATTATGAAAAACAATTGAAGAGTAAGTAGAAGAAGAAATAAACTTAAATTAGTAGGTAAAAATGATTACCTCTTCTCTGGTGAAATTCCATTACATCTTTTGTCAATGGATCTAGGATTGGTATTTTTTAGAGTAAAGGACTTACATAACTTGTATAATTATGTTGGGGAGAGAATTTGGTAGGTTTTGGATGAACTACAAGGCTCAATGTTGTGTTAACAAGTGAGGGGGAGGTGCACTTTTTATAATTGAGGTAGGGGCACTTTTGGAAACACACAAATTATTAAACCAATATAAATTATTATTCAGTTAAAAAGGGCCCCAAAATGAGTTATGTAAGAGATAATATAAAAATGGGTCGAAATAATCTGAAATAATAATTTTTATACACGTTCAGGCAACATTACTACCGTTATCATTTATTTTCAACCCTTATTTAACCAAAAAGTATTTCACTCTTTATGGGATAATATAGTTATTATAAAATCTAAAAATATAGATAAATGGACCATGAATGGAATTTGAAACCTTAAAATTTTTTTTATCTCAATTCAATATTTTTTTTATTTTTATATCATTAAATAAAATATTATTTATTTTAAAAAATATTTAATATCAATTTGGATGTTATTAATTACATTGAATTTTTAAAAAATATCATTATATAAGATAACTTTGAAAACAATCTTTTAATACAACTTTAATATGTCAATTTCATCTACAAAATTTTTGGATGACATTAATTTTATGAAATAATATTTATTCTAATATTGTTATTATCATTTAGTTGATTTTCCATTAATTAAATTGTTACTACATCAGAGTAGTGAAAGCATTTAAAGTAATAATTTATTCAATAAAAATTAAAAATAAATTCCCATGATGATGATATTTCCTTTATATATAGACATACTATTTATAGTCCAATATATGTCTTGGATAACAACATATAAAATTGTTTATAGTTATTAAAATCATGAAAATGAAATTTTTTACTTTTCTTTAAATAAAATATTATTAGGGTCATAATCACTTTTTAATGGAAAAATGGTTGTATATATTAAAATGCAATGCCTATTGATGGAACTGACTCATCCAATAAATTTGGGTCAAGTTTGATGGTCAAATAATGGTCTTATAATATTATTTTCACCCTTAATAAATAGATTTACCCCTTACTATGATAACAACAATTCCTACAACTAATATATATTTTCACCGAAAATAAATGTGAACTATTTACCAAATTTATAACTCATGATTCTAAATATAGAATCCTTTTAATCAAATTTAGTAGCTAAAAGTGGTATATATTAATTTTAAAATTAATGAGCAAAATGAAAAGAATTCTAATTTTTTCTAAAAATGTTGATTTTATGAATAAAACTATATTTATTCTTATCTTGTACATTGTAAAAATGTTAAATGAAAATGATTTTTTTTGATTTAATATATATAAATTTCATTAAAATCATTCAATAATAGGTACTAATTGAATTTATTATTGTAAAACTATATTACATAGAGAAAAATAAATGTTCCAAAAAATACTTCTATTATTATCATTATAATTTTCTATTTACTAAAAATTTGATAAACAATGAATTTCATTATATAACCATATATATTTTAAATATGATTTAGTAAAATTTATTCCCACCAAATTTTTAAAAGAGTTGAGACCTCTCCTAGAAAAGTGTTGATCTCTTATTGAACAAAAAAGAAGTAACTTACTCAAGTCTAAGAATGGGAGTCTTATCACAATACCTATTAAGAATAGGTAAAAACACACCAGAAAGCTAATCATAGCTGAGAAAATCAACACTACTGACAAACTTGTTTGAGGGCCATCCAACACCAAATTAGCTTCTCTATAAGTATGAGTAATGATATAGTTCATAGAGTGAAGAGAATCCAAACAGTTGATCTAACTATTAGTAGATTATAAGACAAGTAAAAAGAACCCCATATGAGAGAAGAAAAAATGGTAGTAGAATCACTCTCATGCCAAATTTTATTCCACTAATTTCTTTTTGCCTTCTCCACCATGACAATAATTCCAAGAACCATAGCCTCAAGTGAAGAGGCAAAACCACCAGAACCATGGAAACATCCAAGAAAAATACCTCAATGATCCATGAAGATAGCGCCATATCCGGAGGGACTTGGATTATCTCAAGAAGCTCCATCACAGTTGAGTTTAATCCATCCAAGAAGTGGCTACTTCCAAAACCCTTCCAGTGTGCCATATGGTGACTGAAAATCACCGATGAATCCAGTTCGGGTTGGAAAAGTTAGATCATGTATTGAGTTAGAAAAAAAATGTTTTCTTGGAATGGAATCCTCATGAACATCAACAAGGACCCAAGATAAAGCAGTGAGGGCTGAGAAAGACTCCTCAGAATAAATAACCTAGTTTTAGGCATACCATGTACCGTGAAACATTTCCTATGCAGTGACCATGATGAGATACAAAAACTAACTGGATAGGGATAGGGATGTCGAGCTCTGCCTAAAGTCACAGATGAGGAACATCTATGATAGAGATACTACAAATAGGTCTCTAATGGATTTACACATCTAAGAAGCAGCCACACAGCTAAGGAAAATATGATTATAATCCTCCCTATTCTAGTGGAAAAGAGAACATGTGGGGCATATAAAGATTCCACAAGACTAAAGATAACAATCTTCTAGAATTTTTTGATGAGTAACTCTCCAAGACAATATGGATCTGAAAGGCACTCCATGTTACCAAGATGATCCTTGATAGAAATGTTCAAATACTAGATATTTTCTTCACCAACTATCAAATTTTCAAGAGGGTTAACCCAATATTTGGCACTCCAAGAGCCAAGAGATGATTCCATGGAGACTCACCATCTCGAGTGAGAATTAATTAGGAAGAGATGGATTTGAATGAAAGCCTTACATAGGAATCCAGATGGATAAATTCACCAATATTAAACCTATTTATAAATTTAACCAGATGGAAATCAAGAGCCCTATATTTGCAGTTAAATAGTCTCAAAATAAAAGAAGCATGCAAAGAATCATTGAAGAGATGCAGATTTTTGATCCCTAAACCCCCCACATCATAAGGATTACAGAAATTATTCCTAGAACCTATAGAAAAATAACTTCCAATAATGTTTCCACTCTTGATAATTTTCTTAATAGAAACATTGATATTCTATATAAGATAAATTGGTCATTTATACACCATAATGGAATAAAAAAACTTGGAGGAAATAACCGATTTAACCAAGCAAACCCTTCCAGCCACAGAGAGAGTTTTACCCTTCCATGTAGCAAGTTTACTTATAACCTTGATAAGGATCTCTGTGAAATAACAATCTTTAAGCCAACCCGAAAATAAAGGCACCCCAAATAGTTTAATGAAAGGGTCCCCTCATGAATTCATAACTGTCTTACAGTCTCGTTCTTCCTGGGAGTTGAGATATTCCTTCCAAAGTAAACAAAAGATTTGTCCCAAATTATCTCTTGACTAGAGATAAAATAATAGTGAGAAAGATATCGTTTTATATTCCTGATATTTCTCTAATCACCGAGTGTGAAAAGGATAATGTCATCAGTATACATATAGTGAGTAGGAGATTCCATATCTCTGCATTCACTAATTACCTTCATTTTTCTATTTTCTTCCATGATGGAGAGAAGTCTACTAATATAATACTCTAATATGAAAGAAATAATAGCAGAAAAAGGGTCACCCTTTTGGAACCCTCTATAATAATAAAAAACCCTTCTAAATACCCATTAATGATGAAGGATATATGAGCAGAGTTGATAATGGATTTGATCCAAGAAATAATGACAACATTACAACTAAAGATATTAGGAACCTTGAAATTGAATCTCCAATCCATTATTTCAAAAGATTTCCTAACATCAAGATTGATTGAAATATTTCCACCCCTAGTGGATTTATTTAATAGATTAACATATTCTGAAGAGGTGGTGAGATAATACTAGATGGATCTTCCTTTAATTAAAACAAATAGGTTCGAAAGAACAATCATGCTTGAAATCAATGACAACTCTTTAGCCAAAATTTTACCAATAATTTTGTAAATAGTGTTTAACAAAGAAAATTTCCTGAAATGATGTATTTTTTTTGAATTTTTCACTTTTGGAATCAAATGTTGGAATTGAGCATTCAGACCATAAGGAAGAGAACCCCCTTGAAAAAATTAATGGGAAGACTGCAAACATCATTTTGAATTATTTCATATTAATATTGAAAAAATGTGCTACCAAAACTATCTGGGCCTGGAGAACTTTTATATTTAAGGCTGAATGCTATATATTTAATCTCAAGGTTCAAGGGTATAGAGGTGATATTTCTATTTTCATCATGATTCACAAGTCTAGGAATGATACCCTCCAAAGGATCAATAGGAATGGAAGGGACATTGAAAAGATCCTTGAAATAAGAAATCACCTGATTAGATAGATCCCCATATTTTCAATAATCTTATCCCCATTTTTATTCTAGGATATATGCCTAGAGACCTTATCGATTTTTTGAAGTGAATTAAAAAACATGGAATTCCTATCACCATACTCCAACCATTTGGCCCTGAAAAATATATCTTTGTAAAGCATATTTGAAATTCAAAAGATTATTAAACTTAGAAATAACCTCAAATTATCCTAGAACAACATTAGAGAAATCATTTAGGGTTCTTTGTTCTTGCAAATTACAGAGAGAATCATCATGGGAAGATATTTCCTAATCAAGGGAGATAAATCAATCTTTGATCTAGATTTTGAGATCTATTTTATGGAGCTTAATCTTGATGACACAAGAAAAATCATCCTTCATTCAATCCATATAATTTCAAATGTATTTAACTATAGGCCTACATTTTCGGTGCAAAATCCTAGCCTTATTGAACCTAAAAGGTAAGTCAGGTCTAGAATCCTTAACCACCAAGTCAACCAATATGGGATGATGATCCGAGTTAATTATAAATAAGGTTGTGCAAGAAATGGAACCTAACGAATGAAGAAAATATTCATTGATAAAATTACTTTCAATTTTAATAGCAAAAAATCTATTTAAAAACTCTCTATAGCATGTGTTTTTATAACCAAACAAGTTAATTTATAATAGCCCATTAGAATCAATGCCAGCATTGAACGCCCTGGAAGAAATAGCATTAGACATGGACCACATCTTCCCATCCAGATTCATAATGGAATTAATGTCTCCATGGACCAACAAAGGACCATAAATAAAAGAATTGTGATCCTAAATATCAATCCATAATGATTAATGATATGGAAAATTGTTATGGGAATATACTAAAGGAACAAAAAAAGAGAGAGCCAAGGTACCTGAATGAGCAGGTGATCTGCTGTTCACTACAAGAAGCTAGGGAGATATCAGATATGGAATTATGTTCCATAAACCATAACCTCTTATCTTCTGACAGACATTTTTTAGTTTAAACCAAATGGGGACCCAAAATTTCTAGATTTCCAATGCTAGGAGAGAGGAACCTTTTTTGGTTAAGAGATACCAAAAATAAGAGACCAGTGCAGTTGAATGAAGATCCTAATGGAACTCATAGTGTCTCGGTTGTCCAACCACTAGAAATACTATAATTTTAACATCATTTATAATTGAGTCAAGGGTTTATTCCCCCCAAATTAACATCTTCATTATAATGGTCACATAATAATAGATTTTAGTCCATTTGAACTCAATGTTCCATGAACCACAAACCATTAATGATATTGAATTTATTTGAAAGATAAATAGTATAAAATCTAGGGCCTTTACATTCTTCTATACTCCCGAAAAAATCATCCTAATATTTTCTATAATATCACCTCATAAATAGATTTGGGTAGTGTTTGATCATAATTTCCTGAGGTTCCCAGATCATCCCTTATATTTTATAATTTTCTCAAATTACATTTACCAGTTGAGTAGTTTAATGCCTCAAAACTTCTTCTCCAGTGTCCATACTCTAGATAGGATCTTAAAATTAAGATAAATAATGTTATAATTCAATTTCTTCATAAATGATAACAAGCATTGGGTCTGGAATGTACTTCCTTATCAAAGAGATATTGAACCCATTGTGTTCTTTAGAATGGATAAGTGTAATTTCTATATGATAATCGATATTTCCAATTCATTCCATAATTTCAAAATTTCCAATGTACATGGTGATTAATTTTCCTTTCATAGAAAATCTTATAATTCCATTCCATGGAGATATTTAAATAAAATGTGATCTACCACTTGATATTACAAATATTTCCTTCAGTTATCATTATAGCTTCTCTATCTTAATGAGCTACTTTAACATGGGTTTGAATATCCTTTACCTTTTATATTATTCCCAACACAATTTCTGGCCCCGAAATCGTCCTTTCACCATCTTCCTCAAAAAAAAGCTGGTGTATGAAATTTATTTCCATATAACGCTTCATATGACACCATTTAAATATTTTAAAGGATGATATTCCTATAGGAAAATTCTAAAAAAGGTAAATACTATTCTCATATACATTGATAGTCTTATAGGAAGGACAACAAAATGTCTTCAAATGTTTGGATAGTCCTTTATGTCTTCCCTTCAGTGTGAGGATAATTAAATGTTATCAAATGAAGTTCGGTATGACGGGTTATAATCAGAGAAAATTGAAAGAGGTTCACCATGAATTATTAAAACATAACTAATATAGAGTCTTCCATGGTGCTCTAGTGGAAAATCATCCCATATTGAAGGTAAATGTTTAGATTTTGTAAATTAATTAATAATTAACTATGTTACATCATTCTTTCTTAGAGGATTTGGTAATCCATTGATAAAGTACATAGTATTATATTCCCATTTCCATATAGGAATAGGTAAAGGTTTTATGACTCCTATAGGATGTTTTATCACATCCTTCACTTATTGACCAACTAGGAATCCTAACACATAGTAATTTCCAACATCATCTTATCCTATAAAAAATATTAATTCAAATCTCTATACATCTTGGTGGTACAGGGGTTTATAGATAAATTTGTTCTATGAGGGTCATCCAATAATAACCTTTTTAGCTCACATATAGAGGAAAAAAAGGAATATTTCCAAATTTCGAAATACCAACTTTATATATGAATTCTGACAATTTTCCATCATTTTCAGCTTTAATTTTATTTTGAAAATTCACATCATCCGAATGAGAAGATTTTATATTTTCTAATAAATATGGGTCTTCATACATTTGAGAGAGGAGTGATGTTTCACATTTTTTAATAATTCCTATAGCCATATTTAATAAGTCAATGAACCGAAGATCCCTATAAAACTTCATTTCTTTATAACTCTATGATTTTCCCTACTTAATGCATATGGACCATTATTTTCTTTCCTTAGGAGGTAATGTTTTGAAAAATCATAATCCTTGAGTAGCCTGATCTATCTACATTGCCTCAAGTTGAGTTATTTCTCAAATAAGATATATTTCAAACTGTTGTGATCTGTATATATGTCACATCATTCAGTATAGAGGTAGTGTCTTTATACCTTCAGCGAAAAGATTACGACTTCTAAATCAAGAACCTGAGTTAGATAATTTTGTTTAGGTGTCTTTGAATTCCTCTATTTATATGATTTAACATTATCATTTCTGATAAGGACACAAACCAATCCATCCTTTTGAAGTATCACTTTATATTACAAACCCATCATTTTCTAATGGCAGAGTCAAAATTGAATGATTGACCATTCCTCTATTTGATTCTACAAAACATTTTTACATTATTTTTTCCATATGAGGATAACCCCTTTACGTGTGATCTTTTTTAATTGGTTATCTAATACAGAAATATTCCAAATAAAATGCTGATAGAAACAATCTTAACTAATGAATCTAATTACCTCAGTTGTGTTAGTTGGTGTATGCCATTCTCTAATTTCCATTCACTTCATAGGATCAAATAAGATTCTAACTATAGAGACAATATGCCCAATTAAAAAAAATTCATGAATCATGAATTCATAATTTCAAAATTTACCTTATAAATCATTCCTTATAGGTGCCTCAGGAATAGTCGACAAGTGATTGTCAAGGTATTCATAAATTTTAGATTACATTAGAATATCATCAATTAATACCACAATATAATTGTAAATATATTCCTTGAATACTATGTTCATTAAATCTATAAAAACTAATGTTTCATTAGTCAATCCAAATTGAATTACTATAAATTCGTAATGTCCATACCTCATCTGAATAGTTGCTTTTAGAATGTACTCCTTCTTTACTCATAATTGATGATATCCATAGCAATTTTCAATCCTTGAAAAATATTTATATTGATGATGTTGATCAAATAAATCATCAATACGAGGAAGTGGATACATTTTCATTATAATAATATACTTTCTTTTATATAATTAATACATATCCTCATGGATATATCTTTCTTCTTAACAAAAAGAACAAGGACTCCACAAGGTGAAACACTACGATGTATAAATCCCTTACCACTCAAATATATTAGTTGTTTATTTAAGTCTATTAACAATATAGTGGAAATTATATATGTATTATTTGATATTGGCCTTGCATCAGGGATTAAATCAATAGAAAAATCAACTTCATGATCTAGGGGGTGTCCAAGTAATTCCTTTGGAATTAAATCAATTCATTTTTATATAATAGTTATTTCCTTAATTTTAAGATTAAAATTTTCATCCTTAGATGTTTTTTTCTTTTCCAAGATAAAAATATCATTCAGTAGAGCTACTAGAGGTTGATCTAGATAAGAATCAAATGATTATGCTTCTAGTTGAAGGATAAAAAATTCTACATCTTTCTCAAAAATCAAAATTTAAATCTTATTGCTAGAATTATTTTGTATCATATTTTTAAATCTAATCCATGTAATAGATTTTATCAAATTGGACCATAGGTATGATTACATGTCTAGAAAATAAAACATGTCTATTTGTAATAATGGGGACTTATCTGCACATATTTATGGCAGTGAGACTTCCCATAGGATTTTTGGCTGATAAATTACTTATTTGATCAAAAGGGGAATGTCTAATTTTATTTTGAAACAGGGAATATATAAAATAATTTGATGATATAGAATCAAATAAATCATTATCCAAATTTAATGAGATTAGTAAAGTACCTTATACCACATTATTTGGAATTCCAACCTCAGCTGTTGTGATCATAAAACCATGGGCTTGATCCCTATGCCTTTTACGGGGTAACATTCCTTGATGCTAAGGACAATCATTTTCATACTATTCCATCTCCTTACAGCTGAAACATTGTGCATTACCACCATCCTTCTTTCCCTTTAAATTATAGGATTATTGTAATTTTTCTCCACACTTGTATAAAATTACCATTCCCAATAGTCATGTTTGATGACGTTTCCTTCCATATTTTTTACATTTTGAAAATTTCACCATTAACTTCTTCACCTATTCCATATTTCCTTTTTCAGAGTTCTAAACAACTCTCTTCTTATCTTTCTTCCCATTGAATCCATAAAACCAAGATAATTATTTATCTATTTTGATAGAACATGAAACTATATCCTCAGATGATTATAAAATATGGGAGGCTTGTTACCATAGAAGAATTTTTATAGGCTCATCAAATAATCGATAAATATTTCTCTTTGGATTACGTATGTTATCCACAATATTTGATGATAACCATGTAAAGTTGACTTCATATTTATCTACAATATCATCAAAATTTTACCTTAGATTCAAGAATTATATTTCCATATATACTTTACATTTTTGAGGGAAATATTTTTCCATGAAAGATTCCTTAAAATAATTCCATTAAATGTTTTCTATTTCCCATTTCTACTTTGTGTATTTAATCATTGAAAACCATTGATCCAAATCTCTCAAGAGATGATAAACTTCCCTGATAATAATATCCCACTCATTACTTTCCAAAGTGAGAAATATATTCTCTAAGGAACCTATCAATTAATCAGCTACAAGTGGATTTTTATTCGCATTGAATAATTGAGGTTATTGCCTCATGAAGCGATCTGACATTATTATGCCGTGTAGTGGATCATGTAGTTCCATAAGGGTATGGTTGTTAATAATAACCTATGTTAGCTATCCAATTATAGTTATAAGTTTATTTAAACTAGTTTTAGTTCTAGTTCCAATATCATTATCTAGTATAGAAGATAAATCCCTACATGTATTACATGATTTGATATGATTTCCATTCCTTCCACTATGTGCCATTTACAAAAAATGTTATATACTACATTAGGTGATGTATAATTTTAAACTAGTAAAATAGTTAAAAAAACTGAAAATTTATGGTTAACTACTCTCTAGATGCTAAGATTATTACTTTGGGAATATACATAAATTTTATTATAGGTTTATGTTTCCCTAATGTATTTTTTTTTCTAAATATATTTTCCAAAGTTTCCACTAAAATTCCTCTGATACTAACTATAAATACCATAAACCTATTTAAATAGAGTTGATAAATAATTTATTATATTGAAATAATATACAAGGAATCAATTCCTAAAGTACCAAATATTCTAGTTCTTTTGGAATGATATATACATACTTGAATCTTACATTATAAGAAAAAACTAAAATACGACATAAAAACTCGATTGAAACGATAATTATTTTCCTAGATTTACCCTAAATAACAGTCATAATAAACTTCTTGGTATCATGTTTAAATAGAAACATATGAAATGGGTGAAAACATTTTATTATTAAGGATATGTAAACAGTGGAAGATATCATAAATAAGCATGAAAAATTATGTCAAGGTAAATAACTAAAACACATGATATTAAACAGGTAACTAGAGCATAATATAGAAGTAATGAATGGTATTCAAAAAATTCCATAATAACATGATTTGAAACATTTCCATGTATATAAAAACTAATAAAATAATATTATTAGAAAAAATAACTAATTATATAATGGGGGAATTCATTACGATGAACATCATAACAATACCATCAAGGCTTCGGTCAAGACACCATACATAAATTGGTAAGGCCTCAGCCAACACTCAAACTAATTTTTCTCATGAGACTTACAAATGAATCAAGGGACTATAAAAATCCCCACCCATCACTTACTAAGTAAAATGAATTTCTCATATGAAAGGCGCGAAACATAAACAATATAAACATTCATCTTGATAAACTATCATATAGAATTTGAATACATTAACCATAAACCATGATTGGTATCAAATTAAAACATCCACAGTCAAACTGATCAGAAAAGATCAAGAAAATATGTTTTATGATATAATATGATATCAATGTCAATTAATAATAACATTTAATAGTGGTTTTTGGTAGATATGAAAATAATATAATAAAATGAAGAAATGTTTTTGAGAGAAATATACCTTTTTACATTGAAATAATTTATTTTAAAAGCAAAAAATTCTAAAATAAAAAAATGTTATTTGAAAATAACCCTACGGAATTGTTAAGGGTGATTAAAGACATTAATGTTTCTTAATGTAGGTAAAATACCCTCATTATGTGTAAGTTTAAAAAACATTCCTTTCATATTTTTTGATAACATTCCTAAATCACCTCATTTGTTAAACAACAAAAATATTCCTTTAACACCAATTATAAAATGTAAACCTTGGGTGAATAAAAGAATTTAAACCTACATAGGATATTATTAAAAACTTATTTGAAAATATGTATTTGAAAAAATGGACATTTGATATAAATATTCTTCAATGGATACTTAAACATAAACAATATCGAATAGTAATGAGATTGCGAAATAACCCTTACATTAGGTACAATTTCCTACATACATGTCTGAACCACATGTATAGTAGTTATGAAAATATTAGTGACTTATAAAAGAATCATGTTAATTCTTATTATATCATATATGATACCCTTATAACATTTTATACTCATTTCTTAATAATATTATATTCATTTCCTTGTTTCACGTGTTAATTTCCATATTATCCCATGCTTGTTTTGTCCTAAAAGTAATGGTTCTATTTCATATGATATATATATCCATAAACTAAAAAATAAAATTAATTTCACAAATATCATATTTAATCAAAAAATACAAATTTATAACCATTCATTAATGTTGAAAATAGAAAATTAATTGCATCACATCATGGAGACAGTAATCCATACGTACAGACGAGAGATGATATCATTTCTCTAGGGTTAAAAGAATAATAAAGTGGATTGTAAATTAATTTTATAGAATCAATATAATGTCATAATTATTATTTATATACATTTTTTTACATAATTATAACCATCTAAGTAAAATAATGATGATAAAATATTGCACCATGGTGTGGAGACGAAAGTCATACGTATGCACGTGTCGTACTTTCATTTTTTGTTGGATGGATAAAAGGTAGAATATGGTTGTATGATAATAAATGTCAAATATTTTAAAATATATGATAATTTATTTATATATTTATCAGGTAAACTACACATAAATAGGAATTATAAGAATAAATTAACATGAATGAGTTGGTAAAAATGATTACCTCTTTTTTGAAAGAATTCCTTTAAATCACCTGTTAAGGGATCTACGGTTGGTATTTTTGAAATAACATGACATAAATAAAAGGGGTAATGATGCTGGGAAGAGATATTTTTAGGTTTTTGTGGAGATAAAATTCTCTATTTTGTGTAAGTAAGTGAGAGAGGAGGTTACCTTTTAATAATTTAGGCGAGGGGCACTTTTTGGAAACTTTTGAAAATATTAAATTTATATAAATTTATTATCAAATAACAATGGATTTAGAGTCATTTATTTATAATATAAAATGCAATTAAGTCTAAATAATTTTATCCAATAAAAGTTTAGGGATTTTTAGGCCACATTAATACCCTTAACATTTAGTTTTTACCCTTATTTTTCTCATTTAACTATCACTATTACAATGTGGATTTTACTCTTTAAAGGGCCAATATAGTTACAATAAAATGAAAAAATACCCAGAAATGGAACATGGATGACATTTTAAACCATATTATAGTAATTTTTTCTAATTTTATATTTTCATTAATTTTATTTTTTACATAAAATATTACTTATTTAAAAATTTAATTAATTTCAGTTTTGAAGCTTTTAATTACTTTTACTTTTTAAGTAATATAAATACAAAAGATAACTTCAAAAAAAAAAAATTAATTTATAAATAATATGTAAAGTTTATCTATAGACGTTTTTTATGGAATTAGTTAAATAAATTATGTTTATTTCAATATTTTTAATATTATATATTTTTCAAATTAATTAAATAATTACTGCATTAGAGTTGAGAAAGTATTTAAGGAAAGTATTTATTCAGTAAAAACAAAAACCAAATTACAAGGAATAATATAATTAATTTATAATCCAATATACTATTTATAGTTGAATATATCTTCTGAATAAAACCATATAAAAAAATTTATAGTTATTAAAATCAAGAATGTGATATTTTTGATTTTTCTTAAAAAAGAATGTTATATGGATAATAATGACATTATAATGAGAAATAATATTCATATATCTAAACCATATATGATTTGAGATAGAAATAACTCATCCAATAAAATTGGATAAAGTTTTAGGATCAAAATATAGTCCTTATAATATTATTTTTAACTTTAATTACCTAATTCACCCATTACCAGAGTAACATAACTTACTATGGTTATTGTAAATTTAAACAGAAAATAAAAGTGACTTGTTTTCTAAACTTGGACATCATGATTCCAAATATAGAAAATATTTTATCATATTAGATACCTATAAGTGGTGCAAATTAATTTTAAAAAAAGTGTCTAAAATTCGATAAAAATAACATTTAAAAAATGTTGTTTTTAAGAATAAAACTAGATTTATTCATGTCCTATGAATTGTAAAAATGTTAAATGAATATTAAAAATATTATTGAATATATATAAATTTCATTAAAATCATTCAACAATAGTGACTAATTGATTTATTATGATATAAATATATTGCGCACACAAAAATAGCTTTTTTCTAGAAAAACACTTTTTTATTATCAATATTATTTTTTATTTGTTAATCAATTGATAACCTGTAAATTTTTTTTTGAGTCCATTTATATTTGAAAATTTATATAGTCCTATTTATTCCCATGAAATTAACATCTATGTTATAATGGTCAGATAATAAGATATTCCAGTTCGTTTAAACTCAGTGTTGTATGAAACACTAGCTATTGAAGAGATTAAATTTATTTAAATAGTGACATACCATACAATATTAGGTTCATAAAATTGTTTATACACATTATATACCTATCATGATGTCATAATTACTCATCACTTCCACAATGATATCCAATGAGAAACACTCTCATCCGAGCATCAAATCATATTGTCTCTAAAAGAGAGCGATCACTTAGTCATCTCTGAAAGGTGTCTCCAATATTAAGGGTTGAAAAATCAGCTCAACCAGAACATATTGGTATTAAACATGGGATGTTTCAAGAAATATATTCCCATGCCCATGTCTATCAAAACAATAACCAAGGTAAAAAATATATTTATCGCACCTCTAATAAACCTCAAAACCTTTTTATTATAGGCCTCCATGGACTGAAGCTTCCCTTTCCCCATACACAAGCTCCCTAAGCATGGAGGGGAACACCCCAGGGGTGGTGGTAGAAACAAGTCAAACCATATGCTATGTCCTATTTCTCAAATTTCTCCTATTCTACGCCCGCCACCCTATGTACTAACCTGTAATTACCACTACCTTTTTCTAGGTTGCCCATCCAATGTCTCTCTTTTAGCCATATGATTGGATGGGAAATTTGGAGTAAGATATCCACAACAATCATAAGAGTAGAACTGACTCTCCATAGGAGGACTTGAACTATCCTGAGAGCCCTAAAATACATAACCTCTCTCCTGATATCACCCCTTGAAACATATTTTATGTTAGGATCCTTGAATTTTCCATCAGTTATCTACTTCTGATGTCTCATACACTATGTTCCCTTTTTTGGAACCCACTTCTGGTGTATGGTCTACCCAAAAAATCTTAACCACAAAGGAACAACCTATCATCCCATCTTAATTAGAAATGTATAGGGGTGTCGTACTGGCATCGATGTCAATGTGTATAAATCTCTCAACGGCCCACACCCAAAAGTATGGATCCCAAACCATATCCATTGTGTATCATCAGAGGTTGGTGAACCATAATGAATACTCACCCATAGTCTCTCTACCCAGCTATAACTACAAATTTTCCTGGATGTGCATTACTTTCATCGTAGCAGGTGATTACACCTCCAAGAAGATATGATCAAACTTTTTTTATGAATGAGTCACCTCATTTATTAATATAAACACAAGGATCTACCAATATAATGTAGAACCATAAATAAGGCTTTCCACCATGACAACCATATTATATTTAAGAGTCCTGATTATAAAAAAGACTCACATAACTACCCTACGCCAATACTTAGTTTCATATGATTATGGATCACCCAGGAACCTGAGGGGCTATTATGTTAGAAGTATTTTTTTTCTCTTTTCCATTCATTTTTTTTCAAATCGCAAACTCTTTCTTAAATATTTAATTTCAAATTCTATCATATCCAAAGTACATTAACATTGTTTTTATAAATAAAAATGAATTACATTTTATCATACTTACATTAAGTCTTTTGACATATGAAAATAAATATTTTTTTCATTTCAATGATTATGGATATGATAAATATCGTATTCATGAAAATAATAGTAATGATTCCATGATTATCATAATTTGATTGGATACAATTTATATGAAACCCAAAAAATACAATTTATTCTGTAAACACTATCCAGTCTTTCCTACCGAAGATATTTTTGTAATAATATAAATCATACAGACTTAGAATGAAAATAAAAAGACTCATTTTAATTTTCTTTTCATACCATGAAAATATAATCGTAATGTTAGGAAGTATTTTAAATAAAAACTATGTTATTATTTATGTGTTAATAAAAACGTTGTTGTAATTTTAGTTATCATATGACCATTGGTGTGAAAGTTATCTTTTTCCTCTCAAAAATCTCAGAGAAAATAAAATCATTGGAGATCAAGATGACCGTTTTGTTGAACGCCCATAAATACTTAGTCATTTAAACTCTAGAAGAGATATGTGAGATACTAAAGATGACATATACACTTTGCAATATCTCTATGGAATTTACTATTATGTGAGACATATGAAGTTTACTTATGTGAACATCTTGTTACATGTCCTTATATTCTTATAGTTCATACTTTCTTTGTGAGACACACTAATTGTATTGATTATGATCGAGGGCTTCCAAGGATATAAAGATAGAGGTGCTGGTCTCCTACTTAACTGAGGGATATCAAGGATTTGAAAACCAACTATATTCGATCATCATATTGATGTCTTGTCCTAGTATGGGTAAGACATACATCATTGAAAGCTTAAATCAAGGGACATTTATCCTAGGTTACAGGATACCCATATATTTGGGGTAAAATAATTAAATATTTATTTAATTTTATTTTCATTTCCACTACAATTATACATTCATATCCAACAATTTATATTAAAACTAGTTTTCACTACCCCAATACTTTCTGATTATTTTACCTTTTCAAGTTAGATTTTTTTCTTAATATAAACTTTTTATTTATAAATATTTGTGACACTAACATTTATTGTGGAAACGATTTTGTTTGTATCTCTTTGAAAATATGGTTGAACTAAATATTGGTTCTATAGAAAATATCAATCCAACAAGACAACCAATTTTCGATGGTAATGATTATGGATATTGGTGGGACATAGTGATGAATTTTGTGATCAACACAGGAGTTGAAAATTTTTTAGGCATACTGGTGAATAAAAAATTCCAGAAAATGAAATACAAACTTTTAAAAATCATGAAAAGCTAGAATAATAGCTAAATTATAAGGTATGAAATAATTTATTATATTCAATAACAAGAAACATATATAGCTAGATTTCCTCCTGGGAACCCGCTAACAGTATTTAGAATAATTTAGAAATCACTCATTTTGGAACTTTTAAAGTTGTTCAGACTAGAATATCTATGTTAAGAGATGACTATCATGGTTATGAATTTCCTTCTAGTGAGTATATTTTTAAGGTAAAACAATGTTTTATGTAAATTGTTAATAGTTTACAAGCTATGGTTGAGAAAGGATTAGATGAAGAAATTATTTTATAAAAGATCATTGATATTATTCCAAATGAATGGGAATCAAGGAGAACTATAGTTGATGAGTCAAGAATGATTCCAAATATGACACTTGATGATTAATTTGGAACTATTTTATAGTATGAGGGTAGGATGAAATGATATATTGAAGAAGAAAATAAAAATAATGGGAGAGTGTATTTTAAAACTACTTCAAATCTAATAAAATCTCAAACTCCTAAAAAGATTGTTAAATAAAAAAATAAAGTATTTGTTACTCAATTAGATTCACGTTATAATGAAATTTTTTAGAATGAGTTAACCAATTATTCTCAAATAATTAACAATATTGTAAATAAATTTTTTTCTATCATTACTACAAAATAAACTAGGAAACAAATTAAAACAAAAATTTGGAAGTTACATGTTATGAATGTAAAAGTGTTGGGTATATAAGACCCAATTATCTAATGTTCAAAAGAACTGATAGAAAGGAAATGAATTCAGATAGAATTCATAAAAAGTATTACATATCAACAGGAAATAAAGTATTTTAATTTATGAGTCATGATTTTTTAGTGGAGGAGATTGTTCTGAACATTCCTCAGATAATTAAAATTCCAGACTGAATAATAGGGGTCTCTATTCTAGAATAACTTATGATAATAAATGTATTATAGATAAGTTAAACACTACGGATTATTTAACAAATATTTCTTTAAATTCAAACTATCCTGACTAGAAAGGTTTTATTTATTCTGATTATGAAAATTATTCATCATAAGACAATAAATTACATTTATATGAAGAAGTCTCTAGATTTTCTAAATTGATTGATAATGAAAATTGAAAAGTCAATAAGAGAATTGAGAATTAAACTATAGAATAAATGTTCTGAAAAAAATAAGTACTAGATCTTTCAAAATATCTTGAGAAGACTTTTATTGAAATTGATTCTATTACTAAAAACCTTGAAAACCCAAATTTTTAGACGGATAAGGTTTCTAAAGATTTTGAAATCCTCATTTCTATGAAAAATGTTTTAGAAACAAAACTCACTTTTGAATCCAATAATATTGTGGATAATAATTTATTTATAAAACTAAAGTCTAAAATTTTTTATTTAAAGAAAATTTAATAAAACTTTACCACTATTAAGGAAGTATTTGATAAAATTTATAAATAACTCTATCCAGAAGGTAATAGTTCAATAGTGGGATATTCTCCTTTAAATTCCAATTTTTTAATAACAATTTTTTAGTTCCTAAAAAGGCCCCCATTTGAACAAAATGTCAAAGTGAAGGTTATTGGAATAAATTTTTTTCTTTAAATAAAATTCAATATTTATGTTTTCACAAAGCACCTATTCAAAAAACAATGTAGATTCCAAATATTTTGTTTTCAAATATTCCTGAACCTAAAAAAGTTTAGATTCCACATGTGTGATTATTTTGTTATTAGGAAAACAAAGGAAGCACCGACAAGTGATAAAATGTTACACGGATAGTGCTTGTTCTTGAAATAAGACTAGTATCAAAACATCTTTGAAAATGTTATTGAAATAAAAGGTGTACCATTTAACATTAGTGATAATTATGAAAGAAATTTTTTTTTATAGGTGACATTGTTCTTATTGGAAGAATTTTTATTTCAAATTTTTTATTTATAAAATGTCTTAAGAAAAACCATATAATAATAGGTAAGTTATGTGATTAAGGTTACATTGTGAATTTTAGGAATGATTAATGTGTAGTACACAATAACATGGATGAAATCATTATTTCTTCCCGCCAGCATGAGAATGTTTATAAACTAAACTGAGAAGGCCTTAGACGCCAAGACATACATTGTATTATTAAAATGGAAGATCAATCGTGGCAATGTCATAGATGGTTAGGAAATTATAACCTAAAAAATTTATAAAAAATTGAATAAAAAAAGAATTATTAAGGATCTACCCAAACATATATTTGATTCTTCAAAAGTCTTTAACCATTGTCTGTTTGGAAAGAAACATAATTAAAGCTTTAAATAAATTAGTGAAGTCTCAAATGATAATAAATTATAGTAAGTGCACATGGATCTTTCTGGTCCTTCACAAACAGGTAGTATTGTTGGAAATTTCTATGTATTAGTTTTAGTTGATGATTATAATAGATATAAATGGTTCTATTTTCTAGAATAAAATATGAATCTTTTTTCCTTTTAAAACTTTTTTAGCCAAAGTTATAAATGAGAGAAACCATCATAGGATAACTATTTGTGGTGGTCATGGTGGAGAATTTATAAAAGTAGATTTTTAATGTTTTTGTAGTAAGAAAATAATTACTCTTAATTTTTATGCTCTTATAACTCCTTAAAAATGTGTTTTTTGAGAGAATTAATTAGATTCATCAAGAAATAACAAGATCCCTGTTGACTAAATACTCAATTTATAAACACTTTTAGGATGAAGCAATTAGTAATTCAATCTATACTATAAATTGAGTTTTAATTTAATGTGTTATTATTAAAAAACCTTATGAACTATGGAAAAGATAAAAACCAAAAGATTTCTACATCATAGTATTTTGATTCAAAGTAATAATCTTGAATAGAAAAGATAATTTACAAAAAATTTCACCCAAATCCGATGAAGGAATATTCTTAGGCTATTCCAATACTTCTAATGAATATAGATATTTTAATAAAAATATGTTTTATCTAAGAAAAATTGAATGTTAAATTTGATTGAATGGACGCAATTGTTTTTAAAAAAACCCAACCAACATCCTCAGATTTGTTTTCCAATACTGATTTTTAACCCTCGATAGAAGACTCCTCTAATAATGAAAATACTAAAGAAATTATTTTTGAAGTATTTACACTAGAAGACTTTCTATCTTATATTGATGAATAGGTTTTAAAAAATACAAGTTAGTTGTTTATTAAGAATCATCTTAGTGATAATATCATTGGTAATGTGAATCAACCAGTAAGGACTAAAAGTTCATCGATAAATGAAGTATAATACCTAGATTTCCTCTCCTAATTTGAACTTGAATGTCAGAATGAGGAGTTTGGTAATGAATATTTGATTAAGGCTATGAAAAATCAACTAAATGAATTCAAAAGGGAAAAGTTTGTACCTAGATAAAGTAACTAAAAGACCACTATAATTGGTGTAAAATGGGATCTAACAAATAAATGTGATGAAAATGAAATAATTATTATAAATAAAGCCAGATTTATTTCTAATGGTTATAGCTAACAAGAGGTAAGAGATTTTGAATAAACCTATTCTATGGTAGCTAGACTTTAATCTATTCTCACTCTATTTTCCTTGGCAACATTATTTAATTTCAAACTTTTTCAAATGTATGTGAAGTGTTGTTTCCATAATTGAAATGTTCAAGAGGATGTTTTTTTGAACAAACTCATGGGTTTGAAGATATAAAATATCCTTAATACCTTTATAAAATTACCAAATATTTATATGGACTTAAGAAATCCCCTAGGGCATGGTATAATAGATTGGAGTGATTTTTGTTACAAAAACAATTATGTTATGGGAGCTGCTGATCCATCTCATTTCATAATGAAAGATAATAAAAATGTTTTTATTGTTCAAATATATGTTGATAAAATTATATTCAGATCAAATCAACAATATTTAATATATTATTTTTCTAATATTATAAAATCTGAGTTTGAAATGAGTATGATGTATGAGTTAACATTATTTCTTGATTTTCAAATTCCAAAAGAACTAGAAGGTACTTATGTATCTCAAAATAGGTATATTAAATAAATTCCTAAAATTTATGGATATGAAAATACTAAAAGTATTAGTATCTAATAAGTACCTCAATTACACTTGATCTTGATGAAGCTGGGCCATCAGTTAATAAAACAACTTTTAGTTGTATGGTAGGAAGTTTACTTTAATTAAAGATAGTCCGCCAGACTTAATGTTTTAAGTATGCTTATTTGAACGATATCAAACAGATCAAAAGGAATAAAATTTAAAATCTGTAAAATGAACTTTTCAATACATAAAGGGAAACATTAATTTATGAATTTTCTATACATATTCAAATTATTTTGATTTAAAATGTTTTTTCGGATGTTGACATTGGTTGTTGTAGAATGGATTGTAATGTTCATTCAAAACCTATCATTTTTAGGTGATTTATTAGTTTCTTGGTTTTTTAGGAAATACCACTAAGGAGCAATTTCAATTAATATAGATGAATGTGAAGCACCTCGAAGTTATTGTGCTGATATATTGGGGATGAAACACACACTCACTAACTCTGGCATGAGTTCTACAAAAACTAAAATACTTTGTGATAATAGATGTTCCATTGCCCTTAATGAAAACCCTGAGCATCACCCTCGTGTAAAAGTCAAGGATTTTAGGAATCACTTTTTTTGTGATCCCACCCAAAAAGGAGAATTTATTGGAATGTAGGAACATCTTGCTGACATATATACAAAACCATTACCTTATGATAGATTTGAAAACATTATACATATTTTAGGAATGATCCCTCTAATGAAATCATTCACATATACTTATATTTTAAACCATATCACCACATTATGTTACTCCTTTCCAAAGGGGGAGTACATATGTATGATTTTTTATAAAACATTTATTCTCTATATTTTTTATACTCTGTATTTCTCCACACTTAATATTTTTTCGTACTCAATATATTTTTTCATAATCAATATTTTTTATACAAAATAAATTTATTTGTACTCAATATTTTTCATACTCATAATTTTTCATATTCAAAATTTTCATACTCAAATCATTTATTTTAGAAGAACTAATTACTAAAACTAGTAGATCTGATGTGAAACTCCAAATAGTAGTATTTATTATCTTACAAAATTTCAATTAAATTATAATTTTTAGAATTTTTTAAAATAATTATATAATACATTTTGATTACGATAAAAGTTATTTTGTTATTTTATAAAAAATATTTGGAGTTCATTTTTTTAATTATCAGATCATTTTGATCTAATATAAGTGGTAAAATTTGAATGGTCACCCTCGACCGCCTATATAAAGGATACACCTACCCTATCCCATATCATTTTTTATAATATATTATGATGAAGAAATTCAACCCTTAAAAAAGTAATGTTCGAATGTTTTATTACCTAGTGAAGGTTTTGGATCTCATGACAGAATAAACGACATCATATACCAAGACAATGGATCCAAAATTCTTCTCAATAATGAATTTATTTAGAGAAATGTTTGTCAAGAAATATTTTTATAATAATTATGCTTCATAATTTAAAAGGTTCAATATATTTCAAGGGTGGGAATTAATTTTTTAGAATATCCTGATACCTATCAAGACCTTATCCATGTTGATTATGTTAGAGAGTTTTATACTTCTATATAAATTAATAAGTAATCAAAGAAAACATTTTCTATGCAAAAAAATGAGTATATCTTGTATATAAAACAATCCTCAAATTTCCTTATTGCATATTTAAAGGGTGACACTATTTTCCCTTAACATTAGCTTCCAAAAGAAGAGGAATCCATCAAAAAAATATATGTGGAATCAATCTTTAAAATTCATGAGGACTGAAGGAAAATTTTTCATATCTCTTACAAATATCATCTTAAATCCCTTTGGATGAAAGGGTTTTTATTCCTAGAAAGCTGATAGATAAACCCATAATGTGTTGGACGTTTTCATTTTCAATTATTTTGTTAACATGAGGATGTTGAATTTGATTGGTTATATCTTTTTGACCACAAAAAAATTTAAAATCTAGATCCATCAAATCTTATTTGATTATATTTCCTAGAATAAGTAGTAAGTGTTTTACTGAAATTAAGAATTTTTGAAATATCACTATAAAATATATGCAAAATAAAATGTTAATTACTCTTATCAAAGATGAAATAATAAGAAGGTTAAAGTTTCATCTTGATTAAGACTAAACAATTTGGCAAATATGAAGAATCCAATCATTCGAAGGAAGCTATCGAAGGTTTCCATTAATTTTCAAAAGAATCTGTTTTGATATTTATGAGAAAAAAGTGAAATCTCTGTCAATTTCTACTATAAAAACAGAAAATTGAAAATTTTATATTGAAGAAGTTTCTGTCGAATAGAGAAAAGTAAAGGAAGAAAGAGAAACAGATGACCCTTAGTTTAGTTTGGACATTGTTGAGGCTCTAGCTGAAAAAATTCTTACTCAACAACATTTTATAGAAGATGAAAAGAAATGAAATATGAAAAGTTAATGTCTTCTGTTTTTTATATTGATAAGTTGTTACAATTTTCTGAAAATTAATGTTCATGAACCATTATTAGGGAACCTATTCAAGAAGGTATGGTTACTCCCTTTATCCATGATAAGGGAAAGTAAAATAAAAAAATTGGTAATGAATCAGTGCCACCAAACGATGGTCAATAAAAATTATCAAATGAAAAAGAAGATAGTTAAATGAGATATATAGGTGAATATGTTAGTGAAGAGGAAGATAAATAAGAAAGAGGTGAAAGAGAAGAGGAAGATAATGAAGAAAGAGGTGAAAGAGAAGAGGAATAAAGGGATTAAAAAAGTTAAGAAGAATAAGAAAAGGTGGAAGATGATATTGAAAAGGAATATTTTCTGAGAAATTATCAATCTGATAATTTACCCATGAGATTTTCTTATGCTAGTTCTTATAAATTTATACCTCCAGGAGTTGAGTCTTCAATGAAAGCTACTCAGAGAGTCCAATCTAATAAATCCTTTCACATTTCTAACAAATAAGAAGAAACCAAGATTGATGAAAATCGTAATCAGTCTTTAGAAGATGTTGCTAATAAAACTCATTATGTTGAACTTCATGAAATTGTGGAATATACTGAATTAAATAATACAATTTCAATCATAGGAGGTAAGTATATTGTTCATGATGTAAGAATATTGGAAAAACATAATCCATATTTTCTAAGGCTAAAAGTAAAAATTGATTTGGTTTCTAAAAATCAAACGATAAATTTCAATTCTGTCATGGTTTAATGGATAGAGTGATAATTCAGGAAGCTGATTTCAAATTATTTTATTAAAGTGCTCTTGTACAAAACAATATTGAATATATGTTATAATATGGTCTCACAATGCTTATAGAAATATCAAAATTCATAAATACTCAATTAAAGACAAAATGAATCTTATAAATGATGTTATAGTTTCTTTTAATTATTTAGCATGTGAACCTACCAGAAAAGTTTTCTAAAAAAATTCATAATCTTAGAAGATACCTAGTTAGGTGAAATCGTGTATTTAAATGGGAAGCTAAATTACATCTCATTATAAATTTAAAGGATTAATAATTACTAGGATGAAGTAATTGACTTGAATAATTAGATTGTTTTTTTGAATGATAAAATTTAAATACAAGAAAAGACTAGAAAGGCTCAAGAATAGAAGTTTAAAATTTAGGAAGAAATTCCATACTCGAGATCAGAAAATACAGGCTCAGGAATAAAGTATTTATAGTCTTGAAGAAAATCTTCCTTTATAAGAAGAATTGATTTTTACTTGAGATCAGATGTTTTCAGAATAGGAATAAAAGCCTTATACCCTAGAATAATGTCTTAAAAAGGTGACATATGACAAAAAAAATCTATAAAGATGAAAATAATCATTTTAACTCTCATAGAGAAGAAATAATTTTTTGAACTCTTGTTGTAATCTTTTTGGAAACAATAATGAATAACTTTTCCAACTATATTCAGTTTGATTGAATGTATTCAAATTTGTTTACTCGAATATTAATTGATTTTTTAGATGATTAAGAACAACACTATTTAATATATTTTGTTTCCATAACCCCATTTTGGGTACCTTAATGACTATTCCCATTCATTTTTGATGATCAAAAAGGAGGAGAATGATATAGACAGGGTAGAAAACTTATATAATAAGGGAGAAATATATATTACGGTGGATATTTTTTAAGGAGAATATGATCCTTAGGGGGATTTTTATCCATAAGGGGGAGTTAGTAGTATTCAGAATTGTATTTAGAAGAGTTATGTACTCAAAGGGAGATTATTATCATTATTTACTTCTGAATATGAAATATCTTGAAAAGATATTTGGAAATATCTTTTTAATGATATTTTTAATGTAAGATCTATTGTTTGTACTTTCCCAAAAGGGGGATATTGTAACATCAAATATCTCTTCTTGACATTTCCATTCCTTTTCTTTAAAATCATAAAATAATTATTGAATATTTAATTTCTAATTTTATATTATCCAATGTATTTTATCAATGTTTTTATAAATAAAAATTTATTACATTTTATTATACATACATCAATCCATTTGAATTATGAAAATAAATGTTTTATTATTACAATGAGTATGGATATGATAATTATTATTCTAATGAAATCAAAGTAATGATTCCTTGATTATCATAATGATATTGAATACGATTTATATCATTGACACCAAATAAAATTCATATCATACATGATGTCCAGTCATTCGTACTAATGATATTTTTGTAATAATATAAATTGTAGAAACATGTAATGAAAATCATCAAAAACATATTTATTTATTTTTCATACCTAGATAACTTAATCGTAGTGCTGCGAAATATTTCAAATCAAAATGATTTCATGTTTTATGTGTTAATTAAAATGTTTTCGTGCTTTTAATTACCATATGAATATTATATTTCCATGTTTCTAGGTCCTCTAAATAATTTTAGAGAAAATACAACCATTTGAGATCAAGATGACCATTGGGATGAATGCCTATAAATTCATGGTCATTTGAACTCTAGATGTGAGATTCAATATTCTACAGACGACAAATACACTATGAAAGTGATCTGCTGAATTTACTACTATGTGAGAACTATGAAGTTTACACAATTGTAATCCTTGTTCCATATCCTTGTAATCTTAGAGATCATACTTTCTTTGTGTGACACAGATTTTTGGGATTATGATGGAGGTATTTCCATGATAGGAAGATAAAGAATCCGATCACCTTGTTGATCAATGGATTATGAGGATATAAGGATATACTAAAGCATATAATCATATCGAAGTATTATCCTGGTGTGGGTAAGACAGACTTCATAAAAGTATAAATCAAGGGTCCTTTATCCCAGTTTAATGGACACCCTTATCTTTGGATTAAATATTTCAATGTTTATTTACTTATATTTTTATTTTGATTGCAATTATAATAGAAAGTGAATTATTTTATGTATTTATTTTTCTATTTTTAATCTACTCATCATAATTGATTTAATTATGATAATTTTGTATTACATCATGAATAATATTTTTGTGATTATGATTAAATCCATTTATCTGATTAGGATTTTATATGCCTTAAGATAGAATAATTATTTTTTTACTCTGATTAATTATTACCACTGTGATTACGATACCTTTATATTTGATATTTTGTATCATTCTATGAATTTTATTATAACATCTTTAACTGAATATCATTATTTTCAATTAAATCAAGCATGTGGATTATACATCTGAATCATCATGATTGTGACATTCTTTTCATTGGAACCTTGTTCTTAGTATGACTATAATATGAATATAAAATGGGTTTGGTGAATATGATTTTTTAATTATATGAAACAAAGTTTATTTTAAGATTAAAAATAAGTGTTTTTAAACTTATAATTCCCCCCTATTATATCAATATATTTTCATATAAATTTTGATCCAACAGGGGTCAATAACACTAAAAATAATAAAGCACACTAAGGCTATACACCTTATCTAGTGGTACTGTAGGTACCATATACTACTGAATGGGTCGAGGTATGACTGGAAAACCACATTAACATACAACCTCCTAAACAAGTCCCTATATCAAATCCTCATCACTAAGGTGATCTTCCTCCCCATTTTACTCCTAAATCCATGTAGACAATCATCATAGAGGCATCCCAAAATAGATAAGATGTACTTGGAAAATGAGTATATCTGGGGATCTAATTTAAGAGGGACATGGAAATAAAAACCTTTCTAATATGATGCATATACCAATTTTTTTCTCAGAAATCATTGTCTACATGAAACATGTTGAAAGGAAGATGATCAGAGTCATAGTGTATGTAATTTTCTACCACTATAGTAAAAAAGGAGTCCCAGACCTAGAAGCATAACATGAGACACTTATCATTGTTACCATTAAAGCAAAAAAAATCTCATACCTATAAAACCCCCATTTTATGGTACTAATATGAAATACTTATATGATACCACCATTTCCTAACATTACCCACTAGGTACCATTTGGCCAGTAACAAGACGAGTGTGACTACCCTAAGCCCACCTCTAATAGGCCCATGACTAATGAATGGCACCAAGTTGGAATAACTATAGTGACCCAAGAATAAAATACAAGGATATTACATTTATTTATATAAATATTCAAAAAATTACAAAAATTACATGCCTAAGGATGATAATATATAAGTGTCTTTGGAAACTTGGAACAAAATATTATAAATTGCTGAATGATATTCAATTTTTCCCACAAGGATCTTCTCCTTTAGTACATCTACATGAAAAAAATTATTCACAATTTGGGGAAACAAAACATCAGAAATGGGTAAAATCAGATGCTCAGTATGGGTAAAAAGGGAGATAAACATGATCATAAGGGTATGAAAATGTGATTATAACATTACAAGATTATAAACTATAGATCAAAGACGATAAAAATGAATTTTGGCACAAATATTAGTAGTTTATAAGACATTAATAATTTGAGAATCAAGAGAATAATCCATTAAATCATAAAAAAGGAATTATACATGGAATTTGGAAGACACATAGGATTATAAAATACCATTTCAAGGATACCTACCAAGAACTCTGTAACATGCTAGGCTGGGAATAATCACCCATGTACTAGAATTGGTCTTGAGATTCCCTTTAATGTACCTAATCATTCAGGCTTGGGATGAACTCCTCTAAACCCTCTTTTTTAGAATTGGGATTCCATCCTATGTACCCTATTGTTTTGGGCTTGTGAATCCCTCTTCTTTCAGGATTGGGATTCCCTCCCCAATACCCTCTTATTTCAAGATTTGGATTCCCTCCTATGCAACCTATTTTTTTGGGCATGTTATGCCCCATTGTTTGAGGCTTGGGATACCATCTTTTTTACAGGCTCAAGATACCCTCCCTTGTAACCTCTTGTTTTAGCATTTGTATTCCCTCCCATGGACCCTTTGAGATCAAAAAATATTTATCATTACCCAATGCATTGGAGGGAGACAAAGGTCTCCCACATCACATAGTTAAATCATTCATGCATGTCTCACATGATAAAAAACATTTGTCATATCATGAACCATAATAAGAGATGGGTTTCCTAATCATAATATCATAACCAAATAAATTAAATAGGAATAATAAATATTTGATAGTATCATTAAATATGGAAAATAGATATTTCTCACTATAATTTCATCCAATCATAACCCACGAAAAGAATTGTGTTTCAAAATCATATAACTTGTGGTGTCATAAACATCATTCTACCAAAATATAAACCATTCTTAAAGGAATATTAATGGTATTATTAGATCATATTCCCAGTAAATCATAAACTGTAACATAGAATGAATTCATTGATATAAAAGGATTTTGAAAGATCACATGTAACATTTCTTAATGAACATTTCCCTTCATTGAAAATACATTTCTTAAAACCATTTAAATAATCTTATTCTTATAAATAAATCTTCAAAATTACATTTAAAACAATTCTTGAGAAAAATTTCTTTTCTTCATTAAAAAAATATTTTTAAAACATCAATGATTTTGAAAAACTATTTATTTTAAAATATCTTTGAAAACGTAAAAAGGATTCTTGATGGTGTTTTGAAAACCATTATATTTTTTATAATTTGAATCTTATAAAGAAGGAGTAGAATTATATTGAATACATTTTTCTTAAAAATTTATAAAAGAATATTTATATTTTTAAAACCTTTTAACATGAATAAATATAAATTCACCAAGAAAATATTTTGAGATAATTTTTCCTCGAAAATTATAAATGGGTCTTGAAAAAAAATTATAATATGTATTAAATATAAAACATTATTTAATTTTTTTTAGAAAATATGGATTTTTAGGAAGAACAATTTCTAACTGAAGAGATAGATAATTTCATATTTTCTTAAAAACACATTATTAATTATCTTAAGTACCAAATAGTGGGAGAATGGTACCAATACATAATGATATCATTAATTACTTGATTTGAAGAAAATTCATGAGTTTTCTTGAGATATGGACCATAATATTTCATAATTAGAAGCAAAATTGTAAAAATTCCAGATAAGCAATGAGATTGTAACAATAAACTATTACAATTTTAGTAACTTTGAATCATATTATACATGAGTGGATAAAATTAAATGAAATTTAAAATATAATTAAATAAATATATTCATGATATAACTTTTGAAAGGATTGTATATAAACCCTATATAAAAATATAGGTGCATAACATGGCAAGTACCTACAAGAAGGAAAATTGAGACAAGAATTTTATTACCGATTTGGTAGCCTTTGGGCCATAAAAACCATGAAATAAATATAATAAAATTTATATTTAAATAACCATACATTTAATTATTTTAATCACATAATAAATTCATAGGAAGTATATACAAAACTGAAAATAAATGAGTGGTGAATAAGTCATGTATCTCATAGATATAAAAAGTGGCATGAGAAAACACTTATTACAAGGGTAACGTTGGAATCATGATCCCCATGAAGAAATAACATAAATTAAGATTATAATATCATTAAATAAAGTAAATTAATGATCTAAAATTTAATAGGGCAGTATATACACCACACAAAATAAGTGAGTGGTGAATATCACACGTATCTCAGGAAAATAAAAAACAAAACGAAATCCCCTTACCTGAAATATTAAATTTAACCAAACACATTTAATAATCCAGTATAATAAATATAATTTTTTTTATAAATCTACCAGAAAACCATATTCTAATATTTGATAGCATATATTATTTTATTATAACTTTATATTACCCATTTATTTAGAAATTACTTAATAATGTTATGTTTCGGGTAATATCCACATTGTTTTTGTATATGTTTTTAATTGATATTATTGATAATCTTACGTTGATCGTGATTTATTTTTTCCAGAATATAAAAAATTATAGAAATATTATATATATTCAGTACATAAATATTTATAATAATCTATAAAGGATAGAAATATGAAACTGAACACACCGTTTATGACGATGATCTGTCCTACGTATGCATGAATGTGGTTTCCAATTTATTACGGTGTTTACAGAAAGAATGTAAATGATATATATGTATAAAAATATATATTATGATTATAGTATAATTATTAATTCACATATATCATATAATTGTACAAAAACGTTTCTTATTACATTCCATGTAAAGTGAAAAAGAATCACATTTGTTTGAGTATAAGGTAGTCCACAAGTCCAAAAATGAGGTTATCATATTTGCAAAAAATGAATAGCATGAAGGTATGTTTTATGTTACAATTTTAAAAAATAATAAATCCATATTATATATAATATATAATATATAAAAATAGTATTTCCATTAAAATTACCATAATGAGAGGTGTTAATGGAAAAAGTAAAAACATCGTTTCACGAGGTAGTAGTTCTCCGTACAAATGAATGGTAAATTTGTTACCCATTAGATGGAATTATATGTAATTTTAATTATAAATATTATAATAACTACTTATTAAAATATTTATCATATCGAGGTTATTATATAATCTGGCAATAATAATATTTGAGTGGGTGGAGAATGAAAATAAAACAATAGAGCTTCTGGAAGGATGTAACATGTTCTTTGGTTAACTCTTATTGGTTTTCACCGTAGGGATTCCTTGATTGTATTTTTGAAAAATTGTATGATGATGTTATGCATTTTTGGAGGATATTAGGACATAATTCTGCTGATCTAAAGGTCTTGAGCGGTGTGAATAAGTGGTAGGTGTGAGTGCCTTTTTATAGTAGAGAAGGAGTGATATTATTATAAATTTTGGAAATGGAAATTCCACCCACATTATCCCCATTTCACATAGATTAAATAATGATAACAATATAATAAAATGGAGGATAGGGTCTAAATATGAACATAAAATGGATTTTGGAAAAGTTTCTAGGTCATTTTGTGACTTGGGTTTATGGTTTAGTTCATTCTTATGCTAATTTTTCTCTGTCACGATCCCCTCCCCACAATGTGTACACCATCTTGGGTCGGTAATGTGAGAAGGGAGATAATGACCCTCAAGTCCCACCTCCAGTAGGCCCCGGGTTGGTGACTAGCACTGAGGGTATAGTAAACACACAAATGGGAGGCACTAACTTCTAAGAGAACACATTAGGAAGAGAGAGATAAGATAGACACCAACAAACTCAATCTCAGAACTGAAATATAAAAGAAAACCCAAGTGCACAAATGTAATTTCCTAGAAAACTACTACAACTAGAAGGGTAAAACTGAATGTACCCAAAAGAAAGTAAAAATAGCAGCAAGCACATGCCCGAATAGCTTCTGCAACCCCAAGCTAGTAGAAACCATCTTGATCTCCAACCTGCTCCAGGTGACATGAAAAACTATTTATATAAACATAGGGTGAGTATAACAGTATACTTAGTTGGATCCTCCCCGAAGCCTCTAGTGAAAAAGTAAAGGAAGCATGCTAAAGCAAAGTGAACAACAAGTGAAACTAACTCGTCACCTAAATAGGTATACTAAGTTCCCAACCTCACCATGGATACTCTCACCATGTAACACATACAAGTGTATATAATATAATAAAGAATATCAGGGGTACCCCGCTACTACTTTCCCACTGCTTTTCCACTTTGCCCCAACATCGCACATCCTAAGAATCTCTCTCCATAAAGGCTTGCCTATAGACACCTGGGTGAAGCACCAAAACATGCCCCTCGTGCAACAAACCTACCACTTTGACGTAAGAAAAGTAACCAGGTAGTTTCTAGGGGCCACCACATCCCGCATAACCTGTATCATAAGTCGGGTTTTATACCTCAAGCCATTACAACCCATACACTGAGTAAGGATTCTCAAGGCATCACTGCCTATAAACGTTACACCTATAGAATTCCATAGGAAACTATATCCAAAATATATGTGTGTGAATAACGAAAATCCATTACAGCTCTCTACACATATATATGGGAAAAAATAACCACTATTCCTACCAGCACAAGTATCTACCTATAGAAGAGAGTGGGGCCAAAGGGGGTATCCCACCATTCATCCTCCCACTGGAATGTTGGGGATAACACCCGCCAGGGCCCAGAATCCCTGGGGTGTTAGTTTCCCTTACTGATAGGGAGCAGTGGCGTATAAAAATATAAAAAGTATAGAATATACTATATATCACAACCATACTATGGGCATAACCTAGTCTTAGACTCAACTACAACTAACGTCTCTCGGAATTCGTGCTTCCACTTCTAAGACTAGGTATCCTATAAGCACACAACCATTTAAATAGATTTATTATATTACTTCATTCCATTTTTATCAGTTTCACATTACTTTAATTAATTATTTAAACATTAACTAACCACAAATAATTCCACATTAAATTTCATTAGCATTACACCCAAATGCCACTGTCCCATTTAAATTACAACGTCATCATTATGTTCTTGCAACTCCAACCCTAGGGTTAACATCATTTATTCAATTATTCATTAAATAATTACATTCCCATATTCCTAGGCATTGTAGAAAAACATTCTATGCTACTAAACACAAGGAGGCTCCACACGGTGAGGAGATGTACTACCCGTCGCGTATTTACCACCTATAGAAAGAGCGTAGACCCATCCTCCCTTGAGACACTAAACATGGAAGGTACATTCCATAACCCATGCATCTTCACCTATTTCAGAAGAAGGGTAAGCAAGACCAGATGCCTTTTGCAATGGTAAAAGTAAAAAAGATAATCATCCAATAAGAATCTGCAAGCATCCCACATTCACATCTATCTTGTTCCATCATTCCTAGTGTCCTCCCTGACACCGAAATGCATAAACTAATGCGTATCACCACTCTAGGCGTCATTTTCTACCACAACCCAAATATAACTCCAGTCCCCCACATAACGTAACAGCCATCCATACTTGCATCACAACAAAAGTATCCAGAAAACAAAAAATTTAACAGTTGGGATCTTGGACCTTTAACAATCAATAGGGTAACTTAGAACCCTTCAAGGAATTTTCAAAAAAAATAGTCTATTTTGAATTAACCGATTCATTATACGTAGGTTCCATATTCAGGAAACCTAAATAGTAATATATCAAAAATAATTAAACATGCCTACTGCACCATTTTGATTTAACATGAAATTACAATAAGTAGAACCAAATTCATTTACATTCCTCTTTATCTTTAGCCAAACAATTATAAATTTATTCTGGTTTATGTTCTTTACCAATTTCCATCACAAACGAATAGCTATACAAAGCAAGCATAGATATCACAATATCTGGAAAAACAAAATCCAATAACATATGATTGATACCAAATTATTTATCCATTTCAAATATTTATTATGTCAATTCAGTTTCCATCTAGTGGGATAAAACATACTAATAATAAAATTTCACATAAAATAATAGATAAGCAATGAATCACCTACCTCAAACAGTTGTTGACATTCTTTATACAATAATAGTCCACACAACATATCACGATCCTCTTCTCGCGGCAACTGCATCCACCCGAGGATTCCACGATACGACCACACCAACCCAAACCCAAGATAACTCCATTAGATGCATGGATATCACATGCAATAATATGGAAAGGAGAAACAAGAGAAGTTTGACCCCAATACAATGACGATGAAACATACCTTATATCGAAGATTGATCGATACTGCTTGCTTGCATCAAAATAGAGAGGAACCTATCTGAGGAGAAAGTTTTATTGTGAAACTCCTGTGAGAAGGAATGGGATGTTTGAAAATCTCATACCTGAGAGAAAGGGGAAAGAATTAGGGAGGAAGATATCCCATCCCTTTAAAATATTTCATGGAGCGACGGTTTAAGATACGCTTAGTTTCCCATTAAAAGCAGATCACATTAAACCACACGGTTTGACCAAGTAAAAACATCCCGAGAAATAGGAATAATTAATATAGGATTTATGGCCTTTGAATCAGCCTTAGAGTCCTTAAAATCAGGATTTAAATTCACTTTACAACAAAGGGAACATAAAAGTGGAAAAACTGTAGGGAGATGGAAACACTATTCATGAACTCGAAATATGGAAAAGGAAATAGAGGATACTATTAGAACCTCACTTTTCTATAAACACTATTCATGAACTCAAAATTTGGAAAAGGAAACAGAGGTTGCTATTAGAACCTCACTATTCTGGAAACACTATTCACGAACTTGAAATTTGGCAAAGGAAATTGAGGCTGTCGTTAGAGCTCACCATTGGCACCATTCATAGATGGTTACTGATGCACTGTTCACAACTGTCTACCATCAGAATTGTTCACCGATGATACTGTTCGTAGAAAGGGAAAATTGGCAAAGTGTTAGGGATAAGTCACCTTGACCCCTCGAGACACCTCAAACACCATATTTTCACAATGGAATGGACCGGAGAGGTCCGGGTCATTACATCAGATACCTCTCAAAACACTCTCATCCCTGAGAATTCAAAACCCACCTAAAGGGAAAAAAAATGTGGTCCAAACAACCCCATCGAGATACCTCTCAAAAGAGCGCCATCCACAAGAAGCATCAAAATAAAATAATATTATAAACATGAAAGGTCTAAGCAAAAGGGGACATCGATACATGAAAAGAGTTAAACATCAAACAACTCTCGGTAATGAGAACCTATTTGTGACTCAAGTTCCTAGGTACTCTCCTCCATGCCACAATGTTTCTACAAGACATGAACCAAGGGGATAAAACGCCCACACAACACCTTCTCCTTGAACTCCTGGATCTCCACAGGTCACTCCTCAATGGTTGCATCATCATCAACATCAATCTATCCCCAATGGATGTCATGAGAGTCATCATGAAGATAATGGTGGAGCTGTGATACATGGAAAACATCATGTACCCGACTCATCTATAGGGGAAGTGAAACTCTGTACGCTACAACTTAAACATGAGCTAACACCTCAAATGGCCCAAAAAAGCGGGGATAAAGCTTACTCCCATGAAAAAAACTTCACCGCCCACAATGGGGAGTTACATTCAGAAACACATGATCCCCAACATCAAACTAAAAGGGTCTCCTCCTTTGATCGGAATATGATCGCTGACAATCTTGTGTTGTCTTCATCCTCTCATGAATCACCTGAACCATCTCTATTGTAATATACAGTAGTTCTGGTCCAAGAATTGCTGACTCTCTGACCCCAGTCCGACACAACGGAGAACAACAAGGCCAGCCATACAAGGCTTCAAATGGTTCCATAACGATACTGGATTGATAACAATTGTTATAAGAGAACTTCACCAAGGGTAAGTGCTTCATCCAAGAACCTACAAAATACAAGACACAAGAGCGTAACATTTCATCCAGAGTTCGGATTGTTCTCTATGTCTGACCATTTGTTTGAAGATGAAAAGTAGGGCTAAGGAATAGTCGAGAATTGAAAGAAAGTTGGAGGCCTCTCTACAACCTGGTGGTAAAATGAGGATCTTGATCGTAAATGATCATCCTAGGGACTCCATGAAGTCTCACCACCTCCTCTAGAAACTACTTTGAAAAAACTTCCATTGAGCACAACTCCTTGATTGCTATAAAGTGGGCTGGTTTTGTTAAGCGATCCACTACCACCCAAATAGAATCATGTCCTCCTATAGCTCGAGGTAAACCTGTAACAAATTCCATTGAGATTTCCTCCCACTTCCACTAAATAATCTCTAATGGCTGGAGCATACCACCATGAACACGGTGTTCAGACATCACCATCTAGAAGACCAAACATCCTGACATAAACTCCGCAACTGAGCTCTTCAGCCCAGGCCACCAAAACTGACTCCTCAAGGCTCGGTACATCTTTGTCACACCAGGATACACCACTAAATGAGAACTATAGAACTCTCTGAGAACCGTCTCACATATCATCAAAGGAACAAAAAGCCTTTTGTGATACAAGACTCGATGTTGTTCATCTTCAGACCACCCATCTGGGGCCTCGCCACAAAAAACTCGGTTTCTCCAGACCTCCACTTATGGATTCCCCAATTGGGACTCTTCCACCTGCTTCAGTAGAGATGACTACACCATTATCTGAAAAAGTCAACCTCTTCCCCAATTTCTCTCATTTCATGATGTAATAGTGAGAGTTCTTTTATTTCTATCTCGGAATAACCGAATTCATGCACATCATCACTATGTGACTTTTGACTCAGCACATCAGCTAAAACATTCCCCTTTCTAGGTGTATATGACATCTCAAAGTCATATTCCTATATGAACTCCATCCACCGTCACTGTCATAAGTTCAATTCATACTGGGAGAAAATATACATCAAACTCTTATGATCGTTGAAAACCACAAAGCACTCGCCAATGAGGTAATGTATCCACAACTTCAGAGAAAAAACCACGACTACCAACTCAAGATTGTGGGTGGAATAGTTACGATCATGGGAATGCAACTACCAAGACCCATAAGAAATAAATGATCTCTAATACATCAGAGCACGACCTAACCCCAGATGCGAATCATCACAGAAAACATCAAACTGAACTCCCTTAGTTGGAAGACAATGAACTGGAGCACATACTAACTTCTCCTTTAGATTCTTGAAAGATGCCTGACATTGATCAGTCCATATGAATGCCTAGTCCTTCCTAGTCAATGTTATCAAAGGAGTCACAACTCATGAAAAATAATCTATGAACCTCTTGTAATAGCCTGCAAGAACAGGAAAACTTTTCACCTATGACACTGTCTTGGGGGATTCCTAACACCCAACTGCATCAATCTTTGATGGATCTACTACTACTCCCTATTGGGACACAACATGACCCATGAAACAGACTTCTTGAGCCCAAAAATCACACATCAACAACTTCCCATACAACTGATGTTGATGACGAACTACCAAAACGGCGTGTAGATGCTCTGCTTACTCCTCTTCAGACATGATGTATACAAGGATATCGTCGATGAAAACCACCATGAACTTGTCGAGGAATTAACGGAACACAACATTCATCAATCCCATGAATGCAAAGGGAGAATTCTTCCTACCGAACGACATTACAATGAACTCATAATTCCCATTAAGACAAAGGAAAGCAGTCTTCAGGATTTACTCATCCTTTACACACATATGATGATATCCTGATAGCAAGTCTATCTTGGAGAACCAACTTTCACCCTTCGGTTGATCAAATAAATCATCAATCCACGGTAGAGGATAGAGATTATTTACTGTCACTTTGTTTAAGTGACAATAATCGACACAAAACCTCAAACTGCCATCAAACTTCTTCAAGTACAAAACCGGTGCACCCCACGGTGACACACTAGGCTGAACAAAACCGCACTGTAATAGACCATCAAGCTATATACGTAGCTCTCGAAACTCAGAAGGGTCCATATTATATAGAGACATTGAGATAGGAGACACTCCTAGTTGTAGCTTGATATAAAACTTGATCTCTCATCGAGGGGGTAATGCTACTACCTCTTCTGGAAAGACATTAGGGTACTCTTCTATGACCCTAGGAAATGAAATCTACTAAACCTCTAAGTAAATCAACAACATATCATCCATCATGGATGATAAGGATGGAACAAGCCTATGACTTATCTAAGGATATTTCTCACCAAAAAACACCACCGACTCTACATCCGCACCAAAGAAAATGAACTTCTTCATAAATCAATCCATGATAGATTACATCGAATACAAATAATCCATGCTAAGGATGGAATCATATGGTTGTATTCATAAACATAGGAAATCTCTCCATGAGCAGTGCATCCCCAACACTAGCTCACAGTCTCTACACACTTCATACAAGTCAGCTCGACCTCCAAATGGAGTAGTCCACTCCAAGGGCACTAGAAGCCTCTCTACCTCCATTACCAATGAATGGACTAGTGTAGGTGATATGAAGGAGTGTGTTGCTCCTAAATCAAACAAGGCATACACCATGGAAGAAAACAAGAAAAGTGTACCTCAAATGACATCTGGCTCACATGGAGCTAGCAACACTAGAGCTCGAAGCTGACCACGAACTCCTCCACAACCTCTCTAACCCTGATGGCAACCACCACCACAAATGCACTCTGCTCTCTGAGGACGTGGAGCATCATGGGGATTTCCTCTACTTTCCCCATCTACCCTCTACTAATCTAAAGCTGGTGCATCCTATTGTTGTTTCCTCAACTGGAACTGCCACAATGGAGGAACCAGGAGCGTAGCACCTATTGCATGATGACTACTATGAAAGGTCAAGAACACCCACTGCTGATGAAGCTGACCAACACAAGAAAAACAAGCACATGATCCCTTGGAATAGGCCTGAGAGTTTCTGCCTCTAGAGAAATGAGATGTGAAGGGGTGTGACCTACCCTTAGCTGAACGGAAACTATTCTTCCCGGAAAACAGAGAACCCGGGACCATAGCTCTACTTCATGAGGAATCATGATGATTCCCCTCTTGTGATGATTCAGTACGGGCCAAAGTCCTTTCAACAACCTCTACCCTCGCCAGCAACACAAGATCTTCAGATTAAATGGGGTGATCTAGCGTTGGATCTCTGGACACAAAGCCTCCTCGAAATGCCTCTCCCAGACCTCCTCATATAGAAACATGTCCAAAGAATATCGTAAAAGGTTCCTCAAACGGATTCCAAACTCCCAAAAACTGGAACTCTCCTATCAAAGGGTAAGAAGCTCCTAGCGACTGGACTCCTTCACAGTTAAAGAAATATACTGAACTCTAAACTAATCTCAGAACTCCTCCCATGATATCGCGGACTCCTCGTGATCCCTGAGGAATAAGAACAACCACTGCCTCGCTGCTCCACACAACATTGTCACAAGCAAGGAAACCTAGTACTCCATATGAGCACGGATCGAACTGATGAAAATATAAACCTCCTCTAACCAGTCTTCTGTGACTACATCTAAAATGGATCCCTCATACTTCTGCAGAATCTGGCTCTAAATCCATCAAAGTGTCTTCCTCCAAGTGTTGTTGTCATCAACCTCTACCCTGTGGCGATCTGTTGGAATAACCTGTTGAATATCTTCTATGCAATCGTAACGAGGACGACATCCTGGAGACACACCTGTAAAATAACAAACCATTAGAGCTCCTAAACCTAGAATACGGAAGACTGAACATTAATTAATTAATTGTTTTCTGTCATTGATCTTAGGTTAAGCTATCCCAAGGTATACCCATTAAAACATAATCAGAAAGAAGAATGATGCATGATCCTTTCCTAGTTCTCTACCCTGAATCTAGTATCACCACGATCAGTAGCCATTTTAAACTTAAAGGTTCGTACATCAGATCATAGGTGGCCCTAAACTCCTATGTCTCAGCTAGTCTCCTGTGTTTACATCACTTTCTAAACATGAATGAAACCATTTCCCTACCAGCACATGGAGCCTCACCTGTTCCTAACTCCAAACTCCATACTATCCCTCAACCATACCTTTGATACCACTCCACCCTGACCCACTCCCAAGAAAGTGTACCCCATCCTGGACAGACAATGTGATAAGGGAGATAATGACCCCTGAGTCCCGCCTCCAGTAGGCCCCAAGTTGGCGACTAGCACCGAGGGTATAATAAACAAAGAAATGGGAGGCATTACCCTCTGTGAGAACAAATGAAGAAGAGAGAGAGAGATAAGATAGACACCAACAAACTCTAACTCAGAACTGAAATATAAAATAAAACCCAAGTGAACATATGTAATGTCATGCAAAAATACTACAATTGGAAGGGTAAACCTGAATGTACCCAAAAGAAAGTAAATGTAGCAGCAACCAGAAGCCCAATATGCTCCTACAACCCCAAGCTAGTAGAAACCAGCTTGATCTCTAACCTGAACCAAGTGACCTGAAAAATAGTTTCTATAAACATAGGGTGAGTATAACAGTACACTCAGTAGGATCCTCTGCGAAGCCTCTTGCACAAATGTAAAGGAAGCATGCTAAAGCACAATGAACAAAAAGTGAAACTAACTCGTCACCTAAACATGTACACTAAATTACCAACCTCACTGTGGCTACACTCACCAAGTAATGCATACAAGAGTATATATTATAGTAAATAATATTAATGGTACCCTGCTACTACTTCTCCACTAGTTTTCTACTTATCCCCAACCTCGCACATCCTAAGCATCTCTGTCTAAAAAGGATTGCATACAGACACCTAGGTGAATCACCACAACATGCACCTCATGAAAAAAACCCACCACGTCCACATAAGAAAACTAACTAGGTAGTTTATAGGATCCACCACAGCCTGCATAACCTATATCATACGTTGGTTACTATAACTCAAGCCAATACAGCACATACTCTGAGTAAGGATCCTCAAGTCCTTATAACCTATAAACGTTACACCCATAGTAGTCCATGGGATACTATATCCAGAATATATGTGTGTGAATAACCACAAGCCACTATAGCCCTCAACACATATATATGGGGAAAAATAACCACTATACCTACCAGCACAAGTATCTACCAAGAGAAGAGAGTGGCGCCAAAGGGGGTATTCAGCCATTCATCCTTCCACTGGAATGTTCGGGAAAACACCCCTAGGGCCCAGAATCCCCAAGGTGTCTGTTTCCTTTACTAACATGGTGGAGTAGCATATAAAAACACAAAAATTATAGAATATACTATATATCACAATCACACTATGTGCATAACCTAGTCTTAGACTCAACTACATCTAATGTCTCTCGGACTCCGTGATTCCACTTCTAATACTAGGTATTCTATAAGCACACAAACATTTCAAGAGAATTATTAGATTACTTTATTACGTTTTTATCAGTTCCAAATTACGTTAATTAATTCTTTAAACATTAATTAACCACAAAAAATTTCACATTAAATTTCATTAGCATTACACCCAAAGTCCACTGTCCCTTTAAAATTACAACCTCATCATTATGTTCCAGCAACTCCAACCCCAAAGATTAACATAATATATTCAATTATCAATTACAGAATTACATTCTCATATACCCATGAATTCTAGAAAAACATTCTATGATACGAGACACAAGGGGGGTCGACACAGTGAGTAGATGTACTATCCGTCGAGTCATTTCCACCTATAGCAAGAGCGTAGACCCATCCTAACTTGATAATATAAACACATAAGGCACGTGGAATACCCTGCGTGTCATTGCCTCTTTTAGAAGAAGGGTAAGCAACACCAGCTTCCTTTAGCATTGGGGAAAAGTAAAGATGATAATCAAACAATAATAATAGGAAAGCATCCCAAAATCACATCTATCCCATTCCATCATTCCTGGTGTCCTCCCCAACACCCACATGCATAAACTAATGCATTTCGCAACTGGAGGCATCATCTTCTTCCATAACCAAATAGGCCTCCATGCCCCCACATATCACAACAGCCATCCATGCTCACATCACAACACAAGCAGCAGGAAAATAAACATTTTAACAGTTGTGCTCTTGTCCCATTAATAATCAAGAGGGTAACTCAGAACCCTTCAATGAATTATCAAACAAAATATTCCATTTTGAATTCACCGATTTATTATACGTACGTTCCACATTTAGGAAACCTAAATAGTAATCTATCAAAAATAATTTGACATAATTAATGCACAATTTTGATTTATCATCAAATTACAACATGGAGAACCAAATTTATTATCATGACTCTATATCTTTATCCAAACAATTATCAATTAATTATGGTTTACGTTCATTACCAATTTCTATCATGAATGAACAGCTATACGAAGCCAACATAAATATTACACTATTTAGAAAAACAAGAGGAAATAACATATGATTGATGTCAATCTATTTATCCAGTTCAAATATATATTAAGTCAATTACGTTTTCATCCAGTGGGATAAAACATGCTAACAATATATTTTCACGTAAAAAAATAGTGAAGCAACAAATCCCCTACCTCAAACATTTATTGACGTTATTTAAACTAGAATAGTCCACGCAACGGATCACGATCCTCCTCTCGTGACAACTGCATCCACCCGAGGATGCCACGATACGACCACACCAACCGAAACCCAAGAAAAATAAATTAGAAGAATGGAGATAACATGCTACAATATGGAAAGGAGAAATAGAAGAAGATGAACCCCAAAACGATGACAATGAAACTTACCTTATATCGAAGATTGATCGATACATCTTGGTTGCATCAAAACAGAGAGGAACCAATCCGTGGTAGAAAGTTTGATTATACAACTCCAATAAGAAGGAATGGGATGATCAAGAATCACACACCTAAGATTAAGGAGAAAGGATTAGGGAGGAAGATATCCCATCACTTTAGAGGATTTAGCGGAGTGACGATTTAAGATACACTTAATTTCCCATTAAAAGCGGATCTCATTAAACCACGCGGTTTGACCAAATAAAAACATACCGAGCCATAAGAATAATTAATATAGGATTTATGTCCTTTTAATTGGCCATAGAGTCCATAAAATAAGGTTTTAAATTAAATTTACATCAAAGGAAATGTCAAAGGGGAAAAACTGTTGGGAGATGGAAAAATTATTCATGAACTCAAAATTTGGCAAAGAAAATAGAGGGTGTTGTTAGAACCACAATGTTCTGGAAACACTGTTTATGAACTCAAAATTTGGAAAAGGAAATAGATGCTGCTGTTAGAACCTCACTATTCTGGAAACACTGTTCATGAACTCAAAATTTAGCAACGGAAATAGAGGCTGTAGTTAGAACCTCACTATTTTGAATACACTGTTCATGAACTCAAAATTTGGAAAAGGAAATAGAGGTTGCTATTAAAACCTCATTGTTCTTGAAACACTATTCATGAACTCTAAATTTGGTAAAGGAAATAGAGGATACCATTAAACCTCATAATTGGCACTATTCAGAAAAGGTTATTGACACACTGTTCACAACTGTCTACCGCTGGAACTGTTCACCAGTGCTACTGTTCAAAGAAAGGGAATATTGGCAAAGTGTTGGGGATAATTCACCTTGACCTCCCGGGACACCTCAAACACTATATTTTCACAAAGGAATAGACTGGAGATGTCTGGGTCATTACATTCTCTTAGCCACAATAATTAATTTAAATCACTCTCAATATGTTTATAGTTTAAAAAACACATAATTATTAGGGATTATAAATTATTTTTACTCAAAATATTTAATACATTTTCAAAAAAAAAATTAAAAAAGTTTTTATAAAATAATTTAAATATAATCCGGTAGACGGGATGTCAAGGAATATTTTTAAAGAAAAAATGGTAAAATGATTGAAATAATTTTATATCCAATATAACTGTGAAATTAATTTCAATGACCTAAATTGGATTAGTTTATATAAAATTATTGTAATGAAAATTTAGTACTAATTAAAATTATAATTTATCCCTATAAATTATTTATATGAAACAGAATTTTTGAATAAGAATTCTGAATTTTTCACCATTTTTCCAAAAATGAATCTTCCCAGAAAAATAACAAAAAAGAAAACCAAAGTAAATTTTGATATCCCAATTTTATAATTGATGTTTATTTTATCAAGTAAAAATTATAAATTTTCTAAAATTCTATTTTAAATGGATTCTCCATTAAAAGGCAGTAAAATTATAATTTATAAAAGCACATCATTTTATTTATAAAATTAGGTTTATTATTATCTTATACCTATAAAATACGTTGGTTTAGTATAAAACTATTTATTAAATTATAATATATAAATTATGTTAAAAACATTCATCAATTTTTTTTTGTTCATTGTTATTAAATTTTTTGTGTACACACAATAATATTTTTCGTAAAAATATAATTTATTTATTTTAAAATATTTTTTACATTCATTAATAAATAATTTAGTAATAAAGGAGAAATTTTTTATAAAAGTGTAAATCAAGTTTTCAAAATTTAGTTAACCATATTTATAACTTCAATTCGAAAGGCTATATTGTAGTTTTAATAATATTTTAATAATAACATATTGTTGTTCAGTAAGACTCAACCATTCATGTAACACAATTTATCAAAGGGACACGGTATTGTTGGTAACATAAGTCAAACGTAATGTTTTTTTCACTATAAGGTAATATATTTGTTACATGTAGTGTAATATTAACTTGGTTTTTTTGTATAATGTAAGCTGATCTTAGTGCTTTTATATACCAAAATCTATATTCATTATTGTGTGAAATGATTTTTTTGGAAATAATAGATTAATTCAGGAAAAAAATTCACAAAATATCAGGGTTTTATATTAAAAAACCCTTAAAAAATCAATTTCTCCCTCAAAATATTTCAGGGTTGTCAATGGTTTAATACATGAAATTTCCTTTCATAGAAACATTCATTATAAAAATTAACACTATAAATTCATTAAAAAGGGAAAGTTAGAAACTTAAAAGATACCAAAGTGACTCATAATAAGGTTTCCAATTAGGAGAAGATACATGGAAAGTCAAAACATGGGCATGGAAGAGAAATGTTAATAATACAAGAGATTGATAAAGATCATTGATCAAAAGAATTTGGATGATACAGATAATGTTAACAATCCCAACACCATAAATTGAAGAGGACTGAAATAGGCCAATGATATCATTAAAAATGATGATAATAAGAAAGAAAATTATTTAAATACCCTTTTCCAAATGATGAATAAGTTTTTCACAAGAAGATATAATTACTTGATTTCGCACCCTTTTATATGAAAAATATCATCCTTCGGTCAGGTCTTGAACAATTTACACATCACCTCTTACTACTAAAAAATGAAGGTGGTTTTCTCATTCTTAAAGCACTAATAGATCATGAGATCTATGATAAGTCATCCAATATGTATTCAGTTTCCATAAAAAAATTGGTTAGGATAGGTTATCTAATATTCAGAAATTCTCACATGGTGAGACAAAACTTTTTTCTCACAAAATCCATTGGAATATTAACATAATCATTCCATAAATGGTTAACCTTATAACTGTTAGAAAAGATAAAAATCCAAAACATTAGAAATTATGTTACTAAATTTCTCCAAAAACCACTTATTATTATTCCCTTATATATCATAAATTTTATCTTGGTTATCACATATGAAACATGTGAATACATTCATCATGTTTCCCATAAATTATGGTAATAACCTAAATCACCATAAAACCATTTTGAAAACATGCATGCTTCTTTATTCCCAATTTTATTTGATATATTCTATTAATATGAAATTTTTTTAAACTTCATCCATGATAATGTAAACCACTTTTTCAAAAAATACATTACAAGTTCAATGTTCATTGATACTATCCATTTTATTTTATCTAAATCAATCAACACTTTATCCAGGCTAAACATGATTTTCTCAGCGTCTTAAACACATCAGGGGTTACCATAACTAAATCAAAATATATCCATTCCATAAAATCACTTCTCTAATTCATCAGAACCTTTCAACATATCCTTTGAAATCCTTAATGAAAAACTTATACTAAAAATATTTATATAGTTCATGATTCGTAAAACAATAAACTTGAACTCAAAAACCCAAGTACTTCCTTCATCCCACTTCCTTATTAAATAGTTTACTAATACTTTTCTTCTTATTCCTTAATACCCCTTTCATAAAATATGAAACAAAATCATATATTAACATTTATCAAACTCAATTTAATAATTCTTATCAACAATACAATAATAAAAACACGTACCTTTCATATATTCTTCATAGTATCTTCATTATCAAATGAAAACCCATTACATATACCACCATGAAGATTCTATTCATAGGCCTTAAAAATACAACATAAATTTTTATAATGCCTATAATTTCCACATTTAAATCATTTAGAACATGATTATATCTTATAGAGTCTAATATTACCATCCATTTTGTTAATTTAACTTTTCATTTACCATTTTCTATTTCATTTGTTGTGTTATTCTTTTCCACAGTCAAAATATATTCATCATACTCTAAGGTATTCACTCAGGTTATTCTTTTCACATTATTAACACAAAGGAAAATAAATATTCATTCCTTGATGATCTCTATTACCTAAAATATTATCCAACTCATTCCATTTTTTCTATGGTTAGTAATAGAGTTGGTTAAGGTACCCATTGTTAATCATGTTCTATTGGAACTGATTAAGAACTATTACAACATCATTCACTCTATATATTATCCCATTTACCTACACATTAATGAATTATCTATCAAACTCAATATTAACCCTATTCATTCTAGTTCCCACCATTGATTAAAACCTAAAATCATAGTGTGAGATGCACTTATTATATAGAAAAACTATATAATCCTGACAAATAAATTATAAGGTTTATAAACTATGGAACCTTAAATTAAATCAATAACCTCTTATGTAAATCCTTATATATATCCCTATAGATATACTTAGAAATATACCCTAGGGATGTCACAAAAATTTTCTCATGCTATTTTCCAAAGGATAACTAAACCTTTCCTTTGATACCAACTATAGAGATCCAGTCTTAACATACATGGATATTACATAATTTTATATGAATAATAAGAACATTTCAAAATTATATGACCAATGAATGTATATGTTTAGTATATTTGGATAAATAGAATTAAATAATCTAACTTGGTGAATGATGTTCAATGTTTCCCAAAAAGAACTTCCCCTTTATTACATCTACCTAAAACCATTCTTCATAACCTGGGGAAAGGAAACATAAGAAAAGTGTGTTCTAAGATGATCATTATGGTTAAAAGGGGAGATAAACATGATCATAATGTTATGAGAACATGATTATAACATTATAAGATCATAAAATACATATCAATGATCATAAAAATGAATCATGGCATAACGATTTGCAGTTCAACATATATGAATCAGAAGGGAATCAAGAGCATGATCCATGAAAGAATAACATAGGAATAAGACATTGAGTCATGGTAAACACATAATAGTATAAAATCCTTTATCACAGATTCAAATGAATACCTTAATAATATGTTAGGAATGGGATAACCACCCATGTACATTCTTCGGGATTGGTATTCCCTCCCATATACCCTCTTGTTTTGGGAATGGGATTCCCTCTTATGTACCCTGCTGCCAATCATTTTTTTTTCATTTTCAAAAGACGGTTTAAGGGGATCCGGTACCCCAAGAAAAAACCACAAACATGCACACAACATAGTCATACAATGATCAGAAAACACACCAACACAGACTTACATTCCATCCAAACAATACTCGTCTCCGCATCCCCATCCGGACTCATCATCTCTGGTAGCCGTGGCTATTTCCCATCCTGAAGTCCTCCAGTAATTAACACTATGGAATCGATTTCTGAGCTTCTCAAGAACAGACTGATCTGGTGCTTTACTCTCATCCTTGCTATTCTTCGCAAAGCTCACAGTCACCTTCCTATTCCTCTTGGTGGAAGAGCGAGTCTGCATCAGATGCGGGAGATACGAGTAATCTATCCTTGGTTGACGTCTATGATTGGTAGAAACAGATCCATCAACTGAAGAAGGATTCTGTTTCCCACTTTGAACCACCTCACTGAACGAGTGCCCAACTGGACCACTCAGGCATTCTAGCCCTTCCTCAGATTTCTCCTTTCCTTTACCGACCTGTTCCCCCAAGTCCGATATAGTACTACCTGGACAAACCTCCCTCTCTGATGTTTTATTCACTACCAAAGGCAGGGACACACCCTCTGCACTCATATCATTCATAGGAACCTCTGAAGTTTCATTAACCCTCAAAGGCAGGGATTCACCCTCTACAATCACCTCATCCACAACCATCTCCGAAGTTCCATTCACCATCAAAGGCAGGGGCACACCCTCTGCTATCTCCTCATCCACAGTCACCGCAGGGACCTCCTTCACACCACCAATCCTAGAGGCCCCCTACCATCACCCCCATCTCGTGAAACAACCCTTAAGAAAGGGTGAAATACTAACATTACTAAGACAATCAAACCTATTGCTTAAGGAAACAAAAGTTCTGGCCGTAGGGTCCAAGACCCTATCCTCCCATGTAAATTTCTAGGATGAACTAGCTTCAGCAACCCCCAAGCCTTATTGTACGGACCATTCACTTCCAGCTCCTTGCCCGCATCTGCCAACTGTTTGGCCACCACTGTAGGTTGGGCCTCCTTGTCCTTCCCTTTTGAACCCTTCTCCACCAGAACAGGCGACCCCCTTCAAACCGATGTCTGGAACTCACGCCTAGATTTCACCTCCTGGGTTGATGAGTTACATCGACATCTCGCCGAAGGATGTACAATGCGGTTACAATTAAAACAAAAGTCAGGACAACTCTCATAAATAACATGCTGTTTGCACCTATATTACTCACCAATTTTAATCCAGACAAAATAAAATGGAGCCCTAGAGGCATCCACTTCCACACATACACGAGGATTAATCGGGTGGAATACTTCTTCAGTATGGGAATCTGAACACAGAAATCTACCCACGAGGTTACCCAACAAACTTATGATAGAGGGATTTTGAAAAGGTATGGGAAGTTTAGGAAAACTAACCCAAACCGCTTCCGAAGGAACATCACGCTTTATATGGAAGTCGAACGACCAGCGTAGAAGGAAGAACTGACTTCTGTTGCAGCTACGAGGATCTCTCGACCAAGCCTTGATGAGAAACTCTTCCGACGCAAAACGAACCATAATATGATATTTTTCCAACAACCCGACGGTTTCCCGTTCCGGAAGATCCCAAGATGAGAATACAAACCTATTAAAGGTGTCGACAGACGGTCTCCTCTGTCGGAACTGAGCAACCAGAGTAAGCTTCAAGAATGCAGAAGATTCCGTGAACTTGGAAGATGAAATTTGAAGATTAGGGTTTCCATCCAAGAGATCTGGAACTTTAGGGCTCAAAAACGCTTTTGGTCTTGGGATTCCATCTTGATTATGTATTGGGATTCCCACCCATATACCATATTCTTTCGGCCTTGGGATTCCCTCCCGTGTATACTCTTATCTGGGGCTTGGGATGCCCTCTGGTTTTGGGCATGGGATTCCCTCCCATGTACCCTTTTTTTATAACAAGTACCATTTGTTATCATTAATCATTTATCATTACCCAATGAATATTAGGGTTTTATATGTCCTACCCATCACAAAATAAAATCATACATGAATACGTTATTGGATAACAAAAAATTCATCATATCATGACCCATAAAAATATATTGGTTTCCAAAATATCATTTCGTAACCCATTAAATGAATTTTGTGTCATAAATATTTAATAATATCATTACTTATGGAAGATATATAGGTCTCATAATAATTTCATCAATGAATAAATCATGAAAAGAAGTAGGTTTCAAAAGTATATTACCCGTTGAAGAGAAAAGATGGTCACAGACATCAATCCATCAAAACATAAATCATTCATTAATTAATATGGATGGTATTATTAGATCATATCAATAATAAATAATAAACTATAAAAAATAATTTCATATTAGTTTCTGAAGGATTTGGAAAGATTAGCTGAAACATTTATTTTCAAAAATGTCATTTAATTAAAAATTCTATTCATAAAACTATTTGAAAAATATTTTTTATATAAATAAAGAATTACAATTTTATTTAATTTGTTTTTGAAAAATATATTAACCCAAGAAAAAATAATTTTTAAAAAATAAAGCATTTTTAAAAAAGTTTTATTTTATAATAGATTAGAAATCTTATAATGGAATCTTCAAGAAGTTTTGAAAACTATTTTCATTGAAAATAATTTGAAACGTATAATGATGTCATGAAATCATTTTGAATACCAATTTCTAGAAATATTATATATAAAACTTGAAAATATTTTGAAATTTTTTTTCCTTGAAAACATATAAAAGAAGATTGAAAATGTTATAAAAACATTTTTCCTTGAAAAAATATAAAAGGGGATGGAAATAATTTTAAAAAAAATTTATAAATTAATTTCTTTTGAAATAATTTTTTAGAAATCTTCGTTTTTAAACTATAGAATTCCCTCATGGAAGAGAGTGATAATGTTAGGCATTTTTAAAAACACATTTCTAATTATCCTAAATACCAAAGAGTAGAAAATGGTACCAATAATTTAATATATATTTAATAAAAGGAGGATGAAAAATTCATGAGTTTTATTGAGCTATGGATCATAATATTTATCAATGAAATCAAAATACTAAACAATCCTAATAAACCATGAGATTGTTGAAATAAATTGTTACCACATTGGTATCTTTGAATCATAATATGAATGAAATAATTACATTAAATTATTCTTAAAATGTCATGAAATAATAATATTAATTATATAACATGTTAATGGGAAGTATAATCACCCCATAGAGAAATATAGTATCATAAAATGGAATATATCTCAATGAAAGAAAATTGAGAGAGAAAATTCATTTCCAATTTGGAAACATTAGAACCATAAAACCCATGAATGAAATATCATAAACCTGATATTTAAATTCCAATAAATTTATGTATAAGAATCATATAATAAATTCATTGGAATTACATACACCACACAAAATAAATTAATGGTGAATAATGCATGTATCTCATGGATATAAACAGAGAGATGAGAAAACCCTTACAATATGGGTAACTTTTAAATCACGATTGAAATGAAATAATAATATTAATTAAATATTTTAATATAATTAAATAATGTAAATTAATGATATAAAATTTCAAAGGTAATTATATACCACACACAAAAAAATTGAGTAGTGAATATTGAATGTATCTCACAGAAATAAAAAGTTAGATGAAATTCCCTAACTACAAGTCTTGAATTTATTGATACACATTAAAAACTATTTTATAATAAATATAAATTTATTATAAATCTAAAAAATAATTATTTTATTATATATAATAACATATATATATTTTTTATTACTTTATATTACTTATATATTAACAATTCCATGTTAATGTTATATTTCGGGTAATATCCATTTTGACTTTTGTATATGTTTTGACTAGTTATTGTTGATAATCTTACATAGATGATGGTTTAATTTTTTTGGAATTTAAAACACGATATAAATATCACAAATATTCAGTATATAAATCTTTATAAGAATTTATAAAATATAGAAACATGAAATGGAATACACCATTCATGGATACGGTATGTCATACGTATTCATGAACACTGTTTCCATTTTATTATCGTATTGAAATAAATAAAGAAAATAAATTAAATGAAATATATTTATATCTATTACCAATAAGGTAACATTATTATTTCATATATATCATATAATTTTAAAAAAACCCATCCTTAAAATATTCAATGTAATGTGAGAATGTATTATATTGGTACGAGGTGTTGGTAGTCCACACGTCCACAATCAAAGTTATCATATTTTAACAAAATAGAAACCATATAGGTATGTTTTATTTAATAATTAAATAATAATAATTAAATAATAAATAATATATATATTATATAAAATTATAATTCGCATCACAATTCCCACGATGAGAGGTTGTAATGGAAAAATAAACAACATCATTTTGTGAGGGGGTAGTACACCGTACACACAGACAATAAATTCATTACCCATTTAATGGACGTGTGTGAATGTTTTCGTATAACCCTTAGAATAAAAAAAATATCAGTATATTTATGGATACATAGTATTTTATATAATAATTTAATAATAATATTTTAGGTGGTGGAGAATGGAAATAATACAAAAGAGCTTATGGAAAGATGTTACATCTTATTTGGGCAACTCCTCTTGGTTTTAACCAAAATGATTAATTGATTAGATTTATGAAAAAATTAAGGATTATTGGATTATTTTAGTGATATTTTGAGGCTATTGTTTAATTTTTTTTCTATGAAAAAGGTCAAGAGTGATGTTAATAAGTTGGACGAGCGAGGATCATTTTATAGTGGAGGCGGAGTGGAATTATTGTAAATTTTTGAAAAAAGAATTATGCCAACTTTTTTCCCATTTAAAGTGGAATTAATAATATTAAAAATAATACAAAAGGGAGTACAGTGTGGTAATATTAACATAAAATGGATTTTGGAGAATCTTATAGGTCATTTTGGGCCTTATGTTTAAGGCTTGGACCTTTGTTTACACATTTTTTCTCGTACTCACTATAATTAATTTTATTCACATTCATTAATTTATTATGTCAAAAATTAAGTTGAACTTATTATAAATTATAAATTATTATTATTAAAAATATGTAATACATTTTTCATAATTCCAATGACATAAGTTGGAGAAATTTTCTTAAATTCGATCCCATATATTGGGCAATAAAGCTGGTTTTTAAAGTAAAATTATTCAAAAGTTTGAAATGATTTTGTATGAAATTTCATTGTGAAATTGATTAAACAACCTAAATTTGATTATTTTATTTAAAATTGATATAATGAAAATTTAAAAAAAATTCAAAAAATAATTTAACACTATAAATTATTTTGACAAAAATGCAGTTTTGAATTAGAATTCAGTATTTTCACTATTCATCATGAAATGAAACAACTTAAAAAATACCAAAAAATAACCCAAAGTTAATTTTTTTACATTAATCATTACTAAATAATGTTTTTTAAAAATAAAAAATATAAATGTGATGAAATTTAATTTATAATGTATAAAAGTTATAAAAACAATAATAAAAATGGGTTTGTTTAATTTATTTGGATAAAATTGTGCTTATACATAGAAAAATGGTTTTCTTAGAAATTTAATTTTTTTATTTACAAATAGTTATTACAATAATTTATAACTAATTGATAAACAAATAATTGAGTTTATATACATGTGTAATTTTTTTTCAAAATTTTGTTAATATTATTCATAACATCCCTTCCAACGGCTACGAGGTAGTTATAATAATATTTTAATGATTGTACACTGTAGTTTGGTAAGAATTGACCTTATGTGTAATGAAATCTATCAAAGGGAATCAATATTGTTTGTAATACAAGTCAAAAATAGCATTACGTGTACTTAGATCTAGTCAAACTGTTTTTTGTTATGAAAGATTAACTTGTTGTTGCTTATAATGTAATAAAAACATAGTGATTTTGTATAACATAATATATATTTTGTGTTGTGTGAAATGAAAAAATATTATAAGGATTAGATTAATTTGAAAAAGGGATCACAATGTTTTTGTGTGTTACAATAACGCTCACATGGGTGGCCTTTTCCTACAATACCTGTATATAGACACACATCTTTATACCCACATAATTCTAAAATGTAAAATAAAACTCATTAAAAATTCATGAATACATATATATCCCATAATTAGTGTATGAATGAAATACTATAGATAAAATCAAGAAAAATAAAATCCCCCTAAAAACTATAATGAAGTGAAACATGCAAGAATGGGGGGACTGTAGTAAAGTGAGGATCTTGGTAAAATCCACAGTATGTCTAGCCTAATATATTCTCTATATACTACTCGTTCACCCAGAACCCCATCAATATACTGGTCTTCTACACAATACATGATATGTGTAGGTATAGCCCATGTCGGAGTGAGTATAACAATACCTATAAGGATACACTGAAATAACTAAGCATAAATCATCAAGAAAAGTCATCTCATCACATGATACGTCAATCATAATATGAAACAAAAAAATATAGATATACTCATAATCAAAACTAAGTATCATATTAAGGCCACAACCACATTTCCATCCTATGATTCTGCTTTAGGGTCTATAACAACACTCGCTCGGGAGAACTCACTCAACAAGTCTGATTGTACTCATAGCTTGCATATGAGATGTTGTTCTCATCATGAATTTCCATAAGTAAGTATATGATAAATGCACAAAGAGATTGATACACATATGTGTATCACACAATGTCCTATGTGGTATACTAATAACCCAAACTAGATTAAACCTCTATGTATGGTATCAATGCCCATATATAGTTTTTCACACCGATTCTAAGAACCCCACCTCAGGAAGAAGACAATAGAGGATGACATTATGAAAATTAGAAAGGATTCCCATAACTATACCAGAAAGTAATACCTTAGAGAGGATCAAAATCTGATAATTAGGACATAATTTCATACTATACCCTCAATGAGATGGATCAAGGGAACACACCCTTAAAAAAACTATTCCATGCTGAGATGAACAAGGTATCCAATTCATCTTTAATGAATTACAAAATATGTAATCTCTATATATGGTGTATCCCTTCAGCACAAGGTATGCATGTGTATCCTAGCCTGTTCTCATGCCCATTATAATGTACACCTAGTTGTTCTTGTGTACCTAGCTATGTCCCTGTACTAATTCATGTGTGAGTATACATCTTAGCCCATGTAATTTGCATGTTTCATGTACCCATCATTTTCTATGAACATGTTTCCTCTAGGATACATTTTGAGCCTACATCTATAGGTCACATGATGTGTAATATGTTTCACAGGGCATCTGACACTTTTCTTCTAAGTGAAAATTCTAGTGCCATAGATATATCCAAACACGACTTGTATCTCCAGATGACACACAATGTATATAAAGTTTTGTTCAAAATCCCATGGTTCCAAACACTATATTCTAATTACATCACATCCACCACCAAAAACTCCTCAAAATATCATATCTATTGGTTGAATGACATCTCTATCCTCAGTTACCAGGTTCATTGTCCCCATTCACTGAAAATTTCTACCTAAATCCACACCTTCGACATATACAAAAAACTTGAACACGAACATCTCCAATCCAGTCCTGGTATGATTTAACCACTATCGTAGCTCTATTTCATCATAAAATCAAACTTGAATTTTCTCTATTAATCCATTTCACTCCCAAATGTTTTCAGAATGATTTATTATTGAGTATTATTCAAACCACTAGTTGAAATGAATGTTAGTGATGAAAACATAATGAAGAAGGGAAGAAATGCATAAAACACAATTGTGAGGAATGTATATCAACCAATGTTCATGTTGTCCTCAATTAACTTTTGTTATAATTAAAAATGAATATATAAAAATTAGAAAAATGAAATTACCAAATTCCCAAAAAATAATCTAGCTCCTGTAATATGATCGATTTGCTAATCAATTTTTAGTTCATTTATGCACATTAATCATAGGATAAAAATGGGGATAAATCAACATAGAAAAATATCATACATAGAGAATGGATCTATCATTGATGAATAACATTTATATTCAATTTTTATTGAAGATATCTATAGGTTCTATTAGAACATTGATCTCTAAAGTTTGGATCATTGATGTTAATCCATTGAAGCTCCCCCACTAGATCCTCTCTCAAATTAATATGTTATAAAGACAAAACAGTAATTTTGTTATAACTATGCTTATATATGGTTTTAATTTGGTCACTTAATTTATTAAATAAATAAATTAATAAATAAATTTATTTATTTGTTATTTGCGTTTGTGAATACTTTTCCACATAATCTAGAAGAAGAGAAAGTGATACCATGCCTGAGTTAAAACACACACTCTGAACTCAATGATAGTCTCAGATTTCTAATCCGAGTCTCTATTTAGGAGTTATTTTACTTTTTTAGTAAAACTACTCATGGTGGATATTTTAATGTTTAATATTTTTCAAATTTCAATCTTGGGATCGCTGGGCCTCAGAATCTCATTTTGTCTTAGCGCTTAACTCTAATAATATTACTAAAAATATTTCAATGCATTTCATGGGAAAAATGAGAGATTACAAGATTTATAAAATATTTATTCATACTTAACTAAATCTCATTAACTCTCAATCCATTATATTACACTATAATCAATGAATCAAAACAATTATATCAGATCCACTGATATCCAAATGAGGATAGATATAAGTTATTTTTAAGGACTATAAATTCAAGTTATCTATATTTTTATTTTGAAAAAAATAATAAATCATTTATATGATTAAAATAGTTAAACTGACACAAGGAATAGAGATAAAATAATATCCCAATGTCTGACCAATGTTTATGAATTATTTTTGTGTCATATTCTTCCCCTTTCCGAGGAATGTGAGAGTGTTTCAGTGTTTGGGAAATTTTAAGAATCTTATTTGGTATGCCATTTAATCACCATGTCATCCATCAATATTGACAATTGATTCCATTTTGATCATATCTTGATAGTTTGATGTATATATTTCATAATATAGGAGAATATTTCACCAATTTAACCATTCCATAGATAATCGTACACAATTTTCAAAATTCAACTAGATTTTTTCACTATGTTGAGATTTAAATGGAGGGAACCTCAATAGAAGGGACGACCATGTTAAATTCCTAAAAATAATCCATTTGAATGTATTGAATGAAATATCTTCTTAATGATAAGGATCTATTTGATCCCATTGAGAACAACAGTCTCAACCCTAATGCAACCAAGGAAGCTAAGTGGAAGTCACTGAATAAGAAGATGATATGTCAAATCTACCAATAGATCGATCATAGAAAATACCACCAAATTTCTCAATATACTGGAACATATATTCTTAGGATGAATTTAGAGAATATATACCTATTAAAGACCACTATAAATATGATCCATTTTTAAATGGTTGATGAATCTTTGACTAAAGAGTGAAATCTATACAGTTAAATCCATTAGTGAGTTCTATTCCACTGCAAATCTACTGATCATTACTAGTAAAACTCTATATAATAAATAATAGGAGAACTATGTATTACAAAAAAATCCCTAAATTTGGCATTCTTAGGTGATATCTCTTAGAAACTTGTTTATAAAATTAAAACATACCCCTAAAAATGGTAAATGATTCACTATTAAATTAGGAGTCTCGATTGAAGGATTTTAGTTACAACTAGATACAATCCATCATCTTAATGATGCATGGTATATTATAATGATGTGGTTAAGGGGTAGGAAGAATATGTTAAGGTAATATGAAAATAAAATCTACAAAAGATCGGAGTACAACAATAGAATTATTTAATTGGGGAAAAGTGTATCATATGAAGAAGAACGACCAAATGTTTGTACCACTGAAGGGAAATGGTAGTAACCAATATTTAAGAAATGATGTTGTGAAAGTGATAGTCACCAAAGATGTTTCAATTTTATGAAAAGGTGAATAAGCTACTTTATTCCAAAAAAATTACAGGAAACATAATGAGTGGCCAATTGTAATTCCTCATACCATATAGCTCTACATCATGAGTATTTCTTGACATACCATGATATCAAATTTGGTTAATTCATGATAAAGAATTCATGTTTGGAGAAATATATTAGCATGAGTGATATCCATGTCAAGATGATTGTTGGATATAAAATAAAATTGATGGATTCTAAACATGTTCCTTGTATTTGATTGAACCCATTTTTGGGAATACCAATTCCAGGACATGGATGTGACAATGTATTCAGTAATAGAACATAGTAGATGATTATTGGAGCCATCGACATTTCTAGAGGATAGATATAAAAAAATCAGTACAAAATCAAGTGAAGATATGTGAAGATAACCTCAACATGTTGGAAATAAAGGAATCATAAAAATTGAATCATTGGAGACTAATACAAATGAGAATAGAAAAAATATCAACATTGATGAAGAAGAATTACATGATTATTGAGAAGGATTCTTCACATGATCCTTGAAACTATTGTTTGGATGTGAAGTAGGTCAACATCTTATTCACAACATTTTTCATCAAGAAAATTAGATTTTCTAGATATGTTGCACTTTGAATAAGTGTTCGCATGAAGGTGGATTCACTGGGAAGTAATTTAACTATAAGGACTTTTCTATCTTGTTCCATTATGTGGTTATGGTAGAGGTGTTGGGGGGGTGGGTTGAGGAGAATCTGGTATTGTCAGAGTTGAAATATCAACTGGGGGAGGGTATTATAGTGTGGAATTGTTAGATGTATAAAAATGTAATTCCCTAAGGTATAGTGTAGTTATTTCATTTTATAGTCTTGAGATTATGGGTTTTTGTTTGTTTTTTGATTCTGTAATGGGTACGACATCGTGGTGAGTAGCAGTGTGGTGTTGTTTTAGAGATGGGTCATGTGGTGTAGAGTTATTCATGTGGAGTTGTAGCTATAGATTATAGTTTTAGAATAAATATACCTCATAATATGTGGATTAGGTATATAGGAGAGCTATTAAATGGAGGGATTTAGTGGCTGGTTTAGTATCTCAATCAATTCTGGGTTGATTTCAGCATTGTTCATTACTATCTCCATATCCTTACCCTAGGTATAAGGGATTTGAGTGAGATCAGAGGTGTGGGTTTTATAGACTATTTTGGTTAGGGGTAACACCATCATTTTTTTATGTTGTGACTTAGTTTTTGGAAAATCCATAATTTCTATGATGTGGTTGGGGGTGTTATTCCATGGAACCCTTTAAAATTACTAGGTATTAATTCCCATATCCCATAGAAACTAACCATTCTTATCAGTTTTCTCCTAAATATTGGGTGAACTATGTGAACACTTTGGATTAAATTCAACCCTATTTTAGTGGATTTGATCCATGATTTTACGTGTTTGGTTCTTTGCGATCTACGATGAGTTTCCCTTCTTTCCTATCTTTCTTTCCTCCTACATCCTTGTTTGAAGATGATCATGGTTGTCTGAATGGATATATTGGGTGACGATTTGTATTGATATTTATGGGTAATGTTGTGTCCTTGGATTTTGATATCTTATTTTTGAAATTATAGTCCACAAGGTATTTCTTCTTTATCTTGTCCTTGAATAGTGATTCAGAATGTTTTAGACTAAGGTAGGGGATCCTTTTTCTCTTATTATTTTTGTGCATCAGTGAAATTACGATGTTCATGTTTCTTTTTTTGTGGTCGTAAATGACTAAATAAATAACATAACCAACCTTATGTAATAAAATTAATGTACAAGGGTGTATTAACATGTGATTTCTGGTTTCATGTATTAAAAATATTGTTCATTTCCTTAAACATTAACTCTTCTGTGGTGAGAATGATTTCAATCCTTTGAATTATGAAACCATTATATGGTTGCTTGTTTTAGCAAAAAGTTCATAAATAAATAGTCAATTATACATGGATACTGAACTATTTGTGTGTGAATCTATAAATTTTGTGAAAATACCCATTCAAGTGATGTAGAAATGTTAACATAATCCATTGTTAAATTAGATTATAAAAGTTATTTAATATAAAATAGGGTTCTATTTGTGCGGAAGTGGTTGGAGAAAATATGTTGCGGTTGTGTGGATATTTTTGGGAATGTATAGTTATAGTGGTGTTTGTCACAATGGGGAATATGTTGAGGTAGTGAGGATGTGGTTAATTTGAAAGGTGATATGTTAAGGGCTATCATTTTGTCGTTATTTTATGGTTTTTGATATGAAATGGTTGAGATATTGGTATTTTATTGGAGTAAGATGTGGTGGTTTTATTGAGAGATGTATGTGTTATTATTTATTTCAGGTTTTTAGGTTATAGTATCAATGGGATGGGGATAGTAATGATGTAATAGTAAGAACATGGGTTGGAATTAAATTGGACTGAGATAAAATTGAATATGTGCTAATTGGTTAATGAATTAAATGTTGATCAATGGGTTGGGATAAAATGGTTATTATTAGAAATTAAATTTTGGGTGTTCTTGAGAGTAGTTTTTTGTAAAATAAGGAATAACGTGGTAGAATAAATGGAAGTTGGTATTTAATTAAGGAATACATTAATGTCTAAATAAGTGCATAATGAATGTAATTGTTGATGTGTTGTGGATTTCTTATGTGGTGCATTAAACCTAGTGGTAGTAGTAATTTGTGGTGGATGTGGTCAGGTGATGTTATAGTGTTGTGGGTGATTCTATTACTATTAATGTCGATCCATAGGTGGGGTAGCATGTGTTCCTAACTATACTCATATTTTCATGTGATTTCTAAATATATACAACCCAACCCAGAAATTAATACTGACACCCAACAAGGGTTTTGTGTTTTAGGTATTTTCCCCACCCTCTCTTTGACACCAGAGATAAATGGTAAATGTTTAGTGATACCTAGAGATGATGCCAAAGTTAGTGGAAACTACTAGATATGACGTATCCATTGGTAGTGATGCCTAGAGATTATGGATTAGTTGTTGGTAATTCCTAGAGATGATGTATCAATTCTTGATGATTCAAAGAGATGAAAAATCAAGTGGCGGTGAATCTTAGAAGTAATGGCTTAGTTTGTGGCAATCCCAATAAACAAATGTTTAGTTGGAGGAAATACCTAGTGATGCTGGATTATGAGTTTTTTCTTGTAGTTAATTTGATTTTTGCTGGGATTAATGAATGGTAGAAGGAGGGAATGATATTGATACTCATAATTTTTAGGATACCCTACTTCTTTGGATTTGAGATGCATAGATGATGTTGAGTTTGTGGATGTATGATTAGTGGGGAATTGGTCATTAGGTGACGTGAATTACATTCTTAATTATATTGACTTTCAAATTTGGATGTGTTATTTGGGGAGTGAGCATTGGTGAGGTTGGGGGTTGTTATTATATATGTTCAGGTGAATATTAGTTATACTATTCATTAAATAGAGTATTAGTATGTTCTTCTCACATTTTAAAAGGAGATATCGGGTATTATTATTCTAAGTATACATGGCATAGTTAACATACATATGTATAAATTATATTTAAAGTTTATATGGATGGTTCAGAGACCGAGATGGGCTCTAATAACCTGGAGGTTAGAGTTGCTGCAATAGGATTTTCCTAGAACTATGTTATTTTAGATATTTTATTTGTATGAATATAAATGCATTTTGAGATGATGATTTTTTTATATTTATTTGAGATGGACACGATCAAAGGGATTCATCATATTTTCTATATTTTACTTCCTTTATAACGGTATTTTTTTCCAATTATATATTTTATACCCCTAGTGATAGTATCTATCCTAAGAATCGTTAGAGTAAATATTTAGGGGTTACTCATTCCCTTCATTTTCCACATAGGAATGGTTCTAATAGAGGGGGATTCATGATGGAATGGTATCAAAGATTTTTATTAGGAGATAGGATATATCTTGGGTTTATTCACATGTATGTTTTTCATTTGTTGGTAGGGAGACAATGTTAGTTAAAATTATCTCATGATTTATGTAATGGAGGTTGGATATGTTATAGGATTTTAGGACCCCCTTGTGATATGATGCAAGGAATTTGGGATTTATGAATGTTCTAAGTGAAGTGAAACTACTTGAGAGGTAGAGTCATATGAGAGGTATATGAATTATTTTTATTTTAACTTTTCATTGAATGATGATATTTTTTGGAAATTAAAATGAATATAAATAAATGAATACTAATAAATTCCATTCTACAAGGTTTAGGGATTCTTGTATGAATTTTTTTCAGAAATTAATTTTTGTCACCATCTATATTTAGTTCATGGATGAGTGGTTTAGTATTATAATATAGTCAATCTTAGAAGGATAAAACTCACATAGGAAGATGAGTTTGGGTAGAACACATTTCATGATTTCCAATTTTTTTGTTAGACAAAGTATGATGTGTGTGTTTCTAGTCTAGAGATAGTGCACTAATTGGAGGATCATGAGACTACAAACTATGTAATAAAATCTTGAGATTAGTACTCAATTATATTGTAGTTCAGTCATATGTTTGGGTTGAAATGTTAGTGTTGGAAGTTATTACATAAAGAGTGGGGGGAGGAAAATTGTTTCCTGGGTAGTTTTCTAGAGGTAGTATCATTTGGAGTTCCTATCATCAATGATAAAAGAGATAGTGGAAGGAGTTGTTCTCCCTTGATTAAGGGAGACATAGTTCATAGGATATCAGAATGAGGTTTAAGGTGCTTATTCATTTTTATATTTAATTTTTTACAAAGGAGGAACTTTCAGCTTGTCATCTAGAAGAGGAATTACATCCAATTATTATATATGTAGTCACTCTATTTATGATTCCTATAGAGTTAGTGGTTCTTAATAGTGAGAAAGTGATCAAAAAGACACATTATAAAGGAGAAATATAGCATAGATGTAGACCAATAGAGATTCTAGAGGGGTGGTGCATAATATGGGGAATCATGATCATCAAAATAAGTCAAGGATTTAACTGATATGTTTCTAACCACATCAGTCATCTAGATGTTATTTTTGGTATGACTACTCCTGATCCCCAACTGAGATTCACATACACTTTTGGGAGTCATATTAATTATCATTATTAGTGCCTAACCACATAGATAAGTGTGTATGGTATGATGGTAATGTCCACTTTTGGCCGTAGAAGAAGAAACAAATACCCTCAAGACCATATCAGCAATGAAGGATGCCAATGTTTCTTTACCATCTTGGACTTTAAGCATATTCCTCACGAATGGTAGATGAATAAGGTAGAGATAAGACCAATTATGGTCCATATCCTTAGTGTCCAAAACTATATCCTGGATCTATAGACTTACAATAGTGAGGTAGAGGAGAGGGGTGGGGATAAATGAATTTTATAAAGACACCGTCATTGAAGGGGATAATAGTTTTCCAAGGTATGATTAGTTTATCTTCTAATATTGTTTCTACCCTGTTTAATTTTGTTTTTTCACACTCCTTTTTTCACCCACTCTAGTGTATGAATTCATAACAGAGTTCGAGAGACATATAATTACCTTTGTTGTATTCATACTAGTTGGAGGTTGAGCTATAACATTTGATGTGTGATGTGGGTGTGGGATGATGATGGGGAGACATTAGTTTTTGATGAATTTATTATTATTATAGATACAACCATATGGTGTTATCATTGACATGTATTGGATATAATCAATGAACATAATTTTGGATAACATTCAGATTAGAGTTTCATTTCCTAATGTTGAGGGGTAGTGAGTAATATTTGATGCTGAATAAAATTATCAGATGGATTAGTGGTGTGAGAATTATCATCTATCCTAGTTGGTAATGTTTATAATAGAATCTCAGGAAAGGAAGTTTCTTATATTTACTATGTATTTTCAAGATGTTTTCCCAGATGAGTTTGTAACACTAACCCATTATAACATTGTCGGGTTCAGGATATTATTACAATCATAACCATATCTAATATCAATGGAACATTATCATATGTCCCCAATAGATCCACATGAGTTAAATAATTCATGCAATGATACATTACATAAGGGCTTCATCTATCCTAGTGTATCTCTATGGGGTGTTATAGTTCTGTCCATCAAGAGGGAAAATGATAGTATGAGGTAGTGTGTGGACTACTAGGGGTTCAATTATGTAAGATTCATGTAATGTTACCCCTTTTGAGGATATATGTTATGTTAAACTAGATAAATTAATCCATATGATTTTTGAAGATTAGATTTCATTTAGGATATTATTAGACGAGTGTTAAAGAAGAGGATATCATGAATACCACCTTTTAGTTCAGATATTAATAATTTGAGTACATAATTCTATTATTTAGTTTCATGAATAAATCAGTTGTGTTCATGTGCCTCATTTAATATATGTTCCATGAGTTTATATAATTTTTTATATCCATGTTATTCATTGAAATTATAATATAATTGGAGTAATAAGATGTGTATAATGAGTACCTTAGAGTTTCCATGTAGGATCTTCGACCCTATCATCAATATGGGAAGATATTCAAGTGGATGTTTTGGATTCTAGATGTGAAATTTCTTAGAAATGTAGTTTATCAACAGAGTGTGTCAAAGAATGCATCAAATTTCAATGAAATTGTTTCTTCAGAAATACCCAAGTATGTATCAATGATTAACAACATCATTTTTCTTGTGGGATATTATCCTAGGTTTGTGTCTAACTTCACTAATATTTTATCCACCTTAGTGGATTTGTTCAGGAAGAGATAGGATTTCATCTAGATAGATCAGTGTCAGGAGGTGTTCGAATACCTTATGGAGAGGTTGATTTGTGTCCCCATGCTTTAGTTTCCTAAGGAGAATGTGATTTTCAATGTGTTTTGTGATTATTATTATATGGGGTTAGGATGAATCTTGATGCAACAAATTGAAATAATTTCTTATGGGTAGAGGTAGTTTCATACCTAGAAGAATAAATATTCCACCCATGACATGGATTTGGTGGTCATAGGGTTTTCTGAGAAGTTGTGGTTATATTATCTCATGAATGATCACTTTTTTTTCTTCACAGACCATAAGAGTAGGAGGTATATTTTCACAATGTGGGATCTAAATCTATATTAGAGGATATATATAAATTTTATATAGTATTATGATTTTGAGATCTACTATAACCCAAATAAGGGAAACTTGTGGCCAAATCAATGTGCACAAAGCCTCAAGGATATTTCATTTGAGAGTTTGAGGATGGTTGGATGGAAATGAATGAGTTAGAAAAATTTCAAATTTGTATATAGGGGAATGGTGTTAGATGGTTATCTTACATGATATTGGGAGAGTCATCAGAAATATAGAATTTAGAGGAGCCTAATATGGGAGGATCTAATGTATAAGTTATGTGGGATCCTATATGTTATGGTTATTCTTTATAAAGGTTTATAGAGGACGGCTTGCCACATAATATATTACAAAGAAGGATTTTTTTTCAGATGGAAATGGATGAAAGCGTTATTTGTGAGTTTAGTCGATAACCTTTGGTGGTTAACTTATGTATTTCAAATATGTATCATGGATTTATTAGGAATATTTACTATCCTAGGATAAAGGGTCCTGTGGCTGAGTTCATAGAAGGATATTTAGTCAGCCAACAAGTGAAAATGGATGAAGTAGTGAGACTCCTTGGGTAACTAAAGAAAAAAATAATTAATTAAAATCTATAATTCACCTCCCATGTCTAGAGGGTATTGTATCATTATTTTGGATCCCATATATACTTTATATCCACCTTTCATACATACAAAGACGAGCAGATAGAGTGGACCATCCTGAAAATGTAGGATATGTTGTGGGTTTATATGATGGATTTTGGCATATCATGGATTAATAACCTATACATTGTTGAGTGTTCCTACAAAAAATTTCTATCAATATTCCCTTATTATTACTCAATTTTAGGAATTTTATGGATGAATGCTTTAATGCCCATTGTGCTAGTCCAAGGTTGGGTAGTCACCAGACCATTGTGTATTTGTGGTTCACAGTATGACAATGAATATCTTTATGGTTTGGTAGTAGATGAGAGTGAAAATGTACCACCAAAAGGATTATGATGATTGTACGTGGAGCCCCCTAGAGTTTTAGATTAGAGACCGTGTTTTATTGATGTTTTCCTTTATTGAAGGGTATTATAGGTTTGTATGGGCGAGAAAGTTACCTCCCGTTGTTTTAGGCCTTTTTAAGAGTTAGAGAACATTTGATAGGTGTAATATGTAATTGGGAGAGTTGGATATATTGGATGATGTTCCTTGGAGTAATGGATGATCAATATTTATGATCATTGAGAGAATGATCTATCTATGTGAGTTATTTCCCAATTTCATTTTTTGTGGATTCATGGTGGTTTGGAGGAGAGTATTCCATAGCATGAGGAAAAGATTCATGTTTAGTACCATGATAGGTATTGATTTTTGAGACCCAATAGAGGAATCTCATGGGATGGTTGTTCATAATTGACCTTTTCACTATATTTTTAGGTTTGGTATTGATTCATGAAGACTAAAATCATTTGGGATTTATCTAATGTAATGGTACCAAACTTTCTAGCCTATCACTTGGGGTTATTTTGGTGTTAGATCTCTCGATGGAATGTTTGAGTAGAATCTAGAGGAGTTAGGGGTGAAATATCAGTTATAAGAAGATCATACAATGTGGAGATATAATATTAAGTGTAATGGAGGATCTTTTATTGCAGTGAAGGTATTACCATGTAGAGGATTGTGATAATTGGGTTTTTTTGGCAATACTAATTCTATAATGACTATGATTTAAGGGAGAGATATGAATGGGGTGGGTTTAGATATGGTCCTTGTGGTGTAGAGTTATTCTCAAAACATGGAAACTCGAGGAGTTTGATTTCCCCTATAATTTCCTCCTGAGAGATGGGTTCTACCTAGAGGAGAGAAACTATGTGGAGGCCTAGAGTGGCATATTTGGTTTCTTTGTTGATTTAATGATATAGGTGGTGTGGTATATTGGTTTCACCATTGAATTTCCCTTTGTAGATAGGACATGGGTGATATTTTTCAGTGTTGGATCCAGAGGCTAGTTGAGACAAGGGTAATTGGAGTTTTTCCCATGGTGTTTCACTATAGTTTTGGGTTAAACCCTAGTTATCGGGCATGGGTGGGGCTGTTGAGCTATGTTACCTTTAAAAACTACTAGGTTTAAATTACTGAACCATTTAAAAACAGAATTTTTTTGACTTTTCTCCTGACTCATTAGGGAGAAAGATCCATCCATTGGAGGTATTTCATTAGTATTTAAGTGTCTTTGATCCCCAAATCCAAGAAATTGGTTGTTGGTGATCCAAGGTGAGTTACACTTCATTCATTCATTGCATTATTCTTTTATCCTTGTTGTGAAAAGGTTTTGGTTTTTGGAATGGACGAATTGGGTTATGGAATAGAAAGATATTGATGGGGTACTTTGGGTCCTAGGTATTTGATATCTTCTTGTTGGGATTATATTCTTTTGGGAATTTCTACATTGCAATTTTCCTTGTGAAGTGATTAAGAATGTTTTCGATTAAGGTAGGGGTTCCTATTTCAATCATTATTTTTTTGAATAAATGAAATTAGTAGGATTTTATTACAACATAGTGAGATATATTGGACTGGCTTAGAAGATAATCAATTCAAACTAATTAAATTAATGGGGATTGATGTATTCTATTATGTTTACCAGTTTTTTTCTATAACAATAAACGTTCCTTGACATGTACTTGAATTCTAATATGATGAAAATGTTATGGAGACTATGAAATACGAGCCCATCCTATTGTTGTTTGTTTAAACTAATCATCCATAAGATAAGTACATATACATAGATATTAAAATAGTTATGTCAAAATCTTGAAATTATGTGAAAATATCCATGAAAGAGCCAATAATTTATTAATTGAATCCCTTTTTAATTAAAATTGTGGTAGATGTAAAAGTTTAATTCTACTGATATGTGTAATTAGTTTCTAATTGTAAGTCCCTAGTGGTTGAATGGATCTTCTGGGGCTTGTGCGACAATGGTGGTGACTGGGTCAGTATTGAATATGGTGAGACTATAGGGATGCCGTTCTTTTTCAGGGGATCTATAGAGGGATGACTTGTGGTAGTTATAAATTAGAAATTGATATGAGATGGATGATTTGTATTGATATACATGGAGTGATTTGGGGAATTTTTTGATGTCAATATGGTATGTTATGTTATTGAATGTGTTGTAGTTTCTTGGTAGCTATGGGATGCGGCTAGTAACAGTAACAGAGTAATGAAATGGGATGAAATTAAAGTTTAATGATTTTAAATTTAATATTTGGTAATTCATTAATGAATATAAAATTGATAAATGTATTGTAATTAAATTTGTAGTGGATGAAATTAAATATGGGGTGTTCTTGATAGTGGCTTTTAATTAAATATGGAATTGGGTGGCTGAAGAAATAGGGCATGGGTGGTACTTAGTTAATATAGTAATGCTTTAAATTGTGAAAAAGATGTAATTATATGATTTATTTTGGTTGTCTTATGTGGTGTTTTATCTTGTGTTTTCTATAGTTGGTGGTGTATTTTGATGGATGATGTGGTTGTACTTTGGGAGATTCCAGTGCTGTTGATGTAGAACCCTAGTTAGGTTATTATGTGACTGTAACTATAAATGTATTTTTTTGTTATTTATAAACAAACCCCACCCAAGTATATCATTTCATGTCAACAGCCAATGATGGTTTTGATTTATAGGTTTTTACCATCTCTCTATTTTTAACCAAAGCTAATTGATCTATTAGTGGTCATTCCTCGAGATGATGGATCAATTGGGAATGCTGTATAGAGATAATGACTCAGTTAGTGGCGATGGTAAGATATGATTGATCATTTGGTGCCTATTTCTAGAGATGATAAAATTTTGTAGATTCTTAGGGATGATGGATTTGTAGGTGTTAATCTTTAGAGATGATAAATCAGTTGGGGGGAATTCCTATAGATGAAAACTCAATTAGTTTCAATTCCAAGAGATAGTGGGTTAGATTATGGTGGTACATCGAGATGTTGAATCTGTTGAGGAAGATTCCAGATAATGTGGGATAATTGGTTGGTGGTGGTACATGGTGTGATTTGTTGTGTGGGTTATAAATGGTAAGAGGAGGGAATAAGGATGATATCCTTAATTGTTTATTATTCCACACTACCTTGGACATGAGATGCCAAGAGGAGGATGAGGCTGTGGCTGTATTATCAGTGGGAATGTGGTCATGGGGAACATTGAATTATATTCCTTTATTAACTTACTACGTTACATTAATTATTTGTTGAGTGAGACTTGGTGATGTTGGGATTGGGTAGTTGATCTATTAATATTACTGTTAGTTTTTCTATTCATTTGATGGAGTATTAGTATTGTATTCTCACATTTTAGGAGAGACCTTTGGTATGATCATCTTGAGTACACATGTTATGATCACCCATTGTATATATAAACTATTTTTTCCCATTAGGTTTTTAGAGATTGAGTTAGACACCACTATCTTTGAGGTCGGAGCTTATATATAGTCACTACTTATGTATTTTCCATTTGTTATGAAATATCAATCTTTTCCATGTAATACTTTGAAATATATCTAATAATATTTTCAACACCAGGTGGTGGGATAGAGTGATATTTTGAGGCCTAGTGATCCCTGAATTGATATTTTAAAAATATTAAATATATTAAAATCATGAATGCACATTTTTCTTAAAAAAGTGTAATAAAACAAGAAATAAGACTCATATTAGTAATATTAGACCACCACTGATTCCAGAATGTTGATATTATCCTAGGTGCATCATAATATTTTTTAGTGGTGGAAATTTGTGAAACTTTTTCCTGGGTGAAAATAATAAATAAATAAATCAATCAATTTTTTTGTCATGTGTGAATTCAGTGAACTTTTAACCCTCTATAAAGATATTTTTATAGCATAATCACAGTTTTATCTACATAACCCTAATATTGTGAGAGGTCCCATTGGAGAAGGACTCATAAACTGACAATTGATTAAGATATTGGTTGAGGATCATTTCACAAATAGAGCTTATAGATCTCTCCATAAATATCAACAAGCGACAAATATACATCATCAATCAATCCAACCTTATGTATGCCATTTTATTTATGTATATTTATACCCATTTATTTTTCCATGTCAAATGAGGGTCAATTCCACTAATAATAATTGATATTCAAATGGATGTTTGATATTACATATATTTTTATTGTTGCATTGTTATTTCCTTTGGGTTATTCGATTATATAATGAAGGATCAAAGAAAAAATGAATAATGGACATGGTTTGTTCCTTACATGATTGTTTTCAGGATTTCTAATCTCATTCCTTGTGTGTTTATCATTGACATATGATTTGGTCGAAAGTTCAACAAATACCCTATGGATGATCATTGTTCCAATGATATTTGGTGAAACATATCATCACAATTGGTACGGGATAGAGATTGGATAAATAAATGTGGTGAATGATGGTGGAAATGGATTATCATTCTAATTTGGAGATACCAAAATACAAGTTACAAAATATTGATATGAATGATTATAGATGAAAATTTCAGGGAAAATTAGACATCAGAATACAGTCACCGGTTATGATGGACCCCATGGAATCAAAAATTCTAAAATAATAGTGGATTAGGTGGGTTAATTTAAGGAAGTGGAGAAATAAAAATAAATAGAGAAGAAACATAGGTTTCTTGAAATACAATATCATACGATAAGTAATGCATATATAAATTCCATTTGGAACCCTTAGTTTTAGAGCAAGGGTTTCCATGAAATTTAAATATCACATGCTATGTGACACATGTCACATGCCATGTGACCCATCCCAATAATGTCGGCATGTATATTGGAGGATTCATTAGAAAATACATGGATGGGATCATGAGAATTGGTATAGTTCATGGGAATAACCCAGTACTCAGACACAACCAAGTACACAGGAACGACCAACAGTCTACATAATGAACTAGATATACATGTTAAAGACCATGAGTATATGGTCCTTGTATGGAGAACATATGTAAAACCGGGGTAGGAAGGAAACACCATGTACATTATCTAGGGTTTTTGGAGACCCTTTTCCTCTTCTTTGTAGAGTATTTACTTAGGGTGTGTTCCCTCAATCCATCCATATGAGAGTATAGCTTGGAATTATGTCTTGGATTTAGGATGAAGATCCTATCTAAGGTATTATTATTGGATAGAGTTATTAAAATTACTCCATGAGGATGTGGGGAAATACTCTATCTTCTTATAACCTATGTGGGGTTCTAGTAATTTGTGTGACGAAGATGAACATGCATTATTCACCTACATAATGGGTTATTCTAGATTGGGTTGTTGGTATACACCTTTCCCCTAGGCATCATACCCTATATGTTAATCTATATTTTATGAATTCCGCCATGTAATTTATTATGGAATGACCCAATGAAAATGTCATATAGGATGAATTCCATTACTGCTATTAGACACATGAAGTGATTTTTCTAATAATGTGTTACTATGAACTTTCGAGAAGATCCTTGAGCTGGAAATACAGATGTGACCTTACCTTGAAACTTAATGTCAAACATGAGTACACCAGGATATGTATTTTTTAATGTCTTATATTTATGTTTTACATGACCCTTTGATGAGACAACTACCATCTTAATGCATATTTTTAGTGATTTTCATGGGGTCCTACTGGGAATTGTCATACTCTCCGTTGCATTGGATCTCCTTGAATGTATCATTTATTATGAAAAATATTGGACATTTGATGAGTATATTGGTGGACTAGGAGAATAAGGTTATTATATTATGATATACAGACCATGGTTTATGCCCTTTTTCACATTTGACACTAGTCCCCTCCATTTAAGGAGGTTAGACTCTTTCCCAGTTTTGGATGGGATTGTATTTGGACCCCTATATCACTTTCAATAATTTTTATCATAGATTAATTATGGAAGAAATGTTACTCATACATTAGTATCAATTTTATTATTTTACATTTAAAAATTTTATGGTCTTGGAGATGTAGTCGTGCATACAGGTATATTAGGATAATTCCTACCATGTGTGTGATATGACTTCTTATAACTAGACAACAACCCCTAGATTATTAGAGGAAACAATGGGATAGTCACACTAGGCTAATCACCATCCTGGAAGGCCCCAGTGGATCAGGTTGTGATAGTTTAATATTAGAGCGGATTTATCTTAGGACTAGAGTTTAGAGTTTTTTCCAGTTGTCAGATTGGTTTGGGTTTTATGGTAAAATTAATAAGTCTTTCAAGTTCTGTTTTTAGTACAAGGATTCCCATTTTTATGTAGTGGTTGGAATATATATTCACGAAGAATCAAATAAACTTCTTGTTTAATCGGTTCACATAGATTATTTTTTCCTGAAAAAAAATGGAACATGCATTATATAGGGATGGGTTGTGGTTTCCCTATCCTTCTTGAGTCATCAATGTAGATATACTTAATGATGGTGGTATATATTTTCTATTTCAGGATGGCTCAGTGATGATTTCAATATAGTTCTCAATAGTTGGATCAAATGGACGATCCTCTTAGTGAAGATACGATGATACAAGGACTTGTTTAGGAGGAGGTACCTTCAAGTGGTTTTCAATCTATACATACAACCTTGGAGTAGTATATTGTACTAGTAGTACCCTAGGATGAGGTTTGTAGGTTGAGTGTGATTCATCAGTTTCAAGGTTAGTTACCTCTTATTTTCTAGGGTAACTCAGGCCTATAGGAAGCTAAGGATTTGCTCGATATGGTTACAAGATTCTTTCACCTCCTCAGGACACCTTCATATCAAATGATGGTCCTTGTAGCGAGTATCCTTATTAGATCTACAGGGAGAAAATTGTGTCTAGTGGATTTTTATTATATGACCCATTCATTGATATATTTTAAGAGTCTTATTATATATTATTTTCATCAGAAAAATTATGGGTTGTGAGCATCTAGAAACATTTTTAGGTTATACACAGAATCATTACTATTGTTGAATATTCATTGACGATTTCTGACCTCTCATAATACATGATGGATATTGTTTGATACACATTATTTTAGGAACAAAAAATCAAGAGAGACTAATGTAGTGATAAATATAATAGTTTGATACCTCTATACATCTATACCTATGTTTGGGTTCTGGAGCATGCTCTAGGAGTCGAGTAATTTATGGATGAGAAAAAATGAGAGTGGACGCCAATGGTATGCCCACTAGAGTTGAGGATTTGGAAGGATAGTCACATGGATTTGGAAATTTGAGATATTTCATTATGTGATATTAGGATAAATAATTTGTATTTCATGTCTCTCAAGGTTTTTCTAGTCATCCTGAAGGGAGGCAGTGCTACTCTTATGATAGATGGGGCCTTCTAGCACATGATTTCATGACCATCAATATAGTTGATAGGGAGACAGTGGGTTGAACACCTAGAAAGAAGTAGTGATATGAGTTTGGAGGTTCAAAGGATGGAATATGGGGAAGGGGAATTTTTTGAGAAGTAGGAGGTGGTTGATAGTTTTACATATCTCCACCACCACCCCAATGTGGTCTACACCCAAAAAAAGGAGATGGTGGAATGGGGAGAGGACAATTATAGAAAGTTGAGGCCTATTCTCAAGAGGCCCTTGGAATGATTAGTGGTATGGTAACTTTATTTTATAAATTCCCTATAATTCTAATAGAAATTACCATGTACCACTCTTTTCATTATATATCCCTAGTTTGAGACCTAAGGATTCTGGTTGAGCCCTTTAATCAACCATTATGCTTAGATAATCCTACCAAAGATTTCTTTATGATCAGACCCTTTTATGGATAGTGTGATATTATTCTTGTAGGAGATATTTTTTTGGGATCTCTTTGCATAAGCGATGGGGAATTATGAAGTCATCATAGGCATGTAATGGTTATACACAGTTCTTATATAGATTGACTATTTTAGGTGGAGAATATTGTACATATTTGGAGATGGAATGGGGTTTTCCTTAATGGGTGAGAAGGAAACCAAGACAGAGTATGATAGATTCATAAATAGGATGGTTTATATGATTACTCAGTAGTTGGATTCAATGACTCTAGGATTAGTGGATACAATGGCCAACCAGTTTCTTGTAGTGGTGGAAGAGTATGAAGGCGTCTTTCCTAAGTAGTTTCTTAGCTCAACTCCCTATTGAGAGTTATAATTATGCATTCGACTTCACCTAGGGATGAACCCAATATCTACTTCAATATATCAAAATCCTCCTATAGTGCTTCACTAGCTGAAGGTGTTGTTAGAGTAATTTTAGAGGAAGGCTTTCGTGTGGCCTAGTGTTTCCCCCTAAGAAGACCTAATGTTGTTCACCAAAAAAAAAGATTGGTGTTTGAGGCAGTGTGTGGATTATCCATTGATGTACTAGGGGAATAAGAAGAATACGTCTCCACTAACCTAGATCAGTGGCCAATTTGATTAGTTAAGAGAGGTGTGACAGTTCTTAAAGACTAACTTCATATTAGTCTATATCTAGTTATGAGTACGAGATAAGGATACACCAAAGATGACATTCTATTTTCTTAGTGATCACTATTATCACATAGTGATTCCCTTATGTATGAATAACTCCCCATTAGTGTTCATGGGACTCATGAAATAAATCTTTTAGTGTTTCTTAGAATGTTTTATGGTGTTGTTTGTTGATGATATACTATGGAACTTGGTGTTTGAGGAGAAGCATTAGAGACACTTGAGGATGGTCCGAGACATAATTTCAGGGAACCATGACTATGCGAAGCTCCCATAGTGTATGTTTGGGATAAGTGAGTTCAATTTTATAGGAATTGTATTCTCAATTGAGGGACTAACAATAGACCTATAAATTGTTGAGGTAGTGTTTTCTTGGGAAACATGCAAGAGTGTGATGGAGGTTAGTAATATCATTGGGATACCATGATATTACATGTGAGTTGTTCATGATTTCTCTAGGATATCAGCATCTTTTTTCAGATTTGAACTCGAAGGGAAATCCTTTTATTTTTGATGGAGAGGTTCCAATGTTCTTTTCAAGAGTTTATATTGCGGTTGACGAGCACCCAGATCATAATATTTTTAGAGGAGGGTCACTAGTACATAGTGCTATAGAATGCTTTAATGACTAGGCTTGGTTTTGTACTAATGTATAGATAGGTGATGATTGCCTATTGATCTAGGAAATTTAGACTTCATGAGAAGAAATTGGTGACACATGATATATAGTTAGTACTATTACTCTCCTCATTGAAGATGTGGTAACACTACCTTATAGGTGACTGGTTTATCTTCTATTGGGAGAATAGAAGTCTCAATTATATATTCTCTAAAAATTATCATGTCCCGTGATAGAGGGAATGGATGGAGTTCCTAATGGATTATGAATTATATATTTTTTTACTAATTTGATGTGGAATTTGGTGGAAGATTCGATAAAAAGATGATCTTGTTCTCAGTTGTTGGTTGAGGCAACAGAGTTGTCACTATCATTGCAGTTGTACATCATGTAAAAGGATGGTGTTACTTACCTCTAATTGATGGTTGTTACCCCACCACATATATAGTGTCTTAGGTATGACTATTAGGGATATATTGGATGTGAGACCATCCATACTTAGATACCCGTGGGACAAGATCATGCTAGATTTTCTAATGATGGGGAGTACATCATCCTTTTTAGAGGAAAGGATATGATACCATTTATTTACAAGAGTATTTCATGAGGGATTTTAATAATTTCCATTTTATGGTACATCTATATATGGAAAAGAAGTATCAAGTTCTCTAGAATCAGTTTAGTTGTCCAAGAATAAATAAGTTAGTGGCATCGTTTTTCTCTCAATTCCTCACATTAATGAAGGTGAAGGATGAGCATGAGGTTCTAGAGAGTTTATATCATCCCATTTAGGTTCCATAGTGGAATTTATATGGTATATGTTTTTTTCTTCATGATGGAGATTCCATGAATTTCTATAGGACATGATTCCATCTGGGTGATCATAGATCGACTCAAGAAGTCGAAACAATTCTTAGATATATGAGAGAAGAGTTAAATAGAGAGATTGGGACACCATTATGTATAGTAAATAGTCTAGATCTGCAGACTTCCCTTGATGCTCTTTTATGGACATTATGATCGCTTCACATTGTGATTATGGAGAGGCTTTCATGAAGGCTTTGGGAATCAATTACCTTTGATCACAAAATTTCACCCCTAGAATGATGAATGGATCTAGAAAACCATCCAGGTTATGGAAGAAATGTTGCGAGCTTTCATGTAATAATTTATCAATAGTTGGGAGGATCCGCTACCCTTAGTGGTGTTTGTGTAAAAATAGCTACCATTCCACAATGTGTATGGAATCATTTGTGGCCTTGTACGAACAACCATTTAGTCAACCAATATGGTCGTCAGATACATGAGAGTTGGAATTTACTAGCCTATATTTGGTGTGAACTATGATAGATATGGTTCATATCAATCAGGAGTGGATTAAGACATCATAGATCCATTAAAATTCTTATAATGGTAGAAGACAGATTCCTTTGGTCATCAAGGAGGAAGAACACATGTTCCTAAATGTCCCACCTCGATGTGGATTATGGAGATTCAGTCGATGCAATATCTTGTATCATAGATTAATGACTACATTATAGATATTCTATATATTTTCTGATATAGAATAACTCTTTTATCTAATGAATCATTTGTATTGATTACATGACATTTTCCATTGTATCACAGTCGAGGCGGTATGTGCATGACCTATCAAATGTTATCGATTGAGGAGAGATAGATGATGGGAATGGTGATACCTTTGTTGAGTACCTAGTGGAGATCAAGGATTAGTAAGAGAAGATACACTAAGGGTGAGGTATTCCTTTGGTTCATGTCTGTTGGCAGCACAAGTATCCTTAGGAGAGATCCAGTTAGTGGGAGACCTAGATGAAAGCTCAATACCCAAATATTTTTTTAGTATAATATTTTTCACTTTTCAGAATGTAAATCCCTAATGTGGGGAGAAGAAACATATATTTTTTATATTTCATGATTTTATATTTATTTTATAACAATTTCATATCCATGCACTAAGACAGTGCATGATTCTGAGGATTAGTGAGCCTAGAATTTATATTTTAAAAATATTAAATATATTTTTATCACACATACAAAAATTTTATAAAAAAGTGTAATAACTCCTGAACATAGTCTCAAATTTGAGATTAGAGACAACATTTGATTAAATAATGTGGGTTTTATGCTAGGTGCGACATAATATTTGTTAACATCAGTAATTTGTCAAATTTTTTCACAAGCACAAATAATAAATAAATAAATACTTTTAATTATTACATTATGTGTTGATTTGCCGGCATAAAAACCCCCTATATATATGTGTGTGTTTTAAATAATCCAAATGTCAGATACATAACCATGATATTGTAAGAGGAACCATTGGAGGAGGAAATAGTTAAAAAAACATAAGAATATTGTGATGAATGATCATTTCACCAACATAGGTGGTGGATCTCACCAGCAACATCAACGTGTGACCACTCTTCATCAGCAATCGATCTGCCTTATGGTACAAAATATGACTTATGTGAATCTATTCCCATTTATTTATCACATGTAAATCATTGTTCAGTTCCACTAACAATAATTGATCCTCATACTCGATGGTTGATTTCTGGTATATTTTTTTATATTGAAATATTAATCCGTCTTCATTCATCAATTACAAGATGATAAATCAAGGATGAAATGAACAAAGGCTAAGGATCATTCAAAGTATGATTGTTTATTTGATTTCTCTCCCCATTCATCATGTGTTCATCATCAACATTGGATTTGGCCTACATTTCAAAAAATACCTTGTGGGTGATCTTGGCATAAATGACCATTATCACCAATAATTTTCACCATTGGTTTGGGATGGATATTGGAAGCATGGTTATGATACATGAAAAAAATAGGATATTATCATTCCTACTTGTATATCCCAATGTATGGGTTTTTGAATCTCGATATAGAGGAAAATAGGTGAGGATTTTTGAGTCAATCAGATGTTTAAATCCTATCACTGATGACGATAAGCTAGCTTCCGTACTTGATTTATGACTCATAGAAGATTCAATTATATAATCGATGACCGAAGAGGTGCAAGTGTATGAAGAGTATAACAAAGGGTTTTTGAAAACATTACATTACATGATGTGTAATATAAAAACAAAAACTATCTAGGAACCCTGGATGTGAAGATAGGGTTTCTGTGAAAATTAATTATCACACATTGTGTGACACATGTCACATGCCATGTGACCCTTCCATGGAATCACAACATGTATATAGGAGGATACACAGTCATAATGATGGCCCGAAACATGGTTATTGGTAGATTACATGAGAAATACTTGTTACACAGACCCATCCAATTATATAGGCACAACTACCAGTACAATGGTATGACTAGGTGTACATGGGCATGACCTTGAGTATATAGGCAGGGGTTGGAGCACAGGGATAGAACCGAGGTAGGAAAGACATTCCATGTACTATGTGCACATGTTGTGTACTTTCTCTTGGGTAGATTTATACCATTGTCCTCGTCATAGTGGAAAAATTCCCTTATGGTGTATTCCCCAATCCATCCCTAGGAATTTATAGTTTGTAATTACATATTAGATATAGAACAATAATCCTCTATAGGGCATTAATTTTAGATATTTCTATTAGAATTAATTTTTGATTCAGTGGTGGAATCCCCAACCATATTATTCCCCAGATGGGGTTCCAATAATTAGTGTGACTTACATATATAAACATAAATACCCTACCTAGTAGGTTTTTCCATATCAGGTTATTGTTATACCCCTTGTTTCTGGGTGTGATCCACTATCTATGAATCTATATCAGTCCAGTTTTAGTTTGTACCTCATTATGGTGAGGCCCTAAGAGGATGAAATATCAGATGAATTCCATCAGTTCTATCAGAATTATAGAGTGAGTTCTCCTGAGATAGTTTTTCTATGAACTATCAAGTAGATCCTTAGGCTAGAAACATAGTTGTGACCTTACCTTGAGACTAAGTGTCTACCATGAGTATATTGAGAAGTATATTTCTATTTGTATCATATTTCTATTTGTTATGACCATGTAATGAGAATATTGGTATCTTGATTCTTTATGCATAGTATACAGCAAAACAATCAATGGAGATCTTGGTGGATTGGGATTAAATAAAGATTAGATGGTCTAGAAAGATCATGGTACTTGACAAGTACCACATTTTACAGCAGTATCATCATTCTGAATAGGTTAGACTTCATGATAGTTTTGTTTGGGCTAATATTTTTCCACCTTAATCACTTTTATAACTTTTTTGTCAAACTGTGATTGTGGGATATATGTTTTCAAAGATTATAATTAGTTATATTATATTATATTTTTGAATTTTATGAGTTTGAGGATGTCTGCATGCATACAATTATATTAGGCTAATTCCCCCCATATGTGTGATATGTCTACTCAGTGTGGGTAACTAACCCCTAACATATTGGAGGTAGGATTAGGGTAATAACACTCGGCTTATCACTATCTAGGTGGGCCAGGGTGGGTTGGGTTATGGAATTGGTAATGTTTTATTTTAGAGATATTATTTTTATCACTTTTCAGGATGTATGAGATGAAAATTATTTCATATTAATGTGACATAGTTTTGATAAGTGGGGTTTATGTTATCTCTTTTCATTGAATTAATTTATGAACTAAATGCCTAAAATTGTAGGTTATATACCCTCAGTTCTAGTTTCGAACCTAGGGCTTATTGGAGTGGGGATTTGGGGTCATTAATTATCTTTATTAATGGTCCATGAGGGGTATTGGTAGAGGTGGGATCCGGATAGGTAACAAATATTTTTTAACATTCAAGGACAATGTGTATTGGAAGTTGTGGTTGTTCATTTTGTAGTTGAGGGAATATGTGTTAGATTGCTTTAAGATGTTCAATGCCTATAAAAACCAAATAATTTACAATATAATTATCTTTAAATAAATTTCATTTCATTGATAGCTTTTATTACATGCAACATTGAGTTTAAACAAACAAAGATATAATATTAAAATATTATTATTTAAACTTGGCTGAAATAACCTAGATGTTAAATTAATGGTTATGAATAGCATTAAAAAACTTATTAAATATATATAAATTTATTAATCAATATAAATTTATTTACAAATTTTGAATAAATAAACTGAAAATATCAATAATTATAATTAAATCTACAAAAATATATTTCCTTCAAAAATGGTTTTTATTAGTTTTTATTAGAAAAATTTATTATTAATTTTTTTGATATTTTAGAAATATATTATACAAAATAAAAATAATTATTGAAATTAGAATCTTGATTTTAACATAGGATAAAATTACCATATTATTTAGAAAATATTGATTTTTCAGTGAATTAGAAAAATATCTATTTTAGTAAACCTTACAATTATTTTAATGAATTAAGTAATTTCAAAGAAAAATTATTATTTTAAATTAATATAAAAATAATAAAATTATTATTTAGTTAGATTTAATCCAATTAAATTATATTTAAACCATTTTTATTTTGGATTTTAGTATAAGTTTATTTTTAGGATTATGGACACATTTTTCTGAATTTTTTTCAAATGGCAGAATGTTTCTCTATTTTAAATCTTCAAAATACCAACTAATAAAGATTTATTTAAATTATAAATATATAATATATATCTATAGATAATAATTTAAATTCATTTAATTATGATTACTAGCCAAATTATTATTATATGATATTCGAATGATTAAAAAATGCATTTATTGAAAAACTATTTTTTCAACACATTTGTGGGTATTATTTTAAATGAAATTATACTAATTATATGAATTTAATTTCATAAATTGGATTAAATATTTTGAATAACAATAATTAATATTATATAATACGTTAAATTTAATTTTTAGATATAATGAATATTAATACTGTAAAAAATAGTCACCTTTATAAAAAATTACAAGGGAAAAGGAGTGTAACCTTACTGTTAAAGAAGATAACGTGTCTAAAACAAGTTTATTTTGAATTTTAGTAGTTTTATATTGGAATTAAGTCATATAAATTATATTATATTTAAATTTTTGAGGCACTCGGTTTGAGAGTGACTTGGAATTATGGAATTGTTTTGGGTATTTATAAGAATACCACTCCTCCTACCTTATAAAAGGTACCTTCTATGCTCTCCATTCCACTCTTCAAAAAAGTAAAGGTTCCAAAAATTAGTACCAAAGAAATTCCTTAATTCAATCCCCTAATCCTATAAGCCTTAGTTTGATCATATAGTCAATCGAGGAAGGAATTATGTATAAACCAAAAGATGTGGTCTGAAAAAGAGGTAATTATATTCGCAATGATCAATCTATTTTCTTGTTCATTTTACCCAATATATTATGTATTAAAAATTCATATATAATAACAAAAATTTACACTGTATAATGTGATTTTATGATGTTCAATGAATAATATTCAGGTATATTCTCATCCTTCAAATGCGAAATAAAACCATCATTCCTGTGTACGATGGACTACCGCCTTGTGAATCGATGCAATTTGTTTTCTATAATTGCATCTCAGGGATATTAATGACAATGGATTTAATTTTTATATATGATATTAATTAAATATTAATAATTTTAAAAAATTAATATATCATATAATTTTATTCTTTACCGTCCAGTGAAAATTAATAACATCGTTTATTTGTATAGAATACGACCGCCTCTCGAAGCATTACAATTTTTTTATTACCGAATATCATGGATAAAAAATGTATGTGTATTTAATTAAATAAAATGAATTTACGATGTTATTATAATTATAAAATGAAAAAATAATATATAACTTATTTCCATCATGATTATTCAAAAATGGAAATGTTACATATTCATCCATAAGACATACCATCTCCATGACTGAAACATCATTAATATTTCTTAACCATAATTTATGGTTATTTTTAAAAGTATAATTTATTTATAAAAATGGTAATTATGTACTAATTATTATTATGGAGTTGATGAAATTATCACTTCTTTGACCATCATCAATATACCGATGCAATTTTCATATTATGAATCGAGTATCCACAAAACACACAATATGGACATAAAAAAATAATAAATTAAATACATAATTAAAATAAATGTAATAAATATTTTATTTATAAGGTATTTTACCAGGAAAATTTAATTAATGAATAAAATAATTGATATATTATTCTATATAGTCGATAAAAGACATACATGGAAATACTTGACCAATGGTAAGGGTTTCCCTCCCAAAAAATCTCTCTTAAAGATACATGTTCTTTTATAAAAGGAAATTTATTTTATATGATGGTTATTGTGACCTTATAAATAATATATCTTGAATATATAATAATTACAATTATTTCAAGTAATAATTCCCTTACTTTATTCATGGGTGTTGTGATATAAAAGTTACCTATAATGACCTCGCCCCTATTAGCCTGGAGCCGATGTCTTAATTTATTACATTAGTATATATAAAAGATTAAAATCCCAAATGAATGAATATCATAGATGTTCTTAAAAACTATATTATGTAAATGATACCCATTTCACATTGGGAAAAGAAAATAAAACATAATAGATAACAAAATCTAAAAAACTATATCCTTGAAAACTCATTCAAAGATCTCTTCTTCATATCCTAGGGAAATGAAGAAAAATAGGGATGAACATAAATTATCAATAATTTTTATGTATAATGGAATATATCATGAATAAATAATTCATAATCTATTTGTAAAGGTAAAATAACAGAACACACACAATCTATTTAATCAATTTATTTCTACATCCAAATTCACATATAATATCATAGTAAAACTCCCATAGATAAAAATATAAATTAATTCTTAATGAAATGTTAATTAGTGGAAATCATGTTTCCCTATAAAATAATAAATTTACTATAATGACCTTTCATGAGATATTTTAATATTTACAAGTTGAAACACATTTGTTTTGGCCAATTTATTTTTCTCATGAGACTACAGATAAATCAAGGGGATTTTCTATATACAGTTCCCACCCATTCTTGCATGTATACAACATTAATTATATATAAAATAATTTATTTATTTCATGGATCAATATTAATTATAAAAGAATATCCATATCTAGTTAAATATACATATTTTATATTATTTCCCATGTTAATAAAATCACCTTCAAAGCAATCACCATATATAAAATGGTATACGTATTATGAAATAATAGTATTTGTGATACAGAAAATATGTATAATAAAGAAAAATAAAAAATCCAATTAATTAATATCATAAATAAAACAAATGAACTCTATGTATACCATATAAAAGAAATTAGGTGAATAATATTTGAATATGCCTCGATGAAGTGAAATTGAGAAAAAGTCACTCATAGAGAACATATCGTTAATCAAAAGAATAGATTATGTGTATCCACTATAAATATACCTAAAAATTGGAAATAAAAAATAATATAATTCAAAATAATTTAACACCAATCCTTATCCTTACTTAATAAATGAAATGTATGTTTAACCTAATGAATGAAAATTGAGTTAAAAAATACCTTACCACTTATAATAAGTCAAATTGTATACCCCATAAATTTAATAATTATAAGATAAAATATTTAATACCAGGAATATAATGATATTCATGATATTATATATCAAATATATATACATAAAACACATATAAGAAATAAGTGGTGAATGAGGAATATATCTCACAGAAGTAAAAGTGAGATGAGAAAACCTAACCTCATAATTCCCCTTATAGCTGAGTAAATTAACCTCCTATATAATGGTTTAAATAACATTATTAATTCAGTATATAATTATAATAAAATTTATGATAATGTATAAGATACTTTTATAACATATTACCCCCATTCATTAATAATACTTCAATTTTTTTCATTGATTTGAGTGTGTTTGTTTCATGGTTTCATTATCACTTCATTCTTGTATAATTATGTATTTTCTTGTAAAATTGAAATAAAAATATAAAAGATAAATGAAAAGTTATTCATGAACATCCATAAGTTTAAATGACCCCATATATTATTTTTATTTCTATCATTAGTATGATTCATTAGATAAAATATTAATGATAAATGTTTAGTTTATTTTGAAAGTTTTTCTGACCATCGCAATCTTGTTTTGTTTTATTTAGTATTTTGTGTATATATTAGTTATAGAATAGTAAATAGGTTATAAAATAATTATTAAAATCTGATTTAAGAAAAATAATACATTTATGACCATACATGAAGGCTATAATGGAAAATGAACAAAATCATTATTCTTGGAAGAAATTAAATAATAAAATTGGACAATGGTTTCGTTTCATTGAATATAAGGAGTTAATAAAAGGGTTGGAAAAAATATATTCCATTATAAGAACATAATTATTTTATTTTAATTATTCTATATTTATTATTATATGATGGATGTTGAAGGTGAGGTGAAAGTAGAAGAAGAAAAGATAATAAGAGAGGCGGTTCGAGAAAATTTCCACATGAATATCACCTCCTTAAAGGATATTTTAAGTACCTTAGAAATGGTATTTGGGTAATACCATAAAATCTTTTATGAGGATATAGTTTGGAAGAGAGGTTTTTGATGTTATTTTTTGTGTTTATAGGATTTTGAGGAGAAATGGTGTGGTGAGGTGTGGTATTTATACTTGAGTAGGGGTGGTTTTAATTGATTAAATAATTATTATTCTATGTTTAAATCTATCCAAATTGAGGTGACCTTAATATCCAAGAATTTTGAAGATAATTAATATTTTAATTTATTTTTATGGTCAAGAAAAAAAAATAAAAAATCCTTTAAATTTTGTAAATTTAAGATATTTTAAGCCTTTACATTTTAACATTAACCTGTTTCATTATTTAACCTATACTACAATAAATATTACCTTTTTACCATAGTGAATTATTATGAATAAAAAATGAAAATGAAATTAATTTATAATTTATAACTTATTATTCTTTATATGTAATCCATTTTACTAAATTCAACTCAAATAATTGGTGTTATTATATTTAAAATTAATCCAACAGATGAGACGACAGTGATGGTTTTTAAAGAGAAAATGTTCAAATGTTGGGAATGTTTTTATATAAATAATTGAAATAAAACCGATTCAAATTACCCAAATCATACCAATATAATAATAATTGAACTATTTTGACGTTAAATCCAATTAAAAATATAATTTAACATTATAAATTAATTAGATGTAAAGACAATTTTCAATTTATATTATGTATTTTTTACTATATATTGAAAAACAAAACTTCTCAGAAAAATAACAAAATTTCACCCTAAGATAATTTTGATATTAAAATTAAAAAAATGAAGTTTAATTTTCAAATAAAATATATAAAAGTTTCAATTTGTTTAAATAGTTACACAATTGAAAGGGTGAAATATTACCCTATTGAAAAGAATATATATTTATACTTAAAATAAGATTTATTCTTAGCTTATGCCTATTAACATTATTATTTTAATTTCAAAAGAATTTATAAAATATATAACATATAAATTTCATTAATATCTCTCGCTAATATATATTTATTTAATTTATTATGATAAAATTTCAGTGTGTATATAAAAACTGGGTTTTCATAATACCACATCCTTTATATTCAATATGTGTTTATTCTCATTTCTAATAAATTGGTAACTAATGAATTCATTTTATTAACATATATAAACTATAATTTCATTATTTAGTTAATCTCATTAATTCTCATCATTCCAATGGATTGGTGATACCTATTACAAATATATAATAATATATAATCATTTATTTAATATCATTGTTATGTGTAACATAAGATATCAAACATAATGTTATTTTAAAAATATCATTGTGTTAAATTATCAAAGAGACAAGGTATTATGCTTCAATCTCATTTTAATGAGGATTATTTATGATGGAATTTACTATTAATGAAATTATTTTTCATTTTTTAATAAAATGTTTTAGTTTTCGACTTCTTTTTTATTTATGAAATTTTCATGTAATAGTATCATTTCCATCTCTTAGGTACATAAAATGTTTGAGAATTTTTTTATGTAATTCTGACTTCATTTTTCTCTTTGGTGAAAATCCATTTTTACTTCCAAATCAATATTTTCAAATATAAAATTTAAAGAATGTTTTTAAAATTCTTCAATGTGTTATTAAATCAATTTTCCCCATATTTTTATTTTAAAAAATGGCGTAAAGGATTATTTCCTGCATTTTCAGAACAAGGTACTTATTGGATTTTAATAAAAAATATGAATGAATTTTTTTTAACTTATAGAGTATAAACTGAATTACCTTCTGCCATGTTCCTTGAAGATTACATTTTAATTTGGAAATGATATTTTCAACAAAAAATTTTTAATAATATTTTAGGATTGATTATTTTTCAAAATGTATTTTCAAAGCGGAAAGGTTATTTTCCTCAAGATTGTTTTCCTATCTTTTTAAAAGTATTTATATTCGTCAATTTCTATAGTATATAATGTTATGGAATGATTATTATATATATATATATGTATCTTACATATGTACCTTTCTCAATCTCCATTATTTGGAAGGGCTAATACATCCCTTTTACTAATTACTCAAATTTAATCATTTTTATATTTCCTTGGAATATTATATGAGGTAATATTATGTAACCAATTTTCATTCCGTGGTTAATTATTATGCTTATAACTTATGATTGATTTCATAATGTAGAAAACATATTCATGTATATATAAAGTATCTAACTATTGGACCCTAAATTATATAACCCTCAAATTCATTGGGTAGTGTTTTAGTCTCACGAGATGTCATGTATGGGATTATGTAGGGAACCTAATCCATTATGGGACTATATACACCACATGATTTCATCTCTATAGTTATCCTCAACTTATTCTTGTCAAATGTTTTATGTTATAACCACATTCTTATAATAACATGATATTATTATACCAAGACCTTTACATTATTTTTCCATATATTAACTCTTGTTTGTTATATTTTAGGATTTCATGTCATTCCTTTGACTAACATTTTATGCTTACTTACCATGTTATTTCCTTACAAGATTTTTTATCTCACCCATTTTTTCTATGTATTTCACATGTTATCATATCCTGTTTATGAGTTCAAAAGTATTTACAAGATCATCATATATTATAAAATAAAAAAAGTTATTTAGTCACACATTGATATATTATGAACCAAGTCTTTGGAAAACAGTTGGCCTCATTATATTTGGGTTCTTATTATTGGATGTTTTTCTTAAAAATATTGTAATAATATGCATAAAGTATTGGGTTTCTATAGTTGGTACCATTGAAAAGTTTTAGGTAACATTTAGAAACTAGTATGAGAAAACATTATTGAGAACCCTGGGGATGAGTTTAATTATAAGACTACCTATAGAAAAATATAAAGGAATTTTGGTGAAGTTTAGAGTGAATGGTTTCCAAGAATGTACAACCATGTATGGATACTACAAGTGGATGTTGTTCAGGTATAGATGTACCTAGGGGTAATAACTCTAAAGAAGGAATGTCAGCCTTGTCTTGAGTTTTACCTGCATGTGACAACAGTCCTGGCTAAAAACATGGTTGGAAACTCCCCGAGGAAATGTTTTAGATATTCAAAAACTATTTTGTTAACAATTATAAAGGATTTGAATACATTTTTAGGTTAAAAAACCTTGTAAAAACATTACTAGGTATTAATTTGACTGAAACCTAGTGACTCATAAGTAAATTTATACTTATAATTTATAATTTATTCCTTATATGGTTGTATGTTTACCCTTTTATATTCTAAATTATCATATTCTTGTTTTTTTTATTTTCTAGTTTTGGGAGAGAAATAAGAGAAACCATATTAAGAACCAATGAGATGGGAAATGTAATTATTCCCTTAATGATATGACTAACATAGTGATAATGGATGTTAGACATCTTGTGATAATGAAAAATAAAATTTACTAAATTTTAATTTACAATGGGAACATAGAAAAATTTCCCACACTCTATAGAAGTGAATAAAAATGACTCATGGAAGCTCAATTAGAACAGATGAAAAAGGGAGGAAGATTTAATTTACTACATGACAAAAAATGTGGGAAGAGGTACCTTGGGAAATTACTTATAGGAACTAGATTATTTTTTATTTCTGGAAATGGAGGGTACAATGTATCTAATTTCTAAATGAAATTGAAGAGTCGAGTAAAAAAGATGCTGAGATATAATTTTCATACTAAGGTCCAACTAGGGGTTCAGTGTCATAAATTTGTGGAACACGGTCATTATTTGAGTTAATTCCATAATCCCAATATTAATTCTTAAGGCCCTGTGTTATGAAAATCTAATAAGTGGAATTATTGAAGTAATAAGGTGTTGGAATATAAGAATAATTTTTTTTGAAGTATTTCAATCAATTTTATTCTACATACAAGAATCCAAAATGATTTTAAGGATTTTTATGTAGATTTTTTCATCAAGGATTTTGAAGAAAATATTCCATAGTAATAATTAATTTAAAATGTGATTTATTAGTAACAAAATGTTTTATAGAAAAATAAAATATTGTGGAAAAAATAATCTAAGAGGTTTATTTTTGTTCTTGAGGTATTTATAGTCAATTAAAATTAGTTGATTTTGTTGAAAATAATGAGTTGGATAGAAAAACATAGACGTTAAATAATGTGAATTGATTATGATGTTCCTTTTTTAATATTTCCATCATATAATTGAAAAATCTATATCGTAACAGTAAATTTTGAATATGATCATCACTTATGTTTTTCTTTATTTTTTAAAAAAGGACAACCAGCAAGTAATTGCATAACCCCTCTCATCTAGTAAGGATTCTGGGATTGAACCCACAACTGATGGGTGATAAGGATGAAACCACTACCATTGGCCTATGTGACATATTGTTCAGTTTGATTTTTTTCATAAACATTTTGGTTGTTAAATAATTAGTTGATTTTGGGAAATATATTATACGATTAAATATTTCTAAATTCCTGGGATTTTGAGGAGATTGACGATATTTTAATAAATGTTTTATAAGGTTGAGATATATATAGCCATTAGTTTTAAAAAAAAGTATTATTTGATAACAAAAATATTTATATTTTTGGATATATATCTTGAAGGGTATAGGATAACCTTTACAGTTAAAACCTTCCTTCATTTTGGGATTATTTAAATATTCAAGATATAGGGTTATTTATTTATAGAATGATATATGTTAAACATTTTGTTTTTGTATTTAATTTTGAAGAATAATATATTCAAATTCATATTGGGTATTATCTTAGCTTGTTCTAACCATTTTGGTTTTAATGAAGATAAGAGGAATTGATTGTTACTCGTTTATAAATATTATTATTTGTTAAAAGCTAATTTTAGTTCTTCATGTATAAAATGTTCATATAATATATTCATTCCATAGAGTAAGAGGTGAAGTGGAAAGTGATGAACATATAATGAAAGTATGAAATTGTGTTTATGAAATAAAAATATATCAAGTAAGTATATTTTACAATCTTCAGTTTTTTTATCACAAAATAATCCCTCAACTCCAAGAATAGTATCTAGAAACAAAAGTTATATCCTCTTAAATACTCATCTGTTGAATAAATGTTCTTTTAATTCATTAAATATTTTTGGTTTAGTGATCAAAAACTTTCTATTCATTATTAATTTTTTTTATCAAAGATTTCTATCACTCAACATAATTATTTATGATTTTCTCCCATGCCTGTATTTTAACTTCCCAACAATGATTTTCCTTGTGTATAATTTAATTACTTGTCATCCTTTATATTTCCCATTCCCACTTTTTAATAGGAAGTTTTATTAATACCTTTTAGGATATGGGTTTTCCACAAATTATTTTTCAAATGTTATACTATTGATTACCAAGTACAAGTTAAAATTAAGAGGAAAAAATTATTATAAGTTGTAGAATTTAACCCCCATGATTTTGGAATATATTTATCTTTAATTAAATTTTATTTTTTTTCAATATCTTTCATTACAAACATTGTCTGAAACATACTCTATACCAATAGTATAAAAATATTGGTAATGGATGAAAAATTATTGGCTATTGAGGCGTGGGGATAGACATATACCAATGGTTATTAACAAACCATTGGGATGTGGATTTGAAATGCTCATTATACCAATGGTTTCTCGTAACTGTTTGTATAAAAATTTACCAACAGTTTCAAACTGATGAATAATTTGAATTTCCACATCTACTCCAATGGTTTGAAAAAAATTGGAATATACTTTTACAAATATTTTGAAGAAAAACATTTGTAAAGGATGAGTTCAGAGTGATATAACAATGGTTTTAGAAAAACCGTTGGAATAAATTTTGTTTTGACACATATTCCAATGGTTAAAAACCATTGGAATAGCCTTACTACTAGAATTACATCAGGAAGTATCCTATCCCCCCTACAATTACCTATGCTAATGAGTAATACCTATGCAATCTAGAATAGAATTCATAATTTAATTCATAATTTAGAAGGAAATTATCCTGTGCAATATAGAAATCAAAATTAAATTCGGAATTGAATACACACTGAATTGAATTATGAATTATGAATATATTACATACAGAATTGAATACATAATTATATATGTGTTATATAGAATTATGAATACATACAGAATTTCGAATTATGTACAATGTATTTAATTCAAAATTCAATACTTACAACATAGAATCCTGTATAGCACATACAGAATTGAATTCATAATTTAGATTGTAATTAATCTGTGCAATTGTAGTACACAATACAGAATTTAGTGGTGCATGTCAGTTTTACTCATTACCACTAGGATAGGTGGGTGTATTTGATCAATGTCATGTGCTAGTCTAAGTACAATTTATGGCCTTGAGAATTAGTGAAATACATTAGGATTTGACTAGGAATCATGATTCTTAGTTTCCCAATAGCCTAGAGTTGCCTCATTAATATTCACTGGGATGATATTATAGACCTTTTTCAATCTCAATGGGATAGGTGGATCCGTGTAAAAATATGAATTGGGGAAGGTCTTAACCTCATGTGAGGAATAGTAATTTAAGGGAATTAAAAGGAATCCTATGGGATTGTGTGGTTCTGTAGTGGGAAGTGGTATGGAGCATTGGAAATGCACTTTTGATAGCATGGGGTAGAATAATCATGGGTTATCATGAAGTTCATACGCAATTATAGAGTTTGGGATGAATCTATTAGTATAAAATTAGAATATTCAATGTGTGAAAATGCTTTGGTGATGAAAGACATCTAAACTAGTTGGTGCTCAAGGATATTTGGTGAGTATAGTCCAATTGTGGGGATCACACCCTAAAATGATAGAGTGTATGGCCCATGGTTTAGAATAGATGTGGTGAACATTGTTTTCGGAATGGTTGATAGATAAAACCATATTATTATTGTGGTTTTATGTTATTTCCTGAGTCATTATAGGTGATCCATTCTAGGTTAATAAATTTAGAATCATGCTAGATGTAGAGCCCCCCACCTATACACCCACTCCTACACAACCCCCCACTTCCCACCCCACTTCCAGTAGCCTCCCCCTGCACAACCCCCACCACCTACAACCCCTCCCCACCTGTACAGCCCTAACCTCCCCACCTACACACCTCTCTCCCCACCTCACCCCCAATAGCCCCCTGCACAGTCCCCTCCCCACCTTCACAACCCACCCCACAATTCACATACCACCTTCCCCACATCTCCCCCAATATCCTCCCCCAACATAGTCCCCTGCCCACATGCATAGCCCCCTCCACACCTCATCCCCATCAACCTCCCCTTGTAAAACCCCCTTCCCCTTACACACCCCCTCTTCTTGAACACCCCCTCCATACCTTCATAGTGATGCCTCCTCCCCACTATAACATCCCCCCACCACCAAATCCCCTATAGCACCCCCTGCATAGATCTGCTCCCCACCTCTACAACCCCTCTCCCCACCTCACCACCAGCATCCTCCCATACCCAGACCCTCCCCCCTTCACACACCTCACCATCTGCACATCCCCCACCTGCACAACCCCCCCCACCTCACCCCCAACAACCTCCTCCTATACAGCCCCTCCCCCTACACACCCCCTCAGAACCTGCATAGACCCCCGAACTGCATAGCCCCTCCACCTCACCACTAACATCCTCCCCTGCAAACCCCCACTAAACACCCGCACCCCCACCTGTGCAACCACTCCGCCCCACCACCACTCACCCACACTACCCTCCCCCTTCCCCACATGCCTATAAGATTTCAAAAATCACAAACCCATCAACACTTATAAAAAACCATATTCCTTTATTTAATGAAAATATCCATGTTAATAACATTTTTTAGGTTGAAGCCTTCTTTAAATCGAAACATATATGTTGAAATACAAATATTAATATAACATAAGAGTCATTAATCTAAAAAAATGTCTCCCACACATCTTTATAAACCATTTTATAATGGAACCAAACCAAACACACATGGGTCAACCATAACAAATATAAAACCACTACGTCATAAAGTATTGAACATGTACAAAAAATATAGGTTATTTATAAGAAAATAATAAATGGGTACAACGTGGAAGTCCATTTGGATAGCTCCTCATATTTTTCTTCCTCCATTAAATACTCCATGATTAAGGTTCATTTTAGTGCTTTTAATATGTATATTTTAGGTATGATTCCTTCTCACCTACCTCAATTTCACTCTCCCCAAACCTCCCATTGATTCAGTGGTTGTGGATTTAGGTACTATAAGAACATTGCACCATAACATAGTGTAATCCACAAAATAGGATGGGAATGTTTTGTGTAGATTGGTAGAGGAAGCATAAAAATGATGAATACTAAATGTTGATAAATTCTTTAGATAATATAAATACCTCAAGTGACATATAGTGGGTTGATAGTTATGTTATCATTACTCTATGGGTAGATTCAAGGCATTTTATAAGGTAATTTATAAACATATAGATCTATTTTCAAGTGAATCTACTAGGGCCTAAGGGTATAGGGGTGAGTAAATATCCTGGCATGACATTATTGACCTTGGGAATATTTTACAATGATGTAAGATATGGGATTATCTTGGTGGTTGGGATTCCTTGATTCCAATGTAAAACATTGATTTTTGAAAACCTCTAGGTCAGAGAACCTATCCTAAATGGTTTAGAATTATTGTGACGTTAGACGATATATATTAAAATCTATTGATATAATCACAAGTGATGTATTTTGGTGATGTGACCTATTTGAAGGTGAAATATAAAAAAACAAAATTGATGAATAATCTATTAAAAGGATAATATAGATTGAAGTGGGATGGTTTTCCTATAGGGAAATGTGATAATTAATAGGTTTAACTTTTATGATTGATAAATCAGTGGTGGGGTTTTGTAGAGATTACCATAGTGGTGTGGTGAGCGATGAGAATAAGATTAAAATAAAAATTTTTATGGTAGAAATGACTAGATCAAGTAACGTGATATATTTTTATACATGAAATTACTAGGTATAGTAAATTCTTACATGAATCTAGAAAAGTACAGTATTCACTCAAATTCACTATTAGCCTATCTGGATGAGTTCCAATCGACTTTAAAACCACATTCTAGGATCATGAAACATTATACCATGATATATCAATACAAACTAGATCAAGATGATCCATAATTTATCAAAAAATAAAAATATTTTTTTTGTTTGAAATAAGAAAACACAAAGTATCAATTACAACATGATCTATGAAAGAGAATTGATCAAAAATGGCGTCCTATAATATAAATCATCAAAATAAAAATAATTAGAGAAAATGAATAAGATGTGGTATAAAGAAAATGAATAAGCTCATGTTCTTCAGTTAAGAGTTTGAGTGTATGTAAAAATTGAATTGTGAAATAAATCTGATACCATGTAAAAAGAGAATCCTAGAATCTATACCTCCATATAAATTAATGTTTTATTATTTATTGATAATGAAATAATGATAATGTGACCAACCTAATCACACATATATCTGGTCACAAAAAATCATTAAACATCAAATGTCAATAATATTAGTAAAAAATGTAACGGATAATTTGACATTAAGACATGAAGATCTCTTAACGGACGAACCAGAAACTCAAGTATGAAATATCTCATGGAAAACTTTTAGGGAGAGAATTTATATTAGTCTTAAATTGTCTTTAAATGGTTTAGTTATGTCCTTTTGTGTCTGAACCATGGATTCTCACCTTCTCCCAAAAAGTGTTTGGAAATAAAAAATTTAATTTTCAGTCATTTTGTCCCTCATCACCATCACTATTAGCACATTCATCATCAGCCTCATCCTCTTCCACATACTTGTCTCCATAATTGTACCCTACCTTATCCCCACCCTCATCTCCATCCTCATCCTCGGCCTCATCCTCACCCTACTACTCCTGTCATACTCCGCGTCGGCCTCCTTCTCTCCCTCATCCTCGACATCATTCTATGCCTCCACCTCTACCTCACCATCGTCATAAGTAGGAATGAAATCATCTCAAAACCAACTAAATATTCTAACAGGTGCAGTATATATTGAATGTAATGAATAAATATATTTACCACAAGCTATGATGTCCTCTAGTGTAATTTTTGGACATAAAATTTTCATCAGTTTCATAAATTCTATTTTTTTCTCTAGTAGACCATTCTTCCACCTATTTTTCAATTTTTTATCTTGTTCTTATGGTTCCATAATTTTTTTAAAGTTTGTGGAACTAAAATTGATACTTGAAGAGGGCCAATAACTCTTCGGGACAATACTCTTCTTAGGTCTTCAGTATACTCTACAAGGGTTCTCATATACCAACACCAGATGTAAGTTATAATTTTGCCCAAAATTGTAGGGTTCGTAGATATCATGGTCCCCTAATGCATCCTGTTACAAATATAAATATATTATTATGTTAAAAAATACATTTTAAAATTTGAAATCAGGAACGTAAAACATAAAATCTACTGTTGTGTCGGTTCATTAACTGCACTTCCAAATTTTTTTCATTTTAAATGATCAAAATTTTTTTTCTCGAGGCACACATCCTTTAAAATTAAATTCATGACTCCAAAATGAATTTGAATGTAGGAAACCATAATTAAAAATGGTTACCAATAATGAATTTCATAATTAAAATAATATGAAATCTATCAAAATCAAATAAATTATAGGGGAAACAATAGAAAGTGCATGTTATAAAGAAAAATTATAAACAACTATTATACCTTCTTCCTCTCACGATATGATGTCGTAGTATGTCCCAATGTGTGGATATATTTTTTAGCATCAACGTTTTTTATTATTTCCAGATGATTCCTAAATAAAATTCTGTAATGACCCTAAATTTTGAATAATTTTTTTTCCTGAATTTTGTGTGTGATTTTAATTTATACTCAACAAAACTATATTGTTTAATTAATGATGTGAGTATAATTAAATGAGACTACTGGGTTTCAACTGTTATATGACCATTGGAAACTAAACTCTTAACATTAAAATTATTGTTTATAAATACAAGTGATCATGGTTAATTAATATAGAAAGAAGATTTTATAGCCTCATCCAGTAGACTCGGGCCATTAGAAGCCCATCTGACAGAACTTGGGAAATAGTTAGCACCACTGGGATTTTATTTGGACCAAACCCAAGCCAATCTTCTTCATGTGAATCTAGAATGGAATCGCCTTCAGGAGAAGATCAAGCTGATAGAAATTACCACTATGGAAATGTTGGTTGTGCCGCCCCAAGATTCTATCACCTTAGTACACCTTACACTTAGGTCATATGCTAGTGTTATAAGGGGATACATAACGAGACCTTACCTTCTTTATGTAATCCTTTGATATAAATTAAAATTGTGATTTCTTCTTATGGTGGTGTTTGTCAATTTTCAAATGTCCGGATAAATATACGATGTAAATTATTGATGAATTTTGAAAAAAAGGATATGTTAAATTATTTATGTAAGCTTACATAATTAATAATGTGTAATTATTTTTAAAAAATGGTCTTCTACAGTTGTGTTTATTAAGAAATTTAGAGTCTAATAAGATCAAATTATTTTTTTGGTGAATAGTAAATTATGAATAATAATTTTACACTTATGGTTACTAATGTGACCAAATGGATTAATTAAACTCACTTAAGAAAGTATTAATATAATTTAGGTAGCTTTATTAGGTAATGTGACTCAATAAAATAGGTAAATAACAATTTGAGAAATTATTGGATAAGTATTAGTTTTTTCAGGTGAATAAGGTTTTTTATTTAAAAATTAAATTAAAAATATTTAGAAATTTGTTTATCAAATAGTCTTCATTTTTGAATTTAGAGTGTTGATATTAGGTTAAGGTGATTTTTTTGTGATTTTTCGGAAACAGTTGAATTTTCGGTGAATAGTGAAATTAATGTATTAAGGTTTGGGTGTTTAATGACATCATAGAGTATGTAATAATTATGTAATAATTATAGTTGACTTATGAATAGTAAGATATGATGTGATGTGTCCCAAGTGGCAAATAACATGGTAAAATACCAAGGTAAAGCCCGTGGTTTTTCCAATTACCACCAATGAGGTGTCCCTGGGCAATTAATGATTTGTTCCCTCACTTCCCCTATAAATACCTAACCATTTCCTCATCCATTTCATTCCAAAATCCTCCTGAATGATGTTCTGGTCTCCTTACCAACTAGGGAGTCCTCCCAAGGTTCCCTAAATCCTCCCAAGGTCCCAATCATCAATCCTTCAAAGTTACTCTTCAAGGTAAGGGATCCTTTCACCCTTCTCCTTTAAGTCATGACTTCCATTATGTTATGTCTTACTGTTCCATTTTATTATGTGGGGGATTGTTCTTATATTTATATACTACTATATATTTCATGTCCAAATGATGAGAGACCTTTTCCACTCTCATCGATGAGTTTTCTGAATTTTTATGTGACACCGTTAGAATGCCGAAGTTCTTGTAAAAGAAATCTCATCTTCCCTTTCCTTTCTAGTTTCCTTTTTTGTGGTGTGTCATTAAAATATTCATCCAATGTTCTTATATCCATGTTATTCATTATTTATATTTTAATATGAGTTATTTATGAGTGGGTTAACCTTTCAAACTCTCTTTTTTATTATGTTCTAAAACTATGTTATATAGCTGTTATGCTGCAGAATTTTCGTCTCAAAATCGCTCTCTTTTTCCCAAATAGTTCTCTTGTATTATAAATGAGAATACCCAAAAATATTTTAATTTAAAGGGGTATTAATAAATAAATGTAATTTATCTATTTTATTCTGGAATTTATATACATATATCCCTCACTCCCTTTCCATGGGTTATAAATTACATAACTATCAAGTTTTTAAGAACTTTTAAAATGTCACAATTTTGAAATGAAACCCATTTATTTTATTATCTATGGGTTATTTATAATTTTTTTGATAATTATATATGTGGTTCACATGAATGTAAATACATATTAATGGTGCTCCCTGATATTTCTACAATGCATTGGGTAAAGAATTAATCTATATAGATGACAAGTTTCACGATACCTTAGTGAATAACCTTGGTAATTTTTATGACACCTTGGGGATGGACCTTGGTGATATGTTCATGAATGTCTAAATGAAATGTTGAAGCCACATATTCTTTTTATCTTTCAAGTTCTTTTTATAATGGTATTACTATTCTCCCATTTCTCATGTATTTATGTTTTTATTCAAGTTCTTATTGTTAACACAAGTAAACTGATTCCCTTATTTACCCATACTAGGCCTTCTGCTCACCCTTTTACCTTGATGTTTGTCTCCTAGATATGAGATGTAGTAATTTTACATAGGATGAACATATGATAAATCCCTAAAAGTGTATTAGAATAATTTTTATTGTTGTTTTCTTGTTTTATGTCCCTGATTTTCAAGACACTAGACATTAAAGATCCTATGTATGTAAACTTTAATGAAAAGTTATGTTAAAAAAAGGCGGGCTTCCATAGTTGGTATCAAATGATAGATTAGATATTTAAGGAAATTAGGATATGAAAACTTTAGGAAGAATCATATATAAAATATTAAACATAGGAAAACTTCTTGGTATTTTGGTGTGTATTGAGTAAGTGGTTTATCAAGCAAATACATCCCTGTCTGGATAAGAGATGGTATAGGCGACACTAGCACAGATATACATAGGGGTAAAACCTGAAAACAATGCTTAGAGCTAGAATCGAATGGGAATTGGTTCATGACCATATACCTTACTTCACTCTTAGTTACGACACTCCTGGGGGATATGTTTGGTTAATCATATGCTTTTTATGAATCATTATAAAGGATTTATAGAGAAATGTAATTGTTTAAGGCATTATGTATTAATACATAAAATCCTTTACAGTTAAAAGATTATTAAATCAAATAAGTTTCTCACTAAGGTAGTATACTTTTAGAAAATGGTGGGTAATAGGAGGAACCGTGAAAATGGTGACCGTAATGGACCATGCGCTGATGACCCTCCGATGGAAGCCAGAATGGAATCATTCATGTGAATGATGAACCAACTGACTCAAGTTATGGGAAATAACTTAAATCAAGTTGAGAGACCGATCTCACTACTAAGAAAACAACATTCTGTTGAGTCCTTTATGCATCAACGACCACCAAAATTCAATGGATCGACTAAACCATTGATTTCTTAGTAGTTGATCAGCTCCATCGAAAAGATCTTCTCTGGGCTCTGCTCTGTAGAGAAATAGAAGGTCAACCTATTTTACTATTTCTTAGAAAGATAAGCTGATTAGTGGTGCGAACTGATTTAAAACAAAAGGACAATGGTGGAGGTTGAATCTCTAGAGTGGGAAGAGTTAAGAGGGACCATTTTTAGTAAATATTTCCCTCGTTCCATGAGAACATGAATGGATAAGGAGTTTCTCGAGATAAAGCAGAAAAACAAAGAATCTGTCGGAAGCTATGAAACGAACTTCACCTGACTTTTACGATACCCCTATAGATTTGTCATGGATCAAAATGGTAAGGTTGATAGATTATTTGGTGGACTGAGACCTCATTTGTGGAATTATATAGCCAACCGAGATAATGATAGCTATGGGGAGATTGTGCGGAGTGCAATGAAAGTCAAGCTGGAGTTTGGTAAGATGCATTGGTCTCATAAATCCAATGAAAAGAAGAGATCAATGGAGCCCATCTTAGGGAGGAATTTTAATCAGGGAATAGGAGGAAGGAAAGTGAAACTTCCCATGTGTAATAAATGTGGGAAGAAGCATTTGGGTAACCACCTACTCGGGAGCGTGAAATGATACAATTTTGGAAGAGATCAAAAAATTGTGATAAATTGTCGTAGTGAGGTGAAATATCAACTTTCCAACACAAAAGACATGGGGAAGATAGTTCATGCCCTACTTGATATCCAGTTCTATAAGTGTGGAAAACATGGGCACTTTTCCAATCACTGTCCAAATCCGAGGGAAGTAGAGGGGAACTGACATCAGCCTCAGCAAAGGCCAAGGGATCAAGGTCGTGCTTTTGATATCACGACTGTTGAAGGTGAAACACCAAATGATGTGGTGGAAGTTACTCTTGTTGTAATCTCAATGTTATCATGTAATTGTTTTTTTGATTCTGGTTCAACATTATCCTTTATTTCCTCCACGTTTGTAATGAATTTAGAATTAACTCCCATTTTTCTAAAAGTAAAGTTATCAGCCAAGACTCCTGGTGGGATTATCCAACCATCATCAGTGTTTAGAAACACCAGTATTTACTTTGGTGTGAACAATCTTAACGAAAATCTAGTAGTCATTCCCATGCTGGAATTTGATGTTATACTAGGGAAGAAATGGCTCTCAATGTATAATGCTAAGATCAAATATAGAAGCAAGGAAATCTTAGTAGCCTTGAATGGAAAACCTACAGTTATCTTCTAAGGAGAGATATCTAAACCTGATCTTTGTATAGAAAACACCCCTATATCCTTCTTTATGGTGTTGATCGGTGGAGAAGAAGGAGGAGATGAGAGTTTAAGGACAGAAAGTGTCTCCATAATCCAGGAATACATTGATGTATTTTCTGAGGAGTTGCCTGGACCTACCTCAAAAAGAGAGGTAGAGATCTCTATTGAACTCATACATGGATATCACCTAATATCAAAGACCCCATATAGGATAGAAAATGTATAGCTAGAGGAATTAAAGAAACAAGTCCAAGATCATTTGGAGAAGTGGTTTATCCAACCGAGTGTGTCTCCTTGGGGGGCACCCGTACTCTTTGTAAAGAAGAAAAATGGACCGATGCGACAATGCATTGATTATAGAGAACTGAATGGGATCACAGTGAAAAAAATAACCTCTTCCAAGAATTGATGACTTATTTGACCAACTTCGCAGGGATAAATTATTCTCTAAGATTGATCTTCGTTCTGGTTATCATCAATTAAGGGTGAAGAAAGAAGATATTCCAAAAACTGCCTTCCAATCAAGATATTGGCAATATGAGTTTGTAGATATGCCCTTAGGGATGGCAAATGCACATGATATTTTTATAGATTTGATGAATAAAATTTTTAAGGACTACCATGATAACATTGTGGTAGTTTTCATTGATGATATTCTGATATATTTCAAAAGTCGCGAAGAGCATGAAATTCATCTAAGGGTTATTTTTCCAACTCTATGGAAGGAGAGGATTTTTGGAAAGTTCAGTAAATGTGAATTTAGGTCACAACAAGTTGATTTATTATGGTACATTATAACCAATGAAGGAATCACATTTGACCCTACAAAGACAAAAGTTATTGAGGAGTGGCCTCAACCTACAACAATAACTGATATTCGTAGTTTTTTTCGACTAGAAGGATATTATAAGACGTTTGTGAAATTTTTTTTATGACTTTATAATACATTAAAAAAGGTAACTTGAAAAGGGGTCAAGTTCATCTAGATAGAGGAGTGTGAGGAATGTTTCCAAGAGCTCAAGAAGAGATTGGTTACTGCACTCGTGTTAACTCTTCCCTCAAGTGTAGAAGGATTCGTTATTTTTAGTGATGGTTCTTTGAAAGGGCTTGAGTGCGTCCTCATGAAAAATGACAAGGTAAATGATTATGCATCACGATAGTTGAAGACTCGTGAGTTGAACTAGCCTTCGCATGATCTAGAGCTGGCTGTGGTCATTTTTTCTCTAAAGATATTGAGGCACTATCTTTGTGGGGAGAAATGTGAAATATACACAGAACATCAATGTTTGAAGTATATTTTCACTAAAATGGAATTGAAAAGGAGACAAAGGATATGGTTGGAACTTCTTAAAGACTATGATTTTTCAATTCATTACTATCCTAGAAGATAAAACAATGTTGCTGATTCATTAAGCAAAAAATACCCAGTTGTCCTTTCCATGATGAGAATTCAAAGGAATCCTTTGATGAATGACCTAGTAAAGTTGGACATGGGAATCATAATAGAAGGGACATCAGTAAACCTAACCCAAATGATTTATCATCCATCATTACAAGAGATGATCAAGATAGCTCAAAAAGAAGATCCTTTATTACAGAAGAAGTTTGGGGCAATAAAGGATGAGAAGTTTCCTGAGTTCAATATTGATCAAGAAGGTGTAATAAAATTTCATATAAGACTATGTGTTCAATCTATTCTGGAAATAAATAAGGAGCTGATGGATTAAGCTCAAAGCTCTACATTCTCTATACATCTGGAACCAAAAAAAATGTATAGGGACCTTCGTGATCATTTCTCGTGGGATAATATGTAGGGAGATTGCTGATTACTCTTAAAAGATCCTAGTATGTCAGTAAATGAAGACAAAATGAAAACTTCCTAAATGGGTTTTGCAACCACTACCCATACCAACATCGAAGTGGGTTAATATCACTATGGACTTCATCACTGGTCTCCCGAGAAAATCCAAAGGAAACAATGCGATATGGGTTATTGTGGACTATCTCATCAAGACTGCCCATTTTATCTATGTCTGAGATGATTTCTCTCTTGATCAACTTTCCATGATTTACATTAAGTAAGTGGTAAGGCTGCATAGAGTTCCACTTTCTATCGTATTTGATCATGATCCAAGGTTTACTTCAAAATTCTAGAGATGTCTTCAACATTCTCTGAGCACTGAATTGAATTTCAATACAACCTATCACCCCCAACTAATGGCCAATCTGAAAGGAATATTCAAACACAAGAGGACATGCTTAGTAAATGCTCAATAGAATTTAAAGGTGGATGTGTTCAATATCTACCTTTAATTGAGTTCTCTTACAACAATAGCTTCCATTCAAGCATTCAAATGTCACCATATGAAGCTCTATATGGGAAGCGATGTAGAACTCCAAATTTTTGGGAGGAATATGGTGAGAGAAAGATTCTTGGGAATGATCTTGTGAGAGATATGACAGAAAAAGTCCATTCCATCCAATAACACATTATGGCTGCTCAGAGTTGGCAAAAAAGCTATGCTGACAACCGCCGAAGGGACTTGGAGTTTGATGTCAGTGACATGGTCTTTCTTTAAATATCACCTTGGAAGGGAGTCATGAGGCTTGGAAAGAACGGGAAGCTCAACACTAGGTACATTGGCCCCTATGAAATCCTTGAGTGCATAGGAGCAGATGCCTATCAGCTTGTACTTCCACCAAATACAGCACAAGTTCACGATGTCTTACACGTATCCCTCTTGAGAAAGTACATACCTGACCCTTCACATGTACTAAAACTAGAGGAGGTACAACTGGAACATGACCTCTCTTATGTGGAGTAGCCGGTGGAGATCATAGATCATAGAGACAATGTCCTACGTAACAAGATTAACCTCCTTGTTAAGGTGTTTTGGAGAAAGCAAAAATGTGAAGAAGCCACAAGAGAACCAGAGGAGTCTATGAGGCAGAAGTACCCACAAATTTTTTTCTGATGGTACGAGTTAAAATTTCGGGGATGAAATTTCTTAAGGGGGGAAGAATGTAACGACCCCCAATTTTGAATAATTTTTGTTTCCAAATTTTGTGTGCTATTTTAATTTATACTCAACAAAACTATATTCTTTAGTTAACTAAGTGAGTATAATTAAACGATACTGTTGGTTTTTGACTGTTATATGATCGTTGGTCAATATAACCATTGGAAACTAAACTCTCAACATTACAATTTTTATTTATAAATACATGTTATCTTGGTTAATTAATAAATAATGAAGATTTGATGGCCTCATCTTGTAGACTCGGGCCATTTGAAGCTGATCTGACAAAACTTGAGAAGGAGGTAGCACCACTGGGCTTTGCTCTGGACCAAACCAAAGCCGAACTTCACTGTGTAAAGTTGGAATGGAATCGCCATCGGGAGAAGTTCAAGCTGATAGAAATTACAACCTGAGTAATGTCGGCTAAGATACCCCAATATTCTATCACCTTAGCTCACCTTACACTTAGGTCCAATGCTGGTGTTATAAGGGGATATGTAATGAGACCTTAGCTTCTTTATGTAATCCTTTCCTATAAATAAAAATTCTGATTTCTTCTTATGGGGAAGTTTGTGAATTTTCGAATGTCCGGATAAATATAGGATGTATATTTTGAAGAATATTTAAAAAAAGGTAATTTTAAAATATTTATTTAAACCTTAAATAATTAATAATGTGCAATGATTTTCAAAAAATGGTCTTCTATAGTTGTATTCATTAAGAAATTTAGAGTCTAATAAGATTAACATAATTTTTGGTGAATAGTAAATTATGAATAGTGATTTTAACCTTATGATTAGTAACATGAACAAATGGATTAAGTAACCTCACCTAATAATGTATTAATATAATTTAGGAACCTTGATTAAGTAATGTGATTCAATTAAATTGATAAATAACTCTTTCAGAAATTATTGGTTAAGTATATGTTTTTTCAGGTAAATTGTGTTTTTTATTTAAAAACATAAATTAAAAATAATATGAAAATTATTTTTTTAAAATGGAGTTTATTTTTTTATTCAGAGCATTGATATTTGGTTAAGGCGATTTTGGGTATTTTTCCGAAACAGTTGATTTTTTTGGTGAATAATGAAATTGCAGTTTTGCATTTCAGGTGTTTAATGACATAATTAAAGATATAATAATTATGGTTGACTTATGAATAGTAATATTTGATGTGTGGTTTCCCATGTGGCTAATAAAATGGGGAAATACAATGGGAAAGCCCATGGTTTTTCCAGTACCACCGATGAGGTGTCCCTTGGAAATTAATGATTTGTTCCATCAGTTCCCCTACAAATACCAAGACATTACCTCATCCATTTCATTCGAAAGTCTCCCTATACAATGTTTTGGTCTCCTTTAATCCCAGGGATTTCTCCCAAGGTTCCATCAAGTCTCCCAATGTCCTGACCTTCAAGCTTCTGAAGTTACTCTTCAAGGTAAGGGATCCTTTCACCATCCTCCTTTAAGTCATGAATTCCATTATGTTATGTCTTATAGTTCCATTTTATTAGGTGGGGGATTGTTCTTATATATCTTTACTACTTTCCATTTCATTTACAATTTATTAGAAACCATTTCCTCTCTCATCAATTGATTTTATGAATTTTTATGTGATGCCGTTAGGCTGCCAAATTTCTAGTAAAGTAAATCGCATATTCCCTTTACTTTCAAGTTTCCATTTTTGTGGTATGTAATTAAAATATAGATCCCATGTTCTTATCTCCATTTTATTCAGTATTTATATTTTAATATGAGTTATTTATGAGTGGGTTTCCCTTTTACCCTCTCTTTTTATTATTTTCTAAAACTATGTTATATAGCTGTTATGCTGCTGAATTTTCGTCTCCAAATATCTCTCTTTTTCTCAAGAAGTTCTCTGGTATTATTTATGAGAATACCCAAATATATTTTAATTTATAGGGTTATTCATAAATACATTTAAATTGTCTATTTTATTCGTAATTGACATACATATAAACCTCACTCCCTTTCCATGGGTTATTAATGACATAACGATCAAGTTTTTAAGAATATTTAAAATGTCACAATTTTGAAATGAAACCCATTTCTTTTATACTCTATGGGATAGTTATGAAATGTTTGATTATGATCTATGTGGCTCACATGAAATTAAATACTTATTAAGGGTGCACTCTGATATCCCTCCAATGCATTGGGTAAAGAATTAATCTCTAGGGATGACAAGTCTCACGATACCTTGGTGAATAACCTTGATAGTGTTTATGAAACCTTGGGGATGGAACTTGGTGATATGTTCATCAATGCATAAATGAAATGTTGATGCAATATATTCAAGTTATATTTCATGTTCTTTTTGTCATTGTATGCCTATTCTCCCATTCCTCATGTCTTTATGTTTTTATTCAAGTTCTTATTGTTAACACAAGTAAACTGATTCCCTTGTTTACCCTTACTGGGCCTTTTGCTCACCCTTTTACATTGATGTATGTCTATGGGATATGAGATGCAGTAATTTTATATTGGATAAACATATTATAATGCCTTACAAGTGGATTTGAAGAATGTTTTATGTTTTTTTCATGTTTTATGTCTGTAATTTCAAAGACACTAGACTTTAAAGATCCTCTGTATGTCAAATGTAATGAAAGGTTATGTAATAAAAAGGTGGTATTCAATAAATCCAATAAAACAAAATATAGTATTAGTGGAAAACATGAAAATTTTAATTTAAATACCTCAAATGTGATTATTACATTAAACTTGATAGTCATCCAATGAGTAATCTGTTTATGATACTATTCATTTAGAAAATCATTCATGATAGGTACTACCAATAACTCTATCCCAACACTAGAATTAAATTCAATATATTACTCTTTGTTATAGGCTCTCCAAATCTCTCCTAAATCCATTAAACGTGCTGGCTGTGTACCCTCACCATTGGAGAAATTAAACTAAAGTTGTCACCAAAATATTAATTTATATAAATACAAAAATAATATATTACATTAAATACCATATATTTTTTCTAACCTAATTTGAGCCCAATAATTATCCTTAACATCGTTTGGAAACTCTTTCCCTGAGAGTGGGTTGATAGGAATGACGTCAAGTTATTTGGCAAGCACCACCAAAAAAACTCTGACATTGGTGCCCTGTTTTTTTTGAATCATTTGATTGGTTTCATTGTAGTCCACCATTAACTACATACAATGGTTCCATAATGCAAGCATCTTTATACGCCATCGACACTTCCTCTTATAAGTATATGTATCTGTTATGAAATAAAATAAAATGTTATATCAATACTTGTTTTAATGAAAATAAATAATGATACGAAAATTTGTAATGGTTCTATAAATATGCATATGACTATCTGATCAATCGGCGGTGCTGGATGCACAAAAACTAATGGAAGGCCCTGTACAGGTGGAGTGGGATCTAGTATATGATCTTCATGCAAATACTACGATGGAGAAGGAGTCAAAGAATATGGAATATAGAAGTTCGTAGAGAATTAAGTTGAAGTAAATGAAGATGGAACAAAATGATGACAAAATGCATGATATAGATGAGAAGAGGGAATCATCATCATCAAATATGGTAAAGATGGGTGAGGAGGCTCAAATCTAATGGACTGTGAAACATTTAGAGGCCTAAATATCATATTTGTACCCAACGAGACACCAGGATCAAAATGTGGGTATATGGTACCTGGGGGGGGTGTTAGGGTCTAATCTGGTACACCAACCAGATCGTCTCTCTCATGTACCACCCTCCCTCGTACCGCCAGCCTTAGTACTGGGACCACTGCTAGGATGGTCATCAAATAATTGTCACCTCAGTGGTGTATCCTTCAAAAATTCTTTAAAAAAGTTAATCACATGACATAATATGTAATTTAAATATATAAATACTTGAAATAAAATGCTCAAAATAAGAACTAGCGGAGGAACACCCATCTCATCTATGCAAAGATTGTTTTCCTTCATGCTTCTTCATTGAATCTCTTCAATAGGATTCATTTTATGAATATGAAAACAAATATGGAATTAATTAAAATAGGATAAATAATGTGTAGCCCAAAAAACCAAATATATTAGAGTGGATTGGGGGATTCATGGATTCTATGGTTAAGTATCCATGGTCAATAAATCATTGAAATGTTAAAGGGGGTCTTAGAGTTATACTAATTTGATACATTCCCAATAAAGTAGTGAAAATTTCCCCAATTTAGAAATTTTGGTTTGGTAGGTTAGAATATAGTTCTAGTTGGATACAACATATTTGTAATCAATATTAAATCAATTTGAATAGTAATAACCTTAATAACCAAAGTCGAGCTAAACCAAAAGAATTGAGTATATAGACAGATGATTCAATATATTTCCCACAAAAACTTTTGGTTTACAATCATCTTTGATAATTGAGCTAATGGAGTCATCATATGTAATAAATGGATTTTTCGAATGGTATTAGGGATGGTGTTAATCCCATTATCCCCATCATCAAAAAAATGTATTCAAATTACGTCAATACTGACACCAAAATGAGGTGAAATATGATCTTTGACATAAAAAACATATTTCTATAAGGATTCCAGTAAATATGGCTCATCAGTAGCAAGACTATGAGTGTTGTCAATAATTTAAAATCCACAATCATCAATAAAGTTTCCTTGCCTCATCATCGAATTAAACCATTGATATTTCATCATCATGACTTGACCATGAGAGTAATAATCTAATATTATTATTTTCTCAGTGACTCTTTAATAAGAAACATTTTAAAAATGAGGCTTAATAATTGATGAACTATCATAACAGTTTGTTGTTGTAGTTTTCTTAATACTATCATGTCTTGTTCTCATGTTATTTACTCATTCAGTGATAATAAATCTATACCCATTTATTTAAATTGATTTACATTCGTGAGCCACAATATTAGGACCAAATGATATACCTTTTATTTCCTCAAAAATAAATTCTACAGGAAAACATATTACCTAAAATATAAAATAATATTAATTGAAATTAAATATTGATTTTATTTACTTATTAAAAAAAATTTCTACCTGCAATTTCAACAATGTAGAAAACCATTTTCTATGAAAATTATCTATTCTTCTTAATGATTAAGAATACTTATTTATATTTATCATTTTTTTGTTCCCTATAGATGAAAATATAAATAGTTTAATAGATACGTAAAATTTCAGGAGAGGAGATAAGATATACATGTTCAATTTACTTACTTGAGGTAGTCATAGAAAAAATCACAGTAGAAAAACTATATGTGATGTGCCATCTCCCTCTTTTTATGAATTAATTTCATTAGTGTATATGATCTGTGAATTCTACTTATTAGAGGAAGTGATTGAAAACTGGGTTCAATTTTCTCATACTATTCTTCTCCATTTCTCATTTTTCTATTAATTCTCATAGTAAGATAATAAAAGTATATTGGGAATACATCCATACATTCTGAAGTCAAGTAACCATTCACTATAGATCCTTCAGGATGATTCCTATTATAGACATTATATTTGAATGTGTACATATTTCATTCATTTGGATCCATCCTATAGAAGGCTACAAGTACTCCAAAAAGTATATCGTTTGGTAGATTGATTGTTAGATTCAACATTCATGTGAAAAATAATGGAGGGAATATCTTCTATAACACACACCAAATTAATGCTTTCTCTGCCAGAATATTTTGCAATAAATACTTAGACAAAATCCTATAAAAATGTTCTCTAGAAAAATTGAACAACCGAATAACTGACACCCTTACATTATTGGACAATAGATGATAGATTTCTATTAGAATAAAGTCTTGCAGAACGACGTGATAGTCATGATTCATCAAAGATTTCAGCTTCAACTATCTTCTGTTGAAATGTTTTGTTATATTTCATGAATAGCCATTAGAAAAATTAATAGTTTCAATTACTTCACGAAATTTATTTTTTTCTGTAGGGTTCATTACATAAGAATCCCATGGAACATGCCATTTATTTTCACTAATACACACATGATGCAATTCTGGTCGAATTACAAATCCACCAAGCCACAATGAAATCATAAATCATCTTTTGTATTTACCTTGAAATTTAGAAGAATAAAAAAAACATTTCACATATATTCATTTCAATGTGCAATACATCTATGCAATGATGTAAAAAATTGGATTAATAAAATGAAAACTCAATGTAGATAATCCTCTTCTTCCAATTACAACAAGTATCATTAGAAACAATATTTCTCATTCTAGATTTTATTTTACTCTTCCCAAATGAAAAATTAAAATCATTCAATTCATTAAGTGCATCAGTTCCTAACATACTCTAAGGAGGATCATTGTTCTCCATGGTATTGTCAAATTTTCAATGATTGTTTCTATACAGATGGTCCATTGGCAAGAAACGTCGATGTCCCATAAAACTAAAACTATGGAGATATTTCAGTCTTCTGGATTGAGTATTATTCATAAAAATAGGACATGGATGTTTTCCCTTTGTGCTCTATCCAGACGTGGTTCCATAAGAAGGAAAATCAGTGGTCGTCTATATAAGTGCATAACCTATCTAAAACATGTGTTTTGAACATGCATCATATGTGTGCACACCCACATACCGAAGATGTTTCAAATATTTTATTAAAGGTTTTATGTATATGTATATATCATTTCCAAGATCATAAGTGCTATATATACATATAGAAATGAATGTGAAAGGTTTTTTCATACTCAACCACGAGGGATGGTTATAAATGTCTATGAAAACATTCCAGGTGCTGTGCGACGTAAGCATATTACCAAACAAATTTGAACTGTCATATGAAGGACCCAACCTCACATTACACATGTCTGCTAGAAAATCAAGATATCAATAATCAAGGAACTTCCATGAAAATCCATCTATAGGGTGAGCAAACTATTCATTAATCTTCTTTATATCGATACCATGCCATCAAATATTTAGTGAAATTTCATCAAACATGAAAATATTCTAGAGTATGGGGGTCAATGGAAAGTTACAAATTACTTTTTATAGAATATGGGATGGTGTTCCAAATACTTTTTCTATAGCATCAAGCCTCTTTATCACATTAACTTTCATTACATTTTACAAAACCAAGGATCTTTAAGGTTTAGTGTCTTGGAAACCAGGAACATTAAACATGAAAACATAAAACATTATTCTAAAAAACTTGAAAGGCTTCTCCTCATTTTCATCCTAGGTTTATTACTGCATCACATAACCTGGGAGTATACATCAAAAGAAAGGGTGAGAAAAAAGCCCAGTAAGGAAAACAAGAGAAACATTTTACATGTGAACTTGAGATACTTCAATAAGGTCATGAAAAAGAACTTTAAGAAATGAGAATGAAATAAGGAGGCATATCATAATAAAAATAACATTTTTCATAACTTGGAAATGTGCCTACATCATTTAACTTAGACAATCATGAACATATCACCAAGGTCCATCCCCAAGGTGTCATTTGAAAATTACCAAGGTTATTCACCAAGGTATCGTGAAAATTGTAATCTCTAGTGGTTACATCATTACCCAATGCATTGGAGGGCTATCAGGGAGAAACCTTAAATTTTCCTTTATTATCATGTGAGGCACATATATCATCATCAACCATTTCATAAATAACCCATATAGCATAAAATAAATGGGTTTCATTTCATAATCATAACGTTGTAAAAACTGATTTAAAGACATGATCTTTATGTCACTTTAAACCCACAGAAAAGGGAATGTGGGTTTCATGTATGTAAATCCCAGAATATAAAATAAAAAAGTTTGATATATATGTGAATAACCCTGTAGAAATAAGAGCTCTGAGTATTCACTTTATAACATAAAATAATTTTTAGAAAAGAGATAGAGGCACTTTGAGACGAAAATTCTGCAGCATAACGGCTATGTTACAAGGTTTTAGAAAACATTGAAAAGAGAGGGGAAATGGTTCAAACATTCATAAATGACCCATAACACAGTAGAGGTACAAAATATAAGGGATTTAAGAACATGGTAATAAAATTTGAAAATATACCATATGAAATGAAGAATATTAAAGGAAGACAAAAATAAGATTTCTCTTGTGAGAATTCGGCAGCCTAACGGCGTCACTTAAACTTCAACAAAATGAATTGACAAGGTCAAATAGGGTCTTTCATCATATGAAAATAAGAGTAAAGTATGATATATATAGATATCATACCCCAACATAATATAAAGGAACTTGAAATAATTGACATGATAGTAGAACTTCAAAACGAGAAGGGTGAAGAACCACTTAAAAATTCAGCAGCCTAATGGCGCCACTTAAAACTTCAAAATACTGAATTGAAGAGATAAAATGGGGTCTCTAATCATATGACCATAAAAGATAAGTATGATATATATAGAGATCATACCCCAACATAACAAAAAAGAACTTGAAAGAATTGACATGAAAGTAGAACTTCAAAACAAGAAGGGTGAAGAACCACTTAAAAATTCGGCATCCTAACGACGCCACTTAAAACATCAAAATAATGAATTGAAGAGATAAAATGGGGTCTCTCATCATATGATCATAAAAGATAAATATGATAAATTTAGAGATCATACCCCAAAATAATAAAAAGGAACTTGAAATACTTTACATGAAAATAGATCTTGAAAAATGAGAAGGGAGAAAGAATCCGTTACAAAAATTTCGACAGCCTAACAGCGCCACTTAAAACATCATAAAACGAAATAATGAAAGTAAGAGGGGATATCTCAATATGTGAACATGAAAAGGGAATTAAGAGGAGTATAAAAGAACACCCTTTAACTTAAGAACATGGAGCATAAAAGAAATTACATAAAAGAGATTTCTTGAAAAGAAAGAGAGAGATCAGATCCCTTACCTTGAAACATAACTCTAAAAACTCAAAGGTTGGGACCTTGAGGGATTGGGGGCACCATGGTAGGACTCCTTGGGAGGTAATGAGACCAGAACTTCGTTCAGGGAGAGTGGGGAGTCGAATGGATGGGAGGATGGCTTGGTATTTATAGGGAAAGTGAGGGGACAAGACATTAATGGCAAAGGGACACCTCATTTGTGGTTTTGGCAAAACCATGGGCTTGCCCATGGTATTTGCCCATGGTATTGGACACTTGTGACACCTCATACCTTATCTCACTATTAATAATTCGAAAATATTGATTCCAAACTTAATACGTCATTTAATGATGTCATTAAACACCTGTAACTTAAAAACTGTATTTTCACTATTCATCGAAAATTCAACTTTTTCAGAATAATCCCAAAATTTCACCTTAACCAAATATCAATTCTCTGATTATAAATATGAACTACATTTTATAAAAATAATTTTCTAAATATTTTTAATTTAATTTTTAAATAGAAACACTATTCGCTGAAAATTCATTTTTTTTCAGAAAAAACCCCAAAAATTACCATAGCATAATATCGGTGCTCTGAGTTCAAAAATGAAATCCGTTTTATAAAAATAATTATCTAAATATTTTTAATTAAATTTTTAATTCAAAATACACTATTCACCCAAAAAACTAATACTTGAATAATAATTTATGAAACCGTTATTTAACCATTTTATTGAATCACATTACTTAATCAAGGTGCCTAGATTATATTAATACTTTCTTTAAGCGAGATTACTAATCCATTTGGACACATTACTAATCCTAATCATAAAATCACTATTCATAATTTACTATTAATCAAAAATTAAGTTGATCTTATTAGACTCTAAATTTCGTACTGAACATAATTGTAGAAGACCATTTTTCGAAAATCATTACACATTTTTAATTATTTAAGGTTTACACAACCATTTTTTAAAATATCCTTTTTCTAAAATTCATCAAAAATATGCATACTATATTTATCCGGTCATTTGAAAATTCATAAACTTCATCATAAGAAAAAATCTCAATTTTTATTTAAAACAAAGGATTACACAAGGTAGTTACGGTCTCCTTACATAGCCCCTTATCACACCAGCATAGGACCTAAGTGTAAGGTGTGCTAAGGTGAGAGAATCTGAGGGAGGCTTGGCCAACATCGCACGAGTAGTAATTTCTATCAGTTTGAACTTCTCACGAAGGAAATCCTGTTCTAGCTTTATACGATGAAGTTCAGCTAGGGTTTAGTCCAGAGCAAAGCCCAGTGGTGCTACCTCCTTCCCAAGTTCTGTTAGATGGGCTTCGATTGGTCCAAGACTACTGGGTGAGGCCATCAAATCTTCTTTCTATATTAATTAACCAAGATTACTTGTATATAGAGACAATAATCAAAACGTTTAGTTTCCAGTGGTCATATTGATTAATGGTCATATAACAGTCAAAAACCAAAAGTATGATTTTAATTATACTCATGTTATCAAATGAAACATTTTTTTGAGTATAAAAATAAAATAAAATAACACATAAAATTAGGAAATAAGATTTATTCAAAATTTCGGGTTGTTACAATCTTCCCCCCTTAAGAAATTGCGTCCTCGCAATTTTTTAAAATTAGGTTTTAAAATTTCATTGAAAGTCCCACATCGGAAAAGGAGTCAGTAAAACTATTACTTTAAAAGAAAGAAAGGGAAGTACAAAGGTCACCCGAGTTAGCCCACACTAGTATTCCATGTAAGAAAACATGGACATGGAGGAGAAAAAAAAGGATCAAGTTCTGAGGGAGAGTGATAGAGAACATGATTAGGAGAAAGTTAACCATAAGAAAATCCCAAACTTATGATGTGTGTAAACGATCTTTGATTACCTAGTAGGAAACGTAAACCAACAACGTTTTTGTTTTACGTTCCTTTTCATAATTTTGAGGAATTCATTTACAACATATAACAAAAACATAAGGAAATATATCTACCTTCATGTAGAGTTTCACCCTTTAATAAGTTTCTACCAAAACTAATCTTTTCTCCCAAACGATGAGCATTCAAAACTACTTGGTCTCATCAAAACACAGGAATCATCTTCTAGAGAATCACATAATCCACAAAAGATTAACTATCTATTTCTTCTATCTTTAAACATTATCCCAAAAACAGAAAGGGTAAGGTTAAACAACTCTTCAAAAAGGAAGAATCCTATAGGAATGGAAACTAATTTTAAATCTTCAATGTTCCATGGTAATACCCAAAGTTCATCATAGACCATCCCATAAATAACGGTCCTTAAAATTCCTCAAAATAAACCAAACTAAATTTGAAACCCAAATACAAAAAGGATTTGATAACATAGTTTTCCAAAATAAACTTCATTGTTCATCTCCAAACAACATCAACCACTCCTAACATCTTATAACAAAATTATCTAAACTAATCATATTTTACCCAAGATAGGTTAATCATTCCCATAAGTAACCTAAATTACTATAAGTCCACCATAAATTCATCTATTCTTCAAAATATAAGACAACATTACTCCTCAATGAAAATACCGTAGTAATATATTTACCTAGATCATATAGGGTCCCTAAAATAGTGAAAATATTCCAAAATAATAATAATCTTTTAATCCCCTAATCACCTCTGTCATATTAATACAACAATCGTCGCATTTCCTATCACATTGGTTTTTGGGACATGTTCTTCCATTTCCCGCCATTAACTAAGAAAAGAAACTATAATTAGGGGCTTATTTACTTAGCTAATAATCATGAAAAGGCAAATTTAAGCATTAAAGGATAAACATGTAGAATAAAAGTATATCCTAACTTGTGATCCCCTAGGTTCCAATCTAGGTTATCCATGATCATATATTCTTATGTGAATCTTTATTTTATTTTATCTTTGTTCCTTTAACAATGGTTCATACTAAGCTTATGAATTTACCAAAGCATATCCCCCGGGAGTGTCGTATCCAAGAGTGTAGCAAGGCTCGTTGTCATGTACCAGATCCCGTTTGAGTCTAGCTCAAAGTGGTGTTTTCGGGTTTTACCCCTATGTACATCTGTGCCAGAGCCACCTCTATCTGCTCGTATCCAGACAGGGATGTATTTTCTTGGCAACCCATTACTCAATACTCACCAAAATACCATGAAGATTTCCTATATATAAACTTTTCAATAGGCTTATTCCAAAAGTTTTCATATCCTAATTTCCACAAATAACTAAACCATCCTTTGATACCAACTATAGCATCCCGCCTCTTTATCACATAAACGTTCATTACATTTTACAAAACCGGGGATCTTTAAGGTTTAGTGTCTTGGAAACAAGGATCTTTAAACATGAAAACATAAAACATTCTTCTAAAACACTTGAAAGGCTTCTCCTCATGTTCATCCTAGGTTCATTACAGCATCACATAACCTGGGAGCATACATCAAAAGAAAGGGTGAGCAAAAAGCCCAGTAAGGAAAACAAGAGAAACATTTTACATGTGAACCTGAGATACTTCAATAAGGTCATGAAAAAGAACTTTAAGGCATGAGAATGAAATAAGGAGGCATATCATAATAAAAATAACATTTTTCATAACTTGAAAATGTGTCTACATCATTTAACTTAGACAATCATGAACATATCACCAAGGTCCATTCCCAAGGTGTCATTTGAAAATTACCAAGGTTATTCACCAAGGTATCGTGAAAATTGTAATCTCTAGTGGTTACATCATTACCCAATGCATTGGAGCGCTATCAGGGTGCACCATTAAATTTTCCTTTATTATCATGTGAGACACATATATCATCATCAAACATTTCATAAATAACCCATATAGCATAAAATAAATGGGTTTCATTTCATAATCATAACGTTTTAAACACTACTGAAAAAACGGGCTATACCCACGGTTCAAAACCGTGGGTATAGCCCCCAAAACCGTGGGTATAGGCTATACCCACGGTTTTGCGAACCACAGGCTGGAACGACGTCGGGATAGGGGGGTCACCCTATACCCACGGTTTGTAGAAACCGTAGGGATAGGTTTGTGGCAGCGTGGCAAGTGGGTGGCCACGCTGGCAATGCAGTGACCCCACGGTTTGAGAACCGTGGGGATTTAATTTTTTTAAAAATTAAATCTGATGGGAATCGAACCCAGACCTCGCACAGCAGCAGGCGAATTCGCAACACCCACTTCCCACACGAGCCATCAATTCAATACGTTATTTATAGATATATTAGCGTATATATATTAATATAGATTATATAATTTAAAAATGCAGTCTGGGAGGATCGAACCCGCGCTGGACGGGAAATCCTTAAACACACCGCTATCGAACCAACTGAGCTACATTTCATATACGTTAATTATAAACATATCATCATATATATATATATATTAACATTGACTATTTAATTTAAAAAAGAAGCCAACGGGAATCGAACCCGCACTTAACTAGATATCCCCGACCGCACCGCTGAAACGACCAATCAAGCTATCTTTTAATTCGGTATTATATTTATACATATTTCTATGTATATTAATATTAGTTCTATTATGAAAATTAAAAGCCGGCGGGAATCGAACCCGGGCTTCAGGAAGAATCGCTTCAAAGCGCCGAACGAAGGGACCGACTCAGCTGTGAAATATTACTGTCATTTAAGCATATAATTTTATATTTATATTTATATTAATAAAAATCATGTTCCCGCCAATTTTTTCCCATTGTCCCGCGTAATTTTTTTCCCCGCCTAATGGCGGGAAATCTATACCCACGGTTCTGAAAACCGTGGGTATAGGTCTTGAAAAAAATAAACCCCAATACCCACGGTTTTGAGGAACCGTGGGTATAGGTCTTCTGGAAAACTCTACCCCCACGGTTTGGCCAAAACCGTGGGTATACACCTTCAAAAAAAACACCTATACCCACGGTTTTGTAAAACCGTGGGTATAGGTCTTCAAAAATAATCTATACCCACGGTTTTGTGCAAAACCGTGGGTATAGGTGATCTATACCCACGGTTTTATGAAACCGTGGGTATAGGTCACCATTTTACCCCTATACCCACGGTTTTGTACAAAACCATGGGTATAGCCCCTTTTTCCAGTAGTGAAAAACTGATTTAAAGACATGATCTTTATGTCACTTTAATCCCACGGAAAAGGGAAAGTGGGTTTCATGTATGTAAATCCCAGAATATAAAATAGAACATTTTGATATATATGTGAATAACCCTGTAGAAATAAGAGCTTTGAGTATTCACTTTATAAAATAAAATAATTTTTAGAAAAGAGAGAGAGGCACTTTGAGATGAAAATTCTGCAGCATAACGTCTATGTTACAAGGTTTTAGAAAACATTGACAAGAGAGGGGACATGGGTCAAACATTCATAAATGACCCATCAAACAGTAGAGGTACAAAATATAAGGGATTTATGAACATGTTAATGAAATTTGAAAATATACCATATGAAATGAAGAATATTAAAGGAAGACAAAAATAAGATTTCTCTTGTGAGAATTCGGCAGCCTAACGGCGTCACTTAAACTTCAACAAAATGAATTGACAAGGTCAAATAGGGTATCTCATCATATGAAAATAAGAGTATAGTATGATAGATATAGATATCATACCCCAAAATAATATAAAGGAACTTGAAAGAATTGACATGAAAGTAGAACATCAAAACGAGAAGGGTGAAGAACCACTTAAAAATTCAGCAGCCTAACGACGCCACTTAAAACATCAAAATACTGAATTGAAGAGATCAAATGGGGTCTCTCATCATATGATCATAAAATATCAGTATTATATATATAGAGATCATACCCCAACATAACAAAAAAGAACATGAAAGAATTGAAATGAAAGTAGAACTTCAAAACGAGAAGGGTGAAGAACCACTTAAAAATTCGGCAGCCTAACGGCGCCACTTAAAACATAAAAATATTGAATTGAAGAGATAAAATGGGGTATCTCATAATATGATCATAAAATATCAATATGATAAATTTAGAGATCATACCCCAACATAATAAAAAGGAACTTGAAAAACTTTACATGAAAATAGATCTTGAAAAATGAGAAGGGAGAAAGAATCCGTTACAAAAATTTCAGCAACCTAACGGCGCCTCTTAAAACTTCATAAAACGAAATAATGAGAGTAAGAGGGGATATATCATTATGTGAACATGAAAAGGGAAGTAAGATGAGTATAAAATAACACCCTTTAACATAAGAACATGGAGAATAAAAGAAATTACATAAAAGAGATTTCTTGAAAAGAAAGAGAGAGATCAGATCCCTTACGTTAAAACATAACTCTTAAAACTCAATGGTTGGGACCTTGAGGGCTTGGGGGCACCATGGGAGGACTAATTGGGAGGTAATGAGACCAGAACTTCGTTGGGGGAGAGTGGGGAGTCGAATGGATGAGAGGATGGCTTGGTATTTATAGGGAAAGTGAGGGGACAAGGCATTAATGGCAAAGGGACACCTCATTAGTGGTTTTGACAAAACCATGGGCTTGCCCATGGTATTTGCCCATTGTATTGGACACTTGGGACACCTCATACCTTATCTCACTATTCATAATTCGAACATATTGATTCCCAACTTAATACATCATTTAATGATGTCATTAAACACCCGTAACTTAAAAACTGTATTTTCACTATTCATCGAAAATTCAACTTTCTCAGAATAATCCCAAAATTTCACCTTAACCAAATATCAACGCTCTGATTATAAATATGAACTCCATTTTATAAAAAATAATTTTCTAAATATTTTTAATTTAATTTTTAAATAAAAACACTATTCACCGAAAATTCATTTTTTCAGAAAAAACCCCAAAAATTACCATAGCATAATATCGGTGCTCTGAGTTCAAAAATGAAATCCATTTTATAAAAATAATTATCTAAATATTTTTAATTAAATTTTTAATTAAAAAAAACACTATTCACCCGAAAAACTAATACTTGAATAATAATTTACGAAACCGTTATTTAACCATTTTATTGAATCACATTACTTAATCAAGGTGCCTAGATTATATTAATACTTTCTTTAAGTTAGATTACTAATCCATTTGGACACATTACTAATCCTAATCATAAAATCACTATTCATAATTTACTATTCATCAAAAATTAAGTTGATCTTATTAGAGTCTAAATTTCGTACTGAACATAATTGTAGAAGACCATTTCTCGAATATCATTACAAATTTTTAATTATTTAAGGTTTACAGAACCATTTTTTAAAATATCCTTTTTCTAAAATTCATCAAAAATATGCATACTGTATTTATCCGGTCATTTGAAAATTCATAAACTTCATCATAAGAAGAAATCTCAATTTTTATTTAAAACAAAGGATTACACAAGGCAGTTACAGTCTCCTTACATAGCCCCTTATCACACCAGCATAGGACCTAAGTATAAGGTGTGCTAAGGTGAGAGAATCTGAGGGAGGCTCGGCCAACATCGCACGAGTAGTAATTTCTATCAGTTTGAACTTCTCGCGAAGGCGATCCCGTTCTAGCTTTATACGATGAACTTCAGCTTGGGTTTGGTCCAGAGCAAAGCCCAGTGGTGCTACCTCCTTCCCAAGTTCTGTTAGATGGGCTTCGATTGGCCCAAGACTACTGGGTGAGGCCATCGAATCTTCTTTCTATATTAATTAACCAAGATTACTTGTATTTAGAGACAATAATCAAAATGTTTAGTTTCCAGTGGTCAGATTGACCAATGGTCATATAACAGTCAAAAACCAACAGTATCATTTTAATTATACTCATGTTATCAAATGAAACATTTTTGTTGAGTATAAAAATAAAATAAAATAACACATAAAATTAGGAAACCAGATTTATTCAAAATGTCGGGTTGTTACATTTTTCTTCCATGAAGATGTCCCAAATTAGATATAATCATTTATTTTAGTAGTTTCCTCCTAGAATAAGTTACAATATTACCTGATATCATGAATTTTGTTTTTTGAAATACATGTTATTCAACTATCTTCCATTCTATATAGTGTTTTGAGGAAATATATGCATCATCTAGATGTATGTACTTCAAGAAGGTTATAATGTAATTTATGGTAGTATTAGAAATCCCATACATGGGTTTTCCATGAAAAAATCGAATTAAAAATACAATATTTTTCATTTTACCACATTGACAATATACTGGGGTCATCATAACATTATTCAATTTTTTTTCACTCTACAAACATCATCATTTCCATTAGATGCATCATGTACACCCATATCATTGTATTCTTTAGTCGACATCTGTTTTTTTCATGATAACAAATAAAAAGAAATAGTCATATATCAAATTCTCTAATCTTGTCCTCTCATTTGGATCATCATCATTTTGTGATTCCATTTTATCCCCATTGTGAATCCACACATAATAGTTTTTTTGAAAACCATATTTGGAAATATGATAGCTAACTTCCTCATGGATTAACCAAGGTCTTCCAACAAAATTATAAAATGGGCAGTGTCGATGACCACTATATAAAGCATTGGTAAATGTGAAATCTAAAAATCTCCCCAAATTATATTGAAATTTTCTTGATATCCGATCAATTTCATATATCCAACATCTATCCATTCTGTAAAAAATTGTAATAAAACATTTCTTAAATGAAATTAAATAAGATTAAAGTTTAATAAAAAATATTTTTATGTAAATGATAATTGTTCAATTTAAATAAAACCATAACCAACAAATTATGTTGATACATTTTGAAATATATAATTGGAAATTATAGTATTGTTTCAACATCAAGTTTATACTGTGTAAGAGAAAAATAATGACATGGTTGAATTAGAAACACATGAGGATTAGTTCCTATATAGAATGTAGTCCTCTCCAAATGATAGTAACCCATTAATAAGCACATTTATTTAAAAAAATTAAGTAAACCATAACATGGATCGGGGTTTACATGAAATAACTACACACTAGGAAGTCCAAGATACAAATGGACTCTATTTTCAATTATTCATGTGAAAAATATGTAAAATAAAGGAATAAGGAGTACCATATTAAACACTTTTAACGAATTAAATAAGTGATAATTAAATATACATTAAAAACAACCACAACTCAAATGTAATATAAAACATAGATGGTGAATTGTGTATTGAGTATTTGATGAAACTAAGTATTAAATCAACTTTATTTGATGAATTAGAATTAAATATATAACTCATATATGATTAAATGATCCAATTAATCATTCTCTTAGGTGTAGTAATAAATCTCATAAAACAAAGTGTTTTGTGGTGAAATAAGGAAAATAGAACCCTCATTTGTTCCACACACCCATTTCATTTGAGGCTTCACCAAATTTATATTAAACTATTAAAAAAATTTCCACTAAGAAAAAATAATAATTAATTAATCATATTTATATTCTTTTTTGAAATTATTATATTATACGATATTCATTAAGTGGTAAGATATTCATTAATCACATTGAAAATATTTTGGTCTAGCATGAAATGAAATCCACCAATGAATTTGAATTTATTCAAAATAATAATAATTAATTAAAACACAAGGTGTGACAGACCCAATGAGGGTACACTCCCATATCAACCGACCACACTGCTAGACTTTTTCTCTATTGATCCATTTGCCATACAACCTAGGTGCACACAACAAAAAAGTGACATTGATTCTCATCCATGTCATGTTCATCTTCAAAAACACACAGTTGGTGCTTCCTTCCAAACAAAACTATATAATCAAACCCATGCAATGGATTACTAAATCATCACTAGTTACTCATGCATTACTACAAAACCACCAATAACATACACATGATATATCCATCCTAGATCCATCCATATCATATCATAATCGACTGTCTCATAGAAAACCACACCTAAAACCAATTGGTCCTGCTATCTAATAAATAAGTCCCGCTTCATATAAATAGGGTTCTTAACTTACTTCAAGTAATTTAAATTAAAAGGATAGAAATAATTATACATTTCTTCACTTTTACTATTACAAGGGTATCGAAATAATCAAGGTGAATCATTACCACCATGAACTATATTTTTATGATTACCTATAATACTATAAACAATTACAAATCTGCAAAATAAATAAATGAACCCCAAGTGTTAAAATACATCCATTTCACAAATGGAATTTATTTATATCATTGGAGGAAAACCCAAAATAAAATCCACATGTTCTTTCATAATAAAAAACTGTGGTTTGGGTGGGTATAATTCCAATAAACAAGTTATATCTAAAACCCATATAAAACTCATTATGGACACTTTGTACAACAAAACCCTATATAATTATAAAATCAATCCCCATATAAGAATATAAATTTCATGTGAATATCACATGCCACATATGATGAATTTACACAATCCTATTTCATGTATGGTCCAAGGGAAAAACCACAAATTTCAATATCAGATTAGCACATCAAACATTAAATGTCTCAACTATAACATTGATAATACATAAAGTCAATTTCATAACCCTAATAACCTAAAATTACTACTAGATATTGGTTCATGAATCACCTATTTTAGTACTATCACATGTACAACACATTCTTAACCCCATATAATTATCCATGAATAGTAATAAAAATATAAGACACTATAATATTGATTTTTAATGAAAAGAATAAAAGAAAAACAATAAAATTCTAGATGGTGCTCAACAACACCTCTAATACACCTCCACAGACCATAAATATTATCAACTACGTAGATCATATCATGAATGTTAAAAAAACCAATATAGTCTTCAAAAACCATATGTGAGAGGACGAGGAACCCAAGAGCCCCAAAGGATATATCTTTGGGAGGATTTGGGTGTAATGTGGTCATATTACTAAGATGGTTTTTCAAATAATCAAATTAGATAAAAATGGTGAAATAATTATTAATGAAAAACTCATCTATGCTCCATAAGGGGGCTAATGAGCTGAGGAAGAATGCTATCAATCTTACACAGTCATTGGATGATCCTTGGGATATGCATAATTTCATATCCCACAGCTAGCACCACAATATTTGTAATGCACCCCACTAGATATATATTGGCCTTATTTTTGAAACTATGCACCCCACTCAGCCACCATCCTATACAAATTAACTCAAAGATTCCCTTTATCTATAAGATACACCACCAAGGGAGAATAAAATATAAGACACATAATATCTTTAAAAGACACCTTTAATGTAAAGGATGTTAAAATTACCCCCTTTAATGTATTCTCATCCCCAATTAGTGTCTTCATTTGTCTTTACTCAACTAATCAATTCATAATATCCAAACATCTGAATCATGCCCCAATACCAATATTCAACCCAACCATCCTACCATAGGACTTTGAAAAGTGGTAGTATATTACCACACTACAAATTCTTGATGAATTCTAATATATGTATTGATCACTCCTCGAATGATGTGTTAGGATTCAAATAATTTTATCACAGTCATTCACATGTACGAGACAGGGCATACAACTCCTGATTAGATACACATGGAACAAACCACAAATATCTATATACCATTGAAGAAGATCCAAATGGAAATACATATACTAATATGCTTGGTAATCTCAAACAGTACCAAAAAACTTGGATCTATATTTCATATCACATATTACTATCTTTTCCAAAATTCAGGAGTAAACTGCATCGGAATACAGTCTCCTATAACAAATTCCAAAGAAAACTACATATGGATAGCATACGATTGTTTTCTTCTCTAAGAGGGAATTTACCCCATCTGGATTTTTACACCATCTTAGATCACTCTTGTATTGTACGTGAACCATAACTAATTCATCACTAGACACCTTCCAAATTAGTACTATAAAACAGGAAAGACCATAGAGATCCATATAAGGAGATGTCTGATCTAAATATTAGAAGCTATTCTTAAACATGAACTTAACCATGTCTAGGTGATCATCCCAAGTTCCATTGAATACTAGAACACATTCCGGAAGCATATCTAATATTATATACATATCATATCACCTAGATTTCCATCTATCAATATATGATAAGATGTAGTATGTCTTAATTGGGTCATTGATTCCTTCTATATTTACTTCTAAAACATTAATTTTAAATGAAAACCCCCTATGTGGAATGATGCTCAAAGGAAATCTATGTATGGGAATCAAATTCCATCAATAAAAATTTATGAAAAGGTGGAATCATCATTGGAATAGATATTATACTAGACGAATCATGTGATATGTTAGGTGAATTATGCTACAATATTCTTTCACCAATTTGAAATGGAAGAACAAACAATGTCTTGAGTCAATGATGGATCACATGTTTGGAATAAGGGTTCACAATGAATATGGGAGATGTCGTTTAAGGATAATTAAAGAAACAACCCTGTATTTAAAAAATTTGAATGAAAAAATGAATAAGTAAAGGAAGATCATAAAAATAACTTACAGATTTGATGTGGAATAACAGAGAATCTATTATTTGGAAGAAGGGTTTTCATGTTGGAGTAATGGGAGCTCTCATCTAGGGCCCAATGTTGGAGGATCCAGATTAGGATTGGGATATACATTTGTTGGATTTTATCCCAACATTTTTGAAAAACTGTTGGGAATGTTTATCACAATGAACCTATCCAAATTGGTCAATTAAATGATTGGTATTGGGGGGGGGGGGGTAAATTTTCCACAATCCCAACAATTATTTTGAAACCATTGGGAAAACTGTAACCTATCCCAACGGTTATAGATAACCATTGGGAAAATAATCTCTAAAATTTTATATACCAACTGTTCATCTATATTGTTTGGATAGGTGCTTTGGTATAAGAGGTATTTCCTACAGTGATACAACATTAATTTTAAATAGACAATTATATAATAATATAATATTGTTATTTAAATGGGTTTGATGTAACCTAACTACTAAATTAGTAGATATGAATAATATTAATTACTTTATGAAATAAATATAATGATCATAATCGATATAATTTTTTTTTCAAAATCTTTATAAATAACTACCCATGTTCAAGGACGGTGTTTTATTCTTCAAAAAAACATTTCATTTAGAAAATATTTTTTATCTCTTTTTGTGAGAAAATATCAAAATTAATTTCTAGAAATTATAAAAAATTTATTTAATAAAGTTAAAATCATATTTACAATCGTCATATTGACATTATATTTGGGGGAAATGATGGTATTTGTTTTGTAAAATATTGATTTCATAATGAACAATGAAAAATACCGAATGTTATAAAACATTCATTTCATTTAATAAATTAAGAAATTTAAAAGTCACATTATTCATTTATTTTTAATTAAAGGTAGAAAATTATTACATATTATTATTTAATTTAATTAACTACATTTAAATCATATTTATATGTGATTTGAGTGTAAATTTATTTTGAGTCTTAAAATACATGTTTTTAAAAAATGTTTTCACGTGATTTCCATTTCCCCATTTTAAATATTTTAAGTGACACCAAATAAATAATTTGTTTAATAAATATTATATAATATCTATCTATAAATATTTATTTAAAATTATTCGATTATAATTAATAGTCATATTGTTACAATATTATCATCTTATGACTAAAAAATGCATATCTTAAAAAAAATATTCTTTGATATGCTTGTGTGTTTCATTTTAAATTAAATTTAATTATTACTATTATTTGAATTTAATTTTATAACATATTTTAAATATTTAAAAAAATTATAATTGATATTATATAGTAATTAAAATTTAGTTTTTCATATAATGATTTGTAAAAACATAGTTACTGTGGTAAAAAAAATAAAAGGGTCACAGTGAGTATCCTTATAGATTAAGGATAAAATGAATAAAAAATAATTATTTTGAATATTAGTGTCCTGGATCAGATATATATCACTTCCAATTCTATATTTTTATATTATTGATGAAATTCAATTGAGAGTGACTTCCCATTATTGAATAGTTTTTGTTATTTAATAGAATGACACTCCACCTTCCATATTAAATAAAACCCCGTTCTATTGTCGTTTAACAAATTAAAAATCACATTTGATTGAAAAATTCCATCCCAAATCACTTAATTAATTAAATCCTCTCATCCTATAATCCTTTTGGACCACAAAGCTAATCTAGGAAGGCTCAATGTATAATCTTAAAGAGGTGGTCTGAAGAAGAGGTACTTCTCTTCACTGTGTTTTTTTTATTTTCTTCACCTTAAATTATGTACCAAAAATTAAAATTTAATAAGAAAATTATATAATATATATTTATATTTTATGATGTCTATGTTATAATATTCATCCATCACGTCTTCATTCAAATTGGAAAGAAAACCACTACTCGTGTGTACAAAAGACGACCACCTCATGATCTGATGTAATTAATTTTCAAACATTACCTCTTGAGGATGTTCATAATGTAGATTTAATTTTTTTGAATTATATTAGAGAAATATTAATAATTATATAAATTTTATATATCATATAATTTATTACCATACCATACATTGAAAATTGATAATTTTTTTGTGTCTAGAGGACTATAACCTCTTGAAGCTATTTGATTCATTTTTATTAACCCATAACATGGATTGTATACTTAAGTGTATTTAATGAAAAAATATTATATTTATAATATTATTATATTTATGGAATTTTAAAATAACACTTAACTACTTTTCATCATGAACATTAAAAAATGGGAATGTTACACATGCATACGTACGACCTACCATCTCCATGATGGTAACATATATCATTTTTTGTAACCATCATTCGTAGTTATTTTCAAAAGAATAATTTATTTATAAAATTGAAAAGTATTTCATGATTATTATTATAAATATGATATATTAATGAACATTTTGACCATGATCGACACACTGATGTTGTTTTGAAATTATGAACAAAATGTACACAAAAAAAACCGACATTGGAATAACAAATTAGGTAATTGAATAAGTCATTAAAATAGATGAAGAAAATAGTTTAAATATATAGGATTAAACCGAAATAAGTATTTTAAGAGATAAAATAATTTATATAAGTTTATTTTACATTATATAAAATACAAACAAGGTAATTCTATACTTGATTTTTGGGTTTCTATCTCAAAACTTTTTTCATTGAGTCACATGTCATTTTATACACATAATTTATTTTATATGGTTTATATTCCACCCATTTAAATATTATTTCTTTAATTATTCACAATTAAAAAATTTTTATGTTATAATTGAATTAATTCAATGATTGGGGTTTTGGTTTAAAAGTTACAAAATAGGTAAGAGTTTATGTTTCAATCTCATTTTAAACGAGATTATTTATAATTGAAGTTCCAATGAATGAAATTATTTAATTGTTTTTAGTAAACCCATTTAATTTTATCATCAATAGGTTATTTAGTAAAATTTTAATTCATTGTAGAGTTTTCCTCTCTCACATACCTAAAATTATTAATAAAATGTTTTTAAGAAACTATTACTTCATTTCTATCTTCAGCCAAAAATCGTTATTCGTTCTAAATATGTGTTTTATAAAAATAATTCAAATAATTTATAAAATATTATTCAATTATTTGTTAAATAATTTTTTTAATAATTTTTTTTAAATTTAAAAATGATATACAGGAATCATCCCATCATTTTATGAACAAGCCACTTTTTATCTTTGTTTATCAAATGTGAAAGGAATTTTTCTCACCTATTCAGAATGTATAAAATTACATGCCATAATTTTATTTGAATATTTCCAAATAAATTTCCTGGAATATTTCAAAATTAAATCATTCCCACATTATGTTGATAATTTTATTATTTCAAAATTTATTTTCAAAGGGTCAATTTTATTTTTATCAAGAATGTTTTTTACTTTTTTCAATGTATTTTCATTCATCAATGAAAACAACCTTTAATGATACGGAATGATTATGAAATATTTAAATATGTATCTTACATATATTCCTATCTCAATATCAATTTACTTTTTTGGTTACTATGTGACTGACACTCATTTATCAAATGCCAACATTAGGAAATTTTTTTGATTATAATATGATGCAAGTTTATGTTACCCATTTTCCTTCCATGAGAAATTCTTATTATTATTACTTATGATTGATTTACTTAGGGTGAACACATATGAATGTACATGAAATGAATGTGACATGTTTGACAAATAATATATATCCCTCTAGGGAATTGGGTAATGTTTTTGGCTCACAATATGTTGTGTGTGAGATTAGACTGTGGATTTAATACATTATAGGACTTTGTACACCATATGATTTTGTCTCAGCAGTTATCATTAAATTTATTTATGTCATGTTTTATGCTTATGCCACATTTCCTATTATTCAATGATCATATGATACCATGTTCTTTTCAATATATTTCCATGTGTTTAATTATGCACCTTCTCTTATATGATATCATGTTATACCTATGAATCAATTGTTATTCTTTCTTCTCATGTTTATTTCCTAAATGGGACTTTTAGATCACCCACTTTTTCTATGTATTCACCAGGTTATCCAATGTATTTTAAGTGATCGATTAGATTTTTTATTTTTTAATGGAGAATGATTTTGGTAAATATTTTTCTCCCTTTGATTTATTGAGAATCTCATATTCCAATGACACTAAGCCTTCAGATCTTGGGGTTACAATTCAGCGATGTTAAGGTTAAAAAAACATTAATAACATGTTTAAAAGGATTGGGCCACTCTAATTCCATGGTGGAGCATGAAATTTGGATTAAGATGAAGTTTCTTCATTTAAAATATAAAGGTGAATACACATCTAGGTATTTTTATGCTTATGAGAGGAGTCCAAGCATCAGATTCGAGAGAATTTTCCCACACAATCCATAACATGAAAAAGTTATTGAAAGGAAAACATAACTATCATGGTGAATGTTATGATCATGTTGATTTTAGATAAAATATGTAATAAATTATGGGGAGAATATGTTCGGGTTTCATGCTACCTCATCAACATATCACCATTAATCCCTCATAATTGAAAAATTCCACAAAACATTGTTTTTGTAAATATACCTCTCACTCTCATTTATGAGTATTTGGATATTCTAAAAATTCAAATATATCACATCAGTTAATAATACCCTATATAATAGATCGAATTCATGAATCCTCATTAGATATAGAGATGTTATGTTTAGACACAAACCATAGGACCTGAAGGATAAGAAAGTGGTAAAAATAGATATAGTGTTCCTAGAGAAATATTTGATAAATAAAAATAAAAATACAAAATTGAATTTACGAAAAAATTATTGGCAGTGAATTCATTATCCAAAACTAGTAGTAGAGACACCTTACATGAATGAGATTATGGGAAAAAATACCAACCTATAGCTAACTATGATATGGTGGAGGATGATATTGAACTGGGTGAGTCTGAATACTCTCTTCCAAATGTTATTGAACAATTAAAGGAGCCATGTGATGTTGTTCCTCTTGAACCAAACATTCCTCAAGTTCATAAATCTTTATGAGGAATGAGTCCACAAACAATATATCCAAAATTAGAGTATTTTTTGATAAATATTGAGGGGGATCCAATTAAATATGATGAATTATATCGACTTTCACTATCATTGGATACATGATGTGATGGATTGATAAATTTTGAGGCTTATAAAGAAATATATGAAGGATAACATAATTAATATTATTAAAAAACTGGTATCTAAGAAGATTTTGAATCTTTTCATATACTCTAGTGGAGTACAGTTGGAGTGGGTGAATTGATGGATATTTTATCTCTCTGAATTTTAGGTGGATAACATTCCTATCTCATCAATCCTTAGACATCCTTATTGGGTACTGAACATTCTATAAATTAATAACACATTCCATTGAAATTTAGGGAAGATATCAATGATTTAGGTAGGTTTAGATTGGATAGGTGGGAGATTTATAAAACATGGAGTCCTCCAAACATGGCTATGAAACTATTCCATGGGATCTTCTAGAAAATAATTCAAGACAAAGAAAACATTTGTTCTAACAGAGAACCAGGATACTTCCATAATAAATAGAGATAGAGAGAGATAGGTCTAGAGAGTGGGATTTTGTAATCTACAATCATGATAAAATAAATCATACTTTATCAATCTATTCTATTTATCTATGATCGGTGAATCATAAAATAATAACTAACAAAACAATCCCTTCCAAAGCCCACTATAGTCCATTATTAGTTTATCCTGGATAATACATGAGTATCCCACCAAAGCGTATATCCATGGAATGAGCTTCTCTCTAGTATATCACAAACAAAATTATTATCCTTAAAACAATGATCTCTCATAGACTGAGAATCACTACTATAAAAAATAAAGGATCATATTTTCTTTAAACATTTGTCATCTATATTAATGGTGTAGGTTTTCCAAATTTTTTCTGTTTTTGAATTCCATTATATTTTCTCGAAAAATTTATTTTTTCAAAAAGGATAAAGCAGGATGGAATTCTTATATATGGGATGGTGTCAAAGACTATATATTATTTTTAAATACTTAAAAGGATCATATTTGGGTATTTTAATTTTAATTTTATATTAATATCCACATTCTAATTTTTTATTCTATATTTTATTCTCTATTATATTAATCATTTCCCCTTAGTGATTGTAGAATCTTTTAAAATAAAAAGCAATCACCCACTATTAGATGGATACATGGGAGATAACCTATTCTTATCTATCTATTTAATATTTTAAATATTTATATTTTACTCTACATCTTTCTCAAAGAGGTGTAGGTTATGGTTTGGGAGTGAGGTTGATGTAATTGTTCTTTTTTCCTTCATACTTTCTCTCTTATTCCATTTTATTTATGTTCAAATACCCAACTCATTTGTTTTTTAAAATACATTTTGTTATTAAAATATGGATGTGGACATGTTATGTATATAACTTACATGTGTGGGTTTGGTACATTATGTATGGGGTATTTGGAATCTATTCCCATTTTAGTTAGTTTTTAGTTATAATGTTGTGTTTTGTTCTGGGTACTTTCACCAGTTTTTTAAATGAGACCAACTAACTCATACAATGGAAAGGGGTTTGATTTCTTCCCATTTTCATCTGTGTTAAGTATTTCGAAAGAATAAAAATGGTTATGTTTGTGGTACCTATTTAGGAATTGATTCTATATATGTCATATGATTATATTTAAATAATATAAGAGGTAATTATAGGGTGAACCTAAAAATATTTATTGATTCAATTAAATGTTCTTCAAAATAATTTATTTATCATTTTTCATAATTTTAAATAAAAAATAAAAAAACAAATTATATGTTTTAATTCACTAAATTATAAAATAAAAATATAAAAAAATTACATTCCTATGTGACTGTTTGAAGAACAAATAATTAGATTCTCTTCTTTTTGAAACACCATATGTCCAGCTACATGTCATATCCTTTAGGATTTAAAATTATTTTTTAAAATGGTCGAGAACATGTAATTTTCAACAAGTCATATATTCATATATTTTTAATTGATTATTAAATCATTATTTTAATAAAGATTCACGGAAACACTTTAATTATTCTCATTTTTATTTTACATAAAAACCTTGTAATGTATAACTAGGTCTTTATACAGATTTTTTTCATTGTTTTGACCTGAATAGTAATCACCATTGTTTAACATATTTTCATATATCATTAGAGCTTACCTATATGGATGATGATAATGGAGAAAATTATTAATTAGGATTTATTAATTCTAGGTAACCCAATTATTTTTCTTAAAACATAGATTGAAGATTAATGTTTATTGTTGAGTTATTACATAACTATATATGATATAGTTTTATAATATAATTTTATTCAGAAAAGAATTAATTTGGATAATTATTGACATTATAATGTTTTGTATGTTATTTGGATAGAAAAAACATAGGCCTAAATATAGTCCGTACCACATAGGTTATAGTAAATAATTTAAGATTGTTAGTGAAAAAAAAATCTTTTTATGACTGTATAAAGATATTTTTCATACCAATAATCATTTTTAATGGAATGAAAATAATTTATAAATTTGTAAAATTGAAATATGTGGAATTCCAACAGTACATCCATTTATGTAGGTGAAAAATACGATCTCTTAATTACATTATACTACATGTAGAACTACTATAAAATAATATAAATATTTTTTCAAGGGATATTAATTTAATAAATAAATTTATATTTGTCATGATTTTCAATAATGGTATGATTTGAGCTTTAATCACATGGTAGATGTAATAAATATTGAGAAGAACTATTTTGATATCTTATTCTTTAATATGTTAGAAATTAATGAAAAGAATAATGATAGCATAATGGTGTGACCAGATCATTAAAAAATTTACATGTTCCCTGAACACGAGTTACTTAAATAGGAAATATCAAAAAAATTAATGAATTGAAGAAATTTTCATTTTACTAGGTAAAAAAATCATAATTATGTTTTCATAATGGAAGGACTACTCCATATTGAATTTTTAGTGTTTTTAAATTAGTCAATTTCGGATGTGTTCAATGATATATGTTATTTTAATATGAAAATTATATTGCAACAATAAACTATAAGACATTGAGTATAATATAAGATGTTATTGTTGTCACCTAGGTTACACCTCGGTTGTTAGCTTCCCCTGTGTGTCTCGGTAAGGTATCAAGTTCGATTCTCCCATAGTTTTTTCTTATACTAAATATTACATCATTTTACTTGTATTGTATCCCCTTACCTGAATAAAATTAGGCTTTAGCCTCAAATTTTTGAAAGTATAATATTGTTGTATGTTTTTATAAAATGGAAATATATTTCTACCAGACTTCTTTAATTCAATGAAATATTTAATATTTAATTTTCTATATGAAAAAAAGTAAAATTTTAATGGATGTAAAAATATGAGATATGCCTAAAAAATTGATGAAAAAGTTAGATAAAAAATAATCTTTTGAAGGTTTAATTGAAAAAGCATACTTACATGAGGAAATTTATATACTTACAGTATTATAACATTATATTTAAATATTCCATAAAAATTATTTTATTAGGTAATAAATAAGGAAGTTTTGATGATAACAAAGATAACTTATTTTTTGTGTTCAATTAACTAGAGCTTGGTTATTGAATTGAACATGATTGTTTAATTTTAATTGAAAAAAAGGGCCCAAAATATATTCTCCAAAATTTTGAGGAAATTTAATGAATAATAAATTTATTTATGCTATTAAATTTTTTATTAATTTTTTTTAAAAATTAAATTTTTATTATATTATATTATATGTTGACTATTTAAAATAAATCACACAAATTACCTTGATATCTATTAAGAAATTTAAAAAGTTTAATCTTTTTTAAGGTTTCAAAAACTAGTGAGTGAAATATGGTTATGAATATAAACAAGAATTGAATATTCAATTTAGTATTGTAATAAATAATTTAATTTTATTTCAGAATAAAAACATAAAAATAGAATTTTTAGTTAATTATGTGCACTCTGTATACTATTATCTGAATTGGAAAACTATTTTGAGTAGATCAAAGCCACATTTTTATATTTTGAAAATTACTATTTTCCTTTCAATATTTATTATTTTAAATTATTTATTTGTTCTGTTATTTAATTATTAATTATTATATTATTATTTATATATATATAATTATTTTTAAATAATTTTTTTTATTATTCTATTTAATATTGTGAGATAGCTTTTACACTGTCATTAACAAGACTATGGGAAAGATCTTTTTCCATGATTGAATTTTTATGGAATGAATTTAGTTTGAATCCTACATAGTCACTATACATAAATGTTAGTAAGAATTATATAGAAAAGATTGATATGGAATCTTATCTATAATATACTTCAAATTTATATTAGGTTATAATGATAATGTCGTATATTTTCCCAAGTTTGATCTAATTAATATTAGTCGTTTAGATACTATTATATGAACTATTAATTTGAAAGTAAAGAATATTCTTTTTTTCTCATTTTTTTTAAATTTTCCTGATATGATATATAAATGTTGTACTTCTCATGACATTTAGAAAATCAAAACTTGAAGAATCTAAATAAAAATCATTTTCAAGGAACTACACGGTTTTGGTCAGTTTGTGGTTACATAGAAGAATCAAATTAGAGGGATAAGTTCACTTCAAATATGTTCTAGATGGATAAACATGATAAGGTATCATATACACCTTCTTTATCATGATCTCTATATAGTATATAGGATTATCTAAAAAATTATGCAAATATTTCTTTGAGGGATTACATGGTTGAGTTTATTAAATATTTTTATTATTCTAATTATGATTAAAATAATGATCCTAGTAATAATATTCTTGTGTAAAATAAGTATGCGAGAAGCTTAATGAATTATAGAATGTTGTAGTCACTATCGGTGAATCCTACAGAAAATTAAATAAGGACCATAGGAATGTGAAAATCAAGAAAAATAAGGTAGATTCTTAATTTTTTAATCATATGGATTAAAATGAGAAAAGCAAGGATGATTATGAAAACATAAATGATTCCATTACCAAGGAAGAATATTAAAAAATGAAATTTGATGATATAATAGAGGATAAATTTCAATTGAAGAAAGTATTTTGGAAGCTTAATGATGAAATTTAAGTTTTTGGAGAACTAATTCTAATTTGTATTTCTATAGAAATGTGAATGTCTTTAATGATCGTGAAGATATTCAAAATGATAATGGAAAGAAAAAAGGGACTTATCTAATGTTATAGAAGAAATATATTGTTTGGGAAATCCAATATGTGGTAAAATCATTTTAATAATAAAATCTATCCATCCCATTTATTTTAATATATGTGATAATTATATAAATATGAAGGTTTATTTCTCCAATTCTAATTTTTTTAATTATATAAAACATGGTCCTTATGATTTTTATTCTTTTTATACCTTTAAATAACCACTTGGGATGCAATAATTTGTTTAATGCTACATCTTTGGTGAGTTCAAATGTTCAAAAGCTTCTCTCATCTGGGTTCTCCAAAAGAAAAATATTAATCCAAGTGGTACCTAAACCAATATAATTACCTAGGTGATGTTTTTATCTATTTCTAGTATTTAATAACATTGGTGTTTAAATTTTCATTTTTTAACACGTGATTTAACTATTATATTTTTAGTTTTACATTTTTATACTCTATTTATCATTTATATATGACATATACAAAATATTTTTTCACTATTTATAATTATTTTCTCTTATTTATATAATATATGGAAAAACTTTAACTTGTTTTTTCAGTTCTTTATTATAGTTATTTTTGTAAGGAAAGAGTTGACATGGCCGTTTTTTCTCTAACATATAATCTTAAAAGAATAATGATTTGATTAAGGGGGAGTATAATATTATATTATTACCAATTGTTTATATTTAAAAAGATTTTATTCATTATTATAATGCATGGGTTTTACTAGAGTAGGTTTTTAGAGTTGAACATACCTTTTTAATTTTATTCTATTTATATTACTGTTATGATGAAATTAATTTATTATTAAAATAGTTTACTACTTAACAATGGTAGTATAATTTAGGTAACTACCTCTATTATTTAAATATATATTGAGAAATTAATTATTATATTTCATGAGCATTTATTTTTATGTTTTAATTTACAAAATGTATTCAATATTTTCTTAACATTTTTATCATTATAAAATGAGGTAGAGAATGTTTGGGTAATTTAGTTATTATAAAGAGGGATAATTTTGGGTGGATACCTTCCATTTTGGTTTGTTTTGATAATTATTCATCCAATATCATTATTTGTTTTTATTTTTTTATTATTTATTATATTATTTGATTATTTATTATTATATTATTTCTTATTATTAAATGCGATCAATTAATAAATAAATAAATTATGTTTACTATTATGTTTAATATCTTATGTCATGTATATTTTTTGTAAATGTAGTATTGGTTGTGTAAGGTGATAATGGCCATGTGGATAAATAAGCTCTACATAAGGAGATACATGATAATTACATAATAATTTATTTCCACATGAGGATTTTAAATCACTTGAGTGACTTTATGTAAGCTGAGACAAAATTATAGATCTTTTGAAAAATAATAAGTCATGATCTATAAATATCACTTCATGTGTTGTTTTATGCAATGTATGAATTATCCTACTACCACTAAGGAGAGTAAAACTTCAAGAATATGTCTGAAAAATAGATTATTGGACATTTTCTCTCATGTTAGGTGAGATATGTGTAAATTTAAAAATATCATATGAATCAAAATTTGTTCATGTGTGAATCATATACTGGACACTTGTTATTAACCTGATCAATGCTACACAAGGAGATTAGCTGGATGGTTCATAGTTCATCTGATTCAATGAAAAATACTATAGAATTTTATTGTCATTAGAGTACTTGTACATGTATTTTTCAGGGACCATCTTCATATTATTCAAAAAATTTCACAAATAGAAAACCTTACGTTAGAGGTATATGTTGATGGTCGAATGATTAAATGATTGTAACAATTATATCTAATTATTTTATATTTAAAAATATTATTTTAATTATATGACAATAAGGAGAATAATTGAACAATTAATTTGTAATGACCATATATATTAAATTGAAAGAATTATCTGTAGTTGAGATTTCAATATAAAGGACTCGATGGAGCTGGATGTGGCACCCAATCTAAATGAATGGAAAATAGTTTATTGAATCATTATAGATATACTATATTAATTTATTTCTATTCAGATTGTTGGATTGAATGAATCAAATTTTCTATACTTCAATTATCAATGGATGAGGATCAATGCTTTTTTACCCGATCCATACCTTTAATCTTTCACTAGTTCAATTATTTTAGTCATTTCATAATACTGCAATTTCTTGAACACTAAAGTTATCGTTGAGTTGTAACACAACACACTCAATGGTTATACGTCCATTAAAAGGTATCTGTGAATTTTAATCACCTATCCAAAAATAGAGACACTAGGTACTTCTTGTGATTATTAATAAAAAGGATAGATTTTACTCAATTTCAAAAGAAAATATGAGGGTTCTACCTTGGATTGGTAAAATAAAGGGTTTGGGTTTTTGTCTCATAGTGGGTAAAATGTTGGATAATAATAATTTTCACTCTTTAAAAAGTGATGTATCTATAATGTATATACATTCTATTGGGATTATATTTTAAAGAGTTGAAATAGGAATTTTTTGGAATCGAACAACTATAAAATCACTTGATCTATATTTTTTACTTCATTCTATTTATACCCTAAACACTCACTATACTAATAATTTATATATGAATTGTTTCTTTAATTTATTCTAAAAAATGACCCATTTTATTCTGAGTTACTCAAATTATTTATTATTGAAGATTTACCCCCTTCATTCTCATACCATCTCTATTGTGTGACTTGTTTATCTAATATAATTTGCAAGTGGCTAATGGATTTTGATTTCATATAAACACATTTGGTGAGTAAAAATAATCATTGATTATTGGAGTTTTTTTAAAAGGATACCCTAATAGTGAAAGTGAAAGGGAATTTTATGTCACACTTTAGGAAATAATTAAAATATCTTATCATGGATATAATTATATAGTAATGTTTAAATTACATTAGATTGTTACCAGCCAAGGGTTGAGTGTTCATCCATGACATGGAATCACAGACATTATACAAGTTAACTTGTATAAAATGGATTATTAATGTAGGAAGATCATGTAAATTAACATTATTATATAATTTATAATATTTATATGAGATATTTATACTATTTTATGATTGAAATGAAATTTGAATATAAAAAAAATCAGTTTATTATAAATGAAAATGGTTATGTTGAGATGTTTTTTTGAAATTTTTAATGAGATATCACTAAATAAAACTCATAATTGTAGAGAAAAAGATATCAATGATAAGAATAAACTAATGGTTGATTGTGTTGATAATGTGGGTGATGTAACTATTGTTGAATTTGAAATAATTAGATAAGATGAGAGGGAAGAACATATGGAAAATACTGACTCTAAGAAAGAATTTGAAGATATTGATGGTAATTAATACTAAGAAAAATATGAATAAAAATGTATCACAGTAAACATAAAATCACTATATGGATATATTAATTTTTTTCAAAAATAATTATTATTCTTCGATGAATACTATTTTTATCGATATTATCAGTAGTTACCATTATTTATATGATTCATAAATCTCAGTAAGAGTTTGATGATATGATGCATTTCCTAATTGAGGATGAGGTACCTAGTGATGACCCCCTAATCCCAACACTTGAGATGTATAGATAGAATTATTAAACTATGTAACCAATTAGGTGGGGATTATTCCTTGTTAGATTGATAATATGACACCCTATTCCAAAGGAATGTTAGTCTATTAATTTCGACCCTCATTTAGTAAAGTATGTTGAACTATTTATTTTATTTTATTTCATTCAACATTTCATTTTTTTACCACTTGGTATTATTATCAAATATTATTATTTTTTTGGTTGAGAAAGTTCCATTGATAGGTATTATTTTTATACTCTATGGGTGCTAACAGAGTAGGTTCCCACTGATGTGCATCATCACATGTTCGTGCACTGGATGATACATAAATAAATAATTTATTTGATTAAAAACGTATTTAATTTATAAATTTATATCGCATTAATTGATTTCGAGTTGTATGGTTTAATATTTATGATTACATGATACCCTCTATTTAAGAGGAATGTTTGGAATAATTACTTAATCATTTTCATCATTTTTTACATAATTTTTAAAATAGATCCATATAGGGTGCTTGGATGACTTTTATTCATTAATCTTGTGTGCGTTATTGACCTGACTCCATTCCAATACATGCTTGAGGTTGTAGGGTGGGGGTGTGGATTGTGAACATAATGGATTGGGAATATGATGAAGAGATTATATTCTAGTCAGCAAAATTAAGGGAAACAAGATGTCATGTGTATATAAGAGAGTTATAATTTATGTGTACATCATCGAGTGATGGTAAAGAGCATTTCATATTAATTAATATATAATTTTAATTATAAATATATGTTTTTAATTTTATATTTTAATGGTTAATCTTTCTATTATTGAGTTTTATTTGTGTAAGAGTATATGAAATAATTATACAACTTAGATTATTTTTGGAGAAGGGAAAATTTGGACAATGGATAATACTTTTTTTGATTTTTTATGTTAATATACTATATATTTATTATTTTAATAAATTTATAATTACAAATTTGAACAATAATTATATGGAGGATACTCCATTTATGCAAGAAATTTGGAATGAGATGGAGGGTTGAGATGATCAGGGATCTTAGGAGTTACGCTTTATCAAGGTTGCTTGTAAATGAGATACTGTAAGTGGTATCGAGAAATGATGGGTGACCGATATTTTTTCAAAAACAATGTCTTTGAATTTCTATTGTACAATAACGAAGACAACAACTAACTTGAAGGGATATCATGAAGTTTTTTATCCTTATTTATTATAGAGTATGGTGAGAGGAAAATAACTCATGAAGATAAAACATATTGATTGACTTAAGAGTTGAAAGAGTAGTTGTAATAGTATTAGTAGATTCTTTAGTACATGTGATGAATCTCACATGGTTTAGGGATAGAGTACCTTCCACCTTTTGGTCATACTATAGCTAATCACCCTCCCCCATAGGGACTAGTTTATTAGTTTCTAATTAATAATATCATTTTTTATTAAATCGTTTTAATTTTTTTTATTAATGTTACATAATAATTTTTTAGTGCATCGTATTTTTTTTACATAGTTATTTGGGATGGATTAATCCTTTAAAAAATAATTTTTAAAAAATGGAGTTGTTCATGATGTATAAATATTTTCCCTAACTATTTATTAAATCTGAATAATATTTATGATGAAATTATATTCCATGATTAGTAAAGATGGTTAAAATAAAGCTTCTGATGGATTTTCATTCCTGTCACAAAACAGTATCTTAATAAACCATATTAGGAATGATCTATTATAAATAATAATAATTGGGACTAATTTTCAAGGGACAGAGTATTGGTGATATTCATTAATCACAAATATATTTTTATGACGTAAAATGGAATTTTTGAGGAACATAATTAGGAAAAGAATATCCCAAATGTCGTAATGTTATATAAGATGATTAATTTCACAAAATACATCAAACATGAATCAATTACCAATAAAGTATAATATATATGATCTGATGAGATTCCCACTTTGTAATTTAAGTTCCACTATAAACTAACCGATCAATATAAAATTATCATCTCTCCTAGTCAAATTGTAAAGCCCCGACCCGAGTTACCCAGAGTCGGTGCATTATTTTAATACATTGGCATTATTATAAGGAATCATGTCCCAAAGGACCGATCGGTTTAGCAGTCTTGGAAAATAGATTACCTACATGAATGTTACATTACACTTTATAACATAAAAAACAATATAAATAATCCACTATGAACGCCATTATTCCCTTGGCATAACCCTGAATATCAATCACAATACACTTCCTAGAATCCTGGGAAAAAGAAGACAAAGAAAGGGGTGATCTCAAATGCTCAGTAAAAATAAAAATTGAGTGGAAACTTTCATAAATAAGCATAAAAATTTTAGACAATGTATAAATAAAACAAAAGCATTTTAAACTTGAACTTCAACATAAATGGAAAAATTAAAATAAAGTAATTCCATTTACGTATTCACATGGATATTCTACTAGTCGAATAATCACATACTATATCTCTAACCACTTTCATAATGATGGAATGCATAATTCCAGACTATCATAACCACATAGGGAAGACCATATGCCAAGTCTAAAAATAAGATTTTGTCATGGCCTTGGGCCAAGACACTAGTTTGTCTCATGAGACCTACCGATGCATCGAGGAACTATAGCAGGCTCCACCCATCACTTACTAAGTCCAATGCATTCCTCACATCAAAAGGTTTAAACATAACATAAACATTCATATTAAAACTAGCATAAGAAATGTCAATACTTTATCCATAAACCCTGAATAGTATAAAAATAACACATCCATAGTCAAACATATCACAAAACCTTTAAAATAATAAGGAAGATTTGTATCATAAAAAATCATCTTCAAACAAGTTTAAAATCCATCAAAGGATGTTGACATAAATGAAAATGATTTGTAAAATTATTTGAGATAAATATCCCTTTTTCATGAAAAAATTTAATAGTCACACAATTTAGAAAGGAAGAAATTTAAATACATTTTTGAATCATAGTGTCCTATAACACTCTGAAACTTTTAAAAGGAATTAAAATTTTAAAAACATTCATGTCCATATAAAAAATCCTTAAAATCCATTTTGAAGACATGGACATTAATTAGAAAGATTTAGAAGAGTAGATATTTTACACATTTGAAATGATGTTTTTGTAAAATAGTCCCTTAAAATAATCCCTTTGAATTAACTTTCCTGAAACATGGACATTTATAATAAATATGTCCCATTAGATACTTACATAAAACATCCTCGGATAATAATGAGATTGTGAAATGAACCCTTACCAATTTGGTAACTTACGAAACATACACCCCATGAAAGACGTAACAAACAATGAATATGTAAATACACAGTAATTAAAGTGTATTACACAAATAATACAATTATTGTTAGTACATACACCACACAATAGGAAATAGTGGCAATATGGCACGAATCTCACGGGAATAAGGAGTGGGATGAAAACCCCTTACCTTGGACTTTCCTTATTCGAGGGAACATTTAACCTCATCTATGAAGACTATAGTATGTTATTAAATTATAACAGAACCATATTAATATTTATAATATCATAAATTATTCATTTATGACTTTATATTACCCATTAAATAATAATTTCCTTGTTATATTAATATTTCGGGTAATAATCAATTTCTTTATCGTACGTGTTTTAACTTTTTACTCTTGATTGTATCACATAGATCATGATTTAAATAATTCCAAAATATAAAACATGATTTATATATAATATATATTTATAATACAAATATGTATAATAGACATATACATGAAATGTAAAACACCATTTATGAAGACGGTAGTCCATACGTATGCATAAACGCTATTTCTGTTTTCATATAGTATTGAACGGATGTAAGTGAATAAGATATATGTAAGTACATAAATACTTATATATATATATAAATTTATATATCTATAGTATCATTATTTTTTCATATATTACATACTTATTAGTAATATATTTTTTTACAATCGTCGATGAATGGTGAACTTGGAAATGAATCTCATCGCGTCGTGGAGACGGTAATCCGTACGTACACACAATTGAAAATCTCATTATTTTGATATAAAAATAATATATAATTGGATGATATATCATATATAAAAAATCCTTATCATGTTATATTTATTATTTACATCAAATAAACATCATTATTGTACCCATCCAATTAATAATGTATTGAATATCAATTACAACACGATGTGGAGACGGTAAGCCGTACGTACGCACATATGGTGACATGTCATTCAAAGGGTGGATAGAATAATGAATTTGGTTGTACCATAATTATTATAACATCAAAATATATATAAAATACTAGATTTATTATTTTAGAATGGAAACAACAAAGAAAAAGGAAGTGGACGAAGAAAGGAACTTGAAACAGGTTGGTGAAATCCTTACCTCTTCTCCTGGTTATTCCTTTTGATTTGATCAAAAGGGATCCTTAGGTTGACTTTATGATCCAAATAAGGCTTCTAGGTTGAAGGTAGGATAGTTTAGAGGGTATTTGTGCAGGGTTTGGCCGAGCCTAATGGCTTAGAAGGTGTGAATTAGAGTGAAGGGGGAGTTCCCTTTTATAAGAGGGGTGAGGGGAGCCTTAGGAAAAACATAAAATATTAATTTTTAATAAATTCATATTCGGTTTATAATGGGTAAAAATTTATTTATTTAGAGGATAAGGTGGAGATGCATTGAAATCCACTCAACAAATAGGTTTTAGACAGGTTTGGGTCACTTCATTAACCTTATCTTTTAGTTTTAACTCTTAGTAAATTAGTTTGACAATTAAACTGCCTCTTTGTATGTTTATATAATATGGTTAATTAACATACTATAAACATCGAATTGACCCCCAAGTTATCCATTAATTATACACCTATCATGATATAGGTCCTTTTTCTAAACCTTATATTTTTAGAAATATAATATCAACTAATAAGATAATATTTCATTTAAAAACTCTTTTATGTCAATTTCGACACTATTGGGTATTTTGTTTTTGATAAATTTGTAAAAGCATTATTAATTCGATATAAATTCATATAACTAAGCCTAATATGTCATATGAACCTATAAAATTATATTAATTCATAAAAATTGTCGAATTACATTTATTTGGGTATTTATAATATCAATTATCTTAATCTTTCATCAATACGGTAATTACTGCATCATCATTGATTCATAAATAAATTAAATTATTTAATGTATAAAAATTATAAATAAAATACCATTATGTAGGAAATATTTTCATATTTATAATGAATATTTATAATCGAATTTATCTTATGTATACCCCTATATTAAATTTTTTTTATTTATTAAACATTGATTTTAACTCTTAACTCTTCTTTGAATTAAATAATAATAAATATCCTAATCTAATTAAGTTGGACATAAATGATAATATAACATTCCAAAGGTTGTTTTTGGTCGAGATACACTTGTCCAATAGAATTAGGACATGTGTTAGGGTAATATTAATATCATTTTTACCCTTAATTACCCTATTTACTTTTAACCGTGGTAAATAAAAGTAAAATGTTACTATTCACCAAAAATTATTTTTATCTTATTGAACCACATTTTAATCCTTGATTTTAACCATGTCTCTCGGATTTTTGAAATTCCACTCACAGAAGTGGTAAAATTATGTTTTATGTGAATTTGCAAATTCTCCGAGGAGATGTGTAAAAGACGGTGAAAAGTTCATTAAAATTTTTATATATCTAAAATTATTATAAACTGACTTCAATGAATTAATTTGAACTAATAAAGGTATTATTTATCTATTTTGACCTAAAATAAATTTAAATAAAATAAATAATTAATTAAATAAAAATTCGGTTATAAACTATAACTTAGTGTTTTTCACTATTCATCAAAAAATGAAAGTTTTCAGAAAAATACCAAAAATTCACCCTAAGATAATTTCGATATTCCGAATCCAAAAATGAAGTCCACTTTGAATGATAAAATTTATTAAGTTTCAAAAAGTGGGTATTACTATTCATAATGACTAGTTTGGTAAGTTATAGTGCGCTTGAACTTGGTGTTGCCTGTAGTACAAGTTATTGAATTACTTTGAAAAAAATAATCTACTATGAAATCATGGGGTGTTACATTCTTCCCACATTCAATAAATTGCGTCTTCACAATTTGAAATTGTTCTTTTAAAATAAATCATTGAAAATAGAAAATATCATTGTGGGAAAACCCACATTATAAATTGAGTTAATAAAATTTAGTCTTAATAAGAGGAAAAGGGGAATGAAAATGTCACCAAAAAATTATGATCTCAATTAGGAGAACATTGGTTGCAATTAGAGACACATAATTTTAGGAAAAACGTAAATATTTATAGGGAGTTATTGAAGTCATCGATCACTAACAATTGTAGAATTGGGGGCCTCAAAGCCACCAATCTATGATGATTTAAAATATCATCGGTTCAAAAAAACGTAAGGTATTGGGATAACACATTTTTGGTTTTAAGATTCCTTACCTAAAGATTAAGAATTTATTTCATAATAGAATAATATAAGAAAAAAATGTATACTTGTCAAGTAGATTTCCATCATTTAACTAATTTCTACAACAAACTCATCTTTCACTATAAATGATAATAGAACGTAACAAATATATTCTATTTATCCTATTCATATAGGGTTCCAAAAAAATGAACTTTTTATTCATCTACCAGACCCATTAAATAAAACTACATTATTAAATCCTAGACATCACGTGGGTTAGTGATAGGTGATACACCGTTGTCTCCCTTCGGTTACAGGTTCAAGTCTCGCGGACTTACCGGATGCGACTGATTGCCGCCCGACCTTCGGGTTGTCTTTTTATGGAAATAAAAAAATAATCTCATACTAGAATTATCCAAAATAATTCTGTCCAAACTCACAGTCCAAAATTTATAAGGAAGGTAAACACAATGAAGCTCCTTTTTACTACGTAATAACATGTGAACACCTTCATCATGTATTCTTTTAAAACACTACAACATCCTAAATTACCATAAAACATTATTGATTACATTCACGATCTCTTATTCCTTATATAATTCTAGATATACTTCTTCTATCCAAAAATGTTGTAAACTCCCACAATGATGGAATATACAAATCATTAATCAGTTTCAAGGTAGTCAAGAATATCCAATATAATTTACCCAAATCAATCATGTATTATTCCAAAATCACTACCTCGGTATGAGAACCATATTATGGTTTATCTTTCTCTCAACCACATATTTTCCAAAAATTTAACGTGATATTAAGTCACTTTTTTGGGATCCACACAATATCACGTCTTTAATGAATTGTACTGCAGTACAATCCTTATATACTCCATAATTATTATAACTAGTACATTGTTGATACAACACTCAAATGACATAATTCTCTAATAACAACATAAGAACTCTAATCATTCCTCCTCATCTGTGGTAGTATCATAACTTCATTATTATCTAATAAAATCATTTGGGGAATACTCGGATGATTTTGACATTAGTTCGGGTAGTGTCCCAACTCTTTATAGATGAATCATTATACATTTGAAACCTTTTTATGACCCTTGCAGTAATGTACTTGGTGTCCTATTTCTCCACACCTATAACAAACTCCTATTCCCTTCAGGAAAGTTTCAGGGTGTTTCTTCCCACAGTTATAACATATGGGAAAATTTTTTCTTTCCCTCTTCCATTTATCTATCTTTCTCTCGTCCATCCTTTTCTTCTCTTGCTTCCCTTCAAAGGCATAGGACTTAGAGAATTATTTACTTATCTTATTAACACATGATACTATTTTTTCATATGTTAAGAATAAATGGGAGACATTTTCCCTTCTAAATGTTGTCTTAATACCATGAAAGATATGATACTTCTTACTCTTTGGATCATACGTATTGCTGGAGTTCACATTCTTTCTACTAGGCGCCATTTCTATACAATGGAATACACTAGATTAGTTTATAAATCACAATACATAAATCCAAACTTCTAAAACACTTAACATAAATCAAAACGTTTATAGATATAATCCATAATAATAAAAATGTTTTCTTTGACGAAGTATATACTCATAAGCCCTTAATAATGGTTTGTAATTAAAATGTGAATTATCATAAGAATATCCCCCGGGAGTGTCCTAACCAAGAGTGAAGCAATGCCTGTTGTCCTGCACCAGTTCCCATTCTAGTTTAGCTCAAAGCGGTGTTTTTGGGTTTTACCCCTAGGTACATATATGCCAGAGCTGCCTCTATCTGCTCGTACCCAGAAAGGGATTTATTACATGGAAAACTCACAAAATCTCTATAATACCAAAATTTTTGGATGTTCTTCTATACTAATCCTCAAATTCTATCATAGGGATATGTGCTCTAATTATAATTTAACTAAATCTAGTTTCCAAGGTTATTGTAAAACTTCCTCTGATACCAACTGTAACGCCCCGACCCCACTTACCCAGAGTTGGTGCATTATTTTAATACATTGTCATGATTAAAAGGAATCAGGTCCCGAAGGAGCGATCCGATTAGCAGTCTTGGAGAATAGATTATATACATGAATACTAAATTACACTTTATAACATACAAAAAAAAATAATCCTTTATGAATGCCATTATTCCCTTGGATTAACCTTGCATATCAATCACAATACACTTCTTGGAATCCTGGAAAAAATAAAACCTAGAAAGGGGTAATCTCAAATGCTTAGTAAGGATAACAATACAGTGGAAACTTTCATAAATAAGCATAAAAATTTAAGGCAATTTATAACTATAACAAACTACTTTTAACCTTGAACTTCAGCATAATAAGGCAAAAATAAATTGAAGTAATGTCATTTACTTATTCACATGGATATTCTACTAGTCAAATAATCACATGCAATATAACTAGCCACTTCCATAATGATGGAATGCATAATTCTAGACTATCATAACCACATAGTCAAGACCTTGTGCGAAGAATACAAATAATATTTTTTCAAGGCCTTGTACCAAGACACTAGTTTGTCTCATGAGACTTAACGATGCATCATGGAGCTATACCGGGCTCCACCCGTCACTTACTAAGTCCAATACATTCCTCATATGAAAATGTTTAAACCAAGCATAAACATTTCTATTAAAACTAGCATACAAAATGTCAAAACTTTATCTGTAAACCATTAATGGTATAAAAATAACACATCCCTTGTAAAACATATCACAAAACCTTCAATACAATATGGAAGATTTGTATCATAATAAATCATCTTCAAACAAGTTTAAAATCCATCAATGGATGTTGACATAAATGAAAATGATTAGTAAAACTCTTTGAGAGAAATATCCCTTTTTCATGAAAAAATTTATAAGTCACAGAATTTAGAAAGGAAGACATTTAAAGAAATTTTTGAATCAAAGTGTCCCATACCACTTTGAAACTTTTTAAAGGAATCAACATTTCAAAAACATTCATGTCCATATAAATAAATCCTTAAAAAACATTTTGAAGACATGGACATTAATGAGAATGATTTAGAAGATAAAATATTTAACACATTTGAAATGATGTTTTAGTAAAAAAGTTCCTGAAAATAATCCATTTTTAAACTTTTTCCTGAAAGCTAGACATGGATAATAAATATTCCCCATTAGATACTTACGTAAAAACAACCTCATATAATTAAGAGATTGTGAAATTAACCCTTACCAAATTGGAATCTTACGAAACATACGCCCCATGAAAGAGGTATCATACAATGAATATGTAAATAAAAATACATTAAAGTGTATTACACAAAGAATACAATTATGAGTAGTATATACACCACAAAAAATGTAATAGTGGCAATATGGCATGAATCTCACGGGAATAAGGAGTGAGGTGAAAACCCCTTACCTTGAACTTTCCCTTAGTCGAGGGTACATTTAACCTTCTGTATGAATACTATTGTATGTTATTAAATTATACTAGAACTATATTAAAATTTATGATATCATACATTATTCATTTATTACTTTATACTACCCATTTAATAATAATTTTCATGTTATATGAATATTTCGGGTAATAATCACTTTCTTTATCGTACGTGTTTTAACTTGTTACTCTTGATTGTATCATATAGATCATGATTTAAATACTCCCATAATATAAAACATGATTTATATATCATATATATTTAGAATATAAATATGTATAATAGACATATATATGAAATGGAAAACACCGTTTATGGAGACGGTCATCCGTACGTATGCATAAACGCTGTTTCCATTTTCATATAGTATTGAACGGAAGTAAGTGAATAAGATATATGTAAGTAGATAAATAATTATATATATAAATATATATATCTATAGTAGAATTATTATGTCATATATTACATACTTATTAGTAATATATATTTTTATAACCGTCGATGAATGGTGAACTTGAAAATGAATCTCATCACGTCCTGGAGACGGTAATCCGTACGTTGGCACGAGAAAAAATATCATTCTTTTGATATTAAAATAATATATAATTGGATAGTACATCATATATAAATAATCATTATCATGTTATATTTATAATTTAAATCAAATACACATAATTATTTTACCCATCCAAATAATAATGTATTGAAAAACAATTACACCACGTGTTGGAGACGATAAGCGGTACATACACACGTATGGTGACATGTCATTCAAAGGGTGGATAGAATAATGAATTTGGTTGTACCATAATTATAATAACATAAAATTATATATAATATATGGGAGTTATTATTTTAGAATGGAAACAACAAAGAAAAAGGAAGTGTAAGAAGAAAGGAACTTGAAAGAGGGTGGTGAAATCATTACCTCTTCTTCGGGTTCTTCCTTTTGATTTGATAAAAAGTGATCCATAGGATGGATTTATGATAAAACTAAGGCCTCTAAATTGAAGGGAGGATAAATTAGAGGGTATTTCGGCAGGTTTTGGATGAGCCAAATGGCTTATAAGGCATGAATTATAGTGAAGGGGGAGTGCCCTTTTATAAGAGGGGTGAGGGGAAACTTAGGAAAAACATCAAATATTATCTTATAATAAATTCATATTCGGTTTATAATGGCTCCAAATTGATTTATTTCGAGGCTAAGGTGGGTATGGGTCTAAATACAATCAACAAATAGGTTTTAGATAGGTATGGGTCACTTTATTGACCTTATCTTTTAGTTTTAACTCTTAATTAATTAGTTTGACATTTACCATGCCTCTGTGTATTTTTATATTATATGGTTAATAAACTTACTATAAACTTCCAATAGACCCCCAAGTGGTCAATTAATTTTTCACCTATCATGATATAAGTCCTTTGGCCAATCCGCAGATTTTTAAGAATAGAATATCAGTTAATAATATGATATTTTTTTTTAAAACTCTTTTATGTCAATTTTGACACTATTGGGTATTTTGTTTTTGATAAATTCATAAAAGAATTATTACTTCAAAATAAATTCCTATAATTCATAATAATATGTCATATTAACCTATAAAATTATAGTAATTCATAAAATGTCTCAAATTACATTTATTTGGGTATTTATAAAATCAATTATCTTAATCATTCTTTAATACGGTAATTACTGCATCATCATTGTGTCATAAATAAATTAAGTTATTTAATGTCTAAAAATTATAAATAAAATACTATTATGTAGGAAATAGTTTTATATTTCTAATGAATATTTATAATAGAATTTATCTTATGTATAACCTTATATTAAAAATGTTTTATTTATTAAACTTTTATTTTAACTCTTTTAGCTCTTCATTAAATTAAATAATAATAAATATCCTAATCTAATCCAAGTGTACGTAAATGATAATATTTTATTCTTAAGGTTTTTTTGGTAGAGATAAACATGTCCAAGAGAATTAGGCGATGGGTAAAAGACGGTGAAACGTTAAATAAAATTTTTATATATCTAAAATTATTATAAACTGACTCCAATGAATTACATTGAACTTATATAGGTATTTTGTATCTATATTGACCCAAAATAAATTTAAATAAAATAAATAATTATTTCAAAAAAATTAAATTTTAAACTATACCTCAGTGTTTTCACTATTCCTCAAAAATTGAATGTTTTCAAAAAAATACCAAAAATTCACCCTAAGCTAATTTTGATATTCCGAATCCAAAAATGAAGTCCATTTTTAAAGATAAAATTTATAAAATTTGAAAAAGTGGGTATTAATATTCATAAAGGCTAGTTTGGTATGTCATGGTGAGATTTAACTCAGTGTTGCCTATAGTACAATTTATTGAATTTCTTTGAAAATGTAATGTACTATGAAATCTTGGGGTGTTACACAAATTCATCAAAAATATTTCAATATTAGATAAATATGATACAATCCTCATTTAGTGTTTTCTAAGACTATGGAAATTGTGTACCTCCATAACATTTTTAGGTGTAACCAAGTGAACAATTTTCTTTAATATTTGAAATATCAACCACCACACCCCATTGGGAGTTGAATTTCTCATTGAAGTTAATATAAATTGTCTTGAATGTGAACTTGGATAAATTTTCATAAAACCAATATAGTTATATTATATCCAAAATTTCCATCAAATTTTTGTAAATCACATCTTATAACCACTAATACACTGGGATATCATTAATTAACTCCACCATGAACCAAACTAAACATCCATAGAACACCATGTTCATCAACCCAATAGAAAAAATTTAATTATTTCTGACTCTAAAATGATTCACCATGAACTCAAAATGACAATAGAAACACCAAAATGAAATCTTTGGCATGTCCTACTTTTCACTATAATTTGATGATATCTAGAACTCAAATAAGTATCTGAGTACCAATTAGATCCTATAAACTAATCAAACAATTTATCAGTATTTTCATCATATAAAAATTCTACACAATTATTTACATATATCAAATATAATCTGTTCATAGACATATACTATTATCTTCATTCTTCAAGAAAACACTTGTATACCAAAAGAGGATATGTTGTTAAACCAATCATTTCTATAAAAATTCATTAACATAAATATTTAACTTCTATCACAACAAAGGTATCATCATATAAGGATAAAAAAATATTGAAGAATCACCAAGATTTAACCCTATCCAAAACTCTGTGTCACATTGAGGGGGTAATGTCCCGAAAAATTTAGGAGAAATCCCAAGATACCAATCTTTAACTCTAATTAAATCCTTTTAATTTCACTTTTATTAAAACCTACAAAAATTTATCTAAATGTGAAGAAAATTTCTATAATAATTTATGTTCTCTCTCATTACCTAAAATATTACATTCTCCATCCATGTTATAGTTGGCTACCAATATCTAAAAATATCTATATCATCTTTAATTAATTATAAAAAAACCATTATAAAGATGATATCTTAAGGTTGTATATTCAAAAAAAAAGAAAAAATTATGCTTTATTGGTGCTACACCATCATTAATTCACATCCTTGATATTCCTCTTCCAACCATGATTAAACTTCATCTGGTGTAGTAGAAATCAATGACATAATATGCTGATCAACTTTAAATTACATTGCTCAGATTAAGGTATGTGTAATAATAGAATTAAAATATCTTGAATAAAACAAAGTATAATCCATGGTAGAGTAGAGTCAAATGGTATATAAAATAATATTTTATCTACTTAGATCTATATAAGTTTCATATAATGAAATAGTTTTCACACTACCCGTTTACCTCTCTATGGCATATGAAGTCCACAAAAATGTAAATTCTTTTACAAAGGTATATATGGATGGAAAATAAATTTGGGTTTTCCTATTTCACTCCACAACTTGATTGTGTACTAAGATCCGATGTACTAGTTAAATATTGATTTTGTATATTAAAAAATATAAAAACTATATACTAACCACATAGAAACCTCATACACAGATAATGTAGATGTATATTCCCACGATAGAAAGAAAAATAAACCAGAGTTCATGAAAAATGTCTGAGAACTATAATATATAGATAGAAGGTAGAAGTAAAATTGAGATCAGATATTAAAATAATTGAATTTAAACTATTATGATAATGAAGATATCCCCTCGATAGATTCACTTTAAAGAAGATCCGATGAGTAACTGCATATATTATAACTTTTTCATTAAAGGTTTTGAGTGCAACAAAAGTGGAGAAAACGATGTCTATTGTAAAAATTTTATTTAAAAACTCAATGAAATAAAATTTAATACCATAATAGGGTTATGTAACTTAATTTATAGATAATTATTAAAATATAATAGTCACTTAAATGGTTTGTTATATAATTCAATTCACTGTTTTCGTTGAAATCATGAATTTCATGTTTGATCAGTTTGGCATTGTCATTTCTTCTAGAATCCATACTAGGAATCTTTTAGTGATCTGAAAATATGTTTGAAGATACTCCAAATGTTGATCTTGATATATCACATGCTAGAAATAAAAAATAATGTTCTTTACAATATCTGATAGATAATGAATGATCAATTTTCATTGTTTCTCTCTCTAGATATTGGGAGAAAAAGAGATAATTATCTCTAATTATCTCTATATATCTTGAGAATGAAATTAGAATAACGAGAATCAATTTCCATGAAATGAACAAAAATATATATTTATATCAAGGTTTATATTTAAAAATATTTTATATATTATCTTCTTTTAACATTAAATAAATAAAAGACACCATGTAATATTCATTTATTTTAATATATTAGTTCATAAAGAAGATATCTATTAAAAGTAATATATAAATAAATCATACACTATAATAAAATAATCAAATGAACCAAAAATTTATTTTTAAAACAATAACATGGATATATTCCATTAAATCAGATCAAATTAATCCATAATTTATTAATATCTGATATGATAAATAATTTGGATCATTACACAATAAATATTATATTACCATATCCAAACATTGATAACTTCTGATTAAATAAGTGATAAATTCCTCCCCACATTTTCTGAAATTGAGTAAATTTTGATTAGAGTAATATTTATATTAAATATAATATTCATTAGTTCATAAAAAATTGTTTTTCTGTTCTTATATTTAGATTAAACTGAATTAGATGAGCCTCTAGAAACACTTATGATGACACAATCTGGTCATCTATCTTAATGATATTTTTTCTATCCCATAAACCCTTATTACTATTTTGCAACATATCATAACATCTATAGAGAATGAGATAAGTAATAAAAATAATAATAAACACATTTATATTAGTGATAATATGTAATATAATCCTATTTTAACCAATATCATGAGAAGGGTGAATACTTGTCTTATTAACCTTACCACATGATATATTATTCTTCAAAATACCAAGATAAACATAATTTCAAACTCTGTGGTCCTGATTATTTTGTCAAACCATTCTCTATCAATAAAAGGGTAAACTACATATATTTAAATAACTCAAAATGATAAATTTTATCTTAACTATACAATGAATTCCACACCACTAATGAATCACTTTGAGAGAGCTAATTTTCGATGGACATAAGTGTTATAATATTCAACACCTATATATATATATATGAAAATCAGGATGCATAATGATATTTATTTCAGGACTATGGACTAATTCAAACCCACATTGATGGGAACATCAAATAGAACATTATAATAATAGATATTAGCTAATAGTTTTTTCCTTATGGACTACTATTATGTAAATAATTAAGTGGGAACACGATGAAAATAAATATCAATGATTGTTTAACCATAGTAACTGATTATCGAACATCATATTCATTATATCAGATTAATTAATATTGACTATAAGATGTAGTTTAATATTATTTTTAAATAATCTCAAAATTTATAGTAATTTTATGGACTATTTATTTAACAAATACTATAAGTTAATTATCACATAGAGAATAGATAATACAAAAACTTTGTGATAAGAATAATCATATATATCAAATAAAATACACTATTCAGTTATAAATATTATATTTTAATATTTTTTCTCATTAAAAACCTCAAAAAATACCATGTAAATCTTATTACAAAATATCACATGTAGTTGACACTCACATGAAAAACATGAACCTTCCATGTTATAATCTAAATAACGGGTCTTCCACATTTTCCATCATGGATACTCTATAAATTTCGACTTTATTTATATAGTTAAAAATATTTAAGTGATTATTTATACAAAACAAACACACACACACGCAAACTACTTCTTTAGCTAAATTATAATCTTTGATAGACATGGATTTAGTTGAATTTGAAACTCAAGTTATATTGAGATTATCTTTCTCACTACCAATTTCATAAATATGATATAAAATAAACACTATAAATTTAGAGACAAACACTTGTATATCAACTTGATAAATGAAATATCTTGATATTTGAAATAGAACATTATATTCGATAGCGTTTACAACACGTAATCCAAACATAAATTCAAAATGATATATTAATATTTAAATATTAACGATACAATATTGCCATTAAATTGGTGGGAATTGATAGTATTATATTATTTCTGATATATATATATGTATAAGTTTCCAACTAAATAAAAATATATTTATGAGTCCCTTGTTAATAATCATTCATCATTTAGTAAAGTCATTTTATGTTTCAAGAAAACATTTTATTGAAAAAAGTTTTTTAGTGAATATTACAATTAATATTTGTAAAATCTAGAAATTGTATTTGATAGAAATTATTTATTTTTTAATTTACAATATCAGTATTATATTTGGGTGATATTTTAGCATTTTTCTAAAATATTTATTTTTTTAGTGAATAGTTATAAAACCGATTCTTATAAAACTGTGATTTTTTAATAATAAAATGTACCATTGTAATTTTCATTTTATCTCAAATGAATGTTAGTATTATTTAGTTATAAATAATGGAATTAATTAATTTTTTTTCATCTTTTTACCAGTTTTTTTTATATATGTAAATTTTTGGGAAAAATAAATTCAGTGTTTCCCGAAAAACTGTTTATCGTTGTGTTTTGCATTTTGATCTTAAATTAATTTATTCAAATTATATAAAAAGAATATTGTTAAATGGATTCCATATTTTGAATCATTATTTAAATATTTGGTAAATAGTTCCTTTTTATATTTGGCTTTTCTGAATAGAAACCATGTAAAATATTTGTAAACATCATAAGTTTAGAATCTATAAATCAGGGTTAAGGCCATGAAATACGATATATAATTTAATAAAAAAGAAGAATAAATTAATTAAATGGGAAACCATTGACCATATCCATCCCAAATTATAATATATGGCATTTTGATTCCACTTTCCCTTGATAAGGACATTCATGTTATTTTAATTAATAAAAATTCTAAAATGTCACACTATTGCTTTTAACATCAATAATTTTTTTGATAGGGGTAAAAACTAAATAAGTTATATTATAAATTCTTATATGAAAGATAAATGATTTTCTTCATGGTACTTTATTTTTATATTTATAGGTGAAATAATTCCCATAAATACCCATGACACATCGATGCAATTCTTGTGAAAAAAGAAGAAAAATAAAGAAATAATTCTAAAAACTCTAATAGTAATGTTTTTTGATAGAGTTAAAGTATCCAATTAATTTTTATGTTACATTTAAAATATTTTAAAAGTTTATATTTTTATTTCCATTACTATAATGTTATTTACATATTCAAATTATTTTAATTGTTCCTAAAATGAAATTATATGTATTTTAAATATAATAAATTTTAGGTAATTTTTTAGAAAATAAAAATATTGAAAGAGGAAAATTAGGTTATAAATTGTATAAAATATAATCCCTTGTCAATTCATGATCCAATTTTCAACTTTTTAGTAAAATTATAAATCAACAATATTGAAAAATTTATTACAAAGGGTATGGTTAAAATTCATTTACGAAGGGGTTAAACTAAAATACAAGGTTTAAAATGATATAAAAACTATAGAAATTTGATTAGGGAATTAAATTAAGACAAAAAATACTTATATTCTAATAAATATAATATTAGAACCATTTTGCATGAGTTAAAAACATATCATATTATAATATTTCATATATTATAAACATTTATATTAGTGATATTTTATAAAATAAGTATTCCCTTAATGATTGAAAATTTATAAAAATATTATATTAAACCGCGCAAATGGGATTTGGTTTCAAATATAAACCATGGTCTGTTTAGGTTACGTGATCACTAAATTTTAAAAAACATTGTTATTACAGGGATTGTCAAAAAGGGTTAATGGTTGTTTAAAGTAATGAGATACAGGTAAAAACATAATATAAACTCATAAAAATTTTATTTTTTGTGATTAATTATATTTATACTCATACTATAAGTCCCTCCAAAAAATTCTAATAATGAACCTCCAATCACTTATAAAACGAAACCCACAATCCTATCCTCTCCATAGTTAAATATTTAATTATTTCTACTAATTATAGAAAAAATACCTTTCTAATTTCTCTAACCATGTTATAGTGGACTTATTCTATGTAAAATACCAATATTAGATGAAATAAGTTGTATAGAAAATGAGGTTTTTTGATGAAGAGGTATAACTTTTTACCGAATATTTTAGTTTTATTTCTTCTTCTACCTCCATCGAATAATATTAGAACATGATGAAATTATAAAAACTGAAAATTATATATAATTATATTAATTTATGTATATTTAATAACCAATATTCATTTATTTCTTCTATAAAATGGGAAATGAATATTGTGTTCCTGTGTTTGGAGGACCCCACCACGTGAAACTGAGGTAATTCATTTTCTATCACCACCTGTCATATATGATAATAATGACGGGTTTAATATATAAATACACACACACACACACACACAAACACATAGACAAAGATATATATATATATATATGTTATTTAGGATATATATAATTATCTATGAAATATAATATTTAATATATATTTTTACCATTCCAACCACCGAAAAATGATTATGTCATTCATGAGAACGCGTGGATTGTGACCTCCATAAAGCAATTCTATTCATTTTTGATATGTTCATCACATATCTGGTATATATAAATTATTTAAATATATATTATTATATTTTTGATATATTAATATTTATTTAAATATAAAATAATTCATATCTTATTTTATCCTAATCATTGAAAAATGGAAATGTTACACATGCACATGTACAACCAACCATCTACATCATTGTAACATTGTTCATTTTTCTTAAAAATTACTCATTGTTGGTTTAAAAAGTATTATTGATATATAGAAATGAAAATAATTTAATTATTATTATTATTTAAATGATATAAAAATGAAGCCTTTGACCATGATAAATACACCAAAATCATTTTGAAATTATGAACTGAACATCCTCAAAAGACCTGACGTAGACCTAATCAATTAAGTAATTAAATATGTAATTAAATAAAATAAATAAGTTTTTTGAGGATGGGGTATTAATACTGGAAAAGGGTCTCATGAAATTAAATAATTTACATAGGTTTTAAAGGACAATCACATAATGTTTTGACTTGAGGTAATGCATTTTGTCTATTTTTAATTTCATTGAGGCATATGTTGAGTTAATAAGGTTTCCTTATGACTTTTCCATTCTTCTATGTTTTGAAAATCCCAAACTCTATATCTTAAGGCTGATTATATCTTCCCTAAGAATTATCTTAATAATGAAAATTTTCCTTCCCCAATGAAATTTATCCTTACCAATGTTTTCATAGTTATTTTTATAGTTTCTCTAAATATAAATATTTTTATTATTAACTCTAATTATTGGTTTCACATCTAAAACCAAATATCTTATAAATTCATAGATATCAATTAATATTTTTTAGGTTATAAATTCAGGTTCCAAATTCTATGAAATTTAGAGTCCAATTTTTTTAAATTCAGACTCTGAATTCATTGAAAATCAGTCATCAAATTCTCCGAAATTCAGAATCCATATTCTCTAAAATTCCGACTCTGAATTCTCTTAATTTGAGACTCTGATTTATCTGAAATTTAGGCTTAAAATTATTTGAAATTTAAACACTAAATTCTCAAGAATTAAAACTCCTAATTCATTGAAATTCAGGCTCTAAATTCTTTAAAATTCAGACTCTAAATTCTATAGAATTTAGACACCAAATTTATCAAAATTCAGTCTCCAAATTCCTCTGAATTCAAAATCCAAATTCCTCAAAATTCAAACTCTGAATTCTTCAAAATTCAGACTCTGAATTCCCTAGAATTTATATTATGAAATCTATAGAATTCATGTTCCGAATACTTTGAAATCAGAATATGAATATCAATGAGTTATTGAATTTTAATATTTATTTGGTTATATTCTGAACAATATTTCCACTTAGACAATGAAAAATTAGATTATGTTATGAAAACTTATTTTTGTACACCTTTTATAGTTATGAAATGATGTCGTACATTCTGTTTTTAAATAACCATTGTTTGAGCACGTGTATAGGTCCCTCTAAAATTCAAGGAAAAATATGACTTTTGGAGGAGGGAGTCGATCATTAAATAAGTTCCTATAAATATGATCTCATTTGAACGTGCTCAAAATGGGATAAAAACTATTGATAACTCTAGTGATTTCATTCCGGTGATGTGATTTCTAGAGAGAGACTCTCATGCCTTGTGCTTACTTAACATATTGTTCAGCTTACTTTATGTGACTACGATTTTTGTTGTGTACAATCAAGGACTTGTGGGGATTAGAAAACATAGGTGATGACTACATTAATGTTTGAGGACTTTTGTAGACAGGAAGACAGAGGTTCCGACTACCTTAAATTTCGAGGGCTTTTTGGGATAGAAAGACAAATTCTAATATTCCTATTGAGGGATTACCCTGGTGTGGGTAAAAAAGACATTCTTGAATGTATAAATCAAGGGACATTTATCCAATGTTATTGGACACCCTACTGGTTGGTTTAAAAGATTTCATACCTGTTACTTGTTTTGATTCAAGTTTATATCCACCGTATTTGGATAAAATAATAAAGTATATCCTTTTTATACTTTCTTTTTCTTTTGTATACTCTTGTTTGTAAGATTCTATATGCTTTAAGGTTGAATCTTTTCCTAGTAAACATTTCTTAAGTTTCATTTCCAGAACCACATTTTTGTAACCTGATATGCTTGTAGAACTAAAATAGTTCTTGTGAATTTACCATTTTTAATCTTGTTAAACATTTTTTCCTTAATGTTAGAAATTAATGTTTTGAAATATAAAATTCTCCCCTCTTGTAATTGAGCATCTACGTTATTATTTTGATCATACAATTGGTACCAGAGTGGGTTTCTGAAATACTTACATTCACATATATGTTTTATTTCTCATGTTTTAATTGTTCTAAATATTTTCTTCACTTATATATTATTATCGTTTTTTAAAAATCAATATATTAATAAGTTTCTGTGGAATGATTTTTTTCTAAAGATGGCAGGAATGAATGTTGGTTTGATTGAAAATATAAATCCAACCAGACCACCTATTTTTTATGGGAATGATTATTAATATTGGGGAGAGCGTATGATTATTATTTTTATTAACACTACAGTGTAAAATTTTGTTATGATTACTGGAGGTTACAAGATTCTTGACATGTAATTTTGAACATTAACCAATCAAGAAAAGTCATAAAATCATCTAAAATAAAATGTACGCAATACTTTGTTTTGTTTCATGACCTGGAATATATGTAGTAAAATTTCTTCTTGTGAAGCTGCTAACTATATCTAGAAGAAATTGGAGGTTACTCATTTTGGTACATCCATGGTTATAGAAACTTGAAGAGTTATGTTTAGAGATGAAGATGAATATCATGGATTTCTATTTTCCTATGTAAAGATAGTAAGCATGGTACAATAATGGTTTATGAAAATAGCTAACAGTTTACAATCTAAGGGTGAGAAAGGATTACATGATGAGGCACTTGTTGGAAAGATTATAGATATCATGCCTATTGAGTGGGAATCTAAGAGAAAAAGTATTGATGAGAATAGGAAGGTAACTCAAATTACACTTGAGGAGATTTTTGGAAGTCTTTTTCAACATGAGACAAGAATGAAAAGATATGATGATAAGAATATTTAGAAAAATGGCAATGGCAATGCAGCCTTTAATACTACTAAATCCAAGACTCCTGAAAAGGATACAAGGTCTAATTATAAGAATGTCATTGTTTAATCTGAATCTATTGAAAGGGAACATTTTGTGAATAAACTAGATAATCTAGCTCGAAGGATGAAAAAGATATTTTGAAAGAAATATTTTCAGTATAGATATAAAAATAAAGAATGAAAAGAAAATAAAGACTCATGAATCACTTGCTATGAATACAAAAGAGCAGGGCATATCAAGCTATATTTTCCAATGCTTAAGAAAAAAGATAGAAAGGAAAAGCATTCTGAGAGGAATAGAAAGATGTATTACATGTATAAAGCTATGAATGTTTTGAAATCCAATGAAACCTAGAGTTCCAATCGCAGTGACTCTCTTGATGAATCCCCAGAATATAAATCTTCTGATTAGAAGAATCTTGGTCTACTAACCAGAATACCTATTGTAAATCATTATCTAATGGACATGGTACATAATGCTGAATCTATCACAAATGTATCCTTGAATGATGATTATACTGATGATAAATACTATATGTCTTCCCATGAATATTATACTTCAGATTTAGATAATATATTATGATCTTATGAAGAAGTATCTAGGTTTTCAAAACTTATTGGGAATGAAAATTCAAAATTTAAGAAAAAGAATGATAAGGAAAATTCCCGAATTTATATTTTATCTAAAGAAGTATCAGATCTTTCTAATGATCATGATATTTTTTTATTTTAAATGTATTTCCAAAATCCTTAAGGAATTTAATTTTGAGATGGATAAACTTTTTAAGGATCTTGAAAATGTAATTTATATGAAAAATATTTTAGAGACTAACTCTATTTCTAAAACTAAATTTTTTGAGGATAGAAACATGGTTATTAAACTAACGTCAGAAATACATTCCTTGAGGAAGTGTTTGTCAATCTTTACCTCTAGTAAGGAAAATGTTTAAAAGAATTATTCCAAAATTCATCCACTAAGGAATAGTTTTGGATTTGGTTATACTCATTCTAAGACAGTTTTTAGTAATAGTTTTTTGTACCTTTAGGTGCTCTATTCTGTTCTAAATGTCAATGTGGTGGATATTGGGAAAAAAAATTCTCTTTAAATAAATCACTGTCTTTAGGTTTTCATAAACCTTGTTTTTCTATGAAAATGTTGATTCCTTAAATATTTCGTTCTAAAATTTCTGGATCTATGAAAATTTGGATTCCAAAAGACAAATACTATTATTTTTTGAGAAATAAATATAATAACAATAGAAATACATGGTACATGGATAGTGGTTATTCTCGGCATATGACTGGTAATAAAAACATCATTGAGAATACTTTCAATACAAAAGGAGGAAAATTAAATTTCAGAGATAATGCTCCAGGATAAATTATTGGTATAGGTAACATTGTTCTTCTTAGAAAATAATTGATTTGAAATGTTTTATTTTTTAAGGGTCTTAAGCACAATATCATTAGCCTCTGTCAGTTACGTGATAAAGGTTTCCATGTGAATTTTAGGATTGATACGTGCTGAGTACACAATTCCAAAGAAGAGTTTATTCATAATGCCCACATGAAAGAGAATGTATACTCAATAAACATAGAATAACTCAGGAGAAAGGACTTAGCATGCCTTAGTGAAATGTAATATCAATCCTGGTCATGGAATAGAAGGTTAGAACACTATATCTATAGGAACATAAGTAAAATCTATAAGAAAAGACTTTTTATGGATCTTTTGGAGATATAATATGATTATTCCAAAGTTGTTGATCCTTGTCAATATGGAAGGAAACATAAATCTAGTTTTAAATCAATTGGTGAAGTCTCAACTAATGATGCATTATAGTTGGTGCATATTGATCTTTTCAGTCCAACACAAATTGGAAGCATTGGAGGAAAATATTATGTATTTTTCATATTTTATGATTACACTAGATTCACATGGGTCTATTTTCTAGAAATGAAATCTGAAGCCTTTTACTATATCAAATTTTTTAGCGCCCAAGTTAAAAATGAGAAAAACCATCCATTGATAACTATTCATAGTGATCATAGATTAGAATTTCAAAAATTGGATTTTGAAACATTTTTGTAGTAAAAATGGAAATAAGAGTAATTTCTCAACACCAGGAACTCCTCAATGAAATGGTGTTGTTGAAAGAAGAAATAGAATTCTCCAAGAAATAACTAGAACTATGTTTAGTGAATATTCTATGGCTAATCAATTTTGTGCTGAATCCATTTGTACTGTTTGTTATACTATAAATTGAGTTTTTATTAGACATTTTCGTAACAATACCCCTTAAGAATTGTTGAATGGTAGAAATCCTATACATTCCTACTTCAATGTATTTGGTTGCAAAGTATTAATTTTTAATACTAATGATAAATTACATAAATTTTCAACCAAATTTGATGAATGATTTTTCTTAGGCTACTCCACAACTTCTAAGGCATATAGTGTTTAAAAAAATACTTGTTCATTTGAATAAAATGAACATGTTAAATATGAAAAAACTAATCCTTTTGTTTTTAAAAACCTAAACCTATATTATCATATGTATTTTCAAAAACTAATTATCAACACTTGATAGAATATCCTTTTCATAAGAAAAATGTTCAAGAATGTTTTTCTTAAAGCATTTATCCCATAATATTTCCTACCATATGATGATGAACATGTTTTACAGAATCAAAACTAGTTGTTTCTTAATAATCATCCCTGTGATAGTATCATTGGAGATGTAAATAATCCTTGAAGGACTAGATGTTCCTTCAGAAATGAAGTATAACATCTAGCAGTCTGTTCCCAATTAGAACTAAAAAGCACTGATGAAGATTTAGGTGTTGATGATTTGATAAAATCCATGAAAGATGAAATAAATGAATTTGAAATGAATAAAGTTTTACCTTGGTTGAAAGACCCAAGGAAACTTCTAGTATTGGAGTCATATGTGTCTTTATAAATAAGTGTGATGAAAATGGAATCATAGTAATAAATAAGGCTAGATTAGTTTCTAAAGGATAAAATCAACATGATATAATAGACTATGAAGAAGCCTATACTCTAGTAGCTAGACTTGGACATATCTGTATTCTACTTGTCTTTGCATCATTCTTCAACTTTAAACATTTTCAAATGGATGTTAAAAGTGATTTGCTTAATGGAGATTTTTAAGAGGAAGTTTTTTGAACAACCTCCTGGTTTTGAAGTCACAAAACATCCTAAACATGTTTTCAAACTTACCAAAGCATTATATGGACTTTAACAAGCCCCTAGATCCTAGTATGATAGAATTATAAGATTTTTGTTACAAAAAATTTTTGTTAAGGGAGATGCTGATCCAACCGTATTTATAATGAAAGATATGAAAAATATGTTGATTGTTTAAATTTATATTTATGAAATTATATTTGGTTTAACTCAGCAGTATTTTACTTATTCATTTGAAATTTTAGTGAAATATCATTTTGAAATGAGTATGATGGGCAAGTTAACATTTTTCCAAGGTTTTCAAATTTCTCAAAAACCAGAAGAAACATATATATCTCAACATAATTATATTATGGATCTTCTAAAAAAGTATGGAAATGACCACGATAAGAGTGTAAGTACTCCCATTGATACCTCAAATTTACCATATCTTGACGATGTTGGGAAATTAGTAGATCAAACATCATTTAGAGCTATGATAGAAAGCTTACTATACTTAACAATTAGTCATCCAGACATAATGATTTTTGTATGATTATGTGCATGATAAAAATCTAATCCTATGGAATCCCATTTAAAGGCTATGAAAATATTTTTTTCTATTTAATGTGAACCATGGATTTAGGACTCTTTTATACTTCTAGAAATGATTTTTTTAAAAAGTTTTTCAGATGCTGATTTTGATGGATATTGAATGGATAGTAAAAGCACATCCAAAACTTGTCATTTCCCAAGAGATTCATTAGTTTTTTGTTCATGAAAAAAGCAACAGTCTGTAGCACTTTCCACTGTTGAAGATTAATATGTAGTAGTTGGAAGTTGTTCTGCCCAAGTGTTTTGGATACAAGACACACTCACAGAATATGGTATGAGTTTTACCAAATCAAAAATATTATGTGATAAGACTAGTGTCATTTCCTTAATTAAAAAAACATTAACATAACTCTCGTTAAAAAAATAGATATTAGACATCACTTTCTTAGGTATCACACACAAAAATAAGAAATCATTCTTTAATTAATCAAAACACAAGATCAATTTGCTGATATTTTCACTAAATCATTACCCTCAAATTTATTTGAATACTTTAAAAAGATATTTGAACTGATAACTGTATGGTAATCTTCCATATTAACATTCTCTTGAAACCTATCTCCTTATAGTAAGACACTCTTTTCAATGGGGGAGTACATTTTTTTGTTAGTAAAATTTTTTCCCTTTGAAAAATTTTATTAACCAGTTTTTTTAATTATTTTTTCAAAATATAATGTTTTTCAAGAAGAATTTTCTTCATTAATAATAATTTTACTATCAATATGGAAGGTATGTTTCATTTCTTAAATTTTTGTAATCATATTTTAACATGTTTGTATTTTCATTTTATTGAATACTTATCAGATTCGATTTTCCTTAAATCTGAATTTTTTTATCCTAATAATCTAGATAGATTAGAACCTACCAAATTCCTTCTTCGACTATCATCTAAACCGTTAAATCTGACTAAGAGTATTTTAAACATTTGATCAATCAAATAAGATGAACTTTCACCTCAAAATCCTATATAAGGACCCCCAACAGTTGTCCCATATCAATCTTCAAATATTTGGCATGCTAAAGCACTACTCCTCCACTTAAGGCAGTTACAAATCATCTTGTTTTCCATAATTACGAAGGTATGTGAAATTTTCCACTTAGAATGAAATTTCATCAGTACAGAAAGTATCATAATGGTAAATATATAGATAAAGGTTAGTCGATCTGAAATTCTTTCCTAAGTAGGATTCTATTATTTTATAGAATATCAAGATGAATGGATGAGAGAGCCTATATATATCCAAACTGGAGGAACATGATCCGGTTTATCCAGAGTTGTTGGTCTAATTCTATGAATCAGACTGTTTCTTTAATGATGGAGGGAGAGAAAAGTTTTTCCTCAAGAGATCTGGAAAGGAAAACTCCCTTCCGTCAGTTATGCTACAAGAATGATTAAAATTCCATATGAGGGAGAAGAAGAGTTCTACACACACAAGCTACGAGATGTAGTATGATATTTTGAAAAGGAGAAATCTATAGAATGCCTTGGATTGAAAGATGTAAAGACTCCAAAACTTTTTCATCTCTCTAAAAACTTTCGGATTCTTGAATTATGGGTTTAAGGTTTTATTATTATGATAAAAGGGGAAATGATTTGGTAGAAAAAGAATCCTCACTAACCAAATAGTCTGATTCAGAATCATCATTTCTGGTACATGATTTGGTAGTTCAATATTTGACAAATCTTGAAGATAATATTCCCTTTTTTACAAGTATAGACTCTAGGTTCTAGATGATTTAGCACTCGTTTAATCAGATAGAAGATTCAGTCACCATGCTTATGGATAAGTTTGTCAGGCTTGAGGGTGATTTCATAACCTTATTCATTGGATATGAATCCCATAAAAGATCATGCAAGGAAATCAATAAGTGTTTAAGGAAGACAATTGATGAGATGAGAATCGTTGATGATTTCCAAGAAATACTGAAGAATGATTTTGACACCAAATATGGGATGTTTAATGATCTTATTAAGAGTTTTGAGGAAATGATAAGTCTCAAACAGACAACTCGGAAGTAGGAAGTCAATATCTAATTGGGAATCCTAATTCAGTGGCTATGAATTGTAAGATGGAAAGAGATATCATAATAGAGTCTGAAGAAAAAAATTTTAAGCAAGAAGATATTCTGAAGGATCAGGCTGTTATTTTTATGGATTAAGAAGAAAAGATCAAAGCCTTAGAGAAGAAAAATAAAGATTAGGATCAGCTACTCAAGCATGTAGAAGAATATCACAACGAGATAAAGAAGCTGAAAACCATCACAATGATGTTAATGCCGACTTTGAAAGTAGGATAATTTTCCCCAATCCTGTCATTTGTTGTATTTTCTTCAATAAACAAAATTTTTAATCATAATGTAATTTTGGTTGTTCTTCATATATTTTTTTTGTTTAGTACTAATTGTTAAGGTACTGTATTTTTTTCCATTCTCTTAAATCCGTTTTGAAAATCACAAAGGGGGAGAAAGGGATGATAAAAAGAATTCTAATTAATGAATAGATTTCCCTAAGTAAGGTGGAGTTTATCTAAGGGGATGTTCTTATCAAATAATATTTTTGTATGCATGAAAATGTAAAATCTCATTCAGGAAATCAAGAATACGATCTTTAGGGATTTCAAATCCTAAGGGGGAGTTTGGGGTATTCACTATGCTTTATACCCAAAGAGTGATAAGTTTTTATTTTGAATTCCATGAAGAAAAACTCTAATCCCTTATATTCTTTTTTGTAAGGATGTTTGTTCTTTCCAAAAAGGGTTATATTTTTGAGTCAACAAGGATTCCATATGACTTTTCCATTCCTCTATGTTTTGAAAATCACAAACACTCTATCTGAAGGAAATTTAAATTTTCCCTAAGAACTATCTTAATAAGTAAAAATTTTCTTTCCCCATGTAAATTTATCCTTAATTATGTTTTAATTATTCTTTTTATAGTTTCTTTAAATCTAACTCATTTTATTTTTAAGTCTAAATATTTGTTTCACATTGAAAACCTCGGAATACTATAAATTCTTAGAAACTAAGTATTTTGTATTCATGTTATGAATTTAGTTTCCAAATTATCTGAAATTCAAACTCCAAATTCTCTGAAATTCAGACTGCAAATTAAGTGAAATTTAGACTTTGAATTATCTGAAATTTAGACTCCGAATTATCTGAAATTCAGACTCCAAATTCACAGAAATTCTTACTCCGAATTCTTTGAAATTTATATTCTGAATTCACTGAAATTAATAGTCCAAACTCTTTAATATTCAGACCTTGAATTCCCTTAAATTCAGAACGTGAATTTCTCAGAATTTAGACATTGAATTCCTTAGAATTCAGACTCCGAATTACTCATAATTTAGACTCATAAATCTATTGAATTCAGGTTCTGAATTCATTGAAAAACAGAATCAGAGTATCCATGATATATAGTCTTGTTATTTTTATTTGGTTATATTCCGAACATTATTTTCCCTTAGAATCGGAAAAATTATATTTGTTTAAGAAACATTATTTTTCATTAACTTGTTATATTTATGAAATAATGTCGTACATTCAGTATTTAACTAACCTTTGTTTGGGAGACATGTGTACATGTCCCTCTAAAATTCAAGAAAAAATATAACCATTGGAGGAGGGAGTCGATAATTGGAGAAGTGCCTATAAATAAGAGCTCATTTGAACGAGATCAAAAGGAGATAGAACCTATTGATCACTCTAGAGATTTCATGCTTCTGAAGTGATTTCTAGAGAGATATTCTCTCATGGCTTGGGCATACTGAACCTCAAGTTCATATTTCTTTGTGCGACTCTGATTGTTGTTGTGTAAAATCGAGGATTTATAGGGATAGGAAGATATATGTGCGAAATACTTAATGTTTGAGGACTTCCGTAGATAGGAAGAGAGAGGTTTCGACTACCTTAATGTTCCAGGTCTTGTAGGGATAGCAAGACACATTCCGATATTCCTATTGAAGGATTAACCTAGTGTGGTTATGAAAGAATTTCTTTAAAGTTTAAATCAAGGGACCTTTATCCAAGGTTGTTGGATACCTAACTCTATGGGTAAAAATATTTAATACATGTTACTTGTTTTTTTATGTTTATTTCCATTTTATTTTGATAAATAGATTTTAACCATCTTATACTTTCTTGTTCTTTTTTATACTCTAATAAGTAAGATTCTATATGCTTTAAGGTAGAATATTTTCCCTATAAACATTCATTAAGTTTCATTTATAGAAGCACAATTCCGGAACCTATCATTTTTGTAGAACTAAAAGAGTTCTTGTGAATTTACCTTGTTTAACCTTGTTTAAACTTGTTAAACATAGTTTTTTAAGGTTAAAAAAGAATGTTTTTAAACTTAAAATTCACCCCCACTCTTGTAGTTGAGCATCTACATTTATATTTCGATCCTACAACATATTTTAAGGTCAAGAACCTGACTTAGTTGACATGGTGTATATAATTAAATTTTAAATATTATATCCTTAATCCTTTAAACATATTTTAATTTTATACTTATATTAAAATTACTACATCCAATGGGATTTCACTTTAATGTTACTAAGTGGTAAGAGGGTTTTTAAATCAAATTCCATTCGTTGAGTTGTACATCAAATTAATTGACATTGTTATGTCACGATTATGTGTGAATAGATATATAAATTTCCTAAGTATATATTTCAACCTATTTTATGAGGATTTTCATAAGTATAAAAAATAAAATCATGAATTAATTATCACATATAACATTCAGATCTGTATGAGTGTTTTATATGTCTCAATCTCATTTTCATGAGACATGTTTCATATCATGAACCATGATTTAGTTATATAGAGTATATATAGAATCATGAATTCATTTTTACATATTAATTCACATAATTAATGGGATTTATAGGGCCATATCATATTCTTACATTAAAATAATTTTGATTCCATTGTTACAGAAGTGGTAAAGGCTTTATGTTACAATCCCTATTATTTTGGAGATTGTTTATATTCATGGTTCCTTTGGGGGAAATCACATGATCTTATTTTCTAAATCAAAATAAATTTTATTATCTCTATTTATTAATTTTTCTTAAATGTTTAATTTCATTTTCTTCAATTATTGATTAAATAAAGATAAATAATATTTTTAATAATTGATAAAAATCTTGTTTCTTATTTTAGTATGATATTATTCATATTCTATATTTATGTTTTACAAATTTTTTGGAATAACATTCATTTATAAACATATATGATTTTCTAAAATTAATTTACATGTTATTTTACCATATTTGAAATTATTTCAAAATAAAAATTATAATTTTTTTTCACAAGGGCCTCTTTTGACACACATTACAAAATGTTTGAAAAGAATTTTTAATTTTAATTTTTAGGAAATGAATGTATTTTCCTGAAATCAGGACCACTCAAAGAATATGATATTCCTTTAAAATTTTCCATGGTTTTTTTCAAAGAAACTATTTATCCCAATATTTTTACTCTATTTAATCACCATTGAATTATCACTCTACATAATTGGGATTATGTCCTTGTGATACCATACATATTAGTTCATTGAATAGATTAGAATGCTTTATTTTTAAGGATTAAAAAAACCTATAAATTAATGTTTTTTTTCGGGATATTATGTTTAAAAGTTAAATCGTATAAATATTTTTTTCATGAATTATACATGGAAATTATTAATGATGATGGGTGATCCTGATATATATATTTTTAATGGGTGATCCAGATACAAAATTTACTATGGGTGAGCACCATTATAGCTCTCTAATGTATTGTGTGATGTTTCACTACATATAAGTAAAGTATGAGGGAGATAACTAGGGTGGGTTCCCCTATGGATTTAACTAAGATCCAGTTATTTCTAAAATGTGTGTAGCATAGGTTATGAGGATAATATTTCAAGATACTAACACATTTTATTTATTCTTTTTGTGATTATTTAGTTGTTACTTTAATCGATATTTATGTATGTGGATCATTATTAATGATTATCCAGAATAATTGTTTTGGGTAATATTTATTCCAAGTGACATGTTTTATAATACAAGTGTTGATGGGTATAATTTCTCTTATGTTATTTTCATGGAATTTGATTATATCCTCATACACTCAGGCGCATCTTATTCCCATCTTATGCTCACTGATTAATTTCAATTGTTAATTCTTATATTTACCCTTACTGATCATTTAAGATCGAACATTATATGAATTATTTTCCTTATGTTGTGTAGAGTGGTTTTAATTATGTTATTCCTAATAAGGTTACTAGATATGAAGATCTTAGTTGGAGATGATGTAGTTTTTTATGATACAATTCATCATGTATCCAAGTTTTTATATAAAAGACTCTGATAATTCTCAAAAACTCAAAACCTTAAATTTCCTGTGGTATGAAATCAAACCCATATTTTAGTTTGATATTATATGTTTTAGATGAATGTAATTTAGATAGGTTTATCAATATGATATCTAAAAATATACAGATTATGTTTCAAGCACCAGATCTAGAAGTGAGGGTTCAAAATCCGTATAGTTGGTATTAGAGTAGGGTATAGATAACTTTAGAGATTTGGATATTTCATGAGAGGTTAAATTACATTTTTATTGAAACCATTATGTGTTTATAAGATTAAGATTTATCAAAAGTTTATATCCATAGAAACACCTTATGTGTTTTTATGTGATGGAAGTATAAGTAGAATAAGATTATTTTGGGAGAACATTATGTTATAATATCCTTTAGCTTTAGTATGAGTATTAGTGAAAAATATATTTGAGTAAAAATGTAATTAAATTTGGTGAAAAAAGTTTATAGTTAGTAGAAATGTTTTTGGATTATATTATCTTTAATGTTGAGGTAATTATAGTTTATTACAATTTGGAAACAAATATTTTATCATTAACCATGTGATTAAATATTAATATGGTGATTAATTTATTAATTTTATTTAAAAAGAAGTAAAACATTTTAGGAAAATTTTATTATTATGGAAAATATAATATGATTTCATTTTATTTGAGGAATAAATATATAATTATCCTTAAGAATCATATATGATTTTATTATGGATTTATGGAGGTTTAGGTTATTTATGGAATTGAATTGAATATTTTGGAGATTATATGATTAGAAAATATGATTTTTTGGGTATATGACATTATGGTTGAATAATGTTAATTAGAGTTAAATATTGAATTAATATCGGAATAATTTCTGATCAAATCCTTATAACATTATGGTTTCAAATTTGGTAGGGAATATTTTGAATAAATTTAAGGTTAGTTATTTATCAAATGACTTATGTTGAAATTTGGGTACTATTATTGAGGATTTTGAGATTAATATTATATTCATCATATAAAGGTTAATTCATTTTGGAAATTATCATACAATATACTAACTATTGTGGTTTTGGTTTGGGTTTAAATTCATGCAGAATGTATTATAAACCTTTAGAAGTTGATTTTAGTGATTTAGGGAAAACATTATCATTAATACTCATTATTTGAAGAAAATGTTTATATTTTTGTGGAAATTTATTACTAGATGAAATTAAACATCTCAATTAAGTATATTTACTCATGCTCTTTTTCAGTATAGTAAATAAATTTATAAAATATAGTAAAAGAGTATTGAAATAAAAATTATATCATATTATCTTAATTTTTATGAATCTATAGTCTTTTTTCACACCTCTTTGGTTTATGGTTTTGGGGTCATTAACTTTATCTTAATAATTTATTTTATAGAAGTATATTATCTTTATGAATCTCCATTATTTTTTGTAAATTAATTCTTTATTGTTGTACATATTTTCACTTCCATCTAATTTTCCCCTATTTTGAATCCTTATTATGTGTTATTACAAATGACATTCATATTTTCCTTTCCCTATTTTCTAGAGGAATCCTCATTATGTCATTTTTTGATGTGAAATTTTAGAAAAAGTTATTTTCAAATGTCAAACTCATTAGTAACTATATCGAGGTAAAATATTTAGGATTAAATTTATCTGGGATGGGGGGGGGTTGACTGTAGTATATTGAACTTTCAAAAAGATCATTAGGTTTGATTTCTTATGTAACACTTATCCCCAATCGTAATGGAAAAATAATATATTAATATTAAAATGTTATAGTTATATCCTACCCACTAAATTCGAGGGTATGAATAGAAATAGAAACACTATGATATATATATATATAGGGTCCATTCCAAATATTAATGTATTGATAGATTATTAGTTAATAGTTTCTCAATTTTTAATAATGTCATTATATACTAAAAAAATAAGTTTCCTACAAAATGAGTTTATTTATAGAAAAGAATAATAAATTACTAGAATATTTAGAAACGTTATTTGAATAAAAATATATAATTTTTTAAATTATTCTATCAAAATTATCTTCTTTTTAAAAATTGGGTTTTCCTGAGAAAATTGATTTTTCCATTAATAGTAAAAATACCGATGTTTTTTTAAAATTGTCATTTATTTTTCATTTTAAAGTAAATTTTTTTATATAATTTGATATAAAATTAACATAAGTATTATTTTGTTTGAAATAATATAATTAATTAAATTTGAATCATTTTTATAACTGATTTTGGAATTAGTCCATTTTTGGGATTAAAAATACATTTTTCCTAAAAAGTGGTTTTCAATGCATAGTTCATTCAAATGCTAAATTAATTTACTCAACATATATAATTTTAATCAAGAAAAATGTAAAAACTATTTGGTGTATGTGGGTGAAATTTTTTTATATAGGTTGTTTTTTATTTCATTTCATTATGAATATCAATTGTGCTAAAAATTTGTCTCCTTGGTGGGGGTAAAATAGTTAAATCAGGGTTAAAACCACGAAATAATGTCTCAAAATCAAAAAAACATTCCAAATTTCTATTTTGTAGGGAAAATTTGACCATAGACATACATATTTATAATATATATGTAAAACCCAAATTCCAGGTGTAGCCAAAAGGTTCCTCGTACCTGGTTGGTCACATGGCCTCTAGTGCATTTCACTGAATTCCAGAGGCTACCTACTAGCAGTGAGGGCCTTATGTTTGATAGTTGGGAAACTATTACCTCATTGGAAGAGTATTCACAATGTAATAACAAAAAATAAGTAGTACTGGAAGCAATAATACTATTCTAAAAGTAAACAATAGAAGGATAAATGTAAATAAATCACTAGAGCACATATATATATATAATTCATGACACATATGTCTAGGAAAATAGCCAAACAAGTCAGAATGATAGAAATACAATACTAAAACAAATTAAAAAAGATAAAAAAAACTCCAGCAGCATTTCATTCCTAATTTTGGTCCCATGCTCTCCAGCTCCACAGAAATCATGTACCTGGGAAAGAAGGCCTCTTTCCTGTATCTACCCCCGCAATAATATAATCTATTTGGGAATAAAATCATGACCCAAAAATGGTGTGATATGAATCTTAGTAGGCTACCACAACATGGTCTATGCCTAACTGTTAGTGATTATATATAGTAAGTTATAATAGAAATGAAGCAAATAAACTAAGAGTATAATAAAGTAACCAAATCCCATAGTTTCCATTTACATTCATTATAATTTACTGACCAGCATTCAATACAGTATCACAAACAGGTATCTTAGAAGAATACCAAACAGGACTGAATCCAAGCTTGTGCCTTTACTTGGAATATGCGTCACAAAACATTCAATATTTATGTTGACACTCTAGGTAGCTCACACAGTGTAACCCCTCTATCCATGTAATTAAATATAAAGTAAAAGACACTATGAGGAAGCACTCACCATAAATTCCACCTATATTTTTTCTTGAATAACTATAGACTCTTTGGGGAAGCACTCAACATCAATTCCCCCTATAGTCTCATAATATAAACTTTTGAAACCCTAAGGGAGCACTCACCTTAAATACCCCTGTGGTCTCGTAGCTTGAAGTATAACATACCCTCTGGGGAAGCACTGAATGACATCTCCCCCTGTGGTCTAACTACACCGGGTTCTCGTATCCTTGTACAATTCAGTTGTGCACAAATGATATCAAGTAGCCCAAATATATATAAACTTCTACATGGGTAAACAATTCCAATGCATATCACAATCATCTAACACGAAGAAAAAGGAAATTAGTTCCATCCTATCATGCAAGGCAAGGAAACATGGTCTGCCCCACAGGTAACCTGGACTAAATGGCCCTAACCATTCAAATAATGAAAATCACCCATGGGGTGTTCCTTAGACATAAAATTCTATATAATATCACATCAATCAACCCTTAATACAACAATCAATCTATGGCAGATAAAATAGGGTTCAATTCCTTTAACATGAAATACCAGAAACATGGGTAATTCCAAATTTGGCATATAAATCTCAATGAAAACCAACAAAATTCAACAAAACACCTACATAGATGTTGTATGATTGATATAGTTTAAACTAATCCATTTATTTAACCTAGAATGTCGTATATCTAAAAAAGGTAAATAACAGTCAACCTTGAATAACCCAAGATAGAGAAGAAATCAGGAGAAGAGGATCTAGATGCAGGAAGCACACACTGGTGGGATTATAGGGCACCTGACAGTGTATGATTCAAATAATCGATGTAAAATCGGTGTCTCGAAGAAGAATAATCTTTCTCGGTCTCTCTTGGATGAATCTATGTTAGAAGAACATGTTTCTAGGGATTAGAAGTGACCCCGGTCTGACTTCTTAAATAAAAGAAAAAGTACATGGCATGTTAATTTAATGTACATGCCGTGTACATGTTTCAACCACCCCCCACATTTGGAGGTGTCCAGGTCACTTAACACACCCATGACTCAGCCCTTACATGGCCTGTACATGTCTACCCATGACAACCTAGTACATGTTGTGTACTACCAAGTACATGGGGGGGGGGGGGGGGGTACATCTAAAATTTCTAAAAAACTCATCTTTTTCTCAAAAACACCTAAATTCAAGATCCATACCGGAAATGAAGATCTGAGTTATTACAAACATCTCCCCTTAATAAAATTCATCCCTAAATTTCCCTAACAAGGTGGGGACGAAGATTCGTTGAACAACTCTGGCCATTTCTATCGCACATCGGCCTCCCTCTCCCACATCTAATCCTATACTCACCCATGATTCCATAGCACCCATACTGGAGGAACAAACCGACCATGGAGAAAATTCATACTATGATCAACAATCTCAATGGGATTCTCTTCGAATGATGCCTCAACCTCAAACTCATTATCCTCTGGTTGAAAAACATGAGAAGGGAATGAGAAGTAACTGTAACACCCCGAGATTTTATGAAAAATATTATTTTAATTTCATTTATTTCTTGTGTTGTACGTTACAAAGAAAATTAGTGTGTGCTATATGCAACACTATATTAGCTTATATTATACACAAACACTATTCTAGGCTTGTGTTACATGCAAGAGAAACCTTCCTCAATAGCATGTGTTGTACGCAATACTAAGTTTCACTAAACAAATATATATTGTTATAATTTTATTATGAACTGACTGTTATGAATATTAGTAACTACATTTTTAATTTTAGGACATTATAATTCATGTTACACATTCTATATAACATTTTATGAGAACAAAATAATTTTTTCAGGTAAAATAAGTATTTTTCAGAAAATGTTGTTCTGTCGCCTTTTGTGGGTGAACCCACATTAAATTTAGTTTTTGACATGTTTATAAGTTCAATTTGAAAAAATAATATTTTTATTTTGAATCAGAATATAAAAATTTACTTTGGATAAATTTTTGATATTTTTCTGATAATTTTCTTATTTTGATGAATAGTAAAAATATGCTAAATTTTAATTGAAAACAACTTTCTTAATTGAGATAATTTATATGGTTAAATTATAATATTAAATTGTTTTAAAGTAATAATAGAATATATTTTTACCATTTAATATAATTTAAGTCATTAGCATTACTTTTACACTGAATTTATAAGTAAAAACATTTCAATCTTTGGCAACGTTTTAACTTTTAAAACCCATATTCTCAAAAGCGGTATTAATTTTAAATTAAATAATGCTACTTTTATGTTTTTAATTTGGAAAAATGGATTCCATATTTGGAAATATTAGGTCTATATTATGTTAATAAACTACGTTTTATTTTTAGGCATTAGGAATAGTAACTACGGTAAGTTTTATTTACCATAGTTAAAGGTAAATCAGGTAATTAAGGGTAAATATAATATTATAAAATTACCCTAACACTTGTATTAATATAATTGGATGATTATATTTTTACCTGAATCATACTTTGGTCGAAATGGAATCTAATGTAACCCACTTGTATTTTATTAAGTCTGTTTATTTATTTTATTTAAAAGAAAGTGAAATATGTCTCACTCAAACCATAATAACTAGATTATTTTTAATATTAGGATATACAGAATATAAATTCTATTATAAATACTCATTTGAAATATAAACTGATTTTATTTATCATGGTATTTTTTTGTAATTTTTATGAAATATTTAATTACCATAATATCTTATAAATTACTGATGTTGAAATTATTTATTTAGTTAAAAAGCAATAATATAGTTTATATTAAAATAAACATACCTATCAAAAGAACCAGAAACATGACCAAACATTATTTTTAGAGTATATACATACCCTTATCATACAAGGGTGTATTTTTGGACCATTTGGAGCCTTATAAAACCCATTAGGACATTTATATTATTTTATTTTAAATGATGTCAAAGATGTCACCTTCATAATATAATAAATATTACAATTTAAATGTTTTGAATTTAAGATGATAAATTCATGTAAAAATATTATTATGAAAGGTATTATATTTATCTTCATCAGAGGATTTTATTTTTAATTTTAATGAAATAAATAATTATATTAAATAATTATAAACAAAATGTTGTTGTAATTATTTTTTTAAGAGATATACCTAATAAATAGTTTTAAAAATATTAAAATAAATAATATATGAACAAATTAATGTTCCCCATGAATTGTTTTATGAAGATGACATATTAGGAATCTATTATATATTTTTTTTATAAAATATCTTATGGGTGGATTTTATTTAAAATCAAATAATGAATAGTGTCAAAATTGGCACTATTGATATTTTATAACAATTATATATTATTAAATTATTTAAAAATCATAAAAATATTAAAAAACTACAAATTGAAATTATATAGTCTAAAAGGTTAAAAGTATAAAATTATGGTAAATTGACAATATTTATGTATATATTTATAAAAATTTAAAATTTAGAATTTTATTACCACAAATAAAATTAAATAGATTAAATAATGATAAATCAAGTTGATAAGGTTTAAAATAAACATAAAACATGTCTAAATATTATTGTTTGACGAGACTACAACCCTATATAATCTCATATTCTAATTGAGTCATTTTCGGTGGTTTTTAGATGTGGTTTTATTTTATTATTAATTAATATTTTTTAGGTTTCCAATATTACCCCTCTCCTCTCCTATATAAGGCCACCTCCTTCCCTCTCCTCTTCAATAAATTTTGAGACTTAAGGATCATAAAACCCCTTCCCATTTTACTTATATACACTTCCATATAAATCTACTAGAGGTTATCGTCTTCTTCAAAGACCATATTTAGTTCCCTAAGAGGAGGTTAAGAGGAGGCACTTCGAAGAAGAGGTAATCTCTTCTACCGATTCTTTCATGTTTCATTATTATTATACTTATTCTTATTTAGTTTTTTCATTATAAAGTAATGAAATCAATATAACTAATATACTGATATGTTATTATAAATATTAAACAACCCCATTTCACCTTTTATCCATCCTACGGAAAATGAAATCACTGCGCGTGCATACGTACAGAATACCATCTCCACGCCATGGTGTAATCTATTTTTCCACAACCACATTACTTGGATGGGTTTAATGGTGTAATAAATAACTATATATGGTTATTATAACATGATAATAATTCTGAGATATTATATCATCCACTCCAAATCCATTAAATAATAATGGGAATGATATCATTGCTCTTGCGTACGTTCGGATTACCGTCTCCACGACGCGATGAGATTCATTCTCCATGTTAACCATTCAAAAATGATTATAAAGTATATATAATGTAGAATAATGATATATATGTCATAATAATTATAATGTATTTATATATATATATATATATGTCATCTACTTACTTTCATTCAAGTCAATAAGGAAAGGAAAACAACGTTCATGCGTACGTACGACCTACCGTCTCTATGAACGGTGTGTTTAATTTCATTTATATCTCTATTATATATATATACTGAATATATATGATATATAAATCATGTTTTAAATTCTGGTAGTAATAAAATTATGATATAATTAATAATAATATCAAGAACAACAAGTCCAAAGACGTACGATAAATGAAACAATTTTACCAAAAACACTGCTTCAACATGGAATTGACAAAAGAATGGGTAATATGAAGTCATAATTGAATCATATATGATATCATAAATATTACTATGGTTCTTTTACAAGTGGATAATATGTTTAAACCCACTATACATGAGTTTCAGACACGTATAGAAGAAATTGGACCTAAGGTAAGGGATAATTATTCCAATCTCGTTTTTATACGAGATTATTTATTCGTAAGGATTTACTGGGGTTAAATTTTTTTTCCATCCATGTCCATAAAAAATGTTTTTCATAAATTGTTTAATATTATTACATGTATTTTTAAAGTCATTTTTACCCCTTTTTGACTTTTACATTGTGTTATGGAAGGAATCTATCTTTTGAGTACCATATAAGAAACTTTTTGACTTTTCCGGGAAATGTACGAGATGATTTTTTTTTAAACTTATACGGTGTGAATAGATTTTTAATGTTTCATAAAAACTTATTTAAATGATTTTTCCCCAAAAATATTTCATGATTATTTTCAACAAAATCCTTTTCTTTTAAAATTTAATGGCATTTTGTGATAATAAAATGATTTTTGATGTAGAAAGGATGTTTTCCTCAAAATTCATTTCAAGTGTTTTATCAAAACTATTTTCCATCTATGATGACATTATTTAGTATGATTATGTTTCAAGTATAATGTCTCTATTATTTACATGGTTTGATTCTTCTAATAATGAAATAATATCCATTTGTTTTATATGAATTATGTTATGATGGGATGATGTTTATGAAACACATTTTATTCTTTGGGTTATAATGAATGATTTATGTTTATTTTATGGCACAAGTAAGAATGATTTCATTATGAGATGGGTGTGACCTATATCTCCCTCTAATTCATTGGTTAAAGATTAATATCTAATGAGATAGACATGGTTGGAATGACAAGTTAATCTGGTTCGGTGATATAGGACTGGAACGAGGAGTGAACTCAATTCAGTAAGGGACTTTGTCCACTAAGATGGTCTTAGAAGCAATGACTTGACTACTATGGAAATAGTATCATGTGCTTAAGGGTTTTCCACAATTACATGTTTTATTCCCATGATATTTTATCATGATTAATGTTCCTTTATGAACTATGCCTTCGGTACTTCCAAGATTTATTTTTCCAGATTTTGATGTTTAGACTTTATGTTCATATTTTTTTAAGTTAAAATGTATATGATTTTTTTTCCATGCTTACCCTTACTGAGAATTTGAGCTCACCCTTTATTTGTTATATTTTCCCTAGGATTTAAAGAACATTTTTAGGTAAAAAACAAAAGGGGATAAACTTTATGAGAGATGTTGAAGATCACTCACCATGATTAGAAGATTATGTTCTGAGATTCCGAAGACACTAAACTGTTACAGTCCTTAAGTGTTGGTTCTTGTTATGTATTAATTATTCTGAAAAATTAATTTAATTTCCATGTATGTCATGCTTGGGTCCCTACAATTGGTATCAGAGGAAAGGTTTAGTTAACCTTTGGAAACTAGGATGCGAAAACATTAGTGAGATCCCTAGAGATATTTATAAGGTTTGCATAGGGATGTCTCTAAGGTTACGTATAAGTATAGGTTATATTCAAAGAATTACTGTAATGATATTATAATTTAACAAAAGATGTAAGATATTGATGTTACTCCCCCTTTATTATGATTATTTACTCTCACACTATTCTTTTTGGGTTTTAGAAAATTACTGGAAATAAGAAGATTCATGAAAATAGAGGATATGATGGAAAATGGAATGATATTATTCATGATAAACCAAATGAAATTGGATCTGAAAATCCACATATCGTTATTATTCCTAATCAGAAATCTCATAATATGATCAATAATATCATCTTTGGTATGTTTCTCGACTCTACTAATAATAGAAAGATGGAGTTTCATGATGATCATAGATGAAAGAAAGTTCAATTTCCCTCATGTAAATCATGTGGGAAGGGGCATCAAGGAGAATGTTTCCAAGGAACTGGAAGATGCTTTTGGAATAGAAAAGAAGGACACAAATCTAGTAATTTTTAAGTAAAAGGTTCTATTAACACCATGAACAAGGATAATGGTATTTCTAAGAAATAAACAATGGATAAATTTTTTAAATATAGAACGTACATGCATTATGAAAACCAATGCCCTAAGGGAAAATATCATGAAGAGAATCAACATGGTCGTATGGGTAGTATTTATGTTTATGATGATGAAGAGAATATAAATGGTATATGAGATGAATGAAGTGTTGAGGAATACAATGATGATCCTCGGTCAATGGTTTTAGAAGGTAGTGGAATGATTGTATGTTTACAAAGATTTATGTTAATAGTACTATGAAATAAAGAAACATCTAAGGATTGTTACACTATTATTTTTCGTAATGTTTTTGAAAGTATATGTTGAATGGTACTGGTAACCATGAAAGTTTATTTAGATATTTTTGGATAGAAGATGATATGTGCATAATGAAAGGATAAGGAGAAAATAATATTTTGGATATTATCAATGAGCTCATGACTGATCTAATGACCAAGTGATATCATGGTTTGAGTATATAGGAATTTTGGGATTTTGGTATGTGAAAAGAGTTAACTTTTGATAGAATTCATGTTTTCACTATGGTTCAATGGGTATTCATTTTTCATGAGAATACATGATTAAGGAATTTAAATGTTTGGAATGTGACCAACAAGATATATTTTATGATATATGGTGGATAAATGATGGTATTCACATGCTTGGTAGATGACCTTTGTAGTAGTCATTTTCTGTGTAATATGAGATTGGACAAGAGTATTTTCGATAAGCCTAAAGGTTGGAAAGCATTACGTTGGACATCTGATAGTATTGTTTATGGCTAGAAATTTTTGATATTATTTATGGAATGTTGTAATAATATAGTTTTAGAAAAAGAACAACCTGTAAGATGGGTGATAACCCGTCGCGTCGGACAAGGATGCGGGAATCAAACCCACAACCGAAGTGCGACATGCCTTTATAGACTACCACCTTCCCTTAGGAAGTCCCTGGTTAGTAGAAATTAGTTTTATTTTATTAATCAGTATGATAGTTGAAGTATAAGTCCATTTTTGGAATCATATATGGTTAATCTCTCCATAAGATGGATTTATGTATATAAATTTTGCTAACCATATGTTTGAGACAGATGAAATGACATATCATTCTAACACATGATCTGATAACACTTCAAAGAAGACAAATTCAACTTCATTTATTTATGAGATGAACTGGAAATTTTTCAAGGCACAAAGAACAGTGAGATTGTACAAAAATCATGTAAGTATTTCTTTTAATTCAAAAATTATTCAACATTAGGGAAATGATCTTGAAAACCAAAAATGTTTTCCTAGTGACCTTATATATGATGAATCAGATGGTAAATTAGATCATCACAAATTTATGGATATGTGATTGTTGGCTTTTTTATAGCCATGTTCTCTACCACTCTTCATCAAAACATGATTGTTAGATTTCTCTTCCATATCCATATTTTCACCTAAGTGGAAACCCAGTGATTAGTTAATTTGGGTAACTGTTAGGTTTCATAATTTAGTATTTAATGTTATGTTTTGGTATTCCTTTTTACAATGTGGGTTTAAATTAAGTAAACTTTCAGGTAGTAAACCATTTATAATCACGACGAATTTCGAGGGAAAAATTCATTTAAGGGGGGTAGAATGTAACACCCCGAGATTTAATGAAAAATATTATTTTAATTCCATTGATGTCTTGTGTTTTAAACTACACCAAAATTATCTTGTGCTTTATTAAACACCTTATTAGCTTATATTACACCCAAACACTATTCTTGTCTTATGTTGCACGTAGGAGAAACCTTCCTCAATACCGTGTGTTGTTCGCAATACTGAGTTTCACTAAAAAACGATATATTGTCATAATATTATTATGAACTAGAATTTATGAATAGTAGTAAATAAATTTTTAATTTTATGACATTATAAATCATCTTAAAAATTTTATAGAACATGGTATGAGAGAAAAATAAATTTTTTGGGTAAAATAAGTATTTTTCAAAAAATGTAGTTTTGCCACCTTTTGATGGCGCACCCACAATAAATTTAGTTTTCGACATTTTTATAAGCTCAATTTGACCAAATAAAATTCTTCTTTTGAATATGTATATAAAAATTTACTTTGGACAAAATTTTGATATTTTTCTGATAAGTTTCTTATTTTGATGAATAGTAAAAATACGCTAAATTTTAATTAAAAACAACTTTTTTCATCCAGATAATTTATATGGTTAAGTTAAAATATTTAATGGTTTTAAAGTATAAATAGAATATATTTTTACCATTTAATATGATGTAAGTCATTAGCATTAATTTTACACTGAATTCATAAGTAAAAACATTTCAATCTTTTGCAACGTTATAACTTTTAAAACCCATTTTCTCTACAGCAGGATTAATTTGAAATTAAATACTACAACTTTTGTGTTTTTAATATGGAAAAATGGATTCAATATTTGGAATCATTATGTCCAAATTATCTTAATAAGCTACCTTTTATTTTTAGGCATTATGAATAGTAACTACGGTAAATTTTATTTACCATAATTAAGGGTAAATCGGGTAATTAAGGGTAAATATAATATTATAAATCATCCTAACTCTTGTCTTAATATAATTTGATGATTATATTTTTCCTAAAATCATTCTTGGGTCGAAATAGAATTTAATGGAACCACTTGTATTTGATTAAGACCTTTTATTTATTTTATTTAAAGGAAAGTGAAATATCTATTACACAAACATTTATAATTACATTATTTTTAATATTAGGATATATATATTATAAATTCGATTATAAATACTCATTTTAATGATAAAATGTTTTTCTTTATAATGGTAATTTATTTGTGATTTTTAAGAAATATTTAATTACTTTAATTGCTTATACATTAATGATGTAGAAATTATTTATTTATTGAAAAATCAATAATATAGTTTTTATTAAAATAAAAATACCTATGAAAAGGACCAGAAACATGACCAAACATTATTGGTCGAGTATACCTATACCCTAAGCATTTCATGGTCTATTTTTGGACCATTTGAATCCATATAAAACTGATTAGGAAATTTATATTATATTATTTTAAATGATTTCAAAGATGTCACCTTCATAATTTAATAAATATAAAAATTTAAATGTTGTGATTTTAAGATGATAAATTCTATTAAAAATATTATTATGAATGGTATTATATTTATCTTCATCATAGGATTTTATTTTTAATTTTTATTTAAAATTATATCAAATAATTATACAAAAAATGTTGTAGTAATTATTTTATTAAGAGATATACCAAATAAATTGTTTTAAAAATAGATAACATATTAACAAATTATTGTTCCCCATGAATTTTTTTATGAATAATACATGTTAGGAATATATTATATATTTTTTAGAACATATCTTCTATGTGATTTTTATTTAAATTTAAATAATGAATAGTGTCAAAATTGACACTATTGATATTTTAGAAAAATAACATATTATTAAATTATTTAAAAATCCCAAAAATATTTAAAAACTACAAATTGAAAATTATATGGTTGAAAAGGTTATAAAGTATCCAATTATGGGAAATTGACAATATTTAAGTATCTATTTATAACAATTTAAAATTTATACTTTTATTACCATAAATAAAATTAAATAGATTAAATAATAATAAATCAAGTTGATAAGGTTTAAAATAAACATAAACCATGTCTAACTTTTATTAGAAGATGAGATTACAACCCTATATCATCTCATCTTTGAATTGAGTCAATTTTTTTGGTTTTTATGTGTGGAATTATTATATTATTAATTAAAATTTTTTAGTTTTCCAGAAGTGACCCTCTCCTCTCCAATATAAGGGAACCTCTTTCACTCTCCTCTTCACTGAATTTTGAGCCTTTAGGCTCAGCCAATCCTTTACCATTTTACTTATCCACTTAAATATAAACCTACCGGAGGTTCTGGTCTTCTTCAAAGACCAACTTTATTTCCCTAAGAGGAGGTTAAGAGGAGTCACGTCGAAGAAGATGTAATCTCTTCTACCTATTCTTTCAAGTTTCATTATTAATGACATCAGTATAACTAATAAACAGATATGTTATTATAAATATGATGCAACCCCATTTCACCTTCTATCCATCCTACAGAAAATGAAATTACCGCACGTGCGTACGTAGGGAATACTGTCTCCACACCGTGGTGTAATATGTTTTTCCACCACCACCTTACTTGGATGGGTATAATGGTGTAAAGAATAACTATATATTGTTATTATAACATGATACTAATTTTGAGATATTATATCATCCACTCCAATTCCATTCCTTAATAATGGGAACAATATCATTGCTCGGGCGTACGTACAGATTACTGTCTCCACGATACGATGAGATTCATTCTCCATGTTAACCATTCAAGAATGATTATAAAGTATATATAATCAAGAATAATGATATATATGATACAATAATGCTACGGGATTTATGTATATATATATACTTCATCTACTTACTTCCATTCAATTCAATAAGGAAAGGAAAACAACGTTCATTTATACGTACGACCTACCGTCTCCATGAACAGTGTGTTTCATTTCATTTATCTATCTATTATATATATATACTGAATATATATGATACATAAATCATGTTTTACATTCTGGAACTAGGTAAATCATGATATAAGTAATAATAATATCAAGAACATAATGTCCAAACACGTACGATAAAAGAAATGATTTTACCGAAAACGCTGCTTTAACATGGAATTGACAAAATAACGGGTAATATAAAGTCGTAATTGAATCATATATGATATCATAAATATTATTATGGTTTTGTTACAAGTTAATAATATGTTTAAACCCACTATACCAATGTTTCAGACACGTATTGAAGAAATTGGACCTAAGTTAAGGGATAATTATTCCAATCTCTTTCTTATCTGAGATTTTTTATTCGTAAGTATTTACTGGTGTTAAATTTTTATCATCTGTGTCCATAAAAAATGTTTTTCATAAAGTGTTTAATACTCTTAGATGTATGTTTATAATCATTTTTACCCCTCTTTGACTTTTTTATGTCATGTTATGGAAGGAATATTTCTTTTGTTTACTACACGAGGAACTTTTTGACTTTTCTAACAAAAGTACGAGAAGAATGTTTTTCTAACTTATACGTCGTGAAGGGATTTTTACGGTTTCATAATGACTTGTTTCACTGAATTTTCCTCTAGAAGAGTTCATGATTATTTAAAAAAAAATTGTTTTCTTTTAAAATTGAATGGCATTATTTGAAAAGAAAAAGTTTTTTGATGAAGAAAGGATATTTTCCTCAATATTCATTTCAAGTGTTTTGTCAAAACTAATTTCCATCTAAGATAATATTATTCTATATGATTATGTTTCAAGTATAATGTATCTATTATTTACATGGTTTGATTCTTCTTATGATGAAATGATATCCATTTATTTTATATGGATTATGTTATGATGGAATGATGTTTTTGAAACCCATTTTATTCTTTGGGTTATGATGACTAATTTATGTTTATTTTGTGGCACAAGTAATAATGATTTAATTATGAGATGGGTGGGACCCATATCTCCCTCTAATGCATTGGGTAAAGAATTATATTTCATGAAATAGACATAGCTGGAACAATAAGTTAATCTAGTTCTGTTATACAGGACTGGAACAAGGAGTGAACTCGATTCAGTAATGGACTTTGTCCACTAAGATGGTCTTGGTAGCATTTCCTTGGCTACTATGGAAATCATATCATGTGATTAATTGTTTTCCACAATTACATGTTTTATTCCCATGCTATTTTATCATGATTAATGTTCCTTTATGATCTATGCCTTATGTACTACAATGATTTATTTCTCAAGATTTTGATGTATAAACTTTATGTTCATGTTTTTTAAGTTCAAATTTATATGATTTATTTTATTTTCTCCATGCTTAACCTCATTGAGAATTTGAGCTCACCCTTTATATGTTTTCTTTTCCCCAGGATTTAATGAATGGTTTTATGTAAGAAAACAAAAGGGGAAGATCTTTATGGGATATGTTGATGATTTTTCACCATGATTAGAAGATTATGTTCTGAGTTTCCAAAGACACTAAACTAATACGGTCCTTGAGTGTTAGTTTTTGTTATGTATTAATTATTCCGAAAAAGTAATGTAATGTCCATGTACGACGTTCATGGGTATCTATAGTAACACTGTATCTAAGAAATGTGGAAGAATTTGTGTATATCCCGATATATCCGAGGTAAATACAACCAAAAGGCAACTGGCCCGACTATCTCCAAAACCTTATACAACCCAATGTATCTCGGTGAATGCCTTACCAATCCCTTATTCCACTTGTGTCCCACACTCATTTTGACACACAAGAAAACTTTATTTCTGAGCTCGAACTCCATAGGTCGACTCCGTTGATCATCATAAGATTTCTGGAGGGGCTACGCTATATACATTCGCTTCTGAATCAACTCCACCTGCAAAGTGCTCTCCTGGACAAGATGAGGTCCCAACATAGCTTTATCTCCTCCCTCCATCCAACATAGGGGTGATCAACGTGGCCTACTGTACAAATCCTCATAAGGTGCCATCTGAATTGTTTCCTGAAAACTATTATTATAAGAAAACCCTCCCAGAGGTATGTGCTTCTCCCAAGAACCTCTATAATCTAGGATGCAACCTCAAACCATGTCCTGCAGCACCTGAATCCTAAACTAGGACTGACCAACTGTTTTGGGATGGCAAGTTGTACTCAGTAGTACCTGTGTACCCAAAGCACTCTATAGTCCCAACCAAATATGAGAAGTAAAAAATTAATCTCTATCTAAAATGATGGAGTGTGTAACCCCATGAAACTATAAAATCTCTCGAATGTACAACCTTCTAATATCATCAACACTGAAGGTCTTCTTGATCAGTAAGAAGTGTGCATCATTCGGGAGCCTATCGATAACTACACAAACCACATCATTCCCTCAAGGAAAACTTAGTAAACCATTCATGAAATCCATTGTGACATAACATCACTTCCACTTGGGAATGGGTTACTCATGTAGAAGCCTTGATGGTCTTTAATGCTCCACCTTCCCCTGCTGAAAAGTTGAACAACTCTTAACAATACCAGCAACATCCCTCTTCGTACCTAGCAACCAATACTGAAGGTGTAAATCTCTATACATATTTGTAACACCCGTATGAACTGGCCATGATGAGGAATGGAAATATCACAACATCTCATTGTGTATTTTGGCTAACACTCATACGAAACAATGAAAAAAAATGCCTCATCCTCACCTATGGTCCACCCAGGAGTAGGGTCCCCTCCTGACACACTCTTTCATAGGACTAGGCCTGTAGAATCTGACAGATTCCTCATTCACACTCGACCAAGTAGAGTAGAGGTAACGTCTATAGATGAAATAAACATCAGCCTCAGTACATCATGCACATCCGAATTCATCTTAGAGAACAGAGCAACAATCTTCCACTCACTACTGGCCTCCTCAACTGCCTATATCTGTGTCCTAATCAATGAATTAGCCACTACATTGCCTTTCCCATTCATGTAGTCAAGATAAATGTCAAAATACTGAAGGTACTCAACCCACCTTCTATGTATCAAATTTAGGTCACACCCAGTAAATTTCTTCTTGAGAGTATTTTGGTTAGTGAACACCACAAAATTTTGTCCCAAAAGATAATATCTCTGACAGTGCAAGGCATGAACAACTGCATCCAACACGAGATCTTGCACTGGGTAATTCCTCTCATGTGGCCTCATATATAGAAACCCATACGTAATGACTCCTTCCCCTTGAATAAGGACTAATCCAATACCGATACCTTATGCTTCACAGTAAATAGTATAACTATTAAATGGATTTGTAAGAACTAGTATCTGTGCAGATGTCAACCACCCTTTCATCTCTTGAATGTCTGACTCACAAGAATCTGTCCATGAGTACTTCACACCCTTCATAGTCAGGCCTATTAGTGGTGCTTCCAATCAGGAAAATTACTTTATGAAATGCATGTAGTAACCATCCATCCCTTGAAAACTCCATACATCAAAGACGTTCTTTGACTGCTCGTAGGAAACTACTGCTCTCACTTTCTCTAGGTCTACAGATACTTCTGTCTTTGAGATAAAATGAACCAGGAAGGGAATCAGGTCCATCCAAAAGTGGTATTTTGGGAGCTTAGAATATAACATATTTTCTCTCTGTGTACTCAAAATGATCTCAATATTGGTCGCATGGTCATTCCGAGTGTGAGAGTACACCGAGATATTTTTCACGAAGGCTACCACAAAAGAATCCAAGTCGGGATGGAAGACTCAGTTCATCCATTCCATAAAAACTGAAGGCATGCTTGTGAGACCGAAAGACATAACCCCATACTCTTATAGAACATAACTAACCCCGAAATTTTCTATGAGATTTATCTAATTCTATAACACACAACTAATGATAACCGTATCTCATGAAAATCTTCGAGACCACCCAGGATCCTCAAAGCTGGTCAAAGAGATCATTAATCCTTGGTAAGGGATATCAGTTTTTATTAGTCAACAGGTTCAACTTCCAATAATCCACTCAATGTCTGAGGGTACTGCCTTCTTTCCTTCCAAACAAGACTATAAACCGTAAAGAGATATACCGGGTCAGATAAAATCCTTTTCCCGTAACTCCTCTAAATTCTTCGAGAGATCCTGTAACTCTAGTTTAGCCATCCTATAAGGAGTAATGGACACCAGTGCAACCCCTGGTACAAGCTCAATAGAAAAGTCTACCACTCAGTCCAAAGGAAAATATGAAAAGTCATCTGGCAAGGCATCCCTGAAAGGGTCAACCATTGGAGGAATGTTTGTCTATAAAGTTCGTTGGTCTTTGTGATACAGACCAGAAATCTCGGTTGTAACACATCTAAACCTGTGAAGCTCGAGTCCATCTCCGCTCGCCTGGATATCCCATTCGATCTTGTGAAGAAACAACACACCCTTTTGTTACATTAAACTCACCCTACAATGGTAAAAATCGACAAAATCCTAGAAATTAACTATCCATTACATTCTGAGAATGATGTCGTAGCCCATAGCCTCTAAGACAAAATGGTCCCATAAGAAGTGACACCCACCAACCTCCAGAGGGAACTCCTTGCACTGACGTACACTAACTGTTCTAGTCCCCAAGGGAGTGTCTAGTGTAATAAAATCAAGAGAGGTAAATATACAGAGACCAAATCTCTCCACAAAAGGCATAGATATAAAGATATGGGAAGACCCTATATCAAAAAGAGAAGAAGCTAAAACTAAAGAAACCAAAATTGTTCCTCTAACTGTATATGGTCCTCAATCCATCTCCTGTGGGATCTGCTTCAGCGCAAAATAATGTCCTTCATCAAAACCCTTTATAGATTTCTATGGTCAATGAGCTGATCCACCTTACTGTTATCGAAATCCCTGTGTATGAGCACGACAACAACGAACACCACCACGGCATGAATGGTCTGAAGAACTGGTGGTCCTGTGCTAGTATGAGGAGTTGAATCATATCATCTCTCACTAGAAGCTGGAAGGAGGGCATTGTAGAAATGCTAAGAGATGTTCCATATTTCCACAAGATTGGCACTCAACAGGGGTTCTCGGGTGCTGAGGTTTATTTTTTCCACCCTTCTCACACTGGTAACACACCACCTGGTTACCTTATAGAAAATCCTACATAGATGGATCTCCACGCGTAGACTCCCTATCATGCTTTTTACTATCATTTATTAGCATAGAAACTCTGGATGCTTAACTGCCCTAGTCCACAGCTCTAGAACTCATCAGGTTTGCTTGGTTATAAGCACTTGGTTGACTATAGAAGATATGGAAGTCATCCTAAAGTTTTTTACCTAGGATAAGATCTCATTCCTGGGACTATCATCAAATATCCTCACCAGAAATAAATCATCACGCCCTCTCGAATAGGTGTGAAGTGTTGATGCTCTATGAAGCAAGAAGAATACTCTATAACTGAGAGAGAACCCTACTCCAAAATCATGAACTCTCAGGCTTGGTCGGCCCTCAAGGTCTCCGGGTAGAATTAGTCAAAAACGGTCCACTCAAACTCATCCCAAACGATAACTCGCTGGTGTCCCAACTGTGATATCACATTACACCATCTCTTGGCTGAATCACTTAGCATTCTTGTTGAGAGATTCAGCCTCCTCTCTGGAGGTGTTTCGAGATGCTCGAAGGTAGACAACATGGATTTTAACTTTGACTCTACAGCCTGATGTCCTCCATCCCTTGAGAAAGTGGGAGGATACTGCTGGTGAAAAATCTCATCATATCTGTCATAGTCAGGGAAGGATGCAGTGATACCTTGAAGGTCTACATCATCCCCATTAATCTTTTTTGAAACTATGAATTAACAACTATATCTGGAATGAATGATGGTCCAAAGATAGGTATGATGGGAGGGTCTACTGGTGGTCCATGATCTACCATTTTTGGTGTCTGGTCATTGCCCTATATCTGGCATTCACGGTGGTATGACTCTGCAAGGTCAAGCACACACCTCATATCAAGATTTTGAAGGACTAAAACATAGAAGTGAAATAAAAGAACATGATTAAAAAACATTCAGGTTTTTTAAAACATGGATACAATGCATGTATGACTCCTACATGGCGTGTCCCCTTATGCTTTTAACATGGCGTGTACGTCTACAAAAACTAGTCATGTATCACCCATAAAAACAGTGTGTTCTCCTTGAGACATTGTGTATACTTAAATCATTCTTCCCTGCTTGAGTTCCTCTACACGACAAAACACCTGGTTCATCCCTGGGTGACACTACATGACATGTTCACCATAGACACGACATTTACCCCTTCCGTTATAACCACTAGTGTCATTAGTCACACGGTCGGTGACATGGTCCAATCAACACAGTCTTCATGAAAGGAACAATACGTGTACAATGTAAGTTCATTCAACCATGTCATTGGTAACACGATTGGATACACATCTCTTACAATACTGTGTGTACTCCAAGTACACTGTGTGTGTAACCAAAACTTTTCCAACCCCGTGTCTCTACTCAGACAGTTAGTCAAACAGAAAAGGATTGCACGGCCTGTACATATAGTATTCAACATGAACTTAATGAAAACAATTTCTCCCTGAACATAAGAATATATGGCGTGTATTCACCATCACACACCGTGCATTATGGTGTTTTCTAGACAATAAGCCTAAAAACTACTCCAGAACCCATTAAAACATTGAAACAAGAATGAATGTTCCAAATTACAATTAGTGGGGTCCCATACACCGTGTGAATCATTGCTTGGCATAATATTCATGTACAACACAAATAATAATAGTGTAATCAATCACATAATCCACCAAATTTTGATCCATGAGGTCCCATAACATCTTAGAGACCAAAATATGGTACCAAATTCAATGAAACATTAAATTTTATAATACCCTATTAAAATAGTATGTATTCTGTCATGGAACCCATCACAACCGCATGGATATCTAACATTACATCTATCACAATAACATCCATTTAGTAATGCACCCAAAATGTAGTGACAAGAATGCATGACATGTGATCCATGACAAGTGCCTATATGATGCATGAGATGGAATACCCTCATGTCATCAGGTTGAAACATAAATAGAACCACAATAATATCAATGATAACAACACAGTATATGTGAATCACTAAACTGTGAAATCAAATCATCAGGAAGAATTGTAAGCAAATAAATATTGAAATATTCATGGTATATTGGATTTTCCCAATACACAGGTTAGCTACTCATGGGTAAAACTTATTACCAACTACATATTCTTTCCTATCAATTTCTATAGGCTCCAATAAATAAGACAATGTAGAAAAGAAAAACCCCCCTATGATACCATTTCGTAACGTTCTGGTTCTGGGTGCCATCCAAAGGTGCCCTGTACCCAATTGGTCACGTGGCCTCATGCACAATTCCCCATATGCAAAAGGATGATGAAAAGTAGATAGAGCCTTGGGTGTGTTGGTGGGGAAACCATGCCCTCATTAGTAATGTTTTCAAAACAGAATAACAAATAATAAGCTGTTGTAGAAGAAATAATACCATACAACAAGTAAACATCAGAAGACTGAATGTAAATATATAACTATAGGATATATATATATATGATGAAAGTCACATATATCTTGGAAAACATCCAACCAAGTAACAATTAGAGAAATACAGTAATAAATTAAATTAAAAAAAGAAATAGATAAAATCTGATAGCATCACAAGCCTCATCTTGGTCCCATGCTCTCCAGCTCCACAACAATCAAGTACCTGTGGAAAAAAGGTGCTTTCCCTTAACAACACCAGTAACCATATAATCTGTTTGGGTCCAAAATCATGACCAATACAAGGTGTCAGATGAATCATAGTAGGCAACCACTGTAAGATCTATGCATAACTATTAGGGAGTATATATAGAAGGTAATAATATAAATTCAGTGAACAAAATAGAAGAATACACAAGTAAAAAAGTCATGCAATTTATATTTAAATTCATTAGAATTCAATGTTTATCATTTAATCAAGTATCACAAACAGGTATCTTAGAAGAATACCGAACATGACCAAATCGAAGATTCTTATTTGGCTTGGAAGACACATCACAAAACATTAAATATTTATGTTAATCTTCTGGATATCTCACATAGTCTAACCCCTCTGGCCATTTCATGAAATAAAAATTCAATAAAACTCTGAGGAAGCAATATTGTAAATTTCCTCTGTGCTCTTTCTTGAATAATTATTGACTCTCTGGGAATAAACTCTACATTAATTCCCCTTATGATCTTGTAACATAAAACTATAGAAACTCTGGGGGACCACACACCGTCAAACCCCCTTGTGGTCTCGTAGCGTGAAATATAACATACACTTTGAGGAAGCACCCAATGTCAATACCCCTTGTGGTTTGACTACACCATGTTCTAATATCCCTATACAATTCAATCAGGCATAAACGACATCAAGAACCCAAAGTAATCTCAAAATCTACATGGATAATAAATTTCAATGCATATCACAAGCATTTAACAAGGAGAAAAGGGAAATTAGTTCCGTCATTTCAAGAAAGTCAAGGAAATAAGGCCTTCCTCAATGTAATCCACATCCAAATGACCATAGTCATTCAAACTAGGAAAATCACCCATGGGGTGTTCCTTAAACAACAAATTCCACATAATATCACATCAATCAACCCTTAATCCTACAATCAATCTAAGGTATATAAAACAAGGTTCAATTTCCTTATGCTGAAATACTAGAAACATGGGTAATCGACACATTTTCAGATAAAACTCAAAGACAACCCAGGAAGGGAAAAAACCACATACCTATATATTGTATGATCGGTATAGTTAAACATCGACATTCTAATTTAACTATAGCTTTGTAGATCTACAAAAAGGTCAAAAACTTTTAACCTTGAAAAACTCAAGAGAGAGATAAAATCAGAAGGAGAGGCCCTAGAAGAAGGAAGGACTCACCGGTGGGATTTCAACACAATTGGTGGTGTTTGATTCAGAGAATAGATGATAGATTGGTGTCTCATAGAGGAATTATATTTCTCAGTCACTCATAGAAAAAACAAGGTTAGAAGAAGACGTTTTTGGGTATTAGACATGATCTCGGTCTGACATGTCAAAAAAAGTACACGATTTTTTCATTTAATGTGAACAATGTGTACATGCCTCAAACAACCCCTACTTTAGGTGGTCTCTAAGTCACATCACCCGTCCATGACTTGGACATTACAAGACCAGTACACAACTTCCCTCGACAACCAGGTATACAGAATGTACTCCAAAGTACACAATGTGCACTTCTACAATTTCCCAAAAAAATACCATTTTTCTCAAAAATACCTGAAATCAAGATCCATACCTAAATTGATGATCTGAGTTCTTTAAATATATCATTTTTGTGCTATTTAGACTTGATAATGACACTTATGTTATTTTAATTAAAGGCAATTCCAAAATTTCAATATTTTTCTTTTAATATCTATAATTTTTTTGAAAGGGATAATGATAAGTTATTTTATGTTATAAAGGTCTATTTTAAATATAAATTATTTTTTTCATGATTTTTATTTATTTATAATTTTTTTGATGTAATTATTACCTTAAATGATTACGCAACATAGATGAAATGATTGTGCGAGTAGAAAATGATATAAAGTACATAATTATGAAACAAATAAGGTAATTATTTTTGTGTGAGTTAATGTGTCCCAATAATTTTTTAGATAAATTTATCATATTATATATATTTTTAAGGTTTCATATTCTAATTCCATTTCCATCATTCAATTTTCCAAGTCAAATTATATGAATAGTTTGTAAAATAGCATAAACAATATTTTATGATAGAAAATATTTTATTAAAAAATTTAAGAATCATAATAATCTTGAATGTGGATAATTAAAAATGTAAATTTTATAAAATGGGATAAATGGTCGATTTATAATCCAATTTTCACATTATAAGAAACATTATAACCCTTCAATATTGAAAAACTAATTTCCACTGATAAGGTTATTGTTGGTTAACCAAGGGGTGACATAAACAAATTAGTTCGAAAATCATATTAATATCTACATTTTTGTTATATTTTAAATTTATTAATACAATAACATAATTTTAATCTAATGAATTTCATTTTTGAACCATTATACATGAGTTGGAATCATATTATAATAGATTACTTCTTATATTTTCAAAAATGACCATAATTATATTTTATAATATTCAATATTTTATTTAAATATTTAAAATTATTTAAAATAAGATATTTAGAAAATGTTATGGTATATTATTTAAAATATCAACTATGACCCATTTTTGAGTCAATTTTCCTTTTAGAGTAAATTTACTGACCGTAAATTTTTTAAAAACATTGTTATCAAGGTAATTGTTAAAAGGGTTAAAAAGTGTTAAAAACGAGATAAGGGTTAATGGATAATATAAAAATTAATATAGTTTATTACTGATATTATTTTGACACATATGGATATTATATTAAAATAATATAAATTTGGATATATTTTAATATGAAAATTTATTTATATTAATTAAAAACATTATGAAATTTTAAGAATTCCCCTCCCCTCAATATTAAAAGTGAACCCACTATCCTATCATCTCTAAAATTAATCATCCATATAGTTTATAAAAGAAGAGACAAAATCCCTTTTTAAAATCTATAAAAATGATATATAGGTATTATTTTGGGAATAATACAAACCATAGAAGGATTAATTTTAAATGAACAAGTGGTTTTTCAAAGAAGATGTATATCTTTTAACAAAACATTTCAGTACTACTTCTTCTTTTACTACATTAAAATATTATTGAAAAATGATGAATGAATAAAACGAAAATATAAAAAATATTGAGATATTTTAATTTTAATGTCATAACCTATATTTATCTCATTCATCCATCAAATGTGAAATGAATCCATACTTTGCATGTACATCAGACTATTGCCTTGTAAATATAATGTATGTTTATTCTTTAACAACCCCTCTTAGATTATTATTATTGAAACTATTCCAACCATAGAAGCCTAGATATGGTGCCTCAATTTATTATATTAGAATGATTACATCAAATTATATACCGAAGGACTAAATATTTTAGTAGTCCTAGTAAACTAGATATGTACACAAAAACCATTTTACATTGGGAATATAAAATATAATATAATACATAACAATTCTTAATAAACCAAATCATTGAAAAATCCTTCAATGTTATCATCTTTGTAACATGGGGAATGTAAAAAAAATAAGTGTGAGATCAACTTCACAGAATAGGTATTGTAAAGTGGAAGCTAACTTGAATAAATAAGAATAATACACATTGAATTGAAAATAACTATAACACATTCCATTTAAATAATATATTGAGCATAATATCGTTGGAATAAAATAATATCAAATAAATCCATCTTAATTTTCTGATGATCTATAAAACAAAACCTTGGATATTTTAATAAAATAATAATCACAAGGAAATCAATATCTAGTTTCATAATAATAAAATTCATAATTCTAGAAATCTAAAAACTTACCATCATGGCCTTATCCAATAAATATTAAAATAAATATGTATGGGATCAGTCAAAATTGAATCAGTATTGTCTTATGAGATCTGACGACACATCCAGGGGATATATTGGGCCCTCATACCACTTATTAATTCAAATTTATTCCTGATATAAAATGGGTGAAAAATAATAAACATATACATTCATAGTAAACCTATCATAAAAATGTAAATAACTTTCCCCATTAAGTAAACATAATCGTAATCCATCTAGTTCAATATAGAGAAAAATATCAAAATAGTCCATCCCTAGTTAAATTATTCAATAAAAACATAATAAAATATGGAAGAGTGTATCATAAGAGATCAAGATCAATGAATCATAAGATTCAAAAAAACATGTTGACATATATGAAAAAACATTAAATTATATTATTGGAAAACTGTAGATGAAAATAAAATTTCTCACATTGAATATCACCCTTTAAAACATGAAACTTTTGGTAAACATTTTTCTTCAAAATATAAAATAAAATAAAAAATAATTTGAAATTCCCTTATTCAAGAATCCAAAAATATTTTTTAAAATCTATTCCCTTGAATCTGAGATGAACATTCCATTAAAACTATTTCAAAAAATGTATTATAAAAAATTGTTTTCAAAGAACAAAAATTTACTAGTAAAGAGAACAATGAAGTTTGATTATCATGAAAATAAATTTTAAAATGTTTTAAGTAACAAAGAGTACGAAAATTGTACAATTATTTCAGAATATAATGAATAACAAAAGTAGAGTATAATTCATTATATTATGTGATTTCAACATCAGATAGTTAATAATTCACAATCTCAATGAATTAAGAGATTTTAAAAAAAGTCTCCTATCAATTTGGTAACATTTCACCATGACACCCACGAAGGAATAAAATTAAATTAAACTTATAATATAATGATAATAAGGATATTAATGATCTGACATTTAAATTGAGATTTATATACACCTCATAAATTAAAGAATTGGTTTATAATGAATATACCTCACAGAAGTAAAAGTGAGTCAATAAAACCCTTACCTCATACTTTCCCTTAATTATGTTTATATAAAAGTCTTGTATAATGTTTTAAAGATTGTTATTAAATCATTCCAAAAAAATATTAACATTTTTAATACCTTATGTGATTATTTTATAACATCATGTAACCTATTTCATTAATAATATTTCATTATTTTTTTGGTTTTGTGAGCACTGGTTTCATGGTTTCATGATCAGTTCGTTTGGATATAATTATGGATTTTATTTCAGTTGTTTATAAAACCTTAGATGTGTAATGAAATGGTTATAATAAACATAAATAATATTAAATGGCCACATTTTTCATTATTATTTCATTATTTAGGATGATTCATTTTAAAAAATGTTAATGATAAATGTTTGGTTTATTTTGTTGGTTTTTACATACATCTCACACTAGTTTCATTTTATTTAATATTATTAATATATATTAGTTCCATATCATAAAATAGGATAATATATACATATCAAAATCTTATTTAACCAAAATAACTATTTTATGTCCTTCCATGATGGTAGTAATGTAAATCGAACAAAATCATTATTGACAAAGATGATTTACCAACAAAATTTAGAGAATTGTTCCATTTATTTGAATATGAGGATGTAATAAAGGTATGGATATATGATATTAAATTTGAAATATTTAATTATAGTATTTACAATATTATTAAATTACTATTACCTAATAGATTAATGAGATTAGGGTAATGTAGAAGAGTAAAAGAAAATAAGAGTGCAGTTTTAAGAAAATTACCTCTTGAATATCACCTCTTTGGAGGACACCATGAGGAGCTAAAATTTGGTATTTTTATGAGACTAGAAGTAATTGGATGTGGGAAGAGTGAAGAGGATTTGAGTTTTCAGATATATGGGGAACATCAAGGATTTTTAGTTGAAATGGGTTCGTGAGTGTTGGAATTTATACTGGAGGAGAGGTGTGTTTATGTTATTAAATAATGGTTATTTTATGTTTGAAGCCAACCACATTGAGGTGGAATTAATTTCCATAAAATTTTCTGATCATTAATGATTTAAATTGTGTTTATTTTTAATAAATAACTCAAAAACCCATTTAATTTTGTAGTTTTTAGGTATTTTAACCCTTTACATTTTAACTTTAACACTTCATTATTTTACATATACTATGGTAAATAATTTATTACCGTGTTTTGTTGTTAACGTCTAAAATTTAAAATAACCTTAAAAAACAAAATTGGAACTTATGATTATAAATAAGTGATCCATAAAACCAAATTAGACTCGCATAATTGGAAAATATTTATTTAAAAATATGCATGCATGCACAATGAAATTGTGGGTTTTTAATGTGGAAATTAAAAAAGTTTGAAAAAGTTTTGACATCCAATTCAAATGTGAAAAATGATTAAAATTACCCGAATCGGATTTAATTGTTTAATATTTGACTAAATTTATTTTAAAAAATTTTAAATTTAATTTAGCATTAAAAATTATTTATATAAAATCTATGTTTTCAAATAAAATTTGAATTTTTTAGTTTTCATCAAAAAGGTAAATAATCATAAAAATAAAACAAATTATCCCTAAGGTAATTTTTATATTCACTTTTTAAAAATGAATTTTATTTTTTCCAATAAAATTAACAAATGTGTCAAAAAAAATTATTTAAAATAGGTGCACCATTAAAGGAAGGTTAAATTGCATTTTAGAAAAATATATCTATTATGCTTAAAATGGGATTTATTATAATGTTAAAATATATAAATTATTAAATGAATTTAATTTTTTTTAATATATAAAATATATATTTTATTAATATATTTTAGTAATAGTGATTTATTTAACTTTTTACGTTAAAATTTCATTATGGGAAAAAAGTAGTTTTTTATAAAAACAAATAATTTGTCTTCACTTGGTTTTTATTTATTTTCTACAGAATTAATTTTATAAAGTCCTAAAAGATATTTTTTTTTATAATTTATTTAATCTCATTCATATCCAAAAATCTAATGGATAATATATAAGTATAATAATTAAATAATGATATTTAATAATTTTTTGAAGCTCGATGTTCGTTGAAACATAATCTATCTATGAAATTGTATTTTTTAAAAATGTGAGATACTGTAAAATATTTTAGTGTTAAAATAAATATATATTTCATATATATATATATATATTAAACATATAAAAACCATTATTTTTAGATTATATTTCATCTACATTCTTACCATTTAATGCATGAAAAAATGAAAACGTCATTCATTTGCATGAAAGGATTACCATCTTCATGAGTGAATCGTTCAATTTATAATAACCACATCACATGGATGATATATATATATATATATAGATTATTTATATATATAATATAAAAATTATTTTATAATAATCATTTTATAAAGATAAAATGATTCTTACTTTATTTTTATCCTGATTGTTGAAATATTGGAACATTACTCCCATGTACGTAAAACCTACTATATTTGTGATTGTAACATTATTCAATTTTTTAGAACCATTATTCATTATTATTTTTAAATAATCATTAATTCTTAAAATTTATAATTATTTAATTATTATTATTATTATGAACATGACAGAAATATGACCCCTTTTACCATTCTTAGCACACCAAAGATGTTTTGAAATTATGAATTAATCATGCACAAAACACCAGATGTGGACATAATCAATAAAGTAATAAAATATGTCATTAAATAAATAGAATAAATGGTTTTATGATAATTTATTAATCTTATAAAATTTTCTTGAGAAAGCAATGAACTGATATTACTTTATAATATATTTGTTAAAGGTCATACATAACATGTTTGGACTCGATGTAAGGGATTTCATCTCAATTTCATTTCATGGAGGGATATTTTAATATCAAACACCTAATATTATTTATGTGGCCTATATAATTACTTTTTAAATGTTACATAATAAATCCTTTATAAAAAATGATATTATTTATGTTTAAATTCAAATTACATTATCCATGTGAATTTTAGTCGAAAGATACCAAGTAGTAAGAGGTTTCTTAACTCAATTTATACTATGTTAGTCAGACTTATATTTTATTGGAATTTTTATTCATGATTATGTGTGAACTAACTTATAAATTATAAATTATATATTTAATGAAACTTATATAGTTTTATATATGTGAACATAATAACATCATGGATTACTTATAAATTCAAGAGTTATAATCTTTGCAATGGTTTTCTTGGTCCAAACTAATTTTATTGAGACATGTTTCATGTCAAGGACCATGATTTACTTTTATATATTACTTATTATAATACAATTGAATTTTTAAATATCACTTCGTTTAATTTAGGTTATTTATATACCCATGTCATAGACTTACATTTTTCGAGTTTTGATTAAAAATTTAACAAAGTGATAAAAGATTTATATTTTAAAATCATTTCTTTTTTAGATTGTTATTGTTCAAGGTTCCATTGGGGGAAATAATTTAATTTTATTTTCTTGAAACACATTTTATTTTTTATCCTCTAGCTATTAGTAATATATATATGATTATCTTTCATTTCATACATTATTTATTAATGATTATAAATATGTTTTTAGTGACATCAATCTTGTATATTCTTTTAGATCAAGAATCATTATCTTTCATATCAATGTTTTCTAAATATCTTCCTTGAATATTATTTTCTAAACATACATTATTTTATATTTTTTAAATTATCTTTGAAATTATTTTAAAATGTTTTAAAATGTAATTTGTTTACATTTTATGCATGTATCTATTTTGACTGACATTAATTTTTTTTAAAAATAGTTATTTTTAATATTTACAACATCAATGGATCTTCCCAAATTTATTAAAAATTATTGAATAAAATATTATGTTACAGGTTTCCATGGTAATTTTCAAATTAATTGTTTTCTTAATATTTTGCAAATTTTTTCCAAGATAAAAGGGTATTTACACTTGTTTCCATAAAAATGTTTTAAAAGTTACTTTGAGGTGATTTTCTTCTCTATAATCATCCATTAATGACTCATCAATTTAATTGTGATTATGATATTATGATACCCTCCATTTTTTAACATGATATCATAAGAAGATTTATTTTTCATGGTTTCAGAATGCTCTAAACTAATAATAGTTTTTTTCAAGGGTATTATATTGAATGTGAAAGCTTATAAATGTTTTGTTCTTTAATGTCACTTAAAAATTATTAATAATGATATTTGATACTGATATATCTTATATGAATTAGGGATATTGACTAATCTTATAGGATGGGTGGTCCCATTATAGATATAAAATTCATTAGGTAATATTCGCTATATTTAAATTAATGTAGGACGGAGTTAACCTGGGTTGTATCATCTAAGGATTTGACTGGGCTCTAGTAATTTATAAAAAACATTTAACATTAGTAATGATGATACTGTTCTTAGATACCAATTTATTGTATTTATGATTTTTTTGAGTTTTTTATGGGTCTTTTGATCACGACTAATGTCACATGTCTTATTATTAATTTTTTCACATATTATTTCATATGGTTAATATTTATTAAAAGTTTCATTTTAACAATTTAGGTGTTTATGCATATAAATTATCTTATTTCATGCACATGAACGTTGATTATGTAATTATACCCATACTCTCATATGATGATCCATAAGGAAATTAAATTTATAATCGTTATATTTACTCTCATTGATAATTTGATATGACTCTTTTTATGTTTCCTTTCACCAGGTTGTGATTGGGGTATATAAATTTTTGGCATATGATATTATGAGTGACTAATGTTAACAAGAGATAAATATTAAATTAATATTTTAATATAATTTTTTCAAATTATTCTAAAACTACCATTTTAAACATGGTTAGGAATATTTTGATGAATTTTAAAGTTATTTATTTTTTAATTGATCAACATTGAAATTTGGATGTTGTGATCAAAGAAATGAATATTACTATGTAATTTCTTTATGGAATAGATTGTTCAATTTTTTAATTATATTAACATGGTCAAACAAATTTCGATTTAGTTAATGTAATAATAAATGTTTAATAAATATTTATTCCTTATAAATTTATATTAGTGCTTCAAGAATAAAAAAATCATCTTGAATACTAATCATTTGAAGAAAAATATGAGATTGTTGTAGAAATTTATTAAAGGAATATATTATACTTTTCAAATAATTATATATTTTTATATTCTCATTATATATGGTAATGGAATTCTTAAACAATAGGAAGATGGTCTTCAAAAAAATTGGATTCTATTACATTTATTTCTGATTAATCAATGGGATTTTTCCCAATAATTTTGTTTACTGTTATTTGGTCATTATCTTTCTATTAATCATCTAATTCATAGTGATCAATGTTCTTTATAACTCTACATAATTTTTTGGAAATTAATTTTTTTTAAATTACTCTTTTTTCACATCCCACAAATTTTCTCATATTTGGGAACCCTAATACATGTTATTCTAGAGGACCTTTATATTCCCCTTTCCCTATTTACAAGAGGGGGTTATATAATTAATTTTTACGATGTGGGATTTGAACAACAATATTTTCAAATGTCAAACAATTGGTTACTTAGATCAGGATACAACAAAGATGATGGAATTTAATAGGGGTAGGTGGGATGTAATTTCCCATGATCATAAAATGTACATTATTTTTATTTCATATACAGCGCAGAATCCCAAGATTAAAAAAAATATGATGTATTAATAAATTAAATTAAATCAATCAATTTTGGGTAAAATGAATTGTCCAATCATGAACAGAACCACCCACTATAGACCGTGGGATCCCAAATCGCAATTCCCTAAGTGGGAAAGTAAAATGAAGAATTTCGGAAACAAAGATCCACGAATCAATCCTAGATTCTGGATTTGAAACAATATGTATATGATCATAAAACAACAACAAAGAGATCTAATAAACCCTTTGGAGGATACAAAAATATAGGAAGATCGAACGATAGAACTCCTGCTATAGGGTTGCATGAGTTATCCATGGTGGGAGTATAGTTTTTCGAACTATTAATGAACAATTTAAACCCTTACAAGTTTATTTTTCATGATTTCTACTGTTAGGGTGCATGGTATAGGAAAACCAACACCAACCATGCAGAACAGAAGAACATCCAAAATTTTCCACATTTTCAACCCAAGAACCACAAAATTATTCCCAATTAATGAATATTCAAAAGAGGGGTTTATGGGTACTTTAAAATAGTTAAATTATTTTACCATTTCTCTATTCATAATGACATTGGAGTTTTTTAGTGGCATGTAAGGATATTGGAAGATCCCTTTTGAGGATTCCTTTGAATGTCAACATTTTTCTTTTTAGAGTTGTTCCTAGTGTCATCTTCTTGGGTGTGTCATCCGTTATTTCCTAGAATAGTCACTACATATGTATGGTGTTAGACAATCTTTTTGTATCATTTCATTCTAAAAATGGATTGATGAATTGTTGGGAATAAAAAGATATATGGTGGGGATAATGTATTTATCTCTATGTCACTATTGGGATCATTTATTCATTTCATTGAAGGTATTTTTTATGTTGTTTATTATTATTTTTGGATGAGTTTTTTAGTATGTTATTTGGAATTTCATTTTTGACACATAGTTATCTGAACAGTGTATATTTAACAACAAAATCATGTGGGTTATTCTGGTGTTACAGAGGAGTGCACAATGTTATCACCTCTTTAATCCAAACTATCTGGCCTTTTATTGGAAAAAATCATATTAGGATAGATCAATTTCACATAGTTGGTGCATGACATGTCAAATAATGTAGCTAAATTGCGAAACTTCTCTAATATCCCACAATAGTGTGAACTATAATAACATGGCTTCCCAAACCATGTAGCTAACCCATTTTTTGAAAATTTACTATTATAAAAATTATTTTCACTGTTGAAAACATATCATATTGGCCCATTATATCTCCTATGACCTAGGATCTCAAACCAGAACATAACTCACAGCGAATTTGGTCACTCACATTTTTCTAGGGGTAATTCTGATGGATCTTAAGTTGTCAAACCTATAAAATTAATTTTACAATTAATTTCTTCATATACATTCATATTCCTTCATGATATTATCTCATTTATTATAATGAATTTATATCATGTTTTTTATGAATTGATCGATTTTTTATATCTTGATGTAAATGAGAATCATGGTTTCTAGTGTACTTTTGGTCTTATCTTCCATGATTTAGTGTCAAACATCATAGGAAACATGTTTTGATATCATTTGGGTTGGATTTTGGATATTATTAACTAGGTGTTTATATGGAATTTCATCTTCACTAGATTCTTGTTTTTATTAAAATATTATTTGTTTCATTTTATATTGGTATGGATGGTTTTCTAATTATGAATAGAGAATGAAATATTCTTAGGAAAATAGTTTATAATGTGAATGATTTTATCTCTAAAATTTATCCTTTATTTTGAAATGATTTTTGAATGTTTATTAATATCAGTAGATTTATTTATTTTTAAATAAAAATCCTTATTTTAAGTGAAATGAGATTATTCTTTATAGGTAATTCCAAATGGTTAAATGTATGTGTTTCTTGCCTATGATTTAGTATTTTTTTAATTGAAATAATTTATTATGTTGTATTAGAAGGATTGGTAGAAATAATATTTCAAAATATATAAAGGGATTTATGGGTTTTTTAGATTCCTTGATAAAATTCACGCTTTTACGTTAAATGGATTTTAAAGGAAGCTTGTATGTATAAACCATTTTAATATAAAACATCACACCCCTCCTCATTATCTTTAGTTATGGTGGAATTTCTACATAGCCTAAATCAACATCCCCACAGTGCCAAGGGATAGAAATAAATTCCAAGGGCTTCAATACAAATTGGTTATGATTTTACATTGTATAGATAAAATATACCAAAAAATAATTCCATAAAAAATACTATTACATGATGTATGATAAGAATTTAAGGAAACTTAATGTAATTCCCTTGATATCCAAACTAGAATAAAACAGGGTACTATAAAGGAATAATTCTAACATCAAAATGAGGAAAAAAGAAAAAATCAAAAAAACCCAAATGATACAAATTAATAACTCCAAATATCCACACATGATCCATGATCTAAATCCACAAAACAAAAAAAACAGCATGGAGAACCAGTAATGAAATTTGACACATTCCCTTTACCTATGTATCAAAAAAATATCTTCAAAAGTACCAAAGATCCAAAGTAGGTGTGAGTAATGAAATGTTGTAGGATTTCCACAAATTTCATCACTACTCATGGCACTAGGATTGACCAATTTTGAAACATCATTTAAATGTTTTATAAATCAATTGAAATAATATATATCAGGATCTAAAAAAATTTCCATTGAAAAAAAGTTTTCTCAAACAAAAAAATTCCCAAGGAGAGTTACAAAACAAGTCATTTAACAATTTATCACATCTCATTTTATTATAAACCATTAAATTTCACCTAATTACACACAATCATTCTCAACCACAAAATAATGGTTTTTACCATTGACAGTGGAACTATACGTCTATAAACCAACCATTTGATGGTGGTAGTTTATGACCAATATCCATCCCATTCAACTCATGCTTAACCATTTAAGCCAACTATATTTCAAAACTTCTTTTCCAAACCATAGCAATAAAAAAATTTATTGAAAATACTATTACATTAATTAAAACCAAATAATTATTTTAAAATCATTAATTTAAAATCATGTTACCGTTTAAATATTCAACTAAAACTACCAATTTGTACAATTCCCTAAGCCATCACCAAAGAAGGTTTCCACCAAGAAAATCCATAAAAATTCAAAAAATCTATATAAAAATAATAAAATTGATATCAAAGCTTGATGTTATAAAAATTAGAGTTGTTAGTGATAAAACCTACCTTGGGAATAGTGGTGGAAATGAATAAGGACAAAAAAACCCTACAAAACAGAGTTGAATATCCAAAACCCACCTTAGGTATATTTCCCAAGCATCAAAAGAACCACATATCAACATGCTTCAAATTAAAAACCATATATCTATCTAAAGTTGAATATATTTAAGAATAAAATTGTGGGAGGATAGTATATCTATGAAAAAATACAAAAACATTAAAAAAATACTTTCCCCATAAATCGGGCTTCAACCCACCCATAAAAGCCTTTAGAGATCTATAAGATTGATGGGGAAAGATTACACAACATTTAAGAGATATAAATATTGAGTTGGGTCTTAAATTGAGGAAAAATTGGGGTTTATAGCTAATCATGGGACATATCCACATTTTTATGATCTAATTTATAAGCAATTAATAAGTTGTCGCACAGTTAGGAAAACCATGTGCTAACCGTGCACCAGACTCTACCTCAATTATCACCTCACATAGTTGGCCCATAGAGTTAGAAAAAAAATTCCCCAAACATGAAGAACCACTCTATATTTATTCTCATATTTTTTCCTCAATTACTGCATGGTTTCGAAAAACCATGCACCTAACTGTATGCTTTCCCATAAGCCCGTGTTTCACCATATACGGTTTCATGCAAGAGTTTCATGGTTTCCACTAACAATTATAACATCATGAACCATTATAAATCCCCAAAACATTAGAAGAGACTTTTTAAGAAGACCAAAATTCACAAAAACATTACATAATTAAAAATCACAAAGAAATGGATACACACTAGAAAGTGTTCGTGCTAAAGTCTCCCCACCATTGGTATTTGTGTCCCTGAAAAGTAGAACACCATTATTTTGCTGAAAAATTTATGACCATTGCTTGATTATTTATATATACCATTACCATGTATCCTCATATATATGACCATGTTTCACAAAACCCACAATGTATCAATGATTTAACAATGCAAGAATTTCTATTTCTTTTCAAAAACTTGTATTTGGATATAAACCAGCAAAGAATCCAAATTGATGTCAAATTGATCCCATCAAATCACATGGTCAATATCTGGATGATACTTTTTAAACTAAGATACATGAAACACCATATGCACAACACTATACCATGGGAGAAAATCCAACTGATATACCACCTCACAAACCCATTCATGTATCTCAATAGGGACTTTGTATCAAGAGATAACTTTCCTGGGATCCCAAAACAATTATGTACAAACCCTATAGAGATTCATAAGAACACATGATCACTCACCATGGATGAATATGGACATTGAATATTATCCAAATATGACTTGTGATTACTCAAAGCCGTATTATTCTATTTCAAAATAAACTAAATACTATCTTCTGTTTCTTGGATAACCATCATCCTAACTAGTGAAATCTCACCTGTTTGCACCCAAAAATGTATAGAATGACATAGACACCCATATAATTATTTAAAAAGAGACAAATTTATTTAGGCATGAAACTATTATTATGTGAGAATACCTTTAACGATGCACGATTCTCTGATTATCCACTAAGATCCATTACACAAGCTAATAACATGTATTTCATTGTTTGTATTGTTCATTATGATTTTAAATCCATATGTGGATGATATTAAATAATCATGGTCAATATATCCCTCAGGAATTTTGGTAAGGAATTCCAGAAATGATGCTTAAACATTATATATTTTTATGAAACTATAGATACTAATAATCTATGCATCATTTCCATCTCTCTGATATGGATATTAGACACATCGTCCACATTGTGATATTCATTAATATGGATGGAATGGGCTATATTTTGGAGACAATACATGATTACCCATATGGAATTGTGTTCATAAATCATTATTGGGATACCTATCACAATATCCATAGGTATCTGCTCCGATTTCCAAGTAGGAGTAAGTAATGAATACAAAATACCTACTAGTTTTTTATTATCTACCTCAAACTGATGAAAAGTTAATCATATTAAAACAAACTAATTGACCTTCCATTTCATAACAACCGAAAAAATATTCACTCAATAGCTTATACATATTCTGTATTCCCAAATTAATATAACATCATGAATGGTGGTAATCATGAAGAAGTTTTTCAGGATAAGACATGAGTTTGAGAATATGTTTTGAAAATAGAAAAACCGAACTCCAATCCATCCACTAGCCCTCAGTGGTCTCCCCACCATTGAGGTTTGATCTTGTCACCACTCAATCTAAATCATATATATTTTCCTCCATACTCTGAAATCCAAATCATTAATGAATGAAATTGGAATGATATATGAATCTTCACTTTAATCTTTTCATTCGAAGTACTTGAAAACTATCACCAACATCAACTACCATTAGTCTCAAGCCTCTTTCTCCAAGAGAGCATATGTATTTATGATTAATGTATCTGCCCCCATATTACCTTTACCTAGTGTATATATAATTCCAATTTCAAACATTTAGATATACTCAATCCATATTCATTGTAAAATATTAAAATTACGTTGTGATTAAATATGTTTCATGAATTATGGTCTGTAAATACTATAAAATTATTAACAAATAGGTAAAGATGGTAAGACTTCAAAGCATGAAATATGGAAACTAAATCAATATTTTGTGTTAGTTAATTCATAAAATGAATCCATAATTTCTCTGATCCTTAAAATCTAATTGATCTCCCTATATGAGAAAACATTCCAACCATGATCCAGAGGCATTACAATACACCGTGTTCCCTTATCCTGATTCTGGAAATTTTTAGATTGTTGATAATGTAATGTGAAGCTTAATTGCCTGAAAGGTCTGTAGGCATTCATAATTCTATTTGAATGGAATATTCTTCCATGTTAAATATATCATAGGTTAATCTAGTCATGAAATTTCATGAAACAATCTTTTGTAATAACAATCATGACTGAGGAAACTGGGTATATGAAATAATTATTTAGTGGTTTCCAAGAGGTAACAACTTCCTCCTTCTCTGGATTTACAAAAAAACATTTTTAGGGATTATATAACCATGGAAACATACCAATTTAATCCAAAAAGAAAAATTTGATAGTTTTTTATAGAATATGATCCTTTAAGATTCCCAACACTATCTCCAATTATTTCTCTGGCATAGAACTTATCCTTGAATACACTACTATTTCATCAACAAACACAACCACAAAAGAATCCAGATACCTCTGAAATATCTAATTCGTCCATGCCATAAAGATTATTTGTGTATTAATAAGACCTAATGTCATTACCACAAAATCTAATTTTTATATCTACTACGGAAATATGTCTTTGTAAAATCCGCCTTCTGAACCCACAATTAGTGATATACTGAACACATGTCAATTTTAGAGGACCACTATGCTCCCCTTAATTTATTGAATAGATAATCAATGCACAGGTTTGGATATATTTGCTTTATAATAACTAGGTTACTCTTATGACAATTAATATATATATATAGAGTTCCATATTATTTTTTGACAAACAATTCTGGTGCTTCCCCTAGATATGTGCTAGGCCGAAAGAAAACTTTTCTTAACATCACCACCAATTGCACATGAATCTTCTTTAATTATGTTGGTTCCACTCGTTAAGATTAACTGGGAATAGAACTATTCCTCAAATTGTGATCAATTATAAAATCCACATCTATCATGTGTAGAAACCATGAGATATTTTGGGGAAAAACATCTTGAAACTGATCATGAACTGCTCGAACACTACTATTCTCAATCTCTTCCATCGAAGGAAAATACCACACATCCAATTGGTGTGAGATTATTCCAAATTCTTGTTCCAATAATCACTTTTCACATAAGATTAAATTGAAGCCTCCTTTAAAGTGATTATTGAGGCTATTATTAGTTGTAAAAGTAACCCTTCATGTATAACATTTTATGTGAGCCTTTAATGTGGTCAACCAATCAATACACAGGATTATATAAAAGACATCCATCTATAACACATATAATACCATATTATCTCAAAACCATTAATAGCTATTGAAACATTATTTATTCATAAAGGGAAAACACTCTCAATTACCATGTTCTGTTTGATGTTTCAATACAAAACGGATCATCTCAATATTTAATGATATAAAATAAAACCCATGAGAAGAAAAATAGGAATGAGATTCCCTTGTATCAAAAAAATCATGCATAAGGGTAAAATTTATAACTATCAAACATCTCACCATTGGTGGTCCGGACTGATCATCCATAATAACTTTTTCATCTACACATAATTTCTTACTTGCTGGACATTGTTCTTTATTTCCTTATTTAGATTTCCCATTTTGAGGAGTCAGGTTATCCTTGGAATCAAAATTGTTAGCTTGGTTTTAGTGAAAATAAGTATCATGAAACACTCAACTCATCAAAGAATATGAAATCAGTGATACAAGAGAAGTGTCTCAAACAACCAACCATAGCGCACTAAGACAATAGTGCCAAAGTTTACCAATATAGATGAAATTGTGGAATGATCTTGGTGGTTATATACACATTCCCTTCATGTGGTTCATAGAACCACTTTGGAAACATCCTAGCTTTCTCTTAGGTCTTAGAGGAAGAATTACTAATCCAGTCATCTGATTTTGATCGATTCCATTAACTTTGACGTAGGTCTCCCAATTTTTCTTATTACTAACATTATTGTTCCCAATATTTCTAGTAGGTATCAACATAACCCCTACACCCATAGCTCCTGATATTTCTATTTCTGCCTCCATCACTCTATTGATCATCTCTAATTAATATGTTATAAATGTCCCAAATTTCATTTAATGAATCTCCTACCTTAGTCCCAATTAAAAAAATGTGTTCCTTTAAAGACAAAATTATAGCAACAACTAGTGAAAAGAGGAAAAAATTCCTAAAATTATCTACAAACTCTATCACTATGAGGTTATCCTATTTCAGGATAAAAAAGTATTTCATTCATGAAATTCTGAACATTTAAAGAAATAATTGTTTGTTGAACAATTATTCAAAATCATTGCAACCAATGATGTGGTCTAATTTAGCCTCAACAACTAAATCTCACCTCTGGCATGCATGATCCTCCAGAATATATGTCACCAACTTGACTTTCAACTCTGCTGGTGTACCAAGGATATAGATGATATGATTCATTATATTCATACACTCCTCTATCTTCTCTAGTATTAAATCAGCTTGAAATATGGGTGGATTATTCTTTTGGAACTGGATGTAATGATCCACATTATTTTGTGAATCCCTCATGTTCCCTCAATCCATATCATCAAATGATTGAACTATACTTTTCACCAGTTTTTCATTCTACTATAGCTCTGGTGAAATTGTGTTCTCACCTGCTTCCTCCTGTTTTTTACCTCTACACCAACCAAATGTGATTTTCTAAAACACACAATAACTCTTTAAGTAACACTCACTATAAACTAAAGGATTAACAATTTCAAATTTGACCACAACACACATATTAGAACCACGATTTCATAAATTTAGTTCTTTTTTTCAACCCATTTTGAAAATTCAAGATTTATTTTGAAAATAAAACAATATTCAAAATAACACTATAATTTAATTTTCAAAAGAAGTCATTTGAAAAAAAATCACAACTTTTCTAAAATAAGATTTTATGCACACAATCATAAATCATTATTAAAAATGATATTTTTACTCTTAGTGAGAAGTAATTTCTAAAATGTATGTCATGCTCATATCCTTGGATAAACCCGTTATAATGATATTCCAAATACTTTAAGTGTCTCCAAAACAATTATTTACCCAACAACCTTGTAACATGAAGTCCATCATAAAAATGTTTGGTACATATTGTTATGATCTATATTTCACGTCCTTATAATTGTACTTCTGTATACCATACCAACTCAGGGATAGAATAGAATGAATTTTCAACTCCAAGATCGACATAACTAATCACCAAGGATTGAAAAAATGGAGACCACATGTAAGTATATTTCTGAAAAATCTTATAAAAACTGTAACATCCCTCCCCTACACAATGGCTTGAGTTAATTAGTAATTTATACTTGGCCTTAAGTGACATCCCCAATGAACCAAAGGCTGGAATTAAATTCCAAGGGCTTTATTACAAATTGGGGACACTTTTTTACTTTGAGAGATAAAATAACCCAACCAATAATTCCATAACAAAAGGATACTATAGATTCTAGATAAAAATCTAATATAAAAATATTTAATACCATTTATATAAAAGAAAAACTATAATAGAGTACCATAACAGAAGGCTACTAACTACAAAATACAATGAAAATGGAAAAACCAACAAAACATAAAGACTCAAAATACATAACATCATAACACCATACATGATCCATGATAAAACTCCACAAAACATCCCAAATATCATGAAGAAGCACTAAATATATTAAATGGTTTCCCTGTAGTTATGTCTCTATAAAACATATCCACCAAATCCCAATAGATCTAATGAAGGGGTGAGTAATGAAACTCGGTAGTCATTCCCCAAATGAATTCTCTACTCTATTCACTAAGATTGAAAAACATATCACATTTATATTATAAAATTCATATAAAACAGATGAAAATACTTTATATTTGGATCTAAAATAATTTCCATAGAAAAATAGATTTCTGAAACAAATAATCTTCTAAAAAATGTAATTAAATAATTCATTTTACAATTCCTCAAATCCCATATTTAATTAACCATTACATTTCACATAACCCCACACTCACTTAGTCAACCAAACAATATTGGTGTTCACTGTTGATTGTGGAACATCACATACATAACCTGTTCCTTTAATGATGGTACTTCATGATAAATATACATTCCATTCAACTAATTTTGAACCATTTATCCAAACCATATTCCAAACCATAATTTAAAAAAAAATAAAGTAAAATACTTTTTTTGAAAACATATTTTCATGAATTAAAACAAAACAACTAATCTAAAATCACAATTTTAAAATCATGTTACTATTTTCTCTTTTAAAAAACACGTGATTTTCATAATTAAATAAATCATCACCAAAGTGTTTTTCCATCAAGAAATTAAATATAATTTCCCAATAAAATTTCTGAAAAACAACTATTTTGAAATCAAGACTTCATGTTTTAAGAAGAGGATTCCATAGTGAAGCTACCTACCACATGAGTTTTGGTATAAATGAACTATGTAATGGAAATGATATCAAAATCATGCTGAATCTCTAAAATAAAACCTTTGATATCTTTCCCAAACATCAAAATAGATATATATCATATTGTTTAAAATAAACAACCACAGATCCATCCAAATCATACTAGATCTAATAATTCAATTTTTGGAAGAGACTAGATCTAAGAAAAACTATGAAAAACAAACACAAATAATTATATACCAAGGAAATTGGGCTTCAACGGACCTCGGACAAACTTCAAATCATTGTCGGATTGATAGGTGAAAGCATCCAAAACATTGGGAGAAAGATGACTCATGTGAGGGCCAATATGGAGACAAATAGTGGGTTAGAGCGAATACCAAACAAGATGAACCCTTTTATGATCACATTTTTAAACCATACATGCTTAGTTGCATTGTCAGAAAAACTATTCGCTAGCCTCTATATCAAGGAGAACATATCATGGTTGGACTGCATATTTAGAAAAAATGAGTGCTAACTATAAAAAATAACTCTACCCCACTTTTCAGGATTTATGTTGAATGGCCCCATAGGTTGAAAGAACCACACACCTAACAATAAGCTGGCCCAGATGCCCATGTTTCTCCTTAAATTTTTTCCTATAGGAGTATCACAGGTTTCTCTGACAATATTCAAATTATACAACTTTATAAAATCATCAAAAACATTCCCAAAGTCTTCAAATCCTTTCAAACATCTCCCACATACATTAAATACATAAAAATATAATAAAACAATTACTTTCTTGGAACTCGGTGTGAAACAAAACAGATAGTTTAAAGTGATGTTTTACTAAATATGTAAATGTTCAGTTTATTAATTTAGTTTTTATTAAATGATATTTTAAAACATTTTGGATTAAATTGTCTAATTATACAAATTCTTGATGAACCCATTATGTAAAAGTTTCCTTGAGAAAATTATCTTGGTGAATTTACTAATTGGTGTTGAAGCATTGGTTATACTCTCTAAGGGATCATGGGGAAGAGAGTGATATGTGGCCTTTTTATACTTGGTATTGATGATTGGGGATTTAGTTATGTTGTGGATCCTCACTGTGATCCTTTATCCTTGTTATCTAAATCATCTATATTGATTGGTCATTGAAAATATGTGAAACTGGAGGAGAAAACCTCTATGTTTTCATAGATTTATTAGACTCATTCCTAGACTAAAGCCACTATCGAGAATGTGGATATTGGATAGGTATATACATCAAGGTGGTGGGTGTGCACCAAGTCAGTAAATTTTAATTTGGAAGATATGACATTTTTATCCGGCCTATAATGAGTTTTTTTCCAGACTCACTAATGAATTTAGGATATACCCATGAAATATTACCTCAAAACATAACATTAATAAATGATACATGATGTTTTTTTCCTGATCATTTATTAACACCAAAGTTTTATCATTTCACCTTTGTATAATAATTTCCTTGATGAAATTTCTATATACAAGGCTCCAGCCTTAAACTTCACATAATCTTGAGTTATGTCAAGAATTTACATTCATTCAAATTAAGGATATATTATGGTTTAGATGCATAGAGAATTAATCTCTAACAATTACATGACAACAAAAATATTAAAATGTTGAAAATTATAATCAATATCAATTTCTTCATAATATATTTTTAAAAAAATTATCTAGTTTTCTTGAAAAAAATTATCATAACATTCATATTTTCTTATTACATTCTCTTACCCCTACTTATACCTGGTGGAAAACATATAAAAAATGGGATGAAAAAATGATCATTAAGGGATATACAATATGTAATGAAACCATTAGTCCATTAATAATTTAAACTCATGAAATCATTTTAACAAAATCATACTTTTAACCCACAAAACATATACCTTTTAGATTGTCTCATGAAATCATAAGATTCATATAAAACTCATTGAAATCCTAAATCATAAATGAATATTGTGTAATCCATAACATTATTATATTGTAGCTTTCATGGCTATATATTGAGTAACCATAATTTTACATTTTTAATACTCGTCATAGCATATTCCCTAAATCTCTTAGTAGAAACCCTACTCGTTAACTCTATCTCATTACCCAATGAATAAGAAAACTATTTTGGGATAGCCTGACCTCAGTTTATCACGGAACAACCTGTACACACAAACAATTCTCATGAACCATAACATAATCATGACACATAAATTGAGCCTAAAGGAATAATAAAATTTCCACTTATTAATTATAATATATCATTTCTAGATATTGATATTCTCAATCCATTCTCAAAACCATTTTCAATAAAATATACCTGGAAAAGAAAAATGTTATTCTATTTTATTTTATAAAATTTTAATCTTTTATATGTTGTGAAATATAAAATAATGGTCATGGAGGTAGAAAATTCACTGTTGTCGTATACATTAGAATGTCATTGCTTTTATTGTTTAGTAAAATGCTTCATATAAAAAGATTCCTTTTAAAAATAATTGAATTAAATTTAAAAAAAGGTTTTTGATTATAAAACATAAAATGGAAAGTGGTATATAACATGAAAATAATTCTTATTGAATAGAGGCTGAGATTAAGTCCCTTTCCTTGAGTCGGACTAGTCACATTCAACCTTAATATTCATTTCCTTCAGATGATCACCTTTCTTAACACATTAACACCTATACAGAGGTATTTATACAAAAAACTAAGTCTTCAATAATGTGAGGAGGTATTCTATGATGTGTTTTGATTAGATCTTAGCCAAACCAAATAGTTTTTTAAGTGCGAGTAATAGAGAGAAATGAGTTCCCTTTTATAGGAGAAGGGTGGGGATTTATTGGAATTATTAAACATATTAAATGTTATAATTTCATTTTAAATATAAATTTTTTTAAAATTGATCTATTTAAAATATAGAACTATTTTGGGTTGGGATATCATCATCCAATGAATTTTTTCCCAGTTTTAATATTTTTTAATCTGTTTTTTTATTTTATCCACTTTTAAATCTTACCATTTTATCATTTAATTTACACATTGAATGTTAAAATAATTTTCCAATCATGTCAAAGGACCAATGAATGTGTAATTAATGGGAATTTTAGAATTATATAAACTTTTTTAATTAATATTTGTTTTTAAAAAAAATTATATCATATTATTTAATATTTTATATTTTAACATAAAAATAATTTCAATTTTGAATCTATTCATAACATAAATTTTAAAAATAACGACTTGATTCCTTCCAAATAAATAATTTAACTCCTCTATACCATGTAAAAATAATACATAAATGTTGTGGATGAAAAAAATTATATCTTATAATATTTATTTAAACATTATTAAAATCATTTATTAAATTATTTCATTAATGAATCAATGACTGCATCATCATTGTGTCACAATTAAATTTAATTATCAAATTTCTAAAAATTAAAAAAAAATTCCCATTATTTACACAAACTTTTTAGAGTTAGAAAAATTATTTATAGTTGAATATATCATTAATATAACCACATATTATTATTTATTTAATTATTTAAAATATGAGTATGAAATTTTGAATTTATCTTTAAACAAAATATTATAAATGTTATATTATTACCCAAGTGGAATAAAAGGGTTATAATTTTACCTCAGGTTGATTCTGGTCGAAATAACCTTATCTAATAAAATTAGGACATGTGTTAAGGTAATTTTCTATTATTACAATATTATTTTTACATTTAATTACTCAATTTATCCTAAACCATGGTAAATAAAATATGATGTTACTATTCACAGAAAATTAATTTGATCTATTTAGATCAAAATTTTCATATTAACTAAAATAGTGTATGTTTTTTTTAAAAATTTAATTCTTGGAAGTTCCTAAATTAGTTTTAACACTCGTCCCATAGATGTGGCGAGAATGAGGGTAAACGAGATGTTTTAAAAAAGCCACTATGTTTTTATATCTAATTAAAATATCAAAATTAATCTAATGAACTACATAGGATTGAATGATAAAAAAATTATTTAATTATACATTAAAACTAATTAAAATTATAATCTAACAATAAATAATTTAGATTCCAAAGAAGCTTTAATTTAAAATGCAGTATTTTCACTATTCAATAAAAATGAATATTATCAGAAAAAGACTAGAAATTCATCCAAATTAAATTTGATCATACAATTCAAAAGAAGATGTTTAATTTTTCACATAAAAATTATAAAACAATAAAAAAAATTATTTGAGTTGGGCTCCCCTTTCAATTGGCGGTAAAAATAACTTTTAAAAAATAACAGAGGATTTATGGAAAAAATTGGATTTATAATTATTTTAAGCCCATAAAATTCATTCGAAGATTGCATAAATATTTAATAATCATGTTTAAATAGAAAATATGTAGTTATATTTAGTCCTTCCAATAAATGGGTATGTTATAACTACGACATAAAATAATAATAATAATATGTTATTTTTTATTACAAGTCATTGTTTTGTGCAACATATGATTTCAAAGAAACCCATTATTGTGTTTCATGTACGAAATTCGACATAGAGTGTCCATTAATGTTGAATTATTATTTATTTCATAAATATTTGTAGATATGAAAATTTCTTATTCTATAATTACCAGGGATGTTACACCCTTCCGCCCTTTTGGAAATTGCATCCTCACAATATTATTCACATATCAAATAAGTTGGGGTATTACTACATTATAGAATTTTCAGATTTCCATGTTTACTCTTCAACCATATGGTTTTTCCATAAAACCTTAACCAGATGAATCACCTAAATCCACAACACTTTCCCTCTATGGTCATGATTTTGGACTGGTTGTTCCTCTTATGAAAGATTCACTTTCAACCAAACATCTTCTGGACTCAATGAATGAGATGGATCCGAAATATTCATTTTTAACATTGAAACCTGAAAAAATTGTGTTGTTGTGATAAAATCTGAGGTAAACATATTTTGTAGGCAACTGATCCAACTTTAGCAAGGATTTTATTGGGTCCAGTGATCCATGGACACAACATTCCTTTTTTACCAAAACGTGTCACACTTTTCCATAGAGAATCTTTGAGAGAAATATTATCACATACTTCTATATAAACTTCAATCCTCATGTTATATAATTAACTTTTCTACCTTCTCTGAGATATTATCACATGTTGTTGAATAAACTGAACAATATCTTCTATTTCTTCAATCGAATCTTGTCCCATCAACTTCTTTTCCCTGACATTATCCCAAACAGCTATAGTTCGATACCAGTTTACATATAATGAATCAAATGGGTCCATATATATACTAGAATGAAAAATATTTTTAAATTAATACCCAAACATTGGAATATGTTGATGCCAACATCACTAGTAATCCATTGGAAAATTATGTAGTATATCCTACAAGGTAAAAATTGTTTGTTCGGACTACCCACATGATTGTGGATGAAAATAGGTTTTTAAAATATAATTCAACACCCAATGACTTAAGAAGGAATTTATAATGGTTATGGGTGAAATTAGGATCATGATCTCATAAAATGAAGAGAGAGAGTCAATGTAAACTAACTATCTCATTAAAAAATAACTAAGAATGTTTATCTTCATACTGAGTTTCTTAAATAGTAGTAAAACAATAATATTTAGTCAATCGATCAAAAATAACCCAAATCACATTGTTACCATTAGATGTCTATGGTAATCCAAATATGCAATCTAGGGATATATTTCCCCATTTCCACTCATGAACTAGAAAATGGTGAAGAATCTCCTTTGGAATCTATCTTTCTGCTTTAACCTGGTAAAAATACAAACCGTTCACAATAATGTCAGTAATATCTCTTTTCATTTTATCCTATGAGTAATAACCTCCAAGGTATCTGTACATATTAGTACTGTTAGGATGAACTAAAAATGGTGAACTATTAGCTTTACATAACAACTCTTTATTTAATTGTGAATCAAAAGGGAAACATAAACACTTCCCAAATCACAAAACACTACCCTTATTATTTTAAAATTTAAGAAACATACCCTTTTTAACTAATTCTAACATTTTAAGCATTCAATGTCATCCATATATTCATTCATTATTCTGTTCGATATAGATTATTAAATGGAAACCGGAATCAAAATATATCAATTTCATTCACCAAAAACATCCAATAAAAAATTAATAAAATAACTAAACAAAGGTACATTCTCCAAAAATAGCATGGTTAATGTTTCAATACTTTATCGAATCAAAGAATCAGACACATTATTTGATTTCTAGGATGGTAATGAAACATGAGATCATAATCCTTGATTAGTTAAAACCATCTTCTCTATCTCATGTTCCATTATTTCTGAGTGAATATATGCTTCAAACTTTTACTATCAGTATATATTTCACATTTTTCTCCATATAAATGATGACATATTTTTTTTGAAGTGAGAACAACAAAAACTTATTAGAATTCGTTTCAATGGTAATTTAAATCTTTAGGTTTCAACTGATTTGAAGCACAATCAATTATCTAATTATACAACATCAGTACAAAACCATGTCCTTTCAATGAAGAATCACAATAGATGAAAAATTAACCATTTCTAGAAGGAACAGTCAGGAATGGATTATTTACCAATATTCATTTCAATTGCTAAAAATAATAATCACATTCTATAGTCTAGATGAACTTAACACCATTTTGAGTTAACCTAGTCAGGGGGCTAGATAACTGTGCAAAATTCTCTACAAACCTCGTTTAATAGCTTTATAAAGCAAGCAAACAAAGAATAATCGATATATATGTGGGTCCTATCCAATCTTCAACATCCATAATTTTTGCAGGATCAATAGTTATTCCATATTTAGAAACCATGTTACCTAGGAAAAAATTTCTTTCAACCATAATTCACTCTTATTTATTTTCCCATACAGTTATTTTTCATTTATGGTTTGAAAAAACAACCAATTGATGACTTTAATGCACTTCTATATTTTAGAATATATCTAAAGTTCATCAATAAACTGAACCAAAAACATATTCACGAACTCATAAATTATTCTATTCATAATATCCTTGAATATAGGATGGAACGTTGTTTTCCAAAATGACATTAACTACAAATTCATAATAGACATATCTAGTCCCTAACACAATATTTGAAATATATGCTTCCATTACTTTTAACATATAGTATTGTGACCTAAATTAAACTTTCAAAAAATATTTTAAACAAATCATCGATATGAGGAAAAGGAAAATTGATCTTAATAATAATGTTTTTCAAGGCTTTATAATCAATGTAGGATCTCATTGAATACTCATTAATTTTAACAATCAAGAGAGGAGTACCCCATGGTGGTGTGCTAAGTCAAATTCAACCTTTATCTATTTACCTATATATCTGCTTCTTCAACACTAAAATTTAAATTTGATCCATTCAATAATGGATTTTTGAAACTGTATTATCAACAAGAACTAATTCCATAGTAATTTCTAATTATCGATCTTGTATAATACTTGGAAACCGCTTAGAAAAGACATCAAGATACTAATTTTCTACAGGTACATCACTAATATGAACAATTCCTTTGTTTTCAACAATATTTCAAAAATAGAATTAAATTTGATATTTTAATAGTTTCTCAGCTTCATGATTCATTATCAATGGTAATGGTTCATTATTATACATGAACTGAAACTATTTTTGAAAATAAAAATATTTAGATCTATATTCAACCATATCATGGTAAAAAAACCCAATCCAAAACCAAAATAACATCAAACTATATTACAGGAAAAATTACACAGTTTAAATGTAAATTATTTCAATAGAAGATGATAGAAATATTTTTATAAATTATTTCCATAACAGTTCCCCCAAGTGTTTTTCCATAAGTCCTTGATTCATTTATGGAGGTGGAATTTATAATTTTATATATAATTTCAATGAAATTAAAGGATGTTTAGAACACGAATCAAACAACACATTGGAATAATATGAATAAAGAAACAATGTACATGATGCCACATTATCCGATGGCTTAATATCTTCTGAAGCAATTTCAATGGATTTATCTAAACCGTTATACTTATATTTTGGCTACTTCCCATCATTCATGTCCTTCATTAGACACTCGTTTAAATATGAACCCATCTCATTTCACATAAAACATTTTGTTAACTGTAAATCATATTTTTCATAACCACTAACATTAACTTTTTCATTAAAATTATGATCCATTAGTCCCATTTTACCACATTAGAATCACTTACAATAATACATAAGGAATTAATCATTTTTTATCCCCAATTTTCACATACTTTCAACATAATTTTCATACAATAATACTTTATGATGAATTTTTCCCTTTGAACATCCACCATGACCATTAATTTTATTGGGTTTCAATTAATTCATGGTCATTAGGAAACACTATTTCTACTTTATCTGCACATCAAACATGCTTTTAGTAACTTTGGAACTCATGAAAGCCAATTACCTTCAATACATTGGATTTAATCTCAAGTAGAAAATATTTATATTACAATCAATATTCTAGAGAAAATTTGGAGCTTACCATGGTAGTAATGTGAATTTTATTTCATATATAGACACTAAATACTAGTGTGTCAACAATTCAATATTTGTATTTCCATCCTAAATCAAACCACCTTGGGAAAATATTTCACAACAAACATATTTTTGAATTCATCTTAATCAAGAGAATCAGTCTCCTCACTATACCAGATATTCTTGACCATAAACCACCAGTGACAAGCTTCCCCTTCAAAATGATAAGCAACCAGACTAACATTCTGATTGTCTGAACACCCCATGACATGAAATATCATTTATAGGTCTTTAATCCACCATTCAGCTAGGATAGGGTCCGATGATCCTCTGAATTCGGGAGGATGTATCCTCACAAAATTCTCAACAACCTAAATATTCCTCTATAATGGATCTGTATGCTCTCATGCATGGATACCACCACAATTTATATCCTATGTCCAATGTTCCATCACTCCAACTAACAGTTTCGATCTGATTCTGACCATCTCATGTTTCTATTTTGGAAGGTTGTTTCCCGATAGATGTCATCCTAGTAAAGCTTCCCTATTTCCACTATAGAAATTCATCCTGAATATATATTTCATTGATGAAGAAAAATGGTAATATTCAATTTCTATATCATTTCAATTATAACATTAAGTAAAATTAATTTATTTAAATTCAATTAATAATATCATAAACGAAAATGTTCTATAAACCAACCTATTATACCCACTATAACGCCCAAACTAAAACATTACATAATATATAGTTATGTCATGAATTAAAATTCATTTAGATCATGAATATTTTTAGGTTTAGAGTTTTATATAATTAGGCCATAATAATTACATAACAACTCAAATATTTCAAATTAGATAATTATACCCTCAATCCATTTTACATAATCATAAACATCTTAAAAAACATAAATTCTTGTTAATGATAAAAATATTTTTAACATTCATCTTTTCTTCCTAACATCTCAGACCCATCCTTATACCAATAGGAAAACATTTCCAAAATGTGAGATGATAAAATAATCCAAGTAAGGGATATAAAATAATGAATGATTCTGTTATTACATGAATATTTGAAACTCAGGAAAGCATTTTCACAAAATCATACTATTTAACTAAAAAGCATAAACCATTTATTTTACCTCAATAATTATTTATATTATTATAAAACTCATAGAAATTTTAAATCATAATGGTATCTTGTGGAATCCATATAAATCATACACTATATCCTTCATGGATACATAGGGTGTAACCTTTGTGGTTACATTTGGAATAACATCATTGTATATTCCATACATCTCGTATCAGAAACCCAAAATAGTTATCTACATCTCATTATCCAATTAATTGGAGATATATCATGGGCTCATCCAACCCCAATTTATCACAAAATCAATAGTATACATAAAACATTCCCAATAACCACAACACAGTCATAACACATAAAATGATCAAAAAGGGAAACTAACATTCCCACATTGAAATCACCAGATGTCATTTCATGATATTGATATAATTAATCCACTCTGAAAACCTTTTTCAATACCAAATTACTATTAAAGGGAATATGATATTTATTTTTCTTGTAAAAAAATTATTTCATATAGTGGAATCCAACTATGAAATAATGGTCACAGCAGCAGAAAATTCACTTTTGTTTTATACGTTAAAAAAATTCCATTTGTTGTTTAGTAAAACACAGCATATAAAATATTTTGTTTTTAGAACAATTGAATTAAATTAAAATTTAATGTGGTTGATTATAAACAATATAGAATAATGTGGGGTTTACCATAAAAATATACCCCAATGAAAGGATATTGAGATGAAGGCCCTTACGTTTAGTCCAAATTGTCACATACAATCTTTATTTTCATTTACTTAAGATGATCACCATTATTAACACCTTAATTCCTATAAAGAAGGTGTTATGGCTAAAATAAGGACTCAAGAATGTAGGGAGGGATTCTAGGAAGGGGGTTGTGTAGATATGTTTAGAATGAATTTGTTATTGATGAGTGAGTAATATAGAGGAATGGGTTCCCTATTATAGGAGAGGGTAAGGGAACTCTTGGAATTATTGAAAGTCATAAATTAAATTAATTTCATTTTCCTTTCAAATTTGGTCGAACTTATTTAGTTCAAAAATAATATTATTATGGGTTGATATATAATAATCCAATGAAAATTATACATGTTTTAATATTTTTATAATCATTATCATTTTTTTAATCGATTTATCTCTTATCATTCTATATAGTGATTTACACATTGAGAGATAAAATAATTTTCAAATAATTCCAAAAGAGTAATTAACAACTGATTTAAGATATTATTAGACTTATCTAAACTATTTGGTCAAATATTTGATTTAGAAATTTTATATCATTTAATTAATTATATTATATTTTAATATATGAATTATGCCAATTTTGACACTATTCATTACTTGACTTTTAAAAAATAATAACATCATTCCTATGAAAAACTACATCAACTCTGTATAACATGTTAAAGTCATCATGAAAATTAATTTATGGCATTAATTATATCTTGTTATATTTTTTTAGCAATATTAATATCATTTATTTGATTCTTTCATTAGTAATAAAATTATAGCATAATCATTATGTCATAATTAAATTTAATAATTTCAAGTCTCAAAATTTTAAATAAATTACCATAATTTAGGTAGTATTTTTAATTTTTTATGGACTACTTATAGTAATATATATCACTTATTTGTACCCATATCATAATTTATTTTCCTATTAAAAAAATGAGTATGAAATTTTTTACTTATCTTTAAATAAAATATAATAAAGGTCATATCCATAACCACGTGTCTTGAAAAGGTTATAATTTAACCCTAATGTTGATTTTGTTCAAAATACACTCATTCAACTAAATTAGGTCAATTGTTAGGGTAATTTTATATTATTATATTATTAATTTTACCTTTAATTACCAAATTTACCCTTAACCATTGTATATAAAAAAATAAAGGTACTATTCAGAAAAATAAATTTGATCCAGTTATATCAAAATATGGAAAATAATTACAAATGTGTATATATATATTTAAAATTTAATTTATATAAGTTTTTAAATTAGTTTTAACACTAATCCTGCATATGTGGCGAGAAGGTATTTAAAAGTGACTTTCACAATTTCCAATATGTTTTTATATCTAATTTCAATATAAAAATTACTCCAATGACTTAAATTGGATTATATAATTAAAAATTATAAAATTAAAATTTAAAATCAATTAAAATGATACTCTAACTATAAAAAATTTAGATGAAAATGTAGTTTTAATATAAAATGAAGTCATTTTCAATATTCATTAAAGAAGGAATATAATAAGAAAAATACAAAAACTTCATCTAAATTAAATTTTGATCCTCTACTACTAAAGAATAATTTTTAATTATAAATTAAAAATTACAAAACTCTGAAAAATAATATTTATAATGTGTTCTAATTTAATTGGAGGCAAATAACCTTTTAAAAAATATTTGATCAATTTTTTCCAAAAATATGATTTATTCTTATTTCATGCCCATAGAATTTATTTGAAAATAGTGAAAACATTTAATAAAAATGTGTATAAAATATTTAGAGTTTTATTCATTACAAACAATAAAATGGATAGTAAATATCTACCACATAAAATAATATTAAGAATATATTATTTTTCGGTATAACTCAGTCTTGTGTGCAGGATAAGATTTTTGAGAAATCCATTATTCTCTGTCCGGTTCACTTTCAGACCAAAAATATCTATTAATGTAAAATTACCATCTGATTCATAAATATTAATATATATGAAAATGTCTTATTCTATAATTACCTGGGATATTACACTCTACCCATGTATCACCATTCTCTATTTATCTTTGATATGTCTTGTATGCTCATTGTTCATTTATGAATTTTTTGTACTTGGTTTATGAAATGGTTTTAAAATATTATTTAAAAAGATCATTTCCCTGAAATGGTTTTGTTACAGTTTTCAATTTAGCATTTTAAATGTATTTTATAAGTAAAAATGGAATGGTTTGGGTTTTATTTTTTTCATAACTAGTTTTAGAGGTTTAGTATATATTTTTAAAAAGTGTTTTATTATTTTTTTCCTCAATATAATTTATGAAATTTTTTCTAGTTATTTTATTTCAAACTATAATATCTATATTACATAATAACAATGTTTTATAGAATTTTTAGTGTGATCTGTCTCCGCTCTATTTCTCTCACACTCTACATACACCGATTGATGTATATGAACTTTATGCTTTCTATATTAGGGATATGGGTTTTTCTCATCTTACTTTGGTTGTTTATGTGTTGTTGGTTATGGGAAGGTAATATAGGACATGGTGGTCGTCATGGACCACCTAGGGGAAGTTTTGGTAGTCCTTTTATTTCTTTCTATTTTGGATGTCATTTTTTTGTATCATTGTGTATGGATTTCATGGTCTTATGTAATTTCATTTTTTTATTTGATATCGATATGTATTTGAATTGGAATATTAAATTGATTGATCTTTTTAATAAATACTTGATTTATATCATCTTTTGTTGGGAGAAATCATTCCCCAAGGATGTTTCTTGATTCCAAGGAACCTGTCTCCAAGAAATGGGGAGATGTATTTCCCATTGAGACAGTTAAAGATCGGGTTAGGATCTAGTTCTGATTGATGATCGAGTCAGAATTTTATAACTATAGAGATCATAGATTTAATCATACAAATACCCAAGTTAAAACAAAAACATGTGTTTAAACTTATGTATCACCAAAGTTCATTGAATGAATTAGATGATTTCATAAATGATTGGTATGGAATCTGATTTCATCTCATATAACCATAATTCATTACTGGATCATCACCTCAAGGTGACATAAAGGTCCCTATAATGATATACAATCACATAGTAATCGATTTATACCACCAGAAATAATTCATTCACCATAATGTCTTCATATAAATTCAAAGGGTGTTAACTGGTGCACTGAGAATCACATGCTCACTATAAATGACGATACATCCAAAAGAGTATGGATTTATTCATGTTAAGAAGATTCATTTTAGTTTTTCCAATTCACAATATTTTATTTAGTTTCAATCTTCATTGAATTGTGTATTGGATTTTTTTGGAATTTTAAAACCACACAAAAAATGAAGGGTGAACAACATGTCAGAATAAATAGACATCTATAGGAATAATATATCACCATAATCTATATCTTGGATGATTGATATAATAACATATAAAAACCAAGGGTGAAATATGCATCATCAATATACATAAAGGGAAAATATGGTACCACCAGATGAATGTGATACCACCAAAATAAACTAGGCCAAATGGGGAATCACTAGGTGAGAAATGTATCATCATAATCATGACATTGAAAATGAGGTATCACAAATACACATTAAGAAGACGGTATTTCACCACTGTTTAATTATATATCACAATTTACCACTAAACGATACAACATGGTCATAAGAGTAATCATAATTATGACATATCCATTGGTAATGAGTTACTACCATATGAATTGGTTCAAAAAACCTAAAAGATCCCCTTATGATACCCACACACATGATATCATACACCTTTGACAAATTCCTCAAGATTATTCTCATGGAATATTTTTTCATTCCATACAATTTAACATATAATAAAGGTAGTGTTAAATATGGCACTCATCATGTAACACCCCATGGTTTTAAAAAAATGAATTAAAACACATGAAACACATAGACTCTACATAATGAAACATCACATTAAGTATATTGTTTTAAACTATTCATTAATCCTAATTTTACTAATTCTATGATTTGAATATCGAAAAAAGGATATATACACATTTGTGATTAGAATGTTATTTGGAGTTTAATTGAAATAACATTTTTTGGTGAATAGTATCACACCCTTATGAATAGTAAAATGAAATGTAATATAAACCTTATAAATATTAACTTATATTATTATTTAATTTTCTTAAGTTTATATGATATTTAAATCTTGATTAATTTTTCATTGTGATATAAAATGAGTTATAGTATTAAAATTGTTATTTTTTGGAACAAATTAGGATTTTATTAAATTAATTTTCTCAATTTTAGAAAACTATTTTCACAAAATGGAGTTTATATTGGAATTATACATTTTTAAAAATGGTTAGTATGTTTATTTTTGGATTTTCAAGATATAGATGAGATTTTGGTGAATACTAAAAATACAATTTTAGGTTTTCAGTGCCTTTGATGTCATCATTTGATGTAATAATGATGTAATCATTAATGATGACTCTTGTGGATTAACATATTGTATAAGGTGCCCCAAGTGTCCAATAACAAGGGAAAACTGTGGGTAATCCCGTGTTTTTGAAAATACCGCTAATGAGGTGTCCTTTGAAATTAATTAAAAGCTCCCACACTAACTATAAATACCACCCTCACCCCCGTCTTCCTCTAACGCCTATATATATTTTATCATTTTCTAAAATATTCTCAATCCCATTCCCAATTCACTACCCCATGTTCGAGACCTTATGGTCTCTCTAAAAGGCTGAAACATTAATTATAAAGGAGGATCTCAAGGAGAAGAGATCAATAGGTAAACACCATATTTTATTTTCTTGTGTTTTCCTTTCAATTCTTTTATTTTATTATAATTTCTTCTCCTCCCCAGATAAAAGAGGCATGGAATCTCAATTATAACATATATTATGGATATTTATCATGTTTAGGGAGAAATTAATCACCATTCTTCATCATCTATTCCTCTTATTTTGAAAATAAAAACACCATCTGTGATGTGTTCATTTACCGACATCAAGGATGATGTGTCTTCAATTTCTATTATATACTTTAACGTTGGATGTAAATAAATTTTAATTGTTAAAAACGTTTTTAATTGGTATTATATGACCTCTATTATGGTTCTTAATTAACTTATATTCATAATATTAAAGGTATATGATGGAATGAGTTTTAATTTATCAAAGAACCACAAAAATTGTATAAAAAAATATCACAAATGCCTTACCTAATGATTCATCCTCATACCATATAATAAAATTGATTTATGGAATAATTTAATATTCTCGAAACATATAAACACCATTTAATTCAACTTATGGTGTTTCTCTTCAATTCAAGATGAAAATCCTTTACGAAATGATCATGGAAATCATGTAAAGAACACACCTAAAACAACGGAAATAACAGAATAATATTAATAAATGGGTTGAATGATGTTATAACATGATCATATAAGTTTTTATAAAATTGAATATGTTTTTGTAAAACATTAATAACACCCTTTTAATTAGTATATAGGAGGTTTAAACTTGGTTTATGTAAGAAGAACCTGAGGTAAGGAATTATTAACATAGTTTCCATTCATTTGGTTGACCATCTATTTCAATAATAATTTTGTACTAATATTATTTGTGTAATTAATTTAATTAATATTATGATTTATTATGTGTATTTATAGTGTATATACATATTCATTTCATTCTGTCAATTCTCAATTCTATTATATGATATTTTTAAGTGTATTTTCTTTAAAAAATAACTTTTTGGAATAATTTTTTTAAAAATAAAAATTAATTTTTTATAAAATTATTAAATTATACTGATTATGTTTTGTTTCTTGTTTATTTTTTATAATGAAGGGTGGGACATATATCTCCCTCCAATTTACTGGGTATGTATATGTTTGAGGTCAGCCATATGGTTACTTCTTGTGTAACTGTGATGGTTACACTATAAGGTAACCATGAGGGCTGCATTGTAAGGAAACCATAAGGGTATAAAATTAAAAGATATCCATTTTGGTTATAATATATATAATTAATTAAATATGAAAAATTTATGGTTTTATATATTTTCTTTAATATTTTATGGAAACCTCGTTTTTCACAACGTAATTAGGGGTAATAAGTATGTCTTTGTGAAAATGATTTTATATGTTTTTTACATATTCCTGAACTAATGGTTTCATTTTTATTTTTATATCCCATAAAGATCGTTTTATGCTCATCACATGATTTTAAGTATTTTTCATAGGATATAAGGATGTGTAAGAGTTTGAAAGAAGTCAATATTTTTCAGATAAACAATGTTGTTGTTTAGTGTAAAAACATTTATGTTTTGGAAGAAATGAATAATGATTTAATGGTACCCCAATTTTATAATTATTGTTTGATATTTATAATTTATTTACAAAAATTCTAAGACTCTAAACCGAAATGATATTTTTCAATGTAAAGAGGTAAAATCTAGTTTAAATAGGTACATTATGTAATTTTTATGGATGGGTCTTTATAGATGGTATCATATCACAGTTTAGATAACATTAGGAGATAGTACGTTGTTAATAGAATACAGTAATGATTTTTACCATATGATTATATTAACATGTTATATCATTTAAATATTACCATGTTTCTTAATCTATAATATTTCTGTTCAGAATGGTTTTCCACATATGAAATAGGGAAACTGATTTGGGATGGGATTTAGAGGTTTATATCTTCTTGAATCCACAACTAGGAATGGTGGGAATTGGAACTAAGAAGTTCGTGATAGTAATGTATCAGCTAAGGTAGGAAATAAATGGTAGTGTCATCCATTCATTAGAACAACCAGAGTATCTAAAAGAGAACATGATATTAGTGGAAAATTTTAGGAGGCAATACCCTCATAATTTTAGTGGATCTTCTGAACCAGTAGTAGCTTATGTATGGATTTAAGCCCATGAATATATATTCTATTTTTTCGATTTTTATATAATCAAATGGGTGGTCTTAAAAGTTATCATTTTTTAAGGTGATGATGATTAGTTGTGTTAAATGGTTAAGAATATCAGGGATATAGAGGATATTTAAGCCCTAGAGTGAGATGGATATAAAATTTTCTTCCTTGAAAAATATTTTCCTAAGGTAGTTTGATATAGGATAAAGGTGAAATTCCATGAATTGGGGAAAAGGATGAAGAATCAGTGGTTTTGTGTGAAGAAATCTTCACCCGACTGGTAAGGTATTCCCCAAATATGATTCTGTATCTTGATAGAATTATCATCCATTTGTACTCAGGATTGAGGCCAAGATATTGAAAGGATTTGTCCCCATGTGAATTTAAAATTAATGTGCAAATTTTATGATGTACTAAGAGGGTAGAAATGGAGTTCCCTGATAATCACATATACCTCGAGAATAAAGAGAATACAAGGTCCATATGGGAAGTGATGGGTGAGATTCAGTCAATGAAATCTGATGGTAAGAATGTTCAGTTTCCAGTTTGTCGAATGTATGGTTAAAAGAACCCTGAGGAATGCCTTAATAAAACTGGGAAGTGTTTTTGATGTGTTAAGATTAGACATATAGCCTGATATTATAATGAAAATTATATTAAGATAAATCCTAATGAGAAAACTGTAATGTGTTTCAAATGTGGTGAGATGGGTCATTATGAAAATGCCAGCCCAATAGAAGATTCGATTGATGGAAAGCATCCAGACTCTAAATAGAAATGTGTAGTTAGATCCTTTGCAACAACGTCAGTAGATGTTGGGCTATCCAATGAATTGGTTTCAGGTACATTTTTTTATTTAATAATATGTTATTAAATCTTGTTTGATACGAGGTCTACAAATTCTTTTATTTCTGAGAATGTTTCAGGATAATTGGAAATATAATCTCAATAAATGATACTAAAACATATTATTAAAAACGAATGGGGAAATTTTATTGAAAAATTAATTTTATGAATCTTCATTTTGTTATTTTTGGAATGTCATTACTTGAATTTTTTTTTTCACTTTTTAGAGTTTTACGTCCATCTAGGTATTTTTTAGATTTCTTTTTATCATATTAATAATTACTATAGATCCAAAAAAGATGTTTTTTAGAAAGATTATGAGTTTTTATACAAGAAAGAACCAATATAATTTATAAAATATTAGGATGTTGAGAAACTATTGAAAGAGGAAAATTAAATTTAACTTGCACATATTATTGAAAACAAGGTAGCTATTCAAATTAATGATGTTCTAGTGGTAAATGAATATGCTGATGTTTTTCCTAATGAGTTACCTGGTGTTATACCTGGATGGGAAGTATAATTAACAGTTAACTTAGTTCATAATGCTAAGAAAATTTCAATGCCCCCATATCCAATGGATCAAATTGAACATCTTTAATTGTAAAATCAGTAATAGGAGTTTCTTGATAAAGGATTCATTTATCCTAGAACATCAGCATGAGGATAACCTATTTTTCACTAAAAATAAATATAGTTCCATTATATTTTTAATTAATTATAGAGGTTTGAGAAGAATCAGTATTACAAATATATATCTTGTGTATCACATTAATGACTTGTATTATTTTCTCTAGGGGGCTCAGTATTTTTCAAGATTAACCTGAGATCTATTTAATATCAATTGATTGTGAAGGAGGACTACATTCCAAAAATAGATTTTTGAACTGGATAGGGTCATTATGAAAATTTTATGGTCTTTGGTTTAACTAATGAACCTACTGTATTCATGGATCTTATAAATAGAATATTTCATGACATATTAGATAAATTTTGGGTTGTTTTTATTGATTAAATTATGGTATATTATAGAAGTAAATATGAGTATAAAACACATATAATGTTTGTTTATAAAAACTTAAAATAAAACTAACTATATTGAAAATTTAGCAAGTGTGAATTTTTGTTGTAAAAAATTTCATTCCCGGGTCACATTGTTTCTAAATGTGTTATAACATTAGATCTTGGTAAAAGGAAAGTTGTTTAATAATAGACAAGACCCATAAATTTATGTGAGATTATTATATTTCTTGGTTTTGATTTCTATTAGCAGAGGTTTTTTGAAAACATTTCATGGTTATCTATTCAACTAAATATTATATCTCAAAAAAGAGTTAAATTCGACTAGAAAAATAATTTGATAATTGTTTTCATGAATTAAAAAGAATATTTGTGAAAGATCTAGTTCAACCACTACCTTATAATAATTGAGAGTTGTTAATATACAATTATGCTTCATTAAAGGGTCTTATATGTGTTCTATTGCAGATGAGGTAAATTATCCCATGTGTTCTATTAAATTAGAAGCTAATGTTTTTTTCTTTAAAAATTTCTAAGAATCATTTATATATACCCAAATGTGAAATATATACTAACCACAAAAGTATGAACTATATATTCAATGAGATGGAATTAAACATTAGGTAGAGAAGATGACTTGAATTGATAATGGATTATGATTTAATGACCAATTTCCATACTGGAAGGGAATAAAATTGGCAGTTTCTTGATTCAAAAACATCATGAATCATTAACTATATTACATATAGAACAAAATTATTTGGTCAATGAATTAATGAATTTTGGCTTGGAAGTTGTTCATGTTGGAAATTGTTCTATTTTTTTCAGGTTTCAGTGTAGTCATCATTGTCATACAGAACTAACAAGAATAGAAGGAAGATAGGGAGCTTCAAAGAAAGGTAGAATTAGTTAAAATGGGTAAGTTTACATGGATTATCATTGAAAAATATTTTTCTTTGAGATTTGGAAAATGTTTGTGTTTGTTGTGTTTCCCAACCAAAGAAATAATAGATTTGAGATGCTCATAGTTCTCTGTTTTCAATTCATCTTGGAAACACAATAATGTACAGAGACTGTCAAGAGTATTACTAGTGGGATGGAATGAAAAGATATATTTCAGATTTTACAGTGAGTTGTTTGACATGTCACCAGGTTAAAGAAAAGAGGGAGTTACCAAAGGGGATGCTTCAACCATTACCAGTGCCAGTGTGGAAATGGGAAGATATATCCATGGACATTGTTGTTAGACTGCCAAATACTTCTATAGGTAAGAATAAAATATGGTTTACTATTGATTGACTGACTAAATACGCTCATCTCCTTCATATTATAGATATTATGTATTGGGTTCAGCTTTATCGAATATACCTCAAAGAAATCATTAGGTTAAATTAAGTTCATGTTTCCATTATATCTGACTTTGATCCGAAGTTCACATCTAACATTTAAAAAGGCCTTCAAAAGTCATTAGGAACCAAATTAATTTTCTGAACAAATTTTCATCCTCAAATAGATGGTCAGTCAAAAATGATGATTCATACAATGTAGGATATACTCTGAGATTGTTCAATTGACTACCAGGGAAGTTGGGATCAACATATTTCATTTTATGAGATTTGTTATATTAATAGTTTTCATATTAGTATAAATATGGAACCTTTTGAGGGATTATATGTGATGTGTTTTTGAAAAACATATTTTTGGGATGAAGTTGGGGAAATAATGTTGATGGGACAAGAATTAGTAGATGAATTGGCTGAGAAAGTGAAGATGATCTAGCAACACATTAGGAAAGATCAAAGTAGGTAGAAAATTATACAGATAAGAGGAGGAATGAATTTTCTTTCAAGGTAGGTGATTATGTTTTTTATATAATATTAGCATGGAAAAGTCATATTTGATTTGGTAGGAAAGGAAATCCACATCCATGGTACCATGGAACTTATGAAATATTGGATAAACATGGACCAATTTACCACCAAGTACCTTTGAATCTTTGTTTATCTCAGGTACAAGTTTTTTTCTTGTCTCTTTGATGATAATGTATGTGCTAGATTCATCCTATGGTTGAATCCCAGAGGCAGTTCAACTAGAAGAGAACCATTATAGTATATAAAAACCTATTCAGATTCATGATTGAAGAGAAAAACTATTTTGGAATTAGATAATCCACAAGGTAAAGGTCTTTTCCAGAAACCATGAGGTTGAAGAAGTAACATGGGAATCTTAAAATGCTACGGGGGAAATGTAACCTCAATAGTTTAATAAATAATTTAAATTTCAAGGATATAATTTCCTGAAGGTGGGGAAAATGTAACACCCCAAGGATATAAAAAAAATAAATTGAAATTCATGAAACACATAGTCTCTACATAATGACTCTTTTTTAAGTAAATAGTTATTAACTGGACATTAAACAACATTTTTCCAAATCTTTGGTTCAAATTTTGAAAAAGAAGACATCTATAGTTGTAATGAGTAAGTTTATTTTCAAGTCTAATAGAACCATATTTTGTTTATTGAATAGTAACATACCCTTATGAATAGAAAATTCAACAGTAATATGACCCTTATGAAAATAAAATCATATAAATATTTTATTCTCATATGGATATAATATAATGCGATCATGATTAATTTTTCCGGGTGATTGAAAATTAGTTATAGATTGAAAATTGTTATTAATGGAAGAAATTTTGAATTTATTAAAAATTACATTTTTAATATTTATAAAATTCTTCTCATAAAATGGAATTCATTTTTTAGTTTTAAACGTTAAAAAATGGTTAGGGTATTTTTTGGTATTTTCCCGGGATAGTTGAATTTTCAGTGAATAGTGAAACTACAGTTTTAAGATTTCTGCTTGATTGATGACAATAAAATGATGTAGTAATGATGTAATAATTTTGGTCGAATCATGAGGATTAAAATATGATATGAGGTGTCTCAGGTGGACAATAACTTGTCCAAAACCCATGTTCAAGACCATTTTTTTCAAATAGAAATAATGTTGTGTCCTTTGAAATTAATAAAAGACTCCCCTAGTTTCATTATAAATACCACTCTCACCCCCACTTCCTCTCACACTTATCGAGATTTGAGAATTTTCTAAATAATAAAATATTCCCTTCACAAGGCTCTTCTCTATGTCCAAGATTTAATTGTCTCACCAAAATTTCTACACCAAAGGCCTTATGGAGGATCTCACGGAAATGAGATCAAGAGGAAAATATCCTCTATCATTTTTTTCAGTTTTCAGTTAAATTATTTTCTTTTCTTATACTCTATTATCCACCCCTTTTGAAAGAGGCATGAAACCACTAGTATAACTTCTATTCTGTATTTTAAAAAATTTAATGGAATAATTAATCATCATTCTTCCTCTCCATTTCCTCTTATTCTAATAATAAAAACACTATCCGTGATATGTTGATTTACAAAAATCACGGACGATGTGACATTAATTTAGTTTACTTCCATAAAATCTGGTTGTAATACCATTAAAATATATAAAATTGATTTTAAATTTCATAATATTATTTTTTATGTTTTTTAATTAACATATACACATAATATTAATGGTATACAATGAAATGATTTTTCAGTTATCGAAGAACACCCAAAATGATCTAAACAAATATGAAAATTGATTTATCTAGTATGTCATCAAAATAATTTATAATAAAATGATTCATCTAATAATTTAATATTATGGAAACCCATTAACACTATTCTATTCCACTTCTTATGTTTCTCTTCCATTGGAAAATAAAATCCATTACAAACCAACCATGGAAATAATATAAAGAACGAACCCAAAAAAATGGAAATAACGAAATACTATTAATAAATGAGATGAATTATGTAATAAAATGATTATATAAAGTGTTAAAAAAATTAATTTTTCTTTAAAATATTAATAAAATTCCTTTAACCATTATATAATAGTTTTAAACATGTTTGACGTAAGAAGAACCTGAGGTAAGGGAATTCATAACTCAGTCTCCACTCTTTGTGTTAACCTTCTTTTTCATTAATTATGTATTAATAAGATTATTTTTGTAATGAATTTAATTCATATTAGGTTTTATTATGTGTATTTACTGTGTATAGACATATTCCTTTCATTCTATAAATTATCACTTCTATTATATGATATTTTCAAGGGACTTTTCTTTGAATATTCTCTTTAAAATTCTATTTTATAAAATTAAAAAGCAATGTTTTTAAGAAATTTTTCATGTTTTATGAATATGTTCTAATTATTGGGATTTTTTTATAACGATGGGTGCAATTTATATGTCCCTTAAATGCATTGGGTACGTGTAAGATAGAGTTTGGTCATGTGGTTACTCCAAGTGTAACTCTGATGGTTACACCATAAGGTAGCCGTGAGGGTTATATTATAAGGTAGTTTTGAGGGATAAAAATCATTAGGTATCCATGAGGGTTAAAATATAAGTATGTAATTCTCTATGATACCTTTATAGTTTTATTTATTTTGTTTAATTATTTTTTTTGGAAATATCATGTGTCCCAAAGTATGTAAATATGGGTGAAATGGGTGTCTTTGTTAAAATAATTTCATATGGTTTTAAGTATTCATGGAAAAATGGTTTATTTTCTTATTTTTGTATCCCTTACATAGATTTTTATGCTTATACATTGTTTTAAAATGTTTTTCAAAGGATATAAAGATGTTTAATATGGAAATTGAAGTCATTATTTTTCAAATAAATCATTACAATTTTTTTAAATAATGTTTTGGAAGAAATTGATAATGATTTAATGGTACAAACTTTGTATTATAGTGGGTTGTTATGTATAAGTTATGTCATAACTTTTTAAACCTCTAAACTGAAATGATCTTTGGGATTGTAAAGAAGTGAAAAATAGTTTAAATAGCTATATTATGTAATGTTTATGGCTGGTTACTTGTACATCATAGTAATATCCCATCACTATAGCTATTTAAATGCTTCTAATAACAAATAAATGTCTTCCCGTTATCAAGGAACTCACATGGATTCCATACTAGGCTCCCAAATGGTGTTTGGTAGAAAGACACAACTCATAATTCCAATCCCTAAGTATCATTCCACATTTACAATGAGTCATTATCTTTGATAGTCAGGTGTTGTTAAAATAATATAGGACCTACAATAATATAATTAGTTTATATAAAATTTTCAAAAATCAGGTAAAAAAAGTTGGTTTCAGTGATGAATATCCTCCAATACTCACCAAATCTCTCATACTATGTGGTAAATATTAAGACAATCTATTAGATCCCCATATCTATCTCTCTATCTAAGAATCACATATTGATCAAGAACATCATATGTCACTATATTTACTACTATGAGATAAACTCTTTCATTGGTTCTAATCCCATTTCAGCCATTCCCCACATATAGTAAAAAACCATTGAATGATTGATAATATTTCTATAAATACTAATGTATTTCAATGAGACTACCCAAACTCTCTAGACCCACCTCTTATAATGGAACTAACCTATGGTTCCATATAAGGTTTATTGCACACACATAACCACACATTCAATACAAACTATAAATAAACAACCATATAAATTAGTATTAGTCAGGACCAATTACTCTAATAATGGATTTACATCTTTATATAAATCTCAACAATAATCAAAATACTATTTATAACTGATAGTATCCACTATCCAATATCCAGAGATACTCCCTGAATACATAATCTCTATAATAAGCTTTTAAAAGAATAAAATTATTTTACATAATTAGTCTATAATTATTATATATGGTATAATCATGGGAAAACTAATCAAATAGTGTAACTCTTCCAAAACCTCACCCAACATTGTCTGATCTACTCTCAACATTCTTTTATAACTAATCCATAAATATATCATAAATATAATAATGATTCTGTAACTAATAAATTTTTTATATAATAAAAAGTTGGATTATCACATAATAATATTATCAATAAGAAAAAAATATGAACAAATGTATGTTCTCACATCCTAGGCCACCTCTGGCCAAAGAGATAAATAGCCCTGATGTTCTAACAAAATAACACAATTTCATATTCAATAAACACAAAATATATAATTCATAACACTCCAAATTAGAGAAACAAGGAGAGGAAATGATGGTTAAAAAGTAAATTGGAGGATCAATGTTTATTCCACCATATAATAACATCTTATATGATCTAAATCTATAAATTATGGAGAAATAGAAAGAGTAGTTAATGAGTGAGACTCAATTTATACTTTTATAACCACTAAATTTGAGTGATGGAAGGGGTATAAAATGGTGGGGGTGGGTGATAACTATTCTTCCTGCATTGAAAAAAATGAAACAAGGACGCAGTGGTACCAGATTTTCTAGTAATAGAAACCTTGTTCCTCACTATGCATCATATGCTTGGCATTGGCCTCTTAGTGCCCCCAACCACATAACACCCCCTAGTTCCTTCATTGGGTACCCAATTTCAAAATAATATGTAATTATTGGCCTTACAATGATATATTTATCAATTTATCTATCTTCAAAACCCTTAAAATTCATTAAGGGTCTTTTCCACTAAAAATTACACAACAAAAAATTCCATTTAATCATATAAAACATGCCCATATGCTCAAACTGTTGATCCAAAATCAATAATTCATAACATTCTTAGTTATACTCTCATTAAAACCCAAAATTTCAATATATCCATCGATTCAGGAAGGTGTGGCTCATTACAAACCCCACCACAACACTTATAATCTTAAAGAAGCCTACTTGTTCATCAACCATGATCCTTTATTGTCACTGGCATATGTTGAATGCTCAAATTTGTGAACTCATACAAGTCATGGTCGTTCTGACAATGCACTCAAACAAGCAGAATAACATGAATCCTAGAATCCTCAGGGTCCTATCACTCATACAAAATAATTATTTCATAAATTATACATTTTAATATCTATTCAAATGATCATACTGGATAGCATACAAACTATTATTACTAATATTTTATTCTACAAAAATCCTCTAAAAATTTTACTGTCTATACACAACGACATTGAATCAATGCACCTTATAAATTAAGAATTTCAATCATGATGAAATTACTAAATTTTTTATTCACTAACATCACAATCAAATGGTCAACTATTTGACCACACCAAATTATCAATCCCATAGTGTGACTCTGAATCATCCCCAAACATAGAATCTTTATACTCAAAGACCATATTTTTTAATTTATCTAATTCAATAATACTTAATTCATTTCACATTTCATCATAATATCCACACATACAAATATAACATAGAATCTGTCTCTTATTTGTTAATTTCATGAAACTTACACCTGGTCATTTAAAAATATAACAAACCTATAAATCATAATTTATAGTTACCAAGTATAATTAATTTTTTTAATCCTCATATAGTGATATATGAATCTTAGTTTTTACCATAATTTAATTCTTCAAAGACACTTTAATCCAAGAACAATCATGAAACCTCAACCACTACAGCATTAGAATTATTGAACACATTACCACCAAAATTCATAAAAGTCATCCAAATGAACAGTCATGTCCAAAATACACTTATGGTTCAAACATCAATATAGTATTTCGATTATTATGAATCAATGAGAACCTATTGGAACTTATTCAATTATCAGTTTAACACTGATACTATCAATTCTAACTCATAATATCTTGATTGATAGATACAATTATTTGAACTCTATGGTTTTTGGAATCACTATGCTCATCACTACCTCACCCTAATTCCATAAATGATCCACCACCACTAGTCCCAAACAGGGAAAATGTTTCTCCAAACTTGTGACCTCACAAGTTATAATGAACTCCCACATGACAAAAAAATGAAATCTACCCCACTATTAATAGATTCATCATGTCACTAGATCATAAATAGATAATGTAGAGGTATTATCTTTATTCATTAATCTTAATTATGATATAATAGGATCATTGGTGTACTTTAATATCCATTAGATATTCTTTAATGATTTAAAAAATATAAAAATGTTACAGCTTGTCATGAATCAATGCTAACCATCATTTCTTCACCATAATTCTCATGGCCCATTATTAATTTTATAACATGATCATAGAGATAAATTCTCTTATATATGTTATATCATTTCACTATTCAATCCACGCAATGAAATATCCTCATAATTTTTTTTATAATAAGAATACAATAACCTATAATATTTTTAACTAAATTAGATGTTTATTCTTTTTATTAAACCATTATATCTCATACCTTTCCATTTATCTTCTTATACCCAACTGAATCCTCAAGTGTTATCATTAAATAATATATAATAAAATCATATGACCTTGATCCAATTAGTCTTGGAAGAATGGATTCCCAGTTCCCATCATCGAATATGAGAACATTTCATGGTCTTGTACCTCAAATGGGTGTCATATGAACAAAAACATGTTCCAATTTATCCAAAATTATATATTAGGAAGGATCTCATGTGACCATTATGTGCTGATAAGAATAATTTAGAAACATACCATTAATAATTATGAATCCCATATCTAAACTTTTTTCCTTGAGGATTTTACAGCATTTCTCAAATTTGCATGTTCTACATGTAATATAAGGCCAATTACGCCACACTAATCGATATGATTCTTTCCAAAGAAAGTCATATATTTCATTATTTCACCAAATATGTGTATATTATCTAATATAATCACTTATTACCTTAAAAAGAGACACATAATTGATTAACTCTCATAATGATATATAACTTCCACCACTGTTGATTGAATTCCCATCCTTAAAAAATAGAATATCCCTATCGCTACCAAATTATATAGAATGTGTCATTCCTTTATAAGGCACATAACATAAGTCTTAGTCTCAAAACCTAATAATGTAAAATTATGTACTAATAACATCAATAATATCCAGAATAAATCACTAATAATACTTCTTAATCTAGTTCTACTCATTACATCCCTTTCATATAAACCTAAGAAAAATTTAATTCTCTACTTTTTTCATTTATATTTGAAAAATAATCTAACCTTTCATACCATCAATATGAATTCCAAATTCCAAGGATAGACACTATATAAAATCTATCCACATAATATCACAACATATCTTAGAAAAACTAATAAAATGACTTACTACCCTACTAAGGTAATTGGATCCCCAATATCCTGAGTCGTATAACATCATCTATTAGATCTAAACCTATTCTAGAAGCTCTATACCATTATGTTAAAATCAAAAAAATTAAATCCACTACATAAATATCAAATATCATAGTTTAATCATGTGGTAATTCCCTATTACTGAGATTTCATCAAAATCAGTTATCCATAAACCTATACCATGTGTTTCAATTCTCATTTGGGTAATAATATACTAAGTTACCCCCACACAGATCAATGTTTTATCCATGTGAATTTCAATATTACTATCTTATGGACATTTGTGTACCATTATTCATAATAGTAGAAAATTTGTAATGTAGAACACCAAAAATAATATATTTTTCTAACCTATGGATATTGTATTTTTTTAATCATTAAATAATCAAAATCATATTTATTTTCAAAAATAGCATAATAATAACATGAATACATGTGAATTTCAAGATAAACTATGTGAAAATTATGATTTACGAAAACATGCCTCTTGTGACATTGATCTAAGAGTAAAAAAAATAAAATAAAACATAGCCTCCATATCATTCAACAAAAAATTAACCCAATTGCGCAATCAAAAACTTAAAACACTAATCCCCATCCCAGGAATATTATACTTTTACACATAAAATTTCTATCCTAGAACAACAATATCATCTATCAAGTTGTCTAACTAGCCATAAATTTCTCTACCAAATCATATTTTTATAAAAAATAAAATTATTCTAAAATAGAACTTTATAAAATCTATTTCCAAATCTATATAAACTATTGTTGAATCATAAAATCAACAAGTAATCCGGTGTGTTTCCCCACATAACTTTATTTACCATCTATATGAGGTGATTATAACCATGAGTAACCTTTTAAAAAATAATAATTAATGAAATTCACTTTTATAATTATATAAACATTAGGGTGTATTAAATGGATTTATAATAGAAAGGGTACCATAAATAAATAAAATATATACTATAACAAAGTGTACATAATTATGTTATGAAATCATATAAAAGTGTTATTCCACATAATGGAATAATAAAATATTATATAATAATGGAAAAAATTAAACAAGAGGAGTCCCAACTACTATTCTCAATACAACCTTGAAGAATCTCCAAGACATAGAAGAGATCACCTATCCTATCAACTTATACTAAGGTCATTGTCAAAACATGCATATTGACTATAATATTGATATACACACTAATGTTCCCATGAATAGTGAGATAATAAAATAGAGTTGGATACCACAAATGGTTTCCCAAATAATAACCATTATATATGTGCTAACATGTACAAAATGAAAAAATTTCAACACAAAAATTGCATTCATAACTATTTTAGATGAGGGTAGTTAGGATACCATAATATAAATTGAATAAAACAATCGTTGATCAATGCTATTTTTTTAGAACTCCATTGTTTGAACCATAATAAAAGAGTGAATTATTTATCTAATATCATAATTATAAACCATGGTGACTAATTGATTAATATATAACTACATAATGGTTGAATCAGGTGTGTCCATTTTTGATGAACTGACCTAATGATATATTAGAATCCATGATAATTTTTTTGAAAATTGAATTATCATATGAAACAACAAAGGGTGAAAAATATATTATCATACACATAAATCTCTAGGAATTATTTATCGACATACAACATAACCATAGTGTATGATCTCTCACCATCTAACAACAAATCATGTAAAATTTATGATAAATATGTGGGAATATAAGGAATGACTAGGTGGACGAGATATCACTATAGAAAACTAAGTGTGAATGAGGTATATCAAGTAGATGGATTTTTCACTATACGCATAACATATGAAATTATATATCGAGTATAGTGAATGTTTTATCACTATCTTAGTGCATAATGTAAACAATTCATCATTATCACATTATCCATTTTGAAGGAGACTTCTCCAACATCACAATACATGGTGGAAATTTTACCAGAAAATAATATAATGTGGATTAATAATATATTTCCATATTATTAGAAGAATTATAACATCAATATAACCATGGAGAATGAATTTTCACACTATATATTTGATCATGTGAACCTAGAATGATTAACTGAAATCAACATTTCTTAGGATCCTATAAAATTACCTATCTCATAAGGGTAATTAAAAAGTCGGAACTAATCATAATAATGAAATATGAATAAAGATAGATAACTACTTATACTAACTAATACAGGAGTTCACAGCAATAAGGAACATATAAGGATTCCACACAAGGCTCAAAACTAAATTCCCAGATATGGTCACCCCTCATGGTTCAATTCCCCTAGTGTATTTCACTTTTCTGAATAAGAAAAATTCATTGATGATTTTTTATCACATAAGGTCAAGGAGTCTTATCAAGATCTACATAATTAATATAAATTTTAAAACAAAACAATGATTTACCATATGGTTTCATTCTAATCCACCCACATGTAATCTAATATTCTCGCATTCCATATGATAAATATGTTGTGATCCCAAAGGCTTATTATATACGTCACATTAACCTAATAAAAAAATTTAACAAGACCTGGTAATGTTTTTAGATCCAAAAATAAATTAATAACATCCATAATGGTCCTAATACACCTTTAATGGATTTCCCCAAAAATAATCACTATTTTTTGGATAAGAAAAAAATTTATATGACTATATTTTTCACTAACAGTATAACTAAATTTCATTACATGACTCCAATTTTGGAAGTCTCCCCAATTCCTACCTCTGGTAACCCATACCCACTTACCCATGGTTACAATCCCTTCCATAAATATATAAATGAATTATATGGTATGTTATGTATTCCTATCTCAAATATGGGGTTATTCCCTATATGATGATTGGTCAATATCTATAATCTCATCCATGATCAACCAAGTCATTATTAAACATCCTTATTCATAAAATCAATCCATATACTCCATAAGAATTTATGAAGATATTATTATATATTTTAATAAATAATTGATAATTATTCAATTTTTTGATAATTGTTGGAAACCCCTTTAGATAATACATTGAAGCTAAAACATCATTAAACTGAGTGTGATCCACTCATAAAATGACGTATACCTATACATGTGAAATAAATAAGATCAAATAGTGATTTATCAACCAATTAATTTATAATTTCATGATAATATAATGGAAATCAATGCACTAGATTTCTTCTATAACAATAACATTCAACCATGTGTGGTCACCCCTCCCCCGACTCAGATTGAAATGCAGGGAAATATTCCCTTTGATGAGACCCAATTCCACCATCTTTTATTCCAATTGATACCAAATCCAAAATTTTGAACACTTGAAATTATAGAAATTAGGATAAGAAGAGAAGATAAGAAAAAAAGTAGAGTAACCATCATAAGTCAACAGTGGAATCTCCACCCAACCAATATTGATCATGGATAAAGAGGGAATAAGGAATGAGTTCACTATGATTGAATTAACCTACAACATTGAACATTGATTATAATATAAAATAAAAGAGGGTAGAAACGAAAATTCTTACCCCACTCAAAAATTAAACTTGGAAATCTCTTTGACTTGGTCGACCATCACTGCCCACCCGGTGCATCATCGAGAAAGCAAAGAATATTATCGACCACCTAATTTCCCTGACTAAGAGAATCTGCCCCTAGTACATCCACTGGGGAAAGTTTTTCCCTTGACTAAGAATCATTTGGAATATTGTATCCAACATCTTTTACTTATCAATCTACTAAGCATACAAAAGTCATTATTGTTACCTCTCACCCGAAATTCAAACCCCATAACTTATTTTTTTTCTTTTAAAATATGCCCATGAAATTGAATTGCTAAACCAAATTCAAAAACTACAAAAGAACACGATTTCATTATAATTGGATCCTCAATTTTATTGAAATGGACTAACTCATATTTGTTTATTTCATTGCAATTTACATTGGTTTGAGCCTTGAACCACTTCCTCAAATTGTATAATTTTACTAACATGCATGCGAGGGGAATAATGGGTATGGAATTATATAAAATGAGTATAGAAATGTAAGTTATTACATAATCATTGAAAATGGTATAAAATGTATATAATAGATATTTATTTAAATAATAACTGTACAATATCTAAAAATCACACAATAATTATAAATAAATAAATATAATATAATATAATATACAATATCAACATAGTTCATGATCATTCGAAATGTAATGAAAAATATAATGAATATTACTAATAAAATTATATCATTATGGTCCTATTTATAAAATAAAATAAATTTTAAATAATAAAATATTTTAATTATTTCACTTCTCATACATAGGGTCCCTATGTTTCCCATTTAAATTTTCTAAAAAATTAAATAAAATTTAGAAATTTTAACATGTTATTTGAATATGTAAACAAGAACACTCAAACACTAAAACAGATTCATCTGTAATATAATATATAATTTTATTCTTATATTAATGGATATGAGAAAATACCATATATACTATTTTTAAATTTTTTATTACACACTCGATGAATTTGGTATGAATAATTGACTAGGGTTATACAATCGGAAGATAACCTAAATCAAACATAGAATACGCTTAATTTAGTAAATTATATTTCAATTTAATATGAAAGGGTGGGAGAGGTGAATTTCTAGAATATGTTGGGCTACATGATACCTCACAACATTTAGTCACCTACCCCTCCTTCTCTAGATGGATTTTTGCATTATAGGTTAATATTTTTCATTTTGGGCACATTCAAAGTCATATGAGGTATGATTCATGAATTTTCATGACCTGTAGAACAAATAAAAGACTCTATGTTTAAGCATTATATAATGACATAAAAATTACAATTAAAAATATTTTTTGATAGATATGATGACACATAATTTATCTATGCATTGTTTAAGTGGTGTCTGCAATGTTTATTTTATAAAAGTTCATCATAAACCCAATTTTTTTTATGAATCCATTAATGTGACGTTCAAACATTATTTATAATTATTTAAATAAATGGGAAAATTAGATCAAATTTTGTTTTTCAATTCAATTATTACACATCATAGTCATATTTATTATAATTTCCAATTGGATTGATGTTTTTCTTAATTCAAGATAATAAAAATGTTTCTTCCTAGTGATAATTGAACATATTTAAAAAATACATAAATAATGTTATTGTGTTTTTGGGTTGTAATGAAAATATTTAAATTAACATATATTGTATTATTAACCTTGTTCAAATCTCTATAATATTTTTATCATTCTAAATATTTAGAGGATATAGGGTTAGTCATGGCCAATTTTGAACTATTTTATTGATAATTATTGGAAATAATAGAAGAGGAGATTCAGAAATTACAAGATAGAACATGAGGGTGATGTTGATAAGATTGTAGTATAGTCTGGATTTCCACAAGTTCAATGAAACATAAAAACTGAATTTGAAGTAAACATTGAAATATGGAGCCATAGGTTGAAAAAGTGTTTTTTAAGGATCCATTTATCATGTCGATTATTATAGACCAATGTGATAAATGTGTTTTTTTTCCAGTTTAAATTTAACAGAATATTGCTAGTGGTTTTTTAACATTTTTTATTTAATACATAAGGTAAAAAACTATATTTTTTATTGGTAACGAAATATCATACATAGAGAAACTATTTTCTATATCGATTATTGAATACATGATGTAGAATTCCTTTTTGAAAAAAATGTTCATTTGTAGATATAATATTTTGGTGTCACACATTCTATTTTTGACACAGTAGAACCTAATTTTCTCCCAAAACCTCACACAACCATTGATATCTATCACTTTTTATTATCATTCATTTTCTTCTCACCACAAAGACTCATAATTCTAATAATTTTAATCATCCTCACAACCACTCACTCACCAATCATGATCCTCCATCTCAATTTCACTCAAATATCTATTCATGGTTGTTATTTATACATTTTATTTTCTTACATCGAAGGTTAATTTAATTTGATCATTAAATTCTTTTTATTTTTGTAACATTAATTTATTGTTTATTTAAATATTGATAAAAAATATCATAATATACTAATTAATGTCTGTTTACGGATGAATTTGTTTATATCCAAGTAAGTGAAATATAATTCTTATGAGGATGGATTTTCTCAAAGTTGAAATAAAGGTTCAGTTTTGATTGTTTACATTCCTTTTCTCTATATCTCCCAATATCATCAATTTTTTATAACTTTTGTATACTTGTATTTAAATTTAAATCTCCATTATATAAAACATAAGATTTAGTTTTACAAGTTTGGGTATTGAAGGATTCATTTTGTTGGTGTGTTTTTTGGCATTATTTATTTGGTATTTTCATAATTATTAGTGATTGGGAATGTTGATATTATGACATATAATATTTAGTTATTTTTTATTTTTTATTAATTGAGTGTGATCTAAATATATCTTCATCAATTTAAATATTTGGGAATATGTAATTTATAAAAAATTGTGATTTTTTCTTAAATGATTTTTATGAGAAATTTAGAGGTTTTATAACCATTATACTTAAAATAAAATCTCAAATTCAAAAATAGAGATGTTCATACGTAAGAAATGAATTTAAATTAATTTTAAAATAATGTGTCTTCAAAAATGTTTAAATTTATGTGATTGTTGAATATTTAGATAGGGTTTTTAAAATGCAATTATTTTGATGATTTTAAAATGGAAACTATATTTTCAAAAAGGAATTAAACTTATGTGAAGTAAACTGTTTACATAAAGGTGCATAATTTTATGTTTAGAGAGTTAATTTTTTTTAATTTCAACTGATTGAATTGGGGTGAACTATTTTTATTCAAGTATATTTGATAAATTATATTAGTTGTGTGAATGTTTTAATTTTATTGGTAACCTTTTTTTGATATCTTAATGATATATCCATTGGTATGGATTCCTTATGAAGTCTAGGTTATGGTTAATAGTGGTTGATAAAATCTTTGAAAAAGGAAACCATCACTATGGTGTGAGTTTTATAATTTGAATATGGATTCATACATTTGATATTCTGACATGTGATTTAATTTTTAAAATAATGATTTTAAAATTTTCAACTAAAAATCCTTAGTAATCAGATTTTTTCCCCAAAGGAAGGATTTTTCATTAAATATTTTTAATGAATTATGTAATTATATTTTATTAAATTGGGGGATATTCATTTCGGTTATGAAAATAGTTTCATTCATATAATTTTTAATAATTTATAATTTCTACTATAGGATATGATTTTTATTATAATAAATCATGGCTTTGTAAGAAATATAAATCTTGTTTATTGAAGTCACATAAGATATAATATATAATTATTTTAAAAATCCTGGATTTATTTTAGAATGAGTTAAATCAATATTTATTATTTCAAAATATTTTTGAAATATAGTGGTTTATTTGTATAAAAATTCTCTCAAAATAAGGCAATATATATTGAATGACTTCATTTACATTCAGATTGAAATGTAATATATCCTTATATACCTATAATAAAGATTATATAGGAGATAGCTTTCTAAAAAACCATAAAGTAATATATTTTTTATTAAAAAATTTTATGTTTTCATCTATCATGACATTTGTATACTCGTGATTCCTCTATATCCTGTACTAGATATTCGGTACATAACAGTTTTTTACAATTTACATTTAATAATAAAAAATGACACTAGAATACAATTTCACTTAGTTTTTAAAACAATCACCACATTTTATTTATTTTCATATATTATTCTAATGAATATAATTATTTTCATAAAATTTTATGTTTAAATTCATAAAAATATGTATACATTTCCATTGTATGTGTTAAAACTATGAAAAAGAAAATTACATTCAAAAAACATGAATTTATATTATGTTATTCCAATATTTATGTTATTATTTTTAAAAAGCTGTCACAACCTCATCATTATGATAAATAAAGACCATTTTTTGTTATTTTTTAATCCTTCTAGTGAAAAATTAGTAATTTTCAGCTACATCATTACTCTTATGTATGAACATATCTTTATATAATGGTAACTCATGATTTAGAAAGGATAAATTAATGTAAGTTGGTTTTTTACAATGTTGCGTAAATATATCCTCTTTTTTCAATATTTTGTGTTATGGGGATCCCCTAATTTCAAAAGATGTGTAAGGGTACCTCTGACATTGCAGAAAGGAAACTCTTAATTGTTAAAGTTTTCCTAAGGGTACAAATAATTTTTTTAAGTGTAACAACTTCTTTCCGAGTGTTATGTAAGGGTAACTCAGTATCCTCAAGTTACACCTATGAGCTTGCATATGGGTAGAACCATGGTACCATTACGCATCACTATTTTTGGTGAAATATAATTTAAATTCATATTTTGGATTTTATTTCCCCAACATGATCATATAATGAATTTAAATGGCTTTAAATAAAAAAAATCCTTGGAATTGGTTTCCATTAAATCATTATGGTCTTAAAAAACTATTTTCTATATTTTAAACACCCTTATTTTAGGATAAATGTAAAGAACAAATTAAATAATATTTTCATATTTTCATTTCTAAATGATATGAACTAAAACACTTGGATATTTGCATTAAATATCATGTCCATTTCAACCATAATCTTCTCATATATCTAGTGTCATGACCCATCCCCCATGGCCCATGTCGTAACTACCCCAAGCCCTCCTTCCATAGGCCATGGGCTAGCGACTAGAACCAAAGGTGTAATTCCCTAAATCTGGGAAGGCATTTCCTTAATAAACTAAAACACACACAACATTGTAAAAGCTGAAAGAAAAAAAAAATGTAAAGCTGTATATAAAAGTGTGGTGAAATGTAAAGGGGATAGAAATACAAGCCCAACAGGAAAGTACAAGTACAAGGGAAAGGTAAATACAACTCAAAGAAATAAAAGCATCTACTGGGTCATCCTCCATGGTTCCTACATGAAGGGTAGGTACAGTTGTCCTACACTCCTAATCTGTCAGTCTCCTTTGTGCAGTGACTCGTCGTAAGGTCCACCTCCTGGTACTATCCGGTCTAGCTACTCAGCCTTAGTCTGCGTTGTCTGTCGTCTGCATCCAACATAATGAGGTGCGGGCACAACCCATTCAGGGGTGAGTATAACAATACTCAGTAGGGACCGTGAGACCCACAATGTCTCACAAAATCTAACAAGGATAAACCATAATTTTTAAATCAATAGATAACTCCACATATGTATATTCCCATAAATATAACTAAATTATCACGTAATCCATCTCAATCATGAGGAAAAACAAGAGTTACTGACTGAGGTCACACAGGTATCAAACTTTTGTAGAGAGATAGAGATGATCAGATATAGCAACTGAATAATCAGTGCTATTGGACCAACACATGTTCCAAGAATATATGTCAGAACTGTCAGACCAATACATGATCCATGAATAGTCGTCAGAGCTGTCGGACCAACACATGATCCAAGACCAGTTATTCTATCAGACCAACACATGATCCAGGGAAAAAAGTCTGAACTATCGGACCAACACATGATTTAGGAATAGTCGTCAGAGATGTATGACTGACACATGATCCAGGACCAGCTATTCTTTCAGACCAACATATGATCTAGGAATAGTAGTCAGAACTGTTAGACTAAACCATGATCCGGGAATAGTCGTCAGGGCACAGCCAGACACAGGGTTTTCACAAAGCACTCTTGATTCTGGGAGGTTTCACTCCTCAAGCCTAATTTCGACACGTCAAATGACACCAAATCCCATGAATAAGTATCTCAATGTTCCGACCCATCATATGGGTCACAACACAATAAGAGACATGTAAATCGGATGCCCGGTCTGCGAGTTATTAGATTTTTATTCTCGGTGGCCTGGTTGGATTCGTGTACGATCCAAACTGACAGTGTCTTAACATTACCCCGAACTCTAGTGGGGTATACTCAAAGGGAACATATTGATATTATAAAACCATTACCACTGTCGGTTCTTCAAACGGTCATATGATGCCGAAGATACGGCCAAATGAAGTAAGAGGGTCAGTAATGGGCCTAGGACCGGTCCGACCTAGTCGGACCGACTCGGCCCAACCAAGACTAGGCTAACCCAGATCATTGGGTGGGTCAGCCCGCTAGGTTCTGCCTGGTCCGTAGGGCCCGACCCAGCAGACTGTAGTGGCGGTTCGTCCCGTAGGTCGCCGCGTAGGCGGCTCAGCCCAGAGGACGGGCCTGGTTCGTCCAGTACCACGTGGGGCACGACTCAGGTGGCTAGACCCGGAAAGTCGATCCATTTCGGCCAGTGATGCTACCGGCCGACTCGGGTGGCCGGCACAGCTCAGTTGGTTCAGCTAGGAGCCGGGGCGCGGGCAAGACACGCGGGGAACCGGGCAGGGCAGGGGCATTTCGCGCGGGGCGCTCGCTGTCGGCGGGGCGCCGGGCAGGGCGATGTTTGGTCGGCGGGGTGCGCAAGGAGCACGTGGGCTGGACGCGACATGTTGGGAAGGGTGGGGGCATTACGCGTGGGGCATGGGTAGCCGGCAGGAATTCCTGAGTAGTGCTGGGCAGGGTGCGGTTTGGCCAGTGGGGCATGCCAGTGTCACACGGGTAGGTCCTGGGGTGCCTGTAGGGAGCGGTTAGGCTGGCAGGGCGGGGGCAGCGCGCTGGCAGGCCGTCGAGGAGCGCATTCCACACGCAGGCAAGACAGGGGGTGCGCGGGCAGTGCGCGGGGAGACCGTGGGGTGCCCCGGCAGCGCGCGGGTAGGCCTCGTGGTGGGCAGGAAGTGTGCGTGGAGGTCGAGGGGTGCGCAGGAAGGGAGCAGGGAGGCCACGGGGCGCCCGAACAGCGTGCGGGGAGGCCATAGGGGAGCGCAGGTAGCGCGCCGCAGACGGGCCAGCGGCCAGCGGTGGCCGGGCAGGCTGATTCACTGGGGCGCGAGTCAGTGGTGTGCGGCTGGAAACACTGGGGCAGTGCGGGGGTGGCGCGGTTCACGGAGGTTGCGGGTGGCATGACCTTTGTCATTGGCTCCTTCGTCACCTTGTTGCCGCTTCGTCACAATACCGAACGAAACATCACAAAGAGATCAACAGAGGGAGTCAGTCCATGTTAGTCTGGCTAGCACCCTCCATGTTTAGGGATGATAACAATTGGTTCAACATCGAGGAAGAAGGTCGAAAAACAATTGTTTACAATATATCCCATTCATTCCTATTAAACGAAGATGAGAAGAAGGAATCTTATAATACTCAAGGTAAACCCCCTACATTTGATCGTTTCTCAATGATGAAGTTGCTGGAAGAAGATGATGTTGTCATCGTTCGTCGTGTCTTCCACGCACTTCCAATCCATGCTCGTGCATCAGTTTGAGGTGAAAGTCTTTATAAGAGAATATAGATGCTTCATGTTCAACGGTTCCCTAAGATTTTAGTTCCGAGGACCAGTTCATGTAATATAAAATCCCACTCATAAGTTTACTAAACGTACCTGAACAAAACATCAGAAATTAATTATAGGCACACCAGATCTCGGAATCATGTGCCGTTAATTTTCACGGGCTCTTAAAATTCCTATGTATTTAAAAAAAATTCATTTGTATTTCTGGGTCTTTACATTCTCTCCACCTCAGGGATTTACGTCCCCATAAGCTACAACTAAAACTAAGAGAACAAATGGGGGTACTAAGCACGCATCTGAGCCTACCACTCCCATGTGATCTCTTGGAGGTTCTTGTGCTTCCAGTGTACGTGCACGAGAGGTATAGATAGTCCATGTAGGACCCACTCCTGTCAATCCTCAATCATTACTGGAACCTCTGTGAATTTCTCCCTATAATCGACATCCAACTCACTATGGTCGATGATGTGAGAAGGGTCGTGGACATATCTTCCAAGCTGAGATACGTGGAAGGGGTCATGCAACTGATGTGGAAGTGTCCTGTGGTAATCCACCTCGCCTACTCTGAAAAGGATATGGAATGATATGATAAATCTAAGTGATAACTTTCCACCTCCTCTAAATATTTGCAAACCTCGTCGAGGTGAGACCCATAGAAAGACGTGGTTCGCATCCTCGAAATCCATAGGTCTTCGTCTCCTGACAACATATGACTTCTACCTGCTCTGTGCAGTCTTCATCCGCCCTTGGATGATCTGCACCATCTCTGTCGTAGCTCGTACCATCTCTGGTCCCACAAGTGCTGACTCCCCAGGGTCATTCCAACACATGGGGGATCTGCAAGGTTGAAAATACAAGGCCTCACAAGGTGCCATCCATATGGTGGAGTGATATCTATTGTTGTAGGAAACTCTATCAAAGGTAAGTGATCCTTCCAGCTGTGACCGAAGTCGAGGACTCATGCATGGATCATGTCCTTGAGAGTATGAATGGTCCACTCAGTCTGTCCATCTGTCTGAGGATGGAAGGCGGTGCACAGACGAAACTGCGTCCCGAAATCTTCCAACAACCACTTCCATAGCCGAGAAGTAAATCTTGCGTCATGATCGGAGACAATCTTCGAGATATACCATGAAAATGCAAAATCTCCTGCACATAGAGGCGTCCCAAGCTCTCTATTGAACCCTCTCTATGATCGGTAGAAAGTGGGGCGACATGGTGAGTCGGTCCATAATCAACCAAATCGAGTCCTGACCCCTAGATTTACATGGAATGCCCGCCACAAAGTCCTTGGATATCCCATACCACTTCCACTCTGGGACCTCTAAAGGCTGAACCAAGCCTGTTGGTACATGGGGCTCCACCTTCACTTGTAGACAAGTGAGGCATCATGAGACAAACTCTACTACCGCCTTCTTTATACCTGGCCACAAGTGCTGTCATCTGAGGTCATGATACATATTCTCCACACCTGGATGTATTGCTAGAGGGGATGTGTGGAACTCCCTCAACACTTCCTCCTAAAGTGACACTGGTACTATAGTATATCCTGTAAAAACTATGAAGTGCTCCCCACCTTCAAAAAATCAATCAAGTGCATGCCCTATGGATATCTAAGCACGCCGTGTCTCGCAGTCAGTGTCTCCACATTTTTATTCCCTGACTCGCTGAATATGTGGAGGAGTGACTGTAAGAGACTAAAGGAATGATACTCCATCTTGATCCACAAAAAAATCTGCAAAGTAGTCAGCTGCTCTGTCACCTCTCCTAGTATCTGTATACCTGATCTCCAACTGAGCGCTTCTGCAAAAACATTCCCCTTCCAAGGAGTATATACTATATTGAAGTCATAGACCTAGAGTAACTCATTCCAATGTCGATGTCTCTAGTTTAGGTACTTCTGAGAGAAGATATACCTGAGAATCTTGTGATCATAGTTCACAGTAAAACATTCTCCAATTAGATAGTGTCGCCACATCTTCAAGGAGAAGACCACTGATGCTAACTTCTAGTTATGGGTAGCATAGTTTTTCTCATACTGTCTCAGATTCCAAGAACCATACGCGATCACAACTCACTCCTGCATCAGGAAACACCCGATTCTGGTCCCTGATATGTCACATTAGACTACGTACTCTATGCCTTCCTCCGGAAGACTCAAGATGGGGGGTTCTAGTCATCATCTACCTCATATCCTAAAAGCACTGCTGGTATCTCTCTGACCACGTGAAGGGTTGGCCATTATTTATCAAGGATAATATTCTTGTTGCAACTCTGGTGATGTCGAGAACGAACCTCCGGTAGTATCCATCCAAAGCAGACGTCCCTCCACCTTTGGGGGTATTCTTGGAAACATATTTTGAAAAGATTTCCCCATGTTCTATCACTCATGTTTGGAACTGAAAATTGAAAACTCCTTCTGCCACGAGGGTAAGGATGGACGACTCAAGAGTGATTGATTGCACACTCCAATTCCCATGTTTAATCTGTGTTGCATGGGTTCCCTTTTTCTCCGACTAAGGAAAACCTCATCTGAACATTTTAGAAAAACCACAACCGTTTTCCTAATACAATCAATCTGTGTATGAACTGTGGTCTCCCAGTCCATACCCAAACTAACGTCGTACGACCTCGATGCTTCCACCAAGAGGTTCCAACTGAAACTCTCACCTCAAGGGTCAGATCACACCGTCAGCGTAAGTGTGATTATCAAGTCTCCTCCCAAAGGTATCTACAGATGTGATGGTTGAGACTATAGTTTAACTAGAAACTCTTGGTCGGGGACAATATTTGTGGAAGGAAGGAATGATTGGTACATATGTATATGGATACGACAGCTAGTAATAGACACAGTCTATACCTTGAATCATTCCATAAGCCCTTGGGGTCACACTCCTTGACCGCATGCCGCAACTCTAATCCCCTGCCCTCTAGCTCCCTGGGCTTGGAAGGGGATACAAAGGTGCGTGGTTGTAACATGTCGAAATTTACACCACCTATTGCTACTATCCAAGCTCTACTTCCATGTTTGCAGCCCTACAGATTCATCTGTCCTTAACACATCCTATTCTCAAAACTTTTTACAAACTCACATCTTTGAGACTGGAGCCAGTTTCTTGCTTTCCCACTACTAACTTTCACTGGCTGTATCCGCTCACCAAAAGAACATTCAGCCACAAAGGTTCAAACTATCATCTAGTGAAAAGGTTCTCGCTCGGATGACCTAAAACACACGTCACTGAGTAGTCTGAGCCCCAAATCACTGATCATAATTTATTCATCGAGTACTAGGAACGATCGGTATGCCTCAATGAACTATCAGCTACTGACATGTCATCCAGACAAAGATGTACAAGCTCTAGAGAACTCTCAGCCACCTCCTCAGGCCAGTCCACAGCTGCCTGTGAGTTGGGCTCGCCTCAGAACCTTAGGGGTATCAGATGATGAAACATGTGTAAGGAACTAAGCCTACATGTGTCATCTACCGGTACCACCGGTTGTAAATGCTGACTTACAGAGATTCATATAGCTGACACACCACCTGAAGGTACAATCTTGTGAAATGGTCCATGTACTAAAGCCTCACCACTATGCGGACCAACCTCATGGTCACTCAGTAGAAAACACTAGTAGCTGTGATCACCATATGCTCTATAGGTGTCTCAACTAGGTAGAGAACTCTAGAAATCACCTGTAGCCAGGCCTCTTCTGCTTGTGAATATGTCTCATCTAGTAACCTTGGAGGCCTCTACTGTGGGAACTCGTGCAACATGCTCAGTCAGCGTGCACTATCCTCCTGTGCGGCTGGTGGAATTTTTTACCCAATGGGTTTTGGTGCTGTTGGTACACCACCCGAAGGTGGCAACATAGTATGAGGGCCCTGCACCAGAGCCTTGTCACTCGATGAGCCGTCATCATGTACTCTATCAGAACTCTAACTGACTGCCTGCTTGGAGGAATCCTAAACAGTTGCGACACGGTGAAAAGTTTACCTGTTTAGCTAACCTGGTTGAGTTACTTAAAGAAAAATCTTGAAAACACACACATAATCAGTGTTTTCATGAAATGAGTCAGAGATCAGTAGTTAGGGTCCTGGTGTATGGATACGTTGGCCGCTGCACCAAAACTGGACTCTCTAAACTAAAAACCACACTCAGTACCCTAAACACTGTTGCTTCACAGAAAAGAAAGACCAGAGTCCTATGTTCTATAGTATAACTGAATCCTTTGATACCAATTTTCAAGTCACATCTCCCAGGGCCCAGGTCGTAACTACCCCAAGCCCGCCTTCCATAGGCCAGGGGCTAGTGACTAGCACCAAAGGAGTATTTCCCTAAAACTGGGAAGGAATTCCCTTAATAAACTGAAACACACACAATAGAGTACGAGATGAAAGAAAAATAGTAACTAAAGTTTTATACAAATTAGTGTTGAAAAGGTGAAGGGTCCAGAAATAAAATCCCAACAGGAATTTACAAGTACAACTGAAAAGTAAATACAACTGATGAAAACAAAATCAACTACTGGGTCATCCTCCGTGGTTCCTACCTGAAGGGTAGGAACAGATAGCCTACAATCTATTTCTGTTAGTATACATTGGGCACCGACTCGTCGTATGGTCCACATCCAGGTACCATCCAGTCCTAATACTTAGCCTCATTCAGCGTTGTCTGTCATCTGCATCCAACACAACGAGGTTCGGGCATATCCTATGCATGGGTTAGTATAACAATACTCAGTAGGGACCCCGAGACCCTCATGGTCTCAAAATATCTAACAAGGATAAACCACAAGTATGAAATCAGTAGATAAACCCACTTAGGTATATGCCCATACATATACCTATGTTATCATGTAATCCATCTCAATCACGAGGAAACACAAGAGTTGCTGACTCAGCTCACACAAGTATAAAACTTATGTAGAGAGTTAAAAATTATCGGATATATCCATTGAATCATCAGAGATGTCGGGCCAACACATGATCCAGGAACAAAACTAAGAATTGTCAGACCAACAAATGAACTAGGAATAGTCGTCAGAGCTATCAGACCAACACATGATCTTAGACCAGCTATTTAGTCTGACCAACACATGATCCAGAAAGCAAAGTCTGAACTATTGGACAAACACATGATCTAGGAATATTTGTCAGAGGTTTCAGAACAACACATGATCCAAGAACTTCTATTCTATTAGACCAACACAAGATCCAAGAACAGAAGTTAGAACCATTAGACCAACACATGATCCATGAACAATCGTCAGTGCACAACTAGCCACATGGTTTTCATAGAGCACACCTGATTCCGAGAGGGTCTTCTCCTCAATCCATGTGTCGAAACGTGAATTTAAAACATGTCCCATGAAGATGTATCTCAAAGGTTCGTATCATAATAGGGGTTTCAATGCAACAATCGGTGTGTCAATAAAACACACGATCTGTGAGTTATTAGCTTTCTAGGTCTTCGGGCAAAGTTAGATTCATGTATGATCCAACCTAATAGTATCTCAAAATTCTCGTGAACTCCAGTGGGGTATAATAAAAGGGATCACCATGCTCCAAGAAAACTTGTCCCGCTGACGGTTCATCAAACAGTCGTCTGGGGGCGAAGATATGGCCAACAGATTTAATAGGGTTGGTAATGGGCTTGGGCCCGGTTCGTCCCTATCGAATCGACTCGGCCCATCCTAGACACGGCTGACCCATATTGGGTCGACATGGTCATAACCGCTGGGTCTGACCCGGCCCGTTGGGTGGGTCAACCTGCTAGGTTCGGCCCGACCCGCTAGGCCCATCCCAATAGACTACAGGGGCAGTTTGGCCCGAAGGTCGCTGTGTAGGCGGCTCGGCCCGGAGGCTGGGGCTAGTTCGGCCATCACCACTTGGGGCTCGGCTCATGTGGCTCGGCTCGGAAGGCCGAGCCGGTTTGGCCAGCGACGTCGTGAAGGACGAAGCGGGCCAACTCGGGAGGCCGGTGCGGCTCGGCTAGTTAGGCATGGAGTCGGGGAACCACACAGGGTGTGGGTAGGCCGCGCGGGGCTCGAGTAGCACATGGGTAGGCTGACAGGGAACCAGGTAGAGTGCGGTGAGGACAACAGGGTGTATGCTGCACACGAACAAGCTAGAGAGGTGCGTGGGAAGTGCGCGTGTGGGCTGTAGGGCGCCGCCAGGGCACAGTTTGGTTAGTGGGGTGCGGGCAGCGCGCGAGCTGGCTGGCGGGGTGTGCGGGTAGGCCGCGAAGTACAGTAGTATCACTCCAAGAGGTTGCGGGGCACGCGGGCAGCGTTCCACAGTCGGGCTGGCGGCCGGTGGTAGCTGGGCAGGCCGGTTTGGCATGGCTCGGGCCGGCGCAGGCTGACAGTGTTCGGCCGGAAACACTGGTGTGCCACGGGTGTGGCACAATTCATAGAGGTCGTAGGTAGTGTGACCTTTGTCGTTGGTGCCATTATCACCTCATTTCGGCTTCATCACCATGCCGAAGGAAACTTTATAAAGGGATCAGTGGAGGGAGTCATACCATGTTAGTTTGGCCCGCACCCTCCGCGTTTAGGGATGATAACAATTGGTTTAACAAATATGAAGAAAGTTGAACAACAATTGTTTACAATACATTACATTGATTCCTTTTAAACGATGATGAGAATAAGGAAAGGAATAATACTCTAGGTAAACCCCTACCATTGATCGTTGCTCGGTGATGAAGTCATGGGAAGAAGACGATGTTATCGTCGTTCGTCATGTCTGCCAAGGACTTCCAATCCAAGCTCTTCTGTTGGTTCGTTGACGATGATGAAGATGGAAGATTGGTAGAAGAAGTTCCACATCAAAGGGGGTTCCGAGGAAGAAAATCGAGGAATATTGTTCTTCGTTTTCAAAGGTGTTCTTCATTGGAAGTGTTCTTCATTGGGAGGATTCTACAAATATTTCTCCCAAGTTCCTCCTTTCACTCCCCTCCACCCAAAATGAAATCATAGCCATATAAGAGATTAGGATTTACTATTTTCTTCGGCGTACATTCAAATTGAGTGATTTAATTGAATGAGTTAACTCATTTAATTGAAGCGGCGGAGTAGGCATAATAATTCAATTTGGAGAAATAAATTATGTGGCTCCACCGAATTAATGCATGAGAGTTGTCAACGATTAATTAGGGTATGTCAAGAGGCTCTCCCTCACTAATCAGGGAGAGTTGAGAGGTTTTATCCTCCTCCATCAATAGGGGGGTAAAGCCCCGTGTGGACCCCACGTCGTAACCTCTCGTGGGAGGTTATGATTGGGTGGCCCCCACCACCATAACCTCTCATGGGAGGTTAAGGTGTGGTGGTCCCACAACCAACTCCAAAGAGGAGGTTTTAACAAGTCAACCACATGTAATCTCAATAAAATAAAGTGGTAGCTCAGTTTATTTTATTAATTTTTTAAGAATACCCAAAAAATAACTTCAATTCTCGACCAACTACTGTTGAGGTGAAAGTCTTCTTATATGAATACCGGAACTACAAGCCCAACGGTGCCCTCAGATTTCAGTTCCAAGCAACAATTCAAGGGTTATAAAATCCCACTCATAGGTAATCTGAACGTAACTGAACACAACTTCATAAACTGATTCTAGGCACACTGGGCCTCAGAATCTTGCGCCGTATATTTTTTCGGATTCAGAAAATTCCCATGTATTTAAAAAAATTTCCATGGGATTTCGGGGTGTTTACATCTAGAACCCACACTCCATGATTTGAGAAATATTCAATAATCCAAATAAGTACCTATGAATGGAAGAACCCCCACACTCTCTCCTATAATCTAGATGGTCGATTTTACTACAGGATAAATTCTTAGTATTTTATTTAATACACAAATAAAAAAATTGGCATCCCAAATATTTATGAATAATAATGGTTGAAAATTCTTAAATGGTAATAACTAGGAATTATCAAGTAATATTAAATAAGGATCATGATAATATCATGTTAATAGGATATATTAAGTATCATCACATGAGGAAATATAGTTTTTTAAAAGAAGACATGGTTAATATATTCTATGACTTTAATCTATTATTTTGATTGTACTATATGAGATAGAATGTTTCTGTAAAATGTAGATTTTTTTATTTCCTTTAGAAATAATATACATGGAGATAATCCAAGGAATGCATGGTAAGTGTTTTGAATTGATTAATTTGTGTATTTGATTTTTGACAATAATCCTTGAATAAAATTGACTTTTAAATTAATGACATTGATAGTGTATGTTCTACACCATTTAAGGACATTTCTATGAGGTTATCATGAAATGATTTTTTTACTTTATAAGCAACTATAGTTATGTTTTTGAAGGTGGGAATATAATTTTCCTTGATACATTTAATGATTGTGATCATATGGTTGTGTGTTTCCTCTTTATAATTTTTTGTCATGTGCCCAAGTTTTCCTTTCTATAATGTGTTTATATCGTTGAATTGTGTAGGCTATAGAACCATGATTAATTTATAATGATGATATAATTAGTCATTTTTAGATAAAAAAACACCTTGTTGGGGGAGTGTGATGAAATTAAAAATTGTACAAATGATGTCTCATTTTATGGTAAAACCTATAACATAGACGTGCATGTTTATTGGGGAGTAGATAATGTAGGTGAATAAAATCTGTTGGCTACCGATGGAAGTGGGAGAGTTCAATTCATGGGTGATGTGTCAAACCCAGAGTTTTTTTGAATAAATTAATTTCTATGATGTATTACATTTAACAATACACCAACATAATCTTTTTTATACACTACAATAATTATATCCTATTCTATATGCAACATACACTTATTATGCGTTATATGCCACAATAAATTTCTCAAAAAATACACATTATAATAATTGTTATTTAAATTGGATAGTTATAAAAAAAAGTTTAATATTTGTAATAGAAATATTAATAAATAATATTTAAATAATATTTATAATTGATTTATATAAAAAAATAGATTTATAATGAAACATATAATTTTTGGTAAAATAATTTTGTGTTTAAAAACAATATATTCCCAAATGAATAAATTTTTATATCCTTATGTTTACAATAATAAAATTAATTTTAGACTCTTCCAGGTAAAAATTTGATAAAATAAAATTAATATTGGATTTTATAATGGTAAATTATCATAGGGTGATTTATATGGAATTATCTGAACAAAATCATATTTGGATGAGTAGTGAAAAATACTGAATTTTATTTCAGAAATTATTTTTTTCTAACTTATTTATACTGATAAATTATATATTAATATATAATTAATGTTTAATTAGAATAATTTTATATCAATTAATCCAACTTAGGCCACTAGAACCAATTTCACATTTAAATTGAATATAAAAACATTTCAATCTTTTCAACTTTTCTCTTTAATAACCTGTATTCTTGCAGTGTCTATATGATTAATTTCAATTATTATGTTTTTTCCAATAATATTATCATAATTTTGGATAAAAATTATTAGAAAAAGTAATTAAAATAAATTATAGTGATTAACGTTAAAATTATTTTACATAGTTGTTGGACAATACTCTTAAGGAGAAAATCGACGTAGAAATTTTAGGAAATGATATTTGATACCAATATTTCGACCATATACCAAATTTGTTAATTTTTTTTATTTATGGTGACAAATTTTCCTCAAAGTGACCAATAAAATTTTGTATGTAAAGAAAAACAAATATACATTCATTGCATTTAATTCATATAAATCTTTGGATTTTGGAAGAAGATACATAGTTTCAGTTATATACATTATATTTAAATTTAAATGAAATTTTTATAATGATAATTTAACTTATTGATTTTAGAGATGATATAAATACATTAAACTCTTAAGAAAAACCAACAAATTGATTATTTAGTTCATAATAAAATAAAACTAATGATGATAACCAGATTAAAAGTAATTTATTTTTAACTTATTGTTGTGTTCCATTATTTTTGTACATGGTAATATGAAATTACACATATGTGAAAATAATATATTTAAATTCCATATTTTTCATGATATGTTTCAAATTAAAATTAATTAAATAATCAATTCACCTTAATGTTACTTTATAATAAATTTCATTTTTTATATTTATAATTTAATAAAAATACCATATTCTTCCAAAAGATTTGTAAATGATAAAAAATATCAAATTTTTACTATTCATGTTCCAATTAGTCATTTTTAATGAACATATTACCCTTGATATATTAAAAACATTATTAGCATAGTTTGGGTTAAAGTTGTGTTTTTACACATTACATGCGCTCATTTAAAGATAATTATCCAACACACAAAGGATATATATTTTTTAAATTAGATATCTCAATTATAATTTAGTGGAGCAATATTTTCATATAAATCACACTTTATGTTTATCATATCAGTTCAATTACTTTTGTTATAAAACAAATTAAATTTATAAAAAAAATTATAAAAGTGAGGAAATGTATATAATAATTAAAAATATTTAAAAAATTTACTAATTTTTAATAATTGAGGTTATGGATGAACCATACCTCCCATTTACCCTGTTGTTTGTCTATATTTAAGCATAATAAGTAAAAGAGGCCTCCCAATAGGGTTTAAATTTATTTATTTAAAAGAATGTTACCCATCCTTTTCTATAAAAATGAATTTGATCTTCCAATTCCCCTCACCTCTCATGAAACATTGTATCACCCAACACCTACCCAAATAGTCATTCAACTTATCTCCATTAATCCTAGAGGCCTTACTTTTGGTTGAAATATAAACTAATATTTAATTTGGTGCAATTAAAAAGGAGATACACAAAAAAATGAGGGTTGAATGTGTACGTGGAAATTCAAGACATAATGAGGTTTGAGAAAACACAAAGAATGTCATGACTCAAGGTAATGTTTTTCATTATCCCACTTTTTTTCAATGAGACTTATAAATTAATCACTAATATTTTTTATATATACACTACAAGATCATATGTTCTATGATTCTTATACATAAATTTATATGTTTTTACATATCCATTTGAAGATATTTAATTCATGGGGTTTATGTTTAAAATGTTACCAAATACGTAAATTAATTTTTTCACAATTTTCCATCTTTGAGATTCATCCTACGTTATGAACCTATATTTTTATACGAGATTCATATAATACCATTTGATATGGAATATCATGAATATTTATTATTTAATGATATGTTATTAATAATGTAATAGTATTGTCTCATGAGGATTATGATTAATGTTACCAAAGTAGTAAGAGTTTGTTTATATAGTCTCAACATTTATCAGGAATATTAATGATTATGAATCTATTGATGAAATATTATAATCTAAATCTTTTACAACATTCAGGAATTTTATTCTCCTATGGTTAGTCATGTTATATAAAATTAATGGTACAATTTTCCCACACTTTGGTAATTACTGTAGTGAAGAAATATTATTTCTTGAAAATCATTCAAACATTCCACCTTATGGTTACAAATATGTGCTTTTTCAAAACCATGTCTTACAAAAATTTATTTTAAAAAATGTCTTACAATTATCCAATGATTTTTATGGAAACGTTTCCCTTGTTTTACCTTTTTAAAGAACAGTTTAAAAAATAATAATATTATTGTTTTCCAATAAAGGCACTTCTCTAATCCATTTAGGGTAAAATAGGAATGATTGAAATGTACATAATTACACAAATTCATTAATATCAATTCATTGAAGCGTAATTTTGGGTGTAAAATATTATTTTTAATGAAAATATTTTCTAAGTATTCTAAAAATTAGAGGATTTCGAAGTAGTATTTCAAAAAAGGGTCATGAAAATTTTCATGCTTAAAATATATTATAAATTATTTTCAAATATTACTTTATATATTTTAAAAAGATTATTTTCAATGAATTGGATTTCAATGATTTCAATGTTCTATTTTAATTTCTCAAAGAAAATTTCTAGAAAAGTGATTACAAATTGATTTGAAGCCACCATTTTTGTTTTCAGTAAATTTTCAATGAATATTTTCTAGTTATTTTTAAGATTATTTTAAGACATTTTATGGAGTTTTAAAATAAAAATATTTCCAAAATATTTTCAATCTTTTATTATGTGTTTTTAAAGCTATTTTAAACTAAAAATGTTTTCAAAATTCCTTCTGTTTAAAATTCATTTTTTCAGAGAATAAATGATATTTTTTTCATAAAATGTTTTAAATTTAATTATAATGATTGATATTTAATGGTATGATTTTTGAAATGGTTTTATAATAATGAATCTCAAAGAAAGTCTATTTTACTTATAGAATATTCCATGTGATCTTTTAAAATACATCTCAATTTATGATGAAATAATTGGTTATATTTTATGGTTTAATAGGGATATGAACCAAAAATACCATTAACATCATTTATTCAATGGTTTATGTTTGAGGGAATGATGATTATAATACCCGTTTCCCTTCTACGGGTTATAAAATGAAAAATTATTATGAAACTTCTTTTATTTAACAGGTTATTAAATGATTAAATGATTATAAAACCTATATATTTTTCGTATGCTATCATATTATGAAATTTTTATGATTCCCAATTCATTTCATGGGGTTTGATATGATCATTATGAAAACCATATATTTTTATGACATGATTTGATGCATATTTAATTATCTTGTTCCACATATATGTATGATATTATTATGTAATGGGTGGGACATATATCTTCCTCTAATTCACTGGGTAATAAATTATATCTCATTAGATAATTATGGGAATCAAGTCGATGGGCTTGATCTACTATGGGATGTGGGGGAAACCCAGTCCACTTCCAGAATTTGGGAAAATCGGAACTACTACAATAAGATGGGGAAACCTGATCCTATATGATAAGACGGGGAAAACCAACACACTATGGGAAGATGGGGAAAACTAATCCTTTATAATGGATGGACAACAACTGTGGATGGTAGCATATCTCCCCCAGTTGATATAGTCCCCATGAACGGACCTAATATGCTTTTGGTAATATGACTTGACTTATTTTGAATGATATTACATGTTTATGACACATTTCCTTATCTTATATCTATGTTATTATTTCATTGCTTATGATCCTTATCCCCTCATAATTTTGGTCTTATAAACTGTCAATATTTATGGAATTATTCATGTTTATGATCTTTGATATGATGTGTATGATCGTCTCATGTAATGATATTATTCTCATATCATTATATTCATTAATGTGCATATGTATCTCCCTTATTTACCCATACATAGCTTCTAACTTCACCACATTATTATGTTTCCTTTCTACTATTTAGATAGAATCATGTTGTGTAGGTTTACTAAAGGAGATGATTTGTAAGAGATATATTGATGATTTTTTCCCACGTACGAGTATTATGTTTCCAAGTTTCCAAATAAAATAATTTGTTATGGTCATTTAGCATGTATTTATGTAATGTGATGAATATTCATCTAAAATGATATAATATCCACATATGTATATCATGGGTTGTTATAGTTGGTATCAAAGGAAATGTTTAGTTAGTGTTTGGAAACTACAAGGAGAAAACATTTTTGAGATCCCTAGAGAAGTTTCTAACGATATTTCTAAGGATGTCTCCAAGGATTATACTAAGCATGAGTTAAATTATAGGAAAAGTTCCCTGAATTTTGGTAACGGATTGAGTGAGTGAATTCCATGAAATTGAATACATTTTTTATGCTAAAATTGGACGTGCCTCTGGTATATATATACATAGGTGTTACAACCCCAAAATAACCATATTGAGCTAGACTCAATCTAGAACTGGTCTACGACAATATGCCTTGTTATACACCTGGTGTGACTCTCCATGGGTGTTTTATTTAGAAACTCACAAACTCTTTATGAACCATCATGAAGGTTTTAAAAAAAGGAGACTATTAATTACTAAGGATAAAACTAAGGTGTCATAAATTCAAGAAGGTGTCAATATTTATACATCCATTAAGTAATTTTTCACATTAATGTGGGGTTTCACCATGATATGAGTTTCTCACAATATTATTTCTATTTTTAGTAAATGGAAGATATTATAAATAATTGGGTTATCATTGAATGATTCATATGTGGATGGTATGGGATTAATGAAACAAATTTCTTAAGTAGAAATATCGTAATGAGAATTAAGAATTTGATATGAGTATTGGTTGTACTACTGAAGATGAATATATTGTGAAATTCATGTGAATGGTATGTTACTTCATCAAGTACTATTTACATATAACAAAAGAATAATTATTAGATAGAGGGCGGGGAAGCATAAGACCTGATTCAAATTTCATATTCTATCAAATAAGTATTAAGTAGTATGTTGATGAAGCCTGAGTAATGTTTTATGAATAATGATGGATGATTCAAGTGTGTATGGTTTTGAATTTAAGGATTATGTTATATGAATCATGATGTATCTAAATACTCATTTTAGATGTTTTTCATTATGTATATAAAATAATTTGTAAAATATTATTGATGATATAGAGAATTAATTTAATGGAAAGGTTACATTAATGGAAGGTAACCAATAACATTTTCCAAAGGATGATAGAAATATATATTATATGGATAAAGAGATAATGATATGGAAAATGTAAATTGGATAATATTAATTATAACACTGATAACCTATAATCTGTAACCGATTCATTATTCTATTACATTGTAATGATAATAAGGGATAAAATCCCAATGAACCAACCATATTCATAGTTTTGGAATGTTCGAATATATTCATGATACCCATAATGCGTTGGTAAATATAAAATAAAAACACGACACACAATATAATGAAAAAAAATAGAATCCTTGAAACTCATTCAAAAATTACTCTTCACAACTTCGGGAAAGGAAACATAATAAGGGTGAGCACAAATGGTCAGTAAGAGTATATATATTGGAATAAATAATGATTTTTTGAGGGAAAATCAACATGGAAGAATGTATAATTAAGAATAAAATCCTTTCAAATAAACTAGATTAAGAAACACAAATATGGGAATTTTATAACTCAAAACACATTCCATTTAATCAATGAACTGAAAATGAAATTTCTCTATAAAGATATCCACACAAATTATCATGGATGAATAATAACTAGAACTAAATTATGGAAATTATAAATTATTAAATTCCATGTTTCCTTTGTACAATAAACCACTATCGTAAAGACCTTTCACAATATATTTTAGCTTATCTTGTAGAAACCCATCTGATTTGGCCAAATCATTCATCACATGAGACTATCTATGCATCAATGGGATATCTATAAACTATAACCACCCATGTCATAGGTGTCCAAATAATCCCTCTTATTTCAAAAAACCTATTTAATAATGAAAAATGTGACTTATCTAATATATATGTTGAAAAAAGGATACAAATTTTTCAATAATTCCCCAATTAATCAAATAACAATCAATGTGAACATCGTACATAAAATGTTGTATGGTTTAGGCAATTATAATATCCATTTAATGATAATATGTATTATTAAAAAATATATAGAAAAAAATGATTTTAATTAATGTGATTGTTTCAAGAGAATGTTAACAGTCACAAAAGAAGGTGAGACTACAAAGGTAATCGTTAAACACATTCTAGTGGGGAATAATAATTAATCATTATATTGTATCCCATACCACATTGAAACATTTAAATCATAATACACAAGAGATAATAACATTAAATTAATATGTTTTATTCGATGAATATTAAATTGTTCGCAATATATCAAAAGGTGTAGTAGATACCCCATGACAAATTATTAAGTGGTGAAAATGAAATTTATCTCATAGATGTAAAAAGTGAGATGAAAATATCATATTTTACATTTCATTTTGTGTAATGTGAATTTATCTTCCTGTATAATATTATCAAATGATTTCATAAATTATTAAATGACCATATTAATGTTTATAATATCAAATATTATCTTCTAGTAATATCTATTAAAAATTTGATAATAATCTTCCATTATTTTGAGTAGATTAGTTGTTAACTGCCTATTTTCTCGAGTATGTTTTAATAAGTAACTTGTTGACATTATTAATTGGACCATGGTTTCATAATAAATATAATTTAAAACATGATGTAAATATCATATATTGAAATTATATATTTATTTATTAGAAATCATGACATTTAAATATAGGGAATGAAATGCACTGTTCTAGGAGTTGGTAGGTCGTATGTACCCATAAATGCTATATTCATTTTTGTTCATTAAATGAGTGATATGTAAATGATTCATAATTATATTATAATTCCATTATAATATTAATTACATTTATGTGTCATATTTTTAACAAATCCATCCATTTTATGTTCTATTTATAGTGTGAACACATCACATCGCATTGAGGGGCAACAATCCACACTTCCACAAATGGAATTACCCTATTAAATATGGAAAATTAAAATGATATTCGTAATATAGAAATTATTGAAGCATTAATTAATAATAAATACCATATATAACATATATAAATTTCATGTCCATCATAATTATCCTAATGAGAGGCGGTAATGTAAAAACAAACAATGATCCTTTCATGAGGGGGTAGTTTGATGTATACATAGATAGTAGGTTCACTACACATCATTTAGATGTTTATATAATTTTTGGCCTCAAAATTAACATAAAAAACTTATTATTTTTATTATTTTAGTGTTGTCATATAATCATCAAATAAAGATATTTTATGGGTCGGAGAATGGAAATAAAACTAATGTGATTGAGGAAAGATGTTTCATGTTATTTGGGTGACTCTTTTTGGTATCCTCCAAATGACTTACTTGGATATATGTTTTCTAATATGGGGGAATCAAGGAGCTAGGTATGGATTTTTGGAGACTACTTGGGTAGTGTTTTGATAATCTATTGTGGCTTGTGAGGTTTTAGTAAGGGGAAGACTAAATTTCATTTTATAGGTGAGGAGGATGGGAACTCAAGTAAATACAAAAACTAATACATTAATGGGAGGTACACTTTACCTAATGTCCATAAAATAAGGAAACGTAATGGTGTGATAGGGAATCATGGCCGAAAAAACTTCCACCACAAAAAAATTAAGTGCATTTTTATAAATTGGATCAGTAACATCTACATATATCCTATTTTATCATTTTGGTTTTTGTTAAAGAAACTAGTTTTATATAATATGTAAATTAATCGTTAGTAATAAATTAAATTGTTATTTATTAGAAAATATAAGTCAAATTAATTTTAAATTTTTTATTTAATAAAAAAATAAAAAAATACCATGTGTGTTGGAAATTAATATTAAAACTGATATAGGCAACGCGGAAAACAAAAATTTAACTAGACCGCACTAAAAATGATTTGAAAAAATACGAGACAATAGGTAAATTATAAAAGATAAATTTGTCCATTAATATACCATATTTTAAATTAATTAACACTTATAAGTATTTTTTCATAATATATAGTTTTTATTAATTTTAAATAATTTAATAAAATATAATTTATTAAAAAATAAAATTAAATCCAATTTTGAAATAATTTATTAAATTTAAATTTATAAATATCAAAAAAATATTGTAATTATAACATATTATGTTAAAATCTTTGTATCATTATATATTCAAAAACAAATAATTCTAATAATTTAATTAAATTTTAATATTGATGTAATCATTTATTTTAGTTTATAATTAACTAAATAGTCATTGCCTTGGTGTTTCTTTAGAATTTTAAGTAACTAATACATATTTAAAATTAATGATGAATTACTATGAAAATAAGAATACATTTATATTTCATTAGGATATGTATAACTAAAAGTATGTTTTTTTTCATATCTCAAAGTTTAATAAATATTAAAGGAATGGAAGGTTCCTTTTTGTCCTTTTCGTAGCTTAAGTAACCATATAAGGAAATATCATGAAATATTCCCTTGATAAACCATTAAATTCAAACCAATATGGTATATGGTTGAACTATTTGAAAAAAATGGATTGGGACATGTTTTTAGGTCGTTATTTTCCTTTATATTATGGTAGATTCCCTTATTTAACTTCTTTTTACAATAATAATAATAATTAATTTTAAAAACATTAACTAATATTCGAAGTAAAAAAATAAGTAGATCTTATTATACTGAAAAGATTATACTTCTTACAATTATGTATGTACATTTTTAAGAAATAAAATTTCAGAAGTGGGAAATTTATGTTTAATTCTAATATCGCAGATGTGGCAAGAAATAAGGTTTTAAAGTAAAAACATTAAAAATTGGAATACATTTTTATATCCAATTTCAATAAAACAATTATACTAATAAACTTAATTGAGTTAAAATATATATAATTGATATATTTTTTCATTAAGAAAAAAATTAAAAATTTAATTTAACATTAATAATTAGTTAAATGAAAATCAATTTTCTAACTAAAAAGAAGAATTGATCAATTTTCATCAAAAAATGAAACTTCTCAAGAAAAAACAATAAAATTACCAAAATCAAATTTTCAAATTCTAAATTCTAAAATTATGTTTCTTTAGAAAAATAAAAGTTATGATTTTTTCGAACTCAAATTTAAATAATTTTCCACTAAATGGCAGTAAAATTCTATCATAAATGTAACAGAAGATAACATTTTGTTTTATGTAACATACAATTGAGACAGTGTTGTGTATAAATGTATATAGAAACAAAATTAATTTTATTTGAAAATTAATGTATTTTAATATATTGGGGTGGTAAATTCTCTACACCATTATTAAATTATGTCCTCACAATTTAATGTTGATCCCAGTAATCTAGAATTTTATATTTCAAAAAAATTATTTTTGAAAATATGACATCGTAAATAGGGTTAGTGGTACATGTTCTGAATAAGAGGGAAAATGAAATATGAATGCATTAAAAATAACCAGGCTTTTGAAAATGTGATCATTAGTGAAAACCTTGATATGAAAGAGAAATATAACTTTTAGGTTATGATGGAGTGTGATATAGAATATGTTTACCTGAAAATTGTTGACCAAAAAACCATAAACTATAGGTGTTAATAGAGTCCATTGCTATCATAAAAAATAATGATAATATGACAAATTTTTTTTCAATTAAATATTTAATAGAGGTTAGGAATTCTATCACACTCTATGAATATAAGTAAATATATCTTTCTATAATCAAAATATTTTCATTCTTTTATTACTTGTACTAGTACTACTTCCTCTCTTAGCACAAGATGCTTCATATAGTAAAAATATACTTTTGTCTCCAAAACATTAATCAAAGACCAAAACAATCCGTTTCATAAATGGTTGAGTTTTCCAAAATATTATGAACTAATACTTTTGAAGAAAGGTCACTAAATTTCCAAAAAGAACTTATCAACTAACATGATGTAGATTTTAATCATCACATATCAAATATGTGAATATGGAAATAGCATTAATTACCATAAAACCTTATTAAAAACACGAATGATTATTATTCCTTAAATAATACACATTCTATTTGATATATTCCAATTTTTTGGAAAATATATTATTGATAACATAATAGAGTTTGTTAATAAATCCTTTATCCATTATATTGTAAATAATACTTATCCGACTTTGCGTTATCCAAAAAAATCATTTCCATATCCAAAAATTGTTGCAATAATATTATGAACATATTAAGAGTTATTTTTCCCTCAACCATGTGTTTTACAGAATGTAAAAGTTTCTAATTAATAACTGTTCTTGTTACCATTCTGCATGTGGAATCAATTACTTAATGAAAAATTAATTCCATATAATCATAATATATTCTAAAATTATTAATTCTTGAATCCATATAAATAATTACATTTATTATTACACATCAACATTAAGCTATTAACAAGGATACATCATCTAATAAATTAATACGTCTTTCCATTTTTATTTCACCAGTAGTCTCATCATCATCTTTAATATATCCATTACTTATACCACCTTGTGGTTATCTTAATGAGATTTACACATGAGAAATTGATTTTCACAATGACCAGGAATTTTTTACATAATCAATTTAACCATGGATGATGTCTTAGGGAGGAAAATATTCCCATCAAATTGATTAACCACACTATTCATTTTTCATTTTCCGTTACTTGATTTGTGTCTATATTTTCAAAAGTTAAAACATCTTCTTGTTCTTGTAAGAAATTTATTTGAGTTAATCTTTCCATATTCCTGACAAAGAGTAAACATAAAATTAATTTCTCCATAGTCACTATTACCCCGAAATCCAGACAACCCCTTTCTCCACTTCCTCTATTATTCTTATTGTTGGTTAAGGTACATGTTATTAATTATGTTTCATAAGAACTGATTAGTTTTGATCACAACAACCTTAACTTAAGTGATCATTACATTTAACTACCTATAAGTAAATTGTTCATCAGATTAAATGTTAACCTAGTTTATTATGGTTCTTTCTATTGACTAAAACTAGAAATCATAGTGTGAGAAATGCTTATGAATATAAAAAACAAATAATCATGAAGAATTATATATAGGATGCCCAAATCATGGATCCCACTTCTTTAATCTATGACACCATAGGTTTACCCTAGTGTTTTATTGTTATGTTCTATATAAATCATTCATGATGGTTCATAAAGAAAGCATGAATTATCCAAAGAGTATCCCCCAGTAGTATTCAACCAGGTGCGCAGTAAGGCTCGTTTTCATGTATCAGGTTACACATACTCAGTCCAACACACCATGTCATGATTTTACACGTAAGTACATATTTCCCATAACCTTGTCTTCTTTTAGTATAGATTCATTGATATATTTATTGGAATATAGACATGACATATACCATAACAAAATTCTAGAATGTTCTTTTATTTTTTCATAAAATCCTAAATTATGTCTCTGATCATTACACAATAATTTCTAGATATTGTTTCTATGGTTTTGGCTAAATTTCATTTGATACCAAGTATAACACCAGAACCTTATAATCCAAGAACCAGTGCATTATTTTATTATATTGGCATGATTACAAGGAATATAAACCTGAAGGACTAACCAATTTAACTATTTTGGAAGTTAATATGACATAAATTAATTCCATAATACATTGGGAAATAGAAAATACAAACATGAAACATAATAAAATGAAGGAAACAACATCCTTCAACATCATTCAAAGGATCCATATTCATAACATGGGGAAATGAAATATAATAATGGTTAGATGAAATTCTCAGTAAGGGTATGTAATGTTTAATAAAAGAAGAATTTATTAGATTAAATAAATATTTCATGGTGAATAAATGAAAAATCATTCAATTTGAAAAAAATTAAAATGGAAAAATCAATATGGCATGGTAATAACCTGAAACTCATTCCATTTAATTAATTTACTGGATACGAAATATATCCATAGATAAGACAATTTTTTTTTCTTTTTTGAATAATAAATAAGAAATAATGAGTGAAATGATTAATTATAGGACACCAAGATTCCTAGGAATACGGAACCATTACCATCAAGGCCTTCCCCAAGGTATTTTAGTATATCATATTGAAACCCATCAAATTTGGTCAACTGTTTCATCTCATGAGACTAATGATGCTTCGAGGAGTTCAATATAATCTAGCCCCACCCATGTAGTAAATAACAAATTAATTACTCATATATAAAATAATCTATTTAAAAATTTGCAATTTTCCTTATCAAATATTTTAAATGAATAAAAGATACATATTATTAAATAATTCCATAGTTAATCAAATGATTGTCAAAGTTTATAGTGTGTTAAATGGTATATAGTTTTGGAAATAATAACATTCTTTAAATTATAATATTTATAATTGAGAAAAATAAAATATTCTCTAAAAATTATCATAATGAAAGTGATTGTTTCAGGGGATTATTAACAATGACAAAATAATGTGAGACTTCAAAGGTAATAATAAATAACAATCTTGAGGAAAACAATTATTAAATGTTCCACAGTGTCCCATACTATATTGAAACTTTTAAATCATAATCATAATGATGTAATAATATGAAATTAATGTTTTGGATACCATTAAGGTAAAAGTTTTCATAATATATAACAAGGGGTAGTAGATACACTATGTAAAAGGAGTAAGGGGTGAATATGGCAGTTATCTCACTGGAGTGAAGAGTGAGATGGAAATCCATTACATTGCATTTACATTTGTATAAACGAGTTTTGAACTTTTATATAACAATATTAAGAGTTTTAATAATTTATTACATAACCATATTCATTTTTATAATGTCATATATTCTTATAATGTCTTCTTACCCATTTGATAACAATCATTCATTATTTTTACTATTTCAGGTGTTAATAGCCTAGTTTCTTGAGTATGTATTAACTTATCACTTGTTGTTATTACCAATTAGATAATGGTCTCATCATATAAAAAATTTAAACCATTATTTAAATATCATATATATTAATTATATATGTATTTATAAAAAATCATAATATTCAGTGATAGGAAATAAAATGCTTCATTCATGGAGACGACATGTTGTATATACACATGAACACTAATTTCATTTATTTGTTGCATTACAAGAGTAATAATTAATTGATTAATATGTATATTATAATTTATATATAATATTAATTTAATATATGTATCATAGTTTTTTAAAATACATCCATTATACATTCCATATATAGGGTGTACGAATCACATCAGATTGAGTAGGTGGTAGTCCACACTCCCACAAATAACATTATTATACTTACAAAAATGGAAAGTATAAGGGTATGTGTTATCTAAAAATTAAATAAGAATGAATAAAATATAAATAAATTATTTATCATATATTAACAACATGTAAAGACCCATAAAATTCAAGGGAAATTTTTTCTTAATTTTCTTTGGATTTTTACAAGAGCGTGGTTTCTGACGGCACCTGATTCCGAGGCCCGGTGTGTCCGGAATCAATTTCCGAAGATTGGCTCGGGTACGTTCAGTGAACGAACGAGCGGGAAATTCTAACATTTGATCCGGTGCTCGGAATTGAAATCCGAGGACACCGATGAACTCGCAACGCCGATATTCGCTTAAGGAGACCTTTTCCGAAGTTGCGTTTAATGCGGGACGAAAGTTATTTTTTGGGAGAGTTATAAAAATTTAAATAAAAATGTGGAACAATTTTTATTTTTCTTACTTGTTGGTTAACTCCTCTCAAAGTAAGTTAAAGGTGGGACCCACATCCACATAACCTCCCTTGGGAGGATTAAGTGTAGTGGGGCCCACATGAAACCCAACTTTCCATCTCCCCTCCAAACTCCCTTAACTCCCCTTTTAAATGAATTGACAACTTAGCTTATTAATTGGGTTGAGTTGTTTATGTTTTTCAAACCTTTGAAATTAAAAAAGGTTTGGTTGAGTAAATAAAATAAGCTCTTAGCTTATTTTATTTGGTTAGAATTCTCAAGCCCCTTGAGAGTTTTGATGCCTTCTCCTTCTTCTTCTTCTTCTTCTTCTTCTTCTTCTTCTTCTTCAAGATTGACGAAGAACGCGAAGAACTTTCGAGCTCCGACGAAGAATGTCGCTCCTCTCTTCTTCGTAGCCGATTGTATCCGAAGATCGACGACGCCTTCCGTGTCAACGAAAGGGAACTCCGCTTCCTCCTCGGACTTCCTTCGTCGGCTTACGAAGATTCACCAATGACGTACCTCTTCGGACGTACCTCTTCGTCATCGGATTTGACGAATGATTACCGCGACGCCCGACCTCTGCGACACTGTCTTCCGCGGGTTGTTGACGATCTTTTAACTTGAACCCAAGGTAGGGGTTTGTTGTGGTTTATTTCCTTACTCTCGTTCTTGGTTCTAGAATGATAATTTGTGATTAAATATTTAAGAGTTATCATCTAACGAGAGGGGGGTTCGGACCGCACAAACACGGCCGAATTCCCCCTCCTTTGTTCTTGGTTATTTGTATAATCTTGTGATGAACGAGAAGGCGTGGTGTCATCGCACCACGCGGGAATCACCCGGCTAATTTACGCGACGCCGTCGCGTCGCACCGTGGATGGATTATCATGAACGTGACGCCGTCGCGCCGCGTCGAAGGGAACCGAAGGCGTCGCGGACGGAGCGGGGCCGCGGCGGAGGGTCGCGGTGCCCTCGCACCGCGCCAGACGACGAACACCACGGCCGGTTCCGGGCCGCGGCGGGACGAGAGGACCGGCGGCTCGCCGGGCCGCTGGCGTCGGAAACCGGAAGGGGACCGGCTTTGCCGGTCCCGTTGATGAAAAACCGGCCGGCCATGTGGGCCGGCCAGAATGTCAAAGACCGGGGGAAATTAATTCCCCAGGTCAACTCAAAAGCCCCCCCATTTATTTGGGGGGGGGGGCGGTTTCATTAAGGGGGGCAGGCGGCCCCCCGGTTTCCCTCAAAGCAGGCCCCCACGAGGGGGGGCCGGTTCTCCAAAGGCGTGGCAAAAAGCCGCGACGCCTTCTTAAAAAAAAGCGGGGGCCTTGCCCCCCGCGCGGTGCACCAGCGGCGCCAGGTCGCGCCGCGCCGCCGCGCCGTTCCGCGCCGCCACGTTGGACCGCCGCCGGCCGGGCCGGGACGGGTCGACCCGGTTCGGGCCGACCCAGGGGGGGGGGGGGGGGCGGGCCGGGTCGGCCCAGACTCGGACCCCCCGTTTTCGAATCGTCTTGGGTCTTTTGGCCATAACATGAGCCACAGACCTCCGATTGACGAACCGTCAGTGGATACGCGATCCTTGGATCGAGGCCGTCGATTCGGTATATTGCACTCAAAGTTTCGGAATACTTTGAGTTTGGCTGGGTTGGTTCGTTCACGAAACCAACCGGGCCTTCGGAGCGGAAACGCTCATATCTTGAGCTACGGACGTCCGATTGACGTGCCGTCAGCTTTGTTGTGTTCCTCTTAGTGAGACGGATCTTTTGGCATACTCCGCCCGAGGTTTGGACGCAGGTGGAGTACGGTCGGGTTGGTTTTGCGTTAAAAACCAACCGGGCCCCTGGGACGAAAAAGCCAATAACTCTCAGACCGGGCGTCCGATCGACGCGCCGTCTGTTGTGTTGAGTTCCTGTTGACGATACGGAACTTTTGGATACATCAAATCTGGACTTTGTGACAGTTGATGTATCAGCCTCTTGGCTCGTGGAGCGGATCCTCCTGTACGAGCTGGCTGTGTGCGGGAACCCTAGTGCTGGCTGTGACTGTTACTGTGACTGCTGCTACTGCTACTGCTACTGTGACTGTGACGACGACAGTACAGAGATCCTGTGTGGATTTGACGACGAAAACTACAGCACTCAGCGATCCTACGTGGATCAGTGCTATAGGTCCTGTGTGGGCCCGATCCTGTGTGGGTCTGATCCTGTGTGGGTCTTTGCGCTCAGCGGTCCTGTGTGAACCAGCGCCTACAGGTCCTATGTGTGCCCGATCCTACGTGGGTCTTTTGCGGGGGTTAGTAACCTATCGATCCTTCGTGGGTCCGATGACTTAGATGGATCAGAGATCATCTTTATTGTCTTTCGAAGAAGTATACCTGTGTGAGCTGAATCCTGTTGCTTTCCTGTGTGGATTGTGTTGTGCTATCTTGTGTGGATTACGTTTTGCTTTCCTGTGTGGAATACGTTTACTTTCCTATGTGGACTGAGTTGTACTTGGGCTCGGAGGTTGGAGCGTATTTGAAATTGATGACTTAGGTATATGTATGGGCATATACCTAAGCAATGTCAGTTGTTACTTCGTGATTGTACCTTTCTTTGTGGTTTATCCTTTGTGGATTTCGAGAGACCTTCAAGGGTCTCGGGGTCCCTACTGAGTAGCTTATACTCACCCCTGCACGGGCTATGCCCACACTACGTTGTGTTGGTTGCAGAAGACAGACAACGTTGATCTTGGCTGAGGCTTGCAGAGCAGGACGGTACCTGGAGGTGGACCACTGGGCGGGATGTGTTCGGAGCGGACGACGAGACCCGTGGAGCAGTGGAGCTATCTGTACCCACCCTTCAGGTGGGATTTCCAGGGGACAGCTCGAAGTAGCGACTTTTACTTTTCAGTTGCTGTTTTCCCTTTCGAGTTTTACTTTACTTTCAGTTTGGGTTTGTATACTGGCCCATTTACTTTTCCGCACTTTCAGTTGTACTCTGTTTTTACTTAGTGTTTACTTTCCGATTGCTTACTCTGTGGTGTTTGTTTACTTTACAAAGGCAATGCCTTCCCTTTTTACCGGTATTTACGCCTTGGTGCTAGTCGCCAGCCCCTGGCCCATGGAAGGCAGGCTTGGGGTAGTCATGGCACAGACCCCGAGGGCGGGTCGTGACAAATTGGTATCAGAGGAGTTCGGTTCTACCGCGAACTCTGATCTTTTCTATGTGAATCAATAATGTATAGCGTGTTGAGTGTGGTTATCAGTCCATGGAGTCCAGTGTTGGTGCGGTGGCCGACGTATCCATACACCAGGACCCTGACTTTTGATTTCCGACTTAATGCACGAAAACATTGATTGCATGTGTGTTTCAAAGTTTTCTTTGTGATTACTTATATCAGCTCACCAGGTATACCGTTCTGACCGTGGCGCACCTATTTCCTTTTCAGGATGGCCCCACGACGGCAGCCAGCTAGGGTTCCGAGAGTCGAGTGTGACGACAGCCCACCGAGCGACGAGGCTTCGGTGCAGGGCCCTTTGTCAGCAGTGGCACCGACGATAGATCTACCCGCCGAGCCCCCGATGCTTCCAGCACCAGGCGCTGACGATGCACGTCGCCTCAGCGCACTGCATGAGTTTCAGCGCCAGCGACCACCCAGGTTTCGCGGGGAGACGGATCCCCAGGCAGCCGAGGACTGGCTCGAGGCAGTGGTATGTGTGTTTAGGCTAGTGAGGACACCAGCAGACCTCAAGGTGATCCTCGTTGCGAGCCTACTACACGCAGCAGCAGGACGATGGTGGAGCTTGATGCTCCAGGTGCACGATGAGGCATCTCTACTTTGGACGGACTTTGAGAGCCTATTCTGCTCGGAGTTCGTCCCAGCCACCCTTCGTGCGGTGCGTATCCAGGAGCTTCTTCAGCTGCAGCAGGGCAGCATGACGGTCGCTCAGTACTCGGTGAGATTTACTGATCTCTCGCGCTACTCGACTGACATGGTACGAGACCCATTCTTCCGGGACCGGACCTTCGAGCAGGGTTTGAGACCCGAGATTAGAGCATCGCTGATCTCCCTCAGCATACCGACTCAGACAGGAGTACTAGAGCGGACCCTTTTGATCGAGAGCTTCCTTGCTGAGTCTACACCAACACCGAGACCCACCGCAGGGAGGCACGTGGCAGAGTCATCTGCAGCAGGCAGCCGACGGATGACTCAGGGGTCCAGACAGACCAGACCCTCAGGCAGACGACCTCAGGACACTAGTTTAGCAGTGCGGGGCACACAACGAGGAGCCAGTCTTTCGAGAGGCAGACAATGCTACTCGTGCGGCGGGCATGGCCACATGGCTCGTGACTGCCCGACCCGCCGTGCCGAGGAGTAGCAAACAGTTGAGAGACCACCGAGGCAGAGGCAGAGGGTCGACCATGGCGGTCCGCAGGGAGGAGGCGGACGAGGCAGAGGAGCTGGACGAGCAACCGGTGGTAGGCGACGCTTTGAGGCTCTTCCACCACCACCACCAGGAGGTCCACCCCGACCACAGGGAGCTGGCGGGCAGAGACAGGCACAGCTCCAGGCAGCAGAGGCCTACGACCACGGCGAACCCGAGATGATTCGAGGTACTATCTATGTCAATTCCACCCTTGTTGCAGTTCTTATAGACACTGGAGCGAGTCACTCTTTCATAGCCGCTGCCCTTGTTCGGAGCTCGGAGATTCCGACAGAGTCGTTGGCTCGATCATTACGGCTAGAGACTCCTATGGGAGCAGACTCGACGATTACGCACTGGTGCCGGAAGTGTGAGCTCACTCTAGGAGGCGAGAGCTTCGGCTGGGATCTTCTTGTAGCAGCGTCGAGGCCTTACGACGTCATCTTGGGCATGGATTGGCTATCTACGGTCCATGCACAGATTGACTGTTTTAGGCACAACGTGCGATGTGTACGCACCGACGGGAGCAGGTTCACCTTCACCGGCGAGAAGTGAGCCTTTGCAGCACAGGATGAACTTCCGCCGAGGAGATTACAGCCCATCACTCATCAGATGGCTAGCCTCATCCTTGGAGCAGTTGACGTGCAGAGTCCTGATTTTCCGGCAGTGGTGGATCAGTTTGCGGTTGTTTTTCCCGACGACGTTCCAGGGCTACCTCCTCGCAGAGAGTTAGACTTTTATATTGAATTGTACCCCAGGACAACCCCGATATCCACTCCAGCATATCGGATGTCCCCCGCCGAGTTTCGAGAGCTACGGGTACAGTTGGAGGACTTGCAGGGCAAGGGGTTCATCCGACCCAGTGTTTCACCCTGGGCTTCCCTGATATTGTTCACCAAAAAGGTGGACGGGAGCCTGTGGCTTTGTGTTGACTATCGTCGCCTGAACCAGGTGACAGTGAGGAACAAGTATCCGCTACCGAGGATTTATGACCTCTTTTATCAGCTCAAGGGAGCACGGTGGTTCTCGAAGATAGACCTCAGGTCAGGCTATCATCAGCTCAGAGTCAGAGACGAGGATGTGAAGAAGACGGCCTTCAGATGTCGGTATGGCCACTATGAGTTCGTGGTTATGCCTTTCGGCGTAACCAATTCTCCAGCAGTGTTCATGGCCCTCATGAACAGGATCGTTCAGCCATACCTTGATCGGTTTGTCGTAGTCTTCATCGACGACATTCTGATTTACTCTACGACTGAGGAGGAGCACGCCTATCACTTGCGAGTTGTACTAGACACACTCCGAGATCACCAGATTTATGGTAAGCTCTCAAAGTGCCAGTTCTGGATACGTGAGGTCCACTTCTTGGGACACGTTATCTCTGAGGTGGGAGTTGCAGTGGATCCTGCGAAGATCGAGGCTGTGTTAGCATGGGAGCCACCAAGATGCGTGACTGAGGTTCGAAGTTTCTTGGGACTAGCTGGATACTATCGGAGATTCGTGCTAGACTTCTCTAGAGTTGCGGCACCACTCACAGCATTGACGAAGAAGGGGAAACCCTTCGTGTGGTCAGACAGATGTCAGCAGAGCTTCCTGGAGCTGAGACAGAGATTGACAAGCGCACCTATCTTGAGGTTGCCTGAGGAGGAAGTAGGGTACGTAGTCTACTACGATGCATCAGGGACCGGACTCAGATGTGTTCTGATGCAAGAGCGGGTATTGATCTCCTATGGATCACGTCAGTTAAGGCCGCATGAGTAGAACTACGCTACCCAGGACCGGGAGTTAGCAGCTGTGGTCTTCGCTCTGAAGACTTGGCGACACTATCTGATGGGCGAGCGCTTTACGGTCTTTTCTGATCATCAGAGTCTCAGGTATATCTTCTCGCAGAAGGACCTGAACCTGAGACAACGGCGATGGCTCGAGTTACTCCAGGACTATGACTTTGAGATAGTCGATACTCCTGGGAAGGGGAACGTAGTAGCCGATACCCTCAGCAGGAGGATGGGCATTCAGCTACTTGAGGAGGCAACAGAGCAGCTAGCCTCTTTGCAGTTATCTTGTGTGGATAGAGATGGTGCAGCCTTCCTCCAGTCTCTCACAGTCACCCCTCCTCTACTGCAGCGGGTCAGAGAGGCACATCGTGAGGATGCTGACTGTGAGACACGGCGTGCACAGATATCCTCGGGTCAGGCACCTGATGGTTTCTCCCTTGGAGCAGAACACAACATCCTTTTCAGAGGACGTACCATGGTACCAGTCGCTTTGCGAGAGGAGGTGCTGAGAGAGTTTCACACTTCTCCTTTGGCGGTACATCCTGGAGTGGCGAAGATGTACCAGGACCTCAGACGATAGCACTGGTGGTCGGGCATGAAGAAGGCAGTAGCAGAGTTCGTTTCTCGATGCCTCATCTGCCAGCAGGTGAAGGCAGAGCATCAGGTACCAGCAGGCTTGGTACAACCCTTGGATGTCCCGGAGTGGAAGTGGGACGGCATATCTATGGACTTCGTGACTGGACTTCCACCCACTTCCAGAGGTCACGACCCCATCTGGGTGATTGTTGACCGACTCACCAAGTCGGCACACTTCTTACCCATCAGAGAGCAGGGCTCAGGGGAGAGCTTGGTACGTCTCTACGTTTAAGAGATTGTGCGGCTCCACGGCGTTCCATCATCTATCGTCTCCGATCGTGATGCTCGATTTACTTCCTGGCTTTGGAAGGGGTTGCAGGAGGCGTTCGGGACGCAGCTACGTCTGAGCACAGCCTTTCACCCTCAGACGGATGGTCAGACGGAGAGGACTATTCAGACTCTCGAGGACATGCTCTGCGCATGTGTCCTCGACTTTGGTCGTAGCTAGGAGGACCACCTACCCTTGGCGGAGTTTGCATACAACAACAGCTACCACTCCACCATCGGGATGGCACCGTACGAGGCGTTGTACGGCCGACCTTGTAGATCTCCTTTGTGCTGGACAGACCCTGGGGAGTCAGCACTTGTGGGACTGGAGATGGTTCAGGCCACGACATAGAAGGTCCAAGTCATCCAGGAGCGGATGAGGACAGCTCAGAGCCGACAGAAGTCATACGCTGACAGGAGGCGGAGGCCACTAGAGTTCGAGGATGGTGACCACGTCTTCTTGCGGGTCTCACCTCAATGTGGTATTCAGAGATTTGGCCGAGGCGGCAAGTTATCTCCGTGCTTCATCGGACCCTTCCAGGTACTCAGCAGGATTGGCGAGGTGGCTTATCGCCTGGCTCTGCCACCTCAGTTGCACTGGGTGCACGACGTCTTCCACGTATCCCAGCTGAGAAGATACGTGCACGACCCGACGCACATCATTGACCATGGGGAGCTTGACGTTTACGATGGGGCGACTTTTACGGAGGTCCCGGTGGAGATAGAGGATCTACAGGAGCGGGTCCTACGTGGGCGATCGATTCCTCTTGTGCGCATCAGATGGCAGCACGGGAATCTCCAGGAGAGCACATGGGAGCGGGAGGCTCAGATGCGTGCTCAGTACCCTCATTTGTTTCCCTAGTTTTTGATTCATCTTTACGGGGACGTAAAGCCCTGAGGTGGGAGTAATGTAAAGACCCATAAAATTCAAGGGAAATTTTTTCTCAATTTTCATTGGATTTTTGCAAGAGCGCGGTTTCTGACTGCACTTGATTCCGAGGCCCGGTGTGCCCGGAATCAATTTCCGAAGTTTTGCTCGGGTACGTTCAGTGAGCGAACGAGCGGGAAATTCTAACTTTTGATCCGGTGCTCGGAATTGAAATCCGAGGACACCGATGAACTCGCAACGCCGATATTCACTTAAGGAGACCTTTTCCGAAGTTGCGTTTAATGCGGGACGAATGTTAGTTTTTGGGAGAGTTATAAAAAGTAAAATAAAAATGTGGAACACTTTTTATTTTTCTTACATGTTGGTTAACTCCTCTCAAAGGAAGTTAAAGGTGGGACCCACATCCACTTAACCTACCTTGGGAGTATTAAGTGTAGTAGGGCTCACACGAAACCCAACTTTCCATCTCCCCTCAAAACTCCCTTAACTCCCATTTTTAAATGAATTGACAACTTAGCTTATTAATTGGGTTGAGTTGTTTAAATTTTTCAAACCTTTGAAATTAAAAAAGGTTTGGTTGAGTAAATAAAATAAGCTCTTAGCTTATTTTATTTGGTTAGAATTCTCTAGCCTCTTGAGAGTTTTAAAGCCTTCTCCTCCTCCTTCTTCTTCTTCTTCTTATTCTTCAAGGTTGACGAAGAACGCGAAGAACCTTCGAGCTCCGACGAAGAACGTCGCTCCTCTCTTCTTCGTAGCCGATTGTATCCGAAGATCGACGACGCATTCCGTGTCAACGAAAGGGAATGCTGCTTCCTCCTCGGACTTCCTTCGTCGGCTTACGAAGATTCGCCAACGACGTACCTCTTCAGACGTACCTCTTCGTCATCGTATTTGACGAACGATTACCGCGACGCCCGACCTCCGCGACGTTGTCTTCCACGGGTTGTTGATGATCTTCGAACTTGAACCCAAGGTAGGGGTTTGTTGTGGTTTATTTCCTTACTCTCGTTCTTGGTTCAAGAATGATAATTTGTGATTAAATATTTAAGAGTTATCATCTAACGAGAGGGGGGGTCCGACCGCACAAACACGGCCGAATTCCCCCTCCTTTGTTCTTGGTTATTTGTATAATCTTATGATGAACGAGAAGGCGTGGTTCCATCGCACCACGCGAGAATCACCCGGCTTATTTACGCGACGCCGTCGTGTCGCACCGTGGATGGATTATCATGAACGCGACGCCGTCGCGCCGCGTCGAAGGGAACCGAAGGCGCCGCGGCCGGAGCGGGGCCGCGGCGGAGGGGCGCAGTGCCGTCGCACCGCACCGGACGACGAACACCGTGGCCGGTTCTGGGCCACGGCGGGACGAGAGGACCGGTGGCTCGCCGGGCCACCGGCGACGGAAACCGGAAGGGGACCGGCTTTGCCGGTCCCGTTGATGAAAAACCGGCCGGCCAGGTGGGCCGGTCGGAAGGTCAAAGACCAGGGGAAATTAATTCCCCCGGTCAACTCAAAAGCCCCCCCATTTATTTGGGGGGGGGGGGGGGGTTTCATTAAGGGGGGGGGGGGGGGTGGGGCAGGTGGCCCCCCGGTTTCCCTCAAAGCATCCCCCCACGAGGGGGGCCCGGTTCTCCAAAGGCGCGGCTAAAAGCCGCGCCACCTTCTTAAAAAAAAGCGGGGACCTTGCCCCCCGCGCGTGGCACCAGCGGCGCCTGGTCGCGCCGCCGCCGGCTGGGCCGGGTCGGCACCCGGGTCGGGTCAACCCGGTTCGGGCCGACCCTGGGGGGGGGGGGGTCGGGCCGGGTCGGCCCGGACCCGGACCCCCCGTTTTCGAATCGTCTTGGGTCTTTTGGCTATAACTTGAGCAACAGACCTCCGATTGACGAACCATCAGCGGCTACGCGATCCTTGGATCGAGGCGGTCGATTCAGTATATTGCACTCAATGTTTCGGAATACTTTGAGTTCGGCCGGGATGGTTCGTTCACGAAACCAACCGGGCCTTCGGAGCGGAAACGCTCATATCTTGAGCTACGGACGTCCGATTGACGTGCCGTCAGCTTTGTTGTCTTCCACTTAGTGAGACGGATCATTTAGCATACTCCGCCCGAGGTTTGGACACAGGTGGTGTACGGTCGGGTTGGTTTTTCCTTAAAAACTAACCGGGCCCCTGGGATGAAAAAGCCAATAACTCTCAGACCAGGCGTCCGATCGACGCGCCGTCTGTTGCGTTGAGTTCCTATTGACGATACGGAACTTTTGGATACATCAACTCTGGACTTTGTGAGAGTTGATGTATCAGCTTCTCGGCTCGTGGAGCGGATCCTCCTGTACGAGCTTGCTGTGTGCGGGAACCCTAGTGCTGGCTGCGACTGTTACTGTGACTGCTGCTACTGCTACTGCTACTGTGACTGCGACGACGACAGTACAAAGATCCTGTGTGGATTTGACGACGACGACTACAGCACTCAGCGATCCTACGTGGATCAGTGCTACAGGTCCTGTGTGGGCCTGATCCTGTGTGGGTCTGATCCTGTGTGGGTCTTTGTGCTCAGCGGTCCTGTGTGAACCAGCGCCTACAGGTCCTATGTGGGCCCGATCCTATGTGGGTCTTTTGCGGGGGTTAGTTACCTATCGATCCTTCGTGGGTCCGACGACTTAGATGGATCAGAGATCATATTTATTGTCTTTCGAAGAAGTATACCTGTGTGAGCTGAATCCTGTTGCTTTCCTGTGTGGATTGTGTTGTGCTATCCTGTGTGGATTACGTTTTGCTTTCCTGTGTGGAATACGTTTACTTTCTTATGTGGACTGAGTTGTACTTGGGCTCAGAGGTTGGAGCGTATTTGAAATTGATGACTTAGGTATATGTATGGGCATATACCTAAGCAGTGTCAGTTGTTACTTCGTGATTGTACCTTTCTTTGTGGTTTATCCTTTGTGGATTTCGAGAGACCTTCAAGGGTCTCGGGGTCCCTACTGAGTAGCTTATACTCACCCCTGCACGGGCTATGCCCGCACTACATTGTGTTGGTTGCAGACGACGGACAGCGTTGATCTTGGATGAGGCTTGCAGAGCAGGACGGTACCTGGAGGTGGACCACTGGGCGGGACGTGTTCGGAGCGGACGACGGGACCCGTGGAGCAGTGGAGCTATCTGTACCCACCCTTCAGGTGTGATTTCCAGTGGACAGCTCGGAGTAGCGGCTTTTACTTTTCAGTTGTTGTTTTACCTTTCGAGTTGTACTTTAATTTCAGTTTGGGTTTGTATACTGGCCCATTTACTTTTCCGCACTTTCAGTTGTACTCTGTTTTTACTTAGTGTTTACATTCCGCTTGCTTACTCTGTGGTGTTTGTTTACTTTACGAAGGCAATGCCTTCCCTTTTTACCGGGATTTACGCCTTGGTGCTAGTCGCCAGCCCCTGGCCTATGGATGGCGGGCTTGGGGTAGTCACGGCACGGACCCCGAGGGTTGTTCGTGACACAACATGTCAATCATAATTCCCACCATCAGAGGTTGTAAAGGAAAAATGAACAATCATCATTTTATGAGGCAGTAGTTCACTATACACATAAATAGTAGGTTTTTTACCAGTTAAATGGATGTGTGTTTATGTTGAGTAAGAAACCATAAGGTAAAAACATATAATTATATATGATTATACTATTTTAATAATATAAACATGGAATAAAGATATATTAGGAGATGTAGAATGGAAATGAAACTAAAGAGATTGAGGAAAGGTGTTTAATCTTTTTTTAAAAATCGTTTTGGATTTCACCAAATATCAAATTTCGATGGATTTATTTACCGTGGGAAGCCAAAATAAGGAGGTGAGGGATGTTGGAAGACTATTTTATTAGAATTTTGATGAGAAAATTTGGATTGAGATGTCTGAGGAAGGGGGAAATTGAATGCCTTTTGATATTGGAGGACGAGAGACACTCTTTTAAATATCAAAAGGTATACATTAATAGGAGGTCTCATTTAACCGATATGAATAAAAAATGGAAATAATTTTTTTAATATGAAATAATATTTCATGGAAACATCAAACATAAAAAAAATAATTTTATTTTTAGAATTTGGTTCCTTAAATTCTATGATTCCCCAATTTTATCATTTTTGGTTTTTGATGAAACTAGTTTTCCAACCTATGTCAATTAAACAATATGAATAAATTAAAGTGATATTTTTTATAAGATATATATAATATTATACCTTTTTTACAAAAAAAATCCCATGTGTGTCGGTAATTAATTTTAAAACAAGTGCATGCAATGCGCATGAGCCCTACTATAACCCAGACCAAGCTATTAATGTTTTTACCAACTGTGGGTATATATGTTAATTATAAAGGAAAAATTAGTTCATTAGTAGATCCTATTTAGTATTTATTAACACTTACAAATGACATGTCATAATATAGTATTTTTATTAATTTTAAATCTATAATGTCTCAGAATTAATGTAAAATTATTTTTAATTATATGGAATTATTTTGAGACAGTGTGATGAGATGGCGTGCGATTTAGAGGCCCAGAGTGCCTGGAAATATCCGTCAAAAAATGTTAAGCTTTAAATAGCACTAGTGAGTTTTTTTTTTCTGAAAAAATTGTAATATCTCTAAATTGGGTGCTCAGATTAGAAATTTGAGTACATCTTTGTGTTCAGGATGACATGATTACCCTAAGAGTGACTTATGTTTAGTCAGTGTACCCATCCAATCAGAAAACCTAAAAATGGCATAAACATAAATAAAATTTTTAAATAAAATTATTTTATTTTTCAAATCATTATATCACACGAATGGGGTCCCAGATTAAAAAACTTGAGACCACAACTAATCTTGTGAGGGTTTGCATTCTATAGGAAAATCCTAACATTGGACGGCGCGGTTCAGCGGGGTAATTGAGTTTTTGGAAGTAAATAAAATAATTAAATAACAATTATTTTATTTTAAAATTCATATAACTTATAAACGGTAACTCAGATTGAAAATCCAAGAGTATCATTGATCTCATGGGGGAGTGTTCCCCTTAGGTGAAACATAACATCTATCGACATGGGTCTAGGGTGACAGTTAAATTTTGAACTATTTTTTAGGTATGTTCAATAAACGTGGGAGTGATATTTTCTAAAATTTTAACTGCTGCTATGATCGAAAATCTGAGAAAACTAATGAATTTAGAATGCAGTTATTTTCCTAGAAATGATTTAACTTTGGGTTAAAATTTCTGAGAGGAAAAGTTATTTTTTGGAATTTTTGAGAAAAATAATAAAATAGTTTATAAGAGTTATCTTGTTTATTTTTCTCACCATTGAGTGGTGGACAGATATGCTTCCATGCAACGACGATGAGTTGACTAGGTACATTAATGAGGGGTCAATAGTGGAACATTTTAAACCACGACACTATTATCGTAAAGGCTCATTATATTGTGATCACTTAATAAGCATCATTAATGGGTGAAATACTGCTATTCTTTTTATTTATTTTAATATTCCACCCTGTTGGAGTTTGGGGATTAACAAATGTGTGGAATCTATGACAAACTACGGTCGAAATCCCTCTGCAATGAAGAATGACGAACAAAGCGACAATTGTTGGAGGATCGGATCCAAAGGTTGGAAAAAAGCACCATATTCCTAGGACCACAGATCGACAACAACATGAATCACATAATTTGTCACCGGTGGATCCAATGAATTCTGGTATGAGTTTATGCACTCAAAGTAATTGATGATTCATTCTTTATTTGTGAAAACTAATGATGAATTCAGATTAAACAAAAAACGAGTTATTTCATGAATCACTATTTCTTGCAGGTGGATATTTTGTGGGGGGTTTCATTTTGGGGTTTTCATGTAGTGTGGTTATCATCATGTATATCCCCATTATTAAACTCTAACAGAGAGGGCGCAAGAAAACAAGAACAAGGAAAGTTACTTCCTCTATAGTTTTTATTGTTGAATTATTTGTAGTCGACTTGTTTACATATTAGAAAAGTGAATTAATATGGTTTTCAGTGATGGTGGTGCTTTACGAAGAACGTAGGCATAAACAAAAAAACAGACCACCCGAGGAACTTCAGTGGCCAGTCAAAGGCACTGCTGGCGGCTGCGGGCAGTGGGGGGTGACATTCCTATTAGTGTGCATCAACGGTAGGAGGCTATGGCCAGATGGATGTGGAGGAGAGGACGTGTTATTCCCATTGGTGCCAAATAGCGGAACGACCCACTCAGGCCGCTCAGGCGAGCAGGTGTATGCGGTCTGGTGACATCATGCAGGAGTCTGGCATGCTAGCCTTACTTACCGCATTACTCAATAGTGGTTTCTTGACCATGACGAGGAGACCGCCCCAATTTTCTATGGGGAAAGAGGGAGGTCGAACGCCGATGTCTTCTGTGTCCCGGCATGGTGGACCAGGTCATCCGTTTGGCTGGACCCGCAACTAGGCCAGACTCCCAGATAGGGTATGGTCGAACCCGACTGGCACTGTTTTACAAAAATGATCAAAACATATAGAACATGCATCCTAATTCTGCACTATCTATGGGGAAAGAACCCTTGAACTATGGGGTACTTTTGAGATACACTACTTGATTTTAGTAGAATTTGATGTACAACCAGGTTGGATCACAGTTGAATCCAACTGGACCCTTTGTTCTAAAAAACATATAACTTTCAGATCAGGCATCCAATCGACACACCATCTTTGTCATTGAAACCCTTACGACAAGACAATATTTTGGGATACATCTATGTGAGAATTTTTGGTTGTTGAAATAAAACCAATGGATTCAGGAGCAGAACCTTCAAAATTCATATGTACAAGTTATGGGAATGCAGTGGCTAATAGTCAAGTGAAGAGAGACCCTCCGTGGATCGGTATGAGAGGGACACTCCCTGAATTAGAAATTGTGTGAACCTCTACAGATCAACATGAGAGAGAACCTCTATGAATCAGTATGATAGTGACCCTCTATGGATCGGAAATTGCAGGCCCTCCATGGATCTGCAAGTGAGAGATCCTCCATGGATTAAAAATAGCGCGACCCTCTGTGGATCGACATAAGAGCGATCGTATGTGGATCAATAGTATCATGACCCATCATGGACAAGATATAGAGAGAACCATTGTGGATCTGTGGTAGATCAACCCATTTTAAATCGATAGTGGAGCAACCATTATCGAATTAGAAACTGAGCCTCTCAACATAATAAGATCATCTATATTACAAATAATCATCGTTATTCAGGTTCTCTAAGTTGTATAACTATTGTGAGCTATGTCTTTTACATTGTGCATTGTGATTGAGTACTTTATTTTTGGAGTACCTTTATGGATTTCTTAGAGACCTTCGGGGGTCTCGGTGTCCCTACTGAGTATTTTTATACTCACCCCAACACGGGATTCACCTGCACCTATTTTTAATTGTGTATATGATGGACGACATTAAAAATAATTGGGGATCCAGGGCTAGATGGTGCTCAGAGTTGATTGAAAGACGTGGTGACCTGCAATGTAGTCATACAATGAGTTTCACCTACTCATCAGGTAAGATACTCAACAGACAATCTCTAGAGCATGTTTGTCTTTCCTTTTTGTTGTACATTTCTTTCAGTTGGGAATCTATTCAGGTCCCTTTACTTTTAGTACTTAGTTTCACTCTTAGTAGTGGTGCCTTTTTTCTTCATTGTGTTTGAAATTTTTCTGTATTCGTATATGTTTAATGGAAATGCCTTCCCATTTTTGGGTTATGCATTTCTGGTGCTAGTCACCAACAACTGGCCTATGGAAGGTGGGCATTGTGTAGTAAAAAAACATGCCCCGAGGGATGGGTTGTGACAATGTGGTATCAGAGGGCGGTCAGTTCTAATAGAATAACTAAGAGACTTCCATTTTTAAATGGAGTAATAGTGTTTAGTTTCTTTAGTTTGTATTTCAGTTCATGGAGTCTAGTGTTTTTGCGGTGGCCAACATATCCCTACACTAGGACCCATAATTATATTCTCTGACTCAGAACATGAAACCCCTAGTTGCATGTGCTTTGAAAATAATTTTATTCCTATATCCCTTTTGTGTCAGCTCACCGGGTATAAATTATTGAACGTGGTAAATCTATTTCCCTATAGGATGCCTCTATGAAGACAGCCTGCCAGGATTCCAGTGAGGGATCATCACCATGGTCAACTGAGCAATGTGGAATCATTGAAGGGACCACTTATAGTGATAGCACCTTTGGGTGGTATACCATCAACAACACCACCCAGAGAGAAGTAGTTTATACCAGCCACACTAGTGGACATTTCACACTGACGAAGTATGATCTTGAGTTCTAGAGATAGAGGCCTCTAAGGTTTAGAGGCAAGATAGATCTGTAAGAAGTTGAGGATTGGATTGAGGCAGTTAGTCATGTCTTTTTTCCTATTATAGACACCTATACTCCAGATGGTAGTTCTAGATGCTAGCCTTTTTTAGGTCATTGTAGGGAGATGGTGGATCTTGATGCTCTAGACACATGAGGAGGTGACCATTTTCTAGTTGGACTTCAAGATCATCTTCAGGGAAGAGTTTGTACTATAGACACTACGCTCAGTGGGTATTCAGGAGTTACGTCACCTGCAATAGGGCTGGATGATAGTGGCCCAGTACTCAGTGTGGTTTGCGGAACACTCATGCTACTCCATCAACATGGTACATAACCCTTTCATTAGGGCCCAAAACATTGAGAAGGTGATCCGACAAGAGATTAGAGGGTTAATGATTTCTCTCAGCATCTTGATATAGGATAGAGTGCTAGAGCGAGTTATAATGGTTGATATATTCCAAGATAAGTAGGAACTAATGATTAGATCTACCACCAAATGACAGGTGGTCGAGTCATCTACAGCAGGTAGAAGGCAGACGACGCATAGCCCTAAATGGGCCAGACCTTCTAGAGGATTACACTAGGACGTAGGGTCGGCGGTTCTTTGCTTGAAAGGTTGAGGAGGTCATATGAGGGATATAGTTTGTTACTTTTTTAGTGGAAAAGGGCATATGGCTCATGACGGTCCGACTCCCCACACAGATGACCAACATGCAGGTAAGGGATTGCCGAGACACTAACTTAGGTTCGAGTGGGGAGCTCCGTAGGGCGACAGACATGATAGGGGAGTAGGATAAGTGGTAGGATATGGAGTACAGTTCTATGTACCACAACCACCCCCAGGAGGTCCACCACAAACTCTGGAAGTAGGTGGATTGGGGCGGGGCCAGCTTCAGGCGATGGAGGCCTACGACCATGACAATCCAATGTTTATTATAGGTACTTTTTGTGTTTACCTCACTATAGATATAGCTTCTATTGTAACAAATTTTATTCACTCTATCCTTACCATGAACCTCATTTGAGGCACACAGATTCTGGTGGAGCCGTTGGGTCGATTCTTATATTTAGAGACTCCTACGGGAGGTGATTCAATGATTACACACAGCTGTTGGTAGTACGATATTACCCATAGAGGTGAGAGAATCGATTGGGATCTCCTAGTAGTAGCATCATGGACATATGATTTCATTTTGGGTATGTACTAGTTATCTACATTCCATGCATCGATTGACTATTTTAGGAAAAAAATGTGGTGTGTTCGTGAGGATTGGTGCAGGTTTTCTTTCACCAACGAGAAGAGAACCATTGCAGCACAAGATGGACTTTCTCGAAAGAGGGTGTTACTGATCACTAACTAGTTGGATAGCATCACCCTCGTTATAGTAGAGAAGGGGAGTCTGATCAATCCTATAATGGTGTACGATCATGAAGATGTCTTTCCAAAATATTTCCCCGGACAACCTCTTCGGAGGGAGGTAGACATCGACATTGAATTTTACCAAGGGACGCCACCGATATCTAGCACTTCATATTGGATGGAGATTGTGGAGCATCCAAAGTTGAGGGAAATGTTGGAGGACTTTTAGAGAAAAGGGAATAGTAAGACCTAGAGTTCGAGGTTATTTGGGGATTACAGGGACTTTGATCATGTCGCTGTAGAGAATGAGTACCCAATACCAAAGGGTCAATGGGCACATCAAACAGTTAATGGGGGAATCCTTTCATGTGGATGGAAGGGTTCTTGTATGATTTTGATTAGTTGTGATAGTGATGATGGATGGAGTCCCTCCAGGTCTATGAATTTGTTATAGTCTATACTCCTGGGGAGGGGAACATGGGGGAAGATGCAATGAACAAGAGGTCTGGTTTACTGCTGCTGAGTGGGGGGAAATTACATCTAGCCGTGATGAAGATATCCATTATGGATAGTGATGGATAATCTTACCTCTAGTCTATGACAGTCACTCCCAAAATCTTATAGTGAAATAGGGAGGAACATGTTATGGATATTGACTCCATGGTCTGACATGATCAAATATCCCCCGGACATTCTCCTGATGGATTTTTGATAAGCGGGGAGTACACCATTCTTTTCAGAGGATGCACTTTAGTTCCGGTGATGTTCCGGGAGGAGGTTTTGAGTGAGTTACATACATACCATTTTGTGGTACATCTTGGTGTGGTAATGATGTACTAGACATCCGGCATTAGTATAGATGGAAAGGGTTGAAGAAATTAGTTGCAGATTTTGTTTCTCGATGCCTCAATAGTATGCAGGTGAAGGCCGAGTATCCGGTCCCGACAGGCTTGAAACAATAACTTGAGGTACCCAAGTGGAATAAACATGATATATCCATGGAATTGTGAGGGTTTTACCGCATATGTCCTAGGGCCATGATTTAATATGGGTGATCTTTGACAGACACACCAAGTTGGCTCACTTCTTTTGAATCCAGGAGGGGAGATTGTGGGAGGGATTGAGATTCCTCTATGTCCTAGATATACTACGGCTTCACAGGATTCCTTCGATGATCATATCATACCGTTATGCCCGCTTTACATCCCAGTTGAAGAAGTGGTTATATGAAGCATTTAGTACTCAGTTGTGCTTGAGCACAACTTGTCACCCTAAAAGGATGGTCAGACAGAGCATAGCAAAGAGACCTTAGAGAAAATGCCTTGTGCTTGGGTCCTAGAATTTGGTCAAAGTTTTGAGGTCCACCTAGCAGTGGTTGAGTTTTTATACAACTGAATATATCATTCCACCGTTGTAATGGCCTCATTTGAGGCCATGTATAGATATCCTTCCAGATCACCCCAATGCTGGATAGACCTATGGGAGTTGGCACTCATGGGTCTGAAGACAGTACATGACACCACTGAGAAGTTACAAATCATCCAAAAGCAGATGTGGACTGCACCGAGAAGGATGATGTCTTATGCCAAGATGAGAAATAGACCCATGGAGATTGAGTAGGGGGATCATGTATTATTTCAGGTCTCACCCAAATAAGGATTTAAAATATTTGGATAGGGAAACAAGTTATCTCTGAGGTTCATCAGAACTTTCTATATCCTCAATAGAGTTGGAGAGGTGGTATACTTCCTAGATCTTCACCCATAGATGAACTGGGTGCACAATGTTTTTCACGTGTCACAGCTGAGGTGGTATGTGCATGATCCATCACATGTCATTGAATCAGGATAGATGAATACTGATGATGGGGAAATGTTAGTAGTGTTTCCAGTGGAGATATATGATCGACAGAAGAGGGTCCTTCTTGGATGGTTGATTCCCATGGTGCATGTTTAGTGGCCACACGATAACCCCTAGGAGATCACATGGGAGTGGGAGACTCAGATTCATGCTCAGTACCCCCATATGTAGGATTATCCCTTGTTTTGGCATTCAAGGACGTAATTCCCTAAAGTGGGGGTAATGTAATATCTTGGAACTTCCATTTAAATTTTTAATTATATAGAATTTTTTAATACCATGCACTTTGACTACTTGATATTCCATGGCCCAGAGTTACCAGAATGATCTGCCAAAAAATGGTGAGCTTTAAATAGATTGTGTGAGTGGTGTTCCCAATAAAATGTGGAATAATTCATAAACAGGTTCCTGGATCAGAAATCCGGGGGTACCATTGCATTTTGGATGACAGGTTTACTATATAAATTACATAAGATTAGTCGGAGGAACTGTCCAGTGTGAAAACCTAAAAATTTCATAACCATAAATAAAATAATTAAATAAAATTATTTCATTTTTCAAATGTTTATAAATCATGAGCAATTACTCAAATTAAAATTCTGAGTCCACCTCTAAACTCATGAGGGAATGATTTTGTTAGGCAGGTCCTAACATTTATCAGAGCGGACCAACATTGGAAGTTAATTTTTTTCTATAAATAAAATATGTAACTATTATTTTATTGTCAAATACATATAAATCATTAAAGTTAAGATAGATTGAAAATATGAGTGTACCGTTGGGCTCATGACGACATAATTCCCTTCAGAGAAGCTGATCCTCGACTGGAGCAGGTTGAAGGTGAACATTAATTTTTGATCTTTTTTAGGTTTTTTTTGTAAACATGCATGCACGATTTTATAATAATTTTAACCAGTGTTCAGATCGAATATATGAGGGTGCCATTGAATTCAAAACATTTTGAATCACCTGGATATGACTAAACATTGGCCAGCAATGCCTAAGAAGAAATGTTTTTTTCGGACTTTTCAAGAAAAATAATAAATAATTTAAAAGAATTATTATGATTCTTTTCTCACCGTTGTGTGGTTGATGGAAATGCTATGTTGTACTGATGAGGTAGTGAGAAGGTGTATTTATATAAGAAAAATAATGATTTTTTTGGCACCGTGACACTATTATCTTAATTGATCATTTAATGAGCTTCATTAATTGGTACAACATTGAAAAACTTTTTATTTCAATTAATATTTCAACATTTTGGAGTTTTGGGACATAAAAACATGGGGAATCTATAACGAACCATTGGAGGAATGCCTCTCCAATGGAGAATGAAGAAAAAGGAATGAAGCGACATGCATAAGAGGAACTGAATCAGAGGTTGGAAGGTGGAGAAGAATGCTAACGACTGTAGATAAAAAAAACACAAATCACATCCATCTTGATCAGTGCATCCAATGAATCTAGTATAGGGTTTATGTGTTTAAATTAATTGATGATTTATTCCACGTTCTTGAAAATTAACGACGAATGTAAATCAACCAACTAGCGGGTTGATCCCTGAATTGCTCGTTCATACAGGTGTATATTATATGGGGGTTGGATTAGAGGTTTCTCAAGCTGTGTTGTTATCAACAAGTTTATCGCCATGATTAAACTCTAACTCAGAGGGCATGGGCCGACCCGAACAAGTCCCGATCCATCAGCCATATTTGTTGTTGGTGTGTTCTTCGATGTTCAATTAAAAACTTGTTAGCATGGAAAATAAGATGTCTTTGCAGTGATGCTGGCACCTTACGGAAATCGTAGGTGCAAAAGACCTTGAAAACAGACCACCGGAGTGAATCTGATGGCCTGTGGAAGGAACTGTTGGCGTGCCTGTTAGAGCCGTGTGGAGGAGCGGCACTCTCAGGCCTCTCGGATGAGCTGGCACATGCAATCTGTCAACTGGGTTTAGGAGTACGGATGGCCAGCTAGGCCGACTACCTGGAGTCAATGTGGTTGCATGACCGTGGAAAGGAGACCAACCCACGTCCCATCTGAGCGGACCCTGTCAGCCAGTGGGCTGGACCCACGAGCCCAACGGGCTGGATGGGCGAGACAGTTTTTGGAGCTATACCAGACCCCCGGATAGGGCCATGTCAGGTTTGTCTGGCAGGGTCAGAACAGACCTGGACTCGACTAGCCCCGTTTCACTGAAAATATCAATACTGGCAGACCGATTGACCGATTGATGCACCCTCTCCATTGGGAGGAACCTTGAAATAAGGAGGTCCTTTTTAGACACTCCACATATGTTTGGGAAAATGATTGAGAATGTTCAGGTTGGATCAGACTCGAATCTAGCTTTGACCTTTAACTAATAATCTATAACTTATAGACTGGGCCTCTAATCGACGGGTCATCTATTGCATTCGAACCCTTATGACAAGAAGTTCCTTTGGTTTATCTACAAGTGAATCTTAGTTTTAGTTGAAATACATACAATGTATTCATGAGAAGAAACTTTGAAACTCATACATAAAAGGCGTGGAAATCCAGTGACTGACTGTCATGTGAAGATTGGGCCTCCGTTGATCTGCAAGAGAATGACCCTCCGTGGATCGGTAATGGAGCGACCCTAAGTGCAGTGACATGATAGAGACCCTCTATGTGTTTTCATGGGAGAAACCCTCCATGGATCTACAATAGTGCGACCCTCCATGGATTTCCATGAGAGTTACCCTCCGAGAATCGCTAATAGCGCGAACCTCCATGGATCAGCATGAGAGGGACCCTCTACGATTCAATAGTAGCATGCCCAGTCATGGACCATCCATAGAGTAACCCATCATGGTTCAGCAGTAGAGCGGCCTGTTATGGATCGACATTTTAGAAACCCTTCTTGGATTAGCAACCGATCCTCTTAATAGAATAAGATGATCTAGCTTAGAACTAATCTTCCTTATTCATTTTCTTTTAGTGGTATACATGATTTGAGCTGTAACGTTTACATTATTCTTTGTGATTGTGGTTTTTATTTTTCGTTTCACTTTTTGGATTTTTGAGAGACCTCTAGGGGTCTCGGTTTCCCTTATGAGTACTGTTATTCTCACCCCTATTCTGAATTCACCCACACATTATGTGTCTTGTTCAGATGGCAGACAGATTGACTGGGACCTGGGGAGCCAGGGCTAGACATTGCTCAGAGGTGATTGAAAGATGTGGTGAGATTTAGTGACATCAGAAAATGAGATGTACACACTCTTCAGGTAGGATACATTATGAAAAATCTCTTGATATTGTTTTTATTTCATTTTTATACATTTCTTTTTATTCAGCTTGTATTCTGGCCCCTTTACTTTCAGTACGAACATTTACTCTCACTTGTGGGGCCTTGTGTTCTGCTTTTTGTTTTAATCTGTCTAGGTGAATATATATTTAAAGGAAATTCCTTCCATTATTTATGTTCTGCCATTCCGGTTCTAGTCACCAACCTCTGGCCTATAGAAGGGGGGCTTGGGGTAGTCACAACACAGGGCCCAAGGGAATGGTCTTGAAAATGCCATTTAATGAAATATAATTTATTATAAAATAACACTGGTGTCAATTTTGGAATTAATTATTTCATTTTAATTTAAAAATATCAAAAAAAATATTGGGATTAAAATATATTATGTTAAAAAATATGTAACATTATATATTCATCTTAAAAAATATTTACTGATAATAATTCATTCAATTTATTAGAATTTGAATATTTATAGTACCATTAATTTTGTTTGATTATTAATTAAATTTTCACTACATTTGTTTTTCATAAGTATATTAAGAAATTGGTTCATATATAAAAATTAATGAATAATTATTGGGATAAAATTAATAAATTTATATTTCATAGGTATATGTATAACATTAAATATTAATCTTTTTATGTATTTAAATGATTTATAAATGTTCATGTTATGGAATTTTCCCATTTTGTGTTTTCATTTTATTAAAAAATTGTATAGGTAGATTTCAGGAAATATTTTCCCAATAAACCATAAAATTAGAAATTAGAGGGAATATGCTAGAACTATTTTCAGAGAATAGAATTTGTAAAGGTGTCTTGGTCCATATATTCCTTAAGATTTAGTTTTAGTCCCTTGTCTTGTTTAATTTAGCCTAAATCATTGTAATTACTTTTAATCACATTCAGTAATATTATTGGTCAAAAACAAAGTTGATATTAGTAGACTAAGACTATTATAATGTTTTCAACGATGCATGAATTTTTTGGAAAAAAACTCACAAAAGTTAGAAATTTTAGTTGAAAACTAATCCCGTAGACACGGTGAGAAAGGGGTGGGTTAAAAAAAGTTCTAATGTTCAATATGTATTCATACACAATTTGAATATAAAAATTATTATAATGACTTAATTGGATTAATATTTTTAAAATTGATTTATTATGACTAAAATCCTATTTTAAATATAATTTACCATTATTAAATATTCAAATGAAAATGAAATTTTTAACTAAAATATAGTATTTTTCACTTTTCCTGAAAAATTGAAACTTCTCAATAAATGTAAAAAATTAAACCAAATATAATTTTTTCATTATAAATGCAAAAATTATATTTATTATTTAAAATAAAACTTTTAAAATTTTCAAAATTGGATTTTAAATAAGTTCTCCATTAAACGACGGTAAAATTTGATCTTGAGTGTATCATACACATAACATGGTTTTTCATATAAAGAAAGATAGAAAAAAATTAAATTTATTCAAAAATTAAAATATTATAATTTATTAGGGTGTAACAGTTATGAACTTGTAACTAATAAAATATTTTTTTTGACAAAGTGTTCTAAATTATCATAGATGAAGTTTACAACTTCATAGATTCAAGGAATATATTACAGAATATTTGGAACAAGGATTCAGGCATGTTTTCTAATGGGATTTATGGAAATTAAGGGTATTACCATGTTTCGAGATAATATTCAATGAGGTTATTCATATGTTAGGATTTTGAAAACCAATGTTTAGTTTATGATATATGGGGGATCAATGTTAAGATGATTTAGGTACCTTCAATATATTGTTACGAATTTTCATATTTTGGAAGGGTTAGAAGGTTAATCATTTATGTAATGATTTTTTTGGATAAGGTTTTAGAGATTAAAGTGTTATCTCCCTATATAAGGATCTATACATATTGAATAACATATGCTAACAATTTTGTGATGATAATAACTCAAGATAGATGAAATGAATTATCATACTAGTTTTGTATCTCATGATTATTTAGTGATTTAGGAATGAAAAATTCACCATCATTTTTTAGTGTATGAGATAAAGTGGAGATTTGTTAGGGCACAACCAATGTGTCAGATTCTGTGGAATCTATTAAGTGTATTTTATAGTGTAACTTATTCAAATTTAGGAAAAGGGTGTGGAAATAAAATTTTATTCCCTCATCATTAGTTTTAATGAAATCATTGAACTTTTTAAATCATCTTTGTGTTGTGTAATTTTTATTGTTAACATTATTCTAATCATGTTCTTTATCACTCTTGATCAGAATATGTTAGTAAGATTTCCCTTGTCCATATTTTCATTTCTAGCTTGTGTTTTCATATGTGGAATCATAGTAATGTGTCACTTTTAGAAACTATTATGTTTCCAACTTTTCCATTTAATTTCTTTATTATTAATTTTTCCAATGTAGTTTTTTATTAATGGAACATTAATGTATTGAAACATTAATAAACTAGATTATTTTTGTGAGAAAAATTTATTTTAAGGGGGGGTAGAATGTGACACCCAAGTTTTTGTGAAATTTTTTTGAGTAAATTAATTTATATGTTGTCAATTATTTCAGAATAAATTATGTCAAACATTCATTATATTCTACAACAATATTTTCTTATTCTACACACAAAATCTTCTTATCTTGTGTTACACAGAATACTGAGTTTTCATGAAACATTATTTTATTATTATAATTATTTAAATGAAATAGTTATACAATATACATTAAACATATTTATATTAATTTTAATAACTATTTTCTGAATATTATTTATAATTTATATATATAAATTAAACAAATTGATAATAAAACATATAATTTTTTGTCGAGTCCTTACATGTTTGAAAATACTATTTTCTCAAATGAACTACTTTTTATGTCCATCTATGAGGAAAAATATAAGGTAATTTTAGACATTTTTATAAAGTTAATTGGATAAAATAAACTTAATGTTTCATTTATAATGTCAAAATATTATTAGGGTGATTTTTGGTTATTTTTCTGAAAAACAACGTATTTGGATAAATAATGTAAAATACATAACTTAGTTCCAAACTTTTTTTTATTATAATTTATTTTTATTGTTAAATTATATTTTAATTTGATTTTTAATTTTTAATATATCAATACCAAATCAATTAATTCAATTGAGGAAACTAGAATCAATTTAACAATGAAATTTTATATAAAAATATTTAATCTTTTGAAATTATCCCCTTAAAAAACTTACTGTGTCACAACATCTATAGGAATAATTTTAAATTACTTATATTGAATTATGTGAATTTCATTTTTAAAATTAAAAGCAAATAATTGGAATAATTATGATTTTTTTTCCTAATAAGATTAACATTTTTTTACAAAAAATATTAGAGAAATTAATTAAAAATAATCACATTAATTAATGTAAAAACTCGTTTACTTGGTGGTTAAAGATTAATCTTAATTGAAAATATGACATATAAACTTTTCCAAAAGTCATTATATACCCATATATCAGAAAAATAATTGATTTCTTCATATTTTATGAGTTAGGCGGGCCCATTTTTCCAATTTTGAACCATATTATAGGTTATGTAAAGAAAAAGACATAAAATGAATGTTCCATGATATTAATTCCAATAAAGCTTTGGATTATGGAATAAGCTACAAGGGTTGTGTTATAATGATTATTTTAAAATTTAAATGATTTACATTATCATGATAATTTAGTTTTATATTTCAGAGATGATATAATTATATTAAATTATTAGTAAATTCCAACACATTGATTACTGATTTAATAATAAAATAAAATAAATAATTCTAAAAACATTAAAAGTAATATAAATTTAATTAATTATTGTATTGCACTATTATTTTATATTAATATATAAAAAACACATATTTTAACATAATATATTCTATATTTTATTTTATTTTTTGTATTTTTTATATTTATATTATGTAAATAAAGAATTGAAATTAATGTTATTTTATAATAAATGATATATTTTTAAAAGTTTAAATATTATAAAAATCCTATATTCTTATAACTACTTTTGAATCATTAAAAAATATAAAATATTGTCTATTTATACACAAATTGATCATTTATAATTAACATATTTTATTTGGAATTGTAAAAAATTTGTTAGGATTTATTTAGTTAAAGAAGTTTTTTTTCACATTAAATGAACTCATTATGAAATTAATTTACAGCACAAATGAGAATTTTTTTTAAAATCACTATCATATTTAGAAATCAGTGGTTCTATATTTGTTTTATAAATATCACATTAATTTAATCGTAATGGTTAAACTACATAGTTCATTAAACATGTTACATTAAAAAAATGATAAAATTGGGGAGACATAGAAGTTAAGGAACAAAATTATAAAAATGAACCTATTTTTTGTGGTGGAGGTTTTTATCGACCATAATTCCCCTTTACTCCCATATTTATCCAGTTTTAGGCACTTGAGGTATATGAGACCGCCCAATAGTGTTCATCTGATGGTATTTAAAATAATTGACCCCACCTCCTCTATAATTTTTTTTTCATTCTTACCATTCTTCACTCCTCTCAAGCCACATTGGACCATCCAAAACCCACCCAAATAAGCTCCAAACATCCATCCCTTCATCCTAGAAGACTCAAATTTGGCCAAAATCCAAAAATAAATCCCTTTAGTGCAAACCAATTGGATTTACCCATAGAAGCATATGTTTGAACATTTATGAAGAATGTCATGACTTATATAGTTTTTAACATGTACAAAAAATTCAATAATTAAGGTACGAGTTTTTTATATCATAATTATTTTGGATATAATTATGACTTATTAGACACTAATTCATTTTTTTTGTATATACTAACCATGAATTTATTTTATGATTCGTATAGTTAAATTTATGGGTTTTTATATATCAGTTTGATAATAATTATTTCATGGGATTTATAGTTCAAAAATTACCAAATTAGTTATGTAATGTGGTCTCAATTTACCTTATTTTTTTTATAGATTTCATGATATGCACCTATATTTTTATATGATATGTATATACATACTTTTGACATTAAATTTTATGAATCTCCATATTTTAATGATATTTTAAGATTAATGTAATGTTATTCACTTATATGGGTTATGATTTGAGGTTACAATGTTTTTTATAGTTTTTGCTACAATATTAACTTTTATCATGATTTTTAATGAATATTATTACATTAATGAAATATTATAATCCATATCTTACAAAATCACATTACTTTTATTATCCTTTGGTTATTCATGTTATATCCATGGAATGCTACCATTTTCCACTCTTCTATACTTAAAAATGACTTTGTTTATTCTTGTGGTCATAAATATATGTTCTTTAAAAGCCATATGTAAAAAAAAATTAAACATTTATATCAAATATCCTAAGATTTTTAAATGAAAATTTTATTCATGTTTTACCATTTTAAAAAATTGATTTAAAAAGAATCTTCTAGTTGTTTTCTGCCCATGGTAATTTTAAAAAAAATTTATGGTGGAAAAGGAATGTTCAGAAATTAGAGACATTCCCTCCCTTATGATTGTCAATTTCTCAAAGCTTAATTTCTATGATTAGAAGGATTGATTTAATGAAAATGTTTCCATAATATTTTAGAATTTTTTTAATTAAAAATATTTTTCAAAGAAGAATGTTTTAAAAAAAAATTAATGTTTATAAAATGTTTTAAATGATTTCAATGCTTCTATTATATTTTCTCAAAAGTATATTTTCATTTAAAATAATTTCAATGATATCAATATTTATTTATTTGTTTTTAAATCCATTTAACAGAAAAGAGATTTCAAATTGTTATGAATCTACCTTTTTATGTTGTCAAATGGTTTTTAAATAAAAAAGTTTTGAAAATGTTTGGAATATTTCTTTATGAGTTTTTAGTCGTTTTAAAAGAAAAATATTTCCAATATATTTTCAATAATATTTTATATGTTTTCAATGAAATTTTAAAAGAAAAAGGATATAAATATTTCTTCTATTTTAAAAATATTTTTTCATGTAGGAAAACATATTTTCATAAAAAATTATTCTAAATCAAATTGTAAATGTTTATTTATAAGAAAAGGATATTTTAAATTGTTTTATGGAAATGATTTTTAATGAATGGTCATTTTCCATAAGACATATTTCATGTCATATTTCAAAAGCATTATCCATATAAGATGAAATATCATGTTATAGTTTATTATTTAATGAATATATGATCCATGAATACCATTCGTAGTCTTTCTTGAATTGTTTATGTTTTGATAATGATTTTTATGAAACCTATTTCCCCTTCATGGGTCATTCCATGATAAATGAATATGAAACCCGCTTCCTTTCATGGGTTAATATAGGTTGAAATGATTAGGAAACCTATATCTTTTCCATAGGTTATATTATGATTAAATTTTTATGATACCCAATTAATTTTTTGGTTATGATATGATGTTTATGAAACATATATCTTTTTAATGTTCATGATAAGAATATAGTTTAATTATATTATGAAACATGTATATATGATTTTATTCTATGATGGGTGGGAGATATATTTCCTTACAATGCATTGGGTAAATATTTCTACCTAATGAGATAATAATGAGAATCATGTTGAATGGCTTGATCCACTTTGGGAATATGGGGAAACCCAAGCCACTATGGGAAGTTGTAGAGACACGATCCACTATTGGAATATCGGGAAACACAATCCAATATGGGTAGATGGGGAAACATGATCAACTATGGAAATATGGGGAAACTGAAACAATTTTATGGATGGTTCTGGAACGATGAATAGTGATGTGTCCCATGTAGTAGGTTTAGTCCCCATGAAATGCTATGATATGTTTTTGGAAATAATCCATGACTTATAGGGAATGATATTAAATGTTCATGACCCAATTCTATGTCTAATTCCTATGTTATGATTTTATAGATTATTCTCTTTTACCCTTATGATTACTATCTCGAAAACTACCAATTTTAATGTCAGGACTCATGTATATGATGTTTTATATGAATTGTATTATCTTATGATGTTATTCTCATGTTCTAAAACACTAATATTCATGAATATGCTTATTTACCTAACTTGCGTACCCGTACAGACCATACTGGCTCACCAAATTCTTATGTTTTCTTTCCCCAGGTTATATAGAAAGGTTTTAAGTTGGGTAATAGAGGGAATGATCATTAATGGGTATGTGTAAGATCTTTAAACAAGTTATTGGATTATGTTTCTGTGTTTCCAAATTCACTAAACTATTATGGCCTTGAATCATGTGTTTCTCTAATGTGATGAATATTCATCTAAAATGAATTAATATTAATGTTTTTTAATCCTGGGACATTAAAGGACGTCTTTTCCAATTATGATAACCATGTATTGTGGTACATACCATCATCCCAGGACAGAGACCACCATTAAGGTGGACATCAAATTTTTATAACAATAACCACCATCAAGATAGGGTATGCGTTGTTTCCTTAAAAGTGTTTCCTGAATTGAGAAAAATTATCTCCTTGATCGAAATCCAATCGATGTAAGTGGTGATGGAGTTCATGCGGGTCTGGTTACCAAATTTTTACTTCGTATGTGTGTTGATGGATTTTTGTTATATAATTTACCACATGGATTGAAATAAACTATTATATATCATGTGACTTGTAAAGGGTGACTTTGGGGTGTCATATTGGGTTTATTTATCACATTCAACATGGTATTTTTGATGCATGATTACATTTCATGAACATATAATCAGTGAAGGGAAAGGGACATATGTTGGGTTGTTGATGAGATTGGTACTTGGAGTCCGAAGTCATTTCAAGACACAATCTACATTATTTATTTAAATTTTATTTATTTACCTACCATTTTTTATTAATCAGTTTTTCATTCCATATTTGGATTAAATTTATTAATTGTACAAAATTTATGGAATTTGATAGTTTTTCTATTAAATTATTTACTTTGAGTATATATGTATATTTTTTATATTATTCTTGAAATGATATGACACTGAGGGTATGATATTTATCACAAAAGGTATTCAGATCCTCATTCTATATTGGAATCCTCTAGCATAAAAAGGGGGGATGTAATGAGATTCCCAAGAATGGACTGGATTGTTAAGGTAATGGAATCGCAAAATAGTATAAGATAATAATTTTCTTCTTTTATTTTTTACTAACTAGGGACATGGTGGAAATGAGTTATTTGTGTGGAAATCTGGTAGTGGAGTTTCTAGGTGCATGGAACAGTCATAAAAAACAGAGCTCTGATTAACCGTGGATGACATTTCTATTATAGTTTTGTTAGATTTTGGTTTAATTTATGAATCATTAGTAGAAACCAAGGATCATGTTACTTGTATATAGATATTGTTTTGTTTCATAATAGTTCTTTAATTTAATTCAGTTTTGTTCTATCTGTTCTAGATATACTTGATTTATTTATTGTGTGATATATCTTTTACAATTATATTTTGATGTATAAATGATATAATTAATTAGTTGAACCTAAGTAAGTTGTTTTTTTAAAAACATGACATTGACTAAAAAGCATGTTTCGATACTATGGTTAGTGATTGGATTGATATAACTTGGGTTGTGGGTAATTTCTTAGGAAAACATTGTGTGATTACACAGATTATTTAAGATCTATCATAACAACTTGTATTTTCAATGTGCTTCAATCATGTTATAGAAGATTATACATTGGAAACGTTTTATGGTTAATTTAGCTAGCGCAGATGAAGATGATCCCATTCCATAATAAATAGTGCAGGATAATGTACCCCAAAACAATTTTGTACTAGAAATGCAGTTTCACGGTGCAGATTCAGTACAATAGGGAAAATTTCAAAATTTTCCCATTGAGATGATGATATCCTAAAGACCATTACCATTGATATTTAAGATTTACATCTTTAATTTCATTTGAATTTTCAAGGTACTAGTGTCCCATATGATGCAGAAGATAGTGTGAATATTTTAGAGAGAATTATTGAGGTCATATATATTTATAAGGAAGAGTGAGTGATTTTTTGTATTCTAGGATCCATGGATCATCCATGATATGATCGAATACTATGAGTCAATTGTGTAGATAATAGGTTCTTATATGTGATACCATTAAGGATATGCTTCTCATGTATTACATTCCTGACATGATAAATTTTGAGAATTCACATAAGCTTATAGAGTTACAGAAAGGTTCTAATATAGTCTATTCATATTCTAATATATTTACTTATTTAACTTTCATTACTCATATATTGGATTTTAACAAGGATTTTAAGTTTGAGATAGGTCTTAGAACATAGCTCAGATGTCAGGTCACGTACTTTAACCAGATTATGTACATGTAGTGCCTTCCATGTATTGAATCATTAATAAAGAGATAGAGGAAGATATGGCAGCAGGATTACATCTGGTCTATAGTAAACTAGTAACTGAGCTTATTATCACTACTACAAGAGAATCTTCTAGTAATAGGAAGTGGTAATAATACCCTGAGTAGTAGGGTTGTAGGTAGTTGGGTTAGAGAAGGACTTACTCAGTATTCTATATGGGATATTATTATAATTTTTTAATAAATTATTGAAAAAGGGGGACCTATATAAATTATTATAGGAATCCATCTTTGTAATTACACCAATATGGAATGGGAGGATATTTTAGGTGTTTTTTTCAAGGTGTAATATCCCAGCATGGAAGACACTAAACCGGTGCCCTAAGATTGTTCGTTACATGACCACACATTGGATTCCTCAAAATCCAGAGACTGAAAACTAGAATCGAGCATCTAGGGTAGTACCATGGGGAGACTATACCGTCTCCTCATAGTATAAAATACTGAATGAAATATATAAAAAATATGAATGTAATGATTTAGAGTTTTTAAGAATGAATAATATAAATACCCCAAATAAACTAGAAATAAAATACGATAATTATAAACACGACTTAATTAAAAATAAGATACAGTAAGGGCTCAACAGTCATTTAATAAATACTAATATCCATCCACTAGTCTAATTACATAACATACCCAAATAAAAGAAAACAACAAGTGGAACAAAAAACATCTCTGGTCTAAATCACATTCTACAGCTGGATATCGTCGAGATATCTTGTCTTATAATAAAAAACTAAACCTAGGAATCATAATAAATGTGTGCCTCCAATAAGAAAAATAATAGCAATATGATACCCATGTGTGTGGTAGCCCGAGAAGGGTGCAATTATGACTTAGTATGGAACTAAAAATGATGTCTAATGTAAACACTATTCATATAGAAATTGAATAAAAAAAATAGTGGAGTTATTAAAAAATATATAAGGGAAGATACATGTCAAAATAAACAGGTATATATCTAGTATCCCAATAGTCCTCAACTTCAATGGTTACACTTTCAGCCAACCAAACATACATCGACCAATACCGGTTAACTGAGTCATGGAAATAGTGTGAAAGATATTTTAAATTATGGAAATTATTTTAGTTTATCATTTATCTCATTGATGAAAAATTCATTAACCCAATGTACCTATCTCATGTAATCGTGCTATCATCCATTTATCTACATCAAAATCATACATCATCGAACCTTGGCCATACACCTAAACCATGAAAAAGAATATTAATACATACATAGAACATAATTTCAACTGTGTAACCCATAGTAATTGAACATCATGTTCATCATTCTAAACCATTGATGTGGGGAATCATTTCAAACATCTATAACCATAACAATAGAGCATAATGTCCACCTCTATGGACATTAGATGTATAATTCTTTTTTCATCATCTAGAACCATACTCAGCGATCTTATTATCCACCTCCTTAATCCTAGATTTAGTTGAGTCATATATATAATTTAGAATGATATATATTTAACGTAATGTCCAACTCTCTAAACATTATTTACTTACAAAATACCAATGTCTAACATATTTTCCCTTCATGAAATCCAATAAAAACTCCACAAAAACACTTCTGATAACTTTTTTATTAATGATGGTACCAATGAGACTTTAACACAACACATGGATCAGACTATCAATTGTTTTTACACCTCAAATCATTTTCTAATTTTATTTTTCAAAATTAAGGGATCCCAACCATACATTTAAAATCTTCTTATATCACCTTTAAAATAGGGTTATACATATTAATCATCAAAAGTATGTATAAATCCTATCATTTCATCAAAACCATTTAAACTATAATATGAGAAAATGTTTACACCAAAAGGGAAAATAAACAATTAATTCAAATAGACATTAGAAATCCACTGCAATACATATTTAATTAACATTTTTTAATACCACACTTTCAAACCAAATATGGTTCAAGCATTGTTTTCAGTCTTTAAAAACCAAAATAAATTCCAAACCTAATTAATGTGGTTAAAACCATTTCACGATTGATATACTAATTTTATAAAACTCAACACTTATAAATCGTTCATTCCAAAAAAAATGGAACACTCAATGGGTGGCCAAAGTTCTAATCTCATAATTACCCGTAGATCCAACAAGGATAGTGGAATGTATATAGAATATATCTATTGCCTAAAACCACTTAATTAAACTATATACGCCAAAACACCACATATGGGATTTATTTAACATACCACATTAACATGTTAAATAAAAAAACTATTCATAAATCTCATAGACTTCCAACCTCAAAAAATAGGTATCGATAAAATATATAAAATCTAAAAAAGATTCCAATGCCTTCCCAATAAACCTATAAACACATAGAAATACAAATGAGATCGTCTCAGTAACACATTAACAAATTACATGCCAAAAAAAATAATTAATTAATGAAAAAAATATAATAAATTAATTAGTTAAACTCAAACTCATCGTAATTCCGGAAAACTCTCTAAATGCTCACTTCTTATCTAGAATTCTCCCAACCACTGTTGGTGATCCACAATAGACTCCTGAAATGATTACATGGAAAATAAATAAGAATACATACAATTAAAACAACTAATAGAATCAATTAGTTCGAACAAAATATTTAAATTCCCCATAAATACATATCTTAATAAAACATTATTCAACGTATTGATGAGGTTGTATCTGGATATCCACAATGAAATAAAACAAAAATACCCATCGAAAATGGACTGTTACACCATGATGCAGGGTAATATAAAAAAACCATAAATATAAGACTTAAATCAGTTAGATGGAAGATGTATTGGAAGTGAAGTCACCAATGAAAAAGAATACACCAAAAAACCCATGAATCACTTCATTCACACCCAAAATCAAGGGGTTGGAGAAGGAGAAATTGGTTGGGAACACCCATGGACTATGTTCAGCTAATGGGGGAGGAGGATGGAGTCATGAACTAAAATCTCATGGGGATGTTTTATTTGTTTAACCAATTAATTAAAATTAGGGGAAACCTCAGGGTTGGGATAGACTATATTCAAAAACACGAATCATCCTTTTTCCATCAACTATCCATCATCACTCCAGATGCTCAATATATCCACTATTTTAGCCAAACCATGTGACAAAAAATGATCATATGACTATCTAACTGTAGCACAACTCAGATGGATTGGTCTCAAGGTCTCCAAAATATTCTCCAACCATGAAACACTACACTGGATTCCTATGCATAAAGGTCCATATTTTTAGGAGAAACTTTGTACAGACCATGCACCAATCAAGAATATCTTCATCACCTTGCATGGTTAATCCTTTAGATGAAAATATTTTACAAAAACCATTATTTGCCTCTGAAAGTTGATAATTCCCTATTTTCGTTTCGGAAAAAGTGTGAGGTTAAATCCCCATTTATTGGAATGAAAAAAATAAATAATATATTTAGTACCAGAAAAGAGTGAACCCAACACAAACAAATGAAATACCATAATTAATATATATTTAGAAAGGTAAAAAGGTTACCTTAAGTCTAATATAATCAAATTTAATATAGGGAAGAAAAAACCTCATCACCCCTAACCATAAATTTCAATACCGAGAATTGGAAAAAAAAATCATTAACCATTCCTCTATAAAGTTTCACCATATAGGAGGTAAAATATTTCAGATAACCTTCCATGCCAACATATAATTATTGATGATAGTTAGAGGAAAGGATCTCGGACACCCTACCATCTATCGAGCCACTGACATGAAAAAGGAATAAAAGAACAGACAACAAAAAATGAACATAAAAAATGTACCATGTCCAGAGATAATGTTATGATTATGTGAAGATATTGGAAATGATCCTCTCAAAACTAAGAGTAAGATATGATAGAATAAATGAATATAAAAAACTATTAGTATTTAATTTTAGGTCAAACTATTGGGACATAAAAAGCCTATTTAAAAATATAAGGCTCATATCCAGAGATCATATCATCACTCAGACATTGGTTCTTAGCCTAGTAATGACTTCCTTTTTAAATAAAGCTCCCTCATACTCTCCCATAACATACGATCCCCCAATCAAATGACATAGGACATCACCAGACACTGATGACTGCAAGATGCTTTCAATTATTAACCAATTACAAGAATCTAACTCAAAATCCAATAAATCAAATCCAATTGAAACTCATATCACAAGACCTAACCACAAGTTGTGCCTACCTCATTGTAAAGTCCTAGTTCTGGAAGCCACCCAAAGGCTCCCCGTACATGGTTGGTCACATGGCCTCAAGCACATTTCCCTAAATTCCAGACGAATCCAACTAGCAGCGAGGGCCTTGGGCATGACAGTGGGAAAACTATGCCCCCATTGGCAGAGTACACAACGGAATTAAGAAAAACATGCAATAGCAGAAGCAGTAAATATCCAACAACAATGAACAATGGAAGACTAAAGCAATAAACAACTGCAGCACATATGTTTATATGAAATGATGCATGATACAAATCTAGGAAAGCAGCCAAACATGCCCCAATGATGGAAACACAAATAGTACCAAAATAAGTACAATAGAAAAGATAAACAACCCCACATCATCGCAAGACTATGCTTATTCCCATGTTGTCTGGCTACAAAGAAATCAAGTACTAGAAGTCTAAGGGTTCTTGCCCTTATGAATAACTACAACAACATAGTATTTTTGGGCACAAAAGCATGTCCTAAACAGTGTGTGAGTCTAAATCCCAGTAGGCAACCACTCGAAGATCGATGCCAAACAGTTAGTGAGCATATGGCAGATAATATTACAGTAAAAAGTAAACAGTAATAGTAAACAACAGGTAGTAATCAGTAAGTAGTATGAGGATGATATACAACAACAATCAATCCACGGAACAATAAGAAACAATAAAACAAACAACTGACTACAATAGGATCCCCTGCGGGAAGCACTCATAGCCAACCCCTCTGGTCCTATCCAAGAAGTACCAAAAACCCTCTATGTAGTGCAGTCAGCCTAACCCCTCTGGTTTGGTCATATGAAATTATAAGACTCTATGGGGAAGCTCGCTCGGTCAATTCCCCTTAAAGTCTATAGTAGTCAGGGACTCTCTGAGGAAGATCACGCGGTCTAACCCTCTTATAGACCCAAGGTCTAGAAACACTCTGCAGATCTCACTCAGTCAATCCCCTTATAGTCTCAGGTCTATCCCAGACTCTCTAAGGAAGCTCACTAAGTCAATTCCTTCTCTAGCCTAGAATGGTTTTAATAAATCTCAAACAAGGTAAAGAATCTCTGGGAGCTCACTCGGTCTATCCCATGTAGACTATAATATCCAATACATCTGGGAACCTCACTCGGCCTATCCCCTCTAGTTTGTAATGTCCAAGACTCACCGGGAAGCTCACTCGGTCTATCCCTTATAGTCTATATTATCCAAGAGTCTCTAGGAAGCTCACTTAGTTTGTCCCTTTTAGTCTATTGCACTAGGTTCTCATGGTACCGTGCCAGTCAGTGCATAATAATTCTATAAGGCCAAATTACCCCTATAGAGCTACTTGGATAACCAGTCAACAACATAACAAGAATTTCGATAATATCATCCAATTCTACGGTTACAAGGCATGGATAATTGGTATAACGACCAATGGCTTACAAGACCCAAAGGGTTGTAAATAGAACAAGGCATTGAAAAACTTCCAAGCACATCAATTATTCTCATACACGATCAAATTACCTCTACACTAGTATACAATCAAGGAAGAAAACCAACAGGGGAAAAATGGTAAACACACAATACCCTATTCACTAGTATTGGTGAAAAGGTTCACATAACGCTCAATGAATTCGAAAGGTAAGGCACAAAACTCCTACCTTGAGGTTAAAAGATCAATATACTTGAACTACAAGGCTTGATTCTCCTTAAAACGTCATAGATCTACAAAAACACACAAAACGTTCAAGCCGCAATGTCTTGATAAAGAGGGAAAATCATGGAATGAATGTCAATAAAGAAGGAAGATGTCACCACTGCGGTTTCAAAAAAATCAACTGAGGTCAATTCGGAAAATAGACGGGTGATTGGGGGATTAGAGGATGTTCACGGCTACACGGATGCTCCTGGTTTGAAGAACCTTGAGAAGAAGACAAGTCTGTCGATTAAGAGCGACCCTAGTCCAATTAATGAAAAAAAAGAAAATACACAGCATGTAATTTTGAAGTACATGACATGTACATGACTTTTCCATACTCCTCTTTAAGCGACCTCCACATCACCCCTACACACCATGTGTGTGGCCCGGACACTACCAGCACATGGCCTTGCACGACATCGAATTACACGACCTGTACTTAAAAGTACACAACATATACTTTGAAAATTTCCAGATTTTCCTATTTGTCTAAAAAACTATAGAAAAAGAAAAATCATACATAAAATGAAGATCCGGGTTCTTACAAACTTCCCCCCAAAATGAAATTTGTCACCGAATTTCCATAGCGAGGCGTAGAAGAAGAAACCCTGAACAGCCCCAACCACTGTGATCGTACATCAGCCTCCCTCTCCCAGGTCTCGTCCTGTACTCTCCCATGATGCCATAGCACCCGTACCAGAAGAATAGATCAGCCAGGAAAATCCATCGTACTGCGATTGACAATCTGGATAGGATGCTCCTCAAATGACGCATCTGATTCGAGCTCAACCTCCTCTGTCTGAAAAACATGAGATAGGTCTGAAACGTAACATCTAATCTAAGAAACATGGAAGACTTTGTGCATAGCCTGGTACCTCTGAGTTAATTGAAACAGATAGGCAACTAGCCCAACTCTCTCCAACACCTCAAATGGCATGTCGAACCATGGTGAATGCTCACCCTGCCTCCAAATCCTCTTGTGTCCCAACCTCGGTATAACACGCAGGAAAACTTGATCCCTGACCTCAAACTCCAATGGCCATCTCCACTGATCAGTATAAGACTTTAGTCGAGACTGTACAGTAGCCATCATCTTCCGAATCAACTCTATCTGCTATAAGGTCTCCTGAACAAGACGAGATCCCAGAAAAGCTGCCTCTCCTGCCTCCAGCCAACACAACGGTGATTAAAATTTCCTACTTTACAAATCCTAATAAGGTTCCATCGGAATAGTGACCTAAAAACTATTGTTATAGGAAAAATACATAAGAGGTATATGCTTCTTCCAAGAACCTCCAATGTACAGAATGAAAGGCTTGAGAATATACTAATGAACCTGAATCGTATGCTCGGATTGGCCATCTGTCTAGGGATGGTATGCTGTAATAAAAAGGACCTGTGTACCCAAAGCTTTCTGAATCCCCTGCTAGAACCGAGAAGTAAAACATGCATCCCTTTTTGAATCAATAGAGTGTGGAAATCCATGCAGACGTACAATCTCTTGGATTTACAACCGCACCAACTCATCAACACTGAAGGTCTCCTTGATCGGCAGGAAGTGTGAAACCTTCGTAAGCCTGTCGATGACAACCCAAACATAATCACTCCCTCGAGGTGACCTCTGTTACCCAGTCACGAAGTCCATCGTGATATCATTCCACTTCCACCCAGGGATGGGTAACTATTTTAAAAGACCTATCGGTCGCTGATGCTCCGCCTTTACCTGCTGACAAGTAGAACATCTCATAACGAAACCAACAACATACCTCTTCATACCCGGCCACCAATAATGACGGTGGAGATCGCGATACATCTTGGTGACACCAGGATCAACATCCCAAACTGAGGAATAAAAATCCCACATCAGCTCCTCATGTATATCTACTAGCACCCATACACGTCCCTAGAAACACATGATCTTATCCTCGCCCACTTTCCATCCAGGAATAGGGTCCTCTCCTGACACACTCTCCTACAAGACTATGCCTTATGAGTTTGATAGTTTCCTCATCCGTACCCAATCCAAAATGGTAGAGGTAGCCGCTAAAGATGATAGAAAATTTTTCCCCTGCTTTTCGTGAACCTCCAAATACATCTCAAAGAATAGGTCCATAATCTGGAACTCACTGATGGCCTCCTGAACTGTCTGAATCTGAGTTCTCCTACTCAAGGCATCAGCCACTGCATTTCCTTTTCCTAGAATATAGGTAACCTCAATGTCGAAGGACTAAAGATACTCGACACACCTTTACTATCTCAGGTTCAGATCATGCTGAGTGAATATGTACTTGAGACTCTTGTGGTAGGTGAAAACCACAAAGTACTCTCCCAGGAGGTAATCTCTCCAACTTTGTTATGCATGAACAACAACTGCCAACACAAGATCATGCATCAGGCAGTTCCTCTCATGTGGCCTCAACTGTTGAGACCCGTAAGCAACGACCCCTTCTCCCTACATAAGCACATCTCCCAGCCCGACACTTGAAGCATCACCGTAATCAGTATAGCTCTTTAACGACTCTGTCAAGACTAGTATTGGTGTTGATGTCAACCTCCCCATCAGCTTATGAAAGGCTGACTCACAGGAATCTGACCATAAAAACTATTCCCCTTTCCATTTCAGAACTGTCAAAGGTGATGAAAGGCATGAAAAGTCATATATGAAATGCTTGTAGTATCTGGACAACCCTAGAAAACTCCACACCTCAAAGACATTCTTCAGATACTCCAAGGAAACTGCAGCTCTCCCTTTCTCTGGGTCTATTGATAATCCTCACTATAAGATAATGTGACCCAAGAAGTGAATCTGATCCATCAAAAAGTGGCATTTCGAGAGCTTATCATATAACTGATGCTCTCTTAGTGTACTCAAAATGATCATAATATGGGTAGCATGGTCGTGTCGAGTGTGAGAGAACACAAAGATATCGTCCACAAAAACCACCATGAAGGAATCCATGTATGGATGGAACACTCAGTTCATCAGCTCGATGAAAAATACTAGCATGTTCGTGAGACTGAACGGCATAACCGTATAATCATAGAAACCATATCTACTCCTAAAGCCTTTCATATGTATATCAGATGGTCTATCGCGCAACTGATGATAGTTGGATCTCAATTAAATCTTTGAGAACACTCGATCTCCTCAAAGAATATCAAAGAGGTCATAAATCCTCGACAATGGATATTGGGTTTGACCGCCCACTAGTTCATCTTCCGATAATCCATGAAAAGCCTAAGGGTGTCGTCTTCCTTCTTTGCAAATAGGACAGGCGAACCCCAAGGAGAAGTACTGGGTGGGAAGAAACTCTTTGCCTGTAACTCCTCCAACTGCTTCTTGATCTCCTTCAACTCAGGTGTTTCCATCATATAAGGAGGAATGAGCACCAGTGCCACTCCTGGCATGAGCTCAATAGAAAATTCTACCTCACACTCCGGAGGCAAACCTAGAAACTCATCTGGAATGAAATCCCTAAAATGATCCAGTATTGGAGGAATGTCTAACTGGGATGTCCCATGGTGAACCAGATAAATACTGGCAATCTTGGCTATAACTCCTCCAAACCCATGATGCTCTGGTCTAGCTCTACCTACCTGGACTTCCCACTCGCATCTATGAAGAACAGATCTTCCATCTGGTGATGCAAAACTCACCCTACAACAATCGGAATCGATGACTTCCTGGAAGGAAACTAACCAGTCCGTACCAAGAATAATAGCATAGCCTTCCATCTCTAGGACATAAGGATCCCATAATAAGTGACACCCTACAACCTCAAGAGGGAACTCTCTGCACGGACGTACACTTGACATCCTCATTCCCAACGGTGTATCTAGCATCAAAGTATCGGCAGAAGAAAAGATACAGAGCCCAAGGCTCTCCACTACATCAATAGAGATAAATCTATGATTAGAACCAATATCTAAAGAAGATGATGATAAAATAGAGGCTACTAAGATCATACCTTGAACTGTAGAAGTTCCGGGATCCTACTCTAGACGGGTCTACTCTACAGCGAACGTTTGGCCTGTACCACGACCCTACGACCCTGGATGACTTCCCTGAGCTAATCCAGACTGGTGTCGCTGGTAACCTGGTGACTGACCACCACGGCCGCGACCTCCACCTCAACCTGAACGGCCGGAAGAACTTCTGTTCCCAGACTTGTGAGAAACTGGCGATACATCTCTTGTACGCGGGGTCTTAGAAGAACCCCTACCACCCGCTGTAGGTGAGAAGATCTGAAAAAACACTAAAGACGGACCATCTTTCCACATGATCGGCACTACATCAAGTCTCTTTGGCATAAAGGCCTAGTATGCCCACTCTTACCACACAGGTAGCATACAACATGGATTTCCGAAGATACATTCCGCCTACCCTGATCTCCTCAAGAAGATTCCTGAGGCGCTTCCTGCTATCAGTGGGAGGAACACTGACTCTGGGTGTCGAACCGCCCAGGCTCACTGCTCTAGAATCCATCAGATTTCACTCAGTGATCAGCGCCTAGTTGACGATAGATGACATAAAATTCAACCTGAAGATGTTCACCTGCATGTGGATGTCGTGCCTTAGACCATCCTCAAACTTCCGCGCAAGGGAAAACTCCTTGACTCCTGGAATAGGCATGAAACACTGCAGCTTTGTAAATAAAAAAGAGTACTCCATAACAGAAAGAGTACCCTACTCCCTGCTCATAATCTCCCAGGCTCGATCGGCCCTAAAGGTCTCTAGGTAGATTTAATCGTGGAAGATTCTCTTAAACTCTTCCCAAGTCATACCCTACCGGCGTCCTAACTATGAGATCACCTCCCACTACCTCTTGGTGGAGTCTCGAAGCATATAGGTCGCGAGACTCACCCTCTTCTTTGGAGGTATCTCTAGAGGCTTGAGGATCATCAGTGAGGCTTCGAGCCACGACTCTGCAGCCTGAGGTCCCCCATTCCCTGAGAACATAGGAGGATGATGCTGCTGGAAAACCTGCGTCAACTCGACCATTGACGGTGCAAGAGGTGGTGCTCCATGAAAGGTCTGCATCATCCTCATGAAGTCCACCTTGAACTTCACATCAGCACCTGCTATGGGAATAACTCCTGGTTCCAAGACTGGAACATCAAGAGGATCTGGAGGAGGTCCCTAATCAGCCATATCTAGTGTCTCATCACCATGTGTCAGTAGACGTAGAACCAGAGGACGTCTCAGAGGCATAGATCTGAAAGATGAAAAGCAAACCTTCGACCAGGATTATCAAGGATATAGAACACAAGAGTAAAAAACGAGAACAAGAGAAAGAAAACTCAAGTTCTACCAAACACGACTACACAACGTGTATAAAACTACATGGCATGTTCCTTAAATCCATCCACATGGGCATGTACTTCTACCACAACAGGTCATGTAACACCTCAGACTACAAGGTGTGTTTTTCCCAGACACAGAGTGTACTTGAACTCCATTCACCTGCCCGAGTCTCTTCACATGGCTAACTCACACCGTCCTCTTAACCAAAAACTACATGGTGTGTTCACTAAGGAAACGACATGTACTAGACAGGGTTTTTGCAACCAGTGTTATTAGTTACATGGATAGCTACACGACTAACCTTTACACAACTTGTTCCAAACAAACACAGCGTGTATAGGAGAGATAACACTGTCTCATGTTGTTCGTGACATGGCCGAATTCCTAGAAAAAGACTACACGACGTGTACTACACGTGCTTCCCCGACCCGTGTTTTTAGTGACATGGCCGGGTACGCGACTCACTAGTAAACGACATGTAACGATAGTACATGGAATGTTTCTGAAAAATGTTTCACCACCCCGTGTTTCTGCTCACATAGTCAGTGAACCAGTTTAAAATTACAAGGCATGTAGTCAAGTACACGCCGTGTATTCTTGGTTTTTCATGGCAGTTGCTCAGAAACTGCACTGAAGCCTAGAAAAAACTGAAAAACAAGCATTAAGGTGCCCAATTTCGATCCGTGAAGGCCCATACTCCCCGCAAACCAAAGCTTGGAATCTCTTACATATCATATACATGGGAAATAAGATAAGGATCCACAATTTTCCGATTCATGAGGGCCCATAACACCTCAAGAACTATAATTTATAATTCATTTAAGCAAGGCATAATACAAAAAATTCCTCTATCAAACTGCAGGGATTCTATCAAAGCATCTATCACAACAACATGCATAATCTACACAAAGTTTATCAAAACAACATGAATTCACTAATACATCCTAGAAGGAATGGAAAGAATGCATGTCATGTGATTTATAACAAGTTCATATATGATTCATGAGATGGAATGCCCTCATCTCATGGGGTTGTGATAGAAGTAGAACTGCACTAGCACAATAATAACAAAACAAGGAATGTGAATCACTCAAGGTAAAATCATATCAACCATAAAATATCAGACTAGAAAACTAAAATAATGAGGTAGATGGGATTTTCCCTGTACACGAGTTAGCTAATCCCAGGCACAACAGATTACCATGTTCTGAATCTGTCCTATACCTAGCTAAAGGCTACAAAATGTAACTCAAGAGAAAAGAACACCTATGATACCACTTTGTAACATCCCGGTTTTAGAATCCACCCATAGGCGCCCCATACCAGGTTGGTCCCCTGGACTCAATCTCATTTCCGCAAATGCCAGAGGCTACCGACTAGAAGAGAGGGCCTTCGGTGTGACAGTGGGGAAACTATGCCCCTAAAAATACCTGCAACAACATTGTCTGTTTGTGCCCAAATGCATGGACCAAATAGGATGTGAGACTAAATACCAGTAGGAAACCACCCGAGGATATGTGCCTAACAGTCGGTGAGCATATGCCATGTAATAGTACATGAAGTAGTAAACAGTAATAGTAAACAGCAGGCAGTAATCAGCAAGCAGTAACAAGATGATATACAAGAGTAATCAATCCACATAACAACAAACAACAGTGAAAAAAAAATTGCTTACTACAATAGAAACCCCTCTGAGAAGAACTCATAGCCAACCCCTCAAGTCCTACCCAAGATGTACCAAAAACCCTATGGGCAGGGAACTAAGCCTTACCCCACTAGTATGGTCATACAAAATTATTAGAATCTCTAGGGAAGATTTCTCGGTCAATTACCCTTATAGTATAGGGTAGTCAGGGACTCTCTGAGGAATGTCACGCGGTCTAACCCTCTGGTAGCCCCAATATCTAGAAACTCTCGAAGGAGCTCACTCAGTCAATCCTCCTATAGTCTTAGGTCTATCACATACTCTCTAAGGAATCTTACTTAGTCAATTAATTCTCTGGATAGGAAAGTATTTAAAGAAACCCAAACAAGGTAAATACTCACTAGGATCTCACTCAGTCTATCCCCTATAATCTATAATATCCATTCCTCTCTAGGAAGCTCACTCTGTCTATCCCCTCTAGTTTATAAAGTTCAAGTCTCACTAGGAAGCTCACTCTGTCTATCCCTTATAGTCTATATTATCCAAGACTCTCTGGGAAGCTCACTCTGTCTATCCCTTATAGTCTATAGAGCTAGGTACTCATGGTCCCCTGCCAGTCAAGGCATAATAATGCTATAAGGGAATAGTAAACCTATAGAGCTGCTTGGCTAACCAGTCTACAACATAACAAGCATGTAGAGAATATCATTTTATCCTACGGTCACAAGGCAAGAGAAACAAGTATAACGACTAAAGGATAACAAGACCCAAACAGTCGTAAATAGAACAAGGCATGGAAAAACATCCACGCACAATAATTATACTCATAGAAGATCAAATTACCTCTACACAAGCATACAAGAAAGGAAGGAAACCAAAAGTTGAAAAATGGTAAACACGCAATACCCCGTTCATGGGTATTTGTTGAAATTTACACATAAAGCTCAATGACTTTGAATGGTAGGGCACAAAACAACTACCTTGAGGCTAGGAGATCAATATACATGAACCACGGGGATTGATTATCCTTATAACATCGTATATCTATGAAAACAGACAAAATTATCCACCCGCAATCTTGGAATGAAACTCAAGATGAAGGAAGAGCTCACCACTGCGGTTCCAACATAATTGATGTCGGTCAATTTGGAAAATAGAGGAAGGATCAGGGGATCGGAGGATGTTCGCAGCCGTACGGATGCTCCCAGTCATAGAATCTTGAGAAGAAGACAATTCTGTCGATTAGGCGTGACCCCGGTCGGATTTATGAAAAAAAATACATGGAGTGCACTTTTTAAGTACACGGCGTGTACTTGGATTTTCCATACTCTACTTTAAACGGGCTCCACATCTCCCCTACACACCGTGCATGTGGCCCGGACACGGCCAGAACAAGGCCTTGGGCAGCATCGAAGTACATGGCATGTACTTATAAAGTACACGACAAGTACATTTAAAATTTCCATATTTTCCTCTTTTTCTCAAAAACTTCAGAAAAAAGAAAAACATACCTGAAACGAAGATTCGGGTTCTTGCCCTCATGTTCCCATATCACCTAATGTAGAGAAACTTTTATGATTTCCCAAATCAAAGGAAAAAAATGTAGCACAAACAACATTTAGGCGTTTGATTCACTAATTTTTTTTCAAAAGTTATAATAAGGTTATTTATTCTCTAACCATGTTCTAAAAGACATGTATTGGGCTTACCAATCTAGGCACCTTACCTATTATACCCTCAATAACCACATGTTTCACTAAAGTAATAGCTCCATAAGTTCTTTTTAACTCAATGAAACAATGAATCACCAAATTCATCATACCATTGATCTTTTTACAGATATTATAATCTATCGGAATTTCCTATACATTCATCCTTGAATCAAATAATTTTACCTCACATGTACGATCACCACATAGGGAAAACACATATATCCAAAACCACCTATGCTCAGGAAACATCCATGATCCCAGACTATCTCATGACCATTATAAACCTACACCCTTAAAAATTATTACCATGTATTGTAACTTAAACATGCATTACCACCTATGAAACAACATTAATGTTGAAATATTTGCACGAATGTTCTCTTTCTAAAATAAAAATGAATCAAACACACATAAATATGATACTAGGATGCCTCCTTCAGGAATTTATGTCAAAATCTGAAAAACATATACATGTTCTTTATGCACCAAAAGACATTCACAACATGAATAATCCATATCATGGGTAACATTAGATAGTCAAAGGACATTCACACCCTATTCTAGGGTAATGTCAATATGGTGACATTGTTCTCTAGGGAAGACATGATCTCACGTCAAGCCAATAGGTTTAACCACTAAGGTACTATCTCACTAAAATAAAGAAAGAACTAGTTGTAATAATATATTCTCCCATATAAACAAAAAAAATCAATATTACCAAACACTCATCAATAGGGTGTCATATAAAATGAAGAAAAACCACATCCACAACATGGGAATTCCTACGCTCCCAGAATATACCAATTAGATTGCCCCTGGAGAGCTAGTCCAAACAACTGACTTTGAATAAAAATCCCCCCATGGGTATGAAGGTAATATATCAATGAAACACTAACCCACAAGGGTCACTATACTTACTTTACATGAGGACCTCATCAAAATAGTTATCTTTGAGTATCTCAACGTAGATCCAAACAACCTTCCATTAATAAGAGATCCAAATCTATGTCGATCTAGTTGAGTATAGTTCCACCATGTATTTATATGTGAAATAAATCTATGATAATTTTGTTGGACATTTTGTTAAATACTCCACTGTCATCATCAAAAAAACATAATAGAAAGCTTATAATATTTCGATCCTACGTGCCTACCATGATACATGATATGCCTCTTTCCTCCATAGGCTAAGAGTCAATGACACATCACTGGCCTCTTGAAAATGGTTCAATTGAAGAAATATATTAATAAACAAGAAATATAAACCAAAAGTGTACTTCACATGGTGAACATCATAAGATACCATAACATCACAAATCAGAACAATAATGCTGACCATGGGATAACTAGACATCCTAACGAAACAAGTGCTAGTGATGTAGAAGTCTAATATCCATCTTGGACTTTGAAACAATATGATATCTCTAGACTACCATGTAAAAATGTAGTAAAATAAAAGGAATGTAAAAAACCAATTATTCCAAATTGTAACATCTTGGCCCATGAGACACTAAACCAGTCCCCCAAACTCGTCTATCACATGACCTTGGGTGCACCTCCCCATATACTGAAGCTTCTGACTAGCAACATGGGTATAGGGTAGTTCTTGGTTGAAACTATACCCTCTAATCAGAGTGTACAATAATACATAAAATAATAAATAATCACATAAAAACGATAAGAATCATATTTTAGAGGAATAAATAATATCAATATATAAAATAAAAAGTAAATAGAATACAATAATTATAAAAATGATTTAATAAGAAATGGAATAATATAAGGCCTGAGAAAAAATGAAATACTTATAAAAAATATCCCACAAGGTTGTTTATACAACATGCATGAATAAAAAAAATGAACAAATGTTCCCCACAATATCTCCAAGATAAACCTCATCTAGTTTCCTAATATTTTCATCCATTCCTATAGAATCTTAATCAACATTACCCCTCAACAATAACCTATGCATACAATAAACTTATGAGGGCTACCGTAGTACCCTTGTTCTGATGAGTCTTGAGAAACGTGTGAGTGTGACTCAATAAACCACCACCAACAGTATTTAAATAAAATACTCATTATTTAAATAGTTAATTGATATAATTTTCTGAGTCAATAAATGTTTTATAAAGGATGATACATCTAAAGGGAATCAATTTTTTATATAGTATCATGTTTTCCCTTGTGTTCGAATGTGACATCATGGGCCAACCAAACCTCCAACAACCCATGATGGTCATCTAAGTCATGAAATAAATTGAGGAAAATATTTTAAATAAATGAAAGGGTATTCATCTACAGTTTATTTGATTGATTATCAAGGAATATATACTGGGTACCTATCTCATATACCCATACTATCATACATATCTTAACATCAAAATGCACTATTCAAAGAACATCAATACAACACAAAAACCATTAAAAAACTATATTTATCGATAGGTATTTACAAGTCCAAAACCAAAACTGTGCTTGTGGAACATCATTTCTAACAATTTAAAACTCAAATGTTGATGTTCATTTTATAAATTTTGAGCCATCCCTATTGAGTGTCATTTACACCTCTCTAAACCTCAAATGAGGAACATAATGTCAGACATCTAGATGTATACCCATGGAGAATCACGTTCAACTCTTTAAACCATAGATGTAGAGTGATATTTATAACACCTAGGACCATAAATGTAGAGAATCATGTCCAAAAATATAAATCTCCTTTATATACAAAATCCCTTGTGTCAATATCTTGACCCATCGAAATATCCAAAGGGGACCACAGGAATGTAATTTATGAAACATTATCAATTACCAAAATCCAAACCGTCCCGTTACATCCTAAATATCATGGACATCTGATTCCATTTTAATTTGGAAAACATAATTCAATTATTCTTTAGAGCATGAAGGGATATCACCCATTCATTTAAAACATTTCAATGTAACCATTAAGGAGTGAGTCTTCCTATTTGACATTAAAAGAATTTACAAATCCCTCCTTTCGATAAATACATTTTAAAAGATACACCAAGAAAATTTCACCAAAAATGTAGTAAACATTGAGGAATTTTATATCAACATTCAAAATCTTCCCAGAAAACATTTTTAAAATACTTTTCTTGACAAAACCTCACTTTTAAAATAAATCAACTTCAAGAAAATTTTTCAAACATTGAAATCCAATCCCAAGTCAAAACCCAACGGACGAGGTCATATCCATATATCGATCCTCATAGGCATTTCAAAAAACTAATCCCATAGAAAAATTTCATTTCCAATGGTGTGAACATCCCATCAATGGTCATATGGGTGGTCTCAAAAAATAACCCATAGATCGAATAGGGTATGTGGAAAGTCCATGAAATCAATCAAAAGATCAAAAATTTTTACATAAACCATGAAGGATAACACACCAAACACATGATTTAGGTGACATACCTCTTAAAAAAATAAAATAAAATTGAAAATACCATGAAAAAATCACTAATAACTCTTAACATTATAATGAATGTTTACTTATCATTTCCAAAGTTCAACATCGTTTCCAAGTACAATCAGAGTCTCTTCAATACTCTTTGATATCCAAATAAGTTTTTCCCCAATTACCATTATCTATTCAAACACCCAAAAACAATATGTAATTAATTATAAAATTATATATTAATTCATTAATCAAACTTGAACATGTAATAATTCTTAAAAATTCAACATATTATCACCTCTTATTAAAATTTCACACAACCACTACTGGAAGTCCAAAACAAACTACCAAAATAATTACCTACCAAATATACAAGAGGTGATACCATTAAAATTATAAATTTATTTAATTTATGATTGAAAACATATTGAAATTCTCCATAATCACATTCCTTAATGTAAATCGATGAAAATATATACGAAACATGTCTATGGATCTCCTATATACAAAATCACAAGAATCGCTATTTGAAACCAATGATTCCACCGCGATCAAGTGGAATCACAAAGAAAACCCTTATTAGAGAACTTTAAAATTACAGTGATTTAATATGTATGAGATGATATGTTTCAATTAGAAATTAACTCACAAAAAAATTCACAAGAATCACGATGAATACACCCCAAATTAGTGGGTTCGAGTAGGAGGAAGGTGTTGGGAAAACCCAAAGTCAACACCTTCAAATGAGGGAGGAAGACAGGGGGGTGTCTTGAAAATAGGAGGGGATAATTTTTCTCATATCCCTCTTATAATGAAATTATAGGTAACAACATTGTTTGGATTCTTGGTTCTCCAAACCATGAATTAACTAGGAGCCCTCCACTATCCATAACAAATCCACTCAAACTATTTGAATAATTTTTTGCCAAACCATGCACCAAATATATGCCTCCAATTAATCTATAATAGCACCTATTGCATCCTGTGACCCCATGTTATCCTAAAAATGTGTCGGCCATACAATAAAACCATATGTCCCTCTAAAACAAGGATCATAGTTTTTTCTAAAACCATGCATAGAGAAAGTCTTATTTATTTGGGTCTTCAAAACCTTGCACAAATTCTCTATTGGAATATATGGTTTACCACAATCCATTCTTTAACCATGCAACATATCCAGGCTTATTTCAAAATTAATTGGAAGAAACATGATCCTCATTCTTTCTCAAAGTTTATTTTGACCCATTTACACCAAACCATACTCCCTTGATTTAAAACTAAAATACATTTAAAAGATAACCAAAATCTTATAATTACTACATGAGCTTTTAGGCTAACCCATGCCTCATTTATCATCTCAATAAAAATCCCCGCAAGGAATTCCAACACTCAGAATTAAATTCCAACCCTTGATTCAAAATTTGATCTGCCCAATTAATGAAAACTAAAATTCTCTATAGAATATCCAACACATAATGATACATTAGATTACACAAGGGATTCTTGAAAGAATGTTCAGTGGTATAGGAAATATGGGGGTGGTGAACCTCCATAGAGGATGAAGATTTCTGAGACTTATATGACTTAGGGTTAGGTTTGTGGATGATAGGAAATAGGATTTTTTTATAGTGTATTAGACACCAGTAATTGGTGGTGATGGGCCATCTACCATTTGAAGATTGATTTTGATCACCTACACATTATGTAGTACATTTGTTAATACCCTTTCATCCCATTATTTTTTATGTTAACATGTTATTACTATACTTGACTTACTAGTTCTGTTATGCATATATTTCCTTTTCACTGATACACTGTTGGTAACAAAAGTTTTCCCCCTTTAAGGATTCCAATAGAATCACATAGTTGTTTCTGGTTATGTTAATATGTGGGAAATCATGAATATTTAGATTATGTGATTTAATGTGATTCTTTCTAGGGATTGTTTGACCACTTTCAAATCCCACATAGAATTATATTGAAGATGGATATAATTAACTTCACTAAAGGGATTGTTGTAAATGAAAACTAGATAATGAGAACATGGAGTAAATAGAGTTTCCCCTTACTTGAGTCATCTCAGTATAGTCATGATATAAATTGTAGGCATGGCTCATTCATAAGGACACATGGATTACACCTTATATTTTCTTCTATTCATGAATATATATATATATATTATGTTTCATTTTAAGATGATTTCATAATACATCACCATAATATTTTTTTTTAAATTTAAGATTGGTTTAATGAATGGAAAACATTCCATTTTGATAAAACTTATTGTATGGACTCGACAAGGTTGAATGAGGTCATGATCGAGCCCGAGGAATTAGAGTAGAAGCGTTTTATTAAGCTGAGTTCTTCATTAGGTGGTGAATATATGTAATTCATAAAGAAGGGGGATGTAAGTCTTTGAATTTCTGTAGACAAAATATAACTGAATAATGTGATGGTAAATAATAGATAACATAATCGAATGATTTATTTTATATATAATTAGTTATGGGGATCTTTGTGGGTCTCAAAGATTGATTTCTATTGATCTATAACCATTTATGTGATAGGGAGTTAGACTTTCTGAATATGTGGTTTTATAATAGGTTTGCTTTATATGAGTATATAGAAATTTCTTGTTGGGATTAAGGATGCACTGATAGTATTCATGGATCTCATTATTATGATCTTCCACCCATATCTTGACTCATTAATTATGGTGTTAGTTGATAAAAACCCCATCTACTCATCAACCCAATAAAATAATGTCAAATATCATGTTATTTTATAGCATATTATTTGAGCACATAGAATTTATTTAATGCTTTATAAGTGTTACTTTTGGATTTTTGAGGTGATGTTCTTAGGGAATGTGGTGACTATGGATTTTATATCCATAGTCTCAAAGAAATTAGAGGAAGTCATTTCCAAGACACATCTTCAGATCAAGTTATATATCAAGAGATTAATTAGTTCATTAGGATACTACTGACATTTTATCATTAACTTATAACATTAATCAAAACCCATGACTATACTAATGAATATGGGAGTGACAATTCAGTGGTTGGAAAATATTTAAGAAGTATTTAATGAGGTATATAATGGTTTAGAACAACTCTAGTGATAGAACATAATAATCCAAAGATTCAATATACTGTATATTCCAATGAATTATGAATTGTTTATGGAGAATTTCTGATGTATTTGGAGCATGTATTAACATATGGGCCACTTCAACTATGACTCAATGAGTTAATATATCCACCTAATGATGTAGTCTAGGCATCTGTGGTCCACACCATGAGGTGTAGGTGACACAATCACTTTATAGAGAGAGGTTTTTTTCTATAATGAACACAACTAAATATTATATATATATATATACATAGTCGGACCTAAAATTGAGATATATGCACTGGGAAGTCTATCTACATATTTTTTAATTTAAGGAGGCTTAAAAACTAGGTAATGGTCACATCATTGTTTATTCTCATACCCACAATACATAGGAAGATCTAATGATATGTGAATATGCTTCAAATAAACAATTGAAACTAATGAGATTATTTATTTACTAGAGGGTGAATAATTTTTTGGATCAGGGATTGATATCATGTACCCCAATTGTTGTCACATCATCTCAAGTAGACTCGGTAATGGCTGGATAGGAGACTGACCTAAAGTGTTCTATGATGTGGGAATATTTTACTAGAGGTGACCGAACACATGGATGGATCATGAATGATAATGGTTTTAGCCTTGTGTATGAGAGATATTTCAACCAAAATTCGTCTAGGGAGGATCTCACAAGAGTCATCTATACAACTAAGTGGTGGTATATCCTGGTGAAACAATTATTTACTGAGACTACAGGAATCCATTATAATTAAAAATGATATAGAACGATTTTTTTGGCTTTTTTTCATGATGATTTACATTCTATATGTTGAAGGATGAACACCAAAATCTTAGAGATTTGATACATAAAATTACTATACCCATGAGGAAGTGGTTGGTCATCTTGATGTACTTTTTAATGGGGTCACATGGGATCTCGAGTAGTCATTCCACTATATGGGTGATTTTTCATTGAATGAAAAGGGTTTTTTTACTTCTTATGGAACCATGAGACTCAACTAGTAGATAATATTGGCAATTTATTGTTCAGTGATATTCTATACTTTCATTTAGTTCCCATGGGTATCAAATTTGAAAGAGATACATGTTTTCCATCTTGATTTTGTAATAGATAGTAGAAGGACTTAATGGATCTATGGATATTGAGAATATCATACCATCATCATAGAGATTGATTATTCAAGCAATCATTTCGAATACAGGAGGATATTCTTTAGGAATTCTCACTAGTGTATTGAGGAGATTTGGATGATCAAGTATATTCAGTTTATTTTTCATGCCAATAATATTTAATAGGATTCAATTTAGGTTTAACCATATGAGGCTCTCTATGTTAGACCATTTCATTTACTAAATTGTTGGCATGATATTTCTATAGAAGATATTTTTGGGACAAGTATGTTATAAGAGACCTATGAGTTAGTATAGCTTTTTCAGATCAGTTTTATCAAGGTAAAGAGCAGGAAGAAGTCACATGATAACCACAAGTGTAGACCATTGGAGTTATCTGTTGAAGGCCAGCTATTTCTGAGAGTGAATCTATAATTATGTTTCTAAACTATAAGGATGAAATTTGAGATATCCCCATGTATTGTAATATACCTAGTGTTCATCGAATTGGATAGAAATAGGGCATACTCTATGGGCCTCTCTTCTCGCTATCGATGTAATCATGATGTGTTTCATGTGTCTTATATTTAGAGGTACATGTTAGATTATATTCATTTTGTCATCCATGAGAATTTTGGGTTTTATCCTATCACATAACACATGGAAATACTAGTGAAAATTATAGATAGTAGTGATAAATTACATAGATGGAAGACAATACAACTAATCTCAATTCTATGGTGGCATGTAATAGTCCAATGGTAGACTTGAGAGTGATATGTTGATGTTTGCAATCAATGGTATGAATAGTTTGACCATCACCACTAAGATCAATTCATGGGGAGTGTAAAGTCCTTAAAGGGTGATAATTTCACCATTCTCATTCATATGATAAATGAATACCCTTTTTGGTTTTATTTTTTAAGACTTTTAGTAAAAAATTAATTATTTTCGTTGTAATATTTACCCCTACATATGGACTAAGATTTTATTATGGATAACTCATGATTTAAAAAGGATTCATGATGGATTGAGGAGTTTCCCAATATTTTCTTAAATGTAACTATGATATTATATATTTTATGTAAGGGTATGCCCCTATTTTCAAAGGACGTGTAATGGTACATCATACATTACATAAGGTAACTTATAATTTCTCAATGGCACATTAGGGAAATGTTGTGTTTCATAGGTGTAACTAAATATTTCCAAGGGTTTTGTAAGGTTAACTCATTACCATAATGGAAAACCTATGAGATGACTCATTATAAATCCATCTTTCTATTAAACAATGCTCATTTGGGGGAAAATATAATTTAAAAACTGATTTTCATTTTTCAATTCCCTATATAAACTTGTAAGACATTTTGATGACATTAAAGTCCAAAAATAGGAGATTTATTTTACTATAACAATTTATAGACTATAAAAAATATTTTAATGATTCTAAACACTACTCAGACACATTCCATTGGAAGAAAGAATTAAATTGTAATTTATTCATTGGGTTTCCAAATAACATGAACCAAAATTCTTGGGAATTTCTATAAGATTCACGACCCTTTAATATGTTCTACATTTGGGTTGTCTATAACTAAAAATCCACAATTCATGAATAATGATTTGATCAAACATGGTTGTTCATCCAGTTTATAGTAATGTAAGAATCCTAACACACTCTCTTATATTCTTCCAAATTGAGTTTAACAAGGGAGGAAATTCCTTGTAATTTATTTCTTTTCTAATTTGAAAAATAGGATTCCAAAATTCATATTACGAAAAATAATACAAATTAAATAAATGGTAAGAACCATGAATTAAAAAATAATAATATATAATATTAATTTTTATCTAAAATTATTATAGAGAGGTGAATCATTAAAAAAAGTGGAATTATAAATATTATATATGGAAGAAATGGTTAATTCATGAAATGACATAAATATGAACAGTTGTAAAATTATCCAATAGAGATAATTTTTTTATTCCATGTTAAGTATTTTTCCTATAAAAATAAATATTTATATTTGTTTCTAGGAATCCATTGTGAGCAGTTTGATCTGATTAATGCCCATGCGTGGTTTGGGTGATGATTCCTTGATGGTCCTCGATTTTTACATAAATGACATTGAGGTAGGATTATCCTTACCATTTTAGACAATCTGTATTATCTTATCATTAAAATTATGTTTATTAATGATACACCATTATTTTTATGTGACTCCCTACAGGTATTTGAGTTTCCTTGAAACCATTCATTATTTTGATCATATAGTTGTGTGTAGCATATTGGGAAGTATTCTCAACATAACATGTCATTTCTTATTATTATGAATATTAATTATAGGACTATATATGTTTTGGAACCATGTTTTAGGTATCATGATGATCTAGTTTCATAGATTCACGTTGACGACCCCTTTGGGATTGATCTTGATGACAAATCAATGGAAAAAAATGATGGGTTTCTTCATGGTATGGGTTGAATTTTTAACATTATTGTAAATTCATTAATGGACCTTGTAAATTATTTAAATCTATTGGATAGAGGTTAATGTGGAAAAATTCCATGTATGGGTGATGTGAAATCCAATTACATCAAACATATCAGTTGACACTTACTATCACTCATGGATAATGGCCATCATCAGGGAGGTGTGTGTAGTGATCTAACTAATAACCACTATCAGGGAGGGCCATGTAGTGTTTCCATAAATACTGTTATTTGTTTCATCAACATTACCATCATTCACATAATTATGCTGTTATAGATGGGGTTAGAGATTATTGTGGATTGATTCACACACAATTTCTCAACTCATGAATGAATTTATGTTTATTTGAGAATCCATGTTATGTATTTAAATACACTTTTATGTATCATGTGTATTTATAATAAGGACATAGTGGTTGTTTCTTATGGGGTTTATTAATCTCACCCTTCATGTTAATCTATGTGTGTGTTCATATCAAATGACCAATTATCTAGTGATGGTAAAGGGCCCTATGATAAGTTTATAGGGAGACATGGTCACAGACATGGAGGAGATTATTGGAAATTATATGGACTATTTCTATGATATTTATTTATTTTATGACATATATTTATTTATATGGTTTGTATTGAAATGTTGGTAACCCCTTTTTTGTTGTATGACTAGTATGTCATTTCATATTGTTTTCTTCAATATTTTTTCCAATGAATTTTTATATATATTATTTATATTATTAGTGGAAGGATATAATACTAATGGTATAGTCTCCCACAATAATGGAATTCATAAACTCACTTATAGTTTTAAGCCTCTTGAATACAAGGAGGTTCACTTGAGGACATGTGATTCTACAACATAGAATAAGTGGTTCAGGTTGGAGCATTCAAAAAAAATTTAAATTCAATTTCAATATATATATTTACATATATTCAACAACTTAATTTTTTAATATATGACAATGAGGAATATTATTATGAGGTCATTCTGGACAATTGATGAATATGAGGAAGGAGTTGACATTTTATTGAATTTTCCGTACAAAATGGTCAAATCCAAGACCACTTTTATTCCCATGTTTTAAATGGTTAAATATAAAAAACAATAATGTATAGAAATAAATAATCATTTGATTTATCATGGTTTTAATCATATTTATAATCCAAGGATTTGGGATGGTGAAATTGTGACTAATTTAGAATCTATTTATGGTGGATATTTTCATGAAGATATGAAAGATAAAATTAAAGAACCATTTCGTGACATTAGAGTGGAGGGAATTGAAAAAGAAATTATAACTGAGTTTCTATATGGTGATTCCAAAAAAAACTATGTCTTCATTTTAGGAATTTTATTGTTTTTTAAATTCTATTAATATTGAAAAATATGAGGTCTAGAAGTTTTTGGGGTGGAATGTGTATAAAAGAGTTTCTAAAATAACTATAAAAGATACTTCATGAAGAAAACATTTATTTAGATTCATAAAATAACATGATGTAATTATTATTCGTAATGGGTTTGGGGGATCAATTGATACATCCTAATCCAGATAAATATGTTTTATATTATAATAATTTAAATGTTCTTTCATATTTTCTTATAAATGGGACATTATGATATATGTTGAAGGAATAATCATATGATTATTATGAAATTACCAAAACTCCTACCAAGGAAACATGGTATCTTCATATAGTTCAACATTTAATGAATTTACTTCAAAATTTAAATAATGAAAAAAAATTATTATGTAATTAATATAATTTAATATTTTATGGAAAATTTCATCATATAGTATATTTTTCATAATAGAAGAAAATTAATCAACAATTTCCTAACTTAAAAAATGAATTATGAGATCTCTTAATTGGCATAAACACAAATGGGATAAGTCCATATGAAATTATCATTAGTAAACATAGTTAATGTGCTATTTTATTAGTAATAAATAACCTATCACCTTAATTTTGAATAAAGATAAAATATATCATGCTGATTTTAGTTATTTAGTGACAAAAATAGCCTGGAAATTATATTTATTTTTCAATTTTCATGATTAATTTAATATTTGAAAATTTTGTGGGAGAATTCTATCAGAGTGAGTGAATATTATAAAATATAACCTTGTGAGTTATGTTAAATGAATATATTCATTATAAACATCTTACATTCATATGGAAATTCTCTAGAATATAGTGTTAATGGGAAAATATCTTGTCAAATTTTCAAAGCATACACATCATAATACCCATGACAACATGGGATAAAACATTATAAATGGGTCATTAAAGGTTTTTTTCCATGGTTTAATGTTATCAATTTTTTTAAAAATAATTATATATATTAAAATAATGAGATATTATGGATATTTTTTAAATTATCAACATTTTGAGAGGGTGAGATACATTGATGTCACATTTGGATAAAAAAACATCTGGAAATGATAGAAATATTAGAATGATATGATGAATCTTTTTGGATGCACTTATTAGATATATAATGAGTTAGAACATAAAATTGATGTTTTAAATTTAGATAATATTATATCTATTAGTTTTATTCGAATATTTTTAGATATTAGTGGATAACTTATGATATGAAAAATTCAATATTGGACTTACTATCAATGGGAATAAATTTTGAGTGAACTATCTATCCTTATTGAAAACAAACATAATTTTCTCAGGATTGTCATACATTATCTAATTTGATGTTATTCCAATGACTTAATTATAAAATTATATCACCGTTTTCTTCTTAAAATGGTAAAAATCTTATGACACTATTTGATTAAATGTTAACAGGGATAAAATGTCATCAATTTTCTGTCATGATGCAATTGAACCAACCAATTTCATTATAAAGAGTATCTCCCCTCAGTTCCAGAATTAATATTATAAATATAGAGTCATTTTCCTTATATACATTTATATCACATCAGAATTGAAGTATATTTTTTAAAACAAATAACAAAACCATGATAGGATTGTTTAGATATAGTGTCTTTAGAAACTGGGAAACAAAAACAACTATTCCATAAAACATATACATTATCTTCATATTATATCATCATATCTAGACTCCATTTAGGAATATCATACATAACACCCTTCAACATGTCATAAGGAAAAGAAACATATAAAAGGATGATATCAAATGATTAGTGAGGGTAAAAATATGAAATAAAAATCATAACATATTTATAAGAACATAACATATGAAAATTTTAACCTGCATATAAAAGATCAAAATATAATATCAAGGGATAAATCATAATTTTTTAATTTAATCTCAAAAACCATAACATAAGATGTGATTTTTTTTCCATACACACATAATCATAGAAAATAATTTCAAATTAGTTATGGATCTTTTTGAAGACCATCATAGCGGACAAAGTCCATTTCGAAACCATGTTCTCTCATCATTCAAGCCTTATATCACGAAAACTGATTAAATTTCCATTACAACCATGTCTATATCATGAGATATAAATATTTAACCAGTTCACTGTAGGGATATATAGGTCCCACCCATCTCATAATGAAACCATTATTACATTTTCCACATAAATATAGAAACATTCACCATAACATAACCCATGAAATCAAATGGGTTTCTTAAACATTATTTAATCATATTTGATATATAACAAATGTATTTCCTAAATAACATTCCATCATAAAAAATTAAAATCATGTAATTAACTGGGGTAGAAACATAATACCATGTAATCCTAGATGGAATTTTTTTTGATAAAACACTTGAGTTTCATTCCTAAGTAAAATATCCTTTCTTCTTCAAAAACATTTTCATTTTTTAATGTTGTGATTCTTTAAAATATATGAATTCAGTTTAAAATAAAATTTTAAATCTGTAAAGGATTATTTATGGAAATAACATGTTATGAATATGTAAAACCCCATTCATGCCATTTATGTTAGAAAAAAATTCTCCTCTTACTTTTTCCAGAGAAGTCAAAAAGCACCACTTATGGTAAAGAAAAGAAAGATTCATTCCAAACCATGTAGTAAAGGTGAATATGGGAAAAAATGAAATTAAAAATAGATATAAAAATAGTAAAAATTTTATGATATTTTTAGAAAACATGGACATGGATGATAAATATATCCTCAGAAGATAACTACAAATAAAAAATCTCGAATAATCAATATTGGAAACGTTATCTCTTTCCTTAGGTATGATATCATTTGTATATATCTAAACCTCATGTATGATGATTTAGAAAATGTTACATATTTATTTTAGAATCATAATCATTTTTTAGATAACATTTATGATAATATTTTCATCTGTTTGGTTAGTAACATTTCAAGGTAACTCATTATTGGGGTATTAACTTCATTATGTTCTTATGTATGTTTTTTCAAATAAGTTCTTATTCCACATTTTAGGTTATAGTTATATAATTTTCATCATGTTTTATGTATTTTATATATCATATTAATTAAATTAATTTATATAATTGTGTATTAATGAATATTATATAGAATGAATTGCATCACACCGTGGAGATGGTAAGTCGTACATACACACAAGCGACGATATCACATCCATAATTATTGAATGGTATTGATGTGGATGGTGTATAGTTTCCTAAAATTAGTATAATTTTATAATAATCATATATAGTTATTAATTCCACATTTATACCCATCATTTTAAGGTGGTGGTAAAAAAAAGATTACACCACGGCCTGGAGACAGTAAGTCGTACGTATGCACGTGTGGTGATTTCACTTTTTCGTAGGATGGATAGAAGGTGAAATAGGGCTGTTTCATATTGATAATAACATATCGTTATATTAGTGATACAGATGTTATTACTTTCTAGTGAAACAAATAAATAATAGAAAGTATATGGAGAAATAAATTTGAAATAATCTATAGAAGAGATTACCTCTTTTTCGACGTGCCTAATTTAAATTATCTCTTAGGGAAATAGAGTTGGTATTTTGAGAAGAACAGAACCTCTATAATGTTACTAGGGTAGTTTATATGTGAAATGGGTAGAGGTTTTCCATGTTTTAAGGCTCAAAATGGAGTGAAGAGGAGAAGGAGGAGGTTCCCTTTTATGAGAAAAGAGAGGGTCACTTTAAGAAACTCTCTAAATATTAATTTACTAAATATTAATTTATGTCTAAAAATGATGCATAAATTTTTTTAAATATAATATAAGATGATGATGGTTCAAATAATCATCATATAATAAATTTTAGACAAGTTTTGAAAATTTCTTTACACTTATATTTTTCACTTGACCCTTACTATTCCTTTTTTAATCTTATCGTAATATAATGTTATTTACACCTTGTGGGTTATTGAAATTACCGTATCATGTCAAACGACCCAAAAACGTTTTTTATGACATAAGTGGGATTATATTAACCAATTTTTTGAATCATATATTTTTAAGAATTTAATATCAGTTATTAATCAATTTTTTTAATGTTATAAATTATGTCAATTTTGGACACTATTCATACTTGGCATTTGAAAAATTAATAACAACATTATTACTTCAAAAATAAGGCATTAAATGAAATATAATTTATCAATATCATCAATAAAATTTATATATGGAATCAAAATATATTTTTATTATTTTTTTAATATTTATACATACATTTATTTGAATCTTTTATTAATGGTGTAATCACTACCTCATAATTTTGTCATAAATAAATATATTTATCTAATGTCGAAAAATTATAAATAAAATAAAACGAAGTAGGAAATCTTATTTGATTTGTAATTACTATTTATAGACATGGAGACCCGTTATATTACCCAATATTAAAATCAATTTATTAAATGATATGTGTTTTGGTAATAATTATCTTTACATTAAATTAATTCTTATAAAATATCATTTTCCCATCCAAATGAATCAGTGGGGTCCCAAAATATACACAATGATGGCCATGGTCAGAAATATCTTATCCAATAAGATTATTATAAGTTAGGGTTGTTTTATATTATAAAATTGTTATTTTTTTACCCTTATTTACAATATTTACCCTTTAACCATTATAAATAAAATAATTACTGAAGTTACTATTCATAATGTCCAAAAATAAAATGTTCCTATTGAAACAATTTGGACATTATGACTCTAAATAATGAACCCATTTTTCAAATTTCAAAATGACAAATTTACTGAAATTAATTTGAATATAATCTCGTTGTTGAAATTAGAAAACGAGTTTTAAAAGATAATATATTGCAAAAGATTGATATGTTTTTACCTAAGAATTGTATTTAAAGTTAATGATCTTGAAATAAATTATATTAAATGTTTAAAATTAATTCTATTTATAATTTCAAACCATTAAATTTTATCATTTATCTATATAAATTATCTCAATGAAAAAAGTTGATTTTAATTATAATTTAGAGTATTTTTACTATTCATCAAAAAATTGATGTTATCAGAAAAATATTAAAAATTTATCCAAAATAAATTCTTATATCCCGCATCAAAATAACATGTTGAGGTTTTAATATATAAATTATTAAAGTTCCCAAATCTTAATTTGAAATGGGTTCACCATTCAAATGTATAAAATTAACCTTTAAAAAAATATGTTCTTATACATAAAATAGGGTTTTATTCATACCCTATGACGAAAATATGCATTGGATGAATATAAAAAAACATATATCACATATATCACATTAATTTTATTAAGTATATAACACATATATCACATTAATTTTATTATTAAATGTAATTCAATCAATAATAAAAATATCTAATTGATTTATATTTTTCATAAATAATTAATTTCCAATGAATTCATAATGCATGTTCACAAGTTAGTAATAATTATTCCCACTAAACTAATGACTAGGATATAACATTAATTTTATATTAAGGGAATCTCACGGTTCTTTTAAACTCATGATTCCATGAAAATAATGATACCAAAGAATAAAAATTATTTAAAAAATTATTCCATAAAAACATCCAGGTGTTACATTCTACACCCCATAAACAAAATTGTCCCACAAAATTTGTCACTTATAAAAACAATTGAGGAGACCTCTCCCTCATCATACCAGAAAGCTTCCATGTAGGTTATTTTAATTGGTGGTTCCTCCATAAATATTTAATTAAACATGTGGTCTTGATTTGAAGAACTTTTTTGCTACAATCTAGAATCTCTATCGGTGGTTCTTCAGAAGAATGTCCTTGATCTAGCGGTATGACTTTTGAGCTTTGTACATATGAATTTTTGAGTATGTACTTTCTCATAAGAGATTCATGGAACACATCATGAACTTCAAAGAGATTTTCTGGAAGTGCCAATCGGTAAGAAACTTTCCCAAAATAATCCAGTATTTTAAAAGGAATGATATAACTAGGGCTCAGCTTTCCCTTCCTTCTAAAACTCATTACTCTTTTCTAGGGAGATATTCGTAAGGACACCTTATAATGCAATTAAAACTCGTTGTATTTTCTTCAGTTGCCTGCATAAACATTTTTTCAAATCCGAGTTTCTCTTATGTATTTTTTAATAGATCTAAAATTTTCTATCATTTCATTAACTAGATCAGATCCTGATAGCTTTCTTTCCCCAACTTCATCCATGTAAGACGGAGTTATTCACTTCTATCCATAGTGGGATTCATAAGGAGCCATCTGAATACTAGAGTAAAAGTTATTATTCTATAAAAATTACAACAATGGTAGCTGTTAATCCCAACCACATATTAAATCCATAGAAAAAGCTATCAACATGTATTCTAGAGTTTGAATTATCCTCTCAGACTGATAATCGATCCGAGGATGATAATTAGTGTTGATTCTTAACTCTCTATCCAGAGCATGCTGAAGAATTCTCTAGAACATCTAGGTAAACCATGCATCTCGATCAGATATAATTTAAGGGGGTACTCTGTGAAATCATACCGCTTCCTTTACAAATATCCTAGAAAGGTGAACAAGAATGAAATCCTCTCTAATAGCAATGATGTGTGATGAATTTTTTGTAAGATCAAATATAACCTAGATAGAATTATTTCCATTGGACGTTTTGTGATGTCTGATGACAATTTTCATAGTAATGTTTTCCCATTTATATTCTAGTATGTGTAATGATTGTAACATCCCGTTAGACATCTGTCTTTTAGCCTTAACATTCTCACAAACCAATCATCGAGAGACATATTCGATGACATCACTTTTCATTCCATCCTATCAGAAGTCCTCTTTCAGGTCCCTGTACATATTTTTGCATCCAAGGTGAATAAATAATGAATAACTATGAGCCTCATACAATAGATCATTCTTTAATTATCTTATGGGAGGTACAAAAACCTGGAACCTGAACCTTATTATTTCATCACAATCAAGGTTGAATTCAGGATAATTTCTCACCTTATTTTGTAACTCAACATCTTTCATCTATGACTCTTTAATCTTCACTTGAATATTTGGTTTATCATTCATTTTAGAAAGATAATATTTATCCCCTTCCATTACAAATTCAAGATACATCATTTTCAAATCCATAAATTTTGGATCGTTCGTGATCCTCTTTATGGATAATCTAGCATGGTCATTTTGAATCAAATCATATTCCACCTTATTCGGTTTCCCAGTGTGGTAATGTATTGAGTAGTTGTAATATTTAATCATCTTCAACTATATTTTTTTGGAACATATTCATCTCTTTTTTTGTAAAAATATACTTTAATCATTTATGGTCGGTATAAATATCATACCTTTAACCATAAGATAATGCCTCTGTATTTTTAATGTAATGATTACCTAAGCTAACTCCAAAGAAGGAGTTGGGTAATTTTTCTTAGAGAGTTTCAATGGTCATGATGCATAATCTATCAAGATATAATTTTACAGAGAACACACCCTAACCCCTTCGGGTATGTATCACTGTATATCATAAAAATTTCTCCACTATATGGAAGTGTGAGCACATATGCACTGGGTAAACTTCATTTTAGATATTTGAAAATATCTTCACATTACTCCATCCAAATGAAAAACTTCTTTTCTGAGTCAACTTGTTGAGTGGTTTAGATAATCATTAAATTTTTTTCACAAAACATTGATAATTTACATCCAAACCAAGACAACATTAGATTCTGATTACAACGGTTGATCTCAACAATATTTCAGTAACCTCTATTTTTTCGAGATCCATAGATATCAACTATCTTGAGATTATATGACTTCAAATGATAATTTCTGATTCCAAAACCCACACTTTGTAAAATTGGAATAAAAAATCTCGTTTCTCAGGGTATTCAGTACTATTCTCAAGGGATCTTCATGTTCTTCCATGATCTTTGAATGGAAATGAATATCATCTATAAAGACTACCACAAACTGATCAAGATAGCCTCTAAAGACTATATTCATTAGTTCCATGATGATAGTAGGTTAATTAGTAAGAGAAAAAGGAATCACAATAAATTCATAGTGTTCATACCTTGTAAGGAATTTTGTCATTCGTATATCCTTTTTTTACCCTTTATTGATGATACTGAGAAAAAATAATAATCATTGAAAAGTATTGAACTCCACATAGTTGGTTAAATAAGTCATCAATGTGCAGGAGATGATATTTTTTTCTTGCTAGTGATCTTGTTAAGATCTCGATAAACAATGTAGAGTCTCATTGATTCATCTTTCTTATTTCAAAAAAGCACAGGTTCTCCCCAAGGTGTTGTAATAGGGCATATGAATACCTTATCAAGATTCTCTTTATGTTTCTACTTCAATTCCTACAACTCAATTGTGGACATTCTATAAGGTGTCTTTGAAATAGGGATAACATACTGTATGATTTATATTGAAAAATAAACTTCACGATTTGGTAGAAGACCTAGAAATTCCTCAAAAAATACATCCCGAAAATCCTTTAAAATGGGAGTATTATTAATCATGTGTTTATCCCCAACTATTTGAGATATATATCTTTTGTTTATTGGAATAAAGACCTGTATGATGGAGGAAATATCTATGGGAAGGTTATTTTCATCCTTGCATTGGTAGATGATCCAAGATTGATCTCTAATATGAAATGCGACTTCCCTTATTTTAAAATTGATATGTGCTCCAAATAAATAAGGAAAATACATGCCAATAATCACATAAAATTCCTCTATATGAAGGATAATAATATTTTTAGGACATACTTTCCCAAAAACATTAACTGAAGAAGAATTGTTAAAATTTGATGCGACTATTGTGACATTAAGAGTTGTCACAGCTAATTCCAAATCTAATTATTGAGGTAATATAGAGATACCCTTAGAACAATATTTATAAATTAAAGAGTGGGTGGATCAAGAATAAATAAAGACATCTTCTACTATATAGTGGATGGTTAGTGTACCCTTCACCAATTAATTATCATAATCCACGCCACCTATAGTAATTTCAAGTGAATTTCCTTTGTATTTTCCCTTAAGATTTTGTTGATTTTGATCATCATCCATAACCCTTGGATTAGGGAATTTATTGGTATAATACCCTATTTCCGTGCACATATAACATTGAAGTGTAGGAGGTGAAATCTGTAAAGGCTTTTCTTTATTTGCATCATTAGACATCTTTTTCCAATCAATTCGGCACTCAATTACTCAATGGCCCTATTTCCTCACATAAACCATTTACTAGCCCCTTTATGACAATTCCCTACATGATTCATTCTATACATTGATAAAAAGGGAAATATCATCTTTTTTTCAATGTGGTCATCATATTTTCATTTTAATTCCAATTTTATCTTCTTATCAAATCCATATGACTAATGGGCTACTACAATCAAAATCTAATCCTTGATAGAACATCAAACAATTTCCTAGTTTATTAAAGTCCCTTATATCTAATTCCATTTGGGGACTTGGATTGAAGCTGCTAAAGAATCGATCTATTGTACTATTGATTGGATAATAATTTTGATCGTGTGCCTTGGAAGTCATGTAAAATTTTCTTCGTAGGTAACAACAAATTCATCATCCTTTTTTAATGTAAAGGAACTCTTTCTAAATATTTGTTGAAAGATTATGAGGAATTTACTTATTAAAAAATAAGTTCTTGTACTCGTCCCATTACATAGACTCAATTTCATATCATTTCCTCATATTCTTGATTATATTCCTACATTGATCTGCTTCACCTTCCATACAATACACTAATAAAATAGCTTTATCATGTTCATAAACATTTAGAACTGAAAATATATTTTTTGTGTTACTGATCCAATGTTCATCCACTAATGGATCAGATGACCCGCTGAATGAAGGTGGGCACAACCTCATGAAGGATTAAATAGAATATTTCTCCCTCCTTTGTTCATTTGGATGTATGGAATGATTTATAGATTGAAAAGTTTGTGTGAGCATAGCTACATGATTTTGTATTCCGTCTCCCATAACATTTGGTTTTTCTGGGGGACAATCATTTCATTTTCAGTCGCATTGATCATTGATGTGGTTCCATCTAGTTCCATCCACTGACTAATACCAAGAAGCATAGTGTGAGATAAACTATTCATAACTGGAAAACCACATAATCAGAAATAAAATTTATATTTTAGACACTTTAGGTTTTATTCGATGTTATTCATGGTTATTTTTAAAACATTATGATTTTATCCTATACTTAGACATATCCTTTAGGCTTTGACAACATAGTTTTAAAAGGTTAAATATACATTTGATCTAATCCCAACTATAGTAACCCATTCATTACATAAATATATATCACTTCATAATTGAATTTTATTTAATACAACATATACCAAAACCATGACTGGACAGTATAGGTATAGTGACTTTAGAAACAGGGAAAGATAATCAACTGGTTCATAGAACATCTACATTATATCCTATTTATTTCATCATATCAACACTCCTTTTAGGAATATCATACTTAATTACCTTCTTCATGTCATGGAGAAGTGAAATATATAAAATGATGATCTCAAATTCTCAATAAGGGTAAATAAATTAAATTAAAATCATATCATATTCATAATAACATAACCTTTGAAAATATTAACCTCCATATAAAAGATCACAATGTCATATCATGTGATAAATCATAAAAGTGCAATGTAATACCAATAGTCATAAAATAATACATAAATTTTTTTGGAATACACACATATTCATATAAAATAATTTCATAATAGTTGAGGCTCTTTGATAAGACCATCATAATAGACAAAGTCTATTACTGAACAGAGTTCTCTCCTCGTTCCATCCTTGTATCACGAAACTAGATTAACTTTCCATTACATCCATTTGTATCTAATGATATATAAATATTTAACCAATTCATTAGAGTGAGATATAGATCCCACCAATCTCATAATGAAACCATTCTTACGTGAGCCACAAAAACATAGAAATAATCACCCTAGCATAAACTATGAAGTGAAATGGATTTCTTAAACATAATTCTTTTATAATTGATATAAAACAATTTTATTTCATAAATAACATTACATAAAAAAACAATAAAATCATTGTAATAATAGGGGAAGAAACATAAACCTATGTAACATGAGAAGGAATAAAATATTGATTAAAACTTGAGCTTCATTCGGGAGGAAAATATCTTTTATTCTTCCAAAAAATTTATTTTATCAAAATATCGTTCAATTGTAAAAGAATAGATTTGAGTTGAAAATACACATGTATATTTTTTGAGGAATGTACATGGAAATTAGGAATTATGAAGATGTAAAAACTGTTTCATTCCGTATACGTTAAAAACATTATCCTCATACTTTTTCAGGAAAAGTCAAAATGTACCTCATATGGTAAAAAAAAGAATGATTTCTTCCAGACCACATAGTAAAAGTCCCAAGGGGTAAAATTGTTATTAAAAATAAATAGAATAATAGTACAAATTTTATGAGAATATATTTAGAAAAAATGGACATAGATGATAAATATATCCCTAGTAGATACTTACAAATAAACAAACTCAGACAGAACAAGATTTGAATAGTTATCCCTTACATTGGGTCTGATATTCATTGTATGTATCCAAAACTCATGTAATATTATTTAAATAATGTTTATTATTTATTCCATAACCATAATAGATTTTTTGATAACATTTATGATCATATTGTCATCCATTTGTTAGTAACATTTCATTTTTACTCGTTATTCGGGTAATAAGTACTATATGTTCTTATGTATGTTTTGTCAGAAAAGTTCTTATTCCTCTTTTTAAGAAATAGTTATATCATTTTAAACATGGTATTAGTATAATATATATCATATTAATTCATTTAATTTATATTATCATTGTTTAATGTAGACTATGTAGTATGAATAACATCGCATTGTGGAGACAGTAAGTTGTACGTACACACGAGTGACAATATCGTTTCTATAATTATTAAATGGTATTAATGTGGATGGTGTATAGTTTCGAAAAATATGTATCATGTTATAATAATCATATATAGTTATTATTTACACCCTTATACACATCCATGTATGGTGGTGGTGAAAAAAATCTTACACTACGGTGTGGATATGGTAAGTCATACGTACGCACGTGTAGTTATTTCCTTTTTTTTATAGGATGGATAGAAGGATAAATAGATTTTTTTTCTTATTTATAATAACTTATAAGTATATTAATGATAATGATGTTATTAATATATAATTAAACAAAAAAATAATATGATGTTTAAGATGAAAAAAATATGAATGAATCAGTAGAAGAGATTACCTCTTACTCAATGTGACTCCTTTTAAATTTCCAATTAAGGAAATATATTATATTTTTTTAGAAGACCTGAAATTATAGAATGTTACTAGAAAAGTTGAGAAGATAAATGGGAAGTTTTTTGTTTATAAATTGAATGCTCAAAATAGAGTGAATAGGAGAGGGAGTAGTTTCCCTTTTATAAGAGTGGATAGTGGCACTTTAGGAAACTTTCAAAATATTAGTGTATTATAAATTCAATTTCATCTAACAATTTCCCAAAATATATTTAATTAAAATATAAGTTTATTTTGGATAGAATAACTATCATTTAAATTATTTTTATACATTTTTTGAGTATTTTTATATCCTAATCTTTTTAGTCTATCCCTTATTTAACCATTTTTAATCATATAGGGATATCATGTTTTTACACATTGTGGGTTAGTGTAATTACCATATCATTTAAAATGACCCCTAAAAGTTATATATGACATATTTAGTCTTATAATATCATTTTTTATGAATATTTTTATTTTTATAAATTTAATATCATTTAATAACCTATTTTATGTTTTAAGTTATGAATTATGTTCTTTTTAGAAAGTATTCATACATGACTTTTTAAAAAATTCATAACATCCTAATTCCATAAAAAATAAGGCATTTAATCAAATATAATATTACCATATCATCCATCAAATTCATTTATGACATAAAAATAACCAAATTACAAATGTTTTAATATTTATAAATTCATTTATTTGAATCATTCATTAATTAGGTAATCACTACATCATTATTATTTCACTAATAAATATATTAATCTAATGTCTAAATATAAGTGTTTAGGTGATAATTATTTTAACTTTAAAATAATTCGTATAAAATGTCATTCATACATGAAAGTGAATCCATGGGGTCCCAAAATCGTCCCTAGAATTTCCATGGTCATAAATATCTCATAAAACAGGATTAGGACACGTTTTATGGTTGTTTTATATTACATAATTTTTATTTTGTACCATTATTTTCCAGATTTACTCTCTAACCATGGTAAATTAAATAAATACCGAAGTAATTTTCATTATGTCCAAAAATAAAACTAAAATATTAAAAAAAATTACCTTAGGATTCGAAATATGGAGTAGATATTTCCAAATTTATAAAATTGAATTTTTAGTAATTAATATAAAAATAATCTCATTGTGGAAATGATAATACATGTTTTAAATGTTAAAACATTAAAAAAGATTGAAAAGTTTTTACCTATGAATTCAATGTAAAATAAATGATAATGACATACATTATATTAAATGATAAAAATATATTCTATTTATACATTCAAACTATTCTATATTATAATTTATACATATGAATTATCTCGATGAAAAATGATATTTTTAATTAAAATGTAGCATATTTTTACTATTTAACAAAATATGAAATTTATTAGAGAAATATCATAAATTTATCCAAAGTAAAATTTTTATACCCCACATAAAATTAAAATGTTTATTTTGTCATATATAAATTATTAATACTTCAAAATCTTAATTTAAAGTTGTTTCTCTATTCAAAGTTGTAAAATTAACCTTTAAAAAATACGTTCTTATACATAAAATAGGGTTTTATTCATACCCTATGACTAAAATAACAATTGGTTTAATATAATTTTTTTTAATTATAAAACATATATATATCATTAATTTCATTACCAAACATAATTCACTCAATAAAAAAAATATATATTTGACATATATTTTTAATAAATAATTAATATCCATTGAATTCATAAAACATTTTCTTAAGTTAGTTATAATTATTCCCGCTAACCTAATGGCTAGGCTATAAAAGTAATTTTATATTACGGTAATATCGTGGTTTATTTAAACTAAATATTTCGTGCAATGTAAGCTACTAAAGAATAAAAAATGTTTAAAGAAAATATTTCATAAAAAAATGGGTGTTATAATAAAGGTTACTTATTTTTATATTTTCAGTATAAATAAAATGATTAATCAAAATTCATTTTACAATTGGGAGAATCATATAGTTTAGATACTTCTTCAACTTGAAATTTATCTTCCACCATCTATTTATGATATTAATTCTAATATAATGGTACATTAGGAGTGGTAAATCTATCTTTTAATACCTATATGTTTATGTTGGATGTATCCTTTTTAAAGGATTATCATTTAATTTAAAGGATATGTTAAGAATATATATTTTCCAAAATCCCTCATTGTTGAGATGGATATTTCTCAGAAGGCTTCTATGTTTCATTCAAAATTGATTATAGGTGAACATATAATGATGATATATTTTTTACATAATTAATAACATATATTATGCTCATACATTTCTGGAAATGTATAATAATGTTTTGGATAAAAATTAGAAAAATAATGTATAAATATTAATATTGAATGAGCATACCAATATTTTTTTACATGGTTTTATGAAATCGTATATAATAGATCATATGCATCAGAAACAATGAGATAATTAATATGAGGAAGAAGTTGATATTTGATAAAATGATTTTGGTATAACATTAATGGATATAGATATAATACCAAAAATCATGAAAAATATAAGGGACGTTCAAAAAAATAGTGTGTTGGTTTTAAAATAAGTGAAGAATTTTTCGAGTACAAAAAACCCATTCTCTGCATCCATAAAAATATTATTGAGTTATTGAAGAAAATGGGGTATTTATAATAATAAATTTCATGTTATAGTAGTTAATCAAAATCCATAGGTAATGTGAAAACATTCCTTAATAAAAGGAAATTTTCCTTAAGAGAATAATTCTTAGATAAGGATAATTTTCCTTATGAAATTGTGTTTGTGATTTTGAAAACATAATGGAATGGAAATGTCATAAGGGAACATATTGACATATCAATCTCTACCTTTTTGGAATGCAGACAAAACCTTTCAAAAAAGAATATAACGAATAAGATTTTTACTTTTTGAAATTTAAAATAAATACTTATCTCCCTATTCATTAACCTTTAATGAATAGCACTAACTCCCCCTTAGGTTTTGATATTCTTAGGGATCGTATTCCTGTCTATCTTATATAAGTTAATTTTTCTTCCTTAAGAAAATCTTCTTTATGTAAACTCCACCTTATGTATGGAATTATCTTCTTAATATTATTTTGATCATTCATTTCTCCCCCTTTATAATTTTTGAATAGAAATGGAAGGAATGGAATTAAATTTACCTAAAAGGATAAAAATATAAAAGACATTAAATATAAGTGAACCAAAATTTCATTATGATTTAAAAAATTACAAGGAGAATACAAAAAAAGATTAGATTGAAAAGAAAAAATTCATTCATCCTTCTTTTCAATTGACATGAGCTTCTTCAAGGTTTCCTTTTACTTCCTGATATATTTTTGGTCATCGTCAAATATTTTGAGCAACTTATCATGATCTTAATTTTTATTCTCAATAGATACGATCCGTCCATTTTGATATTTGAGAAATTCGGTTTGAAACTTTATGACCTATTCTTGAGATTTTAATTTTTCTTCCTACTCTTTCTTGAGTTCTCTTTCCCATTTCAAATTTAAAGAAACTAAATTGAGTTTTCCATTCAATTATCTATCCTCTTGAATTCAGAAAACATTCTTGAGAGTCAGTTTCACTAAAAAACATGTTGTTAGGTTCTTGATCATTTCATTAGATTTATCAAAATAACCCCTTACCGAATCATGGAAATAATATCCTTATCTTAGATCATTTGGTTATTTTTTTCATGATACCATATGAGCATCATAACAAATATGAATTTTTTGGAATTCCACTTCAATCTTGATAAACATTTCCATGAGAATGATTATAGAATATAAATTTTTATTGGTAGAATTATGAAGCAACTGAAATCTCGAATCGATACATGGAAAATAGGGTATTGTATTCACTATATTCTTCAAAGATAGGATAACAAAATCATGTCCCATGGAAGATAAGGATTTATAAGAGGATTCCCTTACTGATGAGGAATATTTATCTAGTTCTTCATCTTTCCTCTTAGATGTTACAACTAAACCATTATTATATTTAACAAAAAACCCTTTCTGGATGAATCAACAACAACTTGTTTCCCTTTGTCAACTTTTGAAATAACCTTATCATCTCTCTAAGACTCATGATATCTTTCAAAGACATGGAATATGTTATATTCATCAACATCATTTTTCATAGCACCTTTCATAATATCTTCTGGATGAATGAAATAATGATTGTGGATTTTATCATCAGTAGGTTTATCAACCTCATCTTGTTCATCATCATCTATCCCTGGAGATATTATCATGGTTGATTCTACTTGTGAAGTTTTTATTGACAACTATTTTGAAGGTATTTCCTTCCCATGATATTCTTCCACCTATTTGATCACATATTATGTTTCATCTTCTTATTCCACCACTTCTACTTATTCTACTTCTTCTTCTTACTATGTTATTTCCTCTTCCAAAATGAGTTTCGGTATTGAAAAATTCATTACAGGAGTTTCTACTCAGAAAGACTCTTGATGAAATGATTCTGGTACATGGATCTGTTCAGTAGCTCTATCTATATATCTGAGTAATGACAGGACGATTTAAGCTTCTGACATCTTCTTCATTATCTTCATCTCTTTTTTTCCTCTCGTGTTATTTTGAAGCATGAATCATCATGTCCATTGCATCATCATGGTATAAACCAAAACTAGAATCACCCTCTACCTCATCCTCCTCCACCTCCTTCTTCTTCAATCTCTCCTTTGCAACCACATCATCAAAAAAGGTATTTTGGTTTCTCAGAATGGGTAAAGATGATTGAGTCTCTAGAATAGGATATATTTTTTTTTGTTCAGGTTATTTCTTATTTATTTTCTTATTAGTTTTCTTGTAATCTTTCCATACATCCACATTCTTGATTAAAACATGATTTTCACATTCTAAAAGATCATATCAGTCCACTATCTTGTTACTATACCTGATTTTCAATCTCCTAAGAGTGTCATCACACAAAAAAATTTTCTTTGATTTTATGGATTTTGAACATTAATGAATTTTAAAAGACATTAAATAAAGAGCAATGCTCATTGAGAATGTCGACAAATACATAATAATCATGGACTTGAGGTTCCATTCTTGATATTGGGGATATTAAGGAGAATATACATGATGAGATTTTTTATATCAGATTCACTAGGAAATCCGTCATAAAAATATCACACTTCTTGAAATACTTCTCTCCCTTTCTCAGAATGAGAAATCCATGCTTCCATAGAGCTAACACCCTAATGTTTTTTGTCAGATAGTTGATCTTTGGTTATTTTACTCCCTTGAGTCCAAGGTTCTCAGTTTCCTTTATGTTATCAATATATCCGTCCTTATCTGGAAATATGTGAGAGAAAAAGATTGCTTCACCTTCATATGGAATATTGAGAATATTTGTAGCTATGTTTAAGGATAGAAAATAGGTTTTTCCATAGCTCTTAAATGAAAACATTTCCCATCCTCATTCATGAAAGTTGAAAGTATCATAAAACACTATATGAAGGATAGGATAAACCCAATGTTGATTCTTCAACTTTTATAAAAAAAAATACTTTCCATGTTATTTTTAATTTTAATTATGGAAATCAGAGAATCAAACATCAAAAAGAAATTTGGTTCGACCAACCATTCCCTGAAAATTTTCCAATCTTCGATTTCCTTGTTTGAGGCCATCATATTTTGAGTGAAATATCCTGTGACATCTGCAATGTAAGAAAAATAAAACATTTAATGACTTATTCATAGGACGTTCGATCTTTAGCAAAACATTCTAAGAGAAATGATGTGGGACACTAATAAGAGGAGTCTTAATATATGATTCACAGTGACAGTTCGAATTCCCTATTCAATCCAACAGTTGAACTAAAATTAAACTAATTTAAAAGTTTATATCAATTTCGAAGATGTATTTTAAGGTTCGGATCATTTGAGGTCTTTAGGAAAAAACATATTTAATAAATGTGAATCAAATATAGTTTTCATAAAACAATATAGAAATTACAACATGTAAATAAATACATTTGCAAATATTTATGTAAGAAAACACACATTCTAGATTACGTAGAAATAAATTTCAATATTTATAACGTCCTTTTTGATAAAAAAATATATTCTAGAAAAATTTATTACGGAAGGGAAAAATTTAGGTTCGGAAAATTTTATTAGGAAAATAATTTAGGTACCAATTTTTTTCAAATTTTTATTAAAATAAAAAAATTGTACCCCCCCATATGAGAAATAGTTTAATAATTTTAGGAGATAGGTTTCAACAATATGTTAATATAGAAGATTACCTTATGGTTATCATGCTTAAAAATTTGATTAATGTATTCATATATGTTGAAGGGTAATGATTTTGTAAAAATTTCCCCTTGTTGATCTTGCGTTCTGATAAATTCAAGAATGATATCACTTTTAATTTTGTGATCCATAAGAAAGTTATTCATTATATCTATGTGCTTTCCATGAGAGTCATGTGCATGATTTTTTCATAGGTAAATGAAAATTGTATTATCACACAATATATGTGTTTTGGTAAAACTCATGCCACAGTCTATGAGTGTATGTTTCATCCACAACACTTGATCACAAAACATTTTAGCTGCTATATATTCAGCATCAGCAGTGGAAAGTTCTATCGAGTGTTCCTTCTTCCATGACCATTCATCAAATGAATCTCTTATGAAATTACATGTTCTAATTGTACTATTCATAATGATTATAAATTCACCAAAATAAGTATCCGAGAAGATTTATAAAAAAACTTTTCCAGAAGAATAAAAAATTCATATGTTCATGGTTCCTTTAAAATAGAAAAAAATTATTCTCACTAAATGAAAATTATATTCCTCTGGATTATATTGATATCTTTCACGTAATAATGTTGAAAATACTAAATATTTTCAACTTTCCATTGAGTATAAAAAACTTTCTATCATACCTTTAAAATACTTCTTAACTATTAGTTTGCCGGCTTCATCAATATAAAGAGAATTTGAGGTACTAATTGAAGTACATACAATTGTAGTGATGTCATATCCATAATTATAAAGAAGATATATAATATAATTATGTAGATATATATAAGCTCCTTCTGGTTTTTGAGAAATTTGACAAACATGGAAAAATGATAACCCACCCATCATACTCATTTCAAACTCATATTTCATGATATTCACATATAAATCTTTTAAATATTGTCGAGTTGATTTGAATATAATGTCATCAACAAAATTTTGAACCATTAATTATTTATTCTTATCTTTTTTTGTAATATTAGTTGGATTAGTCATTCCCTTAACATAATAATTTTGTAACAAAAATAATGTATGGTAATAATTCCAGGCTCTAAGATCTTGTTTAATTATATATAAAGCTTTGGTAGGTTTAAAAACAAGTTTAGGATGTTATGTGTCTTCCAAACTAATAGTTTATTCAACATAATCATCTTCATTAAAAAATATGTAATGAAAATGATAGTTCATGTCCATTTGAAAAAGAATGAAATTGATGAATTCTATTATGAAAAGTAGAATATGAATAGATTCACATCTAGAAACTAGAACGTAGGTTTTTTCGTAGTATATTCTTTCATGTTGATTATATCCTCTAGAAAATAATTGTGATTTGTTTCTTAAAATGAATCCATTTTTTCAACATTTATTTCTAAAGACCAACTTTAGACCTATTGAAAAAAGTTTCCTTAGGTCTTTTAACCAAGTTCTAGACTTTATTCCTTTAGAATTCAATTAATTTCATCTTTATTATCTTTTATCCAATCATTATCACCAAAAGCTTCATTCATGCTTTTAGGTTCTAATTCATAAATAAATGATAGATGTTTTAATTCATTTTATAATTAATTTCTATTCCTTTATGGTTGATTTACATCACCAATGATACTATCACTAGGTTGATTCTTATGAAACAATTGATTTGGGGTTTTGAAAAATTGTTCATCAAAATAAGTTAGAAAATATTTTTGGGTAAATAAATCAAAAATATTTTCTTTAGTATTTTTGTTATTGAAATATTATTCCATTATAAGCTGATAATAAGTTTGTTTCACTCATCTAAAGATATTGGTTAGGGTTTTTTAAAAAAAATTATCATTTTCATCAAATTTAACATACAATGTTCCATCAATAGTACCAAACTTTTTGTAAAAAGTACTCTAAGCCATATAAGTAATTGAATAGCCTATGAATATTCTTTCATTTTATTTGGTGTCAAATATATGTATGTTATCTTCTATATTATAGATGAATACATTTCATCCAAATACATTGAAGTAAAGAAACAATATGTTTTTGTCCAATCCATAATTCATAATGTGTTTTGATAAAAAAAGGACAAATTAAAACTTGATTTATAGTATAAGAGGTAGTAAATATAGATTCATTGAATAAAAATTTAGCAATAGAATATTAACTCAACATGGTTCTTGTTATCTCATGAAAAATTTTATTTATTCTTTCAACAACACAATTTTGTTGAGGAGTTCATGGAGTAGAGATGTTTTGAGTAATTCCTTTCTTATGATAAAATGTTTCAGAATATGAATTTTGAAATTATCTACCACGATAACTAGGAATTGTTATCAATTAAATATTTTTATCATTTTTATATTTGTCTAAAAATTAATTAAAATAACAAAAGGAATCATATTTCTTTTCTAGAAAATAGACCCATATAAATCTGGTGAAATCATCAACTAAAATAAATAACTAGTATTTTTCACCAATACTTCTAATTGGTGTTGGATCAAAAAGAACCATATACACTAGATTTATTGCATTAGAAGTTGAGACATAACCAATTTAATTAATTCTTGACCTATGTTACATTCCATATTGATAGAGATCACATAATTTTGAAGAATCAAATCTATGCTTTGGTATATCCTTATCAAGTATTTTCTTTAAGAGTTTGCATAGTTTTATAAGTTTACAATGACCAAGTATTATATTCTATAACCAATATTGATCTTATATTCCACTAAAGAGAGGTTGATCTTGACTCCTAAGGTATTCTAGGTTCTATATACAATTATTTTAGTGAATATGGGAAAATAGAATAAAATCATCATTGGAATTGTGTACTAAGAATTTGTCATTGATAAAATTAATAAGGTAAACTTCATCACATAACTGGCTTAAGCTAATAAGGTTTTGATTAAGACCTTTAACAGACAAAATATTTCAAATTAATGATTTTCCATGAAGAATATTGTTACATATACTAAACATTTCTCCATGATCATGTTCTAAAAAAGTTACTTTTCCTCCATTCATCTTGATAATATTTTCAAAGAATTTTTTTTCATGTAATATTCTGGGAACATCCACTATCCATGTACTATGTATTGTTATTGGTACTTCCATTTTTTCCTGAAAATAAAATATTTAATATTTCAAAATCCAAACATTCATGGATCAGGAAATTTTCGAATGTAAAATATTCATTATCCACATTTTCTTATAAAATTAAGACTTAGGAAAACATAAGGATTTGGTTTTATTTGAAGAAATATTTTTCTCCCAATGTCCGCTAAATTGACACGTTGTGAAAAAAGGATCACTTTGTGGAAAAAATTGTTTTGACTAAAAACTGGTTTTGAGTGAGTATAACAAAATCAATAACTATTACTAAGAGGGTGAAGTTTCGAATTAATTTTATCAAATTATTTCCTTCCAGAAGTAAATTTTATAAAATTTAAATTGAGGATGAAATTTCATGTTTTAGTATAATGACTAAATTCTTATCCTAGGAGTCATTTAATTGAGGTTATGAGTTATTCTCTAAATCAATTTTCTTAGAAATGAAAATTTCATGATATTTATGATGTTTATCCTTAACAGAATTAACTTTCTTATGGTTTTTAGAAGCATTTTTTAAATCTTGAGTTTTCTGATCAAGATCTATAGAATTATTTAATACTTATTTTGTTAAAAAATAAATTCTAGAATTTTATTTCTCTAATTTATTTTTTATCTTAAAATTCTCATTATCATGTTATTTAACAAATCTAGAGACTTATTTAAATCTATGAAAAGTAATATCTTCTTATGAGGAAGATTCATTATCTAAAGATTACAAATATTCATCATTAGGAAAATTAGTATTTAAAGAAATAATTGTTATGGATTCTACATTTTTACCATATCCATTTAAAAATGATTATCAATAGGAAATCTGGCTATAAGAACAATATAATTATGACTATAAGATTCTTATTTCAACGATTTATCTGAAGAGTCACCACCAATGGAACTCTATGTGTTATTATCTTTCAGCAATTTCATCGCATTAGAGTTATAGTACTTCATTCTATTTGTTTTAGAATGATTTTACTTTCTATATCTTCTCATTAGCATAGAAAATCAGGTCTTATATGTCACACCCTTTTTCATTCATAACAAGTTACTTCAGTATCTTTCCTATATTTTCAGTCTTTCTTCTTATATATATAATGAAAATCCTTCGTTCTCACAATCTTGTTCTCCAATCGAGAAAGATTGGATAATTCAATATGACAATGTTCACTGAAATTGATTCAGAAATAATAATATGTTTCTTTGGTTTAGATCTAGTTACTCTTTCTGCACTCTAGGAATTATATGGATTAGTGAAAGCCACACTTCCATTAACATTCTACTTTTTGGGGAAGTTGACATCTCTCTTGATTCATATTTTCTGATGTAGGAGAGTTCCAAATATCCCATCAAGAGTAATCTTGGTTAATTTCCTATTTTCTTCATTTATTTTCCTTTTAGATTCTCATTCATTGGGAATGATATCAATTTCCTTTTCTATAAGTACTTCATCATCAAGACCTTTCTCTCCCATAAATTCAAGACTATTTACAATGGTCATATTTCTTTTTTGTAATTTTCAAAGAGCTTATTTATAATGAAATAATAATCAATGATATTCAAAACTTAATATTTTTATTATAGTTTCTTTCACTTTAGAATTTATGATATGTGAAAATTTATGTTTCTTCCAAATATGACTGACTGCTTCACAAGAAATTTTTTGACTATATATATTCATGGTTAGGGAACATAAAATATTATTGTGTACCTTGTAATTTAATTGAAAATATTGTTTCTCTTGATTTGTGAAGATTCAAAATTACTTTTTAAAATATTTTATTCCCCAGTTAGCATTAAAAATTTATCAACTCTAGTGTTAATAAAAAAGAATTTATCCCATCTCTCCAGTACTCATAATCATTAACATAAAAAATCAGTGGCCTAGTATGATTAATATTTAATATAGAACCAACATTCATACCTTCCATTCTATAAGAAAATATGTTTTCCACAAAAAGGATTAGTAGTAAATTATTATAAACAAATATACAAAAAATCATTAAGGAAAACATTGAACATGTACTGTTTAGTAGGAAAAGTTTAGTAAAAACATAGAGCGACAAAAAACTTATATATGAGTATAAGTATTTCATAGACTTCCTCTAAAACTAATTTTAGGATCTAAATGTAGACGTTGATGATCAATTACAAGGGGTTAATTATAGTTTTAAAAACACTCCCCATTTAATCCTAAAATTAAATCAATGTTTAAAAATGTTAATCAAGGTAAATTCAAAAATACTATTTGGTTCTAACTCAAAGGGATAATTGGAAGGTCCCAACTCAAATTATAATAATCCAAAACTTATCCATATTAAAAAGTAGGAAAAATAAGTATATTTTAGATAGATGAATATTCTATCACAAAGTGTTTATAATCTTATTTATATTAGATATAAATAAGTATAAGAAGAACTAAGAAAATTATACTTTATTTCGTTAACAAAAATACATTTGAAATAAAATCTGTGACAACAAGAATTTAAAATGTATGAAATATTTTAACCCAAAGAGTAGGATATCCCACAACCATGGATAATGGTCCCTTTATTTATACATTCAATAAAGTGTATCTTACCCACACCAAGGTATGTCCTCAATAAAAATATCAGAGTCTGTCTTGTTATCACTACATGCTCTCAATATTTAAGGTAGTGAGATACTCTTTATTTCTTTACATGGAAGTCATTGAACATTAAGGTTGTAGAAACCTATATCTTCTTATCCCCATAATCCATTAATTGTACACTGTAACAAATTGAGTTAGACAAAGCAAGATGAACAAGTTTTTCATGGCTAAATAATATTTTCATAAATCCCACAAGGCATGAGAGTCTCTCTCTTTATAATTAACTTCACAACATCATGAAATTTAATATCTTAAAATGTATATTGAGCCCATTAAAATAAGCTACTATTTATGGTCAAGGATTCCAACAGTACTCATGTTACCCAACCAATGGTTATATAGAAACAAATTGTACGATATCATTTTATGTAGGAATATTCATGGGAAACATTATCAGCCATACGAAATAATAATATGTAAGAAAAAATAGTATCATGTTTAGGAAACTAGGATCTGATAAAATTGAAACAATATATGAGGAAAGTAAAGTATATTTTACAAATATGAATAAGTGGAATCTAGGAAAAATAATCAGAGTCTAAAAAACAATATTTTTTTTGGGAAATGGATATTTGGACTCTGAATTCTGAGAATTGAGAGTCCAAATTTCATAGAATTTGAAGTCTGAATTTTAGAGAATTTGGAGTCCATATTTTAGAGAATTCGGAGTTTGAAAACAAAAATACATGGTATCAATGAAACTGTATGATTCTAAGGATTAAGGGAAGGGTATGAATTTTTACTTAACAAAAATATGGTAATACTTCATTTAAGAAACATTAGAAAAGAAATTGAAAACCATAGGTAGAGATAAAACTTTTCTTAGAGAAAGAAAATTATCCTTAGGAAAATAATACCCACATAAGGAAATATTTCCTAAGAAAATATTTTTGTGATTTCAAAAACATAATGGAATGGAAAATTCATATGGTAACTTATTGACATAATTATTCTATCCCATTGTCCCATCCCAATGATGCTTTAACTAGGCGTTACGTCTTGAACATAGGATGTGATCACCTATATGGGATTAGTCTTAGATAATGTTATGAAATACCTCCATATGTCTCGGAGTCTGACCCTATATCATTATATTGTATACCCTAGGTGTATTTTCGAAATCATTATGAATGAAAAACATGGGAATATGATACCCTACTTATCTGGTTAATCCAGTTTGGATTTCAAGAATACTCAAGAGGGTCTGGGTGAGGTCCCCTATCAATGTATCAAGAAATTGTAAGTTCAATATTTTTCCTTCTTTAAAAAAATACCGTATGAGAATAACATCTCAGATGTGACCCATCGATGTTACTAGACTCAAAGAGATATTTCAATTTAACAAGTGTTGCCTTTTTTCCTTATGAAGGATCATAGTTTCGATTTATGATAGCAACATTACCATGAGAAAACTGTCTAAATTTAGTATATTGGTGTATATTGTCATTATGATGTATTATATTTTGGTTGAAATATCATCCTATTGATAAACTAAATTCTATCTCTTTTGTGTCCTTTTGGTTTTTTGAATTTAGGGTTCCCTACTAGGTATTTATATACTAAACACTGCATGGGATCTTCCTACAAATGTAATTTCTTATGGAGATGACATGAAAATGATGGACTCCATGGTATACTAGGATATGATGGAAAAAATCAAGCTAAGAAGAACATAGCTATCTCTTGGAGTATTATTTGACATTATTCCCCTTATACTTATCATATATGACACTTTTATTACTTTGGAGGGATTATATTTTGGGCCTTATGCTATGTGATTCATTTTTGTGTACACTGATTATGGGATATATATGTACGTTTAAATTTTTCTATTAGTTGTATTTTATCTTTAAGTATTGTATTATTTGCTAGAGATGTGTACATTCCTCGAGATACCTTTAGATAAGGCCTCTCATGTGTGTGATATTCTTCCTCAGCATAGTCCCTATCCCCTAGCCTATTGGTGGTGGGATTAGGATGTCATGCTCAATTTATCATCAGTTAGTGGGGCCCCAGTGGGTCAGGTCCAATAGGGTAGTATCAGAGGAGGTCATCATATAACCAGATTTTGTAGAATGTCAATTTGTGAGGTATGGTTTCTGAATAATAGAAATAGTGTTTATGTGTCTCATGTTTAGATCACTAGCCAGAGACTCTAGTATTTGTGAAATGGATGACTTATCCCTTCACTGGGACTCTTATAACCATATTTTTTGCACAATACATATAGACACCAGTTGTAGGTGTAACACCCCAAGTGTCCATGGTGTGTTTCTCTTTGAATAATGCAATAACTTGCATTGTACGCAACTTCGAGATTCTAACACACTACAAAAAATCAAACTAGCTGTTATGAATAGTAATACCCACTTTTTGAAATTTTAAAAAATTTATCTTTCAAAATAGATTCATTTGTTTATTTTGAATATCGAAATTAACATAGGGTGAATTTTTTGTATTTTTCTGAAAACCTTAAATTTTCAATAAATAGTGAAAAATAGTACGTTGTTGATTAAAACTAAATTTATTATTTAAATAATTATTTATTTTATATAAATTTATTTTAGGTCATAATATATACATAATACCTATATATGTTCAATGTAATTCATTGGATTCATTTTATAATAAGATTCGAAATAAAAAAATTTTATTGAAGTTTTTACCGTCTTTTACCCATCTCCTAGAAAAATTTGCAAATTTGCAAAAAACATAATGTTACCACTTATGTGAGCTGAATTTAGAAAATTTGAGAGACATTATTGATATCAGTAAGTAAATTTTGGTTCAATAAGATAAAAATAATTTTTGGTTAATAGTATCTTTTTAAATTTATTTAGCACGGTTAAAAGTAAATAGGGTAATTAAGTGTAAAATGATATTATTATAAAACTAACAGATAAACTAATTCTATTGGATAAGTGTAATTAGACCAAAAACATACTTAGGAATAAAATATTATCCCCTTTGGTCCACTTGGATTAGATTAGTCCACTTATTATTATTTTATTTAAAGAAGAGTTAAAAGAGTTAAAATCAATGTTTAATAACTAAACCATTTTTAATATAGGGTTATACATAAGATAAATTAAACAATAAATATTTAATTAGAATGATAATAAGATTTCACACATAATTATATTTTATATATAAATTTTAGACATTTTATAATTAAATTTATTTATGACACAATGATGCTGCTGTAATTACCTTATTAATAAAATATTAACAAAATTGATATTATAAATATCTAAATAAATCAAATTTTGGACTTTTAACAAATTACACTAATTTAATAGGTTAATATGACATGTTAGGGTTGATTAAATGGATTTTTTTAGAAGTAAAAATGTTTTTATGAATTTAACAAATACAAAATACCAAAAAGTGTCAAAATTGTCATAAAAGTGTTTTTAAAACAAATATTATATTATTAATTGATATTCTATTCATAAAAATATAAGGTTTGGAAAATGGGATTATAAAATAATATATATGTCATTAATTAACCACTTGAGGTTCCCTTGGTAGTTTATAGTATGTTTATTAATCATTAAATATAAAAATACAAAGAGACATGGTAAATGTCAAACTACTTAACTAAGAGTTATATCTAAAAGATAAGGTTAATATGATGACCTAATGTCGTCTAAAACCAATTGGTTAAGAGGGTATCAACCCATACCCAACTTATATTGTAAATAATTCATTTTGGAGCCATTATAATCTGAAAACTATGTTGTTATAAAATAATATTTCAGGCTTTTTCATAATGCGACCCTCACCTCTCTTATAAAAGAGCACTTCCCCTTCTCTCAAATTAACACCTTCAAAGCCTTTGGGATCAGCCAAACCTGACCCAAATATCCACTCAACTTTCCTCCCTTCATTATAGATGCCTTTATTTAGTTATAAATCTAACCTAAATATCCCTTTTGATCAAATCAAAATGAAGGACCCGAAGAAGTGGTAAATATTTCATCACCTCTTTCAAGATCATTTCTTATTCCACTACATATTTATTTTGTTTCCATTATAAAATAATAACTCCAAAATCTTATATATAAATTTATGTTATTATAAAAATAGTACAACCATATTCATAATTCTATCCATCCTATAAATGACAAAGTCACCATACGTGTGTACGTACGGATTACCGTCTCCACGTCACGGTGTAGTCTATTATTCAAACACTTCATCATTTGAATGTGTATAATAATGAGTATAAATGATGTGAATAATAAAAATAACATTATTATTATTCTCTATATATGATATAACATCCAATTATATATGATTTTCATATTAAAATAATGATATTGTTGCTCGTGCATACGTCCGGATTACCGTCTCCACGGATGCGATGAGATTCATTCCCCATCGTAATAATTAAAGAAAAATATTCATTTTATGATTAAAAATAATATTTAATAACATAATATAATTATATATATGAATCAAATAAATCCAATCAATAACAAACATGGATTATGTAACCAATCATATAAAGGAAAACAAATCAATTAACACCCGAAATGATGATACTACTGAAATATCATTAACAAAGTAATATTTGACGATCATATATCATATCATATTAATGTAAATGGTTATATTATAATTTAATAATTATTATTTCACCATTATATTAGTGTTTAACCTACCCTCTACCAAAGAAAAGTTCAAGGTAAGGGTTACTTTCACAGTCTCTTTATTATCCGTGGTTGTTTTTATGTAAGTATCTACTGGGACCTCATTATCATCCACATCCATGTTCCTTAAAAATGTATTCCAATTTTTTTACTATTTAATAGACTATGGGTTAAATTAACTTATACCCTTGTATTAATTTTTGTAAATTTTGTTGAAAGGAATATTTTTGACTTTTTCCATACAAGGTACCTTATGACATTTTCGACAAAATTAAGGTATGTATTTGTTTTAACTTATACTGTGGGTGTAGCTATTTTCCACCATTATAACATCGTTGAAGTTTTACATACAAGAATATAAGAATATTTTCAATATAAATGTTTTCTTTTATAAATATATGATTTTTAAATGATTAGAAAAAAGAAGGATATATTTCTCAAAAAAACGATTTGATTTCATCTATGTCAACATACTTTGATGGGTTCTGAGAATATTTCAAGTTGATTTATTAGGATACAAAAATTTCATATTATATTGAAGGTTTTGTGATATGTTTGACTGTGGATGTGTTATTTTTATACCATTCATGGTTTATGGATAAATAATTTAAATTTCATATACCATATTTAATAAGAATGTTTATGTTTGGTTTAAAACTTTCCATATGAGGAATTCATTAGACATAGTAAGTGATGGGTTGAGCCCGCTATAGCTCCTTGATGCATAAGTAGGTCCCATGAGACAAACTAGTGTCTTGGCACAAGGCCTTGAAAAAATATTATTTTTAGTCTAGGAACAAGGCCTTGACTATTTGGATTTGAAGGATGATATTATGCATTCCATCATTATGAAAGTTTCTATTGATATTACATGAGATAATTCGACTGGTAGAATAACCATGGGAATAAGTAAATGGAATTAGTTGATTAAATATTTTCCATATTATGTTGAAGTTCATGTTTAAAAGGACATGGTTTTAGACTTAAATTTTCTTAATCGTTTAAGCTTATTTATAAAAGTTTTCGCCATATTGTTATCCTTACTAAGTATATGAGCTCACCCCTATCTATGTTTTATTTTTTCCGAGTTGTGAATAAGTATATTATGACTAACCTGTATGTATAGTGTAAGGGATATTATTGTGGACTATGGAGACTATGTTGTTGTAGTTTTTTATTTTATAATGTAATGTAAAACTTATGAATGCATCTAGTATTTCCAAGGCAACTAAACTAATCAATTTTTCAAGATATGATCTTTTGTGATCATGCCAATGTTATATAATAATTCAAAGACTCTGGGTAACTAGGGTCAGGGCATTACAGATGGAATCAGAGTAAGTTTAGTACAATCCTTGAAGCTAGATTTATAAAAACTCTGATTAGAGAACATTACCCTATGGTAGACTTTGAGGATTAGTAGAGAAGAGATTCCTAGAATTTTGGTACTGTAGATATTTTTTGAGTTTTCCAGCAATACAATCCTATCTGGATACGATCAGGTAGAGGCAGCTCTAGAACAGACGTACCTAGGGGTAAAACCCAAAAATACCTCTTTGAGCTAGAATTGAACGTGAACTGGTGCATGAAAATGGGCATTGCACACTCTTGGTTACGACACTCTAGGGGGATATGCATAGGATAATTCTCATTTACTTTTCAAACCATTATGAATGGTTTATAAGTATATAATTCATCAATGAAAACAACTTTAGGATTATGGATTATATCCAGTATGGTGTTTATCATCTTATCTCCATACTGGGACAACTCACTTTGTTTTTGAATAATAACCTTACCCATGTGGAGCAACCTGATCCAAAACGCGGAGGATCAATGTTAGACTGCTTCATAAGGAAAAAACCTCTAATATTAATTAGGATTTAACATCCATTAGTAGTTGAGCAATGGATAAATTTCATAGAGAAAAAATTTCATTCTTTGGGGAGTAGCTATAGGGAAAAAGTTGGCATGACAGTTTATCGCCTCACAGGAGATGCAGTTCAATGGTGGTATTTAATCCAAAACAGAAAGGAAGATGAAGAATTATATAACATTGAATGTATTGAATTTAATGAGACTTCTTTTTTGAAAAATACTTTCCTCATCACCATCGAGCAGATATGGAAAGTCAATTTCTAAGTCTGAGGCAAGAGGAGGATGAGAATGTCATAAAGTATGAGGCTAACATTACAAGGTTAGTAGGGCATGTAGTATATTATATATGTAACTGAATGATTAAGATTGATTGATTATTTTGATGGCTAAAACTATTTCCCTATTGAGCATTATTCTCAAAATCCTTCTCATCGTATGATGATATTGTCTCATGTGCTATAAAGATAGAAAATGAATTCTCTATGTCTTATGACTTCAAAGTAGAGCAAGAAAAGAAGAGATCTGTTGATCACTCTGGAAATGGAAGTAAAGGGAATAAGTGAAAAGTTGAACGTCCTTCCTATATTAAATGTTGGAAGAAACACCCCAACACTTGACTGAAGGGAATGAGAGTCTGTTATAAGTGTGGTGAAAAAAGCCACCATGCTCTTAATTACAAGGGGAAGAAAGTGGCTGTCAATGTTGAATGAAACAATTGTAGAGAAAAAGGTACATTATCCAAATGAATGTCCTAAGTTACAAGAGAACTTAACATAGAAAGAGATAAGGGAACAATGCGATGCTTTTGCGATCACTACTGCTGAGGTTTATTCTCCGAAAGACGTGGTGGAAGGTAAATTAATAGTTTCCTAAAGTTTAGACAATGGACTATTTCATTCTGGATCATCGCATAGTTTATTATATTCCATGTTTTCTAAGAAAATTAGATATTTTGAATTTGACTTAACAAGGGAGTTGTTAGTCAAAACACCTAAGGGCAGTATCATCACAACAAAGTTTGATGAATCAGTTCCCATTAGGGCATATAAATGTTCTTTATCTACTGATATCATCATCAGACCCATGATTGAATTTGAAATAATCCTCAATATGGATTGTATTTTGAACCATGATGCGAAAATTTATTGTAATAACTAAGAGATTATAATTTTCAATGATGATAAGGAGTACCTTATCTTTAGAGTTGAAATGTCACCATCTAATTCTCATCTAGATCCTCCCCCAATAGCCCTATTAAATTAAATTATTCGGGAGGATGATAAATAAATAATTATGGGAGAGGAAAATAATGTTTGAATAGAGTACATACCTATGGTGAAAGAATATGTTGATGTGTTTCCAGAGGATTTACCTAGAAATCCTCTAGACTAAGAAATTGTATTTTCCATTGATTTAATTCTTGGTTGAAGGCCCATATCGAAGACCTCATATAGAATGGCCACTGATGAATTATTGGAACTAAAGAAACAACAAGAGGAACAGAGTAATAAGGGATATATTCACCCTAGAGTTTCTCCATGGGGATCCCCTATCCTTTTTGTTATGAAGAAAGACAGATGTATGAGGTGGTACACTAACTATAGGTAGATCAATGCTATAAAAATATAGAACAAGTATCCACTACCTCGAATTGATGATTTATTCTACCTACTTCATGGAGCTCAATATTTCTCAAAGATTGACCTTCAATAAAGATATAATCAGTTGTGTGTGAAGAAGAAAGACATTCCAAAAACAGTATTTCGAACCGGGTACATGCATTACGAGTTTACAGTAATGCCTTTTGGGATGACTAATGCACCCTATGTTTTCATGGATCTAATGAAAAGAGTTTTCAAAGAATATCTTGATGACTTTGTAGTGGTATTTACTGATGATATCCTAATATAATCCAAAATCTATGAAGAATATGAAAATCACTTGTGCACCATTATGAAAACCCTCAGAAAAAATGAATTATATGAGAAGTTTAGCAAGTGGGATTTATGGATTCAATAGATTTCTTTTCTTGGCCATATTGTCTCTAATAATGGAATATATTTTGATCCTTTAAACACTAATGCAATCCAAAATATGGCCAGCACCGATGAGTATAACTGAGGTACACAATTTTATTTGTTTACTAGGTTATTATCGATGTTTCGTCCAGAATGTTTCCGGATCGGCTAACCCATTAACCAAGCTCACAGGTAAATGGGTTAAATTTGTTTCGACAAAATAATGTAAATAATGGTTTGATGAATTGATTAGGAGATTAGTAAATGATCCTATCTTGACTCTACCATTAGGGAATGAGGGGTTTGTTATTTATAGCGATGCTTCAAAAAAAAGGACTTGTTTATATCCTTATGTAGAATGATAGAGTTATTTCTTATGCATCACGACATCTAAAAATTCTTGAGCCAAACTATCGTACTCAAGAACATGAGTTAGAATCAATAATATTTGCTCTAAAAATATGGAAACACTATCTCTATGGTGAAAAATGTGAGATTTATACTGATCACAAGATTTTGAAGTATATTTTTTCACAAAAAGAACTCAACATGAGGCAAAGTCAATAGCTTGAACTACTCAAGGACTATGATTGCATAATACACTACCACCCGGGGAAGTAAAATAAGATGGCAGATGCTTTGATAAAAAAGGATCATGGAATTTTGAACAAGATGAGAGTTGAAAGGGATCCTATTTTCATGGATCTAGTGAAAATGGATATGGGAATAATCATTGAAGGAGAAACATTAATACTTTTTCATATGGTTTCCAAAACATCTTTACTTGAAAGGATAAAAAGTTCTCATTCTGATGATGAGGAGTTAAAAAAAAGATTAAATCTGTGAATAATGGGAGATTGAGTTACTTCATATATGACGATGTGATTTTCAAGTATGGGAAACGACTTTCTGTTCCTGATATACCAGATATAAAAAGGGTATTTGTATATGATGCTCATAGCTCCAATTTCTCTATACACCCTGGTATCACCATGATGTATAGTTATTTGAGAGAACATTTTTGGTGGTACAACAAGAAGAGGGGGAATGATAATTTTGTGTCAAGATGTATGGATTGTGAATAAGTGAAATCTGGAAGGCAATATCCTGGAGGAGTCTTGAAACCTCTTCTTATACTTGAGTAGAAATGAGATAATATCACGACAGACTTTGTCATGGGACTACCAAAGACACCTAGAACGAATGATGAAATATTGGGCATTATTGATGATCTTATCAATTCAACACATTTTCTTGCTAGAAGAGAAGATTTAACACTTGAACATCTAGAAAGACTCTATATTAATGAAGTTTTAAGAATTCATGGAGTACCATTATCGACTATTTCTGATTGTGATCCCTATTTTTCATCAAGAATATAGAAAATTATTCATAAATCCATGGATATTGAACTTCATTTGAGCACTTCCTACCACCCTGCAACTTATGGACAATCAGAATGGACTATTCAAACCATATAAGACATGTGAAGATCTTTCTCACTTGACTTTGAAGGTATGTGGGATCAATATATACCTCTGTTAGAGCTTTCCTATAACAATAGCTTCAATTAAAATATTCATATGACACTATATGAAGCGTTATATGGAATGTGATTTCACCCACCAACTTATTGGGATGATGATGGTGAATGAAAACTCCTTGGCCCAGAACTTGTTGTGGAAACGTTGGAAATGGTGAAGATTATCCAAACCCACATTAAAGCAGCCCAAAGTAGGCAAAACATCTATGTTGATAACCGAATGAAGGATTTTGAATTTCAAGTAGGAGACCAGGTTTTCATGAAGTTAACTCCATGGAATGGTGATATATGTTCTGGTAAGAAGTGTAAGTTAAGTCCCATGTACATCAGAACATTAGAAATTATAGAATGAATTGGATTTTTTGATTATCGTTTGGCAATGATTCCAAGTCTCTCCAAAGTTCATGATGTGTTCCACATATCACTATTGAGAAAATACATTCCTGACCCAATGCATGTACTCACCTGTGAGGAAATTGAACTGCAACCTAATCTGTCTTATTGTGAAGAGCCTAACAAAATTATTGATACAAGAGAACAAGTGTTGAGAATCCGGATGACTCGTCTGGTAAAATTTCTATGGAGAAACCATAAGATAGAAGAAGCAATGTGGGAACCAAAGGAACTTATGTTGAAGAACCACCTGAATATTTTTGTTTCGTAGCATTATAGAATTTTCTAGGATGAAATTATTTTAAGGAGGGATGAATGTAACACCCCAAGCTTCCACAATACATTTCCCTTTAAATAATACAATAGCTTTTATTGTACAAAACTTCAAGATTCTATCACACCGCAACCAATCAAACTAGCCATTATGAATAGTAATACCCACCTTTTGAAAATATATAAATTTTATCTTTTAAAATAGAATTCATTTTTGAATTCATAATATCGAAATTAGCTTAGGGTGAGTTGTCGGATTTTTTATGAAAACATTCAATTTGTGATGAATAATGAAAAAACACTACCTTATTGGTTAAAACCAAATTTTTTATTTAAATAATTATTTATTCTATTTAAAGTTATCAATTTTTAAAATAGAAAAATAATACCTATATATGTTTAATGTAATTCATTTGAGTCATTTTATTATATGTTTAGATATATAATAATTTTATTGAACTTTTTACCATCTTTTACCCGCCTCCTAGGAGCATTCACAAATTTGCATAAAACATAATTTTACCACTTCTATTAGATGAATTTAAAAATTATGAGAGACATGGTTGATATCATTATGTAAAATGTGGTTTAATAAGATGAAATAATTTTTGGTTAATTGAAACTTTTTACTTTTATTTAACATAATTAAATATAAATAGGGTAATTAAGGGTAAAAATGATATTATTATTACCATAACACAATTATTAATTATATTAGATAAGTTTAATTAAACCAAAACCAACCTTAGGAATAAAATATATTCCCATTTGTTCCACTTGGATTAGATTAGGATATTTATTATTATTTTATTTAAAGAAGATTTAAAAGAGTTAAAATCAATGATTAATTACTAAACCATTTTTAAAATAGGGTTATACGTAAGATGAATTAGACTATAAATATTCATTAGAAATATAAAAATATTTCCTACATAATCTTATTTTATTTATAATTTTTAGACATTATATAATTTAATTTATTTATGAGACAATTATGATGCAGTAATTACGTTATTAATGAAAGATTAAAATAATTTAAATTATAAATACCAAAATAAATATAATTTCAGACATTTAATTAATCCCACCAATTTTATAAGTTACTATGACATGTTAGTGTTGATTAAATGAAATTTGTTTGACGTATTAATGCTGTTATGAATTTAACAAAAAAATACCAAATACTGTCAAAATTGACATAAAAGAGTTTTTAAAACAAATATTATATTATTAATTTATATTCTATTCAAAAAATATAAGGTTCATCCAAAGGGCTTAAATATTATTACATAGATAATTAATGAACCACTTTATGTTCACTTTGATGTTTATAGAATGTTTATTAACCATATAATATAAATATACAAAGTGACATAGTAAATGTCAAACAATTTAACTAAGAGTTAAATCTAAAAGATAAGGTTAATATGATGACCTAAACCAATATAAAACATATTTATTGAGAGGTTCTTGACCCAAGTACCACCTTATACTTTAAATAATTCATTTTGGAGCCACTAGAAATCCAAAATTAATTTATTATAAACTTATATTTCAAGATTTTCCTAAAGTGATCCTCACCACTCTTATGAAGGGGCACATACCCTTCTCTCAAATTAACACCTTCAAAGCCATTTGGCTCTACCAACCCCATCTGAAATATCCTTTGAACTGCCCTACCTTCATTATAGAGGCCTTAAATTAATCATTAAGCCAACCTATGGATCCCATTTGATCAAATCAAAAAAAAAAAGAACCCTAAGAAGAGGTAAATATTTTATCACCACTTTCAAGTTATTTTCTTCTTCCACTACCACATTATTTGTTGTTTCCATTCTAAAATAATAACCCCAGTATCTTCTATATAATTTTATGTTATTATAAAAATTGTGCAACCATATTCCTTATTATATCTATCTATAAATGACAATGTCATCATACGTACGCACATATGGATTACCGTCTCCACGTCATGGTGTAGTTTGTTATTCAAACACTTAATCATTTGGATGGGTATAATAATGAGTATAAATAATGTAAATAATAAATATATCATGATAATTATTTTGTATATATGATATACCATCCAATTATATACAATTTTAATATCAAAAGAATGATATTGTCGCTCGTGTATACATCGAGATTACCGTCTACACGAATGTGATGACATTCATTCTCCATCGTAATAATTCAAGAATAATTTTCATTTTATGATTGAAAGTAATATTTATGAACATAATATCATATTTTATATGAATAAAATACATCCTATCCTTAACAAACATGTCTTATTTAACCAAGCATATAAAGGAAAACGAATCAGTTAACAACCGAAATGATCATACTGCTGAAATATGATTAACAAATAAATATTAGAAGATCATATATGATATCATATTAATTTATATGGTTTCTGTATAATTTAATAACAATTATATCACCATTATATAGGAGTTTAACCTACCATCGACCTATGAAAAATACAAGGTAAGGGTTAATTTCTGTATTTCTTTATTATCCGAGGTTGTTTTTTAAGTAAGTATCTACTGAGACCTCTTTATAATCCACATCCATGTTTCATAAAAATTAATTCCAAAACATTTTTACTATTTACTAGACTATGGGTTAAATTAATTATTTCATTTTTGACTTTTTATAAATTTTTTTGAAGGGAATCATTCCTTTGTTTTCCAAATAATGTACCATATGACATTTTCGTCAAAATTATGTTAAGAATATTTTTTTAAAATATACGGAAGGTGCATCTATTTTCCACCATTATTAAATCATCAAAGATTACCTTACAATATTATAATAATATTTTCAAATTAAATGATTTATTTTATAATTTTATGACTTTTAAATGATTTCAAAATATAAAGAGATATTTCTCTAAAAAAAAGTTTTGATTTCATCTATGTCAACATCATTTGATGAATCGTGAGTTTATTTGATGTTGGTTTATTATGATACAAAACATCCATATTTAATTGATGGTTTTGTGATATGTTTGATTGTGGATGTGTTATTTTAATTCCATTCATGGTTTATGGATAATTTATTGACATTTCATATTCTAGTTTTAATATGAATGTTTATGTTATGTTTAATTCTTTTCATATGTAGAATGCATTAGACTTATTAAGTGATAGGTGGAGCCCACTATAGATCCTCAATGCATCAGTAGGTATCATGAGGGAAACTAGTGTCTTAGAATAAGGCCTTGACAAAATCATATTTATAGTCTTCGCACAAGGCCCAGACTATGTGGTTATGAAGTTTGGCATTATGCATTCCATCATTATGAAAGTGGCTATTGATATTTCATGTGATTATTTGACTAGTAGGATATCCATGTGAATATGTAAATAGAATTATTTGATTTTAACTTTCCCATATATTGTTGAAGTTCAAGTTTAAAAGGCTTTTGTTTTAGTCTTAAATTTACTTAAATGTTTATGGCTAATTATGAAAGTTTCTGCTATATTACTATACTTACTGAGCATCTTAACTCACCCATTTCTATGTTTTATTTTTCACAAGATGAGAAGAAGTAAATTATAACGGACCTGTAGGTATAGTATAAGGGATATGTGTGTGGCCTATGGATACTATGTAGTCTTAGTTTTTCATTTTCTAATGAAATTTAAATCATATGAATGTATCTAGTATTTCCAAGGCTACTAAACTAATCCGTCTTTCAATACATGATTTTTTATTATTATGACAATGTTTTCTAATAATGTACCAACTCTGGGTAACTAGGGTCTAGGTGTTATAGTTTGGAATACATCAGTACATGTATCACATAGGAATGGTCCCTCATTTTCTATATCCTTCTTAAGTCAGCTCCCCAAATATACTATTTTAACAATGGTATAACATGACACTTTAGGATGCGACCATGATGTTAATATGTTAAATTCTAAAATGGTTTCATACAGAAAATTTTATATGTCATGAGGAATTTTATAGGCACCACTTCAGGTTGTGGTACCTCTAGGATGCTTTCCAGTATTACCATCAATGTTTGAGTAGCAATTTACACCAACAGTAATAGTAGAGGATGTTCATAGGTTGAGAACACTGCATGAATTTCAATGGGAATGACCCCTAAATATTTAGGTTGATCTAGATGAAAATGTTTTTTTTGTAATAGATTGATGAAATAACACGGGTATTTTATATTTTGAGGACATATTGAGATACAAATTGTGTCCTAGATGCAAGCCATATTCATTGATATATTAGGATATAATGGAGTTAGTTAACTTATAATCAATATTAATTCTTCGTTTCTTATAAAGAGTTTAAAAGTATCCTTAATAATTGTTTTTTCTAGATACATTGTGATAAATTTGAACCTCATAGATTTTAGAGCATAAATATGGAAGCATGACCATAATAGATTATGCACCAATGTTTACTAACCACACACAGTACTACATGGATATGGTTGAAGTTATATTGTTATAATTATAGACCATTGAATGTGGTATCAAAAGGGTTATTATGTATGGAGTGATATCTATTAGGATTCCAACGTATTTGGGAGTTCTCAAGTGATCTCTTGTGGTAGAGATATTATTGTATGAGCATTCAATGACAATTGGTGTTGGTAGTAAGATTCTTAGAGTTGAGAGTTTTGAAGATGACAGACAATGTTAGACATAGGGATCCAGGTGATATAAGAATATCAAAATATAGTCTGATGGAAAATTCTATATATTTTAGGGCTATCATGATATGACTATTTAGGTTAGGGAGAGGTAGTGATGAACTTGATATAATGAGGGGAAATCTTCTGTGGGATTTTATGACCCATTCCGAATTTAATAGGGAGATAGTCAATGAACCTCCTAGGAAGAGGAACCAATTAGATAAATTATTATCATAAGGTGTTGAATATGGAAGAGGATTTGGTATAATAGCAAATGTTGGCTGAAAATTTGACCAGTTTCAACAACTACCCATAGGTGTTCCATTATATTGTTAGAGAGCCAATGGCTAGGGATAAGGGAAACTATAGGAAGTGGTGGCCTATGAACATGAGGCTCCATGGATGATTATATTTATAATATATGTCTTATCGACATTTTCTATATTTTTTAAATATATGCAATCATGCCATTATTTTCTCTCTATTTCCTTGGTTCAAGATACTGAGATTCTAGTTGATCCATTGGTTCAACCCTTGTATTGGCAGACTCCTACTGAAGGGGATTCAATGATCATGGACTTATTTTGAATGTGTGACTTGACTCTTGGAAGATTTAGTTTCATATGGGATCATTTCATAGTAGGGATGGGGAATTATGACTTCATAATAGGTATATACTATTTCTCAATAGTTCATGCATGAGTTGACTATTTTAGGTGGAGGATTCTATGTTCACACATTTATGGGATGCAGTTTTAATTTATGAGAGACAATGAAACCTTGTTAGTTAATTATGTGATCATACGTAGGAGTACAAAAAAAATTAATCATTATTTGGATAGTATTACCCTTGAATATGTGGATTTGATGATCCATTATCTTCCTATAATTGTAGTGAAGTATGAGGATGCCTTCCATAAGGTTATTTCATGATTACTTCCCCACTCATAGATTGAATTTTATATAGACCGTTACCTATGTTCAACCTTAATATATTTTATATTATACAATTTGGATTGAATATAATTTGTTAATTGAAGGTGTAGTTGATGAAATTTTAGGGAAAGGGCCATGTTAGATCAATTATGTCACCTGAGGAAGCCTTGTTGTTATTCACCAAGAATGTAGACGTGTGATAGAAGTTATATAAGTATTAAAATTTCCTTAACACAGAGAATATCAAGATTATGTTCCCACTATTGAGAATCAAATATATTTTCTAATATTGAATAAGGTTGATATAGTTTTTTAAGAATGATATTATGTCAAAAATACACCACATATTAGTTTGTGACAAGGATATACAAAATATGACATTAGAATTTTGTTATAATTAGTAAAAGTTATTAGTGATCACATTTGTAATGACTAATGATCCAAAAAAATTATGGGACTCATTATTTAGATCATTTATCCTTCATTTTATTTTTTCATCATAGAATTCATTGAATAAATCCTTGTCTACCTAGTATCATAGGAGGTGAACATGATTCATTTGTTGATTTTTCTAGAGTTATACCTAGAAAACCATCCACAAATGTGGCTATCAAAGTGTTAGTTAATAATTCAGGAGGTCCACCGTCTTGGATATGTTATCTCAAATGTAGGGGTAGGAGTGGTCCCATATATGGTATATGCAGTGTTAAATTTGGAGCCACCCTTGATAGTGTATATGTTTGAAAGCATTACTGAGATAGAGGTACATTATCAGTGATTCATACCCAATTTATCTAGGATATCATCTCCCATGAATTCTTAGAAATGTGAGGTGAGTTATTTCATCTATATATGTAGGTGAATGTTATCTTCAATAGAATTTCAGTAGGGGTTGATGAGTACAACCATCCTAAGACTACTAATGGTGTGTATTGAGTATGTATTATTCTCTGATGCCTCCAAAATGGGGTTTGATGCATTCTATTGAAAATTTATGAATTTATTTACAATTCAACCCGATAGCTAATACCCCATGACTATAACTATATGACCAATGATCTTGAGTTGCAAGAAGTGGTTATCACTCTAAAGAGGTGGAAGGACTACCTTTTGGGTGAGTAGTTTATAATTCATTATGAAAAGAAGAGTCTCAACTATATATTTTCATAGATGAATCTCAAATTCATATAGGAAAATTTCTATAGTTCTACCATGATTATGAATTTAAAATAGCCTATAATAATATTAAGGGGATCATGGTATCAGATGATCTCATCAAGGTAATTTTTTTACAGATGTGGAGTGAGACATCAGACTAATTGGCCTCAATTAATTTTTCCTTTGAAGATGAGGATATAAATACTAATGTATAGTCAATGGTTTTTACCCATCCACTTCTACAACATTTTAAAGATAATTTTGTTAGAGATAATGACTGTGAGACTTTATACATTTAGATATCAACTAGACATATTTTAGTTGGATTTTATAATAGTTGGGAGAATATAATACTTTTTTGAGGTAGGATGTTGGTACCCATAAGGTTACATGAATTTTTATTGAGGGAGTTTCAAATACCCCACTAAATGGTTATTCATTGATTTTAAATGATAAACATATACCATTATCTTTAGTTTTTGTGTTTAGGAATGAAGAATCATATTGCTCAATTTGTCTCTTGATGCCTCACTAGTTAGTTGGTGATGAATGATCTGTAGGATCCTGTGAGTTTGGTGGGACCCCTTGAGGTGCTAGAGTGGAAGTGGTATGATATCTATATGGAAATTATGAAAGGTCTTCCATGATTTTCTAGAGGAAATGATGTTATCTAATTGATTGTAGACAGACTCACCAGATCATACCACATTCTTACAATCTAAAAGAAGAGTTCATCAGAGAGATAAAGATGAATTTACGTGAATGAGAGAGTTAATATTCACATTTTCCCCTAATGATTTATTCAGATGGTAATTCTTTATTAAAATAAAAATTATTTATAAGATTTTAGGATGCCTTAGGGACTCAGTTATGGCTGATCATGACATTTTACCCCAATAATGATTGCTAGTGGGGATATTATTTAGGATTGAAATTTTTACCTTTTCTATATTTGGGATTATCACTTACCCTTGGTTTAGTTTTCATATAAGAATCTTTAACACCCCCTCATTGATAAGGTTCCATTTTAGGTCTTGTACGGGAGAACGTGCAAGTCACCACTATAATTAACTGATCATGTGGATTGTTCACTTTTGTGCTCAAAGTTGGAGTGCACAATGAAAATGAATGTTAAAGTCAATTAAGAGGATATTAGGACTACATATATCTATCATTAGTATTATAGGGGCCAATGAGGGAGGAATGTTTAGTCTAATTAGGGAGGAAATTTGTTCTTGAATTTCTCTCCTTGATGAGGATTGATGAGATTCGGTTGTGTTATAAGGTTTTATTTGATTTTCATTGGTTATTTATAGATTCTAAATGGGATTTGAGATGTGGAATACTAGATACCACTAGTATTATAGTCAAACATGGTACATGATATCTTCCATGTTTTTCATATGAGAATGTAGGTGAATGAATCATCAAATGTTATTGAATGGTGATAACTGGACATCAAGGATTTAGCTATCTTTATGAAGTACGTAGTAGATATTGAAGATCAGCTAGATCAGATAATTCATATGATATAAATCATGTTGGTTCATCTCTCATGGAAGCATGAGAATATTTATTAATGAACTTGATAGAGACATAACTATATACAAGTTTATTGCACACATCGTTTTTATTAGGCTTTTTTATTATCGGGATAAAAACCCCTGAACTAGGTATAATGTAACAACCCAATTTTTTTCACTTGTAATGATTTAAAATATTTTATGGAATATTTATGTGGCCGGATTCTTAGTATGTATTGGATTTTGTGGTCTAATGAGGTTTTGTATTGATATAATAATAATATTAAATATTTTGTATCACATGAAAACAATTTTCATAAAATAATTGAATATGTCTGGAAAAATTTATCAGATGGGAAATTTGAGGTTGTCATCAAATATAGAATATGGGTTTTACCTTAGGAATTATCTATTATTTTCTGGTTCTAGGTGGTTTGTTTATGGGTGGTCATGGGCAGAAAAATATGTTTATAAATACATTTATTTATTATTAATAGGCTAAACCCGATTCTCATATATATAAAAATTATTATGGTAAAATCATAGGGTTATCCATATAACCCAAGGGATTTTATTGATAGTTCATGGATGACATCTTTGGCTGATGAAGATGAGATCAAGGATCATAGAGTTAATTTAAAAAGATTTCCACACCATTGATGTGTGCGGACCATAAAAATGTGGAAATCAACAATTCTTATTTAGTGATCAATCAATACTTGATGATGGGTGTTTATTTGGGGTTTATTAAATCCAATTTTTTTATTCCATGATGGATGTGAATCAACTTCAGTAATAGTTTGACTCTTGGCATGATCATATTTCACGAGTATGTATTTATCTTATACGAAATACAAATTGTTGATATTTTGATTATACATCAGCGCTAATCATTCTAATTAAAATAATGTTTTCCCAAATTGAATATTTGATAAGGCTTTTTACTCACTTTTTTTATTCATTTTTCCCATATTTTGTTTACACATTGTTCATTGAAACCCCCTTTGTGATTGTGGATCCAAAAATACATAGATGGGGGTCATTACACTATAATTATTTGGAACAATGGAGCGTCACCATGGTTTTGGGTTTCAGATTAATGGTGAAATCTAGGTATGTCAATGATGACGAATGATAAAATGATGGATCATAGAATTCTAGTCCTTAGGATTAGAATATTTGGCGTTCAGATTATTGATAATTTATCCCTTGTAGATTCCACACCAAGAATCTTACCACCCAATACAAATAGTATTGGATAATTCCAGGATTATATTTATCAATAGTTTTGGTGAAGAATTGAAATTAGTAGTAATGAAAGTGGAACCATGTATAGATCATCCATTTATGGAAATGCAAGAATACACAATGTGTAGCTCAAATAACACATGAAATTTAGTTCCTTGATTGTAGTGTCCATGGTATTTGTGAATGTTAAATAACACACAACATAGGGGACCTACATGACATTTTGTTTCCTCTAATTGGTGGTACATAATAATCCCAAAAGGTACATATACATTATATAAGTACATGAGCATGACTCAGTAATTATACATGTCTAGGTACACTAGAGAGATTATATTCTATGTGAATGACCAAATACTCCGAAATGGATAGGTAGTCGGACATGTCCAGTTTATATGGTCATGGGTAGTGTAAAAAATCATGGGTTGGAGGACATATGTTGACTATATTCATCAAATACATATTGTATACTCCAATTACATGAAATTTAATTATCATAGGAAAAGTTGAGGCCCCTACTCAAATTAGTCTAGAACATCATTAGTATGGGTTTTCCCCTTTTTCCATCCTTATTTTGGTTCTATAATGAATTACATCGAGAGAATAGGAGGTTATTATATCTCTAGAATTAGTCTCGAATAGATTTATAGAATCATTTTATATATACTAGGTTGTGATCCTATATCTTTCTCTCTTCTTCTTTAGGTGTGATTATATGAATCATCATGAACAATAATCACAAATGACTCTGATACCCTAAAAAGCGGTTCAATCCCATTAGGGATACAAGAGTCCCCTTAATTGATTAGAATATATACCCTATCACTATATCAATATCTTATGAGATCCAGAATGCACCTTCTTAATAGGGATACCTAGCTTGTTTGGCCTATCAAATGAGTTTCATTAGTGTTGTAAAAATAAAGGAGTTAGTTATCATAGATGGTAATTTCCTTGAAGCCTACTTGAAGATACTAGTAAGGTTATATGGATTGAAATTACACTAATAATCAGTGTCTATATTTTATATAGGAAGAATTATTATTGTTATAAAGTGTCATTTTCTGAATGACATATCATCATGATGATGAGATGACATTTCACAAAAATTATAATTTGTGTTTTCTAATTTTCAGGTTTTTTTAGCATATTTGTATTCTAACTCTTTCATGGGACATGACTGCACATGTAATGTATTATAAAAATGTTAGGCCTTAAGACGAAGTCTAAGGTACACCAGGAGTAGTTGGAGAATAGTTTAGATAGAGAGATCATAGATAGTTATAAGAGATGCATTTGTTAGTATTCTACTCCTTGTAAGGTTGGACACCTTTATTTAAATGGATTTATTTTATTTTGGATTTTATACTATCATGATATCTCTTCATACAATATATGTATTTATGCATTTTTATAATTGTTTTATTTGACATTTCATTATTGTGTTGATGGTTGAAGATGTGTTCATAAATACTAGAACCCAAGGACATGGCCTCCCATGCGTGTGATATGCATTATCGACACATATCACCAACCCCTAGGCTATTGGTGTGATTGGGTTGCCACACTCATCTTATCTTTGGCTAGATGGACCCTGGTAGGTCGATTCACCACAATATAACATGTATTTTATTAATTATTATTTATCTTTACTAAATAACACTCTAAATTTTTTTGGTACTTTTTTAAATTGGATGTTATGTTTTTTATCCAAAAAGGAATAAAACTTGTTGGGAATTCTCTATAAATTATGATGCCCATGTAAATTTTCCCAAAGTAGTAGACTTGTATGTTTGATTATTCTAATAAATTTATATTATAATAACATTAAATTTAATATCAAACATATAATTTTCAAATAGGGCATGATATTAATTTAAAGAAAAAAATTTAAAGTAGAAATAAAAGATCAAAAATATGTGAAAAAATGTGAATTATCTTAAATAATTACTGCATATTGGTTTTAAGTACTTAAAATATTTTTTTAATTGAATAATGTTTTTTCAGACATTAATATCACTTTCAACAAGAAGCTAATGAATGTGGATATTTTATTATATCATTAAATTTGATATATTTTACACCTAAACAGTTCTAAACTTAAATAAGGTTAAAATTTATCATAACCAATCCTTTATTTTTTATTATAAATAAATTTAAAATATATTTTAAATAATTACATTTTAATGTATATATTTTCAATTACTTTCTCTGTTATTTTTTAAAGAGTTAGATGAATTACAATGAGTGTGGGAAAATTATTTTATATGTTTTATTGAGATTTATAATAATTTTATTATATATTATAATGTCTAAAACTAACAATTTTCAAGTTTAAATGTCTTTAAAATGTTTTGATGTAAAATTTTATGATGAAAATGAATTTATTTCTATTTCTGGTTGTTTTTTTTGTACTTATGTACGATTGAGTTATTTTATTTGAAAATATTTATTTAAAAAAATTGTTTTTTTGCATCCCTTATTTTTTAACCGGTATTAAATATTGAGAAAATATATTTCACATTAGATATAAAATAAATTATGTAATAAACCCTTCATATTATTTTTAGACTAACATTTACAAAATGTTTTTTTAATAATTGAGGTGATATTTTTTTTTATTAGTTAACAATAACCAATGTGAAAAACCTATTACAACATTTCTTATATTGAATATTCTAGACAATGGATGCTAAAAATTAAAACAAAACCTATGTGAAATTCTCTATTTTTTCATTTTTGATTATATGTTATAGTAAAAAAACTCTCACATAAGTTTAACCAAGAATAACAAAAGGATGAATAAAATGAATCTAACAATCTATGTAAGGTTAATATTGAGTAATGAAATTAGACTTCAGAATAATTATATAGTGTAATTAACTCTATGATTACCTTGGAGGAAATTAATGGAATCCCATAAATATCATATCCAAAAGGAGTTTTGTACATAAATGTTTAATGAATGTGGTAACAGGTTGAATGGATGGAAGATATGAAATTTTTGTATAAATTCATGGAAATTAGTAAGTCTAAAATTTGTTTATTTCTATAATAATAATATTTCTTTTTTAATTCCCCATGTGGAGTTTGACTAAGTCTAACTATCAAAATATTTCTTTATTATATTTGTGTTCTTTAGTCATTGTATTTTGGAATTTCTTATCATGTGCATGTGGCATTGTGCTGTTTGGCTGAGGTGTAATGTCCTATTAGTTTCCAATAGATTAATTCACAATATCATTTATATTCTATAAGTATCGAATTAATTTCTTCCTGAGGAAGTTATAGAGTATGATTCTATTTCTAGAGGTTCCCAACCAAAAATTCACTGTCCAATAATGGGTGTAGATCATGGTATATCTAGACTATGAAAATTTTCTTTTATTACTAAAATTAAAAGAATCATTCTTCCATTGGAATTATAAGAGAAATGTCTAAAAAATTTCAATGAACTACTTCATATTTCATATTCAGTATGGGTATATTTCCTTTTGTAAAATGTTGTTAGATGAGGGTATATTCTAGATAAAAAAAATTTAGGTGAACATTTTTGGTTATGGGAAAATATAGATTGGTGAAAATCCAATGTAGATAGTTATGAATATTCTGTTGATGAGAACCAAATAATAAGTGAAGAAAATGGAAGAATAAGAAATGTTAGATTAGAAGGAAAATGGGTTAACCTAGATGTCACTTGACAATAATGTGTATTATAGAATATATGATGTGAAAATGACTAAAAAATTATGAATACTCTTACCAATATATATGAGTGGCCTAATATAATATAAAATGTTTTTCTAATATAGAGGGTATTCCACATGTGTATGTTATAGGGGAAAATCATGACTCATCTTGTCAACAAGTTGACCATGATTACAATTATTCTAGAATTAGTAAAGGTAATTTTTATAAATATTTGTTGGTAATTTACTTTTCTCTCAACACACCAATTAACATTATTTATAATCCATATCATTGTATGAAAATATAGTGGTAAAAGTGACTTAGTATTTACATATATTTGATATCTAATTTTTATTTCGGTTATTTAAATAATGAAAATTTAAGATTCAATTAGAAATTCATAAATTGTGGAATTTTGAGTTTGTCGATTTGAATGGAGAAGTCATTATACAGGGAATGATAGAAGAATTAGAAGATGAAATATTTTACATAATGATTTAACCATATGATGGAATTGTGAAAAAGGGATATAGGTGTTAATATATGAGTGAGAGAAGAGTTATATTTTAAATTTTTTTATTAGGAAGTGAATCCATATATCCAGGTTTAAAACATACAAGTGGTCAATTGGTGAGTTTTACCAGTCTATTAGAGTCATGCATGAGAAAATATAATTATGTATGATTTAATAAAGCACATCATGAAGATGATTGATTTTTTATGATAGTAAACTAGGGTTATGTTTTCATTCTTACATAGTAAAAAATATTATATGAATTTTATGGGGGTTTTCAATTGTTGGGGTTTAATAAATATTTTATTTTAGTTGAATAACATTAATATGTTTGTGTTTTTATGACATTGAGGGGAAGAGCATGGAATGTTACACTTTATTCCACGATAGTGGATAATGGAGTAAATGAAGACTCATTATAACTAATATGAGTTTAAAAAGGAAAAAAATCACGTCACTAAAATTACATATACATTCTAGTGGCACAAAAATCATAATAAAATAAATTATAAAGGGATAAATGTTGTTTTTAATAAAGAAACTATATTCCATAGAATCATGGAGTATGTAATATAAAAATATTTTTTTTATTTAATGAAAATAATGGTGTATTTTAATATGGATGAAAAAACGACCAGTAATTAGAAGCTAGAGTTTGTTCATATTGTTGTATGGGGTCCTGATATGGTTTATTCATGTAAAGGGTCTTTTTAATATGTTACCTTCATTGATGATGTGACATAAACAGTTTGTGTTCTATTTCTCATGGATATGTCCAATGTTTTTGGATCATTTGATTATGAAGTGTCAATATGGGAAACAATAATAGATATAAAATTAAATGATTAAGCATAGATAATGGTAGGGAATACATAATTTGGGAGTTTTGGAGGTTCTTTTGGAAGAATCGATTAAGAATGAAGAAGAGCATACCCAGTACTCATAATTTAACAGTCATAGAGAGGATGAATAATTTTTTATTGGATAATTCAAGGAGAACTTATTAATTTTCCTATGGATTTTTATGTAGTGGTTGGGGATTATACTACCTATCTAGTGAGTGGAAGTACTTATTCACTGGTTAAAGAACATTCAAAAGCATATTAGACCAAATGGAAGGTTGATATTTCCCATCTCAATTTTATTGTATCACTTTCCCATGTCCACATTGATGTTAGGAAATGAGATAATTTAATGGTTGTGATTGAAGTATGTTTCTTTATAGGGTATCGTGATGATTATTCCTGATTTTCACTTTGGGATAATGAATTATGAATGGTTGTTAGTGGATTAAATGTCAACTATTATGTGAAAATAGTATGGTATTATGAAAAACTATATATTTTTTTATATTATAAAAAATAATCATATCAATATTATGTTTTTCTTAAAGGACGTAAAGATATCCTAGATAGTTTTGGGTGTATGATACTTATGGAAATACTACAATACCTAGATGAAGTTATATATGAGAGTAATATTTCATTGCTGTTATCAAGTCTAGAAGTATCGAAATGATTATGGACAATAGAAGCACAAGGTAGAGCTTCAAAAGGAATAGTTGAAGAAGAACTGGTTCAATAAATATATAAACTATATTTTCAGTTAAAGATATTTACTAGGATTTTATTCCAAGTGTACAAATAGTGTAGTGAAAAATACTACATGATTCTTATAAACTAAGGATATCTAGAATTTCCAAAATAATATACTTTTATGAGGGAATTGAGATTTTTGGATGATGTTTGAAATGGATTACATATATATTAATTAGAATTTGGAGCTAAAAGAATTGATGCTTGAGAGGAGTGTACTTCAAAACAATTATGTTTGTTGGATGAAGGAATAATTTAGCAGTTAAGAATCATATAATGAAACTATTTCCATAAATGGGTTTTTCAAATTGTATGTTTATATTTTTTAAGAATCATTTTTCTATTTTTAATGCATTCGATGATTTGGGAAGAACATGAAATGGTTTATATGGTAGTGTTATATATTGAGAAGTTATATTTTTAAAATAGTTCATTCATGGAGACATAGAGGATGAAATATTAATTGAGTATCCAAAGGGTTGCATGGGAAAAAAATATGATCATACAATATATTTGATTAAATGGATTATATATTAACTTAAATATGAACATATGAATTGGAACCTGATGTTCAATTTGATCATGTAGGAGTGAAGTATTTTGAAGTGAAATTTGAATCATTTCTACAACTATAATGTGGTTTATAGTGGGGTAATCATCATCCATCTTCTCTCTATGGTTCAAATTATTTTATTTCTAACAGTAATGGAAATTATTCACTAGTTTATGGTTTTTCTTCCATATTATTGAGATAAAATATCTCAGACTAGTAAATTGGATTTTAGGGATATGGAATATAATGAACATATTTTGTGGATAATTTTCCCAAAATCATCATAATTACAATTGCAATGTGGTGGAACATTTCTAAAAGACTTAATTCAAGCATGTTACCACTCCTCATGAGGGATAATTACATCTATGAAATGAAAAGTAACCTAGAATAAAAGGATATTATGAGAGTATTGTAAAGGTTCCATTTTATTTAGCTCTTAGAGTCTTAATATATTTCATGGTTTATATGAATAAGAACATTCTGCCTTATTTGTGTGTAGCCTATAGGTTTATCATTAATCATATAAGGGAACAATAATGAGTAATAATGTTGACACTGCAAGATATCTATTGTTACAGAAGATTTTCGCTTATATTTGAAGTAGATGAACGCTTAAAATGGTTTAGTAATTTAAAACATTAATGGTGATGAAGAAATTAATAGAAGTACCAATGGATATATAATTTCATATAGTGAAATAAAAATGACTTAGAAGTCAAAATTTCAACCATTGGTCCCACTTTAAATAATGGAGGTAGGGTATGTTACACATATTAAAGCTGGGAAAGAGTTAATTTTGTTAAAGTGGATATTGGAAATCTCATAAGATTATTTTTGGTTAGGTTAATATTACATGATACATAAAGTGTGATACACTTGGCCAATAATCCAATGTTTCACTCAAAGATGAAGGTTATTCATATTTTGTATAACATTATTTGGAGGTTGTTGGAGGATAATATGATAGGGCTACTGAATATTGATGGAGTTTGAAATGTAGAATAAATTTTTACATAGGTTATAAAATATTGAAAATTAACCCATTCTTGTTCCTTATTGGGGATAGGATAACTGAATTTAGTTCGGGGTACTATGTAGCTATAATGGATGTTTGAGAGTGGAATGGATTTGGAATTTTTGTAGTTGAAATGGAGTTGAAGTCTAGAAAATAATTCACAACGAGGATATTTTTAGGATTTTCTAGTGTGGAGAATATGATATAGATTAGACATGGAACAATCAAAATGATAGATTCTAGAATCATAAGAAAAAAACCAGATATTAATGGTGTGGTTGTAGTACCACAATCTGTATGTCTGTAATTAGATCATAATAATAGTAGTAAATTAGAACTAGAAGTCAAAATGAAGAGGTTGTTTAAGCATAAACTATATCTCATGTATGAGTAATAGAAGACATTATAAGGTTATGAATTATTAATCTAATGGGATACATAAGATTAATTTGGTGTGGGGAATTCAAATCTTTCATTTTTCACTAGAAGGTGTTAATTCAATGGTTACTATTATCCATATGATGATATTCTCATGAGTATTGAATTAAATGAGAATTATCATAGGTGAGATCACATGTTGACGGAAATTAGGTGAATGGATCAATATAGTGGACTTTATCTAAAAATATTTAGCCACTTTTCAATTTTCATGTTATCATTAACTATTGTTATCACCTTCTATTTTTCCAAATAAATTATGGTATTCTCCAGATGGGCCAGGATTACGTATGACCCAAATAAATAATTTTATATTTTTATTTTCATTTATTTTTTTTTATCATTTTCAATATAATGTTATTTTTCATGGTATACGACACTATGGTGATAGTATGGGTTACATTATAATTTTAGTTGTAGATACACTATTGTGTGAGTTAATTCCAAATTTTTATTTCTAGGTAACTATTTGATCAGATGTATTTATAAAGGGTTCATATATTTAATGAAATTATTGTCATAAAATAAATTATAATTCTTCAATATTATCTTCTCTAAGACATGAGAATATAATTATATTTTCTAGAATCTCCATTTATGATAGGTAGGAAAATATATATTCATATCAATGATCATATGTTGGAATATTTCATAAGGGTTATTCCTTGATCTCTAAATAAAATATAGATCTAATTTCATATTAATTTATTATAATATATCACTTAAAAACTTATATTACTATTTTAAGTGACATATTAACTAAATTTCATAAAATATTTAAATAATAAAATAGTCAATTGAATTATTGATTTTATTATCATATGGTATTGATTTATTAAACTAGATATAATTATAAAATAAATATTGAAAGATAAAATGATTAATAGTTATATTTTTCAAATAATAATTTCTTATTTACTTACATAACATAGGATTGTTCATAAATAACTATGAGGTAAATTTCAACTAACATATTCTAAACGTTAATATCATTTGATTTTATTATGATAAATATTAATTCAAATATAAATCTACATACAAATCAGAACAATTAATATAATTATACTTAAATAAAATTTAATCTAATGAGATTCATTATAAAAATATTTTTCTGAACCAATAGGAAAATATTTGAACGGAAATAGTGACATCCTAACAACATAGAATGTTTAATAACAATACATTTTTCCCCCTATATAGAAAGAGATAATTTATATAACTAAAATTTTTATCGTTGTTTGAGTGATGTTGCTTAATATTATTATAAATCAATTACAAATTTTCAGTATGATGTGGAACATATCACTAACGGAGGACCTCTAGGAGATCAAAATTAATTCAATTCAAGAGAATACCTACAAAAAATAATAATTTTTTCCTAATGGTAGTGAACAAAGTGGTTAGAAAACATGAACAAAATTTTTCATTAATTCCTTTGACATCAATTGATTGGCCACTATGTTTCCATCAAAACATGAGTGTAAAAAAGGAGTTAAGATCTACGAAACTCCCATTTGTCCTCAGAGTGTAGGAAACAAAATAGTTGGTTTTGAGTGAATTATTCATGAAAAGAATAGTCATTTCAAAATCTATTTAAATTATATAAATATGTTGGTTTTTATATTTTCAAATAGGGAGTCTAGTTTAGAGAGATCAAGCCTCTATAAGAAGAGTGTTATTAGAATGGTAGAAATAATTGAACTCCAATAAAACTAATCCTTATAAGTATCCAATGATTCACTTTCCTCACATGCCCCCCTTGGGGAAGGCGATATATCTATAGAGTTTGAGTCCACAAGAAGGATCCAATTAATCCAGTTTTTCTATAACCTTTAATATAGAGTTCTCATGGGAGGTTAGTAGTATAACAACATGCTTAAGGAAGAAAGAATGGAGTCAAGGAATTTTATCTTGGTAACCAGACCAGATATCATAATTAGGGGCATTTATTATAGTTAGTCTTTTAAAATGGGTGCACGTTGATGCTTGAATCTATTAAAGTATTCCCAAAAGTCCCATAAACATGCCACAAAAATCAAACTATAGTTCTTTCCTTATGGGGTGGAATTTATTTTGAAATCCTACACAAAAAAAATGATCCAAAAACCCACTGTTATGAGGAGTGAAAATGGTTTTTAAAGAACTTTTATATTTATCTTTTCCATTCTCTATCCAAGAATTTATTTGACTCATTCACCATCTTATGATTGGTGTGAATAACTCCTTTTTATATAATCAGTATCCCCCACCATTGAATCACATTATCTTTGGTTAAGTTTAAAATGTGAAAATTCCATATGTGATAGCTCAAAATGATAATAATTATCTTTCTCTAAATAATCTTCAGCCATATTTCAAATCTTTTTCTCACTTGTAAGGGATTTTATTATTATTTTGGGGTAAAGATACAATACATTAAGGGACTGAAGACTCCAAAATTTTATTCCTCTGTTTAATGAATGTTATTAAATATTTTATTATTACTTTAATATAAAACATTATTGGTGATGTTCATGAAACAAAATAGTATCCCAAATGTAATCATCATGAAATGGTTGGCTTAAGAAGAATTATAAGACACTAAAAAAGTATCCTTTATAATGGAAATTCTTTCTATGAAAACAATCCAATGAGAGTTATTTTTAAATATAGTGTAAATTTACTGTATTTAATCCCATGGTGGGGTTGTATATGTTATATAGTTGAGTAAAACATCATGTTCTATTCAATTCCTTCCCCATAAATATTGTTCCTAATGGGATTATCCCAAAAGAACCCCCATGATATATTTTATTGCACTTGTTAATTCCACATGAATCAATTGGTTTTTACATAAATTTCCCACCAGATTAATGTCACTGTCTCTCCCACATGTATCCCATAGGAATATGAAAATAAAATTATCTTGTATTCTATGATAAATTTTGGGTATTTTGATAACTAAGAGAATATTGAGGTCAATAAAAAACACACTATTTGTAAGTGTAATTATATATTCAAAATAAAGAAAAAAATATTACAAATTGAATATATGTCCTATAATTATATTCATAATTCTACTGAAAAAATGAATTCTAATCCTCCCATTTGAGTATAAAGTGTTGAGATTCTCCAACAGGTGATTCAGAATGTATAAAATGATCTAAAATATAATAGGGTGTTCTCATAAAAATGAGAACATTATTCTGAGATAATTTATACTCATGGGTGTATTAACTCTTTTCCTACTCATATTTTCATATTTATTGTATATACCCTTGTAAAAATTGATTTATTTTCTTTTTACATTGTGGAAAATGAAAATTTCAACCTACAAAAAATAAATGTGTGATACATGGATGACCATACCTACTGTTGAATGAATTCACCAAAAAATCCCATGATACAATGATAATATTTATAATAATAGGGTCTTATGTAAGAATACCAATACTAGTAAAAATTTCTTCTCCATTTCTTGTTTGAGGAGTTGACTGGATTATACTAAACCTTTTACCCATGACGGTGACCAAAAATCAAGATAAAAAATATATATGTTGAAACAATTAAAACATCACACAAGGAAGATTTTTTTCATGATATCTAAAATGATTAAACATTCTATTTTATCATAATCCATTTCAATTTTCACAACCATTATGATGTTAGTTCTATACAACATTCTATATAAGTATTCCACTATGTCTTTATCCATTGTAAAAGTCCCTTGGATTATTATTCCCTTAAAAAATCCATGCCCCAATTCCGATTCATTTAAATAATGATATTATTTATCATTTGGGATAAGGATACAATAAATATCATAGTTCATCCTTGATAAATTACCACATAGTTAATCCATTACATTCAATGAGATTTCATACATAACGATGTCCCAAATAGTTATGTATAATGATCTAGAGAACCCATCTTGGTAAGAATCACTCTCAAGATTATGACTCTTTATAGTTTCCAAGGCTTCATCCTCATATGATATGGAATATATCATATAATTAATCCCTCATTTAATTCTCAATGTAAAGATCTAAAAAATTATAATAAAGAATGATTTTATTATATCTCCCCTATACTTTTGGTGATAGTAGGAATGAATCCCTAAAAATGGTCAACTACTACTAGAATATTGACTGAAACACCATTAGTGAATCATCAATCACTATCTTGAAGATTCAATCATCCCATATATTTATATTTATTTATATAGGAATTAAAGTAATTTGTTTTCATGAACCACCATTGGACACAAAAATTGGGATATTTAACAAGAAATAGTATCCTCACCCAAATGAAAACAAGAATTTTTGTCTTATTTTCTACTATGAAAATAAAAATATTATTTTCCCAGAATGTGTGTGTTCTACCACCATGATGTTGGAGCACACATATAAGAATACCTATATTTCCCATTCTCTATTGTTTACCAATAAGCTATTCCATGTGAATTACATTCATTTTTTAAATATTATTTTATAACATTTACCATGGATACCATATATCAGGGAATTCCAGGAATCATGGATCATATGGATAAATTTATCTTCACTTTTCTACCATTTCTAGAATTAAAATGGGGAATTTTTTTGTAAATTCATCTATCTCTTTATAATCTTAGTTGGTTGAATGTAATCTTAAGCCAACACTCTTACTAAATGTAATATCTTTCTTTGAATTCTCAAGATTATATTTTTTTAAAATACCATTGACATAATTTTTTTGTTTTAGGAAATTTTCTAACTTAATGGAATATACATATATTTTTCCGAAATATAGAATGGAAAATTTTTGAATCGACCATTCATGAAATTTTATACCCCTCAAGTTAAATAAATGTATATACTTAGAAATCAATAAATGTGTAATGACCCAGAATTTTCCGTGTAATGTTTTTAAATTATATGTAATTATTACAGGTCTTCAAAAATTGAATTCGTGTGATTCTGAGGCCCAGTGTTCTTGGAATGAATTTTTGTAATTTTTTTGTGTACGTTCAATAAATTCATGAGTGGTGTTTTATAACATTAGAAATTGTGCTCAAAATTTAAATTCGAGGATAATGTTGAACTTGCAGCACCAATATTTTCTTAAGGAGACTTCACCTAAACCACAGTAGGTTGAGGGTGGGAGTTAGTTGTTTGGATTTTCGTAGTGGATTTAAAACAAAAATAACGAAATAAAATAATAGTTTTTATTTCATTTTTTTGAAACCACTAATTTTAATTTGGTGGTGGGGACCACCAGACTGTGATACCTTATAACTCCTGGTTTTCCACAATTGATATGCCAACAGTAATTAAGAATGTAATTAATTATTAAACACAATTAAGTTGGAACCTCACCACATGTGATGGGGGATTGTTGGCAAAGAGGAGAATTGGGAGAGCCTTTGGAAGAGCATCCTCCAATGAAGAACCTCCACCAATGAAGAACAGACCTCCATTTTGGATGACACATGAGCACGAATCGGGAGCATGTTGCGGGAGCTACAAACTTTGGCGTATTTATCTTCCTCCTCACACCCACATTAAATAATGAATGTGGAAAGGAATTTGTTCAATTTTCTTTTTATGGTAATACATTTCTTCCAATCTACATACCACATGCTATCGATCTATCACGGAGGGTGAGGGCCAAAAAAACAAGGTCTAATCCATCCTCTATCTCTTTGTTGATATGTTCTTTATGGGTGGATCAATGATAGAGACCCGACCACGACACTGGCGACCGACATCGGTAGGGTGCGAGGTGGTGGCCGACACATTGGACGACGACGTTGATGGTGGCGGAGCCACCGTGCCACCAAATTGGTCATGACCTGTTGGTCGTAGTAGAGGATGGTGGTGCCCTGAGACATGTTAGCCGCATGGAACCATGGTAGCCTGCATCCATGCTGTTGGCTAAAGAGGAGGCTGTGACTGCTTAGCCGTAGTGGTTCACCCGGAGGGTGGCCAGCACTAGACCAGTCGCAGGAGGACAATGGTGTCATCGCGCCGCTGGAAGGGGGAAGCTAGCCGGGACTGCCGTCTAGCTGGAATCACACCGAACGAGACCACTATGGCATGTCCCGCGTGCCAGAAGGCGGACCCACATGGCATAAAATGGTTGTCCAAGCTGAACGGTCCAACAGAAGCCGAATGGTCTGTTGGACCGTTCGGAATATAGGGGGCCACCTCCCACCCGGTAACAGCTCGGGCTGCCCATGCCATGACTGACCGCAACCGAATGATATGGATGCACTGAGCGGGCCAACCCACTCCCTTTGTTGGCCGTAGCCCAGCCCATCTGGAGAGGGTCGGGTCGGCCCAGGCCGGGTCGGTCCTGCCAGGTCGGACCAGAGCCGTGTCCATTTAGAACCAAATACGACTTTTTGGCCATAACTTGTAAATCGAGTTTCCATTTGACGAACCATCCACAAAATTGGATTCCATCAATCTAGATGGTCCTTTTGGTTTACTCCACAAGAGTTTTTGATAATGTTGGAGTACGTCCGTGTTGGATCGTACCCGAATCTTACTAGACCCACAAAACGGAAATGCGAATAACTTACAGACAAGGTGTCTGATTGACCAGCCATCTATTGCATTGGGAACCTTATGACATGGCGGTTCCTTAGTATATTTCCTCATGTGACTTTGAGGAAGTTTAAGTATTGACCAATCACTTGATGAGAGGATCCTCCCATAGTTAATCTCACTTAGTGTAGGAACCCTGGGGCTTGATGTACATAAAGAATCTAGAGATCCTATGTGGGACATCATCAGATCATGTGTGAGTCATATTCAGGTCCTGTGTGGGACATCTTCTAATCATTTTTGGGACAACGTCTTTAGATCTTATGTGGGTCATCATCAGGTCATATGTGGGTCATCTACGATCCTGTGTGGGACAATAATAGAGCATCTCAACGAAGTATGATGATCTAGCAACATGTATAATCATATTTACTTCTGTACATATGTTATAAATTGTGTGAGCTAAGTATTTACCTTTGTGGTACACTTTTGTGGGGTGATACCATCATGGTATTCTTCTGTGTGGCATTACCTTTTTGGTACATTCCATCATGGTGTTACATGTGTGGTACTTCATACATCATTATGTTACCTTTGTTGTATTCTAGCTTCATGGTGTTACCTTTGTGGTATTATTACCTCACGTGTGAGATGAGTATATATTGATAACTTAGGTATATTTATGGTCATATACCAAATAAGTTTTGATGACCATTTATTTGTGCTTTTAGATTGAGGTCTTCCTTTGTGGTTTATCCTTTGTGGATTCTGGGGGACCGTCGGAGGTCTCGGGGTCCCTACTGAGTTTTTTTATTTTCACCCTTGCATGGGTTACAGACGCACCTTATTGTGCCTTGTGCAGATGAAAGACAACATTGATCAAGGTTGAGGGTTCCAATACTGGAGGCTACTCGAAGGTGGACCATTAGACGAGATGTACCACAAAGTGAACTGTTCGAGAGTTGTACCTATCAATCAGGTAGGATCCTTGGAGGGTTTTAACTAGAGTCGATTTTAGTTTTACTTGTACTTTCTAATGGGATGGTATTTCACCCCTTTACTTAGTATACACTCCCTATTAATTATATAGTTTAATTTGTGATTGAATCTTGTAGTGTGCTTGGTTTGTGTGAGTTTACAGGTTTAAAGGCAATGCCTTCCTGGTTTTAGGGATACGCCTTTCCAGTGCTAGTCGCAAGCCCCTGGCCTATGGAAGGTGGGATTGGGGTAGTCACGGCATGGTCCCGGGGGACGGGTCGTGACAAATTGGTATCATAGGAGTTGGTTCAAGAGAAGAACATGGACTCTGATCTTTTCTATGTGGCAATAGATTCAATTGTCATAAGTGTGGTTTTTAGTTTAGGGAATATAATGTTGGTGTGGTGGATGACATATCCATACACCTAGGTCATGACTTCTAATTTCTGACTCAGTCCACAGAAAAACTGATTGCGTGTGTGTTTCTGAAATGTTTTCTTTGTGATCAGTTTGTGTCATCTCACCATTTATAACTTATTGACCATGGAACACCTGTTTCATTCCAAGATGCCTCCATGAAGATAGTTAGCTAGGGTTCTAGGTAGAGTATGCAATGATAGCCCACCGAGCAACGACGATTCGGTGCTGGACCCCCTTTTGGAAGTTGTACCATCGGGCAGTGTACCAGCAGCACCACTACCCATTAGGCAGCCAATTCCACCAGCTCCAGTAGCATAGGGTGCATGCTACTTGAGTGAATTATATGAGTTTCAGTGAGAGAGAACACCGAGGTTCCGGGGAGAGACGGGTCCACCGGTGGGTGAGGATTGGCTGGAGGCCGTGGTTGGACTTTTTTAACTATTAGGGACACCAACAGATCTCATAGTGATCCTTTCCCCCTGTGTTCTTCCAACAGCAACAGGCAGGTGGAGGAGCATGATGCTCCGGGTTCCTGATGAGGTAACTCTCATCTGGGAAGACTTCGAGAGCCTTTTCAGGGCAGTGTTCATCCCAACTACCTTATGCTCAGAGCGTATACATGAGCTTCTCCACTTACAAAATGGTAGCATGATCGTGGATCAATATTTAGTGTGTTTCATAGACCACTCATGCTACTCCACTATCATGATGCAATATCCTTTCTTCAGGGACCATACCATTGAGCAAGGGCTTTGACCAGAGATTAGTTCTTTGATGATTTCCCTAAGCATCCCGACGCATGAGGGGGTGTTAGAGCGAGCACTCTTATGGGAGAGCTTTCTTGCTTAGTTGTCACCAGTAGTGAGACCCACCACTGGATGTCACGTAGCAGAGTCATCTATAGCTGGCAGCAGAAAAATGATACAGAGGTACAAGAGGACCAGACCTACATGTGGATGACTATAGGATACAGGGTCAGTTGTATGGGGCTCTTGAGATAGAGCATGACATGCTATGAGTAGCCAGTGTTACTCATGCGGTGGGCTGGGTCACATGGATCTCGATTGCCCGACCTGTCATACGGACGACCAGAAAATGGTTGAAGGTCCTCCTAGTGAAGGGTGATGTTTCGATCGAGGAGGCCCATAGACAACAGACATACATGGAAGAGGATCAGGCCATGCAGCAGGTGGTGGGTGGTGATTCGAGGTTCTACCGCCACCACCTCCTGGTGGTCCACCCCGACCAAAGAGTGTAGGTGGATAGGGACAATATCATCTACAGGAAAATGAGGCCTATGACACGGGGCATTGAGTATAAATCAAGGTATGATCTGTGTCTACACCACTCTAGATGCAGTACTTATAGACACAGATGTCATTCACTCTTTTATTGCAATGACCCTCGTTCGGAGCTCGGAGATTCTGGTGGAGCCATTGGATCGATCATTAAAGCTAGAGACCCATACAGGAGAGGATTAAATGATTACACACTAGTGTCGGCAGTGTGATCTTACTCTAAGAGATGAGATCTTTGGCTGTAATCTTCTAGTAGTGGCGTCGAGGCCTTACAATGTCATCTTGTGTATAGATTGGTTATCTACATTTCATGCTCATATCGACTGTATTCTACAAAACGTGTGGTGTTTCCATGAGTATGGGACCACGTTTTCCCACACCAATGTGAAGGGAACCTTTACAGAACACGATGGACTCACCCAGTGGAGGGGGCAGTGAATCACACATCTGTTGGCTAGCCTTACCCTCAGAGCTGTTATTGATGAGAGTCTGAGCTATCCTGTAGTGGTGGACCAGTGTGTGATGTTTTCCCTGATGATGTTCCTAGTCTAGCTCTTCGTAGAGATGTGGATTTTTATATCGAATTGTACTCAAGGATGACACTGATATCTACATAAAAATATCGAAAGGATCCTGTGGAGCTTCAAAAGTAGTCAGTATAGCTGGTGGACTTTCAAAGTAAGGGATTCATTAGGCATAGTGTTTCACCTTGGGAAGCCCTAATTTTGTTCTCCAAGAAGGCAGGTGGGATTTGAGGCTCTGTGTGGATTATCGGTGCCTGAACTAGGTGACCGTGAAGAACAAGTACGCATTAACATGAATTGATGATCTTTTTAATTAGCTGAAGGGAGCATGGTGGTTTTTGAAGATAGTCCTCTGATCAGGCTATCACCAACTCTGGGCTTGAGACAAGAATGTGCATAAGATGACCATCAGATTTTGATATGGCCGTTATGTGTTCTTGGTTATTCCATTCGGCATGAACAATGCCCCAACAAAATTCATGGGACTCATGAACATAATCTTCCAGTCATTCCTTGATTGATTTTTGGTAGTCTTAATCGAAGACATCCTGAAATACACAATTACATAGGAGGAGAATGCCTGTCATCTGCAAATAGTTCTGGGAACACTCTAAGAGCACCACCTTTATGGTAAGCTCTCGAAGTGCTAGTTCTAGATCTGAAAGGTTTTCCTCCCAGGACACGTCATCTCTGAGGCTGAAGTTTCAATGGATCCCATGAAGAATGGGGTTGTTCTTGCTTGGAATCCTCAAAAGAGTGTGACAGAGGTGTGGAGTTTCCTGGGTTTGGCCATTTACTACCGGAGTTTTGTGCTTGACTTTTCCATAGTTGTGGCACCCTTATCAGTGTTGAAAAAGATGGGGAAACACATCATATTTTTGGAGAGATTCCAGTAGAGTTCCTAGGAGATGAGGTAGAGACTGACGAGTGCCCCCATCTTGAGGTTACAGGAAAAGGGCGTTGGATATGTAGTCAAATGGGATACATCACGGACCGTGATTGGATGTGTTTGGATGCATGAGTGAGCAGTGATCGCGTTTGGTTCTTGAAATCTAAGACAACATGAGAAGAACTACACTACCTATGACCTATAGTTAGAAGAAGTGGTCTTCACCCTAAATATGTAAAGACATTACTTGATGGGTGAACGTTTTTTAGTTTACTCTTATCATAAGAGTGTCAGGTAAATCTTCTCTCAGAACGACTAGAACCCAATACTGCGGCATTGGCTTGAGTTCATATATGACTTTGAATTTGATATAGTATATACTCATGGGAATGGGGTACTTAGTAGAAGATGCACTCAACAGGAGATCGGCTATATAGTTGCGGAGTGAGGTGATCGAGAAGCTTCCTGCTTTGCAGATATTCTACGTGGATCGAGATGGAGCATCTTATCCGCATTCTATGATAGTCACTCCCCCACTCCATCTCCTAGTTAGGAAGGCGCATCAAGGGGAAACTTAATACAAGGCTCGACATGCATAGATATACACAGGACAAGAACCTGATGGATTTTCCGAAGGTGGGGAGAACGTCATTCTCTTCAGAGGTTATACTATGGTACCAATGGCGATATGACCGGAAGTGATGAGGGAGTTATATATGTACCCTCTAGAGGTACATCCTAGAGTGGAGAAGATGTACCAGGACCTCCAGCATCAGCACTTGTGGCTGGTAATGAAGAAATCTGTGGCAAAGTTTGTCTCACGGTGCCTCACATGTTAGCTAGTGAAGGCAGAGCATCAGGTTCTAGTGGGCTTAGTTCAACCACTAGTTGAGCCTGAGTGGAAGTGGGATGCAATCTCCATGGAAATTGTGATAGGACTTCCACAAACATCCAAGGGATATGATTCCATCTAGGTGATCATTGAACGACTCACCATGTTGGCCCACTTCCCACCTATCAAAGAGTAGGGTTCAGTAGAGGGATTGTGATGCTTCAACGTGCACCAGATTGAATGACTTCATGAAATGCCTTCGATGAATGCCTCTAATCATGATGCGCATTTTACTTCCATATTATGGAAGGGGTTGTAAGAGGCATTCAAAACACAGCTTCGATTCAGCACTATCCTTCATCCTTAGATAGATGGTGAGACATGGCATACCATTGAGACCGTTGAGAACATGCTCCATGCTTTCATCCCTAGTTTCGGCCGCAGCTGAGAGGATCACTTTCCCTTTGAGAAATTCACGTACAATAACAATTATCACACCACTATTGTTGTGGCACCATTCGAGGAATTTTACGAACGACCTTGCAGATCACCACTTTGTTGGAATGACCCAGGGGAGTCAACACTCATGGGACCAGAGATGGTATGGTCTACCACAAAGAAGGAGTAGATCATCTAGGAGTTGATGAAGACTGCACATAGTAGGAATATGTTATATGATGTCAGGAGACATAGTCCTCTAGAGTTCGAGGATGGTGACCGTGTCTTTCTACGGGTTTCACCTCGATGAGGTATGTGGAGATTTGGTGAGGGTGGAAAGATATCTCTGAGGTTCATCTGACCCTTTCAGGTCCTCGTTAGAGTTGGCCAGGTGGCATAATGATTATCTTTTCAACCTCAGTTTCACTGGGTACATAACTTTTTCCATGTATCCCAGTTGAGGAGATACATACATGAACCTTCACACGTCATTGACTAGGGAAAGATATATATCTATGATGGGGAGACATTTTTGGAGGTTCATGTAGAGATTGAGGATCGACAAGAGAGAGTCTTTCATGGGAAATTGATACCTCTAGTGTGTGTACATTGGTTGCAGATGAACCTCCAGGAGGGCCCATGGGAGAGGGAGGCTCAGATTCATGATCAGTACCCCCACTTGTTTCCCTAGATTGTGTTGTGCCTTTTGGGGACACACATACTTAAGATGGGGAGAATGTAATGACCCGGATTTTCTATGTATTTTTTTAATTATATGGAATTATTACGTGTATGTGAAATTTGAGGGCATGTGATTCTGAGGTCTGGTGTGCCCGGAATTAATTTCTATACTATGTTTTTCAGGTATGTACAGTAGACGCATGAGCAACATTTTCTATGTTTTGAACCAGTGTTGGAATTGAAATCTAACGACACCATTGAACTCACAACACCAATATTCAATTAAGGATACTTTCACCTCGACCATAGTATGATGAGGGTGGGAGTTTGTTTTTCAGATTTTTGTAGGAAAGTTAAAGGAAAAATAATAATATATAATAATAAATGTTATTTTATTTATCTAAATCCTCTCATTTGAAATTGATGGGGGGACCACCCGACCACGAAACCTTGTAACTCATGGTTTTCACCAATTGACATGCCAACATTAATTAAGCATGTAATTATTTCTTGAACTTAATTAAGTTGTCTCCTTACCTCATGTGCTGGGGGATCGTTGGAAATGTGTAGAATTGGGAGATCATTTGGAATATTATCCTCCAATGATGAACCTCCTCCAATGAAGAATGAAACTCCGACAAGGATGACTCGTGAGAATGAATCAGGGAGTGTGCTGTGGGAGCGATGAACGTTGGCGTCTTCATCTTGTTCGTCACTCCCACTCAAAAGAATTAACGAGGTAGGGAATTTGTTCAATTTATTCTTCTTGGTAATTCATTTTTTCCAATCTACGAACCACCTGATATCTATCTAATGCGGAGTGTTCATGCCAAAAAAACGTGGTCTGATCCACCCGCTCCATCTTTGTTGACGTGTTCTTCATAGGTGGATCGACGATTGAACAGAACCTGACCCCGATGTCGGCAACTAATGACGGTAGAGTGTAAGGTAGCGGCCGGCATAGAGGCCGGCCATGATGATGGTGGGGGTGAAACAGTGCCGACGAAAGAGGCAGTGGCCCCGTTGGCTACGACGATGTAAGGTGGTGGTTGGAAACCGTCCGCCCACATGGAACTGTGGCAGGGCACATCTGCACCGCCGGTAGCGAGGGAGGCCGGGATCGTCGACTACGGCGGTGGAAGGTGGTGGAAGGCATCCCGACCAACCTCATGGAACTGGGGCAACACTCATCTGCATGGACAGCTGAGTAGGAGGCCGCGAATTCTTATCCGCGGTGGGGCACTCGAAGGGTGGCCGATACCCGGTCGGTCGTGGGAGGACAGTGGTGTCGTCACACCGCTGGAAGGGGGAAGCTGGTCGGAATAACTGGAAGGACGCATCATGCCTAGTGGGACCACGCCGACGGGTCCCACATGCCAGAAGGTGGTTCTATGAGGTGCCACGGTGTTGTCCAAGTCGAATAGTCTATTGGATTAATCAAAATACCGGGGGGCGCCTCCCTAGTGGGTAGCATCTAGGGAAGGCCCCACCACGACAGACCACACCCTGACAAGCGGGCCGTGCCGCCCACTTTGTGGGTCGGGTTGGACTGTAACCCAGTGGGCTAGGACCACCATGGAAAAGTCCATCCGGGACAGACCCAGGTCGGGTCGGCACATGCCAGGTCGGGCCGGGTTGGTCCTACAAGGTTGGACCGAATTCGGGCCCTTCTGGACCCAAATACACCTTTTTGTCAGTAACATGGGAACTAATTGTCCATTTGATGAATCTTATGTGGCACTATATTCCTTGATCTGAGATGGTCCATTTGGTTTATTAAAATTGAGTTTTGGATAAATTTGGAGTACAATTGAATTGGATCAAACCCAAATCCAACCTGGCCCTCAGAACGGAAACAATAATAACTTATAGACCAAGTATCCGATTGACACGCTGTTGGTTGCGTTGGTACCCTTATAACATGGATATTCATTGGGATACTTTTTTGTGGGACTTCATGGATGTTTACGTATCCACAGATCGCTAGAGATTTGGATCCTCTCTAACTTTAGCACGATTATTGTGGAAATTCTATGGTTGGCTGTACTGGAAGAATCTACATATCCTATGAGGGCCATCTTCCGATACTGTGTGGGTCATCATAAAATCCTTTGTGGGAAATCATCAGATACTGTGTTGGTCAGAATATTCAGATCTTATGTGGATAATCTTCAAATCATGTGTGGGGTATCTATGATCCTGTGTGGGTCAACAACAGAGCTTCTCGACGTAGTAAGATGTTATAGTGACACAAATAATCATGTATAAAACGGTAGTTAAGTTATACCTGATGTGAGCTGAGTCTTTAACTTTATGGTACACTTCTGTGTGGTGATACCTTCATGGTATTATTTTGTGTGAAGTTAACTTTGTTGTACATACCTTCGTGGTGTTACCTGTGTTGTACTTCTATTTCCAAGGTGTTACTTGTGTTGTATTCTACCACTATGGTGTTTCATTTGGGGTATTTCTCCCTCATGTGTGAGATGAGTATATATTGATATCTTACCTATATGTATGGGAATATACCTATGTAGTGTTGATTACTATTTCTTCGTGCTTGAAGATTGAGGTCATTCATTGTGGTTTATCCTTTGTGGATTATTGGAGACCTTCAGGGGTCAGGGGGTCCCTACTGAGTATTTTTATACTCACCCCTGCATAGGCTACTCCTGCACATTTTTTGTGTCTTCTACAGATGACATGCAACAGTTATTGAGGCTGAGGGTTCCAGGACTAGAGGATGTTCAGAGGTGGACCATTGGATGAGATGTACCATAGAGAAGACCGTTCGAGAGTTGTACCTACCCTTTAGGAAGGATCCTTGGTGTGTGTTCAGTGGTTCTATTTTTAGTATTACTTGTACATTCCAATTGGGATTGTATTTAGACCCCTTAACTTACTATAAACACCCAGTTTACTATATTGTTTACTTTGTGCCGGTTTCTTGCTATGTTCATGGTTTGTGTGAGTTTATAGGTTTAAAGGAAATGCCTTCCTGGTTTTAGGGATATGCCTTTCTAGTGCTAGTCGCCAGCCCCTGGCCGATGGTAGGCGGGCTTTGGATAGTCCCGACATGGGCTCAAGTGATGTGTTGTGACAAAATGTGCCATGGTTTTTATCCATAAAACAATTATATTTTTATCTACCCCCTTCATCAATTATTCAACCCTTTATTTATGTATTTAACTCTTTAAGGAGTTTTTTTGAAGTTTTGCATGGTTTGGAAGACCTTTTGTATTTTTTCGGTCTTCACTGGTGGTGAATAGTTTGAGCTCAGTAAGGGAAACTGTGAAACTCTTATAGAGAATAATGCAATGTGATGAAGTTGGATTTGAGTAAGCATGCAGTTTGGCCTTTCTATGCATCCACAAAAGATAAATCATGCATTTTTTGATAGGCCCATGTTCAGGGTTAACAAAAAAAATTATGTCGTTTCAATCTACCCATGCATGGAAAAATTTTAGATCCCAAAATAGTATAACTAAATTTGTTTTAATCCTTAATGGATATTAACTAATTATAACCTAAAATAACTTCCTCTCTTAAAAATGTATTTTGAGACCATTCCTCTTTATCCAAGTGTAATCCATTTCTTTTTTTGGTGTGTTGAAGACTGATATCCTCGGTATGCCTCTATTCATGGTGGGTTTTATGAGATATACTATTCTTACAATTCTATTATTCAATGAAATAGTCTATTAGGGAATGATATATGATAGTTGATTCCAATCAGGATTTTATTTGGCTATGTTGGTGTTAGGGTATGATATCTAACTTAGGTTTTGGTAGATTTTACCTGGTGTTATCGAAGTTTCATGATGATCTTCATTTTCACTTTAGTTTCTGATGTTTATGAATTCTCCCTCAACTCCTCTTTTAATAACTAGAATGATTAGTTTCAAAAAAAATAATTTTTTTAAATTCATTGTGAAATTGATCTTAAAACAATGTTAGAAATCCACTTTATTGATGGTGTGTAGATTTTTAAAAATTGGTTGTTGTGAAAAGTTCTTTGTCTAAAGATCCTAAAGTGTTGAATTTAAAATTTAGTTTTTTTTGGTTCACATAAATTATTTGATGGTGATGTTTTAAATTAAACATTTTTTTATTGAAATGGATTGAAATGGTTGATATGGATTTGGTTTTTGGAATAATGGTTGGTGTGCATTGATGTGAATTGAGACAAATAATGGTATGCAGTTCCCCCATCATTTATTGGATGTATAAGGGTATGAAAATTTCCCCATCAAAAATAATTTTCTATATGATGGCTTGGTTAAAGGTTATCTCAGTACTCAAAATTATAGAGTGGTACATAGTTTAAATAACTGTTGGATGTGTGGATAATTAGAACAAAATAAAAAATGAAAAAATGGGATTTGAGAAATGGTTTCAAATAATTGTTTGGTTTATTTCCATGAAAACAGTTTTTGTTGGAAAATTTTTCAGTGTGAAACTGCATGGATTTGATATGAACTACTTTTAAATTTTATTATACTAATGATTTTTTTATAAATATACTATGATGTTCAATCCTAATGGTGTGAGTATTGAAGCCACTTGGGGAAAACCTACCTAGATTCATTACTCATCCCATTCTTGGAAAACATGGTGTGTTTTTATATATTGTTTAACGATACATAGGCAAAGGAAAGTAATCTCATCTATTTTGTGATATTTAAAGATACATGGGCCTGGATTATGGAGTTTGAGCTTAAAGAATGTTGGAAGTAACTTTTTTGGCGTCTTTGAGTCTTTGATGATTGTTGGGTTCGTTCTTCTACTATTTACCTTGATATGGATCATTGTTTTGTGGCCATTTTATTATTACCTTGGTAAGTATTACATTATTTTCATCCATCATATAATGGTTTTTTATTTATGATGTTCATGTAATGGTTTCTTTACTTCCAAAAGGGAAAATTATCACCCACATGTTAATTAAGCCCTTGGAATTTATTCCCAGCCTTGGGTGTCTTGGGGATTTCACCTCATTCCATGTAGTTATTATTCAGTGACTCAAGAAAATGTAGAGGGGTAGGATGTTTCAAATGGTTTTAGTCTTGGATGGTCCATATTTTCTTTTTAGAAAAATTGAATTGGTTTTGTGGTCTAGGAGTTTAAAATCAATATGTCTTAGTCCTTAATTTGGATTGGTATAAAAGAGTATGATTTTTTGGAGTTGAAATGTAGGGAGTAAATAGACATAGGTAACATATATATTCATAAAGTCATGTTAACTTGGAGTTTGTTACTGAAGTGTTTTGAAGAACCATATAATAATTTTAATCACATTGTCATGGTTTTATCCAATGAGACGAGCATGATATTTATTTTTATAAATATCTTCCCACAAGGAGTTTATATATCATTTTCACTAATGATTTATGATATGGTGGAAACGTGTTTATTTTTAAAAAATGATGAAATTGTATTCAAATTTGATATTTTCAAAATGCACGACAATGTTATTACAATAGTGATTCTATTTTCAATATATTGGGTGTAATTTTAAAAAATTACTTGAGGGAAAGTGTATAATTTTGTAATGGCTTGTTTTGATAGGTGTGATATGTTAGAAATTGAAATTTTAGCTATGCAGTTTCTATAGAGTGAGACTTTTGGAATATTTTATTGGTTATATAAAATGGAACATGAGAGGAATAATAGAAACCAACCATAGGAAGTTGATGAGAATGTTATTTCACCTGATATGTAGGTTAACCAACATCTACTTCAATGTATTGTTTATGATTTTCTAGCTTTGGATAGAGGGAACTGTAGTGATGAACCTAAGGAAATTCATCATTTTTTCTAGTTCGAAAAATATATTCCACCCATATTTCATGGTTATTCAGTACAAGAGAAGGTAGATGTGTGTATGAATAGGAAAGATCAAATTATATATATCTTTATCACATCACCATATTTAAAAGTATTGTTGGTAATGTATATACTGGATGATCTTGCTGACAAGTGTTAGGATGTAGAATTTCATGTTAAACTAAACAAATGCATTTCATGGGGGATTTTTTTAAAAAGTACAAAAATAATTCTATCGTCACATGGTTAGGATTTAAATAATGAATGAAATTTTCATCAAGAATCACTAGTACATATCACTGAATGAGTATGCCGTAAAATTTATGGATTTAGTTTTCTTTCCCCCTAATGTTGTGGAAAGTGCATCCTTGAAGGGGATCATTTTTGAATCAGGAATGAGGAATAAGATTATATATGTTTTGTAGCATTTCATAATGGATTATATAGAGATATTCAATAGAGAATTGTTTTTTTAAAGGTGGGTCTTAGGTAGTATTGGTGTAGAAAACATGTTGATACCTATGAGAAATGTCAAGAACTCCAATGCTGGGAATAAGTGGAAGAAGAAAACCTATTTCCATGGTAGTGGGATGACTCAGAACCATATGTACTGATCATTGAATCTTCTTCCAAAACCAAAGGTTAAACCTGGATGTTTTCCATATGAGTATTTTCACAATATTAAGAAATAGTTTATGGAACCACCTAGAGAATGTCAAAAGTGAAAGTATAATGGGAATATTTGGTGATAATGTCATAGTGATCCTAGATTAGGTGTCCAGCATAACTCTCATGTTTCACATGTGTCATACACTTAGACAAGATGAGTGCAGTAGAATTCCTCTCATTAGCTGAATCGTGTTCTCCATGGTTATTCCAAGAATACCATGAGCTTCCAGCAAAGGCAATATCAACCGGGTAATAAAGAAAAAAGTGCATTGATTAATACATTATATGGATCTTAGAAAGTGATTATTGATGATAAATCATGACCCTAATCAGTGAGAGGAATGATTCTTTAGAATAATAATATTATGTAGACTTTTTTTTATATAAGTGAATCCAATTAATTTATTGATTATTGTGATATTTATCATCTGGGTATCCTTGTTCTGATGATTCCCTTGGATTTTAAAATGAAAACTCATCTTGGTGAAAGAAAAGTTTGAGCATTTATATATATAAAATTTTCTATAATTTTTTATGGAGATAATTTGATATGGGATTTTTCTATTCTTGAGATGGATATCAATGACATAATCCTTGGGACAGATTGTTTTACTAGTTCATGGATCAAATTGATTTTTATACACTATGGGTTAGTTTTACCAATTAGGATGTAATGAAGCATCTCATTAAAGTAGGGAAACATTTAATGGTAGGTGCTACAGGGATGTGAGGACCAATAGTTGGATTGATGTCATACCAGTGGGAAGCATTGAATTTTGCAGTGGTGGATGACACTCCCACTAGATGTTTTCCAAGAGTTTTTTATGACATTCCATATGTTTTACCAGATAACAACTAATGGTTACCAATAGAAATATTGGTATATTTTACGATTAATGTATTACTAGTGAACATTCCTAGGCCACTTCCATCATTCTAGATGGAAAAAACAGAGTTAAGGGAATTTAATGTCTAGTTAGAGGAGTTAGAAAGGAAATGGTTCATTTAGATGAGTATGTATCTATAGATAAAAGAATTATTGTATTTCAAAAATGAAATTAAAATAATTTGGTTTTGTGATGACTATTGTAACAATATAAAAGTTATGATAATGAAAATGTATACATTTCCATGAATTGATGATTTGTTTGATCCATTTTAGGGAGATCCGTGTTTTGCTATGATTGACTTCTGATAAGTATATAACCAATTGTGTGTTCCTAAAGAGGATATTCTGGAGACTGCTTTCAGGAGTAGATATGACCATTACGAGATTGTGTTTATTCCTTTTAGTCTTATGAATTCACTAACATTCTTTATGGAATTACTTAATTAGATATTTTAATGGTAGTATTTTCTTTTTTTGGTTGTCTTTATGAATAAAAAACTGGTATATTCATTAACAAGGACTGGGAATGAGGCATAATAGGAGAAACTGTAGGTAATTTTTAAGATCATCATCTCTTGGGAAAATTATAAAAGTGTGAATTTTTGGATACAAGTGGTATATTTACATGGCCAGGTAATCTAAAAAAATGTTTTTATAGGGATATGAAAAGTATTGAGGATGTTATTTGTTGGAAACATCCAATGAATCTATTCAAAATACATGGTTTTCTTGGATGTAATGGTCATTAATAATGCTTTGTTCATGAATTGTCACAACTAGTTTTACCTATGCCATCTTTTAAAGCTAAAATCATTCCATTACAATGGAATAAAGACTATCATAATTCCTATCATGTTCTGAATGTTATCCTTCAATCATCTTCAATCATGATATTAGTAGAATTACGAAAATGGAATGTGGTAAATTTTGGTTCCGTAGGATCTGGGTAGAGAAGAGTTCTCATAAAGGGAGATAAGGTTGATACCTGTTGACCACTAAAATTATGATTTCATGAGAATAAATAACCAACTCATGTTTTGGTGTTATATGTTGTATTCCATGCTTTGAAGACATGGAATCATTACATCTTTGGTAAGAAATTTCTAGTGTTTATAGATCATAATAGCATAAATAATAGTTTATCTTAAAGTTATTGGAATATCTAATAAATAATATGGATGAAGGATCTCAAAATTATTGATTTTTTATTGATGTATACATTGGGTAAATGAAATTCAATGGAAGTTGCATTAAGAATAATTTCATATACTCAGTTTAAAAAATAGGCTTTAGAATAGTTTATGTTGTTGTATATGATATCTTGTATGCACATCACTTGTTAAAACTGATTTAGTGTTAGGGTTCCTTTCATGTTTCTTTGGTCCATGATCAAGTGGAGATGGTTAAAGGAGAACATATATCCGATTCATATTTTTTTTTCAATATGGTCAAAAGTCAATGGTGGGGAGACCAATGAGGGATAGAAATAGTATGGGAGATCAGTTTTGTGGTTCAAGGTCATATTTCCATATATATGTCTAGTCATAAAAAAAATCTGCCAGCATATGACTATTAGAGAGGGGTTCTTCATCAATGAATACAAAATAATTATTATGCATTGAAATATTAGTTTTGGAAGGTTTTTTTTTGAAAATAACTAAGGGTGAGTTTGTTTCGAGATACATATCATGTCCACACATTATGGAAGAGAACTAGAGGCTAATTAGTTTGTTTCAGTCTCAACCAATAACTATTATGAAGTGGATTAATATATCAATGGAACTTTTAAGTGGTCTCCCCATAGTGTCTTAGAATCATAATTCCATATGGGTGATGGTGGAACATCTCACATATTCAAACCATTTAATCCCTATTTATAAATCTCATAAAATGGAGGAATTGTCTAAAATATATATTTGATAAGTTGTAAAGACACATTGAATACATTTTTTGATAGTGTTAGAGAGAGATCTGGGGTTTATATAATGTTTCTAGAAATCCATATAGTAATCCCTTGGGACTTAGTTGACAATGAGTATGGGGTATCACACTCAAAAGGATGGAAATTAAAAAAGGATAATAAAAACAACGTAATAAAGGATTCTGGTTGTTTAATAAATATTGGTTTCTTATTGTAGGAGCACTTACTATTAGTGGAGTTTACATATATCAATAGTTATTTGGCCTCGATACAGATGGATCCTTTTGAGGCATTATGTTAACATCCTTGTAGTTATCAAATATGTATGGTGGAAATATGTGATATTTCCCTAGTTGGTCCTAGCCATGTCCAAGAGAAAACAGAGAAAATTTATTGAATCACGAATTTGATTGATAATGATAACAGTAATTAGAAATATTATGTCAGTCATCATTGATTTCCTTTTTCATTAGAGGTGAGGGACCATGTGTAATTTAAAATCTCTCCATGGATTGGGAATCATCAATTTCGTATGTAGGGATGATTATCTCCTTGATACATAGGATGTTTGGAGATACTCAAATGGGTTGGTGAGGTATCATATTAGATGAATTTTCCAAAATTGTTCAATAGAGTGCATAATGGGTTTCATGTATCTCAGTTGAAGAAGTATCAACCTAATCCTTATTATGTGATTCAATGGGACCACATTGACTAAGATGCACCATTTACATTAGTATATGATCCTGTAAAGATCTTGTATCGGAAAGGAAAATTATTTTTCAGGGTTTTTAAGAAGCATTGTCAGATGTCGGAAGAGGCATGAGAATGGGAAAAAGAAATGGTTGAGTAATGGATTGAAATCATTAATTTAAATGGTGGTTTTCCACTTTATAGTGATGGAAAGTATAATGTTGGGTTGAATTTAGAACCCCTAGAATCAAGTAAGTAATCCTTTTATTATGTATATTATTTATTTATATTGGTTAGATGAAGTTTTGGAAGGTTTGAAGGACTTTCGAAATGTTTTTTTTTTTGGTTTTTTGAAGGTTCATGATTTGAGGATGGTTATTAAAAAATAAACAAATCCTCAGAGAACAGTGAAATGTGAGGTAGTGGTATCTTGGTAGGGCATGGTAAGGTTCATAGTTTTTTCAAAACATTCAGCCACCTAGGAGAAACCCTACATTTGGGGGTAGATTAATTTTCGTGGTTAGCACGTGGTTTTCCGAACCATTCACCTTAAGTGTTCATGACTAAAATATAGATCTAAAAATTTTGGATCTAACTTTTTTTTCTCATTAATCCATCATTGACCACCTAAATTTACCTTAGTAGTAATTCGTATATTACTAAAGGTTTTGGATACCATTTCTCTTGATCTGAGAGTGATCTATTGATGTTTTTTGGTGTGTTGAAGTCCGATTTCTTTTGAAAGTCATTGTTCACAGTGGGTTTTCCAATATATCATATTCTTACTTCTCTTCGATTCATAGATCGAGTCCTTCAGGGATAGATCTACGATATTTTTTCCAATAATGTTGATATCTGGATGATTTAATGTTAGTAAACAATAACTAAGGTGGGTTTCAGGATATTCAAGCCTAGTTTTGTTGAAGTTTCATGTTGTTCAACAATTTTCCAATGTTTTTTAGGATGGTGTGTTCACTATCAACTCCTCTTTCTTGAACATGGAAGCATTGTTTCAATTGTTTTTGAATTTATTGATATTTATTTGGAAATTGATGTCCAAATAATGTTAAAAATATTCTTTTCTGATTGTTTATATATTAGTGATAATTGGTTGTTTTCAATAGTGCTTTGTGTATGGATTTTAAAATTTTGAGTTTAAAATTTGGATTTGTTTTTATTGATAGAAATGGTTTTATGGTGATGTTTTCAATGAAATAAATTTTTTAATGAAAAATATTTAAATGGTTGATTTGGATTTGGTTTTTTAATAATGGTTGCTTTTTGTTAATGTGTGTTGGTAAGAATAATTATTTGATGGTTCCCCTATAATTTGTGGTATAGATAAGGGTATGAAAATTCCCCCATCAAAATATTTCCCCTAGTGTTGGCATGGTGATAGGATGAATCAATACTCACTATTATAGAGAGTTCCAGGGTTTGTTTCATTGTAGAATGTCTGGAAAAGTGTAATAGAAAGGTTTATTCTGAAATGGTATTTGATAAATGGTTTTCAAGAATTTTTTGGGTGATTTCCTTGAAAACAGTTTTGTAAAAAAATTGCATGGATTTGATATGAACTATATGAAACGAATTTTATATAATTTTATATATTTAAATCCACTAACACGTTCTATCATTGATGTGTTAGTAGATAATTCATTTTTGGAAAACCTACTACGTTTCATTAATCACCCCAAAATCGGGAACTATGGTGTGTTTGTAGATATTATTTGTTAAGATAGAAGTAAATAAAAAGTAGAACATTCCCATAGTGATTCTTCATTATACAAGGGAATGAATTATAGATTCAAATCTTGGAGAATTTTTGGAGTTGATGTTCTAGTATATTCGATCCATTGATATTTGTTGGAATTTTACATACACATTGTACTCTAATATAGTTCTTAGTTTTGTTGTTAGTTTGGTACTTTCATGAGTTGTATTAAGTCATTATCTTGAATCATATATTGTTTTTTTGGTTATATTGTTCTTCATTTCATTTTTTTACTTCCAAAAAGTAGAATCATCCCACAAGTGCTTATAAAGACCTTGGCATTTATTGACGACCAATGGTGTCTTGTGGTTACCACCTAAGGCCAAGTATCAATTATAAAGTGATTCAAGAAGATGAGGAGGGGAGGGATGTTACCAGTGGGATCATCCTAGGCCGGTCCGTCATTTAGTTTGAGGTAATTTTTAATTGTTTGTAGGTCTGATAGTTGAAAATTAGTATCATTTAGTAATTGTTTTGGGTTGGTAGGAAGGAGTAGTATTGTCGTGACTCAAAATGTAGAGAAAAAAAGATATACTTGATCTATATATGATGAACATCATGTTTCTAAGGAATGTGGTAGATAACCATTTCGAATAAACTTATAGGAATTTTATTCTCATTTTCATGGGTTTGTCCAATGCGACAAGCATGACATGACTTTTTAGAAATGAATTATAACTATTAGTTAAAATATCATTTTTAGTAATGATTTTTAATGGGGTGAAAGTGTGTTTATTTTTCAAAAATATTATTATTGTATTAAAATGTGATATTTCGAATAGGCATGATAGTGGTATTCCGAAAACGGTTTGATTTTTAAATGTATGGTCAAATTCCAAAAATTGGCTTGATGATGAAAAGTGTTGAAATTTGGAATGTTTTGTTATGAGATGTGTGATGTGGTCGAATTTGAATTTCTTAAGAATTAATTTTCTAAATACTGATAAATATGTTATTGTGTTTTGATTATAGAAAATTAAACCTTGTAGGCATAAAAGAAACCAACTAGAACAACCTTATGGGAATGTGGTTTCACCAGATAGGCATGTGAACAATAGCTTCTTCGATGTATTTTCTACAATTTTTCAAGTAGTTGATAGAGATAACCATATGACTAAACCAAGGAAAGGTGATAATTCTCTCAGGTTCCAATAATATCATCCCATTTTTCAAGGTGATTCAAAACCAAACAAGGAATAGGTGTAGGTAAATGGGATTAATTGAATCATCGAGATCAAGGTCACATCAGCAGAGTTAATCTTGAAGTTCAAAATGTATATGTTGGAGGATCATTCATGAAAATGGAGGGATTTATAAGTTCATTATAAATTGGACCAATTCATATCAATGGTGGATTTTGATGAATTATTCAACAAAAAATTCCATCATCACACATTCAAGATTTCAATAAAGAAAGTCAATTTTATCCTGAAGTAGTAGTACCTCTTAGTGATAGAGTATTTGGTTAAATTTATTAATTTATTCGATTTTACCCCAATTTTTATGAATGTGCATACTTGAATGCACACATTATTGAATCAATATGGAATAATGAGATTTTATCAGAGATTTTCAGGCTTTGTATAATGGATTATAAAAAGAAGGTCAATATAGAAATGATGGAGGAAAGGTATTTCTAAATTTGTATTGGTGGAGGAATAATGTTGATACCTATGAGAAAGAAAGGGAACTATTATGTTGGGAATAAGAGAAAGAGGGAAACCTACTACCAAGATACTGGGATGACTGAGAACCAGATTGTAGGATTGGTGAATCTTCCACCAAAACCAATAGTTAAACCTAGATGTTTTCATTGCGATTCATTTGACAACATGAAGCCGGAGTGAATGGAAACACCTAGAGAATGTCACAAGTGAAACTATAAGGGGAATCATTTTCCAATTTTTTAGTTCTCTATGGTTATGTTTCCAACAAAACTCTCTTTTTTCACAGATGTCATATACTTCATAGGATGAGTTCATTAGAACTCCCCTAATCCGCATAACCATGATAGCCATGGTGAATGCTCAAAAAACAAAAAATAAAAAGGGAAATATATTTTTTCACTCTATTATGGTTGTAGAGTTAGATATTGTATCATTTTGGGAGTTTTTATATTTGTTTCATGGAGTCATTGAGATTTTTTGGGTTTTTCGTCATATTTTTACTCTAATATGGTTTTTAGTTTTGTGGGTAGTTTGGTATTAACATTTTTTACTATATTGTACTGCATCATAAATGGTTTTTTGGATATGGAGTTGTTGTATTAGTTGATTAACTTTCAAATAGAAACATCATCCCCTAACTGTTTTCAAAGCACTTAGCATTTATTCCAAGATTTTGGTGTCCTTACTATGTCACCTATGGCCATGTAGAAATTACACCTCTACTCAAATTGAAAAGGAAGGGTAGAATATTTAAATATTAATAACGATCCAAAATGATAATAATATTATATTTATTGACCATTATACATGGGAATATATAAGATTATCCAATTACATATAAAACATGTAGAGATAAAATTAGTGAACTTAACCTCATGAGATCTTATCTTAAATATCAAAGTGAAAAATTTTGGAAAATAATTATGAATTATTTATGAGACCCAACATTATAATTCAAACATTATGTATCATTTTTTGAGTAACATATATTGATTATAGGGAATAGCTTAAAAATAATTTCCTATAATATAAATATTATCATTATAATAGAGTTAATATATGTCCTGTTGATGTGACAAATACTCTAAAAACATTATCACATAGAATATGTAAATGATAAAACAATTTCTGATAAGAATAACATTTTATATATCAAACTAATTACATAAACTTTTATAGAAAGTATAAAACAAAAATTTTAAATTATCAATATCATTTTCAAAATTATCCGTTTGATATTATCCATGGAACCATTGATCTCATACTATATTGATAAAATTTGTGATGTCCCAAAAATGGTTCACTCTACAATAATCGAACCTGGTTGGAAACACTACCTCAATCATTAATTCCATTCACTATTGGAAAAATACTACAAGCGAGTGTCAATGGTGGAAGAGTGGGGAGGTTATAAAATCATAATTAGAGTTCAAATAAATGGTATAAATGTATAAATAAATATAGGAATCATAAAAGGTAACAAAACAAGTGAATAATAAATATTCATGTGTCCTAGGACGGACCACTCTACATGGTTTTATAAAACATTATAGCTAAGCATTCAAATTTTCTAATTATTATGTGGTCCAACAACCTCCTCTAAAAACACAAGCTATAGGTCCATACATTCCCTAGAACCAATGATTCCTCGGCGACCCCAATAAGAACTCAATACGAGATAAAACAATGTAATTATACAGAAAATAAATAGGTTTTTATCTCATAGAAAAGCTATTATAATATTAAAATGTGTTTACATATGACTATTTTCCATTATATATAAAATATATTCAAAAATAGTGGAATCTTACTCTAGGTACAACTCATTATAATTGAACTTTTTCTATGGGAAATGCTCTTTCATCATCAAATGAGATTCATGAAATACATCATGTATCTCAATTAATATTATTGATTTTTCTAATTGACTATTTATCTATCCAATAAATTTAATAATCATTGTTGAACTCATAAATATTTGATTTATCTTTTCGATTGTTCTAGTCAATGATGTCCCTACAGAGGAAAAACTCATATAATAAATTCATGATATATTCGAACATCCAATGGCTGATGTAGAAGATTGGCATAATATTATTTATGAATATGAGATATGATATAAATAATCCATAATGTCCTTAACATTTACCAGGTTGTTTATACCACACTAATTTCTATCCTTATAGGAACCCTAATATAGCATGAGACCCTATAACATGTAGTATATGCAAGATATTATCATGTTATATAATAATTTTGAATCCATACCCATTCTTCCACAACTACAAATATTATAAGTTAAAAAATATTATGATGATTATTGTTATGAGTTTAAATGTATTTAATGTATTATTATTCATTAAAAAATTTAATATTATGGTTTTTAAATCATTAGAAATGTAATAATATTTTAACATTATGTGAAATTATCAATTAAAATAGGTCAAACACTTATGTGTATTAGATTATAATAAATTCAGTTTAATGCCTGATTATGGGGGTTTGATTATTAGAAATATTCAAGGACTAAATTCTATAGCACCCATTCCATTTATCCTTCAAGTTGATGGTTTTAGTAGGCCATGGATATGCAGGAGGTATTTCCCAAGTGTTGTGAAATTCACACAAATTGTAGAACATCTAAGAGTGAGGAAACCAATGGGGTTTTATACATTATTTATAGAAAATTCTTGTTTGAATATTTTATCATTAGAGAACAATGTGTTCCATTCCATTCATTATTTTAAAATTAATTCCAATCAAATAAATAAATTATCTGCTTAATTACATTTTATTGTTTTCTTCTGTTAGGAGAAGGATGAGTTCCATCCCTTGAGAAAAAGTTTGTGTTATCATAGTAGACATATGAATGTTTCATATGTAATTTTAATTAACCCAAAATATTTGGAAAATATTTTAATTGTACCAAATAATTTTCAATGATACAGAAATTTTTTTGGTTCTTTCATTTACTAGGCCACTATATATCCAACATTAAAATCAATATTTCCATTCATACTTTATCTTATCCCAGAAAAACTTCACAAAAAATGGATTTTGTATAGATATTTTGGGAATGAGATAAAATACACCACTATAGTATTATGATGTACACTATGGGTATCCAAGCAGAAAGTCCTGTTGACCTTAACCATACGGACCGATCAAGGAATATTAGAGACTTGAAATTCATTTGGAGTTTTTGAAGTCGCTCATGAAACTGATTAGCTACGTGAAATGGATTTTTTAAAATTGATATACCAATATAACATATAGACTCATAGTGAATTACAAAATTTAAATATCCTATGTTATGACTAAAGGAACAAAATAGATAGGGATTATAGAAAATTTGAATTATGTTTCCCATTAATATAATTTTACATTGGGAACAATATGGCAAGTTGAAGTCCAATTTATAGTTTAATTTTAATGATTGTTTATAAATTATAAAAAAAACCATCATTATTAAAGGCACATTCTGAGTATAATTTATGTATTTATGTCAAATTGAAAAAATTTGGAATAAATGAACTATATTTAACATGGGTCACATTGTAGAATTATTATTTATTCATTTTAAATCTATTAATTAAAATAAATTAATTAAGTTTTTATATTTTTATTGTAATTATTTACAAATGTAAATGTAAATATTTATATTAATTCAATGTTTTATAGTATTATTTAATCTATTATATAAGTTCTTTTAGATAATATGGTAAATGGTTTAAATAAAACCGAATTTAAAATATATAAATTATTTATGGATTTTACATTAAGTATGAAAAGTTTATTATATGATAATAATATGTTTCCAAAAATATCTCATATTTATGAATATAAAGAAGTTCATATAAAATCTATGTGAAAGATAATATGAAAACCTTATATGGGATAAAATAAAATTAGTCATGTTTATCCATACCTAAATTTTAAAGAATTTATAATTTATTTGTGAATTGTTCATAAATATATTTATCACTTATAAATTTATAAATTTTTCATTTATTTAGTTTTATTCACAACATTATTATTCATGAATATAAATTTTTTTATTATGATATATAATGTAAGAATTGTCCTAAAAATGTTAAACCCATGCCTTATACCATCAAGCATGAATCAAAGGGGTCATATATAGTGTATGATAACTGATTTTTTTCAGTTAGAATTTTTAATGTAATAAGTTGTAAGCATGAATTAAGAAGATAATTTATGTTTATAAATCTTATTTCATAAAAGTGTTTTTATGTTATGTTAGTTTTTGAGTATAGAACCATGGTATTAGTACAAATTGGTGAAGCAACTGACTAAAATCATATGCCTTGTCATGGAGGTGGGAGGGTTGGTTTCTTGTTACTACAGGCTTACTATTTTTGGAATTATTTATTTCATCTGATTTAAATCATTCAAATGAAAGGATTTCATACACATTTTATATTGGAATCAATTGTTTGTTTTTCAATATTGTTGGATTTTAATTTTGGGTTATTTACATACGATAGAAGTTGAATAATGAGATAAACATAAATATGGTATGGATTTAATGATTTGGAGAAAACAATACGGATTGAAAACTAAATCCTTATAATAATTAACATTAAAAAGGAATTGATGAGATAAATTGGTGATATTATATCCCATTTTAAAAATACATTATGTATGATCTCTTTGATAAAAGAAAATTATCTTGATCTCAATCATTCATATGTGTTGTTTCTTTCTAAACATGGGCTCCACTAGATTATTTTATGTATGTAAATAATGTAGTGGATGATCTTATCATGATTATATACTAGTTTTTGGAATTTTAATTGAGCTCTAAATAGCTAGGAAACCCTAGAGAGGGTTACCAAAAGAATAATATTGAATTTATCCATATGAAAAATCGATAAATGTGTTTTCTATTTAATGATAAATGATTAATATATGATATAATTTTCATGGTGTCCTAACAAAATTTATAGGTGGAGTTATGATCACCAATGTGGGCTCATTACTTAATAAAATATGGATATTTTCCCACCAATGAATATACTGAAATTTAAATGGGTCCATCATTTTAGGGGTAGAATATTTATGCAACTTAATTTTTAAATTTATATAAAAAATGAAACTAGTATGATAAAAGAACCCATTTTAGATAAAATGGAATCATATTTATCAAACACAACCTTGATAAGAATTTCTATACAAGATATGGTAAATGGATGATCTTATAACAGCTAATACAAAAACTTATGAATCTTTCTTATGCCCATGGTAAAAATATATATGTTAGTTAAAACCTTTCCTAAGTAACATACCAATTTTTTTTTTCCATAAATGGATATATATTAAAAGGAAAAGGATGTAAATATTTAATTGAGGATTCATAAAAACTATTATATTTGTAAAGATCTAAGTAAAGTTAGTATGTACTACTGCACTGAATATGATTGAGTGAATTTATGACTTTAGAGACTATAGTTCAACATTTAGGTTTGATATGTATATAGAAAACAATTTCGAATTATACATACAAATGAATTAAAAATAATGAATGATTTATGAAATATTTATACAATTTAATAAAAATATTGATTACAAATGACCTTGAAAAAGGTTATCATTGCATTATTTTTTTGTTAAAAAAATTGAGGTAAAAAAATATAATCTTGAAGGAAAATATTAATTGGTAAAATAGTCATCTATGTATATTGAAACATAATTAAATGTTAGGAAACAATGAAATATTTCATTAGATGAACGTTTTTGGGACAGTTGTTGTGGTTTGTTAAGAACAATTTAGATTTTATGCTATGTACCTATGTTATATAATAAATTCATTGAATTTTAATGTTATATGATACCAAATATATATTTTAAAACTCTTATAAACATAAAATATTTCAAAATAAGGGTTTTAAATGATTTAAATTATAGGATCTATTTAAATAATGATGAAAATATGAAACAACCCACATCATTATGAGTTGTTAAAGTCATGAACAAGTTATGTTTTGGTTCCTCAGAAGGGGAAATTATTAGAATTTGGTTTTAGATTTGAATTTTGGGGACTGAATCACATCTGGAAGGAGAATTTATTGTATTGAGAGTCCTAGGATATGTTTTCGATGCTCAAGTTAGTATCAAAGTAGGGATATTGTGGCCCTGTTATGGATTAAATATCCTTGAAACAAGTCCTGTTGTGATCAATGTGTATTATTGGTGTGCTATATTTCTGTGTGATATCTTATGCATTTGATCCTAGGATGTGTTATTCAAAAGGGTTTTTTCATACCCATAAATGTATACTCATAAACTCAATGATTTTTAAGGGTTTTTTAGAAAATTAAAATCGTTAGGGTTGTCTATGGATAAAACATAAGGGATTCCATGATCACTCGATGATAGATAATGATTAATTGTAGATGATATGTAAGGGTTACCATTGTTATAAAAATAATTTGAAATTGTTGATTGGTTTCCTAAGGGTACAGAAGGGTACTCTCCATGACATGAAGGTTCATATGTATGGGTTTCAAGACTGTGACTTGTAACAAATCATATCGGTTTTATATAACATGTCACACATCCCAATACCCCACTATATATGAAGGGAGTTCTTAATCCCCATTTTCTAGAAACGTATTCATTATTATAATTTAAAAAATAGTGTAAAATTTTACCCTCTGAAATGTAGATTATCATTTAATGTTTTCCTCTATGAAATATTTCTTGATCCATTCATTAATTGGATTCCCACTCAAACAAATAAAAAGTTTCAACATATAGAAATAAAAAATAAAATTAAAATTTTGCAATAATAATAACTATAACCAAGCATCATATTAATATACGATATCATTCTCACTAAATACATATAAAATAAATTTAGTAAACATAGAATCATATGTGAAAATGGGCTGACACAAAACAAACCCAAATATATAAACCAAAAAAAGAACATGATCTACTACAAACATCCACGAGGATATCCATGGTCACTCACCAAGTCCAAACAATTCACTCAATTTTCATCTCACAGATAAGCACTAAATAATAAACCAATTTAATGGATGGACACATAACTTGAATCTGATTGAAAATATGATTTCTGCCAACACCCAATGGTGTGTGAAAGGTGTGAGCTACACATGCCCATCATGATTTCAATACAAATAATTATGAAATTTCCATTAAAAATCATTTCCATTAATATTATTTTAAATTATAGGTTATAAGAATATGTATTTCAAATGAAATAGAGATAGAAACCGAAACTCATGCCCTATTAATTTCAATAAAACATACACTATCTAAATATGAAAAGGATGAACTAATCCTTTTTTGTAAGACATTTCAAAACTATGAATAAAGACACTTTATTACATTTATCTGAGAAATATAAAATAACATTCTTCTTCTTTAAAATATTTTCCAAAAACATTACCAAATTTATGTAGTTATTTTCCATTTCACATCTCAAAATACAAAGTATTTTCAAAATCTATTTGACTTTTGAAGAAATCAATAAGAGGAAAAATTGGAGAATGCACCATCGATATATAGAGAGTACAAAAAATAAACAAAATATATTCATTCCTTGTATCAAGTGAAGTAGTACGATATGGATCAAGGTACACAAAAAATTCTCCTTAGTAATCATCATAGAGAGATAACTATATTGGAAAACTTGAAAAGACTCATATAAAATTAAATATAATTGGAAAAAACAGCTAATATGGAAGAATAAAAAAATATCCATTGAAATTTTCTCATAGAACACATCATGACCTATAACGTTCCCTACTACATGACGTAAAAATGGGAATATATCATTTTACATCGATTAGCTACCTAAGTTATTAATCTACCCCGATCACAAGTGAAATACGAATTTGCACCCAGCAAGCCTATTTATCATCTACACATGTTTATCAACAAAGAACCAATATAAAGGTGATCATACTATTGAGGTATAATTAGAAAAATGTATAATACTAGTAACATCCAATCCGGGGTACCACGTGTCAGTTCCTCGAGCCGGTTCTTCAAATGACCTCAACCGAAGCTCCCCAGACGATAGAGTCTGACGACTAGATGTTAAGGTCTCATATTGATCATGGTGATAATAAACCCTTTTATAAAAGTATCACAATAGTGGAAATAAATAAACAATAAAAACTAATATAACCATTACTAGAAAAATATAATTATTACATGATTGGAAAAAACATGAAAATAAAATATAAGAAATGACTATTAGATATGTCAAGCCAATGTACATGTAAACTGTAAAAATGAAATACCCAAAAAAATTATGATAGTAAAAACTCACAAGCATGTAACAAAACACATTTTTCCATTATACATGATCTATCTAAAATCAGTCATCCAAGATGGGGCCTTATCCCTTATCTTTTCCTCCAAACATGAAGAATATTAAGGTAATGATCAGGCATCCCGAGTAGGGTGTGAGTACAACCCATTAGGCTATCACTAATCACATATAAAAAATATACATTCATTAACTGCATAATTAGTTGTGTAATGAAATGCGTACAATGAATATGTCAACAATTATAAAATAATATATTATTCTTTATTTAATTCCATGAACCCCTGGGTTCCCGATGACACCCAAACCTCAATACCTGCTTCATCCCATGCCGGAGTCTGAACCATTTCAAACATTTAATATACAATTAATTATAATTATATGGTATTTCATTAGAATATAATTTAAATTCAATATGTAGTCAAATTTGAACTGTACTTGAATTCTTATCAAATTGTTTTAGAATACCATGTTTAGCACCCCAGGGGAATTTGGAGTGTCAGTACATGTCCCACGCCCCAAGGGTATTTAGAGAATCAATCCCAATACCATCAAATTTTCAATCATACATTGGTTCCTAGACCCTCATGTCTAGGACCTTGTGGGTATTTGGAGTATCAATCTGTATCGTACACTCATTTCTTAGTCAATCACATATGGGTTTTTCGAGCATCAGTCTATTTTCCAAACTTATTTTTCAATCAATACCATATATCACATATACCACAATATATCATTAAATAATTAAATAATTAATTAATAAAACTAATAAATCCCATAGACTTATCAGGCCATATACATATCATTCCATTAATTAATTCAACAGTTATTGAATCTCCTCAATTCCACTAATTAATCCAACAATTAATCAATCACATCAATAGTTGTATTGTCATGACAACGCCATTTAATTAATTCATAAATTAATTTATCTAATAAAATCAGTTTCCATATTGAAAATATTTAATAATCAATTAATTCAACAAGTTACTAACACACTTACAATAATTTATATATCTCACCAATTTCAATAAATTTATTCAACAATAAATTAACCAAATTCTATAAGGACAATAGCCAATAATTAAGACCAAAATTAATTATTTTAATAAAAAATATCATAATAACCGGAAATCATATTAATTAACTAAAATAATTATTAATAAAATCCCATAATCTCAATATATAATTATATAATACCACAATTAATTATTCATTGAATTCCAAAATTTCAATATTTCTAGAATTAATTCATCAATTATTTATCCCCAATTCCAGAATTCCTTGAACTAGTTAATTTACCGAATTAATTAATTCAATTAGGAAAAATAATTGAAAAAAAACTCTTCAAATTGTACCATTATATACTGAAAATTTATTAATGTCAATGGGATATGAATAATTGACTAAATACATCAATATTGATGAAAAAATCATTCCAACAGAAAACCTCAATTAGAGTGCATCAAAGGGGAAGAACGAGATCTAGAACACAAAATTAAATTTATAATAAAACGAATCAAGATCATTAAATAATAGATATAGTTATAATAATTCGATATCAATATATTATAAAAAAAATAAGACAAATTCAATTAATAAAATAGATAAAAATGGAAGAAGAATGAGTATCCTATTGTAATGAGATCCCCTTACTAGGAGAGGCTCCAACCTACAATCTGTATTTGAATCTCCTAGAATGGAGGTCAGGAGCCTTAGGAAATATTATGAGACAATCCAAAATTGAGGTAATTTTAACATGGAATATTTGTGGTTGATTAGGGGATAAAATGGTTTTTAGGTATTTTTAAATCTAATGTTTTGTTTAATTAAAACAATATTCATGATTTTATAGGAAATGGTGCTTTCTTTTCCAAATCATGCACTTGTTTTGGGGGGGTTATCATTATAGGGATCTATGTTTGGAAAATTGGGTGCTAGATGTTTGAATCCACTCTGATTTGGTTCACAAGGTTATCTGGGACATGGTTCATGGTTTGTTTAAACCGTGCGCCAACCATGTAAATTTCCTCAATAAAAAATTCTCAATTTCCCCACAAATTCACCTAAAGGAAAAAACTAAAAGAAATAAAATCAAAAAATTATTAAGGAATACATATAAATGAGACAATGAAATCTCAATTTATGGTTTAAATCATACAATATCCCTGTAATATAACATCTCACCATCAATTATACTCCCATGAATCCTAATTATTCCGAGTTAGAATTAATGGGCCACATAGCCCTTGTAATAGTTTCTCCATCCAATGTTTCTTACTGTATATTCCTACATTACCAAAATACATGAACTAATGACACAACCATCCCACACAAAAAATTCTCACTATGATCCAATACACACATCTGATTCTCCATAAAGGAATCATCTGCCTCAAGATCAAAATAATCTGTATCGATCACATGATAAAGGTTTTAGTGGTACAACTGATGTTGTGATACATTCAAAACATCATTCATAACAATATATCTCTATGGTAGAGCTGATCGGTACACCACCAACCCAATTTTCACTAAATCCTCAAATGATCCAATGAGTCTGGCTACCAACATACCATTTCTCGCTCTCCTACGTCGACCCAACCTATGAGACACTCAATTGAATACATAATCACCCACTATAAAATCATGGGGTTTTTGATATCTATAAGAATATGTCTTCGGTATACATTAAGCCATTTTAATTCACTTTCATAACAATTGATCCTTCTCCAACATTTTTTTACAAGACTCAGTCATATAAACTGTTGCTCACCTACCTTTATCAAGCACATTTTTCATATACGTGGACTATCATAATGTTCCTCATATGGTTTCATCTGAATATTTTCCTCATAACTATTATTGTAGGAATAATAAAAAATTTATAATCATTTCTCCCTAGAAACACCAATGTTTATAAAACAAGCTTTCATAATATCCTCAAATGCCTATATATTACACTACAACGTCCCATCTATTTAAGGGTGGAAATATGTACTAAAAAAATAGAAACACCGATATCCTTCTACAAGACCTTCCAGAAGCACGAGGTATGGAGTGAGTCATGGTTTGAAACTATATTTTATTGCACCCAATGGAGATAATAAATATCTCAAACATGAAATTATTTCAAGTGGTCTACTAAGAAGGTTTCTTGAACTAGAATGAAATGCACTACATTTATTAAATGATCCATATTTACCGCAAAATGGTCTTTATTCCAAGGAATTCTCATGAGGCCCACTATAATGTCAATAGTTAGGTCTTCACACTTCCATTCTATAATAGGAAATCACTATAGTAAACCATTATTTCATTGATTCCCACTATTCACCATTTTAATTGTGTAACAACCTTTCATGAACTCTATTTTCCAAATTTTCATATATGGTCCCCAAAACAATTGATGTGGGTCATGGAACATTTTTGTCAAACCTGGTCGCACCACCCACATTTGGTGAAAAAATTAAAACATCATATCCTCTAACATACTTGTATGCACAACATCATATTTCTGATCATAGATTATATTTTCTACATCTATGCTCCAATTTGATGGTGTCTCCCAACCTGAATGTATTTCGCTCACGGTCAAGCATTTTGTAACATCATACATTCTATCCCTAGCCCATATAAAAAGAGTATACTCCACTAAAATTGATATGAGTGTCATATTCTCATGAATCACCTAAATCACAACATGTATCTCTGATAGTAAATTCATCATCTTCCACTTATCACTAGACTAATGAACTAAATGAGTATATGTTTTCTTACTTATTACATCACCCACACTATTTCCCTTCTAGGGTGAATATGCTACCTCAAAATAAAAAAAATGTTTTGAAACCCATATCTACTGTAAAATTATCAAATCACATTTTGAGAAGATATACGTTTTTCTCTTGTGATCTATATAAAATTAAACTTCTCACTAAAAAGATAATGCCAGTAACAAGGTAAAGCTTAAACCAATGCATCTTACTCTAGGTCATTCATATTGTATTTTCTCTCATGTGGAATAATCTACTGAGAACTTTCCACCACAAATCATTCTCCCAGCATCAACACTACTCTAAGATATATCTGAAATGTGTCACAGCACACCTTTTACTATACACCTAAATCTCATAGGATCATGATTTGTGTTGTTTTCAACCACTTCTTCAACTCATGGATGAAATTATCCAATGATTATGATCATTCAAACATTGTAAAATTTTTGTTCAATCTTTAAATTATATCTTCTGATCATGAAATATACTAGTGGAATATATGATAATATCCAACTAATCCCAAAATTATACATATTTCAGTAAATTTCTTCAACTGCTCCCAGTATAGAAATACCTAAACCTTCTGTGGGTCCACAAAATCATCATTATCAAAGATGAAGTAACCCAAGATGTGTGCATGATCAATCCAATACCAACACATAGATTGCATGAAATATATCTGATTCAATCGTTTTATACTGAGGACAATTTCATATTATTGGATGTGATAATCCTGAGTATTGGAGTATAATAAAATATCATCCACAAACACAATAAAAAACTAATATTGGTATATATGGGAGATTATTTTTGGAAAGTCCATATACACTATTAGCACCTTCATTAACCCAAATGGAATTATCACACAATGATAAATGACTTAAACTTCTTCTAAATGTAGTCTAGCGTATATAATTTGCTCCAACATTCAACTAATGATACCCAAAACTTATGTCGATCTTTGATAAGACATATTTTCCCCTCAAATAATCCAATTGACTATCGATTTGTGGAAGAGGATGTCGTTTCTTCACTATTATCCAGTTCAAATTACCATAATTGACAAACATGTTTAGATTCCCATCATCCTTATTAGAAAAAAACATTGTATAACCCCAATACGATGTACTCTATTGGATAAAATGCTTATAATAAAACTCATCTAGCTGAGTCTTGAGCTCTTGATGGTCTTTTGGTTCCATTTTGTATGGTTTATTTGAGATTGTATTAGTCCCTGAAATGGGATCAATAATATATTCCACATCTTTCTCAGATGGAAACAATGAGAATTCCTCAAAAATATATCCTGTGATCAGGCCAGTATAGGTGGAAAGACATATTTCATTTTCCCCTATAAACTAGTTACAAACTAGTAACTGAGGCTATTATCTCTCTTAGTTTCTGATGAACATTCCCTACAGAACCTATAATAACATCCCACTCTACGCGATGTTTGTCAAATCACCCTCAAGAGACATAATAGTCACTATGTTTCGGTAATAGTATATGTGGTCTCGGTATTGTACTAACCTATTTAAACCCAAAAACAATTCAAATACCAACATGTAATTCATGTAACGATTCCTTTGAAAATGATACTCCGCATACTCGAGAGAACATCCCTTGCCCAAAGTAGATGTATGTAGTCATACTCCCATTGGTGTTTCTATCATTATTACCCCATTCAAGAACATTACCACCAGGTTAAAATAATTATAAATATATACATAAATTAAACAATTAAAGGAATGTTTATCAAATAAAGTAGTATCCATTAATGAGGATACAATAATAGTACATCTCACTATGTATAGTCCATCCTCGTAATCCTCAACATTAGACTGAATGGCATGTAACTATCTTATGTCTCTACCCTATGATGCATTCTGAGTTCTATATCTTTCACCACTCTACTGATATGGGTGCCCCTTCTCTGAAGAACCAAATCCATTTCCTATATTGCAAAAAAAATAGAAATCTTACTTCTAGAATGATATTATGTGGAAGACTCCCATCCTAAATTATGATTTTTCCCAGCTAGTCCATTATTATCCATTTATTCAGGGTTCCAATAGAACCTCAAAAAATTTCCCACTTTACACCATATTGGAACTCCATTGGTGGTTATGGAAAATTTTTAGAAAAGATCCATAACCAACTGCACGAGTGTAAATGCACTATGGTAAGGTCTGGTGTAACTGTTCCTTACATTGACCAGTCTACTTTCCATTAATCTAGATAAAACTAACATGATTATACATCCTATCCATGGAAGAAATTCATACTAATAAAATATTGGAAACCACATATCATACACTAGAATGATCCATCATGTTACACTGAGATATGAGAGCTTGATTCACTACATCTGAAAACTTCTTCATCCTGATGATATTCACACGAGACATAATTTCAGACTTAAATACATCCAATTTTTTTTATAAATTAGCCTCATCTACTTCAAAAACTAGATAAAGTCACTATAAATCCTAAAAGATTCTATCATATTCCATTATTTATGTTCTCCCATAAGTCTATTTCATGAACTCAATTTCTCTCTCTTGCCCAAGCATATCAGGATAAATGTTCTCCAAGAACTTATCTTGAAATTCCTTCCGCACCATAGTCTCCAACTATTTATCCAATGTTTGGATGTGCCACAAATTCTTCTCTTGACCATGAAACCTTTAAGCATCCTGTTTGAATATATTTTTATTAGGAGTCTCTATGTGGTCAAGTATAGTTCGGATAAACTTAATCCATAACTCAGATTCCTCAATTCCACCCTCTTTGGTGAAGGTCGGAGTGTACTGCTACTATAAATCTCTCATCAGGACGAACATGATTTTTATAACCCACCCAAGACACATTTAATAAGCTCCATAAAATGATAATGATTTTCTGTGAATGGATCTCCAATGTCCTCACCTGACTCTATTAGTGCCTCAGGTTCCCCCACTAGAAGATCATCCCTTACCATGTCATCCTATCACCCCCTCAACTAGATTGGTCATATAAGTGTAACTCAATAATTAGAAACAAGCACTATTAGACACATTTACTAACCACGACACATTTATGAGAAAAACAATATTTCCCAATAACTCATTTCCCCAAACCTACCACACAGTCAAAACTGAGGCACTATCTCTACCCTAAACCATCCTATACCTAAGTCCTATTTAGCAAGGGTAAATAAACTCTCAATATTCATATTTCTCATTTGACACACATTTATTCACATATTAAATTAGTTAAACATTTAAAAATTCTCATTAGAAACTTTTTTCATTCAATTACCCAAGCAAGGAAAAATATATCATGTTCAACAATATACCCAAAACCCATTTCTAGTGCGTGTCAAAAATGATGCCTATTTAAAAATAATCCTGATTTCCTATAATGATTCTTGAATACTAAAAAATATTCCCATTTTTGGCCATGATTCAAATCGAAAAAAATATCAAAAATAATTTTCACATGACACATAAAGTGCATCACCCAAGGTGAAATAACATCCAACTATAACTACATATATCAATAACAACTCTCCCACCCTGGTTACATGGGTTTCCCCCATACATGGGATAGATACACCCATTCATGAGAACATAATAATGGCTTGACATTTCTTATTATCTTGTATACCTTTCTGAAATAGTAATATAAAAGAAAATAATGAAAAAAAATATCTGATTCCACTTTGTAACATCTAGACATTAGTGCGACACACTAGTGCCCCGAGGTAGTTCTTCAGATAAGCTCAAGTGCACCTCCCTACATGTCAGGGTTCCCAACAGTTTCATGGTTCTAACATTGATCATGGGGACAGTATACCCACCTTATCAAAGAAGAACAATTGTGGAAATAAATAAAAAATAGATTATTATATAACCATAACCAAGATAATACCAGCATCATAAGGAATTAAAAACATGAAAATATTATAAAAAATGAATAGATGATATTCCATGAAAATTTATGTGGAAACTATCATTATGAGAAACCCAAAATAAAAAATGAAATTGAAAAATACATGCAGATCCTGAACCACCTCGGGTTCCCTCATTCATGCTCCCTCTAAACTCATAAATCTAATACAAGGCCTTTTTTCCATTTCTTATCATGAAAACATGATGTCTATTCGGGTACCGATCATACATCCCATGTAGGGAGTTATTTCACCTTTTTAGTCCACCACCAACAAAATCTAAAACAATATCATGTCAATAACATTATATGTTGTTTTATAAATAAATTAGTTCAATGGATAATTAAATTTTTTATCACATTATAAATTATTCTTTATGTAACAACATGACCCCCCCAGTTCTAGTGGGTATGCATACATCATTACCTTGTTTGACCAATTCTAGTGTCTGAACCATTTCACACATTTAATTCAAAATTATTCCAAGTGGAACTCTATTTCATTATCCAGTCATTTCAATTCATTATAAAGACTAATTGGAACCCTAGTACAATTCCAATCTAGTGGTCGTAGAATCCCATTTCTAGAAGCCTATGAGTATTTGGAGGGTTTTCCCTTATCCCACACCCCATGGGAATTTTGAGTTTCAGTCCCTGTTCTATAGAATTTACACATATGCCTTGTGGCATAAAACATCATGGCTAGGACCCCGTTTGGATTTGTATTGTCAGTCTGCATACCAAAATTGTTTCTTCGTCAATAACATATGGTTATTTGGGGGATCAGTCGATTCCCACACTTGTATATAAATCCATCACATATATCAAATATACCACAATATCTTATTAATTAGTTAAAAAATTAATTAATCATATTAAAAAATTCCATATACATATTATTTTTTTAATTAATTGAACAATTAATTAATCACCTAAACTCAATAAAAAAATTAAATATTTAATTAATCACCTCATTGGTTTTATATCATGACAAAATCCATTAATTATTTCAAACAATAATTAATATAATTTATTCAATTTCCATATCACAACAATTGACCAATTAACAAATTCAATAATTAATTAATTGACTTCAATCAACTTATTAATATTATATGTTTCCATTGATTAATTCATTAATTAATTATTTTATGTCAACAATGCCAATATCCCAAAATTGATTCAAAAATTAATTATTCCAATTTAGAATTTCATAATAACAATGAATACCATTAATTAATTAAAATTTAATAAATATTTTCCTAGATTCTCAATATTCCAGTAATCATATCAAATATTAATTATATCCCAAATTCAATAATTTTAGTTTTTCGATAATGAATTTAACAATAAATTATCCCAAATTCCCCAATTCATTTAATTAATTAATTTACCGAATTAATTAATTTAAATAAGAAATTATATTGTTAAAAACGGAATAAATTCTATAATTACATAATGAGAATTGAAATAATTTCATTGATATTTGAATAATAGACCACCTACCTCAAGATTTATGATAAACACACACCAACTAAAAACCCAAATTTTAGTGGAAGAATGATGTAAAATGTGATCTAGAATAGAAAACAAAATCTAGAATCATCCAAATAAATATCCATAAATACTAGTTATAGATATAATAAGCTTGTATCAAGATCATAAAAAATGGAGGATAACATCCCTTAATGAAAAATTGAATAATGGTTGAATAATGGAAAACTAATCAGGATCAGATTCACTTATTGGGAGAGGTACATATCTACAATTCAGTCATTGAATCACTTCGAATAGTGGTTTGGAACCTAAATATGTCATTTGAGATTCTCTAAAATCGTTAAAATGTGTTAAGGGTTGAGTTGTGGAAATATTTGGGTAAAACAGGGGATTGGGTATTTTTATATATACTTGTGGAATAATTAAAACCACACCCATGGTTTTCAGGGTAGGGTCATATAGTTTCCGAATCATGCATCTTAACCATTCACCTTATCTGGGGGAGGGGGAACAGTTTGAATTATTTTGCGCTTGCTGTGAAAATCCCCTCTCCATGGGTTTTCACATTTTGTTGGGTCATGGCACACATTTTGGGAAAACCATGCACTAACCATGCACATGCCCTCCTCCTTCATGAATTCTCAATTTTCTCCAAAATGCACTAAGGTAAAACCCAAATGTAATGTACTCAACACAAGGTAGATGATTACCTATAAATAAGCCTGAAAAATATACAGAAATGGTAGGAATCTAACAATAGTAAAATCGAATAATGAAATATGACATCCCTCATCCAACACCCCTAGACCAAACAATCTATTTTAAAAATAAAAATGAAAAAATAATAATATAATAATATAAAACATCCCCCATGGGATAATAGTTTTCAATGATAAGAAAATATAATGTTATCAATTGAGGGTCTCATACACATGATATTAAAACTATTTTGATTATCCCAACAAAGACATTCTTAAAAACCCTTCCCTAAATTACATGTCACTTTAACACCATTGTACATACATTTGAAACACACTTTAAAATCAATTCATATAAAATGAAATTTAAAATAGATTTTAACAACCAATACATTTTTCACCCAATAGTTTAAAGGTTCACAACCCAACTACTATTTCAATACCCATAATAATACAAAACTGTTTCCAAATTTGAAGACTCAAATATGGTCAAAAAATTTTATTCCTAAAATCCAATTCATACATGACACATATTTATCTTTTATAATAATTTTCATCTAAAAACATGATTCAAAAAACATATAAACCATAAAAAACCTTTATACCAAGGGTTAATCCCATATAAACCCTTATCAAATCCATAAAAATACCACATATATGCTTATGTTAGTAAATTTTAATTTAAAACCATCAATAATTAAATTATATAAATTTAAAAGAAATATAAAAAAACACCTCCCTCAAATTAAGTGGATCCATGTTGTAAGAATATAAATGACACCACATTCGATGGAGAAGGATCCAACAAGCCAGGATACACCATATATGGGCCCTAAATAGAAATAAAAGTAATTAGAAATATTGTTTAGATTCCTAGTAGGATACAAAGAAAAGGATAAATGATAATATGGAGAATAATAAAAGGAGGTATGGTAAATAGATATGTCACATTGGTGTTTTATCTTGAAATAGGGTGAGTGGAGCCATAAAATCATGCAGAAGAGAGTAAATTGTTCACAAAAAATTCAATAGGGGTTACAAAGAATAGATGATAAGGATAGATGTAATTAAATAAATTGATGGTGAAAATGTGATGTTTACCCATTTAATTAAAATATGGTGGAGAAAATTATTAGGTCACACTATTTGGTAAATGGTGCACTAACCATGAAACCAACATTATGAAAGAAAATTAAACACCCATAGATTGGCTACATGGTTAACAAATAACTTATTCAACCATGAAAAATATCTATAGTCCCCTACAACACTATTGTATGGCCACGCACATCGTTTATTCTAACCGTGCACAAGTAACTCACTATCACTCATAATAACAAATGTATCTTATGATTTGTAATAGGTTTCACATAGTTTTGAGAAATTTATGATTTATCTATACAATCTAAGACCTTTAGAAAACGAAAAATCTCCAAGGACCCTATATGATCTCTCCTACACCATTTTCACTCAAAAGATAATACAATAAAATTGTATAATTTTATTAATTTATGCACAAAACATCAGGAATTTTAATTTACCAAATATAATAGAAATAATATGAAAATTATGAGATGTAGCTGCCAATATATTCCCACAAATACACTTTCTATATCTATAATGTCCATGATAAATTTATAAGAGATGAAATATAAAAACGTAAATACCTAAAGATTGTTGGAAAACATGGAATGTTTAAATAAGTCCAATGAAAATTAAACAACATAAAAACACAAAATTCCTCAAACTCGCAAATTTAATACTCAAATATCATCAACTCTCTATCAGAATAAATCAACACATAAACCCTAGATCATTTGGATATAATATTATGAAGACCTATAATGTGTCTCCCCACCATTAATAATTTCACTAAGATGGTGAGATGAGGAACATGAAATCCCAAGAAACAAACACACCAAGGAAACCAAGATACCTCCTTGAATCAAAAATAATATAGAAAATATACAAAAACTACAATAATCATCTATTTATTGACAACATACCCTCATGGAATGTGTAACCTGAATGTTAATTAAATTCATAATATCGGATATACAAAATGGAATTAAAACCTCATCCAAAGACAAGATTCAATGAGAAATTTACTTGCACACTAACCTTGGAAAAAATACGTAGAATAAGGGATATCTTAGATATTATAAAATTTTCATCACATCATGGCGGGGTAGATATTATCCAATCCTATACTAGACATTGTATAATCTCAACAAGATCAATATTTAACAAAGTCACATGAACAACATGCACAAGGTTTTTTCATGTCATAAAAATAATACAATAGTCAAGTAAGTATCTCTCAAAACCATATAAGGATATGTATAAAAACTGATGCACACACCTAATATAATAAAAAATATCTCACAACCAGTGAGTCATAATTCCATAAGGAAAGAATCCAAAAAATCACTTTAAAAATAGAAACTTATTCTAAACTCAATGATCCCAAATCCAGAATGATTCTTCACCCATTACTATTATAAAATTACCCACTCACAAGATAAACCAATTTAAAAGATTTTAGAAAATGACCAAAACACATCTTTAGATAAAATCATTGTGATCACTACCAAATAAGGGATATGGACTGATGAATTTATGGTGAAAAGATAGTTCCAACTCAGCCACTCTATCCATATTCTAGGAATATTCAATATCAAAAAGAGATACAAAAAACATGTGTATTCACCTCATGAATCATCCTATTAAACAGACATTATATTATCTAAAAACAAGTATGAGAGGAACATCTCAAAACAAGAAATAAGAATATAACCCAACAAAGTTTCACAAAACCCAAATGCACACAATGAGACCAATTTAAATACCCAAACCCTAAGGAGAATACATAATAACAACATTATGGCATCCCATTATATTAATGGAATCAATTATCAAAAATTTTATATCCATTTTCCAATGAAATACACTTATTGAATAGAGTCCAACATCCATTGGAAAAAATATATCTTAAATTAGAAACTCACTTGAGTCCCTTATTTAAAATCAATATATTTAAAAATTAATTCAAAAACTCATTGGAAAAAATAATTAAAATTCCCTTAAAACGTTTATCTACATGAAAAAAGGCCATCACTAACTTCTAAAATATCTAACTCTACTGAAAATAATATTAATTGTTTTATTATAAAATCATTTGTTCGTTAAAGATCAATTATATTTCAAAACACCTTTTATGAAAAATAACTTTCTATCTAGAAAAATCTTATAAATAAAAATGAAAATGGAAGGAGAGTAACTTCTAAAACATTTCATAAACATAAAAACCTAATTTTTCACTCAAAAACTAAATTTAAAAATTTAAAAAATACAATTTTTTAAAACATATCATCAAATATTACTGAATAAATAATTAAAAGTACATATATAAATACACTATAAACAATATCACTCTGATAACATAACTCTATCATAAGACTCCCGTAATTGACGTCACACAAATGGTAAACACCATGAATGTTAATTTTGAATCCATGGAATCCAAAATAAAAATTATGGAGACTAAAAATATTACTAAATGCTTTTGCGGAAAGTGTTTCTAATAGTGTTCCAACCATGAAAAAATCTATATGGTGAATGATAGATCCAATAATATTAGATTTCCATTCTTCTCCAGAGCATGTGAGCTAATTGTTCCACTCCAGTTATTCAATTTTTTTATCCAAAAATCTCATAGAGATACATAAAATAACTATTATACACAATAGGGATGAAAATACCACAATATCATACAAAATATTTTCATGGATAAACAAATCCTAACTAGAGTCAGGTCCTATCAACCTGTATTTGATAATGCTTTATTATGAAAGTTCGTGACAAAGCATCCACTTGTAAATTATGTTTTGATATCCAATAATGATATTAATTCTTATTATACAATGATATAACCCAAATAATAATAGTTTGTCCCATGAACCTTGGCCTTATTGAAGAACCTAGTCTTTGAAACCATTTGTAATGAATTGGATTGGGAAGACCAGACACATCTCACAACATAGATTTCCCTTAGCCCAGAAGGCTGTTTTTAATTCCATTAGTAAGAAATATAGTATCTAGTTTTCAATACAAACTCCTTAGGAATTTTTTCACAAAGAAAATCTATATAAAAACAAAATAGATTCATCTCAGAAATCGAGGATGACCTATCCATAAATTTGATTCCAAAGCCCACAAATTACAATTACCAAAAAAAGGTATACAAAATCATGTCAATAAAACAACACTAGTAAAAAAATAAATATCTTAATAATAATAATAATTATTATCAATAAATAAAGATACCAAGAAATAGGGAAATTGAAAAACATCTATCCAAACACACTTTCCCAAAACCAACCTAACAATGGAAAATAAAAAATAGAATTCACACTACAAAAAAATTGATTTATTTAAACCATTATCGCTCACAAAATTTTGAAATGTATTCAATGGTACAAATCAAATATTTCTGATTAGGAAGATACTAAATACAAGGAGGAACATAATCCTGAAACATGTAATAAAATATAATAGCTTCGTACAAAAAATATTGTATACCTGGTGAGAGTTAAACATGCCCAGTTGGATTTTAATCAAGATTTAGTTCTAATTATATTAAAATGGACATACATTATTTATTGTTTGAAATATAACTAATGAAATATATTTAACGTATTAATTTATTATAGAAACAAAACATTGTACTAAATTTATTAAATAAAACATCCCCTTATTAAAATATGCATTGGATTAACAATTTTTTTTTTGTTAAAAAAAGATAAATCATTGAAACAAATCCTTTAATAATTTAATAATTGAAAACCCAAATCCATTTCCACATTCCGAAAAAGTTACGACATACCATTCAACTAGCCAAAAATAATTTCCCTTTTGAAGTCCCATATTACAAAACATTATGAAAATATATTTGAATGTAAACAAAATCAACTAGTGGAATGAAAAGGGAATAAAACATGCTTTAATAATAATTGTATAGTACAAAAAATATAATAAATAACCAGTGGTTAAATAAAACATGTTATTGGATAGGATATTAAATAATTTATACAAAAAACCCACCTATTTAGTCTACACTAAGCGGTACGCTTTATGTGAAATTGACTAGAACTAAATTAATTTGAATCAGAATTGGGGAAAACCCCCCAGGTCAGTTAAAAAAACATATCCATCCTTATAGTCCTAGTGAAGTAGTTATGATCTCTAACCATCATAAGAGTGTGAAGCTTCCCTAAGCACAAAATATTCACGATTAATAAACTACCATTTTTCCTAATGTAGAATAAATATAACATAAAATAATGCCACCACTCATATTGATTATCTTTTATTTTCCATGGATTCCCTTGATAAAACTCATGTGGAGGGAAGAATATTATCAATCTATAAGTCAATATGCGAAAAATGATCGAGTAAAATAATGAAATCTAAAAAGTCCTCTATAAAACAACATAGGAAACATCTTATTCTTTTCACATGAATAATAAAAAAATATTGATATGATAATCTAACTCATTCTCTAGTGGATATAAATTTATAAAAAATAACCAAATATAATGGATTCAACTAATGTAATCAAATAAAAAAGCATAAAAAATTGTAAGTGTCCAACCGTACCATTATTTTAATTTTGTTTTGATATTACAGACCAATTTCCCACCATTTGAAATCTAATTTTTAAAAACCATTAAATACAATTAATACAAAACAAAATTTAAAATAAATTTCATAAACCATTATAAATATTATTCAATCATATAATATTTCCTATCCCACTTCATAATTCCAAATATCTATGAAAACATACATTTATAAAATTATTAAAGAAAAATGAGGTAAAAAATCTGTTAATCAAATTTAGTTCATAAAATAATCTCAAACATTTTTTAAAAAACCTTATATTTTAATACCTGCTTTATAAAATTCAAAACCCCAGATTACCTTTATTTTGAATGAAATAAAATCATTAAATCTATTATGAAATCCATAAAACTATAAAATATGTGTTTATTTTAATTATGTAAATAATTCAAAATCATCATTAATAAAATGATATTTAATTTAATGGAATCATATTAAAATATATACCTAATATTATGTGTTTACATGATGAAAAAATATGTATCACATCACCTTCTTTGATGAAGGCTTAAAAAAGAATGAAAATTACTTCTCTAAGACGTAAATAGTAAAAAATCAGATTATAACCATAACTAATACCCTATTGTCATACAACATTCCCTTAGTGTTTGTGTTGTGATGCCATTCTATTGTGAAATGGGAGATCGGAGGAAAAATTTTCTATTGTGTGACATTTGGTCAGATGATTTAGGAGAGGGTAAGGAAAGGAAAACCCCCATTAAATTGATGGATTGAAAATGGTAATTTTTTTTACATTATGAAATATAGGTGTCTCACATGGTAATTTCAAATGGTATGGTAAACTCTGAGATAACCAGGATTCATAATTTATACTATAAGAACAAACTATTATTGTTTAGACCTATATTTTTCAAAACAATTGGTAGACCATATAAAATGACTCTATAATCCACTATATTTTTTTAGTATATAAACCCAAATGATTTTCTCAAATTTTCTATAAGCTATGACCCTTTAATTCCATGATTAAATCACAAGAATTATTTCCACTATGTTGGACATGGTTTACACCCACCAATTCTACACTAATGTATGCTATGCAGATAAAGGACAAAAAATGAACTTCATTGTTATATTCTATGAAGAACCCAAATAACATCTCCTAGACAATGAAAACAAACCATGTAATTGAATGAAATAACATTTAATTTACGAATATATTACTAAAACATCTAAAAATTATAAAATGCACAAAATAATACAAAATATAAAATAACTATGATAAGCATTTGACCGATATATAATGGTTAGTTTTATTTCATTTATTTTTCTAAATAAACCTACGACATGATGGTCTTTGGGCCTTGTAAAATTAATACCCCATTAAGGATTCCTAATTTTATAGATGTATGAGTAGACGAAGGCTAGGTACTAATACCTTTACTCTTCTCCCTTTTAACCCTATTAATCCATGGTGATTGAAGGTATTCTCTCACATATTTGAGGATAATACTTCATCTAATTCCTTAGACTAGACACTTGGTTCCCCTCATTAGTTATTATTTTGTATATTTTTTATTGTTTAATTCACCTGATTCTGGTAGAATCTAGTTGGTATTATTGGTATTTAGTGTAAAACTGGTAAAGGGGATCCTTAGAGTATGAACACAAAGGGTTTGTTGATGTTTTAATGAGGGTATTAAATATAATGACCTTTTATTTTTCATTTTAGTAATGAATTATTTTATTTATTAAAATATAATTTTTTCTAACTGGTGGTTTTTTTGGGATGATTTATGAGGGGTTTGGTTGATGTTGGAGGTTTTACAGGGCCTTTTAAGAGAGCATAATAATATAAAATTGTGAAGATTCTGTAGGAAACTATATGTTTACTATAGGGATACTTGGGGTGGATCACAACTAGGTTTGAACATTTTTATAATCATATATCCTTTCCAAGGTAACTATGATGTGAAAAAAATTTAGGGCACATTGTTTATGAAACGTCAAGGCCTCAACTTCAAATTGCGCAACTCAATCCAATGGAAAAAATAATAGTTTGTGAATTATTTGAAAAACTATTCCACTAAACAATGAGGCTTCCTTATGAAGGATATGGACCACTCAAGGCTGGGGTACCATTTTTGAAATCATGAGACCAAACCATGTTCATGAGAAATTAATGTTCTAAAACTCCTCATAAATGGTCATTAACCATTCAAATTGAATAATTATTCTTTCTAATTGTACCTTCACGAATATGGATACACTAATTTCTACCCTCACCATTTAATTTCCATTATAAGATAGTTTCCCGTAGAACTATCTTTGTTGGTTGTTAGTTGATTTCTATATTTTATTTTTTATGTATTGCCATAAGTTCCTATTGTTTCATGGTATGTTGTCCCTTATGTATACCAAACATAGAAAACCATTGTTTTATATTTTTATACTTATGTGTTCGTGTGTATCCCAAATGATCTATAATTATTTTTCTATTCCACCAGATATATGTGACAAATTTCATGTAACTATTACCATACTATGTATTTATAATATGCTATAATTTTGTTTTTCTATGAATGGTGGAAAATTTATTGGTTGACCCATCGTGTCTTTGTGGACCCATAGGGTGAGAATTTACAGATGTTGAAGATGAAATAATGAACAAAATCAGTTAGATGATGAGTCATGATGAATTTTTGTTCCTGAACATGGGGTTATCATGCTCATCAATTGGTTATCAAGAGATTTTTAAATTGGTACTATGAATGGTTGAACTTTTCCCATACAGATAAATATGTGGAATGAATGATTTCGGAGTCTTGACATATGGACATAGTCCTTTACTACTACAAAATAACCTTGCTACTAGGTCTTCCACCAATGGTGTTCGAATGAATTTTCAAATTTTCTTTGAGAGGATAGTTGAATTGAGTACGATAGGGCTTCATTGTAGCTTTTGTAGTATAGTTCCACTCGATATGTTATTGTTTCCATGTATGTTCATGTATTTTATTATCAAGTAATAAAACGTAATATACATGTGAACTTATGATAAGGAAATATAAGTGTTATACTACGGGGTAATACTGACACATTTTAGCTAAATCTCAACATGTGTAAAAAATTAATGTCTAAGGAAGTCGTGATGGTAAATTTACCTATGATATCGAGTTGGGGAGACATTATAATTTATTTTTAGGGGATAATGGGAAAATCATCAGAGTATTACTGTAAAATTTATTTAATTTTTCATTTCTTGATACTCTATTTGGCCCACCACAGTGGGAGTATATGGTTTCTTTTATGACAATGACTTGGGTGAAATTTATTGCTGAAATGTGTTTTCTTCATATAATGATATCATGTTCTAGGTTTCTATTATTACTATGTTTAATGAGTATGTACATGCTTACTCAAGCTATTGTCTCCCACAACACCCATTAGGCACCCTGCTTTTCCGACGCCTCTTGAAAACGAGGAGTTGTGCATGAGGTCTGGTAGCATCCCCTTTTAGTTTATCTTCATGAAATCAGGTTATGGGTGTTATAAATTGGCATCAGGATCTCTATTGTACCTTTCATTAATTAATTTCTGTGGTAAGTTAGAAAAACGATAGGATGTGTGAAACTCTATTAAGAGGGGTTCGATGTGCCTTACCAACTCATGTTCCTTGGACATCTGAATTACTACTGATGTGATTGAAGTTATAGTTTTCTAGGATATGGTGCATTCATGCGTCATGAGTATCCATGTATGATAATATTACTTATATATATACACCAATTGTGTGTGGAATTAAATTTATTTATTTTAATACATTTTTTTTGTACTAATTGTTGAGTGAAATGCCTATATTATCTACTATTTCGATATATCTATTGTTATTAGATTGTTGATACTGATAATACAATTGTATTATATATATTTATTATTGTTATTGACATGTAGGTATAGACAAATATGCTGTCACCTTGTGTATAACTTAGAGGGATATAAATCTATGGTCGGTATAACCTAGAATACATCTTCTAATAGTAATACCTTATAAATGAATTAAATATAATTAAGATATTATCTCAAGAAAAATATTGTAGTAATTATAAATATTTATTTATAATATAAAAAAATAACCAAAGATATATTTAATTGGACCACTTTCTATAGTGGAACTGAATTATCCCTAGAGGAAGAATACCTCTGTGCCATCACAATATTAAAGGAAAGTGCTTCAGAGCATTCTCTTACACATGAATTATTATTTCATATGGCAGGGGATATATTTTTATGTGATTTAGGATTATTCTTGTTCTTGTTTTGAGAATACATAGGAACATGGTTGATTATGCATAAGATTTCCAGCACCAATATCCCCAAACATTCTAGGGTACTGGATGTCGCCAAGGGATAAAACCTAGGGCACAATGGAGGTGTGAAAAAATAATAAGAAATTTTTATTCAGATTATTTTTTGGAAAGTTGAATCCAAAATCCCCTTTCCAATATATCTTAATATGTCACATGTAATTTAATTTTAGAAAAAGATAACAAAATCAAAAAACCCCTAAATTGTAACTACTTTTGAAATCATAGATGTTAATCGTGCACCAATGGTTAGTAATTACTCAATGGTTCCATGATAGGAATCCTCTAGAACTTCCAAATGTGAACCATATTACTATTATTATCCACCCATTATTAATTGGTGGCATCCTGTGAAATTTAAGTGCATGATAATGCACGTTCGTTAATGTGAGGAGCACAAAATTGATTATGAAGATGGGATTGATCTGTCCTTTTTATTGCATTGGTTTATCAAAAAAAATGATAGAGATGGTATGAGGTCCCAAAATTCAAAAAAAATTATAACACTATTAGTTACACAAAAAAATTCTTATATACATCATTCTTTCTTTCTAAATTTTCACATAGGTCCCACGAATTTTATAACCTTCATTTTAGAACCATGTGAGAAGATATGACTTAATTAAAATTTTCATTAATTTTACAAACATTTCATGACCCACAATCACCAATTTAAAATTTTTTGAGATAAAATATGGAACATTAAATGAGTTCACACATCCCTTAAAAATGTAATGATCATTGAACATATTATATTTGTCCGAAAAAATATATTTTCTCATATTAACTTTTCTGACTAAAAGAATTTGAATATATAGAGAATTAAATTCAATCACAATTATTATAAACATGAATAATATATTTGATTATATTCATTGGTGCTCTATCACAATTAGGAGTCCAATAACCCCTTAATGTGGGACACACATAGTTATAAACACGTATTTATCTGAATATGTTCAACATATGGATACACAAAGTTTGTGACCGTAATGGTCCTTATCCTAATAGCAGTGAATGAAACTCATGGACCATGGGTGGAGAATTGAAACACCATCATGGCCCCTAAGGAGATAAGGAATTTCATGTCTAGGGATTCCTTAATTGAACATCCTATTTGACATATAATATCCTTTTCCCATGATATCTCTTTAAGTATGATACATACTTTTATCATCATATTTTTGATGCTTTATAAATTACTTTACCTTATCAAATAGTATTACATTATAACTTCAAGGCCATAGATTTAATGAATGTATGTCCATCTTGGAAAACTTCTTCCCAAAAATTATATATTACTTAACTCAGAAACAACATATTCGACTTTTATCATTCAACAAAAGCCATACCTCTAATGACACACCCAACATAAGTTCTCTCACCACCAAATAAATGACATAGATTTTTATTTTTCCATTTTTGGAATCTAATGTTACACAATGATAATGATCTCATGTAGAGATACTATTTATATAATATGAATTACAAGATCAACCAAAAAGAAGTTGTGTTTCTATTTTTGGTTCAGTCCTCCTACTCCCATTTACTTATGATTAGAAAATGAAGACTTCATGGGAAGAGTTCTTATATATTATGATTCACTTAACCTTGATAGTATTAAATCATATGTTTCATTTCAATATTTTATATCTAGACCATATTAAATTTATTTTAGTTTATTCACATATTATCTAGACGGCCTCATTTTATATAGGAACTATTGAAACAAATTTATCGAACATATAATATAAGTTCATTACCGTGTAAATAGTGGATACAGAAGTATCAACCCAATTATTTTTAAATGAGACATGTATTTATATATCAATCTATATACCAGAAATGGTATCAAAATTACATAAAATATTTGGTCTTAGGGAACCCACTCATAAAACTATGAAATTCAATAGAGAAAACTTCTTAAAATTCTCAACATGCTAACTCTAATATGACACTCAATATTTTTCTGAGATAATCCTATAGTTAGTGGGTATGGATTATGATCCTATATGAAAACACTAAAACCCATGATTTCACCTATCAATGTAAAATATATATGGAGGTCAAACCTTTGAAATATATATTTTTTCCTTCTGTGTGACATGGGGTCCATGGAAAGAACCACTGCCATAATATTATCATTGTAAAATGAAAAAAGGTACACACTTTTAGGTATAAAACCAAGTTAAAAACTAATTATTCCTATCCAAACATATTCTATAGTTTTATTGAAAACAATCACATACACAGAATTAGGTGTATAATAAAAAACCATGGAATTCATTGAGCATATCATGCTCACTTGATTACCATTCATGAAAAAATATATCCTTATTACAATTTAAGAATATATTTATCTATCTAGAAGACAGAACCAGATTATCCCCTCAAAACCAATTCCTCATCACTTCTATTAACCATAAACATATCCTTAGTTCATATCAAAAAATTTATGAAAATTTTTATAGCTTCATGTTGTATTTAGCTTGGATTATACTGATATATACCCACTATACATAAACACTGGAAAACACCACACCTGTTAAATGTGATGGCATATGTGATAAATAAAAATTTTAAAGAATAAGGTATGATAGTCATTATTTCATTAACTTACTTTGACTATGGAAATATCTTCTTGGAGTGATTTTTTTCCATATGACACGGGCAATAATCTAATCTTATAATTCACTATATGATTCATTTTCAGTTCCTTATCAAACATATGAACCTTAAAATAAACCAAGAAGCCTCTATGATCTATATCTATATATTTGGATCCTTAAAATATAGGCTTCTTTACCTATGTCATTTATGTAGAAGAATTCATTTAACCAATTATTCATTGACTGTAAGACATGTACACTGTTCCATGTTAATAACATGTCATAAACATATAATACCAAAAAAATGATAGAACATGGAGAAATCATCATGTAATCACATAGACCAATATCATTACTAAAGAAACTAAATTCAATAATAACTGCATCAAAATGACCAATCTATGATTGTGATTCATGGTTCAGTCCAAAAATTGATATCTATATCTTTCACACTCTATTGTGACTCCACAAAAATATTAACTCTTCATCCCATGTCTTATTGAAATCTTTAACCATTTTAAATTTTATTAAATTTGATTTGACTTATATTTTATGAATTTCATAAGAACGAAATATTTCAAGTTACTGTAATAATCTGATATATTTTAGCATCAGGAATTGTGAGAAGGTTTGCCCATAATTAATGGTCTATGTTTTGAAAAAAACTTTTGGAATTTTTTATCAGTTATAGGTAATTAAATGAACATCCATGAAAGTTCATTTCCTAAATACCCATTTACCACCAACAAGTTTTACATTATATGGTCGGTCTACCAAAATATCATCTTAATTATGGTATACGGACTCCAATTCACAATTGATTTATTTTTTTTCATTTTTTATAATCTTTTCTTGATAATAAATCATTGTAGGTTAGTGGTTCTTCATTCTATATGAGTAATATGTGACCTAGAATAATGAAAATAAAACTATATCTCTATAGTTATTTAAACACTATAGTTGACCAAGAAAATATGTTTCCTCAAGATGATATGCGTCTCCCATTTACAACAATAGAAATTTCTCCCATAATAACTATAGACAATTTAGAGGAAAAACAACATTGAAGTAAAATTTTATCTCACTATTACAATTATAAATGTGTTCCCTTCTAGAAATGTAGCATGTTGAAACTCCCTGGCCCCAGAAATGAAAATTATATTTGATCTCTTTATAAATGTGTTCCATATAGTATATTGATGAATATCACATTTCATGCTCAGATATTCTAATTTTTAAAATTCAATTTTCTTTTATATAGCCCCACATCCATGTACACATATGTTGAAACTCCCTGGCCCCAGAAGCCCAAATATATTGAATTGTTTTATTACATTAAAATTAATATATGGAATCAAATCAGGAATGACTTAATGGTATATCAGCTTTTTAATGATATATAACATAAATTATACCCATAATACGTTAGGATATAGAAAAATAAAAACATGATACATATTAATATAATGTAAACATCATCCTTGAAATAATATTAAAAGATTTATTACATATAAAATTGGGAAAAATAAAATGGGTGGCATCAAATTATTAGTAAGGGTATGTAAATTTGAATCAATAAATAATAAATAAAAATAAATCAATATGACATGGTGAATATTTTATAATACATTTCACTTTAAGTACTAGATAAGTCTTGATCAATATGGAAATGTAAATATGTAAATATTTCATTTATCAAATAAAATGAGAGTTATATTCATCAATATACTATATAATATCAAAATATCATGGATAATTACAATAATAAATGAAGTATCTATGAAGTAAATGCTTAATTATTTGATGCCATGTCAAAGGAACATGAAAACATATACCTTAATGGCCATTAAAAACATGTATCTAAACTACAGAAAAAATCCTTTTTAATCTTCCCAAATTGTTCATATAATTAGAGACTATTGATACATCGAGGGTTTATATAATGTCTCATACCCCCCAGTCACTGCCCATCCATTTCATTTCTCATATAATGCAATCGATTGAATTAATAAAATTATGCCTTACCAAATATATATATTTATTAAATAATATGGATTTATGAATATTTACTCAGTGTAGGAAATTTAATAATATGTTCTACTTCTATTGCTAAATTTAAATACCATTGAATGGTCATTAATACATTCTTGAGGAAAAATATTATTAAACACTCCAAAGTGTCTGACACCACATAAACATTTGAAATGTAATCCCCATGGAGGAATAACATTAAATAAGATTAGTAATTTATGAGAATAAGAATATTCATGATAAAAAATATCCTAGGGTTGTATTTTCACCCTGTAAAAGTGAATTGGTGTATACCAAAAAATAATACTCATTGGAATGTAAATTGAGACGACATCCCTTATATTGAGTCTGACTTGTCACATGTGTCACTATATTATATAATATTAAACTTATGTTAATTATTTAATTTATCTAGAAACTGTTTCATGTTTATAATCACATTTAATTCACTTATTACAATTTTTTATTCAACTACTTAAATAAGAATGTTTTTGTGGGGTGATTGTGACCAAATTCAGTTCATTTCTCAAAAAAACAATTGTTAGTCAACTACGGTAAAAGGGTTCACTACATAAACACATCCATAATAAAAATCAAGACATAATTATCATAATGATTCATTAATTATTTCATTTATCATAATTAAGATATATAGTTATGAGAAATAAACCGACGTTATAATCATGTTGATAGTAGGTTGTACATAGGCATGTGTAACATTCTCATTTTTCAAAGATCATTATCGATAGAAGCTATGTAACATTACATCCCTCCATAATTATCAATAAATAATAAATTCCATTTTATTTAATCTTAAATTCTTATATATATAATTATTTTTATTTTAATTTATTCACATCGCATCAAAGAAGAGGTAGCCAAAACTTCCATGAGTGACGTTATCACTACTATATTGTGTGAAAAGGGTAATAAAAAAATGATATATTATATTTACATAATGGTAATTTATGTCATAAATATAATTTATATATATATATCATTAATATCACATATATTTAATTACAACCTTTATTTATAAATTTCATGTATACTTCCAATGATTCACAATGCTTTGAGGTTGCATTTTTCCAGACCTCCACAAACGATGATATCATATTTACACAAAATTGAAAAGATAACTATAAATTCTATATTAAAGTTACAGAAGAATAAATACTTTATAAAAATAATATATTAATATAAAAATATTTTTTCCATCATAATTAACACCATGATAGTATGTAATGTAAGAATGAACAATTATCGTTCATGAGGCGGTAGTTAATCATACATGTAAATGATATGTTCATTATCTATTAGATGGAATTGTGTTTCATTGTACAAAAAACCAATAAAATAATATAATATAAGAAAATTTAGGATAAATAATATTATCTAAAAGTATTCAATAATACAGTTTTATGGTGAGGGGAATGAAAATAACACAAAATATATTAAGGAAGGATGTAACCTGTTCTGTGATTAACTATTTTTGGTTTTCAGTACAGGGATTTATTAGATGTATTCATTCCAAAAGGGATGCTTCTATATCTATGGGTGGGATTTTGGGAGACTATTTTGGTAGAGTTATGTGCATGAAAAGGGCATGAGTGGTGTGAATAAGTGGTAAGGGTGAGTATCTTTTTATAATGGGGGAGGAGTGGCATTCTTTTTAATTTTTTAAAAAGGAATGCCACCAATGTTTTTCCTTTGAATTGTTTCTCCAATAATGTTCTATAAAAGATCCAAGTGGGTAGAGGTTTTAATTATGCATATAAAAAATATTTTTCAAAACTTTCAAGGACATTTTCCATTATGCATAAGGTTTAGTCTTTTATTAAGTTAAATTTATTCTTAATCGTTGTAATTAAATTTAATCACTGTCACTAATTTTTTTTTTGAATTTTTTTTTATAATTTTTATAAATTTTATATTATTCTAGTTCCAAATATATAATACAATTCTCAAAATTAAAATCATATAATAGTCATAGATAAATTTAAAAATAATCTTGTTGATTGGTCTACAATGAAGGGTTTTAAAGTAAATATAACCAAAAGTGTTCTAGGTTTTATATCCAATTTCAAAGTGTATTTTTTACTAATAAGATAAATTGGATTAATTTATGTATAGTTGTTATAATTTAACATTAATAAAATTAAAAAAATAATTTAACCTATAAATAAATTATATAAAAAGATGTTTTGAATTAAAATTTTGTATTTTTCCCTATTAAATAAAAAATGAAAATTCATTGAAAAATAATAGAAATTTAATGTAACCTAATTTTGGAATTTAAATTACAAAAAATATTAATATAATATAATTATAAATTTATAAAATATTTAGAATTCAAATATTTAACAAATAATAATCCACTAATATTAATTAATGTAATATTTGGGTTTATTACTATATTATGTATGTCAAATCTATTAGATAAATGTAAAAATATTTTATCAAATATATAACACATAATTTTATTTATAATAATCCACTAATTTTAATTAATGTACCTTATTAATATAATTCATCTTTTCTATGATTAGAAAATTTCCGTTATATTGAATTGCTTCTTATATTCATCTATAATATATTGATTACCAATGGATTAATTTTATATAATCGTAAACAAAATATTTTTATTATTTAGTAAATCCAATTTAAAAAATATAATTTAATGGATAGGTGATATCTTATTATATTAAAAAATAATATTTTAATAATATATTTTTCATTAATATAACTCATTCTTCTATGTTACGCTAGCCATCGAGGAAATTCATTATTGCGTGTAACACAATCTCACCTCGATGTTCTACGTAGATCAAGATAATAATTTTTTCATGTGTAACAAAAGCTTAAGTTGGTTTTTTTAATATATAATGCGAGGAAAAAAATAAAATTTATTCAAAAATGATAATATTGTAAAATATTTTAGTGTTTTATTTTCCCCACATTAATTATATTATGTCCTTATAATTTGAATATGATTTATATAATCTGGGATTTAATATCTGAATGTTATATTCCTTAAAAACATATCATATGTAGGGTTAATAAAACATATTCTTAAACAAAGAGATAAATAAGTACAATATCAACATAATTATTTTTCCTATAAAGAGAACATAGGTTGGAAATGGGAGTATAGATATTTAAGAAAAATCAGACCATCAAGTTTTGATGATGAGAAATAGAGGTTATGATCAGGTGAAGCTTGATGATATCAAAGGTTTAAACCACTATTATGAAAAACGTCAGTGATATCATCAAAAATGATGATAATAGGAAATCATTTCTTATTCAATATAATTTTCCCAAAAGTTGTGCAATTTTTTCACACTATGAATTTTAAAAAAAAATACATTTATATAAACACAATATTTTCCATTGATTACACTGTGACCTATTTATACTTCATCTCCTAGCACATGATGTTTCGTAGAGTATAGTAGTACAGTATTCTCTAAATCCTCATTCAATTATAAACATAAACCTTTTTTATAAATGGTCAACTTTTCCAAATGGATATGATCCAACAATATTATAAATAAAGTCACTGAATTTACAAAATATACTTATCCTTAGCCTCTAATCAACATGATTTTTCTATTAAATCATCATATACCAAATATGTGAACATGTTTATCATATATTATATTGGAATATTTTAATATATTTAATTATCTTAAAACATTTCTAGAAACAAGAATTTTTACTTATTGCTTAAGTAAAACACATGTTATTGTATTTATCAAAGAAATAAAAAAGTGTATTGAACTCCATCAATGATAGCATAAACTATTTTTTTTGAAAATTCATTAATTATTTAGAATTTTTTTTATCATTATCCAAATGAATAATTTATTTATCCAATCAACTTTTTTTTCAAAATTAGGATCAAATCAAGGCTTACCATTATAAAAACAATTTTTTTCCAACAAAATTAACTTTCTATCATATCACATTTATTGGTATATGATATAAAATATATTATAAAATTTTACTTTAGTACAATCCATATATATTTTATAACATCTCCAATGGAATAAACATACAAAAAAATTCTCAAGATCCAAATACACAATAATATTAATCATTACACATTGGTCATACCAATGAATATGCTTGGCGTTCACCCCTTGGACTCATCAATGGTAGATCCCCTTGATTATTCATGAATTTGTTGGAATATTTCACCATATCCTTCTAGTTGTAAAACTGAATAACACTTTTTCCTTCTCCTATTTTCATTCTTTTTCATGGTGAACCTTTTCACAACACTTTTGACAAACTCCCATTCCATTGAAGAATTTACCTTGTTGATTCATTCCACAGTTATCACATTTGGGAAAATCATTCATTAAACACATTAATTTATCTATTACTTTTCTCAATTAATTTATTTTCTTTCATCCCTATTAATCCATAAGACATAGAGAATTACTTCTATGTCTTGATATCATATTAAAGTACTTTATTGTAAGAAAAATTCGTTTAAGACACAAGAGAAATTCAATGACTTGGATTAAGTCATTCAATGAAATGATTAATCTATCACTCTATATAGGATATGAAATTTGTAGCATACCTTGATAGCATTATAATAGTAGATTCATATTCCACAACACATTCATCCTCCTTTTTCATTAAACTAATAAACATTATCATCATATATGTTTTTTTATCACAACGAAAGTATTTATAAAATAATATATCCCTAAATGTTCTCGATTTCATGAGTTATATTTCTTATTCCTCTATGGTATATTGGATCAATGGCCACCATTGATCTGTATAACAATGGAGATAATAAATTGAAAGTATAACATTTTAATTTTCACCACATTATAGTTCTATAAATATATTATCCAATGATTTAATCCATTACTACCTTGAAATTGGATTAGCAGTCCAACCATATGATGGGGTCCAATTTCATATAATGTGATCCAACATAGGAGGTTCTCATTGTGGAATTGTTTGGTCAATTTGGGAAAGGTTATTTTTCATAACCCAATTAAGATTCACTAATATAGCTATACATTCCTTGTTACCAATACAGGAAGAACTAGTTTTCTTAGTAGATATATATATTCATTATCCATGAGTAGTGATACCATTATTCTGTTAAGGAGCCATTTTTTTAGAATGGAACATAATATATTAGTTCTTAAAATTTATAACATTGTATAATTAGAAATATATAATAACACATAAAATAAAATCAAACCTTCATGCATAGAAAATATGAAAATCATAAACTTGGTTTCATTGGGGGGAATCATTAATTTTACTTCCCCAATAATTGTTTTTAATGAGAATATGAATTAGCCTTGGCTTATCCACGAGGAGTGTCAATCCAAGTGCACAATAAGGTCCATTTTCGTGTACCAGGTTATGCTCATGTCATTCCTGACGCACCATGTCAGAGTTGTTTCCCCTAGGTAAATCTATTCCTGAAAAAAATCCACTAGTAGTATCTGGAATGGTAGGTAATTCTATGAAGCCTCAAATAATATGTGCCTTAAAAAAGCATTTTTGTTTTTTCAATACATATTCTCAACATATACCAATGGTTTATGTTCTCTAATCAATTTTTTCTAAACCTAGTATCAAAGGTTTCTGAAAAATGTCATCTTTTACTACATGTAATGCCATGTATAATTAATCATGGAGCCGGTGCCATATTTTATTACCTTGGAATTATTATAAAGAAATCTAATCCCAAAGGACCAAATAGTATAGCAGTTTTGGAAATACAGATTACATACATGATACCCATAATACATTGGGAAATAGAAAATGAAAACTGGATACATAATAAAATGAAGTAAAAAGTATCTTATAATGTTTATTCAAATTATTCTTCTTCATAACCAGGGGAAGGGAAATATTATAATGGCGAGATAAAATAATCTATAAGGATATGTAAATTAGAATAAAAAATAAATCATCAAGAATGAATCAACATAGCATGATGAATATCTGATAATAAAACCCATTTAAATAAATTGAATTTTAATGATCAATATGGGAAGGTAAATAGCTAAATAACATTCCATAAATCAATAAAATGAGATTGAAATCAATCCATATAATTTATCATATTTAAATCTCATTGAAAATAACAATCATAACTGAAATATCTATGATTTAAATTCTCAATTATGGGATGTTATGTTTGAGGCACATGAAAACCTATACTGTCAAAACCTTTAACAAGATAATTTAAAACTCTATCTAGATACTTGTTTTGTTTTTCCAACTTATTTGTCTCATGAGAAACTATCAATGTATCAAGTGGATATATAATGTATGGGCCCCACCCATCTCCACCTCTCTAATTCATTCCTTATATTGAATAATCATTTCAAATAATAAAAAATACCACTTACCAAACATCCAGATTGAATAACAAATTCCAATTTGTCAATACTTCTTCCCTGTGGGGTTAGGTAACAACAAAATTTGTTGAAATTTATGAAAGGAACTACCATTGAATGATAATTAAAACATTATTGAGAAAAATAATCTATAAACACTCAAAGTGTCCTGTACCACAATGAAACATTTGAATCAAAATACCCATGAAGTAATTACATTAAAAAAACATATAAAGTTCATAGAAAAATTATATTCTTCATATACCTTGTAATGGGGAAGTATATACACGATATAAATTTTAATTTGTGCATACTAGCAAATAAACTTAAAAGGATTGTAAATTGAGAGGAAATCCCTTACCTTTAGTATGAATAATCATGTGGTTCATTATACATCAACTTAAAGAATGAAGTTTATGTCGACAATTTTTGTTCATATTCGCTTCATGTGTTAAAAATGAAATTGGTATGTCTGATATGTCCAAATGGGTCATCATATAAACATCTAAAGAATAATTATCATTATTTAATTATAATATTCAATTATCAATTATAGTTTTAAAACTAATTATGAATTATGGTTATGAAAAATCAACCAGTGTTACAATCATTGAGATGGTATTTCATATGTACGCATGAGTAAAGTTCTCATTTTTCGAGGATAATTATGGAAAGAGGTTAAGTAACATTATATAATCATATAATTATACACTTATTATAAATACCATGTTATTTAATCATATATAATTATATATATAATTATTTTTCAGTAAATATATTCACATCGCATCAAGGAGGAGGTATTCTAAATGCCCACAAATGACAATATCACTTTTCTAGTGTGTGTAGAAAGGGTAACAAAGAAAATGGTATTTTATATTTATAGAAATGTAATTATATAATTAATATCATATGTATTTATTATATTTGAAATATTTTTAATTAAAACCATCCTTTATACAGTCCATGTATAGTGTGAAAGAATGACATCACTTTTTGGAGTGGGTAGTACACACATCTACAAATGATGTTATCATATATGATAAAATGGAATGAATAAGGGTATATGTTATATTTAATTTAAATAAAAATAGAAAAATTATAAATTTCTCTTATATCATTTTAAAATTGTGTTTGTATTATAATTTCCCCTACAAGAGGTGGTAAAGGAATAACGAACAATCATTATTTTGTGGGGAGATGTGTGTATGCGTAGGTAGAATAATTATCAAAACAATATATTAGTATATTAAGGATAATTATTTTATTCTAAAATAATTGAATAAGAATATTTTATTGGTGGATAATGAAAATTTAACCAAATAGGTTGAGGAAGGATGTAACCTCTTGTTTGGGTAACTCTTTTTTGGTTGGCACCAAAGGGATTCCTATGATGGATTACTACAAAAATCGAGGATTCTAGTATGAGGGGAGGGACTTTGGGATATTATTTGATTAGATTTTCAGATAATCAATGGGATTAAGATGTGTTAATAGTTGGGTGGGTTGAGTTCCATTTCATATTGGTGGAGGAGTGGCATTCCTGAATAAATTTTAAAAGGGAATTCCACCAGTATATTTCCTACAACCTGTCACACCAAAAATTGGACCATATCTGAGGAAACAGAATATAGGGTCAATATATGACCTTAAAATAACTTTTTAATTGTTCTATCTATCATTTTGTCTCTTTATATTAAGGTTTATAAATTGGTGATGAAATTATTTGTAATCATTGTAATTAATTTTAATCACATTCTATAAAATTTTTATTGAAAAACTTAGTTGACCATATTAAACACTATAAATTATTATGGTTTGAATTATATAATCTATTTTAAAAAATTAAGATAAAAAACATGGTAGAATTTAATTTATAATTAATCCCACATATGGGTTTATAATTCATGGTTTTAATGAAAAAATGTTAAAAAGGTTACGAAGTTTTTGTATCCAATTTTAAAGTGAAATCGATTGAAATGGTCTTAATTGGTGGAAATTTTGAATAATTGATATAATTAAACATTAAATATTTTTCAAATATATTATACCCTTCTGAATGAATTATACGAGAATGTATTTTTGAATTCAAAATAATTATTTTTCTCTTTAATCAAAAAATGAAACTTCATAGCAGAAAAAATACATTTACCCTAACCTAATTTTGAAATCTAACTATCAATAATGAACATTATGTTTCCATATTAAATTCATAAATGTTTCAACATGTATATTTAATTTAGGCGAACCATTAAAATGTAGTAAAAATGTTTTTATAAATATATATATATTTGTATAAAATTGGATTTGATCTTGTATTTCATCTATATCATCTGTTGGATAAATTTCAAAATTATTTGACTAAATATATAATATATATATTTCATTAAATTCATCAAATAATAGTAATTTTTTTACTAATTATGATAAATAATATTTCATAATCATAACAACATTTACTTTTAATTTAATTTGTTCTTATATTCATTTATAATATAATTATTACAAATGGATTAATTTAATATTTTGGTAAACTATATAATTTATAATTTAGTTAATCTTATTCCTAACCTCTAATTTAATGGGTAGGTTATTTCTTATTATATTAAATAATAATATTTTAATAATATATTGTTTTTTGGTAAAACATGGAATTCTGTGTCAGGAAAGCCATCATGGAATGTCATTGTTGTATGTAACACAAGAAAACCATAGTGTTCCACATATATCAATAGAAAATTCTTTTTATGTGTAAAAAAATATTAACATGGTGTTTTGTATTAAATAAGCTAGGAAAAAATAAAATTTATTCATAACTAAAATATTACAAAGACTTGGGATGTTACAGGTGTAAGATGTAATGGATTTGTTTTCATACATTAACTCATTTGGAATCCCATTACCCACATTTCATGGTAAATGTTTTCATTTACCTACCGTTGTCTTTAATGTGGTTCCAAAAAAATGCTAAGAGAAGAGTACAATGACAAATTATCAATCTGAACATGTCATACATGGTCTCATTCTCCCATCCCCTAACACCATTCCACTATGGAGTATATAAAGGAGTATTTGGGAAGCTATAGAAAACCCATTTAAATGAGCTTTCTTAAGATATTATCTACCAAATTATGATCATAGATTACTAATATTCTTAACAAGTTGATTATATACTTCATAATGATGTTGCTTAAACATTTAAAAGGAATTTACGTTATTCCAAATTATGTAGATATAAACATTAATAATAAAATAATCCAAAAAATAAAAGTATTATGTGAAACCACTGTTGGATTCTATTTAAAATGTAATGTATAAATCAATCTGGTCTTTCTACAATATTTTTTTGGAATCTTCTCATTTACTAGGGAATTTATATTTGGTCATTTTACCACATAATAAAGCACAACATACATTTAAGGGTTTCAACTATATAGGGACTAGTTAAACTTCATGATGTATTTTTTTAAAATATACTTATTTATATTACCTTTAATTATGCTCCATAAAAGGGTAAGATAACATTCATTGTCGTTGTATTTGTTAGTGATTTACAAAACTAGATATTTTAGATCTTATAAATATAATCAATTATTAAAATGTGTCATACCATAACATATGTTTTCATTATGTATTGGGAAACATATATTTTAAAACATGAAATAAAATACTTTAGTTTCTAAAATAAACATATATATATTATGTTTTTGGTAATAGATGGTTCCTAATGAAAATTATTTAGTTTAATAACCATTTCTGTTGGAAAAGTATGACGATAATTTCGAACTACTAATTCTTCATATATTTTCAAATTTTATACTTGGAGATCCACATAAACATTTTGAATAATATTAAATATAATGAGATCCTATATTTGAATACAAATATTTTTACCAAATTATGTATCAATTCCCTACATGTATAAGTTGATAGATTATATTCAATAAAAAATATATCTTAGCTAAAGCATCACCTTGCCTCCTCTCCCTAGTAATGGAATTCTTCTTATAGAGCCTTTCATTACACATGCATAGTAGATGACATTTGAATCATTCCATTACCTTAATATCATCGTATTATTGTAATAGAGTTTCATTGATGCTTTTTATTGAAACATAGCCTTTGGCACTGTAAACCTTTATTTACTCAACATATTCACCATAAGGACTAAAGAGTTTAAATTATTCATATCCTTATCCTCTTTGTGAACAAATTTCTACATGCCATGGGGGATCTTATGGATGTTTTTATATTATAATTAATTATTAATATAGATAATCTATTTAGTAAAAAATCAAGAATGAGATATGTTTTTAGTTCTATGATCAGTTTGAACCCAATATTCTCATGTATCTCAATGCACCTAATTATCGTGAGTCTATATAGTCTTACTTTAGTACCTTATAAAATCCTACATCTATACAGAAAAGTTTTAATATCATATATTTATATCCTAGTACTATTCATGTATAACACATTGATATATGAAAACTATTGGCAATAATATTTTACCTCATGAATTTTGTGAATCACACCAGAAATAAATTACAACATGAAACACTAAACATATAAAGAACCAAACATATGATTATTATATATATAAATTCCATCATTACATCCTCCATGAGTGTGATAATTATGATGTAGGTATTCTATCACATAATTATTCCTCTATTAGCTTAGTATGATGCTAAATTTCTTGTACCCCTCCTAGAAGTAATGGATGGTCAGGATATTCTCTTTATCCCATATACATTGTATATACAACTGAATTATTGATGGTTTCCATTTCATCTAAACCAAATAATCCTAGAATATTAGTTTTTATCTTGATTAATGGTAAATTATTTCTAAATATTTATTATAATTCAGTCCCATGGGATTATGGTATCCTAGTAGCACTCATCTACTTTGTTCAGAATATTTAGTCGTCTGGGTATTCTAGTGGAATGTTTAATTAAACCTCTTATCATATCTAAATATGTGGGATCACCATTACTTATTGAGTGTATGTTAGGCTTTTTTTAATCAAAAAAATTAACTCTCATTTCATAGATCTTTTTTTAGTGTCCACTAACCTATAAAAGACTACGATTCATTTCTCAGCATATTTCTTCTCATATTGTAATAGTGTTTCCCTGACTATTAATTTTGTAATAACATTAGTTGAGTCCACCCCACTCTATTAGATGAACTCTTTGGTAGTATGAGACACCCTCATAAATTGTTGACATAAACATCAACCAACACGTATTTTCCAAATTAATTAAATACAATATGTTTAATAACTCAATTTTTGTTTTGATGGATTTATTAATATATCTTAGTGAATGAAATCCTTTTCTATTTAACATGACTGTCTTATGTGATCACACTGAAAACATAACAAAGACATAAATATAAAAACAATTATAACTGATGATAATTTGAACTAGGAATGATTGTTCATTATCATACTATGTGAGAACGCATAATAAATACACATTAATAAATTATAAACCATGCATATAATAAAATAAATCAATAATGACGTGATCATGAGATTTTAATTATTGAATAATCCAATAATAGAATAAGGTTTTGTAGAAGGACCTTGGTGAATTCATGAATACTATATGTGACTTTAATTTTAGTGATCACAACTCTCATTTATTTCACATGTTTAGTTTACATTGGATCTTAACACAAAACACATCACCATGCACTCCTCTGATATTTATAATCTATACTCACATATTGGTGAGGGGATCTTGAGGTGTGTTATTATGTTATCCCATAAATTTAAAAACGTAGTAAATTATACAATTAAATATGGATATGTGATACAAATTTCATAAAAATAAAACTAATTATTACAATTTAAAATCCAAAAGTAAAAAATTAAACTAAATATATCACGAATTAAACATGCATGGGTAGGAATTAACTCAATATTAATCAAATAAAATTATATATCATATGAAAAATTACATTTTTTTATAACTCATCTTGTTGGTACTTTTAATGATTCGACATGAATTAAAATATATTATATTTATTATCTGTATATCACACATTTCATGAAATATTTTTTTAATATATAAAAAAATAAATTAAATTTATGATTTTTTCGTAAATTTGTAGGTCCATTTGGAGATAATTAATAACACTGAATATCAATTTATGTATTTTGACAGGGATGATGGGTTGGGTATTTTGACTGATTTGACCCGACCCGGGCTAGCTTGGGATGTATGATTTAGGTTCAATATATATATATATATATATATATATATAACAGGTATATATATTAAAAAATAAAAATTTTATAATAAATTATAAAATAAGTTTTATAATATATAAAAATATTATCAAATTTGATGCAACCACAATATGTTTGGGGGCCAAATTTGATGACACCCTCCCAAAAAATGTGAAGGGTCAATGTTTTCCATGAAAATGGTGTGAAAAATTGTTCATTATTTTACTCTATATTATTTTTTATGGAGTGATATTCACAGATAGCCCATTTTTTATTTTTGTATTATATGTTTTGTCTTTTACAGTTTTTAATTTTTCAAATGGACTACCCCATACTGCTACCAATATCTCATTCTACCACGTAACATGATCAGATCATGTATCATCAAAAAAATCCATCTCACTTGTTGTCTTTAAAGTGCAGTAAATATTAAACCATAATTTTCAGTCATAGTTTATTTAGAAAATACATATATTTTTTATTGACCATATCATGGAGATACAATTTTAGAATAATGAAGATTCAGTTTCATTAAGACCATATCGAAACACTCTTTCCAAATATTTGAAATAGTAATTGATATTTTTGTGTTTTTAGACTATATAATTACACATTAATTATGATACCAATTGAATGAAATGTTGGAACTATATAATAATATAGAATAATAATTAATATTTGTGTCTTGATTAATCATTTAACACTAAATCCAAAAAAAAATTACTTATATTAATAAATTTATTTTGATCCATTCATTTGAAGGTTGAAGAACATAACTAAATGAAGCAATATATAGTACCTTGTTTGTTCGAAATCATCGATTTGAATCACTCAGCATTAGAATGTTGTTACATAAAGGGTCTATGATATGAATTTTATATATAATATACATATGAAAAACAAATTATAGATCATTGATCTATAAATCCTAAGCAGTAGCACGAGAAATCAATTTGTGTAATTATGACCATTCGATCATCTGAATAAAATATACATCATAAAGAGGACTAGAATTATTTTGTGGTATTATTCATTTAATTTATCACTCAAAAAACATGGATAGAGAGGATATCGGATGTAAAAATTCATGAAATTGGGTTTTCACTCCCTCATTGAGTCTAAAATTATCATTAAATACATGGTTTATGTTTTTTAAAATTTTACCATGTTCAATAGAATGTCAAAAAATTCATTTTATAGCCTTAATAAAAAAGATAAATTCATTAAACTTTTCATAAATTTCATACAATATATATAACTCACTTATAAGAGTTTAACATGTTACATGGTGAAATATGAACCCTTATCTTGGTTCTCTCCTCCCTTTATAATTCAAATAACATTGAACATATAATATATGATTGAAAAATAATATTTTATCATTTTCACTATTTATGAGTAATTTTTTTTAATTTATTGAGTAATAAAATCAATCATAATTATTATAAACATTAATAATAAAATTTAATTAATTCACCTATGATCAATCACATGCATATGTTCACTAGACCCATGGGATACAATATGTCTTAAATTCATATTCATCAGAATATGTGGAACTTTTGGATACATATAATATGTGACCCTCTAGGTCTTGTCTCAATTGGAGGGATTAAAACTCATAGACTATGAGTTGTGTCAAAATCCATATAGATATAAGGATTTTCATATCCAAGAATAACAAAAACGAACATGCTTTGTGTAATATAATCTCTTTGTGCCATTATATTTTGTAATGTATAATGAAAACTGTGTCATCATCCTTTCGATGCGTTATAAACATCATGAATTTTGAAGATGAGCCAACCAACATATAAAATGGATTTGCATTTAATGAATGAACTACTATCCAGGTCATCCATGGACCATTAGATATCTCTTCGTCTACTAGGAAGTGGAAAATTCTATCTTTGTTTATCAACCAATATCATCTCAAAAAAAAACACCCAAGATTATTTACCTCACAGAGAATTCAATATAATGGGTTTTACCTTATATAAATTTACATGTTCAAATGTTGCTAATTTATAACAATCTCAATTAAATAGATAAATACACATGTTGACTAATTGAAACAAACAATGAACCTGGAAACATGTTGTGTTGCTTTTGATGAGTAATCACTCATTGTCTCTTCTACTTAGTATCACCATGTGCAAACAACCTTAGAAAATGTTTCAATGTTTATGATCCCCCATCACATAATTTCCTAACGTCATATACATTTAGTGAGAATGATTTATATTGAGAAAATAAAATATATTTTTGATTACAATCATAGAAACTTAGGATATCATTATTCTAGGGAAATAATATAGATATTTTTATAAAATATAATATATAGAATGTAACATATAAATAATGGATTTCAAATAATCTATCCTATTATTTTAATAAGAGACACACGCACATATATAAATGTGTATATTTAACTATAATAAATTTTTATAAAGGATTTTGTTCAAGGGAACCCACTCACAACACCGTGACACTAAGGACTATATTAATATTATTGAGGGTATCATCGACCTTATAGTGAATGCTAATTATTGTCAGCGTATGTTGGCTCCCATAATGTATCATGTACATCTAAGAGATGTTTGAGTATCATAATACTGAAAAATATATGTGTGGGTTTTATGTGGGCTACATATATGGATTTATTCTTTGAGGAGTTAATTCATAATAGAATGAAGTTAGACTAAACATATAAATTCACAGAGCTTCATTATGGGTAGATGTTCGTATATTTCTATTCAAAACATTTCAAAGAGTTTCTCTATTTGAAACTTGCTTAGTTGATAATGATTCCCAATAGGTATGTTTTATAGAAGTCTTTATCAAAATCTCAAAAACTAGTATATGAACTTTTAGATGATGAATTATGAATTGGGTTTTAAGGCTCTCACCATTGATAAGGGTTTGTAGGGGGACACTAAAAAAAATATTACTCCAATTACCAATGTATTTATGGGTAGAATAACTAAATCTGTTATGAGTACATAATTTTGTGGAAATAAATTGAGGAATGAGTGGATATAGAAGGAATATGATAAAAATATTAAATTTAATAGGCCCCTTTTGGTTCCCTTGGCCAGAGGGTTGGTTTCAAAATGTTAAAACTATTGGAAGAGTAAAAAATACTATATGGATTTCATGGATCCCCATAGGACATTCCACTGGTGTGGGAAGATATAGAACCTCTATTATTTTTTCTCAAAGTAATCGCCAATGAGGTACTATTGGGGTAAATGTCAAGAATGGGCATAATGCTGTTGGACTAGTTGGGGTTTTTAGAAAAAGGTTAACATCCCTCATATGGAAATGACTATGGAGAGTCATGTATATTTGGGATATTTTTGTGGTTTTATGGTAGGATGCGTGTAACCATGGTACCAAATTCTTATATATAATGGAGAGGGACCATAAACCATTTCAGTAATAGTCTTGGTAAACTATACTCATTCAACCTCTCTATTGGATAATAGTAATTCTTATTCTTTTTTATATTATCAATTATTTTCTATCCTTAACATTATGATTAGGTATTCTTATAGGGTTTTCCCCTTGACCCACCCTTCAGAATGATATTTCATCATCTACAAATGTGAAAAGAGTTTCTTGTAGTGGTTAATGGCTATAAAAATCTCTAGGATTTCATAATTCTTGATTTTAATATCTCTAATGTGATCTTATGGTTGGACTGGAAGAATAGATATCATGCTCACATTGGTTGTCATCAAAGATGTCAAAATTTCACAATTCCAAATAGAGAGGTGAAAATGTTGACTTGTGATTGGGGTATCATATGAGATATTACAATACCATACATAAATCATATTGGATCTATTATGATATAATTAGAAGGCTTGGTTCATGCAACACAATTCAAATGGATCCCCTTTTATTTTTCCTCTAGTGGGGGATCTTTATTATGATATTTTCACAAATAACATTCCAGGTATACATCCTTAAAGAGGAATTGAGTTATTGATTGATCTTGTGTTTGGGGCACAACAAAAATCTCGATTCCTCCATATCATAAAGAAACCAACTTAGTTGACAGTGTCAAAGGATTAGAGAGAACATTTAAAGGTTGAATGATTTATTAGACTACACACATTAGTTTGGGGTGACCCCATGTTGTCTCCCCAGAAAGAAAACATTAGACTATGAATTTTAGTGGAAAACTAAATTAAAACTAATCTAATAATAAAAAAAATTATATATTTCATAATATTCAATATCTATTTGATCAATTTTTGCGACCATGATGGTTATCCAAGATCAATCTTCATTTAGGATAACATCATCTATGGTTCAAAGAATAGGATACTCCCAAGACAACAATTAGAATTCGTTATATATTTTGTGAAAATTTTATCATTCTTTTTATCTGGCTAAATTCTACAATGTTGTTCATATCTCACTTGAAATTCTGTTTATGTCTATATGATTAATCATTCATAGCTTCGTTCAATGATGATATAATGATATACTATAACTCTTCAAACTCAGAATATTATAACCCATACACCATATTTTACATACAATGATCACATCAAATTTTTTTGAGATGTTCAAGTGTCGCATTTTTATTCTGGAGGTTGGTTTCCTTATCAAAGTGATTTTTATTTTAGGGATAATAGTGGATACAAATAAGGTATATGCTATGGTATCTTGGATAGGAATCATGAATGTGATTGATATCTATCATTTCATTCTTCTTGCAGGTTATTATTGATCCTTCATCAAGGAATTATATAGTTTGGCATCACATATTATAGGGTTAACAAGGGGGGGGGGGTGAAATTGAGGTTTTCTAAAAAATTTGAGGATGTATCCCTAGAAAATAATGGAATATTTTAGAAAACCCCAATTTTGAACCCAATATAACATAGGGTAGGACATACAATGTATTATGATTTTAGGGAGTTGTGTTGGAAATTGAGTAGATATATTAGGGACATTTTTTTTCTTATTAGTCTTGTCATATGCGACCATATGATCGAAACATCACTACACATGAATTAGAGTTGGAATATATAGTATATGGATTGAAATTATAGTCACACTATATCTTTTTAGAGAGGTTTTTTCCAACACAATTAATAATATGTTTTGATATTCCTTCTACAAATGATATATAAATTATAGTCAAAGACGCAAGGTGGAGTACTTAGGAAAATTAAACACTGAGATTAGTTTTTCCCTAAGGAAAATTAATGTCATTATAGATTATATTGTAATAAATCATCAAACACAAAGGATATTAGATATTGGTATTATTAATAGGAGTGAAATAAGAGGATTTTTATGGGGGGATTCTAGTGGATTCATTATAGGAATATGGTGTGATGAAATATGAAACTTCGGTTATCAAATATCCTTAAGTAGACCTTGTAATAGCATGAAAGATTGATATCCTGACTGTTTTGTTATGTAGGTGAACTTAGTGGGATAAAATTCATTTACATCTTGGTCCTTTGGTTAAGAATAAGTGATATACATGCATGTAAAGTATTAGTGATAGATTTATAATGGGAGGAGTTGAATGGAGACACTCATGCTTCATAATTCACACTAAATCCAGGATCAATGAAAATGAACTCTGATATTTGAAATCAGTTTTTATGGCTAGGAATTAAGAGAGAAACCTGGTTTTTTTACAATATGTATTACCCACCAGAGTGGAAAATATAAGAATAAATCTACGGGTGGTTTGCTTCATCCACTTATAACACCGGTATTCATGTGGGATGATGTAATGATGGACATCATTCATGAAGATCCCTTGAACTATGTGGAGTCATGCAACCATTTGGTTGATATTCAATGGATTAATTACTGAGTCTAATTCATTTATAATTAGTGATATCATTTTTGTATATGAGTTGGGGAATCTAAAATTATGGTACATTGTAAACATTCATGGAGTTCCCTTGATAAATGTATTTGATAGAGATATACTATTCCTGTCAATGGTTTTCCCAATATTGATGTTGCATTTCATAACTCAGATGAAATTTAATACAACCTATATTTCATATAAACATTGCTAATAAGATGGGATGATCATTATATTAGAGGATATGATACTAAAATCAGTTCTAGATTTTTTTGGAACTTGGGATGATTTCAAATTATTGGTTAAATTTTCATACTTAAAAAACATCTTGTATTATATTCATATTGAACCATCTAAAGTTCATTATGGAAATTATTTTCACTCACTACTATGTAAGATGTGGTAGGTGAGGAAAATGTTTTGGGGATCTGCATGGAATGTGATACCATTAAAAGGGTTTATTTATTCTAGAATTAGTTATTCACCACTCGCATAATTCATCAACCATATTATAATAATTTTAGGAGACCCCTAGATTATAGTGTGGGATATTTATTTTTCATACAGGGTATACCTACACTATAGAATAATAAATTTATAATCATTGAAATATATCAGCATGGATTTTTCCTTCTTGATATTACCAATAATATCATATTTGTGGATTTCCAATTGTAACTTCTTTTATACTACTGAGGAATGGATGATTTTTTCACATGTCTCCATTTCGTTGGTACTTGTATGATCCTACCCTTGTGATCAACCCTGATGATATAAAATAAGACATAGAAACATCTTTCATGTAATTACTTATGAATTTCATAAACAAAATTTAGATGGTATTATTGGGAAATACACGTCCACTTGTTAGGATATTATGGTAGATTGATCAGATCCATGTGGAATACTAGGAAAATGAGTTAGATGCTATTGTTTAGTGGCCATATTATCTTTAAAAAAATTATAATATATTATTCTTAAGGATTAGATAGAATTTGGGGTTGATAATATATAAACATTGGATTCCTCTATAGCTTTATGAGTTAAATTCATCCATTAAATAATTTATTTTTTGCTATAGTTTTTTTGGATATGTTCCGTGTGTTTTTAGATGATTGGGGGGGTATAGTGACCAAAAATATTATAAAATGGATTTTAAATTTTAATTGATGAATTTTTTTAAATAATATAGTGATCCATTATAGAATAATATAGTCCTACTCCTTTAGAAACATGTATACATAAACAGCTGATTCATAAATGAACTACATCATCTCCCACTATGTTCCCCATAACTATTATCCTTCTCATAGATATCGTATATAATAATTTTATTCATAATATAGGGAAATGAATCATAATATAGGTTGATAAAAAGTACTCATTAAGGGGAAAAGTGACATGTTAACATAACATGAGTATAAGTTAATGAGAACATGGTAATAAAATCTAAAAACCAAACCCTGCATGTCATGGATCATAATATAAGGTTATTTAATAAATCATGGAAGTTCATAAGACATGAATCAAAATAGAATCATAGAAAATATGGCATGATATGAAAATTTTATAATAAGACATAGATTTATGGAATACACATAGGCATATAATATCATTGCCTTAGTTGTAAAGTATTACTAAAAAGGATACCATTGTGGAATTATTTCACTCGCAAAACCATTATAGTTTTCTTGTTTCACTTTAAAAATTTCCATCGGCATGACTTGTGATTTTAGTATATGTAAATGATCTGGTATGAACTTCCATGACATTAATACATGGAACACATCAGTGTCCTGATATAGGTTCAGGGGATGTGCCACGCGATAATCAACCATCCTTACATGATCAAGTATATCAATATGGAAAACATTCCATGATATCGTCATTCATTTATTCCTAAATATCATAACATTATTGAATGAGGAAATTAACAGAAAAACCATCACAAAAACCTTCAATTCCATATTACACTAATTATTATCAAAAACCATTTCTATTAACTATGAGATAGCTTGATGTGCTATAGATTGGAATTGATCTTGTCTGTAGTAGCCTCCTATAGAATAGGCCCCTATATATTTAGTTATACAAATTAATCCATGAATATTTTATTTATAAGCCTTTTCCCTATATAGGGATTCATAAGGATCTATATGAATGCTAGAGTAAAAGATACTGTTTTATAAAAACATGACTAGAGGAAGGTATTGATTCAAAACACATCTGAATTTCTTATAAAAAAATATATATATATCCTATAGGTTTTGAATTATTCTCTCCAACTTGGCATATATATGTGGATGGTATATAGTGATGAAACTCAACTCTGTATCAATGTTTTCCTAGTGACTTCTCCAAATATTTGAGGAAAACCTCATAACCTAATTAGATACTGTAGAATGTTTTACCCAATGAATTATGAACACTTCATTAATGTATATCCAAAAATAATGATATAGAGAAATATTTTCTCTAAAACATGTATGTGTGTACACTTTTTAATGTTAACATCTACAACCCATATGGTGTTATAACCTTTAGTTATTTTTGTGAAGACTAAAAATAAATTCCATAGAAAATTTATCCCTTTTCCATTATCTTATGGGTAATGGTTGTAACATACCCTTATACTTATCCCTCTCAACCATAACATTACGAAGTACCAAGCCTGGTGATATAGATTCTATAAAAACTACCTTTATAAAATCCCACCAAAAATTCAATTTTTGGTCTATATACATCATCATACATCATTGATGAATATAGTACGATGAAAAATTTGTAGCCTCCAATATATCCTTAAAATCATGTTCGTATGAACACATATACAGATCATTAACATTATAATTCAATAATAACTATAGTTAAACTCAGGAATATTTCTAATATTTTTCTATAGATATACATTTTCCAATTTCAAATTATTAACATTTACCTACATAAATGGTTGAACCCTCATCTGAGCAGGACAATATTTATCCCTCTCCTTCAATAAACTAATATCCACCATTTTCGATATTAATAATAATGGATCTTTTCTTAACCTCAATATAGATAATGTAGCATAATCCTCTTGACTGAATGCATTGGCCTCCTTTTTTACTTCCTTAAGAATGTTGTGTATTTAGTAGTCTAAATCATTAATCAGATCTGGTTATTTTCTCTAGGTAATATTAAAATATTTATATTAGATAATATACCTCAACATCCCATTATCAGTATATTTATCACATATTTATCCATAATAATAGTCAATCCATAAAATTGATGAAGTAATTCCACAGGTTACTCCAAATCATGTGTTGGGTATTTTTTCTTGTGAATATTCAATTTTCTTAAGGAATAAGCTATCATGATATCATGATTTTCGAGAGTGAATCCTAATACTTTCATTGATGCATTAATATATATTACATGTATTTACTCATTTTCTTGTAATGTAAGCATGGAAACATAGACTAACCATCTCTTAATTTATAGGAAATCTTATTTACATTCCCTTATCCAAAGAAACATATCGACTTTCTATGCTAACATCGCTAGTGGATTTTATATTTATTATAAATTCTATAAAACCCATTTATAATATCCAAAAACAATTAGGGAAATTTTTGACATCTGTCAGAGATTTTGATCTAGGACAACATTTAGTTATTTGTACCTTTGATTGATCCACATAAATATCATCTATTGAGATTTTATGAAAAAAAATGTAACCTTTGGAAGAAATAAATCACACATGGTAAATCTCTAAATCAAGTAATCCTTTAACAGTAACTTCAACACAATTATCAAGTGATATTCAAGCACATATTTTCTATTTTAATAAATAAGAATATAATATATAAATCCTACCAAAAACTAATTAAGGAAATATTTAATGGATTTACTAATTAAATCCATGATTATAGTAGGTGAATTAGTAGGATAAAATTAAGTCATTATATATCCATAGTGTGCATTTAATGTATTAAATTTTGCCTATGGTATATCCTCCATCACGACCCTCAATTGATAGTAATCAAAATGAAGGTCATTCATGGAAACATGTTTAGATCTGTGTTGTAGATCAAACAAGTAAAACATATAGGGTAGAAGATACATGTTTACAATTGTGATCTTTTTCATTTCCTAATAATCATTAATATGATTAATCGTTCTAAATTTATTTAAAAAAAAGGATATGTGCACCCCAATATGATACATATGGACAAATAAATCAATTGTCATGATTTTCCTTGAGTTTATTTTTCAATTCTTGCAATTGAATTAGGACAATTCTATATGGATTATATAATATATGTGTGATTTTCATCAAATTTTCATATTTTTCATCACACTAATAGATGATATTAGGTTTTATTATAAAATAAATCATGGAATCCCTTCATGGGAAATTTATGTGGGATTTATCTTGATAATCCCAATCGATGTATAAGGTAAAATAAAATTTAACTAGAGGGAGAATAACATGATTTTTAGGATGTACATCGTCAAATAATTATTCTAGATAAGAATCATAGACCTGAGATGTTATAATTATAATATTAAAGGTATTAACAACTAATTTAATATCTAATAAATAAGGATATGGATTATTTATTTCAGAAATTTCATGATATAGTGGCTAAGATCATATAAGATAGAACAATATTAATGAATATCCATCCCTATCTTATCATTAGTTTTCTATATTGAATCCATTTATAAAAAAATTTGTTAGCATAATCCTCAAGAACCATTAATTACATTGATTAATCAAGAAATATCCTTTGTAGGATGTCTAGATCATTAGATATTCTTTTCAATCTACAATATATTATTTTTAACCAAGGTTATTCATGGTCACCATCTATTCAATATTTGAGAATAAATTTTTACTTATGTCAGAGAAAAATTTGTGGTGTCTTCGTGGCTTATACTAACATCTTCAATGGAAATATTTAGGTACCTATATATTTCAGGACCAGGGATCCAGTGAAAGGAACACGATATATTATTGGGTGATAAGGAGATGGAGGATTAGAGTTAGATGTGATTCTTGGACATAATACATACTATTAATATTTCATTTTTTATGTTTACATTTCATGATATTCCTTTTGAACCACAACTTTGAGAGTCATTGGTTCATTTTAGATTAATTATTTGGTTGAAAATTGTTGTCATACTATGTTTTCATTATCATCATTTATTATATTTTTTGTTTTCATTATTTCATTATGTTTATGGTGTGTGGATATTATTATCAAATGTATAGTCACCCCACTGAAACATCCCATAGTGATTTCACTAAAACACAACAGACACCATTGGGTACTCAATACTCAATGAATATGATTACTATTTGATACCTAAAGATAGTTGCAATGGTCATACAATGCTAAATTCCTTGAAAAAACTTCCTATATAATATTAAACCACAAGGACACATAAAACTCAATATGAATAAAATATATTAATATTTCACATAGGAGACCAAAACTAATGACAAACCCCATATACCAAACTAGTAATCTCTAAGAATCAACAAACAAAAAATAAAAATGGAATGCCTATGTTGTAAATAATTATCCGTCAACATGAAATAGACCAAAAATATATATTACATTCTGTTGTAGCCCCAAAAGCCCCAAAATCTCAAAAATTTCAAAACATAACATTGAAAAATATATTATAAAATGATAAAAACACATAAGATTTACTTTTCTAAAATATCAACTGAAAAATAATCTAATGATGTACTAAACAAGCACACTAAATAAAATATCAAAATGAATTCAAATAATATGTCTTCAAATTACCCAATGCTTTGAAGTATATGAAAATATGATATCTAATACTCATTTGAGAGGTATAATTCCACCAAACCACTCTATACAACCTATAATTAACAACATTCTTATTCCCATAGGAAAAGACTTATTTACCATGATCAACCAAAAGTGAAGCATCATTCATCATAGGCTATTATACATTCTCTTCCTCTACTCACATGGCCTATACAATTAATGATATCAAGGTTATAAAAGAGATGAATATTATTTTAATTCTTTAAAACCACTCCATTTACCTAAATGGACCTCAATCATCACAAAATAATGGTATTTAATGACATAGAAACACAAATATGTGGTCCAAGTGTAGGAATTATTATAGCACCACTAATCAATCTTGAGTACTAGTAGAGATAAAATGTTGTGAAACCACTCCTATGTGATAAGGGGAAACGTTGTACCCCATAGGATTGACTTCATACTCTTGTTTGAGGACAATATCTGAGGAATAATATAAAAATATTATATTTTACTCAATCAATATTTATTAGAAAAATAAATATTTAAAATTTTAAATATATAAATTTTTCAATGAAACATTTATAATATTTCATCAAAGCCCAAATAAATTCCGAATTTTTTTAGAACCCCTACTATGTTTTTGGAAAACAATATGCTTAATTTTAAAAATACATCCCCTTTTTATAATTATTTCAATTTTAATTCTAGATGACACATATTTTTTAAAAATAAATTCAATATTCTATATTATATTGATAAATTTTTTTTATTATGATACTACCACCATTTTAAAAAAATGACATTCATAAATGTCATTTTATTTCATTATAGATTTTCTCTAAAATATATAATCATAGTTTCTTTCCATGATTAATCATTCAATCCATTCGTTAGTTTTTATTCTTTCTAGAGCCCCCTAAACCTTATAAAACCTTCATTTACATTCAAAAAATTAAAAAAATAATCCCTCTTTTTTCCTGATAGCATTTTATCAATAAACCTCCAAAATAATTATTTATAGATCCCACAAAAGGATTGATTGAATATAATTGGGGTTTCCATATGAGGAATTAATCACAAAACCTCAGGGTCCGGGCACCACCACAATTAATCTACCCTTCAGCTAGCACAGTGTCAGAAGATCATCTAAATGATGGGGGATGTTGCCTCATGAAATGATCCTCTACCAATATGTTCATGTGTGATTGATCTCGATGATCTCATTCTTGGATACCACCACTATATATTATAAGGACCCGACCTTAAACATCACATAATCTTGAAATAAGTTAATAATTCAAATTGAGGATCTCTTCAGGTTTAGAGTTTTAGAGAATTAGGCCATAACTACGACATTACATCTCAATTGTTACAAATTAGACACTTTTACTTAGTATCAATTTCATTATAAAACAAAAACTCTAAAAAAATAGGAGTTATTTTCTTTATATAAATATTCTTGAATTCTTCCTTTCTTTTACACTTCCTTATATCCTGTGAAAATCATTTCTAAAACTAGGGATGAGAATAAAAAGCTCATTAAGAGTTATAATACAAGGATGGAAAACATTAGTCCATCAATACATTCAAATCAATGAAATCATACTTTTCATTCTTTATCTTACCACACAAAATCATAAGATTTATGAATAAAAAATGGAAATCATAAATCATATATGTAACTTGTGGCATCCATAAGACACTTATGTTGTAGCTTTCACAGCTATGTGGGGAGTTACATTTGAAAAACCCATCATAGTATATTACATAAGTCACTTAAGAGAGACATTAATGTTTACCTCCATCACGTTATCCAATTCATTGGAGAGATTTCTCGAGCACAAACAACCAAGGTTTACCACAGAACAACCCTTATACATAAACAATCCCCAAAAACTATAACATAATCATTACACATAACACAAGCATAAAGGAAAGATAACATTCCTACGTTTTAATATTAATATACCATTACAGTATATTGACATAATCAGTCTGTTATCAAAACCATTTTCAATATAAAAATACATAAATACAGTGTATGTTATTTAATTTCATTTTAAAAACATTACATCTTGTTACAGAAGCCAAATATCAATTAAAGCTCGTGGTGGAGGAAAGGTCGTTGTCACTGTGTACGTTAAAAAAAGAAAAATTCACTTTTTGGTTTTGTAAAAATCTACCTATAAAAATATTCCATTTGAATAATATGAAATTTCAAAGGGATTTATACACCGTATAAATGAATGTCTTGTATAAATCAAAATATGCCTCCATGAAAAGAGATTGAGACGAAGTCCCTACCTAATGTCTGACATGACTCGTTCGTTCTTTAATCTCCTAAATAATAAACAAAAGTTAATTTATTTATTCTTATAAACCATTTTAAAGTTTATTATTCCTTTCATTTTAATTATTACCACATTATAAACATTAAATAATCATTTATGTTAATAATGGTCGTTTTTTCAATATTAGATACTTGACTCAAAAATGAACTTCTTATAATTATAAGTTATCCATGTGGTCAAAAGTCCATTATATCAACAAATACATTCATGAATTAGATATCATATATATCTTATATGTAGAGTATATATATATTTATATGTATTTATAATAGTACATAACATTTGGAGATAAGAAATGAAATGCACAGTTTATAGAGACGGTAAGACGTACGTATGCATTAACACTACTTTCATTTCTATTTCAATTTTAATGTAATGAAAATTTAATTATACATATGTATAATATAACTCCAGTAAAATATCATATATAATTTTAGAAACTATATCATTTATATGTTCCATCTATGGAATGAACGAGTCATATCACTATGAGGGGGTGGCAGTCTGCACTTTTTAAAATGAAAAAATCATATTTACATATTTTTGAAACTATAAAGGTATGCTATAAATGAAAAATACCAAAGAATAGAGACAATATAAACATAATATATATCACATATAAATACAGATCCATCGTAGAGTCCACCATGAGAGGTGATAAGAGATAATCAATCAAACATCGCTTCATGAGGTAGGAGTTCGCCATACAGAGAAAAAGATTGTTCGTATCCATTATATAGAGGTATTTGTAAGTATTTCATGAATAAATCTCCTAAAAACCACCAATTATATTGATTATACTGTTTTTATGTATAAAATGAGTTATAATATTATTGGAAGATAATAAGTAAAATTAAAGAAGAGAACTTGAGGGAAGATAATACCTTTATATCGGGTAACTTCATTTGGTTCAAACCAAATGGCTTACTTGAAGTGCCTTCTTCATATGGTAAGGCATCTAGGTGGAAACTTTGGATCTTGGGAGATTATTGGTGCATATGAAAGACAATTTAAGGGGATTTAGTGGTGTGTTTAAGGTGTTATAAGTGATGGCCTTTTAGAAGGGAGAAGAGGGGCTCATTAGGAATGTTTGAAAATATTATTTTATTATAAAATGATTTTCTGTTTCAAAAGGTCAAAAACATATTCAATGAGAAGATATGGTGAATATAATTAGAAATAATTTATCCAACAATAATTAGACATTTTTTGGATATTTTTTAACACTTATCTTTCTTATTTATCCCTTTGTTATCATATTTAACTTTTACCATGTCTTCTTTTATATTCAAAATATGTGGTTAGTATATTTACAATAAAATTACATGCCACCCAAAATGGATCATTAATAGAATTTTTAACATCATATATGTCACTTGGAAGAATCTAATGTTTTTTGGACAATTTTATCATTTCATATAAAATTAAATGATTTAAAAAAATCATTTATGTCAAATTTTATATTATTCATATCATGAATTTTTTTTAAAATCCAAACCTACTTGATACATTCAAAAAACATTAATTAGTTAAAAGATGACAAGTAAAAATCATGTAAAAAATTCATGGATGGCATAAAAAGTTTTAAAATAAATTTAATTTAATATTTTTAAACTAATTAATTTTAAACATTCCTTAATGATGTAATATTTACATCATCATTTTGTCATAAATAATTTTTTTATTTGATTTATAAAATTTATAAATAAAATACCATGATGTAGGAAATATTTTTATCTTTCTAATTACAGTTTATATTCAATGATATCAATTATATATCCCCACAATAAAATGGTTTTGAAGAAGAAAACATGTTCATGATATTTTATATTTTAATTTTAAATAAATTGTTATTAATGTCGTTATCTTACCCAAATTGCTTTCAAAGGCCAAAAGTCATAACCAAGGATTTTTATGGTTGGACATTAATCATCCAATATGTGTAGGACAATTGTTAACGTAGCTTTATTATATAATAATATAATAATATTATTTTTACCTTAAATTACCCTTTTTACCTTTAACCGCGGTAAATATAAGTCAAATGTCACAATTCACCAAAAAATATTTTCATTTTATTGAAGAAAATTTTACTAACCGATAAAAACCATATATTTTGGAATTTTGAAATTAAATTCACAGAATAGGTAAAATTAAATTCAAATGAAAAAGTCAGTCTTTAACTAGTATGCAATGTTTTTTCACTATTTATCAAAAAAATTAACGTTTTCAAAAAAAGGAAAAAAATTCACCCATAGTTAATTTTGATATTATGAATTAGAAAACGATGTCTATTTTACCCAATTCAAAACATATAAGTTTCATTAATTAATTTAAAATTAAATTTCATTGTCAAAATTAGAAATAATTTTTTATGAAATAATAACCATCAAAAAATGACATTTGTTTATATGCAATTTACAAGAGAAATTGCATCCAATGAAAATAATTTGATTAAATTGTAAAAGTATAATCCAAATGCACATTAAAACATTGAAAAATAAAATTTAACCATATAAATAAATTATATTAAAATGAATTTTTGAATTAAAATGATGTATTTTTCACTATTCATTAAAAAATTATCATTATCTGAAAAATACCAAAATTTCATCGAAAGTTAATTTTGATGTCCCGATTCTAAAGAAGAATTTAATTTTTTTAAATAAGAAATATACAAGTGAAAAAAATATATTTAAATTGTGTTCCCCATCAAAAGGTGGTAAAACGACCTTTAAAAATTTTTAGATCATTTCATGCTTAAAATCAGATTCTTTATTATCTTAAGACTCTAAAATTTATTTGATAAATGTAAAGACATTTAACAAACTTTTATAATCGTATTGTAGTAGGTTCTATTCATTCTTTCCAATACAATGGGTAGGCATTAACTATCATTTAAAATAAAATTATATTAAATTTTTTGAGTATGACTCAACATTGTGTGTGACATGAGATTTCGAAGAAATACATTGTTGCATGACGGGTACGACATCGAACATAGAATCCCCTTTAATGTAAAATAAATTATTAATTCACAAATATTAATAAATATATAAATATCATATTCTTTATTTACCTAGGATGTTACATCCTTACCCTTTTTTGGGAATTACGTCCTCTCAATTTTTAAATTGGGCTCGAAAAAATCATTAAATGTCCAACAATGGAAAACAGTGAATAAAAGTATCACTTTAAAAGAATTAAAAAGAAATAAAACGGTCATCCAAGATAAAAAATACTTGGATTCCTTGTATAAAAACATTCATATGTAGGAGAAACTATGTGTCATGTTCTAATTGAGAGTGATAGAAAACATGACAAAGAGATTGTTAATAACCAGAAAACGACAAACTTTTGATAGGTTAAATAGTCATTGATTCCAGAGTAGGAAATGTAAACAGAAAGCGTTTATTTATTTTAATATTCCATTTCATAATGTTGGATAATTTATTTATGATATTGACTATGAGCATTAAGAAATATAATTACATTTCAAGTAGAGTTTCATCCTTAAATAAGTTTCTACCAAAACTAAACTTTTCTCCAAATGATGAGTATTCAAGATGACTTTGTCACACATGATGTGATAAATCATCCTCATAGAATCACATAATCCACAAAAGATAAACTATTTATTTCCCATATCTTTAGATATTAATGATATCCAAAAAAGTTAGTACAAGATCAGTTTATACCCAAAAAGGATAATCTTTTATAAAAATAACTACCAGTCTTAATCTAAAAAAATTAATTAACAATACCCAATGGTCATCAAAAACCATTCATTTCACAATTGTCCTTAAAATTATTAAATATAATACAAACTATGTTTGAAACCCAAAATTCAAAAGGATTTGATCACATATTCATCCAAAAAAACATTATCATTTATCTCTAAATAACATCTGCTACTCTTAAAGTCTCATAATAATGTTTAATTAACCTAATCACATATTTTGTATGATAGTTTAATAATTTCCATAAATATCCAAAATTTCCAAATGTCCGTAATCAAAACATATATTCTTCCAAAATAAAATTTCAACAATTACTCCACAAATGAAATCCAATCGTGTTCTATTTTCCTTAAGCATAGAGTGTTTTCTCAAAAGAGAGAGAATATTCCCAAATAACCATTATCACTTCATCACCAAATCATTTTTCTATACACAGGATTTAAAATATATGAGACATAAGTTCTGAAAATCATCTTATTATGTATCCATAAAATCAATTAACAAAAAACAATTATTCATACTAACCAGGGACTTCACGTAGTCCACTGGTAGGAGATAAATCCAAATTTCAATTTGGTTGTGGGTTTGATTCCCATATTATTGTCTGTCACGGTGAGTTGTCAAATTATCTATGTATTTTACTTTTTCAAAAATTATATAATTTTATAAAATTACAAAAAATGATATAAATTCCACAAAAAGAACAATTCCATATTTCAGCCACAAATGTTATCTCATACCTATCATTTTCTTCACAAAAATTAATAACCCATAATTTCCTCAAAAATAAAAGCTCTCACAAACCCATCTGGTTATCCATTATGTCCACAAATGAATAGATAATTCTTCTTAATATCATTTTCACATATCCAACTTCACTGTTACACAAACTAGAAAAATTATTCTAATGTAATCTCATCATCAAAACAGCCTTAATACTTTTAAGCATTTCATCATCCTAAATTGTACCAAAACTCTCGAATCCCTTATATGTAGACTTCCTACTCATTCAATGTTCTTCATGATATATTAACCATTATTTTCCAACTTCTTCTATAATACTTCATTCTAACAAAAAAATAATGAATCTTTTCATAGTATGTAATAATATCAAAACAACAACTATGAAATAATCCATAGCTTTTATAGGAAATTTTATATTTCCTCATCTTCAATTGGAATGGAATTATCAATTTGGTAAACATATATTTTTAACATCATGCTAATCATATTCCCGAACCTTCTTCATAGAAAATTTATTTTTATAATAAACATACACACCACATTTAAAAAATTTAATTGATTCTTTGGAAATAACTTCTTTCCTTTTCCTGGATTCAACTGGATGCTTCCTTTTTCTATGACATGTTATTGATTTATGACCTTCATTACCAAATCAATTGCATCTTTTAATCCATTTGAAACATTTTCTTAGGTGTTTCATTCCAAATACTTGACACATAGGTTTTTGAATATACATACCTTTATGTTTATTACCTGAACTCCCATTAGGATTCAGATCTTGCATATACGATACCATATAAAAATCATCAAGGTTTAGGAGGTCAAACATGACTCCAGATAGTTGGTTGAGAATAACCAAAATAGTGTTCCTTATAGACCCCATTTCCTTCTGTTTTTTATTCAGAAACCCTTCATAGTTTTCTTCACATCCATTGTTACTTTGGTTCCGCCTAGATACATCCATTTTCTAAAATGAAACACGTAAGTTTGAGTAAGTGATTAAAATCATCATATAATATATTATGTTCCGGAAAAATAATAACATATATGTATTCATGTTATCTTAAAACCAATATGTTTATCTAAAATAATTATGACTCATTTTAATATTCTATCCATTATGACTATGTAACTTCTACTGAAATAACATCCTGACCTCTAAAGTTATCTATACCAACCTCTGATACCAACTATAAGGACCTGACCAGAAACATTACATAATCTTGAATTACGTTAAATGTTCACATTGAGGGTATTTTCAGGTTTAGAGTTTCGAGAATTAGGCCATAACTATTATATTACATCTCAATTGTGACAAAGTGAACACTTTTACTCAGTATCCATGTGTTTATAAAATAATACCCCATTAATGAAAAAAGAGTTCTTTTCATGATAATAATCATCTTGAATTCTTTATTTCTCTTACACTTTATTATATCCTCTGAAAAACATTTCAAAAACATAGTATGAGGATAAAAAGCTCAGTAAGAGTTATAAATCTAAGAAAGAAAATATTAGACCATAAATATATACAAATCAATAAAATCAAAATTTTCAATCCTTAGTTTAACACACAAAATAATAGAACTTATGAATAAAAAATGGGAATCATAAATAATAAAGGTAACTTGTGGAATCCATAACATACTTACATTGTATCTTTCACAGCAACATAGGGAGTTACATTTGCAATACACATCACAATATATTCCCAAAATCGAGAAGGAGAAACATTAACATTTACCTCCTTCACGTTAACCAATGCATTAGAGATCTATCTCATACTCACTAACAGTATCTTTATCACTAAACCACCCATATACAAAAACAATTCCCAAGAACCCCAACATAATCATAACACATAACACAAGAATAATGGAATGATCACATTTCCATGTTACATTAATAATATATAATTACAATATATTGATACAATTAGTCCATTATCAAAACTATTTTCAATACCATAGTACATAAAAAGAGTTTATGGTATTTTTTTCCTTTTAAAAACATTACTTCTTGTTATAAAATCCAAATATCAAATAATTCGTGCGGCAGAAAAAAGGTCATTGTCACTGCGTACATTAAAAAAAATTCTCTTTATCATTTAGTAAAATTCTTAGTAGAAAAATAGTTTCTTTAAATTAAATGAAACGTCAAAGGGTTTTATAGACAATATAAAATAATGACTTGTATAAATCAAAATATGCCTCAATGATAGGAGATTTAGAAGAAGTATCTTACCTTATGTCGAAAATTACTCGTTCATTCTTTAATCTCATAAATAATAAACCAATGATAATTTATAGTTGGTTAAGAAACCTTTTCCTATTTATTATTATTTTCATATTACTTAGTAACATGTTATAAACATTTCAAAATCATTTAATTTAATAATGTTTTTTTGTCAATATTTGGTACTTGAGTAAAAAATATACTATTTATAATTAACATTTATCCATGTGGTCAAAATTCTATTATCTCCAGAATGATATTCATGAATTAGATATCAAATATATCATATATACCCAGTATATATATATGTGTGTGTGTATTAATAATAGTACATTTCATTTGGAGATAAGAAATTAATTGCACCATTCAAGGAGACGGTAAGCCGTACATACACATAAACAATACATTCATTTCTATTTCATATTTAATGTAATTAAAACATAATTATACATAAGTATATTACAATTCTATTATAATATCATATAATTTTTCACTAACACCATCCATTATAAGTTCCATGTATGGCATGGACGAGTCATGTCACTTTGAGGGGGCGGTAGTCCGCACCTCCTCAAATGAAATTATCATATTTACCCATTATTGAAACCAAAGTGGTATGATATAAATGAAAAATATATAATCATATAGATAATATAGACATAATATATATAACATATAAATATAGTTAAATCATAATGGCCACAATGGGAGGTTGTAGGAGATAATCAAACAATCATCATTTCGCGAGGAAGCAGTTCACTGTACAGACAAACAGTATGTTCGTAATCATTAGATGAATGTGTGTGTAAGTTTATATTTAATCTCTCTAATAAAAAAAACTTTTATACTATGGATAATAGTGTTTATGTAAACAATTAATAATAAGAGAATTTGGAGTGAAGAAGTAAAATTAATGAAGAGAACTTGAGAGAATACATTACATTTAAACCGGGTTACTCACTTTGGTTTGAACCAAAAGGCATCCTTGAAGTGACTTATGCCTAATGTATGTACTCTAGGAGGAAAAGAGGAATATTGGGAGATTATTGGGGTATATTATGGAAGATATAAGGGGATTTAGAGGTGTTTTTAATTGGTTAGAGGTGGTGGAATTTTATAAGGGAGAGGAGGGCCTCTTTAGAAATATTTGAAAATATTATTTTATTGTAAAATGATTTTCATTTTCAAATGGTTTAAAAAATATGAAATCAGAATATAATGTGAATATAAGTCAAGAACATTATCCAATAATAAATGTATAGGTTTTGGATATTTTTTAATCCTTATCTTTCTTATGTAACCCTTTCATAACTTATCTAACTTTTACAATTTCTTCTTGTATATTCAAACTATATGGTAAATATATTTTATATAAAATTACAAGAGACCCAAAATATATCATTAATGAGAATTTTGACAACATACATTTCACATGGACAAATATTAGCTTTTTATGACTATTTTATCATTTAATAAAATATTAATTGATTTAAAAAAGTCATTTTTTTCATTTTTTAAACTTTTCATATCATGAAATTTCAAAAAAATCCAAAACCAACATTATTCTTTCAAAAAACCATCATTAGTTCAAAGAATAAAATTCATTATCATTTGTAAAATTTTTGGATGACATTAAAAGTTTCAAAATAAATTTATTTTAATATCTATAATATAATTTATTTAAAACATTCTTTAATGAGGTAATCATTACATTATCATTGTGTCATAATTAAATATATTCATTTAATATATCAAAAATTATAAAGAAAATAACATGATGTATGAAATATTTTTTTATTTCTAAGGACTATTCATATTCGAAGATATCAATTATTTATCCCCACATTAAATTTTTGTGTCAAAACAAAACATGTTTATGATATATTTATTTTTACTTTTAATAAAATGTTAATTCATATCATTATCATACCCAAATGGATTTAAAATACCAAAATTCATACCCAAGGATTGTCTTGGTCAGTCATTACTCATCCAATAAGGTTAGGACAAGTGTTAAGGTAATTTTATATTATTTTAATATTATCTTAACATTGAATTAGCATATTTACCTTTAACTACAATAAATATATGTCAAAAGTTACTATTCAACAAAAACTATTTTCATCTTATTGAACAATAGTTTACATACTGATGACAACCATGTATGTCAAAATTTTTAAATTCAACTCACAGAAGTAGTAAAATTTTATTTGAATGAAAACTCTTTTTTTAACTATTATGTAGTATTTTTTTTACTGTTCATCAAAAATTGAACGTTTTCAGAAAAATACCAAATATTCACCCAAATATAATTTTGATATTATAAATTCAAAAATGATATCTATTTTAAAAATTTCAAAACATAGAAGTTTCATTAATTAATTTTAAATTATTTTCCGTTATCAAAATAATAAAGCATGTTTTTATAAAATAATAACTATCAAAAGATTGAAATTTTTTTATATCCAATTTCAAAGTGAAATTAATTTTAATGAACAACATTGGATTAAATGGTTAAAATATTATACAATTACACTTTAAAAACATTTAAAATGAAAACATATTTATATAAATAAATTAGATTAAAATGTAATTTTGAATTAAAATGAAGTATTTTTCACTATTCATTAAAAAATTAACATGATCCGAAAAAAAATTCATGCAATGTATATTTTGAAGTCCTAATTTTAAAGAAGATTTTTATTTTCTCAAATGGGACATATATAAGTGACCAAAACTATAATTAAAATTGGGTCTCGATCAAAAAGTGGTAAAATTATCTTTAATGAATAATAGAGTATTTCATGCTTAAAATAATATTTTTTCATATCATAAGCCTATAAAAATTATTAGAGAAATTTATATACATTTAGCAAAAATGTATAATCATATTCTATTTAATTATATTCATTTCCACCAATTCAATGGCTAGGCGATAAATACAATATAAAATATCATTATATAATTATTTTTCAGTATGACTCAGCCTTATGTGCAACATGAGATTTTAGAGAAACCCATTATTTCATGTCGGGTACGCCATAAAACATATATCCCCTTTAAATTAAAATCAATATTTTATTCAAAAATAATAATAAATATAAAAATGTAAAGACCCGGAAATTTCAAGGAATTTTTTTTTCTTCAATTCTTTGGGATTTTACAAGAATGCAGTTTCTGACGGGTCCAGATTATGAGTTCCGGTGTGCCGGGAATCAATTTTTGAAGTTTAGATATGGTACGTTCAGGGAATGAACGAGAAGGTTTTTCTAACTTTTAAATTGGTGCTCAGAATTGAAATCGGAGGGCACCGATGAAACCACATCGTCGGTAATTGCTTAAGAAGACCCATTCTGGGGTTGCATGTTCTCGGGAGGAGTTGTTTAAAAAAAAGTGAGGGATAAAAATATAATTTTTTTACAATGATATTTTTATTTCTTATTATGTGGATTAAGTGTTGTGTCACAAAACTTTATCCCTCTCTTATGTGTTTATAGCCTAAGTATGGGAGTTAGGGGAGGGACCCACTTGTAGTTAACTACCCATGAGAGGATTAAAGGTGATGTGGGGCCCACACGAACCCCACCCCTTCACATTCCAAAAACCTCCTCTAACTCCCCCATTATGTGGGCGACCACTCATCTTCCATAACTCACTCCAACCCCCCTTGTGACACACCCTCTCATTAATGATTCCAACTCTACTTCATTTAATTTTGACAAGATCAAGATTAATTAAGTTAAGTTAATTCAACATTTTGAAATGTTTTGAAAATGCATGTGATGGGTAATAAAATAAGAAGTGTATTATTTTATTAGGGGTTGGATGGTCGTGTGGGGGATGGGAGGAGATAGAACTCCTCTTACTCATTGAAGAACGCGAATAACGTCAATAACCCGACGATGAATGCCGTCAACGCAAGGAGTGAATGACGTGCTGTTCTTCCTCCCTCTCCGCAGCCGGTGAGAGACGCCTTCGTCGAAGAAAGACGATTTGCCGCATCCTTCATCGGGAGAACGCCGACGATACTTATGGAGCCTCGATCCGCGACGCCCTCTTCCGCGACATTCGACTTCTACGACCCGAAGACGTGGGATGTAAATTTTGAGGTAGGGGGTTTGATTTTGGTTCATGAACCTTTCTTGACTATCCAAAATCAAATTTTCTTAGGCCACTTGATATCGGATTAACGGGAGGAGGTCGGACCATATGAACAGGGTCGACCCTCTTCCCCCATCGTTAATGTGTTTGTCACGACTCGAACAAAGGTGGCACGATGAAACAGCACCATGCGGAAACAAGGAGGATCATCGGCGAAGACGCGCGGCGCCATTACGCCATGCCGTGGAGGCCGAACAAAGCAGTGGCACCGTCGCGCCGCGCCGGGAAACCACGAAGAGACGCGGTTTGTTTATTTGGCTTGCGGATCAACGAGCCATGGAAGAATGGGCCACCGGGGCGATTTGAATGCTTTTCAGCGAAGGGAAGGTCCCGGGAGGACCGTAGGAAAAGACGGAATTGAAAACGGACCACCAGATCAACTCCGGAAGTCCGTGGAAGAGCCTACCGGAACGCCGCCGGGAAGGGGCTGCCGCGGCCGCAGGTGGCTTGTCCCACGGCCGTGCGGGACCGAGGGAGACTGGGGGGGTGGGGTGAAACCCCTGCACCCGCTGGCCACACGGGTGCCGCCCAAGCGCCTAGGCCGGCCGGCTGCCCAGGCCGGGAGGAGCCGCGCCCTGTGGGGCCTGACTCGGACCGGGCGGGTCGACCTGGTTCGGGCCGACCTGGGTGGTCTCGGGTCGGGTCGGACCGGGCCCCAACCCCCTATTTTCGTACTGTTTTCAGTTATTTTCCCATAACATGGTCTACGGACATCCGATCAATGCACCATCAATTGCGATGCGATCCTTGGAAGGAGGAGGTCGATTAAGTATATTACACTCAGGGTTTCGGAGAACTTTGGGTATGGCCAGGTTGGTTCGAACACGAATGAAATCGGGCCGTCGAGGCAGAAATGCTTATATCTTGAGTTCCGGACAACCGATTGACATTACATCAACATTGTTGGATTCCTTTTGATGAGACATAACTTTTGGTATACTTTTCCTGAGGTTTGGACGCAGTTGGATAGTGGCTGGGTAGGATTGAACCTGAAATCCTTTTTCGGCCCCTAAACGGAAAAGCTGATAACTTTCAGACCGGATGTCTGTTTGATGAACCGTTAGTGGTGTTGGTGATCAAGATGAGAAACGGTCCCTATGAGTATACCCTATGAGAGTTTGGGGTATAGTTGAGATCTGGACGGGTCGGTTCGCACACGAAACCAACCGGGCCGATGGGACGAAAAGGCTAATAACTCACAGACCGGGCGTCTGATTGATGCGCTGCCTATTGTGCTGAGACCCCTATGACGAGGAGATCCTTTGAGATACTTATTAGTGGGATGTTGTGATACTTGGAGTATCGAACAGTAGCTCGTGGAGCGGATCCTCCCGACGACGAGCTAGCTGAGTGCAGAGACCTAGTAGTTGACTGAGACTTGATGACTACTGATCGATCGACTCGGAGTGATTCGGATAGCCCAGTGGGGTGCGCTTGGCTGTAGCGGCAGACCAACGGTGGAGGAGTGCTTGGTTGTAGTGGAAGACCCGCGGTACTCAACAGAAGGAGTACCTCTCGAGGCTTTGAGGGGGAGTGCTTGGTTGTAGCGGCAGACCCACGACGTAGGAGCGCTTGGTTGTAGCGGAAGACCCATGGTGGGAAGCGCTTTTTTGTAGCAGCAGACCCACAGTACTCAACTGGTGGAATACTACAACAGTCCAAGGTTAGTGGGGCGCACATGGTTATAGCGGCAGGCCCCTCGACAGAGGAGGAGTTCTCTAGTAGTCGTGGTTTCGACTTCATGATTAAATCCTGGTTTGAGCAGAGTCTATGACCATTGTGTTTACCTCATGATTGAGATGGGTCACTTGATAAATTAGGTATATATATGGTCCTATATCTAAGTAGTGGTTATCCATTGATTTCATAACCATTGTGTTTTCTCATGATTGAGATGGGTTACTTGATAACTTAGGTATAAGTATGGGCTGATACCTAAGTAAGGGTTATCTGTTGAGATTCTTCTTGTGGTTATCCTTGTTGGATTTAGAGAGACCATGACGGTCTCAGGGTCCCTACTGATTATCGTTATACTCACCCATGCACAGGGTATGCCCGCACCTCGTTGTTTTGGATGCAGATGATGGAAAACGCTGACAGAGGCCGAGTGTTAGAGGACTGGACGGTACCTGGAGGTGGACCTCACGACGAGTCAATATCCGAAGGTGGACTTCACAACCAGACGATACTCAGGGGAGGTTGATTGGCGAGAGTGTTGAGGAGGATATCTGTACCTACCCTTTAGGTTGGATCCGTGGTGGATGATCCAGGAGCTGTGCTATCTGTACCTACCCTATAGGTAGGATCTGAGGTGGACGACCCAGGAGATGCTTCTACTCTTCCAGCTGCTTGTCTTTCTATTGTACTTCTATTTAGTTATAGCTGTACTTTTCAGTTGGGTTTTTATTCTGGCCCATTTACTTTTCAGCACTCTCTTTTGTACTTAGTGTATTACTTATGCTTGTACTCTGTGGTGTTTTGATTACTTTTATAAAGGAAATGTCATCCCAGTTATCGGGATTTATGCCTATGGTTCTAGTCGTCAGCCCCTGGCCTATGGAAGGCGGGCTTGGGGTAGTCACGACACGGGCCCCGGGGACGGGATGTGACACATTGGTATTAGAGGAGTTCGGTTCTACTGAAAAACTAAGGACTCTGATATTTTTATATGTGAAGCAATAATGTTAAGGGTACCGAGTGTGGTCTTCAGTTCAGGGAGTCCAGTGTTGGTGCGGCGGCCGACGTTTCCGTACACTATGACCCTGACTACTGATATCCGACATTGTACACGAAAACACTGATTGCGTGTGTGTTTCCAAAGTTTTAACATCAGCTCAAACCAGGTCAGCTCACCAGGTATAAATAGTTTACCATGTCGCATCTGTTCAGGATGTCTCCACGCAGACAGTCAGTTGGAGTTTTCGAGAGATTATTTGATGACGGCTCACCGAGCGATGAGGCTCCGGTGCAGGGCCCTCTTTCTATGTTGGCACCCTCCGGTGGTGTAACATTGGCACCACCACATGTTGGGAAGAAGATGCCACCAGTCATACTAGTGGACGGTGCATGCTGGCAGAGCGTGATGCATGAGTTCCAATAGTAGAGGCCTCCAAGGATACGAGGCGAGGCAGATTCCCAGATAGCAGAGGACTGGCTGGAGGTGATTTCTAGAGTTTTCCGCCTAGCTGAGACACCAGTGGAGTGGATGGTAGACATGGCTTCTAGTGTTTTCCAGTGAGTGACAATGAGGATCGTCTGCATAAGGATGAGGCTTTGGTACATGGACCGATGCCTGATATAGTGCCTTCGGGTAGTGTGCCCGCTATACATCACTACCTGTTGGTCAGTAGTTACAACAGGCGGTACCGGTATGTGACACCTGTAGACTTACTGCCTTATAACGTCATCCATGGAATGAAATAATCCTTTTCGTGTCTGTATTGGATGTATTAGGCATTGGGAGTGGTTCATCCAGGGGATGAGATCGAGTATCTCTTTTCCGCAAAAGAGAAATCTTAATAGCTCTTACGTATCATAGGAAAAGAAGGGTGGTCGTTGATCGACTTGCCACGTCAGAAAACATCCTACCGACTAGAGATGGTACGAGTTATGATGAAGAAGGTGCATATCATCCAGAAGAGGATGAAGACTGCACAAAACAGCAAGAAACAGTAAACTGGTGCCAGTCTCGAAGGCTTGGGTGTGTAAATGTTTCAAGGAGGAGTGTTAAGGACAGATGAGTCTGCAGAGCAGCATACGTAGAGGTAGAGCTTGGAGAGCAGCATGAGGTGGTGTACATTTCAACATCTTACAACCACCCCACCTTTGTTGTTTCCGCCAGGCTCATGGAGCTGGATGGCTGGGGAAGAGAGTAGTTGCATGCGGTCAAGAAGAGTGACCCAATGGCTCTAAGAATGATTCGAGGGACAGTCTGTGTCCACTACAAGCTGCCATAGTAACAGACGTTGATACGAATCATTCCTCCCTTCCACGAAACTTGTCCCAGGCCTAGATTTTCTAGTAAGCCGTATACGAGACCCTCACGTCTGGAGATACCTTGGGAGGAGACACGATAATCACACTTATGACGATAGTGTGGTCTGACCCTCGAGGCGAGAGTTTTAGTTGGAATCTCTTGGTGGCAGCGTCGAGGCCTTACGATGATGGTTTGGGTATGGATTGGATTCACGGTTCATACTTAGATTAACTGTATTAGGAAAAGAGGTTGTGGTTTACCTACAACATTGGGATGGGGTTTCCTTGGTCAGTGAAAAGGAAACCCCTTGCAGAAAAAGATAAACTCATGCATAGGAGGGTGTACCCGATCACTCTTGAGTCGGCCAACCATTCCCTCGCGGCATCATGAGTTTTGAGTTTCATTTATAATCAGGAAAGGCAGACCTCTAGAGTTCGAGGATGACGATCACGACATTATACGAGTCTCACCTTGATGAGGTTTACGGGGATGAGGCCAAAGCGGCAAGTAATCTACGAGGTTTAGCAGACCTTTTTCAGGTCCTTAGCAGGGTAGGCAAGTTGGATTACCGTTGACCCATCCACCTCAGTTACACCAGGTGCACGTCGACTTCCACGTATCTCAACTGGGGAGATACACGCTTGACCAGATGCATATCATCGACCATGGGGAGCTGGGCATTGGCGATGGGGTTACTTTTTTGGGGTTTCGGTAGAAGTTGAGGATCGACAGGAATAGGTCCTACAAGGACGGTCGATTCCTCTTGTGTGCTTTCGTTGGCAGCACGGGAACCTCCAGGTGGGGAAATGGGAGTAGAAGGCTCAGATGCGTGCTCAGTACCGCTTTTGTATCCCTAGTTTGTGTTAAATATTTACGGGGACATAAATCCCTGTGGTGGGAGTAATGTAAAGACGCGAAAATTTCAAGGAATTTTTTTTTTCTTAATTTCTTTGGGATTTTACAAGAATGCAGTTTCTGAAGGCACCTGATTCCGAGGACCGGTGTGCCTGGAATCAATTTTCGAAGTTTAGCTCAGGTACGTTCAGTTAACGAATGATCAGGTTTTTCTATCTTTTAAACCGGTGCTCGGAATTGAAATCTGAGGGAACCGATCAAACCGCATCGCCGATAATTGCTTAAGAAGACACTTTCTGTAGTTGCGTTTTCATAGGAGGAGTTGTATAAAAAAAGTGAGGGATAAAAATATAATTGTTTTACAATTATATTATCATTTCTTGGTAAGTGGATTCAGTGTTGTGTCAAAACACATTATCTCTCTCTTATGTGGTTATAACCTAAGTAAAGGAGTTAGGGGTGGGACCAACTTGTATTTAACTACCCATGAGAGGATTAAAGGTGAGGTGGGGCCCACACGAACCCCACCCCTTCACATTCCTTAAAAGTCCTCTAACTCCCCCATTATGTGGGTGACCAGTCATCTTCCATAACTCACTCCAACCCCCCTTGTGACACACCCTCTCATTAATGATGCCATATCTACTTCATTTAATTTTGACAAACTCATGATTAATTAAGTTAAGTTAATTCAACATTTTGAAATGTTTTGAAAATGCATGGGATGGGTAATAAAATAAGAAGAGTCTTATATTATTAGGGGTTGGATGGTTGTCTGGGGGATGGGAGGAGATAGAACTCGTCTTCTTTGTTGAAGAACGTGAAGAACGTCAAGAACCCGACGAAGAACACAGTCACCGCAAGGAGTGAATGATGTCACGTTCTTCTTCCCTCTACCCAGCCGGTGAGAGATGCCTTTGTCGAAGAACGACGATGCGCCGCATCCTTCATCGGGTGAACGCTGACGATGATTATGGAGTCTCGATCCACGACGCCGTCTTCCGTGACGTTCGACTTCCGCGACCCGAAGACGTGCAACGTCAATTTTGAGGTAGGGTGTTTTATTTTGGTTCATGAATATTTCTTAACCGTCCAAAATAAATTTTTCTTAAGCCGCTCGATATCGGATTAACAGGAGGAGGTCGGACCGCACGAACACAGCGAAACATCTTCCCCCTTCATTAATGTGTTTTTCGCGGCTCGATCAAAGGTGGCGCGGTGCAACGGCACCACGTGGAAACAGGGAGCATTATCAGAGAAGATGAGTGGCGCCATTGCACCGTGCCGTGGAGGCCAAACGAAGCTGCGGCACCGTCGCGCCGCGTCGGAAAACCACGAAGAGACACGGTTTGTTTATTTGGAATGCGGATAGACGAGCCATGAATGAACGGGCCGCAGAGGCGATTTGAAGGCTTTGCAGCGAAGTGAAGGTCCCGGGAGGACCGCAAGCGAAGACGAAATTGAAAACGGACAACAGGAGAAACTCCGGTGGTCCGTGGAAGGGCGGGCCGGCGCGCCACGCCGGCACGACAGTGGCCCCTGGCGCACCGCCGGGATGGGGCCACTGTGGCTCAAGCCGCGGCGGTAGGGGGCTGGTCCTGCGGCCACGCGGGACCGAGCGAGAATGGGGTGGGGTGCATAACCCCTGTACCCGCTGGCCACGCGGGTGCCGTGCCAGCGCCAGGCCAACCGGCTACCCAGGCCGGGCCGCGCCCCCCGGGCTGGTCCGCACCCTGTTGGGCCGGAACCCGACCCAGACTCGGGTCGGGTCGAACCTGTGCGGGCCGACCCAGGGGGTCTCGGGCCGGGTCAGACCAGGCCCGAACCCCCTATTTTCAGACTGTTTTCAGTCATTTGCCCATAACATGGGCTACGGACCTCCGATCAATGCACCATTAGTTGTGATGCGATCCTTGGATCGAGAAGGTTGATTCGGAATATTACACTCATGGTTTTGGAGAACTTTGTGTACGGTCAGGTTGGTTCGAACACGAAACCAACCGGGCCGTCGGAGCAGAAACACTTATATCTTGAGTTCCAGAAGTCCGATTGATGTGCCGTCGACTTTCTTGGATTCCTCCAGAAGAGACGGAACTTTTGGTATACTTCACTTGAGGTTTGGGCGCAGTTGGATAGTGACCGGGTTGGATTGAACCCAAAATCCAACCGGGCCCCTAGAACGGAAAAGATGATAACTTTCAGGCCGGACGTCCGTTTGACGAACCATCAGTGGCATTGGTGATCACGTTGAGAAACGGTCCCTATAAGTACAGTTTAGATACGGCCGGGTCGGTTCGCAAACGAAACCAACCAGGCCCCTGGGACCAAAACGCTAATAACTCACAGACCGGGCGTCCGATTGATGCGCCGCCTGTTGTGCTGAGACCCCTATGACAAGGCGGTCCTTTGAGATACTTATTTGTGGGACCTTGTGATACTTGGAGTATCGACCAGTGGCTCGTGGAGAGGACCCTCCCAGAGACGATCTAGCTGAGTGTAGAGACCTAGTAGCTGACTGAGACTTGACGGCTGTTGATCGATCGACTCAGAGTGATTCGGATAGCCCAGTGAGGTGCACTTGGTTTTAGAGGTAGACCCACGGTGGAGGAGCTCTTGGTTGTAGCGGAAAACCCGCGGTACTCAAGAAAAGGAGTACCTCTGGAGGCTTTGAGGGGGAGCGCTTGGTTGTAGCGGCAGATCCACAGCGGAGGAGCGCTTGGTTGTAGCGGCAGTCCCATAGTACTTAACAGAAGGAGTAACTCTGGAAACTATGAGGGGGAGCGCTTGGTTGTAGTTGTAGACCCATGGTGGGAAGCGCTTGGTTGTAGCAGAAGGCCCATAGTACTCGACTGGTGGAGTACTATAGTAGTCCAAGGTTATTGGGGCGCGCTTGGTTGTAGCGGCAAGACCACTGTACTCGATAGAGGAGGAGTTCTCCAGCAGCCGTGGTTTCAACTTCATGATTAAATCCTGGTTTGAGCTGAGTCTATGACCATTGTGTTTACCTCATGATTGAGATGGGTCACATGATAACTTAGGTATATGTATGCACATATATCTATGTAGTGGTTATCCATTGATTTCATAATATTTGTGCTTTCTCATGTTTGAGATGGGTTACTTGATAACTTATGTATAAGTATGAGCTTATACCTAAGTAAGGGTTATCTGTTGAGATTCTTCTTGTGGTTATCCTTGTTGGATTTAGAGAGACCATGAGGGTGTCGAGGTCCCCACTGAGTATTGTTATACTCACCCCTTCACTGGCTATGCCCGCACCTCGTTGTGTTGGATGCAGATGACAGACAGTGCTGACAGAGGCCGAGTGTTCGAGGACTGGACGGTACCCGGAGGTGGACCTCATGACGAGTCAGTATCCAGAGGTGGACTTCAAGATGAGATGATTCTCGGGGGAGGTTGACGAGAGAGAGCGTTGATGAGGATATCTGTACCTACCCTTCAGGTAGGATCCGTGGTGGACGATCTAGGTGCTGCGCTATCTGTACCTACCCTACAGGTAGGATCCGAGGTGGACGACCCAGGAGGTGCTTCTACTCTTCCAGCTGCTTGTCTTTCTGTTGTAATCTTATTCAGTTGTAGCTGTACTTTTCAGTTGGGTTTGTATTCTGGCCCATTTACATTTCATCACTTTATTTTTGTACTTAGTGTATTACTTCCACTTGTACTCTGTGGTGTTTTGTTTACTTTTATAAAGGGAATTCCCTCCGAGTTATCTAGATTTACGCCTTTGGTGCTAGTCTCCATCCCCTGGCTTATGGAAGGCGGGCTTGGGGTAGTCACGGCACGGGCCCCGAGGACGGGTCGTGACAAAAAAATTCATATTTTTTATTTACCAAGGATGTTACATTTATAGCCTGATTGAAGTGTTCCATAACTACAAAAAACTATTCAGTTTTGATTCAGACAATTTCTATTTATGGATATGGTAAGTTTTATTCCTCTTTATTTCGTCCAATCATAGTGGAACTATTACCTCTACAAAAAACCATTCTAAATAGAGACATAGCTTAGATGATAAATCATGGAAATATTCAAATGATATATCATTTTAATCTTACCATAAATTAAAAATAAATTATGGATATTCATTTAAAAATATCCTACATCATAAATTTATCTAAAATGAATATTGATTTCGTCTATAAGGCCCAAGATTAAATATTACATAATATTTATTTTTGTTCAAGAATTTACATTCTTTCACACTAATGATCATTTCAGGTTTACAGTTTTAGATAATATAGTGACAACTGTTACATTAAATCTCAAATATCACGATGTAGACACTTATAATCTATTGAACTTTTATAAAACAATAAAAGACAATAAAAAATAACGCTTTTCTTGATAAAAATAATCATGAAATATTCCTTTCACTTACCCTTCCATATACCCTGTGGAAAACAATTCAAAAACATGGGATAAGCATAAAAATCTTAATAAGGGTAATAAAATAAAGAAAATAAAATAGTTGTCCATGAATACAAACAAATCAATGAAATAATAATTTTCCCTCAAAAAATATAATCTCTTTAATATAATTCTATAAATCATAATATTTATGAATAAATCATAGAATTCATACACCATAAAGGTAACTTGTGGAATCCATAACATAATTACATTGAAGCTTTCACAGCTTGAATAATCTTTATAGTAACATTTGAAATTCCCATCACAGTATATTCCTGAAAAATCTTAAGGGAAACCATAAATTTTACCTCAATCATGTTACCCAATGCATTTTAGAGATATCATATGATCACCACCATTTTTTTATCATGGAACCACCCATATATGTAAAAAATTCCCAAAACCATAAAATAACCATAACATGTAAAATATGTATAATGGAACGATAACATATCTACATTGCAATCAAAAGATATCAGTTATATATATTGACATAATCAATCCATTCTCAGAAACGTTTTCAATACCATAATACCCTAAAATGGAATATGGTAATTATTTTTCATTTTAAAAATATTACGGCTTGTACTGGAATCCATATATCAAATAATGTTCGCCGCGGTAGAAAGGTCGTTGTCGATGCATACATTAAAAAGAAACATTCCTTTTCTGATTTAGTAAAATTATTTTAAAATAAGATTATTTTTTAAAACCATTTAATTAAATTAAAAGTCACCTGAGTTTATTATATATTGTATAAAATAAATTCATGTATAAATCAAAATATGCCTAAAATAAGTAGATTGAGATGAAGTCCCTTACCTTGAGTCCAAATGGTAATGTATGTTCCCTGTTCTTCCTAAATAATAAACATAAGATAATTTCTACTTGGTTAGGAACTTCTTTCAATTTTATTATTATTTTAATATCAGTTATTACATTTTTAAAACTATCACATAATTATTGAAGTTTCTATCAGTCATTTTGTCGATATTTTGAAGTTGAGTCGAGAATAAACATGTTTTGATGTAAATTGTCCATGTAGTCAAAAGTAAATCATATCAAGAATTATTTTAATGATCTAAATATCATATATATCTAGTATATATTTATTTATAACAGTCAATAACATTTGATGATATGAAATGAAATTCATTGTTCATGGGGATGGTAGGTTGTACATATGCATGAAAGAAACTTTTATTTATGTGTCGTATTAAAAGTATGAAAACTAAATCAAAAATATGTATGTTATAATTCTAGTATAATATATATGTTATATATGTTACATAATTTCATTAAGTCCAAGATTTATAAATTTCATTTATGGCTTGAACGAGTCATATCACTATGATGGGGTGGTAGTCCGCACTTCTTCAAATGAAATTATAGTACTCACACATTATGGAAGGAATAAAGGTAAGTTGTAAAAAAATAATGAAGAATATAGAAAATATAAATTGAATATATATCACATATAATGACAGTTCCAACAAAATGGCCACCATGAGAGGTGGTAGGTGATAATTGAATAATCTTCGTTTAGTGAGGTAGTGGATCACCATACAGAGAAACATTATGTTCGCATCCCTTAGATGGAGGTGTGTGTAAGTGTAGTACAAAAACATATCACAAAAAACCCTATTATATTGAGTATAAAAGTTTTTTATGTAATCAATGAATAATAAGATAATATAGAGTGAATAAGAAAAATGAATTAATGGAACCTGAGAGATGATGTTACATCTAAATTGGGTAACTTCCTTTGATATGACCCAAATGGCTTTCATGAATTTACTTCGTCCAACGTTAAGGCTTCTAGAAAGAAGGTAGTGATGTTGGGAGATTATTTTTGTAGATTTTTGATGAGCCAAGGGGATTGATATGTGTGAGTATGTGGGTAGATGATGTGGCCTTTTATTAGAGGGAGGATGTGAACCTCATGAAACTTTTAAATATTATTTTATTATAAAATGATTCTCATATTTTTATAGTTACAATGTGGTATATTTATAGGATAAGAAGATAATAGGTCGAAATAATCTCAAACAATTGGTTTTAGACATGATTAGGTCAAAAATAAATCTTATCTTTTAGCTTTAACGCTTTATTTAAGAGCATTAGATCTTACCTTGCCATCTTGTATTTTCTTAACACATGGTTACTATAGTCACAATGAATGCCAATGGAACCAAAAGTAGACCATTAATGAAAATTTTTACATTACAGAAGTCAGCTGGTATAATATTAGAGTTTTCAGAATAATATATCATTTAATAAAATACTATTTGTTTTAAAAACACATTTATATCAATTTTGAAACTATTTAGTAATTATTTTTTTAAAGTCATAACAAACTGATTACTTCAAACCAAAAGAATTATGTAAAATATTATATGTCATTATAATCTATAAAATTGTTCACTAACATCAAAATATTCAAATTATATTTAATTTGTATTTATAATTTCATTTGTTTGAATCATTCATTACTAAGGTAATCATTTCATCATCCTTGTGTCATAACTAAATTTATTTATTTAATTTATAAAAATTATGAACAATATACCATTATGTAAGAAATATTTTTATATTTATAATGAAAATTTATAGAAAAATATATCTATTATATAACCCAATATAAAAATTGTTTAAGTTAAAGATACATGTTTATGAAATATTTCGATTTAAATTAATAATTATAACATGTCATTATCACACCCATGTGGTTCAATGTGAACCTAAAATTGACCCAAGGATGTACATGGTTTGAAATATGTCTTCCAGTAGTTTTAGGATATGTGTTAGTGTAGTTTAATATTTTTATAATATTACGTTTTACCCATATTTACTATATTTACCCTTTAACCATGGTAAATAGAAATAATTATTAATGTTACTACACATTAAGTCTAAAAATAATAGATAAATATTTAAATAATTTGGAACACATAATTAAAAATTTGGAATCCATTTTTAAAAATTCAAAACATATAATTTTTAGAGGTTAATTGAAAATTAATTCTTATTGTTAAAACCAAAAGCAGGTGTTTATGAAGTAAAAACTATTAAAAGATAGTCATGGGTTTATGTCCAATTTAAAAGTAATATTACATCCAATTACCAATATTAGATTAAATAATAAAAACAAAATCATATTAAAAATTAAAAAAAAATTAAAATTACATTCAACTATATAAATAAATTCAATGAAAATGCAGTTTCAAATTAAAATACAGTATTATTCACTATTCATTAAAAATTAACTTTCTCAAAAAATTACCAAAAATTTAACCTATGTTAATTTTAATGCCTCAATTATATATACAATATTTATTTTGTCATATAGAACAAATAAAAGTGAAAAATTTATATCTAAAATGAGGTCACCTTCAAAAGGTGGAAAAATAACCTTTTAAAAATATTAGAGTATTTAATGCTTAAAATTGGGTTCATTCAAATTTTATCCCTCTAAAAATTATTGGATAAATTTAAAAACATTTAAAAAACATATATAATAATATTTTAGTTAGTTATATTCATTCCCTACAATAAAATTTCTATCCATTAACTACCATTTAAAACAATAATATTGTTATTTTATTTTTCAATATAACTCAATGTTGTCTGCAATGTAAGATTTCAGAGAAACCCATCGTTCCGTGTTGAGTATGATATCTAAAAAAATCAACCTCTTTTATTTAAAATAAATACCTTATTCAAAAATATTAACTGATATAAAGGAGTATTATTCATTAAATACCTGGGACACTACATGGATACACTCTCTGGATGACCATGTTCCAACTTTTTATCATCCTATTTAAAAATTACAAATCCTTGTACATAGGTGCTCCACATAGTTTACCAAAGTTAGTGAGTTTCATATGAAAAATTGGTTCGCCTATTATTTCCACACCAAACTTATAATATTATCCAAATATCCAACAAGGTGTTAAATATTCAATCAAAATTCCATAATGAAACCATGATAAAAATAAAAAACCCAAATACCCAATTTAACAAAAGTGTCATCATGATAGATGGTTATCAAGCACCTATTCGTGATCTACCTATTGTGTAAAGATATAATATTAATATTTTTTTACCTTGAAACCTCTAAAAAATATAACGTCTTTTCATAGTATAGTAACTAGATCCATTTTTTCATGAAATGGCCATGGTCAACCCAACCCATCCCATAACCCTCCTCACTAAACAACCCAAATTGGATTCTAAATCAACACAAGCTCTAAACCTGTTTCTAAGAATTGTCAATACAAACATATTAGAATGGTTTCAACAAATAAATGAATACTAACCAGGTGAAAAACATTTAGAAATCTTACATGGCCTATTTCTCTAACATATTTCTATTCTATAAATAAATAAAATAAATAATATGACTCCAATCAGAGGAAAAATAAATAAAAATTTGTCTATATTATTCAATAACACATCAATAATAAACGAAACATAAGAGTCTTTAATGGCTCTATAAATAATATAAATTTATTAAATAGAGGTAATGGATGATGATGCTGCTACAAACAAAAAGAAAAATGAAACACCAAGAAAAAATAGTTAAAATAATACTAATGTGTCGAATAATTAGTCACACATCTTACTTCAAAAAATAAAAGACATACCTGGTCATACAAAAATAAAAATCACACCCACAAACTGAAAGAAGAATATTATAAGCCCCATATACCCATTATTAAATAAAGGGTTTAATTAAACAATCCCAAAAGTATTCCACTAAAAATTTTACGTAATTATTTTATAATGTAATTTCATTTGAGTTAGTTTTAAATTCAATAGAAAATATATTTTTCTACAATACAATTAACAAGAATAAAACTAATCAAAAATTTAAAGGCCCCTAAAACACCTGATTTGGGAGGGGTGAATCAGTATGTATGATTTTTAATCCTAAAGTGAATGATCTTTTTAACAAATTGGTAGGAATATATAAAACCAATCTGATGTTAATACGATGAAATTAAACCATTCACACACAGCATGAAAACACATCAATTATAAATGGTTCACCACAAAGGGCTATTCCACGGAGCATATGCTGATAGATTTTAAGTCACACCAAAATCCACTGATCTTTAGTAGATATGGAAAATAGAATTTTTGGACAAGTCACTCCAATTTGGGATCACTTCCATCACAAGGTTTTAGGGACACCACACTATGTCCCTTAGATAAATTTCGTCAGCTCTCCCATGCTCACTACATTGAAATCTGTGTAACTCTTTTTATTGACTTGAAGGTAACTTTAATAGTTTTCTATTAATGTCTATGTACCCAAATTAGCACGATAATCCACATGTACCATTGATCAGAGTTTATGCACACTAAAATCTATGTTCACTTCAAAAATGTTCAAAACTGCCTTTTGTGAATCTTCTTCTCGTAGCTCACTCCTTTGTGAAGCACCTCCACCTTTATAGTACACAATGCCTTTGTTGAAAAAATTTCCTCCAAAAAGATCACTAAATAAATTTGGAATACCCCATACTCATGAGGAATCCATTAATAAAAAACATTGGCATTAGTTAAGACATAAGAATTAATTTCCCAATGCTCAATCTCAGGTGGAATGTTATATTTACAAAGTTACCCTGGATTTGCCAAATCAAAGCAATACCAGATTTTCTGTGAGAAAATTCTTGTTATTTGAAGATGGGTAGCCTCTAATTTATCGCCTCAGTATTTAGAAAAGATCCTATACCTCTAGAATATGTTAAGGATTGGTCAAAAAAATCTTCATGGAACTCCCCCCTTCACGATGATCCAATAAAATTTGACATATACATAGATCTATTTGTTAAAACATTGTGAAATACTGATTACCACTTCTCGTAATCACGTAAAAACACCGTCTCTATTTACGATGCTCCCCATATTCATGAACATAACCCTAGGCATTGTGAAATCATGGACATTATCATATTTAGAAAATGATTATTACAGAAAAATACTATTCATGATGCACATTGTAATGGCATAACACACCATAATAATTTATAGATACTTCTTAAAACCCAATGCCACATTTCTTACTGTTGTCTATTAGATCTATAATAGCCCTTTACATGAAAATTACTGTATATTACATTCAAGGATTGATAATAAACTCAATCCATACACTATATAATGGATGGAAAATACTTGGTTCTATTATTCTTGATCCAAAGAACATTATATTTATTTTCTAAAAATGTAGCTGAAGAAGTTACTTTTTAATAATTCTTTAAACCACATGTCATTTAAAAGAATAAAATAAAATGAGGAATAATTATATAAAATTCCCACACAACATAAAAAATCACAACTTTTTAGTTTCAAATTATTATTTCCAAAAATGTTTCCAATACCTTTTAGAGAACCCACTCCTGTTGAAAAAATAAAAAATAACAGTCAAAAGGCAAGCTGCCAAAAATACAGAACAAGAAAGTGCATGTAAATATTCATTGGCTCTGTATTACCTTAAAAAGGGAATAAAATGGAGAAATCAGGGGTATTCACTACATCAAACCATAAAGAAATGGTGTCATAGGTTCTACCAGTATCATGAATATGAGAAATTCCTATTAATAACATAAATGAGGATAAACTATTGTCACCTGATTCATCTAACAAAAATACACTTTACTATACTATACCAATCTATCGTTGTTGGTAATCCCCAATATCCCTAATAATATATTATATATATGGTGAAAATAGTAGTGTATATCTATATACTATACCTAAATATAGACTTCCCATGTAGTTACATGGGATTCCTTGACCAAAAAATTAGGGGTGAGAAAACAAACAATCTGTGGAAGAATTATAAATCATAAGAAAATCATTATCTTCTCTAATTATCACAAAATAAATAATCATTTTTTGCATTTTTATTTCCCATCATACATTATGTTCCACACATAATGGTATACGTAAAAAAGGGGCACTATGAGGGCCTCACACAAGAATAAAAATTTAAGAACAATCTGAAACAAAAAAATGAGACTTTATGAAAGTTAAATCAGAGTGAAAAACCATTTATACAATTGAAAACAATGTATAAAATCTTTCATAGAAATGAAATTTAAATTTTATTTTGAAAATAATTGTATAATCACCAAAAAAAATTATACAAAAAATGATGAATTCTCAAACATCACTCTCTCATTTAAACTATGAAATAAAATCACTTAAAACTTTTTATAAATAATGATTTCTATTAAATCCCATTAGTAATGTTTTAGGAAATTTTCATTCAAATATTATTTGAAATAATAGAATAAACCATTAAATACTATGACGAAATGTTTTTTCCCACTTGGAAACTATTTATGAACTCATTGAAACTATCACATATAAATATAATCTAACTATAAAAATATTTAAGTACATAATGAAAAAACATTTAATAAAATATCACGGAAGAACCAACCTTGGTCAATGGAAATTGAACAGAATATTATTTTATTAATGTAACAAAAAATCCAACTAATAAAAAATACCACCCCTCTAAGACTTATGAACTAAAACCTTAAAATTATACTCCTGTTAAATCCTATTACAATTATAGAATCCCGAATTCTTTCTAAAATTAACTAGAACTGAAATGAAAATAGATGTAGGGAATGATTTAAGAATGTGAGAGAATAAAAAAGGGGTTTACCTCAATAAACCAACCTAGAATCAATACATGGAGGCTCAAAAATAAAGAGGAATGTGAGGGAATAATCCAAAGGTAACACACCCCTTTTGGGAGAATGACATGAGTGAATAAAGGCTAGATAAACCCATAAAAATTGAAAGGGTAAAAAATCCATTTCAAAAAAAAAACATAGAAAGAGGGGGCTATAACATAGTCTTAATCCCCATAGAAAATACCTCTCAGGGAGGCCCTAATGAAATGTTGTTCAAGGAAAATGATATAGCTATCCTATAAAAGAAAAAATCGAGTCAACAACTTGATCTATATATATATGACATATCATCAATTCCATGATATAGAGGCACCTCTACACCACATCCTATAACCTTTTTCATGAAGTAAACCATATATTTGTATTTGTAAGGGAATCCCATTCAGAAAACCTCTTATTTTATTCAACATCCACGGAACCATTGTGTGGTACCCTCCAAAATATAGTCTTATCCCTATGACATGTTCCAAAAAATATGAAATATCCTCCGTAGAATAACCCATGGATTATGGAATGGACTTCCCCCATGATCTTTATGACACGTAAAGCTAACCCTTATCTGATGCTAAACACGAAACGACCCATAATCATATGAAATAAATTTTTCTCCAACTAGTTTTCATATGTGAATTCCCTTATGTACCCCCTACACATACTATAAAACCCATGATTATGGGTTCATACTCTACCAAAAAACAAACTCAAACACACCATTCTATAATTCCGTAGGATACAATATGAACTATTTCATGAAACCATAACATGAATTCTATTACCTCAAGAAACTCCTGCAACAATCGAGTCTCCTAAATCACCTATAGTATAAGTGAAACACCTGGATACTCATAAACGAATAAAATGACAAAAAATTCAATAATTCACCTTATATTAACAAGAGGATTTTAATTGAGAATGTTGAGTGGAATGAAATTAGTGTTATCTTCCATTTTTAAATCTATATTGAAGCCATGTCACTAAAAAATCCTACAGTTTTTTGTGTGTTTTCAATAATGCTATCAAACGGTCATGGGGTTTTCTAGTTCATTCACATTCCATATCATATTTATTCTAGAGATATTTTCTAATGAATTACTAAAATATAACTTATTGTAAATGGTGTTATTACCTGATATTTAGGAATTTATATCTCCATCCCCTTATAACATTCAACTGTACTGTGAGTTTGAAAAATGAATGAATACAATCTACACTTAATACAGACTAGCTTCAATATTTGAACGGATGATTCTATATAACAATGGTAATTTGTGTTTCCTAATTAGAAAAAGTAGATGGAGAAATTTAATGGAATTAACTCAAATGTTATTTCATTCTATAACATGGCTTTATGTTGTAACATTTAGATCAATTATATCGAGATATTTAAAACTACACTCCACTATAAATTCAATACTTCTATATAAAGTAATGGTATTTTAATTATATTATTTCATTATAATATATAACATTATTATACATTTCATGGTCTATTTTAACTCTTCAATAAATAAGAATAGTCCAAAAAAAATTATGATGTAACCCTAGGAATGAATTGTTTTGAATAAAATGGGAGAATATAGAATCTTAATTACATCATCATGGGGTGAATATCATATAAATATGGTAATTAAATGACCATATACTTGAATTAATATATTGGTGTTCAATATAGAGTGAGTTAAGGCCACGATCTCATGATGTCATATTCATTGCAAAAATATATAAGAAAATGTGTTGAATCCTAATGATTGTTGAGTTCTAGAGTTTGAAAACCCCATTTTTGATTCATGAAGGAATCAAAATTTTATACTGAAGGGAACCACCGGTTAAACTAAACACCCTAGGAGAAAAACCCCATACAATTTTCTAATACTATCAATGAAATCATAACCATACTATTACAATAATTTGTTTTAAAAAACATTGGTCTAACCATGATATCCAATAAAATCAGGGAGTGGAATGAGGCAAGAAGATGAAGCCATGTGATGGTTCCCATCCACTGATGGAAGACTAGGGTCCTCGACCAAGTCCATTCCTTAGAATATCATCATTATCAAGGAGTTAAACCATAAAAGTATTGTTACAATGACATTTTTTTGATTCAAAAAACGTGCTATGATTTTAGAAAATAACTTGACTAAAAAAAATTCTTCAATTAATAATATAGTAACAAATATAAAAATTTTCTGTAATATATTTTAAATATATAATTTCAAAACATTATTATGATTTAGAAACAAAATAAAAAACTAAAATTGATAGATAAATAATTATATGAATATGCTTATAATCTCTACTCAATCAATTAAAATATAGCTTTGAACATGAGAAATATACTAGTGGAATTACATTATCTGAATGTTCTCCTAATATAATAAAATGTGGTGTAATGATTGGTAAATAAAGATTTTGTTATTTATTTAAGAACAATTTTAACCTTGATGTTAAATGAATGTCCATCAATGAAATTATAGAATGGGTTACGTGCTAGCCTATGAAATATATTTTGAGTTACATGTATATATAAATTTTATTTCCTTCTAACACGATTCAATATTTTATAATATATAATAAATATTTAATTTTCTTGAAATATTTCCAGGAATAACTCAAATTTATCACTTGATTCAGTTTTTTATTTTTATCACTTTGGTATCATGCCTATTAGACTTACCCATTGAGGATTTGAAAATTAATAAATTATTCATGATTCATGTAAATTATAAACCATTTTCAATAATAGATGAATTATTTTTGATTTATACACTTTTTTTGATGTCTTAAATGTTTTGATTAATTTTACTATCGAATTATATATATGAAAATTAGTATTCTACTTATAGAAACATCTCTTAAATTTAATCATATAGACCCCTTATTGTCTATCAAAAAAAATAATTAATTGATATTCATATTTTGACAATTATCCATTAACATTCATTACTTTATGGTTATTTTCATCAATATGAATGTTAAACTAAATATTTAGATGAAAAAATTATCCAATGTGGTTGGGATCATAAGAGAAGTTAATTTTATAGTCTTACATACATATACTTATTATATTAACTATATTAAAAAATCACTAAATTTTTCATTATGATTTTAATATACACATTCAAATACCTCAATGAAATTATCTACTCTATTGTCCTCTTATCTCCATTCAAATTTTTTAGTTTTATTAGAATAGTCGTATATTTAGTAAACATATTTTTTAATTCCAAATGAATTTATAGATCTATGTTTTTTTACAGAGACTACATATTACTTCCAATGAATAATTAATTTCTATTGAATAATGTTACAATTTTTTTTAAAGTGAAAATATAGATTGTCCCTCTTATAGATTCCTCATTAGGCCAAAAATGTTAAAATGTTGATTTTTATCACGAAACTAAATTTTCAATGTTCATCTAGGAGTATTAAATATTTTCATGATTGTTTTATCAAAGGTGTGATTTTTTTGTTTTTGTGATAAGTATATTGTTCAAATTCGTTGTTGAAAACCACATAATATAGAAAAAAAAGTAGGTTCTTTGTAAAATAATTTATATTTTCATGTAGTAATAATGGGAAGGTAATGAATATATTTACCTTTTATAATACTAACCTTTTTAGTTTTATTTTATTTATTTCGAAAAAGAGAGAATAAATGAGGTATAATGTTATATGAGACCCCTAGACCACAAAATATATCAATGTATAAAGTTTTCCATATTATATAGGTAATTTTAATCGATCATAAACCATAAAATTTTTATAGATGATATTAGTAAGTGAATCTATTTCATTCATCCCAGGTCTTTCTTTTTCATCCCATTATCATATCCTCTTATTTAAACCAAAATCTATTAGATGGTTAGAATAACATGGTATGTAATTAAGTGAATCAAAAATAGTGCTGATAATTTTCAATATTTCTAAAATTTTCGTGGAATAAAATATGAATTTATGAATTTAGGATCGCATTAATTAAAAAATCCATGAAGGTGTGGGATTTTAGAAATCTTAAAAATAAGTAATTTTTTTTTTCAATTTTTCACTATTTTTTCCAATTATTGTTTAATGTATTTTAAGAATTTTTTTCGGAAAACAATTTATTTTTAGGTTTTTGAGGATCAGTGAATTTCCATTCTATTTTTCAATTTTACCATGATCATAATTATGTCACTCCAAGATTAAATATTATGTATTTTATTTAATTTAAAAGAGAATGTGGTCAAAGGATTGTAATTAATCATACAACAAATTAATATGAAATATAGAACATTATAAAAACATTCAAGAACTAATAAAATTCAATTAATATAGAAAAATTTCTAATAGGACCATTTTAGGATAATTTTGTTTCTAAAATTCGATTTATATGCGATATAATTTAATAAAATATATATTATAAATAAAATATATTTTTGATATGTATAATGTATTAAGCATAATATAGTAGGAAATTTATTCTAAATATGAATATTAAAATTTTAAATTTTAAAAAGATAGCTTTCTATGATAATGTATTATTTTTTAGAAATTTATATTCATAAATTCATGAATTTGAATTTCACAAAAATAAATTCATATTTGGAATTAAAATAAAAATATTTAATAAATACTGTATTTGTATTTTTTAGAAGTATTTGATATTTTGAGGAATTCTAAAAAAAATTATCATTGCTAAAACCATCCATTTTTAAAAGTATCATATTAGAATAATGAATTTAAATTTTTAATCATTTTTATAGGAAATAAACACGCACACATATATATAACTATAATAAAACATTTAAAATATATATTTTTTATTTATAAAACCCATGTATATCATTTTGGAAATGAATGCAATATTTTACTCGAAAAATTAATTTATTCATTTATATTAAAAATATTATACTTCATCATGTGTATAAATTAAATAAAAAAAGGATTTAATATATTAAATAAAAATATCATGATATAGGATAATATCTGTTTCATTGTTTGGAATAAATGTATGATTACAAATATTAATGTTAATGACCATGATAATGAAAAAATTTGAATTTACAAAGAAATATTTTATTTATGCGGAATAATTTTTTTGTAATTAAATTATTTAATAAATTCCAAGAAGAGAATTTAATATAAAATATAAGGAAATATTTATATAAGTTAAAAGTAATTAAATTTATAATAAAAAAAATATTATCATTATGAACACTTCATGATGAAAATTACATTTTCCTACAATAAATTTTCTATATATAAAATTATTCAAATTACAATTTAAATTTATATTAATTAGAAACTGAATGATATTAAATGGAGGATAAAATTAGATTCTCCACACATAGATTTTTCTAGATGTGTTATTTAATATGTATATTAAAATATATGTTACTATAGTGAATACTAGTTACCTACTTAAAAAAGTAAAAATAAAAGAGAGAATGATTACCGACATGTTTAAAAAATGTGATGAAATTTTTTTGAGGATTATTATACAGAATGTCATTAAAAAATTATTTTTTTTTCTATTTGGTAACCATTCCCCATCAAATATGGTTATTCTATTATTGAAAAACATTTGTTTCTCACAAAGCTGCACTTTCATCACTAAAAAATTTGGACACTTCAACACATTTCTTCCACACCCTTTACATCCAAATTATTATAGAAAATAAAAAAAATTTATACAAAAGGGATCATAAATCGTTTAAAAAACCATCTTGTATCATTGAGTTATCATAATCAAATTATCTACAATTCTATATTAATTAAAATGTTTATGGTCACATTGTGATTATTGTTTAGTCACTATCATTTTCCTCATATTTGTTCCCTTATAGACTGATAATAAACACAATTAAATAATTAAATAGGAATATTTAATATATATTTAAATATTATTATATGAATTTTGAAACCCTCATTAATTCATTTATATCAAAATTTAAATAAAATACAACAATTATCATGTGTTTTAGGTTCTACCGCCACGACAAAGAAACATCATCAATTTTCACCATAGAAACACTTTAGTGGTTATAATTTTTGAATTATGAACATAACTAGAACTAGAAATCAATTATATTAATATGAATTTTAAAATACACTTTCATTTACTCTCATTATTCAATATATAAATTTCTTAACGGTGCATTATGAAAACTACAACCTCTACCAGGTATCATTTTGCATATTTATTGTCATTTATAATCCAAAACACATAAATTTTTTTTGAAATAGTTATATATATTTAAATAATACATTTATAAATCTTTTATAATTATGTTACATAATAAAATGTATTTTTTTATACACCCCCATATAATAATGTTATGTTAATATTTGGGTTTATTTAACCACCAAACTGAAAAATGATATAAAAACTATCTTGGGTGAATATGGGAAAATAATTAATAATTTTATAATAATTAAATAACATATTCATGATTTTTTTTGTTATAAAATTCTTATGTCAACCATTAAAATTATTTTTAAAATATCATCATCGATCACTAAAATTATCGAAATAAGTTGAAATTGACACAAATTTGAACTAAATGTAACAAAAAACTATAGAATAAATAAATGGTATAAGAATACAAGTGGTATATATTGAATAAAATATAGCTGAATGAGGTTACTAATAATTTTTATAATCATCACTATGATAATTTGATAATCATGGAACAAGTGTAGAATGAATCATAAAAAAAATTTATGGGTTTTTTGTTAGAAATGTTCACTCTTTGAGATATATTTCAAATTTTACATCATAGTTTTTTTAAAATTTTGTATCTACTACTCTTTTAATAATTTTTTAATGGTTTGGGAAAAAGACCCAATTTATTATTTAATTCAAACACCTCTTTTAAGACTATGTTGAGGGATACCCATTACAAATCCCAAAGGCCCAAGGCCAAGTAGCCTGAATACAAGGCTGGAAAGCCCATTTTTTGGACCAAAGGACCACTTGGTGAACAGTACTGCTACAGTACCCACACAGCTACAACACCTACTATAGTACCACTGTCGCTATAGTGCTTCCGCAACTGTAGTTTCATCGCTTCTACAGTACTGCTACTGTACCCTGCAACAATACCGCTATAGTGACCCAAGAAATTCATCCTTACCCGGATTTGACCCTGGGGATTTTGGATTCCATGTAGGATCCTCTACCACTTAGGTAGATGGTCATGGGAAAAAATGTGTACGGTAATGCTTGCCTCCCACTGGGGAACCACGCCATGCCTATATCATGCCTCATTTTCCCCAACTAGAAAAAGGTCTTTGAGTCACCCTGTGCATAATATGCACATTGTCAAAGTCTACAGGACTCGAGACTGGGCTAGTTCCCATGAAGAGCGAGGGGTACAACCGGTGGGTACCACTCAGCTAACACCCCATGGGCCTTATATTTTAATATTTTTACCATTATTATATTATATTTACATTTATTTACTTTAATAAAATAATTTATTTTTTCATGGGGTATTTGAATCAAACAAATTAAAATGATTTAATGGATTCTGATTACTCAATTTTCTTCAATTGAGTTCAAAATATTAGTATTGACCAATATTTTTTAATATATTATTTACTATAACTAATTATTAATTCATATTTTCCCTCATTATTTGATAAATTTTTTAAATTTATTTTTTACAACACTGTTGTCTAATTATTCTTACATTAATAATAATTTTACTTGTAAAGGTATCCTTTGTCAAATTTTAACCACATGAGATGGAATGATAAATATACACCATGTATTATTTTGAATGATATATATCCACTCCCAATTAAAATTTTCTATTATTAACTTTTATTTTATGATATTAATTATATTATTATATTTTCTTTCTCACGTGGGGGTTTAATTGAATAATTACAAAAGCTGTATGGTTTATGCTAACTGAATATTCTACAATTTAGTTATAAAATTTATTATTGAAAGACAAGTTTTCTGATAGTTATTAACTAAAAATGATTAATACATGGTAGTTTTTCCTTCATTATTTTCTTGGGTTCTTAAATTATTACATACAAACTAATTATTAATTTAATCTAATGTGAATGATTGTGTTTCTTGTAAGGGTTCTTCTTCTCAAATTACAATTATTTGAGACATGTGTCTATTTTATTCCATGATTTATATAATATTATGTTCCGAAATTTTATTTTATATAATTATACTAAAAATTAGTCAAATTATAATTTATATTTAAAATTTAATTCTTCTTGGTGTTTTGATTAAAATTCTTTTAAAAAATTTGTTGAGTCAATAAGGTTTTCCCTATGACTTTTCCATTCCTTCTTGTTTTGAAAATCACAAACACCTTATCTTTAGAAAAATTTCTTTTATAAGGAAAATAACTTTTGTAAGAAAATATTATCCTTATGATATTTTCATCCTTATATTTCTTAAGTATAAGATTCAGATTCATTTCTATATTATTGGAATTGATTGAAACTTTGATATGAAGTATTCTGTTTTAGGATCCGAATTCCAGATGAGAACTGTAATAAAGTTTCATTACGAATTCTGGATATGAAATATGATTATGTTCTACTCTGAATTCAAGATATGAATCCTTATAAAGTTCGACATCGAATTCTCATTACTAATTCTGATGATGAATTCTCATTAATAATTCTGATGATGAATTCTCATTACGAATTCTGATGATGAATTCTCATTACGAATTCTGAGGACAAATTCTCATTACGAATTCTGATGACGAATTCTCATTCCAAATTCTCATTCTGAATTCACCTATTAAATAGAATCAGATCATCATTGTTTTATACACTTAGAATTTATTTAGACTCCGAAAATTATTTTTGGCTAGACTCCGAACTTTCATTTATATTACGCTTTTATAATTTTTCTACTCTTTAATATTTTTCTTACACTCCGAACATTCACTCTGAATCTTCACTCCAATTTTTTTTAAGTTAGACTTAAAACTATGTCATACATTCTGTTACACTTGTTTGGTTATAAAACGATGTCATCTATTCTGTTATAAACTAATCGTTGTTTAAGTTACACGTGTACAGGTCCCTCCGATTTTTAAGGAAAATATGACTGTTGGAAAGGAGGCCGACCTTGCCTATAAATAGGAGCTCATTTGAAAGAGCTCAACAAAAGAACATAGAGAAGTTGATTGATCTAGATACCACACGATGTTAAGGTGATTTCTAGAGAGAGAAATCTTTTCATGCCTTGTGCGTACTGAACCGCTCGTTCAGTTTTTTCTTCGTGGGACTATGAATGTTGGTGATCACATTCGAGGACTTCCAGGGATAGGAAGACAGAGGTGCCGACTACCTTGAAGTTGAGGGCTTCCTTGCTGAGGAAGACAGAGGTGACCAACTACCATGAAGTTGAGGGATTTCGGGGATAGCAAGACAGAGATTCCGATCTTCGTATTGAGGGATTACCCAGGTGTTGGTAAGACAGACTTGCTTGAAAGTATAAATCAAGGGACCTTTATCCAGGGTTGTTGGATACCCTTCTATTTGGGTTAAAATACTTATATCTTGTTACTTGTAGTTTTACTACTTGTTTGTTTCCGCTGCATTTTATATTGTAAGGAAAGTATAAAATTCTTATTCTTCCTTACTTGTACTCGGTTTCATTTAGATTCTATACGCTTTAAGGTAGAATCTCATATTGTAATATTTTGTTAAGTTTCACTTTCCGGAACCATATTTCCAGAACCTACTTTCAGAATCTCTTTCCAGTTTTAAGAAAGTTCATATGACTTGAAGTTTATAACTTCATTCCTTATTCCAAATTTTCATTTGGTGTTAGAGGTGTTGTGAATTTTCTTAGTTTAACTTTGTTAAATTTTTCCCTTTCCTTTTCTTAAGGAAAATATAGTTATTCGTAACTAACTTTAAAGGTTCCAAAGGAATTTTTAGCATGTACAATTCACCCCCCCCCCTCTTGTATATTGAGCATCTACATCATTATTTCGATCCTAAAATTGGTATCAGAGGCAGGTCTCTGAAATACTAGTACTCACATATAAGTTTTTCTTGCTCACTTACTCATTCTGAAGTTTGTCATTCCAGAACATTCTCATTCTGAACATTGTTATTAAGAATTTTTTTTCTAACAAGTTTGTGTCCCGAAGGTTATTTTAAGTATGGAAGGAGTTAATGTTGGTTTTATTGATAATATAAATCCTACAAGACCACCAATCTTTGATGGTAATGAATATGAGTACTGGAGAGATTGAATGAAGGCTTTTGTTATCAATACTGGAGTAGACAATTTTGTTATGCTTACTGGAGATTATAAAATTCCTGATAAGGAAGTTAGAAATTTTACTAACCAGGAAAAGCAAGGGTATCAACTCAACTATAAGGTATGAAATACCTTAATTTTTTCAATGACTAGAAATATATATAGCCAAATTTCTTCTCTTAAATTAGCTAATTGTATCTGGAAAAAGATAGAAGTTACACACTTTGGATCTTCTAAAGTGATTGAGACTAGGAGAGCTATGCTTAGAGCTAAATATCATGGCTTCAGTTTTCCGTATGGTGAACCAATTAGTAAAGTTCAACAGAGGTTTATGACTATTGTCAATAGTTTACATTCTATGGGAGAAAAATGGTTAGTTGATGAAGCACTTGTGGATAAGATAATTGATATTATGCTCAATGAGTGGGAATCCAAAAGAACTGCTATAGATGAGAACAGGAAGGTCACTCAAATTTCTCTTGATTAGTTATTTGGAACTCTTCTCCAACATGAAACCAGAATGAACAGAGATGCTGAAAACATCAAAAAGAAGAATGGGAATGGTACTGTTGCTTTTACAACAACATCAAATCATATGAAAGCTAAGACTCTTGAGAGAGTAACCAGATCCAAGTCTAATAAGATAGTTGTTCAATCAGAATCTAGTGAAAGTGAAATATCATAAAATGAGTTAGAAAATCTTTCTTGAAGGATGAACAAGATAGATGGTCAAAAAAATTTCCAATCCAAGTATAATAAAAAGGACAGGAAAGATAAGAAAGATGGATAAGATACTTGTTAGGAATGTAAGAGAGATGGACATATTAGACCAGATTGCCCTTTGCTCAAAACGAAAGAAAGAAAAGAAAGGAATTTAGACAGGAAAATAAAGAAGTATTATAAAGACAAAGCTAAGAATGTTCTGAATGCTAGTGAAACCTAGAGTGCCAGTGGTGGTGATTCTTCAGATGAATCTTCTGATTACGAATCTTCAGGACAGATGAGTCTTTGTCTTGTAGCCAGATTACCTTTTGATAATCATTGTTTTATGGATAAGGTATGAAATGCTGAAACATTGACCAATGTTTCTTTAAATTCTAATGATAGTAATTATTATAACTCTTCTGATGGAGAAAATACATTACCTACTTATGAATAAGTCTCTAGGTTTGCTGAACTTTATGAAATTGAGAACTCTAAACTCAATAAGAAACTTGATAAGGAAAACTCTAGGAATTCTATTCTTACGAAAGTGATATCAGATCTTTCTATAGATCATGATAGGGAAAATGCTGATTTTGAATGTATTTCAAAAAATCTTGAGGAAGTAAGTTCTGAGAAGAGCCAATATTCTAAAGAGTTAGAAAAAGTAATTTCTAAGAAAAATGTTTTCGAGCCTATCTCTAGTTCTAAAACTAATGATTTTGAGGATAAGAACTTGGTTATAAAACTGAAGTCTGAAATTCTTTCCTTAATGAAGTGTTTATGAATATTTACCCATGGTAAAGAAATTTTTTGATAAAATGTATTCCCAAATACAACCTTTAAGAAATAAATTCGGATTTGGTTATACCCATGCAAAACCATTTTTAGTAACAATTATTTTTTTCCTCAATGTGCCCCATTTTGTACTAAGTGTCAATGTGGTGGTCACCGGGCAACGAATTGTTCCTTAAACAAAACCCAATCTTTAGGTTTTCACAAAGCATACTTTTCGAAGAAGATGTGGGTTCCTAAAATTTTGTTATCTGGTAATCTCGGATCCAAAAAAGTTTGGATTCCGAAAGTCCAATTCTATTCTTGATTTCATCAAAATTAAGAGAGTACAGGATACAATACATGGTACATGGATAGTTGATGTTCCCGTCACATGACTGGTAACAAAATCTATTTTTATAAGATTATCAAAACAAAAGGAGGAAAGGTAACTTTTGGAGACAATACTAAGGGAGAGATTTTTGGTATTGGTAATATTGTTCTTTTAGAAAAATATTTGATTTCAAATTTTCTTTTTGTTAAGGGTCTTAAGCACAACCTCATGAGCATAAGTCAGTTATGTGATGAAGGTTACCTTGTGAATTTTAGGAATGATAAGTGCTTAGTTCACAATTCCATGGAAAAATTTATTCTCTCATCCAATAGGCATGAGAATGTTTACACCTTAAACTTATAAGACCTCAGGATTCATGATTTACCTTGCCTAAGTGCAATGGAAGATCATTCCTGGTTATGGCATAGAAGACTAGGTCACTGTAACCTTAGGAACCTATGTAAACTCTATAAGAAGAAACTAGTTAAGGATATACCGGAGCTTAGATTTGATTCTTCTAAAGTTTGTGATCCTTGTCAATATGGCAAGCAACATAAATCTAGTTTTAAATCAATCGGTGAAGTCTCATCAACTGATGCATTACAGTTAGTGCACATGGATCTTTCAGGTACAACACAAACTGGAAGTATTGGAGGAAAATACTATGTGTTTGTTCTAGTTGATGATTACACGAGATTTACTTGGGTTTATTTTCTAGCAAAGAAGTCTGAAGCTTTTTCTTATTTCAAAAGTTTTAGAGCTCAAGTTAAAAATGATAAAAACCATTCATTGAAAACTATTCATAGTGATCATGGAGGAGAATTTCAAAATTCTAATTTTGAAACTTTTTGTAGTAAAAAAGGTATTACTCACAATTTTTAAGCACCAATAACTCCTCAAAAAAATGGTTTAGTTGAGAGAAGAAATATAATTCTTCAATAGATAACTAGAACCATGTTGAGTGAATATTCTATAGCTAGACATTTCTAGGCTGAAGCTGTAATTACTACTTGCTATACTATAAATCGAGTTTTGATTAGACCTTTTCTTAATAAAACCCCTTATAAGTTATGGAATGGTAGAAAACCAAGACTATCCTACTTCACGGTTTTTGGTTGCAAAGTATTCATTTTGAATACTAAATATAACCTACATAAATTCGCACCAAAATCTGATGAATGAATTTTCTTAGGTTATTCCACAATATCTAAGGCTTAATGATTTTTTAATAAAAACACTTGTACTGTTGAAGAAATAGTGCATGTAAAATTTGATGAGTCTGATCCCTTTGTTTTTAAACAATCCCAGCCTACATCCTCGGATGTGTTTTCTAAAACTGATTTTCAACCTTCGATAGAAGAACCTTCTGATAAGGATAATGTTCAAGAAGATAATTCTGAAACATTTACCCCAAAAGACTTTGTACCCTATGTTGATGAATAGACTTTTCAAAACCCAAATAAGGTGTTTCTTAAAAATTATCCCAGTGATAGTATCATTGGTGATTTAAATCAACCTTTAAGGACTAGAAGTTCCTTAAGAAATGAAGTAGAACATCTATAATTTCTTTCCCAATTATAACCTAAAAGCACTGATGAAGCTTTAGGTGATGATGATTGGATCAAATCAATGCAAGATGAACTAAGTGAATTTGAAAGGAATAAAGTCTGGACCTTGGTCGAAAGACCTAAGAAAACTTCTGTTATTGGAGTAAAATGGGTTTTCAGAAATAAATGTGATGAAAATGGAGTCATTGTAAGAAATAAAGCTAGACTTGTTGCTAAAGGCTATAATCAGCAAGAGGGAATAGACTATGAAGAAACCTATGCTCCAGTAGCCAGACTTGAATCTATTCGTATTCTACTTGCCTTTGCAGCATTCATTAATTTTAAACTTTTTCAAATGGATGTGAAATGTGCTTTTCTTAATGGTTATGTTCAAGAGGAAGTTTTTGTTGAACAACCTCCTGGCTTTGAAGATACAAAACATCCTAATCATGTTTTTAGACTTACCAAAGCTCTGTATGGTCTTAAACAAGCTCCACGAGTATGGTATGATAGACTCACTGGATTTTTGCTTCAAAATAACTATGTTAAGGGAAATGCAGATCCAACCCTTTTTATAAAGAAAGATAAAAAAAATGTTTTTATTGTTCAAATTTATGTTGATGACATCATATTTGGTTCAACTCAACAATCTTTAACCGATTCTTTTGCAAGTTTAATGAAATATGAGTTTGAAATGAGTATGATGGGTGAGTTAACATTTTATCTTGGTTTTCAAATCTCTCAAAAACCGGAAGGAACCTATATATCTCAACATAAGTATATTAAAGATCTTCTCAAAAAGTATGGTTATGACAACACTAAGAGTATTAGTACTCCCATTGGTAACTCAAACTCTTTAGATCTTGATGAAGCTGGGAAACCAGTAGATCAAACATCCTTTAGAGGTATGATAGGAAGTCTACTATACTTCACAGCTAGTTGACCAGACTTAATGTTTTCAGTATGATTATGTGCAAGATATCAATCTAATCCTAAGGAATCTCACTTAAAGGCAGTAAAAAGAATTTTTCGCTACCTTAAGGGAACCATGGATTTAGGATTATTTTATACTTCTAGAAATGATTTTGCTCTAAAAAGATTTTCTAATGCTGAATTTGGTGGATGTAGAATGGATAGAAAAAGTACATCCGGAACTTGTCATTTCTTAGTAGATTTGTTAGCTTCATGGTCTTGTTGGAAGCAACATTCTATAGCACTTTCCACTACTGAAGCCGAATATGTAGTAGCTGGAAGTTGTTGTGCTCAAGTGTTGTGGATGCAACACACACTCACATACTATGACTTGAGTTTTACTAAAACTCAAATTTTGTGTGATAACACAAGTTCCATTGCCCTTAGTAAGAACCCTGCACATCACTCTCATGCAAAACACCTAGATATTAGGCATCACTTTCTTAGGGATCACACACAAAAAGGAGATATTATTCTTCAGTTTATCGAAACGCAAGATCAACTTGCTAATATTTTCACAAAATCTTTGCCTTCTGATAGATTTGAATACATTAAACAGAAGTTAGGAATGATAACCGTAAGGTAATCTTTCTTAATTAACTTTCTGTTGAAAAAGTCTCCTTATAGTAATAAATTCCCTTTTATAGGGGGAGTACATTTGATTGTGAAGGTAGTAAAATTTTTCAAAGATAGTTTTTCAAACATTTCGGAACTAAATCTCCGTAATGGAATTTTCGGAACTAAAATTTCCAGAATGGATATGTTCGTATAGAAGACTTCTGGAATCAAAAACTTCATATTGAACACTTCCGGAATGGAAATTTCATACTGGTATTTCCATATCGAGATTTTCGTACCGAGACTTTCATAATGAGTTTTTCATATTCAAATTTTTTTTCGTACTGAATTCTCATAATATTATTCGTACAGAGTTTTCCGTACTGACTTTGTTTTTCATAGTGAGTTTTGAGAACTTTTTCTTTTCGTAATAAAGTTTTTTTTCATAGTCTTTTTTATATTACCCATTATGAATAATCCTCCTAAGCCAATCTGAAAGGTATGATTTCCTTACTCAAGTTTTCATAGTCATACTTTACTTCCTGGCATTTTCTTATATTTTGTTTTCGGATTATAATTTTCTTAAATCATTGTTTTTAATAAAACCTCAAAAGATCCGATTCAAGTTTTCATGAGAATTGGTTTTCGACCATCAGATCTAATCTCAGCTTGTCACAACCGTTCGATCAACCGTGGAAGTTGAACCGTCTTCTCATTGCCTATATAAAGGGGACCCCAAATGGTTGTCCCACATCACTTTTCAAGCTCCAGCATCTCGAAGCTCTGCCTCTCCATTTTAAAGCCATTCTGAACTTCAGATTTCTCCGTTCCGAACTTCTCAGAGGTCTTCAGATCTGAATTTCTGTGGAAGTAGCTTCTCAAGACATGTCTTCCTCTAAGCCGATTTCGAAGTGGCTGGTATATAGAGAGAGGCTGGTTCATCCTGATTTCTTCAACAAGTATGACTCTCTTATATCCAAGAATATTAAGCTTAATGGATGAGAAGATTTTGTTGTGTCGAAACCTGGGAATCAAGATGAAGTCTATTCAGATTTTCTTATAGAGTTTTATGAGACACTTTCCTTTCTTAAGGAATATGGAAGAGAAAAGTTGTCTTTTAAGTCTTATGGAAAGACTTATAAGCTTTCATATACCAAGGCAGCTAGCTTGGTAGGGCTGAATAATGAAGGAGAAGCTGAATTCATATCTCATGTGTTGCCGGATTCAAAGGGTAGCTTCGACAAGGAAAAAGCATTAGAAACTCTCGGACTGGCAGATGATAAGGCTCCAAAGATTTCTAGTTTATCTACGAATTTTCGAATCCTAGAATTATGGGTACAAGTCCTTATCGTACCGAGAAAGGGTGACAAAGGTAGTCTGAAGAAGAGTGAGATCTACATCCTAGATTTTCTGATAAATCTGAAGAAGTTTAACCTGATGAAGCACATTCTCATTACTCTTGAGAATGTTAAGAAAGGGAATCTCAGAGCTCAGATCATAATGTATCCAGAAATTCTCTCAAAGTTGATAGTCCGGTGCCTTGTGTCTTTCAAGGAGGCTTGAAAGTCTAAGCCAAGAGTTTGCAAGATTATGTTGGTGAGTGATGGTACACTCAAAAGGATGGATGTAGCCTTTGACAAGAAGACCAATCAGTTCATTGATTTACCTGCTCAAGAAGAAGCAGTTTCGAATGTTGTTGATCCAGAATCCTCTAAGACAGTAAGGAAGAGAGAGTTGAAAGAAGTTGAAGTTTAAGTAGATAATCCCAAGTATAAGGAAGGTCATTCCACACCTCCAAAACCAAAGAAGAAAAAAACTTACCCATATGAGGTAGTTTCTAAATGGAGGGAGATCAAAGAAAAAAGAAAGTAAGGGGAGCCTCAATTTGGCTTAGATCCTGCGGAGGCTAAGGCCTTGAAGGAAAGAACTGCGGATGAGATAGAAAAACAAGTCAATGAAAAGAAGCTTATGAAGAAGTTGTCTGAAGCAGAGGTAGCTCAGGCATTTTTGAAGTTCAATGAGATGGTTTTAGCAAATATTCCTGTTCCGAGATCCTTTTCCTTGGACTCCCTTCCTGAGACTCCAGGAAGAAATTTCGTCGCTCTGGAAGAAGCTGTTACTAAGACTGCTGAGGAAGTAGAGCAAGCTGAGCAAGTGGAAGAAGAAGAAGCTGTTTCTGAAGGAAGTGGTGAAACCGGAGATGTGTTGAAGCAAGTAGATGATTATAAGGGGACACCTTCGGAGCATCTGTCGCTTCGAACTTCAGAAGCCGAATCTTCAAAATTAGTCACTCTTGGAAATGATGAGCAGCAAAGAGAAGAAGAAGTAGCTTATCATGTACAAGAAGAACATGTTCTACATGATGTTTCTCAAATGGAGAACGTAGAGAATGTAGCTCAAAAAGTTACCGATGATGAAGACAATATTATTCAAGTGACTGATAGTGAAAAAAGAACTCCAGAACAGGATTCTATTCCGAAAAGAGACAAGGGAAAGAAAATTCTTGCTGATACTCCGAGCTCAGTAGTGGTGAAGAGAAAGGAAGTTGGTAGATCTTCAAAGAGAAAGCTTGACCAAGTTGAAAAAGAAAATTCTCCAAGAAGTGTCTCGGATTCGGAGTCATCTTCTTTAGGGAATGAATTTGTTGTTCAGTCTTTAAAGAAGTTGGTGGGTACTATTCCAACTTTCTCAAGTATTGATTCAAGATGTCAGATGCTCCAACATGCTTTGAATCAGAAATCAGACTCTGTATCTATGGTTATGGACAAATGCGTTGAGATAGAGGCTCAGTTCAAAACTTTCCTTGTCGGCTATGAAGCCCATAAAAGATCTTACAAGAGGATGACAAATTGGTCAAGGAAAATTGTAGAAGAGATGAGACTCTTAGATGAATTCCAAGATAATGTGAAGGATGATTTTGAGACTGAGGACAGGAAGATAAATGAGCTAACTTCTTCCTTTGAAGAGAAATTGGAAAATGAAAAGAATTTTCGGATTCAAGAAGTCAGAGATCTGAATGGGAAGCTAAATTCTGTCTCTCAAAATCGGAAATATGAAAGGGATCATCGGATTGAGTTTGAAGAAAAGATGAAGGCTCAGGAAGAAAAGCTTAAAGCTCAGGAATAAAAGCTTCAAGCCCAGGAAGAAAAGATTGAAGCCCAAAGTGCAAGAATTGTTGTGTTAGAGAAGCAAGCTGAGGAAGACCATAAAGTCTTGAAAAAGATAAAGACTATTCTTAAGGGTCTCATGGCAAAGGAAAAAGATCCAAAATAGATAGATCCGATCTTTTTTTGTATCTAAATTTCATTGTTGTTGAGCTATTCAAACTTAATGAAAATTTGTGCTTGCTTGTTTATTTTGTTGTTACTACTAATTTTTCAGGTACTTTTTTATATTTTCCATTCCCTCAAATTCTTTTTGAAAATCAAAAAGGGGGAGAAGGAAAAGACTCTAATAAGAAAAGAAAAAAAGAATCTTAAGAAAGGGTGATAAAGAAAACAAACTCTAATAAGAGTTTATCTAAGGGGGAGTTTCTCATTAAATAAGACATTCTTATTCGTAATGAATTATCATTCCGGAAATCTAGAATACGATCCTTAGAGTTTCAAAGCCTAAGGGGGAGTTAGTCGTATTCATCAATATCCTTAAAGTAAAGGGAGATAAGCCTTAATGATTTTTCTTTCTTCGTAGAATTTCTTTTTCGTAAGGATGTTTGTGCTTTCCAAAAAGGGGGAGATTGTTGAGTCAATAAGGTTTTCCTTATGACTTTTCCATTCCTTCTTGTTTTGAAAATCACAAACACCTTATCTTTAAGAAAATCGCTTTTATAAGGAAATTTTATTTTATAAGGAAAATCGCTTTTGTAAGAAAAATTATCCTTATCATATTTTCATCCATATTTTTCTTAAGTATAAGATTCGGATTCATTTATATATTCTCGGAATTGTTTGAAACTTTGATATGAAGTATTCTGTTTTAGGATCCAAATTTTGGATAAGAACTGTAAAGAAGTTTCACTCTGAATTCCAGATGAGAACTGTAATAAAGTTTCATTCCGAATTCCAGATACGAACTCGGATTAAGTTCTACTCCAGATTCAGGATACGAATCCTTATGAAATTCTAATGACGAATTCTCATTACGAATTCTGATAACAAATTTTCATTAAGAATTCTGATGACGAATTCTCATTACGAATTCTGATGATGAATTATCATTCCGAATTCTGGATAGGAATTTTCATTACGAATTCTGATGAGGAATTCTCACTACGAATTCTGATGATGAATTCTCATTCTGAATTCTCATTCTGAATTCACCTATTAAACAGAATCTGATCATCTTTGTTTTCTACACTTCGAATTTATTTATACTCCGAAAATTATTTTGGTTAGACTCCAAACTTTCATTTTTCTTACACTTTTATAATTTGTCTACTCTTTAATATTTTTTTTTCACTCCAAACTTTCACTCCGAATCTTTACTCCGAAATTTTTAGTTAAGACTTAAAACGATGTCATACATTCTGTTACACTTGTTTTGTTATAAAACAATGTCGTTTATTCTGTTATGAACTAACCGTTGGTTAAGTTACACATGTACAGGTCCCTCCGATTTTTAAGGAAAATATGACAGTTGGAAAGGAGGCCGACCTTACGTATAAATAGAAGATCATTTGAAAGAGCTCAGTGCTGAAGTGTTGAAAGGCTGACTGATCTTCGACTCATGTGATTACATGCTTGAAGTGATTTCTAGAGAGAGAGGCTCTTATTAACTCTCAAGGATTCGTGCAACTCTGAATGTTGGTGATTACATTCGAGGACTTCCGGGGATAGGAAGATAGAGGTTTCCAACACCTTGAAGTTGAGGGCTTCCTTGCTGAGGAATACATAGGTGGCCAAATACCATGATGTTGAGGGCTTGAGGGGATAGAAAGATAGAGACTCCGATATACATATCGAGGGCTTACCCTGGTGTGGGTAAGACAGACTTGCATGAAAGTATAAATCAAGGGACCTTTATCCAAGGTTGTTGGAAACCCTTCTCTTTGGGTTAAAAGACTTATATCTTGTTACTTATAGTTTTACTACTTGTTTATTTCCACTGTATTTTGTATTATAAAGAAATTATAACTTTCTTATACTTCCTTACTTGTACTCTGTTTCATTTAGATTCTATACGCTTTAAGGTAGAATATTATATTGTTATCTTTTGTTAAGTTTCAATTTCCGGAACCATACTTATGGAACCTACTTTCAGAATCTCTTTCCAAGTTTTCATTTGGTATTAGAGGTGTTGTGAATTTTCTTAAGTTTAAATTTGTTAAAATTAGCCCTTTCCTTTACTTAAGGAAAACATAGTTAATCGTAACTAACAGTAAAGGGTCCAAATAAATTTTTAAAGGATACAATTCACCCCCCTCTTGTATATTGAGAATCTACATCACTATTTCGATCCTACAGATATATCCAACTTATTTATGGAAGATTGAATCAAATTTTCATATATTTACATGTTATATCTGTCTTATTTTTTTCATATAATAGAGAGAAAACTTTTTCTTCACTCAAGAGAGTCTTCTTCTTCCATTTCCGCTTTTATTTCTTTCCCATGTTCATCATGGTATTATAAGAGATTGAATTTTGATCTAAGGAAAAAAATATTCACCAAAATTTCACTTCATTGTTAAATATGGAAAGAAACCAAAATCTTTAAAATAGAGCAACTTTATAATAAAAAACCAAAAAGAAGTGAACCAAACTCTAATACCAATTTTTAGGATCACTTTGGTATATTATCACCACTAAGAGGGGGTGTGAATATGTATTGGGGAATTTTTATTCTAATTTAAAATTTTATTCCATTACCTATTAGATTTTTCAGGATCTTAAATCTCTTTTACTCTATTACTTTTTCAATGAAATTAGATAAAATAAAATAAATTATGACACATGAGGTTTTTAAAAATTTCACTATGCAATAAGACTATACAGTATTTGGTGTGTAAAATTCTAACCAAAAAAAATATTATCCAATATGAATAGGTACCAATTACAATTGTTTGGTCAAAAAACAATCCTAAACCCAACTGTGTCTACCTATTATTTAGTAGGGAGGATGGAAAACAATCCTATATCCCTTGACTAGTGATAAACTAGTCCCAAAAAATCTCCTCATTATATCTTTATACTTCCTATGTTGATAGTGTAAAACTTATTTAATTTCATTGAAACACATAAAAAATCATCCCTCAGTTGAAACTCTTATTTAATTCCATAATGCTACTTCATTATTATCCTCCTTATTTTATTATCACTTTCACAATGGCATGAAAGAAACTTTTCTTCCTCTTCTATTATATGCATAACAATTCACACAACCTTCTTTCTTCTCTTCCTCTCTAGCACTAATTGAAAGACCTTTTATCCAATCTGTGTATCCTAGTGTGCATAAACATTCTTATTATTAAATTCACATCCAATTTGGATAATTTTTTTCCCTTTTTTTGTGAAAAACATATTCACATAACCTTCTTATTTCTCTTCTTCTACATCTTCTTTATTTAGTGAACTTGATCAGCTTTCACTGGATCTATTCTTCCCTCTTCTTTCTTTTCTTCTAATTCAGTACACAATGACTTAACTGGTTCTTCCTTCTTGTATTTGATGCATAAAAAATATGAAGATTAAAATTGAGTTGGATCTTCTTATACTTTACACAAAAATATTCTCTCTTTAATAATAGTTTCGAACAACAAAAATAACACCTCTAAAACAATATAAAAGAATATATATAGTAAGAAATAGTTATAGTGTTGGTTACTTCTTCCCTCTATGTTTTTTATTTTTTGAAATCACCATCCCAAGTGAATACATGATTTAAATTAATTATATTATCATTAATTAAAATCCATTAGATCTCATCCTTTAGGGTCATTGACTAGATCCACAATATTACCCCTTAACTTATTCTCATTTAAAATATTTGAATATTCAACATTTATTGCATCCATGATAAAAACATAATTTCACAACATCACCTATGATAAATGTACATAATAACTATATGTTAATATAAAATAACTAAAATAGCTTCATAAATCTGCAAAACTGCTTATTTACTCAACGATAATTTTTATACATTTATCACACATATGAATATGAATTATTCTTCGATAAATATAGCCATGTATCCTCTATTTGGGAAAAATATTCACAAATTATTCATTCATCACTCTAGGAAATATAATCTATAATTACATGCCTAGATACATGAATGCAAGAAATTACTAGAGCTGTGGAACCTCTATCATGAAACAAATCTCATAGTACTTATCTAGATTCAAGAATGAGAAACTAATCATACATTCCTTAGATCATTATGTCTATTTGAATTATGACTTGAACCAAAGCCTCGTAATTACCATTTTAATGAATATATTCTTACTTTGAATCACCTGAATTATTCTCCTCAACAAACTTCACTCATGAATTCACTTATTTATGGATTCTTATAGGTTTATTTTTATATGAAGATTCACATATGAAGATATTTCCATACTTATAGCATGTATATATATTCATATACATGGTTTATTCTAATATACATATTCATTCTCATAAGTGATCTATTTATATACACATATCCATTCACATATGCAACCTTGAGTTTAGGTACATAGATTCTCCTACATAGGAAATAAAACCATAAATAGAAATTCCCTTATGTGGAGCATGTATTCAAATTCACAGACAAGGTTCTATAATTCTTGAAATGACTTCATTAACATTTCTTCCACATTCTAACTTCTCCATTATTTTAAACATAATATTCTTATCACGTTTCAAGGATCATGATGACCAATATCAAGATGTATAATTCTATAAAGATCAATATACCATGCATCATCATAATTATCTTACCCAATTCTTTAGATGATCGCTAATACACCTTCTGTGCGACACTCCTGAAAGTTCCTACTATAGTACGACTCATGATAACTCTTTATTAACTTATATAAGGTTTATGTGAGCCTTATTATCATGGAAGGTATGTGATTACACTCAGAGAAGATCTGTAAACTATCCATATCCTTATGGAAGGTCTATTCTTACCCTCACAGAATATCCATTATCTTTATACAGTCAGTCATCATAACTCAAAGAATCACAATTCATGGAATCTAATCTCTATAAAAGATTATATCCAAGAAATTTTCATTCTCCAAATATTTCATTGAAAGAACTCTCTTTTATCATATGATTTTTGAAAAAACTCTAAAAAAATATTCCAAGATGTGTTTCATAGATCATCACTTAATATTAAGTCACACAAATATTTGGAACTTCTTCTTCTTCTTAAATATTGGATTATTTAATTAAAATTACAACATAATTATTCAACATATTGATATCAAAAAATTATTGATGTTTCTTGTACATTGAAAAAAAATTATATACAGAAAAAGTGGGCTCAATACTAGTGTATGTTGAATCATGATTGAAAAATTAATACACCAGCCTCTTAGGCCAACTCACATAGAATCTAATCAAATCCTTTTCCCACACAACCTTCTAAACCTATACCACATATCTAGTTTTAATGGATACCTATGTCTTGGTGAAAACATTAAATTATACCCACATAAATCGAAACCCATGACATGTATGTGGGTAGTGGGTGAGTCAAATGAACAAATAGGAACTCCCAATTCCTCAAAAATAATATGTTTTGTTGTGATAATTTGGATGGGATTGAAATATAATAGTTGAATCCATGTGTTTGAAACATTCCCACATAAAAAATGGCACATAATTCACAGAAAATCATACATAATTACCTACTTTGGCTCATTCCTAGATGAAATAATATATTAAAAACCTAGTAGCACATATAACACATGGTTCACACCTTATCGCTCAGGTTATGGATTTATCAAGCACACCAAACCATACCCACATACTCAAGGGAGGTCACAACCAAGAAAATTCACCTATCCCTACACACTCAAAGGATTTCGCTTCAAGAACACTAGACCATCCCCACACACTCAAGGGAGGTCACATCAATCACACCAACTATAACAGACCAAACCAGGTCAACCAGACCAATCACCCAAGTTGTCCCATCACTAAGTGGGGTAATATAAGGATAATAAAACAAGTCTCATATATAAGGAAAACAAGACATATAACCTGATTACAAATAGGAATAAATGAGTGATACAAATAAGAAAAATGGGCTAAACGAGAAAGAAAGACAATTATAGATAAAACAACTCTACATGTGACCAAACATCACCTCTAAACTATCCCATAATAAAACAAAAACATAAATAGAAAGCTAAATGCTACATAATTCTCTTCACATTACCTAAATTCTGAAAAAAAGGTCTACATCCATCCACCAAAAGAATTAGGGTGTGAGAAATAGAGCCCAGTAGGATACCACCAAGAGATATATACAAGTTATAATAACAAGAATGCATAAGTCTAATCTTAAAAAAAATTACAAGAATTTTTTGTAAATAAATAGTTTGAAAACCGTTATCAAACAATCCTTGAGTTTTCAAAAATTTCATATCATATTTTACCAAGATAAGAACAAATCAGGTAAAGATACCAAAATATAAATATACATGTGAGACAACATCCATGAAATAAACTACAATGTAATAAACAACCAGAAAAAATAATGCACCTACCAACTGGGCTCTAGCCTATGGGATAAAACATACAAGACACTCACAAGCCTAAAATGGAAAAATGTTGGATCCAAATCAAATCGAGGCCTTCCATAGACCATAAATATACAAGATGTTTCCTCCTAGTGGCAACACACACACTAAGGCTACCTGTGTCTCTTTCTCGACATACCCAAGGTTCCAACTGTGTAATGGTTTTCAATTTTTGTTTTAAAAACCATGCTCAAATTTTATAGAAAAGTTTCAAATCCAAGCCAATATTCTTCAGGGGTTGAAAATTAATTTTTCCATTTCAAATAAAAAAAATTCATTTCAAAGAAAAACCCATTTAAAATAATGACCCATTCCCTTTTCAACTTCAACACATGCAATTCCATCTCGAATCTCAAGGAATCAATAAGAACAACAAGAAATTAAAGAAATTAGAATAATTGTATAGATCAACCAACCTCAATAGAATAGAAAACCTAACCTCCTTTGACAACAAGGATTCAAAACCACAAGATCTGCCTTTAGAAGGCCAGGCACAAATAGAGACTTAAAAGGATTGATAAAAACACCATTCAATGAAAAATCCTTATAAAAAACGGTACCCCAACCATAAATGAGATAGAAACCAAGAGGAAGGATTACCCGGAGAGATGACACACATATGCATTCTGATCAATCATTGAATGTAGCAATTCATTGAGAAGGGATTCACTCAAAATTTTCTAGGATAGGATCTTGGGTTGAGATGGCAAGACTGAAAAAGAGAATGAATCCTAAAAGACCCATACGAAACTCTAAAATATCTCACTCGGGGAATTACATGACATGTAATCATTTACACATCGCGAATCCCTTTTATTTTAATTTATTCCAAAAAAATGCATCAATTTTTTAATTAAAAACTAGATTTTCACATTACATAATGTGTAATCTTAACACAACATGTAAATTCCCATGCTATGAATTCAACTCAAGGGATGGGTCTAGCCGATATTACATGTCATGAAACCCTATTACACATCATGTAATTATCCAAAAAATAGTAGAAATTATAGGTTTATGTTGAAAATCTAAAAAATCCCTAACTTCAACATTAATGGTCTCCTCCCAATTTAGGGTTGAAAATACTCACCCAAAAAAAACGGAAACTAAAAGCAGATATTAGAACAAACCTAAAAGAATGGTAATGGGGAATTACAATATTCCCACCATAAAATATTTATATCCCTAGAAATATCTCAATATCCAAGATCGACAAAAAGAGAAGGCAACTTTTTCCTCATCAATGAATCCTACTCCCACACCTCGGGGCAATCCTATATGCACATCCATAGTACCTGGACTAGGGGGAATATTTTACTACGCATTACCTTATCTTGGTGATCCATAATCTAAACTGGTTTCTCAACCAAAGTGGTATCAAGCCCAAGAACAATATCCTCCCATCTAATCACATGGGAAGGATCTGGTATTTACCTCTTTAATTAGGAAACATAAAAAACGTCATGTAGAGAAGTCAATACATATGGTAAAAGAAACTGATAGGACACCATCCCCATTTTCGCAACGATCTCAAATGGGACCACAAAACGTAGTGGAAACATACCCTTCTTTCCCAACTGATGATGTACCAAGTGAGGTGAAACTCTGATAAAGACCTAATCACCGACCTCAAACTCTAGCATCCAACACCAACAATCTACAGAAGATTTTTGATAACTCTGTTCCATGATCAAATGTCTCTAAATCAACTATACCGCTTCTTTCCTCTTCTAAAGAACACTCAACCCAAACAAGGATCACTCTTCCAGGTTTTCCCAGTACAAGGGAGATCAACATGGATTCCCATACAAAGCCTCAAAGGGTGCCATCCTAATAAAATCCTGATAAATATTGTTATAGGAAAACTCAATGAAATGAAAATGTCTACCCGAAGATCTCCCAAAAATCAAGCACATAATACCGAATAATGCCCTCAAGAACCTGGATAGCCCTCTCCGTTTTCCCATCCATTTGTGGGTGATAAGTCGTGCTAAAATTCAATTGGGAACCCAATGATTCCTGTAAACAATCCCACAATATAGATGTGGACCTTGAGTCCCTTTTAGAAAAAACTACAGAGGGAACCATGTAAAGCTTCAGAATCTCTTAGACATACAAGTCCCCAATCTATTCCATTTTCATCATTTCCTTTATTGAAAAGAAATGCGTTGATTTAGTTAGTATGTCAATAATCAACCAAATTGCATCCTTTTCACTATGAGTCCATGGTAAACCAATGAATAAATCCATGGAAATCTCATCCAACTTCCATAATAGAATGGGTAAAGTATGTAACAAACTTATAGGTCTCTTGTGTTCCGCCTTAACTCTTTGAAAAGTTAGACTCCATGATGAAAAATCTACAACTGGTCACCTCAACCCCAACCACCAATACCAGTGTCTCAAATTGTGGTACATATTTGTAGCCTCAGGGTAAATGGAACTGCGTGACCAGTTTCCACTCTCTAGAAACTCTTGTCATAAGTAAAATAGAACAACCAACTTAATTTGAAAGCACAAAGATCCACTGGGAGACCATGACAATTCACATAAGTTCTTCCCACAATTTATGATTTATCCAAAGTGATTGATCTAAATGTTTTTCATCCTCTAAAGTCAAACTCATTCATAAAAGGATGTTTCAACTTTTATCGAATACAAGAACTCCTATCCACCAACCTTTTCCACTCTCAAGATAATTTCAGTAAACAAACTCATCATAGACCACTATTCAACTGATTTCTTCATAGATTGTCTCATTAATTTTCCCTTCAACGCATCGTACACCACATTAACTTTCCAAGGGGTATATATTATATCAAAATAAAATTTCAAAGATACTCAACCCATCATTTTGTCACAAGTTTAAATCTATCGAAGTGAAAATATACTTCAGGATTTTATGATTATAATATATCATAAACTGCTCTCTAAAGAGATAGTGAATAAATGTTTGGATCACATGCACAACAACTACCAAATCAAGATCATGGGTAGGGTATTTCTTTTCATGAGGGTGTAACTAGCAAGATCCATAAGCCATAACCTATTTCCCTTGTATCAAGACGCTTCCCAAACCCATACCAGAAGCATCACATGAAACATCATAACCCAAACCTGGTTCTAATAGAATCAAAACTAGACTTTAAGTCAACCTCATATTCATCTCTTGAAAATATCTCTAACACTTGTCATTCCATTCAATATTTACACCCTTATGGGTTAAATATGTCATCAAAGATACGATCTGGGAGAAGTCCTGAACAAACCATCTACAATAACCTTCCAAACTCAATAATATTTTGATCTCAAACATGTTTCTAGGTTTCTACCAATACATAACTACACACACCTTTTCAGGATAAACTAAAATTCCCCTATCAAATATCACAATCCCCATAAAATCCACTTTCTAGATCCAAAATTCATACTTGGAAATATTAACATACAGAAGATGTTCCCTCAAGGTTTGAATAATGATATCCAAATGGTCTCTGTGATCCTCCTCGGTCTTGCAGTACACCAAGATATTATCTACAAACACAACAATAAAATATTACAATAATTGATGAAATATTCAGTTCATCCAATCAATGAATACTTCCAGATCATTAGTGAATCTGAATGGCATAACCAAAAACTCTAAATACCCATATCAATAATGAAATGTTGTCTTGGGTATATCATATTCTTATAATCTCAATTAGTGGCACTCCAACTACAATTCAATCTTTAAAACCAATGATCCCCCCTCAACTGATCAAAGAGATCATCAATTCTAGGTAAAGGATACTTGTTCTTAACAGTCACCCGATTCAACTTCTGATAGTGAATACAAATTTTAAGACTTCCATATACCTTATTGTGAAAGAGTACATAAAAATCCCATGTTGACATGCTAGGATGAATAAATATTTTCACCTCTAACTCCTAAAGTTTGAATTTAAGTTCCACTAACTCAGCAGGTTCTATTCGATAGGATGGAATAAAAATGTGCATCATTCTAGAAAACATGTCAATTGTAAAATCAGCCTCTCTCATTGGTGGAAAACTAGAAAACTCATTTGAAAATACCTCTGGGTATACACACACAAAAACTTGTAGCTGGCTACCCAAGAACAACTCAACTATATCAACAATTGTTTTTTGAAAATTGGCATGAGATTAAACCACATAAGTAACAACCGGTCCTACCTGTCCCAATCTAGAGTCCCACTCACCCTGGAAAACATGAGTGACCCTATTGGCAGATAGTAACTATTCCTAATGATGATAATAGTCTATGTGGGACTTTAATACAATAATCTAATCCATGTTGTTGATCAAGTAAACGTGTCAAGATCAAGCACTTAGATGTCCCAAACCATCTCGAATTCGCCTATCACCACCCAACACGCGGGACATTTGAAACCTTGTTTGGACCACTTTCCCAAAGGCTTGTAAAGATCCACCAATAAGTACATAAGATCCAAATAAAAACCCAAAACATAAACCAACTTTAATGATATAAAATAATTAGTAACACCTGTGTCAAACAAAGATAACACCATAGAAGGTGAAATAAACACCGTACCTCTAAGATTAGTTGTTCCTACTTCATAATCCTCTGGTGTGCATTTTTCTACATAAATCCGTCCAGACATAGACACCTGGGCCCCCCCTAGATTAGATAATGAGACCCACCACCCTTGGAAGCATCAACATCAACCTAAAACCCCTTGGTGAAGGGGGATCCCACTTTACTACATTGGGGCATCCTATCACACAAACATTTAATATGGACAGATTTCCCACAAAGATGAAATGTTCTAGGAGACTCCATACACTGAGGCCTGGAATGACCCAACCTCCCACACTAGTAATAAATAACCTTTTTCTTCCCTATAAAATCCCCTAAAACTGGAACTCTAGAAAATTTACCACTCATGAACTTACTTTTTTCAGCATAATAAGTACCTTGGGTAGCTGTTGCACCCACTGAAAATTCACCAAAGCCTATCCTTCCAACTATGCCTACTTCACCCAATGTTTCTTTATCCACTACCCCTGTAAAGGTCAAAATGCAAAAAAGAACTAGAATTATCTGAACGTCAACCCTCTTCCCCATCTCAAACCTCTAATCATTTAGGTAATAATTGGTTATATGCTCTAGTTATAGATACTCCAACTCAACATAGCAGGTGGAGTACACTATAATGGTATTCTCCCCATGCTCTAATGTTAGAAACTTTTGGGTAATTTCTGTATGCATAGTCTCAGGATAAAACTGCTGATTAAATATCTTCTTTAAATAAACCTATGTAAGAAATTAATGCAAATTAGCTTTCACTATTTTGTCTCATCATATTATTCCAATTAATTTGAGCATATAAATGGAAAACCCACATGAGATTCCTTATGAGTCCGAGTTGTGATCCACTGACCATCCTAGGTTCATTGTGACCATTGACCCTAGAGTCTAAATGGTATGGATCATTGATTCAACCAAATAAGGGTTCACTAGAGGATCTATCTATGGAACATTTCACACATCTTCCCCTCTTGTATTTAGAAGATATTTTGTAGGAGTAATTGTTTGTTAAACATAATAAAATAACCAATCATCCATAGGTAGTTTCAAAAACTATTAAAACAAAAATAATAATCCAATATAATTCTTTAAAACAATAAGAATTTAAAGAAATTATTGATCTTATCGCAAAAAGGCAACACCTTTTTAAAGGAATAGGTCTATCTATATAAACTCCCCACATAGTTTATTTAGATGACCTTACACAAACAAAGTCCTTAGAAATTATTGATTAGTTGATTTAAATAAACTTCCCATACAATTTATTCAAATGAACCTAACTACTCATTCTTGTACTTAGTAAAGATTTTTCAGACCACCCATGGAAACTCATATTTAGTAATGAGAGTGAGTTGGAGAGGTCGCTTTTTCACACCTACCATCCAAATTCCAATGATCCTACTCAATTATACATAAGACGCATAACCCACTCAGGCAGTGCATGCACACATTAGGCTGAGAAATCCTTTTTGTACCAATTTTTAATAAACCAATCAGGATCAACCAGACCAGTCACCCAAGTCATTTCATCATGTGGTGGGGGTAAAATAAGGATAATAAAAAAATTATTCTATATAAGGAAAACAAAAAATAAAACTAGATTAAAAAATGGAAACAATGGTAGATACAACTGATCCAAATAGGATAAACTAAAAAAAAATTCAATTCTAGACAAAACTAGTGTCCATGCGGCCAAAAGTTACCTTGAAACTATCCCATAACGAAACAATAATGTAAAGAGAAGCCTTCATGCTACAAAATGCTCTTCCTTTTTCCTGAATCTAATAAAACAAGGTTTATATCCACCTACCCGAATAATTATTGTGTGAGAAAAAGATCCTAGTAGGATACCACCAAGAGATCTATAAAATTTCAAATAACAAGAATGCATAAGTCTAAGCTTTTTAAAACAAAATATTTTTACAACCTATTTTTGTAAATAAACAGTTTTAAAACCTTTCTTAAACAATCCTTGATTTTGAAAAAATTGCATATCATTTTTGAAAAATCCAAAAAAAAGAGGTAAAGATATTGAAATATAAAAATATATGTGATCCAACATCCATGAAACGAACTACTTTGTAATAAACAACCAAAAACAACAATTCACCTACCATCCAGCCTCTAGCCTATGGGAAAATATATACTATATGATCACAATCCTAACAAGGAATATGGTTGGATCTAACTAACATCGAGGCTTACCATAGAACATCTAAATACAAAAGGTTACCACCTAGTGGTGTTACACACACTAAGGCTACCTGTGTCTCTTTATCGACATAACCAAGGTTCCTAATGTGCAATTTGTTTTAATTTTTGTTTTAAAAACCTTGCTCACATTTTTATAAAACAATATCAAATACAACTAAATCTACTTTAGGGTTTGAAAATCCATTTTTCCATTTCAAATGAAGGTAATTATGTTTCAAATAATGACCCATTTAAAAAAATAACCCATTCCATTTTCAATTTCAACACATGAAATTCCATATTTAATGTCAAGTAATCAATAAGAACAAAAATAAATTGAAGAAATTAGAAAATTTATACAGATATACCTACCTCAAGAGAATATAAAACCTATCCTCCTTTGACCATAAGGATCAAAAACCAAAATTTATACCTTCATAAGACGAGGCATTACTAGAGACTCAAAAGTATTGATAGAAAACACCATCTGATTTCAAGACCCAACAAAAATAATTCCACAACCAAAAATGAGAGAGAAACCAAGAGGAAGGATTACCTAGAGAGATAAAGATACTAACCCATATAATAAATCAATGAACAAAGTTATTTTGAGGGAAGAGAGTCACCCAAAAATTCTTAGGGCAAGAGCTTTGGCTAAGAGGAGAAGACTGAAAAAGATATTGAAGCCTCACACACCCACACGACACCTTAAAAACTATAACTTGGGGAATTACATGGTGTATAATATTTTACATGCCATGAATCACTTTTATTTTAAGTTATGATGAAAACACATCACTTTTTTAATTAAAAAATAGATTTTCACATTACACGACATATAAATTCTCACAATGTGAATTGAACACACGAGATGAGTCCGACCGACATTACATGTTGTGAAACCCCATTAAACATCATGTAACAGCCCAGTGAATAGAAAAAAATAGGTTCATGTTTAAAATACAACAAATCCTTGACTTTGAAATTATAAGTATCCTCCCAATTGAGGTTTGAAAATACTCACCTAACAAAAAAAGAAAACCAAAAACAGTGATCAAAACATACATGTAAGAAAGGTAACAGGGAATTACACTAACCCATCCACACACAATCAAGGGAGTTCACATCAATCACATCGACCGAATCCTATTATGGAAAGGTCCAAAAAGTATATAGTTATCATATTAAGGTAATATAAAATAGGGTACATAGCTAGTATCATGAATCATAAACTCGCCACAAAGGACACTAGTCACTCAGGACTTGGTCTTGCATCTCAAACACATCCCAAAAATCACCACAAACCTCTAAGGTTTATATTCCATTCTCTGGAACCAATCCATCTCTTTAACACCAAAACAAGGTTCTCACAGGTTTACACACATAACATGCATAATCAAGCATCATCATACTCACTAGAAAATCATAATCAAGAAACACTATAAGCACACATGTAACGAACCAAACATTTATCTATGGAAATTACCTTCTTATAATTATGTCATATAGTATAATCACATAAAATCACATTAAGAACACAATAAAAACATTATAAATTAATAATTAATAAAATAAGTGCTATTTCTAGAAGTTAAGAAACCATTACGAGTGCAATAGTAACTTGATATTTGAAATAGTAATGTGACTATTATGAATAGTAAATCAATCAATAGAATAAAACCTCACCCATGAAATTATAAATAAAATATAGTCATCCTATGAATAAAAGTATGATATAATTATATCATAGTATAAGTAAATAAATGTTTTAGACATTATTAATTAAGTGTTGGTATTTTTGTAAGTTAAAAATATTAAATTAAAATTTTATAAATAATATAATGATTTAAATTAAAATGTAAAAATGAATTCATAAATTAATATTATTTTTGTCTTATTATTTTAATATAATTTTTTGATACCTTATTTAATTTTTCAATGTGTTATAAAATCAGTTATAATTTTAAGATAATTTTCAAGTAATTGGTGATTTTAATTAAAAATAATAAATTTCTCATATTTAGAAAATTATTTTCATAAAATGGAGTTAATTTTTGAATTATACATGTAAAAAATGGTTGGGGTTAATTTTTGGTATTTTCCTAAAATATTTGAATTTTGTGAATAGTAAAATATGATAATTTTCAATAAATGCTAAACACATGAATTTTTGAGTCCTTATTGATGTAAGGATGATGTAATTACCATTATTTAGAACTCAAATGCACTAGTTACTATATTTATTCACAATAATAAACATTATTTCTTATCTTGATCCAAAATAATAAACTAGTGATTAAAATAATGAGAAAACACCCCTCTCCTCCACTATAAATACCACCCCTCACCACCTCTTCACCTCACACCTTCCAAGATTTGTGACTTGTCAAAATTATGCCCAGTACTCTTTCCAATACCCTCCCCCATGTCCAATATCACTTGGTCTCATAAAAAGGCCAAAACCTTTTCCCTAAGGAGGTTTTAAAGGAGGACAAATTCAAGAGGTAAATTCCTCTTTCCTTTTCTTTTAATTTCCTTTTCAAGTTATTTTCTTATTCTCTACTCACCTCTCCTAATATAATTATTATGATAAATAAAGTAACTAAAATATACAATAATTTTATTATTCTAATGGAATAACCCATCATTAAACCCCTTTCCCCTTCATTTTATTCTAAAAATGAAAACATTGTTTATGAGGTGTTAATTAATCACCTTCAAGGACGAAAAATTTTCATTTTCCATTAACACCTTCAAGTATGGTCATAAAACCATTTTTATGGTTAAAAATTTATAATATATTTATAACATCCTATGTAATGTTATGTAATCATTATATACACATGATGTTAAATAATAAAATAAAACAAGTTCGTTGTGAGTGAAAACCGCCCAAAATAATACAAATGATTCTCACTAACACCTTATCTAATGATTCATCCTCACCCAAAATAACCAAATGGATTATATAAAATTTTAAAATTCTGTATGTTTATTAATAACTTATAACTTCAATTTTGGATTTCTATTTTCATTTTACATGAACATCCATAATCTTATACAAGCAAACTGATCATGAAAACTAAGAAAACGAGCACTCCCAAACGAGGAAATTGAACACAATTACTAAAAAAGTCCATAAATGAACTTAATAAAATTATAATAAATAAATTAAATGGATAAAATGTTAGAAATTAATTAATTAATGGATTTAATTTTATTATCCAAGACATTAAGATCAAGTGCAGAACCGTTTCAGACATAAGGTAAGGGAATCTACCCGAACCTCCATTTTTTCCTTCGGGTTACTCTTTCTCTCTATTTAACCCTATTTAATTCATCTTTATTTTTATATAATTATTATAAATTATATTTATATGTTCCTAAATCATGTATTCATATCATATCATCCCTCTTTTATGAGGGAATATGTGTTTTAAAAAGGTTCTCTCCTCAATTCTTCTCGATTAGCAAGTTTGATTCAAGGGAACTTCAGGATTTCTTACCCACTTACAAGTGAACCTCATAGTATGTTTTAAGACACAATTATTATTATAAAATAATTATTTTTATCATGAAAAAATATCCATATTAATTTATGGTTTTATGAAAACAAATGTTCCCTTTTCCACTTCAAATTCTTTTTATATTTTCCTTAAAACGTACTAAAATGTTTCATTTCTAATGTTTATTATACACTCCTTTTACATGTTTCCACTTAAATTGGACATATATTATCATGATACATGCCTATTTTCCCTTATGAATTTCCATGTAAGTTTTTAATCAATTATTTCATAGAAACATTTATTATATTATCATTTGTTATTCCTTATGACATGATACCCATTTCTTTCCATGGGTATCCCCTTGGTTTATTCTTCATGTGAAACACATATTTATAAACATGTTTTTATGGGTGCAACTAGATAGTGATCCAATGAATTGGGAAATGTTTAGTCTCATGATATGTCAAGTTGGGATAGGGAGTGAACCTGATTCCATTACGATACTTTGTCCACCATGTTATATAGTCTTGTCAGTTGGCCTTGACTCATGTTTATGTCATGTTATATGTTATTGACATAATCCTATGATGACATGATTATATGTTCCCATGTTATAAATGTTATTCTTCCTTTTGTTTATTCATATTCCATGCCTTTTATTCCAACATGTTATGCCTTATAACTCATGTGCTATGTTTTATTCCTATGTTTATTTTATTACTTGGTTTTTTAGCTCATCCATTTTATTCATGTATTCCCTAGGTTATCCTATGTAGATGTATGATCTCAATAGAAGTTAGGATCACAATATGGAGATTAAATAATTTTTTTTAATTTTTGTTTTCATGATGTTTAATTATATACCTAATATTCCAAATACACTAGACTTTATGATCCTTATATTGTAATTATTGGCTAACTATGTAATAATATGTGGAAAAAGGACGGGGTCTCTATAGTTGGTATTAGATCATGGTCTATTTACTTTTGGGATTAGGACTAGAAAACATTAGGGAAATCTTTAGGGATAATACTATGTATGAGAAAACATCCCCAAAATTTTTTTAGTATAGAGAAATTGGTTTATCAAGAATATGCATCCCTTTCTAGATACTACTAGTAGATGTGGTTCTGGTAGAAATATACCTAGGGGTAACAACTCTGAAAAGGTGTTCTAGGCCTGAATTAGGGTAACCTAGTACACAAAAATGGGCCTTACTATGAACCTAGTTTTACACTCTTAGGGGATATGATTTGGTAAATTCATATGCTCATTACAAACCATTATTAAGGGAAAAACATTTCTCATAAGAATATATGTTAGGAAAAAGATAATGGATAATCTTTATTGAAACCTAGGGAATCACAATTTAGGATATAATTTTCCATTACAAGTTTATCCTTTTATGTTTAAGTTTTCCATCTATTTTATTATTAGCTAAGTATTCAAGTGCCTAATTTCACTTTATTTTTCTTAGGTAAGAGTTGTAAATAGAAGAACCCATACAAATAATTAATGTGATAGGCAATGTGGCAGTTTCTCTAATGATATACCAAATATGATGGGAAGAAGATCTTAAAGCTTCATTACATTACTTTTTCAACTATCTAAAGTTAAAAATAATAACTTGAATCAAGTGGAACACCCCCTTTTCCTAAGAGATATAAATTTGTGGTCCAATACATTATATGAAATAGCCTCCCATGTTTAGTGGATATTCTCATCCCCTTCTCATAGAACAATGGATTAACTCCATTGAGAAGATATTATATGTCCTATAGTGCTCAGAAGAAGATAAAGTTGTGCTAGAAGTTTATCTTTTTTATGGATTAGTTGATCAATGGTGGACACAGATCAAGAAAATTAAGTCCAAGGAGGAAATTGATTCCATTAAATGGGAGGATTTTAAGAAAATATTTTCAATAAATATTTTTTCTGAACCCTCCATCTTAAAATGGAAAGATAGTTCCTCGGACTAAAGAAAAAGGAAGAAGATTATATCAAGTCACATGATGAAAAATTTACAAGGTCTGAAATATATGTTTATGGATTTTTCATGAACATTAAAAGCAAGGGGGTCACTTATTTAGAGGATTAAAGCCAAGCCTATGAAAATCATTGGTGATTCTAGACTTTGACATTAATAAGGAGATTTTTCGTTGTGCCATTAAGGATGGAATAGAGATTAGAGACTCTCAGTGGTCTCCTATGATCAGGAAAAAAAGAGGAAAATAGAGTTTAATATGGGTGGATCGACAGATAAATCCCATGATGGAAATAGGACCCAACATCCCATTTGTCAAATATGTGGGAAGAAGCATCATGAAAACTATTTAAATAGAACCAAGAGATGCTTCAAATGTGGAAGATAAGGGCATATGGATAATAAATATTCAAGGGATATGAAGAATCCCACGAATTAGGAAGAAGAAAAAAATGTTTAGATCAACACTCAGTGTGTAGTGTAGAGTTTCAACTGAAAATAACATGGGATTTATGCAATCGATTACCCTAAGCCAAGGGTTATTGGAGGAAATAAACAACAACAATCTCCAAGGTAGTAAAAAAGGGAATATTCTATAACTATTATAGAGGTGGATATCAACAATGATGTGGTGATAGTTATGCTGGTTATTCATTCAAAAAAAATTAATATACTATTTGATAATGGTTCGACGCATTCTTTCATATCTTACATGTTTAGTATAACTATTCAAACACCACCTCAAAATATATAGTTTGAGTTATCTCTGAGAACATAAAATGGGGAAATTATTACATACAAAGTATATAACTCTTCCCCAGTTAATGTGTTTGGACTGAACCTCCCATAAAACCTTTTCATACTCCCTTTGTTAGAGTTTGATTCTATTTTAGATAAGTATTTACTATCTTTATACAAAGAAAACACTAACTATCACGAAAGAGAGATCACTCTTCACATATTGAATAATCCTCCAATTCTATACAATTGTAAGGAGGAGGAAGAATATCTTTCAGAACCATCATCTCAAGTGTGGATATTGTTTCCATATGAGCAAGAGTATCTATCTCAAATGATTGAGACAATGGAGATAATCATACTCGAAGACATTCCCATTGTGACGGACTACACTGATGTGTTCCTTGAAGAGTTGTCTATTCTTACTCCTGATTGAGAGGTTGAGTTATCAATTTAACTTATTCCTATATCTCTCACTATATCAAAGAAACCATATAGGCAAGAGAATTTTTACACTTTGAACCTAGAATACCTCAGGATCCAAGATTTACCTTGCCTAAGTGCAATGGAAGATCATTCCTGGTTATGGAATAGAATATTAGGTCACTGTAAACTTAGAAATCTATGTAAACTCTCTAAGAAGAAACTAGTTAAGGATCTACCAGAGCATAGATTTGATTCTCTTAATGTTTGTGATCCTTGTCAATATGGCCAGCAACATAAATCTAGTTTTAAATCAATCAGTGAAGTCTCAACAACTGATGCATTACAGTTAGTGCACATGGATCTTTTTGGTCCAACACAAACTGGAAGTATTGGAGGAAAATACTATGTGTCTGTTCTAGTTGATGATTACACTAGATTTACTTGGGTTTATTTTCTAGCAAGGAAGTCTGATGATTTTTCTTATTTCAAAAGTTTTAGAGCTCAAGTTAAAAATGAGAAAAACATTCCATTGAAAACTATTCATAGTGATCATGGAGGAGAATTTCAAAATTCTGATTTTGAAACTTTTTGTAGTAGAAAAGATATTACTCACAATTTTTCAGCACCAAGAACTCCTCAACAAAATGGTGTAGTTGAGAGAAGAAATAGAATTCTTCAAGAGATAACTAGAACCATGTTGAGTGAATATTCTATAGCTAGACATTTCTGGGCTGAAGCTGTAAGTACTGCTTTCTATACTATAAATCGAGTTTTGATTAGACCTTTTCTTAATAAAACCCCTTATGAGTTATGGAATGGTAGAAAACCAAGACTATCCTACTTCAAGGTTTTTGGTTGAAAGTATTCATTTTGAATACTAAATATAACCTACATAAATTCACACCAAAATATGATGAATTAATTTTCTTAGGTTATTCCACAACTTCTAAGTCTTGTAGAGTTTTTAATAAAAATACTAGTACTATTGAGGAAACAGTACATGTAAAATTTGATGAGTCTGATCCTTTTGTTTTTAAACCATCCCAGCCTATATCCTCAGATGTGTTTTCAAAAACTGATTATCAACCTTTGACATAAGAACCTTCTGATATGGATAATGTTAAAGAAGATACTTCTGAAACATTTACCCCAGAAGACTTTCTACCTATGTTGATGAACAGGCTTTTCAAAACCCAAATCAGGTGTTTCTTAAGAATCATCCCAGTGATAGTATCATTGGTGATGTAAATCAACCAGTAAGTACTAGAAGTTCCTTAAGAAATGAAGTAGAACAACTAGCATTTCTTTCCCAATTAGAACCCAAAAGTACTGATGAAGCTTTAGGTGATAATGATTGGATCAAAGCCATGCAAGATGAACTAAATGAATTTGAAAGGAATAATGTCTAGACGTTGGTTGAAAGATCTAAGGAAACTTCTGTTATTGGAGTAAAATGGGTTTCATAAATAAATGTGATGAAAATGGTTTCATAGTAAGAAATAAAGCTAGACTTTTTGCTAAAGGCTATAATCAGCAAGAGGGAATAGACTATGAAGAAAGCTATGCCCCAGTAGCTAGACATGAATCTTTCTGTATTCTTCTTTCCTTTGCAGTATTATTTGATTTTAAGCTTTTTCAAATGGAGGTGAAATGTTCTTTTCTTAACAGTCATGTTCAATAGGAAGTTTTTTTTGAACAACCTCCTGGCTTTGAAGTTACAAAACATCCTGATTACATTTTTATACTTACCAAAGATCTGTATGGTCTTAAACAAGCCCCACGAGCATGGTATGATAGACTCACAGGATTTTTTCTTCAAAATAACTATGTTAAGGGAAATTCAGATCCAACTCTTTTTATAATGAAAGATAAGAAAAATGTTTTGAATGTTCAAATTTATGTTGATGACATCATATTTGGTTCGACTCAGCAATCTTTAACCGACTCTTTTGCAAGTCTAATGAAATCTGATTTTGAAATGAGTATAATGGGTGAGTTAACTTTTTTCCTTGGTTTTCAAATTTCTCAAAAACCAGAAGGAACCTACATATCTCAACATAAGTATATGAATGATCTTCTCAAAAAGTATGGTTATGACAACACTAAGAGTATAAGTACTCCCATTGGTACCTCAAACTCTTTAGATCTTGATGAAGCTGGTAAACCAGTAGATCAAACATATTTTAGAGGTATGATAGGAAGTTTACTTTACTTAATAGCTAGTCGACCAGACTTAATTTTCTTAGTATGCTTATGTAAAAGATATTAATCGAATCCTAAGGAGTCTCACTCAAAGGCATTAAAAAGAATTTTTCACTACCTTAAGTGAACCATGGATCTAGGATTATTTTATACTTATGGAAATGATTTTATTCTAAAAACCTTTTATGATGCTGACTTTGGTGGATATAGAATGGATAGAAAAAGTACATCCGGAACTTGTCAATTCTTAGGAGATTCATTGGTTTCTTGGTCTTGAAAGAATCAAAATTCTGTAGCACTCTCCACTACTGAAGCTGAATATGTAGTAGCTGGAAGTTGTTGTGCTCAAGTGTTGTTGATTCAACACACACTCACAGACTATGGCTTGAGTTTTACTAAAACTCAAATTTTGTGTGATAACAAAAGTGCCATTGACTTATGTAAAAACCCCGCACATCACTCTCATGCAAAGAACATAGATATTAGGCATCACTTTCTTCGGGATCACACACTACAAAGAGATATCATTATTCAATTTTTCGGAATGCAAGATCAATTTGCTAATATCTTCCAAAAATCTTTGCCTATTGATAGATTTTAATACATTAAACAGAAGTTAGGAATGATAACCATAAGGTAATATTTCTTAATTAACTTTCTGTTGAAAAAATATCCTTACAGTAATAAACTCATTTTCATAGGGGGAGTACATTTGGTTGTTAGAGTAACTAAGTTTTTCAAAGTTTGTTTTCAAACTTTTCAGAACTAAATTTCTGGTATGGAAATTTCCAGAACAGAAAATTTCCAGAATGGATATTCTCGTATAGAAAACTTCTGAAATGGAAATTCTCATATTGAAAACTTCCGGAATGGAAAATTTCGTACTGGAATTTCCATAACGAGATTTTCGTACCGAGGTTTTCATAATGAGCTTTTCGTTTTTCAATTTCTTGTAATGAAATTTTCATACTGAGTTTTTCGCACTGAGTCTGTTTTTCGTAGTGGGTATTGTGAACTGTGTATTTTCATAGTAAAGATATATCGTAGTTTTCTTGTTACCCATTACGAAAATCCTCCTAAGCCAATCCGAAAGGTATGATTTCCTTATTCATGTTTTTGTAGTCATACTTTACTTGCTGGAATTTTCTTATATTTTGTTTTCGGATTATAGTTTTACTAAATCATTGTTTTAATAAAAATATCAAAATATCGGATTCAAGTTTTCTTGAGAGGTGGTTTTCGACTATCAGATCTGATCTCAGCTTGTCACAACCGTTCGATCAACTGAGGAAGTTGAACTGTTTTTTCGTTTCCTATATAAAGGGGACCCCAAATGGTCGTCCCACATCGGTTTTCAAGCTCCAACATCCCGAAGTTCTGCCTCTCTATTTTAAGACCGTTCCGAACTTTAGCATTCTTCGTTCCGAACTTCTCAGAGGTCTTCAGATCCGAATGTCTGTGGAAGTAGCTTCTCAAGACATGTCTTCCTCAAAGACGACTTTTAAGTGGTTAGTATATAGAGAAAGGTTGGTTCATCTTGATTTCTTCAACAAGTATGATTCTCTTATATCCGAGAATATTAAGCTCAACGGATGGGAAGATGTTGCGATGTCAAAGCGCAAGAATCAAGATGAAGTGTTCTCAGATTTTCTTGTAGAGTTCTATGAGACAGTCTCTTTCCTTAATGAAGAAGGAAGGGAAAAGTTGTCTTTTAAGTATTACAGTAAGACTTATAAGAATTCTTATGCCATGGCATCCATCTTGGTAGGGTTAAAAATGAAGGAGAAGCTGAGTTTATTTCTCATGTTTTTCCATATTCAAAGGGATGCTTCGACAAGGAAAAGGATTTGGAAACTCTCGGACTGTTAGATGATAAGGCTCCGAAGATTGCTTCTCTTTCTACAAATTTCCGGATTCTAGAGTTATGAGTACAAGGCCTTATCGTTCCGAGAAAGGGTGACAAAGAGAGTTTGAAGAAGAGTGAGATCTACATCCTAGATTTTCTGATAAATCTGAGGAAGTTTAATTTGATGACACACATTCTTATTACCATTGAGAATGTTATGAAAGGGAATTTGAGTGCTCAGATCATAATGTATCCAACAATCCTCTCAAAGTTGATAGTTTGGTGCCTTGAGTCTTTCAAGGATGATTGCATGTCTATGCCATGAGTTTTCAAGATTATGTTGGTGAGTGATGGTACTCTCAAAAGGATTCATGTATCCTTCGACAAGAAGATTAGTCAGTTTATTGATTTACCTGCTCAAGAAGAATCTGTTCCGAATGTTGCTGATCCAGAATCTTCTAAATCAGTGAAGAAGAGAAAGTTGAAGGAAGTTGTAGTTGAAGCGGAGAATCCCAAATGTAAGGAAGTTCATTCTGCACCTCCTAAACCGAATAATAAGAAAGCTTACCCAGATGAGGTAGTTGCTAAGTGGAGGGAAATCAAAGAGAAAAGAGTGCAAGGGGAGCCTCAGTTTGGATTGGATACTGCGGAGGCTAAGGCCTTGATGGAAAGAACTATGGAAGAACTAGAAAAACAAGTGAAAGAAAAGAAGCTTAAGAAGAAGATGTTTGAAGCTGAGGTAGCTCAGACTTTATTGAAGTTTAATGAGATGGTTTCAGTAAACATTCCTATTCCGAGATCTTTTTCTCTGGAATCTCTACCAGAGACCCTAGGATGATACTTTGTCGCTCTGGAAGAGGCAGTTTCTAAGCATGTTGAGGAAGTAGAGCAGATTGAGCAAGTCGAAGTAGAAGAAGTATTTGCTGAAGGTAGTGGTGACACCGGAGATGTTTTAAAGTAAGTAGATGATTATAAGGTGACACCTTTGAAACATTGGTCTCTCTGAACCTCAGGAGATGAGTCTTCTAAGTTAGTCACTCCAGCGATGGATGAGGAGAAAGGAGAAGAAGAAGTATCTTATCATGGAGAGGAAGAATAACTTCTACATGATATTGCTCAAACGGAGAATGTAGAGGATGGTGCTCAAGAGGCTGCTGATGTTGAAGACAATGTTGTTCAAGAGTCTGACAGTGAAAAGAGAACCCTGGAACATGACTCCATTCCAAAAAAGGACAAGGGAAAACAACTTGTTTTTGATACCAAGAGCTCAGTGGTTGTAAAGAAAAGGGAAGTTGGTGATTCTTCTAAAAAGAAAGATGAGCATTTTGAAGAAGAAAATTCTCCAAGAAATGTTTCGTATTCGGAGTCATCTTCGTTGGGGAATGACATTGTTGTTTAGTCGTTAAAGAAGTTGGTAGGTACTATTCCAACTTTCTCAAGTATTGATTCAAGATTACAGATGATCCAACATGGTTTGAATCAGAAAACAGACTCTGTATCCATGATTATGAACAAATGTTTTGAGATAAAGGCTCAGTTCAACACATTATTTGTCGGCTATGAAGCACACAAAAGATATTGCAAGAGGATGACTAGTTGGTCGAGGAAGATTGTATAAGAGATGAGACTCTTTGATGAATTACAAGACAATTTTAAGGATGCCTTTGAGACAGAAGACATGAATATAAATGATCTTACTTCATCCTTTGAAGAAAAGTTGACAGAAGAAATGAATTTCTGGATTCAAGAAGTCAGAGATCTGAATGGGAAGCTGAATTCTGTTTCTCAAAACTGGAAGTATGAAAGGGATCATCGGATTGAGTTTGAAGAAAAGTTGAAGGCTCAGGAAGAAAAGCTTAAGGCTCAGGAAGAAAAGCTTCAAGCCCAGGAAGAAAAGTTTGAAGCTCAAAGTGCAAGAATTTTTGTGTTAGAGAAGCAAGACGAGGAAGACCATAAAGACTTGAAGAAGATAAAGACTATTCTTAAGGGTCTAATGGCGAAGGAAAAAGATCCAAAATAGACAGATCTGATATTTTGTTGTATCTAATTTTCTTTATTGTTGAGCTTTCCAACTTAATAAAAATTGTCCTTTCTCATTTCTTTTCTTGTTGCTACTAATTTTTCAGGTACTTGGTTATATTTTCCAATCCCTTGAAATCTTTTTGAAAATCACAAAGGGGGAGAAGGAAAAGAACCCTAATAAAGGGGGGAAAGAATCTTAACGAAGGGAGAGAATGAAAATCAACTCTAATAGAGTTTATCTAAGGGGGAGTTTGTCATTAAAGAATAATTTCTTATTCGTAATGAAATATCATTCCAGAAATCTAGAATCTGATCGTCTGAGTTTCAAAGCCTAAGGGGGAGTTAGTCATATTCATCAACATCCATAAGAAAAGGGAGATAAGCCTTAATGTTTTCTTTCTTCTTAGAATTTATTTTTCGTAAGGATGTTTGTGCTTTCCAAAAAGGGGGAGATTTTTGAGTCAATAAAGTTTTCCCTATGACTTTTCCATTCCTTCTTGTTTTGAAAATCACAAAAACCTTATCTTTAGGAAAATTGATTTATAAGGAAAATCGCTTTTATAAGGAAAATAACTTTTATAAGGAAAATTTCATTTATAAGGAAAATCGCTTTTGTAAGAAAAGATTATCCTTATCATATTTTCATCCATATATTTTTTAAGTATAAGATTCAGATTCATTTCTATATTCTCGGAATTGTTTGAATCTTTGATATGAAGCATTCTGTTTTAGGATCCGAATTCCAAATGAGAACTGTAATAATGATTCATTCCGAATTCCGGATACGAACTCTGATTAAGTTCTACTCTGAATTCAGGATACAAATCCTTATGAAGTTTGACATCGAATTCTCATTACGAATTCTGATAATGAATTCTCATTACGAATTCTGATGACGAATTCTCATTTCGAATTCTGATGATGAATTCTCATTACAAATTCTGATGAAAAATTCTCATTACGAATTCTGATGACGAATTCTCATTCCGAATTCTCATTCCGAATTCACCTATTAAACAGAATATGATCATCTTTGTTTTATACACTCCGAATTTATTTAGACTCTGAAAATTATATTTGGTTAGACTCTGAACATTCATTTTTCTTATGCTTTTATAATTTTTCGACTCTTTAATATTTTTATTACACTCCAAACATTCACTCCGAATCGTCACTCCGAATTTTTTTTAAGTTAGACTTAAAAAGATGTCGTACATTCTATTACACTTGTTTTTAATAAAACGATGTCGTCTATTCTGTTATAAACTAACTGTTGGTTAAGTTACACGTGTACAGGTCCCTCCAATTTTTAAGGAAAATATGACCGTTGGAAAGGAGGCCGACCTTTCCTTTAAATAGGAGCTCATTTGAAAGAGCTCAAAAAAAGAACATAGATAAGTTGATCGATCTAGAGACCACACGCTGTTAAGGTGATTTCTAGAGAGAGAAAGGTTTTCATGCCTTGTGCGTACTGAACCACTTGTTCAGTTTTTGCTTCGTGTGACTCTAAATGTTGGTGATCACATTCGAGGACTTCCGGGGATAGGAAGACAGAGGTGCCGACTACCTTGAAGTTGAGGGCTTCCTTGCTGAGGAAGATAGAGGAGACCTACTACCTTGATGTTGAGGGATTGCAGGGATAACAAGACATAGATTCTGATCTTCGTATCAAGGGCTTACCCTGGTGTAGGTAAGACAGACTTGCTTCAAAGTATAAATGAAGGGACCTTTATCCAAGGTTTTTGGATACCCTTCTCTTTAGGTTAAAAAACTTATATCTTGTTACTTGTAGTTTTACTACTTATTTGTTTCCACTGCATTTTATATTGTAAGGAAAGTATAACATTCTTATAATTCCTTACTTTTACTCTGTTTCATTTAGATTCTATACGCTTTAAGGTGGAATATCATATTGTAATCTTTTGTTAAGTTTCACTTTCCGGAACCATATTTCTGGAACCTACTTTCAGAATCTCTTTCCAGTTTTAAGAAAGTTCATATGACTTGAAGTTTATAACTTCATTACATATTCCAAATTTTCATTTGGTGTTAGAGGTGTTTTGAATTTGCTTAGTTTAACTTTGTTAAACCTAGCCCTTTCCTTTTCTTAAGGAAAACGTAGTTATTCTTAACTAACTTTAATGGTTCCAAAGGAATTTTTGAAGTGTACAATTCACCCCCCCTCTTGTATATTGAGCATCTACATCATTATTTCGATCCTAAAAAAATGTGTTTATTTTTCAATATTTTATATTCTTTGAGACATTTTTTATATTTCCCAAAATATTTTTTAATATATGGTGAATTAAATTACCTATTGGTTTCATGTAAAATAATTTTCATTAATTTAATGTCATTCCAGTCATGTTTATTTTTTATGTTACCATTACTATAAGGGTTATAATATGTGAATTTTTCATCATTTATATATGATGTGTACTGGCCACTTTTATTTTTTTACTGTTTATAATATTTTTTCATTAAATTTCCTTCTAAATTATAACTAAATATTTTTTTGATTATTAAAAACATTGCAATCCTTCACAACCCTTTTCATTCAATTTAATCCTATTTTGTAGATGTAATTTTATATTGAATTCTTTTCCTAAGTGAATACCCTATTTTTAATTAGACGATATTATGGGTATTAACATAGATTATAAAATATTTTGAATTTTGAATTTTTTACATAAAAATATTTCCCTTTATCAATATCATATTATTTTTAGGGATTCTTACCTAGGAAGATATTTTATTTATTGACCAGTGAAATATTGGAAAACAATTTAGTGGTTTTTACAAACCTAAAGTATATTGATTATTATCGATTATTAATTATGAATTATATATCTTATTAATTACATCATATAATGAATGCATTAGAATTAATTTGGTATTATTAGAGTCGAAAATAGAACCATGATGCATTGATAGGTCTCACGGGTTAAGAATTCATGCGTGTCATAGTGTATGCATGTCTGGAAAAAAAATTCTTGAATAGAGGGATTTCACTATAAGTTCATAATTACATTAATCATGATGTATTTTCTTGTATAATTTAATTACCTGTCAGAAATTATTGTTTTTATTACTGAGGAACCTATTTTTTTCATGGAGATAAAGATGATGAATGAATGAAGATTCAATTTTCTATGTGTCAATAATGTGAGAAGAAAGACCATAGGGTAGGCATGAAGGGAATGACAATTTCATATAAGTGTGAAAATTAATGTTATCATGCTCATGGGATCAAGGGGAATAAATAATATAAAAAACATTGATTCAATTTCAATGAAATGAGGAATTATTGAAATTAATGCACTTATCAAGATTCCAACGGGGAAAATAATCCCCATGAACTACATAAATTATGAAAAGAAGGAAATGAAATCATAAAGACTAATATTGTATGGGATTGAAAATCATCGCTATGGATTTAACAATATCTTATGGAATATATTTTTTTATAAACTATTGGATGTTATGTTATAAATAAATAACATTGTCGTATTTGTTGTTTAATATTCCTCAGGGTTTATGGGATGTTACTTTTTTTGGATCATTTTATTTTCAAAATTTTATGTTGTATTATAAATGTATTATACCTATTTTTAAACATATAACATTTATACTCATAATTAAAAATATTAGTAATTGTCTAAAATAAATCTATGATCATCTATAAATTTTGAATATGAACTTCTTATGGAGGTTAATTTTATTATAGAGGTCTTGACACCAAATAATTAGTTAATTAATATAATTAATTGTATGATTAATACCTCATTAGTAATTAATCATTAGAACGTATATATCATACATATAAAATAAAAAAAAATCTTTGAATAAATAGATTTATAAATCCTATGGGAATACCCTATTTAGGTTGGTAGGGGAAATTACACCCCAATATTAAAAAAATTACATTTATTCCATTAGTATAAAATTTGATTGACAACACATACTGAACGTACCACCAAACTAACAGGAAAGATGAAACATTAAATAAGCAATAAAATATAGCTGTAAAATTTGTCAGAAAAAAACTAGTGTAAATAAATTATAAAAAATATTTAGACAGAAATAATGGTCTTCATTACCATTAATGAAATAAAAAAATTATTTTATTATAGGTAAATTGACAGTAATTCTTTTTTATTCAAAAATGTTTCTTTTCTAAACATACATTTCTTTTGATCTTTATTATAAAAAAATAGGCAAATTTGAGATACAATATATTATTAAAATGAATAAATTTGGAACCCAGATATAATTTTTAATTTATAGTTATTATTTTTATGAAGAGTTGAATGTTTTAAAAGTTTTATTTCATTGAAAATAATTTGAAATATTTTTTATCTAAAATTAAATGGATTCTTTGAATTGTAATTTCAATAAAATAACATTTTTTGGATTCAAATAAAAAAATATTTCTAATTGTTTTTATCATTCTAATGTAGTTTACCTTTTTGTGAATAGTGAAAAATACACATATTTCTAAAAAATTCACTTTTATGACATTAACACAATACAATAAAGAATATATTGTTTTGAAAAATTTTACAATACACACACATATATATATATATATGAAAATAAAATTAATAATAAATAATTTATATTTTTTTATAAAGCCTATGTATATAATTTTGGTAATATATGTAATATTTTACATGAAAATTTGATTGAATCTATTACTTTGAAAAAATCATTCATCATTGGTAGAAATTAAATCCAAAAAAATGGAGTTCTTATTTCTAACAAAAGTGAAACTTATTTTATAATTGAATTTTAATTTTTATGTATAAATGTTTGATTACTAAAATTAATGTTAATAATCATGATACTGGTAAAATTATTTTTAAAAAACATTAATTTTTTTTTTAATTTTCATGTAACTAAATTAATTAATACATTTTCTAAGATACATTGCAAAAATTTCTAACACATTATTTTAACAAAATACCTTTCATTAAAATATTCAATAAATCTAAATATGATTAATAAAACATAATAGTTAAAAATTAATTCTTTTTAAAGTATTTTTTCATTATGAAATTAGTTTTTATTTCATATAAATTTTTCTTTTATTCAAAAAATTAATTGGATCAAATCGATTTTAAATTTCAGTTTATAACACCAATATTTTTTTAGAATTTTTATTTTATAAATTTAGAAGAACATAATTATCATGGTGAAAACTAGTTTCCATATTAAGAATAAACAAAAGGAAAGAGTAAAAAATATAATATTAATTGAATTTTTTACATTTAAAAAAAATGTAATTACATGGTTGAGGATTTGTTGTCCATATATCACCCTAAAATCCATTATTTCATCATTTTGGAACTGTTTAATCATAAATAATTTTAATCAATTAAAAAATATTAATGGTTGTTTACAATAGTTCTCATTTCATAATATATAAAATGGGAGTTTCCCACCCAATTGGACTGTAGGATTGAAAGATTATATGTTTTACGATAGGGGAGTTGAATTCTATTCTATGAAAGTAAAACATACAATTTTTTCCACCCCCATTTAGAAAGATATTAGATGATGCTCCATAAAGAATAACTATATTATCATAGTTGGAAAATTTTATAACATATTGTATAAAAAATTTCAAAATAAATTCACAATTGAGTTACAATCTTGTAAAAAAGAAAAAGAATATTTTTAAAGAATGTAATAAATAATTAAAAAATATATAACAATGTTTCCACACATTAATGATAAATTTACAAGATGTATTTAATTTTGTGTAATTTTTCTATGATAATCACATAATCATAATAGTTTTTACTTCCCATCATGGTATCCTTCGAACATAATGATTTAAAAAAATATTTCTCATAACCTTAAGAACCCTCCACTTGAATGATTGGAAAATCCTCTATCCCTCACCCTTGAGATCCCTCGATCAAAAAATATAATTAAAAACTATTAAGAAAAGAAAAACCAATGGAATTAATAATTATACTATGATATAGAAGAAATATGTAAAACCTATCAAATTATTATAATGAAGTCATATCAAGTAAAAAGATTTTTCAGAAGCTCCAAATAAACTCTCGATTTTCCAAATTGTAATATAAAAATCATTCACCTAGAATAATATTCTACTCCATAATAATGAAGTTATGTTTATATTACTTTTACTGATCATATTCCATATTTGTTTAAATCAGTTGTAATAAAATCAGATGAACACCTTCTTAACGTGGAATGATTCATTATTGTGTCTCTGTATGATAGTAATATTGTTTTACACCACTACACTATATATATGTTTGGTACAAGAGAAAATAAATTACCCACCTGATATAATGAAAATGTTCTTCATCTGGTGTGGTTAATAAATGTTCATCTAGAATATGTTATTTCATCCATTTTATAATGTTTTTATGATATATTTGTAAGAGAATCATCTAGTGTACTTTTATTTACTTCATCTGATAGACTTTATAAACCTATGTCCAATGATCATTGTATCCATCCATCTAATGTTTAGACTAATTTATATATAAAATACATAAGCATGATATATCTTATGAAATAAAAAAGTTTCATTTGGTAATATAGATCATTTTCCATCAATAACATCTTAAAAACATGTGAGGTATAATAGTAATCAGTATATAAAATTTAATGGATGTGGATTATGATCATTAAAATTAGTGTTAAAATGTTTTGATAGTATAATTTTTACTCAACAAATTTCATAACAATTATATTTAATTTACTCAAAAGACTAATAATTTTCATCTCCAAGAAACCCATGTAATGTTAATATTCCTGTTTTCTTAATTAGTTATCCTATACCATTCATTTCCAAGAATATGTTCCAGATAATGTTCTACATCTCAAAAAGGGTATTACATAGTACTTATTTATTTCCACTTATTTATTACCTTAAACACCTACCCTATCAATAGTTATATAATGAAATTTATTTTATTTGTACCCTAAAGAATCACTATATTAGTGGAACAACCTTTACTTATTATTCTCCATGAACTCAGAAAAAAAATGAAAATTGATGCCTCCATGAAGTGGTATATTTATTATTTCACTACCACCTCTATTTAATACTTATAAGGATGAAATTAAAAAATAAAAGCGACTAATATAATATAATAATTAATTTGAAGGGTAATATATTATTCCACCATCATTTCCACTCCTTTTTTTGGGAAATGAAAATGATAAGTGTTCATTGTGAAACTTACAGTGATGATGGAGTAACATTTTTCATCATAATTTTCATTCATTTTAAATGCCCTTTAAAATATGATTCTAAACATTGGAAAAATTAAAATAATATCATCATTATTATATTATTATGATATGATGTCAAAATAAACAGTTTATTAACAGTACACTCGCATTATATTCTAATATGTTAATGTTCTTGTTGGTCTAACCACTTATATGAAAGATGATTTTATTATTTATCATGGTCTAATATGGGAATTTAAATACTAATTTTATTATATGTTAATATTAAAATAATTTATTTTAATGGTTCATGATAAATTTCATTATTTATTTAAATTATTATTCAAATATAAGCTTTAAATATAAAAATTACTGAAATAGGAAGAAACCAATTAAATTTTCATTCAAATATTAGGGAAAAATATAATAAATAAATTTATTATTTTGTTAATTTTTCAATAAAAATTGAAATATATATGAATAAGTATCCTAATAATATATTTTTAGAAGAAAATTTTATTATTAATGATGTAAGGAACATACAAAGAGAAATTCATGAATAACATAAGGGATTCTTGTTTCAAATTTTCACCGCAATAGATATATTACTTATTATACATTATGTATTCATTTTAATATGTACCCACTATCGCATAAATATTCTGTAACACTGTTCAGAAATATTTTATGATATAAAATGTTTTATTCCAACTTGTTTCTCTCATTGGGGGTTGAATAGAAATTATAGTGGTTGTATGTGCTTTGTGGTAAATAAATTTTCATCACATATGTTATAAAATTTCTTATTTGAAATTATTTTTTTTATGTTAAACATTTTCTAGATAATGAATAGTTTTTATTTAATTTATCAACTATTTTTTGGGATTCTATTAAGGTGACCCAAAAATTAGATAAATAATTATTCTAGCATTTTATCTAAATATTAAACATTTGTCATAACAATAAATTACCCATAAATATAATGATTGAATTACATTGTATTCAAGATACATAAACATAGTATATCATATCATATCTTCAATATCTCCACAAATTTCATTCTCACAAAGTTGAATTCATAGGTATACCATATATAAAACTATTCTATTTAACTTGAGGGATGGAAATGTAGGAAAGGGTGATCTCAGATGCTCGTCAATGATACAAATAGAAGATATTAATTTATGTTCATAAATGAGAAAAATATAATACTGAAATTATGAAAACATGAAAATAACATAAAAATATTAAATTCAATCTAAAAAATATTTCAAATCATGAACCCTTATATTATCCTTTGTTATAAAAATATTATAAGTCATTGAAGTGTGAAATCATCAATAATAAATCATGAGCGATGAGGAAATATCATAAGAAAAAAACATTAGTTTTTTTAATACAAATATGAATATAAAATCATTTCCCTAGTAATGAATCTCTTAAAATACAATCAAAGTGGATTGGGTTCACTCCCCATTACATTGTTTCTATTTTCAAGTTTCACTTGAATGACTATCTAAGTTGAGATAGTCCATTATTGAATTCAATTAAATTCCAATTGAAATCCATATCATATCATGAGATATAAATTTATTCCCAATGAATTTAAAGGATATAATGGATCCACTATACTTTGATTTATAACATTTCCACTATTTTTTATAATGGAACCACCCATCGAGGGATTGTAACAATACAACCTGACCCTTTTTATGACATAACACCGAGTCATAAAATGAAAAATATAAATCTTTGTAATAAAATATAAAAAAATTCATCATTTTATTGTAGAATATGACATGGGAACTTAATTTTATTTGTATAGATCCAATCATCACATATTAATATTACATCTTGAGATAAGAGGTGTATTCTACCATAAGAGAATTTATTATCTTCTTACAGCATAACTAACCAATGAGAATGAAATGAGTTTCATGTAACCATCCAAATATCATCATCATCATCATAATTAAAATAGAAATTTAATGATATAATAATTTCATATCCCTAGGGATATATATAAATCCTTCAAATATGTTTTCATAGAAGAAAAAAAATCTTTAAAATATCATTTGAACCATTTTTTGAAAACATGAGAAAAATATCCCTTTCTAGAAGTTTCATTAAAACATAAAATTTATAAGAAAATTTAGTTTTTTTGAAATCGTATTTAGAAAATTAACATTTATTATTTTAAGGAATTTTTTAATGTAATAAAATATGATGATGGTGGGGAAATTTATTTATAAAAAACACCTTAAAAGTTAATATTAATTTTACATTTTTTAAAAATAAACAAATGAATTTTTTTGATTTTTTTAAAAAATATTCCATTAAAAAAAATTGTAAATTATTATAATTTATGTGAACAAGGAATTTTTAAAACATCTTATATATATGAAAAAATCAAAAAAATGTATTTTCAAGTGTATGGATGTACAATTAAATGATTATAAATTTTTTTTGAAATAAGGTCATCATTCCTTTCTAAAAAACATTAAGATCATTTTAGATTCAAAATGGATACAAATCAAACAATACATGAAAATTCATAAAATAAGTGTGGGAGAATAAAATATTTTAGGATTATATAAAAATATCTATATAATTTACCTTAATATTGTTTTCGCAATGACACTCTCAAAGTCAAAATTAATTTTTAGTATAAATTCCTTAACATTTTTGTAAAATCTGAAACAAAACCTCATGAAATGGAAAATATATATATATATTTTAAATAAATATGATTTTCTAGAGAATAAACATAAATAACATTCATGGGTTATATATAAACGACATAAAAGTAACAAGATGTAAATATGAACTATGTCTCACTAAAATAAAACATAAATGAAAAACACATACCTTAAGTATTATACTTCTTCATACATGTTCATTCCACTTATATAATAAATATATATTTATTATCAATATATTACAGAATCGTATTCAAAAATATAATTATATGTTAAATGCAATTATAATTTTTAATTATCTGGTTTCTAAAAATTTAAAAATTAAAATGAACATTATGTTTAAAAATTGTTTGTTTTCAATGCATGATTTAGATTGATTGTTTCGCTACTTGATCCTTATTGATTCATTATATATTTATATTAATCATGATATATTTATCATATTTTATCAATATATAATCTTTTATTTCCATTCATACAAACAAGTGATGAAAAATTAATTACATTTCTCCAGGAAGATGATTGTTCATTTGTAAGTATGGGGGATGTATTGACCATTTGATGAATAAATTTTAAGAAGGGTAAATAATAAATCACCATTATAAATTCATTATTATTTCTGAAATATATATATTAAATAAATCTATCTATATTACTATACATGCATAGAGGAAATGAAAAACGATTCACATCACTTAGTTGAGGTGATTGTCCACATGTTTGTAAGAGTGATGTTACCATTTTCCAAAGATAAAAAGGTAATAAGGTAGATAATATATTATAATTATATCCTCATAATTAGGTCATGAATGTCACATAATATCATTTCATCTATCATAATAAAAATCCACGGAAAATGGAGATGTAAAATTAATCATATCACTATATGGAGATGATATTCCACTCGTACACATGAGTTATACCCTCATTTCCCATTTCGTGGAATGAAGGTATGAAATATTTTTCCCATAATCATAATAACATATATTTATATTTATCAAAAATTAATTCATCATGGTAGGATGTATAAAATAAATAAATATGAATTATATGAAGAGATAAACAATGAACGTGTCAGGTAAGACTGTTAGATATTCATGATAGCCATACATTGGAATACATCGACAGCCTTATTAATTTGGACTTAATTAAAAAAATATATAACTTAGTTATGGAAACTAGGAAGGTGTTTGGTAATTTTGGGGTAGAGATATGTTTCTCAAGAGTCATTAATAATAGATTAGATGAAGTTCCCTCTTATAATTAGGGAGAGTGACACTATTTTAATTACCCATTATATTAAATTAATATAATATCCTAATCATTGTAATATTGATACGAGGTACCAAAAATAAATATATTAGATAATATATGGTAAAATTAAATAACCAATAATATTTAATAAAATAATAGAGAGATTTTATGTAATGACATGGATTTTCATTGTATTATTTTTTGATATTACATTTATTAATTTCAAGACCAAGAATTGAGATTACAAGAGAATTTGAGGCCCATTGTTCGGGATTTTTTTTAAATGTATTAAATTTATTAAATTGAAAGCGCACATAGTTTCCTAAAAACGTTTAATAACACCCAAACAGGGACCCATATCCTAAATCTAATGGAACCACTGAGTTAAGAATGTGGTATTTACACTAGTTGTGTCCTATACTCTATCTGTGCTGTCTATTTATTGAAAAGTAATCACTAGATAAAATAAGTAAACAATTAAATAATTAATTTTTTCATTATTTTGGAAGAAGACATGTCCTTACTTATTAAATAAATGGCTATGGAGTTTTACCTAAGGTAAGAAAGTAATCCCTAGATACCTCATAACCATTGAAGAAATCATTCGTAGAAAAAAATGATAGATCATAATCAGATCAAAGATCATTGTTCCAATGTATTTCATCGAGAATTTCATTAATTTAAATGAATCTATTATTCATCAATAAATAAAAAAACACTAGTTATGATGATTTTCTTGTAATTTCCATCACTTTTTTTAATCCTAGATGAAAATTGATCAATTCCATGAAGATAATTGATATGCATTTCAGGCGTATAATACATTGAATGATGTTTTATTCATTTATTTTGTTTTCATCCTATTCATTTTTCTAATTTTATGGTAATTAATATATTAAAAAATATGTATCGAATTTCATTCATCACATTTTATAGTTTATATTATTCTCCCCCAAGTCATTGTTCGATCAACATTTGTATTGTTTTGCCAATGGTTCGACCAATACTCGTTTCCTGGTCAATTCATGACCATTAATCTATGAAATAGATTTCTTCTATGGGAATATAAAATTATGGATGTTGAAATTTGATAATCAATTATGGTAGTGTCTTGATTGAGGGATAACTAGACCAGATGTAGGGTTTCTCATCTTCCCATAGGGGTGTATTGAAAATTAGATGTTTACCTATGTTATTCACCCATTTTGATCATTGAATTCTAGTGGGAATGTAATGGTAGGGTTTGAGCAACCAATATCTAAAATCAATGGACTGATTTTTAGTGAGAAATGATATAGGAACATCATATGAGGTAGAAATGAGGATAAACCTCCAGATTAGGAAAATCCAATGAATCACGATGTGTAACTCTGTATTACAAGCCATTTGGAGCACATTTAGTAGTGGATAGGGTTTTAGGAAGAAGATAAGGATCACACATAATCTAAACCCCCTGACATGAAATTTTTTAGCTTTATTTTGGCTCATAATTAACATTAGTATATACAAAATCATGATAAAAAGTATGAAACCATGTAACATGTTGTGTTCTTAGACACAGACCAGACTAGGTGTACACAAGACATCATAATGTCATGACCACCATTCATAAAAACAACTACATGTCACAGGAATGGCACCATGTGTTTTTACACACCATTTTGTCCTTATACATGCAATGTATACTTGTACATATAGGCAATGTGATTATCTACAACATGGGATAGCCATAAAATTTCAAAACATTCCATGTTCCTCCTGGTACACACCATGGTCCCCCTTGATGTTTGTTCAAATCACTACATTTCCTCGGTTTTGAATAGTATAGGTTGACTGTATTTCTTTGGCCCATTACCTTGGGAATACACTATTCCATTACATCATCTTCACATGATTGTGACCCCCTTTAGAGGACGAGTGTTAGAAAGAGTGGGAGTGTCCTTCAATGAGACTGGAGTTCAATACCATATCATTATTTATTCCATAGATGGGGATTCAGGCATTAGCGTAACCTTTATGAGTAGGTTTTCGATCATCAATCTAGTAGGCTATATTAGTAGGGTCTGTTGTATAATTTATATTAGATCCCCTATATAGATTATTGATCAAGATTGGGTTCATGGTGTCCATTAGTAGTTATGGGCATGACCACCTATTTGAGTATCATGTTATTTTAGGACATGAATGCTTTCAGGGGTAGGGAGCAATGACTTAGACCTCATCAATGAGTGTTTCCAAATATATCATTGATCATGGAGTGGATCTTCCTAGAATGGGTGTTTCATCAATAGGAATCATGTAGCTTCTATTTGGCTAAAGTCGCTTGGTGATGTAGTGTATTTATTGAGTATATATTGGGGATTGTTTTACAAAATGATTGTTATATCTTATATATATCTAATTATAAATGGTTTATTTTGTTTATGTTTTTAATGGTTTATTACTGGGTATTTTTATATCACCCTTGTATGGGATTTTTCAACACATGTATTGAATTATGCATATGACATACCATTTGACAGTGTCCTGTGAAGACAAAGTGCAGGTGGATCGTAGCTGCATCATGTCTGACCGAGGTTTTTTACCAAGATCATGCATTGTACATTATTCCCCACCCTAAGTGCATTTTGTATCTTTATAGTTTTTGGGATGCCTTGTAATTAGAAATTTTTTCACATTCTATACATTACTATCATACTCTTTTGTGGGATCTTAGATATATTAATTCATTAGTTGTAGTTATTTTATATTTAATCATTTTTTTGAATTGGTGATCTATGTTCATGTATATTTACTTTAGGATAATTTCTATCATTTTGGGATATTCTGACTTGACACCGGTCTCTAGCTCCTGGCCTTTTGTAGTCAGGCTTGGTGAAGTCACAATTCAATTCTCAGCGGGTTGGGTCATGATAGAGTTGTATCAAAGGGTATGTCCTACATTAGGACCGGAGTCAATGAGGTCAGTCTTGGGAAATAGGGTTTAGTGTTTTAAATTCATCTTTCAAGAAATGTACTCCACTGTTGGTGTCACTTCGGAAGTATCCGTACACGAGGACTCTGATCACATTTATTTCGACATAGTAAATTTAAAAATTGATTGTGGGGAATTTTTTTTACATGTATCATATATCAATGGTTTTTCATTTCCTTCATGAGTCAGATTCCATGAAATACTCTTTTTTACATGGTATATATTATATTATTATAAGATGTCACCATGCATCTAGCCATATGGCATTCCACTACATGACAATGAGGCTGATCTGTCTGGTGATAAGGTATATGTTCTGGGGCATGAACTAGTGATAGAAAATCCAGGTTGATTAATAGATATACCCACACCCATTAAGTATTATTTAGTACAGTAAATATCAATTTAGGATACATGCAGGCTGAGTACATTTTACGAGTTTCATAGGAAGAAACCTCTCAGGTTTAATGGTTCCACAGACACCCATGTGGTTGAGAACTAGATATATGTAAACTTATAATAATTCCAATAGACCATATAGATGTCCTGATGGAATGACATATTTATGAATATACTGGGTGATGGTGGATCATAAAAACATCATCACGTAATGGGATAATTTTCTCCTAGTTATACTTTGAGAACATCTTCTAGTAGGATTTCTATCCGGTCTTATTGAAATCAGTATGGATACAGGAGCTTCTACATCTACAGTAATTCTATATGACAGTCATAGTGTACTTAGTGAGGTTGACTAATCTCTCAACTAATCCTTATATATGGTGAGGGATCATTGGTTCAGATATCAAAACATTAATAAGGGGTTGAACTTAGACATCAGGGTTTTAGTGGTATCCCATTCCATTCCCACATATGTTGGGGTTCTGGATTGAGACCTGGTAGTAAAGATATTTATGGAATATTTGGAACAAAAATTGGGATTTATTTATGGGATCTTAGTAGTTTATACCCCTATAGGAAATATCCTATGGAAGTCACAAAGATCCAATTGTTCCAGATGCTTCCAAATATGAAGGTAGGACATAGGGTTAGGGGTGAAATGCTCTTAGGGTTCCTTGAATCAGCTAAGGGGGATCTTAAATTTATCTTGTGATGATTGGGAAAATATAGGTGGAGATTTCCCGACCCATAATTCAACAAATCGCGAGATAACCGTGGAACATACGAGAGGGAAATATAGAGAGGATAAGGGTGTTATGGAATGTCTAGGAAAAGGTATAGGTACTAGAAGGGAATAATGAGGTTGTCTAAGGTTCAACATATTACCACCAACCACCCCAAATGGCTTTCTCTAGGCCGTTAGAGCTCATAGATATGGAGGGGGCCATCGATATACTAGGGAATCCTATGACCCTAAGGATATTGGGATGATACAATGTATTATATGTCTCTTCTCTAATTTAGTAGTATTATTCATAGAATCATGTGAAATTAACTACATACCTACATCTTACCTGGTATGACACATGGAGACTCCGGTTGTGAAATAAGCTCAATCCTTGTGGTTGGATACTTCAACTAATGATGAGTTAGTGATTAGGACTTGCATGGATAGTACGATTAGACACTTTTAAGATAGAGGTTTTTATTATATCTCTTTGAATTTGTAATGTGGCCTTAAAATATAATAGTAGGTGTGGATTTTCAATCCATAGTTCATGGGAATATTTATTATTTATGGTTGTGTATTTGGTTTTTCCTAATTGTTCGAATGAGGTTTTATATTTTGAGTGAGAACGAAACATCATAAGAGGAGGATGATAAAATACATAGAAGAGTAAAGATGAATACACAATATCTATCTAGAATGGCTCTTGAAGTAGTGGATTCATTAGGATATTAGATTCCTACATTGGAGGTTGTGTGTGAGGACCTATTTCCTAAGGACGTACCGAGTTTACCTCCCTACCTTGAGCTATAATAATTCCATGATTTGATTCCTAGGATAGAAATGGTACTGAAAACAACCTATTAGATGGATCTGGTATAGCTTTGAGAGCAGAGGGTGTTGTTGGAGGAATTACAAGAGAAAGGATTTCTAAGATCTAGTGTTTCCACTAGGTATCCCCAGTGTTGTTCTCCCAGATGTCGGATGGGGGGAAGAGGATATATTTGGATTACCAACAGAGAAATCATTTGACCATAACGATTAATTATCCACTACCAATGATCGATGACCTATTCAATTAGTTGATAGCACCACGATTTTTCTCGATGATTGACCTCACATCAGGCTATCACCAACTATGAGTAAGAGATTATGATATATCGAATAATGAATTGAAATTTCACAATGGTCAATATGATTTGTTTCATAGGACATTCATCATGATTAATTCCCCATCAATGGTCATGGGACTCTTGTACTGGATCTTTTATCCTATCATGGATTGGTTCATGGTGGCCTTCATTGATGAAATCCTAGTGTTTTTGACATCATAGGGGGATATCATGAGACATATGAAGATAGTCATATACAATCATTGAGGTAACAATATTCAAAGTAATCTCTCTATGTGTCAGTTTTTATTCAATCGTTCATATTATAGGGACACGTCATCTTTGAGGATGGTGTATCAGTGAATCTAGTAAAGTCTAATGTAGTTGCATCTTGGGAGCCACCTAAGAGTTCCAATGATATAAATAGATTCTTTAGGTTGGAAGGGTACTATGGAAGGTTTATAGAAAATTTCTATGTGGTTGGAGAACCCTGAGTACATTGACTTAGAAGGGGAAGCACTTCATGTTGATGGAAGGGTATGAGCAGTGCTTTCAGAAGATAATGCAGAGGTTGATGATTGATCACATCTTGTTATTTCTAGTCGAGGGTGTCATGTACATAGTATTCTATGATGAAAAAGGGTCCAAAAATGGTTGAGTTATGAAGCATTGTAAGTTGATTATTTCTTATGATCCAGGTTAGTTAAGACCACATCTATAGAACTATGCACCATATGATATTGAGTTGGTAGCGGTAGTCTTTACAGTGAAGATTTTTTGACCCCACCGGATGGGAGAGTGATTTATCATTTACAATGATCATAAGAATCTATTTTATATATTTTCAAGGAATTATATTAACTTTAGATAGTGCTTATATCTAGTGTTCCCCATGGAATATGACTTTGAGTGTTTCTATATTCTTCAGATGATAAATGTGGTGGTAGAGGCACTCGGTAAAAAATATTATAATTAGTTGTTGGATGGGGTATCAGGGTAGTTATCCTCAATTTAGTTTTCCGTTTTGGACAAGGATAGATGTTCATATCTTTAGTATATCATTGTAACACCACATCTTTTACAATGTTTTTGACATTATCAGAAAAGAGATGCTGACTCTGAGACCATATATACTCAGATATCCAATAGAAATGATTTGGAAGGATATTCTAATGGTGGGGGTGCACACTATAGTTTTCAGAGGACTGATGATTGTACCATTGAAATTATAGGATGAGGTGTTTTGGGAGTTTCATACATCACAATTTGTGGTAAATATATGTCTGTAAATATTTATCTGGGCCATAGAAATTAGTTTCGGCTGAAAATATTGATGAAGGATGTTGTAGTGTTTGTCTATCAACGCCTCAATTTTCAACAACTGAAGGAAAAGAACTAGGTTCTAGAAGGTATAACCCAATACATTGATGTTACACTGTGGTAGTGTAATGGGTTATACATAGACTCCAGGACGGTCATACCATGTAAGTATAGGGGACATGATTCCATCTAGGAGATCACATATTGACAAAAAAGGGTGTCCCATATCCTAGATATTTGAGAGAATAATTCAGTTGAGTTATTAGAATACCTCTATGTCTAAGAGATATTATAAATATTTGGGGTTCCCTTGATGATCGACTATGACCATGGTTCTCTATTTACATCCTAGTTGTGGAGAGGATTAATGGGGGACAATGGGACTCAGTTTTGTTTGGGCACGATTTATCAACCCCAGACTAACATCCAGACATAAATGAACATTCAGAACTTAGAGGATATGTTGTGGGATGTCATGATTGGATTTTTACATAGTTGGGTGGATCACCAATCATTGGTGTATTTTTAGTATAACAATAGAGATAATTCCACTATTGGTATGAAACAATTTGAGGCTCTATACAGGCGACCCTATATTTCACCATTTTGTTGGACTGATCCAGGATAGTCAATGCTCAGGGACATAGAGATCGTACGATCTATTATAGATAATTAGATGATTATCAAAAAGATGACATGTTATTCATAAACTCATAAAATATTATCTATGGACAAACATGGTGAAATATAGAGTTCATGGAGGGAGACCATGTGTTTCTGAGAGACAAACATCAGCAATGATTAAGGTGATTTTTCTATGGTGGAATGTTATCTCAATGATTCATTGATCCCGTCATGATAACACATACTGTTAGTGGGGTGGAATACTACTTAACTCTACCAATTTTGTCAATTTATGAACATGGAATCTTCTACAAGTCATATATGATGTTGTATGTGCATGACCCATCACATGTTATCGAATGGGGATAACTGGACCTCATGGATGGAGCTACGTTTATAGAGTGACCATTAGAGATTGAGGATCGTTACGAAAATATCCTCCATGATCATTTGATTTCCCTTGGTTATGTCCAATGGTAGTACATGAATCATTAGGGGGACTCCTAGGAGTTGGAGACCCAATTTTGAACCCAGCATCCTCATATTTTTGTGTTGGGTTTTGTCTCTTCCAAATGATAATCCCTAGGTGGATAGAATGTAATGAAATGGATTTTTCATGTTTTTTTAGATATTATATGGTGGATTTTTGAGATAAAGAACCAAGAAAACATCCCATTCTAAGACACGATGTTCTCAGAATAAATGGATGAAATATATTATATATATTATATATCACACACACATATTTTTACAAATAAATGGGAATAACTCATGAACGGGGGCCCAGATTTGAAATCTAGGGGAACCATTGAGTTCGGAATGAAGTTTATACCCGCGAAAAAAACAATTTTTAGTGCTTTCCATTTGTAAAAAAAGTCAATATGGATGTAAATAAGTAATATAAATTAAAAAATTTATTTTTTTATTATTTTAGACATTGCGACATACATTCTATTTAGATATATTGTTATGGATTTATTTAAGGGTTATCCACTAATCCATAAAGACCTAAGAGAAATTTGAAGTGATATTTCTTAAAAACATGATGGAATTGAATTATATCGTGGATCATTGTTCCTATATTGTTTGTTAATCTTGTTAGTGATGGAATTGAACCATTCTTCATCAATAATGAATCCAAAATAAAGGTTGGATGTTTTAGTTTTGGTTTTATATTTCATTTACTAACCCCCAATGAACACATATAAATTATATAAATATAAATGAAACTCATATTGTTGGTAGAATTAAATTCATATAATTATTACTTGTTTTTTATCTTCTTCATTCATACACTTCATCGATAAATAATTAAGTTCAAAAGAAAAAATGATGAGGCATGTTCCTCACATTTTATGGTTTATTTATTTTTCCACAATTTCATTATTTGATCATTGTTGGTATTTATTTTATAAAATGTATTGAAAAATACTTTGCTTAAAACCATTATGTGAATTTTGGTCTGTGGAATGGATCAAAACTGTGGGTTTGGCACTCGATAAGGGTTGAGGTTCAATAATTATAGATGACAGTAGCAGGATCAAGGGAGAAAGGGACCTGGTAGAGAATTCTATGTCTTCCTTGTTGGAACATGGAAAATTGAACATTTGGGTATGTTCTGGATTAGTTTCAATGTCTCGATTATTGTTAGAAAGTGGAATAAGGGATCTATTGACTTAAATCCAATTTAATTGAAGATTTTTTTGTGGGAAACAATGTGGAACTGGTGTGTGAGGAAGAACTAAGGGATAACCTTGAGATCAATAATTTCAGGAGAAACATGTCATGTGACTCATGTTTACACATTGTGTGGGGCCCATTCCATGGAGGATAGGGACTCAAAATCAATATAAAGATCATAATGTGTGTGGCCCCCTTATTTGTGGGTTTCCCATTACTTCCGAATGTACATAGACATAAGAAAAATTAAATAACCATGTTTTATGTCATGTACTTGCGCACAGATATAGATAGTGTTCACATTCCATCACATGTACAATGCTACGAAATAAGAAAATGGCCAGTTGACATGGACCTAGTACGATGTTTCTTTATAATACATATAATATTTATAAAAATTGTTTATACTAAGACATAAATTCCATGAGAAGCTCTTCCACATGGGCATGCATAGGGATAGCATGACATACCATGTATCCCCAGTATACAATGTGCACCCACCTTTAATAGTGTTTTTTGTTTTTTTTTCTTAGTTTTGACTAGTATTGATTTATTGAATACCCTTGATTATTTTCCTTGAGGGTATAGAGTGAAAATTCATCCACATAAAATTATTAAGATTTTCTCTTGAGGATGAGTCTCAAATAGAGTTGTGGTTTCCCTCATTTAGACTAGAGTGTGATTATCTATCATCCTTTTTTATATAGTTTGGGTTTATAGAATAGTAATGAACTCCATTAGAATGGTGTTTATCCTTTATCTAGAAGTCTATATCAGTATGATTTGTGATATCATTTATATATGATTCACTTGGTTGTGAATTGAACCTGATTGGGTTCATGGTGTCATCTATTGGGTTTGTCTAGACACCTCTCTTTATTTAATGGTCTTCATAGATTATTGAGATTTCTTGTTATGTGACCAATAAAATAGAAATAATTTTCACATATCTTCAATAATAGCATGGTTTTAGCAGTGATTTATCCTAGAATGAGGATTTATTTGGGAAAAATCCTTTGGGAGATACTTGGTCATGACTTCCTAGTGGCGTGGTGGTTTTCCCAAGTATATCTGGGTTTTTATGTTATACATTGATTATTATACCATGTATTGAGGAGAATATACATGTTGGTTCATGTTTAGTGTTTTTGGGACATCCTAGTTGGTATTGTTATACTCAACCCTAGATGGGATTTGTCCATAGATGTCCTGTCATATACAGATGAAGAGTGGTGGGTGCATAACTAGATATTTTAATACCAAGGTGTCTTATAGGGAGCTCGCATTTTACTTTATTTTTATTCATTGGAGTAGGTTAAAATATTTAATGTTATTTGTTGGTCATGTATATGGGCCATATTTCAGTTTTTAATACTATAGTTGTGTTCACTTTTGTGGGACCTCAGTTTTATGCATTCATTAGTTTAGCTTTTTTAAATTTCACTAATTTTAGGGGTTTAATACATTTTCTATTGTACATATACTATAAACAAATTCATCCCATTTGTGGGATATGCCTATATGGTGCTAATAAATAGCCCATTGCCTATTAAAGGGGAGATAGGGGTAGTCATTGGTCAAAACTCAGTTTGTTCAAATCAAGAAATTTTATTCCTTACTACTTTTTGGAACCCACTTTAACCCTAATTTTTTCTTTTTCATGATTACTTAAAATTTCCCAATAATAACATAATTATAAGAAAAATACCAAACATTCACTCTAATTTTTTTTCAACATTATGATTTTAAATTTTGAAACCATTTTATCAAATTCAAAATACTATTTTGGGAATATTATTTGTGTATTATAATTATCTGAAGAACATGATAAAACGTTTTAAGTAAAATACCATACTTAAGAAAAAAACTAATTTCACTACGAAATAAAGAAAGAAGCCAATTTTAAGAAAAAAATTACCGTAAATAATTAACAAGTGAAATGTTTTAAAACATATAAATTATTAAAAAACTATGTGGCACCTTCCAATAATACTATTAAATTTGATGAGAAAAAATTAGATTTAAATATGAATAAAATATTATGTAAGATTAATAATGTCTAGAATGAGTTACAAAATTAAAAATATTGTTGTAAAATACATTATGTAACACTATAAATTTTTTTGATTATTTAGAATACATATAAATTGGTAAATTTTTGTTTTATAGAGTTTCAAAAACCCTACTCCGTATTTTTATCCCAGTTTTTCCATTATGGAGGTGAACAATTATTAATATTTTTGCGATTCATAATGACCAAAAATGAAAGGGAATTATACAAAAGATTTGAACAATATTATTAAAAATAAATAATAAATTTCACATGATTAACATTATATAATTTAAATAAATTATCTATAATATAATTTCACAAAACATAATGAAGATCTATTTTTAGAAAAATGAGTTTATAAGACAAAAAATTTAGATTAAATAAATTTATTATTATTGAAATTGAAATATATTTTATTTTATTAGTCATAATTAAATTATACTAATGTTAAATGGAGATAAAATTAAAAACCTAAGGAGACTTTTAAATTACTATATTTAATTGAAATAAAAGATAATTTTATAGATGTCTGTATTGTTAACTATTTACCTGAAAATAAATCTTTTTGGAACAATCCAAAAAACACAACCTATGTTATTGATGAAATTATTATTTAAAAAAATATGATCAATTCTATAAATAATATTTCTATAAATGTTATCAAATTTTATAAATATTCATTTAAAAATATAATAACAATCATTTTGATGAAATTTTATTTTTAACCCTCAAATGATTTTTCCAAAAAAATTGAATATATTTTTAATAAAAATTACTAAGTGATTTTTACAACATAAAACCATTATACATATATTTTATGACATATATATCCTTATTGATACATGATGTTCCCCTGATTATTTAATATATAATATAATATTTCAAACACGGTATCATTAATATCCATAGAACATATAAAAATAGATATTTGATACATTAAATTAATTATGAGAAATTATATTCTAAAACTGTTTTATGTTATATTATACCCCATTATACTAATATAATTAATAATTATATTTTACCCAAATAATATCAAATGAGGGTCTCTCTACATTATCACATCCTTGGGATCCTATATAGCTTCCTTAAATTGATAGTTTCACCACAAAACATTGACTATTTTAATGATATTATTCAATTGATAATTAAATATATGAACTAGAATCTCCACTGGTAGTTCACCATAATAAATATCATAATCTATTATTATAACCTATAAATTTAGTTCATGTGAGGTATTAGTTAAGTTATTTCATAGATGATATTCAAGGAAGACATCATTAACATGGGAATGGTTTGTTGGTATCCAAAAGTGATAAGCTTGTGTCCTGATATGATCATTAATCATGACGGTACTGATATATCTTAGTACCAAATTTACCTCCTTTCCAAATGAACTTCCATTTCTTAATGGAATTTTTTTTGGAATTCTGTATGACTAATATTGAACTCTGTATCCCTGTGATAATTATTTCTATAACTTAGTTTCCATTTATTTGAGTATAATGGATTTGTTTTTAGAATGATATAACATTCTCTTCCATTTCATCCATTAATACATGTTAAAATGTCATTCTCTACCAATATTTATCCATCGCATTATAGTTTTTCATTAATATTGAGGTATTGATGTAGAGTTATCTAACTTCAAGAGTGAAACTATTATTATACGAAAAATAATCCCAATAAAGGTGTTGAGTCCAAATAAAATTACATCAATGAAACATTTTCCTTATATGGATTATATGATTTTTATATTCCTCTATGACTAACTATCTTACTGATTATGATATATAGTACTAAAACTAACTTTATATCTTTATTTTTCTAAATAATTTTCTGGAAAATCATGTTAAAACTTAAATCTCAAAAAACATTTATAGAACATGGTTCTAAAGGAAATGTAACCACATCAGTAATTAATATCCTTACAATATGACCAAGAGATAAATCTTCTCTAATTATTATAAAATGAATATATATTTCATGTTGATCGACTACAACCTTGAAAACATATTATCCGTTATATTTTTGGGGTGTTCGATGATGAAATCCACAATTTTTTTATTATATAAATTTTATTATATGTAATGGTTGTAACATCCTCTTATAATTCTTTATCATATCCAAATCCTACTGAAATATTGGAAATCTATCTACATACTCAGTAATGTCCATTTCTGTGTCATCCCATTGGAATTAATCATTCATATCTCTATTTTTCTTTATGATTCAAGGATGAAGAGAAACTTTTGACCCCAGAACTAATATAAATACCTCCTTCTTTATGTTTGGTATCGATAGGGAACAAACTCAGTGATTAATCCATATCATTCCATTATAATCACCACCAAACTCCCATGTATTTATGAACTTATTCTATAATCCCAATCCCCCTTTCATGGAAATTAACCGATGAACTAATTATTGAAGATCAACCATGGAAAGAATATAGAGCTACTCACTGTTGGTTTTTTAGATCATTAAAACAAGGTAGATGATATTTTTTCATAATATTATCTTGTTATTTTACTAGTAATAAATGTGTTGATTCATTAGACCATCTTTATTTCTTATCCAAAAGAATAAGTTCACCCCATGGTGAAGTATATAGATTAATTAATAGATTATCATGATTTTCATGAAATTTTTATTCAATTTCTATAATTCAATTGGGTTTATTCAATATAGAGATTTTGAAATAGGTGTATCATCATGTATGTGCTCTATTTGAAAAAATCACCAAAATATAGGGGATGGGTAGGAAATTTATAATAAATATATCATCATATTCCAAAAAATAGGCATATTTTTATTATTGATGTTTTCTCAGACCATAAAAATATATAGTTCATTAATATGCAGTTAAACCAACACAAATGAAACAATTTCCATATGAATTTATAATTTATCCTCGAACAAAAATCTGATAATAAAATAGTTCAACATTTCAAATTTTGAATTCTTATTCTTAATTGTTTTTAAATTTTTATAGAGAAATAATCAATTAAAAAATCCTAATAAATTCTACTAATTGAAGAATTAATAAATTGGAACATGGAAAATTATTATAATATTTAAAATAGAATCCTCAAATCTAGAGTAGAGTATTGTTTTTCCTTATATATCATGATTCACTTCAAATATTGAAATATCATTGCTCCATCCTTGTTCAGGGTGTTTTCCAATGGATTAGAGAGGTATAGTGATTATTTATTGTGTTATAGAGACCCATGACATTTAGATATTACTATTTCTATATAGAAAACTACATTTTTGTCACCAAATTAATCATTTATGATAAAAATTTCTTATTCTCTAAACCCATTTTACACATAGAAAACACATTATCATTGATTTGAGTAATTAACCTTGGTGAATCATCTCAAATTCTCAAAATATATGAATCCAAATATTTGTTCCCTACTATATTCAATAATTGAACTCCTTTTAAAGTTCATTATTCTAATATTTAGTTTGTTATGAAACTCACCCAAGATGACTTATTAAAATCATAAAATTGGATAACTAAGTAGTAATAACCATTATTTTTCATATTAAATCTCCCCTTTAATTTTTTCTTATGATTACAATCATTGTATTATCCTTTACTTTCAATATCAACATGATTATACCTTATTCTAGTGATTTTTTAAAGACAAAAATAATAGTGGGGGAAAAGCAATAATACTGAGGAATCATATAATCCTAAAAATTAATTTATATGTTTTCTAAATCATGAGACCTACTTTTCAATATATGTATCATTTGGTTTAATCTTGGTCAGCTACTATCGTTATCTATTCAAATCCTTCATTATGAAAATATAAAATTTCCCAATCATATCCACCAAGACTATTTAGCTGGGTTTGACATATTAAACCCACTTAGTATGAACAAGTTATTATCTAGGTAATACTAAATATAGATGTTTTAATGTTGTTTCTCCAAGGTGAATCTGTTCTAGATTGACATTCACTTTCTAGAATCAATACATGTATATATTCATTAGGATAATAAAAAAAATCCAAAATTTAAAATATATTTTTGATGTTATCAAATACTGAGACTTATCTTCATGTTTTTCAAAAAAAATTCAAACCGATATCTCTAATAATAACTAAAACGTTATCGTATATCAATAAAGGTGACCTAAGAATCACAGTAAAATATACTACATAATTTTAGAAAACAATTCAAAGCATTTCCTAGTAATAAAAAACCTGGAACCTGATAGGATACAAGTATTTGGAGACTACATATAAAACCATCTTAATAATGGAATGATATTAATCATATCCCAAAAAATCTCATTTAGTACTTTAATTTGATGCAACCTTCTTAAAATATTTCTTCTTAACCTAGTGAATGGAAAAAATCATCAATCGTAAACTCAGAGACTTAGAAAGGGTAAACATAAAAGATATAAATAATTGATCATAAATTATATTAAGATAATAATATAGTTTCAAAAACCTGAAATAAAATTAAAAAATTTATACCCAATCAGTCAATTATCAGTAATCAAGAACAATGGATTTTTTTCATAAAAAAAATTATAATACCAAAGAGCATAGAGTAGAAAATAATAAATTGTGATATATGTTATGATATCCTAAGAATAGGAAATTGTCATATGAATTAAAAATTATCATATACAATCACATCCTTGGTAGAATTTTATAGTAAAGGATATCATAATGGACTGGGTTGAATCTCTATTTAATAAATATCTTAGATATGGTTCACTCTCATAACTATCATTGTGGAAGAAGTCCTTGATAAACATTTGTTCATTCCCTAATAGAGACCTTATTATATTATGAGAAATTATTCTATATTTTTTGGAGGGATATAATATCCCCACCAATATCTAGTTTAAAAAGTAATCAATTACCCCTGTTTTAGAAAATTACCATATTTACATAGTTTATAACATAGCCACTCATCCTTAGTTTCTAGAGTAACAACCCATCACATAATGAAAACAATAGAAATGTTTGAAAAATGATTATAAAACAATAAACATATAATTATATAATAAAAAATGGAAATTTTATTAACTTATAGACATCTCATCATCACATAATCATATTCCTTCTAGGGGATGAAAAACGACGGTGTCTTTAGAGAATTCAATATATCCTTATAGATTAATTAATAAAAGGATAATAAATAGATTTTTCATAGTCATTATAATATCAACATTATTATAATGCATATAAGAAATTTTATGAAATCATAATATCATATGCATAGTGAATAATAATAATACTTCATGAATGTTTTCATTGGTGAATAATTCCATTAAAATATCAAAAATATTATCATTAAAAGCATGAGATAAATATCTGATTAATTATATATTATTACAAAAGTAAATTACCAAAATATTGAGACAAATTTATTATTTTAAAATAACCATGTAAATATAGAGAGGCTTTCATTTTATAGAAATTATTACTTGATTTTATGTATAATTAACCATTTGATACAATCCAAGGATCTCAATGTCTAATGTCTTTAGATTTTCACCTACGTTAAACATAAAACATGAAACCAAAATAAACAATTTATTTATTTAATATTAATAATGGGACCCTAACACCATTTTATCCCTCACATCCTCATATGATAACTAGGGGAATACATTGAACAATGTATGAGCTAAAAATTTCAGTATGGGAATAAACATAAGAATAAAGGATAGAACATGGGTTGGAAGGAACACCATTATGACATAAAAAGGCATTCTAAATGAATGTAAATATAAAAGCTTAGATTATAGAACATGGGATCATGTAATCATGGAATCATTGTAATGTGGAATCTTCATAAGACATCACATAATCATTATTTGATTCCCATTTCACATAGAGGAGGATGAGTTAAGGCTAGCCATGAAGACAATTTCACATGGAGGACCATGAGTTAGAGATAACCACCAAGACCGATGCACATGAAATCTCATTAGACTACACAATACCTAATGATTGTAGTGATATATAGATTCACTCATTATAAAATGTTCATGAATATGTGTTTCACATAAAGAATCATTCATAAGTAATCAAAGATAAACACAGGGGTTACCCATGGAATGAACTGTGAATCATAATCAAGTCACAAGGAATATAAAAATGGAATATCATAACAGAATACATGAAAGAATGTATTTAAACAATAAATTGACATTAATAAGATAAAATAGGCACATATCATGATAATTAATGTCCAACTTATGTGAAAAAATATATAAATAATGTTTAAGATACTTTTGAAAAAATAAATTAATGGGTGGTTTAAAAAATGTTTTCAATATTATTTTTAATAGTAAATGAATAATTATTTATATAAAATGAGAAATTAACCAAGATATATTTTCATGTTAAAATTAGTGATTTTATAAAAATAATTTTCGTGTAAAATAGATTATGTAGAGAACATCAAAATTGTTAAGAAATCAAGAAGTTCCCTTTAATCGGGCTTTCTTATCGTTTTTTTTGAAGGGAACCATTTTAAAACATGAATATACCTATAAAAGAATGTTGTAATGATATAGAAAAATGATTTTAGAAAATAAAAATATAATTCAGTACAATTATATATAAATAAATTAGAGATATATTTTGTTAAAGAGAGAAATTTTAATTAAAATGAAAAAATAGAGGTTCAGAATGAATCTCTTACCTTATATCAAAAATGGTTATCCACTTTCACATAATGTACCAAATAATCAAATTAGGTCCATAAATTAATTGATTATGAAAAATTTATTTATGCAACTGATTTATTTTACATTTAATATGTACTTTCATGGTCTTTTTGATGACTTATACAATAAAATTTTATCGTTCTTGAGCGTTTGTTTTCTTGGTTTTCATGATTGGATACATGTATACAAGTATGAGAAATCATGTCAAATATTTATAGTTTTACATATTTGAAATTATATGTATTTAATGAAATTAAATAATATGAAATGGCCTCATATATCATTTTTTTTCCAGATTTGTGGATGAATCATTAGATAAATCATTTATGAGATTAATTAAGATTAATTGGTGTTTTTTAATCATCATGAACTAGATTGGTTTAATTAATTTAAATCATGTATAATTAATTGTACCATAACATTAAATCAGATGGAATTAATATATTATAATACTGTTCAAAAATAAAAATGGATTTATTACCATCCTTGAATACTATAACAAAAATTTAAAACTCTTCATCCATGACTGTGATAAATTAACACACAATAGACAATGTTTTCATTTTTACAAAAAAAATGGGAGGGTAAGAAATGATTATGGATTGATCCATAAAGTTAATAAAATTCCATTTTCTGTAAAATAATACAGTTACTATGATAGTTATAAATGTGAAGGTGTGGATATAATAATAATATTAATGAAATAGAATGAAAATGAAATTAAAAGGAAGATGATTTTTCATATTCTATTCTCCTCACAGAGAACATACTTTGGGTAATTTTTATTGTTAATTTTTTGGGACCAAAGGCCCCTGTACATGGGGAGTAGGCTTTAGAATACTATTGTGTATGAATTCTGCAAGTTTTAAGGTTTAATTGGACAGAGGAGTTTAGGTGTTGAACAGTGGTGTTTATAGTGGAGGAGAGTGCTGTTTTCTCATTAATTTTTTCATTAGATAATTTTTTTTGGAAGAAAAGAAATAGTGATGATTAAATGAATAAATATAGTATTTATAGAAGGATAATTAGAGATTATCATGGTTTTATTTTTCAATAATCAAGGAATAGTGTATTTAAATTATAATATATATATATACTGTAAATTATGGTATTTCACTGTTCCGTAAAAATTCAACTATTTTAGAAAAATTCCAAAAACTCACCATTAATTATTTTCAACATTTAGAATTAAAAATGAACTCTATTTTATGAAAATATTTTTTTTAAATATTTGATATTTAACTTTTCAATATAATCTCCTTTTATGCGAAAAATAATGATTTTAATATTGTAATCGATTTTGTGACACTTTCAAAAATTAACTACGGTGTCATAAAAATATCTTATAAAAAACAAGGAAACAAAATACTCATTTATGAATATATTTTATAAAAATAAATTTTCTTTTAAATAAATATATTAATTATAAATGTTTAAATAAGGGTTTGCATTTTACAAAAAAAATATTAATTTATCATTATTTAAAACAATTATTTACCTAAACTATGATATAAATATAACATATTTTTTTAATTATAATATGCCTAAGATTTGTTAATATATTCATGTGTGATATAACTATTCTATTAGTCATTTTACTATTCATAAGGGCCATATTACTATTTCAGAGGTCTTGTTACTATTCCATCGGTATAGTTTCCTTAATTTCTACAAAAAACTATTATTTAATTTATTATTCATTTTTAATATTTGTATTGAATTGTATATTTGATTTTATGAGGTTTATACTATATAAAATATTTATGTGAAGGGAATTTTCATTGATAAAATTGCAGGTTTCTATATTTTCACCCTTTTCGAAATATCACCCTCAAAATTTTATTTTACATTCAATATTGAAAAAAATTAGGATACTTATCATTTATTGCTTCTAATGGTTTCCTTATTGTCTCTTATAACATATTCTTCTACCATATTACATTGACTTGGTGGGTATTCTTATTCCATATAATAATATCTCTATGGTAAAACATCTCTATTGGATGCTCCCCATAAGATTGATTATTATCCAACTATACCTACATTGAATTTAGTACATGTGAGGGATTTGATATGTATTTCCTTTAGAGGGATACATAGAATACATTTTATTCTTACGATATTGTTGGTTTAAGTGATAGAAAATAGTCTGAAACTCCCACACTTTCAAGATTCATGATGGATATGATATAATTATTAATTATATTTCCCTTCTTCCCAAATATCATAATCGTCTACCATGATGATATATGGTGGAATACCATGTCTCCAACCTTAAACTATAATACATTTCAACAATTTTTTACATAATTTGTTTTAATTATTGGGCTACCTGTATATTCTTCGTATTGGTTTTTACTTTTCTACCATTTCTTCCTCCATTTTTGGTCCATGCCTCTTATGTTCACTATCATCACCACAAAATTTCTGTTTTTTTCCACTTTCACAATAATGTTCTTCATATTGATCCATTTGGATGATGTAGTGGGAACAATGATTGTATGCGAACATGATCGGAGGTAGATGTTGGTCCCATCCTACCCTGATGTTTGTAGAACACTATCTCAAAATGACTTGAACCGTCTGAATAGTCCATTCATATTGGCCATCATTTTATGGATGATAGTTGGTTACAAACATCAACTTAGTTTTTAGAGCATGTTGGATGTTCTTTTATAACATAGAGGTGAATCTCAGATCTGTATTTGATATAATTAATTATGGTACTCTATGAATCCTTACAGCATCATTGATGTATATATGTGAATTTTGATCATGTGAGGAGTCCTATAAAATTGTGATAAATGTATCTATCATTTTTAGATGATCCACAAAAACCCATATAGAATTATTTTATTTGGATTGATTTGGATGTCTAGTGAAAAAGTCCAGGTTGATGTTTTCCCATTTCAATGATGGTATGGAAAATGATTTCATCTTCACCTTAGAGTTTTTTTTTAAACATTATATAGGTGACATACTAGGCACATTGATGTATATCAAGCTATCTCCTTTTTTATAATGCTTCGCCTATAGTTCTCTGAGTGATTTTGATATATCATTGTGATCCATGGGTTGATAGAGAAGTTGAGCTATGTGCACCATTCAAAGTATCTTTATTTATAAATGGATCATATGTAAAACATAATCATGACCCAAATCTCATGTATCCTTCCTCATCTATTTGGATCTCCGTGGATTCCCCTTTTCTAAGAGCTCCATCCCTTTCTTAATTTCAACACCATTTCTTCAAGCATCACTTATTTTCTCCATGATTTATAGTTATGAAATCATTTTAGAAATGATTGAAAACATTCCTTCTTTAATGATTCTCAAGTTCATACTTTGAATATCTCATAATATTGTATCCTTCTCAATTATAATCATTTATAAAGATGAATGATCCTTTCTACTAATAAAACCCAGCTCCTTATTTTCTATTCAAGGATGGAAGTGGATTGAGCTGTCATAATACATGATGAGTTGTAACCATATCTTTTGGTTCATATAAAGTTCCTCCTATGTCAATTTGTATTTTGGAATATTTTCATCAGTATATATCTCACATTTCAACCCATAGAGATAATTCCATGACATATTCAACACAAAGATCATTCTTACAAACAACAGATCATGCATGGATTAGTATTTATCATAAATTCTCATCTACCATGAAGTGCTGGATATTAATTTACCATTTTTCTTATGTACACAACATATGGTCATATTTTAAGAATCATTTTACACCATAATGTGTTCCCCACTTATTGGTAGTTTGATCACTATTGTAGTGATAAGAATATTTTTAACACATTAAAGTAGTCAAAACATTCACTCTTCAAGAAAAAATTCACATAATTCTTAGATACCTTTGTTAGTGTGTTTGATAATCATTGGAATTTATTCACAAATCACTGGTAATACCCAACTAAAATATGGAAAATGTGGATCTCCATTATAGATGTTTTATTGGGCCACACTTTGATTTCTTTTGTCATTGAAGTGTCTACGGATATCCATTTTTTGGTGATTTCATTCCCAATGAATGATTAATATTCCATACAAAACTCATATTTACTAAAAGTTTCATGAATTTTCTCCCTTATTAATTTCATTAACATTGTATTCAAATACTTCACCTGCTCCACCTTCCACCTCGAGTATGTGATAATATCTTTAATAAAGTCAACCACAAATTTGTTGATGTAATATCAAAGAAACTATTCATTAAAATCTAAAAATATATGGATTATTAGTGATTATGAATGGAATGGCTATGTATTCTTATTTTCCATACCTTGTTTAAAATGCTGTTTTTGGAATATTTTCCTTTCTTTCTTTTAATTGGTGATATCCTAACCAATGGTCAACAATACAGATATAATAGACCGCATATAGTTTATCAAACAATTCATCTATCTGTGGGAGGGGATACTATTTCTTTATCATGAATTTATTGACATCACAATAATCAATATAGAGGCACATCCATCCATCAATATTCTTGATAGACAACAGTAGTTCACCCCACAATGAAGCACATAGGTTTATAAAACCCCTATCCTAATTCTCTTTTAACAACATATTTAATTTCATGCTCAATAGTGGCTATTTTATAAGTCTTATTTAATATAGGATGAGATCTTTGAATTTGTTCAATGGGGAAATGAACCTATCATTCTAGATGAAGATTGGGAAACTATTCGAGTAATACATTAGTTTATTACCACACAATGGGGAGGTATTTGAATATGAATCTCTTCTTTTACTAAATCTTTAGATCTAGATAGAAATTCTTTTATAGAAAAAATATACACAATTGAGATGATGATTCTGATGGACATTTATCCTCCTCCTCACACTGGTTTGAAATTGTTGGATGCTTCATTATGTGATGTTTATTTCTATTTCCCAATAGTTAATGTTGGTTTTATATGATGATATCCAATCAATTCCAAAAATAGCATGAAACTCCACGAAGGGATGTAATATAATATTTTTTAGAGGTTCAATCCACAAACATTAACCTAGGCCGAGTTATATAATTTGGATGCTACAATTTCCCCATTTACTATTCTAATAGATAACACATCCACCATTTTTAATATGGTGTTTTAATAGTTCTTCTAAATATACATCATATGAATGAATTCAAAGAACGAGAATCAAATTATATGCCCACTATTTTCAAATGAATAACCATCGTACCTATCGCAAAATCATTACCAGGATCCACCTCACTATTAATGATACCATTTTCCCTCTGTCATTTTTTGTTGGTTTTTATTGTTTATTTCCTCCAAAAATAATATATTTTAGGAAGTGGTTCTCATGATTCCCATGTTATTTACAGTTGTAACACTACAATACATTTTGAGTGTTAATCTGACCCTTTCCATATTATTCTATAATAGTTGGATTCATCATATACATTCAGCAGTTTTTAACTAGATTACCCATTCTTTAACATTTGATGCATTTTTGTTTTACATTTAGACAGTACATAGGAATACTATTCCAACAATTTAGATGTGTGGGATGTTCGATTTTCATTCCATCATGGGATTTATCTAATCAACATAAAATCATAAAATTAATTTTTCATTAATTTTCCTTGAGATTTTTTGATTGCTGGGAGTCTCCAATATCTATTTCATCATTAAGATTACAATATTATATCTCTTCATATCCATCAAATTATTTAATTACTAACCCTTTTCATATAATTTTCTTTCATCCACTAATGTAGAGATCCACCTTTATTTCAATGTTCATGAAAAAGATATGCCATATCATGAAAGTATCATGATGTTTGTATTATACACCTTGATAGAATCTTATTATCTTTGATTTAGTATGAGGAAATCCATTCCCATCTTGATATAGAGGGTTTCGTGAAAATAATTATTAAAAAAGTATTTCTTGAATTTCTCACAATCCATGGAACCAATTTAAACAATAGACATAATTTTATTGATCAGTGTCCACCAATAATCATCTTCCCTAATAAAACAAAATAAAACAACATCACAAAATTCTATTATTTTGAGAAATAGTGGATAGATAATATCATTTCAATTGATTTAATCCATTTTTCTGCAAGGATGGCATCAAAAGATCCACTAGACATAAGAGGCCTTTGAAGTTGGAAGGATTCGACCACAACATGCTATATCATTGTAGAAGGAAGTTGTTCCTTATGATTCAGGTTATTATTAATAACATGATCTAATAGAGAATGTACTATCAAGATGTTTCAAACTCTCATTCTCATAATATTTGTAATTTCATTAGTCCAGTCCTCAAGTTTCCTATCACATTGATTTTTGGAATGAGTTCTTCTATTTACCACAATTAACTATGAAATGGAATTTATAATTTGGGAAATTGAATATTTATTTAATAAGTTTAATAAATAGAAACAATGAACATAGATATAAATCTTATAATGTAAAATTTTATCATAACATATGAAACCCTATGTTTCACACATGGTTTTCCATGGATATAGAATTTTCTATAGGGTTCTAACTAAAGTTATCTAGTATTAATTTATGAAAATAACTAAGCCTTACTATGAAACCCTAAATAGAGAACCTATAATTTCAAAAATATTATTATATTATATTAAACATAATTAAAAATTAAATACAAACCAAGGATTATAAAGTGACATTTATTTGAAGGAATAGGTAAATAAAACTCAAAACATGAAACCAAAATAAAAAACCTTTTATTTAGTCTTCATAATGAGCTCCTATCACTATTTGAGACCTTAAATAAATATAGGACAACATTGGTAATACATGAACAAAGGGATGACATAAAATCATTACAAGGGAATAAAAATAAGAATAAATCATATCACATGGGTTAGAAGGAATGACTTAATGACATAAAGATGAATGGAACAAGAATATATATGTAAAAGAATAAAATAGAGAGCATGAGATAACTTAATAATGGAATATTTATAATTATGATGTGAAATAAAACCTGAAATTAGTTGAGTCATGGATTGTTTCACATGGAGGATAACAATTAACAGATTACCACCATTACTGTTTCATATATAACATGAGTCATGGCTAACTAGAAGGACTATTTAACATGATGGCTCGTGAATGTAAAAATTACCCAATGAATTGGAGACATATCTTGTTGAACCCATAAAACATGTTTATTATTACTTTTTCCAATTAATGAATCATATATAAGGAATAAAAAATAAACATAAGGGTTACCAATGGGAATAATTGGGTATCATAATAGTTTAAGAAGGCATATAAAAAAGGAATATCATATTGGAATACATGAAAGATTTGATTTTATTCATAAACGGCAATTAATAAGGGAATATAGTCAAATATAATGATAATTTATGTCTAATTGAAGTGAAAAAATGTAAAAATATGGTTTAAAAAGTTTTGAAACAAAACATTATTGTGAATTTTAAAGGAATGTTTTTATGATTTTTCAAAATATAAAAGGACTAATTATTTTAAGAAAACCAACATTGACACAATTGATTGTTTCATGTAAAATTAAGTTATTTTAAAAAACTATTATTAAAAAGGATAATGGCTATCACTTGATAATGGTTAATAAATTGGGATATTCACTTTAACCGACATGCTTATGGGGAAGAATTGAGAGTGGAATATTTTCAAACCATGTATTTACCCATAAAAGAAAGATGCACTGAAATGGATACACGATTTTGGATCATATAAATAGAATATATAAGAATTATATATAAATAATGAAGAGTTTTATTAGTGTAAATAGATATAAATAGTAATGTAAAGGAAAAAATGGAGGTTTAGAAATAATCCTTTACCTTATGCCTAAACAAATTATGTACTTGTAATTAATGTCCGGAATAATAAATTTAAGTCCATTAATTAATTTACTAAGAAAAATTCCACATATATTTGATTTATTATAATCTTATTAACATATTTCATTTCATTTTTTTGAGTTACAATATACAATGTTATCGTTCAGTGGTGTTTGTTTCCTTGGTTTTCATGATTTATTTATTAAATATATGTTTGGAAAATCATTTAAAATAGTAATAGTAATATAGAATTGAAGTTATATGTTTTTAATGAACGTAAAAAGTAATAAATGGTGTTATATATCAATTTTGTTCTATATATGAGGATGAATCATTAGATAAAATGTCAATGTCACTAAATAAGATTAATTGTCTTTTTTTAAACATCGGGTATTTGTATTGTTTTATTTATTAATATCTTGTATATCTAATGGTGAAAGAAAGTTAAATAGGATGTAATAAATATATTATAATTTTATTAAATAATAGAAATATTTTTATGAGTATCCTTGAAGGTGGTAATAGAAATTGAAAACTCATCATCCTTGAATTTGATAAATTAACACATCACAAACAATGATTTTATTTTTGGAACAAAAAGTGGAGGGGAATGAAATGAGGGTGGATTATTCCATTTGTATAAAAAATTCCATTTATATGTAATATTTTATTTACTATTCAACTTGTATAAGTGTAGGTGAGTAGAGAAAAAAAATTACAAGAAGATGAAAGAAAATAAATGAAAATAGAGGATTTTACGTCTTGAACCCTCTCCCTTGAGAACCTCCATTGGAAAATTAGTTTTGGTATTTTGTTGAGATAAAAGGTTTTGGGAAGTGGGGGAGAGTCTTAGTAAGCGTAATGGAAAAATATTATGCATGACTGAAGGCTTGGGATGTGTAATGGGAAGAGGTGTTGTAGGTATTATTTATAGTGGAATATACAGGTGTTTCTTCATTATTTTTCTCATTAGTTTATTATGTAGTCACAATATAGGAAATAATGATAATTACAATAATAAATAAATTAAATATATGAGTATAATTATATCATATGGTGCTTATATCCATGAATAATCACGTAATAATTTATTTTACTTATAAAGTATTTTTGTCGTAAATTATTGTATTTAACTTTTCACAAAAAAGTCAACTATTTTAGAAAAATCGCAAATAAATCATAGACATTTTTCAAAATATTATGTTAAAAAATTAAATAAATTTTTTGAAATTTTTTTTATAAATATGATATAATTAATATTTAAACAAAATTTTCATTTCTTAGAAAAATATTTATTTTAATATTATAACCGATTTTCTCACATGTTAAAAAAATAATTTGGGTCTTGTGTGATTTTCATTTAATAGTATAATAAAAAATATAAATTAATGATTCTAAATTATGAAAATATATATTATTTTAAATAATTTTAATAATTATATATTTATAAACTATCATTTTAATTTTACAAAAATACAATCAATTATTTTGGGTTTTTTTAAAACATTTATTTATTAAAATAATGAAATAAATATATCAATTTTTAGATTATAATAAGCCCAAATTTTATTTATGAATTCATGTGTAATGTTAATATTCTATTGGATGGTTTAATATCGAAAATGATCATATTGCTAGTCCAAAGGTCATGTTACTATTCTATCAGTTTATGTTCCTTGATTTCTAGAAATATATCTAATTTTATTTTTTATTCATTTATAATGTTTTTATTGTGTTCTATATGGTATTTTGTAAGGTTTATACTGTTTAACATATTTATGAGAAGGTAATTTTCATTGATAAAATTTTGTGTTGGTATTAGAATCATGTAAGAAAACCATCAAAGTAATGAACAATAATGATTGGGGGGGAAATCCTTTCATAATATATACATTAAAAGGGAATAATTTTTTTTTTCACAATTTGGTAAAAATAAGAATTGAATTAATTTATGTTTTTTATTTTTTAAATTAATAATAATATCATATTTACGGAAAATGAAATTTTTAGGAATAATTTATTTTTAGATAAAAACATCCAACGATATTAATTATTGTGTAGAAACATGAAAGAAAATAGTCATTGAATAAAGAAGAAAAAAAGTCAATAAGAGGGAAATGATACTAATGCGCAAGAATTATTAAAATATATTGATTGGAATAATGTATGTGGATTTTAAATTATTTGATCCATAGAATTTCCCTCTACTAAAAATTATGATAAAAAACCAGAGAAGAAATGATATTATATCCTAAATACAATACCTATATGGAAATCCCAGAATCATACCATAAGAAAGATAGAAAAATATATTTATTTTACCATAATAAATACTTCCATGAGATGAAACATGAAATATATTCATAGTTATTTTATATTGCACATAAATTAAACAAGTGGATAATATGGAATATTCCACAATAATGTATAAGTGAGACGTGATAACTTCACATCAAGAATCATTTTTGCTTCAGAAATCATTATTACCATTTAATTATAAATAAATATTAATTAAAATTAGATTATATAACAATATTCGTGGATATATTTCAATTTATAATTGCATTATAATTTTGAATTTTCTTTTTATTAACAGTTTCATCATTACCCATAACATTTAGTTGAAAATATGTACTTTTCAATGATTTTTTCTGTTATATAGTTCCATTCATTTCACCACAGTCGGTCATTAATCATATATAGAGTCTTAATAATTACATAAGTATCAAATTAATTCATTATATCAATTTTTATGACCACTTATATAATGTTTTTAGGAAAATAGATTTCCATATCTCTATTGATACGGTAGTCTATATGTACACATGATTGATATTTCATTATATTTATCCATAGAACATGATAATGGTAAAATGTAACTTCAATTATTTTAAAAATCATTACATAATAATGATGACGTATATTATTTAAATATTTTCTTTTTACAAACCAAATTTAGAATATATTTGAAATGATTAAAATCTCTTTGTGGAGGTGGTAGACCACATGTACTTAAGTGTGAGATTATCATTTAAAAAAAATTAAAAGATAAGATAGTATATAAGATAGTATAAATAGATATTCACAATTATCTTTTAAATATCATTTTTAAAAATTAAATCCATCATAATAAAAATCAATTAACAATGGTGTCAGAATGTAAATCAAATTTATTTATAGTTGTAGTAGTCGATACACTCACATTATAGATAATTTATATTCTCATCTGATGGAACGAAGGTGGAAAATGGTTTTCCTAAAATCTTAATGACATATCAGTATATTAATAATAATATAATAAAAATTTTAGTTTCTAAATAGAGTATGTATATGAAGTATAATTCTATATGAACTTTGAAGAAGATAGGTAAGAAAATTACTCTTTATTTGAGATACATTCTTTAGATTAAACCTTAAACCTTTATAGGATGGAATCATTAGAATTTAAGAAGATCTATGAAATTGTAAAGGAATATAGAAAGGTATTTGGAATGGTATTTGTTGAGAAATGTGTCTGAAGAGGTGTTAATAAGAGAGGGGATGTGAAGGGAGTGGGATACCAGTAATTATTCAACATTTTATATTACTATTTGGTATATTAATGGTCTTGTAGAACTAATGAACCAGAAATCATAGATAATATTTTATATGGTATATATGAACTCAAATGATCATATTTATTCAATTTAAGGAGACATTTTAAGACCTAAATACTAGTAAAACACAATTTAACCCACCCAATTATAAATTAACATTTTACCATGGTAACCCAATTAAATGAAAAAACATTAAGGGGTTCTAAAAAACAAATGAAATAATATTAAAATCATGGATTCTATTTTATTAGATTAAACGTATATATTATTAATAAATTACATTTAATATAAGTATTTAAACTTCCAATGAAAATGTTTTGAATAAAATACTAATTTTAAGCGCAGAAATAATTTCACCTTAAAATCATGTATCTTGTTAATGTAAATGAAATTAATTTATCAAATTCAATATAGGATTTTATATAGATTTGGTTAAATATTTCACATAATGTCATCTTTCAAAGATAACATTAAATGAAAAGGTGAAAAAATATTTTCTAATTCGAATAAAATATAATATAATTTTATAAAATTCATGCATGAGTTCCCAAATTCAAAATATAATATCTAACTACATAAAAATATATTTTCTGTATAACCACTCATATAGTTTGATAATGATTTTTTTATATTTTAGTTTCTTACCCGATAGTTTTAAAAGTGTTTTTCCTGTTTTACCCATACCTAAGAGAGAAATACTTACCCGGATTATTTTTAATAATGAAAAAAATTAAAAAATCTTCATTCCAAATTGAATACATTTTTATAGTTTAACTAAAATAAGTGGAATAAATAAATTATAATATAAATATGTAATATTTAATGGGAATTTTTTTTAAATTGTTTTTAGGCCTCAATATGAACTTATACAAAAAGAAAATATTATTATAGTTCTATGTAATTAAATATGATATATATTATTAAAGGTGACTCATTGGATTTAATGTGAAATTAAAAACATTATTGGACTTTTAAAATAATTTATTTAATTAGAAGAAAATATAGTGATATAAAAAAATACACCATTTAATATTCACATAAAAAATATTTTCATAAAAAATTAATTAACCCTAAAATAATGATTAAATTATTTTTTAAGAAATTATATTTATTATCAAAAATATAATTTTAAAAAAATGTTATAAATAATTTTATTTTTCCCTCAAAATGAAAGAAAACCCTTTCTTGAAGAAAACATATATTATATAAATAAAATGAAATTATTGAAAGATGATTATTTATTTATTATGAATTAATAAATAAATTTACATTACATAAATAATTAATAAATATATTTCCTTAATTTTTACAACAATCCATTAACATCGATCCAACATTTATTTCAAATAAAATATAACACGTCAAACATTGTTCATTTATGTTTAGTGTTTCTAATAATACAATATATCAGTGACTTCTAATATAAAATTAAGAATTATATTTTAAAATATACTATTGTGGAATATAAAAATGCACGATATGAAGTCATTATAATATTGTACTTACATTAACAATTATTTTAATTTTTAGGGTTTGGTGACACAAATTATCACCCTTTGAGACATATTTCTTATTACACATCCTGTTTTTGTTAAATTATTATATCTAAATTAATTTTAATATGCTATATCAATTATAGAATATATTTTGTGATATTTATTTTTTTATTACACTTTATTTCTATTACAGGTGATTAAATCCAAAATTAAAAAATTTAGTGGTTTTTTATTCTAACGGAGTTTTTTTCTATTGAGTATAAAACATTATTATTTAAACTATACTACTCCAGGTTTTTATATGACCTACCTAAGGAATAATTTTTATTTAACTTCCTCCTAATTTTATATCATTATAAAACTATTATTTTTGAACTTATTAAAAAAGTATTTATACCACAATGATTATGCTACTTGTTTGTTTTATTTTTCTTTACTTTCAATTCCCTTTTACAAGTTAATTATACTCCCATGGTTATAATTTTCCTATGTGATTACATATAGTTTATATTTCATATCATGATTCACTAATAGTTAATTGTATATAAAGTGAAATAATTAATTTCATTGGGTTTTTTAAAATGTTTCTAAATCCATAGCTATTATATTTCTCTATTTTCAATTCAACATCACTCGTTTGATATTTCAAAGAATATTTAGTTTTATAAAGTGTATTATATACTCTAATAAATTCATGTTATGTGAATATAATCAATACGAATTGTATTTTATACGATCATTTCATTACAATGTTATGATTACCAAAATAGTTTTTTATCCCCATTTAACTTCATTGAGATATGATACATTTCAAAAACATATTCCCTCTTTGTTTTGTGTACGTAAATCTCGGATTAACCTCTAAATCATCATATAACATTTTATTTCGGGATAATAAAATCATTAAAGTCCATCAAATAATTTGTTTCAAAATTATACATTATTATAAGCATGGATTTTATTCACATTTCTATCATCATTGAATACCTATTTTCTATACATTGCTTAATGAGAATTTACTATGATTATATATCTTGATTTATTGGTGAAATTATTGTTCAAAAAATATACCCTTACCACTATATGATGTTAGTTTTGGGGATTATTACATAGAAATTTATTTATTTATTTATTAAGGTAATATAGAAAATTCTAATACTTATTCCTCCAATACAGAAGATTATTGATTAATAAAGAGTATTAAATATTTTTCATATAATGAATTAGTCAATTCCCATGATGAATGAATTGGATATAATTAATGATGTGTGGGGAATACAAGAGCTTGTGGAGTAATCAACATGTCTCATAAGAAAAAGTTGATTAAATATCATAGTATACTATTTCCCAAATAAAAATATTTCCACGAGACATGGCATCGATTATTAGATAATGATGTCTAAGATCATGTAGTTTTGGTTTAAGGATGGGAAATTTCTAGAAAAAATTATGTATTTCAACTCTAACAAACCAATTTTTGTTCACTATGTGCATATTTATTGATATGTCAACCATGTATTTGTTATACTCATTATTTCATTTGATTATAGAAATATTTTGAGTTTCTATTTCTAACACATTGTTTATTCTCATATCATGATCACTTATAATCATTAATAACAATATATAATTGTTACCCAAATTGGGAATTTGAGATCCCCCATTCTTATAATTCAATTTTACCATGTTATCAATAAACTTATTAAACATGATATTTATATAATAATATCTTATGTGGATAACATTTCGAGAGATGCTGAAAAATTATTATGGATTAAGAAGTATCATATATCATGAAAATGACTATTTTCTAATTAATACATTAGATTTGATAGTTAAATGTGTTTCATAACAACCAATAATTATAATAATAAAAATTAAATTCAATGTAAGTGACACATTTTTTTTCCTGAGATGTATTTAATAGTGGTAAAAAATGGATCAATTAGGAACACATAAAAGGAGGTATACAAATGTGTGTCTAATGAACCAGATTTTCGAAGTCTATGTAGGATGCATAACAAAAATAAATATCGCATTTTTTATAATTTGAGTTAGTAACATGACATTGTTATTATTTTTTAATTCTACTGGAGATAAAATAATTTTTCAAAATTGAATTATCATTAATATTATCACATTTTCCAATTCATCAATATTACAATACTGTTTTCAAGGAATTGATTAATGGATTGAAAACCTTATAAAGGAGGGAAATTTTAATCCATCTATATAAAGGGTTTTTTTAGAAAGACTCCGAAAAACATTAATGGATTGAGTAGGATTGTATGTTTATTAGAATCTATATTTAAATGCTTAACTATTTTGTTATTGTGAATTTATAATTCCTAGATGAATATGTTACTATCTTCCTTGAATTTATAAATAATTGGTCACTAAATATTTTTTTATGTCGCAACATTTTTTTAATATCCTGAACATTTGAGAGTTAATTTGTGAATATCATTAAGAAGAAAAAAGTAAATGTATCTTTATATGTTATATTTATTTTCCCAAATGAAATATTTCCCATATAAAAATTTAGCTCCTCATTTCAAGATTCTTGAAAACATTAATCTAACATTTTTGCATCATGAACTCCTCTTGTAGAAATTAATCTATTTATAATTATTTTTAGGTATTGAGATATAAATTCAATGATCCTCAAGCATTATAAGAATTATTCTACAAAGACATACCCTCCAGAAGATTAATGGAAAATGTTTTAATCATTGTCTCTAAATAATTGTAATCAAAATAACATGAAAGAATATTCATTAAAAATTATATTTAGATAGGATGAGATATTGTTTATAATAATTTTTTGGTTTTCATATGAGATCATTCTAGTATCATTTCATATCATATAAATCACTTTAAAAAATGTTCTTATTTTTTAAGAAATTGTTTTAAAACATATCAAAACTTGTATCTTATATTATATGTAAATTATATAACATCACATTAGATAATAATTTAAGATATATTAAATATTTATACACTTAATTAATTAATTATTTATCCCTATTACTGTGAATATTACATAGACCATTTTGAATTCTAGTATTTTTTCTGTATTCCCCATGAAGTTAAAGAAACATTATAAAACATATTCGCATTCCAGTTCTATGTTAATTTATTTTCAATATATAATAAAACATTTGAGTATTGAAATTAATTAATTGATGTTATAAATTTTATATTAGGTCTTGATTTTGGATCTAAATTACATTATCCAAATAAAGCTAAGAATTTACACTACTATTTCCACAAGTTACATTCAAGGAAATATACTTAAAATATGTTTTTAAATTAGCACGTTTTCAAGATTCTGTTTCCTTTCGAAACAATTACACTCTTTATCATGATAATGATTTAATTGAACATCATCATGGGTTCTATTCAATCACTCAAAAAAATTCAATCAAATCAAACATGTATACACAATTATTTTACCAACTCCTTGAAAATTTAACCTAAAATTTAAAAATTGGGAATTACCATATGTATGTCCAAAAATATGATATACATATGAAAAAATGTCATAATGGTTAATTGTAGGTTTTCATAAATGATGTCACCACAACCATATCCATCTACGCAAGCCACTTTTAATGTATTTTCTATTTTTTAAAATAATTAATCGGTTTGTTTTTATACTATTTATTTGATTAATATTGAAACAAAAGGTCGAGGAAATGAGATTTAAAATCATAAGAAGAAAAATAATTGATTAATTTAGGTTTATTATTACCAACTAATTACTATCATAGTACCTTAAATCTATTAATTCCTATTAAAACACTTACATTGCGTGGAAGAGTACAATTTTAGACCACACACTATAAGCTAGGTAGATTTTTTCATCATAATAATTCTATGTTTAATATATATTTTCCAATTTCCATTGTTTTTAGCTGATGTATATCAAAATAAAAAAATCATTCAATAATAACAAAAACCTTTCTATCTATTAAACTATCAATTGGGAGTTGGTGATCATATATAATTAGGATACAAAACACTATATTCTACACAGCAATTAATAATCACTAGTTAATTTCTATTTGATCAATATAATTAAAATGTATATATAATAAAATTTATGGGAATTTTGAAATTATATATCAATATAATTTTCATTAAAAATATTTTTACCTAAATCCTGAATTAATGAATTAATCAACATATTAGAAACTATGAATAAATATATTGAAAATGAATTATTAAATTTATTGACAATAAAACATGACTAATTCACACCACTAAAATATAAGTATAAAAATTTAAATTAACAATAATTGTAATGGATCATTAATATAAGGTAATAATAATGAAATAGAAATCAAATAATCTAAATTTATACCAAAGGTAAAAATTTCATACAAGGTTCATTTTGAAATTTCATAATTTTATGTCCATCAATTCATTATGTTTCTATCATATTGTAATGATGAGTCAATATGTAATAGAGGATCCAATATCCATTTTATTAGGGTTATTATTATTCTATATAAACTTAATTTCTCACATTTGGTCAAAAATGGATACACTTTCTATAATAATAAGAAAAATATTCTTTGCATGGACCATCTTCCAAGTGTCCCAAAAACCATGTGATTTCCATATATAGTAAAACATAACGTATAAAAATATTCCAATTGATTTATGGTTTAAACATGAATGATACTAGCACTCAATAAAAAATCAATTTTTTTATTTTTTAATGAAAAACTCTCCAATAATCATGGAATCTTTCTCAATCAAAATATAAACTTTTTAGTGTCCATATGATAATGAAATTGATTTATATGATAAAATTATTAGAATTATATTATTTTTATGTTATATTAGATGATATGTGGTTTTGTTTATCTCATATTTGTTGAATCCTATTTATCATAGAGATAAGTTGACAATTTTATACATAATTGGTTATGATATTCTCTCATTTTTATAATTATTAACCTTTATTATTGTGATTCAACTAATTTTGGATAATGAAAGGGATTCATTCTATTTAAAATACATAAAAATTCATCATGCAACTCCTCTAATTCAGTTATGGTTTAAGATAAATACAAATCATATAGGATGAATTCCCCTATTTTTTCTTTAGGAATTCTACAATCCACTATCAATTCAATAATAAAATTAATGCTTTTACATTTAAAATGTTACACATTAATATTGAAAAATAACCAATACTCACATAAAAAAACTTCTATATGAAAAATGGGTCACCCAAATTATAGCAAAAACACAAAAGTGGACTAACAAATATAAATTTGAATATTATAATCGATAAATAAATATTACCGTCACATATGACATATTTTCAAGGGATTTTGGGGATAATCCTTGAGCCATGAGATTAATTCAATATCTGAGGACATGTAACCCACCATCACTCTATCATTTTCACTATATCTCAATTAAAATATAATTATCACCAAAAATTATCATCATATAATACAAAAAAAATTATTTTTTCCTTGGAAAGAATTTATAACTACGTCATAGATGGGAAATAATTTTAACCCTTACCAATATTTGACACCCACAAACTTTGAACAATATAATATAATCACCCACTACTAATGAACTTCACCATATATTATTGAAAAAACTCAAACCAGAAACAAACCACTCCAAAAATATTTTAATTCTCAATAAAACCCATCAATAAGTCTAAACAATACCACCACATATAAAACATTATTGAAAAGATATTGACTATCACCCTCCCTGCATATACCAAAACATAAACCAATATAAGAATTATGGTAGAACATTATACCACCAAAATATGAAATCCTTCCCAGTAGTGTCTCCACACCGACTATAAATACATCACCAAAATAGTCAATGGAAAAAGCCTATAATCAATATCCATTAAATACCACCACTTAAAAATCAAGGAAACACTATAGAAGAAACATTTGAGGGAAAACGATAAAAAATGATACCCTAAAAAAGATCAAGATGAAAGAACTAAGGGGTTCCAAAAAACATCAAAAGCATTGAAGTTAAGAATATAAAATGAATATAGTTGTCTACTAAGACCACCATCGCAATCTTTTAATATAAAACTAGGTATATTTGAGAACAAAAAAAATGGTCCTATAAAATGGGTTAGTGAGGAAGGTCATAGAAGGAAATGGAATATAAGTCCATATACGTAAACTCATAAAAAAATAAGAACTAATAGCATAAAGATGTCACTAAAATATTGAATTCCTCCTTGTTAAACTAATACACCTTGAATACCAATTAATGAAATTAGTATAGGGTCATTAAATGGTCGGTAAAGATGGTAGGGTATAAGGATATGTTCCATTTCATGAAAAAACCAACATTGAGAGAAAACAAACCACACATAATCTTGGAAGCACCCAATATTTATAAAGATATAATAATAAATAGAAGACTAGAATTAAATAGAAAATAAAACCAATATAGTAAAAAATAACTAATAGGAAGAGGGAAAATATTTAACATAAAATGAAGAGGAAAGAGATCATATTACATAATTTATATTTCACCACTAATGTGATGGTTTTAGTTGGGAAACCAGACATTTCTATGAGGGTTGATAAAGAGAGATACTTTTGAGAACATAGATCTATAATTAGTACCAAAATTTTCACCATTATCCTAATTTATTAGGGAATATTATTTCTATATACCGTGCCCGCCCATAAATATTGTACCACTGTTAATTCTTGGAATCTCATATTTATAGAGTATGATCCAAATAATGTAACTGAAATAACTTATCAGAAAATATGTTATCCATCACAATCATTATATTCACAGCCCTATATGCTAATATTTCCTATAAATATACTAATAATAATTTCATATATAGTAATATACTTATATAATTTACCTAATTCAAGATATAGAAAATGAAAAGTCCATATAACTAGAATGATCCCAAATTCCTCAATGCGTGAATGGACAGAGATTAATAACATTTATGTATCATATTTTTCAAAATTAATATTATAATAGTACTTCAGCCTTTATCTCTCCAACCTATATCTAAAGATGATATAATTTCAAAATGGGTGGCATGTACTGATTTGATCTAGCCTTCATTAACATTACTGTATTTCTCATCCTATCATTAGTTTTATCATTAACTAATCATAGAAGATTCTAATGAACAAAAAACTAATTTTATTTGAAAAATGATAAATACATTAAAATTGATATTTAATAAGGAATTATGACATATTTAAAAGATACATAAATATATTAAAATAATTTTACAACATAAGATATTTCAGTGAAATGACATATCCAGGGGATTAGTATTAATTATAATAAAAAAAGTAATAATATGTACTTATTATAATCATGTAGTTTATTGGAATGGTCACATTCTACAGGTTGTGAGACTAGGATGGTAAACCAAATCATTGTATATATAACACCCATGAAAAGTCACATAAAAATATTTTATTTATAGTGCCATATGATATCAATAAATTCTTCATATACTCTAGAGATTTCTGACCTATTGCATGTGTCAATAATAAATGTTGGGATACTATAATATCTATATCATTACCACAAATTACATTAAATATAAGAACATCATTAAAAATAGATAATTCAATATCAATTATACTAATACCAAGGTAAAGACTCCAAACCTAGTAGCATAGAACTCATGTATATATGTTTATATTGCCTTGATATGTTTGGAATCACATCCTGAAGTAAATTATAGTTCTGTAGTTTTGGAAAACTACATACATACAGGATTCAAATGTTACAATTTAATACATAAATTAAGACATATTTATTTTATAATTTCTTAATTTCTTCTATAGTATAATTACATATCATTCATAATACATAATATAGATTCCTAGGTAAGGTAAATAATTTGGGTTATTTCAATTTATGAATAAGGATTTTGTACAATATAAGCTATCAATAATGATTGCGAATAATCATAATAGAAACGAAAGTAATAAAACTTATATTCCATTAAATATTTTTTATATAATGATTATATAATTCATAATCAACAATTAAATGTAAATATTTGAATAATCATTACATTTAATATGTAACTTCAGTATCACAATTAGATAAGTCATAATCAATATAGAAAGTGAAAAAATTGATAACACAATTCATTTAGTAAATAATATGAGATTGAAATTCATCTAGAGATTATATCATTGTGAAAATATAATGGTTAATAAATAAACAATATTTCACAAAGTAAATTCATAATTAGTTGGTTTCATGAACATAGTCATCATGATAAATCTACTTTCAGAAACGTTAACCAGATAGTTTACAAATGATAAGTAGAGGTAAAACCCTATTTTCTAAACTATTTCTTGAATGAAAATTTAGCTCATGAGTATATATATGAATTGAGGGGATTTCTATATCTACGACTTCCTCAAATATAGATTTTTAACACACCTCCCATGTATTTAATGATATTTTTAATTCAGGAATAATATGCCTTTTCAACTAATTTCTTTATCGAGTACAAAATACAGATTAACAATAATTTCCCCCATCAGAAATTTAACATTAAAAATAAGATACCATATGTATATATCATATATGGTCTATGTAATAATTATAAAAATGATAAATAAAATTGATATATAGATTAAATATATTGTTTAATTTTCATAGGGAAGTCAATATTTCATAGGAATGTTAATATCTACATAAATAAAATATTAAAATGAATTTCAATATATTCAATGTTCAACATGATCAGAAAACATCCCAACACAAAATGAGGATGGAAATAGGAAAACATATATATAGTGGATTATGGATAAAACAAAGGATTATTTGCCCTAATAAATATAAATTCCATAAAAATAAAGTTAAAACATTCTAGAGGAAGATATCAATTAGATTTTGAAAATAACCATTTAAAACTAAATGCTAATAAAACATTTTTAAAATATTTTTCTTTTAAAAAAATTGGAATCATTTAAAATAATATTCATAATAGTGTTTTGTCATGACAAAAATAAATTATGTACATACCGTAGAAGATATAAAAAAGATTCATTTTAGATTTTTTGTAAATTCCAAACATAGCTTGTGCGGAAAAAGACATGAATATTAATTTCAATTTTTTTAAATGGTCAAAAAAGTATAAAAAATTATTTAATAAATCATATTTTAAATGTTAATAAAATTTGAAATAATTTTTAGGAAATATGTTATTAGAAGAAAAATGATTTATATCAGAAAGAGATATCATATGTTATTTTATGGAAATAATTTTTATCATTCAATTTTTTTACAAAATATAGGATTGTGAAACTATTAATTATAATCATAATGAATAAATAGATCCAAATAAAACTATAGGGAGTTATTATATAATTATTAAATAATTTCTTTTCATTTAAATTTGAGTATAAACAATCCTGATTAGAATGATATTCTTGAATAAATCCTTACAAATATCATAATTATGATGTTAGAACTAATACATGAATCAGTTGATTAAATAAAATATATGTTCATATAATTATTTTTATATATTACATAATATAGTATGAATTATTGGCACACATAATCGTATAATGTCACAGGAAACGAAGAAGTGATATAACCTGAGGAAAAGAAACTCAGTTGTGAAATTATTTAAAACACTGTAATTTGGAAGTCAAAACCTATTAGATGAAATAATTAAATTTTAAACATAAAATTCCCCAATGTATGATTTATTAATGTTATTACATGAAAAATTCATACTATGTATGAAACATATAATAAATTAGCTTTATGACAATACAATACACCTCAATGAATGGAATGTGTGTAAAATACGCTTACCTATTTCTTTTTCTTGTGGAACATGATTCCAAATCTTGAATAATAGTGTTATTTATGTTATTAATTTTTACCCGAACTATATTCATAATTATTATATCATACATTATCCTCTTATAACATTTTTTCCCCTGTTTTTAATTATATTTTATTATTATTGTTGTTTCAGGCATTAATTGTGTTTTTTTTCTTATGTTTGTTTTTTCATGAATGTTATGATTAGTGGACTTATTTTATATTTCAATAATATAAATAATTATATTAATTTTATAATTATAATATTTACCCCTTATAAAAATTTATTTAATTATTTTTTAAGATTGGATGTCGAAAAAATCGCATTGCTTCATGGAAATGGTTGTTCGTGTGTACTCACAATCGATGATATCATTCCACTAACTAGTGAAAGTTTATGGAAGTGGGTGATATATTGAAATTAAAGAATAATTATCATTCCACCTATATATTAATTAATTTTTTTAGATTTATCATCACTAAATTCAATTTTTATTATATGTGAGAAAGGAATCACACCGCTTTCCAAAGAGGTTATCCACCAAAAACATGAGTTATGTTATCCTATTTAAACTCGTATGGATAGTAATAATCTACATGTGGTATTATGATTATATATTTAAAAAAATATCATAAATATCATATACATTTTTTAGTCCAATCATTATACTGTCAATAAATGTTTGGGATGGAAAATTAATTACATCGATTCGGGATGCGGTCGTCCATTGTACACATAATCGACGATTTCTTATCCCATTTGATGACAGGGCATATATAGGTCATTGACTTATCAAAAAATAATATCATTATTTTTTAAACAATTGATAATAAATAATATTTCTCTAATAATATTGTCTGTAGGTGGATGAAGTAACAATAGAAAAACACTCATTTATGAACGTTACCTATTTCTTCGAACCACATCAATAGGTTTTAAAAATTACATCCATGGTGATATTTGTGACCAATATATGGGATATTGGAGGTTTATAGTGCAATAAGAATATTTTTTGGTTGGTAATCGGTAAAAAATAAATTCTTTCACAAAATGAACATGGGAGTAGTGTGGGTTTCATTTTATAAGTTTGGGAGAGGACACAAAAGGAAAGTTTGAAATGAATAAACTATACCCACATTTAGTTAATTAAAAAAATCCAACCAAATTTATTAATTATCATAAATCATAAGTGATAAGGTGTAAATATGGTTATGAACTTGGTTTTAGTCAAGTTTTTCGGTTATTTAAACCCATATCTTTTTAGTCTAACCCCGGTAAATCAATTTTATTTTCATTTACCATATTAATTAATCATTACTAAATTTACTAATAATATTGGTAAATAATTAAGTTCCAATTATATGAAATTAAAACTAATTAAGAATACAAATATGGAATTAATTTTTTTGAACTCAATTCATAAAATATTCATAAAATATTTTAAAAATATACCTACTTGCACAAGGAGAAAACATGCTTCAAATGAAAAAATAATCAAATGTATAGAAGGTTTTGTTATCCAAATTCAGAATTAAAGTGATTTTATTTAAGTAAATAGTATATATTATATTTTTATTAGAATAATTTTACACTAAATATTAAAAACTTAATTTTTCACTATAAATAAATTAAAAAATGTGGTTTTTGATAAATATCAATATTTTTCAGTGTTCATAAAAAATGGATCATTTCCAAAAAATATCCATAATTAACCCTATTTTAATTTTGACATGATGATTTCAAAAAAAGGTTCATTTTTTGAAATAAAATTTATTATATTATAAAAAAAAATTAAAATAAGTGTTCAATACGTGACAAAATAACTTCTTAGAAAAATATTTTTTTAGAAAACAATTTAATTTTCAGTAAATTAATTCATTTTTTTATTTATAATAAATATATAATAAATATGTTCATAATTTATTGAGTAATATTAATACCATGAAACATAATGACTATGTAATAACTAAATTTATTAATTAAAAAAATTTAATAGAGTATTGTGTTTCCTTTAACCATGCCATTACATGCGCCACAAGATATTAAAGTGACTTAATCAATTTAAATATAAATATATAATAAATTCTCAGGGTATTATATTTTTTTTATAATGTTGGTGTCTCGTATAATATTCTCTACCTTAAAATATTTTACTATTTTAAAATCTCATTGTTTTTTATTATTCCCTGCTTCAAAACAATTACATAATCTCAATTTGATCATGCACTCAAATGCTAATAGATTTTTTGAAAATTCCATTTTGAAAAAACCCATTACAAATATGGTTAACAAAAAATAATCAGAAAATATGGGAATAGAAAAATTAAAATTCATATATAATGACAAATAACTAAGATTCTGTGTATGAGAAAATATGGGAAGTGAACATATATACATGGATGAAAATAGTAATACTCAAAAAAAGAATTGGATGGTGATAGAGGCCATTGATTTGAAGTGTGTAAATGATCAAGAGAATGTAAACCTCCAAAAAACATAAATATATGTTAAGTCAAAAGACCATTGATTCATCTGATATGAATTTAATATAATAAAATTTGTGTTTTAACATCTGTTTCACAATGTTGATGATTCATTAACTATTCATTAGTATAATGAAATTTTCATTCTTGATATAATTCTATTTCAAAAGGAAAATTTCATCATTTGGTTCTGAATTGATAATTTTAAACATTATATATTACTAAATGAAATGAATATCACATAACGAATTTTATCAGAAGCACTAAAATGATCATTTAAAATATCACAAAATCCATTAATGTGTTAATCTTCTTTCTTTATATTTGTAAATATTTTACAAAAAAAATACGGTTATAGAATGTTATAAATTAATCTGTAAACCATAATAGAAACACCACTGGTTCATCATTAATATCTTTCATCATATCATTTATGTAAAAAAATGAAATATTCACCAAATCATCACATATGAATGTGATTGGAGTATAAATATTATAACCCATTTGTTGTGGTTTCATACACACATCTATTTTAAAAGATATGTGTTGTCTCCTCACATATGATTTTTAAATTTTATAATATAGAGTTAATATAAATTCTATATTGACCCCAATATTTTATTTCCAAAAAATAATAAAACATCAAGGGTAAGATACAACTTAAATGATACTAATTCCCTTAATATCGATCCAAAAAATGTAATTTAATTCTAAAAAAATTAATTTTTTATATAAAAATTCAATGGTTTGCATCCAACTAATTGTTTTTCAAAAATATCATAAATCATGTTGTATTCCCATTATAGATATTTTCAAATGGGGTGTTTAAGAAATTTATCTTATGATAATTCTAAACCAGATACAACAATGTTGGTATTCATAACACTTAATATAATGAAGATATATATATATATATGTATATATATTTCCAAAATTAACTTAATCCTTCGATGTTCCTTGATTCTTATAACCAAAATAACTTTGGTAAAAATACATAAAAATTAAGTTTTTTAATCCAAATAAATAGTTTAACTATTTTATATCAATATAGATTATTCCAAGGCATGTGTGTTATCTTTTAAAATATAGTATTGAAGAAATAATTCCTAGGTTCCCCCTATTTAAGAATAAAATTTATAAATTTATCCCTTAGATGAAATTTATTTCCATCCATTTTATATTTTATTTTCCCTTGGAAATTCATTTTGTTATGCCCTTCTTCTCTAGATAAAAATCATTTTTTATTCCTTTGTTGAATTTTCCTGTGTATTTGTTTCCATATTTCTTATTATATTGAAATCAAATCTTATTTCCTGTAATGTCCCCACCACTCACACTCTTAGGGAAATCCATCAAAATCTTATTTATTGAAAATCAAGAGTTCTATTAAGGTATAAGTTGTTAATATATTTACATTATAAATGATTAGAAATAATAAGGATTCTTTTTCATCGATTTCATCATCCTATATGGTTTTTCATAGTGCCCAAAATTTACTTTATATTCATGGTAAAAATTATTCCTTCATGTTTTATCCACTAACTCAAACAAAAAATCACAGTGAGAAACACAATAATAGTAGTGGAAAAATAATATAATCATTTACTTCATATCTATAATATTTAACCTTTTTTCCAATTTAAAAAATTATTCTTTTAAGAAAGATAATTTTTTTAATATATTCAAATCCTTCATAATGGTTTGTTAATAGAATGTAAAATATCTAATGTGTATCCCACAAAATTGTCATATAAGGTGCATAGTATGGCCTATTGTCATGTTTCTGGAAACACTATATTAAATACCAACATTGATTTTTTAGATTAATCCCCATTTAGTAAATCTATTCTATAACATGGTCCATCGGTGGTATCTAGAGTGGGATTTAGTTTTATAAAAAATCACATAATATATACCTGATGAATATTTTAGGATGTTTTTATACACTTATTCTAAATGTTTACCATAGGGTAAAATTCCCTTATCTTTGTTTTCATAAGTATAGATCCCATGTTTTATATTAAACGCACTATGATACCAATTGTTGAGACACCAAAACTGGTAGCCTAATTCTATTATATTCTTTATTAAATTTGTAAATGTTTCAAGGAATCAAATAAAAAATTAAAACACAAATTATTAATATTGGGAAATTAGATACATAAATTAATTATATATTAATGTTTAATATAAAAATAATAACATAATTTTTACAACAATATCTTTATTTTCCAATGAATGTCCTTGAATCAAATTCACAGTACAGTTCATGGATACTGGTGAAAGGAATGGAAATAATGATGATATTAAATTCTTAGTAAGGGTTATGTATGACCAAAGATACCATGAATCCATAAGAATAATCAGCAAGGAACGATAAATAGATAAACACAGATTCCATTTAAATAATTTGACTATCATTATTCGATAAATCATATTCAAGATTGAAAGTTAAATAAGTATACACAAATTAAATTTAATAAATTACTCGACTATCATGGTTGGATAATGAATAGTCAATATGGAAAGGTAAATAACTGAAAACACATGTCATTTTTCCAATACACTAAGAAAAGAACTTTATCTCAAGATTAAATTACTAAAAATCTCTTATGGATAATAATAACTGAATTCATGATGAATGAAATACATTATTATTGGATTTTGGGATATCAAGTATTACGATACCTTTGATGTCATGACCATTCACAATAGAATTAAAAATAAAGTGTTAGAATACAAAAAATACCCATTTAACTATGTCTAGCCCACCGATTTTCCTCAAGAAAATAATGATATGGTTAGTTGATATCTATTACTAAGACACAAAGAAATGTACCTATACAAAACATTACTCATATATAAAATTATTAATTTAATTAATGTGGAATGTCTATTTTTATTTTTTTCATATTGAGTAAGGAATACAGATTAACAATAATTACCTAGAGAATATAATAATTTTTTAAAAAAATTACCATATGTATAAATGATGAATTATTTATTTAATAGGCATATACATGATCAATATTATTTATATTTATGGAAAATTTAATTACCAATGATTATAGGGAATAATATATTTCAAGGGAAAGTTAATATCTAAAAATCAGTCAAGAAAGCGAGTTCCAATAATTTATTAGACAAAATTATCATTAGACATCTGTAGAAGTCATAACAACGGTATATATACAAAAATCACAATTATAGTATAATTAATATAATGTATTTTTTTCATTGATGAATCAAAAACTATTAAAATTTCATTAATTTTTTTAAAGAAAAAACGATATTTTTAATTTATAAAATACATTTCACTGAAAATAAAATTTTATACTTTTAAAGTAATCTTTACAACATTGAGTGGTCATAAAGATAAGAAATTATTTACATATTATATAAGTTAAGAATAAGTTATTCACATTTTTTTGGTAAAATCAATATGGTAATTATTTGGAAATCTTAATGAATATTCCATTAACAGAATTTTGAAAGAAGTAAAAATGGGTAAAAATAAATTTATTATATTTTTGTAGAATTTTGGAATCATATTGGATTTTTTTATTGAAATCATGTATATGGGTGAAAACGAATTTTTGAGTGAAGATAATCATAGTGTCTATTTAAAAAAAATTCTCAATAATTTTAAATACCATAAAGAAGAATATGAGGCAATGAACTAAAAAAATCATGAATTTTAATAAGATAATAAAATTAATGTGGTTTATTTTACAATTATCAAAAAAATTTATTTATGCTAAATTAAAATATAAATAGTCATGATTAAAATTATATTGTGAAATAAACCCTTACAAAGATCATACATAGAAGTGACAATCAATCAATGAATAAATTATACTTATAAAATTTAAATCAATATTAAACAAGTTAAAATAAAATATAATGTATTCAAAGGTCTTTTAAAAAATAGAGATGTAATTTCAATGACAGTAAAGAAGTAGTATAACTAAATGATGATAAATTGTGTTATGGAATTATTTCCCACATGGTAATTTTTAATTCAAATCCATATAAATAAAATAATTAAAATTAAATCTTATAATAACATTATTTATGAATTATTAATGATATTAAATTACAATGTGTAAGTATTTACACCATATAAATAAAATTAGTGGATTCCATTAAAATATACTATAGTGAATAGAAATTTAGATGACGTCGCTCACCCCACAGATCATATTAGGTGAAAATCATCTAACATTATATAAAATGGTTTCATGCCAAATATTAACTTCTTAATTAACAATATTAAGACTTAAAATATAATAAATTATATTATTATAACATTTTACTACATATTTGTTAATAATATTTCATTATTTTCATTGATTTTGGTGTTAATTTCCTTGTTTTACCCTCCGTATTGGGTAATGAATGTCCCCATTGTTATGAATATTTTATATTTACATATTATAAAAAATTATACTAATTTTATAAATATCATATTAACTCATAATATACATTTTTAGGTTCTTCCTTGATGGTTTTACATGGAAAAGAATCAGATCGCTTCATGGAGATGATATGTCATAAGTCAGCATGTGAAATGATATCATTCAACTAATGACTGAAAGGGTAAAGAAGTGGGCGGTATATTAATATTAAATAATCAATATAATTTCATATATATAACACATATATTTATTAAATTTATCCTTATCACATTCCATGTAATGTGAATGTGAAAAATTAATCACATCGCTTCGTGAGGAGGTAGTACACAATACACATGAGAAACATTGTCATATTATAAATGGAAAGGGATGTAATATTGTTTATGTGATATTATATTTCTAAAATTTTGATAATATTATAAATATAATGTATATATGTAAAATACATCATTATATATAGCCCTTAATGATGTTGATGGAAAATTTATTAAATCAGTTCGTTATATTGTAGTCCTTCGTACACACAATAAAAAATTTAATATTTCATTTTATAGAAGAAGATAAATATATAATTCATTAGAAAAAATTAATAAAAAATAATTATATATATAATAAATAGGATATTATATAATAATTTGTGAATAACATATTAATGATCCGGAAGAAGAAGCAAAATAAAAAAAAATCACTTTCGAACATCACCAATTTATGGAAAACTAATAAATTATTTCTCCAAAATAATTTCTACAATGAAATTAAAATAAAAAATGGTCCATGAATATTTTACTAGAGTAATGATGTTATATGTGTTGGGTATGTTAGAAAAAATGGATTTGGAAGTATGAAGAGGGAATGAGAGGGGGTGGCATTTTATAAGTAGTGGAGAGGACATAAATGAAATTTTAGAAAACAATAACCTACACATATGATAATAGAACTAAAAAATATTAAATAAGGGGTAATTCATGAACCATAGTTGTCATATGGTCTAAATAGTTTTATAAAATTATTTTTGGAAATGTTTTTAGTTAATTTCAACCTTTCTTTTTTTTAATGCCAGGAAAATCTATTTTTTTACATTAACAACATGAAATATTTTTTTTATAATTTTACTATTAACAATGGTAAAAAAATATACACAAATTATTTTATAATTTAAATTCATCTATAAAAAATTATCTAATCCATTTTTCCACATTCAATTCATTGAATTGGTATAATCCCATTTAAAATTATACCTCTAGATGCAATGTAAAATTTGGCTTCCAAATAAAAAATAATCATAAGTATAGAATAATTTGATAAAGTAATTGAATATGAAATTTATTAAAATAACAAAAACTTTATTGATAATAATATATTAATTAAATGTTTACATTAAAAAATTTAAATTTAACTTTGAAACTAAAGTAAAGAAAAATTAATTTTTCAATAAAAATAAATATCTTTTACCTAAACATAGAGAATGGCTTATATGGAAAAATAATAATGATTCACAATAAGAAAATTTTTCTTTGATTATTTCAAAGATAATGTTGAAATTTTAAATAAATTTTATATATTTGGGAAAAATAAATTTTCAGGGAGTTTCAAAATGTGACAAAACGTCTTTTAGAAAAAAAAAATTTAGAAAAAATTTATTCATCATTAAAAACTATCATATTTTATTTCTAATATATCAATAATTGTAATTTTTACAATCTAGTGTGTCCTATTTATATAGTTGCAGACATAATGGTTTGGTAAAAATGTTCATGTTTAAAATAATAATATTTTAATAGTGTTTACTGTTTCATTTAATCCTTGTGTTGCGTACATCACGTTCTATGAAGGATATTGAATTTTTTTTAAAATAATATATCTTAACGTGTCACACTATTACATTGTATTATAATATTTTTGATTTGGATAATATGTTCCATCAAACATTATTCTACACTTTTAAAATATCAGGATTTTACAAATTATAATAATTGATTTTGTGATCAAACAATCATGTGTCACGACATACCACCTTGTAGAATAATCAAAAACACAAAAATGTATGAAATTTATATGAAGATACATGTAGGCCTTATAAATTCATTATCCACACCCTAAACTTATCAATAAACCTATCTGATCTTCAACATATCTATTCACAAACCAACCTATTCCCTAAAGGTAAAACATATGATTTACACATCCACCAGGGTTCTACTGCTTAGAGAGAGAAATACATCTCATTAGGGATTCATTATATTCCAAGAATATACACAATTATATACATGTCTATGAATGTGGAAGGTAGATAAATAAATAAAAACTACACAAGCCTTCTGGTCTGGTTGTCATGTGCTATCCCAGGCATTATGACCCATGACCTTACCTAGCAATGAATATATTAGATTAAAAAACCACATTATAAAATTCAAACCCATAAAATTATTATAATTCAAGGTTGGTTATTATATAATCTCGCTTACTCTAGCCTCTCAGTTAGCTACAATCCTATATTTAATATCATACTCATCGTACCACATCTCAGTCTGTATCCCAATACACTTGGAGGTGTCCCAAGATCTCAGACTAGGCCAATACACACACACACTCAGTGTAGTCCATTCCATTACCCTATCAATCAGGTTGAGGTCTTGCATCATGATCTATTCCACATGAAATTGAACAAAACCTTCCCTCTAGTTTTATCTTGTAATAAAAACCTTGAAAACCATCCTCTAACATGGGGAAAATTATAGAGGAACTCTCAAACTAAATGAGTGGCCAAGCTCCATGTCTCATTATCAATAAATACCTATTTTAGTATCCACTATCTCTCTATTTAGGTTTCAAAAGTTTAACCTAGATCAGTTCCTTCTCACCCATGGTGGTCACTATATGTACACATTCACTCATGTTGCTATGAAGCATCAAATCCCATAATAGACCACAATATTATAATTAAGAACATGTACCAAATAAAAATCATATAAGTATTATGTATCACACTTGGATACCAAATTCTATCATGAAAATCCCTTATCCCCAAACCAACCTCTCATATTAGAAACACTTTATATACATATCATGTAACTAATCACTAGTTAGTCACGATTTATCTCATCCACATTGGGTTCAACTCTTCACCCACCCAAGCTCATAGATTGTCATAAAAACTCACAATTCAAATATTGATAGGAAAACCCATAATGTATACTCTCTTGACTAGAAGGTAAACATCTAGGATCCCTAAAACAAAACATTACATTATTAATTAATACTAACTCACACTCATCACCCAATAGTGAAAGCATATCTCACATTCCCTACATGATCATGTAATTCTGATGTTGGTTCAAAACCACAATCAATGATTATGTTCATAAATCCTCATGAAAACTCATTTCTTATCCACTATGAAAATTCTCATGACCCAAATTTTGTGGTATCCCAATTATTCATTGAGAATGATATCAATACCACCAACATAATGAAACCTTCCTTGTGAGACCTCATTCATATATAGGGGGTCTTATGTCACTCATAATATTGACAATGACTCTAATACTCCCTCAATTGTGTGTTACTAACAATTTTTCAGATGTAAAACTGTATTACCCACCATCATAATAATTAATTCATCTTTTTTATGATATTTTACCTAGTAGTTTGATGTTAATCTCTTCAAAACTCACTCCATCTGCAAGTTACTGATTCATGACTCTCTAAAACCAAACTGATTACCATGTCCCTTGTGTGGTATGGCCCAGAGTTCTTTCAGTATAATCATTTTTCAATGGAGAACTTTTTCCCACTATATGAGGAACTAGTAAACATATCTTTTCTAGAAAATGAAATTTAGGTCCCCAACTATCATACCCAACCCAATTTTCTAATTTGGTTATTCACAATAATTCCTAAAATATTAAACGGATTAGTATTATAGGGACCAACAATCCTAAAAATGGAACTAACATATTATCCATTCTTCAATCCTCCTTGACCATGCATTTTTCAAGATGCACTTTCCCCAAATCCCCTATATCACATGAAAACATCTATCTAAATTAATTAAAACAATAATTATTAATTTAAAATTAAAACCAATACCACATAATAGAAAAATTCAATCCATGTCAACCTACTGCACTGAAATTATTACTAAAGGAATGCATAGGTACAATGAAACACCCATGAAACATATTTGAGAAATAGTCTCATCACCATACACCCTATCAACACAAAACAAAAATCAATTAAATAATGTTTCATAGGTAAATTTATTAGGATATTTATCTTATTCCAAATAATTAATAAATTTGTGTGTTCATTATTAAGTCTCGATATGAATTTCCACCTGAATTGTACTCCAGACCAATTGGACATATGGACAAAAGAGAACCTCCCTATATTCTAAAGGCTAAAGAGTATAAGTGAGGGAGAGCTGGGCTGATAGTTAGGAGAGTATACCCTTGGGTTATGATATTGATTATGGTCTATATGTATATAACATAAGGGAATAAGGAATAAAACATGATAGAAGAAACAAATGAACTCAGCAGCTGCACAAGAAACACAAACTTCTATAATAAATAATATATTCATTATAAAACATTCAAATGAAACATTCCATAACATTTCATACAAAAAGATGGAAAGAAGTGTCACCTAAGGGAAAAATATCAATATATATATATCATGAAATGATCAATAAGAACCTCTGTCTTGATGTGGAAGAACCACCATGTCTTATTCCCTCCCTCCCATATAAATGGAACATGTACAATCCTATGGTCTAGATCCCGATCCCAAATCCTTATGTAATCTCAAAAGTATAAATCCATCATGCATCCAGAGGGGTCCATCTTGGTAGTGAGTATGAACTTGAAAGGACACCTTGAATGTGTGCAAGTATTACATCCATAATTTAATAGGTGTATACCAAATATTAATAAAAGGAAATTCATTCACATTTAATAGATATCCTACATTCCATATGCTAAAAAAATACATAGGGAAGTGATCACCGACTTTCACCACCATCGTAATTCTTGTAAGCATGTGCCCCAAATAAAATTATGGAATCTCATATTATGCCAAATTAGTTTTTTTTATTAAGCCATTTTAAGGAAAATGGAAAAAACCAGAGTACACTACAGGAGCACTACGTGCTGAAAGAGCTTACAAAGTGGTGAAACACAAGGCTTAAGTTACTTGACTATGCTGCTCTAAAGAGCTCCCAGTGTATCATACCAACCTGGATGTCAGGATCCTCTCTGATGAGCTCTTAAAAGTAGGAAATCATCCTCTCCATCGTCTGAATAAATTCCTCTGAGTTGATTTTTCCCTTATTGAACCTGCGGGCCAGAATTCTATCCTGTTTATCTAACCAAACTTCTTGCTCCTCTGTGGCATCAACTTGCAGCCTTCGTGCGTAAATTCTGTTGAGATCCTCTTCTGAAACATTAGGACGAATGGCTTGTTCAATCATATCTTCCTGGGAGTGCAGGATGAGTTTCAAGCACTCTCCATTCTCTTCTTCTTTTTCACATATGGGCTTTTTTGTTCCTTCTTTTCCCCCCTCCTGAAGGGTTGTGCTTACTTTGATCTTTCCCTTCTTGGCCGACCTAGTCTCTATTGGTTTTGGAAGATGAGAATAATCCTTGCGACTCTTAGTCTTTTTCCCCTGGACCACAATACATTTTCCAGAATCTCTAGCGACTTTTTTCCCCTTCTTCCGCCGAGGGCTATGAGGGCCTTTTCCTTTACATCGATCCATGCTGTCCATTGAAGGAGTACTATAACTGTCATCACCTGAAAAATCATCCTCCGGAGACAATATAGGATCCTGAACTTCCAATCCAACAAAGCGGTTCTCCAACGATAACTGCATGCCTTCGCAGAGAGGGCTCGGCTTGAAAAGTGAATGCTCCAGATCTACCTTCTTCTTTATGACCTTATCTTTGCCCCCAATCCCAACCTTTGGATGATCCCCAAGGGTGTTAGGATCTAGTGCCTTCAAGATATTGGCATTGGCCAACTTCTCCTGTTCTCTGGAAGAAGTAATAGCAGCCAAGAACGACTTCCCCGGAACCAAGGCCGATCCCATGGGTTGGTCATTTCCCCGACCCATGAATTGCAGATGATGGTTGTCACCCCGACCTCTCCCAGGAGAGCTTCCAGCCCCATGAGCCTCACTGCCTTCACCTTCCTCGGCTTGGATGGTTAATACAGGATGAAGCCCCACATCCACAATGGTCCTCTCCACACCATCGCCCCTAACACCCAGATCATGCCTCAATCTAGAAAAAACATCTGCAACCCTCGGGCCAACCTCCTTGAGTTGCCCAGGTTTCTCAATCCTCACAGGACTCAAGAGAACCCCCGTCACCCCTGGGTATTATGGAATCTCATATTGGATTGAATATATATATTTATAATGTAATATAACCTTGTCTTAGTACCCAAGGAATCCCCTGACATTTATCACACTAGGTGAACCCTTAATATCTACCTAAAATTTTGACACAGACACATCTTTCCATTAATTAGGTACTCGACATCCAAATGGAATTCCCAATCAATATGATCCAAGGATCTTAGAACTTTCCAATGAAATTCCTCATCATCTATATGGTCTACATCCAAAGGAAGAACAATATCATTCCTCTAATATATAATCACTGACATCTCAAAAATCTATATCCCACTGCACTATGATATCTATCCACCTATAATCCCTTCTCATCGGCCTCAAGCACATCGGTAAGCCTTAGAATCCAAAACGACGGTCCCAACTACATTAACCAATGGTATATTACTATCCTTGGGCATTATACAGTGATATACCACAACATATGAAGTAGTCATCACCATCCCCAAAGCCCCATAATCTAATGGGCACTCTATGCACAATATGTTGTCAACACCACTTACACTAAGTCTTATATATGTGCAAAAAAGTCAAAAGGTACATCAAAAAATGAAGGAGTGGGAAAATCCCAACTGATATCATAAGACACATAAACTAAAATCTTGTTCCACTATGTTCGTGTCTCTAAATAATGATGTTTGACACCATCCAATGTTACATAGGCCATACCCCAATCCAGATGACCTCTTAGCATCATTCTAATGATCATTTCTCCTCAACATGGTGATCCTGATCAACAAATATATTTCAGGAAACACCCAACCTGACTAACTATGTCACCTAAGACTAGGTTATCAAGATCACCATAATCTTCAGGCCTAGATTTTCATGTTCCCAAGGAACTAAACAAATAAATAATCACAATTTAAATAATTTAAAATACACACGTAGTCTATCCTTCCAAAGTGGTTAATGATACTAACATACCATAGATGATGTGATAAATGGCTTGGGAATTCCTATCAACATCTCATTATATTAGTTTAGCAATTAAAAAAACATTATATAATTAGGGGTCCCTCATTATATTACTAAATGAGAGTTCATATAATTCACCTCGAAAACACCAATAAAAACATGTAGAATTTTATGAACCACCTACCATATACTCATACATTCTCACTCAACTGATATCAACATATATCATGATCTGAATCTTAATAAATCAAATATTTAGATGAATTCCCAAAAAATTAGGGAAAATAGCTTTCAATGATTTTGAATTATATAAGGAGAAATAAAATATAAAGAGAATATATATGAATACATTAAGTACTAATACAATTCTAGTGTGACCAATAAATTAAGAATTAGATCTTTGATGATGAAATAGGATGAATATTTATGTGAATAAAAAAGGTAGAGCACCCCTATTGATAATAATAAATGGTCGATAATGATGAGGAAAAAGTTAAATAGAATGGAGGGGGGAAACTGAATATTTCCCTATATAAGACCCAAATGAAGTGGACACATGGTTTCACTAATTTTTCACTAATCATGTAGTGCTCACAGTAAAAGAACCACACATGCACAGGCAATGTTCATGGTTTTTGAAAACAAGCACTGACCATGTGTATCGGCTCTTTTAGAAATTGTAGATGTGATACATTGCTATGTAACCCCACACAATCATTTTAAATATTGATTTCAAATATAAATGGATGTCCACACTATTTCATTTGGGAGGTAAAATTGTTAATTGTAACAAGTATATTATGTGTACTCCTTCCCGTAACTGGGTTTCTAGGTTCCAACAACACTAAAACTTATTAGGAACCCCAAGGAACATTATGATCCTCAACACCCATCTATAAATAAAGCATTAGGTTAACAAAAATCAAGGAATTTTTTTCCATAGAACAAGAAGAGATTTTGTTGGAAATTCTAACATAAAAATTCATAAATGTTGAGGAATTAGACCTGCTCAATAGCCTAGCAAATTACCATATCCTTACCATAAAATATCTTTTTCACGAGGAATAATTATATAACTAGGGACAATATCAAACAGACTCATATAATAAAATATGGTTGGAAACTTTCGTTATTATTTATGGTTAAATTTACTCATCTCAATACCTACCTTAGCAATTACATAACTATATGCTTCCCAAAATGAAATTAATATAATTGGGGGTTCCACCAACCATCCCTAAACTCAAATTCCTCCCATGATGTATCCACATTCATTCACATTATCAGTTTCTAAAATAATTTATCTATCATATTTGATATCCACATCATATATATTTATGCCCATAAAAATCCTGATTCTTACACAATTAATATAAAACCTATATCACATCGATTCCCACAATAAAACATGGGGCCAATGATCCACATATATATATATATATATATCATGTATAAGAACTGATTTTAAACAACTAAAAAACTCTATTTAATCCAAAATCAACACCTTTGTAACTCATTCAAAAAAATAGTAATTCCAAAATAAAAAAACTCAATCATGGCCACAACAAACCACGAACTTTCATCAGCTCATTTTCATACTCTTCACCAAGTAGATCAACATTTTGCACCTATCCAGAAGGTTGATTACCTGATGACTAGCCTCCGTGTAGAGATTCTACAACTACTTGGAACTAACCCCACTTATGGGTCCAATAATCTCTTCCACATCCCCCATGTTTAGTTTAATCCCAACTACCATCTCCTAATACTGCTGCCGATCTGACCGTACACCCATGAGTTTTCCTAACTAAAGTTAAACATCCCAAAAACATTTTTACAATCCAATGAGCATATATGATTCTAACATAAACCTCTAATATGGGGGTGTATTGAAATTATAGAATATAATAAGGACTGAATCTATCATGAAATATGACTTTTTTTGTCAACCCTCACCAACAATTAGAGGTGGATATTGTGTCGAGAACATGGGATTCAGATAATCCGTAGATAGTTCCACTCCTTGTGCTCCCCATCCGTTAGAATGTATCACTCAAACAATGCTCAATCTGATATTCTCATCATTCCATGAATTAATCTCTTCCATATGATGTATCTAACCTACTGATACAACTTGTACATGCATTCCATGATCATTCCCAGCGTCATTGTCCTCATCCAATTAATTCTCAGGTTCCACCATATAACCACCCTCCTCAAACTCCTCCGGAATCCATCTTAGAGGAATCTCCTGAAAACTAATTGAGATGCTCAAATATATATAATAATATACGTATTCAAATATGACATATATAGAAATATATAATTGTTAGTGCATCCCACCTCCATTCCACTCTCCCACCACATCATGTAACACAATATATGGCCTCATGAACTATTACCAACCCATATTAGGGTTAGGTATCATGTATAATATTTCCTTGTGGCACCTAATAGCCCACATCAGAGTCACCCATCATATATAATCTACATCATTTCTTCTTTCCTATATATTATAGTGTTACTGTAACATCCTGAGTTTTAAGATAGAAACATTATGTTCAATAGAATACATGATACTCTATATTAATCTTAAATGAAAAAATAAATATTTGTATTTAATTATTACTATTATTACATAGCCATTGGAATTTTTAGAATTAATAGAATCAACTGAATTATTAAAATATGGTTTCTACATGTCTAAATAATGAATCATTGGTTATGAAATTTATTAGAAATGGAAATAAATACTAGTTGAATATAAAGGATGTGGTTTTATAAAAATCTTTGTAAAAATAGAATAATTATATTTTTAAAATCATATAACTTTTATAGATTTTTTTAATTGAAAAAATATTTTATGTATTCCATGAAATTTTTGAAATTCATCTTATATTTTTTATTGATATGATTAATGATCAAATTAATTTTTTTTGGATAAAAGGACTATTTTCCTAAATATGTTGTGTTAACATATTTTGAAAGAGAACCCTTTATAAATTTATTTTTTGACACCATTATATGTTCTATTTTATTAAATAAACTTTTAATTTATAATTTGGACATCATAATTTGCTTTCAATTAATTTTTAATATTTTTCTGATAACTATCATGTTTTGATGAATAATAAAAATATGTTAAATTTTAAATGAAATAAAAATTTTCCATTGAGATAATTTATATAGTAAAATCATATTATTTAATATATTTAATGTATAAGTGGAATAATTTTTTATTTTTTTATCCAATTTTGGTCATTATAAGTCATTTCACGTTGAAATCAGACATAACCACAAGTCAATCATTGGGTAGGTTTTACTTATTAAAAAGAAATTTTTGGTATGGAAAACAGAATTAATATTAAAATAATTAATAAAATTTATTTGTTTTTAATTTGAAAAAATGGATTCCATATTTGGAATCATAAGGTTAAAATTATGTAAATAGGTACATTTTGTTTGTGGACATTATGAATAGAAAATTCATTAATTATTTTTATTCAACACGGTTAAGGGGTAAATCAGGTAAATAAGGGTTAAAATATAAAATTATAATAAGATAAAACTACACTAAAACGTGTTATAATTCTATTGGATGATTTATTTTTGACCATGAGCCTCTCTAGACCGATCATTTGACATTTTGGAGCCACTTTGGAGTGATAGTGACATTTGTTTAATAATTAATTTAATGTAACGAGAAATATAACATAAATGTGTATCTTTTACAAAAAAAATTATTATAGGGTTATATATCTTCTATCAATGACTCTAAATATTCCTAAAAAAGATAAAATTATTTTATATATCATGGTATTATATTTATAATTTTTATACAACAAAAAATTATTTTATTTAGGACACAATGATGATACATTGATTTCCTTAGTAATGGAAGATTAAAATAATTCGATATTATATGTTGTAAAATAAATGTAATTTTTTATTTTGATTCCCTACAGTAATTTTTTGGATTAACATTACATGATATAATTAATATTTAATGATGTTTTATTGATGGAATCAATTTTTTATGGATTTTTAAAACGTCATGATATGAATGGTGTCAAAATTGACAAAGTTAATATTTCTAAAAACAAAATATTTTATTAAATATTAAAAAAGTAACAAAATATAAATGTGTCATCCATATTGTTATGATATGACTAAAATTTAGTTAATTAATCATTAACTAATCATATTCATGTTTTGGTTTCTATTGAGATTATCAATGTGTTAAATGCTTGATAAAATGGTAAGATAAAAAAGGGTTAAACAAAAAAATATAAGAATCAAAAAAATATCCAAAATCGATATAATTTTTTTGGATGATTTTATCTAGAATTATATTCATATTATTTTATATGTAACATAATTTGGACTCATTTTTATGTTAAATGGAATTTATAATAAATTCATATTTCCAGACATTCCTAAAGTGCCCCTCCTCTCTCTTATAAAAGGACACCAACTATACCCCCTTACATACATCTATCAATACACTTGGATCGTCCATGTAATGCTAAAATAAGGTTCCTACATGCCTCAATTCATCCTAAATGATTTACCTTGGGAAGAAGGAAATTCATGAAATCCTTTTGTCTCAAATCAAAAGAAGTTACTCGTTTTAGAGATAACATCTTCTCTAAAGTTTGATTAGTTAATTTTCCTTATTAACTAAATATGATCTTATTACTCATTGATTAAATAAAAAATAGTATCCTCAATACTGTTTCTGTGTACGGGGAACTACATCCACACGAAATGAGGATAGTTCAATTTTCTCCTACCACCTCTCATAGTGGAAATTATGATGAAAAATTAGTTATATATGATATTTATGATATTTATTTTTTCTCTATGCTATTGTAATTTTTATTTTCAGCATAGATTTATTCTTTTCATAATGTTTAAATTCAATAATTTCATTTGGGGAAGGGCGGACTATCCCCCCGTCAAAGGGATATGGCTCATTGATGACATACATGGAACTTATAAAGGATGGAGTTAATTAACTAATGTAACCTATATAAAATATTATATTATACTATAATTATAATATACATATGTATAAATTAGTTTTTATTCCTTTAACAGGACAAATAAATGAATGTAGTGTTCATGCGTACGCATAGCCTACCATCTCCCTAAACGGTGCATTTCATTTATTATATAAAAATGTTATTGACTATTATAAATAAATATATATTGGATATATATATAAAATGTAAATCGTTAATAATATTCTCGTGATGATTTAATCTTGAATTAATATATAATTTATATGAAAACAAATTTATTTTCAACTCAATTACCATATATCGAAAAAACAACCGATATGAACATATATTTTTTTTTACTTTTTATAACAGGATGTTATTTAATATAAAATAGATAATAATCATTACAAATTCTATGAATAATTTATAAAATAAACCAAATTTTATAATTCTGAAACATAAAGAGGGGATAAGAAAAGTGGGACACAATGTAAGGGAATTTACCACACTTCTCTACTCATGCTCTCATTTAATGTTATTCCTTATGAAATTATGTTTTCAAATATTGGTATTTTTCATTCCATATCCCCATAATTGTATATATTATTTAAAAAAATTTATAGAACAATTTTTCTCTCAATCAAATCATTTACTGCATTTTTATGTAAGGTCGTTAGGCTACCAAAATTTCGTAAGGGAACATCTTAACCCAATATTCATTCTTTGGGTTGGTCTTGTACTTCTTGTCTATGTCATGGTAATATTATGTGATAAATTAATTTTAATATATTATCTTTTATTTATATTGTATTAATATGTACTTATAGTGAATACACACAACCATTCTATTTTAGTAACAGAATGATATTTGTATGGGGATTCCTAAATAAAATTTCCACTCATTGTGTTTTATGAATAATGCATTGATTATATTATGCCAAGATTATGTGTGGAATTAATGTTTTTTCCTTTATATTATAATTTCCACTTCCATTTTTATGGATATTCATTGCCTACAAAAAATCAACCCACTTATAAATTCTTACATCATTTATGCGAACTTTTTAAGGGAAATCAAAACTCAATCTTTTTTCTTTGAGTTAAATATCAATGTGATTAGTATTGTTATTTCAAGAATATGTGTGACATAAATCACATTGTTTTACACTGAATATTCACTTATATTGTGTGTATTTTTATTTTTCACACATAATTATACATCAATTTATCCTTAATTTAAGGATTCAATATTTATAAGAGATATCATCTCAATTTACATTCCAATGATACTTACTTGTTGTTATGAAAAAATTCTCCTTATATTGTGTATATACTGACCTTTGAAAAATTATATCATGATTCCCTTTATACTCATGATATTATATGTTTTTCTAAATATTATTATTTATTTATTTTTATACATGTATTTACTCATGTGGTAAGTTACTATTTAACTGACATGTAATTTTAAGACTTGTACCAATTTATTCATCTAAAACAATCTATTTCTTGTCCATATATTAAAAATGGTATTTAAGAATTTATTATATGGGCATTAATGTTTTAAAACGATAATTTATTTCAAAAGATTCAATTAGGTATGTGACACTTTGATTCAAAATTTTCATTATAAAATGTTTTAAATGTATTTGGAAATGGGATTGAATATTTTAATATCTTGAATATATTTCTTATGATTGATGAGTGAAATGTTCATAATTTCAATATTTTATGTGTTATGATTATGTAATGGTACATGGAAATTTGATAGGTGGTTATGTGATAAATCAAATACGGGTGCTTCCTTGAGAAACCTATGGTGGGTAATCCAGAGATAGCTCTCCCATGCAATGGGTAACGCGACAGAGGTAAATGTAAAGGTTTCTACAAAGGGATTTATTGAATTTACTGTGATGGGTATTCAAAAAGTAACATTTAAGGTTACTCCCTTTGTAGTTGTGAAATCTACAATGTAAGTATGTTATGGATGCCATATTTTACCTTTATGATTTATTATTTCTTAGTGTTATTCATAAATATTATAATTTCATGAGGTTTGTTAAAGGGATTATGTTTTATGAGTAAACATATGATTTCATTGATTTTTATGTATTCATGGACTAATGATTTCTTTAATTATTTATTGTCCCTTAGTTAGGTTTTTATAATCATGCGATGTTATTGAAATGTTTTTTCATAGTCTATAAGGATAGATAAATTAAAGTAATAATTCAAGTATATTTTTATCAATAAAATAATTCTAGTTGTATATATGTGGTTTTACTGTTGTCAAAAAATTGTATGGACTAGATGTTTCTACTTTGTAATATTTGAGATGTAATGTACTTGTTTGGGATTAATTCTCTAAAACTCTAAACAAGAAATGATCCTCATTGGGAATTCATGACTTACATAAATATTATGTAATTTTTAAGGATAGGGCCTTATAGATGGTCTCAAAGCAATGGTTTAGAAAACATTAGGGATTATGATTTTTCATTAAACACATGGTTTGTCCCGGTGTATATTATTTAATTTAAATCCTTGTTTTATAACTTTTTTAGATCATGGAAAGTCAGAAACAAATGGAATTAAAAGGATCTCAAATGAAATTCTTATATCTTCCTGATGACTTGCTTGCAATAATTGTTACAAATTCATGTCTACGTGATTCTGAAACAGTTTCTAACATAAAACTAACTTTCAAGAAATTGTTTTATATATAAAAAACCTCTACTATACATTCATTCCATCGTGGATCATGGTATCTATTTAATCAAATAATATTTTCTCAATATTATCATATTTTTATGAAAGGAAAATATTATCATGGAATTTTCAAATATTTTACATTATCATATGATTTTAAAACATATTATGATATTTAAAAAATGTGATAAAGAAGGAGGCCCTTGCCCATCATATTTATATTTTCTTTTTAAAAAATAATCTCCTAGTAGATTTTTATGAAAATTTACAAGGACAATTGATTGGATGTGTCTACTCAATCTTGGTTCTACTTCTGTATAAAAATCATAATTTATCAAGGGTTTTGAAATTATATGTCATACATGATTATTTTCTAAAACTATTTTTCTATGAACAACCATATGACCCATGTGGTACAATTTTATTTTGATAAAGAAAATTGTTTTGGAATGATCTCTGAATCATTTTTGAAATGCATGGACCTTCTATCTACGTGAATAGGATAGCGATGAAACCAGGAGGACACCATGATCAAGGTATGAAGTTCTTTCATTGTGACTAGTTTTATTTTATCATATTGTGGTAAAATTAAAAAATTTAATTATATATAAGACTTCTTTAATTAATATGGGGAGGTCATTATGTGTAGGGATGAAAATGTAAATTATTGGACAACAATTAAAGCCAAAACATGTTAGTGTTATTTATTAGTTTTATAAAAATGGGCAAATCTCATGATTGGTGAATACTGTTACATCCAAAAAGGCCATGTGAATCGAATTATGAATTTTTAATTTTAGTTAAATGATTTTATGGATTAATAATAATCTAATTTTGTGGAGTTATATTTTTTCAAAGGGATATCATTAGTATAATAAATTATTTGGCGATAAATGTTATTTTGGAATGTCTTCACTCTTTTGGGTAAAATATATGTCTAATTAAAATAGAATAATATAGGATTTCAATTGAGGACTAATGTTTCAATTTTATTTTGGAATAATCTATTATTTTTTTGTGGACATATGGTGAGTTGGGTTATTTATGGAAATGATTAAAATATCATGGAGAATATTTGATTAGGTTAAATACTTTTAAGTATGAGACATTAAGAGTAATTGATGTTATTTGGCGATTTATGTTACAATTTATAATGGAAAAATATTTGATCAAATCCGACTAAATATTGGGTTTCAATCTTAGTTTGTATTATTTTGATAAATTTTAAGGGTTGTTTTTATTGAATAGTCTTTGTTGAATATTGTGTGTTGTTTGATTTATATTGAAGATAAATAGTAGTATTTATTTTTATAAAGGATTATTCTTTTGGGGTTTATATGATCATGTACTAAAAATTTTGTATTTGGGATAATGTCTAATGAAATGGAAAATATATAGTTCATCTTTTCTGAATTATGATATTCTCTAAATGTTTATTCTTACACTTCAGGTCCGACTATGTCTTCTTGAATACTCATAGTTTCAAAAAAAAGATGATTTTGTGGAAGATATTTACTAAAGGATGAAATTATAATTTAAAAGTAAATATGTTTCCTTATGTTATTATTCAAGATTATAACTATATTCATCTATAATATGAAAACAATATTTAAACTAAAATGTTTTTTATTTTATATTCCGACTCGGAAATCGATGACTGTTAAAACCATCACATTTTTGTGATTTTATGGTTTTTAACATTCTCCTGGTCATGTTTTCTATCACTCTCTATCAGATCAAAATAATTATTTTCTCCTCTATATCCATGTTTTCCTACATATAATCCTAGTACTTGTTATCTTGGGATACCTTTTTACTTATCTATCATTCCATTAATGTGATAGTTTTTTTGACTCATTTTTTGATGTGGGGTTTTTAATTATCATACATAGCTTAATATAAACCATCTAGAACTCAATTTCCAAAATTAGGGAATGATGTAACATCTCGAGGAATAAGATATAAACACTTTGTATAATAACATAAATGATACTCTAAATTGATCTTAAACGAAATAAATATTATTATTTAAATATTAATGTTATAACCTAGCCATTGGAATTTCATAAATGATTAAAATAAACTATGTTATGAAAATATGGTTTATAGATGTTTAAATAATGATTTATTGGGTACCAAATGTAATATAAATGGAAATAAAAACTAATTGAATATAAATGATTTTTTATGAAAACCTATTTAAAAAAGAAAATAAATGACTTTATATAATCATATCAATATTTATGGATTTTTATTTAATGAAACATATATGTTATATATTCAATATAATTTTTCAAATTCATCTTATATGTTTTCTATACCTGATAAAAGAAAAAAAATAAATTTTTCGAATAGAAGAAGTATTTTTCTAAAAATGTAGTTTTACTGAATTTTGATGGATAATCCTTATTAAATTTAGTTTTTGACATCATTATATGTTTTATTTGAAAAAATATACTTTTTTATTAGAATACAAATATAATTATTTACATTAAATGATATTTTGATATATTTTTTGATAACTATCATGTTTTGATGAATAGTAAATATACACTAAATTTTTATTGAAAACATATTTTCCCACTGAGATAATTTATATGGTCAGATCATATTATTTAATGTATTTAATGTATAAATGGAATGTTTTTTTCATTTAATTAAATTTTGGTCATTATATGTCAATTCACATTGAAATCAGATTTAATCCCAAGTCAATCTTTTGGTAGTTTTTATTACATAAAAACTCGCTTTCTGGTTTTGTCAATGGGAATTAATTTTTAATTAATTACTACAATTTTTGTGATTTGAATTTGGAAAAATGGATTCCATTTTTTGAATCAAAATCTTCAAATTTTATAAATAGGTATCTTTTATTTTGGGCCATTATGAATACTAACTTCATTAATTATTTTTATTTACCATGATTAAAGCGTGAATTAGGTAAATATTGGTAACAAATAATATTATAATAATATAAAACAATCATAAAACGTGTCATAATCCAAATGTATGAGAATTTTATGACCATTATCATCCTTAGGGAGTGTTTTTTTCCATTGAGAGCCATTTGGCAGTGATAATGACATTTTATAAAAATTAATTTAATGTAAAGTCTAATTTGACATAAACGTGTATATTTTACTAAAAAATTTAATGTTGAGTTATATTAATGATATGTATGAAAATATACAGTATTTAGAGAGGAAAAAATATTTTTACATAATTGTATTTTATTTATAATTTTTAGAAATAAATAAATAAATTTATTTATTACACAATAATGAGGCACTGATTTCTTTATTAATGAATGATTCTTTGAAATGATATTATAAATTATAAACTAACTATGAAATGATTATTTTTATTCCATCCAATAATTATATGGATGAATATGACATGTTATATTTTAATTAATGTGGGTTTTTTTTTTGAAAGAATCAAGTTTTTATGGATTTTTAAAAGTAATTATACGAATTTTGTTGAAATTGAGATAGTTCATATTTTAAAATTCAAATTTTTTTATTAAATATTATAAAATCCAAAAAAATATAATATGAAGACAAATGGATATTAGAAGTCAAAATATTTATTAGTGATTATTTAAATTGAAAATTTTCATGTTTTTGTAACTCTATTTATTCTCCAAGTGTTGAATTTTTGGTAAAACGATAAGTGCAAAAAAGGTTTAATTAAAAAATATATGGAATACCCAAAATATCCAAAACCGGCATAATTATAATTTTATGGTTCTATTTCTAGTTATTTTAATCTTATATTTTAGCTAACTGAATATGGAATCAGTTTTAGTTGAAATAGAATTTATAATAAATTAATATTTCAAGACTTTCCTAAAGTTTTCCACCACCTTATTATAAATGGGAACCAACTATAGCCACTTAATTACACCTCTAAAGACTCTTTACTAATCCAATTTATACTCAAATATGCTTCTAATATCTCTCCCTTCATCATAGAATCATTACATTGGGAAGGGAAAATTCAAGTAATACTATTGGCTCAAATCAAAAGATGTTACTCATTTGAAATGTAGCATATATTCTCAAGTTCTTTTACTTTATTTTACTTATTCACTCATTATTATATTATTATTATTTAATTAAATAACTAAAATATAATCCTCAATATTCAATTATATTTTTATGGGGAGTAATATAACTACACTTACACACCCCCCATCTAATGGATACAAACATTCTATTTCTGTGTAGAGTGAACTAATGCCTCACCAAATGATGATTCCTAAATTTTCTCCTACAACCAATCATGGTGGAAATTATGATAGAAATATATTTATATATGATATATATTATATTTATACTGAAATTAATTTTTTAATTTATATTTATATCATACATTTATGATTTCCATAATGTGTAGATATGATAATTTCATTTGAGGAAGTGCAGACTACCACCCCCTCAAAGGGACATGACTCATTCATTCCATAAGTAATAAAAAAGGCTATATTTAATGAAAATATGTAACATATATAATATATTATATTATATTGGAACTATAATATACCTATGTATCATTTTTTTATCATTTTGTTAATTTGAAAAATAAATGAATGAAGCATTCATGTGTATGTATGGCCTATCGTCTCCGTGTACGGTGCATTTCATTTATTATCTCAAAATGTTATTGAATATTTTAAATATACATATATTGGATATATATTATATTTTAATAATTAATAATATTTTTATGACAATGTAATTTTTAATATATATAAAATTTTTATCAAAACAAGTTCATTTTTGACTCATGTACCAAATATCAACAAACCAACCGATATTAACATAAATAATTATGTAATTTTTATAACATGATGAAAATTAATATAAAATGAATAATTAAATGAAATTGGTTATAATGAATGAATAAATTAACCTATATTTATTATTCTATAATATAATGAATGAACAAAACAAGTCAGACTCAATGTAAGGAAATCTACCACCCTTCAATTTTCAAGAACTCCTTTAATGCTATGCCTTCTAATTACTATTTTCATATGTTGCTATTTTTAATTTCATAACCCCCTCACTATAAATATTATTTGAAAATTATTATATTTCCCTTTTTCCTATCAATCAACTCATTTTATGAATTTTAATGTAACGTCATAAGGTTTCCAAAATTTCGTTAGGGAACTTCTTAACCCAATTATCATTTTTTGGGTTGATCTTCTACTTAATAACTATTAAATTCTATGATTATTGGAGAAATGAATTTGGATATCATATCTTGTATTTATACTTGTTTTTTTCATATTTATAGTGAATACACATAATTGATCTCTTTTATTTAAAAGATAATCTTTTTAAGGGAATATCATTACTCAATTTCCACTTTTTGGGTTTTACGTATACTTCATTAATAATATTATGCCAAGATTATGTGTGGAATTACCTTTTGTTTTTTATTTCAATTTTTACTTTCTTTTGTCTGGATATACAGTTTCTACACACAATCACCCCATTGAAAAATTATTATATCATTTATACGAACACTGTATGGGAAATATGTGACATCCTAGATAAATAAGGAATACGAAATTTTTCATATTTATTAATATTTGTGAATTAAATATTAATTTTAAATTATAGGGGATGCTATGTTCGATATCGTACCCGATACGCAACAACGATTTTCTTTGAAATATTATGTTGCACACTAATAATATAATATTATTATTTTAAATGGTAGTTTACTCCTTGCTGATATATTGGTGGGAATGAACAAAACCAATTACAATATGATTATACATGTTTGTTATATTTCTTTACATTTATCCTATAAAATATAGAGGCTTAAAATGTGAATGAATCTAATTTTAAGCATAATTTATATTAAAAGGTCGATTTAACGCCTTTTAATAGAGAACCTACATTAAATATATTTTTTGTCAATTTAATAAATTTTATTTAACCAAATAAAAATCATCTATAACTTGGGGACATCAAAATTTATTTTGGTATATTTTTGGAATTTTTTTGATAAAGTTAATTTTTAAATGAATAATGTAAAATATTGACATTTAATTCAATACTGTGTTTTAATATAATTAATTTATATAGTTATATTATCTTTAAAATTGTTATTAAAGTGTAAATAGAATATATTTTTACCATTTAATCCAATTTTGGTCGTTGTAATTACTTTCACATTGAAATTGTACATAAACAAGTGTCAATCATTTGATAGTTATTTTTTCTTAAGAACATGCTATTTGTTATAACAACGAGAATTAATTTTTAAATTAATTAATTCCACTTATATGTTTTTAATTTAGCAAAATAGACATCATTTTTTAATTTAGAATATAAAATATATCTTAGGCTGAATTTTTGATATTTTTTTCTTAAAAACATCAATTTTTGATGAATAGTGAAAGTAATAAGTAGTGGTTAAAAACATACTTTTTCATTTAAATGAAAATTTACCACCTTTTTGAATTGAATTTGGAAAATCTGACACACATGGTTGTTATTAGTATGTAAAATTTGGTTCAATAAGATGAAAATAATTTTTGGTGAATAGTAACTTTTGACTTTTATTTACCGTGGTTAAAGGTAAATATGGAAATTCAAGGAAAAAAGAATAATATAATAAATCAAAATTACCTTAACACTTGTCCTAAGATTATTAGATGTCTAATGGCCGACCATGGGCATCATTGGGTCGATTTTGGGATTCCTGGAGCCAATTATGAATGATAATGACACTTTAGATTAATTAATTTAAAGTAAAGGCAAAAATGACATAAACAAAAATCATTTAGAAAATTAAATTTTTATATGGTGTTATATAAGTAATATTTTTTACTATAAATATTATATAGAAATTTAAAAATATTTCCTACATGATCGTATTTTTTTATAATTTTTATACATTGAAAAAATTATATTATTTATCACACAATAATGATGCAGTATTTTACCTCATTAATAAATGATTCAAATAAATAATATTATAATGATTAAAATATTATCTGAAACCTGTCCAATTCATATAGGATGATTTTATTTCGACCATGATTCATCTTATCTTTGACTAGAAGGATTTTTGATCCTTTATAAATTGAATATCATTATATAATAAAAAAAATGTTTCCACACTTTCCTAAAGATCCCCTCCTCTCCCTTATAAAAGGAGAACACTTCTAACCAATTCCTCACACCTCTTAAGCATTTTGCCTCATCCAACCTCTGCCCAATTAAGCTCCCTACATTCTTCCATCCCCTAATCTATTTTTATTACTTTATTTTATAGAAACAAAAGTATCCTAAATATAATAGGATTTTGTTATTAGAAGGATTTTAACTACACTTACACACACCTCCATCTAATGGGTTAAGAACATACTATTTCTGAGGATGGAAAACTAACGCCTCACGAAAAGATGATTGTTTGATTATCTCCTACCACCTCTCATGGTGGCCATTAAGATGGAACTGTATTTATATATGATATATATTATGTTTATATTTTATTTATGCTTCTGTATTTTATATTTATTTCCAACCATTATGGTTTCCATAATGGATAAACGCAACAATTTCATTTGACGAAGTGCGGACAACTGCCCCCCTCAAAGTGATATGACTCATTAATTCCATATGTGGGATGTATAAAGGATAGATTTAATGATATTTTATATGAAATTATAATATAATTATAATATACCTATGTATCATTATGTTTTAATTCAATTAAAATAATAAATAGAAATGAAAGTAGTGTTTATGCGTACGTATAGATTACCTTCTCCATGAATGGTGAATTTCATTTTAAATCTCCAAAATATTATATACTATTATAAATACATATATATATTGGATATATATGATTTATATGATATATAAATCAAGAATATCATTCTGGAGATAATGGACTATTGACCACATGGTCAAGTTGTAATTAAATGGTGTTCATTTTTGACTCATGTACCAAATATCAACAAAACAACCATAATTAACTTAAATGATTTCATAATGTTAATAACATGGTAATAAGTGATATAAATAGAATAATAAACTATAAAAAGGTTTTTAGGTAAGTATAAATTAACTTTAGTTTATTATTTAGGATATTAAAGAATGATCAAGTCAAGTCGGACATGAGGTAAGGAGATTTCCTATCTCACTTTTAATTCTGTGAGATTTCCATTGTTCACCACTTATTCATTTCATGTGGAGTATTTTATACTTCCATTTGATATATATTATCATGATTATCATTATTTTCATGGTATTATGTGATTCATTTGGTGGTTATTTACTTTTGGTCATATGACTCGATTGATTACAATGATGTAAGGGTTTTGATATCACTTTTTATTCCCTTGAGATTCATGCTATATTTTACACTATTTCATTTTCTGTGGTATATGTACTAAACATTATTATTCTCTGTGTAATATATATTCATTTATGAGTATTTACATCTTCATTGTGTGATCCATCTTTCATGTGGCATATGTATTGTATGTTACCAAATCGGTAAGGGAACCTTTCACCCTCCTCTTTTTAAAAGACATCATTTTTGTTGTGTATTTAAATTTACATATTATTATGATGGGATATGTTCTTTTATATCCTTATTGATGTAAAATTTCTATCTATGTGAATATATACTCTTTTCATCTCATCAACTCATTTATTGAATTTTAAATTGACGTTGTTAGGCTGTCGAATTTTTGCAAGGGAACGTCTTAACCCAATTTTAATTCTTGGGGTTCAACTTGTACTTCTTGAATATTTCACCCTATGAATATGTGTGAATGAACTCTAACAGTTTTACACTTAATATCCACTTATATTTGGTGTATTTATATTTTCCACACATAATTTTGTGATTGATTTATCCTTCATTTTAAGTATACCATCTATATAATGGATTTCATCTCAATTGAGATTTCGATTGAGACTTCGTTGTTATTATGACCCTATTAACTCTTATATGGTGTATATGATGTCATTTGTCATGTTATATCATGAATAAATTTATTCTCATGTTATTATAATGTTCTGATTAAATTTTATTCCTCAATTATTTTTATTCAAGAGTATCTCATGTTGATAAAAATTATATAACTAAAATATCGTTTTAAATGATATAGAGATTTATTATTAAAAATCTTTATCATTAATGTCCATGTTTTAAAAATGGTTTTTAGAATCTATATATATGGTCATTAATGTTTTAAAATGATAATTTATTCAAAGTGGTATATGACACGTTGATTCAAAAATATATTTTTAAATGGTTTTGAAAATGATTTGATAAATCATTGATTATTTCAATATCATGAAATTATTTCTTATGATTTCCAATGAAATGTTATTCGTTAAATATTTATATTTTCAATATTTTATGTGTTATTATGGTACATGGGCATTTTAGGGGTGGTTATGTGGTAAACCATATAACAGGTAGTGTCATGATAAACTTGGATGGGTGCTTACGTTATAACCTCCAATGCATTGGGTATGGAAGTCAGCCGTATGGCTATTTCATTTAGTGATTTGTCTGTAAGTCAATCGTATGGTTATTTCGTTTAAGTATGTTTATGTCCCGAGTTACTTTTATACATTATGTGTTCTTTACATGGGTTTTATGGTAATCATTTGGTTACAAAAGAGTATGTAGTGATATTTTATTCAGTGAAGAGTATTTACTACTTCATAGAGGGGAAAATTATTACTTATGTTAATGTATTCATGGTATACATGAAATTTTGAAAAAAACTAATAGTTTGCCTTCTTTTTGTATCCCTTACTGAACTTTTTAGGCCCATTCTATGTTTTTGAAATTTTTTTCACAGGACCTAAAGAAGATTAGGTTCAAGTATAAGATCAAGTAAAAGACATGATATCATAAACATGGAACTAGACATGACACTTTTTTTCATCAGTTTTTGTTTTGTGAAAAAAATGGAAACTGAGTAGAAGTTTCTACATTGTAATTTTTGAAAATAAATGTAATAATTATTAACTAATGCTCTAAAACTCTAAACCTAAGAAGACCCTCAAGGTGAATTATTAAATTAATTAAATATTTTGTATGTTTTATGGCCGGGTCATTTTAAAATCTATACTCAAACTCATTTCATTGAGTTAAATATCCATGTCAATGGTTTTGTTTTCAAATAATATGTGTGACTAACATATTTTTGTATTATACTAAATATCAACTTGTATTAGGTGTATTTTTATTTTTCATACATTATTATTTCATTTATTTGTCCTTAATATAAGGATATGATATTTGTAAGGGTTTTCATCTCAATTTACATTTCATCGAGACTTACTTATGGTTATACCCAAATTCTCCTTTATATGTTGTACATACATCCCTTTGAAATATTAAATCATTAAAATCCTTGTTCTCATGATATTATATTTTTTTTATTAATATTATACTTTATTTCTTTATTATTTATGTATTTTTTCAATTGATAAGGGACTCTTTAATTAAAACATCATTTTAAATTTTTAAATGATTTATTAATTTTAAACCTTCTATTTCATGTCCAAGTTTCAAAAATGTGTTTTACGAAATTATTTATATGAATGTGAATATTTTAAAATGATACTTTATTTCAAATGTTTCAAAGTGGTATGGTATACATTGATTCAAAATTCTCTTTATTGATTATTTTAAATGGTTTTTGAAATGGGATTGAGTATTTCAATATTGTGAATTAATTTCCTCTGAGTGATGAGTGAAATGTTGATAATTTAAGTATTTTATGTTTTATGATATTATAATGGTAATAGAAAATTTTACAGGTGGATACATGATAAAAAAATATGGGATGTTCTATGATAAAACATGGGTGGGTGAGCACTAGATATTTCTTTGATGAATTGTTTAATGTGAAGAAGGTAGACGTTATGGTGTCCCCAAAGAGATTTAGGTAAAATACTGCCATGGGTATTCCAAACGTTACCATGAATGTTAATTTATATTTAGCTATGAAATCTACAATGTAAATATGTTATGGATGCCACAAGATACCTGTATGATTTATGATTTCTTTATGATAATCATAAATCTTATTATTTCATGAGGTAGGTTAAAAAGTTTATTTTTTATGGGTAAATAGTATGTTTTCATCAGTTTGTATGTATTCATGGACTCTGGTTTTCTTTTCATATTTTTTATCCCTTACTGAGGTTTTTATGCTCATCCCATGATTGTGAAATTTTCTCTTGTGTTATATTGAAGGAGAAGAGAAAAAAAGAATTACAGAATTTTTTTTTTCAGGAATATAATTCCATTCTTATTAATGGAATTTTATTGTTGGAACTAATTGGATAGAGTAGAAGTGTGTAAATTGTAATATTTGAGATGTAATGTACTAGTAATGGGAAAAATATCTAAAAATCTAATCCTTAAAATATTTTTAATGTGAATTCTTGACTTAACTCCGTATTGTTTAATGTTTATGGTTGGGGAATTGTAGTAGGAATAAAATATCCTATATATTAATCTGGGGGAGATTATAAGAATAACACCAAAATGGATCTGTATGAAAATAATGTTCAGATTATTTGTTATCACATAAAACAACTCACCCCCTTTTTTGATTCATAGTTTCCCTTATCAGGTATAAACCCACATATAACATTCATATTGAGTCTCAAACAGATCTCAGTAGAACCATATTATTGGGATGGAAGAGTAGACTTAAAAAAAAGTTGATAACCTAGAAAACACTATTTATGTTTTTTTGACAATTAAAATATCCCAACGCATCATAGAACATTCCAGGTTCCCAATGAATGTCACAATATGATACCACATCCTATGTTCCTATGTTTCTACCATGATTAATAAAAAATCCTCCCTTCCATACCTAGAAAATGGTCAAAATCTCATAACATATAAACCTCACACCAAAGTGAGAAACTAGATGTGAAATCCAAATAAAATATAAAATCACAAAGCAGATCAAAAATTTCATGACCACAGAAACATAGTCTATCCCCTATGTATACGGATGATGGAACCCATAAAAAATCTATATAACAAGTTCTGACTATATCAAAGTCTTTGTTCTACCATTTTTGAAATTATTAGACTAAATAGTAAATAAATACTTTTCTACCATTTTGACTCGGTTTAAAACTTGACCAGTGCTCTGGAATAGTGTTCCACTACGTCTTAGGCATGAGTCTCTTAAGACAATGGCTACTGAATACGAGTGAGGATCTAATTTAGTGATAGTATGGAGACTATAATCTCTAGTGGCGAAAATTATTAAGATTCATATGTATATAAAATAAAAATTATATGTTATATAAAAAATTAGCTACAGATATTCTCAACAAAAGTATAATAAACAACATCATCATTAATAAGCCCAACGGTACAATAACATTTATAGATGAAACAATCCATAATAGTTCATAAAACAAGACGAAAAGAAAGGCCTCCCATGGATGAACATATCATTACATATAAATATAAATTAAAAAAATGAACAAAGGAAATCCACATCTCGATTCAGATGAACCACTTGGTCCACTACTGTCCATCCCATGAAAAAATTATATCTATGATCACGCAGGTCCATCTCCCAGACCAATTCCTAACCTAAACTCTAAATAATAACGTCTTCACACATTTTAAGGGAACTGTACACTACTACAAGTATGGATTTTATCAGCACTTGAAAACGGAATTAACAATGCTAAAAAATCACTGTCAATCGAGGCAAAGATAAAGGGGTTAGTATCCCTTTTATCAATGCTTTTCTGAGCGTAGATAAAAGTCAAAAAAATAATAATATATAATTCAAGGGGGGAGCCTTTAAATGTTCTTGACCCGCTTTATCAGCGCTGGGTAGACCACTATTGTATGCTTCCCTTGCTCATGTGTCCATCACATGCCCCCCACGCGCACCCCCTTACTTCCACCAGAACTCGAACCTGCGTCCTCCCCCTTGCGCTTCTGCACCTTTACCACTATGCCATTTCATTTTTTTCTATTTAATGATATATATATATATTTACATTTATATATTTATATGTATATTGTTATATTTATTCGTATATAAATATAGATTCATGTTAACATAAATATATTTAGTTATATTAATACATATATATTTATTCTTATATTAATATTAATATATATATATATTTATATATATATATATATAGTTTTATTAATTCGTATAATAATATGGATTGATATAAATATAAATATATTTAGATATGTTAATACATATATATTTATTCATATATTAGTATATATATATTTATTCATATTTTAATTTATATTTATATTTATATATATATATATTTTTAATTATAATTTTTATCCATATATTTATCTGTATAATAATATACATTTATATGATTAGTTTTAAATACAATTATAAAATATGTTTTTTATGTGTGTTTATAAATAAATAAATAAACACATACATACATATATACAACACACACAAACAAACACTCACACACACATATATATATATATTTACGAATAAATACAAATATATGTATATTTGAGAAGCCATAGAATGTTAAAATGATCATTACATAAAATCTAGAAGCTCGTTTCAACTCCACAAATAGTCAAATCGATGAAAATGAAACAATATTCGATATGATATGTGTTACAAGACTAACATACATCCGGATCAGAAGTTATAATAGTTTTAATTTTAACAAATGGGGGTATCCTGACTAAACATTTAGTATTGGAGGCCTTCTGGGCCTTTTTTGTCCTCGAAAAATGTGACATAGGCTTTTCTAGATCATTACCGTGTAGATATCGCTGTAGGTTTTGATTTGATAATCTGTAGAGCTCAAACGGACACCCGGATCAAAATTTATGTCCAATTAGAGTTTGTGTTACATTTTCAACTTACGTTAGATATTTTATTATTATTTTTGATATTTTGTGTCTTCAAATTGTTATTAAATGATTGTTAATTGATGATAATTGGAAAATTATTAATTAATTATATATTTTAATATATTTTACATCTATTTTCACTAAATTTCTTATATATGAAAATATAATAGTCTATTTATATTTATTTAAAACATATTTAAAAAATATATATTATATGTATATCAGTATAAATATACTTATATAAGAAAATATTATTTTTCATGAAAAATTATTTTTTTTGAAACATAAAATTTATTAGCTCTAGGAAAAGAACTCATAAAGCCCATTCTTATTAGCGCTACTAAAAAAAGCGCAGATAAAGGGGTCCCCTTTAACAGTGCTAAAAAAAGAACTGATAAATTGGGGGCCTTTATCAGCGCTAAAAAAAGGGCTGATAAAGGGTCACCTTTAACAGCAGTTGTTTAGTGCTGTTAAAGGCCCCCACTTTATCTGCGCTTTTTTTAGTATCGATAAAGGCCCCCATTATCAGTTCTTTTTTAGCGTTGATAAAAGGGTAGATCTTCCCTTGCCAGTTTTTTTAGTAGTGGTAATGCGTTCGAGTATTAACTAAATAAGAAACCACTAACATGTTGATATCTTACATCTATATTATTGAAGGTGTATACAAAATGTAAATAAAACTCACCATATTCACATTTAATAAATAATTCCTTCCCTTATACTCAATATCCTCATAGAAGTGATCACCTTCTATGTCCAGCATTGAGATATATCTGAGAATGTACCATCATATATATATATATATATATGGAATTCCATATAGTTATTCATATATATATATTTTTTTGTGGCTAAAAATCATGTCTTTTCACCCAAGGCAGCCACTAGAGAGTACCTTACTAGCTGAATCCTCAGGCTCCACCTATAATCATGTAACTAGAACCTCATTATAATATTTCCAATATCTCAATGCATGATGTTATCATTCCTCCAATATACAGTCACTATCTAATAAACATGTGATGTCCAGAGTGGCGATGTTATCCATTCTACCGTAATCCTGGCCCATTTCCCTAAATCATAATAGGGACTTTCATCCCATATCCAATGGTTTCAACAGCAGCGGCTGATGGTCCATTATCATCCATGTGTCATTCTATAGAGAAAACACAAAAAAATATCTAATGTTCAACACCCTCCCTTATTCCACGTAATCTTTAAGGGCTTATACCGAAAATGAGTGGTAAATACCACCTCCACTTAGTCCTATATGTGTGAAAATGAATCCAATGATACATCATCCAATAACCATGGGAGTCAATCCCCAATTATATCTTAATACACATCATCTAGAACATATTTACCCTACAACCACACCACAAAATCCTAATGGTAAATAGCATCCAAAGTCAAATGGGACATACCTTCATCTTGAATACATATTCACCTCAATCTGTCGACTGTGTCTCTGTAACATGGTGAGGCTCATAAAACATATACCTTGGGAAATGAACAACTGGATGAAAAATTTTAAATCAGTCCAGCTAATTAGGATCACCTCAATAAGTGGGACTATCTCATCACATATGTAGAACCTCTAGAAGCCAAAAAATAATAATTTCATCAATTTAAAACAAACCCCCAACCTATCCAACCCAGATGATCAAACCACCTTACCCACCATTGATGAATTTATCATGGGGTATGCAATTCAAATTGAAATCCCATAATATCATTTTATCAATTTAAATAAAAATTATATAATTATGGGTCCCTTAGGGACTACACACATACATGTATACCGAACACACCCAAAGATAAACCATATTCTTTAAAAGAAATCTATGAACCCCCTATATTATACTCTTTAATGCTCACACATTTGATATCATACTCTAAATCTAAAAGAAAGTAGAGAAATTAATGTTTTATATGGATTCTCGAAAAATTGGAAAAAAGAGATCACATAGTATTAATATTTATTATGGAGAGATATACTAGTAATAGAATCATGACGTATAATTCCCTTTTTGATTATATTTTTATGAGAGTGATAGATAAAGAATCTGAGATCAGATTAAGATAATTGAACAAAGCATAGGTGGAAGAGAGACGAGAGAGATTGTAATACCATGTGCATAAAATTGGGTAGAGGATGAGGAAAAACATAAATTTGATGGTACATAAAATGTTAATTTTTATCTTTTTATAAACCGAAATAGTTTGGGCACAATGATTAGATAAACGTGCACCCATCATGCAGTTCCCGTTGTCCCAGTGCCACCTATGCAGGGATTATGTGTACTATTATCTAAATTAGTTCCCAAACTATCCCTATCATGTATATTAAAAACTGAATAGATTCAATCAAGTGATGCACCCCCACCCATATAGTTTTCAAACCCATCTCTAGCGAAAAAGGATGGTCGTACGATTTTTCTCAGGGGGCCACATGGTTAAATCTAACAATTTTTTACAATCTACACATTTCTAAAACTAAATTTTTGGTTTCCAATGTTCTTTAAACTCATCCCAAAACCCATGTAATATTACAGGACTTAAAACCCATGTAATAATAAGGCCTTGGGTAAATAAAACTCCAGTAATTAGGTTATTAAGATCAAGAAAAGAGTTAGTTTGAACACACACAAAAATATTAAAAATGGTGGAGTAGTTAATCTCTCTAGAAAAATGGGATGTTACAATAATAATATAATATATTAATCTATCAACAGTATACTAAAACTCCTTTTATCAATATAATTCATCCACAGCTAAATGATATCATTTGATAAACTAAAACAAAAACTCACAAAAAAATTAGAGGTTGTGTAGTAAAAATAAATTTGGGTGGATGATGGGAAATCCATACATATAATTCATTATATGAAATGATAAAATAATACCCCTCCTTAAATCGATACCAAAATAAGAATGGGGATGGGAAAATTTGACCTAATTGACATCCCCTTGCAACCCATTTCACCAAAAATCAAAAAGGGGACTGACTGTTAAATTATGATAGTTACCATGGTTACCAAAAGTCATTAAAACTAAAAGAGTTCATGTTAATCTGTAGGTATTCTAGAGTATTTATTCCAACACACCAGTGTAACTCTGTGACATAAAAACCTTATTCATAATAGATATTTCTCATAATGTATCATTTTTTATTACTTGGTGTGAACTGAAACCATGCAACAAATCATCACTTGTTTTATCCCTCCCCATAATGTTGGTGTTTTTTCCCTTAAACCATATTATCTATACTTTATCATTTATTTTACACATTTTTTTATTGTTAATAAATTTTTTATAACTTCATGTTTGTTATTCTAGATGATATTGTAGTTGTTAACTTCTGACGGGTAAATGTCACACTATATGGTCATAGTAGTTCCCAAATGTAATGGGAACTATGATTATCTTCATAAATATATATTCTATATCTAGATGATATCATTTTATAAGATACTGTTTATATATTCTATTAGGGTAACATATTCTTAGGGATTTTATGTAAAATCTCATGGTGTTGTCCTTTTATAATTTCATATGTAGGATATTATGAGGACATGAATTATTAGTTGATAACCTTCATTAAAATGAGTTATTGTATATTACTACTTGTTGAATTGTTTATTAATCCATAGAAATTAATTTTACTATTAATATATATTATTAGTATTCTATATTAATGTGTTTATGAGAACAATGATTTCATTTGTTCCTGGAAAGGTAAGATACATTGGGTGAATCATGAGTAATCTATCATAAATAATAATTTAAGGCTTGATTTGTCCCATATGGAATTTAAGAAATTATTATATCTCTATACATTTTATGAAAAATATATAGACTAAAAAATACATTTATATAGTGTTAAGTGGAAATTTTTATATTATGAAATTAATGACTGAGACATCCATTACATAGGGTGATGACACATTCTGGAGATTTGTTTGTTTTGAGATATTGTGATAAAGTGATTATTTAACTAGTAATAATTCATATGAGTTTGTATATAGTTGTGACATTATATCATTTCTCTATGGGTTACATGGCATGTTAATAAATGCAAACCTTTTGAAATATATGGCTCTACCTATCACCACTTAAGATAATTCAAGTGGGTCACACAATGAGGGTATTAAGAAATATAGTAATATATTTATATTATTCATTATTTAACATATTTGACAAATATTAATGGGTTAATAATTATTAATTTCTACTTGATGGGATATATTTTTTCACTAGTTATATAGGAGAATATATTCTTTAAAGAATATTTAATGAATATTTGGTTTCTACATACTTAATATAAAATTTATTTATTTATAATTATATATTAAAATGAAACTCATTAATTAAATAAATAATCATTATTCATAGAAATGAAAATATATAATTACTCTAGTTTTATTTTAACACATTTATATTATTTTTGAACATATCGTTATCCATTTTCTTGGTTATGCTGAACGACTCTAAATTTTTTTCCCATTCCCCAAAGATCTCCCCTATAATAATTATCATAAGAATTTAGAGTTATCCTCCACCACTATCCCTATAAATTTATTATATATGAATGATAATTATATTTTTTAAGTGATTCTCATATTGATAAAGGAGAAATGAAATAAACGATCGAATAATCCAAACTAGAAGCTATAAATTTTAACGATGACATTCATTGGTTCATGATGAAAGTGTGGATAACCACTAGAGGGAATATATACATTAATATAATGTTGAAATTATTGTATAAAATATAGTTGTTTTCATATTCATCAATGAATAAATAATTCATCATGAGGTGAATTGTTAATCGCTAAAATTTGTTACAAATTTTCTTATGATGATGTTTCATTTGGTTCCAAAATTTTCAGGAAATTTGATCAATGATTTTATTTTGTTTTTCATGTAATTATTCCTGAATGTCCATTTTTGAGTAATGAAATCTTATTATAAAAATCTGATATGGGAATGCCCCAAAAACTCTTCCGCTATCCCCCAAACCATCAAGTGGTATTATAGAAGTCACATAATTATATATTATTATTTAATGACCATTTATTGGATTAAATATTTATTATTATTATTCAATTCTAGTTAAACCATTCCATAATCCAAACCATGAGATATTATATTCCACATATTCATTCAAAGAAATATATGTAATCAATGGATTAATTTTGAATGAAGAACATTTGATAAACTTTTCACGATGTGTTTAGGATTCCAATGAAAATTAATAAGAATATATGTCATATATCCTATTAGTACACATAGTGTAGGCATGTATAATAAACCATTATAACTCAGAAATTAATTCAAAATTATTTCGATTCATGTGGATTTATAACATATGGGGGTTTTAAATACATTTCATGCTGAATCGCTAGCCTGATTAATGGTAACCTGTAATACTTTTCATGTATATTTCTTACATGATGTAAAGAACATTAGTTAATGATAATCCATATATATATTCTTATATGTCTTATATGAATACTCACCATGTCACTCAAAAACCACAGGATGTGTATCCCATGCACATGCCACATACTCTTTGAATTTCTATTGCAAGATACGAAGATGATCTGTACATGATGTTAAGAAATCTAGTACACACCCTTTATATTATAGGTTTATTTAAAATATAAAAATAATTTATTATACATTTTAAATCCAAAGAATACATGTTTTGTGTGTCATTTACATTACTTATACAATCCATTTGTGGGCTTAGATATATGCATTTTAAATATAAAAGTGTTTTCTGTGTAATATTCAATTTATGGGGATTAATATATAACATCCTATATAAATACAATTTTTTCCATTTTTTATTAAGTTAAATCATACATTCCAACAATATAACTTATAATACATGTATGCAACATTCTGGATGATTACACAATATATTAATATAATAATAATTCTATTGTTTAGATTAGTACTTTCCTTGGTGCCTCTTGGGTACATGTTTTTTATATTTTCAATTATAAAAAAAATTTAAATTTTTTAAAATTGTGATGGATGATAATATTTGGAACATTTGTATGATAATTAATATAAAATTAATATTTAAAAAATAGGATAATTAGTAGATTTTGTCATTATTTATCATAAATAAGAATAATTTCGGTAGAATGATTTTAATAATTCCATAAATCGTAGTATGTTTGAGGATGATAATGGTCATTTGACAAAACATTATATGTGATTATTTTCCTTTTAATTTAATATTAATAAAAACTTATGTATTAAATTTCATCCCTCCTATCATTATATAATGAAATGTACTCCCATAGTTTCCATTTATGTAAACCCACTTAACGAATACTGTGGTTCCATAGATTTATATGTGAGTAAAATATTATATTATAGAAGGATCTCTGTGGTGAGTTATTTTTATTCTAGTTTATAATTGAGGTAAAAATAATTCTAATGAAACATGGGTGGACATGTGGAAAGATGGAACACAAACCAACTAATGAGATTAGGTGTTTCTCTGATAGGTCAATGACAAGATTATCATACATTACAAAAACTAAAAATTAGAAAAATAACATTATCAGAAAACACTTATTATTTTATTTCAAAAAAATGAATAGTTAATTTCATTGATGATATATCTTCATGATGGTATGACTTAAATAATTAACATTCCTTCAAGATAAATGGAAAATAAATCTAATTATTTCTAAACATTATATAGGTCATGGTTTATCGATAATGTAATTGAAATTAATATTATTGAGCATATAATAAAGAAAAAATTATAAATATTCACTTAATGTTTAAAATACCTTAATTTTATATATAAATTATCTATATCCTTCCATAAGTTATGTTAAAATCTAACCATAGTTTTAAGTGCTTCACCAGTAAGTGTATGGGTGTTGTGAGTTATTCGTGAACTCTAAATTGTGTGTTATGTCAAAATAAATTAGTTCACCTCAAGGGTTTACTTACAAAATAGTACATTGTGTACTTTGAGTAAAGAGATGTGTAAATCTACCTTTTAAGTTATAGGATTGGGGAGTCTACTTAACAAATTAAGGAACTGTGAGTTAATTTGGTTGGAAATATTATACGCATTAATGAAACCCAAAATAACTAATAAGTCCAATTTATGGGTTATAATAAATTTAATATGGATCCTTTCCACAGGATTTTATAATAAATATGGGATTACAAAGGCAATGTTGAGGGATTTTTGGGATTTATAAAATACAGGGAGATTAAAAAAATAAAATTTTTATTTTTCATATTTTTGGAGATAACATACAAAATTATTAACTTTTTAATTAAGGAGATATAAATTAACATGAATTATAATGTATCAATGTGAAATATAATTGAGAAGGATATCATTCTCACAGAAACAGATTTCCATGAATAGAAAAATGAACATATATGTTATTTGATTCCATAGATTGAAATTATATGTGCTTGAAACCCCTATTCTTGATTCACATAGCCATGAGGCTAGGGTGGAAGAATTGTACCTCTATGGGAGAAATTTGGATGATTAAATATTTTTCTAAGGTTTTATTATATATAATATGTGAAATGAGTTTCTTAATCAATTCATGGGTATGTATTCTTATAGAATGATGCACCACCTTCATGATCGTTGTTAAGAGAAGATGAGATAATGGAGAAATGAGACATCCATTGCACTATCCCTGTGAAACATATAGATTCTATTTCTGTTGGGCATGATGTATTCAATTTGATTAGCAACACAGAGGAATTGAAATATTAACAATTTAATTCTCAGATAATAATTTCATAGATCCCATTCATTACTCACTACCTAAATCATTCTAAAGTTTCCCTTTGAACTATTACATGAGGAATATTTAGAAAAATCAACCTGAAAATATGAATCACATTATCTGTGATTACAAGGGCATGAGGTATGAAAAATCACCAACACATATAGTTAATTATAATTGGAAACATTGGATAAGGGGCCCAAGACACACTGCATGTATAAATATCCTGATCACCATCCTTCCATGAAGAAGAAAATCTAATGGAAAGAGAATGTAAAATAAAAAATATAATAATAATGTTCCATGCATGGATAGTATAAATGGAACTACACCCAAAATAAATGGGTAGCTCATGCTTTGTTCATTTTCAAGTGTAAAATTTCTATAACTGCATAATGGGTTTTAGAAAAATCTTATGGAAATGATATCAATATCCAATTATAGGAAAAATGTATACTTTAAAATATTTCTATAGGATATGTGGATCATTGAGTATCCAGTTGTGTTAGATTCTATACTTTTGAGATACGTTACTACCAATTTACATTGCAAAAATGGATAATTTTTCCTTTAAAGAACTATTATATTGATCCATGATCTACAAATAAGATCATATTCATTTACTTTCTTAACATGGTTTGATTTATTATAAAATTATAGAATAAGGAATGATTTTTTTATAAATTAGCCATTTGGTTTACCATATAAAAACTAAATAATTGACTTAATGTATTATATTAAGAAATACAATTATTTAATATAGACAATGATCATGTTCACATTTCTCATATAAAATCCATATGTGGTATCACAACCATGGTCACCTAAATTAGAATCACAAATAAAATCTCTATCAATATGTTTACATAAATTCTTATGATCTTAAACTATTTGAACGATTTTTAATTCTTTAAATGAAAAAAATGAGCAAACCAAAATTATATAGATAGTCCGAAAAGACAACATAGATTCTAGTATTGGTATATAATGATGTTTTTAGAACTTTTCTAGTATATTATATATGTGAATATGCTTATATCATAACTATTATAAGTGTCTTGAGTAGATAGGCATATGAATACATGAATAGTTATAATTTAGAGAACTCTGAAAAACTAAATTAATTCTAGTGGGAGGTAGAGAATAATATTCATAAGAGTATAAATAATCATTGATCTGATTGAGGGGTTGAATATAATAAAAAAGTGTTTATCAATATTGAATCATAATTTGGGATTTTATCTCAACTAAATCCACCATATAATCCTCATCAGAATAGTGTTAGAGAATGTAGAAAAAATACACTGTTCAAAAAGTTAATTTAATGATGATTTGATGAAATATTCTATTATTCTTTTTGAGGTTATATATTACAAACAGTGACATAAAAACTATAATGATAACCGATGAAGGCGGTGAAAAATTTCCTTTCATGTTATGGGGTGGAAAGGAATTTAATCAATCACATACTAGTGTATGAGTATTCAAAGGAATTTTAATGGACATATTTTCATGAAACCGGAACCCCAATGAAGTAAGTGTGTATTTAGAGAATATGCAATGGAATATAAGGGATATATTCTATATAAACCCACAGAAATGATAGTTAATATCACTAAAGAATAAATATTTCATCTTAGGGAGAACATCTTTAAATAAGATAGTCGGATTAAGATAAAATTTGATTAAGTTAATGATTATGATAAACCAGATTTTGTACATGAACTAATTCCATTAGTCCCCATGGATGATGTTACCCCTAAAATATAAGTGTTTTGTATGATTACTTAAGATGTAAGAGAATGATAAAGATTTTATTTTCTACTCACCATAAATTATGACTCATTATTGGTTGATAATAATGAGATTCTCCCCTACAAAGTGTTTTTAAAGACCTATGAATCTGTAAGATTGAAATAATCCATGAACTCTATGATTCATTCCTTGTATCAAACCATTATTTGGGTCCTTGGTGATCTGTTAGTTTATATAAAACATATTAGGTGAAAAAGTTTATTCAATATAAAACTAGAGATGTTTTGTAATGTAAGTTCCTATAATAAAATTATAGTGGATAAATGTTTCATAATTTTATAAGGAATTGAATACAATGAATCATTTTCTTTATTTCCCTTGTTTAGATGCATCAGAATTATGCTTTTAATTGAAGCATTATATGACTATGAAATTTGGAAGTTGAATATTTAAAAATCCTTTTATAATGGGAGGAATATAGATTATGTATATATGAAAATAAAATATGGGCTTATGGTTTTAATCTATAATTTTTTTTCAACTTTTAGAGAACTATATATGGATTGAAGAAAGAATCCTAGGAATAAAATATTTATTTTTATCTTGTTGTAAATGAATTTTGTTTCATTACAAACAAATGAGAGACATGTGCTTAAAATTAGTTTAATTGGTGAATATTTATTATCATAATACTTTTTTTCATGGATATATTAGTTATTAGAATTGACATACCATTCATACTATTAGTTAAGGCCATGTTAAATATGTTAACTCTATGAAATATTTTGGTGAAACAAACTACAGTATATGGATCATGATCATTAATGATAGATCTAGGTGGTTTATTGGATTGAGTGGAGGTACATTCATTTACCAGATAATAAATACATTTTTTGTTAAATAGTCCAATACATTATTAGTTATCATATGACATGAAATAAATCGTTCTAACAAAAAGTGTTCTAAAAAAATTTGGGAATGTGATAATTAGTTGGATAAAAAAATTCTATTATTGAATCAATTATCTATTCCATGTAATTTACTAGTCTAGATTTAGAATATGCCTTGTTCATAGTAGGTTAATGACAAGCTAATGTCGGTGGCCATCATCACAATTTTATTACGTTTTTTTCTTAAGTATCTCAGAAGAACTAAGGATGTATTTTTATTTTTGGAGGAGACATGTAATTTAGATTTAATGGTTATAGTACTCCATGTTTTCAAATAAATCATAATGATCTCATGTTGTATTTAGGATATGTCTAGATTCTGAAAGAAGGAACTGTGGCCTAGAAGGGTTCAATGTATCTAGTTGTCATGGATTAAAAATTGGGTTCCATGTATATAGAATCTTATAATTCATCCATGGATACTATTTGTATAAAAAATATTTTTTTGGACCTTGATGTGTCACCTAGATTAAAAAAATTTAATCATAATATTTTGGTAATAATAATGTACTATGGCCTCTTGTAAAAGATAAAAGTTCACTCAAATTTAATGTTAGCATACATCAAAAGCATCACCTCATATGGAATATATATAAGTGTAGTGAAGTTTTAGTAATCATATTTACAATGAAAAAACATTGATGTCCCCATTATTAATGCCCTATGTTGGTATAATCACTATTATAATGTGATATCTATTAGACTGAATGTTTTTTCAATTAAATCTTGTGAATGTGTGCGTCTGTTGGACTTGGTGGCCTAGAACTAGCTTTCATCTACATTTTGATTCCATGTATTAATTTTAGTGAATATTAATTAATATATTATCACATCATGATTGTTATTATTCATGAGATAGTGTGTGTTTCTTTAAAAAGAGTATATAGAGAACTAGAAGTTTATAGAATTTACCAGAAATGATGACAACCATGCTTATAACATCCATGGTTTAACATGCATGAAAAATACATCATTTTAGATGAATATTAAGAACTTTTAAAACTAACATTCCCAAGGAACATAATTTTTTAGTTTCGTTGGTAACATGGAAAATAATATTCTAATTTGGTGAAGGATCTTATATGTTTTGTACAATGATATTCCCCATTAATACCGCTACTTCAAAAAATTCTTCATAAACTGTGAATGGAAACATATGAAAGGGGTTTGATGAAATTATTTACGATTGTAAAAAAGGAAATTAACATGATCCAAATGGTATGAGAACATGATTATAATAATAGAAGATCATACCCTTCATATCAAAGACCATAAACATAGATCATGATATAAATATTGGATGATCATAAGATATGAATAATAAGGGAATATAGAGAATAATAAATGAAATAATAACCTAGGAATACTGTGTTTAACTATCGAATATAGATAATCTTATAAAATCTAATGTCAATGATACCTACCAAAACCTTCATATCATGTTAGGATTGGGATAATCACCAGTGTACCTACTTTTGGCTTTAGATTCTCTCCAGGGTATGCTCTAGTATTTGGCTAGGATAGCCTCCCTATCACCCCCTTGTGGTAGTATTGGGATTACCGTATGTGAACAGTCTTGTTTTTGGATTATAATTATCTCTGGTTTCAGTCTTTGGATTCCCACCCTATACCCTTTTTCGGTCATGGAATTCCCTTTCATTTACCATCATATTTTAGGCTGCATGCCCTTCCATTTGAGGCTTAGGATTCCCTCCTAGGGACCCCGTTGTTTTAGAGTTAGGATTCCCTACCATAAAACCTCTAGTTTCAAGCTTGGGATGACATAATATTTTAATATTTGTATTTCCCCCCATGTACCCTCTTATTTATTGATTGGGATTTCATCTCATGTACCTTATTTTTTGGGCTTGGGATTCCCTCTCATGTACTGTTTTGATTCGAGATTGGGATCCCCTATTTTTTAGGTATTGGGATACCCTCTCGTGTTCCTAGTGATCTTATAAAAAATTTATTGATAAAAAATTAATTATAAGTATATATAGGTCCCACCCATCACATAAGGTAATAATAGGTTCATGTGACATAAGATAAGAAAAACATTCATCATATAATGACCCCTATAATGAGATTGGTTTCTAACACATCATATCGTAACACATGAAATGAATTGGCTATCATAAAAATTTCATCATATAATTACCTGTGGATAATAGATAGGTCCCATAATCATTTCATCAAAACATAACACTTCATAATATATGGGATTGAAAAAAATGTTTCCCATTGAAGAGAAACCAATATTAGAAATATCATTCCATTAAAATGTAAACCATTCAATACAAATTATCAATGGTATTCGTTGATTATATCCACAATATTGAATGAACTACAAAAAAGTATGTCTTATAATATGGAGAAGTATTTTGAATGTTTACATGAATAATTTATTATGTAAAATAGTCATTCATTGCAAATAATTCTCAAAAAACCATTAAAAATAATTTTATTATAAAAACTTATTTTGAATTTAATTTTAATTAATTATTATTTATAATAGCTCTTCCACTTTCAAAAATTCATTTTAAACCATCATGAATTTGGAACTATGCTTTAGCTAAAAATTTCATTTAAAACACATAAAATAACCATGAATGTATTTTGAAAGCAATTTTCTTGAAATTTAATTGAATCATAGAAATTAATCTTCAAATCATTTTTGAAATTCTTTTTCCAAAAAACTTATATAAGAATCATGAATATATTTTGAAATAAAATTTACTTGATAACATATTTGAATCTTGATAATATTTTGAAATCCATTATCCAGAAATACATATAATTAGGGTTTAAAAACATTAATTTTTTCTTTTAAAAATAAAACAAATTTTACAAAATTTCTTTAAAAAATTTGTTTTTAAAGAACATAAATTTTCCACCGTATAGAGATATATTGTATGATTTTATTAAAATAACATTATTAATTATCTTACATTCAAAATAGTGTAATAATGGTACCATTACATAGATATAAATTTAATAAATATCAGATAATAAATATTTAATTGAGTTTTGTAGAGATGGATCATAATATTTCATCAGTGGAATCATAATCTTAAACAATTCCGACAAAGGATGAGAATGTAAAAATAAACTAATACCACATTGTGACATCGAATCATACTATACATGATTAATTTAAATTATATAAATCATAAAATAAAATTATAGAATTACATTAATTATATAACACATCAATGAGTATTATATAAACCCAAAACAAAAATATAGGTTCATAACAAGGCTTGTATCTTGAATAAGGAATGTTGAGAAAAAAAACCTTCACTACTGATACGGTAACTTTTGAACCGTAATCCCCATAAAGTAATGATTAAAATATGGATACAAAAATAATCATAAATTTAGGTATAAGAATATATGAATAGTAACATGGGTATTATATACACCACAAAAATGAAAGGAGTGGTGAATAAGTCATTTATACCCCGAACATAAAAAGTGAGATGAGAAAACCCTTACAACATTAGTAACTGCTGAATCATAATCCCAATGAATTAATTACATCAATTAAATATTTCATTATTCTTAAATATATTACATTTATGATATAAAATTTTATAGCTTAGTATATATGCCACAAAAAATAATCGAGTGGTGAATACGACACATATCTCATTGAAATAAATAATGAGATGAAATTCCAATACATTAAGTTCTTACATTCTTCATACACAAGAAAACCTCATGTATAATAAATTTAAATTCATTATACATCTACCACAGAGCGATATTATTATATCTAATTCCATATATTATTTTACTATTTATTTACATTACTAGTTAATTAACAATTCCATGTTACTGTAAGGTTTTGGGTAATATCCACATTGGTTTTCGTATACGTTTGGACTTGTGATTATTGATACTATTAAATAGATCACTGTTTTCATTTTTAAATTATGTAATACATGAAATAAATATAATATATATTCATTATATTAATATTTATAACAATTTATAAAATACATAAATTTTAACTGGAACACACCATTCGTGGACACGGTAGACTGTATATACACATGAACATCAATTTTGTTTTATTATCATTTTGAAAGAAAAAATGATAATGAAATAAGTGTAAATTTATATGTATATATATATTATCAATCTAGTATAATTATTATTTCATATATATCATTAATATTTACAAAACCCGTACTTATTACATTCCCTTTAAATTGCAAATGAGTCACATCGCTTTTAGGTGGCGGTAGTCCACTCCTCCCCAAACGAAGTTATCATCTTTATGAAAAATGGAATGAATGAAGGTATATTTAATGTAATAATTAATGCATAATAATGAATACATATAAATATTATATATCATATAAAAATAGAAATCCCATCAGAATTCCAACCCTGATAGGTGGTAATGTAAAAAAACTACCACACATCGGGAGGCGACACTCTGCCATACACATGAATAGTAAATTCATTACCCATTAGAATTATGCATGGGAAATTGTTGGTTAAAAACATATAATAAAGACATATCACTAAATTTATGATTCTAAGGTTACTATATAATCTTATAATAACATGAATTAAGTGGGTGTATAAAAAATAAATCAAAAGAGCTTCTGACGGATGTTACCTCTTCTTGGGGTAAATCCTCTTGGTTTGAACCAATGCAATTCATTGAATGGATTTATACTAGAATTGTGGTTTATAAGATTAATTTATGGATTTTTTTAGGTTATTTGGTCTGAATTTGGGTCAAACAAAGGGATTATGTTGTGTTATTAAGTGAGAGGGGTGATTTACTTGGCCTATTGAGGGGGGAGTGGCATTATTATGAATTTTTTAACATGGAACTACTACCAAGTTTTTCTTATAAAAGTGAATCAAATTATTGTCCAGATTATAAAAAATGTATTATAGGTTCAAATAAAGAACATATATTTCATTTTGGTTTGTTTATTGGTCATTTTGGACCATTAATAATTGGGTTCAGTCATTCTAAGATAAATTTTCTCTTAATTTCTACAATTAATTTTAATCACATTCACTAATATTTATTTTTCAAAACATTTTTAACTTATTTGACAATATAAATTAATCTTATTCAAAATATATAATCTATTATTCTAATTTAATTTTTTTTTATAAATTCATTTAAATTTAATCTTGATGATGGGATGACAAAGTGGGGTTTTGATATAAAAAATGTTCAATTATTTAAAATGATTCTATATCCAATTTCAATGTTAAATTTATTAATGTAACATAAATTTTATTACATGATTTAATAATAATATATTTATACATTAAAACTAATTATAAACCTATTTTTTCCCTATATTATATTTAGATGAAAAAATATTATTGAATTACAATTATCTATTTTTTACTAAAAATCAAAAAAATTAAACTTATCAGAAAAAGAAAAAAATACACCCAATATATATTATAATATACAATTTAAAATATTTATTTATTAAAAATAAAAATAAAATAATGTCTAAATATATATTTAAAATATGGTCTCTATTAAGTAGAAATAAAATTACATTTCATAAAAATACATCTTTTCAATCATAAAATTGGATTAATTATAATATTTTGAGGATAAAATGTATTGTATGAGAATATAAATATTTATTGAATATATAATATATAAATTTTATTGAAAACAATCATAAAAAGTGGGTTTTTAAAATTTTGGGATGAAATTTAGGTTGTAAGAATAAAAATAGTATCTTTATAATAGGTATTTCATTATTTTAAAATAGTTATTACATTACTTTATAACAAATTGATAACCAACAGATTCATTTTCAATACCCAACTAAATCATGTTTTAAAGATTTATTTATTATTTTTTGTAACGTACAATAAATTGTATAAGTGGTAGTTATAATAATACAATAACAATAGTACATTTTAGTTTGGTAAGACTCATCATTACATGAAACAAAAGAAAACAAAGTGATTCAATAATATGTGAAATAAAATAAAAACTTATTTTTTTGTGTACTAAAAGATAATATAAGTGTTTAATTTAGTGAATGATTTGGTTTATCATATATTAAATCCTAACATAGTGCATTTATATAAAAATATCTATTTAGTATTGTGTGAAATTAACAACTTATTGGAATGATTAGAATAATTTGAGAAATAAATTTTCACAGAATCTTAGGGTGTTACATTGTACCCCCTTAAAATTATTTTTTTTCTCAAATATCATTTAGGTTATCAATGGTCTAATACTATAATGTTCCAATCATATAAAATCTCATTGTAAAAATGAATAAAAAATCTTCCTTCAAAAAGGGAATGTTAGAACCATAACGGTTACCCAATGTGATTTATAACTATGTTTCCATATAGAATAACATTCATGCCATGTGAAAACATGTACACCTAATAAATGAAAAAATAATTATGAATAGTGGGAAGGATTACAGATCACTATAAAGAGGTGGTCTAAGTAAATAAAAAAATCATAAGTTGATGAAGCGTTAAGGAGAACACTTTAATAATAAAAATTGGCAATAATTGGATGTCACTTTATTTCAAGACACTTTTTCAAATGTTTAATAATTTTTTTATAATAAGATTTAGTACTCGATTTCATTACCTTTCACTAGAAAAATATCACCCTTGGGTCAGGTCTTGAAAAATTTCAACCTAACATCTTACTCCATAAAATGAAGGTGAATTTTTTTACATTCGTGAAACTGTATTAGATCATGAGATATATGATAACTCATCCTATATAAATTCAGTTAAACTTTACATTAAGTTGTTTGAATAGATTATCCAATATTTATAAACCCTCCTAAGCTGAGATAATACTTTGTTGAAATCTGTTGGGCTTTGCCCGCACAGGTTCAAATCCTGCTGTCGACGTAATAAATAAGTAAACTCCTAAGCTGAGATAATACTTTGTTATCACAAAATTCATAGGATTATTTACTTAAACATTCCATACATTCATAAACATATAACCCCACGTGACATGAATTGGGAAACCAACTCATGTCACCAATTTTTCTAAAAAAAAAAAATAAACATATAACCCCACTACAAGAAAAAATCCAAAACTATATAACTAAGGTCACAAAATTTCTCAAAAATAGCATTGCATTGATCCCCCATATATCTTAATGTTTCTATTTGATATCAAAAACCAAACATGTTAATAACTTAATCATGTTTTCTCTTTATGAATTGTAAAAACATGAATTGTCATAATAACTTTTTGAAAGTATGCATTCATCCATAGTCGAAATATTATTTAATATATGACATAAATCCAAGAATATAAAAATTCATACATGATAACATAAAACAGTTTTTCAATATATACTTTATCAATTATGAGGTCATAGATACTATCCATTTTACCTTCTCCAAATCAATTATCACTTTATCCATGAAAAACTCGGTTTTCTTATCATCACAAAAACAAAAAGGGTTACATTACCTTAATAAAAATATCACCTATCATTGAAATCAAATTTATATATCATATACACCATTCAACATATCCTTTAAAATCCTTAATGGAAATCATTCACTAAAAATACTTATGTATTTAATGATTCGTATTACATAATAGTTGAATTTAAAAACAGAAATACTTTATTTATCCCACTTCCTTTTTAAACAATTAGCAATGATTCTACATATAATTACATAACAACCCATTCTAAAAAATTCAATATGTATCAATTCTTGACATTTAAATAAATCAATTAAATCATTATTATGAACAAATCTATCAGAACATGAAACACTTTTCATATGTCATTCATGGTCTCTTCATCATCAGAATAAAAATAATTACCTTTACAATAATATTGACTCTCTTCAGGAACCATTCACATAGGACATCAATATTAACAATTCCCATAAATTCAACATTTAAATCAATCATAATTTTTTAATTCCTTAGGGAGGCCAATATCCACATACACTACATTAACTGAACTTTTCATTTTTCGATTATAGTTACTTTGTTTTTTCCTTGTTTTCCATAGTAAAAACATCTTATTATTTCAATAATACATTCCCTTGTGTTATTCTATCCACATTCTAAACACAATGGAAATTAAATATACATTCATCAATGATCTTCATTACCAGAACACTCAGGGAACTCTTTCTTATTATTATTTTGTCTTTACAAATATTGGTTATCTTACATATTGTTAATCATCCTCCATGAAAACTAATTATAAATTATTAATACGTCTTTCAATTTGGTGATAATCCCATTTAACTTCTCATTATAAAATTGTTATTTCACATTAAATATTAATGTATTCATTTATGGATTCCGCCATTGAATAATTTCTGAAATCTTAGTGTAAAATTTACATTTCATAGAGTAAAACTATACAATAATGAAAAAAACTTTAGGATGTATAAATAATGAAAAATTCATTTAAATATATGACACCATAGGATTATTCATATATTAATTCCTAGATATATAAATAATAATTTCCATTGGTATCTCACTAAAAGTTACTCATCATATATTATAATAGTCGACTAAACCATTCATTTGATACCAAATACAATGACCCCCCAAATTTACATATATAGATATCACCTCTATTTAGATGAATATTAAACACACTAAACAAGTAAATTCATAAGGTCTACAATAGTTTAGTGGCTTTTGAAACATAAAAAATCACCAACCATGCAGAAAGATTATCAATGTTTACCACAATGATCTTCTATTGTGGAAATCTACTTAATACCATTCTTCATAACCTTTATCAATGAATTATAATAAAGGAATGAGATCAAATACATATTAAGGGAAAAAAGGGTGATAAACATGATCATAAGGGCTTGAGAATGTAATCAGATCAATAGAAAATGTTACCCTGCATATCAATGTTCATATAAATGAATCACAACCAAAATATCCGTAGTTCGCAAGACATGAATCATTGGATAATCAATAAAATAAAAAAATAACAATAACATTTTCATAAGACATGGAATTGTAAGAGAAACATATGATTATAGAATCATATTTCATTGAGACCAACCAAGACCTTTATAAAATGTTAGGGTTGGGATAATCACCTATCTACCTACATAGGGCATGGAATTACCTCCCATGTACCATCTTATTTTTGGCTTGGAAGGACATACATTTTACCCTTTTATTTCAGGATAGGGAATCCCTCTTGTATACTACCTTATGTTGGGCCTAGGACTGCCTCTTGATTCAACAATGGGATTATATAAAATTTATGCTCTTACTTTAGGGATATGATGCCCTCCCATGTATGCTCTTGTTTTAGGATCGGGAAACCATTGAGTGTATCTTCCTATTTCAGGATTCATATGATCTATGGTGTACCCTCTTGTTTTGGGCATAGGATACCCTATTATTTTGGATTTGGGACGCCCTCCCATGTCCACTCTGGTTTTAGTATTGGGATTCCCTCCAGTGCACCGGTTGAGATCATAAAACCATAATTTTGACCAAGTAAATTGGAAGAAGATACAAGTTTCACCCATCACATAATGAAATCATACATGCAAGATTCACAAGATAAAAATCAGTCTTCATATCATGTCCCAAAAAAAGAGATCAGATTTCTAAACATCCGATCATATTACATAAAATGAAATGGGTACTATAAAAATTTCATCATATCATTAAATATGGAAAATACATAGGTCCTATAATAATTTTTTGAAAACCTAACAAGTGAAAAGTAGTGCGCTTCAAAATCATTTATCCCATGGAAGAGAAACATGTGTTATAAACATCATTCCATACAAATATAAACCATTCGAGGAGGAATATTAATTTCATTATTCAATCATAACTCTAGTAATGAATAAACTATAAAAATAAATCAGCATAGATGGATAAATATTTTTAAATATCACATGAATCATTTATTATGGTAAATAATTTTTTTTAGAAATCCTTTTATTAAAATCATTTCATAAAAACATATCTTATAAATAATTATTTATAGTTTCATGTAATTTTTTTCTAAAATATATTGTACACATCAAAAACATAAAATGGAATTTTGAAAGTATATTTGATTGTTAATGTCTCATGGAACACCATGAAAAATAGAACAATTTTATACTATTAAATATTAATATGATCATTCAAATATTAATTTTGTAACACCATAACCCCAAGAGCCTCGATTTGGTGCGTTACATTTTTACAATGAAATGATTACGTAGAATAAAATTGGAAGAGACTAATAATTTTAGTTTTTTTGGATAACTAGATTATATATATGATATCTATGTTACATTGGGAAAATGGAAATATAAAATGATACATCCTAAAAAGATATGACCATCATCCTTGAAAGCTCAATAAATGATTTATTGTTCATATATTTGGAAATGGAAAAAAAGGTGAGATAAAATTCCCATTAAGGTTAATTAAATATAATAAATAATTAATAAATTGGCATAATAATTAGAAATTTAAATAGTTTGGCACACATTAAAAAAATATCCCGATAGGGAATAATTTATATAATATGATAGATTGCAGAAACAAAATCCATTTAATCAATAATATTAGAATGAAAATTCATTCATATAAATTTCAAAAGAAATATCATGTATCATAATAAGAACCCAATTCTCTATAAATTCTGTTTTATATTATTTGGGTTCATGTTTCCCCAGAACATGATTCCTTTAGCATTAAAAATTACTCCAATGATAGTTTATTCTATTCTAATTTGGAAAACTGATTCATATGAAAAGATAACTGATGTGTGAATGGGATTTTATAAACTAGTATCCAAATCATATAGATCTTGTGATAATAATTAATCATATATCAAAAAATCAATTTATTTAATAAACATCATGCCTTATGAAATATCCACTTTGAATAAAAGATATGGATTTATAAATTAATCTGCTATTAATTGATCAACATTAAAAGTTAAAACCATATGTAAAAATGGTATACGGTTTAGAAAATAGTAATATCCATTTCATGAGAACATGGATATATAATGTACAATAATAATGATAACAAGGAAGTTTTTGTTTCAAGAGAATGTTTACAATCATAAATGAATGTGACATCAGAACGATAACTTCTACCACATGGTAATTTTTAATTCATAACCATATGAATGTTTCAATTCAAAATAAAAACATAAATAAAATGATTATAAAATGGTTCATGATATAATATATCATAAAGGATAGTACATACCATACAAAAAAAACATAGTGGAAACAATAGTTATCTCACCGATGTATGTAGTGAAATTAAATTCCCTTTAATTGAATTTCATTTAGTGTGAATGAATTTAAACCTCCTATATAAGGGTTTTAAACATGTTAATAACTTATACAACAACCATAATACCATTCATAATTTTTTGTATTAACTTCTAATAATATCTTATTAGCTATTTTGACCAATTATTAATTATTTTCACTATTTTATTTGTTAGTTTCCCACTTTTTTTGAGACGGTTTCACCTAGTTACCTATTGATCATATAATGTAGATCCTAATTTCATCATCTAAAAAATTTTTAATTTTTTTTAATTATCACATATATATATATATAATATATTTATTTAGTATAATCGATAATATTTAGATATTATTAGTTAAATTCATCTTTCGCGGAAAGGGTTGGTCGTTCGTACAATTGAACACTACTTCAAATTCATTATCATATTTAATTGAATAAAATGTAAATTATATATATACATATTATAAATATATTATAATATTTGTTTCATATATATTACATATGTAAAAAAAACCATCTTTTAAACATCCCATGTAATTTTTGAACTTATCACATTTGTTTAAGGAGGTCGTAGTCCACAAGTCCATAAAAAATGTTATCATACTAATACAAAATCGAACACATGATGGTTTGTTTTATATAAAAAATAGAATAATAAATACATAATAAATATCCTATATATCATATATAAACTAAAAATTTATCATTATTGCAATATTAAAATGTATTAGTGGATGAATAAATGACATTGGTTGGGAGGCGGTAGTTCGATGTATACACGAATGATGACTACGTATCGCATTTGAAGGTTTTTTGTGAATGAGTGGGTAAAAATCATAGAGTAAAAGAATATTTGTATATTTAAAATAATTAGGTTATTATATAATAATAATATAAAAAATTTAATAGATGTGAAATTAAATGAATCAAAATTGATCATTGGAGAATGTTACCTCTTATTTGGGTAACTCTATTTGGTTTTTACCAGTAGACATACTTAGTTTTCATAATATCTAATGGGGAGCCTCCCCGGATAAGGGGACGGATTTTGGGAGATTATTTTAGATGTGTTTGGGGATCCAATGGTCTTTATAGGTGTGATGAAATGGGGGAGGGTGAGTTTCTCTTTATGTGGAGAGAGAGTACACACTTGAAATTTTTGAAAATATTTATGTGCTCCTAATGTTTTTACCAAAAAAGGGGATTCCATAACACAAAAAAATTTGATTTTTAGGTGTAATATTGAAATAGTTCTTATATTATTCTTATCAAAACAATTAGAGGAATATAAAAGTTATTTTATTAAAAATATAATAAATATATTTCATTAATATCATTTAATAATTTTAATATTTTTAATTTATTATTAAAAAGATAACTTGTGATGATAAAAAATATTCCACTATATTTAATTGTTTATAATTCATTTCTAACTAACTATTAACCAATAAAGTCATTTTATATTTCTGTAAAACATATATTTTTATATTTTATTTATTCCTATTCATAAATACAATTTTAATAGCTAGGTTATATATTAATATTAAGTAATAATATTTCTAAAATATATTCTATTGTTTAAAACTCAACCTGATGTGTAATGAAAGACATTAATGAAAGTCATTATTGTGTGTAATGAAATATAAAATCAGTGTTCCATGATGATAATGATATAAATTATTTTATGTTTTAGTTATTAAAGTTTATTGTTGTATAATTTGAAAAACGTTTTTCATAGGAATCATGCCAGAAATAAAATTAAATTTATTCTAAAATGGAATTTTTGTAAATTCTTGGGGTGATTCATTCTTACCCTTAATTAAATAATTTCCTCACCATTTATGATTGACTGTTTAATCATAGGCTTCATATTTTAAAATAATATTATTTTATAACATACATCAAATATAGTTTCAATAAAAAATACTATTAGGTAAAGGGAAAAGAAAATATGTAGGTCACCACAAATGTTGGATTTTGAGTTGGAGAATTTTTTTGAAAACCATGATATGAAAGAATGATCTAAATATCAAGTTCCTTTGGTGAGTGATAGATAACAAGTTCATGTGAATGTTGATGACCACACAATCTTAAACAATAGTAATGAAAAAGGTAATTGGTATCATAAAAATTAATTATAATAGGATAAAATGTTTGTTTCAATTAATTTTTTCATAGAGTTGAATTATTCTATCACTCATTAAGAATATAATTTAATGTATATTTTTACTTCATTAACACAATATTATAAAATTTTTGTTCCTAAATCCATTTATACTTTATTTATTAGCACATGATTCATTATAGTGGGATGTAATATATCAGACTCTAAAATGACATCCAAATTTCAACTGAAACCATCTCATAAATGGTTAACCATTCTGAAATATCATTACCTCAAACATTAGAATAAATGATACATAGTTTCTAAAATAAAAATATCAATAATATTTCAACAACATGATTCACCTCCTCTTTTTCAAATTCCAAAAATGTGAATACCTTCATCAGGTATTCTCTCCAAAACATGTTAATAAATTTAATTACCATAACATGTGATAGGAAACATTCATTATCCCTTTTTCCATAAGTAAAACACATGTTGTTGGAAATATTTTTTAAATCCAAAATTGTTGTAAACTCCATAAATGATATGATAATACATTGTGTTGATAAATCATTATTCAGTCCCATGGTAATCAGTATTTATTGAATATACATTATCCATTTAACTCATATCCTAAAACAAGAATATTTATATCAGCATCAGGAAAATATTAGGGCATAAATTTCCATCAACCATTCATTTTTGATTATTTTTAAATTGTTATTGAATCAAATTTCTTATTACCACTCAAAAAATAGTATCAAATCATTAATAAAAATATACTATAATACAATCCTTATATATTTCATAATTCATATGGTGAAAACATCATTAATAATATATTCTTATAATATATTTTTTCGATCTAATCACAGGAAAACATTAATAAATTCACATTGGCTATGTCAATAAAATATTCATGGTGGAACCAAAAAAGTTTCATATTATGAAGAAATAGTCTGAGACAATATCACTCTTCAGATACAAGGCTTTATCCCATTGAAATTTTTTCAATATTTCATTTCATGTTGTGTATGAAATTTGTAGCATACCTTGATAACCATGATGGGGTATCATCATACCCAATAAAAGTGTATTCATCCTTTTTTTCTCTAAACTATAGAATTTTATCTTCACCTCAGTTTATTTCTCATGAGGTAAATACTTATCAATAAATGTCTCCTTATATATTAATTATTCCATGAGTTATATTCATTCTTCCTCACTAGTATTCTAGATCTAATACAACCATTGATCAGAATCACCATTGAGTCAATAAACTACAACCCTATATTTTTATTTTTCACCACATTCCAAATCCATGAATATATTCTACAGAGACTGAATCAATATCTATGCTACCATTGGGCCAGCAGTATGACTAAATTATATGGGCCTCTAACACATAATGTGATCCAACACCAAAAAATCCATTTTTGGAATATGATTCTCTATATGGGAAATGTTATGTGTCATAACATGATTCATATGACCTAATATATACATAAAATTATCAGTTCCACTACCTACTATATCAGCTTTCTCATTAGGGAAACCATTCCACAGTCCATGATTATTGATACTAATATTTTTACTATGAAGAAATTATATAAAAACTATATAGGAATAGATAATTACATTATGTAAAATAATTTATAATCCATAAACTAGTGAAATAAAAAAACAGAAATTGTAAAATTTATGTTTGTCTAATAACATAACAATAAACGTGTTTTATTTGGGGAAATCATTACTTACAAATTCATTATAACATTTTGTAAAGAAATTTTAAAGATAATAAGAATATCCTATCGGAGTGTCAAACAAGGTGGCACTAACTGTCATTTTTTTCAGCATGTTATGCTTGATTCAGGCTCATCACTTCTTCTCAGAGTTTTAATTCTTAGGTACATCTATGTTAGAACCATATCCCCTTGTAGTGTCCAAAAAATGTAGTATTTCAAGGGAGACCCACATAATCCCTACCCTACAAAAATTCTATGATATTTTTTTATACTTATACTCATGGTCTATATTAGGGTTAAATTCCCCAATACACATTTTATAAATCTTAGTTTTGGTTTTCTACTAAACTACCATTGATACAAACTATAACGCACCACCCCTAAAATCATAAAGCCATTACATTACATTTTTATAATATTTAAATTACATGGAATTAAATCCCAATCAACTAATAAGTTTAGTTGTTTTGGAAATCCATTTTAAATAAATCTTACCCATTTTACATTGGGAAATATAGTATATAATATGATACATAATAAAATGAAATGAACATCATCCATGAAAGAACATTCCTTGATAACTTTTTCATATCCTGGTAAAAGAAAACAAAACTAGGGTGGCATAAAATTCATAGAAAGGGTATGTATAATGGAATAAGTAATCAATCAAGGAGAATATTCATCATTAAAAGGTAAATAAATGATCACACAATCCTTAAAGATATCATAATAAAGCATAATCAATAACGCATAGTAGATAACATAAACACATCCATTTAATCAATAAATAATGAATGAAAATATATCCTAAGATCTGAAAAATAAAAAATATGATTGATAATAATACTAACAATTTAATTATCAATATAGTTAAATATTAATCATTGATTATCTTATATAATTGGCACATTATACCATTACTGTCAATATTTATTCTCATAAATGTTTAAACTCCCCTAATTTGGCCCACTAATTCAACTCATTTGACTACTAATGCATAGAGAGGTAGATATAAACCGGTCCGTAAAATATATATAACTTTCCACTTCATTAATCATGTATTAAATTATCTATTTATTTAATTCACCACCTACATTATCAAATACCTCTACTGAATAAAATATTATGATTTGTCAATACTTTCCCTATTAATCAATTAAATTTCATTGTGAAAACCATATTTGAAAATGAAATATTATTATTGAAATATTAATATAAATTTAATGAGAATATAGGATTTAAATTTAAAATTAAAATTATTATAAGGAAGTGGTTGTTTCAATATAATGTAAACAATCAATAAATAATGTAAAAATAAAAATATAACTTTTACCCGAGGGAAATTTTCATGTAAAAACCATTGGATGGAATAATTAAATGTAAAATACTAAATACGATTATGTTAAATTTATTATTGATATAATATATCAATAGGGGTAGTAGATTTTCCACATCAAATATTTAAGTGATGAATTTTCAATTTATCTCATAGATGTAAAAAGTGAGATGATAATTGATAACCTAAAATTTTCCTTAGGGTGATCAAAATATTTTGACATATATATGGTCATTAATAATGTTTAAATCATATAATAGAACCACATTCCTCTACTTAATATCATATATTAACTTCTTATAATATCTTCTTACATATTTATTGACACTCATTCATTATTTTCACTATTTTAGGTGTTAATTGCCTCAAATTTTAAGTAATCTTTTAATTATAACTTTTTGTTCTTATTATTTAGTCAAAGCTATCAACATATTTAGAATTTACAGCATGAATTAATTATTATATATATCCATAATATATTTATTTATAGTAATCTATAATATTTGGAGAGATAAATGTAACACATCGTTCATTGAGATGATATGTCATATATACTCATGAATGCAACTTCCATTTCATTGTCTTATAAAAAAACACAAAGAACATGATATATATAAATATATTGTAATATTTCTGTAATATTTATATCATATATTTGACATATGTAATTTAATATCATCATTTATTCATTCCATGCAATCATTTAATGTATCTCATCACTTTTAGGAGTCTATGGTCCACACGTCCATAAATTATTTTATCATATTTATAAAAAATTGGTCTCATGAAGTAATGAGTAATATGAAAATAAAATATTTATAAAAAATGAAAAATATCATATATTTAATATATAATCTATAAATTCATCAATATTCCATCTTTTAAAGGTTGTAATGGAAGAACGAACAACATCTATTTTCGAGGGGGTAGTCCGATGTACCCATAAACGATGATTGAAAATCACATTTGAAGGATCTTTGATAAATTTTATTTCTAAATTTTTTCATAAAAAATATCAATATATTTAATATTATTATTTTATTATATAATAATATAAAAATAATTTAAGGGTTATACATGTAAATGAAGAAAAAGTGTTCCATGAAGAACATTACCTCTTAGTTGTTAACTCCTTTTTGATTATAGCAAAGGAAATTCTTAGATTGATTTCAATATATATTGATGCTTTTGGAATGATTGAAGGAATGTAGGGAGGTTATTTAAGTAGATTTTTGGTAATCTAAATGGCTTGATATCAATAAATAAATGGGGTAGTGTCGGTGTCTTTTGATAGTGGAGGGAGAGGACACACTTTGCATTTTGGAATAGAATTATTTGTTGCCAATGTTTTTACAAACCAACAGGCTTCCATAACACCTAAAGTTATATCCATGAAGGGTTAATGTTGCAATATGGACATAAAATGTTTTTAGAACAAGTTTATTTCCATTTTATTTATTATTTTTAATTATTCACCACAAAGTAATCACATTTTTACCCTAATCACTATAAATAATTTTAATAACATTCACTAATTGTTTTGTTAAAAAAAAAATTTAACTTATTAAAAATTATAATATATCCTAATAGAATATATGTAATCAATTTTTCTAAATTACGGTAAAATATGTGGATTATTGTAATTTAAATTGAATCCCACAGATGGGAAAACAATGTGGGTATTTTATAAAAAATGTTCCAAAAAATATAAATGTTTTTATATAATATTTCAATATGAAATTAATTAAAATGAGATAAATTGGATTAATTTATGTATAATATATCTAATTTTATTTTAATCTATATTTTAAATATAATATTTATATATAAATAAATTAGTGAAAAAATGTGTTCAATAGTAATTTAGAATTTTCACTATTCATTTTAAATAAAACTTCTCTGAAAAATACAAGAAATTCACACTAACATAATATTTATGCTAATATATATTAATATAAGTTTACTTATTTATATTATATTGATATAAATTTCAATATTTAGAATTAAAATAGGTTTTCCATTAAAAGGTGGGAAAAAGTTTTCTATAAAAACATGGATTTTAATGTGTAATATTAGGTGTATTATCATGTTATGATTTCCAAATCTATTGGATTAATATTAATAATAACATATTAATATATATAATATATATTTCAAAAATATCCTCACTAATACTAATTTAATTAATTTTTATGATAAAAAACCATCATGTTCATAAAAATATTTCCTTTATGTTCAATAGGTTTTTATTTTCATTAATAATTATATAGTAACAAATGAATTCATTTTATATTTTTAAATCCATATATTTTCATAGGTTAGTTAATCCTATTCATAATTTCTAATTTATTATCTAGGTTATATCTTTTTATATTTAAAAATAATAATTTATTAATTTATTTTTCAACATAACTTTAGCTTACATGTAATGAAATGAATTGATGAAATTCATTTTTTGCATCTAATGAAATATAACCATGATATTCTATGTAGAGAAATATTGATATTATCTGGAGTATAAATTCTCAATATTTCATGTAGCATATGATTAATTCATTATTTCATATAACTCATGCGAGAAAAAAAATAATTTTTTTTTGAATAAAAAAATATTATAAAGTGTTTGATTGATACAATCTCCCAAAATTAATTTAATTGCATCCCCAAATATTGAATATGATTTCAGTAATTGTGGTTTTGATATTTTAATATACTATTGATGAGAAACCAACTCTATAAATACAATATTATCCTTTTTTTGTTCCATGAACCGATGTTCATCTATTCATATCATATGTTTCATCATATGAAGATTTATTATAACAGTTCTCAAAACCCGAACAAAATTTCAGATTAAAGAATTTCATAAATGGATAGTCATTAAAAAATATAATTATCTAACACTTTAGGAATAAGTATAATGAGTTCCAAAAATGAAAATATCATTAAAAATTCAGAACATGATGCATCATGATTTTTCCATATACAAAACATGGGAATAACGTCATTATGTATTCTCTTGAAACATGGTATTAACATTATTTACCATAAAAAAGTGATTTGAAACATGAATTATATCTTATTTATAAATAAACACACATGTTTTTTGAAATATTTTATAAATTCAAAAGTGTTGAAAACATTATAAATGATTAAATTAGACACTGGGTCCAATAATCATTAATCATTTTGATGGTAATCAGAAATATCCAATTTTCATTATCCATTCAAACATCTTTTTATCCAAGCATCATTATCTAAAAATCAGTACGCTAATAAGTATTATATTTAACTCAACCATGTATTTATCAAAATGATAAAATTTTTACTGAATCCCTTTTCGTGGTAATATTCAATATATAACCTCAAATATTTTATGCTAAATTTTTACTGAAAAATCCGTATATTTTTCAAAATTTATCAAATGAGAAAATCACTAATAAAATAATTTTACAACATATTTCATTGATACAAATATTAAATAACCTTAATTATTCAACTTTAGTTGTTTCAATAACACATGCATGATCTTGATTCCTTTTCTTATTCTAAGGTATATTTCCATGATGCTTGGGGGATTTTTTTAATTGTTCCCTATATACATGTAGTTATAATAAAAAAATAGTAATTTTTTTCATATTCCATTTTCAATTATTTTCATAGTGACCCTTTTCTAATCACTTATATAAAATTCTCAATTATTTTTAGCAATTCCTAGGGTGATTAATTCCATAGTTATCACAAGTGAGAAAATACTTCTTTTTCTTATTCTCCTTATATTTATTTTTACATCCACACTCCTCTTCAATTTCTCCCATTTTATGAAATAATACTTAGAGAATTATTTATTTATCTTAATACCATATAAAAATATTCCATCATGTGAAGAAAATGTTTGATCCACCAACACTCCTCAAAGACTTTTATTATAACCTTTAAAGAAATGGTCAATCATGCATTACATGTAGTGTATGAAACTTATAACACACCTTTATAATAAAGTAATGGTATTTTCATACAACACCACACATTATTTTGAATTTTTCATTAGACTAAGGAACATTTTCATCAAAATATTTAGTTTCTCATGAGTGAAATGTTTTCAAATAATATTTCATTTAATATTCTCTATTATATGAGCCCAATTTCATCTTCCACTATAGTATACTAGAACAAAGATCAAAATTAATCAACATCTCCAATATTAAAATACACTACAAGTGCTTCCACTTCCTTTTTACCACATCCAAAATCCATTAATATATTCTTGAAAGACCTAATCAATTGATCTTCCACCATTAGGTCTATAGACCCACTAAATGATGGGGGACTCAAACACATAGTGTCCCAACATTATAGAATGTTAATGTAAAACAAGTTGCACCAACTAAGAAAGGCCATGTGACATAACCTGATTAATCTTCCCCAATATAACCATAAAATTATCATTTTTAACACCAGTAACATCATCTTTCTTACCAGGGAAAACTCTACATTTTCCATGATCATGGATACCATTCTTTCTTACAGATTCCATTTCTAAAAAATGGAATATATTTTCATAGATCAAGAAATTATGTGATATAATTTATAATCCAAAAACTAGTGAAATAGAAAACATAATTTTAAAAATTTATTTCTATCAAATTTTATAATCATTAACATGGTTTTTTAAGGATATCATTAATTTCAAAACAATTATAATGGATTATAATAAAATTTAAATTATACAACCATATACCTCAAGAATTTTACATATAGGTTCATAGTTAGGCCCACATTCATATATCGGGTTATGCGAGATTAAGGCTTGTGACATGTTTTCGGAGTTTCTACCCCTATGATAATCTATTCTAGAACCAGATCCACTTGTTGTATCCAGTCGATGGTGTATTCCAAAGAATACCTACATAATATCTACCATATCGTTATTATATAATTTTCTCATATACTCATCCTAAAATTATATCTTAGGGTTATTCTCTTAATTCAATGTTTTCTAAATCTCTTTTCCATGATTTCTACTAGACACCGTTTAATACCAATTGTAACACCCTAACCCTAGAATCTAAGAGATGGTGTATTATTTTATTATATTATCTTGATTACAAGGAATGAAATCATAGTGGACTGATAAGATTAAATTTTTTTAGAACAATATTATATTCATGATACCCATTATACATTAGGAAATAAAAAATATAACATGACACATAATAAAACGAAATTAAATGCATCCATGGAAGCTCATTAGATAATTTTTTTATCAGATCATAGGAAAAGGAATAAAAACTGATAATAAATTATTAATAATTGTAAGTACAATGAAATAAATAATAAATCCATAAGCATAATCAACCTAAATAGGTTAATAAATGAGCACACATTCTATAAAAAAATATCGATATTGGTAAAATCAATACAACTCGGTAAATAACAAAAAAACACATCATTTAATAAAAACATGATATTACCAATGAATATGTATTTATTTAAATAAAAAAATATCATGGATAAAAATAATAACCTCAAATCATTTATATGTACTTATTAATTTTTTCACGCAATGTTTTCATGTAACATGATACAATTACCATTAGGATTTATTTTCAAGAGAGTTCAATCTACTCTGATTTGTCCAATAGATTTGTCTCATGAGACTACTCACGAATCAGATGGCTAGAATTAACCATTACCTAACCTGTATAGTGAATCTAAAAATAATTTATCATATTTATAATAAACTATTTAATTAATGGATAACATTACTTTTGAAATATCCATATTGGATAAAAGATTCTGCTTTATATATAATTCCCCATTTAGTCAAATAAATTTCAATGTGAAAAACAAACCTTGAAATATAATATGTTTTATGAAATAATATTATTGAATGAATTAGAAAATTGATGATAAATATAAAATAAAATCCATCATAATGAATTTATTGATTGAATAGAAAGTTAATAATCACAATAGAAAATGTTATTGCAAAGATATCTTTTACCATATGATAATTTTCATGTAAATACCCTTTGGATGAGAAAATTAAAAGAAAAAAAATTAAATTCCACAAATATAAAAGGGTTCATGTAATTATATATCAAATGTAATTGTAGATACACTACACAAAATAAGTAAGTGGTTAATGTCACATTTATCTATCATATGTAAAAAAGATCGATGAAAATCCCAAACCTTGCATTTTCTTTTGGGTGAACACAATTTACCATAATCTATAAGGTTTATTAACATGTTAATAACATTTAAAATAACCATATTAATATTTATAACTTCATAAATTTTCATTTTATAAAATGTTATTACAATGTTCTTAAACACCATTCATTGATTTCACTATTTTAGGTGTTAATAACTTTGTTTTTCAATTATGTTTTGACTTGTTACTTTTTGTTATCCCTTTAATGACACTTATTTCATCATACAAAAATTGCAAAAAATGAATTAATAATTATATATACCGAGTATATATGTATTTATAAGAATCCATAATATATGGACATAAGAAATGAATTGCACTATTCATAGAGATGGTAGGCTATAAGTACGCATTAATGCTACCTCAATTTCATTGTCATATTTAAATGAGTGAAAAGTAAATGATATATATGAATATTATTATTAGATTATCATATATATATTTCATATATATATATATATAATATTCTAATTAACACCATCATTTATACATTTCATGTATTGTTTCAGCGTATCACGTCTCGTAAAGGAGGTTGTAGTCCACACGTCCAAAAATAATGTTATTGTATTTTCAAAAAGTGGAACTCATGAAGGTATGTGTTATATAGAAATTAATTAAGAATAAATGCATAAATAATATCATATATAAATAAAAAAATTCATATTTATTACAACCATTAAATGTGTAAATTAGAGAACAAATTACATTGGTTTGTGAGGATACAATCCATTATACCCACAAATGATGATTGCGTATCACATTTTACGGATGTATGTGAAAGTGTAGGAGAAACTATTATAATAAAAATAAATAAATCAATTAAAAATTATGGTGTCATTATATAATAATGGTATGAAAAAAAACTAAATGAATGGGGAAGTAAAAAAATATATGTGATAGTTGAAGAATGATACTGCTTATTGGGGTAATGCTTTTCGGTTTATACCAAAAGGCTTCCTTGATTTTCTTTTTTGATAAAATTTTGGTTAATAGGGTGGGTGGAGGGATCCTAGTGTCCAATTTTGGTAGAGTTTTTCTGAGAAAAGGTGTTTAATTCTGTGATGAAATGGGGAATGGTGAATTCCTTTTTATAGAGGAGGGAGAGGATACACATGGAGTTTTTGAAAAGAATTATGTGATCATAACATTTTAACCAAACAAGATGTTTCTATAAAACATAAATTTAGATCCATTATGGTTTTAATTCTAAATATATACATAAAATGGTTGTTTTAAAATTGTAGGTCAACATTTTATCCTTTAGATTATTGTTTATCTGGTATGTAATAATGTTTTCACCTTAATCACTATAATTAATTTTAATCACATTCACTAAATTTCATGGTCAAAAACAAAGTTTAACATATAAGATGTTATAAAATTATACTGATTACTAATATTGAATCTATTTTCCCAAACTTTGATAATAGAAGTGGTATAAATGAAATTAACTTTAATCTCAATGATGGGACGAAAAAGCTGAGTTTTAAAGTAAACATATTGAAAAGATTGAGTTGGTTATAAAAATAATTTCAATGTTAAATTGATTCCAATGAACTAAATTAGAATTATTTATTATTAACTTAACTATATTTCTATAAAATAAATATAGTATATAAATTTTCTATATAAAAATGTTATTAAAAATCCATATTTTAATCAAATTTATTATTTTTCTTATTAATAAAAAAATGAAAACTCTAATAAAATTACCAAGAATTCTCCCTAAAATAATTTTCATGATTATATTTGAAAAATAATGCTTAGTTTTTCTTTTTAAATTTATAAACGTGTTAATATTTAGATTTCAAATAGGAGAACCACTAAAAGTTTGCAAACTCAATTTATTAAAATATTAATTTTATGCGTAATTTTGAGTTTGTTCTTATCATTTTCTTATCAAATCCATTTAGTTAATATAAAAAATATATTATATAAAATATAATATTTATATGTTATTAATATCATTCATTAATATTAATTAATTTATTTTATTATGTTTAAACACCTTTGTGACCATAAACATATTTCATTTATTTTCATTTGGTTTTTATATTGATTTCAAATTAGTTGGTAACCAATGAATTTATATGTTATTTATTTAAATCATATATTTTCACATGTTAGTTAATCCAATATATAAATTCTAATTTTATTGACAAGGTTGTTTTTTTAAAATATCGAATAATAATATTTTAAAAATATATTTTCATTCAGTAAAACATGGCCTTTAAAATAATGTGTTCCATTGAAGAAAGTCATTATTACGTGTAACATAATTTATCCTCAGTGCTCGAAATCGTGAAATATTAAAATTATGTTTCACATAAATTCTCAATGTTTCATGTAGTGTATAATTAATTTGATATTTCTTATAAAACATGTTATTAGAAAAATTATTCTTATCCTAAAAGGTAAATATTGTAAAATCTTGGGGTGTCACATTCTCACCACCATTATTAAATTATGTCGTCACAATTTATACATGATCCAATTAATTGAGGGTTTGTTTTATAAAAGTACTATTTTTTAAAACCCACATTGTAAATAGGGTTAATAACACGTATTAATTATATGATTGAAAAGGAAATTTGAAGGTCACCACAAAACTAGGCATTCAAAATAGAAATAATTAGTGACAAAATTGATATGGATGAAAAAAAACTATCATTTTCTAAAAGAGATCTATAGAAAACATCATCAACTAAAATTATAATACCACAAAACCATAAATGGTTTTTTAAATATGGTCATTCATATAATAAAAAATGATGATAATAGGAAATATTTATGTATTTCAAGAGAATTTTTACATGAGATGAAGAATTGTTCACTCTCTCAGAATATAAAAAATGTACATTTACACTTAAAAAAATATTATCCTTTATTTGTGTCATGAACCATTTCAAATTCATATCTTAGAACATGTTTCATCATAGGGAGATGTAACATATCAATCACCAAAATCACATCCAATTCTCAACATAAACCATTAAATAAATTGTTTAAACCTTACAAAATATTATGTTCCAAAAATATAAAATATAGTTACTATAAAAACAATATATTTTATTGTTTTTTATATTTTTAAAATTAATATCATTAAGAACAATGGTTTCACACAACAAAAAGGTTAAATAAACAATGATATACAAGTATATAACACTATTTTTTCATAACCAATACAACATAACTATTTAATTGGATATATTTATAGTATTAATCAAATTATGAATCTTAAATATTTAATACCATGGTTTTATACTCATCCAAATTATTCTATAAAGTTAAGAAATTAATATATCATATATTACGTATAAAAAACAATTTCTTGGTAAAGATATTTTTACCAGCTTTTAATAGAGAAATTATTTTAAAAATATTTTGTAGAAATTTTATAACATCTATTGATTAAAATATGCATCAATTTTATCATCTGAATTTCCAATTTATCTAATGGTAAAATTTCAGTATTTTTTGGAAAATATGTTATTCCAACCAATAGTGAAAAATTATGAATTTTGTTAAAATACCAAATTTGTTATATTAAAATCCCATTTTTTATTTGACCAATATCTTACCTGTTAAATTTTAAATAAAATATATTTATCTCATAAAAGAAAATATAATATTATCTATCATTGAATAATTATATTAACATATTAAAAATGATAAATTATGTATTGGTGTTTTTGTAAGATTGAAATGTTTATTTAAAATGTTTTAATTAATATAATGATATAAAATAATATTAAATTTCAGAAAAAATTAAAAAATTAATATTTTTTCATATTATTAGATTATAAATTCACGATACAATATTTATTTTTTCAATGTGTCATAAAATGAGTTATAATTTTGAAATTTTTATTTTTCAAGTAAATGTTTTTTTCGAAAAAAAATTTCACAAAATTTGAATATTATTTTTATTAAATTGATTCATATTTATAATTATATATTTTTCAAATTCGTAATGCAGTTCATTTTGAATTTTTTCTAAAATAAGTTAATTTTTAGAGAATAATGAAATGCGATAATTTACAGTATTGGATTAATATATAAATTATTTATTACTCGATGATGTATGGATGATGTAAGCATCGTTAGTTCGAACTCTCATGAACCTCTTAATGTATTTATTTATAAGATTCATAACACTTCAAAATATTATGCCAAATAATAATCAAATGAATAAAATGTTGAAAAAAACACCCCACACCCATAATAAATACTAGGCCACACCACCCCTTCTAGGGCATCAGTACTGGGGCATGAAGCAATAGAACACCTTCAGGTGGATTAATCGGTATGCGTCCACTCTTAATGTATTATTTAGTACAATAAATACCATTTCAAGAAGCATGCAGGTTGAGTGCATTGAACGACTATCATAGGAAGAAACCTCTATGGTTTCAGGGTGCTCCGCAGACCCATGTAGATGAAGACAAGATACATATAGGAACTCATGTTTTCAAAATTGTGAGGATTCCAATGGACCAGATGGTAGTCCACATGGAATTTCTTATTTAAGGATCTACTAGGTAATGGTGGATCCAAGAAACTTTATCACATAACGGGACAACTCTCTCCTAGTTAGACATTAAGCATCTCTTCTTACACCAGTTATATCATGTCATGTTGAAATCAAGTATGCATACAGGTGCTGAAACATCATCAATAGGAAAATCTGACTGTGGTAGAGCACTTAGTGAATAAAACTAATCTATCACACTAATCCTTAGATTTGGTAAGGGTTCACTTATTCAGATCTCGAACCATATGGAAAAGATAAAACTAAGACATCAGGGATTTATTAGTATCCCCTTTCATTCCCACATATGTTTTTGTTATTTATTGAGACATAGTAGTGGAGATCGTTCTGGATGAGTTAGAACAAATAGTGGGAGGCAGTAGTGGGAGCCTAGTATTTGAGTCCCCTATAGGATGTGACTAATGACAATCACAAAGATCCAAGAGTGTTATATTCTTCCAGAGATGAACGTATGACATAGGGTTATTGTTGAATGGTTGTTAGGGTTCGTTGAATCATCCAAGGGAGACATTCTATTTCTGTTCTGATGAATGGGGACATATAGCTCAAGATTGTTTGACCCATCATATAGTTTATCATGAGATATCCAAGGAATGTTTGAGAGGGAAATGTTGGGAGGCAAAGGGTGGTATGAAAGTTATTGGACATGTAATTGTTACAATAGGGGAATCATTAGTTTTTGGGGGATCAACATATTAGCACCACCAACCCCAATTGGTCTGCAGTAGACATAGGGAGCGTGTTGATAAGGATGAGGCCAACTCTTTTCTAGGGAAGCCCATGAATCTGAGGCTTCAGGGATGACATAAGTGATGATTTATGTCTTTTCTAATATAGCTGTATTATTGATAGAGACATGTAAAATTAATTACATCACTACCACTTATCTGGTTTGAGACTTGGAGACTCTCATTGTGAAAGAAGTTTAACCCTTAAGTTGGAGACATTGACTAACAGTGACTTAGTTATTACAACTTTGATCGATAGTGTCACCAAACCCTCTAAAGAGAGATTTTTTGGGATATCACTTTATAGTAGAAATGAGGCCTTATAAAATTATATTATGTGTGGAATTTCTATCCATAGTTCAGGGAAAAATTGGAAATTTTAGGTGGTGTATTTGGGGTGTGCTGATTGGTGGAATGAGGGTTTCCTTTGTGGGTGAGAAAGAAACATTGGAAGAAGATGATGATAAAATCCATAGGGGAGTGAAGATGAATTCTCACCAATTGGATATAATGACTCTTAAATTAGTGGATTCATTTGTATATTAGTTTCCAACATTGGTGATGGGGTATGGGGACATATTTCCTAACAACTTACATGTTTTAACTCCCTTTGAAGAGCTAAAATTATACTTTCGGTTGCCTCCTATGATTGAACTGATATCTAAAACTACATATCGATGGATCCTGTATATATTTGAGAGATGATGGTACTCCTGGAAGAATTACAATAGAAGGGCATTGATATATCACGTGTTTCCCTCAAGATACCCCCAGTATTGTTATCCAAAAAGGAGGATGGAGGACATGATGATATATATTGAATATCAACACATAAATCAGGTGATCATAAAGAATAATTATCCACTACTGAGGATAAATGAATTATTTGTTTATTTGACTGCAGCTTGATTTTTCTCTATGACTGACTTCACATTAGGCCATCTCTAGTTGTGAGTAAGAGATCGGGATATCTCGAAGAAATAATTGATATTTCACTATAGTCACATCGAGTAGTTTCTTATATCATTCGGCATGATGAATTCCCTAGAAATGATAATGGGAATCAAGTATTGGATCTTTTTTCCTATCATGGATTTGTTCATGGTGGTCTTGATCAATGACATACTACTCTATTCGACTTCCAATGAGGAGCACATAAGACAATTGAAGATGGCCTTAGATAAACATAAAATGTCAACATATTTATAGTAATGTCTCTAACAGTGATTTTTTTATTCAATATGTCAAATTTTTGGGACACAACATCTTAGAGGTTGGAGAATCATTATATCTATAAAAGGCTAATGTATTTCCTTATTGGGATCCACCGAAGAGTGTTACTGATATGAGGAGTTTCCTTTGTATGGAAGGTTAATATCAATAGTTTGTAGCCAATTTCTATTTGGTTACAGAACCCTTGAGTACATTGACATGGAAGGGAAATCATTTCATGTGGATGTAAAGGTATGAACAGTGCCTTTATAAGATACGATAGAGGTTGAAGAGTTCTCCCATCTTGGTATTTCCAACAGAGGGTTTCAAGTACATAGTATTCTATAATGCATAAGGTACCAACCATGGTTGTGATTTGACGCATTTTAAGGAATTTATTTCATATGGTTCTTATTATTTTAGACCACATCAACAAAACAACGCAACATATGATCTTGAGTTAGTAGTAGTGGTCATCATAGTGATGATTTGGTGACACTACCTGATGAGAGAGAGATTTATCATTTATTATGACCTCATGAATATTTTGTATATATTTTAATATAATTATATTTTATTTAGTTATTGGTGATGGATAGTTTTTCTACAGGACCATGCCTTTGAGATGTTCAATATTCTAGGGATGAGAAATGTGGTGAAAGAGACTCATAGTAGGAAATCTTATTCTCAGTTGTTGGATGAGTTATTGGAGTAGTTATCATCATTTTTTGTCCTATGTGGAAAATAATAGTTCTTCATATCATTAGTATATCGTTCTCACCCCACTTCTTTAACAATGTGTCTGGGATTATTAGAATGGAGTTTCTGACTCTAAGACCTTTTATACTCAGATATCCACTATACATGGTCTTGAAGAATGTTCAAAAAGGGAGGTGTATGTGATACTTTTCAGAGGAAAAATTACAGTACCATTGACATTGCAGGATGAGGTGATTTGGATGTTCCATATATCCCCATCTGTGGTAGGTACATTCATGTAAAATTTGTCTCAGGACTATATACATCAGTTTTTCTGGATAATCATGATGAAATGAGTTGTATAGTCTGTCTACCAGTGCCACAATTTTTTTCAGCTAAAGGAAAAGCACCAGGTCCTAGCTAGTTTAGCCCTACCTTTTTTGTTCCAATGTTGTTGTGGGATGAGATATCCATAGACTCTGTGAAGATATTACCATGTATTTTTCATGTTCATGATTCCATATGGGTGATTGCAGACCGACTCAAAAGGGTGTCCCACATCCTAACTATTCGAGAGAAAATTTCAGCAGAACTATTGGGGTGCCTATATTTCTAGGAGATAGTCTGAATCCTTTGAGATCTCATGATGATTGACTCTAACTATGATGACCTCTTTACATAATTGTTGTGTATTGGATTAATGTAAGTCATTGATACTCATTTATGTTTGTGAATATTTTTTCCACCTCGGATTGACAGCGAGACATACTAGAACATTTAGGTCTTGGAGGATATGTTGTGGGATTTCAGGATTGACATTGTCCACATTTGGGAGGGTCACCTAACCTTGAAGGATTTTGAGAATAACAACAACAACAATTCCACCATTAGTATGAAACTATTTTAGGCTCTTTACGTATAAGCCTACATGTAACCATTTTTATTCACTTATCCAGGAGAGTCAACGCTCATCTCATAGATGATGTGGTATGTGTATGACCCATCACATGTTATCGAATGGGGATAGCTGGACATCATGCTTGGATTTACCTTTGTTGAGTTCCCATTAGAGATCTAGGATTGCTAGGAATGTATCCTTCATGAGCATTAGATTTCCCTTGGTTATGACTAGTGGTAGTACTTGAATCATTAGGGTGACACCTAGGAGTAAGAGAACCCTTTTAGAACCCAACACCCTCATCTTATTTTGTAGTGTTTTCTATCATTTGGATATGAATCCCTAAGCTGGAGATAATTAAATGACTTGGCTTTCATGTATTATTCTTGGATATTATATGGATGATTTTTGAGATTAGGAACTGAGAAAACATCTGATTTTGAGGACCGATGTTTTGAGAATAAATGTTTTGAAATATATTATATATATTAAATATCACAGACTTGTATTTTTCCAAAAAAGGGAAACAATTCATGAACAGAGGACCAGATTTGAAATCCATGGGCACCATTGAATTCAGAACCAAGTTTATACCCTCCGAAAAACCTTTTTCTGTGCTGGCCATTTGTGAAAAAGTAATTATGCATGTTAGTATGAAATATAAATAAAATAGTTAAATTGTTTTATTATTTTAGACATAGGGACATGCATTATATTTAGATATATAGTTATTGATTCTGTTTTATGATTATAAACTAATCACTACAGACCTAAGGGAAATTCAAAACTATATTTCTTAAAAAACAACTTTTGATAAGAATTAGATCTTGGATCATGGATCCAACAGAGTTTTTGTATCTTGTTAGCGATGGAATTGAAACCATTATTGATCAATGGTTAATAAATAATCAAGGTACGATGTTTTAATTTTGATTTCTATTTAATTTACAATCCCATGAAAAACACATATAAATTCAATGAATAGAATTAATATGCACATTGTTGGTAGAATTAAATAAATGGAAGTGTTAATTTTTTTTCATCATTTTCATTCATCAACTTCTACAACAATGAATTATGGCCAAAAGAAGAAATTATAATAAATGATCCTCAAATTTTATTGTTTATGTACTTTTCACGATTTTCATTATTTGGTCCTTTTTGGTATTTTTTTGCCAATGGTTTGACCAATACTTGGTTGGAAATCATTGCGTGACTGTTCTTTGGAGGAATTGATAAAAACTGTGGGTGTGACATTCAATTGAGGATGATGTTTTAGAATTAAAGACAACGATAGCTGGATCATGGGAGAATGTGACTTGGTAGAGAATTATTTTTCTTCCTGACTGGCACAAGGAGAATTTGGACATCGAAGTATGTTTTGGATTAGTTTCCAAGGATGGATTCTATTAAGGAAGTGGAAGAAGGGATCTATTGATTTATATCCAGTATATATGATGTTCTTCGTGTAGATAAACAAGGGGGAACGTGTGTGTGATGAAGAAATAAGGGGAATCCTTGAGATATATAAAATCATTAGCATCACGTCATGTAACTTGAGTTTAAACACATTATGTGGCCCATACCATGGAGAATAGGGGTTCAACATCATTATAATGATAATACAATGTCTGACCCCCTTCAATGTGGGTTTTCATGTAATTGAATAAGTACATAGACACAAGAATAATTACACAACCATGTTTCAAGCCATGTACATGGACATAAAAATTTGGGTGTATTAAATCCAGTACATGGACACAACCACTATACATGAAAATGACCAGGTGAAATGATCTTGGTACCTTGTATCCTTAAAAATCATACACACATTACACACACTATTTATACATAGAATTACATTTCGTGAGAAGCTCTTCCATAGGATCATGCATGGGGATAGGTGGACATACCAGGTATCCCTGGGTATAAACAATGTACCCCCTTTTTGAGTGTTTGTGTTTCTTTTTTTTAGTTTGGACTAGTATAAGTTTAGTGAGTTCCCTTGTTTTTTCCCTCGATGGAACAATGTTTCTCTTCACCCACATCAAATTATTGTGATCCCATATAGAGTTTGAGTCTTAGATTGAGTTGTGGATTCCATCCCTGAGACTGGAGTGTGATTATCAATTATCCTTTGTTATAGAGGTGGGGTTTTGTAGAATACGAATGACCTCAATGAGTTGGGTGTTTATCATCTATCTAGTAGAATATATCTGTAGGGCTTGTGGTATCATTTTTATATGATTAACTAGGTATCGAATTGATCCATATTGGGTTTGTAAGGACCTGAATATATTTTGGAAATTTTTTTTCTTAAATACATCGGAATTTTACGAGTCCGAGAAAATTTACTTCTCCTGATTTCGAGGCCCGGTGTGCCCAGAATCAATTTTTGATGTTTTGTTCAGGTACGTTCAGTAAACATACGAGCGAGATTTTAATAGTTTTGAACTGGTTCTCGGAATTGAAATCTAAGGGCACCGTTGAACTCGCAGCGCCGGTATTCTCTTAAGTAGAATTTCTCCTCGACAATAGTTGGATGAGAATAGAAGTTAGTTTTGTGGTTTTAAAGTATAATTTAAACAACAATAAGGTGTGAAAAATATTTTTATTTCTGTTGGTTAAAACTTCCAAGAGGTGGTTAGAGGTGGGGGCCACCACACCAAAACATCCCATGAGAGATTAAGGTGGTGGGGCCCACCTGCACATAACCTCTCTTGGGAGGATATCCTTGGGGGGACCACCTGGGATTTAAACAACCTTAACTCCCCATAAAGGGGGAGTAAACTCTTCACCTTCCCACCATTTAATTGATCCAACTCCACCCATTTAATTAAGTGAGATAACTTCTTTAATTAAAACACATTTTGAATTCATTTGAATATTTTGGCCATCAAATTAAATAACGGGTAAGCTTAACCCATTATTTTTTGTTGGCAATTCATTTGGTGGAGCTTTGAGAAAGGGCTTGGAAGAACATGGAGATCCTTTGGAGAAAATAATTCTCCAATGAAGAACAATCTTCAATGGTGCCAAAAGTGAAGGAGTCGACTGCAAAGATCGCCATCTTCGACTTCATCACCTCCGGACGCTCATCCACCAACGACGTATATCCTCTTATTTTTCCGACGCACGAGTATAAGTTGAGAGTGTTTGATTAACATAGAGAACGACGAATCGACGTCCTCCTTTCCATGACTTCGTCAAAGATTCACAAATGAGGTAGGGGATTTGATATGATTTTGTTCCTGTTCTACGTCATTCAAATTATGGAATGTGAATTTCCCTTTGGTATCACCTTAACGATGAGGGCTCGGACCGCATGAACATGGCCCGAACCTCCCCATTTGTTGTTCTTGATTGTTGATGATGGCAGCAGAGAAACGATGGCCGACAATGGGCTGGCGATGAAGAAAACTGGCGGAGCAAGGGCCGCTGCATCGCTGGAGGGGCATGGCACCGTCGCACCTCGCTGAGTGTCGGGCAGTGACAGGCATGAGTCATGACAGAGCAAGGTATACTAATGGCCGCCAGAGGGGCGCGATAGCGTCACGCCTTTCAGGTGGAAGGGTTACGGCTAGGAGGACCACGAAGATCAGATGGAGGGGTGCATAGACGTTGTGCCACGCTGATGACCAAAACTGCGACATCATTGCGCTGCGACAGAGGAGCCAGGAGCGGCTAGCATCAGGCTGACCACCAGTGGTGTGGAACAGGCTGGCCGTTCAGCCATCCAGACAAGGCGGGACCCCCTCGTTCTCACAACTTCCAAACCGGTGGTTAGAGCAGGTTCTATTCGTCAAGCAGGGGGTGTGGTACACCCCCACCCCCACGCATGGCAAGCCGGGCCACGCGGGCTAGCTAGTCGGGCCACGTGGGCCACCAGCAAGGCCACGAAGGCTGCCAACCAGCCGGGCCATAGAGGCCGCCAGCAAGGTAGTTCAGGCCACCTTCAGGCCAGGCCACCCCCTCTGGCTGGGCCACTGTCGTGGCGGGCCGCCCCCTCGGGCCGGGCTTCCCACTTGGGCCGGGCCGCCCTTAGGCTAGGTCAGACCTGCGGACTGGGTCAGACCCCGGTTCGGACCCGGGTCAAGCCGGGTCAGTCCGACCGTGTCAGACCGGACCCGTACCCACTTCGGCCTGTTTTCAACTTTTCGCCCATAACATTGGCCACAGCTGTCCGATTGACGAACCGTCTGTGGAGACATAAATCTTAGAGCAAGGCGGTTATTTTGGAATTCCCCACATGTGGTTTGGACACATTTGGAATCTGGTCGGGTTGGTTTGAACCTAAAGACCAACCAGGCCCCTGGAACAGAAATGTCAATAACTCGCAGACCGGGCATCCGATTGACACATCGTCTGTTGTGTTGAGAACCATGTGACGGGGTAGACTATGGAAAAATTTCTACTTGGGACTTCGTGATAGATGGAGTATCGACCTATAGCACATGAAGCAGATCATCCTAGAGACGAGAAAGCAGAGTATGGAGACCTATTAGCTGGCTGATACCTGACGACTACTGACCTTTCGACTCGGATTGTTTCGACTAGCCCTATAGGAAGCACCTCTCTATGACGCGGAAAACCCATATTCGAGACAACCTCTGTGTGACATGGCAGACCCACTGTACTCGATAGGAGGAGTACCTCAACATGCTACGAGGGGGAGCACCTATCTGTGACGTGGAAGACCCACAGTGGAAAGCGCCTCTGTGTGACGTAGCAGACCAATGGTAATCGATTGGAGGAGTTCCACAATAGTCTTGGATAGTGGGAAGTACCTATGTGTCACGTGGTTGTCCCACAATACTATATAGAGGTTGAGTACACCAGTAGCCGAGGTTTTGATAGTTTGACTGGGGGTTGGTACATGATACTACCCCCTAGAATAAAATCCAACTTTGAGTTGAGTTAATGACATATGTGTTTACTTCATGATTATGATAGGTTACTAGAAAACATAGGTATATGTATGGGAATATACCTATGTAATGGAAATATGTTGATTTCATAAATATGGTTTATCCTTGTTTTATTTTGTGAGACCATGAGGGACTTGGGGTCCATAATGAGTATCTTTATACTCACCCCTACACTGGATATGCACGCACCTCATTGTGTTGGTTGCAGAAGATGAACAACACTGACTGAGGCAGAGAGTAATTGGACTAGAAGACAACCAGAGGTGGACCACTCGGTGTGATGGTACACGGAGTGGACAGTCAGAAGTGGAGTGATGAGGAGGCCATATGTACCTACCCTTTAGGTTGGAACCCCTAGAGGATGACCCTGTAGCTGTTTTACTTTTCTTTAGTTGTACGTTCTTATAGTTGTATCTGTAATTTACTATTGGGATTGTATTTCTGGCCCCTTTTACTTTACATCACTATCTTTTGAATACAGTTTTACATAGTGTTTTACTTCCAGTTGTATAATTTTGTGTGTGTGTTTCAGTTTACAATGGAAATGCCTTCCCAGTATAGGGATTTACGCCTTTGGTGCTAGTCTGTAGCCCTTGTCCTATGGAAGGCGGGATGGGCATAGTCAAGATACGAGCCCTGGGGGACAGGTCATGAAAAATTGGTTTTAGAGGGGTCGGTTCTACCACAGAACATAGGACCCTGCTATTTATTTTTTGTGAAGAAATAATGTTATGGGTACTAAGTTTGGTTCTCAGTTCCGAGAGTCTAGTGTTAGTGCAGGAAACCGACGTATCTATACACCAGGACCCTGACTACTGATTTCTGACTCAGTGCACGAATACACTGATTGTATGTGTGTCTTTAAGGGGTTTTCACTATGTCATCTCAACCAAGTCAGCTCACCAGGTATACTCTTTTGACCATGTCGCATCTGTTTCATTCAAGTTGTCTCCCCACAGAGCACCAAGAGTTGTACACTCTGACATCGCACAGAGCGACGATGCCTCAGTGTAGGGCCCTTTACAGTAGAGGCACTAGTGATACCACATTCTGTTGGGCCACTGATGCCACCAGCCCAAACAACGGACGATGCACACCACTTGAGTGCGTTTCATGAGTTCCAGTGCCATAGGCCACCCAGTTTCCGGGGATAGACAGACCCACATGTAGATGAGGATTGGCTGGAGGCTGTGGTGACAGTCTTCAGGATGGTAGGGAAACCAACAGACCTTATGTTGATCCTTTCTCTGAGTCTCCATTAGGCAACAACAAGCACATGGTGGTGCCTAAATCTATAGGTCCACTACGAGGTGACACAACTATAGATAGACTTCGATATCCTGTTCTGGGATGATTTTTTAGTAGCCACCCTTCGTGAGGTGTGGATTTAGGAGCTACTTTATCTGTAGTAGCGTAGCATGATAGTTGCATAGTACTCAGTGAGGTTCACCGACCTCTCATTCTACTCCATAGATATGGTATGTGACCCATTATTTAGGGACCAGACATTTGAAAAGGGGATCAGGCGAGAGATAAGGGCTTCGATGATCTCACTCAGCATCCCGATGCAAGAAGGGATGATAGAGAGAGCCCTCCTAGTAGATAGTTTCCTTGCTAAGAAATCACCAACAGCGCGACCCAGTACTATTCGACATGAAGTGGAGTCCTCTATAGTTGGCAGCAGACAGATGACGCAGAGGTCCAAGAGGACCAGACCCATGGGTGGACGACCGCAGGATTCAAGATCTGTTGTGAGGGGAACCTGGGGTAGTGACATAAATGCCAGGAGAAGACAATGCTACTAATGCGGTGGGCAGGGTCACATGGCTCGTGACTGTCCAACCCACCATGCTGATGATCAACAGACATTTGAGGAACCTCCCAGATAGAGGCATAGGTTCAATCGATGCAGTCTGCCGGGTGGAGCTGGATGTGGCAGAGGAGCTAGTCGAGCAGCTGGTGGTGGACGACGTTATGAGGTGCTACCGCCACCACCACGGGAGGACCACCCCGACAACTGGTAAAAGGCCCCGGCCTTAAACATTATTTATTATTGAACTAAATGAATAAATCACATTGAGGTTCTTTCCAGGTTTAGATTTTTAGAGAATTAGGACATAACTATTACATCTCAAAGATTACAAAGTATACACTTCTACTAATTTTTCGTAAAATAAAAACTCTTAAAAAGAAACATGTCTAGTTCCATGTTTTAGATAGCATGTCTTTCCTTGATCCAATCCATGATGCTATTCATCTTTATGTCCTGTGGAAAACATTTCAAAAACTTGGGGATGAGCATAAAAATCCCAGTAAAGGATACACAAGGAAGGAAAACTGTTAGTTTTTCAAAACAAGTAAGCCAAGAATGATTTATCAAAGTAATACTTTTCACATTTATGAAGTAGTAAATAAAACTATTCACTGAATAAAATATCATTAATTACCCCTATTGTAACCAAATGATTACCATTAAAACCCATATAAGAAACACATAACATATAAAGTTAACTTGGGACATAAACATACTTAAATGGAATAACCATACGGTCGACTTCCACATATATCACTTAATGGAATAGCCATACGGCCGACTTCTATACCCAATGCATTGGAGGTTATAACGTAACCACCCGTCCTTGTATTACAGCACCACCCATCAAATGGTTTATCATGTAACCACTCGTAAAATGTCCAAGTACCATCATTACACATAAAATATTGAAAATATAAACATTTCAATAACACCATTTCATTTTCAATCACAATAAGTAATTCCAAGATATTGAATTAATCAATCCATTTTCAAATATCTTTTAAAAGAGATTTTTGAATCAAAGTGTCCCATACCACTTTGAAGCTTTTAATGGAATTATAATTTTAAAACAATAATGTAAATATAAATAAATACTAAAAACCATTTTGAAAACATGGACATTAATGATAAAGATATTTAATAATGAATATTTAAAACATTTAAAAGGATATTTTTGTTAAAGAGTTTTTAACAAAATGAGAGACTCTATAATACAAATAATTGTGGAATAACATTTAATCCGAACTTTATAATATCATGAGAATAAAGGGATTCATGATATAATATGTCAAAGGACACTATACACACAATATAAGAGTGAATTAGTGCATAACAACAATGATGTCTCAATGTAAATGTAAATTGAGATGAAATCCATTATAAAGATGTTATCCTTAAATTAAGGATAAATCTATCACATAATTATGTGTGAGAAATATAAATACACCCAATATAAGTGGATATTAAGTGTGAAACAATTATAGGTCATTCACACATAATCTTTGAAAAAAAAAACCAATGACAAAGATATTTAACTCAATGAAATGAGATTGAGTTATGATTTCCCATACAAGATCGTAAGAATTTATCAATGAGATGATTGTGTGTAGAAATAGTATATCTACACAAAGGTTTGTGGAAATAACAACATAGAGATTCCACATATAATCTTGGCATAATAAAATCATGAAGTAGAGGTCTAACTCAAATAATTGAAAGTGTGTTAAGAAGTTCCCTTACAGAAATCCGACAGCCTAACGACGTCACTTTAAAATTCAAAAAATGAGTTAATGGGAGAGAAAATGGTATCTCATAACTTGGACTTAAAATTTACATAAATAAGGATATAGAAGAACATATCCCAACATAATAGTATGTGAATTTAAAGACATAACAAAAGAGGTCTTTTAAAAATAGGAGGGTGAAAGGTCCCCTTACCGAGTTTGGTAACTTTTAAAACATACATCCCATGGAAGAAGGGTCATACAATGTAGATGTAAATACCCATAAATTAAATTATACTAAAAAAAGTGTATAATAATGGGAAGTACATACACCACTCAATGGTAATAGTGGCAAACGTAGCATAAATTTCACGAGAATAAAAGTGAGATGAAAAACCCCTTATGAAAACTCGGCAGCCTAACGACGCCACATAAAACATCCAAAAATGGATTTATGAGATCAAATAGGGTCTCTCATAATATTAAAAAAAATTACATTATGATTAATATAAAAGAACATCCCCAAACATTATAATGATGAGCTTATAAGAAATGAGATAAAAGAGAGTACTCAAAAAGAACGAGAGAGGTTGGATCCCTTACCTCAAGTCCGACTTGTCTTGTTTGTTTCTTTATATTCCTGAATAATAAACTTTGGTCAATTTATAATTGCCTATGGACCTCCTTTAAAGATTATTATTTAGTTCATATCACATATTATAATGTTATAATAATTTTTTAATATTGTTAGTTCATATCAGAGGTTTTTTGTCGATGTTTGGTACATTAGTCAAAAAATGATCTTGTTTGAAAATGATTGTCCATGTAGTTATATGTAAATTATCTCCAGAATGGTATAAAAGATTTAAATATCATATATATCCAGTACATATTCATTTTATACTACTAAATAACATTTGTAGATAAAAATAAATGAAATGCACCGTTCATGGAGACGGTAGGCCGTACGTTCGCATGAACGCTACTTTCAATACTTTGTCATAATAATGGAATTACAAAAGACTGAGAGATATATATATTATAATTCCAGTATAATATATATTTTATATAGGTCACATATGTTCATTACATTCATTATTTATACATTCCATGTATTGCATGAACGAGTCACATCATTTGAGGGGGCGGTAGTCCACACTTCCTCGTATGAAATTATCGCATTTTCACAACATGAAAAGCATAAAGGAATGTTTTAAATATAAAATTCATAAGCATATAGAAAACATAAATAATATATATATATATAATATAGTGACATCATAATGGCCACCATGAAAGGTGTTAAGAGAATATTGAACAATCATCGCTTCGTGAGGCAGAAATTCTCCATCTACAGAAACAGTATGTTCTTTAACCATTAGACGGAGGTGTGTGTTAGTGCATCTAGAATAATCCTCATAAAAACATCCTATTATATTGAATATAATGGTGATGTTACAAAATAAATAAATAAAAAGTGTTTAGGGGGTTGGATAAGCAAAATAAAACAAAAGAACACTTGGGAATAAATTACATTTAAAACGGGTAACTCTTTTTGATTTGAGCTCAAAGGATTCCTTGAGAAGACTTCTTCCCAAAGTGAGGATTATAAGAGTAAGATAGGGATGTGGAGAGACAATATGGGCAGGGGTTGACCGATCCAAAGGCTTTAGAAGTGTGGGTAAGGTGGTATAGGTGGGGGGCCTTTTATAATAGGAGAGGAGGGGCACTCTTGGAAAGTTATATAATGTTTCTTTATTATAAAAAGCTTTTAGGATTTTAAAGGTCCAAAAATTATATATTTCGAGGATAAGGTGATAAGAGTTCGAAATAAACCCATCCAATAGGTTTTCTACATGTGTAGCTCTTATATTAGACATTATCTTTTCATTTTATTTAAATTGTTAAATAATGAGGTAATCACTACATCATTATGGTGTCATAAATAATTTACTTTATTTAATGTCTAAAAATTAAAAAAAAATCATTATGTAGGAAATATTTATAGATTTATATTGAATATTTATAGTCAAAAATATGACTTGTATAACCCCATTTAAATTTTTTTTTAGTAAAACAACTCATGTTTGTGATATTTTTATTTTAACTTTAAAAAAAATCTTATTAATGTCATTTTCCTACCAAAGTGGCTCCATGGGGTCCCCAAGTTGACCCATGGATTTTCATGGTCGGGAATGACACATCTAATAAGGGTAGGACATGTATCAAGGCCATTTAATATTATTAAAACATTATTTTTACCTTAAACTACACTAATTTCCTCTAATCGCGATTAAAAACATAAAAGTTACTATTCACCAAAAAATTATTTTAATCCCATTGAACCACATTTTACTTCCTAATGACAACGATGTATGTTGGATTTTTGAAATTCAAGACACAGAGGTGGTAAAATTTCATTTAAATGAAAAATCAGTTTCTTTAACTACCACTTAGTGGTTTCATTATTCATCAAACATTGACGTTTTTCAGAAAAATACCAAAAATTCACCCTAAGCTATATTTGATATTCCAAATTCAAAATTGATGTTTATTTTTAAAAATTTTAAAATATATATGTTTCATTAATTAATTTAATAATTCATTCCCGCTGTCAATACAAAGAGTGTGTTTTTAAGAAACAATATCTATTAAAAGATTGACACTAGTTTAAATCCAATTTCAAAGTGATCATAATTCCAATGAGCACAATTGGATTAAATGGTAAAAATATATTCTAATTTCACTTTAAAACCAATTCCAAAGATTATCTAATAATATAAATAAATTATATTAAAAGGAGGTTTTGAATTAAAATACAACATTTTACACTATTCATTAAAAAATGAACTTTATCGGAAAAATACCCAAAATTTATACAAAGTAAATATTGATGTCGTGATTATAAAAAGAATTTTATTTTTTCAATTATAACATATAAAATTGAAAAAAATGGATTTAAGAGGGGTTCACCATCAAAAGGTGGTTAATTGACCTTTTAAAGAATATTAGAAGATTAATGCTTAAAATTGGATTCATTTGCATTTTAATCCTCTATAATTTATTGGATAAAAGTAAAATTATTTGAAAAAAATATATAATCATTTTGAATTTAGTTCTGTTCATTCCCGCCATTACAACGTCTAGGCATTAACTACCATTTAAAATAATATTATTTTATTATTAGAGTGCAACGTAAGATTTCAAAGAAACTCGTTGTTGCGTATTGGGTACGCCATCGATCATAATGTTCCATTTAAAGTAATATTAATATTTTATTCACAAATATGGATAAATATGAAAATGTCATATTCTTTATTTACCTGGGTTGTTACATCCTTCCCCACTTTTGGGAATTGCGTCCTCACAATTTTAAAATTGGGTCTGGAAACTTCATTGAAAATCCCACATCGGAACAAGAGTCAGTAAAACTATCACTTAAAAAAAAGAGAAGTACAAAGGTCACCCTATATAACCCATACTAGGATTCCATTGAGGAAAACATGGATATGGAGGAAAAAAACAAAGGGTCATGTTCTGAGGGGGAGTGATAGAAAACATATTTAGAAGAATGTTAACCACCAGAAAATCACAAACTGGTGATTTGTTAAATGATATTTGATTCCCCAGTAAGAAAAGCTGACCGAAAACATTTCTGTTTTTATGTTACTTTTCATTAAGGAATTTATTTATGAGAATAATTAAAACTTAAGGAAACATACTTACTTGTCATGTTGACTTTCATGTTTTACTAGATTTCTTACACGAACTAATATTTTCTCCAAAAAATGAGTATTTAGGATGACTTTTTTACATTAAGAGAGCTATAATCAACTTCTAGAGAATCACCTAATCCAAAAAAGAGAACTGTATACTTCCCATGTCTTTAGACCAAAATCAAAACTAAAACCAAAAAGTTTAGTATGAGATCAGATAACACCCAAAAAGGAAAATCCTTTATAAAAAGTAAATATATTCTTAATATCAAAAATTTGTCCAACAAGACCCAAAGATCAAAAAAGACCAAAAGTAAACCAAACTAAGATTGAAACCCAAATATTTTATGGATTTAATCACATAGTCATCTGTGTTAATCGTAACATTTATCTTCAAACAACATCAGTTGCTCTTAAAGTCTCATACAAGAAAGTAATTAACCTAAACACATATCCTCCATGATAGGTTAATAATTTCTATAGATAACCCAAAATCAACTTAATCTTGAATCATAAAATCATCTATCTAATTTTTTTGTCTAACTAACTAGGGACTTCACGTAGTCCAAAGGTAGGTGATTAATACCAGTCGTACTTTGGTTGTGGCTTGGATTCCTGTAGCTCTGTCTGATGTGACGGGTTGTCACCCGGTGTGCATGTTGTCCTTTTTCCAAAACTATATAATTCTTAAAACATTCCCCAATAATAGATAAAATCCTCAAAAATAACCATAACATATTTTATCCACAAAGGTCATCTAATAACATTCATTTTGAAACCCAAAATTTATTAACCAGTAATTGCCTCAAATTCAAGGAACATATAAACCCAAATGGTTCTTTATAACTATATCCACTAAAGAAAGGATAATTATTCCTTGAATAAAATATTCATATATCAAACATCTGGTTTACACATACTATAAAAATTCTTCTAATGTTACCCCATCATCAAAAGAGCCTTAATACTTTTAAGCATTTCACCATCCTAAAATCTACCATAACTCATGAATCCCTTATATATAGACTTCTGACTTATTCAATGTTCTTCTTGATCCATTAGCTATGCATTTCCACCTTATTTTTTAATACCCAATACTTGTAAATTGAATATCCTCTTTATTTATAAATATCAATTCAAAGATGCTTCATTACTTAAGGATATAAAAAATAAATCATACCTTGAATCTAGTACTGTGATCTTCAGGATGTTCTCTTTCTCTTTCGACATGTTGTCGTACTTTCAAAAATTAAACATTTAGTCCACTTCTGTAATTTCATTTTTCGATAGAATTGGAAAATTTGAGATCTTAAAATCATATGAAAAAGATACCATGACCCATAAATTTTTTTTAGAAAAGAGTAGGTGTTGGATTGCTCAAAAAATTTCTTACAGGTGATTTGAATACTCACGAAGCTATCAAAATCATTCGAACATGCTTTTCCCATAACGGTGATGATCAAATCATCAGGAAGGGATAAAGAGGTTTTGAAAGATATCTGTCCTTCCATATTGACAATTGATCCTTAATCTGTCGAAATTAATCAATATGTAAACATGATACAAAAAAAAATATAATAATAAAATAAGAATCCTTTATTGATAACATAAAAAAAATTTCATTACTCTAATCCATCAACCTCCTTATATCTCCATTGTTCAGGGTTTTTTTATCAAATCGACCTATTTTACCATAACCCTCGAGATGTTTCCACATATTAATATCCCTCTTTGTTATATGGGAATCTTTACCTACACCAAGATAACACCCTAACCTCTAAAGTTATCTAAACCGACCATTGATACCAACTATAAGGCCCCTGACTTAAACATTAATTATTATTGAATTAAATGAATAATTCACATTGAGGATCTTTTCAGGTTTAGAGTTTTAGATAATTAGGAAATAACTATTACATCTCAAACATTACAAAGTATACACTTCTAATAATTTTCCGTAAAATAAAAACTCTTAAAAATAATCATGCCTAGTTCCATGTTTTAGATAACATGTCTTTCCTTGATCTCATCCTTGACCCTATTCATCTTTAATTCCTGTGGAAAAATATTCAAAAACTTGGGGATGAGCATAAAAATCCCATTAAAGGATACACAAGGAAGGAAAACTGTTAGTTTTTCAAAACAACATGTAAACCAAGAATACTTCATCAAAGTAATACTTTTCACCATTATGAAGTAGTAAAAAACACTCTTCACTGAATATAAGATCATTACTTACGCCTTTTGAAACCAAAATATTTCCATAAAAACCCATATAAGGAACACAGAACATATAAAGGTAACTTGGGACATAAACATACTTAAATGGAATAACCATACGGTCGACTTCCACACATATCACTTAATGGAATAGCCATACGGTCGACTTTCATACCCAATGAATTCGAGGTTATAACATAACCACCCGTCCTGGTATTCACGGCACCAACTGTCATATGGTTTATCACATCACCACCAATAAAATGTCCAAGTACCATCATTACACATAAAATATTGAAAATATAAACATTTCAATAACAACATTTCATTTGAAATCACAATAAGTACTTCCAAGATATTGAATTAATCAATCCATTTTCAAAAATCATTTAAAAGAGATTTTTGAATCAAAGTGTCTCATCCCACTTTGATGAATTTAATGGAATTATAATTTTAAAACATTAATGTCCATATAAATAAATACTGAAAACCATTTTTAAAACATGGACATTAAAGATACAGATTTTGAATAATGAATCTTTAAAACATTTAAAACGATATTTTTGTTAAAGAGTTTTTAACAAAATGAGAGACTCTTGAATAAAAATAGTTGTGGAATAACATTTAATCCGAACATTATAATATCATGAGAATAAAAGGATTCATGATATAATATGTCAAAGGACAGTATACACACATATAAGAGTGAATTGTAGTATAACAACAATGAAGTATCAATGGAAATGTAAATTGAGATGAAATCCATTATAAAGATGGTATCCTTAAATTAAGGATAAATCTATCACATAATTATGTGTTAGAAATATAAATACACCCAATATAAGTGGATATTATGTGTGAAACAATCAGAGGTCATTCACACATAATCTTTGAAAAACACAACCAATGACATAGATATTCAACTCAATGAAATGATATTGAGTTATGATTTCCCATACTAGTTCGTAAGAATTTATCAATGAGATGATTATGTGTATAAATAGTATATCTACACAATGGTTTGTGGAATTTACAAAATAGAGATTCCACACATAATCTTGGCATAATAAAATCAATAATTATAGGTTTAACCCAAAGAATTGAATGTGGGTTAAGAAGTTCCATTACAGATATCCAACAGCCTAACGGCGTCACTTCAAAATTCAGAAAATGAGTTAATGAGAGAGAAAATGGTATCTCATCACATGGAAATAAAATTTACATAAATAAGTATATTTATGAACATATCCAAATATAATATTATGTGAATTTAAAGACATACCAAAAGAAGTCTTTTAAAAAGAGGACGGTGGAAGGTCCCCTTATCGAGTTGGGTAACTTTCGAAACGTACACCCCATGGAAGAAGGGTTGTACAATGAAGATGTAAATAACCATAAATGAAATTATACTACACAATGTGTATAATAATGGTAAGTACATACACCACTCAAAGGAAATAGTGGAAAACGTAGCATAAATGTCACCGGAATAAAAGTGAGATGAAAAATCCCTTATGAAAACTCGGCAGCCTATCGGCGCCACTTAAAGCATTCAAAAATGGATTTATGAGATCAAATAGGGTCTCTCATAATATTAAAAAAAACTACAGTATGATTAATATAAAATAAAATCACAAATTATAAGAATGATGAGCGTATAATAAATGACATAAAAGAGAGTACTTAAAAAGAACAAGAGGGGTTGTATCCCTTACCTCAAGTCCGACTTGTCTTGTTCATTTAATTATATTCCTTAATAATATACATCGGTATATTTATAATTCCCTAAGGACCTCCTTTAACGATTATTATTCAGTTCATATCACATATAATAATTTTATAATAATTGTTTAATAATGTTACTTCATATCAGACGTTTTTATCGATGTTCATTACATGACTCAAAAACGAACTTCTTAAAAATGATTTTCCATGTAGTTATAAGTAAATAATCTCCAGAATAGTATTAATGATTTAAATATCATATATATCCTGTAAATATTCATTTTATACTACTCCATAACATTGGGAGATAAAATAAATGAAATGCACCGTTCATGGAGACAGTAGGTCGTACGTACGCATGAACGCTACATTCACTCCTTTTTCATATTAATGGAATTAAAAATAATAGAGAGATATATATATTATAATTCTAGTATAATATATATGTTATATATCTCACATATGTTCATTAATTTCATTCTTTATACATTCCATGTATTGCATGAACGAGTCACATCACTTGAGGGGGCGGTAGTCCACACTTCCTCGTATGAAATTATCGCATTTGCACAACCTAAAAAGCATAAAGGCATGTTTTAAATATAAAATTAAGAAGCATATAGAAAATATAAATAGCATATATATAAAATATAGTGACATCACAATGGCCACCATGAAAGGGGTTAAGAGAATATTGAACAATCATCGCTTCGTGAGGAAGAAATTCTCCATCCACAGAAACAGTATGTTCTTTAACCATTAAACGGAGGTGTGTGTTAGTGTAGCTCGAATACTTCTCATAAAAACATTCTAGTATATTAATGATACTGTTTTTATTACAAATGAAATAAATAAAAAGAGTTTAGGGGGTTGGATAAGCAAAATAAAACAAAAGAACACTAGGGAATACATTACCTTTAAAACAGGTAACTCTTTTTGATTTGAGCTCAAAGGCTTCCGTGGGAAGACTTCTACCCAAAGTGAGGATTCTAAGAGTAAGAGAGGGATTTGGAGAGATAAAATGGTCAGGGTTTGGTCAAGCCAAAGGCTTTAGAGGTGTGGGTATGGTGGTATAGGTTGGGGCCTTTTAAAAGAGGAGAGGAGGGGCACTCTTGGAAAGTTATAAAAGGTTAATTTATTATAAAATGCATTTCGGATTTTAAAGGTCCCCAAATTATATATTTCAAGGATAAGGTGATAAGAGTTCGAAATACGCCCATACAAGTGGTTTTTTACATGTTTAGGTCTTAGATTTTACATTTTATTTTCATTTTATTTAAATTGATAAATAATGAGGTAATCGCTGCATCATTATGGTGTCATAAATAATTTACTTTATTTAATGTCTAAAATTTAAAACAAAATATCATTATGTAGGAAATATTTTTTTGATTTCTAATGAATATTTATAGTCAAAAATATGACTTGTATAACCCCATTTAAAAATTGTTTTAGTAAAACAACTCATGTTTGTGATATTTTTATTTTAACTTTAAATAAAAAGTTATTAATGTCATTTTCCTTCCAAAGTGGTTCCATGGGGTCCCCAAGTTGACCCATGGATTTTCGTGGTCGTCCATGACACATCCAATATGGTTAGGACATATGTCAAGGTCATTTCATATTATCAAAACATTATTTTTACCTTAAACTACACTAATTACCTCTAATCGCGATTAAAATTTTAAAAGTAACTATTCACCAAAAAATTATTTTAACCCATTGAACCACATTTTACCTCCTAATGACAACCATGTATGTCAGATTTTTCAAATTCAAGACACATAGGTGGTAAAATTTAATTTAAATGAAAAATCAGTTTCTTTAACTACCACATAGTGGTTTAACTATTCATAAAAAATTAGTGTTTTTCAGAAAAATACAAAAATTCAATCTAGGCTATATTTGATATTCTGAATTAAAAAATGATATCTATTTTAAAAAATTCTATATATATATGTTGCATTAATTAATTTAATAATTCATTCCTGCTGTCAAAACAAATAGCGTGTTTTTAAGAAACAATATCTATTAAATGATTGACACTAGTTTAAGTCCAATTCCAAAGTGAACTTAATTCCAATGACCACCATTGGATTAAATGGTAAAAATATATTCTGATTTCAAATTAAAACCAATTCCAAATATGATCTAATAATATAAATAAATTATATTAAAATGTGGTTTTGAATTAAAATACAACATTTTACACTATTCATTAAAAAATGAACATTATCGGAAAAATACCCCAAATGTATACAAAGTAAATTTTGATGTCCTAATTATAAAAAGAATTTTATTTTGTCAAATATAACATATAAAATTGTAAAAAAAGGATTTAAGAGGGGTTCACCATCAAAAGGTGGTTAATCGACCTTTTAAAGAATATTAGGAGATTAATGCTTAAAATTGGATTCATTTGCATTATAATCCTCTAAAATTTATTGGATAAAAGTAAAAATATATGAAAAAAATAAATAATAATTTTGTACTTAGTTCAGTTCATTCCCTCCATTACAACGTCTAGGCATTAACTACCATTTAAAATATTATTATTTTATTATTAGATTGCAATGTAAGATTTCAACGAAACTCGTTGTTGCGTATTGGGTACACCATCGAGCATAGCGTTCCCTTTAAAGTAATATTAATATTTAATTCACAAATATGGATAAATATGAAAATGTCATTTTCTTTATTTACCTGGGGTGTTACATCCTTCCCCCATTTTGGGAATTCCGCCCTCGCTATTTTAAAATTGGGTTTGGATACTTCATTGAAAATCCCACATCGAAACAAGAGTCAGTAAAACTATCACTTTAAAAAAAAGAGAAGTACAAAGGTCACCCTAGTTAACCCATACTAAGATTCCATGTACAAAAACATGGATATAGAGGAAAAAACAAAGGGTCATGTTCTGAGGGGGAGTGATAAAAAACATGTTTAGAAGAAAGTTAACCACCAGAAAATCACAAACTAGTGATTTGTTAAACAGTATTTGATTCTCCAGTAGAAAAAGTTAACAGACAACATTTTTGTTTTTAAGTAACTTTTCATTGAGTAATTTATTTATGAGAATAACTAAAACATAAGGAAACATACTTACTTGTCATGTTGACTTTCATCTTTTACTAGATTTCTTACATGAACTCATAGTTTCTCCAAAAGATGAGTATTTAGGATGACTTGTTTACATTAAGAGAGATATAATCAACTTAAACAGAATCACCTAATCCAAAAAAGAGAACTGTATACTTCCCATGTCATTATACCTTACCCAAAACTAAAACCAAAAAGGTTAGTATGAGATCAGATAATACCCCAAAAGGATAATCCTTTATAAAAAGAAAATTTATTTTTAATCTCCAAAATTTGTCCAACAATACCCAAAGTTCAACGAAGACCAAAAGTAAACCAAACTAAGATTGAAAACCAAATATTTGAAGGATTTAATCACATAGTCTTGTAAGATAAATCGTAACATTTATCTCCAAACAACATCAGTTCCTCTTAAAGTCTCATACTGAAAAGTAATTAACCTAATTACATATCCTCCATGATAGGTAAATAATTTCCATAGATAACCCAAAATCAACTGAATGTTGAATCATAAAACCATATAACTAAAAAAATATTTGTTGTTAAACTAACCAGGTACTTCACGTAGTCCAGTGGTAGGTGGTTAATACCAGTCGCACTTTGGTTGTGTGTTCGATTCCCGCAGCTTTGTCTGATGCGACGGGTTGTCACATGGTGTGCGTGTTGTCCTTTTTCCAAAACTATATAATTCATAAAACATTCCCCAAAAAGAGATAAAATCCTCAAAATTAACCATAACATATTTTAACCACAAAGGTCATCTAATAACATTCATTTTGAAACCCAAAATGTATTAACCAATAATTGCCTCAAATTCAAGGATCATATAAACACAAATTGTTCTTTATAACTATATCCACCAAAGAAAGGATAATTATTCCTTGAATAAAATTATCATATATCAAACATCAGGGTTACACATTATATAAAAATTCTTCTAATGTTACCCCATCATCAAAAGATCCTTAATACTTTTAAGCATCTCACCATCCTAAAATCAACCATAACTCTTGAATCCATTATATGTAGACTTCTGACTCATTCAACGTTCTTCTTGATCCATGAGCTATATATTTCCACATTATTTCTTAATACCCATTAGCTGTAGATGTAATATCCTAATTATTTATAAATCTCAGTCCAATGATTCTTCATTCTTTACGGATATGAAAAATAAATCATACCTTGAATCTAGATACTGTGATCTTCAAGATGTTCTCTTTCTCATTTGTCATGTTGTCGTACTTTCAAAAATTAAACGTTTAATCCACTTCTGTAATTTCACTTTTTGATAGAATGGGAAAAGTTGAGATCTTAAAATCATATGAAAAAGATACCATGACCCATAAAATTGTTTTAGAAAACAGTAGGTGATGGATAGCTCAAACAATTTCTTGTAGGTGATTTGAATACTCAAGAAGCTATCAAAATCATTTGTACAGGCTTTTCCCATAATGGTGATGATCAAATCATCAGGGAGGGATAAGAAGGTTGTGCAAGATATCTTTCCTTCAATATTTACAATTGACCCTTAATCAGTCGAAAACAATCAATATGTAAACATGATACGAAAAAATTATAATAATAAAAAAAGAATCCTTTATAGATAACATAAAAACTTTTTCATTACTCTAATCCATCAAACTCTTTATATCTCCATTTCCAGGTTTTTTTTTTCAAATTGACCTATTTTACCATAACCCTCCAGATGTTTCCATATATTAATATCCCTCTTTGTTATATGGGATTTTTTACCTACACTAAGATAACACCCTAACCTCTAAAGTTATATAATCCAACCTTTGATACCAACTATAAGGCCCCGACCTTAAGCATTACTTATTATTGAATTAAATGAATAATTCACATTGAGGATATTTTCAGGATTAGAGTTTCAGGGAATTAGGAAATAACTATTACATCTCAATGATTACAAAGTATACACTTCTACTAATTTTCCGTAAAATAAAAACTCTTAAAAAGAAACATGTCTTGTTCCATGTTTTAGATAGCATGTCTTTCCTTGATCTCATCCTTGACCATATTCATCTTTAAGTCATGTGGAAATCATTTCAAAAACATGGGGATGAGCATAAAAAGCCCAGTAAAAGATACACAAGGAAGGAAAACTGTTAGTTTTTAAAAACAACAAGTAAACCAAGAATACTTTATCAAAGTAATACTTTTCACCTTTATGAAGTAGTAAAAACACTTTTCACTAAATAATATATCATTACATAAACCTTTTGTATCCAAAAGACTACCATAAAAACCCATATAAGGAACACATAACATATAAAGGTAACTTGGGACATAAATATACTTAAATGGAATAACCATATGGTCGACTTCCACAAATATCACTTAATGGAATAGCCATACAGACAACTTTCATACCCAATGCATTGGAGGTTATAACGTAACCACCCATCCTGGTATTCACGACACCACCCGTCATATGGTTTATCATGTAACCACCCGTAATGTGTCCATGTACCATCATTACACATAAAATATTGAAAATATAAACATTTCAATAACAACATTTCATTTGCAATCATAATAAGTAATTCCAAAAATATTGAATTAATCAATCCATTTTCAAAAATCATTTAAAAGTTATTTTTTAATCAATATGTCCCATAAAACATTAAAGCATTTAATGGAATTATAATTTTAAAGCATTAATTTCCGTATAAATAAATACTGAAAACCATTTTGAAAACAAGGACATTAGAGATAAAGATTTAGAATAATCTATCTATAAAACATTTAAAATGATATTTTTTTTAAAGAGTTTTTAACAAAATGAGAGACTCTTGAATACAAATAATTGTGGAATAACATTTAATCTGAACTTTATAAAATCATGAGAATAAAGTGATTCATGATATAATATGTCAAAGGACAGTATACACACCATATAAGAGTGAATTGGTGCATAACAACAATGAAGTATCAATGGAAATGTAAATTGAGATGAAATCCATTATAAAGATGGTATCCTTAAAGTAAGGACAAATCTATCACATAATTATGTGTGAGAAATATAAATACATCCAATATAAGTGGATATTATGTGTGAAACAATCATAGGTCATTCACACATAATCATTGAAAAAAACCAATGACATAGATAATTAACTCAATGAAATGAGGTTGAGTTATGATTTCCCATTAATGTTTGTAAGAATTTATCAATGAGATGATTATGTGTAGAAATAGTATATCCACACAAAGGTTTGTGGAAATTACAACATAGAGATTCCACACATAATCTTGTCATAATAAAATCATGAAGTAGAGGTTTAACCCAAATAATTGAAAGTGGGTTAAGAAGTTCCCTTACATAAATCCGACAGCCTAACAGCGTCACTTTAAAATTCAGAAAATGAGTTAATGAGAGAGAAAATGTTATATCATCACTTGGACAAAAAATTTACATAAATAATGATATTGAATAACATATCCCAACATAATAGTATGTGAATTTAAAGATATAACAAAAGAAGTATTTTAAAAAGACGAGGGTGAAAGGTCCCCTTATCGAGTTGGGTAACATTCGAAACGTACACCCCATGGAAGAAGGGTCATAAAATGAAGATTTAAATACCCATAAATGAAATTATACTACACAAAGTATATAATAATTGGAAATGCATACACCAATCAATGTAAATAGTGTAAAACGTAGCATAAATGTCACGCGAATAAAAGTGAGATGAAAAATCCCTTACGAAAACTCGGCAGCCTAACGGTGCCCCATAAAACACCCAAAATGGATTTATGAGATCAAATAGGGTCTCTCATATTATGAACAAAGAAATTACAGTATGATGAATATAAAATAACATCCCCAAACATAATAATAATTATCTTATATGAAATGACATAAAAGAGAGTACTTAAAAAGAACGAGAGGGGTTGGATCCCTTACCTCATGTCTGACTTGTCTTGTTTGTTTCTTTATATTCCTGAATAATAAACTTTGGTAAATTTATAATTTCCTAAGGACCTCATTTAAAGAATATTATTCAGTTCATCTCACATGTTATAATGTTATAATAATTTTTTAATAATGTTAGTTCATATCAGACATTTTTGTCGATGTTTGGTACATGAGTCAAAAATAAACTTGTATGAAAATTATTTTCCATGTAGTTATACGTTAATCATCTCCAGAATAGTATTAATGATTTAAATATCATATATATCCAGTACATATTCATTTTATACTACTCCATATCATTTTTAGATAAAAAGAAATGAAATGCACCGTTCATAGAGACAGTAGGCCGTACGTACACATGAACCCTACTTTCATTCATTTGTCATATTAATGGAATTAAAAATAATTGAGTGATATATATATTATAATTAAAGTATAATATATATGTTATATAGGTCACATATGTTCATTAATTTCATTCTTTATACATTCCATGTATTGCATGAACGAGTCACATCATTTGAGGGGGAAGTAGTCCACACTTCCTCGTATAAAATTATCGCATTTTTACAAAATGAAAAGCATAAAGGCATGTTTTATATATAAAATTAAGAAGCATATAGAAAAAATAAATACCATATATATAAAATATAGTGACATCATAATGGACACCATGAATGGTGTTATGAGAAGATTGAACAATCGTCGCTTCGTGAGGCAGAAATTCTCCATCCACAGAAATAGTATGTTCTTTAACAATTAGATGTAGGTGTTTGTTAGTGTAGCTCCAATAATCATCATAACAACATCCTAGTATTCTGAAGATACTGGTGTTTTCCCAAAAGAAATAAATAAAAAGAGTTTATGGGGTTGGAGAAGCAAAATAAAACAAAAGAACACTAGGAAATACATTACCTTTAAAACGAGTAACTCTTTTTGATTTGAGCTCAAAGGCTTCCTTGGAAAGACTTAAGCCCAAATTGAGTATTCTAAGAGTAATAGAGGAATGTGGAGAGACAATATGGGCAGGGTTTGTCCGGGCCAAAGGCTTGAGAGGTGTGGGTAAGGTGCTATAGGTGGGGGCGTTTTACAAGCGGTGAGGAGGGGCACTCTTAGAAAGTTATAAAATGTTACTTTATTATAAAATGGTTTTCAGATTTTAAAGGTCCCAAAAATTATATATTTATAGGATAAGTTGATTATAGTTCTAAATACACCCATATAATAGGTTTTTCACATGTTTAGGTCTTATATTTTACATTATCTTTTCATTTTATTGAAATTAGTAAATAATGAGGTAATCGCTGCATCAGTATGGTGTCATAAATAATTTAATTTATTTAATGTCTACAAAAAAAATATCATGATGCACTAAATCTTATTAGCTTTATAATGAATATTTATAGTCAAAAATATGACTTGTATAACCCCAATTAAAAGTTGTTTTAGTGAAACAACTCATGTTTGTGATATTTTATTTTAACTTTAAATAAAAAGTTATTAATGTCATTTTCCTAACAAAATGGCTCCATGGGGTCCCCAAGTTGGCCCATGGATTTTCATGGTCGGTCATGACACATCCAATAAGGTTAGGACATGTGTCGAGGTCATTTAATATTTTTAAAACATTATTTTTACCTTAAACTACACTAATTACCTCTAATCGTGATTAAAAACATAAAAGCTACTATTCAACGAAAAATTATTTTAATCCCATTGAACCACATTTTACTTCCTAATGAAAACCATGTAAGTCAGATTTTTGAAATTCAAGACACAGAGCTGGTAAATTTTCATTTAAACAAAAAATCTGTTTCTTTAACTACTACTTAGTGGTTTCAGTATTCATCAAAAATTAGTGTTTTTCAGAAAAATACCAAAAATTCACCATAAGCTATATTTGATATTCCGAATTAAAAAATGTTTTCTGTTTTACAAAATTCAAAATATATATGTTGAATTAATTAATTTAATAATTCATTCCTGCTGTCAAAACAAATAGCGTGTTTTTAGGAAACAATATCTATTAAAAGATTGACACTAGTTTAAGTCCAATTTCAAAGTGAACTTAATTACAATGACCACCATTGGATTAAATGGTAAAAATATATTCTAATTTTACATTAAAACCAATTCAAAAGATGATATAATAATATAAATAAATTATATTAAAAAGAGGTTTTGAATTAAAATACAACATTTTACACTATTCATTAAAAAATGAACATTATCGGAAAAATAACCAAAATTTATACAAAGTAAATTTTGATGTCCCGATTCTAAAAAGAATTTTATTTTGTCAAATATAACATATAAAATTGTAAAAAAAGTATTTAAGAGGGGTTTTTCATCAAAAGGTGGTTAATCGACCTTTTAAAGAATATTAGATGATTAATGCTTAAAATTGGATTCATTTGAATTTTAATCCGCTAACATTTTTTGGATAAATGTAAAAATATTTAAAAAACAGATATAATCATTTTTTAATTTGTTCCATTCATTCCCGCCATTACAACAGCTAGGCATTAACTACCATTTAAAATAATATTATTTTATTATTAGAGTGCAACGTAAGATTTCAAAGAAACTCGTTGTTGCGTATTGGGTACGCCATCGAGCATAGCATTCCCTTTTAAGTAATATTAATATTTTATTCACAAATTTGGATAAATATGAAAATGTCATATTCTTTATTTACCAGGGGTGTTACAACAGGGAGCAAGTGGACAGGGGAGAGCTCAGCGTCAGGTAGCTGAGGCATATGACCATGGCGCTCCAGAGATGATTCAAGGTACTATCTGTAACTACTCCACCTTAGTAGCAGTTCTTATAGAAATAGGTACATGTAAGTCTTTCATTTCCATTACCCCTGTTTGGAGCTCGGAGATTCCGACAGAGCCATTGGCTCGATCCTTACGGCTAGAGACTCATACTGGAGAAGACTCGATGATTAAACACGAGTTCCGATAGTGTGAGATTACTCTAGGAGGCGAGAGCTTCAGCTGGGATCTTCTCGTAGCAGTGTCGAGGCCTTAAGATTTCATCTTGGCTATGGACTATTTATCTATAGTCCATGCTCAGATCGACTGTATTAGGAGCAATGTGCGGTGTTTCTGAGTGGATGGGACCAGGTTCACCTTCACCGGCGAGAAGCGAACCTTTGCACCACATGATGGACTTACTCGGAGGAGGGTGCAACTGATCTCTCACCAGTTGGCTTGCCTTACCCTCGGGGTAGTTGTTGTGGAGAGGTAGACTTATCCTGTAGTGGTGGACCAATACGTAGATGTTTTCCCTGATGATGTTCCAGTACTACCTCCCCATAGAGAGGTGGAATTATACATAGAAATGTACCCTGGGACATCACCGAATCTACACCAGCATATCATATGGCTCCCTCTAAGCTTCATGAGTTGGGTGTATAGCTGGAGGACTTGCAGTTGAAGAGATTCATCATGCCTAGTGTTTCTACCTAGGCAGCCCTGATTATCTCCACCAAGGAGGATGGAAGTTGAGGCTTTGTGTCAACTACCGTCTCCTAAACCAGGTGACCATGATGAAAAAGTACCCACTCCCTAGGATTGATGACCACTTTGATCAGCTCAAGGGAGAATGGTGGTTCTCGAAGATAGACATCAGATCAGGCTATCCCAAGCTGAGAGTTTTATTCAGGGATGTGCAGAAGACGACCTTCAAATGTCGGTATGACCAATATGAGTTCTTGGTTATGCCCTTTGGTGTAACCAAAACTTCAGAGGTGTTCATGTGTCCCATGAACATAATATTCCTTCCATACATTGATCGCTTTGTCTTAGTCTTCATCGACGACATTCTGATATACTCGACTATTGAGGAGGAGCATACCTACCATTTTTAGGTAGTACTAGATACCCTTAGAGAGAACCAACTTAATGGTAAGCACTCGAAGTGGTAGTTTTGGATTCGGGGGGTTCACTTATTGGGACATGTCATCTCAGAGGCATGAGTTGCAGTAGATTGATGGAGGTACAGAGTTTTCTGTATATGGATGGGTACTATCAGATATTTGTGCTAGACATCTCCTGAGATGTAGAACCACTTTCATCCTTGACAAAGAAGGGGTGTCCCATCATGTGGTCAGAGGGATGCTAGTAGTGCTTTCAGGAGCTAAGGCAGAAGCTGACTAGTGCCCCCAACTTGAGGCTTCTAGATGAAGACGTAGGGTACATAGTTTACTGTGATGCATCAAGGACTGGACTTGGGCATGTTATGATGTAGGATCTTGCATTGATCGCATATGGTTCTCAGCAGCTGAGATAGTATGAGAAGAACTACGCTTCCCATGACCTAGTGTGAGCAGCAGTGGTCGTTTCTTGGAAGATGTGGCAACACTATATGATTGGTGAATGTTTTACCGTGTACTCTAATCACAAGAGTCTCGGGTATATCTTCTCCCATAAGGACATGAACTTGAGACAGTGTCATTTTCATGAGTTCCATCAGTCCTATGAATTCTAGATAGACTATACTCATTGGAAGGGTACCGTTGTAGCAGATGTGATCAGTAGGAGGAATGGTATTCGGCTGCTAGGAGAGGCGATAGTGCAACTGGATCCCTTACATATATGCTTTGTGGATAGGGATGGAGCAGCCTTTCTATAGTCTCTTACAATCACTCCTCCATTTCTTCAGCGAGTTAGGGAGGTGAAACATGGGGACACTGACTGTGAGACACGACGTGCTCAGATATCCACAGGGCAGGCACCTGATGGATTTTCTAAAGGTGGGAAGCTTTTTATACTCTTTAGAGGACGTACCTTGGTACCAGTTTCACTTCTGGAGGAGGTGTTGAGGGATTTTAACACATCCCCTCTAGCGGTAAAACCTTGAGTGGAAAATATATACCAGGACCTTCGACGACAGAACCGGTGTCCATGTATGAAGAAGGAAGTAGCAGAGTTTATCTCATGGTGCCACACATGTCAGCAAATGAAGGAAGAGAACCAGGTAACAGCAGTCTTGGTTTAGCCAATAGAGGTCCTAGAGTGGATGTGGGGTGGGATATCCATGGACTTCATCATAGGTCTTCCACATACATCTAGAAGCCATGATTCGATATGGTTAATCGTTGACCGACTCACCAAGTCAACCCACATCGTACCGATCAGAGATAATGGCACATTAGATATCTTGGGACGTCTTTATGTGCAGAAGATTGTGCATTTACATGGATTAAATCCTTATATTGTCTCCGACCATGACACACAGTTTACTTCCCAGCTATGGAATGGTTTGTAGGGGGATTTCGAGATGTGTCTACATCTGAGTACCACCTTGCATCCTCAGAGAGATGGTCAGAATGAGCGGACCATTCAGACGCTTGAGGACATGCGCCGTGCATGTGTCCTCAACTTTGGTCGCACCTGGGAGGATCATTTACCATTGGTAGAGTTTTTCTACAATAATATTTATCACTCCATCATCGGTATGGAACCTTTTGAGGCCTTCTATGGTCGACCTTGCAGATCACCACTGTGCTGGATAGACCTAGGGAAGTCAACACTAGTGGGACCAGAGATGGTAATAGGTACCACGAAGAAGGTGCAGATCATCCAGCAGCAGATGAAGACTGCAAATGGCAGACAGAATTTGTATGCTGATAAGAGGAGGAGATCGTTAGAGTTTGAGGATGACGACCATGTCTTTCTACGGGTCTCACCTCAACGAGTTCTATGGTGATTTGGAAAAGGTGTCAAGATGTCTCTATGAATCATCGAAAATTTCCAGGTCCTCAATAGAGTAGGCGAGGTGGCTTACCACTTAGATCTACCACCTCAGTTGCACCAGGTGCACGACATCTTCCATGTATCTCTACTGAGGAGATACGCGCATGACCCATACCACATCATCAACCAGAGGGAGCTGGACATTGATGATTGGATGAATTTTAAGGAGGTTCGAGTGGAGATTGAGGATTGGTAGGAGCGGGTCCTGCGGAGATGGTCGATACCTCGGGTGTGCGTTCGCTGGTAGCACGGGAACCTCCAGGATAGCACATGGGAGCGGGAGGATCAGATGCATTCTCAGTACCCCCATTTGTTCATTTAGTTTGAGTTGTAGCTTATGTGGACATAGATCCCATATGTGGGGAAAATTAAACGACCTGAAAATTCCATGTAATTTTTTTTCTTAAATACATGGTAATTTTATGAGTCCGCAAAAATTTATGGTGTAAGATTTCGAGTCCCTGTGTGCCTGGAATCATTTTATGAAGTTTTGTTCAGGAACATCCTGTAAACGTATGAGTGAGATTTTATAACTTTTGAACCTATGCTCTAAATTGAAATTTGATGGCACTGTTGAACTCTCACTTCCAGTATTCACATAAGAAGACTTTCACCTCGATGCTAGTTGGATGAGAATGGGTGTTAGTTTTGGGGTTTTATAGAATAATTTAAATAAAAAAAGGGGTGAAACATATTTTTATTTGTGGTAGTTAAAACCTCCAAGAGGTGGTTAGAGGAGGTGGTGACCACACCAAAATATCCCATGAGAGGTTATGGTGGTGGGGCCCACCCGCAAATAACCTCCCTTGGGAGGATATACTTATAAAGGACCACACGGGCTTTAAACCCCCTTAATTCCCCATAAAGGGGGATAAAACTCTTCACATTCCCCACTATTTAACTGAGCGAACTCTACCCATTTAATTAAGTGAGATAACTCATTTAATTAAAACACCTTTTGAATTCTTTTGAATATTTTGGCAAGAAAATTAAATAATGGGTTAGCTTAACCCATTATGTTTGGTTGGAAATTCATTTGCTGGATCTTTGAGAAAGGGCTTGGAAGAACTTGGAGAACTTTTGGAGAAACTAATTGTCCAATGAATAACAATCTTCCATCATGCCAAAAGAGAAGGAGTTTGCCACAAAGAACGTCATCATCTTTTTCGTCACCTATCGACGATCATCCGCCAATGATGGGTATCCTCATCAATTTCCAATGCACGAGAATATGTTGTGAGTGTGTGACGAACATGGAGAAGAATAATCAACGTCCGCCTATCCAGGACATCGTCAACGATCGAAAAACGAGGTAGGGGATTCGAGTTGATTTTGTTCCTATTCTACGTCGTTCAAATTATGTAATGTGAATTACCCTTTGGATTAACCTTAACGAGGAGGGATAGGTCCGCATGAACACGACCCAAACCACCCCCTTTGTAGTTCTCGTTTGTTGACAATGGTGTCTGAGCAACAATGGCTGGCGATGGATCGACCGTGAAGAAAACTGGCGGCGCAAGGGCCCCCGGGTCGCTGGAGGGGCGCGACACCGTCGCGCTGATTGGAGAGCAGGGTCGTGGTCAGCGTGGGCCAAGGCGGCCTTACGGCCGTCGGAGGGGCACGCTGTAGGCATGTCGTGTGGGTAGAAGGGGCTCGGACAGGACGGCCATGGCGGATTGGCGGTGGGGAGCGGTGCCGTCGCATCGTACGGTGGACCAGAACCGTGGCATCGTCGCGTCGCGACAGAGGAACAAGGAGCGGCCGACATTGGGTCGGCCTCCAATGCTCCTGAATCGGCTGGTCGCTCAGCCAGCAGGACAAGCCCGGACCCCATGGGTCCTGCAGCTTCCAAACTGGCAGTTAGCGCCAGTTTCCTTCATCATGTAGGGGAAATGCAGACCCCCCCCCCCCCCCCCCCCCCACAAGTGGTTAGATGGGACACGCAGGCCGGCCAGCCGGGCACTGCGGGCCAGCCGGCCGGGCCATGCGGGCCGCCAACCAACCATGCCACGTGGGCCACCAGCTAGATGGTCCGGGCCACCCCCTCTGGCTGGGCCACCCACTCGGGCCGGGCTGCCCACTCGGGCCGGGCCGCCCTCAGGCCGGGACAGACCTGTGGACCGGGTCGGACCCTGGTCCAGACCCGGGTCAGGCTGAGTTAGTCGGACTGAGTCAGATCGTACCCAGACCCACTTGAGGGTTGGACATAGTTGGGATACATTAAGGTTTGTTGGATCCTAAAGACCAACTAGGCCCCTGAAACGGAAATTCCAATAACTCACAGACTATGCGTCCAATTGGTGTTTCATCTGTTGCATTGAGACCCCTATGATGGGGCTGACCTTTGAGATACTTCTACTTGGTACATCGTGACAGCTGGAGTATCAACAAGTAGTTCATGGAGTGGATCGTCCCATAGACGTGCATGTAGAGTATAGAGACCTAGTAGCTGGCTAATACCTGACAACTGATATACATTCGATTCGGAGTGTTTCGACTGGCCTAGTGGGAAGCGCCTCTGTATGGCATGGCTGGCTCATTGTGGGGAGTCTCTCTAAGTGTGGTAGCAGACCCACGATACTCGAAAGGAGGAGTACCTCAGCAGGCTATGAGGGGGATCACCTCGGTGTGATGAGACAGACCCAGAGTGGAACACGCCTCTGTGTGATGTAGCAAACCAACAGTACTCGACAGGAGAATTACCACAGTAGTCTAGGATAGTAGGAAGCCCCTCTGTGTGATGCAGATGGCCCACAATAATCTATAGAAGAGGAGTACACCAGCAACCAATGTTTCGATAGTTTGACTGGGGGTTGTTACTTGATACTAACCCCTAGAATAAAATCCCGGTTTGAGCTGATTCAACTACTTATGTGTTTTCATCATGATTGTGATGGGTTACTAGATAACTTAGTTATATGTATGGTCATATACCTACGTAATGTATATCTTTGGATTTCATACTTGTAGTTTGTCCTTGTTGGATTTTCTGAGAACATGAGGGTCTCAGGTACCTACTAAGTATCATTATACACACCCCTGCATGGGATATGCCCGCACCTCATTGTGTTGGTTACAGATGAAGAAAAGCACTGACTGAGGTAGAGATTAGTAGGACCTGATGGAACCTGGAGGTGGACAACTTGGCGTGACTGTACACGGAGCGGAAGATCAGACATGGAGTGCTGAGGCGGCCATATGTACCTACACTTTAGTTAGGAACCCCTGGAGGATGACATAGTTTCTATCTTACTTTTCTTTAGTCGTACCTTCATTCAGTTGTAATTGTAATTTACTGTTGGGCTTGTATTTTCGGCCCCTTTTACATTTCAACACTCTATTTTTCATACATTTTTACTTAGTGTTTTACTTCATGTTTCCTACTATATTGTGAGTGTTTTAGTTTATAAAGTCAATGCCTTCCTAATTTAGGGATTTACGCCTTTAGGGCTAGTCACCAGCCCCTGGCCTATGGAAGGCGGGCTTCGGGTAGTCACAATATGGGCCCCGGGGGATGGGTCGTTACCGGGTTCTTGGTGTCCACGTGGGGTTATGGGCATAACCCCTCTCCATGTATCATGTTCTTCATAGATTAGCTATATTTCTTGGTAGGTGACCAATGGCCTATAAGTCATCGTAATGTTTCATCGATAATAGCTTGGTTTGTTGAGTGAATTCTCCTAGAATAAGGATTCCTTCATGAAAATTTGTTAGCTGATACTTGGTCATGACTTCATGGTGGCATGGTTCCTTTCTAATTATATCGATGTTTTCCTATTAAACATTGATTGTTATATCTTATATTGAGATTAATATATAGTGTGGTTAATGTTTAGTATTTTGGGGCTACCCTATTGGGTATTTTTATACTAACCACAAGATGATATTTTTCCACACATGTGAGGTATTATTCTGATAAATATCATTTGACTGTGTCATAATGGACAATGAGTGGGGATGTGGGGCATATCTAGATCTTGTTCGACTGTGGTTTCGTACATGAATCATTCATTTCACTTAAATGATATCCCTTAGAGCCTGTTAGAATCATTATATTTGATGGTTATGCATTTACTTGGCCCCTTTTATAGTTTTAGTATATTAGTTTTGTTCAATATTGTGGGCTCTTAGTTGTATGTATTCATTTTTTTAGTTGTTTTAAATTACACCAATTTTTGGGCTTTATTATGTGTTATTTTGTACGAGTATTTAGATAATTACTCCAATTTGTGGGATATACCTACTGGGGGCTAGTCACTAGCCCATGACTAATTTGAGGTGAGATAGGGGTATTCATAGGTCAGAACTCATGTGGTTCATATCATGAATTTTTTTGCCATACTACTTATTCGAACCATCTATAACCCCAATCCACGCTCTGTCAAGATAACTTCAGTTTTCCCCGTGATAACATAATTTTAAGCAAAATACAAAACATTCAGTGTAAAATTTTTTCTACATTATGATTTCAAAATTTAAATCCATTTTATCAGATTCATAAACCATTTGTGGAAGATGATATGGGTATTATAATTACACAATGCACATGAGAAACATTGATTACAAGAATTCTATACATATGCGTAAAAATAAATTCACCATTAAATCAAGGAAAAATTCAACATCAACAAAAAAATAGTAAATAATTAAAAAGTAAAAAGTCTTAAAAATTATTGATCAATAATAAACTATGTTGAAAATTCAAAAAATACCATTAAATGCGAAGAAAAAAATTGGTTTTAAATTTGAATAAAATATTATTAAAGTTTAAAAAAGTCAAGAATAATTTAAAAATTAAAAATATTTTTGTTAAATACATTATGTAACAAAATAATAATTTAGATAGGAAAATAAAATATATATAAATAGATAAATTCACATTTTATAGATATATTTTTACCATACTCCATAGTTATATCCTTGTAGTACCATTATGGAGGAGACAAATTATTAATATTGTTACTATTCATATTGAAGAAAACATAAAGGGAAATATATAAATGATTTGAATATTATTATAAAAAATCTATAATAAATTTATCATTATTAACATTATATATACGGAATAAATTAACTATAATATAATTTCAAAACACATAATTAAGAAATATTTTTAGAAAATGAGTATTTAAGTCAAAAAATAAAATTTCAATAAATTTAATTATTATTCAAACTAAAATATATTTAATTTTATTATTTATAATTAAATTATACTTATGTTAAATAAATTTCAAATTCAAAACATAATGGGAATTCCAAATTTCCAAATTTAACCAAAATAAATGATAATTTTTTAGAAATCATTATTTTCCACTATTCACTTAAAACATAAAATGTATTAGAACAATAAAAAATACACATAAGATATTGATGAAATTATGATTTTAAAAAATATGGTAAATTCCTCAAATAAATTTACAATTTTTTTAAAATTTCGAATAATGCTCATTTTCAAAATGTACACATTTCTTTTTTAAAGAAATTATTTTGACACATAAAATTAATTTTAAAAAAATGAATGCATATTTAATATAAATTAATAAGTGAATTTTTTACAAAAACAATTATACATATATTTTATGATATATCTATCTATACTGATATATGATGATCCAATGACTAGATCATATATTATATAATATTTTCAACATAGTATTATTAATTTATGTGGAACCTATAAAATTAGTAATCAAATACATAACATTAATTATGAGAAATTATATTCTAAAATTCTTTTCTGTTATATTATACCCCATTATAAGAATATGGATATTAATACTCTATTACTAAAATAAAAACATATGTGGTTATCTCTAACCCAACACATCCTTGGGTTCCCATATAGCTTCCCCAAATTGAGTGTTTCACCAAAAAATGACCATTTTAGTGGTATTATTCAATATAAAACTCTCTAAATGATCTTGAATCTCCACTAGTTGTTCCACATAATATATATCATGATCTAGTGGTATAACCTTTTAATTTAGTTAATGTGAGGGATTAGGTATTTACATTCTTAGAAGATATTAATGGAAAACATAATTAACATGGGAATGACGTTTTGGGAGCCACATGTGATATGCTAGAGTCCTGATGTGATCGTAAATCATGAATGTAATAATATACCTATCTGTCAAATTTTCCTCTATTACAAATTTCTTTCCCTTATTTAATTTATATTTATTAATGAATTCATTATCACTAATATTGATCTCCATATCTCACTGATGATTATTTCTATAACATTGTTGTCATTTCATTGAGTAGAACTGAAGTGCTGTTAGATTGATATAACCTCCTCTTTCATTTCATCTATTAATACTGGTTACAATATCATTTTCTACCAATATATATTCCATCACATTTGAGTTTTTAATTACCATTGAGGAATTCATAAGGAGTTATCTAATTGCTTCTGTGAAACTATTATTATAAGAAAACTCATCCCATGAAAGGTGTTGATTCCAAAAAAATATATTTATGTAACATATTCCTAAAATGGCTTATATACTTTCAATGGTCCTATCCAAATGACCCTCAATTTTAAGATGATATTTTGTTCAAAAACATATATTATATCATTATATTTTAGAAGAATTTTCAAGAATGTAGTGTTAAACCTTAAATATCAATAAAAATTTATAGAATATAGTAATAAAGAAAATATTACCATTATATTAATGAATATCCTTAAAATTTGACCAAGTGAGAAATCCACTTAAAATTTTATAAATTTCAAATATTTTTTATGTTGATCGACTACAACTATGATTTATTTTCTTTACATGTTTTCGGGAGTTCGATGATTAAATTCAATTCTTTTTCCATATATAATTTTTTTTAAATGTAATGACTATAACATCATAATATAATTATTTTTCTAACCCAAAACATACCAAAATAACAAGAATCTAGATACATACTCAGAAATATCCATTTGTGTTTCATCCCACTAGAATTAATATATCATATCTCTATTTGTGTTCATGCTTCTAGGATGAATAGAGAATTATGATCCATGAACCTATTCAAATATCTTATTCTCCATATTTGGTATTGATAGGGAACATACTCATTTATTGAACACTATAATTCCATTATAATCATCATTGAAATCCAATTCATTTATTGCATTAATTTATAGTCTAAAATCATCTTTCATGGTACTTATTAGATGATCTAATGATTGAAGATCAACCCTAGAAAAAGTATCAAGCTAGTCACTATTGGCATTGTATATCATTAATATAAAGTAGATGATAATTTTTTATAATGTTATTTTGGTAATTTCATTGTAATAACTGTATTGATTTTATGGACCATATTTTTTTATATCCAAAATAATTAGTTCACTTCATGGTGATGTAGTAAGATGAATGAATGGATTTCATGATTTTCATGGGGTGTTTCTTCAATTAATAAAATTCAATTGGGGATATTGAATATAAAGATTCTGAAATTGGTTTATCTTTATGTATGTGTTCTATTTGAAAATAATCCTTCGGATATAGGGGATGGGTAGAAAATTTATAAGGAAATAAATCATCATATTCCAAAAAATATGTCTGTTTTGATTAATGACGTTTTATCAAACCATAATAATATATTATTCTTTAATATTTAGTAAAACCTACACTAAATAAGAATTTTCTATTTTAATTTCATGATTATCCTAATTTTTTTTGATAATATGGTTCAAAATCTCAAATGTTAAATACTTATTCATGAATTTTATATTGTATTTTTCAAGATAAATAATCAATGAAAATAATAATAAGAAAATACACTTAAGGAAGATTAATTATATTGTCATAGGGAACATTATTATAAAATTTACCATATAATCCCCAACTATAGAGTTGAGTATAGTTTTTTCTTATCCATCATGATCCACATTAATGATTAATATAATATATGTTTTTCCTTGTTATAGGTTTTTTCCCATTGATTAGTGAATTATGGTGAATATTTCTCACATTCCAGAGAGAGGGGACAATGGGATATTACTAGTTCTTTATGGGAATCTACATTTCCCCAAAATTCATTATTTCTCCTCAATAACTTCTTGTTCTATAAACCACTTTTCCACTCAAAAAACACATTATCATTCATTTAAGGAATTTAACTTGGGGTTTCTTCCCAAATTTTCAAAATATATGAATCTGAAAATTCTTTCCTCTAGGGTATTTTTCATCTAAACTACCTTAAATGTTCATTATTCTATTATTAGGTGTGTTATGAAACTCACATAACATGAATTTTTAAAATCATAATACTTGATAAGTAATTAGTAATAATCACGATGTTTCATATTCTACCATCCCTTTATTTTTTTTCATATTAGGACAATCCTTATATTATCCTTCATATTTGATATTAACATGATTCCCCCTTATTCCAGCCATTTACTAAAGCCAAAAAATAGTGGGAAAAATAATCATATTGATTATTCATATAATTGTAACACCCCAACCCATGTTACCTAGAGTCGGTGAATTATTACATACCATTGGAATGATCACAAGAGATCAATTAACGACTGAACAATTAGTCTCATATACATAGAATTACTAGATACATACAAAATTTTTACAGTACATTATGAAATGGAAAAATAACAATATTTTGTCCCATTTTGAAAACAATCATATCCCTTATCCAACTCATCTAGGTTAATCATAATATACATCTCCCCATTCTAGGAAAAAGAAAACATAAGAAAGGGGTGAGCTTATATTCTCTGTAAAGAAAATAATATATCAGATACTTCTATAAATAAGAATAAACATTGAAGGAAACGTATAAGACTGAAACAGATTCCTTTTGAAATTAAACTTCAACATAACATGGAAATGATAAATTAAATAATTCAATTTACTTATTCACATAGATATTCTTCTATTATAATACTCTCATTTAATATCAATAACTAATTTCATAATGATTTAATGCATAATGCCTGACATCATAACCAAATATTCAAGGCCTCATCCTAAGACTATAAATAAGATTTTCTCAAGGCCTTGTTCCAAGAAACTAGTTGGTCTAATGAGAACTACTAATGCATCAAGAGATATAGATGGCTCCACCAATCACTTACTAAGTCCAATGCATTCTTCATATGAAATGGAAGAAACATACATTAATCATTCGTATTGAAACTAGCATAAAAAATGTTAATACATTAACAAAAAACCATGAACTATATAAGAACAACACATACACAATCACACATATCAAAAAAACCTTCAATACAATATGGATGATTGTATCATAATAAATCTACAACAAACAAGTTTAAAATCCATCAAAGGATGTTGGTATAGATGAAATCAAATCTATTTGAGAGAAATTTTTATTTCTATTAGGAAATCATCTAAAAGTCACGTAATTTTTAAAGAAGACATTTATGTTGGAAAAATTATTATAAGCAGGTATGAGAATTTTCGATGATGCTATAATGGCAGAAAATAGCCACACATGTCGTATAAGTTAAAAAACATTCATTCCTTAATTTTTTTGAAAATTTCATAAAGTACATTGATTGGAAAACGACAAAAAAATTCCTTTAAAAACATTTTATAAAAAGTAAAAAATGGAATAAATTACTTTTACCCATATTATAGGAAATTGTAAGAATGATTGAAAAACATTTTTATGAAACACTGTTGTTAATGATAATGATGTCACAGTAGATACCTACGTATAAATAACCTCTGATAAATAAAGAGATTGTAAAACTAACCATTAACATGTACATTTACTTAGTAGAGGTAATGTTAACCTCTTGTAAAATAGTTATAACACTGTTATTAAATTATACTAGAACCACATATATAAATATTATATCATATATGATCTTCTAATATTTCATTGATTATAATGTTTCAGAAGTATCATTGTTTTGGGTGTTAACAGATTCATTTTCCATTATTTGAATTATTACGTAAGCCATGTATTTTAGGGATATAATGTATTTGATTCATTTATAGAATGATATTATGTTCTTAAAAATCATTTTTAATCTTAAAATGATTACTATTCTTGAATTTCTATAATGGGTTATGAATCTACCGTGTTCGTGGAGACATTAATCTGTACGTACACATGAGTGAAAATATCATTCTATTTATGGTGTAATCAAATATAATTTGATGGTATATCATAAATATAGAATCATTATCATGTGATATTTATTATTTCCATTTTTTATCTTAAATATTATACCCATACAAATAATTAAGCATGGAATAACTAATTACACCATGATGTGGAGATGGTAAGCTGTATGTACGCACATATGGTGATGTGACAATAGTAGGATAGATAGAATAATTAATATCGATGTACCATATTTATAATTACATAATAGTATGTATAAGGTATTGGAGTTATTATTTATGTATGGGAGCAACAAATAAAGAGGATGTTGAAAAAGAAAATATCATTGAATGAGGTGGTGAAATTATTATCTCTTCTTCGGGTGTTTCGTTTTGATTTGATTCAAAGGGCTCCTTAGGATTGGTTTATGATCAAATTAAGGAATCTAGGTTGAGTTTAGTGTTTTTGAGTGGATATTTTTTCAAGGGTTGTCCGATACCAATGGCTTTGGATGTGTGATTTTGAGAGAAGGGGTTGTATCCTTTTATATGAGAGGCAAGGGTCACTTTAGGAAATGCTTGAAATTTTATTTTATTATACAATCATATTCTTTTTATAGTGGCTCATAAATTTTTTTTAGAATATATGGTGGGGATGGGTAGATAAACTCATAACCAATAGGTTTTTTATTGGTTTAGGCCACTATATTTACCTTATCATTTAGATTTAACTCTTAGTTATATAGTTTAAATTTTACTATGTTCTCTTGTATTATTGTAATATATGGTTAATAAAAATACTATAAAAAACAAAGAGAACCTTGTGTGATTTTCATTATTTTTGAATATCTAACCTTATATAAGTCTTTTGAATGATCTTTAAATTTTTTGAATATAAAATCAATTATTAATATAGTATTTTTTTTAAAAACACATTTTTGTCAATTTTGACACTATTTAGTATTTTGTTTTTGTGAATGAAAAATAAACTTGATTACTACCAAAAAATACATTAAATAAATAATACAATGTAATATTAACCTATTAAAATCGTGGAATACCTAAAAAGTCAAAATTTATGATTATTTTAATATTTATTATATAAAATACTGTAATCATTCATTAATATAGAAATTACTACATCATCGTTGTTCCATAAATTAATTTAACAATTTAATGTCTAAAAATAATAAATAAAATACCATTATGTTGGAAAAAAATTTATCGTTCTAATGAATATTTATAGTCGAATTTATCTTCTGTATATAACTATATTAAGAATGTTTTAGTTATTAAAATTTGAATTTTACAATTTTAACACTTTTTTAAATAAAATGATAATAAATTTCCTAATCCTATCTATGTGGATTCAATAGGATCATATTTTATTCCTAAGGTTGATTTTGGTTGAAAAAAACTTATCCAATAGAATTTGGTCATGCGTTTGGGTAATTATAATATCATTTTTTACTTTTAATTTCCATATTTATTTTTAGTTGTGGTAAATGAAATTTGAAAGTTTCTATTCACCAATAATTATTTTCATCTTATTGATCCATATTTTACTTACTGATCTCAACTCTGTCTCTCATATTTTTAAAATTCAATTCACAAAAGTGGTTAAATTTCTATTTATGAAAAGTTGAAATTGTTCCTCAAAGGTGGGTAACAGAAGTTAAAAAAGATCAATAAAATTTTATAAATATAATCTTATTACAAAATGATTCCAATGAATCTCATTGAACTAATATTGGTATTATGTATCTATTTTGAAGAAATATAAATTTAAATAAAATAAATACTTATTTAAATAAAATGTCAGTTTTAAACAATAACACATTGTTTTTCACTATTTAAAAAAAATGGTTGTTTTCAAAAAAATACAAAAAATTCAGTCTATGCTAATTTTTGTATTCCGAATACAAAAATGAAGTCCATTTTGAGAAAAAATATAATATTTAAAAAACATTATTTACGGTTCATAATGGCTAGATTGATTGGTCATGGTATGCTAGAACTCAAAGTTCCATACAACACAAGCTATTGTATTATTCAAAGAGAAGCTTTCTGTGGATTCTTTGGGTGTTACATTCTTCCCTCATTCAAATAATTTCATTCTCAAAATTTCTAGATTACTTTTACAAAAATATATTTGAGTGGTTCTTATCATAAGTTCCACAGGTTCCCACGTTTCCTCTTCCATCATATGGTTTCTCTATAGAACTTTTATCAGACGATTTGTCCAATTTCTCAACACTAGTTAACTAGTATAAAGAATATTGATAGGCTCTTCACAATATGAAAAATAGGGTTCTAGTTCTATTTCATCATAGGTGAGTACATGCGTTGGATTAGGCATGTATTTTCTCAACTGTGATACATGGAACACATCATGAAGTTTGGAGAGGCTTGATGGCATTGCCAAACGGTAAGCTAAAACTCCAATTCATTCTAGAATTTTGAATGGTTTGATGTATGTGGGAATTAATTTTCTATTCTTACTGAATTTTATAACACCCTTCCATGGAGATACCTTCATGAAAAAATGACATCCTTCATGAAATTCCAAATCCTTCGTTTTTTATCTGCATAGATCTTTTTCCGACATTGAGATGCTTTGATATGGGTTTGGATAATTAACTCCTTCTCCATTGTTTCTTCATCATGTTCTGGGGATTCATGTTTTCATTCCTAAACAACATCCCAATAATTTGGGGTGAGAAATTTTTTCTATATAATGCTTAATATTGAGCCATCTGAAAACCTGAACAAAATCTATTATTATAGTAAAATTCAACTAGATGTAAATTTTGAACTGACACGCCTTTAAAGTCATGTGAGCATGACCTCAACAAGTCATATAATGTTTGAATAGTATATTCTGATTGTCCATTAGTTTGATGGTGCTAGGACATGCTCAAACGAAGTTCAGTATCCATATCCTTCTGAAGAATTTTCCAGAATCTAGATTTAATACAAGGATCGTGATTAGAAACAATCGACAAGGGTACTACATGAAGTCTTACAACTTGATTAATATATAGTCTTGCTAAAAAATCATGTGGTAAATCTTCTCTTATATCAGGAAAATGTGATTACTTTGTAAGACGATCAACAATGACCCATATTTCGTCATTCCTTATAGGAGTCTTTGGAAGCCCCAAGAAAAAGTGCATTGTAATATCATCCCATCTCCACTCAGGTATGGGAATAGGATTCATGACTCCTCTAGGACGTTTCCTTCCATGCTTCACATACTGTCAGACCATACATCATGACACATAATCAGCAATCTCCCTCTTCATGTTATAAAAAAATTATCCTTCAAATATCTAAACATCTTTATGCTTCCAGGGTGTATAGTAAAATTGTTGCTATGAGAATCATCCACCAATTCCCTTTTTATATTAGGTATGTGAGGAACACAAAGTCTCTTCCCAAATTTCAAAATCCCATCTTAATATATAAAGTCAATAAGTCTCTCATAAATCACTGCATTAATTTTCTTTTGGAACTCCTCATCATCAGTCTGAGAAATTGTTATCCTTTCTAGTAATGATGGATTTGAAACCATTTGAAAACATAATGATGTTTCACCTTCCATGATTTTTCCCATATCTATCATTACTAGATCCATGAGCATAGGATCCCTTTCAACTCTCATCTTGTTCAAAACTCCATGATCATATAAAATCAATTCATCATCCACCATATTTTCCTTAACAGTGTGGTAGTGTATAATGAAATTATAATCCATAAGTATTTCGGGCCATCTCCTTTTCCCGATGTTGAGTTATTTTGTGAGAAAATGTACTTCCAACTCTTGTGATCTGTATATATATCACAACTTTCACCATAGAGATAGTGTCTCCACATCATTAAAGAAAAAATAATGACTTATAGCTCATGATCATGAGTTTTATAGTTTTGATCATAAATTTTTAGCTTCCGTGATGTGAAGGCAATAACTATATCATTCCGCATAAGGGCACAACCAAGTCGTTTCATTGAAGCATGACCATAAATAACAAACACATCATTCACCAATTGTAGAGTCAACATATGATCATTGAATAATATTTTCTTCAATTCTTAAAAACATTCTTCACACATATTTGTCCAAAAAAAATTATCCCCTTTAGGTATGAGGTTGGATAATGGGTTAGATAATTGGGCGAAATTATGGACGAAATGTCAATAATAAACTGCTAATCCAATAAAACTGCATTCCTTAGTTATACTGGCATGTGTTGTCAATTATTCTTTTTCTCATGACTTAGAAAGATCAATAGAGATTCCATCCTTATAGACAATATGTCTGTGAAAAGAAATCTTATAAATCTAGAATTTATAGTGGTCAAAATTGTTATAAAATTCATTACATCTAAGATTCATTCGAATAGTGTGAATTTAATTTTCCCGATCTTCAGATATATTGGACTAAAAAAAGATATCCCAAATCAATTCCACAAAAAGTAAAAAAGATATTCTTTGAAAACACTATTCATTAGATCCATGAAGATAGGGGGTGCATTAGTCTGTCCTAAAGGTATTACTGTAAACTCATAATACCCATACCAAGTATGAAATGATATCTTCTGAATGTATTCCTTATTCAAACACAACTGGTGAAATCCTAATTTAAGGTCAAACGTTGAAAAATATTTAGCTCCATGATGTTGATCTAATAAATCACCAATCCGAGGTAGGGATACTTGTTCTTTATTTTTAGAGATTTGATCTCTTTGTATTCAGTGCAAAACCTCAAGGATGCAACATTATTCATTACAAAAAAGAACATGGGCTCCCCACAGAGAAACACTACAGAAAATAAATCATTTATTACTCAATTCCTCTACTTTTTCTTTAGTTCCACGAATTACATAGTGGCCATTATAAATGGGGTCTTGGATATGGGCCTTGAACCAGGAATTAAGTCAATGGAAAACTCAATTTGTCATTCTCGAGGATGTCATGGTAAATCCTCTAGATTCACATCAACATATTCTTCGATAAAAGTTGCATCCTCTATTTGAGCAGTATTTTCCTCTACAATAGTTATTTCACTACCTTCCTCCCCAATAATTAAATTTAGTAGAGATACTGGGGGTGGATCTAGATAAAAATCAGATGGTGATGTATTTTCTCTAATGATAAGGTGTTCCTTATCATCATAAAAAAATTTATCCTCCTTCTTATTTCAATAAATTTTCAAATCTAGCACCGAATTCCAATACATTCAAAGGATTATATAGAATTAAATAATGTGTTTGATGATGAGATAATCAAATAACGTCCGTTTATATGCCCTAATTGGAATTGATTCACAAAACATTGTTGTAATGATGCTTCCCTTAAGAGTTTTGACTGAAAACTCCAATGTTAAATGAAATTGTAAATGTATAATTTTCATAGAAAACTAGGAAGATATGAAACAATGTGATGATCTAAGATCAAATAATGCAATGGGTAAATTTGAGGAAACCATTAAATTACCTACCAATATGTCATTCTGAACATCAAACATAATAGTAGTGATCACATAATCTTGTCTTTGCTCCATTGTCCTTTTTTGAGGTATGTTTCCTTGGAACTATGGACATTAATTTGAAAATGAATCCATTTATCTATAATTATAGATTTCATCATTGACAGCCACTTTCTTTCCTTTGTAATCACATGTTAGTGGCCTTTTTCACTACACATATATCAAACTCCCTTTCCCTTTAGGAACGTAATGGTGTTTTTCATCCCACATTTACTATAGAATTATAGTTAAACATTTCCATTATTCCAATTACTTCCATTTATAGTGTGTTCAGAATATCTAATCTTCTCATTATTTTCTTTAAACTTGTGAGACTTAGAGAATTCCTTTTCTATCATGATATCACATGAGACAATATCTTCATACAATGAGATGGATTATGAGACTAATTCTCGATGGAGAAATGGATTTAACCCATCAAAGAATCAATAATTATTACTCATTGGGTTATTTATATAATTTTCTATATAATTTTCTAACTTTGTTACGTGAGACTCTAACTATGTGACATTTTCATCTTCCTTTAGCATCAGACTCAGAAATTGTCTTTCCATATCTGCACGATGGTCACGAGGAAATAATTTTTCAAAGAAAATAACATAAAACTCCCTACATTCCATATTTGACACTTCATCATCCTCCATTGTGTTTTTAATTAATGACCTCCATTGATATACATCTTCTATGAGATGATAAACTCCAATGAATACTTTTTCCCTTTCGCTAGTCCCCAAAGCATGAACAATTTTCTCTATGGAACTTATCAATTTCTCATATACAAATGGATTGGTAGTCAAATTGAATATTGATGGGTATTTCCTCATGAAGTGGTCTAACATTGATCCTCCAAGATGTTGATCTGGGTGCTTCATATGGGTGAGGGTATTATTCATAACCGGAGTGAGTTTTCCTAGTACAGTTATAAGCTTTTCAGCTGTAGTTGCATCACCATCTCCACTAAAATTATCTTGAGGGTGAAGGAAATCCCTACATGTATTACATGCATTGATAATGTTGCATTCCATCAACTAGGATTCATTTCTAAATAATGTCATACACTAGATTAGATTATTAATTTCAATACAGAATTCCAAACTTGTAAAATACCTTTCATAAATTCAACAGTTTATGCATATAATATATAATCATAAAAATATGTTTTCTTTAATGAGCTATTTACTCCTAAATACATTATAATAGATTATAATGAAAATGTGAATTATTCTAAGCATATACCATGGGAGTGTTATAACCAAGAGTGCAGTAAGGCATGTTATCGTGTACTGGTTCCTATTCAAGTCTAGCTCAAAATGATGTTTTCAGGGTTTAACCCTATATACATCTGTGCTAGAGCCACCTCCACATACCTGTTTCCAGATATGGTTGCGTTTCATAGAAAAATCACAAAATATATAATTTACCAAAATTCAAGGAATTTCTTCTATATTAATCCTCAAAGGAAATATTTGGGTAGTGTTCTATAATCAGTGTTTTTCTAAATCTAGTTTTTGAGGTATATACAAAATATCTATGAAACCAATTGTAACACCAAAAACATAGCTACCAGAGTCGACACATTGTTACATAACATTGGAATGATCTCTATAGATCATGTCTTAAATGATCTATTAGTTTAGTAGCCTTAAAATTACTAGATATATACAAAAGTTTTACATTACATTATAAAATGAAAAAAAATCATTTTGTCCCCTTTTTAATACACTCAGATCCCTTAGCCTATTCATGTAGGTGAATAATAATATACTTCTTCACATCAAATGAAAAATAAGACATATGAAAGGGGTGACCTCAGATTCTCAGTAAGGATAACAACAAAACAGAAACATTCACAAATAATAATATACAATGAAGGAAACATTTAATACTAAAACACAAGACCTTTAATATTATTCATAATCATAATATGGAAATGATAAATCAAATAATTCATTTACCGATTCACATGGTTATTCTACTATTCGAATAATCACATGTAATATAAATAGCTAATTTCATATTGATGGAATGCATAATGCAAGAAATCATAACCACATCATCAAGGCCTCATGTCGAGACTACAAATAAGCATTTGTCATGATATTTTTCCAAGACACTAGTTTGTCTCATGAGACCTACCAATGGATTGAGGAGCTGTAGCATGCTCCACCTGTCACTTACTAAGTCCTATACATTCCACATATGAAAAGGTTGAAACATAACATTAAAATTTGTATTAAAACTAGAATATTAAATGTCAATATATTAACCATAAACCATGAATAGTATATAAAAATAACACATCCACAGTCAAACATATCACAAAATCTTATGTACAATATGGAAGATTGTATCATAATAAATCAACTTGAAACAAATGTAACATCCATCAAAGGATGTTGGCATAGATGAAATCAAAACTATTTGAGAGAAATATCTCTTTATATTTTGAAATAATTTAAAAGTCAATTAATTATAAAAGAAAATATTTATTTTGGAAATATTATTATATGTTTGTATATGAATCTTTGATGGTGTTATAATGATGGAAAAACGTTTCACCAGCCATATAAGTTAAAAAAATTCTTTCCTAAATTTTGTTGAAAAGGTCACAAAGTACCTTGTTTGGAAAATAACTGAAAGATTCCTTTGAAAAGTTTTAAAAAAAGTAAAACAAGGGTAGAAATGATTGTAACCCATATTATAGAAAATAATAAGAGTGTTTTGAAATACAATTTTGAGAACCAAGAATTTTGATGATAATGAAGTCCCAATAGATACTTACATATAATCAAACATGGATAAATAATGAGATTGTAAAATTAACTGTTACCTTGTACTTTTCATAGGTCGAGGGTACGTTAAACTCATATATAATAGTTAAATAATTTTTGTTAAATAAAATAATAACAACATACATAAATATAAAATCATATATGTTTTTCTAATATGACTTTGTTAATAATATTTTTAATGTATCATTATTTTAGGTGTTAAATGATTCATTTTCCATTATATGCTTTGTTATATAAGCCATGTTTCGTTATAGACAGGATTTATTTAATTCATATCCTGATTGATATTATGTTCTTAAAAATAATTAATAAAAAAAGTAAATTATTCAATAATGGTTATGATGGGGAATGAATCTCATCGCGTTCATGGAGACGTTAATCCATATGTACGCACGAGCGAAAATATTATTCTATTGATTGTGAAATAATATATAATTGGATTTTATATCATATATAAAGAATAATTAACATGTTATAATTATTATTTACATCAATTAGAATTATTATTATACCCATCCATATAATGAAGTGTTGAATAACAAACTACACCACGACATAGTGACGGTAAGCTGTACGTACGCATGTATGATGACTTTTCATTCATAAGATGGAAAGAATAATTAATTAGGTTGTACCATATTTATAATAACATCACAATATGTATATGGTACTAGAGTTATTATTTTGTAATGTAAACAACAATTAAAGAGGAAGTGGAAGATGAAAAGAACTTTGAAAAAGGTGGGGGAAGTTATTATTACATTTTTTTCAGGTGTTTCATTCGGATTTGATCAAAATGGCCCCATAAGATTTCCATATGATCAAATTAAGGACTCTAGGATGGTTTTAGGGTGTCTGGGATGATATTTTATTAGGGTTTTGTCACGCCAAATGGCTTAAGAGGTGTGATTTTGAGAGAAGGGGAAATACCCTTTTATTGGAGAGGTGAGGGTCACTTTACGGAAAGCATGAAATATTAATTTATTATAAAATCATATTCTGTTTATAATGGCTCCAAAAATATTTACATAGAGCCTAAGGTGGGTTTGGGTCGAAAAACACTAAACTAATAGGTTTTATACATGTTTATGTCACCATAATAACTATATCTTTTAGATTTAACTCTTTGTTAAATAGTTTAACATTAACCATGTATTCTTTTAGTATTATAATAAATAGCTAATAAACATACTATAAAAAGCCTAGAGAACCCAATTAAGTTCATTATTGACATATGTAACATTATATAAGTCATTTCTATAAACCTTATATTTTTTTGAATATTATATCAATTATTAATATAGTATTTGTTTTAAAAATTCATTTTTTACAATTTTGATTCTATTTATTATTTGGTATTTGTGAAAGTAAAATAAAATTGATCACTTTAGATAAAATACATTAAATCAATAATAAAATGTCATAATAACCTATAAATTTATTTAATGCATAAAAAGTCTCAATTTACATTTATTTTGATATTTATAAAAACAATAATTTTAATAATTCATTAATTAGGTAAATACTACATCATCATTATATCAGAAATAAATTTAATCATTTATTGTATAAAAATTATAAATAAAATACCATTAAATAGGATATATTTTTAAATTTATAATTAATATTTACAGTTTAATTTTTATTATGTATAATCCTTTATTAAAACTGTTTTAGTTATTTCAATTTCAATTTAATACTTTTATCCCATATTTAAATAAAGTAATAATAAATGTTTTAATATAATCCATATGGATCATATTGGATCATATTTTTTCCTAAGGATGATTTTGGTCAAAAAAACTTATCCTAATGAATTTGGGATTCTATTAGGTTAATTATAAAATCATTTTTACCATTACTTTTTCTATTTACATTACCAGTGGTAAATAAAATTCAAAAGATACTATTCAAAAAAATCATATTCATCTTATTGAATGAAATTTTACTTTCTAAGGTCAATTCTGTCTCTTAGATTTTTTAAATTCAATTCACAAAGTGGTAAAATTACGTTTCATGAAAAGTTTCAAATATTAATAAAAGGTGGGTAAAACACGTTAAAAAGTTCAATAAAATTTTATACATCTAATATTATTATAAAATTACTCCAATGAATTACATTGAACTAATATTGGTATTACGTATCTAATTTTAATTTAAATAAGTTTAATTAAAATAAATAATTATTTAAATAAAAGGTTGGTTTTAAACAATAATGCATTGTTTTTCACTATTTATCAAAAATTTAATGTTTTCAGAAAAATAACAAAAGTTCACCCTATACTAATTTGGATATTCCAAATCCAAAAATGTAGTCCATTTTGAAAAATAAAATTTATATTTTTTTTCAAAAAGTGGGTACTACTATTTATAATGGCTAGTTTGATTGGTTGTGGTGTGCTAGAACTCGATGTTGCACATAGCGCAATCTATTGTATTATTCACAGAGAAGAGTACCATGGAAGATTGGGGAGTTATTATAATCCTGTAAAATAATTCATTGGTTTTCTAAATCATGATACCTACTTTTTAATATATGGATCGTTTGTTTTAATCTAGTTCATCCACATTCATTATCTAATCAAATATTTCATTATGAAAATGTGAATTATCCGGATCATATCCCCCAATATTATATAGTTGGGTGTCAATTATTAAACCCACTAATTATATACTAATTTTGTTCTTTGTAATTATAAATATATATATATATTGTTGTTGTTACTCATACGTGAATTCATTCTCTCTTGACATCCACTTTCTAGTATCAATACATGAATACAATCTTTAGCATAAATAAAAAATCCCAAATTTACAATATATTTAGGATGTTATCAAATTCTAAGACTTATCCCCATGATTTTCATAATATATTCAAAACACTATAAATAATAATAACTAAACCATTATTTTATATCAACTGGGGTCACCCAAGAATCTAATTTAATTATATTACATCATTTTAGGAAAAATATCTCTGCATTTCCTAATAATACACACCCTAGAACCCGAGAGGATAAATGTATTTAGAGACTAGATAAAACCCCATATTATTACTGGAATTATATTCATCATATCCCAAAAATTTAATCTCATATAGTACACTAATTTGACGCAAACTTCTTAGAATATTTCTTCATAACCTAGTGAAATGTAAAATAAAAATGGTGAACTTAGAGGCTCAGAAAGGGAAAACATTGAAGTCATAAATCATTGTTCATAAATTTGATTAAGGTAATAATATATGTATGATAATATTATAAAAAATATAAAATTTATACCCAATTAGTCATTGATCATGAATGATGAATAATGGATTATTGTTTTTTTCATAATAATATTCATAATTCCTAAGAGTGTAGAATAGTCGATATGAAATTATGATGTATGTGATGATATCCTAAGAATTTTAAATTATCATTTGGATTTCACATTATCATAAAAAATCACCTCAATAGTAGATGATTTTTGTAATGGCTATCATAGTGGAATGGTTTCACTCCCATTTAATAAATTTATAAGATAGGGTTCACTCCCATGACGGACATTGTGGAAGAAGACCTACACTAAAATGGGTTCACATCCCAATAAAGTCCTTATTAATTTATGATATATCATTCTATAGAAATTTATTTGGAGGGATATAATATCCTCACCACTCTCTATTTTATAAATTAACTAACTATCCATGGTTTATAATAGTACCATATCTAGGTGGGTTATAACATAGCCTCTCGTCGTTAGTTTGTAGAATAAAAAACCCAAACATAATTAAAAAAATCTAAATATTTAAATCAATATCATAAACTAATAAACATATAACAATAATATATATTATGGAAAATAAATTATCTTTATAGACATGTCATCATCACATAATCATATTCATTTTGGGGGAATGAAATCAATGGTATCGTAAGAGAATTCAATATATCTTTATAAAAAATTAATAAAAGGGTAATAAATGAATTTTAAATATATGTTATAATATCAAATTAACTAGTATTAATATAGGAAATTTTTTGACATCACAATATAATATGTTTAGTGAAGAATAATAATCCTTTGGGAATGTTTTCATAGGTGAAAAATATCATTAAAATATCATAAAATATTAACTTTGAAAACCTGAAAAAAATATCCCATTCATTTGGTATCATTAATAATGTAAATTAAAAACATATTGAGAAACATATATTCTTTTAAAATAACCATGGAAATATTGTGTGAATATCCTGTTAAAAAATCATTACATGATCTTATGTATAATTAACAATTAAATACAAACTGATGATAATAAATTCTATTGTCTTTAGAGTGTCAGGTATATTAAACAAAAAACATGAATCCAAAGAAAAACGATCATTTATTTAATATTAAAAATGATACACTAACATCATTTGATCCCTTAAATATCAATTTAATAATATGGGGAATATATGGACAATGGGACGCGCTAAAAATCCTAGTGTGGGAATAAAAATAAGAATAAATCATAGCGCATGGGTTGGAAGGCACACCATGATGACATAAAAAGACATTTTAATGGAATAAAAATATGGAAAAATAGAATATAGAACATGGGATCTTGTAATAATTAAATCATTTTAATGTGGAAGCATAATAACACATCACATAATCATGATTTGAGGCCTATTTTGCATGGAGGAGCATGTGTCAAGGCTAGACATCAAGATCATTTCATGTGGTGGATCATGAGGCAAGGATAACCACCAAGACCGTTTTACATGACCTCTCATGAGACTATACATTACCCAATTCATTGGAGTGATATATATTTTAACCCACTATAAAATTTCCATGAATATTTGTTTCATAAAACGAATAAAAAATAATCAATCTAACACAAACATAATGTTTACCCATGTAATGAATTGGGTATCATAATCAATTTTGAAGGTATATGAAAAGAGAATATCATAATAGAATACATAAAATAATGGATTTAAATATGAAATTTAAATTAATATGTTAAAATAGTCCTATATCATTATAACTTATGTAAAATTGATGTGATAACATATATAAGTATTTTTATGAAACATTTGAATGAAAGAAATCTATTTGCGGTCTAAAGGACGGTTTTCATTATTATTTAAAATTGAAAAGGAATAATTGTTTCTATAAAATGAGTAACTAATAATGAATGTTTTACATGAAAAATGAGTGATTTTAGAGAAAAAATTGTGTCTTAAAATAGATTATTGTGGGAACGTGAAAATGGGTAAGAAATTTGGAAGTTCCGTTTAATCGTGATTGGTTACCGATAAGTATTTTGAGGCGAACGATTTTAAAACATGTATTTCACAATCAGTGAATGATGTAATGATCTAGATGAATAAAATTTTAAAATATACATATTATTAAAAATAATTATATAAAAAATAATAGATTTGTTGTGGTAAATAGATAAATTTTATTTCCAAAAAAATAGATGTTTAGAATGAATCTATTAACTTATGTTCAAAATGGTCCCCCACAATCACTTAATGTGAAAAATAATAAAATTAGGCCCAATAATTAGATAATTATGAAAAATTTATTTTTTTAAATGATTTATTACACTTTTAATTTGTACATTCCAAGTATTTTCCATGGGTTATATGATAAAATTCTACCAATCAGGAGCATTCATTTCAATGGTTTTCATGATTTGTTACTTGTATATAGGAATGGGAAATCCTGTAAATTAATAATAGTTTTACATAATTAAAATTTTATGTATTTAATGAAATAAAATAATATTAAATGGTCTCATATATAATTTTTTGTTCTAGATTTGAGGAAGAATCATTAGATAAAATGTTTAGGACATTAATTTAGATTAATTAGTGTTTTTCAATCAATATGAACTTGTTTTAATTTATTAATTAATATCATGTATACAAAATGGACCCAAACCATTAAATATGATGAAATACATATATATTAATGAGGTTAAATAATAAAAATTGTATTATTACAATCCATGATGGCTATAATGGAAATTTAAAATGTGTTGTCCTAGACTGTTATAAATTAACAAATTAGAGACAATGTTTTCATTTTTACACCAAAAAAGGAGAGGGGAAAGAAATTATGATGGATTAATCCATAAATACAGTAAAATTATATTTTAATAAAAATAAAGGATTTACCATGATTCTTGGAAAAGTGTAAGCGAGGAGAGAATAAGAATATAAAATAAATTGAATTAAAATAAATGAAAAATAAAGATGATTTTACCACTTCAATTCTCCTCCTTGAGAACATTCTTAGGGAAATTTTGTTTGGTTTTGTTAATACCAAGGGACCATGTACATGGGGGAGAGTATTTGAAATAGTATTTGGTATAAATTGGGAGATCATTAGTGTTTAATAGGTGAGATGAGATTAGATGTTTATGAATGATATTTATAGTAGTGGAGATGTATGTTTTCTCATTAATTTGTTCATTACTTTAATATTTTTCACGAAGAAAAGAAATAGTGATGATTATATGATTAAAAATAGTATTTAGGTAATTATAATTCAATTATTTTTATGTTATTATTTTTTATTAATAATTTAATGTTATATTTAATTTATAATATATATATAATGTAAATTATGGTATTTTACTATTCAGTAAAAATTCAACTATTTTAGAAAAATCCCAAAAAATCACCCAAGTTTTTATTGACAAGTAAAATTCAATAATGAACCCCAGTTTATGAAAAAATTTACAGAATATTTGGCATTTAATTTTTTAATAAAATCACCATTTGCTTGAAAAATTCTAATTTTAATATTACGATAGATTTTGGGACACTTTAATAAATTCACAATGGCCACAAAAAATTATCTTCTAAAAAAAGATAACAAAATATAAATTAATTAATAAATTATATAAAAATATTACTTCTATTAAAAAAATATATTAATTATAAAATTTCAGATAATCATTAAATTTTTTATGAAAATACAATTAATTAATTTACCATTTTTAAAACATTTGTTAATATAAATTTTGATATAAATATATCATATTTTTCATTTATAAGATTCCCAAGTATTATTTAAAAATTCTTTGGGGATGTTACTATTCTATTGTCCATTTTACTTTTCATAATGGTCATATTACTATTCCAAAGTTAATGTTACTATTCCATCATTATAGTTTTTCAAATATATATAAATACCTATTATTTAATTATTTATTCATCTTTATTGTTTTTATTATGTTTTATATGTGATTTTATGAGGTTTATACTATAAAAAAAATTATATGAATGGTATTTTAATTGATAAGTTTTTGGGTTGTTATATTCTCACCCCTTACGAAATATAACCCTCAAAATTCCATTTTATATTCTATGTGGAATACAAATTTGGGTTCTTCTCATTTATCACATACAATGGTAACCTTATTGGCTCTTCGAACATATTTTTTTTACCATAGTACATTGATCAGGTGAGTAAACTTATTCCATATAACACTATCTCTATGGTCTAAGATCTGCAGTGGAAGCTCCTCAAATGACAAATCATTCAACAACTATACCTCATTTTAATTCAAAATAATCGGAGGGTTCTGATATGTATTTCCTCAAAAGGGATATATAGAATGGATCATATACTTAAGATCTAGTTGGTGGAAGTGATAGAAAATACTCCAAATATATAACACTATATAGAATTATGAAGGGTATGATATACCTATGAATTATATTTCCCTTATTCCCAAATATAATGGTCTTCATCTATGAAGATATTTGGTGGAATACCATGTCTCCCACCTTAAAATCCAGGTCATTTTGGTGATTTCCTGCATAAATATATTTTCATTATTGGGCTACCTAGACATTCTTCTGAACAATTTTCTCCTTCTCAACCATTTCATAGACCATTTTGGTCTTAGCCTCTTAGTTTAACTAACATCATCCCAGAATGCTAGTGTTTTCCGTCTTTTCCCACAAACAACTTCATATAGAGCCATTTGGATGATGGAGTAGATACTATCGTTATATGAGAACATGACTGGAGGAAGATATTGGTCCCATCCTACTATGAAGTCCATAGAACACTATATCAAAATGACTTATAGTGTCTGAATAGTCAATTCAGGTTGGCCATAATTTGGAGGCTGATATATTGTACTAAACAAGAACACATTTTTTAGAGAATCTTGGAGGATTTTCAAGAACATTGAAGGGAATATCATATTTGGATCATATATAATTAATTATGGTACTCTATGTTTCCTTACCACCTGATCGATGTATATCTGTGGAAGTTCATCAAGTGAGGAGTCCTATCCAATTATGAGAAATTTATCTGTCCTTCTGTGATGATGCACATCAACCCATATAGAATTGTTTGGGTTTGATTGATTTGAATGTCATGTGAAAAAGTACAAGATGGTGTTTTCCATTTTTTACGTTGGTAGAGGAAATGGATTCATCTTACATTTAGTGATTTTATTCAACCATCAATTTCTCACATACTAGGAACATTGATGTATATTGAGCTGTGTCATTTTTCATATTTTAACACCAGTAGTTTTCTCCAAGATCCCAATTCATCATTGTGCTCTTTATGTGGATAGAGAAGGTTGATCTATGTGCATCATTCAAAGGATTTTTATTTATATATAGAACATAAGTCATAAATAATCATGAACAAAATATGATTTCTCATTCCTCATCTAATTGTAAATAGGAGTATTTTCATTTTCTAATAGCTTCTACCATTTTCTGAATTTCAACATCATTTAATTGATCATCATTTATTTTCTCCCTCAGGTATGGTTAAGAAACAATTTGAGAAATGATTTATGATATCCCTTCCATAATAATTCCCATGTTCATTTTATGAATGTTTGAGAATATTTTATCCTTATTAAATCTCATAATTAATATCGTCGCATAATACTTTTACCTTAGAAAAATCCCCCATCTTATTTTCCATACTAGGATGGTAGTGGATTGATCAATTATAAAACAAGATAATTTGTAACCATCTATGTCAGTGTATATTATGTTACTCTTATGTGAGTATATATTTGAGACTCTTGTGATCATTATATTTCAAATTTCTCCCCAGTGAGGCAATGTGGGTAAATATTAAATGCAATGATCATACCTAAAAACTACAGATCATGCATGTGTTATTATTTTTCATCAATTTTATACTACCATTAATTGAAGGCTATAAATTTATCATTTTTCATTTTTACACATATTATTAACATATATTAAACATCATGGTACACAACAATGTTTCCCTCCTTGTTGGAATTTTATCACTATTGTAGTTGTTAGCCAATTTTTAACTATTTAAAATTTCCAAAACATTCACTGTTCTGAAAAAACATCTCATCATTTTGAGTTATCATTGTTAGTGGGTTTGATAATCATGATAATGTTTTCTCAAGTCACTTGTAATACTCAATTAAACCATAAAAACTTTGGATCTCTATTATAAATGTTTTCATAGGCCACTCATTGTCTACCTTTGAATTTGAAGGGTCTATGGATATCTATTTTCAGGTGATTAAATAACCAATAAATGATAAGTATTCCATATAAAACTCATATTTAGTATAATATTCCTGAGAATTCTCCATTATCAATGTCATTAGAATTATATTTAAAAGCTCCAAACTTCCACCTTTCTCTTGGAGTGTATGAGAATATCCTTAATATAGACACCCAAAATTTTGTTGAGGTAATATAAAAGAATATATTCATTAAATGAATAAAAATTTATAGATAATTAGTGAATATAAAGGGAATTACTATGTACTAATATTTTCCATAAAATCTCTAAAATGGAGTATTGGGAATATTTTCTATTCTCTCTTTTAATTAGTGATATACTAACGAAAGGTTAATCATACATATATAATTGTCCCCATGTAGTTTATCAAAAAATTCATCTATCTATGGGAGGGGATACATTTTATTTTTCCGGATTTTATTGAGCTCAAAATAAACAATATAGAGGATCATTCATCTATCATTATTCTTGATAGAGAGGACTTGTTAACCCCATGATGAAGCACTTAGGATTATAAAAACCATTCTATATTCTCCAGTAACCACGTCATCACTTTTCCTACTCAATAGTTCCCACTATATATATATATTATTTTATATAAGATAAGATCTATGTATACGTTCAATTGGGAAATGAAACACTCAATAATGAGGAAGACTATGAAACTCCTCGAGGAATAAATCATTGTTTCCCCTCAAATGGAATTTTCTTAGATCATGATTCTCTTCTCATTCTCAATCATTTTTTCAAGATATAATTTATATAAGGAAATAATATCCAAAATTGGGATGATTATTCTGATGGACATTTATCCTCCTCCTAACACTTCTATAAAATTGTATGATACTTTGTGAAGTGAAATGTGTTCTCCATTTCCTGACAATTGATGTTGTTTTTTATGAAGATAAAATATCCATGACCAAAATAGCATAAAACTACACCGAGGGATATAAGATAATACTTTCTCAGTGTTTCAATCCACAATCATTAACCTAGGGGGAGTTATATAATTGGGATGCTGCAATTTCACTATTTCATATTCTCATAGATAAGTCATCCTCTAAATTTTGATGTGGTGTTTGAATAGTTCTACTAAACATACATGATATGAAATTATTCTTAGAACGACAATAAAAATTTTTGTTCACTATATTCAAATGAATAATCAATATACCTATCACAACCTCATTATTAGGATCCACCTCAGTAGTAATGATATAATGTTCCCTTCCAAAATTCATTTTTATGTAGTTATTGTTGATTTACTCAAACAAACCTTTATTTTGGGAAATGGTTCTCATGATTCCCATATTCTATATAGTTGTAGCACTATAATACAAGCTGATTATTGATCTGACCCTTCCCTTATTTGTCCATAAAAGTGGAATTATCCATTTTCATTCATCTGTTTTAACAAGATGTCCCATTCATCCACATTTTAAGTATTTTCTTGTTTCTTTATATAGTTCATTGGATTATTGTTCCATCAATTTTACATGCGGGCTGTTGTATTTTATTTCAATCATGGGATTTATCTATTCATCCTCATGCATTAAAATACTTTTTTCATTATTTATCTCTAGGAACATTTGACTACAAAGAGTCTATTATATCTATTTAATGCTTAATAGAACAATATATTATTTCCTAATAGCTGCCAAATTATAAAATTAGAAACCATTTTCATAGACTTGGATTTAGTCCACTTAAATAAAAATTCAAGTTTATTTCATTTTTTATAACAAAGACGAAGGCATATCCTAAAATTATCATGATGTTTGCTTCATACTCCATCATAGACTATTCTTCTCTTTGATTCAATTTGAGGAACTCAATTTCTATCTTGATATAGAGGGTTTTGGGAAAATATTGATAAAAAATCTATATCCTAAATTCCTCACAATATTTGGAATCAATATCATCCTTGGAATTGATTTAATTGATCAGTGTCCACCACTAATCATCTTCCGTACGAAAAAATAGGACTCCATCACAAAATTATTGTATTTTGTGAACTAGATAATATTGAATATATTTTCAATTTATTTAATCCATTATTCTGCAAGGATGGTATCAATAGTTCAACTAAACAAAAGTGGCCTTTGCTGCAAGATGGATTATACCGCAACATAATCAATCATAGTATTATTTGTATGTTCCATGTGATTCAAGTTATTATTAATAACATAAGCTAGTTGAGCGTGTACTATCATGATGTTTGGACCCCCTTTTCCCATGATATTTGGTATTTCATTAGGTCAGCCATCACATTTTCTATCATATTTACTATTGGAATGAGTTCTTCTATTTCCCACCATTAAATTCCAAAATTTATGTAAAACTAGTGGTCTTGAATATTTATTTAATAAGTTTTATAAAAGAAAACTATGAACATATTTGGATAATATTATAACAAAAAAGTATATCCTAACTTGTGATACCTTATGTCTCAATTTAGGATATCCATGGGTATAGAATTACCCCAATAGTTCTAACTAAAGTTCAATAGTGCTAATTTATAAAAAATAACTAATCCATAATATGAAACCATATATAGAGAACATTTCATTTTAAAAAAATTATTATATTATTATAATAATAATTAACCATTGAATACAAAATAAGGATCATATAGTCATGTTTATCTGGAGGATTAGATAAATAAAATTGAAAACATGAATCCAAAAATAAAAAAACTATTTATTTAATCTTCATAATGGAATCCTATCACCATTTGAGCCCTTACATCATCATTGGATAACCTACGGAACACATGAAAAAATGTAGGATCTAAAAATCCTAGTAAGGAAATAAACATAACAATAAAGCATATCACATGGGTAATATGGAACAACGTGTGGAAAAAAGGCCTTTATCATTAATAAACATTAAAAAACATAAAATATATAACATGTGATCATTTTATCATGGAATAATAGTAATGATGATGTTACCTAATACATGAAATAATATGAGTTAGGGATTATTGCACCTTGGGGAGCATGAGTAAAGGGCAACCACCATGACTGTTTCACATAGAGCCCGAGTCAAGGACAACAACCAAGATCATTGAACATGATGTCTCATGAGACATAATACTACCCAATGCATTGGAGAACTATTTGGGTGAACCCGTCATAATTTTTTTTTATAATTATGTGTTACACATAAATAATAATACATAAGTTATCAACCATAAATATATGGGTTACCCCTGGAAATAATTTAGTATCCTAATCATTTTAGAATGAATATGAATATGGAATATCATAATTTAATACATGATCGAGTGTATTTAAATAATAAATAGAAATTAAAAAGTCTATATAGTGAAATTTAATGATAACTTATATCAAATAGATGTGAAAAAATTTAAAAATAATTTTTAAGAATGTTTAGAAACAAAAATTTTTGGTAGGATTTAATGGAATTTTCTTTAAATTATTCCAAAATGAAAACGAATAATTGTTTTGGTAAAAAAAGGATCCAAGAGATTGTATCATGTTAAATTTTTTGATTTAAAAAAATATATATTTCGACTAAACAATATTATATAGAGAACATAAAAATGGGTAATAAATCGGGATCTTCACTTTAACTGGAATGCTTCTTAGAAAGAATTGAGAAGGGAACCTTTTTAAAACATGTATTTCCCTATAAAATATGGATTTAGTGATATGGATACATGATTTTGGAACATATAAACTGGATTTATAAGAATTATATATAAATATTGAATATTTTAGGTTTATTCATTTTCTTCGTTTCCATGATATTTATTTGAATACATGTATGTAAAATCATTTAAAATTAAATTAGTCATATAGAATCAAAATTATATGTTTTTAATGAACATAAAAAATATTGAACGGTATTATAAATCAATATTTTTATATATGTGATTATGAATCAATAAATAAAATGTTAATGACACTTATTTAGATTAATTGTCATTTTTTATCATCATAATTTTTTTTGTTTTATTAATTTATATCAGGTACATTTAATGGTCCATGAAAATTATGTAGGTTATGATAAATTTTCTATAATTTTGTTTAACCGTAATTTTTTTCTGAAGCCTTTAAAGTGGTAATGAAAATAGAAAACCCATCATCCTTGAATGCGATAAATTAACACATCACAAATGAGGTTTTCATTTTGGGAACAAAAAGGGGAGGGTAAAGTAATGATGTAGTATTATTCCATTATCATAAAAAATATAATTATATCTAAAATATATGATTTAACATGACCCTTGTATAATGATATGTGAGTAAATAATAAAAATGACAAGTAGATGAAAGAAAATAAATAAATAATGTGGATTTTTTCTCTTGAATCCTCTTCCTTGAGAACCTCCTTTGGAAAATTAGTTTTGGTATTTTATTGAGACAAACAGTTTTGGGAAGTTGGAGAGAGCCTTAGAATGAGTATTGGTAAAAAAATTTACAAGATTTAAGGCTTCAGAGGTGTGATGATAAGATGTGGTAAAGGGTGGTACTTGTACTAGGCGATAAGGTGGTTTTCTCATTATTTTTGACATTAGTTTATTATTTTATCTCAATACAAGATATAATAAGTATTACATGATTAAATTAATTAAATAAAGAGGTATAATTATAAAATATGGTGCTTATATCAATGAATAATTACATAATATTGATTATAACTTATAATGTATAGATATCATGAACTATTGTATTTCACAATTCACAATAATTTAATCTATTTTAGGAAAATCCAAAAATTTAACCATAGGAATTTCTAGAAATATAAAATTATTAAAATGAAATAAATTTTATGAATTGTGTTTGTCTAAATATGATATATTTAATATTCAATGAAAATCTATATTTATTAGAAACATATAGATTTTTATATTATAACAGATTTTGTGACATGATAAAAAATTAATTAAGGTCACATAAAATTATCTTATAATCCTATGAAAATAAATATTAATTTATGAATCTAAATTATTAATATTAATTTTATTTTAAAAACTGGTAATAATTATAAAGTTGTAAATAATCATTTACGATTTACAAAAATACAAACATTTTATTTGTGATTTTCTAAAACATATATTTTCATAAACTATGATATAAATATTTCATTTTTTCATTTATTATAAGCCAAAATATTATTTATGCATTCATGGGTGATATTACTATTCTATTTGTTAGTTTCATGTTCATAATTGTCATATTACTAGTGCAAAGGTCATGTTACTATTACCTGGGTTTATGTTTCTTAATTTCTATAAATTCATCTAATTTGATTCATTATTCACTTATAATGTTTTTATTGTGATTTGTATTGAATTTCATGAGGTTTATAGAACATAAAAATATAGTAATAAGGTAATTTTCATTGATAAAATTTTGGGGTTTTAATGGAAAAATGTAATTGATGGTTCAATGAAATGAAAAATAATGATGAGGGGAAATTATTTCATACTATATAAAATAAAAAGAAATATTATTTTCAAACGTTGGTAAAAATAAGAAATTAAATATTTTTTGTTTTTTAATTATTTTTTAGAATTAATAAATAAATTCATATGTATTTATAATGAAATTTTTTGGGAACATTTTTTTTAGAAAAATACATCCAATAATTTTTATTGAAGTGTGAAAACATGAAATGAAAAGTTCATTGAATAATGAGGAACTATGTTCAATATGATAGAAATGATACGAATTCATAATAATTATTAGAATAGATTTAGGGGATGAATGTTTATAGACATCAAATTATTTGATCTTTAGAATTTCGGGTAGTTAATATTTAGGATTAACAATCTTGAGAAACAATTATATTGTGTCATAAATAAAATACTTATTTTGGAATCCCCAAATAAAACCACAGGAAAAATAAAAAATATTTATTTTAGAATAATCATAACATCAATGAGGTGAAACATGATATATTTTCAGAGTAATTTTATACACCACAAAAATGAAACATGTTCTTAATATGGCATATCCCACATGGAATAATAAGTGAGAAGAGGCACCCTTACACCATGTATCTTTTTTCAATGGACACCGTTATTACCATTGAACAGTAAATAAATATTTATTAAAATTATAATATAAAAAAATATTCATATATAACAAATAATTTATAATACCAATATAATATCCAATTGTGATTTTATTAACAGCTTCATCATTAAAAATAACATTCAGAAGAAAACATGTACTTTTCAATGACTTTTTCGGTTATATAGTTCCCATATTTTATACTTGGTCATTATTTAATAATATATAGTGTAATAATAAATACATAAGTATCAAATTAATTCTTTATATGAACTTTTATGGACACTTATGTATATTGTTATGAAAATATATTTCCATAACTTTGTAGAGATGATAGTCCATACGTACACAGGAGTGATGATTCAACATTTTAATGGATATAAAATAAGAAATATAAAACATAACATTAATTATTATAATAATTATAGTATAATAAATATGATATATATTATATAAATATTTTCTTATTTCAAATCAAATTTAGAAAAAATTTGAAATGAATAGTATCCCTTTGTAGAGGTGGTAGACCACATGTACAGTTGAGTGAACATATAATTTTGAAAAAGAAGGAGGGTAAGATGGAATAAAAGATAGTATAATTAGAGATTCATAAATATTTTCGTAATATGATTTGTAAAAATTGAATCTATCAAAATAAACAACCATGAATTAAGGTGTTGGAAAGAAAATCAAATTTCTCTATAATCTTAGTAGACCATATATTCAGATGATAGAAAATGTCTATTCTCATCAGATGGAAAAAAAAGTGGAAAATAGTTTTTCTAAAATATTAATAACATATCAACATATTTATTATAAAATATTCAAAATTTAATTATGTATATAAAATATTTATAGGAATTAGAATATAAGATGATCTTTGATGGATTCGGGTACGAAAAGTACATATTCATTGAGAGATGTTCTTTAGATTTCACCTTATCCCTTCATATTTTGGAATCATTATAATTTAAAAAGATTTTAGAAATGGTTAAAAAATAAGGAGGGTATTTGGGATATTATTGGTTGAGATATGTGGCTGAAGGGGTGTGAAAAAGAGGGGGATGTGAAGAGAGTGAGACACTTGAATTATTCAACGTTTTATATTACTATATTGTATTATTAATGGTCCTTTAAAGCTAAGGCACTAGAATTTATCGATTATATTATACATGGTATATATTAACTCAAAAAATACTATTTATAAAATTTAACGAGGCATTTTATGATCTATATACTAGTTAGACACAATTTAACCTTCACCATAATAAATTGACATTTTATCACGATAAACCAATTATAAGAAAAAACATAAAAGGATAGTAAAAAAACAAAGGAAATAATATTAAAAACATAGAATATATTTTATAGGATTAAATATATATATGATAATGAAATTACCTTTAATATTAGTATATAAATTTACTCTGAAATTTTTTGAAGAAAATACTTGATTTTAACCAAAAAATAATTTCACCATAAAAGGTTGTAAGCTATTAATTTTAAAAAAAAATATTATATTAAATACTAGAAAAGTCTTTTTTATACATTAGGATCAATATGTGGAATAATTTCACCTTTCAAAGATACCAATAAATGAATATACCAAAAATCCAATTAATAATTATAATAAAATATAATTTAATTTCATAAAATTCATGCACATGTTCCCAAATTCAATATATAAATTAACTCCATAAAAATATATTTGGTTTAAAACCTCTCATTTAGTTTGATAATGAATTCTTTTATAGATTTTAATTTCTTTCCCCAATGTTTTAACAGTGTTTTTACTAATTTAAACGTACTCAATTGAAAAATACATACCATGATTATTATTATTAAGGGAAAAATATAAAAGGGATATATTTTAAAAATACAAAAAATCATGATTCCAAATGGAACATTTTTTTATAGTATAATTAATATAAGTGTAATAAATACATTTTAATATAAATATGTAAAATTTGATGGAGAACAGTTTTTTTAATTGTTTTTAGGCCAAAAAAATTCCTTATACCAAAATAAAATATAATGATTATTTTTTTAAAATTAAATTTGATATTTATATTTAAGGATGACATATTTAAATTTAATTTATAATTAAAAACGTCTTGGTACTTTTAAAATAATTTACTTAATGAAAAGAAATGATAGTTTTTTAAAAAATGCTATTATTCAATATTCACATAAAATAAATTCTCAAAAATAAATAGAATTAACGCTAATATAATGTTTACATTATGGTTAGAAAATTTATATTTTTTATGTAAAATATAATTTCAATATATGTGAGAAATAATTTTATTTTTATCACACCAAATGAAAGAAAACCAAGTCTGGATGAAAACCTATATTTTACAAAAAAAATGAAATTATTGAAAGATGTGTAATTATTTATTTGGAATAAATAAATAAATATACATTATATAAATACTAAATAAATATATTTCATTTTTTTACTAAAATCCAAATACCTTAATTTTACATTTAGGTCATATATAATATGACATGAAAAACATATTTTTTTATCATTAGCATTGCTAGTAATACTATTTATCAATGTCTTTAAATAACCAAATAAAAATTGTGTTGTAAAAAATTATATTGTTACATAAAAAATACCACTTATAAAATCATTATCATATTGTTCTTCCCTTAAAAATTATTTTAATTATTAGGTTTTTGTGACAAAAATTTTCACCATTTGAGACGTATTTCTTATTATACCTCATGATTAAATTAAAATGTTATTTCTAGAGAATTTTTAAAATATTTTATATTTTAACAATTTATATTGTGATATTAAATAGTTTATTACTCGTTCATTCATTTATGGGAAGTAAACTCAAAAATTAAAAATGTAATGGGTTTATTTCTAACACATTTTTCTTTTATTGATTTTCACACTTAATTATTTATACTATACTACTCCATGTATTATATAAACTACATAATGAATAATTTTTATTTAATTTCCTCCTATTTTTAAATCATTCTGAAACTATTCCATATTATCTTATTAACAAATGATTCATATCTTAATGGTTATGTTATTTTTAAGTGTTATCTGTATCAAATTTCAATTCCATGATGCTTGTTTATTCTACACTCATGGTTTCAATATTATAGTGTGATTACTTGAAATTTATATTTTAAATCATTATTCAATATTTATTAATTGTATTTATTGTAAAATTATTATGTTTCATTTTTTTTCTTAATATTTCAAAATCCATAACATTTATATGTCTTAATTTCCAATTCCATGACACTCATTTGATATGTCAGAGAATCCTTTTTTATAAAGATTATTCAATACTCTAATAAATTCATGTGAAGTGAATATCATTAACATAAATGGTATTTTTTATATTAATTTTATTCTTATTTTATTATTATCACAATGGTTTTCTATCCCAATTTTATTTTTTTGAGATATAATTCGTTTTAAACACTTTTTTTATCTTTTTGTTATGTACATTACTCCTGGATAACCTCTAAATCCTCGTATAAAATTTATTTTGGTATAATAAAATCATTAAAGTCAAAAAATAAATTTTTATTCAAATCTATCCTTTTTTATAAGCATAAATTTATTAGAATTTCTATCATCATTAAAAACATTATTTATCAATACATTATTTAATGTGAATTTACTGAGATTATATATGCTGACTGATTGGCGATATTATTGAAACTAAATTATATACCATTAACTCTATATGATTTTGGTTTGGGTATTATTACATAAAAATCTATGAGTTTATTTATTTGGGAAATATTGAAAATTCAAATACTTATTTCTCTAATATAGATGTTAATTAATTACTAAGGTGTATTCACAATTATTCTTATATTCATTAATTAATTCACCTGATTAATGATTTATATATAATTAATTATGTGTATGTAATACAATAGCCCATTGTGGAATCAATATGTCTCACAAGACAAACTAGATTTGATATCAAAGCATACGATTACTGAAATAAAAAAATTTCCATGACACATGTCATCAAAATTAATAAGAAGATGTCTAAGATCAGGTAGTTTTTGTTTAAGGATGATAAATTTCTAGTAAAAATTCTATATTTCATCTCCAACGAACTAGTTTTTTTTTCTATACTTGAATATTTATTGGTATGACAACAATGGATTTTTTATAATCACAATTTCATTTGAGTATAGAAATATTTTGTGTTCCTATTCATTCCACATTATTTTTTCTCATCTTATGCTCAGTTATAATCTTTTATTATTATATCTTATGTTTTCCCTGATTGAGAATTTGAGCTCCTCCATTATTATCTATCGATTTAATGAGGTTATCAATAAATTTATTACATATGATATATCAAGATGAATATCTAATGTGTAGAACATTGTGAGATATGTGGAAGACTTAATATGGATTTAGAAGTCTTTTAAATTAAGAAAATTACTATTTTATGATTGATACATTGGATGTAGTAGTTAAAAGTGTATTATTACACCATATAATTGAAATACTAAAAGGTAACAAGAATTTAAGGGACTTGATGTTTATTATTGAGATTGTATATAATTGTGTTTAAAATTGATCACATAGGGGGTCTTCAAGAAGTTATGTAAATGTGTATTCATTGCTATATATTTTGAGAGTCCACATAGGATGCATAAAAAAAATAAATATAAATTTTTTAATAATTTATGTTGATAAGATTACATTGTTTTTTTTGGAATTCTGCTGGAGGTAAAAATAATTTTTTACATTTGAATTATTATTTACATTAAATTTTTCCCAATTCTTCAATATTATGATATTGTTATCCTACAATTCAGTAATGCATAGAAAACCATATAAAGGATGTCCAAGTTAATCCACCTATATAATGGGTTTTTTATAATGATTCATAAAACAAATGATGGAATGAGTTAGTCGGTTTCTTTTTTAGAATCAATATTTAAATGGTAAATTACTTTGTTTTTTAGAGTTTATAATTCAATGATGAAAATGTAACACTCTTCTATGAATTTTTAAATAATTGGTAACCAAAATTATTTATTTTTATATGTCACAACACTGTTCAGAATGTCCAAAACTTTTGAGAGTTACTTTTTGAATATCATTAATAAGATAAAAGTCTATGTATCATTATATGTTACATTTATTTTGTCCCAAAGGAAATATTTTTCATATAAGAATATAGTTCCTCCTTTAGAGATTCCTCAAAACATTTTTCAAAATTTTTATATAATGAAATCTTATTATATAAATTTCCCTATTTACAATAATTTTTATGTTTTTTGATATACATTCATTGATCCCTATGGATTATATTTATTATTATTCAAACAATTACCATCCAGATGATGAATCTGTGATGTTTTAATAATTCTCTAAAAATCATAATATGCACAATAGTTTGAAATAAATATCTTTCAAAATTTTATTTAGATAGGTTGAGAAATTATTTTCAAAAGTTTTTTGGTTTTCATATAAGATCATTCTACTTTCATTTCTTATTATATATATAACTTTTAATAATTTACATCTTTTTTAGGAAATTGTTTTATAACATATCTGTTCTTGAATATTCTCTTAGATGTAAATTATATAAAAACACATTAGAGGTTAATATAAAAGATATTTCAAAGTTATACACTTTATTAATATATTATTTATCTCTCTTTCCATCAATATTACATAACGTGTTGTGAATTATAAGATTTTTTTAGTATTCACCTATAAAATAGTGAATGATTATAAAAATACTTATTAGTCCTATTGTTCGTTAATTTATTTTCAATATATAATATAATTTTTTATTGAAATCAATTAATTGATGTTAAAAAAGTTTCATTAGTTCTTGATTTAGGATCTCTATTACATTATCCAAATAAGACTCATAATGAACACTACAGTTTTCACAGGCGACTTTTAAGAAAATATCCTCAAAATGTTTTATTAAATTACCATTTTTCCTAGATTCTGTTCGCTTTCAAAAAAATAACACTCTTGTTCATGATCATGAATTAACTGGACATCACTGTGGGATCTATTAAATTGGTAAAAAAAACTTCAATCAAAGAAAATATTTATACACATTTAATGTTTTACCAACTCCTTGAAAATATCACTGAAATTTTGAAAAAGAGAATTACCATATGTATTTCCAAAATATCATATAAATTTGATGAAAATGTAATAGTGGGTAACTATAGGTTTTAATAAATTATGTCACCACAATCATATCATTCTATTAAATCGGCATTTTATGTATTTTTTAATTTTTAGTTATAATAATTTATGGGTGCATTTTTATAGGGTTTATTTGAGAAATAGTGAATCCAATGAATAAGGAAATGAGATTTAAAATCATAACTGAACAATAATTTATTAATTTTGGGTAATTATTACCAATTAATTATGATCATAGTCTCTTAAATTGATGAATTACCATTCAAAATCTAAATATTGTGTGGAAGAGTATAATTTGGGACCACACACCATATGCTATGTAGAATTATTCTTCCTAATAATTTAATGATTAAATTATATTTTCCAATTTCTATGGTTCTTAGGGGATGTATATCATAATAAACAAATCATTAAATAATAACTTAGACTTTAGTACCTATGAAACTAACAATTGGGAGTTGGTGATCATATATAATTAGGATACATAACACTATCTTCCACAAACAGATCAATAATTACCTAATAATTTTTATCTGATCAATCCAATTAAATTGTGCATAGAATCAAAAAATAAAGGTAATTTGGAGAAAATACATCTAGATCATTTTTATTAGAAATACTTTTACCTCAATCATGAGTCAATGACTTAATCAACTCATTAATGACTAATAATGAAAATATAAAAACATTAATTAGGAAAATCATTGAACATCAAACAAAACTAATTCACACCACTAAAAAAATAAATATATAAAATTCTATAAACATCACTTGTAATGCATCATGACTATAAGGGAATGATCAGGAAATAGAAATCAAATACTCTAAAAGTATTTTAAAGGTAACAATTTCATACAAGGTTCATTTTTATATTCCTGAATTTCTTCTCCGTCGATTAATCATGACTCCTTCATCTAGTAATTATTACTCAATATGTAATAGTGGATCTTAGATCACTTCTATGAGGATTATTATTATTCCATATAAACCCAATGTCTCCCATTTAGTTAAATAGTCGATACTCTTCCTAAAATAACATGATAAGTATTCTCGATATGGAACAATTTCGAGGTGTCCCTAAAATTTTGGGGTTTCTTTATTTAGTAAAACATCATGTATAAAAACATTACACTTTGTGCATGGATTAAGTATGAATGATAATATATCCCAACACCAAATATGAATATTATAGTTTTTTTATTTTTCAAATACATTCCCATAAATTTGGAATTTATATAGATCGAAATATAATCAATTGAGTGTTCATATTTTTATTAAATTAAATTATTTGATAATATTATTTGAATTAAATTATTTGGATACTATATTGGATTATATCTCGTTTATTTATGTCATAGTTGTTGAAACCAATTTATCATAGAGAGAATTTAGGCCTTTTTTACATAATTGTATTGGATATACTCTTATTTTAAAAAATTTTGACATTTATTTATTTTGTTTCAACATATTGTTGATATTCAAAGGAAACTATTATGTATAAAATATATAAAAATTCATCAATATGATAAAATTATATCAATCAGGAGCATTCATTTCAATGGTTTTCATGATTTGTTACTTGTATATAGGAATGGGAAATCCTGTAAAATAATAATAGTTTTACATAATTAAAATTTTATGTATTTAAAGAAATAAAATAATATTAAATGGCCTCATATAAATTTTTTTGTTCTAGATTTGAGGAAGAATCATTAGATAAAATGTTTAGGACATTAATTTAGATTAATTAGTGTTTTTCAATCAATATGAACATGTTTTGATTTATTAATTAATATCATGTATACAAAATGGACCCAAACCATTAAATATGATGAAATACATATATATTAATGAGGTTAAATAATAAAAATGGGTTTATTACAATCCATGATGGCTATAATGGAAATTTAAAATGTGTTGTCCTAGACTGTTATAAATTAACAAATTAGAGACAATGTTTTCATTTTTACACCAAGGAAGGAGAGGGGAAAGAAATGATGATGGATTAATCCATAAATACAGTAAAATTATATTATAATAAAAATAAAGGATTTACCATGATTCTTGGAAAAGTGTAAGCGAGGAGAGAATAAGAATATAAAATAAATTGAATTAAAATAAATGAAAAATAAAGATGATTTTACCACTTCAATTCTCCTCCTTGAGAACCTTCTTAGGGAAATTTTGTTTGGTTTTGTTAATACCAAGGGACCATGTACATGGGGGAGAGGATTTGAAATAGTATTTGGTATAAATTGGGAGATCATTAGTGTTTAATAGGTGAGATGAGATTAGATGTTTATGAATGATATTTATAGTAGTGGAGATGTATGTTTTCTCATTAATTTGTTCATTACTTTAATATTTTTCATGAAGAAAAGAAATAGTGATGATTATATGATTAAATATAGTATTTAGGGAATTATAATTCAATTATTTTTATGTTATTATTTTTTATTAATAATTTAATGTTATATTTAATTTATAATATATATATATAATGTAAATTATGGTATTTTACTATTCAGTAAAAAATCAACTATTTTAGAAAAATCCCAAAAAATCACCCAAATTTTTATTGACAAGTAAAATTCAATAATGAACCCCAGTTTATGAAAAACTTTACAGAATATTTGGCATTTAATTTTTTAATAAAATCACCATTTGCTTGAAAAATTCTAATTTTAATATTACGATAGATTTTGGGACACTTTAATAAATTCACAATGGCCACAAAAAATTATCTTCTAAAAAAAGATAACAAAATATAAATTAATTAATAAATTATATAAAAATATTACTTCTATTAAAAAATATATTAATTATAATATTTCAGATAATCATTAAAATTTATATGAAAATACAATTAATTAATTTACCATTTTTAAAACATTTGTTAATATAAATTTTGATATAAATATATCATATTTTTCATTTATAAGATTCCCAAGTATTATTTAAAAATTCATGGGGGATGTTACTATTCTATTGTCCATTTTACTTTTCATAATGGTCATATTACTATTCCAAAGATAATTTTACTATTCCATCATTATAGTTTTTCAAATATATATAAATACCTATTATTTAATTAATTATTCATCTTTATTGTTTTTATTATGTTTTATATGTGATTTTATGAGGTTTATACTATAAAAAATAATTATATGAATGGTATTTTAATTGATAAGTTTTTGGGTTGTTATATTCTCACCCCTTATGAAATATAACCCTCAAAATTCCATTTTATATTCTATGTGGAATAAAAATTTGGGTTCTTCTCATTTATCACATAAAATGGTAACCTTATTGGCTCTTCGAACATATTTTTTTACCATAGTACATTGATCAGGTGAGTAAAATTATTCCATATAACACTATCTCTATGGTCTAAGATCTGCAGTGGAAGCTCCTCAAATGAAAAATCATTCAACAACTATACCTCATTTTAATTCAAAAAAATCTGAGGGTTCTGATATGTATTTCCTCAAAAGGGATATATAGAATGCATCATATACTTAAGATCTAGTTGGTGGAAGTGATAGAAAATACTCCAAATATATAACACTATATAGAATTTTGAAGGGTATGATATACCTATGAATTATATTTCCCTTATTCCCAAATATAATGGTCCTCATCTATGAAGATATTTGGTGGAATACCAGTCTCCCACCTTAAAATCCAGGTCATTTTGGTGATTTCCTGCATAAATATATTTTCATTATTGGGCTACCTAGACATTATTCTGAACAATTTTTTCCTTCTCAACCATTTCATAGACCATTTTGTTCTTAGCCTCTTATTTTAACTAACATCATCCCAGAATGCTAGTGTTTTCCCTCTTTTCCCACAAACAACTTCATATAGAGCCATTTGGATGATGGAGTAGATACTATTGTTATATGAGAACATGACTGGAGGAATATATTGGTCCCATCCTACTATGAAGTCCATAGAACACTATATCAAAATGACTTATAGTGTCTGAATAGTCAATTCAGGTTGGCCATAATTTGGAGGCTGATATATTGTACTAAACAAGAACACATTGTTTAGAGAATCTTGGAGGATTTTCAAGAACATTGAAGGGAATATCATATTTGGATCATATATAATTAATTATGGTACTCTATGTTTCCTTACCACCTCATCGATGTATATCTGTAGAAGTTCATCAAGTGAGGAGTCCTATCCAATTATGAGAAATTTATCTGTCCTTCTATGATGATGAACATCAACCCATATAGAATTGTTTGGGTTTGATTGATTTGAATGTCATGTGAAAAAGTACAAGATGGTGTTTTCCCTTTTTTATGTTGGTAGAAGAAATGGATTCATCTTACATTTAGTGATTTTATTCAACCATCAGTTTCTCACATACTAGGAACATTGATGTATATTGAGCTGTGTCATTTTTCATATTTTAACACCAGTAGTTTTCTCCAAGATCCCAATTCATCATTGTGCTCTTTATGTGGATAGAGAAGGTTGATCTATGTGCATCATTCAAAGGATTTTTATTTATATATAGAACATAAGTCATAAATAATCATGAACAAAATATGATTTCTCATTCCTCATCTAATTGTAACTAGGAGTATTTTCATTTTCTAATAGCTTCTACGATTTTCTGAATTTCAACATCATTTAATTGATCATCATTTATTTTCTCCCTCAGGTATGGTTAAGAAACAATTTGAGAAATGATTTATGATATCCCTTCCATAATAATTCCCATGTTCATTTTATGAATGTTTGAGAATATTTTATCCTTATTAAATCTCATAATTAATATCGTCGCATGATACTTTTACCTTAGAAAAATCCCCCATCTTATTTTCCATACTAGGATGGTAGTGGATTGATCAGTTATAAAACAAGATAATTTGTAACCATCTATGTCAGTGTATATTATGTTACTCTTATGTGAGTATATATTTGAGACTATTGTGATCATTATATTTCAAATTTCTCCCCAGTGAGACAATGTGGGTAAACATTAAATGCAATGATCATACCTAAAAACTACAGATCATGCATGGGGTATTATTTTTCATCAATTTTATACTACCATTAATTGAAGGCTATAAATTTATCATTTTTCATTTTTACACATATTATTAACATATATTAAACATCATGGTACACAACAATGTTTCCCCCCTTGTTGGAATTTTATCACTATTGTAGTTGTTAGCCAATTTTTAACTATTTAAAATTGCCAAAACATTCACTGTTCTGGAAAAACATCTCATCATTTTGAGTTATCTTTTTTAGTGGGTTTGATAATCATGATAATTTTTTCTCAAGTCACTTGTAATACTCAATTAAACCATAAAAACATTGGATCTCCATTATAAATGTTTTCATAGGCCACTCATTGTCTACCTTTGAATTTGAAGGGTCTATGGATATCAATTTTCAGGTGATTAAATAACCAATAAATGATAAATATTCCATATAAAACTCATATTTAGTATAATATTCATGAGAATTCTCCATTATCAATGTCATTAGTATTATATTTAAAAGCTCCAAACTTCCACCTTTCTCTTGGAGTGTGTGAGAATATCCTTAATATAGACACCCAAAATTTTGTTGAGGTAATATAAAAGAATCTATTCATTAAATGAATAAAAATTTATAGATAATTAGTGAATATAAAGGGAATTACCATGTACTAATATTTTCCATAAAATCTCTAAAATGGAGTATTGGGAATATTTTCTATTCTCTCTTTTAATTAGTGATATACTAACGAAAGGTTAATCATACATATATAATTGTCCCCATGTAGTTTATCAAAAAATTCATCTATCTATGGGAGGGGATACATTTTATTTTTCCGGATTTTATTGAGCTCAAAATAAACAATATAGAGGATCATTCATCTATCATTATTCTTGATAGAGAGGACTTGTTAACCCCATGATGAAGCACTTAGGATTATAAAAACCATTCTATATTCTCCAGTAACTACTTCATCACTTTTCCTACTCAATAGTTCCCACTATATATATATTATTTTATATAAGATAAGATCTATGTAAACGTTCAATTGGGAAATGAAACACTCATTAATGAGGAAAACTATGAAACTCCTCGAGGAATACATCATTGTTTCCCCTCAAATGGAATTTTCTTAGATCATGATTCTAGTCTCTTTCTCAATCATTTGTTCAAGATATAATTTATATAAGGAAATAATATCCAAAATTGGGATGATTATTCTGATGGACATTTATCCTCCTCCTAACACTTCTATAAAATTGTATGATACTTTGGGAAGTGAAATGTGTTCTCCATTTCCTGACAATTGATGTTGTTTTTTATGAAGATAAAATATCCATGACCAAAATAGCATAAAAATACACCAAGGGATGTAAGATAATACTTTCTCAGAGTTTCAATCCACAATCATTAACCTAGGGGGAGTTATATAATTGGGATGCTGCAATTTCACTATTTCATATTCTCATAGATAAGTCATCCTCTAAATTTTGATGTGGTGTTTGAATAGTTCTACTAAACATACATGATATGAAATTATTCTTAGAACCACAATAAAAATTTTTGTTCACTATATTTAAATGAATAATCAATATACCTATCACAACCTCATTATTAGGATCCACCTCAGTAGTAATGATATCATGTTCCCTTCCAAAATTCATTTTTATGTAGTTATTGTTGATTTACTCAAACAAACCTTTATTTTGGGAAATGGTTCTCATGATTCCCATATTCTATATAGTTGTAGCACTACAGTACAAGCTGATTATTGATCTGACCCTTCCCTTATTCATCCATAAAAGTGGAATTATCCATTTTCATTCATCTGTTTTTAACAAGATGTCCGATTAATCCACATTTTAAGCATTTTCTTGTTTCTTTATATAGTTCATTGGATTATTGTTCCATCAATTTTACATGCGGGCTGTTGTATTTTATTTCAATCATGGGATTTATCTATTCATCCTCATGCATTAAAATACTTTTTTCATTATTTATCTCTAGGAACATTTGACTACAAAGTGTCTATGATATCTATTTAATGCTTAATAGAACAATATATTATTTCCTAATAGCTGCCAAATTATAAAATTAGAAACCATTTTCATAGACTTGGATTTAGTCCACTTAAATAAAAATTCAAGTTTATTTCATTTTTTATAACAAAGACGAAGGCATATCCTAAAATTATCATTCTTTTTTGCTTCATACTCCATCATAGACTATTCTTCTCTTTGATTCAATTTGAGGAACTCAATTTATATCTTGATATAGAGGGTTTTGGGAAAATATTGATAAAAAAGCTATATCCTAAATTCCTCACAATATTTGGAATCAATATCATCCTTGGAATTCATTTAATTGATCAGTGTCCACCACTAATCATCTTCCGTACGAAAAAATAGGACTCCATCACAAAATTATTGTATTTTGTGAACTAGATAATATTGAATATATTTTCAATTTATTTAATCCATTATTCTGCAAGGATGGTATCAATAGTTCAACTAAACAAAAGTGGCCTTTGCTGCAAGATGGATTATACCGCAACATAATCTATCATAGTAGAATTTGTATATTCTCTGTGATTCAAGTTATTATTAATAACATAAGCCAGTTGAGCGTGTACTATCATGATGTTTGGACCCCCTTTTCCCATGATATTTGGTATTTCATTAGGTCAGCCATCACATTTTCTATAATATTTACTATTGGAATGAGTTCTTCTATTTCCCACCATTAAATACCAAAATTTATGTAAAACTAGTGGTCTTGAGTATTTATTTAATAAGTTTTATAAAAGAAAACTATGAACATATTTGGATAATATTATAACAGAAGAGTATATCCTAACTTGTGATACCTTATGTCTCAATTTAAGATATCCATGGGTATAGAATTACCCCAAGGGTTCTAACTAAATTTCAATAGTGCTAATTTATAAAAAATAACTAATCCATAATATGAAACCATATATAGAGAACATTTCATTTTAAAAAAATTATTATATTATTATAATAATAATTAACCATTGAATACAAAATAAGGATCATATAGTCATGTTTATTTGGAGGATTAGATAAATAAAATTGAAAACATGAATCCAAAAATAAAAAAAACTATTTATTTAATCTTCATAATGGAATCCTATCACCATTTGAGCCCTTACATAATCATTCGATAACCTACGGAACACATGAAAAAATGTAGGATCTAAAAATCCTAGTATGGAAATAAACATAACAATAAAGCATATCACATGGGTAATATGGAACAACGTGTGGAAAAAAGGCCTTTATCATTAATAAACATTAAAAAACATAAAATATATAACATGTGATCATTTTATCATGGAATAATAGTAATGATGATGTTACCTAATACATGAAATAATATGAGTTAGGGATTATTGCACCTTGGGGGGCATGAGTAAAGGGCAACCACCATGACTGTTTCACATAGAGCCCGAGTCAAGGACAACAACCAAGATCATTGAACATGATGTCTCATGAGACATAATACTACCCAATGCATTGGAGAACTATTTGGGTTAACCCGTCATAATTTTTTTTTATAATTATGTGTTACACATAAATAATAAGACATAAGTTATCAACCATAAATATATGGGTTACCCCTGGAAATAATTTAGTATCCTAATCATTTTAGAATGAATATGAATATGGAATATCATAATTTAATACATGATCGAGTGTATTTAAATAATAAATAGAAATTAAAAAGTCTATATAGTGAAATTTAATGATAACTTATATCAAATAGATGTGAAAAAATTTAAAAATAATTTTTAAGAATGTTTAGAAACAAACATTTTTGGTAGGATTTAATGGAATTTTCTTTAAATTATTCCAAAATGAAAACGAATAATTGTTTTGGTAAAAAAAGGATCCAAGAGATTGTATCATGTTAAATTTTTTGATTTAAAAAAATATATATTTCGACTAAACAATATTATATAGAGAACATAAAAATGGGTAATAAATCGGGATCTTCACTTTAACTGGAATGCTTCTTAGAAAGAATTGAGAAGGGAACATTTTTAAAACATGTATTTCCCTATAAAATATGGATTTAGTGATCTAGATACATGATTTTGGAACATATACACTGGATTTATAAGAATTATATATAAATATTGAATATTTTAGTTAGGATAAAGAGAGACAAAGAGTAATCTGAATGAAAAATGGAGGTTTAGAAATAATCCCTTACCATATGCCAGAAACTATTCGACATTTGTAATTAATGACCAAAATTATAAATTTATGTCCATTATCTAAATATTTAATAAAATATTAAACTTATATTTGATTTATTATAATTTTATTATGTTTTTTCGTGAAATTTTTTTTGGTTACAAGACATAATTTTATCGTTCAGGTGCATTCTTTTTCTTCGTTTCCATGATATTTAATTGAATACATGTATGTAAAACCATTTAAAATTAAATTAGTCATATAGAATCAAAATTATATGTTTTTAATGAACATAAAAAATATCGAATGGTATTATTAATCAATATTTTTATATATGTGATTATGAATCAATAAATAAAATGTTAATGACACTTATTTAGATTAATTGTCATTTTTTATCATCATAAATTTTTTTTGTTTTATTAATTTATATCAGGTACATTTAATGGTCCATGAAAATTATGTAGGTTATGATAAATTTTTTATAATTTTGTTTAACCGTAATTTTTTTCTGAAGCCTCTAAATTGGTAATGAAAATAGAAAACCCATCATCCTTGAATGCGATAAATTAACACATCACAAATGAGGTTTTCATTTTGGGAACAAAAAGGGGAGGGTAATGTAATGATGTAGTATTATTCCATTATCATAAAAAATTTAATTATATCTAAAATATATTATTTAACATGACCCTTGTATAATGGTATGTGAGTAAAGAATAAAAATGACAAGTAGATGAAAGAAAATAAATAAATAATGTGGATTTTTTCTCTTGAATCCTCTTCCTTGAGAACCTCCTTTGGAAAATTAGTTTTGGTATTTTATTGAGACAAACAGTTTTGGGAACTGGGGGAGAGCCTTAGAATGAGTATTGGTAACAAAATTTACAAGATTTAAGGCTTCAGAGGTGTGATGATAAGATGTCGTAAAGGGTGGTACTTGTACTAGGCGATAAGGTGGTTTTCTCATTATTTTTGACATTAGTTTATTATTTTATCTCAATACAAGATATAATAAGTATTACATGATTAAATTAATTAAATAAAGAGGTATAATTATAAAATATGGTGCTTATATCAATGAATAATTACATAATATTGATTATAACTTATAATGTATAGATATCGTGAACTATTGTATTTCACAATTCACAATAATTTAATCTATTTTAGGAAAATCTGAAAATTTAACCATAGGAATTTCTAGAAATATAAAATTAATAAAATGAAATAAATTTTATGTGTTGTGTTTGTCTAAATATGATATATTTAATATTCAATGAAAATCTATATTTATTAGAAACATATAGATTTTTATATTATAACAGATTTTGTGACATGATAAAAAATTAATTAAGGTCACATAAAATTATCTTATAATCCTATGAAAATAAATATTAATTTATGAATCTAAATTATTAATATTAATTTTATTTTAAATACTGGTAATAATTATAAAGTTGTAAATAATAATTTACGATTTACAAAAATACAAACATTTTATTTGTGATTTTCTAAAACATTTATTTACATAAACTATGATATAAATATTTCATTTTTTCATTTATTATAAGCCAAAATATTATTTATGCATTCATGGGTGATATTACTATTCTATTTGTTAGTTTCATGTTCATAATTGTCATATTACTAGTGCAAAGGTCATGTTACTATTACCTGGGTTTATGTTTCTTAATTTCTATAAATTCATCTAATTTGATTCATTATTCACTTATAATGTTTTTATTGTGATTTATATTTAATTTCATGAGGTTTATAGAACATAAAAATATAGTAATAAGGTAATTTTCATTGATAAAATTTTGGGGTTTTAATGGAAAAATGTAATTGATGGTTCAATGAAATGAAAAATAATGATGAGAGGAAATTATTTCATACTACATAAAATAAAAAGAAATATTATTTTCAAACGTTGGTAAAAATAAGAAAGTAAATATTTTTTTTTAATTATTTTTTAGAATTAATAAATAAATTCGTATGTATTTATAATGAAATTTTTTGGGAACATTTTTTTTTAGAAAAATACATCCAATAATTTTTATTGAAGTGTGCAAACATGAAATGAAAAGTTCATTGAATAATGAGGTACTATGTTCAATAGGATAGAAATGATACGAATTCATAATAATTATTAGAATAGATTTAGGGGATGAATGTTTATAGACATCAAATTATTTGATCTTTAGAATTTCGGGTAGTTAATATTTAGGATTAACAATCTTGAGAAACAATTATATTGTGTCATAAATAAAATACTTATTTTGGAATCCCCAAATAAAACCACATGAAAGATAAAAAATATTTATTTTAGAATAATCATAACATCAATGAGGTGAAACATGATATATTTTCAGAGTAATTTTATACACCACAAAAATGAAACATGTTCTTAATATGGAATATCCCACATGGAATAATAAGTGAGAAGAGGCACCCTTACACCATGTATCTTTTTTCAATGGACACCGTTATTACCATTGAACAGTAAATAAATATTTATTAAAATTATAATATAAAAAAATATTCATATATAACAAATAATTTATAATACCATTATAATATCCAATTGTGATTTTATTAACAGCTTCATCATTAAAAATAACATTTAGATGAAAACATGTACTTTTCAATGACATTTTCGGTTATATAGTTCCCATATTTTATACTTGGTCATTATTTAATAATATATAGTGTAATAATAAATACATAAGTATCAAATTAATTCTTTATGTGAACTTTTATGGACACTTATGTATATAGTTATGAAAATATATTTCGATAACTTTGTAGAGATGATAGTCCATACGTACACACGAGTGATGATTCAACATTTTAATGGATATAAAATAAGAAATATAAAACATAACATTAATTATTATAATTATTATAGTATAATAAATATGATATATATAATATAAATATTTTCTTATTTCGTATCAAATTTAGAAAATATTTGAAATGAATAGTATCCCTTTGTAGTGGTGGTAGACCACATGTACAGTTGAGTGAACATATAATTTTAAAAAAGAAGGAGGGTAAGATGGAATATAAGATAGTATAATTAGAGATTCATAAATATTTTCGTAATATGATTTGTAAAAATTGAATCTATCAAAATAAACAACCATGAATTAAGGTGTTGGAAAGAAAATCAAATTTCTCTATAATCTTAGTAGACCATATATTCAGATGATAGAAAATGTCTATTCTCATCAGATGGAAAAAAAGTGGAAGATAGTTTTTCTAAAATATTAATAACATATCAACATATTTATTATAAAATATTCAAAATTTAATTATGTATATAAAATATTTATAGGAATTAGAATATAAGATGATCTTTGATGGATTCGGGTACGAAAAGTACATATTCATTGAGAGATGTTCTTTAGATTTCACCTTATCCCTTCATAGTTTGGAATCATTAGTATTTAAAAAGATTTTATAAATGGTTAAAAAATAAGGAGGGTATTTGGGATATTATTGGTTGAGATATGTGGCTGAAGGGGTGTGAAGAAGAGGGGGATGTGAAGAGAGTGAGACACTTGAATTATTCAACGTTTTATATTACTATATTGTATTATTAATGGTCCTTTAAAGCTAAGGCACTAGAATTTATATATTATATTATACATGGTATATATTAACTCAAAAAATACTATTTATAAAATTTAACGAGGCATTTTATGATCTATATACTAGTTAGACACAATTTAACCTTCACCATAATAAATTGTCATTTTATCACGATAAACCAATTATAAGAAAAAACATAAAAGGATAGTAAAAAAACAAAGGAAATAATATTAAAAACATAGAAAATATTTTATAGGATTAAATATATATATGATAATGAAATTACCTTTAATATTAGTGTATAAATTTACTCTGAAATATTTTGAAGAAAATACTTGATTTTAACCAAAAAATAATTTCACCATAAAAGGTTGTAAGCAATTAATTTTAAAAAAAATATTATATTAAATACTAGAAAAGTATTTTTTATACATTAGGATCAATATGTGGAATAATTTCACCTTTCAATGATACCAATAAATGAATATACCAAAAATCCAATTAATAATATTAATAAAATATAATTTAATTTCATAAAATTCATGCACATGTTCCCAAATTCAATATATAAATTAACTCCTTAAAAATATATTTGGTTTAAAACCACTCATTTAGTTTGATAATTAATTCTTTTATACATTTTAATTTCATTCCCCAATGTTTTAACAGTGTTTTTACTAATTTAAACGTACTCAATTGAAAAATACATACCATGATTATTATTATTAAGGGAAAAATATAAAAGGGATATATTTTAAAAATACAAAAAACCATGATTCAAAATGGAACATTTTTTTATAGTATAATTAATATAAGTGTAATAAATACATTTTAATATAAATATGTAAAATTTGATGGAGAACAGTTTTTTTAAATGTTTTTAGGCCAAAAAAATTCCTTATACCAAAATAAAATATAATGATTATTTTTTTAAAATTAAATTTGATATTTATATTTAAAGATGACATATTTAAATTTTAATTTCTTATTAAAAACGTCTTGGTACTTTTAAAATAATTTACTTAATGAAAAGAAATGATAGTTTTTTAAAAAATGGTATTATTCAATATTCACATAAAATAAATTCTCAAAAATAAATAGAATTAACGCTAATATAATGTTTACATTATGGTTAGAAAATTTATATTTTTTATGTAAAATATAATTTCAATATATGTGAGAAATAATTTTATTTTTATCACACCAAATGAAAGAAAACCAAGTCTGGATGAAAACCTATATTTTACAAAAAAAATGAAATTATTGAAAGATGTGTAATTATTTATTTGGAATAAATAAATAAATATACATTATATAAATACTAAATAAATATATTTCAATTTTTACTAAAATCCAAATACCTTAATTTTACATTTAGGTCATATATAATATGACATGAAAAACATATTTTGTTTATCATAAGCATTGCTAGTAATACTATTTATCAATGTCTTTAAATAACCAAATAAAAATTGTGTTGTAAAAAATTATATTGTTACATAAAAAATACCACTTATAAAATCATTATCATATTGTTCTTCCCTTAAAAATTATTTTAATTATTAGGTTTTTGTGACAAAAATTTTCACCATTTGAGACGTATTTCTTATTATACCTCATGATTAAATTAAAATGTTATTTCTAGAGAATTTTTAAAATATTATATATTTTAACCATTTATATTGTGATATTAAATAGTTTATTACACGTTCATTCATTTATGGAAAGTAAACTCAAAAATTAAAAATGTAATGGGTTTATTTCTAACACATTTTTCTTTTATTGAGTTTCACACTTAATTATTTATACTATACTACTCCATGTATTATATAAACTACATAATGAATAATTTTTATTTAATTTCCTCCTATTTTTAAATCATTCTGAAACTATTCCATATTATCTTATTAACAAATGATTCATATCTTAATGGTTATGTTATTTTTAAGTGTTATCTGTATCAAATTTCAATTCCCTGATGCTTGTTTATTCTACACTCATGGTTTCAATATTATAGTGTGATTACTTGAAATTTATATTTTAAATCATTATTCAATATTAATTAATTGTATTTATTGTAAAATTATTATGTTTCATTTTGTTTTTCTTAATATTTCAAAATCCATAACATTTATATGTCTTAATTTCCAATTCCATGACACTCATTTGATATGTCAGAGCATCCTTTTTTTATAAAGATTATTCAATACTCTAATAAATTCATGTGAAGTGAATATCATTAACATAAATGGTATTTTTTATATTAATTTTATTCTTATTTTATTATTATCACAATGGTTTTCTATCCCAATTTTATTTTGTTGAGATATAATTCGTTTTAAACACTTTTTTTATCTTTTTGTTATGTACATTACTCCTGGATAACCTCTAAATCCTCGTATAAAATTTATTTTGGTATAATAAATTCATTAAAGTCAAAAAATAAATTTTTATTCAAATCTATCCTTTTTTATAAGCATAAATTTATTAGAATATCTATCATCATTAAAAACATTATTTATCAATACATTATTTAATGTGAATTTACTGAGATTATATATGCTGACTGATTGGAGATATTATTGAAACTAAATTATATACCATTAACTCTATATGATTTTGGTTTGGGTATTATTACATAAAAATCTATGAGTTTATTTATTTGGGAAATATTGAAAATTCAAATACTTATTTCTCTAATATAGATGTTAATTAATTACTAAGGTGTATTCACAATTATTCATATATTCATTAATTAATTCACTTGATTAATGATTTATATATAATTAATTATGTGTAGGGAATACAATAGCCCATTGTGGAATCAATATGTCTCACAAGACAAACTAGATTTGATATCAAAGCATACGATTACTGAAATAAAAAAATTTCCATGACACATGTCATCAAAATTAATAAGAAGATGTCTAAGATCAGGTAGTTTATGTTTAAGGATGATAAATTTCTAGTAAAAATTCTATATTTCATCTCCAACGAAATAGTTTTTTTCTATATTTGAATATTTATTGGTATGACAACAATGGATTTTTTATACTCACAATTTCATTTGAGTATAGAAATATTTTGTGTTCCTATTCATTCCACATTATTTTTTCTCATCTTATGCTCAGTTATAATCTTTTATTATTATATCTTATGTTTTCCCTGATTGAGAATTTGAGCTCCTCCATTATTATCTATCGATTTAATGAGGTTATCAATAAATTTATTACATATGATATATCAAGATGAATATCTAATGTGTAGAACATTGTGAGATATGTAGAAGACTTAATATGGATTTAGAAGTCTTTTAAATTAAGAAAATTACTATTTTATGATTGATACATTGGATGTAGTAGTTAAAAGTGTATTATTACACCATATAATTGAAATACTAAAAGGTAACAAGAATTTAAGGGACTTGATATTTATTATTGAGATTGTAATTAATGGTGTTTAAAATGGATCACTTAGGGGTTCTTCAAGAAGTTATGTAAATGTGTATTCATTGCTATATATTTTGAGAGTCCACATAGGATGCATAACAAAAATAAATATAAATTTTTTAATAATTTATGTTGATAAGATTACATTGTTTTTATTTTGGAATTCTGCTGGAGGTAAAAATAATTTTTTACATTTGAATTATTATTTACATTAAATTTTTCCCAATTCTTCAATATTATGATATTGTTATCCTACAATTCAGTAATGCATAGAAAACCATATAAAGGATGTCCAAGTTAATCCACCTATATAATGGGTTTTTTATAATGATCCATAAAACAAATGATGGAATGAGTTAGTCGGTTTCTTTTTTAGAATCAATATTTAAATGGTAAATTACTTTGTTATTTAGAGTTTATAATTCAATGATGAAAATGTAACACTCTTCTTTGAATTTTTAAATAATTGGTAACCAAAATTATTTATTTTTATATGTCACAACACTGTTCAGAATGTCCAAAACTTTTGAGATTTACTTTTTGAATATCATTTATAAGATAAAAGTCTATGTATCATTATATGTTACATTTATTTTTTCCCAAAGGAAATATTTTTCATATAAGAATATAGTTCCTCCTTTAGAGATTCCTCAAAACATTGTTTAAAATTTTTATATAATGAAATCTTATTATATAAATTTCCCTATTTACAATAATTTTTATGTTTTGTGATATACATTCATTGATCCCTATGGATTATATTTATTATTATTCAAACAATTACCATCCAGATGATGAATCTGTGATGTTTTAATAATTTTCTAAAAATCATAGTCTGCAAAATAGTTTGAAATAAATATCTTTCATAATTTTATTTAGATAGGTTGAGAAATTATTTTCAAAAGTTTTTTGGTTTTCATATAAGATCATTCTACTTTCATTTCTTATTATATATATAACTTTTAATAATTTACATCTTTTTTAGGAAATTGTTTTATAACATATCTGTTCTTGAATATTCTCTTAGATGTAAATTATATAAAAACACATTAGAGATTAATATAAAATATATTTCAAAGTTATACACTTTATTAATATATTATTTATCTCTCTTTCCATAAATATTACATAACGTGTTGTGAATGATAAGATTTTTTTAGTATTCACCTATAAAATAGTGAATGATTATAAAAATACTTATTAGTCCTATTGTTCGTTAATTTATTTTCAATATATAATATAATTTTTTATTGAAATCAATTAATTGATGTTCAAAAAGTTTCATTAGTTCTTGATTTAGGATCTCTATTACATTATCCAAATAAGACTCATAATGAACACTACAGTTTTCACAGGCGACTTTTTAGAAAATATCCTCAAAATGTTTTATTAAATTACCATTTTTCCTAGATTCTGTTCGCTTTCAGAAAAATAACACTCTTGTTCATGATCATGATTTAACTGGACATCACTGTGGGATCTATTAAATTGGTAAAAAAACTTCAATCAAAGAAAATATTTATACACATTTAATGTTTTACCAACTCCTTGAAAATATCACTGAAATTTTGAAAAAGAGAATTACCATATGTATTTCCAAAATATCATATAAATTTGATGAAAATGTAATAGTGGGTAACTATAGGTTTTAATAAATTATGCCACCACAATCATATCATTCTATTAAATCAGTATTTTATGTATTTTTTAATTTTTAGTTATAATAATTTATGGGTGCATTTTTATAGGGTTTATTTGAGAAATAGTGAATCCAATGAATAAGGAAATGAGATTTAAAATCATAAGTGAACAATAATTTATTAATTTTGGGTAATTATTACCAATTAATTATGATAATAGTCTCTTAAATTGATGAATTACCATTCAAAATCTAAATATTGTGTGGAAGAGTATAATTTGAGACCACACACCATATGCTATGTAGAATTATTCTTCCTAATAATTTAATGATTAAATTATATTTTCCAATTTATATTGTTTTTAGGGGATGTATATCATAATAAACAAATCATTAAATAATAACATAGACTTTAGTACCTATGAAACTAACAATTGGGAGTTGTTGATCATATATAATTAGGATACATAACACTATCTTCCACAAATAGATCAATAATTACCTAATAATTTTTATCTGATCAATCCAATTAAATTGTGCATAGAATCAAAAAATAAAGGTCATTTGGAAAAAATACATCTAGATCATTTTTATTAGAAATACTTTTACCTCAATCACGAGTCAATTACTTTATCAACTCATTAATGACTAATAATGAAAATATAAAAACATTAATTAGGAAAATTATTGAACATCAAACAAAACTAATTCACACCAATAAAAAAATAAATATCTAAAATTCTATAAACATCACTTGTAATGCATCATGATTATAAGGGAATGATCATGAAATAGAAATCAAATACTCTAAAAGTATTCTAAAGGTAACAATTTCATACAAGGTTCATTTTTATATTCCTGAATTTCTTCTCCGTCGATTAATCGTGACTCCTTCATCTAGTAATTATTACTCCATATGTAATAGTGGATCTTAGATCACTTCTATGAGGATTATTATTATTCCATATAAACCCAATGTCTCCCATTTAGTCAAATAGTGGATACTCTTCCTAAAATAACATGATAAGTATTCTCGATATGGAACAATTTCGAGGTGTCCCTAAAATTTTGGGGTTTCTTTATTTTGTAAAACATCATGTATAAAAACATTACACTTTGTGCATGGATTATGTATGAATGATAATATATCCCAACACCAAATATGAATATTATAGTTTTTTTATTTTTCAAATACATTCCCATAAATTTGGAATTTATATAGATCGAAATATAATCAATTGAGTGTTCATATTTTAATTAAATTAAATTATTTGATAATATTATTTGAATTAAATTTTTTGGATACTATATTGGATTATATCTCGTTTATTTATGTCATAGTTGTTGAAACCAATTTATCATAGATAGAATTTAGGCCTTTTTTACATAATTGTATTGGATATACTCTTATTTTAAAAAATTTTGACATTTATTTATTGTGTTTCAACATATTGTTGATATTGAAAGGGAACTATTATGTATAAAATATATAAAAATTCATCATGTTATTTATCCAATTCCGTTATGGATTAAATTAAATACATATCACATGGATTGAATTCCCCTGTTATTTCTTTAGAAATGCTACAATGCATGTTCCTGTCCACCATCCAAATTCATGTTTTAATTTTTAAAAATGAAAATTTATGATTGATAGGGAACCAATACAAAATTCAAAAAAAACACACTAGAAGAATAAATGGGTCACCCAAATTATAGATTCGCTACAAAAGTGAACTAATAAATATCAAATTGAAATCTTCAATCTGTAAGAAAATAATACTGTTATATATAAAATATTTAGATGGGAGTTTGGGGATGAACCTCGAGCCACGAACTATTTTCAAAATTTGAGGCATGTCTCCCACCATAACTCTTTAATTTTCATCGTATCTCAATTAATATGAATTAATCACCAAAAATCACTATTGTATTATACCCAAAAAATCATTTTTTATTGGATTGAATTTAAAACTATGTCATTGTTTGGAAAAACATTGAACCCTTTCCAATATTTAACACCAAAAACCATTGAACAACAAAAAATAATCATCCACAACTAGTGAACCTCACCAGATATGATTGAAGAATGTCAAACCATCAGCATAGAACTCCAAATATATTGTAATTCTCAATAAAAACCATTAATAAGTCTAAAAAAGACCACCACCTATAAAATGTCATTGGATAGATGTTGACCATCAGTCTTCATCACATACACAAATCTATACACCACGAAAATAATTACGTTAGAATGTTACACTACCATTATATGAGATCATTCCCACTAAGTTCTCCACACCAAATATAAAGACGTCACCAAAATAGTAAATTGAAATATCCTATCATCAATATCCATTAACACCACCACATAAAAAAGACTTAAAACACTATATAGGACCCATTTGAGAGAAATAAATAAAAAATTCTACCATAAGAAAAGATCAGGATTGAAGAACCAAGGGGGCCAAAAAACAACAAAATGATATTAATCGATAATATAAAGAAGAATGTAGCAGTCCACTAATACCAAAATCACCATATTTGAATTTAAAACCATGTTGTATTGAGAAAAAAATAAATTGTAATAAAACATAGTATGGAAGGAAATAGAAGAAAAAAATATAATACCCTATAAGTAAATTCATGAAAAAAAAGATAAAACATATAGTATAGAGGTGTCTATGTATTATTGAATCCCTCATTTTTAACGTAAACAACCATACATAACATTGCATAAATTAAGGATAGGGTCAAGCTAAAGCTGATTGGGTATAAAGAGATGATACATTCCATAAAAAACCATGTTTGAGAAAAAACATACACGATATAATGAAGAATGCCCCAAAAATAGAGAAATATGTAAAATAAATTGGAGAATAAATTTAAAGAGAAAATAACCCCAATAAATTAAAACAGTAATGAATGGGTAGTGTGAAAATATTGAATATAAAAATAATAGGGAATTGAACATAGTTTATAATGGATATTTCACCATGGATGTGACTATTTGGGGTGAGAAACCTGCAATTTGTATGAGAGCTGATAGAGAGAGATACTCAAGACAATACAGATCCATCATTAGTACCACCATTTTCCACATTATCTAAAATTGATAGTTAATATTGTTTCTTAATTCCTTGACCCTCCGTAATAGTGTACCATTATTAATTCTCAATATCTCATTTTTATAGAGTATGTTCCTAACAGTGGAAATTAAATCACTTATTAGTAAAAATGGTATCCATCACCTTATTTATATTCCAAAACCCTACTTGATAAAAATTATATATACATATACTAATAATAATTTCATATATAGTAATATATTTATATAATTGATTTAATTAAATATTTAGAAAATGAAAATTCTATCTAACTAGAATGATTAAAAATTCCTCAATGCATGAATGGAAAGAGGCTACTAACATTTAAATAACATATTCTTCGAAATTCACATTATATATTTACATTCCCGTTTATCTCCCCATCCCATATCTGAGGATGATATCATGTCAAAACTAGTGACTTGTGGTGACTTGATCTAGCCTTAATTATCATTTTTGTATCCCTTAACCTCTCATTCATTTAGTCATTAACTAATCATAAAAGACTATGAATAATAATATTTATTATAAACGCTAAATGATTTAAATTTTACAATTAATGTTGATTTATCGAATATCTAAATGAAATATAAATATAAAAAACTAATTTAACAACATAACAAATTTATATGATATATCAAATTGTGGGTTTTAAAATTATAATTATTTAATGAAAATTAATAAATAGCAATTATTATAAATTTATAGTTTATTTTAAAGGACACATTCTATAGGTAGTGAGCCTTGGATGGTACCCCGAATCATTTTATATGTAAAACCATATAAATGTCACTTAAAAATATCGTATTAAGCATACCATATGACCTTAATATATTCTCCATATACTCTAGAGGAATCTGACTTATTTCTTGTGTCAATAATAAATGTTATGGATACTATACTCTCTATATCCTTACATTAAATTATTTACAAAAAACATCATCCAAAATAGATAATTCATTATCAATTATACTAATGACTATGTAAATACCCCAAACCATGTAGCACATAACCTGTGTATACAAGATTATATTGTCTCAAGATAAATGGAATCCCATCTTGAAGGACATAATTATTGAGTTGTTATAGAATACTAGATAAAAACATGATTAAAATACTAAATTTGAATACATAAATTATGACATATTTTTTATAATATCCTAGTTTAAAATAGACTATTATTACATATCATTCATAAAAAAAATCTAGATTCCTTGGAATGGAAACAAATATGGGTTATGTCAAATTCTAATTAATGATTAAGTACAACTGAAACGTTCATTATTCAATAAGAATAATCATCAATGAAAGGAAAATAAGAAAAAAACATATTCAATTTAAATAGTTTTTCTATCATGATTAGATTTTTTAAAATCATAAAGTAAATGTAAAAAACATAAAAAAATTACATTTAATAATTAAGTTGAGTATAATAATTATATAAGGTGTAATCAAATGTAAGGGAAATTAATTGAAACAATAGTTCATTTAGTCAATAATATGAGAATGAAATTCATCTAGAGACTGTATCACTGTGATTATTTAATAGATAAAAGTAAATAAATTTTTATTGAATGAAAATTTTATTTATTTTATTTCATGAACTAATTCATCATAATAAATGTACTTTCATAAATATTCACATGATAGTTTAAAGCTAATGGGTAGACGTATACACAAACATTTTTTAATTATTTCTATAAAGACAATTTATCCCATGAGTCTACAGCTGCATTGAGGAGTTTCAATATCAATGAATGACTCATATCTACGCATCCAAAACCTATCTCATATATTTAACGATTGATGTAATTCAAGAAAAATATGCATTATCATCAAATTACATTATCGGGTACAGAATACATATTAATAATAATTTCCCCAATAAATCATTAACTTTTAAAATAAAATACCATATAAAGAAATCATTGATAGTCCATGTAATAATTATAATAATTATACATAAAATTATCCTATATAAAAAATATATTTTCCAATTTTCATAAGAAATTCAATATTTCTAGGGCATGTTAATGACTACATAAACAAAATAATAAAGTGATTTTCAATACCATCCTTGTTCAAACAGGTCAAAAAAACATCTATAAAAAAATATAGATTGTATATTAGAAACATGTACATAGTGGAGTACATGTAAAATAATGGTTTCTTGTCACTGATCAATATAAAAACCATAAATATTACATTAAATACATTCATGAAGAAAATATAATTTAGATTTTAAAAATAACCCTATAAAACTAAATGTTGATAAAAAAAATTTAAATTACATTTCTATAAAGAAAAAACTGGAATAATGTAACATAATCTCCAAAATAGCGTACAGTCATGAAAATATAAAATTCTGTACATTCCTTATAAGATTCAAAAAATAATCAATTTAATTTTTTTTGAAAAATCTAAACATGGATTGTTTGAAAGAAGACATGAATCTTATTTCAATTTTTTGGAAAAATTAAAAACAATGAGTAAAAAAATATTTAATAAATTGTATTATAAATATTATAAAAAATTGAAATATTATTTAGAAAATAATGTTTTTGAAAGAAAAATGATTTTATTGAAGAAAGGTTTCATATCTTATTTAAGGAAAACAATTTTTCATAATCAATTTATTAACCAAATAAAGGAATATGAAAATATCACTTGAAAACATAATGAATAAAAATATTTAAATAAAACTATAGGGTTTTATTTTCAAATTATCAAATAGTTTCCTTTAATTTAAATTTTATTATAAATAATACCGATTAAAGTGATATTCTGGAATAAACCCTTACAAATATAATAATGTTGAAGTTAGAACTAACACAAGAGTCAATCAGTTAAATAAAATTAATTTTTATATAAAAAAAGTTGATATATTTCATAATAGAGTAAAAATTATTTACACACATAAACATAGAATGTGAATGGAAATGAAGAACTAATATTACCTAAGGAAAAGAAATTGAGTTATGAAATTCTTTACCATTAGGTAATTTTCAAATCAAAACCCTTTAGAGGAAATAATTAAATTTTAAACATAAAATAACACAAACTATGAATTATTCATGTTATTTCATGATAAATTCATAGTATTTACAAAACAAAAAATAAATTAGATGTATTATATTATAATATTCCTCAATGAAGGGAAATTTTGAAAAAGTATCGTACCTCAGGATTCTTTTTTGATGAACATGACTCACAATCTTGTATAATAGTTTTATGGATATTATTAATTTTGTCCTAAACCATATTCATAATAATTATATCATACATGCTCCTCTCATAAATTTTATATCCTGTTTTTTTAATAATATTTCATTATTATCATTGTTTAGATAGTTAATTATGTTGTTTTCTTTTGTGTGTTTCTTCATGAGTGTTTTGATTATTAGACATAAATTATTTTTAAATCATCTAAATAATAATATTTATGTTATAAGTATTATGCTTTATAATTAAATACATTTATATAATAATTGTTTATAGTTGGACATGGAAAATGAATCATATTGTTTCGTTGAAATGGTTGGTCTTACATACGAGAGAGCGAGGATATCATTATACTAACTAGTGAAAGAGAAGGAATGTTTGAAATATGCTGAAATTAGAGAATAAATATCTTTTCACATTTATATTAGTTATTTTTTTATATTTATCATCACTACATTCTATTTTTATCGTAATGAAAAAAGAATCACATCTCATAGCAAGGTGGTAGTCTACCGCACACATGAGTTATGTTACCCTATTTAAACTGGTATGGATAATAAGAATTTATATAAGATATTATAATTATATAATTATAAAAATATCATAAATATCATATACATTTTTTAAATCAATCATTATATTCATCGACAAATTTTGGGGATGGAAAATGAATTACATCGATTCACGATGTCGTAGTCCACCAAACACATAATCAATGATTTACATTCCCATTTAATGGAACGTGATATGGATATATGTCATGAAATTATCATAATATCATATTATTATATTTAATAACAATTTTATAACAAACAACATTTGCATAAAAAAATTATGTAGGTGTGTGAAGACACAAAATAAAAACACTCATTTATAAATGTTACCTTTTTCTTCAGACTACATTAGTCGATTTTATAAAATCCCTCTGTGGTGGTATTTTATATAAATATAGGGGATATAAGATGTTTATATTGTAAAAGGATGTTATTTGGTATGTACTGGGTAAAAAATGTTTTTTGATGAAAGAATAGGGGAGTACTATTGGTGGCATTTCATAAGTGGGTAGAGGACAGAAATAGAAATTTGGAAAAAATAAACTATAACAACATTTTTATAAATCAAATATCCTAAAAAATAGTACTTATTGACCTTTATAGGTGATAAAGTATAAATATTTCCATAAAATATGTTTTTTTTTCACTTTGGGAGACTATTTTTACCCTTATCAATTTAGTCTAACACCCACTAAATCGGGATTATTAATTTTACCACAACAATTAATTTTTAGTACATTTACAATTCGTAATGGTTAATAATTAAGTTTAACATATTATATAATTAAAATAATGATGTATACAAATATATAAACTATTTTTATAAAATCAATTCATATAATCTTCAGAATCTAGTTTATTATTATACCTACCTGCAAATTGAAAAGCGGGCTTCTAATGAGAAAATTCTCATGGGGTGTTCAGAACATCAAAAGGTTAGTCTTGCTGTTTACCGTTTTGAAGGTGAAGCTGATCAGTGGTGGTCGATGGTGAAAAATATAAGGGATAGTGATGAGATTGAGGATCTTCACTGGGACGAATTCAAAGGTATGTTTCTTGAGAAATATTTTCCTAAGGTGTTTCGTCTTAGGATGGAAAAACAGTTCCTAGAATTGAGGCAGGAGGATGATTCAGTGGATACTTATGATTAAAAGTTCACTCAATTGGGAAGGTATGCTCCAAACTTCATACGAGATCTTGATAGTAAAATAAACTGTTTTTACTCAGGGTTAAAGCCAATGTATCGAAGGGCTTTATCTTCTCGTGAATTCAAAAGTTATGAAAAACTTGTTCGATGTACGGAGAAGGAAGAAATGGAGTTTTCCGATGATCAGGTGTCCTATGACAAACAACAGAATAAGAGGTCTAGTTGGCAGGAAAAGGGGAAGAATTCATCAAAGAAGCAAGGAGGTAAGAAAACCAAATATCCATCCTGTGAGAAGTGTGGTAAAATGCATCCTGGAGAATGTTTATCCAAGTCTGGTAAGTGCTTTCGGTGTGGTAAGTCTGGTCATATTGCTCGTAACTGTAAGGAAGATGATCAAGCAGTAAATGAAAAGCCAATGGAAAGATGTTTTAAGTGTAATGAAATGGGTCACTATGCAAACGAGTGTCCGACAAAGAGCTTGAGTGATGGGAAGTAGTTAGACTACAAGAAGAAAGGGGTGGCAAAATCATTTTCAACAACTTCAGCAGATGTTGGGCCATCGAATGAAGTGGAATCAGCTCCATGTAGCTCAGTATTTTTCGAAGATTGACTTGAGGTCGGGTTACCATCAGTTGAAAGTTAAAGAAGCAGACGTTCCGAACACTATGTTCCGTACTAGATATGGCCATTATGAATTTGTAGTTATGCCTTTTGGGTTAACCAATTCACCTGCTGTGTTCATGGACCATATGAATAAAATTTTCCATGAGTTCTTGGATAAGTTTGTGTTTGTGTTTTGAGGTTTGTGAAGAGGTTATTTGTGCCTTGTGATTCACAGTTGAAGAATGAGTTGTTTTTTTCATCCTGGCAGTACTAAGATGTACAGAGATCTGCGGGAGTATTACTGGTAGGATGGAATGAAAAGAGACATTTCTGATTTTACTGTGAAGTGTTTGACATGTCAACAGGTTAAAGAAGAGCGGCAGGGATGCTTCAGCCTTTACCAGGGCCAGAGTGGAAATGGGAGAACATATCCATGGACCTTGTTGTTGGATTACCGAAGACATCTCGAGGTAATAATGCAATCTGGGTTATTGTTGATCGCTTGACCAAATCTGCTCATTTCCTTGCTATACGAGATACTTTCTCTCTTGATCAACTTTCCCGTTTGTATCTTAAAGAGATAGTCAGGTTACATGGAGTTCCTCTCTCCATTGTATCGGATCGTGATCCCAGGTTTACTTCTAACTTTTGGAAAGGCCTTCAGAAGTAGTTGGGTACTGAATTAAATTTTAGTACAGCTTTTCATCCTCAATCAGATGGGCAGTCAGAATGAACAATCTAGACATTGGAGGATATGCTATGAGCTTGTTCTACGGATTATCAGGGAAGTTGGGACCAACATCTTTCTTTGGTTGAATTTTCATATAAAAATAGTTTTCATTCCAGTATACAGATGGCACCATTTGAGGCATTATATGGGAAGCGGTGTCGAACTCCAGCATTTTGGGATGAAGTGGGTGAAAGGAAGCTGATGGGACCAGAATTGGTAGAAGATATGGCAAAAAAGTTCAGTTGATTCAGAAGCACATTAGAACAGCTCAGAGTAGGCAGAAGAGTTATGCGGATAACCGGAGGAAGGATCTATCTTTCGAGGTAGGTGATCATGTTTTTCTCAAGGTTTCTCCTTGGAAAAGTGTGATGAGATTTGGTAAGAAAGGAAAGCTGAGTCCATGGTTTATTGGACCATATGAAATTTTGGAGAGAGTTGGATCAGTTGCATACCAGGTGGCTTTACCTCTGAGTTTATCTCAGGTACACAATGTTTTTCACGGTTCGATGTTGAGAAAGTATATGCCAGATCCATCTCATGTTTTGAGTCCAGAGGTAGTTTAGCTGGAAGAGAACCTATCTTATGAGGAACAACCGGTCCAGATTCTTGACCATAGGGAGCAAGTGTTACGGAATAAGGTGATTCACCAGGTAAAGGTTTTGTGAAAAAACCATGTGATTTAAGAGGCAACGTGGGAATCTGAAAATGCTATGAGGGATAAATACCCCCACTTATTTTGATAAGTGAATAAAATTGCGAGGACGCAATTCCCAAAAGGGGGGAAGGATGTAACATCCCAGGTAAATAAAGAATAATGAATTTCCTAATTATTAATATTTACGAATTAAATATTAATTTTATTTTAAAGGGGTTGCTATGTTCGATAGCGTACCCGATGCGCAACGATGAGTTTCTTTGAATCTTACGTAGCACACTAGTAATAAAATAATATGATTTTAAATGTTAGTTAACAAGTAGCCGTTGTACTGGCGGGAATGGATAGAAATAACTAAAATATGATTAGATATGTTTTTAAATGTTTATACATTTACCCAATAAAAGATAAAGGCTTAAAATATGGAAAGAGTTCAATTTTAGGGCATATATACTCTAATTTTCACTAAAGGTTCACTTATCACCTTTTAATGGTGAAGCGTCATTAAATATAGTATCGATCACTCTTATAATTTATTTTGGACCAAATATAACTCTTCTTTAGAATCGGGACATCAAAATTTACTTTGTGTAAATTTTTGGTACCTTTCTGATAAAGTTCATTTTTTATGAATAGTGTAAAATGTTATATTTTAATTCAAAACCTCTTTTTAATCTAAATTATTTATATGATTAGATTATTATTTTAATTGGTTTTAAAGTGAAATTAGAAAATATTTTTACCAGTTAATCCAATGGTGGTCATTGGAATCAATTTCACTTTGAAATTGGACTTAAACTGGTGTCAATCTTTTAATACTTATTGTTTCACAAAAACACGCTATTTGTCATGACAGCGGGAATTAATTATTAATTTAATTAATTTTACTTATATGTTTTTAATTTTGTAAAATGGACTTCATTTTTGAATTCGTAATATCAAATATAGATTAGGGTGAATTTTTGGTAATTTTCTGAAAAACTTCAATTTTTGATGAATAGTGAAACCACTAAGTGGTAATCAAGCAAACCGATTTTTCAGTTAAATGAAAGTTTACCACTAATGTGTATTAAATTTTGAAAATACGACATACATGGTTGTCATTAAGAAGTAAAATGTGGTTCAATGAGATTAAAATTATTTTTTGGTGAATAGTAACTTTTTTTCATTAATCGCGATTAGAGGTAATTAGTGTAGTTTAAGGTAAAAATGGTATTATAAGAATGTGAAAACACAATGAAACTTGTCCTAAACCTATTGGGAGAGTCATGGACGTCCAAGACAATCCATGGGCCATCTTGGGGACCCCATGGAGCCACTTTAGTTGGAAAATGACATTAATATATTTTTATTTAATGTAAAAGTAAAAATTACACAAACATGATATGTTTTACTAACACAATTTTTAAATGGGGTTATACAAGTCAGATTTTTGATTATAAATAGTAATTGGAAAGATAAAAAGATATCCTACATCATAGTAGTTTTTTTATAATTTTTAGACATTAAATATATTAAATTATATATGACATAATAATGATGCAGCGATGACATCATTATTTGACGATTTAAATAAAATGGAAAGATAATGTAAAATCTATTATCTACACATGTCCAAAACCAATTGGATGAGTGGATTTCGAACCCTTATCACCTTATCCACGAATTATATCAATGTGGGACATTTTAAAACCGAAACACATTTTCAAATAAAGTAATATTGCTTTACTTTCCAAAAGTGCCCCTCCTCTCCTCTTATAAAAGGCCCCCACCTCTACCTCATTTCACACACTCCTCAAGCCTTTGGCTCGGCCATACCCTGCCAAATTACTCTCTCCACATCCCTCTCCTCATCCTAGAGGATTCCCTTTGGGAAGAATCCTTTCAAAGTAAGCCTTTAGGCTCAAATCAAAAGGGAGTTACACTTTTAAAGGTAATTCATTCTCTCTTGTTCATTTGTTTTATTTTGCTTCTCCAACCCTCTAAACTATTTTTATTTACATCATTTGTAACAACAACAGTATCTTCAATATACTAGGATGTTTTTATAATATTTATTTGATCTACACTCTCACACAACTACATCAAATGGTTAAAGAACATACGGTTTCCATGGATGTCGAAATTCTGCCTCCCGAAACGATGATTGTTCAATACTCATTTAACACCGTCAAGGGTGGCCATTATGATGTCACTATTTTTATATATGATATATAATATGTTTATGTTTTCTTTAATCTTCATTATTTTTCATTTTTGGCATATCGTTATGGTTTCCATTATGGGTAAACACGATATCTTCATTTAAGGAAGTGCGGACTACCGCCCGCTAAAAGTGATGTGATTCGTTAATGCACTATGTGGGATGTGTAAAGGATGGATTTAAAGTTATTATATATGATTTTATACTGGAATTATAATATACCTCTATATCATTATTATTTCTTTCTGTTAAAGTATGAGATAGAAATGAAAGTAGCGTTCATGCGTACGTACGGCTTACCGTCTCCATGAACGGTGCATTTCATTTCATATCCCCAAATGTAATGTACTATTAAAATTTCATGTATATAATGTATATATATAATTAATGTTATATCTAAATGATTAATATAATTCTGGAATTAAAATATACATACCTCTCATTTAGTTTTAATTCCACTAATATGACAAAGAAATGAAAGTAGCGTTCATGCGTACGTACGGCTTACCGTCTCCATGAAAGGTGCATTTATTTTCTTACCTCTAAATGATTATGTAATATTATAAATACATGTATATGCTGGATATATATGATACATATTATATCCAAATCGGGAATTTCATTCTGGATATAAAGAACTTTTGACCACATGAACAATATGTAATTGTAAGAAGTTAACTTTCGACTTAAGAACCAAATATTGACAAAACAAACATTATTAACTTAAATGGTTACATAATGTTTATAACATGGCAATAAGTGATATAAAAGTTATAATGAAGTTTAAAAAGGTTCTTAATCAATTATAAATTAACTCAAGTTTATTATTCAGGACGTTAAAGAACGATCGAGCCAAGTCGGACCTGAGGTAAGGGACTTCGTCTCAATCTCCTTTCATTGAGGCATATTTCGTTTTATACACAACTTTCTTTTATACGGTGTATAAACTCCTTTGAATTTTACTTTTATACAAAAGGAATCTTTTTCTACGAAGCGGTTTACTAAATGGAAAAAAGGAATGTTTTTTAACGTACGTGGTGACAACGACTTTTTCCGCCGCCACGAGTATTATTTGTTCCTTGGCTTCCTCAACAAGCCGTAATGTTTTTAAAATAAAATAAATACCATATACTCTTTTATGTATTTTGGTATTGAAAATGGTTTTGATAAAGGATTCTATTATGTCAATATATTTATGATATATTGTGATTGAAATGTGGAAATTTTATCTTTCCTTTATATTGGTTATATGTTTTATGATTTTATATTGGTACTTGGACATTTTAACGGGTGGTTACGTTATAAACCATATGATGAGTGGTGCCGTGAATACCAGGACGGGTGGTTACGTTATAACCTCCAATGCATTGGGTATGGAAGTCGGCCGTATGGATATTCCATTAAGTATGTATTGAAATTGGCCATATGGCTATTCCATTAAGTGATATGTGTGGAAGTCGACCGTATGGTTATTCCAATTAAGTATTTTTATGTCCCAAGATACCTTTATATATGTTATGTGTTCTTTATATGGGTTTTATGGTAATACTTTGGTTACAAAAAGGTAAGTAATGGTACATTATTCAGTGAAAAGTTTTTACTACTTCATGAAGGTGAAGGTATTACTTTGATAGAGTATACATGGATTACTTGATTTTGAAAAAACTAACAGTTTTCATTCTCTTTGTATCCCTTCTGAGCTTTTTATGCTCACCCCAAGTTTTTCGAAATGTTTTTCACAGGACTTAAAGTGGAATAAGGTCAAGGAAGGGATCAAGGGAATGTCATGCTATCTAAAACATGGAATCTAGACATCTTTATTTTTAAGAGTTTTTATTTTATGGAGACTTAGTAGAAGTGTCTACTTTGTAATCTTTTAAGATGTAATAGTTATGTTCTAATTCTCTAAAACTCTAAACCTGAAAAGATCCTCAATGTGAATTATTCATTTAATTCAATATTAAGTATGGTTTAAGGCTAGGGCCTTATACTTATCATGAATGTATAACTTAGGGTTACATTCCCTTACCTATGTATTCCTAAATCTATATTCCATATTTTATACTAAACCTCATATAATACCAAATGAAATGACACCAAACCTAGTATCATGTATTAGATTACTACTTTATTACATTGGGATAAGATTCAATGAATCAAATAAAAAATTACCAAATAAATTATTAGTATTCGGAAACTATATACATTAATGATTTTTATATTACATTTGAACATAAAAATTAAAAAATAATCTATTCAATAATATCATTATTTCCCCTAGAATATCCATATATATCATTCATAGTACACTTCCGGGATACCTCATTATTGAAAGAAAATAACATAGAGATACAATTATTAGTAAGTGTTATATATGACTAAGTATATGATGAATCAATAAGAATAATTAACAGAGAATAGAACATAACTAAACCTAGATTCCATTTAAATAATTTTACTAACATTATTAGATAAATCATAATTGACATGGAATGTTAAATATCTGTACATACATGAAATTTAATAGATAACATGACTATATTGGATGGATAATGATTAATCAATATGGATTTGTAAATAACTAAAAACACAAGCCATTTGGTCAATACACTAAGAAACAAAAATTTTCACTAGGTAAAATTACTAAAAAAACTACTGGATAATAATAATTGAATTCATGATGAATGAAATAAATTATTATTGTATTTTGGAATATAAGGTATCAGGATACCAATACTATCAGGACCTTTCATGAATATAATTAAAACATTATGGGTAAGAATACACAAAATACCCTTTTAACTATGTTTATCCCACTAAGTTGCCTCCTTATGAATATTGTAACGGTGGTTGGATATCTATAACTAAGACACACCCAAATGTACCTATTCAATACCTACTCATATATCAAAAAATTTATTTAATTAAAGATCAATATCTATTATGAAATTGTTTTCAAAATGGGTAAGGAATACATATTAACAATAATTCTCTAGTAAATATTATTATTTTCAAATAAAATACCATATGTATAAATGATGTATTATATATTTAATAAGAAAATATATCATAAATATTATTTATATTATGGTAAAATTTAATTTCCAGTGATCACGGGAAAAAAGATATTTTGTTGGAATGTTAATGGCTAAAAAAGTAGTCAACAAAGTGAGTTTTAATTCTTTATTTGATAAAAATGATCATAAAACATCTATATAACTCATAAATATGGTATAAAAAAAATATCCCCAGTAGATTATTTGTAATATAAAGGATTGTTTTTGATGTTGAATAAAAATACTATAAAAATATAATTAATTATATACTTGAGAAAAATATACTTTTCATTTTGAAAAAACATTTCATTGAAATTTAAATTGTATACTTTTAATATAATCATTCTAACATTGAGTGGTCATGAAAATAAAAAATTATTTACATATAGTATATGTTATGAATGGGTTATTCACATTATTTTGGTAAAATCCAAATGGTACTTATTTGGAAAACTACATGAATATTCCATTAACATTATTTTTTGAAAAAAAATATGGTTAAAAATATATTTATAAAATAATTTGGAGAATGTTGGGAACATAATTGAATTTTTTATTAAAAACAAGGATATGGGTGAAAAAAAAAATTTCATGTGAAGAGAAGTTGGATGCCCATTTTTTTTAAAACAATTTCTCAATTATTTTTAATACCAAAAAGATAAAAATGATACAATGAATTGAAAAAATCATGAATGTTTTTAGAATATTAAAATTAATTTTTTTATTGTACAATTATAAAATAATTATCATTATGGTAAATTCAAATATAAATAATTTTGATTAAAATGTGATTATGATATAAACAGTAACAAAGATCATATATTGAATGAAGAATCAATTATTGAATCAAATATGTTTATCAAATTTAATTCTTTATTAACCAAATGTAAATACAATATAATGTAGTCAAAAGTCATTTCCCACGTATTATTATAATTTCATTGACAATAATGAATTAGTATAACTGAATGAAAATAAATTCAGTTATGAATTTTTTTCCCACATGGTAATTTTTAATTCAAATAAACATAGTTGAAATAATTCAAATTTTGAATTGAAATACCATTATTTATTAATTATTCATTATATTAAATTCAAATTTGTTAGTATGTACACTATATTAATGAAATTGGTGAATAATATTATAATATACTTTGATGAATGGAAATTGGGATGCTGCCTCTTACCTCACACTTCATTTTGGGTTAAAATGGTTTAAGATAATATAACATGGTCTCGTGCCAGCTATTAATTTCTTATTTAACAATATTAATATTTAAAATATCATATATGATATTATTATAAACTTTTACCCCACATTTGATAATAAAATTTCATTATTTCTAATGTTTTGGGTGTTAATTGCATTGTTTTATCATCCATATTTTGTCATGAATGTTCCTATAATTGTTAATATTATATAGTTGCATCTTAAAAATAATTATAATATTTTTATTAATATCATATTAACTCATTATATACATTTTTTGTTTTATTCATAAAGGTATTACATGGAATATGAATCACGTCGCTTCATGGAGATGATAAGTCATAAGTCTGCAGGAGCAATGATATCATTCCATTAATGTGGGAAAGGGTAAAAAAGTGGGTGGTAAAATAATATTAAATAATAAATATAATTTCATATTTATAACACATATATTCATTAAATTTATCCTTATTACATTCTATGTGAAGCGAATGTGAAAAATTAATCACATTGCTTCGTCAGGTGGTAGTCCACCGTATACATGAGAAACATTATCAAATTTTAAAGGGAATGGGATGTAATAATGTATTTTTGAATTTTTTTAAAGTAAAATAATATTATAAATATAACATATATTTTTTAAATCCATCATTATATCCATCCCTTAATAATGGTGATGAAAAATTAATTAAATAGGTTCGTGAGGTGGTAGTCTCCGTACACACAATCGACAGTTTCATTTTTCTTTTGATAGAAGTGGATATTGTTATTTTTCATGCCAAAATTTAATAAAATATAATTATATTAAATATAAAATGGTTATTATATAAAAATTTTGTAATATCATTTGAATGATGAGGAAGGAGAATCAAAATAAAAAATATCATTTACGAACATCAACACTTTTTAGACAACGTATTTAGTCGTGCACCCAAATCCTTTCAAGGTTAAATTAATATAAAAGAGATCTAATTATTTTTTAGTAGGGTACTAAAGTTATAAGTGTTGGGTGTGACTAAAAAAATTATTTGGAATCATGAAGAGGGAAGATGATGGGTGACCTTTTATTAGTGTTGGAGTGGACATACATGATATATTAGAAAATAATCAATTACTCATTCGATTATGGATTGAAAAAAGACTAAAAAATTGGTAATTGTAGAACCTAAGGGGTTATATGGTCGAAATATTTCAAGAAAAATGTTTTTTAAATTGTTGTATGTTAATTTTAACCCCTATCGTTTTTGGTATAATGCCAGGAAAATCTATTTTTTTTACATTAACGACATAAAATAATTTTTCCTAACTTTACTACTCATAATGGTAAAAAATATTTTTTACATTATTATAAAATAAAAATTAAACATTCTAAATTAAACTAAACCATTTTTACATATTCAATTCATTGAATTGGTAGAATCTAATTTTAATTTATTCTTATAGGCAAAATGTAAAATTGGGATTCCAAAGGGAAATTTCAGATAAATGTAAACATAAATGTTTAAGGAATTTATATTGTAATTCAATAGGAAATTTATTAAAATATCTTAAATTTCCTTTTTAATAAAATATTTAAACAATTTTATACATTAAAAAAATTAAAATTTAACATTTATGTTACAAGAAATGAAAAGGTATTTGTCAATAAAAATATTTATTTTTTCTATTACACATCGAGAAATGGCTCATATTGAAAAACAACAAACAATCAACATAAGATAGTTTTTATATGATTATTTCAAAAATGATTTTTATTTTTTAAAATATTTTTTATAAATGTTTTAAAAACTAATTTTAAATGATGTGTGAGGAATGTGACAAAACCTCTTTTAGAAAAAAACATATTTTTAGAAAACATTACATTTTCATTAAAATTTATCATATTTTATTTATACTAAGTAGAAAATAGTAATTTTTATAATTTATTTTGTCAAATTCATATATGAAATCATTATGTCTTGGTAATAATGTTAATGTTTAAAATAATAATATTTTAACAGTTTATTGTTTTCATTTAAACATGGTATTGTGTACATCACATTCTATGTAGGATATTGAATTTTTTTAAATGAATATATCACAAGGTCTCACTCTAATAAATTATGTTATAATATTTTTTTTGGTAAATTATTCTATCAAACATGATTATTCTATTTTAAAATCATGGGGATTTATAAATTATAATAATCTGGTATGTGGTCAAACTATTTTATGTCCTAACTGATCAACTAGTGGAATAGTCACAAACACAAAAATGTATGAAATTGATAAAAAAACATTTAGGCCCTATATATTCATTATCCACACCCTAAACCTATCAATAAAACTATATGATATACAAAATCACTATTCACTAACCAACATATGCTCTAAATGTAAAACACATGATCTTCACATCCACCAGTGTTTAGTGCTTGGTCTATGAAATACATCTTAGTGGGGATTCATCAAGTTCAAAAAATATTGAATATTATATACATTTTTATGAATGAGGAAGGTAAATAAAAAATAAAAAATAGTCAATATTGAATGTCTACTCATCATTTGTTATCCAAGGAATTATGACCCACAAAATTACGTAGAAATGAAAATATAAGAAGAAATAACCACAATCAACAATTATGACCCATTTTATAATCAAAATTTCGGGAAGGATATTATATCATATCCCTTAATCTATCCTCTCAGTTTTCACTAGTTCTATATTTAATCTCATTCACATCAGACCACATCTCAACCTATTAACCCATTACCCTTGGAGGTGTCCCATGATCATGTACTAGGTCAATACAGTCTCACTCAATGTGGTCCAATCCATAACTATGTCACTCAGGGTGATGACACGAATCGTGATATATTCCACATGACATTGAACAAACATCCCACTCTAGGTGTTTCTCATAAGTAAAACCATGAAAAATGCCATCTCAAAATTGAAAAGGTGTAAAAGATTTATCTAATTCAATGATAGGACAAGCACCATGTCTTATTATCAACCACAACACATAGATGTATCGTCTATCTCCCTATTTATTTCTCACATGTATTACCTTGACTAATACCCCCTCACTCATGGTGGTCACGTTATGTACACTCTCACTAAGGTACACGTTACACATCTAATCCCAAAATATACTAGAAGATTATAATTAACCACATGAACCATATAAAATTTTTGGAATCATTCTAAATCACTCATATATACCACATTCTCTCTTGGAAAACCCTTAGCAGCAAAATAAGACTCTAATATTAGAAATAGTTTAGACACAAAGCTAGTAACAAATCACTAGTTTGTCCCGATTTTGCTCATCCCATTTGGGTTCAACTCATCACCCACCTAACCTCATAGGCTTAACATCTAAAAAAATTCAAATATTGATTTCAAAACCCATTAATAATACTATCTTTACTAGATGGTAATAATCATGGATTTCTAGAACTATCCATTCCTTAATAAATTAACACCAACTCACTCTCATCGCCTGATAGTGAACACATTAGCCACATTCCCTACCCGAACTTTTAATTTTGAGGTTGGTTAAAAAACTCCTTTAATGATTTTGAGCATAAAGCCAAATGAAAATGAATTTATTATCTACTATGAAATTCTCATGACCCTTACTTAGGTAGAATACAAAATATTCAATAGGATAGATCTCAAGACCACCAATAGAATGAATCCTTCCTTATGACGCCTTATCCATATATGAGGGATTATATAACTAATAACTTTCACAACGACTCCAATACTCCCTCAATAGTGTGTTACTAACCATGTGTTAGAAGTACATATGTATTTCCCATCATCATAAGAATTAATATAAATTTTTTATTATATTATCTCTCGTAGTTTGATGTTAGGCGAATAAAAATTCACCCCGTTTCCAAGGGACTGATTCATTTCTCTCTAAAACTAAACAAATAACCATGCCCCATGTGTGGTAAGGCCACAAGTTATTTAAAAATACTCAATGTTTAATGGATAACTTTTTACCACTATTAGAGGAACTAAGAAACTTATCTTTTCTTGCCAGTGAACATTGTGTCCAAATATTTTAAACGCAAACCAATTTTCTAATGTGGTCGTGCACAATAATTCATAAACTATTAAATGGTTTAATATTACAGGGTCCACCTTTCGTAAAAATGGAACAAACCGCTAATTTATGTTTCAATCATCTTTGTCGAAGTATTTTTCAAGACACATTATCAATAAATCCCCTATCCCATGTCAAACTATCAATCTAATTTAATTATTACAATATTTTTTTAATTATAAAATAAAACATCTGAAACATAATCATAAAATTCACGGCATGTCAATCAAGTACATTGAAATTATGAATGAAGGCCTGTGTAGGGACTACGAAACACCCATGAAACCTATATATGAAATAGTATCATCCCCAGAATCCCAATCCATAAAAAAATTAAATCAATTATATTAAGTTTCTTATGTAAATTCTGAAATGAAGTAAAATTAATTTAAAAAATTACTAACTAAGTGTGTTCATTGGTGTGTCCCGATAAGGTTTTCCACCAAAATAGTACTCTAGAACAATTTGACACATGTACATAAGAGCACCTCCACATATTTCAAAGGCTACTAAAAATTAGTGAGGGAGAGCTAGGGTGAAATTCAGGAGATTATACCCTCTGGTTAGGATAATGATAATGGTCTATATGAAAATAATGTTGTAAAATAAGGAATATAACATGACAGAAGAAACAGATGAACTCAACAGAAGTATAAGAAACAAAAATTTCTATAAATAAACATATATTGATTATACCATTTTCAAATGAAACATTACATAACATGTCATACAATATGTATGAAAGAAGGTTCACCCATTGATTACCATATCAGTACATATATATAAATCATGAAATGATCAATAAGTACCACCAGCTTGAGGAGGAATAACCACATAGTCAACTTCAACCAAACCCTTATAAATTTTATATCTAGATTCTTATATTCTATATCCTGAGCCCAAATCTACACATAATATCAAAAGTATATATTAGACATGCATCCAAAGGGGCCCATGAATGGTGTCAGTACAAACACAAAATGCCACCAAGAAAGTGTGCATGTATTATATCTATAATTAAATAAGTGCATACAGAATATAAATAAATGTATATTGATTCACATTAAATAATATCCTATATCACATATGCTAAAAAAATGTACAAGGAAGCGATCTCCAGCTTTCACAACCACTGGAATTAATAAATCCATGTACCCCAAATAAAATTATGGAAAACCATATAAGAATCCAAATATATATTTACACTAGAATGGAACCTTTTCATATAAACCAAGTAATTCACTAACAAGTTCCAAAATAGGAGAACCATTAGGATCTAAATTAAATATTAAAACCAACACATCATTCCGTTAATTATGTACTGAACATTCAAATGGAATTGCCTATTAACATGATCCAGGTCTCTCAGACCTCTCCTATGAAATTCCACATCAGCTCTATGCTCAATATCCCAAGGAATAAAAATACATTTACTATAATATATAATCTAAAACATATCAACAATCTATATCCCATGGAACTATGATATATGTCCTCCTATAATCCCATCCCAATAGTCTCAGGAATATCTCTAAGCCTTATCCCATAAACAATTATCCCAACAACATCAACCAATGCTTCATTACTATCCATGAGGATTTGAATGGTGATATCCCACAACATATATAGTGGTCAAAACCATCCCCTAATCCTATTAATCTATAGGTCCTTGTCCCAAAATATGTTTTCAACACCACCTCATCTAAGTCTTATCCATGTTAACAAAATTCCAATGTTAAATCAACCAATAAAAGAGAGGGTAAATTCCCAACAATATCTTAAGCAACATCATCTAGAACCATGTTACACTATGACTAGGTCACTAAATACCGATGTTCAACACTCTCCAATGTTACATAGGCCATACCCTCATCTAGATGACATGTTAGCCTCTGACAACCATGTATCCCCATCATGGTGATCCCCAACACCCAATATATCTCAGGACACACCCAACTTGATATACTATGTCACCTCATACTAGGTGATCATGATCACATTAATTATTGGGCCTTGATTTTCTTGTTCTCATGGAACTCAATCAATCAATAAACAAAATTTAATTAGTTTAAAATACACACGTAGTCCATCCTTCTTAAGTGGTCAAATCTACCTACCTATCATAGATGATGTAATCAATATCTAGGGCATTCCTAACTACATCTTATTATACCAGTTTAAAAATTAAACAACCATTAATTAATTTTGGTCTATCATTATCTTTATGAATGTGAGTACATACTATTCACCCATAAAACACCATTAAAATTAATTATAATTCCAAGAACCATGTAAATTATACTCATACATTCTCACTATTATGATATAAGCCTCTAACTTGATATGAATCTAGATAAATAAAAAATTTAGATGAAGTACTTAAAAATATAGGAAAATATCATTCATGGATTTATAATTATATCTGGAGAGATAAAATAGATATATATGAAATATGATTAAATTACATACTAATACTCTTCTAGTGAGACCAATATATTAATTTTCATAGCTTGGATGATGAAACTGGATGAAAGCTGAGGAGGAAGAGAAAAGGGAGAGCAACCCTAATGAGAATAAGAAATGGTCGATAATGTCGAAGAAAAAGATAAATATAATGGTAGGGGGAAATAGGGATTTCTACCTTTATAAAATCCACATGATCGGTCAACATGGTTTCAGTAATTGTGCACTAGTTGTGCGGTTCTCCCTCTCCATGCACCACACATGCACAAGCTGGCCACATGGTTAATGAAAACACGTACAGACCATGTGTACCAGTACTTTACAAAATTTCAAGTATCTTATATGGCTTTGTAACCCCACAAAAACTGTTTGAATAATGGTGTTGAATTTCAAATGAGGTCCAAACTATTTCATCTAGGAGGTCACGCCATTAAATCTAACAAGTATCTTTTGTGCGCTCTTTCCCAAAATATGTTCACTAGGGTACAATAACCCTAAAACACTTTCTAAACCCCGAGGGATATTATGAGCCTCAACAACAATCTAAAAAAATGAAATTGGGTTAATAAAAATCCATGAATTTGGTTCTATAGAACAATATGAGAGTTTTCAGGACAACCAAACATTAAAATTCAAAAAAAAAGTGAGGAATTTGACTAGCTCAAAAGCCTGTGATATTACAATATCTATACCTTAAAATATCTTGTTCATTAGCTATTAGGATATATCATGGGATGGTATCAAACATACCATTATTATAAAATCAATCTATCTTACTATAGTTACAATTTATAGCTAAATTCCCTTAAGCCACTCACCACATTAGGGGTTGCATAACTGGATACTTTTCCAACCAAAATTACATTTTTTGAAGGTTCCAACAACCATTATAAGACTCAATTTCCTCCCATTATGAATCAATATTATTTTACCTTATAAGTTTTTGAAATCATTTCCATGTCATATTTGATACCCACAACACACTCACACATTCCCCACATATATATATTCCCATTATGTCATGATTCCTAAAAATTTAATATAAAACCCATGTCACATCAATGGCCAGAATAAAAAATGGGGCCTATGAACCTCATAAATATAAATATATATATATATATATGACAATCATCAACAGTCATACTAAAATACTAATAAACACTAGTTAGTAGAAAATCAACACCTGTGTAAACTCATTCACAAAATATAGTGATTCTAGTATCAATAGAAAGCTCAATCATGGCCACGACGTTCCGAAAATCCTCATCAAATCATTATACAACTCTACACCTGGTAGCTCATCTTTGTGAACCTATCATGAAGCACGAATACCTGATGCCTAGCCTCCCTACAAGGGTTCACTAGCTACTCAAAACTAACCTCACTTCGTGGTACAATAATCTCTTCCACATCCTCCATGTGTTGTTGAATCCCAACTACAAGCTCCTTGTACTTCACCCAATACAAACCTAGACCCTTGAGTTTTCCTGCCTAATGTTGTACACGCCACCATCATTTTTACGATCTAATGAGAATATATGCTTCAAACTTCAACCTATTATGTGGGGCTCATTGATCGTATTAAATATAATAAGGACTGGCTCTATCAAGAAATAAAACATTTTTGGACCACCCACACCATAAAAAATATATGGATGTTGTGTCTTGAACTTGGGATTTATATAATCCATTGACTGTTCCACCCCATGAGCTCCCCATTCAACAGTATTGATTATTCAAACTATGATCACCCCAATATTTTCATCATGCACTTGACTATGATTTTCTCACTGATGTAGCTTACCGAACTATACAGCTTTAACATGAGGTTAATGATCATTCCAAACCTCATAGGCCTCATCCCATGCATTCTCAAGTGTCCCCATTCCACCACCCTTGTGAAGCTCCTCCTGAATCCATCTTGGAGGAATCTGATGAATACCTTTTCGGATTCTCAAATATACCTTATAATATATATATATATGTATATGATATATATATATATATAATTAAGTGAATATATCCTCCATTACAGTCTCCTACAACACCATGATACACAAAATATGGCCTCATGGACCATTACCAACTAACATTAGGGTCAGGTATCATTTATAATATTACAATGTGGCCCATGACTTCCCACAACAGAGTAAAGAATTATATATAGTCTTTCATCATAACAACATTCCTATATTTAACAGAGGTAGTGTAGGATGATGATTTTTAAGAGAGAAACACTTTGTTTAATAGAATACATGATACTTTACATTGATCATAAACGAACAACTACATCTTATTATTTAAATATTGTCATTGAAACATAATATTCGGAATGGCAGGAATAAATATAATAAACTATGTTATGAAAATATGGTTTAAAAATGTTTAAATAGGGATTTATTGCTTTCCAAATTTATTAGTTATGGAAATAAATACCAATTGAATATAAAGGATGTGTTTTTACGAAAACCCATATAAAAATAGAATAATAATCATTATAATATCATATCACTATTTATGGATTTAAATTTAATGAATAATATATTTTATGTATTAAATTTAATGTATTAAATTCATCTTATAGGTTTTATAGATATGTTAAAAGAACGAATTAAAATTTTTGGATAAAAGAATTTGTTTTCTAAAAATGCTCTTTTTCTGTCTTTTGATGGAGAACACTTTTTAAAATCATTTTTGACACTATTATATGTTTTATTTGACAAAATAAACTTATTCATTATATTTTTAGATAAACATTTATCTTTGATAAATTTTTGATATTATTCTGATAACTATCATGTTTTGATGAATAGTAAAAATATGATAAATTTTAATTGAAAACAAATTTTTCATTCAAGATAATTTATTTTGTAAAATCATGTTGTTTAATAGTTTTAAAATAAAAATGCAATATATTTTTATTATTTAATACAATGTTTTTCATTATAATTCATTTCACAATTAAATCGTACATACACACATTTCAATATTTTAGTTTTATTCATTTCATAGAAACACACTTTCTGGTTTTAAAAATGGAAATTAATTTTAAATTAGTTAATATTAACATCAATAATTATTTTCAATTACCATGGTTAACGGGTAAATTAGGGTAATAAGGGTAGAAATCAAAATTATAATAATTTAAATCTACCCAAAAATGTGTTCTAATCTTGTTGGATGATATATTTCTGACCATTTTCATCCTTAGGACGAACCTTTGGCATTTGGGAGCCACATGGGAGTGATTGTTACATTTTATAAGAATTAATAAAATGTAAAGAGAAATATTATGTAAACAATAATCTTTTACTAAAACAATTTTACTATAGGGTTATATAATTGATATCTAAGAAAATACATTTTTATTACCAAGATAAAGATATTATATACATTTTTGTATTTTATTCATAATTTTTTGGGGATAAATAAATGAATTTATTTATGATACAATGATGATGCACTATTTTCCTAATTAATGAAGGAATAAAATAAATGATATTGTATATATTAAAATAAATCTAAATTCTTTATTTTTATTACATACACAAACTTTATGGATTTATATGACACGTTTTATTTGAATTAATGAAGTTTTTTTGAGGGATCATGTTTTTATGGATTTTTAAAAAGTTATGATACAAATGGTGTCAAAATTGAGATAATTCATTATTTTAAATATAATATATTTTATTAAATATTAATAATTTAAAAAAAGACAGAAGTTTCCTCCAATTTGTTACAAAAAGTCTAAAATTTAATTATTTACTCTTTTACTCTAAATTTTTCATGTTTTGGGAACTATTTTGATTCTCAAGGTGTTAAATACTTCATTAAAAATTACGTGTAAAAAAGGGTTGAATAAAAAATATAAGGATTAAAACAACATCCAAATACTATCTAATTATTTTTGGATGATTTTATACAAGAATATATTCATCTTATTTTGATATAACTAATTGTGTACTCATTTTTATATAAATAGAATTTATAATAAATTAATATTTCTAGATATTCAAAAAGTACCCCTCCGCCCTCTTATAAAAGGCCTCCATCTCTACCCACATACATACACCTGTCACACATCTTGGATCATCCATGTTATGTTAAAATAAGTTTCCAACATCCCTTTCTTCCACATATATGCTTCACCTTGGTCAGATGGTAATTTAAGAAATCCTTTTTGCCTCAAATAAAAAGAAGTTACTCGTTTTAGAGGAAGCATCTTTTCTCAAGTTACTTTTTTTAATCTTCCTTCTTCACTAACTATGCTCTTCTAATTCATTTATTATGTAAGAAAGAAAAGTATCCTCAATATACTTGGATTTTTTCACGATGCATTAGAACTAATCTTACAGACACCTTTATATAATGGATATGATTATACTATTTATCTATACGGTGAACTACAACTTCATGAAACAATGATTGTTCAATTTTGTCCTACAACCCTTGATGGTGGACATTATGATGGAACTATTTTTATATATAATATATATTATACTTATATAGTGTCTATTATTCTATAATTTTTATTTACAACATACATTGAGGCTTTACATAATGTGTAAATACATCAATTTCATTTGAAGAAGTGCAAACTACAGCGCCCATAAAATGATATGAGTAGTTGATGTCATACCTGGAACATATATAGGTGGGAATTAATGAAAATATGTAACATATAAAATATATTTTATTAAACTGGAAATATAATATACCTATGTATCATTTATTTTTCATTCTATAATTATGAAAAATAGTTGGACGTAACATCCATGCCCATATACGACCTACCATCTACATGAACGATGCATTTAATTTATTATATTCAATTTTTATCGACTATTATAAGTACATATATACTGGTAATATGTGATACTTATAATTTGAATAATATTCTGGTGATGATATACTTTATACTACATGGATAATTTAAATAAATATAAGTTAATTTTCAACTCAAGTACCAAATATCGACAAAACAACCAATATGACCATAAATAATTATGAAATTTTTATTACATGATGATATGTAACAATAAATGAATAATAAAACTAAAAAAGGATCTGAATCATGTATAAAATTAACCTTATTTTATTATTCTAGAATGTGAAAAAATGAACGAGACTAGTCAATCTCAAGGTAAGGGAATCTACCACCATTATCTTTTGAAGAACTCCTTTAAGGATATGCCTTTTGAATTTAGGTTTTCATATGTTGAGATTTTTAATTTAATATAACCCTCACTATACAAATTATCTAAATATTATTAGAGACCCATTATTATCTCTAATTACTCATTTTATGAAATTTTATGTTACACTGTTTGGATGTTGAAAACGGTTAGGGGAACTTCTTAACATAATTTCAATTATTTGTGTTGATATTCTACTTCTGGACTATGTCAGGATATGATTATGTGGGAAATTAATTTTGATATCTTATCTAGTATTTATATTGTATTTATGTGTATTTATATTGAATACAAACAATTTATCTATTTTATTAACAAAATGATCTTTTTAAGGGAATTTATAAACTCAATTTACACTCTTTGGGTTATATACATACTTCGTTGATTATATTATTCCAAGATTAAGTGTGGAATCAGTATGTTTTATTTATGTTGTAATTTAAAATTCTTTTTGTGAGACTATACTATTTCTACACATAATTACACTATGAATAAATTCATACATCATTTATACAAACATTGTAATTGTAATATAAACTCTATCTCATTTTATTGAGGTAAATATCCATGTCATTGGTTTTATTTTTCAAAGAATATGTGGGACTACCCTCTAATTGTATTAAAATTTATATCCACTTATATTTTGTGTATTATTATTTTTACAACATAATTATGTCCTTGATTTATCATTAATATATGGATACACTCTTTGTAAGGGATTTTTTCTCAATTTACATTCCACTGAGACTTAATTGTTGTTATGCACCAAAACACTTTATATGGAGTATATACTATCATTTTACATATTATATCACGGGTCTAATTATTCTCATGATATTATATATTTTTTATATTATCCTTTAACTATTTTTATTCAAGTATTTTCTCATGTGGTAAGGTACAATTTTACTAAAACATAATTTAAATTATTTAAATGATTTATTCATTTAAAACATTCTATTTTATGTACATTTTTTAAAATTGGATTTTAATAATTTATTTATATGGACATGAATGTTTTCAAATGTGAATTCATCTAAATGGTTTCAAATTGGTATGGAACACATTGATTTATAATTATATTTATTAAATGTTTATAATGGTTTTGGAAAACGGATTGAATATTTCAATATCTTAAATAGATTTGTTATGATTGATTAGTGAAATATTGATAATTTCAATATTTTATGTGTTATGATTATGTAATGGTACATGGATATTTGATAGGTGGTTATGTGATAAACCAAATACGTGTGGTTCCTTTATAAACATAGGGTAGTTCATCTCGAGATAGCAGTTCAATTCATTGGGTAATGTGATAGAGGTAAACATGATGGTTTATCCTCAGATATTTAGGGAATATAATATGATGGGTATTCCAAAAGTAACTGTGTAGGTTACTCCAAATTTAGTAGTGAAAATTTAAATGTATGTATGTTATATATTCAACAATTAACTTGTATGATTTATTATTTCTTTGTGTTATTCATAAATATTATGATTTTATGATTTATGTTAAAGAACATATGTTTTAAGAGTAAAAAGTATGAATTCAATGATTTGAATGTATTCATTGATTATTTTTTTCCTTTATTATATTTTATCCCTTACTGAGCTTTTTATATTCTTCCCTTGATTTTGAAATGTTTTTCACATAGTATAAGTAAGGATAAAATAATTGTCCAATTAAAAAATATATTTAGCATGAAAATTATTCTACATTTTTGAGGAGATTTATTATTTTCAAATAATTGGATAGAGTTAAAGTATCTAATATATAATATTAAAGATCTAATATACTACTTATTTCCAAATTCTCTAAAACTCAAAACCTAAAATGAACATCAATGTGAATTCTTGACTTATGTAATGATTATTTAATTTTTAAGGGTAGGGCCTTGTAGTTGGTATTAAAGGAACGATTTATAAAACATTAGGGATTATCAGTTTTTGTTAAACACATGATTGGTCTCTATGCATATTCCTTATGTAAAATCATTGTTTTATAACTTTTTCAAATCATCCATAGTAAGATATAAATGAAATGTAGAGATATCAAATGAAATTTCTATTTCTCCTTGATGAATTTCTTGCAATAATTATTGTAATGTCAGGTCCAAATGATTCTAAAACGTTTTGTAACAAAAAAATCACTTGTGAGAAAATGTTTGAGATATCAAACACCTCTATTATACCTCAATACCATCTTGGATCATTTTTTGTATTTAATGAAATACTATTATCTCAATATTCTCATATTTTCTGGAAAAATAAATATTATCATTGCATTTTCAAATATTTTACCCTATCAAAAGATTGTGAATCATATTATGATCCTCAAAATGGTTTTGAAGAAGTAAACCCTTATATAACCTATTTATATTTTTACTTAAAATATAGTCTCTTAGAACATACTTATGCTATTTTAAAAGTACAAATTATTGAATTTTTAAACTAAATATAGTTCGAGTATTTTATAAATATCATTTTTATCAGATGTTTTGAAATTATATGGAATACATGATTATTTTATGAAACTATTTTTATTTGAACACATATATGTCCCATGTTGTACATGATGTATTTGGATAAAGGAAATGATTTTTAAGGATCTATAAATCATTTGTTCAATTCATGGACCTTCTATCAACTTGATCTAGAGGACGATGAAATAAGATGGACACCATGATCAAGGTATAATGTTTATTCCTGGAAAATAGTTTTATTTTATCATATGGAGATGAAATAAAGAAATTTAAATACACGTAAGACATAATGAATTAAGATGTTTAGGTCATTATGAGTAGAGATGAAATTTAGAATTATAAAACAACCATTAAGGTTAAAAAATGTTAACTTTTTTTTTGAGTTTTTTTTAAGAAGGGACAACCCGTAAGATTGGGGAACACAGTCACTTATAGAAAGGCCATGATAATCTAATTATGAATTAGTATTTTATGTTAAAAATTTTAAGGATTAAGAATACATTTATTTTGGGAACTTATATTTTATCATATAAATATCCTTATTATAAGAATATTATTTAGTGATAATTGTTATTTTAAAAGGTGTCTTCTCTTTTTGGCACACTATATTCCTAAGGAAATAGAATACAATGAGATTTCATTTTAGGAGTAATGGTTACATTTTAATTTGGAAGAATCTACGATTTAGTTTTGGACATATGGTGATTTTTTTATGGAAATTATTAACATATCATGGAGAATATGTTATTAGGTTAAATAATATTAGGTATGATACATTAAGAGTAGTTGATGTTATTTTCTAATAATTTTTAAGATTTATCATGGATGCATATGTGATAAAATCCTTCTGAATTTTGTGTTTCAATCTCAGTTTGGATTATTTTGAAAAAATTTAATCGTAGTTTTTTATTTAATGGTCTTTGTTCAACTTTTGGTACTATTTGTTTAATTTTGGAGATTAATAGTAGTATATCTTTTTATAAAGGATTATTCTTCCTGTGGAATAAATGATAGTGTACTAACCATTTCAGTTTTAGGTTACTTTCTAATGATAGGGGAAATATATAGTTCATCATTTGTGGTTTATGAGATTCTCTAGAAGTTGATTCTAGAACATTCGGTCTGACTAAGTCATCTTGAATACTTATCATATGGAGAAAAGATGAGTTTGTTGAATATATTTACTAATGTTTGAATATATACATTAAAAATAATTATATTTCCTTATGTTCTTAATAAATCACATAACTAAATTCACATACACTATGAAAATGGTATTAAAACAAAAATGTTTTCCATTTAATTTTCCTACTGGGAAATCAATGAATGTTTAACCCATCACATGTTTGTTCTTTTTAGATGGTAATGTTTATCCGGATCTTGTTTTATATCAATATCCATTAGAACAAGATCATTAGTTTCTCTTCCATATACATGTTTTCCTACATTAAATCATATATTGTTTTATCTTGGGTGACCTTTGTACTTCTCTTTCATTTCATTAAGGTGATAGTTTTATTGAACCATTTTTAGAAGCGCCATTTTCAATAAACATATCAAGCCATATTTTACAATTATGAGGGAAAAAATTCTAAAAGGGGGTAATGATGTAACATCCCATGTATTAAGAGTGAAAGACATTGATTAATACCATAAATGATACTCTACATCGATCTTAATCAAACTAAAAATTATTATTTTAATTTTACCATTATAACCTAGCCATTTGAATTTGCAGGAATGAATTTTATCTAATGAATTATGAACATATGGTTTACAAATGTTTAAATAATGATTCATTTGTTACCAAATTTTTTATAAATGGAATAAAAAACCCATTGAATATAAAAAATGTGTTTTTATGAAAACCTATTTAAAAATAGAATAATTATATTTATAAAATAAAATATGTATTCATGGATTTTTATTTAATAAAATATATATGTTATATAATCAATTTAATGTTTTTAATTAAACTCGTATATTTTATATACATGATAATTTTTTTTTCAATTTTTCAGATAAAAGAAGTATTTTTCAAAAATGAAGTTTCACTTATTTTTGATGGATGTCCCTTTTAATATTTAATTCTTTACACCATTATATGTTATTTTTGACAAAAAAATATTCCTATTTAGAAGGACATCAAAATTTACTTACGATAAATATTTTGATATTTTTTCTAATAACAATCATTTTTTATGAATAACTTATAAACTCTAAATTTTAATTGAAAATATATACTTCTATAAAGATAATATAAATTGTAATATCATTTTTTCAGTAGTTTTAAAGTATAAATGGAATATATTTGAACCATTTCATCAAAAAAATTCATTATAATTTGTTTTACAATGAAATCAGATGTAAACTCATTTCAATCTGTTGGGTGTTTTTACTTCCTAAAAACATGCTTTAGGGTATTGACAATGTGAATAAATTTTAAATTAATTAATAAAATTTTGTATTTTGAATTTGAAAAAATGGATTCCATATTTTGGATCCGAAGGTTCAAATTGTGTAAACATGCATCTTTTATTTGTGCACATTTTGAATAGTAGCTTCCGTAATTATTTTTATTTACCATGGTTAAATGAATAATAAGGTAAAAAAATGATACAAAATAATATTATAATAACATAACTCTATCCTAAAACGTGTCATAATCCTCTTGGATGTGATATTTCCGACCATGAAAATTCTTAAGCTGATATTTGTTCCTTTCAAAGAAACTTGGGTTTGATAATGACATTTTATAAGAATTAAGTTAATGTAATGAGAAATATATCATAAACTTGTGTATTTTAGTAAAAACATTTTAATGTTGGGATATATAACTAATATTAATGAATATTAATATTCATTAGAAATATAAAAATATTTCCAACATCATGGTATTTTGCTTATAATTTTTAGACAATAAATAAATAAATTTATTTGTGACACAATGATGATGAAGTGATTTCATTATTAATGAATGATTCCAATAAATGATATTATAAATATTAAAATAATGGAAATTTGATTATTTTGATTCCATACAAGAGTATATGGACAATAATGATAGGTCATATATTAATTGATGAGGTTTTTTCAAAGGAATACATTTGTTATGGATTTTTAAAAAGACATTATAGGAATGGTGTCAAAATTGACATAATTCATATTTTAAAATATGAAATATTTTATTAAATATTTTAAAATAAAATAAAAACCATTCACTCAAATAGTTACTATAAGTACAAAATTATATTAATGACTCTTTAAATTTAAATTTATTTTCTTTTTGGGTAAATACTTGAATTCTAATAGTGTTAAATGCCATGTAAAATGAAATGAGAAAAAAAGTGTAAAACAAAAATGAAATGGATTAAAAAAATATCTAAAACTTATATAATTATTATTGGATGTTTTTTGATTTATATTCATATTATTTTCTAACATAATGAATTTGGATTCATTTTTAGTAATAATAGAGTTTATAATAAATTAATATTTCCAGACTTTTCTAAAGATCCCCTCCTCCCTCTTATAAAAGGCCACCAACTCTACCCACAAACATACACCACTCAAACCTATTGTCTCATCCATGTTATGATCAAATATTCTCCAAAATTCACTCCCTTCCTCCTCGATTCATTACCTTGGGAAGAAGGAAATTAAAGAAAGCCTTTTGGATCAAATCAGAACAAGTTACTTTTTTCGATGTAGTATCTTCTCCCAAGTTATATTCATATATTTTTCTTATTCAATCCAAATTTTCATAATATTATTTTATTACATAACAATAAAAATATCATCAATATACTAGGATATTATTATGTGACGTATTGAAACTACACTTATACACACATTCATTTAATGGATATGAACATTCTGTTTCAGTGTACAGTGAACTACCGCATCATAATACGATGATAGTTCAATTTACTCCTACCTCCACTCATGGTGACCATTATGATGGAAATATATTTATATATGATATATATGATATTATATTTTTCATATTATTCTATAATTTTTATTTACATAATATCTTTATGCTATCCATAATTTTAAATACTATAACTTCATTTGAGAAAGTGCAGACTAGCGCCCCCTCAAAGTGATATGACTTGTTCATGCAATACATGGAATGTATATATGATGATTTTAATAATCATATTTAACATATATAAATTATTATATGATCTTATAATTATAAAATAAAATTGTATTATGTAATTATAATTTGTTAATAAGACAAATAAATGAAAGTAGCATTCATGTGTGTGTACGACATACTGTCTCTATGAATGCTGCATTTCATTTATTATCTCCAAAGGTTATAGACTATTATAAATTCATATAGAATAGATATATATGATATTTAAATCATGAATAATATTCTTTTGATGATATAATTTTGACTACGTGGGCAATTTACATTAGAACAAGTTCACTTTCTACTCAGGTAACGAATATCGACAAAACGAACGATGTAAACTAAGTAATTATGTAATTTTTATAACATGATGATAAGTAATATATAATTAATAATAAACATGAAAAAGGATCTAAAGAATGTATAAATTAACCTATTTTTATTATTTGTTAATATAAATAACGAATGAGACAAGTTTGACTCAAGGTAAGGGAATCTACCATCATTCTCTGTTAAAGAACTCATTCCAGGTTACACCATCTAATTTATATTTTCATATGCGGGGAATTTTCATTTCATATTCCCATAACAGTACATATTATATAAAAATTATGAGATTCCCCTGTTTAAATAAATAAACTCCTTTTATAAATTTTTAGGTAACACCACAAGGTTGATGAAATTTCATAAGGGAACTTCTAAACCCAATTTAAATTTTGTGGGTTGATCATCTACTTCTAGACTATGTCATGCTATGATTATTTTATGAATGAATTTTCAAATATTATCTTGAATATATACCTTATTAATGTTTATTTAATGTGAATACATATAATTGATCAATTTTATTAATAAAATTATCCTTGTGTGGGATTTTTAAAACATAATTTCAACTCTTTGGGTTTCATGAATACATCATTGATAATATTATTCCATAATTAGGTGTCAAATAACTATTTTTTTATTTATGTATAAATTTCCACTTGCATTTGTGTGGATATATTTTTTCTACACATAATCAACCCAATGATAAATTATTACATCATTTATAAGATCTTTGTAAAAAAAATTAAACCCAATCACATTTCAATGAATTACATATCCATGCAATTGGTTTTGTTTTTCCCAGAATATGTGTGACTCACCTATGATTTTTTTACACTAAATATCCACTTATATTGTGTGTATTTTTCTTTCTCATGCATAATTATTTCATATTTATATCCTTAATCTAAGGATAGAGTCTTTTTAGGGTATTTCGTTCTAATTTATATTCCATTGAGACTTACATGTTGTTATTCACCTATTCACTTTTATATGGTTTATATACTTCCCATTGACATATTAGATCCTGAATCTTTATATTCTGATGATATTATATGTTTTCATTAATATTATTCTTTAATTATTTTTATTCAAGTATCTTATCAAGTGGTAAGAGACTCTTTAACTAATACTTTTTTTTAAATGTTTTAATGATTAATTAATTTAAAAAATTCTATTTCATGTCCATGATTTAAAAATGGGTTTTAGGAAATTATTTATATGGACATGAATTTTTGAAAATGATAATTTATTTCAAATGTTTCAAAGTGGTATAGTACACATTGATTCAAAATTATCTTTATTAAAAGTTTTCAATGATTTTGGGAAATGGATTTATTATTTTTAATATCTTGAATAGATTTTTTTTGATTGATTAGTGAAATGTTGATAATTTAAATATTTTATGTGTTATGATAATGTAGTGGTAAAATTACATTTGACGGGTGGATATGTGATAAACTAAAAAAGGGTGGTTCCATGATAAACCTAGGGTGGGTGTGCCTGAGATGGCTCTCTAGTGCATTGGTTAAAGTGATAGAAGTAAACGTTAAGAATTATCCTAATTTATTTAGAAAATAGACTATGATGGGTTTTCCAAACATATCAATGAAGGTTTATCCCTTATTAGCTATTAAATCTATAGAGTATGTATGTTATATATGCCATGTAACAAGTCATAATTTTGAATAATATTAGTTTCTTTAATTTGATTTTTATTTTGTTTTATACTCATCAAAAATATATCTAGTAATTAATTAAGTGAGTATAATTAAAAATATATCATTGGGTTTCGATTATTATATGAACCTTGGTTAATATGACTATTGGAAAAAAGCACCTAACATTATGATTAATTTTTATAAATATAAGTGATCTTGGATAATTATTATAGACGGAGGAGTTGATGGCTTCATCCAGGAGACTTGGGCAATACGAATCCCATCGGCTAGTTCTTGGGATGTAGGTAGCATCTTTGGGTTTTCACTATATCAAGCCCATGTCGAGCTTAAGCATGTGAAGCATGAATAAAATCGCCTATGGGAGAAGATCAATTTGACAGAAATCACCAATCGAGAAATGTTTTCTGATCCGCCCCAATATTATATCACTGTAGAATATCTTACAGTTAGGTCCTATTCAGGTGTTGTATGGGGCTATGTGACGAGGCCATTGTTACTTTTCGTAATCCTTTTGTATAGATAAAATTGTTATTTATTATAATATTAATATTTGTTAATTTAAAATATACGAATATATATAGGATGAAATTATAAAAGTTCAATATTATTGGAATCTTTTGGAAAAACAGAAATTTAAAATTTTATTATATACAGTAAATAATTAATAATGTGATATTATTTTAAAAAATTGACTTTTATAGTCGTGATCATTAAAAAATATAGAGTCACATAAGATAAATATAATTTTTATTGAATATTAATGTATGAATACTAATATTTCCTTTGTGAATAGTAATTAGATCAATGGAATTGTAACCTCCCTTATGAAATTATAAATATAATATAGGCATCCTTAATAGTAATGTGATATAGTTGTACTAGAATATAATAGTTTCAGAAATTTTTAGTTCAATATTAGTATTTTTCCAGGTAAATAGCATTTTTACATAAATGTTAAATATCTCATAACTAAAAAATTAATCTCTTAAAATGGAGTTCATTTTTGAATTCAAAGCATCGATATTATGATAGAGTGAATTTATGAAATTTTTATAAAATGTTTTGTTTTCCTTTGAATAGTAAAACATTTAGTTTTGAGTTTTGGTGTGATTAATGACATCATTAAAATTGTAATAATGATTTAATAATTTTGGTCAACTGATAAATAGTATGATATGTTATGATTTGTAACATGTGTCCAATACCATTTTAAAATAGCATGGTCTAGCCCATGTTTTATCAAATACCACTAAAGAGGTGTCCCTTGGAAATTAATTAAATATTACCACACTTTTGTATAAATACCAACCCATTACCCCATTAATTTCATTCCAAATTTATCCTCAATGATGATCTTGTATTTTTTCCTCCCCATGAGTCCTCCCAAGGTTCTCGTCGGCTCCCATGGTCCCATCCATAAAGCTATCGAAGTTACTCTTCAAGGTAAGTGAACCTTCCACCGTCCTCTTTTAGGTCATGACTTCATTTATGTTATGTACACTAGTTTCAAATTTATTATGTAGGTTTATGTTAATCGATTTAATTTTTTATGTTAATTTTATGTCCAAATTATTGGATACCCTTTCACTCTCATAAACTTATTCTTTTTTTGAATTTTAAACGATGTTGTTAGGCTGCAAAATTTTTCGTAAAAGAAATAAAATATACTCTTTTATTTCAATGATTCTTTTTCATGTGGTATGTAAATAAAATATCTATACCATGATCTTATTTATTTTCTATTCTATAACCATACTAAATTATGAGTTATTAATGGGTGGTTTACTCTTGTAACCTCTCTTTTTAATGTTTTCAAAAACCATTTTTATAGTCACCAGGTTGTGGAAATTTTGTCTGAAAACCTCTATCTTTTCGCAATAAATGATCTTATTTTCATTATGAGAATTCCCCAACATATTTTAGTTTAGGTTTATTTATCAATACATAAAAATGGGATATTTGTTTCTGTAGTTTACATATATAAAACCCTCTTTCCTTTTCCTTGGGTTATAAATTTCATGAGTACCATGATTTAATCACTTTTAAAACATCCCGATTTTGAAATGAAAACCATTTATTTAATTCTATATGGGTTATTTGAGAAATTTTTTATTACGAATTATTTGGATCACAGGAAAATAAAGAAATATTAAGGGTTTCCCTTTATAGCTCTCTAATGAAATGGGTAATGAATTTAATCTCAATGGATGACAAATTTCATGATACATAGGTGAATAACATTGGTAATTTTTATGACACCTAAAGGGTGAACCATGGTGATATGTTCAGGAATGTCTAAATTAAATTTTGTAGCCACAATTTCAATTTATGATTCATGTTATTATTCCTATGACATGCCAATTTATCATCCATTTATGATATCCTTCATGTTTTTATTGATATATCTCAAGATCACATGTAAACTATTTCACTTGCTTTCTTCACTTGGCCTTATGCTCACCATTACCTTTGATGTTATTCTCCTATTTATTAGATGTAGTAGTTGTAATTATGATCAATATATAATGAAGCCTTAAATGGGGATTATAATAATGTTTTATGATGTTATCATGTATATGTTTCCTCATTTCCAAGACACTAGACATTAAATATCCACTATTTATAATATGTAATGAAACCTTTTGTAATAAAATAGAGGGATTCTATAGTTGATATCAAATTGTAGTTTAGTTATTTATGGAAATTAGTATATGAATTCTTTTGGAAGAAACCTATCGAACAGTTTAAATATAGGAATACCTCCTGGTATTTGGGTGTAATATTAAGCATGTGGTACTTGAAAAAATAAATCACTATATAGATACGATCAAGTGGATGTGGCTCTGGCACAGATGTACCTAGGAGTGAAAACTCCAACAAGGAGTTTTGGTCTTGACCCAGGGTATCCTCATACATGAAAATGGGCCTTACTCCACTTTTGATTTGGCACTCTTGTTGGATTTTTTTGGTTAATCGTATACTTTTTATAAATAATTATAATGAATTTATAGATAAATGTAATTTTTTAAGAATGAAGTATTAAGACATAAAATCTATTATAGATAAAATATATATAAATGAAATTAGATTCCCTAATAAGCTATTATTATTTTATAAAATGGCAGGAAATAGGATTAATTGGGAAAATGGTGACTGCAGTGGACCATGCGCTGACATCCCTTCGATGGAAGATGGAATGGAAACATTCATGAGAATGATGAACCAACTGACTCCTGTTATGGGAAATAATTTGAATCAAGATAAGAGAATAATATCCCTGCGAATGAGATAACCTTCTTTTGAGACCTTTATGCCTCAACAACCACCAACCTTTAATGGATCAACTGACCCATTGATTGATGAAGAGTATATCAACTCTATAGAGAATATCATTTCTATGCTCTGCTATTCAGACCAAGAGAAGGCCATTGTGGCTATATATATCTTAAAGGGAGAATATAAACAATGGTGGTAACGAATTAAAAACATGAGGATAAGCGTGGAGGTTTAAGAAATAGAGTGGGATGTTTTCAGAGGAATCTTTTTTAATATGTATTTCCCTTGTTCTATGAGAACATGAATAGAGGAGGAGTTTCTTAAGCTGAACAGAAGGAGAATTATTATGTCTAAATCTACGAGATGAACATCGTGAGACATTCCTTTTAAATATGATTCTTTGTAATGGATTTAAATTATATAGTTTATATATTATTTGGTGGACTATGACCTCATCTATGGAAGAATCTAGCCAACCGGGACTATGACAGCTATGAAGAGATCGTACAAAGTGCGATGAAAGTCGAACTAGAGTTCGGTAAGATTCAGTAGTCTCATAAATCCAATGAGATGAATAGATCAATGGAGTCAAGATTATGGATTATCATAGATATTGGATGATTATGTAAGAATGGTCAACGCCCATGAGTAATAAATTTGGGAAAAAGAATTCAGGGAACTGCCTGCTTGGGAGCGAGAAGTACTACAAGTGTGGAAAAGATGGCAATATCACACAGAATTTTCAGAGTGAGAAGAAAAATCAACTCCCAAACACTAATGATAAGGGGAATATGGTACGGTCCCTACCAGATTTCCAATTCAATATGTGTGGACTACTTAGGATCCTTTTCATTCACTTTCAAATTATGAGGGTAGTGGAGGGGAATCACCATTAGCCTCAAAAAAAGGCCAAGGGATCATGGTCATACATTTGAAATCACTACGGATGAAGTTGAAGGTCCAAATGATGTGGTGGAAAGTACCCTTTTTTTTATCTCAAAGATTTCCAGTACTTTGTTTGATTCTAGTTCTATGCATTCCTCTATTTCCACCATGTTGGAAATGAATTTAGGATCAACCCCTAAATCTGTAAAATTATAGTAATCAGTCAAGTCTCCTAGTTGGATTATTCGAGAATCATCAGTGTTTATAAACTCTAGTATTTACATTTTTGATAAAAATATTATCACCAACCTAGTAGTCATTCCCATGTTTTAATTCAGCATTATACTTGGGATGAACTAGGTGACCTAGTATAATGTTATGGTGACATGAATAAGAAAGGAGACATCAGTTTTACCAGGAAAGTTCTGGACCGAGCGTCCTAGAAAATTTATTGAAAATAAAAATGCATAAGTTACAAATAGAGTTGTGGTACAAAATTACCACCAAAAAAGGGAAATGACAAATTATTGTCATCCAAACAACATATGGTCCAAAGACCTACACAAAATAAAGACATAAAATATCACCTTTCAGCCCATCCGTCACGATCCACTTGCACATCAGTTTTATTTAATGGAAAAACTATAGTTATCTTCTAAGGAGATATATCTCAACAAGATCTATGTCTAGATAAACCTCTTATATAATTATTTATAGGGTTTATCAATGAATAGAAAGAAAATTACAGTATAAAGAATGAAAATATCCCCATCATCCAAGAAAACATTGATGTATTTCCCAAAGAGTTACATAGAATGAACCTATAAAGAGAGGTAGATTTCTCCATTGAACATGTACCTAGATCTCATTAGATATCAATGAAACCATATAGGATAGAAAATATGGAGCTATAGAAATTAAAGAAACAACACCAAGATTTTATTGGGAAGTGGTTTATCACACCGAGTATGTCTCCTTGGGAAGCACCTACTCTCTTTGTGATGAATAAGGATTGATCAATACGGCTATGCATTGATTATAGAAAACTAAATGCGATCACAGTGAAGAACAAATACCCTATTTAAGGAATTTATGACTTATTTGACCATCTTCATGGGGATAAATTATTCATTAATATTGATCTTCAACCTAGTTATCATCAATTGATAGTAGATAATGATGATTTTCCAAAACATGCCTTCTGATTAAGATCAAGAAATTATGAGTTTTTTGTTATGCCATTCGTACAGGCTAATACAGCTGCTATTTTTAGGGATTTGATGAATTGAGTATATAATGACTACATTGATAACATTATAGTAGTGTATTGACGATGTTTAGATATATTACTAATTACTCGAGGAGCATGGGGATCATCAAAAGGTTATTTTGCATACTCTATGTAATGATAGACTTTTTGAAAAGTTCATCAAATGTGAATTTTGGTTATAACAAGTTGATTTCTTAGGGCACATTGTAACCAATGGTGGTATAATAGTTGAATCTACAAAGACAAAGGTGGTTTAGGAGTTTCTTTATACTAAAAAATAATAGAGATTCGTAGTTTAATTTCATTACAAGGATATTATAGGAGTTTTTTGAAATAAATTTCATGAATTTTTAATTCCTTAACCAAGTTAACTCGAAAATGGTTCAAATTCAACTTGAAAAAGGAGTGTGATGAATGTTTCCAAGAGATAATGAAGATATTGGTAACTGCACCTGTGCTAACTCTACCATCAATTTGAGAAGGATTGGTTATTTTTTGGGATGTATCGATGAAAGGGCTTGGTTGTTTCCTCATGAAAAATTACAAATTCATTGCTTATACATCTCAACAATTGATGACTCATGATAAGAACCATCCTATGTGTTATCTGGAACAAGATGTAGTCATTTTTGATTGGATGGTATGTGGGAACAATATTAATTAGGATAAATGTTATTTATACACAGACCATCAATGTTTGAAGTATATTTTCACACAAAAGGAATTGAAAATTAGACAAAGGAGATGGTTGCAACATCTTAATGACTATGATGGTTCAATTCATTATCATCATGGAAGGGGAAACAATGTCACTAATGCATTTAGAAGGAAAGAACCACTTTTTATTTCCAGGCTGAGGATAAAAAGAGATCATTTGATCAGTGAACTAGTAAATCTATTCATGGGAATTATAAAGGAAAGGACATCATCAACCCAATGCCAAATTATTTCTCAACCATCAATACTAGAAAAGATCAAGAAAGATCAGAAAGAAGATCATTTATTACAGAAAAATTTGGAGGCTATGAAGGATGTGATGTTTCTAGAGTTCAATATTGATCAAGAATGTGTAATGAAATTTCATACAAGACATTGTGTTCCATCTATTTGGGAAATAAAGAAGGAGAAGATAGATGAAGCTCATAACTCTACCTCCTCTATACATCCTGTATGTAAAAAATGTATAGGGACCTTAGGGATCATTCTATATGGGAAAATATGAAAGGGGATATTGATGACTAAAATTTAAGGTGACTAGTATGTCATCAAGTTAATGTAGAGTTACAACTTCCTAAATGGGTAATAAAACCACGACCCATACTAGAATGGAGTTGGGTCAAAGTCACTCTGGACTTTGTCACTGGTCTCTTGAGAACATCCACTGGAAATAATGCAATATGGGTTATTGCGGACCGTCCCACCAGGACTACCCATTTTTTGTCCATTCAGGATGATTTCTCTTTTGAAAAACATTCTAGGATTTATGTGAAGGAAGTGGAAAGGCTGTATGTAGTTCCACTCTCTATCATATCTGATCGTAAGCTAGGGTTCGCATAAAAATTATGGAGATGTCTTCAAAATGCTTTGAGTAACTAATTAAATTATTGTACAAAATATAACCCCCAAACTGAGCGAGAATCTAAAAGAAATATTAAAACACTTGAAGACATGCTGATAGCATGCTTAATGGAATTTAATGGTGTATCGGATCAAAATATACCATTTGTTAAGTTCTCTTACAACAACAGCATACACTCAAACATTAAAAAGGCACTCTATAGTGATCTTTATGGGTAGAGATGTAGAACTCATACTTTTTTGAATGAAGTGGGTGAGAGAAAACTAATTGGGCCTAATCTTGTGGTAGAGGTGATAGAAAAGGTTCATGCCATTCAGTAACACATTTAGGTTGCTTATAGTCGACAAAAGAGCTATGATGACAACCATCGAAGGGACTTGGACATTGATGCTGGTGAAAATTTATTTCTTCAAATTTCACCTAGGAAAATATTCAAGAGGTTTCGGAAGAAATGGAAGATCAACCTAAGGTACATTGAATTATATGAAATCCTTGATCGCGTAAGAGCAGTGGCCTCTCGGCTTTCACTTCCTCTAAATATATCACAAATTCATGATTACATTCATTTATCCTTCCTGAGGAAGTACATGCCCGACCCTTCACATGTACTAAACCCTGAGGAGGTACCACTAGAACATGACCATCCTTATGTGGAGCAGCCGGGGGAGATCTTTGATCATAGAGACACAGTTCTATGAACAAGATTACCCACCTTGTTAAGGTGTTATGGGGAAACCAGAACATCAATTTTTACATGTGGGAACCAGGGGATTATATGAGGCCTAAGTACCCACAACTTTCTTCTTTTGAGGGTATGAGTTGAAATTTTGGGGATGTTATTCTTTAAGGGGGAATAATGTAACAATCTGAAATTTGGAAAATATCAGTTTCCTAAATTCATGTGTTATTTTATTTTATACTGAAAAAAACTATATTCTTTAATTAATGAATAGAGTATAATTAAAATTATACTGTTGGGTTTAGTGAATACTCAAGTATGAATAATAATATTACCCTTCTGAATAGTAAAGTAACTAATGGAATAGTTACTTCCCATAATAAATTATACATATAATTTAGGAATTTTGAATGGTAATGTGATATATTAGCATTATTAAATTTCTGTTTCGGATATTATTAGTTAAATATATGAATACTTTTTCATAAATAGTGTTATTAAATAAAAATTAAATATCCCATAAATATAAAATTCTAATCATAAAATGAAGATCATTTCTGAATTCAGCTCATCGATATTAGGTTAGGATGAATTTAGGAGATTTTTATAAAATGTTTTGTTTTTCAATGAATAGTGAAAAATACAGTTTTGAGGTTTAGTGTGATTAATGACATCATTAATAATGTAAAAATTATGTAATAATTATGGTAAAATTTTTAATAGTATGATATGTTATGAGGCGTCCCAATTGGCCAATTATATGGGAATATACCGTTGGAAAGCCCTTGTTTTTGCACATACCACTAATAAGGTGTCCCTTGGAAATTAATTAAATATTCCCCCAATTTTCTATAAACACCATCCCATTCCCTAATTAATTTCATTCCAAATTCCTCCTCAACAATGATATGGTATTTTTACCTCCAAAGGATTACTCCCAAGGTGATATCAATTTCCCAAGGTACCAACCATTGATCATTGGAATTTACCCTTCAAGGTAAGGGAATCTTCAACCCTCCTCTTTTATGTCATGACATCTTCTATGTTATGTTCTCCACTTTCCAAATATTATTTTAGGGTATATTTTTATATTTCCTTGTTATATTAATTTTATTCCCAATTATGGGAGACCATTTCCAATATCATCAACTGATATTTCCAAATTTAATGAAATGCCTTTAGGCTGCTGAATATTTTGTAAAAGAAATAACATCTTCAATTTTCTATCAATGTTTTGTTTTCTTGTGGTATGACATTTAAATTACCATAACATGGTATTATTTAGTTTTTATTTTGTAACAATAATTTATTATGAGATATTTATTAGTGTTTGACTCTTGTCCCATCTCTTCTTAATGATATCTAAAACCATTTTATATATTCGTTATGATGTAGAAATTTCTACTCAAAACCTCTCTCTTTTCTCAAGAAATTATTTTATTTTCTTTATGGGAATACACAAACATATTTTGGTTTTGGGGGTATTCAAAAAATCATAAAAATTTTATATGTTGTTCTTTATTTTATATACATAAAACCCTCATTTCCTTTCGATTAGTTATAAATGACATAACAATCATGTTTTTAAGAACTTTTAAAACATCATGATTTTGAAATGAAACCCTTTTCATTCATTATCTTGTGGTTCTTCCTGAAATGTTTGATTATGATATATTTGGATCACTTGAAAATAAATACATTATAATGGTGCAACCTAATTTTTCTTTAATTCATTCGGTAAATAATTTAATATCTAGAGATGAAACGTTTGATGATACCATTGTTGAATGACCTTGGTAATTTTTATGATGCCATAGGGAAGAACCATGGTGATATATACGTGAAGGACTATATTAAATGTTTTAGCTATGTTTTCATGTTATGATTAATGTTATTAGTTCTATTATATGCCTCTTTATCATTTATTTATGATATCCCCCATGTTCTTATTGATATTTCTCAAGATCACATGTAAACTATTTCACATGTTTTTCTTATCGGGCCTTCTACTCTTCCATTCCTTTTTTGTTTGTCTCTTATTATGAGATAAATTAGTTTTAAATAGTATGAAAATATTATGAAGACTTAAATTTATTTTAGAAGAATGTTTTATATTATTTTCTTGAATATTGTTTCTAATTTCTAAGACACAAGACTTTAGAGATCCTCTGTTTGTAAAATGTAATGAAATGTTATGTAATAAAATGGTGTGATTCTATATTCCACAAGTTACATTAATTAAATTTGATTTCTATGTGTTATTCATAAATCTTATCATTTCATGAGGTATCTAAAATAGCTTATGTTTTATGGGTTAAAAGTAAAATTTAATTAATTTGTATGTATTCATGGACTAATGTTTTCTTTATTTGTTTTGTATCCCTTACTGATCATTTTATACACAAACCATGTTTTTGAAATTTTTTTCATTGGTTATAATGAATGAAGAATGAAAGGAAGAAATCATGGATATTTTTATCATGAAAAAAATTCTAATTTTTAGGTAAATTTATTGTTGGAAAACATTAAATAGATTATAATTGTCTACTTTGTAATGTTTGAGATGTAATGTACTAGTTATGTCCAAATTCTCTAAAAATCTATTCTTGAAAAAACCCTCATTGTGAATTCATGAATTAACTCAATATTATTTAATGTTAAAGACTGGGGCATTATATATAGGAATCACTTATGATATAAATAAATTTGGGGTAGAATAGTTGAACGACCCTAAAATTGGTAAGTAGGAATATGTTGTTCGGATAATTTGTTATCACATTAAACAACTCAACCCGTTTTTTGATAGATAGTTTCCCTTATCAGGGATAGATCCACATATCACATGCATATTAAATAGAATATAGATGTCATTAGAACCATATTTTTGGCTATATGAGTAGAATTCTATAAAATGTGGATAAGCTAAAATGAACTATTTAAATTTTTTAACAATTTATATACCCCAACCCATAATAGCACATTCTTGGTTCCCAATTAAAGCCATAATGTGAACACATGTCCTATGTGCCTATGTTCGTACCATGATTCACAAGAAATCATTTATTCCATACCAAGCCAATGGACAAAAACATATAACATATAAACCTGACACCAATGTGAAACACCAGAGATGGAAATTGTGTGAATAGTAAAATCATGCAGTAGAACACAAATTTATAGAACTTGGAAACATAGTAAATCCCCCATACATGGAGCTGATGGAACCCAAAAAAAAGCACCATACCATGTTCTGACTATATCATATTGTTTGGTTAACCATATCCCAATTTTTCAGACTAAATAGTAAAAAATATTTATTTCCATTTTATTATCTTGACCCATTTTACTACTTGAACTGTCCTCAGGGAAAGTTTTCCACTATTCCTTAGGCATGCCTTCCCATAAGACAAAGGCTATTGAATTGCGGAGAGGGACAGATTTGATGATAGTTTGGAGACAATAATCTATATTGTTGATAATTAAAATGGTCCATATGTATATAACATAGAAAAATACGGACTATAAAAAAAATTAGGGATATATAAACTCATCAAAAGCATAATAAAAAACACCATCATTAAAAATACCAAAGTAATAATAACATTTTAAGATGAAACATTCAATAATTGGCCACACATGAAGTAGAAAACCAATTTATCTCTTGGATTACCATATAATTACATATATATAAATTATAAAATTCTCAAAAGGATTCGTTAGCTAAATTCAGATGAACCCCTTGGTCCATTACCATCCATCCCATAAAAATAGTAAATCATTGATCACTAAGGTCTAACTACAAGTCCCATTCCTTACCTGAAATCAAAAATAAGAAAGTCTCAACACATCCTATGGGTCCTGTGTTGAGTTTGAGTATGAACTATGTAGGCCACCACTAAAATGTTGATGTCTTACATCCATAATTGTAATGAGGTACAAACAAACAAATAAAACCCACCACATTCACATTTAATAAATAACCCCTTCCCTTATGCTCAACAATCCCAAGGAAGCAATCATCTTCTATGAACATCGTTTTTATACATCTGAGAATGAAAACTCAAATAAATAAATAAATATGGAATTCTATATAGTTATTCTTATATGTTTTTTGTGGTGGGGACCCATGTCTCATCACCCAAGGAATTCCCTAGAGAGTACCATAATAGGTGAACCCTAAGGCTCCACATATAAACATGTAACCATCCCCTCATTCCATTAAGGAAAACATCTCTAGAAATGATGTTATCTTTCCTCTAATATACAGTCACTATCAGATCAACAAATGATGTCATGAGAAACGATGTTATCCACTCTCCCATATCCTAGCCCATTGCCCTAAATCATAATATAGATCCTCTTCCCCTATTCAATGGTCTTAAACCCAATGACTGATGGTCCACTATCATCCATGTGCCTTTCTATGTTGATCACCCCAATCATATCTAATGTTCAACACCATAACATAAGAAGCATAATCTTCATGGTCCTCCACCCAAAATGAGTGGTCAATACCTCCTATATTGAGTCCTATATGTCTGATCATAACTCCAATGATACAAAATCTAATAACTATAATAAAAAATCACAAATGGTAACCTAATCCACATCATCAAGAACATAATTCCCCTAACACCACAACTATAAATTAATATGGTCAACACTATCCAAATTCAAATGGGCCATACCGTCATCTTGAATACATCTTCACCTAAATCTGATGAACATGTCTCCATAAAAATATGATCCTCATCACCAATTTTCCTTGGGAAATTCCCAACCAGATGAAGAATATCAAATAAGTCCAGTTAATTAACATCATCTCAATAAGTGGACCTATCCCATAAATTTCCTAGAACCACTAGCAGGAGGAAATATAATTTAATTAATTTATAACAAATCCCAATCAATCGATCTCAGTCAATCAAACCACCATTGTCAGCTTAGTTGATGTTATAAAGGGGTATCCCACTAACATGATGTAATGTCAGTTTATCAATTTCTTTTAAAAATTATATAATGAGGGATCCCTTATGGACTACACACATTCATTTATATTGAACAGACCCAAAAATCAACCCTAATATTATGGATAATTCAATAAACCACCTACCATATATTCTTAGGATCTTGGTCATCTAATATGATCCTCTAAATCCACCGAAATGGAGAGAAATTATTGTTTTAGATGGATTCCATGAGAATAGAAAAAAAGATCTCACATTTTTTAACTTTTCTCATGGACAGATAGACTAGAAAGATAATTAAGGGGAATAATTTCATTATCAATAAGATTTTGATGACAGTAACTGATATATAATTAGAGGTTGAATGATGAAGTTGGAACAAAGAATATGTGGAATAAAAAAGAGAAAGAAGCCACTATTATATGCAAGAAATGGTGGGGAAGGATGAAGATAAAATAAAATGAATAGTTTGTGGAATTATAAATTTTCAATTTTTATAAAACCAAATAGCTTGGCATTATTGCTTAGGTAACCATGAAACCATCAATCAATTCTCATTGTCCATGTTCAAGATGTGAAAGGGTTAGGTGAACTAATTTCGAAAACTGTACATAGACTATGCCTATCATGTTTGTTCAAAATTGAAAAGATTCCATAAATCAATGCACTCCCTCCCATATAGTTTTCAAAACCATCTCTAGTGAAAAAGTAGGGCTATACGATTTATCATAGGGGCCTCATTGCTAAATCTAACGGTGTTATGCTATCAATACATCTATAAAACTTCGTTTCTAGTGTCTAAAGCACATGAAACTCATCTGAAATCCCATGGGATATTATAGGCCTTAATAACCATGTAATAATATTGCCTTCGGTTAATAAAACTCATGGAATTAAGTTTTGATGATCAAGAAAATAGATAGACTTACCACCCATCAAAAAATTAAAAATTGTTAAGGAATTCATATCTCTTGAAAAATGGTATGTTAAAATAATAATATCAATGATTACTCTATAAAAATTATCCTAATACATCTTTTATCCATATAATTCATCTGTATCTAAAAGGAATTGTTTGATAAACAAAAAAAAATCACCAAAAATTAGATGTTATGTAAGGAAAATAAAATTGGTTGGATGATGGGAAATACATAACTCTAATTCATTTAAAAAATGATATAATAAAACCCCTAATCATATGTAAACCACGATTGGATTGTGGAGTGGAGAATTTGGACCAATAGACATCCTCTTACACACCATTTCCCTAAAATTTAAAAGAGGAATGACATTAAAATAATAATAGTTACCTTGGTTATATAGAGGCTTCAGAACTAAACGAGCACATGTTACTCTATAAGAAGTATATAGGACTCATAACAACCACATAGTATAACTGAAAGGATTAAAAACCTTCTTCATAATACATATATTTCAATATGTATCATTTTTTATTATTTGGTGTGAACTAAAACCATGCTATTGATCATCTCCTTGTTTATACCTCCCAACAATGTTGGATTTTTCCCCTAAAACCATCATTTCATAACATTTTAACATCTTTTAATTATTTTATTATTATTAATAAACCTCTAATAACTTCATGTTTGTTATTGTAGAAGATATTATAGTTGATAACGTCTAAAGAGTAAATGATGCAATAAAAAGACATAATTGTTCCCCACTAAAATTAAAACTATGAGTACCTTCTTAAATAAATATTCTATATCTTGATGGTATATTTTATTGGTAAAAATTGATTTATTATATTAAGGTTAAATATTAATTGGGATTTAATTCATATTCTCTTGGTGGTTTCCCTTGTAATTTCATGTGTATGAGATTATGAGGACAAGAATTATTAGTTGGTTACCAACATTAAAATTTGTTATTGGATATTACTATTTTTTGGATATTGGTATTCATCCAAAAAAATTATTTTTATTTTTAAAGGGTATTATTAGTCTTCTATATTGATGTTTTGATGAAAACTGTGATGCCATATATTCATGGTATGGTATGATAAATTGGGCGCATCATGAGTAATCATGCATTAATGAATAATGTATGAATTGATTTTTCCTTTATGGTATTTAATAATGTTTTATATCCATGTTGCTTTTATGAATATAATATAGACCAAATAATTATATTTCTATGGAGATCCTTTGGGGTTTTCATTTTTAGAAATTAATTAATAAGTTATCCATCACATTGGGTGATGTCACGACAAGAGATTTGATTGTTCTGAGATATTGGGATTATGAAATTATATTACATAGTAATTTTTCATATGGGTTTTTATATAGTTGTGACATTATGTCATTCATCTATGGGTTCCTTGATATATTAATACATGGAAACCTTGATAAATCTATGGCTCTACCTATCATCACTAAAAAAACAAGGAAAGTGTTTAACACAATTACAGTATCAAGAATCATTGTAAAATATTTACATTATTTATTATATAACATTTTTAACAAATATTAATCAATTATATGGGTTAATTATAATTAATTTTTACTCCATGTGATATATTTTTTCACTTGTTATTTGAGAGAATATATTTTGTGAAGAATATTTAAGAAATATTTTGTATCTATATAGTTATTATAATATTTATTTATTTATTATTTTATTTTGAAATGAAATTTATTTATTAAATAAATATTCAATACTCCATCCATGAAAATATTATGGGGGAATAGTGGAACAATTTTATAGGCTAGGTGAAAATTAATATATATTAAATTTTTTGAATAAATGTTTAATAATATAATTAGTAAGGAATATTTCATTTACTTTTAAGTATATTACATGTCAATAAATAAGAAAAAATTATTATTATTATGAAAAAATAATTTTTTTTGGGATTAAATAAAATTTCATGTTCCTTTCTAATGAAAATTTAATTACTCTAGTATTATTTGAACACATTTATATTATTTCTATCCTTATCGCTACCCAGTACGTTAGTTATGAAAAACAACCCCAGAAAATTGTTTACTTCCCCATTGATACCCTCTCCATGAATTATTATAATTATATAGAGTGAACCTCCATCAAAAACCCAAATAAAATCAACAAATATCATAGATAATTTTTTTTACGATATTCTCATAGTGAACAACGAGAAACAACATAAGGGATTGAATCATCCAATCTTGAACCTAGAAATTCCAATGATGAAATTCATTGGTTTATGATTTAATCTTGGATCACCACTAGAGGTAATATAAAATTTATTCCTATGTTGAAATTATAGTATGAAATATATGTGTTTTCAAATTCATCACAAAAAAAATAATTCATCATAAGGTAATTCATTAATCAGAATTTTTTTTACAAATTTATCATGTGATGATGCTTCATTGGGTTCCAACATTTTTTTTATAAAATTTGATCAATGAATTTATTATGTAGTTCTTTCCAATATTCATCAATGTACATCTCAGAGTAATCAAATAATACGATAAAAATATGATTTGGGAATATCGAAACATCTCTTCCACTATCCCCAAAAACATCAAGATATATTAGTGAAGTCACATAATGATTTATTCTTATTTAAATACCATTAATTGATATCTGTATTTATTATTAGTATTCAATTCAATTTAAACCATTCCATAATCCAATACATGAAATATTATATTTCTTATATTCATTTAAACATATATAATCATCAAATGGAGTAATTTTTAATGATAAAAATTTGATAAACTCATCAAGATGTGATTAGGATTCTACATAAAATGAATAAGAGTATATGAAATGTATCCCATTAGTAAAAACTGTGTTTCCATGGTTAAAACACAATGATTACTCAAAAATTAATTCAAAATTATTTCAATTCATGTGGATTTATAAAATTTTATGTTTTTTAAATTCATTTCATGCTGAATGGCTAGACTGATACATAGTAAATGAGAATAATTTTCATGTAAATTTCAATCATTATGTATAGTCTTTTAGTCAATAATTGGCCTTATATAATCTAATATGTCTTATATGAATGATCGCCATGTAACATGAAGACTATATGATGTGTATCCCATGTACATTCAATATACTCTATGAATTTCTATTTCATGATATAAAGATGATATATACTTGATTATAAGAAAGATAGTACACATCATTTATATTATAGTTTTATTTAGTAAATAAAAATAATTTATTAATCATTTTAAATCATAAAAATATAATTTTCATGGGTCATTTAGTTTACTTCTACTATTCAGGTGTTGTTTTATATATATACATATTAATTAAAAATGTATTTTCTATGTAATATTCATTCTATGTGAATAAATATGTTACATGCTTCATAAATATAATTTCTTCCATGTGTTATTCATTTAAATTTTAAATTACATCAAATTATGTGATAAGACAAGTATGCCACAAGCTAGATGCGTACATAATATATTAATACAATAAAAATTTCATAGTACATATTGGTTATCACCATCTTTCCTCTTTGGTAAATTTATTTTTATATTTTCAATTATAAATAAATTTTATTAATTTTTTTAAAAAATGATGGATGATAATATTAGGATTTTTTTATGAGAATTATTAAAAAATAATTTATTTATAAAATAGGATAATTAGTTTAGTTTTTCATGATTTATCTCAAATAAGAATGATTTGGGGAGAATGATTTTATTAATTCAATAAATGATTTCTTGTTTTTGTATAATCATGGTCATAGGCCAAAACATTATATGTGATTGGTTTATTTATAATTTATTATTAAATAAGGCAGATGGATTTATAGTAATCCCTCCTATCATTATATTTTTTAATGTGTTCCAACATTATCCTTTTACATAAACCCACTCAACTAATCCTTTTCTTCCATTCAACTATATGTGATTAAAATATTATATAAAAGACGTATCACCTAAGTGAGTTGTTTTTATTCTAGTTAGGAATTGAGTTAAAGATAATTTAAGAGACACATGGGCGGATATGTTGAAATATGGAACACAAAACAACCTTTGTGTTGAGGTGTTTCTCCACTTGGTCAACGGTATGATTATCAAACATTAAAAAAACATTCAAGATGAAAAATTTCATGTTCATACAAATATTTTATTTAATTCAATCAACATGAATAGTAAATATCACAATAGATTTTATGTCATGATGACATGAATTACTGAACGAACAGGCCTAGAAGAGAAATGGGAGAAAATATCATTATTTATAAACATTATATAATATGTGGTTAATGAATTAAGTAAATCCAATTAATATTATAAAATATGTAATAATGATATAATTATGAAATTTATAGATAATGTTAAAAATACCCCAATTATATATATAATGTCAGCATATCCCTACACAACATATGTTAAAATCAAACAATAGTTTTAAGTGGTTCACCAGCCATAGTCTGTGTGTTTTGAATTATCTGAGAACTCTATCATGTGTTTTGGGTCAACATAACTTAGTTCACCTCACATTATTACATCCAAATATGGACTTTGTGTATATTTAAGGCAAGAGAGGAGGAAATATAATTATTTGATTTTAGAATTGGGGATTCTACTCAACATGTAATAGAACTGTTAGTTAATGTGGTGTGAAATATTATGCTCATGTATGAAACATCATATGAATAATAAGACCAATTTATGGGTTATAATAAAGGGAATATAGGTCCATTACACAAGATTTTATAATGAATATGATTTACAAATGCAATGTTGAGGGATATTGGGTATTGACAAAATATTAGGATATTAAAAATAAATTTCTTTTAATTCGGTGATAATATACTAAAAATATTATCTCTATAATTATAATTATATAAATTACCATGAATTATAACATATCAATACGATCTATAATTTTTAATGATAACCTACTCACAGAAATAAATTTTCAATAATAGAAAAAGGAAAATATGTTTTATTCAATGCCACATATGAAAATTATATGTGCATGACACCCCAATTCTAGAATCACTTAGCCAAGAGGCTTGGGTTGATGAAATGTATCTCTATTGGAAAAATTTGGATGATTCAAAAGTTTTCTAATTTTTCATTCTATAAAATATGTTAAATGAGTGACTATGTAAATATGAGGGTATGGACTCATATAGAATGATACTTCACCTTCATGATCTTTGTCAAGAGAAAGTGAGATAAGGGGGAAATGAGATCTCTAATGAACTATTCCTGTGAAAAATTTTGTGTCGATTAAAAATGTGCCTCATATAGTCAAGATGATTGGGTACATTGAGGACTTGAAATATTAATAATTAAATTCATAGATACGAAGTTCATAGATCACATTCATTACTCAGTACCTAAATCATTATACATATTCTCCATGAACTAGGACACCAGAAATGTGTAAAAAAACTATCAGAACATCATATTCCAATTATCTATGATTACACGGACATGGGTTATGAAAACTAAAAAATACTTATAGTTAATTAAAAATTGAAAAATAATGAAATGGGACTATGATTCAGTTCATGTATAAATATTTTGAGCACCATCCATTGAAGAAGAATAAGATCAAAAGGTAGGTGAATGAAAAGGAATAATCATATTAAGACTGTCAAAATTTATGATAATATAAGTGGAATTGCTCAAAAAATAAATGGGAAGCAAAATGTGTGTTCATTGTCACATTTACTATTTCTATAACTACACAATGGGTATTAGAAAAAATTTTTGGATATGATATCTATATCCAATTTTATCAAACAACTATGCATCAAAATATTTATAGGGGATAGGTAGATCATTGGGTAGCCAATATAGTGAGATTCAATACATTGGATATGGGATAATACCACATTCAATTGAAAACATAAAAATTTTTAGTTTTAATGAACTATAATTTAGTTCCATCTTCTACAAATAAGATCATATTGGATTCTTTTTGTAATGTGGATGCATTTATTATAAAATTGTGAAATAAATAATTATTATATTATAAAGGAATCATTTGTTGTACAATAAAAAATATAAATAATTTTTATATGTATTATATTAGGAAAACCATGTATTCAATATAGAGAATGATTTCGTTAACATTTCCCATATAACATCTATATGTGGAATCACCACCATGGTCACATAAATGAGAATCATCTAAAAAATCTCTATCATTATGTTTGTTTAGATTATTTTGAGCTCAACCCAAATTAAATATATATTTTTTTCGAAATGAAATAATGACCAACCCACAATTATATCGATAATAATAATGGGAAACATAGATTCTAGGACTGGTTCATGTTGTTGTGTGTAGGAATTTTCTAGTAGAATATATAAGTGAATATGGTTATATCAAAATTATTTCTAGATTCTTGAGTATGTATATATTTTTATACATAATTTGGTATAATTTTGAGACCTCTAAAAACTAAATTAACTCTAGTTGGATGTGTAGAATAAAATTGGTGAAAGGATAACGAATCGTTGATCTGATTGAGGGGAAGAATATAATAATTTTTTTATCAATATTGAATCAGAATTTGAGACTTTATCTCAACTAACACCACCATATAAACCAAATTAGAATAGTTTTATTGAAATAAAGAAAAATACCATTGTCAACAATGTAATATGATGATGATTTATTCAAATATTCCATTATCTTTTTTGAAGATATATATTAAAAATAGTGACATAAACACTATAGTGATTAAAAATTAAAGTGGTGAACCGATCTACATCCATGTTTTGTCGTGGGATGGAATTTAATCATTAATATACAGGAGGATGATGATTTGAAGGAATATTTATGGCTCTATTTTTCAAGAAACAAGAACCCCAAGGTAGTAATTGTGTATATATAGTATATAAAATGGAATTTCAGGGATATAATCTATAGAAACACTCAGAATTTTTCATTAATATCACCATAGATTTAATTATTCAATATATAAGAACATACTTAAAAAAGAGAGTGGGTTTAAGATTTTATTTAATTATGTAAATGATTATGGTAAAAGAGTGTTCATACATGAAATAATTCCATTAGTCCCCATGGAAGATGTTATACCTAAATCATAAGTGTTGTGTATGATTATTAAAGAGGTAAGAGAATGAAAAAGATATGACTTTCCAGTCACCATAAATTGATACTCATTATTAGTTTATAATAAATATCCACTTTCCAACAAAGTCGTTTAAGAGAAATCAGAATCTTCCTGTTGGAAATAATCCATGAAAAATGATGTTCATTCCATGTATCAAAACATTATTTGGGTCATGGTTGAGCTATAAGTTTATATAAAAACTATTGGGTGAAAATGGGTATTGATGAGAAAAGTAGAGATGGTATGTAATGTAATTTCAAATAATACACTACTAGTGAATAAATGTTTTATAATGTTTTAAGGAATTGACTAAAATGAAGTCTTTTCTTTATTTCCCATGTTTAAATGAATCTGAATTATGCTTATTATAAACGCATTATATGACTATGAAATTTGGATGGTGAATATTAAAACATAATTCTACAATGGGATTCATCTAGATTAGGTCTATATGAAAATACAATAAGGGTTTATTGTTCTAAACTATACAGAATGATGTTTTCTTGTTTTAGAGAATATTATATGGATATATAAATTCATCCTATGAATTTGAGATTTAATTTGATGATATAGTAAAATAATTTTTTTTCATTAATAATAAATTAGAGGTAAGTTCTTAAATTTTTTTTAAATAGTGAAATGTTATAGTTATAATTTTATTTTTTCGGACATATTACATATTGGAATGGAAAAAACATTCACGCCACTAGTTATGTTTAAGTTAATTATGTTATTCACTATGAAATATTTTTGTGAAACAAACTACCTTATATGGATCATGATCATTCATGAATGATCTAGGTTTTTTATTGGATAAAGTGGAGGTACATAAAATTACAATATTATAAATACATTTTGTGTTAAAAATTCTAGTGAAGGATTAGTTGTCATTTGATATGGAATAAATAAATATAATAAAAAGAATCATAAAAATTTCAGGATAATGAGAATGAGTAGGATCAAATATAATTATATGATAGGATCATTTATCTATACCATCTAATTTACTAGTCTTGATGTAGCCTATGTCTTATTCATGGTAGGTTAATATCAAGCTAATCAAGGTGTCCTACATCACTATTTTATTAATTTTTTCATTATTTATCTCAAAATAGCTAAGGATATATTGTTATTGTCAAAGGAGATAAGGAATAAAGAATAGAGGGTTATAGTAATCCATGATTTCAAACATATCATAATGATATCATGTTGCATTCAGGACATGTCTAGATTCTGAATGGAGGAACAATGACCTAGAAGAGTTCAAAGTTTCTATTTGTATGATATTGAACAGTTCATTCCATATATATATAATCTTTTACTTAATACATGGATACTATTTTTATATGAAACTTTTTTTAGGATAATTATGAGTTACATAGAAAAAAAATTGAATCATATTATTCTGTAATAATAATTTAATATTGCCTCTTTTAAAAGAGAAAAGTAAACTCCAATTGAAAATGATCCTTCTCCAAAAGAATAAACTCATAATGAATATTTCACAGAGTAGTAAAGGTGTAGTAAGCATATTTACAATGAAAAAACATTGACTACCCCATAAATAATTCCACTTGTTAGTATAATCACTCATATCATTTGAGATCTAGTAGAATAAGATTTTTAGCAATTTAAACGAGTGAATGTATGAATTTGGTGGAATTGGTTTCCTATAACTATATTACATCTATATTTAGATTACATGGATTCATTTTAGTTAATATTAAGTAATATATTATCACATAATTATTTTTATTATTCCTAACCTAGTGTGAGTTACATTCAAAAAGTTAATGTGGCACTAAAAGGTTAGAGAAGTTCCCAAAAATTATGAGAACCATGTTTATAGCATCCTGGGTTTAATATATATGGACATTACATCATGTTAGGTTAATAGTTAAAACATTACAAAAGAACATTCCCAAGGACCACAATTGTTTAATGCCTCTGCAAACATGGAACACAATATTCTAATTTTGTTAAGGGTCTTAAATGATTCACACAATGATATTTCCCTTTATCACTTCTAAATAAATCATTTCTTTAAAAACTTGGAATGGAAACATATTAAAGGTGTGAGATAAAAATCAAAGTAATGGTAAAAAAATAGATATTATCATGATCCAAAGGGTATGATAACATGATCATAATAATATAAGATCATACCCTTCATATGAAATAACATAAACATAGATCATGGAATAATGATTGTATGCTCATAAGACATGAATAACAATGAAATAACGAGCATAATATCAGAAAGAATAACTTAAGAATAACATTTAGAATTGTCGAAGATATATAAAATTATAAAATCCAATGTCAATGCTTCCTACCAAAACCATAATAACATGTCATGATTTGTATAATCACTAGTTCACCTACATTAGGCTTTGGATGATATCAAAAGTATACTCGAGATTATGGATTGGGATACCTCCCTTCCACCATCTTATTTGGGGATTGGGATTACCTCTTGTGAACACTACTTTTTTAGGGATTAGAATTCCCAGTTTTTTCAGTCATGGGATGCCCTCCCATGAAGCCTCTTATTTCAGTCTTGGAATTCCTTCCCATGTTCCATTATCTTTCAGGCTTTAGATGTCCTCTTATTTTGGGCTTAGGATTTCATCTCAGGAACCCTGTTATTTTAGGATTATGATTCCTTACCCAATACCATAGTATTTCATTATTGGGATGATGCCTTTTTTAGTCTTGGGATTCCCTCCCATGTACCCTCTTGTTTCCTGATTGGGATTTCATCTCATGTACAATCTAGTTTTGGGCTTGGGATTCCCTATCATGTTAGGAAATGATTGATGATTTGGATGCCCTCTTGTTTCAGAAATGGGATACCCTTTCGTGTTCCCAAAAAGATTATAAATAATTTATCATTATCCATTTAATTATAGGGAAGTATCATTCCCACCCTTCACATAATGGAATAATATATTCATATGTCACATGATAATAATACATTCATCAAATAACGACCCATAAAACGAGATTGGTTTCTAACTCATCATATCATAACACTTGAAATGAAATGGGTATCATAAAAATTTCATTAATAATTACCTATGGAAAACATATAGGTCTCATAATCATTTCATCAATGTATAAAACTTCAAATGATACAGGTTTGAAAAATATATTACCCATTGAACAGAAACCAATTTAATAATTATCAATGCCTCAAAATGTAAAACTTCAAATAAAGAATATCAATAGTATTCACGCATCATATCTCCTATAATGAGTAAACTAAAAACAAGTACGTCTTATTTTATGGAGATGTATTTTGATAGTTTCAATGAATCATTTCATTATTAAAATAGCCATTCATTGAAAATCCTTCTCATAAAACCGTTAAAAAATACATTTATTATAATGAATTATTTTGAATTGTATCTTAAATAATTATTGAGGAAAATAACCTTTCCTCTTTTAAAATCACTTTAAAAAAATAAGAATATTATAAACCTTTTTATTTAAAAGTTTTATCGAAAACTGATAAATTTATCAGTAAGTTATTTCGAAAGATACTTCCTTGAAATTACTTTGAAACATATAAATTAGTCTTCCAATCATTTTTGAATTGTTTTTTGAAGATAACATATAAACTAATATTGAAATTATTCCGAAAACCATTTTCCATTATAAAATATTATAATCATGAAAATATTTTCAAAACCATTTTCCCTGAATACATGTAATAGGGTATTAAAAATAATTAAAATTTATTTAAAAAATAATTTTTCTGAAACTATATTTTAGAAAACATGGTTTTTAATGAATACAAATTTCTTACCGAATAGAGATATAATGAATGATTTTCAAAAAATAACTATCATAATTATCTTAGCTTCCAAATAGTGTAAAAATGATACAAATACATATATATATAAATTCAATAACTATTGGAGAAGAAATATTCCATAGTGTTTTTGAGGAATGTATCATTTTATTTCATCAATGTAATCAAAATCTTAAACAATCCCAAAAAACAATGAGATATTAGTAATAAACTAATACCACTTTGTGAGTTTGAATCATAATAAACACCAGAAAATAAAATTCTATGAATCAAAAATATAATTATAGAATTATATTCATTATATAACATGTCAATGGGAAGTATATACACCCCAAACAAAAATATATGCGCATAACAAGGCATGTATCTCAAAAAAAGAATGTGGAGAGAAAATAGTCATAACTGATATGGTATGTTTTTAACAAAAACCCCATTAAAATAATGAAAATAAAAAGAATATTAGAATAACCATAAATTTAAGTATAAAAATATTTGAATAAAATCTTGGGATGTATATACCCCACACATTATAAAGGAGTTGTGAATATGTCATTTATCTCACAGATATAAAACACGAGATTAGAAAACCCATAATACATGTGTATCTATTGAAACAAGATCCCCACGATATAATAACATCAATTATATATTTTAATATCCTTAAATAAATAATTTTTTTGATATATTAATTTTTAGCTCAGTATGTTTGCGTCACAATATAATTGAGCAGTGAATATAGTTTGTATCTTATTTTAATAAAACGTGAGATGCAATTTCCATACATAAAGTCTTTACATTATTCGAACACATGAAAACTTCTTGTATAATAAGTAAAAATATAAATTAAATATTCCACATAACCATATTTTTATATCTAATACCATTTATTATTTTATTATTTATTTATATTACCCGTTAATGAACAATTCTCTATTAAAGTAATGTTTTGGGAAATATCCACATTCTTTTTCATATATTTTTTTACTTCTATTTTTGATCCTATTAAGTAGATAATTATTTAAATTTTAAAATTATGTAATATAAAAAATAAATATCATATATATTCAATATATAAATATTTATAATAATTTATAAAATATAGAAATATTAAATGAATTACACTGTTTGTGGAGTTGGGTGGACATATGTACACAAGAACATTGTTTCGGTTTTGTTATCATTTGGAATGAAATAATGATAATGAAATATATGTATATATACATATATTATAATTCTAGTATAATTTTAAGTTAGTATATATAATTAATATTTCCTAATCCCATACCTAATACATTCTATGTAAATTAAAAATGAGTCAGATCACTTTTAGGAGGCAGTAGTCCACACAACCCCAAACGATGTTATTGTAATTACGCAAAACAGAAAGCAAGAAGGTATATTACATGTAATAATTACATTTGAATAATGAATCATAAACAGAAAATTTTCCAATTAAAAATAGTATGCCCGTCATTATTCCCACCATATAGGTGGTAAAGTAAAAACAAACAACATCATCTTGGGAGGAGATAGTCTGCCATTCACATGAATAATAAATTCATTACCCATTAGAATTTTGTGTGGGTAGTTATTGGTCAAAAATATATAATCAAAACATATCACTACATTTATGATTATGAGGTTATTATGTAATCATGGAAGAATAATATTTTAGGGGGTGTAGAATGAAAATAAATCAAAAGAGGTTCTGGACATATGTTACCTCTTCTATGGGTAACTCCACTGAGATTGAACCAATGCGATTCATTTATTTTATTTATACAAGAATGGAGGATTATAATATTCATTTTTGGATTTTTTTTAGGATATTTGATCTTAATTGGGTCAAACCAAAGAAATTTAGTGGTTTAATTAAGTGGGATGGGTCATTACATTTTCATATTGTATGAGGAGTGACGTTCTTGTTGATTTTGGAAAAGGGAATTACTGCAACCTTTTTTCAGTTATATGTTGCTCCAATATTTGTCCAAATTCAACAAAATAGTGTATAGGTTAAGAAAACATAAAATTTATTCTGAAAAATATTATAGGTCATTTTGGACCTTTATGTTGAGGGTTTACTCCTTTTTTGCTAATTTTTCTCTTAAATGTTGTAATTAAATTTTGTCACATTCACTATTATTTTTTTTTATATTTTTTTGAAAATATTTGATATTATAAATTATTATAATTCCAAATATAGAATACACTTATACTAATTTTAACAAAAAAGGTGTCAAAAATTCATTTAAATTAAATCTCATATATGGGATGAAAACTTGGGTTTTAATGTGAAAATGTCCAAGAGATTGATATCTTTTTATATCCAATTTTAATGTGAAATTTATTTAAATAAAAATAATTGATTTAATTGATTTTAAATTTATGTAGTTAATCATTAAAACCAATTAAAAATCTAAATTTTCCTTATATATCATTTTGAAAAAAAAAATAGTTTTGAATTATATTTCTGCATTTTCCATTATTCATCAAAAAATTATACATACCAGAAAAAGAAAAAAAATCACCAAAATTATGTTTTGATATTACTATTTTGAAAATATGTTTATCTTAAAAAATAAAAATAATAAAATGTGTCGATGTTTATATTTAAAATGTGTTACCCATTAAAAGGAAATAAAATTACCTTTTAGAAAAATACATATTTTCATTCATAAAATTTGATTTATTCGAATATTATGTCAATAAAATATATTGAATGATTATCCAAATTTTTATTGAATATATTATATATAAATTTTATTGAAAACATTAATATTAAGGGGTTTTTAAATTTTTTGGGATGCAATTGGGTTTTTACATTGAAAATTTGTTTGTTAATTATAGTTATTTCTATATTTTCAAATAGTTATTACTATCATTTAAAAAAATTGATTACTAATGGATTAATTTTTTATACAAGAGTAAATCATAGTTTAATGATTTATTTAATCTTATTAATAAAATTTATTAAATGGGATAGGTGGTAGTTATAATAATATAGTAATAATAGTATATTGTAGTTCCGCAAGACTAATCATTATAGGGAACAAAAGCTATCAAGGGGATTCAGTATTATGTGTAATACAAGAAATTTTTTTGAGTACTAAAATATAATATAAGTGGTGATTTTTGTGAATGATTACCTTTGTGTAGAATATAATTCAATCCAAACATAGTGCATCGATAGAAATAAATCTATTAAGTGTTGCTTGAAATGAATAAAATATTGGAATGATTAGCATAGTAGGAAAAATAAGTTGTCACCAAATCATAGGGTGGTACATTACATCCCCTTAAAATAATTTTTCTAGTAAAAAATAATTTGGGTTATCATGAGTCTTGTACTTGAATGTTCCATTCATATAAATCCACATTCTAAAATTTAATACCAAATATTCTTTCAATAATTGAATGCTAGAAGACTAACATTTACCCAAAGTGTCTTATAACTAAGTTTCCACCATTGAAAACATAGGTGGCATGTGAAAACAATTACATGGATTATATTAATAAATAATCATTTATATTGGTAAATATCACTGATCATAAAAAATAAGTGATATAGTGAATGTTAATAATAAAAAAACCATAAATTTGGGAAGTATGAAATAGGTCATTGTTGTAACAAAACATGATGATAATAGGACATCATTTTATTTCAAGAAACTTTTCCTAATGTTTAATAATTTTTTGATATTAATTTTTTGTTACTTTAATTCAATCCCTCTCATATGTGAAATCTCACCCTTTGGTTAGGACTTGACAAATTTAAACTTCACATCTTACTCCAAAAAAGAAGATCATTTTTTTTATGTTCTTGAAGCTATAATATATCATGAAATATATGATAAGTCATACCATATACATTTAGTTAAAATTGACACAAATTGATTTCAATAATTTATCCAATAAGCATAAATCTTTTTATGTTGAGATAATACTTTGTTCTCAGAAAATCAATATGAATATTAACTAAACAATTCCTTAAATTCTAAACAATATAAACCCTCTAAAATAGAATATCAAAAAAATATAAATAAGGACACTAAATTTTTCAAAAACATCATATCATTGACCCACTATATATCATAAACTTTCTCTTTTTAATTATATACCAAACATGTTAATACTATAATCATGTTTTCTCTTGAAGCTTGGTAATAACATGAATTACCAAAAAACCTTTTGGAAAATATGAATTCATCCATATGTCAAATATTATTGGATATATTCCATAAATATGGAGAAAATTAAACAGCATCCATGTTAACATAGAATAGTTTTACAACAAAAACATTATTAATTATGAGGTCATTAGTGCTATCAATTTTACTTTATTTTAATCAATCATCACATTATCCATTACTAACACGATTTTCATAGCATCTTGAACACATTAAGGGTTTCCATCCCGTAATTAAAATACCACCGTTCAATGACATCACATTTATACATGATCAGCACCATTCAAAATATCCATTCAAATCCTTAATGAAAAACATACAGTGAAAATAATTATATATTTAATGATTCATATAACATAATATTTGAATTCTAAAACATAAATACATAATTTATCCCACTTACATTTTAAACTATTAATGATGATTCTACATATTAATACATAATATCCCTTTCCAAAATCATGAAATATGAATCAAGACGTGAAATTTAAAAAACTAAATTTAATCATTATTATGAGAAAATATATTATAAGATCACATAACATTCATATATCATTCATGGTCTATTCATCAAAATAATAGAAAGAATTAATTTTACCACAATACTGATTCTCTTTATGAGACTTTTTCATAGGACATAGATTTCCACAATGCCCATAATTTCCCCATTTAAAGCATTCGTCACTTTTTAATACCTTAGGGTGGACGATATACCCATACATTACATTAACTGAACATTAAATTTTACAATTATTATTACTTTGTTTCTCTACTTGTCTTCCATAGTCAAATAATCTTTTTATTCCTATAATACATTAACTTTTGTTATTCATTCCATATTCTCAAAACAATGAATGCTGAATATCCTATCCTCAAAGATATCCATTACCCGATCACTCAGTGAACCCTTTCCTTTTCTTATTTGGTGTGTCCAAATATTGGTTATCATAAAAATTTTTAACTACAATCTATGAGAACTAATTATAAATGATTACAATATACCTCACTCTGGTGATCATCCCATTTGACTTCTCATTTGAAAATTGTTTTTTCACACTCAAAATTAACCTAGTTCATTGTGGTTTCCTCTATTGAATAAATTCCAAAATCATAGTGTGAGATGCACTTATCATAGAGTAAAACTATACAATCATGAAAAAAATTATAGGATATCTAAATAATGGAACCCTACTTTAAATATATGACACCATAATACTATCTTTGTTTTCATTCCTATATATATAATTAGAAATTTATAAAAAAAATATAATTAAAATTTACTCATATTAGATTATAAAGGTTGACTAAGCTATTCTTTTGATACCAAATATAGAGACATCATCTTAACATATATAGATATTACTTTATTTTAGATGAATATTCCAAACAATAAAAAAAGTAAATTTCCAAGGACCACAATTTTTTATTGACGTTGGAAAATTGAAAAAAAATATCATCAAATATGCTGAAATATCTTCAATGTTTCCCAAAATGATATTTTTTCACATTACATAATACCATTCATCATAACCTATAGAAATGAAACATAAGAAATGGGTGAGATCCAATTAATAGTAAGGGAAACCAAGAGTGATAAACATGATCATAAGTGTATGATAATGTAATCATATCATTGGAAAATGATACCCCACACATCAAAGATCATAAAAATTAGTGACATCCGAAATATCAGAAGTTCAAAATTCATGAATAATATGGTAATCAAGAGAATAAGAAGATAAAGCATAACTTTGTAATACAACAAGGAATTATATGAGATAGATAATTTTATAGAACCCTATGTCAAGGATACCTACAAATACTTGTATAAAATGTTAGGATCCAGATAGTCACATGTGTACCTAAATTAGGGATTGTATTCCCTCCCATGTACACTCTTATTATGGGATTATTAAGACCTCCCATGTACACTCTTGTTTCAAGATAAAGAATCACTCTTCTGTACCATATTGTTTTGGGACTTGGATTACCTCTTAATTCAGGGTTGGAATTGTATCCCATTTACGCTCTTGTTTCAAGCATGAGATGCCCTCCTGTGTACACTCTTGTTTTGAGAATATGATACCATCCACTGTATCACCTTTTTTTTGGGATTCAGGTGACCTCTGGTGTACCCTCTTGTATTTATCTAGGGTTACCGTATTATTTTTGGCTTGGGATTCCCTCCAATATCCTCCATTGTTTCAGGCATGGGATTCCCTAGAGTGTACCCTTTAGGGTCATAATACCTTAATCATTACCATGTGAATTAGAATGAGATACAAGCCCCACCCATCACATAATAAAATAATTCAGGCATGTGTCACAAGAAAAAAAACATTCGACATATCATGACCCATAAAAAGAGACCGGTTTCCTAGAAAACCTATTATAACCCATAATATGAAATTGGTTCTGTAGACATTTCACAAGATCATTAATTAGGAAAACGAGATAGGTCCCATAATCATTTACTAAAAACATGACAAGTGAAAATAATCATGTTTCAAAAGAAGAAATAATGTGGAAGAGAAACATGTCTCATAAAAATCATTACATCCATATATAAACCAATAAAGGGGTAATATTAATGGTATTATTTAATCATATCTCTAGTAAGGGAGAAACTATAACGAGGTATATCATATTATACTGATACTGATAATTAAATATCACAAGAAGAATTTCGTAAGGTAAATATCCTTTATTTGGAAATGTATTTCATAATAAAATTCCAAAAAACTATCTCTTATAAAGAAAGATTTAAAATTTAATGTAAAATATTTCGTTTGTAAAATATATTTAACACTTGAAAAAAAATTTAAAAATTTTTTTAGTTATATTTGATAGTTAATTTTTCATACAACACCATGATTAAAAGAACCATTATATATAAATAAATTTTATCATGATCGTTTAAAAAATGATGTTGCAACATCCTGACCCCATGAGCCTAGATTTAGTGCATTACATTTTTATAATGAAATTATTTAAAGGAATCACATCCCAAGAGACTTATTATTGTAGTAGTTTTGGAAAAGTAGAACAGATACTTGATATCAATTTATGTTACGAAAATGAAAATATAAAATCATAAATCAGAAAAAGATATGATCATCATACTTGAAAGCTTATTTAATGGTTTATAGTTTATATATTGGGAAAAGGAAACAAAATAATGGTAAGATAAATGATCAAACAGGTTCATTAAAAAATAATAAATAATGAATCAATGAGCATAATTATCAAAAAATTGTTTATAAATGACCGCACATTACAAAAAAATATCAGGATAGGGAAAAACTAATACATAATGATAGATAACTAAAAATTCCTTTTTATCATTAAAATGAGAATAAATATTTGTCCATATATATTTCAAAAAATTATCTCATTTATCATAATAATAACTCTATTATCTATAAATTCAATTCTATATTTTCTGGTTTCATTTTTCCCAGGAACATGATACCTTTACCGTTATTAGTTACTCTCCATAGAGTTTATATTACTCTGATTTGGAAAATTGATTCATATCAAGAGGTATATGATGTATGAATGGGATTTTTTAGACTAGTAACCAACTCAAATAGTTAATTTGAAAATAATTACTCGTATATCAAATAATCAATTTAATTAATGAACAACATTCCTTATCTTGTTTCCATATTGAATAAATGATATGGATTTATCAATAAATCCTAGTTAATTGACCAAATTTTAAAGATAAAACCATATGTAAAATAGGTATATTGTTTAAGAAATAATAATATCTATTTCTTGAGAACATGGAAATGAATTTTAAATAAAAATTATCATAATGAAATAATTTTTCAAGAAAATGTTAACAATCTTAAATGAATGTGACATCAAAAAGATAACATCTACCAAAAGGTAATATTTATTTCAACACCATTTTGTTGGGAAAATTCAATGTAAAACATTAATTAAAATAAATATAAAAGGGTTTATGATATAATATATCATAAGGTATAGTATATACCTTAGAAATAATAAATACATAATTAATATAACATTTATATGATCGATGTAAAAAGTGAGATGAAATTCCCTTACATTGCATTATATTTAGGGTGAATGTACTTTTACCTCCAATATAAGGGTTTTAAACATGTTAATAACTTATGACATAAGCATAATAAGATTCATAATTTCATATATTAACTTATTATGTTATATTATTACCTATTTTTGAACAATAATTAAAAATATCCAGTATTTCAGGTGTTAGTTACCCAGTTTTTCGAGTCAGTTTTGAATGGTAAACTATTTTTCTTCTAATGTAGATCAAGATTTCATCATCTATATAATTAAATAAATTATCTAATTTTCATATATATAAAATATATATTTATTTATGAAAATCTATAATATTTTGAGATAATTAATTAAATTCTCCATTCACAGAGATGGTAGGTCGTACGTGCACATGAACACTACTTCAATTTCATTATCATATTTAAATGAATAAAATGTAAATGATATATATATATAAATTATAAATATAGTATAATATTAATGTATTATATATTACATTTAAAAAATGAAACCATCCTTTATACATCCGATGTAATGCGTCAAATTTTGACATCACTTTGAGGAGGTGGTAGTTTACAGGTCCACAAACAATGATATCATGTTTAAGAAAAATGAATCACATGAAGTTATGTTTTATTTCAAAATTATAAAAGAATAAATACATAATAAATATATTTCATATCATATATAAAATTCAAATCAATCCTAATTCCATCATTATAATATTTTAATGGATGAAAAAATGGAAATAGTTTGGGACGCGATAGTATGTCGTGTACACGAATTATGATTGTGTATGTCATTTTAAGGTTGTATTTGATTATGTAGGTAAAACCCAAAGATTAAAAAAATTATATATTTAATATAATTAGATTATTATATAAGAATAATATACAAAATTTAAGGGGTCATGAATTGAATGAAACAAAATAGATTATTTGAGAATGTTACCTCTTATTTTGGTAAGTACATTTTGTTTTTACCTATAATCATCCATGATTTTAATTTTATCCAAAGTAAGAATACCATGATAAGGGGATGATTTTTGGGAGATTATTTCAGTTGTTTTTGGGGATCTAATGGTCTTTACTGGATTGATGAATTGTGGGAAGGTAAGTGCCTCTTTATTGTGGAGGTAAAGGACGCACTTGACATTTTTTAAAATAATTATGTGCTCCCCATGCTTTTACCAACCAAGAAGATTCCATAACACACCAAATTTGATTTTTATGTATAATATTGAGATTTTTTTTATATTATTCCTATCAGAACAATTGTACGAATATGAAAAATATTTTATTAAATATATAATATATATTTCATTATTATCATTCATGAATATTTGTAAGTTTAATTTGTTATTATATGGTCACTTTGATGGAAAAAAATTTTGGTTTATATTAAATTGTTTTTATATTCATTTAAAACTAATTTGTAACCAATAAATTCTTGTTATATTTTTTAATCCATATATTTTCATCTTTTAGTTAATCTTATTCATAAATAATATTTCAATATCTAGGTTATATTGGAGTATATTATGTAATAATATTTTTATTGTATATTGATTTCGGTAAAACTCATCCTTTTGTGTAAAACAAGACATTGATGAATTTAATTACTGTAAGTAATATAATATATCCTCAGAGTTCCATGTAAGGAATGTTATAAATTATTATATGATAAATTTATTAATTATTATTATAGATTAATTTTAATTTTGTGTTTCATATGAATCATGTTATAAATAAAATTAGATTTATTATTAAGTATATTTATTTTAAATTCTTGGGGTGTTACATTATCCCCTCCTTAATTAAATCATGTCCTCCCCAATAATGAATTAACTATATATTCATAGGTTTTATATTTTAAAATACTATTATTGAAAACTACACATTATAAATAGGTTAAATAAAACATATTATTATGTAGAGTGAAATGTAAATACATAGGTCACTACAAAACAATGATTTGGGAAGGATAATTTTTTTGAAAACATGGAAAAGAAAAATATATAAATATTAAATTAACATGGTGAGTGATATTGAACATCTTCATGTGAATGTTGATGACCAAACAACATTAAATGATTGGTTTGAAAAAGGTCATCAATATTATAAAAAATGATGATAATAGAACAATTTCATTCCAATTCATTATTTCTTAGAGTTGAATTATTCTTTCACTCATTAAGATTAAAATTAAATGTAAATTTCATGTTCATAAACAAAATATTATCCTTTTCATGTTCCTTGAACCATTTATACATCATTTATTAGTACCTGATTCCTCATAGTGTGAAGTAATATATAAATCACTAAAACTAAATCAAAATTTAAACATAACACATATTAGAAATGGATAACCATTCCAAAATATTATTCACTCAATATTTAGAATAATGGTTACTGAGTTTCTAAAATAAACATATCATTAATAATTCCACAATGTGAATCACCTACTTTTTTCACATTAAAATATTTTAAATATTTCTTTATGTATTCTCTAGAGTCGTGGTAATAAACATTATTACCATAAAACATGAATGGGAAAATTTATTCTCCCTTATTCCTTAGGTAATCACATGTTGTTGGGAATATTTATTAAATCCAAAGGTGTTTTAAACTCAAAAAATAATAAGATAAGGCATTATGTCGGTAAATAAATATCCAGTCCCAAGATAATAAATAATTATCCAATTTACATTATCCATTTCACCCATCTGTTTATCCAAGCCTCTTTATATCAAAATCAGAAATGTATTATAGCATAAATTTCCCTCAACAATGTATTTTAGAACATTTTTGACTTTTTATAGAATGAAATTTCATATTACCATTCAACATATGTTATCAAATCATTAATATAAAAGTACTATAGTACAATCCATATATATTTTTTAATTGATATGATGAAAACATCATCCATAATATAATCATATTTTATATTTCATTGGCCTAATCACAGAAGCACATTAGAAATATCACTAAAGATATGTCAATAAAATATTCTTTACCTTGATCCATTATCTTCATTGGAGGTCAATTCCCTTGATTTTTGGGGGGGTTTTCATAGTTCCCAATATCTTTGTATTTCTAACACTGAATAATAACATTTTCATTGTTTTAATTTCATTATTTTTTTCCTGGGGACCCTTTTTATTTTATGTATAACAATCTCCCAAACCATTCATATATATCCTGGGGTGATTCTTTCAACAGTTATCAAATTTGTGAAAATAATTCATTCCGCTTTTATCATCATTAATGATTTTATTTTCTATTCAATTCTTCTCTTGATTACATTTGAAGACATAAAACTTGGAGAATTCATTGATTTTCTATATGGAAGCTAAAATGGTTTCATTATATGAAGAAAAGGTTTGATAAAATAGTTCTCTTAAGATACATGGAATAATCCCTTTGAAGAAATGGTCTATATTTCCTTTTGTGTTTTGTATGATATTTTTAGCAAACATTTCTACCCTTTTAGGGGTATCATCATACCCCAAAACACTTTGTTATTCTTTTTCCTATAAACTATGTAATTTCCACTTCAGCACAGTTTTTTTCACAGGAGGGAAATACCTATCTAAAAATTTCTCCTTAAATATTATATATTCCATGATTTATATTCCTTATTCCTCACATGTATTCTAGATCAAATATCATTGTTGATTTGTATCACCATTTATATAATAAACTACAACTATATCCTTTCCTTTTCACCGAACTACAAATCCATGAAAATATTCTCCAAGGACTATATACATTGCTCTACTTCCATTGGAAATTAGTCCCACAAAATTATTGGGGCCTCTATCACCTAAAGCAATCAAACATCAGAAAATACAATTTTGGAATAATTTTCTCCATCTGGTAAATGTTATGTGTCATAACTAGATAAACATGGCTTAATACATCCATAACATTATCATTTCAAATACCAGATATATCAGCTTCCTTAGTTACATAGTCCATGAGTATTGATACCATTATTCTTTATATTCACCATTTATAAAAAATGAAATATATAGGAGTAGATCATAACATATAGTAACATAATTTATAATCCATAAAATTGTGATATAAAAAAATATAAATAGTAAAATTGAATTGTATCTAATCACATAAAAATAAACATGTTTTTTAGGGGATATAATCACATTCCAATTCATTATAATTGTTTGTAAAAATAATTAACAAATAATAAAAATATCACTTCAGAGTGTCAAACCAGGTGGATGTGACACTCATTTTTTAGAACCAAGTTATGCCCCAGTCCAGAACATCACAACTATTTAGAGTTGTTATGCCATGGTACATTTGTGTCAGATCCACATAAACTTGGTGTTTCTTGAAATATATATATTTCTAGTAAGACACACATAATCTCTACCTTACATAAATTCTATGATATTTTTCTATACATATACTCAATGTCTCTCTTTGATTTTCGTTATGCAATATACTTTTTCTAAATCTAGGTTCATGGTTTTCTACTAAACTTTTTTTGATACCGACTATAACACAAAAACCTAGAAATCATAGATCCAGTAAAATAAATTATTACATTATCATGATTACATGGAATGAAATCCCAAATAAATAATTACATTAGTTTTTTGGAAATCCAAATTACATACATGATAACAATTTTACATTGGGAAATAGGAAATATTGTATCATACAAAAAAATATGAAATAAACATCATCCTTGAAAGATCATTCAATGACTCCTTCTTCATATCCTGGGAAAAGGGAAAAAATTACGGTGACATAAAAATCCTAGTAAGGGTATGTATAAAGGAATAAATAATTAATCGAGGATAATAATAATCATCGTAGGGTAAATAAATGATCACACATTCCATAAAAATATATTGATAATAAATAATCAAAAAGTCATGGTAGAAACATGAAACACTTTTCATTTAGTCAATAATATAATAATGAAAATCCATCATTAGATATGAAAAAAAATCTAATTGATAATAATAATAATTGAATTATCAATATTGGTAATGATTAGTTATCTTTTTCTTATTTCCTATGCACATGATACCATTACCTCTATGATTTATTCTGATGAACGTTTAAAATACCGTAATTTGGCCAACTAATTTATATTATGAGACCACCGATGCCATGAGGGGAAAAACTAAACTGGTCCATAACCTATATATTTCATGTAAAAATAATTCCTCTTATATTAAATAGTCCAATTTTTTTTAATGAACACCATGCTTTATCAAGTAACAATATTGAATAAAATATACTGATTTATCCGTAATTCCCTAGTTAATAAAATAAACTAAAATGGGATAACCCATTGTAAAAATGATATGCGGGTTAAGAAATAATAAGATAAATTTAATGAGAATATGTAATTGAAATTTATAATTAAAGCTGTCATAAGGAAGTGATTGTTTCTAGTGAATGTTAAGAGTCATAAAAGAATGTGATATTGCCAAGATAACTTTTACCACATGGAAATTTTTTATGTAAAAAATAATTGAATGGGATAATTCATGGTAAAATATTAAATACCATAAGGATAAATGTTTTCACGATATCATATATCAAAATGGGAAGTAGATACGCTACTTAATATAAGAATGTGGTGAATATTAAATTTATCTCATATATGTAAAATGTGTGTTGAAATTTCTAACCTGAATTTCTATTTGGGTGATCATAATTTAGCAACATATATTTAGGATTTAATCATGCTAAAAAATTTTACAAGAACAATATTTATATATGTAATATCCAATATTACCTTATAATATCATATTACCTATTTTTTGATAATATATTTTTTTTACTATTTCTGGTGTTAATTGCCCCAAAGTTTTAGTATTTTTTTACTTGTAACTTATAGTTATTATTATTTAGATCTAGATTTCAACATATCTAGAATTTAAACAATGATTTGATTATTATATATATCTATTATATATTTATTTATAGTAATCTATTATATTTGGAAACATGAAATGAGGTGCACTATTCATTGAGATGATAGGGCGTATGTAAGCATGAATGGAAATTATATTTCACAGTCATATAAAAAAAATTAAATAACATGATATGTTTTTATATTATAATTTTAGTATAATTATTAAATATTGTATATGAAATATGTAAATTAAATCCACCCTTTATATATTCCATGTATGTTTTTAATTTTTCACATCACATTGAGGTGTCTATAGTCCACACGTCCATAAATGATGTTAACATATTTATAAAAAATTGATCCCATGAAGGTATGTGTTATATAAAAATAAAATTAGCATAAAACAAGAAAAAAGTAATATATATAAATATATATATATATATATATATATATATATTTAACTATAAATTCATCATTATTCTGTCTTCTAAAGGTGGTAATTGAAGAAGGAACATTATCTATCCACGAGGGGGTAGTCCGTTGTACACACGAACGATGATTTCATATCGCATTTTACAGATCTATGAGAAATTTTAGGTCTAAATATTAGAATAATTTTTTTTTATAATTAATATTACTATTTTATTATATTGAAATCATAAAAAAAAATTAAGGTGTAGATAAGTAAATTAAACAAAAGTGACAATTTAAGAACATTACATATTTGTTGTGTAACTCCTTTTCAATTATACTAAAGGACTTCCTCTGATTGATTTATGTAAATATTTATTGTTCTATAATGATGGAAGGGATGTTGGGATCTTATTGTGGTAGAGTTTGGTATATCCAAATGGCATGATATGAATTGAGAAATGGGGTAGTGTGATTGTCTTTTTATAGTGGAGGGAGAGGACACACTTTGAATTTTTGAAAAGAATTAATTGTTCCCAATGTTTTTACATACCAAGAGGCTTCCATAACACACAAAATTAGACCCATGAGGGGTAAATGTCTCTATATGGGAACAAAATGTTTGTATGCCAAGTTTATTTCAATTTTTATTCCTTATGATTAATGATTCATCATGTAGTAATCACATTTTTACATTAATCAGTTTAATCAATTTTAATCACATTCACAATTTTTTTAAAAGAATTTTAATTTTTAATAAATTACTAGATATAATGATTATAAATATGTAATCCATTTTTGTAAATTGAAATGTCATATTTGGTAGATATTTAGTTAAATTTAATCCCACAGTCGGGAATACAAAGTGCATTTTTGATATATATATGTTCTAATGTTAGAAATGTTTTATATAAAATTTCAATGTGAAATTAACTAAAATGAGATAAATTGGATTAATTGATGTATAATTGATCTAATTTGTCTTTAATCTAAATTTATATTATAACATTTATATATAAATAAAATTGACGAAAATGCAGTTTCAATTAAAATTTTAATTGTTCACTAATCATTAAAAATATAACTTCTCAGAAAAATACATGAAATTTTCACTGACCTTATATTTATGTTTATATAAATGAATTTATGTTTATTTATTCTTTTTAAATTTATATCAGTGTCAAATTTTATTATTAAAAATGGTGTGCCATTAAAATGTGGAAAAACATATTCTAAAAATATATTGATTGAAATTTTTAATATAGGGTTTATTATTATATTACACATATAAAATCTATTGGATGATTATGTAAAATATTCAAAATTTTATATAATATATATTTCATTAATATCATTCACTAATATTAATTTAATTTTTTTTGGATAAAATACTATTGTTCCCATAGAAAATTTTCCTTTATATTTAATTGTTTTTTATTTTCATTACTAATTATTTAGTAAAAAATGATTTGATTTTATATTTTTGTAAAAAATATTTTTTTTCATATGTTAGTTTATACTATTTGTAATATTTAATTCAGTTTGTAGGTTATATGTTATTTTCATTAATAATAATATTTTATTAATTTATTTAGGTTCAGAAAAACTTACGTTTGCGAGTAAAGACATGAATTAATGAAAGTCATTTTTTTCATGTAATGTAATGTAATCACAATCTTCTATTTCAAGAAATATTAAAAGTATTTTAAGCATAAACTATCAATGTTTCATGTTGCGTATGACTAATTTAGTGTTTTATATAAATCATTCTACCGACCAAAAAATTTATACTAAAAGAAAACGTTTATAACGTCATAGAGTGATTCATTATCCCCCAAAAAATTTAATTTCATCCTAACAATTTAAACATTATCTCATAAATTGAGGTTTTGTTATTTTAAAATAATATTGTTGAAAACCCAACACAGTAAACGCAATATTTTCTTTCTGCTGTTCCTTGAACCAAATTACTTCTTTTATTATCCCATGTTTCATCATTGAGTAAAGTAATATAAAAATCCCCTAAAACACAACAAAATTACAAACTAATATATTTCAAAAAATGGATAACCTTTACAAAATATTATTACCAAAAAATGAGAAATAAGTTTGATGAGTTTAGAAAAAGAAAATATCATTAAATATTCTAGAACATGAAGAATCTCAATTTTTTCACATTCATAACATGTGAATACCTTTATCATGTATTCTTTAGAAACATGCTAATAACATTAATTACCATAATACATGATTGGAATCAAGAATTCTACCTTATTTATTAATAAAAACACATGTTTTTGGAAATATTTCTTAAATAAAATAGTGTTGTAAACCTTATAAATGATTGAATTAGACATCTGGTCCAATAATCCTTAATAATTTCCATTTTAATCAACAATTATCCAATTTTCATTATCTATTTTTCATATCACATTATCTAAACATTAAGAAGATATTATGGATTATATTTATCTCAACCATGTAATTTCCATAAATAATATATTTTTACTGAATCCCTTTATGAGGTAAAATTCATCTAATGACTTCAAATAATTTAAAAAAAAATTCTAAAGTATAATACTTATATTTTTTCCAAATTCATATATTAATAAAATCAAGAGATAAATAATTTTACACCAAATTTCCTTGATCTAAATAAAAAAACATTAATTATTCAATAATAGTTATTTAAATAAAACATGCATGAGCATGATTCCTTTGCTTCTTCTGAGGTATATTCCCTTGATGCATGGGGAATTTGTTTCGTAGTTCCTCATATACATGCAGTTTTAACAATAAATAATAGTTTCTTTCATATTTTTTTCATTCATTTTCTTGGTGACCCATTTCTCCACACTTATAAAAAAACTGTAAATCCTTTCAAGCATTTCCTTGGGTGGTTTTTTCCAAGTTATAACATGTGAAAAATAATTATTTCCCTTCTACACTTTATCCTGATTTTACCTTCCATTCTCTTCTTCTATTTCATCCAATTTAATACATAATACTGGGAGAATTATTTATCTATCTTCTTAACACATAAAAATTTTCAATCATATGAAAATATTGTTGAACCACTAGAACTCTTAATAAACTAGACATAAGATCATTAAATAAATATTCAATCATGAATTACTTCTGCTGTATGAAATCTATAACATACCTTTAAAACCCTTTCTGGGTATCTTCACACAATAGCACACACTAGTTATCCTTTTTTATTTGACTATGGAACATTTTATTCCTCCTATTTAGTTTCTCATGAGTGTAATATTTATCAACGAATATCTCCATAAATGTTAACCTTTCAATAACATCAATTTCTTCTTCCACCATAGTATTATAGAATAATAAACAAAATTGATCGAAATATTTGTTGTCATAATACACTACATGTGTTGAATTTTCCTTTTCTCCACATCCTTAAGACATGAATATATTATTGGGATACCTGATCCGATGATCTTCCAATATTGGTAATGATGTCCCACTAAATGATGGGGGCCTCAATCACAAAAATGTACCTATATTTATAGAATGTTATTATAGAATTGTTTTCACTATCTTGTAATGGTTATGTACCATAACCTAATTATGTTTCCCTAATATATCTATAACATTTTCAGTTCTGATAACTTTAATAACATCAATTTTATTATGGAAAACTCAACATTTTCTATGAGTATGGATACCATTCAACCTTCCAGATTCCATTTCAAAAAGATATAATATATTGGATTAGATCATGAAATTATGTTATATAATTTAAAATCCAAAAACATTATAAATACAATACATAATTTAAAAAATTTATATAAATATAGTCTCATAATCATTAACATGGTTTCTTTAAGGATATAATTACATTCAATCCCATTATAATGGTTTGTAATAAAATGTTAATAATACAATCAAATCCCATAGTAATATCAATAAAGGCATATAATTAGGACCACATTCATATACCATGTTATACTAGAGTAAGGACAGAGAAATTTTTTTACAGTTTCTACCCCAAAGATCGTATTTGATAGAACCACATCCACTTATTTTATCTATTAAATGATGTATTTATAGGGATACAAACATAATATCTATGAAACCAAAATTTTAGGATTTTCATCTATATTTTTCCACAAAGGCAATATTAGGGTTATTTTTTCAATTCTATATTCTCTATACCTTTTTCCAATGTTTTCTTCTAGAACCCCTTCGATTCCAACCATAACACCCCAACCCCTGAAGTTAAGAGTTTCTGTAATATTTTATTACATTAGAATGTTTTCAAAGAATAAAATCATAATGGAATAATTAGTTTAGTATTATTTTAAAACATGATGAAAATAATAATACCCATTATACATTCAGAAATAAAAAAAATAACATGCCAGATAATAAAATAAAATGAATAACATCCTTTAATGATCATTCTAATTTTCATTCATCATATCTTGGGAAACAGAAACAAAGTAACAATGAGCTAAAATACGTAGGAAAGGTATGTTAAATGAAAAATAATAATAAATCAATGAGTATAATCATCATTTTAAGGTAATTAAGTGAGAATGAATTCCAATAAAATATATCGATAAATCATAATATATACAACATGGTAAAAAATTGGAACACATGACACTTAATAAAAAATTTGTGATTACAAATGAATCTGTATATATTTAAATGAAAAAATTTCATAGATAATAATAATAACCCAATTATTTATATAGATAATTATTAATTATTACTTTTCATTTTTTCTAGGGACATAAGATAATTATCATCAAGATGTATTTTTAGGTGAGTCCAACTACTCTAATTGGGAAAACTGATTTGTCACATTAGACTATGTATGAATTAGGGGACTTATATATACTGTTACCTCTCCTGTATAGTAAATATTCAAATAATTTCTCATATTACTAATAATAAATATAATTAATGGATAAAATTCACTATGAAATATCGATATTGAGTAAAATATTAGGATTTATATACAATTACCCGATTAATCAAATAACTGTCAATGTGAAAAATATATATTAAAATGGTATAAGGTTAATGAAATAATAATATACACTGAATGAAAATATTGAAGATAAGTATACAATAAAATGTATCACAATGAATTTATTGATTCAATAGAATGTTAAAAATCACAGAATAATGTGATATTGAAAAGGTAAATTTTACCACATTCAGATTTTCAAGTAAAACCCATTTGGATGAGATAATTCAAAGTAAAAAATTAAACAACCTGAATATAAAAGAGTTCATGATAATATATAGAAAATATTTTTTTAGATACACCAAAAAAGAAGTAAGTGGTGAACGCAACATTTATCTTACAGATGTAGACATATTAGATGAAAATCCAATACCTAGAATTTTATATATGGTGAACATTATTTAAACTCATATATAAGGTCTTAAAAAAGTTACTAACTTATAACCAATCCATATTTATGTTCATAATTTCATTCATTATCTTTTTATAATATCTTATTACCATGTTCTTAACGATTATTGATTATTTTTCACGATTTGTGGTGTTAATTACGTAGTTCTCACATATATGTTGACATGTTACTTATTATTATCCATATGATGAAACATATTTAATAATATATATATTGTAAAACATGTCTTAATTGGCATATATGTCTAATATATATTTAATTATAATATTCCATAATATCAGGAGAGAAGAAATGAAACGCACCATTCATAGAGATGGTACGATGTAAGTACGCATTAATTTCACTTCCATTTCCATTTCATATTTAAAATAATGGAATTAAATTAATATATATCAAAATTATAATTACAGTATCATATACAATATATATATATATATATAATAGTTTAATTAAAACCATCATGTATACATTCCATTTATTGTGTGAACATATCACGTCACATTGAGGAGGCAGTCATCCAAACCTCAATAAATGACGTTATCATATTTACAAAAAAATGGAATGCATGAAAGAATATGTTATATAGAAACTAAATAAGAAAAGAGAAATCAATAATATCATAAATAAACAATAAATCATGAATTATTCAAACTATTAAAGGTGGTAATGGAAGAATGAATTACATTGGTTCGCGAGGCTATATTCTGCTATACACATGAATGATTATTGTGCATCTCATTTGATGGATGTCTATAAATTTCTAAGAGATAATGTTATCATAAAAACCCCTTAGTATATTGAAAATTATGGTTTTATTATATAATCATGGTAGGAAATTATAGAATGAATGTTGATGTAAAATAAAAAAAAGTGATTGTTGAAGAACATTACCTCTAATTTGGGTCAAGCCTTTTTATTTATTCCAAAAGGCTTATTTGATTTTATTTTTTGTTAAAATTTAGTATTATAGGTTTGGAGGATAGATTTTGGTGTTATATTTTGGTAGAGTTTGGGTGAGAAAATGTTCTTTAGAGGTGTTAATTAATGGGTGATGGTGACTTCCTTTTAATAGTGTAGGGAGAAGACACACTGGGATGTTTGGAAAATAAATATGTGATCCCTACATTTTTACAATTGAAGAGGATTATATAAAACATAAAATTAGATCTATGATGTGTTTAATTCTAAATATAGACAAAAAATGGTTGTTTTACAAGTGTCGGGCAACATTTTAACCGTAACATTAATTTTTTAGTATATAATATTGTTTTTTAGATTAATCACTATAATTAATTACCATCACATTCACTATATTTTTTGGTCAAAAACAAAGACAACCTTTTTAGATGTTATAAAAATATACTGATTACAAATATGAAATCTATTTATCCAAACTATTACCATATAAGTGATATAAATTAAATTAAATTTTATCGCACAAATGGGACGACAAAAAATGTTTTTAAAGTAAACATTTTCAAATGATTCGATATATTTTATATACAATTTCAGTGTGAAATAGATTCCAATTACCAAAATTGTAGTTATTTATTTATAATTTAACTATTTTTTCTATAATATCAATTTAAAATATAAATTATCCTTACAAAAAAATTTGATGAAAAATCCATATTTTATTAAAATTTATTATTTTTCATATTCATTAAATAAATGAATATTCTACGAAAAATAAAAAACATTCACCCTAAACTAATTTTCATTATTATAATTAAAAATTTATATTTAATTTTTCATAAGAAATATGTAGATGATTCAAGATTTACATTTCATATAGTTGAACCATTAAAATGCGGAAAACCCAATTTATTAAAATATTAATTTGAATGATTAATTTAAAGTTTATTCTTATCTTATTCTTATCAAATCCATTTAATTCATAAAAATAAATATATTTTTTAATATATAATATATTAATATATATATCATTAATAACATTTACCAATAATAATTTATTTAATTTATTATGATAAAACACCTTTGTAACCATAACCATATTTCGTTAATTTTCATTTGGTTTTTATATTTATATAAAATTAATTTGTAACCAATGAATTTATTTGATATTTATGTAAATTATAGATTCTCACATGTTATTAAATCCTATTTATAAATTATTATTTAGTTACTAGGTTGTTTTTATAATATTAAATAATATTATTTTAATAATATTTTATCATTCAATAAAACATTTCAATACATACAATGTGTGCCATTGAAGAAAGTCATTATTATGTGTAAAATAATCCACGGTGCTGCTCATTGAGAAATATTGAAATTATGTTGCATATAAATTCCCAATGTTTTTCATAGTGAATGATTATTATGGTTTTTCATATAATGAATGCTAGTTGAAATATTAATTTTATTCTAAAATGAAAATATTGTAATGTCCTGGGGTGTTACACTATCACCACCTTTATTAAATTATTTCCTATTAATTTATACATGATCTTAGTAATTGAGGGTTTGTTTTATAAAAATTCTATTTTTAAAAAAACCCACATCGTAAATTGCATCCACAATAAATATAAATATTATGCATGAAAATGTAATGAGAAGGTCACCACAAAACAAGTCATTCTAAAAGGAGAATATTAGTGAAAAAATGGACTTGGATGAAAAATATAACTATCATGTTTAGATGGAGATCATAGAGTACATAGTCATCTAAAATTACATGACCACAAATCCTTAAATGATAGATATGAACAATGTCTCTAATATAAAAATAAATGATGATAAAAATATATATTTTTTTGGTTTCAAGAGTATTTTACTTGAGTTGAGGAATTTTTCACTCAATAAAAATAGAAAAGTTGCATATTTTAACTTCAAAAAAAATATCCTATATTTTTTCCATGAGCAATTTCAAATAAATTTCTTTTCACATGTATCATCATTGGGTTATGTAATATATTAATCACTAAAATCACATCCAATGTTCAACATAAACCATTTAAAAAATTGATAACCCTTAAACATGATTAAGTTCTAAAAATTCAAAATATGTTTACTATAAAAATGAAATATTTTATGGTCTCTCTATTTTTAAATTTAATATCTCCAATAACATAGTTTTCACACAACACTAAACATAATAAAATAAGGATATGTAATTAGATAACACAATTTTTTAAGAACTGTTACAGCATAACTATTATATTGAATTCAATTAATAGTATTTATAAAATTTAGAGGTTTATTTTGTTAACAAAATTGTTTTACATTCATCCAAATTATTTTAAATATATAAGTTAAGAATAAATCCAATATGAAGTGTAAAAGACTATTTTTGGTAAAGAAAATTTTACCAGCTTTTAGTAGAGAAAATGATTTAAAAATAAATTATTACACATTAATAACATTTATTGATCAAAATAAACTTCATTTTGAAAATATGAATTTCCAAATTATCAAAAGGAAACATTTTGGTTTTTTTTTTAAAATGTTTTCCAATGAATAATGAAAAACAATGACTTTTGTTAAACTACCAATTCTATTATATTGAAATCATATTTATGATTTGAAAAATATTGTATCTATTAATGTATATATAAAATTTATTTTTCTCAAAAAATATAATATAATATACTTCTATCATTGAATAAGTAGCCAAATATTTTAAAAATGATAAATAAAATATTGGAATTATTGAAAGATATTAATTTTTATCTAAAATTATTCAATGAATTTAATGATTTAAAATGATATTTATGTTAAAAAAAGAATTAATAAATTAATATTCTATTTTATTTGTATTATAATATATATTTATGATTCATTAATTAATTTTTCAATGTATTTTAAAATTAGTTGTAATTTTTAAATCTGAATTTTTTGAATAAATTTTTTGAAAAATAAATTTTACAAAATTTAAAAACAATTTAGTTTATTTTTTTTCATTTCTGAATCTGATATATTAGACATTGTATAAGTAGGTTTTTTGATATTTTTCTAAAATACATTTATTTTTGGTGAATAATGAAATATGGTAACTTAAGATATTAGATAAATATATGAATTCATTATTACAGGATGATGTATAGTTGATGTAGACTGCATTAGTTTTAAATACCAGGAACCCCTCAATGTATTTAGTTATACTAAATAAAAAAAATTTACACTATTCTTCCAAAATAATAATCCAATTAATAAAATTTTCAAAAAACACTCCTCATGTTAAATATAAATACCGCGTTACACCATCCCTTCTCCTCACACTTCGAAATTGTTGAAGAATCCTTATATTAATCACATTTACTCTACCAAACCTATCCCAAATGTTTTATAATTTTTGGAAACATCAAAATACCATTTCAATGTCCCATTAGGAAGTTCTCAAGGAGAAAAATTCAAGAGGTAAATCCTTTTTCATTAACATTTAATTTATATTAATTTATTTTCTTCCTCACCAATTCCTACATATTTTGTAAAAATATGACTAATAAATAAATTTTTTATATATAAATTAATTTTATTATTTCAATGGAGGACCCATCATCAGACCCATTATCCTTTACCTTTTATTCTAAAACTGAAAACAGTATCCAGGATGTGCTCACTTACCAACATCATGGATGATGTGACTTCATTTTATATTAACGCCTTAAAGACTGGTTATAAAACCATTATTATACTTATAAAATATTTTATTATTCATATAATAAGTTATTCACTATTCTATAACTATTAAATATACATGATATTAACTAATAAATCAAAAATATTTATTGATGATCAAAAAACAACAAAAAATAATTTAAATTATTATTACTAATGTCTTATCTACGACTTCGTACACACCAAAATAAAAAAATGAGTTATATTAAATTTTAATATTATATAAGTTAATTAATAACATATAACATCAATTATGGATATTTATTTCCATTTCACGTGACATTTCATACTTGTATACAATTGAACCAATCGTGAAAAAAAATAAAATGAACAGTTCTGAATGAGAAATTTAATATTACAACTCATTAAAAGACCATAAATGAACATAATAAAATTATAAATTATTAGAATTTTTTTTAAAAGTTTATGACATAATTAATTAATGTCTTTAATTTTATAAACTAGGATTTTCATTTAATGTGAATAATTAATTTAGACATAAGTTGAGGGTTTTTACATTTAACATTTATTTCTATAAGACATTACTTATTCAAAAATATTAGATGTCTATGTTGTATATATAATTCCCATTGATGTATTATATAATGAATAAATTTATTTTCAGAGAATTAAATGTTTTATTTGATGATAATAAATTTTATGGGGAATATGGTTCAATAATTTTCAATTTGGTAAGGGTTTCATCCCGAAGTAACTTTTTCCTTCATATTAGGATTTGTCCCCCTTTACACCAATGTAATTATTAATTATATTTTTATAATTATTCCACATATTATTTTATATACCAAATATATTTTATCTGTATCATTTCATCTTTCTTTTAGGGGTAAAGTCCAGTTTTTCAAGGTCCACATCTAAATTTTTCTCGAAACACATTCCTCTTTAAAGGGACCTTCAAAATTTAATATCCATTTTTAAATACTATACATAATCTATTTTAAGACACAATTATTTTTATAAAATCACATTTTTAATATGAATCATCATTATTCATTTCTTGTTTAATGCAAAAAATAGGGTATTTTTCTATTTTAAATATGCTATAATATTTTCCCTTCACATGAACTAAAGTGGAAAATTTCTAATAATTCCTAATCATTATGTTTACCTTACATCAATTGAATTGAATATCATTTACAACTCAAAATAAAATAAATTTCCATTCCATTTATTTTTTGGGATATTCATATTTACAATGTGATTTTATGATGAATACAAATATTTTTACAAAGCAACTCATCATTTTAAATGAGAAGGATATTTTTTCAAGAATTTATCAATTATTTTATTATAGTATATTCTTCTATGATTATGATTCAAATATTTTAATGTGGTATGTCACACTTTTATTTAGATATATATTTTTATAATTATTCATTGATATATGAGTAATGTATTGGACAATGTAAGGGATCAGGGATGTTATAGCCTCTCAATGCATTGGTAGGTCTCATAACACAATATATAATGTGTTTTGAATGATGCCATGCACATTAGGGGGAATTCATGGATGAGGCCCTGATGGAATGTTTATGATTTCTGAAATTATGTGTTACCTCATTATGAGACTACTAACTAATAGTCCAAGTTATTAATCAACTAGTAGAATTTCAATGGTTAAATTTAAAATCTCTTTTAATTGTTTATAGGGGATTATTTTGATCGGATTTTTCACCTCCCATGTTATTTTCTTTATTATGAGATGTTTTAATTTATATTAACCTTGCATTATTTTTTTTATAGATTCCTCTTTAGTTATTACCCTTACTGAGCTTCTGAACTCACACCATCTTTTTTTATTTTTCCTTAGGCAAAAAATATGTTTATTATGAATAAATTTTATTGATAATATAGGAGGTTATGGGTCCTTCTAGGGGATTTTCTATGTTTTTTTTCTTTCATGATTTATTATAAAAATTATTTTTTATCTGGTTTTCCAAAATTAATTTACTATTCAGTCCTTTGGGATGAAAACACATATTCATAAAACTATTATAATGAATTAAGTTACCAGTTCTATGCTACTATGATCAGGGTCTTTACCTTTGGTATGAGAATAATTTTAGTAGAAAACCTAGAAATTGGATTCAAAAAACATTTATTTGGAACAAAACCCAATGATAGGATTTTAGGTTAAACATATAAGAACAATCTATAATTTTGGTAAGGTAGAGATTATGTGGGTATTCCTGACAATACATCTTTTTCGGGATTCAACAAGTGGTCATGGTTCTATAATAGATATACCTTTGGGTAACATCTCTGACACGGTTTCATAATCCTAACATTGTGTATACTGGTACATGAGAATGTGCCTTACTGTGCACCTAGTTTGAAACTCCCATTGGATATTTGTAGAATAATTTATATTTTCATTTAAACCCATTAAAAATGATTTCAATATATAATGAAAATAAATAACCTAGGGTGTTTTAGAATGAAAATAAGGTCTCATGATATTCAATACAAGATTATATGTTTCTATCACTATGATTATTGTTTATCACACTATGATTTATTGTTTTATTTTATGGATAGAACCTAAAAGAGTCATGCTAACATCGAACAAGAGAGACAAGGTGGTGGCCATGGGAAACCTAATGTGATATTTATGTGAGTGAAACTTATCATGGTCAGACTTAATTAGTTATCATGAAATATTTTTAACAACATATAGCTAACCAACTCTTCAACTCACTAATGAAGAGAATAATGGAGTTTTATATTAGCTATAATGGTGGATACCATGGAGAAAATAGGGTGTGATTTACATCATTATATAATTGTGGAATGATCCACCTATGAGTGTGTATCAATAGAAGAATGAAATTATTTAGGCTTAGGGAATATATGCATAATGAAAAAAAATCCTATCAAATATGAAGACTACTATGGAAGGAAATTAAACTCATCCTAATAATTTATTTTTAGTTCACAACCATATTTATGGGGAACCTGGGCTTTACTCAGGTCAATTACCACTTATGATGGATAAAATCAAGTCCATGGAAGGATTTATGGGGAAATAAATGGATATTGTATTTATGTATTGTGGATTTTTTGAAAACTATAGTTAAAAGGATATTTAATGACTGGACTCATATCAAGGATTCAAATCATTTTTATTATTGAATTATTATTAATATGGTTTTAGAAAAAGGATAGCTTATTGGATAGGTGATAACCTGTCACGCCACAGATGTCTGTAGAGTTTGATCCTCCAACTGAATTATTGTAAGGGTAAAACACCTTCCAAAATCCTTCATGAATTCTTATTTAGAATTAATTTTATATTGATAAAGGATATTTTAATTTTAGAGACACTTTTTATCTAATAAACAACCATGAGGTTGGAAAATGATCGTCATGATGTTTTTAATGATATTTCAGAAGGCGTTTACTAATTTGGAATCATATTAACTTAAAGTAAAAAACAATATTATGTGGAATAATGGTTGGATTTTTCTCTTAGAGGAGAGAATGTTTTTAATATTTACATATAGTGATTCAGGTTATTTCTGGATATGGTTAGACGACTTTGGAGGTTACATGATTCGTAAAATTATAATTTTAGTATGATAAATGATGATTTATTGTTGTTAGATGGAAGAATATGTGATCAAATATATCTTATTTGTGGGTTTGAATCATAGTCTAGAATATTTTATATTTTCTAGAATATTTTTTTGGAATTATGGTTATTTTATGTATAATATCTGTTGAAATTTGGGTATTAATAATGAATATTATATTATAATTTCGTTTTTTATCATAAAAAGGTATATTCTTTTTGGGGAATTATATTTTACTAGGCTAACCATTTTGGTTTATGTTAATTCATGAATATAAGTGGAATATATAATTTTAATTTTGTGGACATTGTGATCTATATGGGTTGATTATAATTCATCTATCTTGAAAATTTCATCTTGAACAATCATTTCAGGTATATGTAATGAAGTGAAAATAAATCATTGAATTACTAAAGGATGAGATTTTTCTTATGAAATGGAATATAATCATGTGAGTTAATTTTCTAAAGTTCTTATCAAGATAGTAATGTAATCCTTTAACTCTAGGTAAGGGATCTTGAAACAAAAATTTTATGTGTTTACTTTATTTACTATGTGATCAATGTCATTTTAATAGACCATAATATTTAGAGTTTTTTATTATTAACAATTTATTGACCATGTCCCCTATCATTCTAAATCATATCTGGATTGATATATTTCCAATACATGTTCATATTTTAGCATCCCACTAAAACACTTCTATTCTAAAGTCTTATATTTTTGTAACCTTTACATCTCCCTTTCCCTATTATTAAGAGGATGTTTTATTGACCTTAATTCTAACGTGGCCTTCCCAAAAAAAAATTTTTAGGTATCAACATTTTATTTTCAAATATCAATTTCAAATTTCATGGATGCAATTGATCTAATGATTGGAAAATGTAACAGCCTAATATTTTATGTTACGTGTCTCTTAGAATTTCATTTATTACAGAAATTAGGTTTCAAATAGCACCATCCCAAATCGAACAATGATTAATAATTAAATAACATTATATTATCATAACTATTATAACATAGAAATTAATTAATAGGGAATGAATAGTATTAACCAAATTATAAAAATAATAGTTTTAATGATGATTCTCTACATTTGTCCAAATGATTTTTTAGTATAAGAGTATAACACCTCCAATATTATGAATAAAGGACATTATATCCTGAAATGTTATGGCTCCCACATACCACTAATTTGTAAACCAATTTTAAGGCTCCCTTTGTTCAACCAAGAAGATTAATTATTATTTGGAAGCTACAAAGGAACTGACTTCCAACACAGGATCAATTGAAGTATGTCGTCTAGAAACATGCCTCTTCTTTCCACTTATGTATGCAGGATGAAGAGTCTACACAACACCTCTTTAAAAACTGTGCTTATTCTAGGAAGATATTGATGTCTGTTGGATGTAGTTTTTTTCATGATGTTAATTATTTTAGGAACCTATAATATATGTTGTCATGAAAATCTGAGAGTGGGAAGAGTGATCAAGTGAGAAAACTGTTGATTGCAGCCTCTGCCTTATCCTTCTATGATAACTTTCCAGCCAGAAATCATATGACATTCCCCAATTGGCCTGCATGATTTCATGTAGATTTTATCACCATTAATAAATATGTTTACATTGATACTTTGGTTCTGTTAGGTTCAATCCATAATTCTATTGATGAACATGATACTCTTAGGTTTCTTAGAGTTGAAGGGATGTCGAGGTAGCCACCTGATCTTATGTTGGTTCAATGAATCCCATCAATATCCCCTTGAAATATTGTCAACATTGATAGAGATAACGTTGTCTCACCTAGACCATTTAGATGTGAGGTAATCTTATGCACCTACTATTTTTTATTAAAGTCTACATCCACCACTCTATTGGCCAAGGTAATGCTTATGATGTTGAGATTTGGGATGTTATTTAAGAAATAATGTATGTTATTGACCACAACTGATCACTACTATTGGTTGAGTCAGGCACCGAACTCATTGTCAATGCTTTTAAATAAAGTACTAGAGATGTTCCATAGAGAATCCAATCACACAGGATTGCATGCCTCAATAATGAAAGACATCATTGTACATATGTTTCACATATTTACTAAGAAGATAATCAAATTTCAGATACCATCTCACAGAGGTAAATTATAGAGCTGAGTACCATGTGGTCATTTATGATATTGGTTTTTGTTCTAGCATGGAGGATGATAACATATGGGGTGAGACACACTACCACTACTGTACTACCCTTATAATACCTTACATCTTTCACTTTTATGTTTTATTTAATAATTTTATGTCCAACTTGGACGGACTCTGGATCTTCGTGGATAAATAGAATTTTTATATTTAATATCATACATATGAGGTATGTAATGGACTTAGTAACTGATGGATGGGGCCTACAATATACCAAAAATGAATTGGTGGGTTTATTGAGAAAAACTACAACTGGTTTTGGATGTGTCATTACCCATTATGCAGACATATTGTCCTAGGGCTTGATGGTATGTTTTTTATGTCCAAAATTAAGCATTTAGTCACTATGATACAAATAATTTGAAGCCCATGTGACTATTCATTTAGTAGAATATCCATGATCATGTTTTATTCTCATATAAAACAAAGGATATGAAGATATATATTATGAATGACATGTATGTTTAATATATGGATTTATGGGTGTTTCCGAAAGAGTTTCTAAGTGGATTTCCTTTATATTTATAATGTAAAACATATATTTGTATATGGTTTTACAAAACAACTAAAATACTTTGTCTATTAGGATGTGACCACATGATCGTAGTGACAATGTAATGAATTTTTGAACCAACTCTGAGCTACTAGAATTGGGGTCTTTACAATTATTGTGTTTACAAAATGAACATATCCTTAATCATTCCACAAATTAAAGGAGATCCTTTTGGTCTGACTCGGTACATATGAATAACATCATCATTTATTCTCTTTAATCATTTTAATAACCTTAATTACCATAAAATGTTATTATAATAATTAATTATTCTATATTATGAATGTTAAAAATGGTGTTTGTAATATTTTATAATTAAAAAAGTGTTGCAAACTCTATTAATGGAAATATAAGACACTATGTTGATAAATCATTAGTAACATACAATGTAAACAAAATTTACCAAATTTAAATTATCCATTTCAATAATCTATTTATCCAATCATAATTATCTTTACCTCAAGAAAATATTAATTCTTATATTTCAATTAACATTGTTTTTTAAAAATAGTTCAGCTTTTATCGATTTACATTTCTTTGTACCAATCTACATATGATCTCAAATATCCTATCAAATAGTGATGCAGTAAATTCCTTATATATTTTAAAATTAATATTATGAGAAGATCATCAATAAAATTATTTTATAATATATTTTGTTGATCCAAATACAAAATCACATTAATCATTTCACTTATTTTGTGTCAATAACATATGTTTTACCTCTATCTGTTAACTTATGATAAGTTATATTCCCTTGTATCTAGGGGTATTAATTTTCATATTTCACATACTCCATGAATATTTAACACTGAATAGTTTTTTCTTTCCTTTTCAATATCTTTCTCGGTGACCCTATTATCCTCACTTATGATAGACTCACAATACTTTAAAGCATTTATTGGGATGATTATTTCTTTATTAATCACATATATGTAAGTATTTTCTTCCCTTATTCTCTTTCTCTATAATTTTATATTCCGTCCTATTATTCTATTGCATCACATGGAATACATAAGACATGGAGAATTTTTTATCTCCCTATAGATCACATGAAACTATTTCATCAAATGATGAAACGTTTTGAGACACCAGTTCTTTTTGAAGACATGAATTATCCCCTTCAATGAAATTTTCAATCATACACTCTTTGTTGCATATGAAATCTATTTAATAGTTTGATAGCCTTGTAAAGTTATCTTCATTCTGAACAACACACTCTTGCACATTTTTCATTCAACAAATGTACCTTTTCTTCACCTTAGTTTGTTTCTCATTAGGGAGATTCTTTTTATAGAATTTCCCCATTTAATTTATATATCCCTTGAGTTTTATTTCTTCTTCCTCTAATGTATTCCAGATAGAATACTAATATCAATCATCATCATTATTGATATAATACACTGCATGTGTATCATTTTCCATATCACAATATTTAAAATCCATGAATATCTTCCCCAAAGATTTATTATAAGTTTATAATATAATTGGGACAATATTCCCACTTAATTTTGGGGGCCTGTATCACATTAAGACATCCAACACCATAAAATCTCATTGTGAAAAATGATTCTCCATCATTACAAGGCTATGTGCCATATCCAAATTAAGAATCACTAATATATCCATATATATCTTATTTTCAAGACATAAAAAATTGTCTTTATTAGTATAGAAATGTATCCATTGTCAACTATTATTGATAAATTATTCCTTCAATGGTTCGTTAATAAAATATGGCATATTCTTGATTAGATCATAACATTATCTATCATAAATTATCTTTCCAAAACTACTAAAATAGAAAACATAATTTGAAAACATTATGTGTATATAATATCATAATCATAAAAATAGTTTTTTTAGGGATATAATTTTCTTATAATCTATCATAATTTCATGTAATGATATGTGAATTATCCTAAGAATACCCTCTAGTAGAATTATACTAAGTGTGTAGTAAGGTTCATTGTCATGTACCAGGTTTCACTTATTTCATGCACAACTCACCTTTTCGAAGTTGTTACCCCATGTATATTCGTGCATGAACTACATCCACATGAAGTATATATAAATGTATGTATTTCTAAGAATAACCACAAAATATATACCTTACCAAAATTATAGAATGTTCCTCTATAATTATCATCAAATTATATCTTAAGGTTATTTTCTATAAATTATATTTTCTGAATCTAGTTTCTATTTTTCTACTAATCATCATATGATATCAACTGTAATGCTTGAAACTCAGAAGCTCAGAGCCAGTGCATCGCTCAATCACGTTATAATTATTACAAGGAAACAAAATACCAAATTACTAATCTATATACTTTTTTATTGGAAAACTAGATTACAAACATGATAACTATGTTGTATTAGGAAATATAAAATAAAATAGAGTACATAATATAATTAAAGGAAAAAGATCCTTGAAAAATCCTCAAATTATTTCTTCTTCAAATCATTGGAAAAGGAATGAAAATAAGGGTCATCTCAAATTCATAGTAAGGTTAAGTACAATGGATGACATATTGGATCAATGAGCAATATCATCAAGGAATAGTGAATATCTAATCAATCATTATATAAAAATATATTTATAGTTCATTATCAATATGGCACAATAGATCACTGAAACACATTCCAATTAATAAATTAACAATGAATGAAAATACATGCAATTTTTATGTGTTTTTTTATTTTTTTTAAAAGTATGTAGTGTTAGAAATATTTTTAATAAATTTTCTGAAAGGCATCAGGCACGCTCGCACCTTTCTTCTAAAAAAATTAATTATATATATTATTATATTTAAAATATATAGATTTATATATTACGATATATATATATATGTGTGTGTGTGTTTTTATTGTATTGTTTTGAATTATGTTAAAAATATTTGAAATTGATGATATAGTGTTTTCAAGAAATGTCTTCAGGGGAACTCAAATTGGAGGCATTTTTAAGAACGAAGAATGATTTTTATTTGATCTCTATGTTGATATAAATATCATTGGGTGAAAATTGGTCCTTAATTGAAAAATATTTAGGGACGTTAATGTGAACAGATATAAAGAAAGTACGGGGACTAAAGGGAATAAATAATAATAAGGCATTGAATACAATAAAAAATTCTTGTATTGGCTGTCCACCTGGATTGTGCTCACTACATGGTTTGTTCATCTATGGTAGGTGTAATTATATAGTTTATATGGTTTATTTCACCATTACCTCCTTTATTGGGGAATTGATTATGCCACAACTATTCTCCCAATTTTTTACATGATGAATCAATAATTTTTTTCATTGAATCCTCCAAGATATTCCTTATTTTTCTTCTCACTTCTTTGTAACCACAGCGTGTCATCACTGCTACATGGATTTTATCCACATAACTTCTTCTCAATGACTTCCATTGGAGATCCCCTCATTGCTCCATCAACCTAAATGAGATCACATCCCGGTGTACTTATCTGATGGAGAATTAGTTCCCATATTCAACATATAGTCTTTGACAAGCATTTGTCAGATCCATAAACTATTGCAACCTAGGGGAATCAACATGAAAATGTATAGTTTTTATGAAATATCTTTTTTGGAACTCAACTTTAAGGCATTTTTTAGAAAAATATATGGGGTTTTTATATATAATTTGGTATTAATATCACTGGGTGAAAATGGGTCAATAATAGTGAAATGGTAATGGAAGGAAAAAATGATATCTTTTAGGGATCAATATATAGGGTGATTTTTAATCTACAATTTCCCAACATCATCAATATTTTACTTAAAATTATATTTTATTATTTTTTAAACCACTATAATGGTTTTTATAATTTTTTTTAAATTCCTTTCTTTTTCAATTATTTTATTTATGAAACTCATTTTATTTGGAAATTTTTATATATGATTAGTTTATATTTAAAAATTTATTTATATTTTTTTTATACGTGATATTTTATAAAAATTTTATGTTATCTAATTGAAATATAATAATTATTCATATGTTTCAAGTAGTTCAATTTTAAAGCGTAAAAAAACCTTTCCTAAAATGATAATGAAAACTAAAACACTAGATAAACATGTAAAAATGGGAGATAGTAATATTAATATATTAATTTGAATATACATAAAAAATATATATTAACATGAAAAATCAATGTTTATGGGGAGGATATGTCGTCCCATATGGTGCCCTGTGAAGGGTTCAACTATATTGAGATCATTGAGATCCATGTTCGGGTGGAGTCTAGTGACCCTGAGTGGGATGTTCCTCAGGCACTAGAAAGTCAGCCGCCAGATTCTCCATGTTTGTTTCTGTGGTAGTAGGTTCCATATAGAAGTGTTATATTGCTCTGTAGCCTTCTCCTAATAGGATAGTATAGGGACTTCCCATTATAGAGGTGGGGAATCAATCATGCGATGGATCTAGACCCCTAGGTTGCGATGGATATGGACCTAAAGTTGTAGATAACTGTATATATCTTTTCAAGAAATATGGATCCCATTACACATGAAGCACATCCTTAATCATATGAGGTTGGAATTTTAGAGGGGCATCCTCTTCCAATGGATCTGGGGATTCCTCACGTGGAACACGATGCAGTGTACATCATAATCATTGATGCTCTTCCGCTGCAGCAACAAATGGAGGATGTTCTCTTGGGGTTTGAAACACTTATATCTAGTCTAGAATCTTGATTATGGTCTCAAAAAGTTCACAATAAGAGGAACTCATATCTAATGCATCATTATGGACCAATTCCCGACTAAAGACCCCCTCCTACTCTTCATCCCTCATATGAATAGGGTGTTCTGTTTGAGTACACTATAAATAGATTCAAAATTAATTAGAAAATTGTTAAATAAACAAACTAATGGAGATTTATTTATTACAATCTGTTAAATATCCCTATGGTTTTGAGTAAGATACATTATAGACTTCATTCAATTCCATGGCTCATACTCGACCTACTCTAACAGAATGAATCACATCGTTGGGACTCCCTGAATATGAAACTATGCACATCTACCATAGTGGTCATGATAGTCGGAACATTCTTGGATCCATTCTTTATCCGAACTCCTTGTTAGCTTCACACTATGAATATCCTCTATCTATCTTGGTGAAAATGGAATCAACTAGACAAAGAAAAATAGGTTCATGACTCTATCAGGTAGCTGCCAGTCAATAATATAGAAGTGAATGAGGGGAACTACAACCATAACATCATGTAGCCTAGTAGTGATGTATGCAAGAAACCGATCAAGTATAGATTAGTATGTAATCCATATAATCTTAAATGACATGTGACCACTGTAAAAAATAAACCTTACTAAAATCCAAAATTGATGATTTTATTAAATATTATATAGAGTGATAGATTGTATATACATACAAGGCCTGTTAAGAGATAATGAATCTTCTAGTGATATCCACCTAAATGTTGTGTTAGAAACATGATGAAATTGTGTCTCTGAGACCACCTATAAAATACAATATCTATAGGGAAAAATAATGAGAAAATAAATTATGTAACTCCTAGTAGCATAAAAACTAATAGATATGAGTGATAATACAATCTATTACATGGAGTGTCACGCAACAATTCTATAGGATGCAGTGGATAAGAAAGAAGAGGATGGAATGAGGGTAGAAGGAGGGGATGAACTCCAATTCCCACATCTGGATAAGGATAGCACATCCCATAAGATCTGTGTGGTCGATTTGGGATACCATGCATAACACTTTGTATGGGTATTCCAAGAAGACTGATCCCCAGTTATACATTGCATCTTAGTCAAAGTTCTTCAATACGGCATGATACATCATGTTCACAAGCTTCCCCTAGTTATAAACACACATATTCCCTATAATGAGCCATAATATATATGGACATGCATAATGCAGTGTAGTCTATCTTTCAACATCATCGAGTAAATGTGAAATATGCCCCTCCATCCCAGAGCATCGATATCGACACTCCATCTGTATCCATACATTTGGACGATATGTCGACACATAACCATGATTGAGCTATAGTAGGTGAAGATTCACAAATTCATCCTATAATGTCATCCCATTGGATAAGAAGATCGAGAATAACATCCAAATCCTAGAGGGTGATGGACATCTCACCCATAAGTAGATGAAATGTGTGTTTCTCTAGTATCCACATCTCTATGGGGGATTAAAGTAGGTGATGATTGAAAAATGTGAAATATGATACGAATATTCAATAGAATATATCATATCATAAGTATGGTCTAATCGCATGTGGATTCTCCCTGTAAATAAAATGGTACTCTTGATGCACCCTTATCGGTCGATCCTCACCATCTAACATGGCCTGGGAAACATGGGTAGCATATTGAGTGATTTATATAATATCCTCTCTCTATAAATAATCAAACTAATTGATTCTTAAGTGTGAAATGTAAATAGAACATTATGATTAGTAGAATTTTATGAATTTTAGAAATTATAAAATTTCATGTTATTTAAAATTATTATATAAATTTATTTCATACTAATATAAAAGGGTATGTCTTCATGTTTTACAAAACATATTACTAAAGTGTTTTTCAAAAAAAAATTCCTATAAATGTGTGTTTGTATAATATGGTTCTATATATTTATATATATATAAAAATTTCTTCGTTAAGTAAAACATTCATGTAAAATGGTGTTCTTTGTAATTTATGTATTATTTTTCACATTATGGTATTTTCATGGATTATTTTCTCACATTCATGCATTTTGGATTATCCCTAGATAGATTTTATATTTTATTTTATTATTTATTTTAGTAGACTATAATGAAATTTAGAATCACCTAAAGAATATATGCTAAGACTCTCAAACTTATAGTGTAGAAAGGCCCGTTATCGCATAGCAGTTCCAATTCAAGTCTAGCTCAATGATGTGTTTTCAGGTTTTACCCCATGGTACATATATCCTAGAGGCACATAAACTTGTTTTTATCTAGAAGGGATTCCATTTCAAAGATAACAATATAATCATTATGCTACCAAAATATTATAACATTTATTCCAATGTTATTTTATTGTTAATATATACTAAATCACTACTAATAATAACTATTATTTGAAACTATGTATTATGAAATAAACTACATAATAATCAAAATATTCAGAACTATCTAAAGTACATATAAAATGATATATTATAATCTAAAATTAATTCCATTAAACAAATAAATAACATTAAATTTAAAAAATAACCCAAAAATATGATTTGTAAAAAATATGGCACTTCTATTAAACCATAAAACCTACCTCTTAGAGAACTAACATTTTATATATAGAGAAGCAGTGGAATTAAGAGAGATGAGTGAAACATGAAGTGAGGAGAGGGGGGGGGGTGGCAGGTGTTCCCTTTTATAGTGAATTAAGGAAAAGGCGACATGGGGTTAGTCCTTTCTCTTAATCTATCTGTGAAATTCATAACCACCCCATAACACATTCCATTTCACCAATCTAGAAAAAATGGGGTGGGGGAGGGAAGGCATCAACCTTGCTTCCCCAATTCAAGCATATTTAAAAAAAACATCATAGATACATTTAAAAAAATACAAAAAAAACCAAAATGAATATATATATTTGTCCAAGAAATAATCTCATGGAAAATAATAATAATAAAATTCCTATTCAATGAAATGATTACTTATTGGACGTCATGTATCCCAATAAATTGATACATTAAATTTCAGGATTTTTTCTCAATATAGTTTAAAATACTCGGATTTAGAAAATAGATTCATCTAATCATATAACTAATGCGTTGATGAGACTCCATTACCTGGCCCCAAAACAATATAGTGTATGTCCAAATCATATCTTGTATATCGAATAATAAATTCTATTAATGAACAAAAATACTTATCAAATATCTATATTGAATAAAAGATATAGATTTGTCAATAATCTCCCAGTAGTCAAATAATTTTAAAAGTAAACAGCATATGTGAAAATGTTAAATGGTTTAGGAAAAATAATATATATTTCCTGAGAATATGTATATATAATGTAAATTATAAGTTATCATAAGAAATTTATTGTTGGAAGAAAATGTATAAAAATCACTGAAGAAAGTGATATTGAAAAGAAAAATTTTCCTCATGGTAATTTTAAATTCAATACACATTGATATAAAATGTGAGATGAAAATACCCACTCTTGTGTTTGCTATAGGGATAATATACATTATAATATTTTTTAAAGGTTTATAGAATGTTATTTACTTAAAATATATCAATAATTATTTTCAAAATATCATATATTAACATCTAATAAAATTTTATTACTTGTGTGATAACAATCAGTCATTATTTTAACAATTTATAGTGTTAATTTCCAAGTTTTTCGAGATGGTTTTGACATGTTATTTGTCTTCTCCTTACGTCCATCATGATTTCATAATGTAAATAACATAAACCAATTTTTAATTATACTATATTTCTTGTTTATATTTATTTAATTAATCAATTATATTTGTATATTTGAATTGAAATGTGTCGTTCATGGAAATGTTATGTCGTACGTACGAATGAACGCTACTAACATTTCATTATATTATTGAAAAAAAATCTATATAAATGATATATATGTATATTAACGTTATATTATAAAATTTATGTAATATAAATCACATATTTTAATTAACATCATTATTTATACCTTCCATCAACTATGTGAATGTATCACATTGCTTTGAGGAGGCGGTAATCAACACATCCACAAATGATGTTATCGATTTAAACACAATTGAATCCAGAGAGGTATGTGTTATATAAAAAACTAAAAAAATAATTAATACATAATACATATCATATATAAACTATAAATCCATCATTATTAAAAATTTTAAATGTGGTAACTGAAGATTGAATGACATCGACTCATGAGGCGATAACCTACCGTACACAAGATCGATGATTGTGTACCGCATTCGTTGGATGTTTGTGGAATTTTAGGTTTAAAAATTATAATAAAAAATAAGTATATAGATTATAATTTAGTTATTATATAATTATGATATAAAAAAATTTACGTTTTGGAGTATAAAATTAAACAAAAGTGAGCATTAACGAATGTTACTGCATATTTGGGTAACTCCATTTATTTTATACCAAAAGACATCGTTATTTTTATTTCCATAGAATGTGAGGATTAAATTATTAATGTAGGTACTTTGTATGATTATTATTTTTAGATATTGGGTGATCCAATGGGATTTATAGGCCTAAATAAATGGGGTAGTGTGAGTGGATTTTTATAGTGGTGGGAGAGGACACACTTCGTATTTTTGAAAAGAATTATGTGATCCTCAAGTTTATACCATCAAAGAGTCTCCCATACACATGAGATTTAATAAATTAAGGGTTATCATCTATATATTGTTATAAATTGGTTTTTAACATGTGTAGGGCCACTTTTATTCCATTATTTATATGTTTAACCACTCACAATTCTTGGTTTTACTATAATCACTATAATTATTTTTAATGAGATTCAATAATATTTTTTGACAAAAACATGGGTGAACATAATTGAAATTATATAATATGATAATTAGATGTATTAAATACCTTTATATAAATTCATATACCTAAATTTGAAGAAATTAATTTAAATTAAATCTCATTAACTGGAAGACAAAGATGGTTTTAATGTAAAAAATTTCAAATGATTGAAAAATATTAATATAAAATTTCAAAATGAAATTTATTCCAATTATATTTTTTAGATTATTTTTTTTATTAGTTGATATAATTGGGTTAAAACTAAATTTAAAATATAATTTTTCCATCTAAAAACATTAGATGAAAAAGAAAATGTCAAGTAAAATTCAGTATTTTTCACTATTCATTAAAAATTGAAACTTCTTAAAAAATAACAAAAATTCAACATAATATAATTTTTATGTTTTGATTTTAAAATGAAGTTAAATTTTTCTTATTTAATTTTTCATATATTAAATTTTCATATTTAAGATAGGTTCCCCATTAAAAGGTGGTAAAATTGTATTCAATTTGTTTTATTTTTTATTTATAATATTGGGTTTGATCATATCTTATAGTTATAAAATATATTGGATTAACATAAAAAAAATATTTTATTTAATATATAATGTATATAATTTATTAAAATTATTAAATAATATTAATTGTTTTTTATTTATAAGGATAAAAAATTATTTGAGTATAAAAACATTTTTATTATATTCAATTGGTTTTTATGCTCATTTCTAATCAATTGGTAACCAATGATTTCATTTTATATTTGTGTAAACCATATATTTTTATATGACCTCTAATTTTTTATGTAAATTCTCATTATTTGTCTACTTATTTTTTTTTTTAAAATAAATAACAATATTTTACTAATATATTATTGTTTGGTAAAACTCACCCTTCTGTTTAGTACATGCCATTGAAGATTGTAACATGTTGATTGTAACATAATATAACCTAAGAGTTTCATATAAATAAATATAGTAATTATGTTTTTTGTAAACTAGATATGTTTCATAAAGCACAAGATTAACATTGAGTTGTGAATAAAGTATGATAGCAAAAACATTAAATATATTCTAAAAAGAAAATCTTATAAAGACATGGGGTGTTACAAATGTGACTATTAGATATCATAAAACAGAAATTACAATAATTACCTAAACTAGGAATGTATAAATATATTTTGGTATGAAAATATTATATATTTATATCATTGATTAATGAAATAATGCTTTTAAAATGAAAATTATGTGTTATTATTTTTGTGAAACCTAAATGTTTATTTATAATTTTATAAATAATGTAATATTTTTTAATTGAATTTATTTTCATAAATTATATAAAGAAATATTTATTTTTATCTATTATAATTATAAGATGATTCTATGAGACCATAATTAATCATCGAAGGGATCATAAAATCTGTTATAATATTTACAATGTCATTTTATGAATAAATGATTATTTTAATCAAAAAATTAAATTTCTCATATTTTAATAAATATTTCCATACAATTGATTAGATTTTTTAAATAAGCATGTCAAAATTATTCAAGGTTAATTTTTGTATATTCTAAAATACTTCATTTTTTTGTAAATTGTAAAACTATAGTTTTACACATAACCAATGTGACTAGAATTTCATCATTCATGACGAAATGATGAAATAATACATTCTATATTACCATGATATAAAATTGTATATTTCATTCCTGAAAGTGTCTATTAAAATACAATGAAAATATTTTCCAAACAAAAAATGAACTACCCTAAACCTAAATTTAATATTCATTCCATTAAATAACTATTTTCATTCCTTCCACATTAATTTTTTAATAAAAAATGAATTTGAATTATAAATGGGATTAAAAGTATAATATTAATTATTCAATATTAATATATGATTTATACTTTCAAGAAACCTTTATGAAAAGTTTTATATTAGATATATTATTTTATTCAATATATTATTCTAAAAATATCTATCCCCTCAAGTATAAATTACCCCTCTCCCTTACCATTGGAATCCACTCCTCCCACCCATTCCAAAATCAAATTTTATCAATTATATTCCATATTATCCTCTTAGAAACAAATATATATTTTTTTATAAATATGTCACTAATCAATATGGAGTTATTGTGTCATAACAGAGAATCTAAAACAAAGATTAATTAAGTTCTGACCCACTTCTCTCTCTCTTAGTTATTCTTCATATCCTTTTTTATTTTTTAACAAACCCTTTAACAGTTAAAAATTAAATGGATTATTTGTGTAGTAATTTAACATTATAATTATATTTACCTACATTGTGTACCATAATACTATATATAGATTTATAATTTTTAAACTTCTTCTCCCCTCTATCCAATAATATCATATCAAATGTCGAATATCCACCAACAGATACGTGTCCATGTCAACACACAAAACCATAATCAAGGGTTGATATTATCCACTGTTTAATCGTCTAATTGTATGAATAATATTTTTTTTATATAATTGTACTAATGTATAATTGAAATTTTAAAAAAAAGATCATTGCAAAACATGAAATAGTTTTTAGTAAAACATGATATGAAAACATATAAATTTCATAAAAAGAATATAAGAAAGATAATATAATGATGCTAATTGTTATTGATTTATATAAATGAATATAATTAACTTATGAATGAATTTCTTTTAAATAAAAATAATTAAACTATTCATGAGCAGCAAGAAACACAAAATTAAATAGGAATTACGTTAAGTGATTTCTAAACTCAATTTCAATTTATTTGGTTAAACATCAATATAATTGGTTATGTTATTCCATGAATATGTGTGAAATTACCTAATATTTTTCTATGCATTATATCCAATTTTAGTGTGTGGATTTATATTTTTCACACAAAATTATTTCATTTATTTGTCCTCAATCCATTGATACAATCCTAGTAACAGTTTATTCATCTAACATTTATTTTGTGAGATATAGCTTATTCCCTAAATATTAATTTTTTTGGTTGCATGAATACATACCTTTGATTTATCATACCATAAATCTATTTATCTTTATTGAATTAATGATTTCATTTGATAATTATTACTTTTATGGTACTTATTGTTTTATTATTTGGGATGTAGTATGTGGATTCTTGAACCCAACCCCATTTCATTGGTTTATAACTCTGTCATGCCAAATTTAAGTGCGGATGTTATTTTAATATTCTTAATGAATAATTTAATATTTTTTCCTATTTTTATTTTTAGGATATATATGTTCCCAAACAGATATTATGAAAAATAAATATAATTTTCAGAAATTACATTTATTTCCAGAGTAAAAATTGTATTTATATTGAGGAAATTTCCATGATTTTATTAGAGTATATTGATCTAAATGAAAAACACATTTTTATGTTTTGATTAATTGGGGTTCATCTCTTTCTATACAATCTATTATATTTTAGTTGGTATTTTATCATCATTTTACGAGGGATGGACTATCTTGATTCCACTATCTGTATTTCTTATGAGAATTTAAGATTATGTTTAATGAAAAGGGAAATTACGTACATTTCATATTACGGTTTCAATATGAATTAATATTTTGATTATGTTACCCCCATTTTGTACATAGAATTATTTATACGTAGTAAGTGTCTGGTGGGCCTGAAATTTCCCTTTGATTTATGGGTAGGTCTCATGAGACAATTTAGTTTTGGTATTCGCTGATGTCTTACCCAAATCTATATAGTGTATTGGCCAAAGTTATGACATTATCATTATGATCTCCCTCATTATTAATTATCTCTTTATAAGATTATTTATTGAGAATCCTTGTAATTATCACCTAGTTGTATATTTGTGGTTAATTATCTTTCTTATGTGATTATTTTTTATGGAGTTATTTATTAGACATTAATTGTTAACATGTTAGGCTTATGATTATATTTTAATGGAAATAATTCTTTTTCACCATAACCTATTGTTTTTATTATTTATGATATATTCTTTTGTATTTTATACCCTTAATGGGCATCTAGACTCAATCCAATATTATTTTTTATTTTTCCCCAGGATTCAATGATATTTTTATGATTGACCAACATCGATAATCTAACAGAATAATAATGCATCCAAATGCATTATTATATTGTATATTTTTTTGTTTTAAAGTAAAACATATGTTAATATCTTGTTTTATAATGCTAATAATCTATTTCATCATTTGGGAAGTGATTCCTTGATCAAATTGAAAATTTAATAAAGTAAAAAAATGACTCGTGTATATTGGAGTTGGGTCCTCATAGTTTATTTTAGAGAATTTTTAGTTGAAAATATTAGAAACTATATTTTATAAAATTTAATTTATGAAATAGAACTATATGATAGAATTTGAGGACAACTATTGAAGAACATCCAAAACAAACACTTATTATGGGATTAGATGCACATAAATTTATCAATTTTGGGTAAGTATTTCACTAGTTTTGTGATTATACATTATGATTCATAATGATATTATCTAATTTAGATTATGTTTTCATTTAGAATTGGAACTTCGAAAATGGAATGACAAACATATTATTACACATGATCCAATGAGTAAGATGGATGAAATATTTTATAGAACTATGAAAATATTTGGAAAAGAACTGGTCTCCCTATAATTCTCATCATATGAGATTATAATATGATATTACCTCATGAAAGGGAATGAATTTTTTGATCCATATGAATTCAATGAGACAAAAGATAACTAAATAACCTCAGACAAAATGATTGATAAAGGGATGAATGGAATGATGTAATTTCCCACATGTTATAGTTACGGAAGGAAACACTCTATCACATTCTTGAAGGGACACTGAGTTTTATATGTGTTAGGAGTGAAGTCCACTGAGTTTATGATTAAAATGGAATGAAATAACTTGTCCAATTTATCAAAAGTAAGGAGATGGGGAACTATACAAATTAGTGTCTCACGATTCAAAGGATTATACTACAAAAAGGATAATATATCATGGTAAATCATAATCTACTAACTCAGATAAAGAGGAAGGATTAATATTCATGTGTTTGTATTTTATAATTATGTTATTTAAATATTTTATCTACAATGTTCTAGTTGTAGGAATCATGAGATAGATAAGGATTATACTGTATTGATTCTTCTTCATGGAATTATAAGGATGTGATATATTTCACTATTAGTCAAGTGACGTTATTATATAGTAATAGAACATTTTTGAAAACAGATGAGCTAGGAAATATAAACATAATTATGTGATTGATATTGAGATAACAATAAATATGTTTTCATGTTATAGTTTTTGTGACCATGAATGTGTTTAGTGATATAATGTTCTATTTTATGTTGTTTATTTTTGGATGTTTGGATTTGAATAATACATTCAACAAACATGATATTTTACTCAGGGTAGTGTACAGGTTTTCATAAATTTTTTATGGTTATTAATGTATTTTTATATTTTTTATGTGATAATAAGAGCTAAATTATATATGGAAAATACTATGTTATGTTTATTTTAGATATTTGCTGACATTCCTTGAAGATTTTTTCTCTTTGAATTTGGATAGAAATATTTTGGATGATTCATAAGGTTAACTACATATGGAATAAATTATGGATATTATTGATTAATATTAATATGTTATATGGGAAAACCATTTCAATCAATTTTGGTTTTTTCCAAGATTTAAATGATGTAGGAATGATGTTTGAATCTTATGATCCATAATTGTTCTTTAGGAATAAATTTTGTTCCTGAAAATAAATCTTCAGATTTTAGAAATGATGTTTTGATAGATTTAAGAACATCCAAATGATGAGATTATGAAATAAAAAGGAATAATGAAATTCAATTTTTCTAATGTGATTATTTGGATATTAAAAGAATCATCAATTCTAGGAAAATTATTTTGGAACATAAATTTCATCTTTGGTACATTCCATTGTGTCAAATGAATAGTCTTTTAACTGATCACAAATTAATACTTTTTATGGTAGAATTTTTATTAACCAATTTGTCCATTTCTATCCATTATAACATTACAGATATATTAATTATAATTTATAATTTTTTCAGTACCCACAAATGTTTCTCTTATAGGTATACCTAGTTTTGTCATGAACATCACATTATACCATCCCTCCATTTATGTGAAATTTTTATCATCCCAATTTTGGATGTGGGGTTTCAACAAATAAATTTTCATCTATCAACCTTTGATTCTCAAATTACATTTTCAAAATTGTGTTGATGCATTTTTAAACAGATGCCAGAATGCAACACACCAATATTTTATAGTATGTCCTTACTTAAAAAAATTCAAAATCATACATATTTTATGTAGAATGAAACTCCAAGATTAAAGGAAATGTGTTACACTATTAAATATTAACTTGATCATTGGAATAGTAATCCGATTGTTTGGAACTGTAATCTGGAAATTTGAATAATAACCTCCACCATGGAATTATAAAAAACATAGGCATGAAATTATGATACATTTATTTCATGGAATATACAAATAATGTTTTCCAAAATAACAAATTAATTGTTGGTATTTTTTTGAAATGTAAATGTTTATTTAAAACTATTTTATTATTATAAATAATAAGAAGATAATTTATTTTTATAAAACAATATATGTAAATTTTTATTTTAATTCAAATTATACTATTATTTTATGACAACATAATAAATTTCCAATATGTCATTAAATATTTCATAATATTAAAATTAGTATTTTTCAAATATATGATGATTTTGTTTAAAAAAATTTAATTTCTCATATTTAGAAAAATATTTCCATAAGTGGACTCCATTTTTGAAATTATAATGTAGAAATTATAAATGGATTATATTTTTGTAATTTTCTAAAATATATTATTTTTCTGGTGAATAGTAAATATATAGTTTTTACACAACTTCTTTAACTCAAATTACATCATTTGGGATGAAATAATTAAAAATATACATTCTAGAACATTAGTTTCTCCCATTAGATATTTAATTTCCAAAATGGTTCATTAAAATAATATAAGCTTGATTTCCAAACCCAAAAAAGAACATTTTAAGACATAAAGTGAAAAGTGATTCCTTAAAATAAAAAAATTTCTTTCTTTGTAATTTCATTTTTATAAAACTAATTATTTATAATTTTAAATAGAATATAAATTATTAATCTTATTATATTATATTAATAGATTATTTATATTGTAAAAAAATCACAATTACAAGTCATACCATGGTAATATCATTTTATTCTAAAAATACACATGTCCTGGAGTATAAATAACCCCTCTCCATTAAATTTAAAACCCACCACTCCCAACAATTCCAAATCCACGTTTCTACCAAAATAATACATATTAAGCCTATTATACCAAATAAGGACATTATGGAGATCTAAAACATCAATCCCCAAGTTGTTATTGTGTCGTATAAAACAAGTTACACTGATGATTTTGTATCTTCTTATCCACATCTATTTCTTTTAATTATTATTAATATCCTCATTATCTCTCCAAAAAAACATTTATTAACAAATAAACAAAGTAATTAATTTGGTATAAAGTTAAAAATTTAATTATTTTATCCTAATTTAGGTCTCATAATACTATATATATATTTTTATATATATAATTTCAAATCTTCTTCTTCCCGCTCACCCAATAATGTCTTATAAATGTTTGGTTAACCACCTATAGAGACATTTACATGTCAACACATGTAACCATAATCAAGGATATATATTATAAACTGTGTAAAAATATAATTCTACTAATTATATTATTTTGTATTTAATTATCGTAGAGTATAAATGTCATTTAATGAATTAGTAAAAATGTTGTATAGCGTCTAAATTTTTATGTAAAACGGGAAATTAAAGTGCTTCAATTTCAATAATGGATGTTTAAAAATATAACTCCTTTTTTATTATTGGTATATATTTATATAAATGAATATAATTCACTAATGTTTAATTTAATGAAAATATAAATTTGTTACTTAGGATGTGAAAATGTGAAAAAATTAAAGAGGAAATGTGGAAAGGGATTTCATAATTAATTTTCCCTTAATTTAATTAAACCGTTATTCTTTAGTTATATAATTACAAGGATATTTGTGAAATTACTTCTGATTGTATTTTAATCTATTTCCAATATTAATATGTGGATTTAAATTTTTCCCACATAATTATTTCACTGATTTATCCTCACTCCCATTATATGATCTCTATAAGGGTTTTCTCATGTAACATTCATTTATGTGAGATATGCCTTTTTGATCAATTATTTCTTATGCGATGTGTATGTATTTTTCCTATTGTGATATAATATAATAAATCCATTTATTTTCAAGGTATTATATCCTTATTTTTAAATTTTTACTTTTTAAAGGTGTACAATTGGACTATTTGAAATGTGTTATAGGGATTCCCAATCCAAAATCATTTTCATTAGGTTGTACATCTTTGATTAAAAATTTAGTGGGGTTGTTCTTTTATTATTACTCATACATAATTTTATTTCTATTCCTCTCTCATTTCATGGATTTATATGATTTAAATCTGATTTGATGATAGATACCATGAATTTTCAAATATATATATTCTTTGAAAAGTAAATAAGGGTATTAATATCTGAAAATTTTCAATTATTTTATTTTTTTCCTTTTTATCTAATAAAACAGTATTTTTAGAAAAATTTGATTAATTGATTTTGATATATTGTTATTAAATCTACCATATTTTAATGAATTATTTTTTATCATTTTAACTAGTGATGTACAATCTTGATTGATTTATCATTATAACAGTCATTTGTTTATGATTATGTTAACTAAATAATGAAATTTTTTACATCGCATAAGATAGTTTATATATGAATGTACATATTGATTATGTTCAGACTATTAAGAAATGGAATTCATTGGACTTAACATGTGTTGGGTAAGGCCTGCTATATCCCCTCGATGCATCAGTAGGTCTTGAGAGAAAACCTAGTTAGTTTTTTGGATGACGCATTAGTTGATTATATATGGTGTCTTTACAGAAGCCTTGATGGTATTTTTATGATGTCTTAATTTATAAATTATCACATTATGCTATTATATATTGACAATAGATGTTATTATAAAAACAGTTTTATATCCCTGGTTTAATATATTTTTTGTGTGATTATTTATATAGATTTATTTGATAGTATTTTATTCATTCATTATATGATCCGAATTACGTTTTAATGGAATGTTTTTTAGATATTCCCTTTAAAATTATTTTGTTTATTTACGTCAACATATGATGTATTTATTAAACTTATTAAGTATATGATATCACCACTTTCTTATTTTTTAGTTTTCCCCATCATGTTAAGATGTATATTATGATCGACATGTAAGGATAATCTATGAAAATGGGGATGTTTCTAAATTATTTTATTTATTTTATTAATTTTGATGGTGTAATTTACAAATTTTGTTTGTATCTTATTTTCAAATACAACTTATCTATTTATTCTTTTAGTATGATATCATCGTTTGGTGGTACCAATTTAATCAATTTATGCATTAGATCTAGGATATAGGGGTTAGGTCATTTACATTGAACCATATCAAAATGTCTTGAAATAATTTTGAAAACCATTTCTAAGAAAAAATAGAAATGAATTTTGAAAATATTTTGAAAACCATTTTCCTTGAAAATGTAAAAAATAATCTTGAAAATATTTTGAAAATATTTTTCCATTTATTCATATAAAATATAATTTGTCACAACCCCCTCCCCGCAATGTTTACCCCTCCGGGGCCGGAAATGCGAGAAGGGAGATAATGACCCCCGAGTCCCACCTCCAGTAGGGCTCAGGTTGGAGACTAGCACTGAGGGTATAATAAACACACAAATTGGAGGCATTACCCCCAAAGAGAACACATTACGAAGAGAGAGATAAGAAAGACACCAACCAACTCCAACTCCGAACTGAAATATAAAAGAAACCCAAGTGCACATATGTAATGCCATGAAAATTTACAACAATTGAAAGGGGAAAAACTACAAGTACACAAAAGAATGTAAAAAACAGCATCAACCAAAAGCCCGAATAGCTCATGCAACCCCCAGCTAGTAGGAACCATCTTGATCTCCAATATACTCCAAGTGACCTAAAAAGTAGTATATATATATATTGGTTGAGTATAATAGTATACTTAGTAGGATCCTCCCTGAATCCTCTTGTGGAATGTAAAGAAAGCATGTTAAAGCACAGTGAACAACAAGTGAAACTAACTCATCACCTAAATAGGAATACTAAGTTCCTAGCCTCACCATGGATACTATCACCAAGTAACACATAATAGAATATATCATATAATAATAAATATCATGGGTACCCAGCTACTACTTCCCCACTGGTTTTCCACTTGGACCCAAAGTCGCATGTCCTAGGCATCTCTCTCTAAAAGGCTTTCCCGTAGACACCTAGTTGAAGCTCCACAATATGCACCTCTTACAACACAAAGGTGTTCCCAAAGACACCTGGGCAAAGCACCAAAACATCCTCACAACCAAATGTACCCAGGTAGTTGCCGGGAGCCACCACAACTTGAATAATATGTATCATACATCGGGTATTATACCTCAAGCCATTACAGCCCATACACCGAGTAAGGATCCTCAAACCATCATAGCATATACACGTTACCCAAAAATGTTTCCATAGGAAACAATATCTAGAATATATTTGTGTTAATAACCACAAGACATTACAGCCCCCTACACACATATAAGGGGAAAAATAACCATTTTGGTTGTCGGTATAAGTAATTACCAATAGAAGAGAGCGGGACCAAAGGGGGTAGTCATCTATTCATCCTCCCACCGGAATGTTAGGGAAAACACCCCCAGGGCTTAGAATCCCCGTGATGTCATTTTCCCTATCTGACAAGGTGGAGTAGTGTATATAATCACAAAAAAGTAGAGGATATATTATATCTCACAACCACACTATGGGCATTACCTAGTCTTAGACACAACTGCAGATAACGTCTATCAGACTCCGAGCAGCTACATCTAAGACTAGGTATCATATAATCACACAACCATTTAATGAGATTTATTATATTACTTCATTTACTTTTTATATGTTCCATTGTATGTTAATTAATTATTTTAACATTAATTAACCATAAACAATTCCACATTAAATTTCATTAGCATCACACCCAAAGTCAATTGTTCCTCCAAAAATTACAACCTCATCAATATGTTCCAACAACTCCATCCCCATGGTTTAACACCATTTAATCAGAAATTCATCACAAAAACACTTTACCATATTAACATTCATTCTAGAATATCTATCTATTCTACTAACACAAAGGGGATCAACACGGTGAGTAGATGTACTACCCATTGAGTCTTTTCCACCTATTACAAGAGCGTAGACACATTGTCCCTTGAGAATCTAAACACACAAAGCACATGGAATACCCCGCGTATCTTCGGATCATTTGGAAGAAGGGTATGCAAGACAAGCTGCTTTGAGCAGTGGGGAAAAGTTAAGCCGATAAACAACCAATGAAATAGAAAGCATCCAACAATCACATCAATCCCTTTTCCATCATCCCTAGTGTCCTCCCCGACACCCACATGTATAAACCGATGAATCTCACCCCTCATGGTGTCATCCGCTTCCACAACTAAAAGGCACCTATGCCCACACATATCACAACACCCCTCTAGGGTCACATCTTGACATAAGCAGCAGGAAAAACAACAATAACATCAATTATCCTATGTCCCTTTAACAAAAAAGAGGGTTACTCAGAACCCTTCATGGAATTATCAAACAATCAATTCTTTATTCCATCTTGAATTAATATATTTAATTCATAGGTTCCATATTTGGGAAACCTAACCAGTAAGCTATCAGAAATGGTTAAACATGCTTACTACACCAATTTGATTAACATCAAATTACAAAAAGAAACAAATTTGTTTTCATGCCTCTTTATCTTTATCCAAACAATTATCAATTAATCACTGGTTTATGTTCATTAATTTTTTCCGTCATGAAAAAACAGCTAAGCAAAGAAAGCATAGATATCACATTATCTAGAAAAACAAGAGGCAACAACATACAATCGAAATCAATTTTTTTATCTGGTTAAAATATTTATTATTTCAATTCCATTGTCATCTAGTGTGATTAAACATGCTAACAATAAAGTTTCACATAAAAGAATATTGAAGAAACGAATCCCCTACCTCAATTGTTTTTTCCGAAAACCACATCAAATGAAGATAGGATAAGAATTCTGCGTTAATTCTCCAAGAATCCTCCTTAGATCACTTCTCCTAACACAACCAAGACCAAAACCCATGATACATGGCATACACACATTTAGATCTACCCATAATTGGCATAGATCTATGAAACTATAAGAATAGGAGAAGTATATCTAAGTAGATCTAAGAAACCAAACAAGAATGATAACATACCTCAAGAAACCGGCTTTGATTCAACAAGAGAAGCCTTCAGATCAACTACAAAATTCATGGGAGAGGTTCTCCTACCTTCAAGAGAGGGTAATCCCATGTTATGGATGCTTAGGAGCTTAAACGATCATGTTAGAGGCAAAACAGTTGAGATCCACAATTTTAGAATCTAATTTAAGTGTTTGCACTGTTTGCTCGCACATTTAGACAAAACATGCACAAACCGTGTAGTCGATACTTCCTCATAAAACACTCCTTTCATGGTTAGGGAACATAATTAGACAAACCATGTGCTAACTGTGCATTAGGCACTGCTTCCAAACCCAACTACACACAGTTTGGACGCACAGTTTAGACAAATTGTGCGCCTCCTATGCAGAAGCTACTGCCCTTCAGTTCTCCTTAAAAGATTTTCCCAAACGCACCCCAAGCCCCTACTCCAAAACAAAGGTAGTTAGAAACATCAAAACTACCTAAAAATGTAATGTGATTTTATGGTTCACCGTTTCCTTCCATAGAAATGGTTCATCGAAAAGATTGATTCTGGAAAAGCGTTAGGGATAAGTTACCTTGACCTCTCAGAATGCCTCTAACAACGCATTTTCACAACGTAGTGGACCAAAGAGGTCCAGGACATTACATTAAATACCTCTCAAAGAAATTTCGTCCCCAATAATCCAAAACCCACATAAAGAGATAACAAACAGGGTCTGAACAACCACCCATCGAGATACCTTTAAAAGAGAGAAAGCTAACAAAACAACAAAGGGATACATCAAATTAACATGAAAGTTTCGTAACCAAAAAAATATATATCGATACATTAAAAGAGTTAATCATCAAACAATTTTGGGTACTGAGCACGTATCTATGACTCACGTTCCTATGTACTCTCTTCAAAGACACCATGTCCCCACAAGACATGAACTAAAAGAATATAACGTCTTTGCAACACCTTATCCTTGCTGTCTTGGAACTCCACAGTTCTCTCCTCAAAGGTTTCATCATCGTCAACATCGATCTCTCCCCAATCAATGGCATGAGAGTCATCATGAAGATAAATATGGAGCTTTGATATATGGAATACATCCTGTATCTGACTCATCTTTGGGGGATGTTATACTTGATACGCCACAACTCCAACACGAGATAACAACTCGAAGGGCCCAACAAACCGGGGAGAAAGCTTACTTCCAGGAATAAACCTTCACTACCCACGACGGAGAGTCACCTTAAGAAACACATGATCCCCAACATTAAACTATAAGGGTCTCCTTCTTTGATCGACATATGATTTCTAATGATCATACACTATATTCAACCTCTCAAGAATCACCAGAACCATCTCTATTGTATTCTGCACTAGTTCCAGTCCGAGAATTGCTAACTCTCAGGCCCCAGTCTAGCACAACGGAGACGGAAAGGCCATCCATACAAGGCATCAAACGGCGCCATACCGATGGTGATGTGAAAACTATTTTTGTAAGAGAGCTCCACCAAGGGTAAGTGTCTCATCCTTGAACCTCTGAAATTAAGAACCCAAGAGTGTAACATGTCTTCAAGATTCTGGATGGTCAGCTCTGTCTGACCATCCATTTGAGGATGGAATGTAGTGTTAATGCATAGTTGAGAACCGAAAGCATGTTGGTGACCTCTCCACACTCTAGAGGAAAAACAAGTATCTTGATAAAAAATGATCGTTCTAGGGATTCCAGGAAGTCTACCCACTCCTATGGATACTTCCTTGACAAAACAACCATTAAGCTTGACTCCATGTTTGTTATAAATTGGGACAATTTCATTAAACGATCAACTTCCACCCAAATAGCATCATGTCCTCCCAGAGCATGAGGTAAACTAGTAAAAATTTCCATTGATAGGTCCTCACACTTCCACTGAGGAATATCTATTGGATGGAGAAGACCACCAGGAACACAGTGTTCGGCCTTCACATTCTGGCAGACCAATCAATGAGACACAAACTCTGCAAATGCTTGCTTCAACCTCGGCCACCAAAACTAGCTCCTCAAGGATCGATACATCTTTGTCACGCCAGGATGCACTTCTAATGAAAAACTATAGAACTATATGAGATCCTTATAGTTCATAATCAAAGGAACAAAAATCCTTCAGTGATACAACACTATGTGTTGTTCATCCTCAGACCAACCATTAGGGGCCTCACCACAAACAACTCGATCTCTTCAGACATCCACCTCTAGATCTCCCAACTCGGACTCTTCCACATTAGGAATCAGGGATAACAGTATTGTCATCGAAAAAAGACAACCTCTACCCCCAAATTTTTCCATAACAAGATTTAATGCAGACAGTTCTTCCATTACTCTCCAGAAATCACCGGATTCACGCACAACATCACTACGTGACTTTCGGCTCAGCGCATTAGATACTTTTTCCCTTTTCCTATTGTATAAGTTATCTTGAAGTCGTATTCCTGTACGAACTCCATCCACCAACTCTTTCGTATGTTCAAGTCACACTGGGAGAAAACATACCTAAAACTCTTATGATCAGTGAAAACCAAAAAGCGCTCACCAATGAGGTAAAGACTCCACAACTTCATAGAAAACACCACAGCTGCCAACTCAAGATAATGGGTGGCATAGATGCGTTCACGGGGATGCAACTACCGAGACCCATAAGAAAAAACTGACCTATGTTGCATCAGAACATAACCTAGCCCCTGATTTTAAGCATCATATAAAACATCAAACTGAACTCCCTCAGCAGGAAGACAAGGTACTGGAGCACTTACTAACTTCTCCTTTAGATATAGAAAAGTTTCCTAGACGTGATCAGTCTATATGAATGCCTGATCCTTCTAGGTCCAATATGTTAGAGTGGATAAAACTCGTGAGAAATGTAATACGAACTTCCTGTAGTAGTGTGCAATACCAAGTAATCTTTGCACCTCTGAAACTGTCTTGGGGGCTGCCCAAGACACAACTACTTCTATCATTGATGGATCCATAGATACTCCTTGTTGGGATATAACATGCCCTTAGAAACAGACTTCTGAAGCCCAAAACTCACACATAGTGAAATTCCAAAATAGTTTATGATGAGGAAGGATTCCCAAAATGGAATCTAGATGCTCTGCATGCTCCTATCCAGATGTGGAGTACACAAAGATGTTGTCGATACAAACTACCATGAACTTGTCCAGGAACTCTCGGAACACAACATTCATCAATCCCATGACTAAGGATGGGGAATTTGTCACACCAAACAGAATCACAATGAAATCATAATGCCAATTATGACAACAGAAAGCAGTCTTCAGAATATCCTCATCCATCACATGCATATGAAGAAATCCTGAACACAATTCGATATTCGAGAACCAATATGAACCATTTTTTGATCAAATAAGTCATCAATCTAAGGAAGAGGATAGTGATTCTTTATTTTCACATTATTCATGCGATGATAATTGACACATAGCCACATACTGTCGTCGACCTTATTCATGAACAAAACTGGTGCACCACACGGGGACACAACTGGCCGAACAAAAAAACACTTTAATAGACAATCAAGCTCTATACATAGATCACACAACTCAAAATGGGCCATCCTATATGGAGACATAGAGATAGGAGACGCTCCTGGCTATAGCTAGTTCCCAAACTCGATCTCTCTTCGTGGGGGTAATTTTATAACCTCATATGGAAAGAAATCAGTGTACTCATCTAAGACCCTAGGAAACGACCACTGGTGATCCTCTGAAGAACTTAACATCATCTTAGCCATCATGGAAGATAAGGACGGAATGCACCAATGACCCACCCAAGGATCTCACTCGCCAACCAACACCACTTTCTCTCCATCCACACAAAGGAAAATGGCCTTCTTTCTGAAGAAATCCACGATAGCCAACACCGAACATAACCAATCAATACGAGGATGACATCATACGGTTGTATTCCTAAACATAGGAAATCTCCTCAAGAGCGGTGTTGTCCCAACAGTAGCTCACAGTCTCTACATACTTCAAACTAGTCAGCTTGACCTCCACCTGGAGAAGTCAACACCAAGGGCACTGGATGCCTCTCTACCTCAAGTCTCAATGCATGGACAAGGGTCAGTGATATGAAGGAGTGTGTAGCTCTAGAATTAAACAAGGAAAATACCAAGGTAGAAAACAAGAAATGGGTACCTCGAACGACGTCTGGCTCACATGGAGCTGGAAACGCTATAGCATGATATTGACCACGACCTCCTCCACGACCTCTCTGACCATGATGTCGACCACCACCATGGTCGCACTCTACTCTTTGAGGATGAGGGGCATCATGGGGACATAATATACCTGCCCCATCTACCCTCTGTTGATCTAAAGCTATTGTAACTTGCTACTGCTTTCTCAGCTAGAACTGCCTCAATAAAGGAACCTGGAGCATAACACCCGGTGCACGATGACAGCTCTGAAAGGTTGGGCACTCCCACTTCTAATGGCCCTGACCACCACAAGAGAAAACAACACCTGATCCCTTGGCATATGTCTCGGGGGTGCTGCCTCTGGAGAAACGATATGTGAAGGGCCAAGACCTACCCCTTACAGAAAGGAATATCTTCTGCTCTACAAACCGAGATCCCCGGACCACAGCTTTTTTTTGAGGGATCATGATGACCCCCCCTCTCATGATGATCATGTCCTGGCCAACGTCCTAAAAACAACCTCTGCCCTTGCCAGCACTTCAAGATATCTCTTTAGCATAAATGGGGTTACCTGGCGTTGGATTTGTAGATGCAAAGCCTCCTCGAAATTCCTCGCCCTAGCCTCCTCATCTAGTAACAGGTCCGAAGAATATCCTAAATGGTTCCTAAAACAGATTCCAAACTCTTGAACACTGGAGCTCCCTTGTCAAAGTGCAAGATTCGCCTGGTGACTATAAACCTTCACAGTCAAAGAAAGATACTCAAAGCTAATCATGTCTCGGAACTCCTCCCATGAGATCGCTGACTCCTCACGATGCCCGAGGAACAAGAACCCCCACTGCCTTGCTGCTCCACACAGCATCGTAACAGCTATGGACACCCAGTGCTCTTTCCGAGCACGAATCGAAATAAAGGCAATATCAACCTCTTCTAACAAGTCTTCCATGACTACATCTGAAACGTATCCCTCATACTTCTGCATACTCTGGTGCTGAAACTCTCAGATTGTCTTCCTCCAAGTGTCATCGTCTTCAACCTCTAACCTACGGTGATCTGCTGGAACAGCCTACTTGACATTTTCTGCACAAACCTAACGAGGACGTCGATGTGGATCCATAACTATAAAATAACAAACCATTAGAGCTCCTAACCCTAGAATATGGAAGACTCTACATTAATTAATTAATTTTTTTCTTTCATTGATTTTTGGTTATCCTATCCAAAGGTATAACCATTCAAACAAAGGCACAATGAAGAATGGTGCATGATCCATTCCTAGGTCTCTACCCTGAAACTAGTATCATAATGTTTAGTAGCCATTATAAACATAAAGTTCTGTACATCAGATCATAGGGGGCCCAAAATGCCTTTGTCTTGACTAGTCTCCAATGTTTACCCAACTTGATAAGCATGAATGACACTGTTTCCCTTCCAACCCATGCATCCCCATGTGTGCCTAACTCCAAACTCCGTCCTATACCTCAATAAGACCTATGATACCACTCTACCATGACCCCCTCACCATAAAGTGTACCCATCCTAGGCCAGCAATGCGAGAAGGGAGGTAATGACCCCCGAGTCTCGCCTCCAGTAGGCCCCAGGTTGGCGACTAGCACCGAGGGTATAATAAACACACAAATGGGAGGCATTACCATCTAGGAGAACACATTAATAAGAGATAGATAATATAGACACAAACCAACTCCAACTCAGAACTGAAATATAAAAGAAACCCAAGTGCACATTTGTAATGCCCTGAAAAGTACTACAACTGAAAGGGGAAAAACTGCAAATTCCCAAAAGAAAGTAAAAACTATAGTAACCACAAGCCTGAAGAGATCCTGCAACCCCAATCTAGTAGAAACAATCTTGATCTCCAACCTTATCCATGTGACCAGAAAAACAATTTATATATACATATGGTGAGTATAAAAGTATACTCAGTAGGATCCTCCCTTAAGCCTCTCTTGAAAATTAATGAATGCATGCTAAAGTACAGTGAACAACAAGTGGAACTAACTCGTCACCTAAACAGGTATACTGAGTTCCCAACCTTACCATGTCTACTGTCACCAAGTAACTCATACAAGAATATATCATATAATAAAGAATATCAAGGGTACCCCACTACTACTTCTTCACTGGTTTGCCACTTTTCCCCAACGTCGCACGTCCTAAGCATCTCTCTCAAAAAAGGATTGCTCGCAGACACCTGGGCGAAGCACCACAATATGCACCTCGTGCAACACAAAGGCTTGACCTCTAACACCTGGGTGAGGCACCACACCATTATCACAACCAAAATTAACCAGGTAGTTTCCTAGGGCAACCACATCTCGCATAACGTGTATCATATATAGGGTATTATACCTCAAGCCATTACAATACATACACCAAGTAAGGATCCTCAAGCCATCACAGCCTATAAACGTTAGACCTATAGGAGTACATAGGAAACTATATCCACAATATATATGTGTGAATAACTACAAGCCATTATGGCCCTCTATAAACATATAAGGGGAAAACTAACCAGTGTGGATCCCATAACATGTAACTACCAGGAGAAGAGAGCGGGGAAAAAGGGGGTAGTCATCCATTCATCCTTCCACCGGAATGTTGGGTAAAACACCCCCAAGGCTCAGAATCCACGGGGTGTCAGTTTCCCTTACTAATAGGGTGGACTAGCATATTGAAACAGAAAAAAATAAAGGTTATATTATATCTCACAATCACACTAGGGGCATTACCATGTCCTAGACACAACTGCAGCTAACGTCTCTCGGACTCCGGGATGCTACTTCTAACACTAGGTATCCAATAAGAACCCAACCATTTAAAGATATCTATTAGATTAACTCATTCTCTTTTTATTAGTTACATTTTATGCTAATTATTATTTAAACATTAATTAATCATGAACAATTCCTCATTAAATTTCATTAGCATTACACCCAAAGTCAATTGTTTCCTTCAAAAATTTCAACCTCATCATTATGTTGCAACAACTCCATCCTCCTGGTTTAACACCATTAAATCAAAAAATCATTACAGAAACGCATTCCCATTTTCACAAGCATTCTAGAAAAGTAATCTATGTTACTGAAACAAAGGGGCTCAACACGGTGAGTAGATATACTACCCGTCGAGTCTTTGCCGCTTATACCAAGAGCGTAGAACCATTCTTCCTTGATAATCAAAACACGGAAAGCAAGTGTCATACCTCGCGTGTCTTCGCCTCTTTCGGAAGAAGGGTAAGCCAGACCATCTCCCTTGAGCAGTGGGGAAAATTAAAGAAGATAAACAACCAAACAAACAGCAAGCATCCAACAATCACATCCATCCCCTTTCCATCATCCCTGGTGTCCTCCCGACACCCACATGCATAAACCGATTCATCTCGCAACTCTAGGATTCATCCACTACCACAACTAAAAGGCCTCTATGCCAAACATATCACAACACCCCTCCAGGGGCACGTCTCAACACAAGCAGCAGGAAAAACAACCATTACATCAATTGGGCTATGGCCCTTTATTAAACATGAGGGTAACTCAGAAGCCTTCAAGGAATTATCAAACAATCAATTCTTTAATCCATCATGAATTAATAGATTTAATTCATAGGTTCCAAAATCGGGAAACCGAACAAGTAAGCTATCAGAAATGATTAAACATGCTTATTGAGATAATTTGATTAACATCAAATTAAAAAAAGTTCCAAATTCGTTTTCATGCATCTTTATCATTAGCCAAACAATTATCAATTAATCCCTGTTGAGGTTCTTTACCGACTTCCATCAAGAAAAAATAGCTAAGAAATGAAAGCATAGATATCACACTATCTAACAAAACAAGAGGCAATAACATATGATTGATACCAATTTACTTATCCAGTTAAAATATTAATTACTTCAATTCCATTATTATCCAGTGGGATTAAACATGCTAAAAATACAGTTTCATATAGAAGAATAGAGAATCAACAAATCCCATACCTCAAAGGTTTTTGATGAAAACCCCACAAAACGAAGAATGCACCAGAAAGCCAGGTTGATTCTCCAAGAATCCTACGTAGATCACTTCTTCTAACACAACCAAGACCAAAAATCGTCACACTTGGCATCCACACACATTGATCTACCCATAACGGGTGTACATCTAAGAAACCGTTAGAAGAGGATAAGTAGATCTATGTAGATCTTAGAATACAAACAAGAACAATCACATACCTCAAGAAACTGACATCAATTCGCCAAGAGAAGCCTTCAAATCACCTCCAAAATGCTTGGGTGAGGATCTCCTTCCTTCAAGGGAGATTAATCCCATGTTATGGCCACTCTAGAGCTTAAACAAGAAAGTTAGAGGAAAAATGGTTGAGATCCACAATTTTAGGATCAAATTTATGTGACTGCACGGTTTTCTCACACGTTTAGACCAACCCTGCACTAACTGTGTGGTTTGTACTGCCTCGTCAAACACTCGTCCCATGGTTAGGCTGCATGGTTATACAAACTGTGCGCTAACCGTGCATTAGCCACTGCCTCCAAACCCAACTACGCACAGTTTGGCTGCACGGTTTAGACAAACCGTGTGCCTCCCATTGAAAAGGTACATATAAGGCCCCAGCCATAAACCTTACTTAATCTTGAGTTATTACAAGATTACACATTGAGGATCTTTTCAGGTTTAGAGTTTTAGAGAATTAGATCATGAAACATTCATTACATTCCACATTTAAACAAAGTGGTTACATAAAAGACAATATTCATTCTTCCCATCAACGGAAAACTATTTAAAATTAAAAACAGATTCTATCCTGATAGATCCTTGACACTATCATCACATCATGTACCTTTCCCTTGACCTGTGAAAAACATTTCAAAAACTTGGGATGAGCATAAAAAGCTCAGTAAGGGTTATAAAAATATGCAAAGGAAACATGAGTTCATATATACATAAGAATGAAATCATACTTTACCCATTAAACAAAGGCACTTTCATACCTCATCAAACCATGAATAAATCATAGAAATCATAAGACAAAAAGGTAACTTGAGGCATTCATAACATTCTTACGTAGGGTGTAACCCTCTTGGTTACGTTTGGAATACCCATCATAGTATATTCACTAAATCTCTTCGGAGAAACCTTAACGTTTCACTCCTTCGCGTTACCCAATGCATTGGAGAGCTATATCGGGCTCACCCGCCCATAGTTTATCACCGAAACACCTGTTCTTCATAACAATGCCCAAGAACCATAACATAATCGTATCACATAAACATGAATAAAGGAAACATAACATTTCCACATTTCAATCACAATATAACATTTTAGGATATTGAAATAATGAATCCATTCAAAAAGAAACCATTTCCAAAACCATTTAAAACATTTAATAAAGAGATTTTTGAATCATAGTGTCCCATACCACCTTGAAGCTTTTAAAATCTTAAACCATTAATATCCATATAAATAAATCATTAAAATCATTTTGAAAACATGGATATTAATAAGAACAAATAATTAAAACATTTAAAATGATATTTTGGTTAAAGGGGTTTTACCAAAATTAGAGACACTTGAATACAATAATCGAGGAATAACATTTAGTCAGAACATTATTATATCATGAGAATAAAAGGATTCATGATATAATACTCCAAAGGACAGTATATATTGGTGCATAACAACAATTAACCCTCAATAGAAATGTCAAATGTGATGAAATCCCTTATAAAGAATGTATCCTTAAATTAAGGAAAAATCAATCTAAAAAATATGTGTGACAAATATAAATACACCCAATATAAGTGGATATTAAGTGTAAAATAATAAAAGGTCATTCACACATATTCAATGGATGAAATATTCAATGACTACATGTTGAACCCAAAGAAATTGAAATTGGGTTAAAAAGTTCCCTTGACAGCCTAACAGCATCACATCAAAATGAGTTGATGAGAGATAAAAAGTGTATATCATCACCTGGACATAAAATTTACATCAATAATGATATATGAGAACATATACCAATATAACAATATGTAAATTAAAAGACCCAACAAAAGAAGTCTTTTAAAAAAAGGAGGGTGAAAGGTTCCCTTACCGACATGGGTATCTTTCAAAACATTCACCCCATGAAAGAAGGACAATAGATCATTGATGTAAATATTCATAAATGAAAGTATATTACACAAAGAGTAGAATAATGGGCAGTAAATACACCACTCAATGGAATTTGTGGCAAATGTAGCATAAATCTCACGGTAATAAAAGTGAGATGAAAAATCCGTCACGAAAACTCAGCAGCCTAACGGCGCCACATAAAACGTCTGAATATGGATTGATGAGATCAAATAGGGTATCTCATCACATTTCAATAAAATGTACAGCAAGAGGAATATAAAAGAACATCCCCCATCATCCCAAAGAGGAGCTTAAATTAAGTGACAAAAAGGAGAGTACTTAAAAAGAAAGAGAGAAGTTAGATCTCTTATGAAAGTTCGGCAGCCTAACGGCGCCACTCAAAACTTCCAAAATGGATTGATGAGAGATAATAGGGTCTCTCATCACTTGAACATAGAAATTACAGTAGGATTAATATAAAAGATCATCCCAATAACAAGAAATATGTGCTTTAAAAAAATGACATAAAAGTGCGTACTTAAAAAGAAAGAGAGGAGTAGGATCCCTTACCTCGGGTCCGACTTGACTCGATCGTTCTTTAATCTCCTGAATAATAAACTTGAGTTAATTTATACTTACATAAGAACCTTTTTCATGTTCACTATTCCTTTTATACCACTTATTACCATGTCATAAATATTATGTAATCACTTAAGTTTGTAATATTTGTTTTGCTGATATTTGGTTCTTAAGTCGAAATTGGACTTCTTACAATTACATTTATTTCGTGTGGCCAAATGTTTATTATATCCAGAATTGTATTCATGATGTATATATCATATATTTCATATATATCCAGTACATGAATGCATTTATAACATTACATAATCATTTAGAGGTAAGAAATGAAATGCACCGTTCATGGAGACGGTAAGCCGTACGTACGCATGAACGCTACTTTCATTTCTATTTCGTATTTTATAGAATGGAATAATAATTATATAAAGGTGTATTATAATTACAGTATAATATAATATATAATATCATATTTCCATCCTTTATAAATCCCACATATGGTATTTAACGAATCAAATCACTTTGAGGGGGCGGTAGTCCGCACTTCATTAAATGAAGATATCGCGTATACCCATAATGGAAGCCATAAATGTAAGACAAAAATGAAAAATACAGAAGCATAAGGAAAACATAAACATATTATATATCATAAATAAAAATAGTGACATCATAATTTCCACCTTTTAAGGTGTTAAATGAGTATTGAACAATCATCGTTTCGGGAGGCATAATTTCACCATCCACAGAAACCGTAAGTTCTTTAACCATTTGATGTAGTTGTGTGAGAGTGTAGCTCTAATAAATCTTATAACAACATACTAGTATATTTAAGATACTTGTTTTGTTACAAAAAAAATAAATAAAAAGAGTTTAGGGGGTTGGAGAAGCAAAATAAAACAAATGAACATGATAGAAAGAATTACCTTTAAAAGTGTAACTCCTTTTGATTTGAGCCTAGAGGCTTCCTTTGAAAGGATTCTGCCCAAAGGGAATCCTCTAGGATGAGGAGAGGGATGGATAGAGAGTAAATGGGCAGGGGTTGGCCGAGCCAAAGGCTTGATGAGTGTGTGAAAAGAGGTAGAGGGGGGGGGGGGGTTTATAAGAGGAGAGGAGGGGCACTTTTGGAAAGTAAGGAAATATTACTTTATTTGAAAATGTGTTTCGGTTTTAAAAGGACCCACATTGATATAATTCGTGTATAAGGTTATAAGGGTTCTAAATCCACCCATCCAATAAGTTCTGGACATGTGTAGTTCATAGATATTACATTATATTTCCATTTTATTTTAATCGTTAAATAATGATGTCATCACTGCATCATTATAATGTCATAACTAATTTAATTTATTTAATGTCTAAAAATTATAAAAAAATTACAATGATGTATTAAATCTTTTTATCTTTCCAATGAATATTTATAATCAAAAATATGTCATGTATAACCCTACTTAAAAATTGTTTTAGTAAAACATATCATGTTTGTGTCAATTTTACTTTTACATTATATAAAAGTTATTTATGTCATTTCCCAACCAAAGTGGATCCATGGGGTCCCCAAGTTGGCCCATGGCTTTTCTAGGTCGTCCATGACTCACCCAATATGTGTAGGACAAGTGTCATGGTGATTTCACATTCTTATAATATCATTTTTACCTTAAATTACACTAATTACCACTAATCGCGATTAAAAACTTAATAAGTTACTATTCACCAAAAAATTATTTTCATCCCATTGTACAAAATTTTACATACTAATGACAACCATGTATGTCGGATTTTCAAAATTAAATACACATTAGTGGTAAACTTTCATTTAACTGAAAAATCAGTTTGCTTGATTACCACTTAGTGGTTTCACTATTCATCAAAAATTGGAGTTTTTCAGAAAAATACCAAAACTTCACCCTAAGCTATATTTGATATTGAGAATTCAAAAATGAAGTCCATTTTACAAAATTCAAAACATATTAGTCACATTAATTAATTTAATAATTAATTCCCGCTGTCAGAGCAAATAGCGTGTTTTTATAAAACAATAAGTATCAAAAGATCGACACTAGTTTAAGTCTGATTTCAAAGTGAAATTAATTCCGACGACCAATATTGGATTTAATGGTAAAAATATTTTCTAATTTCACTTTAAAAAAAAATCAAAATATAATCTAATCATATAAATAGATTAGATTAAAAAGAGGTTTTGAATTAAAATACAACATTTTACAATATTCATTAAAAAAATGAACATTATCGGAAAGATACCAAAAATATACACAAAGTAAATTTTGATGTCCCGATTCTTAAGAAGAGTTTTATTTGGTCAAATAGAATGTATAAGAGTTAACAAAACTATATTTAATGATGGTTCTCCATCAAAAGGCGATAAGTGAACCTTTAGTGAAAACTAGGACATATATGCCTAAAATTGAATTTTTTCCGTATTTTAAGCCTCTATCCTTTATTGGATAAATGTAAAAACATTTAAAAACATATATAATCATATTTTAGTTATTTCTATCCATTCCCACCAATACAACATCTACATGTTAACTACCATTTAAAATAATATTATTAGAGTGCAACGTAAGATTCCCAAGAAACTCGTTGTTGCGTGTTTGGTACGCCATCGAGCATAGCGTCCCCTTTAAAGTCATATTAATATTTTATTCACAAATAGGGATAAATATGAAAATGTCATATTATTTATTTACTTGGGGTGTTACATCCTTCCCCCCTTTTGGGAATTGCGTCCTCGCAATTTTAAAATTGCGCTTGGAATCATCCTTGAAAGTCCCACATCGGAACAAGAGTTGGTAAAACAAACACTTTAAAATAAAGAGAGATAAGTATAAAGGTCACCTGAGTTAACCCATACTAGGATTCCAAGTATGAAAATATGGACATGGAGGAAAAAACAAAGGGTCATGTTCTGATGGAGATTGATAGAAAACATTTTTAGGAGAAAGTTAACCATGAGAAAATCACAAACTTGTGATGGGTTAAACGGTAATCGATTCCCCAGTAGGAAAAGTTAATAGACAACATTTATGTTTTAAGTTACTTTTTATTGAGGAATTTATTCATAAGGAAACATAATCACTTATCATATTGACTTTCAACTTTTATTATGTTCCTTACACAAACTCATATTTTCTCCAAAAGACGAGTATTTAGGAAGACTTGTTCACATTAAGAGTACTATAATCAACTTCTAGAGAATCACCTAATCCAAAAAAGAGAACTATATACTTCCCATATCATTAGACCATAACCATAACCAAAACCAAAAGGTTAGTACAAGGTCAGATAATCCAGAAAAGGATAACCCTTTATAAAAAGAAAATCTATTCTTAATCTCCAAAATTTGTCGAACAAAATCCAAAGTTCAACGAGGACCATCCGATAAACAAATTTGTCCATAAAAATTCCTCAAATTAAACCAATCTAAGATTGAAACCCGAACATTTTAAGGATTTAGTCACAAAGTCTTCCAAGTTAAATCGTAACATTTATCTCCAAACAACATCAGTTGCTCCTAAAGTCCCGTATTGAAAAGTAATTAACCTAATCACATATCCTCCATGATAGGTTAATCATTTTCATAAATAACCCAAAATAATCTTACTCCTAATTCATAAAATCATATAACCAGAAAGAATCATTCAAACTAACCAAAGACTTCACGTAGTCCAGTGGTAGGCGATAAATACCAGTCGCACTTTGGTTGTGGGTTCGATTCCCGCAGCTTTGTCCGATGCGACGGGATGTCACACGGTCTGCGTGTTGTCCTTTTTCCAAAACTATATAATTCTTAAAACATTCCCCAAAATGAGATAAAATCTTCAAGAATAATCATAACATATTTTAACCTCAAGTTTATCTCATTCCTTTAATTTTCCATCATATAATAGAGTAACCCACAATTACCTAAAAAGTAAGGATCATATAAACCCTAATGTTTACCTTAATAATTATTACCTGAATTTCCACATCGAGTTGGTCATCTCGTACATGATGCATTAGAGAACTCACCAAGGTTGAAGTGGTTGATCATGACTCCTTGATAGTTTGTTTAGAACAACTATGAGATTCCTCATTGAATCCCCCATCTCATCCAGTATCTTAATCAGAGAACCACCACAGTTTCCTTGAAACCCATTGTCACTTTGGTGCCTGCTAGATCCCGCCATTTACTAAAACCAAAAAGGTCAGTGTGAGTATATCAACAAAACCATCATGTACTAATGAGGAAGGTAAACACTAACATACACTTACTCATTCACATTATCTAAAACTAGGACTCTTTATAAAATCCTAACCATTATGGTAATGTCACTTATGCTTAAAGAATACCCTAACCTCTAAAGTTATCTAAACCGACCTTTGATACCAACTATAAGGCCCCAGCCTTAAACCTTACTTAATCTTGTGTTATTACAAGATTACACATTGAGGATCTTTTCAGGATTAGAGTTTTAGAGATTTAGATCATGAAACATTCATTACATTCCACATTTAAACAAAGTGGTTACATAAAAGACAATATTCATTCTTCCCATCAACGGAAACCTATTTAAAATTAAACACAGATTCATTCTTGACACATCCTTGACACTATCATCACATCATGTACCTTTCCCTTGACCTGTGAAAAACATTTCAAAAACTTGGGATGAGCATAAAAAGCTCAGTAAGGGTTATAAAAATATGGAAAGGAAACATGAGTTCATATATACATAAGAATGAAATCATACTTTACCCATAAAACAAAGGCACTTTCATACCTCATAAAACCATGAATAAATCATAGAAATCATAAGACAAAAAGGTAACTTGAGGCATTCATAGAATTCTTACGTAGGGAGTAACCCTCTTGGTTACGTTTGGAATACCCATCACATTATATTCCCTAAATCTCTTTGGAGAAACCTTAACGTTTCACTCCTTTGCGTTACCCAATGCATTGTAGAGATATATCGGGCTCACCAGCCCTTAGTTTATCACGGAAACACCCGTTCATCATAACAATGCCCAAGAACCATAACATAATCGTATCACATAAACATGAATAAAGGAAACATAACATTTCCACATTTCAATCACAATATAACATTTTAGGATATTGAAATAATGAATCCATTCAAAAAGAAACCATTTCCAAAACCATTTAAAACATTTAATAAAGAGATTTTTGAATCAAAGTGTCCCATACCACCTTGAAGCTTTTAACATTTTAAACCATTAATATCCATATAAATAAATCCTTAAAATCATTTTTAAAACATGGATATTAATAAGAACAAATAATTAAAACATTTAAAATGATATATTGGTTAAAGGGGTTTTACCAAAATTATAGACACTTGAATACAATAATCGAGGAATAACATTTAGTCAGAACTTTATAATATCATGAGAATAAAAGGATTCATGATATAATACTCCAAAGGACAGTATATATTGGTGCATAACAACAATGAACCCTCAATAGAAATGTCAAATGTGATGAAATCCCTTATAAAGAATGTATCCTTAAATTAAGGACAAATCAATCTAAAAAATATGTGTGACAAATATAAATACACCCAATATAAGTGGATATTAAGTGTAAAACAATAAAAGGTCATTCACACATATTCAATGGATGACATATTCAATGACTACATGTTGAACCCAAAGAAATCGAAATTGGGTTAAAAAGTTCTTTTGACAGCCTAACGGCGTCACATCAAAATGAGTTGATGAGAGATAAAAAGTGTATCTCATCACTTGGACATAAAATTTACATCAATAAGGATATATGAGAACATATCCCAACATAACAATATGTAAATTAAAAGACCCAACAAAAGAAGTCTTTTAAAAAAAGGAGGGTGAAGGTTCCCTTACCGACTTGGGTATCTTTCAAAACATTCACCCCATGAAAGAAGGACAATAGATCATTGATGTAAATATTCATAAATGAAAGTATATTACAAAAAAGAGTAGAATAATGGACAGTACATACACCACTCAATGGAATTTGTGGCAAATGTAGCATAAATCTCACAGGAATAAAAGTGAGATGAAAAATCCCTCACGAAAACTCGGCAGCCTAATGGCGCCACATAAAAAGTACGAATATGGATTGATGAGATCAAATAGGGTATCTCATCACATTAAAATAAAATTTACAGCAAGAGGAATATAAAATAACATCCCCCAACATCTCAAAGAGGAGCTTAAAAGAAGTTACAAAAAGGAGAGTACTTAAAAAGAAAGAGAGAAGTTAGATCTCTTACGAAAGTTCGGCAGCCTAACGGCGCCAATCAAAACTTCCAAAATGGATTGATGAGAGATAATAGGGTCTCTCATCACATGAAAATAGAAATTAAAGTATTATTAATATAAAATATCATCCCAATAACAAGAAATATGAGCTTTAAAAGGAATGACATAAAAGTGCGTACTTAAAAAGAAAGAGAGGAGTAGGATCCCTTACCTCGGGTCCGACTTGACTCGATCGTTCTTTAATCTCCTCAATAATATACTTGAGTTAATTTATACTTCCATAAGAGCCTTTTTCAAGTTCATTATTCCTTTTATACCACTTATTACCATGTCATAAACATTATGTAATCACTTAAGTTAATAATATTTGTTTTGCCGATATTTGGATCTTAAGTCGAAAGTGGACTTATTACAATTACATGTTGTTCGTGTGGCCAAATGTATATTATATCCAGAATTGTACTCATGATTTAGATATCATATATTTCATATATATCCAGTACATGAAATCATTTATAACATTACATAATCATTTAGAGGTAAGAAATGAAATGCACCGTTCATGGAGACGGTAAGCCGTACGTACTCATGAACGCTACTTTCATTTCTATTTCGTATTTTATAGAATGGAATAATAATGATATAAAGGTATATTATAATTAAAGTATAATATCATATATAATATCATATTTCAATCCTTTATACATCCCACATATGGTATTTAACGAATCAAATCACTTTGAGGGGGCGGTAGTCCGCACTTCCTTAAATGAAGATATCGCGTATACCCATAATGGAAGCCATAAATGTAAGACAAAAATGAAAAATACAGAAGAATAAGTAAAAAATAAACATATTATATATCATATATAAAAATAGTGACATCATAATTTCCACCTTTGAAGGTGTTAAATGAGTATTGAACAATCATCGTTTCGGGAGGCAGAATTTCACCATCCACGGAAACCGTATGTTCTTTAACCATTTGATGTAGTTGTGTGAGAGTGTAGCTCTAATAAATCTTATAACAACATCCTAGTATATTGAATATACTGGTGTTGTTACAAAATAAATAAATAAAAAGAGTTTAGGGGGTTGGAGAAGCAAAATAAAACAATTGAACATGAGAGAAAGAATTACCATTAAAAGTGTAACTCCTTTTGATTTGAGCCTAGAGGCTTCCATTGAAAGGATTATGCCCAAAGGGAATCCTCTAGGATGATTATAGGGATGGAGAGAGAGTAAATGGGCGGCGGTTGGCCGATCCAAAGGCTTGATGAGTGTGTGAAAAGAGGTAGAGGTGGGGGCCTTTTATAAGAGGAGAGGAGGGGCACTTTTGGAAAGTAAGGAAATATTACTTTATTTGAAAATGTGTTTCGGTTTTAAAAGGTACCACATTGAAATAATTCGTGGATAAGGTTATAAGGGTTCGAAATCCACCCATCAAATAAGTTTTGGACATGTGTAGTTCATAGATATTACATTATATTTCCATTTTATTTTAATCGTTAAATAATGATGTCATCACTGCATCATTATGATGTCAAAAATAATTTAATTTATATAATGTCTAAAAATTATAAAACAATTACTATGATGTAGGAAATCTTTTTAGATTTCAAATGACTATTTAGAATCAAAAATATGACTTGTATAACCCTACTTAAAAATTGTTTTAGTAAAACATATCATGTTTGTGTCAATTTTACTTTTACATTAAATAAAAGTTATTTATGTCATTTCCCAACCAAAGTGGATCCATGGGGTCCCCAAGTTGTCCCATGTCTTGTCTTGGTCGGCCATGACTCACCCAATAGGTTTAGGACAAATGTCATGGTGTTTTCACATTCTTATAATATCATTTTTACCTTAAATTACACTAATTACCACTAATCGCGATTAAAAACTTAATAAGTTACTATTCACCAAAAAATTATTTTCATCCCATTGAACCACATTTTACATACTAATGACAACCATGTATGTCGGATTTTCAAAATTCAATACACATTAGTGGTAAACTTTCATTTAACTGAAAAATTAGTTTGCTTGATTACCACTTAGTGGTTTCACTATTCATCAAAAATTGGAGTTTTTCAGAAAAATACCAAAACTTCACCCTAAGCTATATTTGATATTCCGAATTCAAAAATGAAGTCCGTTTTACAAAATTCAAAAAATATTAGTCACATTAATTAATTTAATAATTAATTCACGCTGTCAGAGCAAATAGCGTGTTTTTATAAAACAATAAGTATCAAAAGATTGACACTAGTTTAAGTCTGATTTCAATGTGAAATTAATTCCAACGACCACTATTGGATTTAATGGTAAAAATATTTTCTAATTTAACTTTAAAAACAAATCAAAATATAATCTAATCGTATAAATAAATAAGATTAAAAAGAGTTTTTGAATTAAAATACAACATTTTACAATATTCATTAAAAAAATGAACATTATCGGAAAGATACCAAAAATTTACACAAAGTAAATTTTGATGTCCCGATTCTTAAGAAGAGTTTTATTTGGTAAAATAGAATGTATAAGAGTGAAAAAAACTATATTTAATGATGGTTCTCCATCAAAAGGCGATAAGTGAACCATTAGTGAAAACTAGGGCATATATGCCTAAAATTGAATTCTTTCCGTATTTTAAGCCTCTATCCTTTATTGGATAAATGTAAAAACATTTAAAAACATATATAATCATATTTTAGTTATTTATATCCATTCCCGCCAATACAACGGCTACATGTTAACTACCATTTAAAATAATATTATTAGAGTGCAACGTAAGATTCCCAAGAAACTCGTTGTTGCGTGTTGGGTACGCCATCGAGCATAGCGTCCCCTTTAAAGTCATATTAATATTTTATTCACAAATACGGATAAATATGAAAATGTCATATTCTTTATTTACCTGGGGTGTTACAGTACATCCCTTTAGTTCTCCTTAAAAGATTCACCCAAAAAGACCCCCAAGTATCTACTCTAAAACAAGGGTAGTTATAAACATCGAAAGTTTCTGAAGACGTAACGTGATGTAACATTTCACAACTTTCTACCGTTGAAACGGTTCATCGAAAAGGAATATTTTGGAAAAGCTTTGGGTATAAGTTACCTTGACCTTTTGGAATTCCTCTAACACCGCATTTTCACAATGTAGTGGACAAGAGAGGTCCGGGCCATTATATAATTGAAATCCTAGAAAACATATTTTTAACATAAAACATTTTGGGAATTATTTTAGAAATCATTTTTTCTAATGAAAATAGATTTCTAACCAAAGAGATATACTATTTAGTATCTCTATAGAAACACATTCTTAATTCTAAAAAATAATATTTTTTTTAAAAGGTAAAAATACATGAATATATAATTATTAACAAAAGTATAATAAAAATCATGTGTTTTTTGGAGAAATGGATCATAAAATTCCATCAATGTAAGCATAATGGTAAACAATCCTGATAAATGATGAGATTATAGCAATAAACTATTACAACCTTGGTAACATTGAATTATAATATAATAGATAAAACAACATTAAATGAATCTTAAAAGATTAATTAAGATTGATATTGATGATATAAAGAGTCTATGTGAAGTCTATACACCCTATAGAATAATATTGGTGCATAACATGAAATGTTTCTCAAAAAAGGAAAATTGAAACAATGATTTGTTTAAATATTTGGTAGTGTTTTTTTTCAAAAAACGAACATGAAAAATGATTTTTAAATGGGTAATTAAATTCCACAAAAATTTCATATAATATACATATAATACATTCAATTTTAGTATATAAATCACACAAAATAAATGAGTGTTGAATAAGGAATGTATCAAACTGATATAATAATGTGAGATAAAAAACCCCCTTACTACATGGGTAAATTTTGATTCAGGATCCACATTAAATAATAAAACTAGTTAAATCATTTAATATAACTAAATAAATTATATTAATTCTATAAAATTTCATAAAGCAATATTGACCAAAAAAATTGAGTGGTGAATATGACATTTATCTCATAGAAAAAAAAGTGAGATGAAATCGCATTACCTTAAGTCTTGATATTCTTTGTATACATTTAAACCATAGGTATAGTATATATAAATTTATTATTCTTATAAAAAATTACCATTTAATTGAATATAATAACTTATATTAATTTAGAATGACATTATAGTATATATTTATTATAAATTTCATGCTAAAGTTACATTTTCAGTAAAATATTGGTTGGTTTTTGTATATGTTTTGATTTTTTATTGTTGAAATTATTTAAAATATAAAAATTTAATTTTATAGTGAATTTAAAAAATGATATAAATATAATATATGTTTAGTATAAATTTTTTTATAACAATATACAAAATATTTAAATACGAAATGGAATTCATAATATATAATGACATTAGGTCGTACATATGCATGAACTCAGTTTCTATTTTTTTATCACATTGAATAAAATAATGTAAATTATATTTATATATATTATCATTAAATTAGTATTATTATTGAATTTATCATATAATTTTATGAAAACCATCCTTAATACATTCCACATAATGTGAAAATGATTCACATCACTTTCTAAAGGCGGTAGTCTACATATCCACAAACAAAGTTTTCATATTTACCAGAAATGGAATGTGTGAAGGTTTGTTTTTTTAAATAACTATATAAGAATAAAAATATCAAAATATAATATATATCATATAAAAATATTATGTCCAACATAATTTTCACAGGGATAGGGGGTTATGAAAAAACAAACAACATCGTTTAGCGAAGCAACAGTCTATTGTACACATAAACAATATATTTCTTTCCATTAAATGGATGTGTGTGTAAGTGTAGTTAGAACCCTTATATTAATAAATATAAAATATATGTTGGATATTTAAATTATTTTATAATCATTCAATATGAATAGTTGAGTTGTATAAAATAAAAATGAAACAAAATAGATTACTAAAGGATATTACATCTTCTCCGGGAATCTCCTATTTATTTGCACCAAATTGATTTCATGATAGGATTTATTCCCAAAGATAGGATTATAGGTTTAAGGGAGTTATTCTAGGACGATATTTGGATTTATATTTTTTGTGAAAAATATCTTGAGAGGTGTGAAATAGGGGGATGGGTGAGTATATTTTTATAGTGGATGAGGAGTGGAAGTTCTGAAAAAAAAATTAAAAGGGATTTCCACAAATTTGATTCCTATGAAATGTTGCTATAATATTGGTAAAATAGTAAAAATGTAATGATATCGTTTAATTATAAGCATAGAGTGTATTTTTAGAAGTTTCCAGGTCATTTTGGGCCATATGATTAAGGTTTAGTCCTTCATTAGGAAAAGTTTTCTCATAATAGCTGCAATTTATTTTTATCACCCTGACTAATTGTTTTTGGACAAAAAATTGAAATTATTAAAAATTATATATTATTCTGACTCAAAATATTTAATCCATTTTTCTAAATTCCAACCATATAGGTGGTAGAAATTAATTTTAATTTATTATCATAGGAGAGACGACATATACTGTTTTAAATGTAAAAATGTTCAAAATATTGATACATTATTATATTCAATATCAATTTTAAATTGAATTAACAGAACTAATTTAGATTAAATGATGAAAAATTAATCAATGAAAATTAAAAACAATAAAAAATAAAATTTATCCCTATTAATTATTTATACATAAATGTTGTTTTGAATTAAAATTTTTTATTTCTTAGTATTCATCTAAAAATCAAACTTCTCACAATTATTTACAAAATCACCAACAATAAACATTGATATAATAATTTAGAATTTGATGTTTTTTACAAAAAAAATTATTAAAACTTTTAATGATTATATTTGAAAAGGGTTATCCATTAAAAGGATGTAAAATTACATTTAAGGAATGTTAAACTTATTATTCATAATAATGGATTAATTCAATTATACTACCTCTGAAATATATTTGATGAGTATAAAAATATTGATTAAATATATCATATAAAAATATTATTTAACGCATTCATCAAAAGTGTCATGAACCAAGTCGAGATTCCATCTGACTAGACACCCGACCCGGTCCGCGACAAGACACGAAGGGTGTTCCTGATCCCCATAGGCTGGCAACTAGTGTCAGGCATCAATGTTTAATTGTTGGGAAAAATTTGGGCCAGAAAGACAAATAAACTAAAATATATAATCAAATATAACATCACAAAATAAATAGATAAAATGAAAAGTATTGGTCAATAAACAATGCGTATAACCTGTAAATGTCTAAAACTCCACGTTGTACTAAATCAAACATCGCTCAAAGCAATCCAAACAAGAATTGGTGCCTGGAGGTAAAAATATTAAAAGGAAAACATGATAGGAAGCAGTATTAAAACATATTAGGTATTTCCAACAAATCTGTTGTCAATGCCGCACCTTTAAATAAAGAAAACGTTGACTAACATGTTTGAACTAAAAATTTAAAATTAATTTTTTTCACACTCTATATTTTACAAGAAAACATGCATGACCCATTACCCTCTCAATTTGAAATAATGTTCAAGGGGAGAAGAAAAAGAAAACAAAGGAAGGTTGTAAGGACTTATTTTTCTAACCCTGAGTAATGAGAAGGATGCAAATTCATTCTAAAACACTTTTTCATGAAAACATTTTTTTAACATAAACTCATGTTCACAATTTACCAAAAAGATTGTCATAACCAAGAGTGAGATTATGGTTCCACAATGTGAGGGTAATGGTACTAAGGGTAAAAGGGTGGAAGAACACGAGAAGACCTAGGAACTTAGAGGAACATCAGAACATTCTATACATGTGACTCATCCTGAATGCATGACCTACTCAATGACATCATAACGCCCTAATGATCGATGGTCTCCGTACCTGGCCTAGTCGAGGGGACCAATTCCATAACAATAAAAAAATCATCTTGCGGTGGGGAACTAGTAGTATATACCCAAACTAGATCAGTAATCGTTCTCGGTAACCCTCATTACAATGCTAGATTCCCTTGTATATTTCACAATGGGGTGTGCCATGAAATTTAAACAACAAGCCACATATATATACATATATCACCACACACACACAACTCATAGATTGGCACCACCCCGACCACCTATAAGATACTTCCCTATCTTAAAATAATTATCATACAAGGGAAATCCCTTACCATGGATCCTCCCAACTCACAATAAACCAAATAGGCAGGAGACCCAACCCTGGTGGGGTTTTTTGAAATAGTCATTCAAACTGCCCAACGGACCATTCGTTTTATAACATTTTACAAAATAATCATATTTTAAAAACATAACAATGAATGAACATTTTTTTGAACTAGTAACACATTTGATAAACCCATTTAATAAATGTAAATCCCAACAATAAGTCCAAAAAACTCTTTTCAAAGGCCAAAGAGACATTGAAACAAGCACATAGCATGAAAACCTATTTGAAAACATCAATCATCATTTATATCTTCTGAAATACATTTATTAAAATCAAAACATTATTCTCAAATTCATAATCCATTTGTAAGAGAAAACTGATCAAATTAACCAACCCTTGGGGCAAAAATCCCAAATAAAACACACATCATGGTCAAGGTTCGTTTTAAAATCATGTGGACACCACTTTATCAACCGCAGTCAAAACGAGTCCACTTGGGAACCATTTAAGGAAAACAAAGCATCATTTTAATTTCAGAATAAATTTATCAGGGCTGAACAGGCATTTAATAAACAACTAGTATGTATGACATAAAAAAATCACATGTTAAAATTTACATTCGAAACCATGTGCACTTCAAAACGTTTCCAAAACATGATTCACATCATTAAAATTATTTAAATAACCAATAAAAATTTTATAAACAATTATAAATGAATTACCATAGATTTATGTAAACAAAATTAATTCAAAGAATGCATTTTTCAACAAACTCACACCCACCAGCCACTAAAACGAAATACACACCGTGTGCACAGTTAAAAGAACTAGTTAGAAAATTTATGAAAAGTGATTAAATAACATAATATTGGATTACATAAAAAAGTTATCTATACCATGTAAATACACTAACATATGATGAACACAATTAAATTTAAAAAAATGACTTAGCATAAAATTAAATAATCGCAAAGTTGGTAAATAAACCGAGGAAGTAAAATCATTGGCCAAACAATAACTATCTACGAAGCCAAATATTTTTCTCCCAAAACAATTACTATAAATATAAATGTAAAAATTACTTATTTATATTCAACGAGTTTAAAAAACTACAAACAATCATAGTATTACTAAATTTAAATGACAAATAAATGGGATCCTACATCAAATGATGAAGAACGCCTGAAAAACGGTGCATAACCGCTTGTGAACATAAAACTCATCCTCGTGAAGCAGAATCTGATCAAAAAAACTGAAATTGGTAACACCATTTATAGAATTTCACACAAATATTAATCCCTATGCATGAAATAACCAAAAATAAAAAGAAAGAGGAAATGAAAAATACCAAAGAGGGGAGGCTGCCAGAGATGTGAAACCTGACGGGAGTTTGGCGATCAACCGGTAGAGGGCGTGACCAGGATAGGAGAGCCTGTGGAGGCCGAACAGTGCTGGTGAGGGACTCGAGCAGATGGGAAGTGGTGCACGGGTAGGCCAGACATCACTGGTGGGGGCTCGATCGTTTGGAATGTGGTGTGTCGGAAGGTTGGATAGTGCTGGCGGGGGAAGGGGTTTTAGGTGGTCAGAGCGCGTAGCGAGGGTCTGGGCACAGCAACCTACTAGAGTGCAGAATGGGGGCCGGAGGCAACCTAGCCGGGAGCCGTAGGGGAGCGCCGAGGGCTCTAGGGGTCTGGTCGATAGGCAGGTGGCACATAAGTCAGGAGGATGGTGAGATCAAAGGTGGCTCGGGGTGGCAGGTCGCATTGCATGTCGGGGAGGAAAGGGGTGGGGTGAGCACGGAGGCAGGTTGCAGGGTATATGGAGTGACGCTGCATAGGGAGAAATGTTAGGTGGGGGCTGGTTCACACATGGAATGGTAATAATTTGGGGGGGGGGCACTGAGGGTAGCTGAGTTAGGGTTAGGGGTTTTTTCATATTAATAAAATAACAATAATTATAACAATATGACTAATTATAATAAAAATATAAATCATTATAAAATAAAACCAGTAATAATAATAATGATACTAATAATAATAATAATAATAATAACATTATTGATACTATTGAACATTCTTTCCAAATTTTATCACATTTATTTATTTTATTTTAAAAAACAAGTAATCACACGAATGTCGCACGACATAATACACCGCGGGCAAATTGCGTGCATCACCTTTGATCACTTGGGTACCCACACAACATCTAGGGAGACTGTGTGGATGCTTCTAATTGCGCGGTGACCATGTGCGGGTGTGAAACCCACAAAAATTATTAAAATAAAAAAATTTAAAGTTGGTACCCAGTGTGGACCGTGGCATGGGATCCTTGAGACAAGAAATATTAAAATATTTATTAATTTAAAAATATGGATGTAACAATTCTCCCCACCATAGAAACATTCTTCCCCGAGAAAGTCACACAGTTGAACGATAGAAAAAATAATAATACATGCCTATTTAAAACCTAATAAAACCACATTACATGAGAATGAGAGAAGACGAGAGGGTTCTCCCCACCACAAGATCTCATCTAAAGTAGAAAATTATCAGCCAAAAATACCACCCAATGAAGGGGAGTGACTTGGGAACTCCCAATAGAATTAATCTAACATTTATAGAATGAGAGAAACAACAGCTCCACTGAAACTTGGAACTATCGACCTGGAACAATAAACCCCCAAGAGTAGAGAAAAACCTCTCAACAAAACTTAACCCAAATAGTGATCCTGAGAATAACAACAAACACCCACATTCCCATAGAAACATAGATCACCAAATGAACACAGCCAAACCAAGATTAACCCACACAAGGTCCAAACCCACATTTAAGAAAAACTATGGATCTAGAAAACCATAATCCGATGGCAAAAATGTTGGGATTATACTAGAACATATCTTTCATAAATCCATGATAAAACAATGATCATAAAAAGATTTCAAAAAAGTAACATCAGAAAAAAATAACTAAACGACTTTTAATATTCTACTGCCAACATAGAACACAAAACCCAAATCAAGGCTTCACACCCCAGAAAATCAAAACAATGCACAAGAATAAACCCATGACCTGTGGTTGGGCCCCTGATGGCTGATGAATATCCTACCTCACAGTCAAGAACTAGAATTTCTCCGGTCACAATGTCGTCTTTTGGGGGGATTCCTGTAGAATATTTTTGGAGATGACCTAGACATTCACAATTATGGAACATCTTTAGAGGGATGTGACATGACAACTTCATGTGCCTGAAGCTGGAAAACTGGTGGAGCAGCACTAAAAGGTCTGATGAACAGGAACTTAGAATCATTGTAGAGGATTTAGCAACCGGTTCGTCTGGCACACCTTTCTGTCCAGATGGGGATCCTTTCCAAGCGACTGTATATGCTGGATTTCTGACCATTTGCGCTCCAAAGTCCAACTCAGATAAGAAATCCCCATCCACCAGCTTATCAAAACAATGGTCCATAGAACGGAGGTCTCGTTTTTTGATATCTGGATGAAGACACTAGATGAAGAGGGATTTCATTATTGCTTCCTGCGATGATACTTCCAGAAAAAATGATACAATCTCCTTGAAATGGTCAGCATTATTTTTCACCGTCAATTTTCCTTGTTGAATATGAATTTTCTCTTACTTATTTCGTCTTCACCTATTCAGGTATGAACCATCAGATGAAGAATGATTCAAAAACAACCAACGTCATCCTATCTTCCATTGATGGTGGGGAAAGAAACTCCCATTCGTCCAAAACAAGATAATCAAATAATCCCAAGACTGCTTGAACTCTAAAATACTAGGGTTCCTAACATCCTAAAAGAACACTTTTCCTCTTCAAACCACCTAAATACCTTTAACATTCCCTGATCACCGTTAAGTACATACAATATCCGCGAAGGGCCAAAAACTGGGCATGAATTATTAGAAATCATAGAAACTTTTCTGGGCGACACTTTCTGAGTAGTATATAAAACATAAATCCAAAACAAATATCAAACCCAAGAAACATCAATGAAAGTGAATTCATCCCAAAATATCCAGCTCAAAAAAAAAACAAGAAAATATAACCACAACTAAAAATCCCCTTTTTCATTATTATTTTCAAAACATCCTTATTTCAAGTCCTCTTTCCAAATAAAAAACTCCCTTATCAAACCAAAATCAATTTCCAAAAATCTTTTCCCCATTTTAAAATTGCTTTAGAAAAACAAGGTCAAGACTTTAATTCGTTGTGCACCCCCCAATAATCCCATGAACAGTTTCACATATCATCAACCTCTTTAATTCATATACACCCTCACGAACTTCCCATGAATTCCCTCACATGTGAAAACGATTATAAAGAGTACCCGAGGTTGCACCCAAACCATATCTCTACAAGTTCAAAGCAACCATTGGATTTTTAAAACAAGAGATTTATGTTTTAAAAATCCCTTTCACAAATTTAAAGCCATTAAAAATGAAATCATTCTCATTAAAAAACCATTTTCATTTTCAAAAGTGAACTTACACCCACAAGAACCAAGAAAACACACAAATTTCATCAAATTACCCAAGTGAGGGACTAGTAGTCATGATTAACCTGACGACATGGTAGTGGGCCATTCCCCAAGTAAGTGCCAAAAACTAAGAGGAACTTCAATCGTGTACTCAGACTCCACATGGGTCACTACTCCAAGTGAAATCACGATACGACATAGGATTTCCTCTATTGTCATCCCTAAATCAAACACAAACCAGAATGAAACAATGAATCAATTCCTAGACTACCCCTGGTGAATCGAGGTTCAGAACGGGTGAGGGTTCATGATGTCCTTACTATACCTATCTCACGAGTCCTAGCATTCCTAATATTCATCTATAGGATACCCAAAATAACAAGGGCCTCCTCTGATACAAGTTTGTAACAACCCAAGTTGGTATTTGATATGACATGACACCTAACCCGGTCTGGGACATGACTTTAAGGGCATTCTTGATCCCCACGGGTTGGAAAATAGTGTCAAGGATCAGTGTTTAGTCATTGGGAATGATTTGGACCATAAAGACAAATAAAATAAATAATATAAGAAAATAGAACATTTCGATATAAATAATTGACAATAAAAGTAATGGTCGATCAACAACAAGGATAACTTGTCGACTTCTAAATCTCCATGTAACCCCATGGGTTATTATTCTATACCAAACCAAATGTCGCTCAATGCAATCCAAACCAGAACTGAAGCCTGGAGGTTAAAATAAAAACAAGAAAACATTATAGGCATGATTACTACAACTCAGTAGGTAGGCCTGGTTAATCTGTTATCAATTCCCCACCATTAAATAAAAAAATTTGTTAACACTTTTTAACAAAATATATAAAATTAGTTTTTTTTAAACTCTGTATTTTACAAACAAACAGGCCTGACCCATTACCGTATTAATTTGAAATTAGGATCATGGGGAGAAGTAAAAGAAAACAAAGAAAGGATTTAATGAATTATTTTAATAACACTGATTAAAGAGAAGGATGTTAATTATATCCGAAACGCTTTTTCATGAAAATTATTTTAAACAAAATCCCAATTTCACAATTTAACAAAAAGAACATCAAAATCAAGAGTGAGGTTACGGTTCCACATAGTGAGGGTAATTGTACTAATGGTATAAGGGTCAGATGAACATGAGAAGACCTAGGAACGTAGAGGACAATAAGAACATACTATACATCTGACTCATCCTGAAGGCTTGACCTACTCAATGATATCATAACACCCTAATGCCTGATCGTCACCCTACCTAGCCTAGTCAAGTGGCCCAATCCCATAGAAACAAAAACAAAACATCCCCCTACAATGGGGAACTAGCATTACATACCCTAACTAGTGCCCCAATAATTCTCAGTAACCCTTTTTTGTATGCTAGATTCCCATTTATATTTTACAATTAGTTATTCCTTGAAATTTTAAAAACAAGACACATATATATACATATATCACCACACACACACACACCTCACAGACCAGTACCACCCTTTCCACCTCTAAGTTAGTTCTATGCCATAAAATAATTATCATACAATGGAAATCCTATACCAAGGACCCTACCAACTCGTTGGCAACCAAATTGGTAGGAGACCCAACCCTGGATGGGTTTTTCGAAATAGTCATTCAAAGTGAAAAACATGCCTTTAGTTTTAGAACATTTAACCAAATAATCATTATTACAAAATTAATCCATGAACGACCATTTTTTTGAACAGAACACATGTTTTCTAAACCCATTTTATAAATTAAAATCCCAACATTAATTCCAAAACATTCTTAACAAATTCCAATGAGACATCGCAACAGGCACTTAACATGAAAACCTATTTAAAAACACCAATAATCAAATTTTTTCATCTCAAATACATTTATTAATATAAAAACATGATTCTAGATTTTGTATACCATGTTTCATTTCAAACTGAGCAACTTAACCCTCACATGGTGTGAAAATTCCAAATAAAACACACAACACGCTCATATTACGTTTTAAAATCTTGCACACACCACTTAATTGACCATAGTCAAAACAAGTCCACATGGGAACAATTTATGGAAAACCATCTACCATTTTAATTTTATAATAACATCAAAATTTCCAACAAGGAATTAATTAAACAGTTGGTATGCACGCAAAAAAGAACACAAGTTAAAATTTACATTTGAAACCATGCACATTTCAAAATTTTTCCAATACATGATTCGCAACATTCAAATTATGTACATAACCAATGAAAATTTTATAAACAATTTTAAATTAGTAACCACAAATTTATGTAAACAAAATTATTTCAATGAATACATTTTTGATAAAACGCATTCCCACAACCCAATAAAACAAAGTACGCACCACTTGCAACATTTAACGATCTAGTTTCAAAATTTGTGAAAAGTGATTAAATATAATAAGATTGTATTCCATCAAAAAATTCCTTTATACCATGTAAACATAGTAGAACATGTTGAACACAATTAAATTAAAAAAACCATTTTTCAAAAATATAATTAATCTCAAAGCACTTTAATAAAACCGAGCTTGTAAAATCATTGGCCAAACAATGACTATCTAAAAAGCCAAATAATTCTCTCCCAAAACATTCGTTTTAAAAATAAAAGAAAAAATAACTAATAAATATTCAGCGTGATTGAAAAATACAAGAAATAAATGTATTACTAAATTTACAGGGCAAAGCAAAGGGATCCTACCTTAAATGAAGAAGAACACTTGAAAAAAAGTGGAAACCAACATAAGAACCACAAACACATCCATGCGAAGTTGAATTTGACCAAACACACCAAAATTTGTATAAAAATTTAAGTATTTGTGCACATAAATTACACCCTAACCATAAAACAACCAATCATCAATGAAAATTTGAAAGGAAAAAATCCAAAGAGGGGTGGCTGGCAGAGAGGTGAAACCATATGATATTTTGGTGGTCCGTTGGCAGAGGGCGTATCCTGCCTGGGAGAGCATGTGGTAGCCAAAATGAACTGGGGAGGGACTTGAACAGATGGAATGTGGTACATGGGTAGGCAAGAAAACACTATAGAGGGCTCGGTCATACAGAATGTGGTGTGTGGGTAGGTCAGATGGTGTTTTCGAGGGCTATGGTTTGAGGAGGTCATTGTGTGTTACGGCAGTTTGGGTGTAGCGACCTGTGGGAGTACGGAACGAGAGCCAGAGGTAGCCTAGCCGAGTGTCGGAGGTGATTACATAAGAGGCTAGGGGCCTGTTCGGCGGGTAGGTGGCACAGAAGGAGGGTGGAGGGAGAGATCAGAGGTGGCTCGAGGTAGCGGTTCGTGTTGTAGACCGGAGAGGCAAGGGGAATAGCGGCCAAGGAGGCAAGTTGCATGTTAAGGGGAGTTCCGCTACGTAGGGAGAAAGGGTTAGAGGGGCTGGATCATGCAGGGAGTGGGATAAAATTTGGGTGGTTATGCAGCTAGCTAATTTAGGGTTAGATATTAGTTTTTTTTTCATTTTAATAAAATTATAAAATTAAGATAATAGACTAAAAAAATAATAATATAAATAATAGTAAAAAAAACAAAAAAAATAACTATAATAATAATAATAATAGTTACAACAATGATAATATTATTGTTATTGTCGAACATTCATTCCAAGTTTCATCCCATTTATTTATTTTTTTCCAAAAAATTGGGTAATCGCGCGCTCGTCGCACGACATAATATACCTTGTGAAAATTGCATGCCTTATCCTTGATCACTTGCGCACTCGCACAATACATAGGGTGACAGTGCAGCTATATCCAATTGTTTGGTAACTATGAAAGAGTGATAGACCTTAAAAAGTTATCAATTGACAAAAAATTAAAGATGGTAACCAGAGCGGACCTTGGTGTGAGATCTCGGAGCCATGAATTATTAAAAGGAAAAATAATTTAAAAATATTGATGTGACAAAAAGTGTTTTGTTTAATTTATTGGAACAAGAATGTGTTTGTACATTGAAAAATAGTTTTCTTTGAAAAGAAATTTCATTATATAAAAATTTTTCATACATTCAATTATCAGCAAATGATAACAAAATAATTCATTTGATATATATTTTTAAATCAAATATTCAATATTTAGATAATATTATTCATAAATTCCATTCCCATATTTAGGTGTTAGACATAATAATATTTTAATAATAGAAACTTATAGTTCGTTAAGACTCAACCTTTTTTTGTACCATAAGTTATCAAATACACTCAATATTGAGTGTAATAAAAGTCAAAATTTATACTATCACGAGTAATATATATTTTGATATGAGATTATATATATATATATATGTGTTTTTTTTCATTGGTGCACATGGGGGGTATAATGGTTATTTGCCCTAGTAGATTGTCATAGATAATTTTTCTAACCACAGTTTTTATCCCGTTGTAGGTTTTTTACCTTAAGATATGAATTTTGAAGAGTTATGAGAATATTGTGTTTTTGTCGAATATTTAATATTTAGTTAATTAAATATTAATTATTCATAGAGTTTTGGGTGGTTTTATATATTTAACAGAGTGTCAGATTGGGATTCTGACTCTGTGGTTTAGTCTAAAATAAAAGGTTTTCGTGGGCGAGGTATAAACTCAATTTGTGATCTGGGACTCAGAATGTGTGTTAAATGGCTAATTAGTTAATTAATTTTTTAATTCAATACAAAATAATTCCCTCTCCCCATTTTGGATCCCACACATGATAGGGAACGGGAATGGTTCTCCCTCACATGTCGTCTAGACCGAGAGGAGAAGGATGTGAAGAGGAGACTCCACTAGACTTCTTTCTTAGTATAGATTGCGTACATATCTAGTTACATTAGCTTCATGGAGTGGTTTTAGACACGAATATTTAGAATTTATGCCATGATTTAGGTTAGAGTTTTATATTTATTCTGTGATCCCCATGGAATAGTATTTTTAAATTTTTATTTCCTTATAATTGTTTCTAAAGAACACATGGGGGGTAAATTTGTGCTTATTTGGGGGAAAACGAGGCTTTTAGGGGGTTAAAGGGGATTCCTATCAGAATACCCATCTACAATGTCTATGGATTTAAGAACATGCACCATGTGTTTTTTCTATTTGAGGTAGAATTACTTTTCATAAGTACATACAATGTACTTTATGTTCATGATGTCTAGTAGTATGTGGTCGTTTTTCTGGCCTTTTTAAAATGTACAAGAGAATATGATTATTCAAAATTAGACATTGTGTACATTAGGTACAAAATGTGTAGTACTACACAAGAAGAACCCATTTTTATTAGAACATGTAAAATTACATGGTCAGGAGGACAGATGTGAGTACACACCATGTACTTGATTGTGCATGCCATGTACTTTTTCCATCTTGGAGGTTTTGGGTGTTTTGTTCCTTAGATGTTAGAATTGTCCTTGTGGTTATTCTATTCTGAGAATTACTTCTTGTAGATCCCAATGGTGTTATCCTATTGAAATATTAAGTCCATATATGTTGTTTTTTGTTTGAAATTATTCTATAAGGAGGCTTTCTTATAGTTTATGATTCAAAATCCTACAGTGTGTTGGGTTTTTAGATGTGAGACTAGGGTGGAGTTTATGTGCTTAGTGTTTGATCTAGATTGAGAATAACATTTTTTCCTGAGTATTCTTGGATGAATATCATATGGTGGGATTTTGGATGTATATCGTGGAAGATGTTGGTTTTCCCCTATATATTAGAAACAGTGTCTTGATGGTATATTAGTTGAGGATTAGACTCTACATTTCAGTGTAAGAGTAGATAATTCCCATGGTCTTGGTGGAAATCGTTGGATGGAGGATATCGATGAGTGTCACTATATTGTGGATTTGATTCTGGGAGAATCATAGGGATTCCCTATAGGGATGGTTCCCAATCAAGTTATCATTGGATGCTGAGGTTAGATACTGATATTTCATAAGTGACGTGGTTTTCTTTTATATTGCCTTGTTGGCTACCTGTAGATCATGAATTGGTTGGAGCCCCCATTAGGTTGATTAACGATGTTTTTTATGATAGGTCATGGCCCAATAGTTTAGTTTTTACAAAGGCTATAGAGGATTCCCCACACATGGGTTCTAATTCTGAGGATGCATGGATTATTGGCTATATTTAATTGTGGTTCCCAAAGGCCATGTGTGGACCCATTTGTTAGGATGAAATTCAGTTGGGGTACGGGATTATGCAGTTTGGATAGGGGTGTTCCTTGTGAATGGGATAATGTATCAGCTGATGATATGAGATATTGTAGGATATGATGGACTTGTAGGTAGCTCATGCTATTTATTAATTTTGTTAAGGATGCTATGTTTTAGTGTTTTTCCTTTTTGGTGGTTGAGATTATGGTGGGGTTTCCATGTCTTGCATCTCAGTTTATTAATAAGGGTTGGTATGGGTATCAGGTCTTTATAAATGAACCAAAAGTACGGTTCCAGATATATGTGACATTGATATTTAGATTGGGGTTCTGTATTAGAATGGATAGTTTGTTTGTGGGATGAGTTTTGGAGTGAGGTTTTTGGAATTATTTGTAAATCTCTTGAGAAAAGTTAACATGACATCAAATGTATTTCCTTTGGTTTTGGACTAATGTTTTGATCATAGGAGGTATACTAGGGATATGGTGTTAGAATGAGGCTGTAGACACAGAAAGTATACTTCATGGATAGTGCGCCAGACTTATGTTATGGGAAATGATGTATTTTCATTAGGAATTAAGATGTTGGTCTGATTGTCCACTTCCATGATTTTATTTCTAGATTGTTTCTCCTGGAAATATTTATTTGATATATAGTTTAATTACTAGACAGAAGCTCAAATAAATGATTGTATTCCCGGTTGGAATGGATGGTGGTTTGACGATCTGTGTCTTAGGTTATGATTCCCGACTGATGCTTCAGTAATGGATTGTTTGATATATATGGTTTGTGTTCTTGACTAATAATCCATTTAAAAGGGTTTTGATACATGAATGATATTTTAAACTGAAGGTATTGGCATGGTACATCTTTTGTGTTAAAGGGGACAAATGTATTGAGGTTTCTAGTGAAAAAGAATAATTGATTATGACAACATGGTATGGGATGGATTATAATAGGATCCATGATGATTAGAACCTTATAGGATAGGACCCCATTTTTTCAAGTTTGTTTGTGGATGGCATGGGTATGGAGCTGATAAGTTATTTGAGATTCATGATCAATGATTTAGGAACAAAGACACTTCAGAATTGGAAGAAGTAGGTATGGTCGATCAATGTCTAGGACATAGAAAGTAATATTTTTTATATGTTTTTGTTCATTAGTTTTTTATCATCTAGGCTAAGTATATTACCTATGAATGCACTTATGAATGCAGTTTATAGGTTCACCATTGGTGGTAGACTACTGATATTTATTTCTCACCCCCTATACATGCACCTTGTTTGTGTATAAACATTATATCTAGTTTCATGTTGAGTATAAATGAATGGTGGATAGAGAGGAGGCCCTGGATTGTATGGTTGAGTCGGATACTCTGGTGGAGTTTATAGGTTAGGCTGAAAAGGCTTGACAGGGTACTAGATAATTGGTATGTGATTCACCATAGAGTTTGTCATTGGGCGTCTAGTATATATGTTTCAGATATTTATTTTTCTTATATGTGATCATCCTGGTGGGATATTGTGGTTGTATATGTTTCTTGGATGTTTAGTACATTTGGTATTTTCATTTTATTATAACACATTTCAGTTTTACTCTATTATTCTTATGCATTACATCAATGTGATTAAAATTTGGTTATTTAATTATTATAATTCACTCTGATATGGGTGTATAGACTCCCCATAGACCCATATGTCTGGTCATCTTCCTATGCTATATGAGGGGCCACGATTACGGTGTTGTGGATAACTGGATGAAAACACAGGTTTAGTGGATAACGTTACAAGATTTTTGAAAGTGTAACTATTGGGAGGATACATTATGGTTATATCCTTATTGTTTTGGTAGAAAGTGGATGTAGGAATGCGTTAGAAAATTTGATGGATAGGGGGATCGTGCATCACAAACACCTGCTCCAATACGAAGTCCATGTTAGCACGGAATGTGACTGATGTTTTGGATTTTTAATATTATAGTTTAATTAGAAATTCTATTTCATTAACATGTGTGTTTTTTAAATGTAATGATTTGTGATGGATTTTAGGATTTGTCTCTTCGTGAATATGCATTTTCGTTGGTTATGGATCTTGACATTCATAGGAAAGAGTTGTCTCATGTATCATGATAAGCATGTAGGATTACCATATTATATTCACTCATGTGAGTGATTTTATATATTTTCTATAAAGGGTAGGTTTTTTGGATGTACAAGGAGATTCTCGACGGTGGGGATGCCGGTGTGGTTATTTCTCCGGTTGGTATAGTGAGCCAATTTGGTCAAAAAGGTATAAGTGTTCAGATATGAACCCTATATAGTAGGTTTCGTTTATGGATTGTAATATGTCAGGATCCTCCTTGGAGAATTCTAATGGGTAGAATCTAGAAGATCACAAATTCCCTTATTGTAGTAAATTGGTTGGTGTATGAAACCATTATAGACTGAGACCCTAGAGATGTCTGTTTTGTCTTGTAGATGTTGTGTGATGATGATATGGGTACATGATGATTCTCGATGAGCTGTTTCATTCATTGAATTAGTGTTTTTAAAGGGGGTTTAGTCTTAGTTACTTGATATGACATTATATTGGTCTTCCTATATTAGATAGCCTAGTGTCCATTCTGACATTACTCTGGAACAGGGATTCATGGTGGTTTGACATTGATGGTGACCCACGAGAGGGTTCTACTATGTTATGTATTCCTACCAGTGTGTAAGGAATATATGGGTGTTTTTTGAATTTTAAGAATGGTTCATGAAGTGTTCTGTTGAGTTTGAGGATTGGGATTGTCTGTTGATTCTTGTTTCTACGATGGTGCACGTGTGTGCCTGTTATTCCTCATTATTGTTAGTATTGGTAGTGTATATTCATTCACATGCCCAAACTATGCAATAGTAGTTAATGAAAATTGATCATGTTGGATTAGATTAGATGAGGAGAATAAGATGTGGTCGAGTTTTCATTGTTTAGGGTTTTGAGCCAAGTTGTTTTGAGATGTGACTCACAATTGTGAGAGACTGTTTTATGAAAGGATTACACAAGAGAATGTAATTATTTTTTGATAGTGGATCCTTGGGGATGAAAGTGACAGGGATTAATTATATCATTTGGTTTTGGGATCGGACATTGTGGGAGTGTACTTATAAGGATCTTGAATTGGGAAGGCATCCATGAGGGGGTTGAGAATCACTGTGTCTATGGTTATTGGATAATGGGAATGGTGAAATGAGGCCTTGGATGGGAACTATGTTGTTCATGGATGGATGAGGTAGTGAAACTGTTCAAAGATGTCGTCATATTATAATCAATGATCAGATACCTTCATTCCGAATATCATGACATCCTCTCAAGTATTCAAGGAGAGAATCTACTTTTTTCCATGTTATATAGATGTTTCTTAAGGTTGATAAGTGTCTTCATGGGATTTTGTGCTCAGTGAGTAGTCTGACTAAACCAAGTGGTGGGGATAAGACCCTCAGTTTTTTTGAGTGATGTACCTTTGGAGGATCAAATATTGTTGAATACAATGGGATTTATTTTCAGATTCTATTAATAGGTAGTAGTAATTATTTTGTTTTGTTTCTCTGTTGGGATAAGGATGGCCATGTATAGATCCATGGCTTGGTAATGGATAGTGAACGGGATATGAAAAATATTATTTGGTTATGAGGTGACGATACAGAATCTCTTATAGGAGAGAGTACGTGATTTGGTATAGTGGTGTTATCCTTGTGTGGGTATGGTCAAGGATACAGTGAGGACAAAGTCGAGATGGTTGGTGGACTACTGAGAATTTGTTTGAATGGTGGCTTTAGTGATAGTAAGTGTAGCAGATCAGAATCATTAATGTGGATCAAGATATATAGTGGAGAGCACCAAGAGTCTGGTGAATATTTTTAACTTGTGAAGTGGTATATTAGGACAGAAAATTTTGGATATCCATTGTCCTATTGGTTTCTAATGGTGGTAAGTGGTGGGTCGACCTTTTATATGTTGTTAGTACTCTCATTAATGTAACACGTATAAACATCATTGATGTCTTTGGGTAGAACAAAAAATGTTGATATTTTTATGACCATCATGGGATAGGTTGTGTTGTTTTAAGACCATCGAGTCTTCTCGATGATGAGATTGGTTATAGTGTGGAGGATGTAGGGTGTCAAATTTTCGTGAAATTTAAATTTGATGAGAAATTTAATTCTTTTTTCTCAGTAGCACATGAGGTGTAATACTATCATTTTATAAAATAATATGGTCTCAAATAATTTTGATAATCACTTTATTGGTCTCTAAATGGTGTATTTTCCAATGGGTATGATTTTGGAAGACTTCCAAACAGTTTGAGTCTTGGTCGAATATTTAATATTTAATTATTCACATAGTTTTTAGTGGATTAATATTTTTAATTGAGCCTGGTTTTGATATTTTGACTCCATGATTGAGTCCTAAATCGGGGTTTTTTACAAGGTGTGGTATAAAAATACATCTGGCATCGAGACTTGGGATGTGTGTTAAATGTGTAATTAGATAAATAATTATTCCATATGGATTAGCCTAGTGGAAAATGGCCAATTGGGGTTTTATGGAGGTCTTGAGATTTATTATCATTAGCTTCTTTCATATGTGTGCTTATATGATTTCCTTGTAGCATTGTATTTTCCCTTTTCTGACATTTTATAATTATTTAATTAAATAATTAAGAAAACTTCTCAGCCTCATTTTAGATCCCATTCTCAAAATGGAAGGGGATAGGTTTTCCCGAAATTATATGCCTACAAATAAAAGAATATGATGACAATATATGATGTCAAATATCTTACTTAGCTTAAATTAGGGCTAGATGGAAGTATAATAGCTTTTGAGTGTGGATTAGGACACGGAGCATCGGCGTTTACGGCACAAGGTAGGACAGTTTTTGAATTTTATTCATTAATATACATATATTATAAATTATTGTTTTATTACCTTATATTATTTTTTATTGACCCCTTTGGAGTCAATTTGTTCTTATTTGAGGGGAAACATGGGTTTCATGGGGAGGGGGTTGAGTGGTTTTCTATAGGAAACCACATCGACATGGTGTGTGGTTCTAACAACACATGCCATGTGTTATTTCCTTTTGTGGAGGGAAATTATACAATGAAATACCATTTAATTTATGTACAATTAATGTAGTACTACATTGACCATTGTTTGTCCATGTGAAAAGGCACATGATCTGATGATTTTGGGAATGTAAATGTCGTGTGCACTGGGTACTCGCCATTTAAATTGGGTACAAAATGTGTAGTAGTATTTAAAGAGACACTTATTTCAATTATAACGGACAAATATTGACATACATTAAAATTAAAAAAAATAGGAATACATAAACCATTACAAAAATAGATGCATGAAGATCATAATAGTCTAGGTCCTTTGGAATCATCGAAACATATAAAATATCAATTAAGAGAGCTACATAGTCTCCCACTATTTTATTCTTGAATATAATTGTTCATAGAAACTTCAAACATAATACATATCTTTATAACCTAGGGAATGAAAAATGAATATGGGAGAGCTCAAATTCTCAGTAAGGAAAAACCATGGTGACATGTAAGAAAAATCATGATCATAAGGGTATGGGATCATGATCATGAAAATAAAATATCCTACACTGCATATCAATTATCATATACATGAATATAGGAATAATCATTTGTACTAAATGATACATGAATAATAAATAAATATAAAGAATAATCAATGAAATATTAAAGTAGGAATGAAACATGGAATTCTGGATGAAACATAAGAATATAAATTTATATCCTTAGCATCCAAGGAATCAATAATAAGAACATATAGCTAGTATAGGTTCACTCCCCATACCTTTTCAACAGTCATCGTTCACTCCCATGACCATATTTCTAGAATGATTACATTAATCATACAATTATGGTAGTTATGGTTCAATCTGATGGCTATTATAGTAGTAATAGATCACTCCCAAGACCATCATAGTTGACCTAATGAGATATAAATCTTTATCAAACTAATTGGAGGGATATATTAGTCCCAGTCCTCTAATAATGAGATCGCGCATACATGTATCACATGATAATAAATTAAAAAATCATAACCCATTAAATTAAATGGGTATTATATTCATGTAATCATTTCGAATCCTTTGGAAAGAGTCATGATTAAAAGTCATTTCAGCATAAACATAACCCCTGAAAAGAAACCTGTTCCAAAATAAAATAACCAATGAATGTGAAATGGGTTTCATTAACCTAATTCTATAAAAACATAATCCATTTAGAGAAATAATATGAATTAAAACATTGAATAAATTCACCACAAATTCATGAGAAATAAAAATGGCTATTATCTTATATGGTAAATAATTTTTAAAGTTTGAGAAAATATTCCTTATGGAAATAACCATTCATATTTGAGAAATAATTTTTATAAAAAAAAAACTACTGAAAAAAATTTCTTTGAATATTGATTTTAAAAAATATAAAGGGATATTTGAATATAAAAAATTATTTTTATAATTATTTTTCATTGATAAATATCTACCCAATTCTTTTGAAAACATTTTTTAAAACATTTTTGAAAATAAGGTTTTTGAGTACAATAAAATTCTGACTAAAGGGAGAGAGACAGTAATATTTTACATAAAATTTTTATCTTATGTACCAAGGACTAGAAAAAAATCATAAAAACACTTGAGGATATCTGAAATAAATATATCTAAAGTAATATCATTAGTGTTCTTGAGACATTGATCATATGATTTCAAGAACAGAACTATAAATGTAAAAAATCATGAAAAGTGATTAGATTGTCTTAATAAACACATATAACATGGTAAATGGGGGTCATAGTATCCATGTGAGAAAATAAAAATATATGAAGCCTAAAATATCATGAAAATAATGAAATTCATGTTATATCATTTTAAATGGAATTATAAACACATCAAATATGTTCTTAGCTGAATAACAAAACCTGAGTCTCAAAGAAGAAAAATTTAGATGAAAATTTTTTACCTATTTTTTTATATTTTGAATCCTAATACACAAGAATGAATGATCCTGAAATGGATATGTTAAAAACCATATTTTTTTAAAAAAATCATATAATTAAATCTTGGGTATTGAATACACATAACAAAATTAAAGAGTGTCAAACATAGCATGTGTCTCATGTTAATGAAACCTGAGATGAAATCCCCTTACCTTGTTCCTCGAATCTCATCATAATCACTCATACATAATATATAATAAATATAAATTTATTATAAGTATTTTACAGAACCACATAATTATATCTAATAACATAAATGTTTTGATTATGTCCTTATGTTACCCATTTGTTAATGATCTTATATTAAGGATTCACATTGGGTAATATTCTCTTTGTTATTTTCATGTGTCTTAATGTGTCATATAATTATTCATTATACATTAATCAAGACTACATAATGGTAATCATGATATAAATATCATTTATATATAGTATAGTTTTTTTATAATAATCAATATAATATATAAATATGAAATGGAAAACATCGGTCATGGGGACGGTAGGTCGTATGTACGCATGAACACTATTTCTGTGTAATTATCATGTTTAGAGAATGAAAATAAAACATATTTATATATATCATTATTATTTTAGATTCACTATATCATATATGTCATATATATTCACTAGGGATATCCTTAATATAATTCACATAGTGTATAAACGAATCATATCACTTTGAGGGGGCCGTATTCAACATTTACATGAAACAAAATTATCATATTTACATAATATTGATAGAATAATTGTATATTGAATGTAAAAATTAAGTAAGAATAAATAATTTATAAATAATTTCCACCATTATAAGAGGTAAGGAAAACTGAACGATCATCATTTAGTGAGGCAGTAGTTTTTCGTACACATAAATTGTGTGTTCATTATCAATTAAATAGAAGTGTGTGTTCGAGTATGTAATATCATTAGCATAAAAACTTCCATTAATATTTAGAATACTATTTTCAATATACATTATGAGGAAAATGTTTGATGTGGTAGAGAAATAAAATTAATGAATAGACTTGAGAGAAGATGTTTCCTCTTAAATGGGGAACTCGTTTCGGTTTGTGAAAAAATGATTCCTCAGATTTACTTTTTTACAAGGGAAAGAATATTAGAGGAAGAGAGGGTTTTGGGATATGTATTGTTTGGGTATTTGTAGAATATAAGTTGTTTGAGAGGTGTGAGTAAATATGAGAGGTGGTGGATTTTTATTTGGAAGGAAATGACATACATGGAATTTTTAAAAAAAAGATAGGTGAACACATGTTCTTACATAATAAATTTATAAGAAATTGAAAGGACCGAAATATAAAGATTATGGACGAAATATGGCTATAAAATGTGTTTTTTACTAGTTTATTGGTCATTCTTGCCCTTAATTTTATGGTTTATTCCCTAATTAATCTTAATATGACCTTAATCATTGTAATTAATTTTATAAACATTTAATAATCAATTTGGTCAACAATTAACATGGTATTAAAAAAATTTAATTTTTATAATGAGAAATGGTGCATGTTATTTTTTCTGAAATTAAAATCACAAAGGTGGATAATTACATTTTTTGGTAATCTCACCTAATGAATGAAATAACATGTTATTAAGGTCATAAAATGTGAAAATGTTTGTAAATTTTTATATTTAATTTCATAGTGAAATTGAATCTAGTGAATTAAATTGTATTAATATATGTAATATTTATCTAATGTGATATTAAAACAAATTATAATAATATATTACTTTAATAAGTTATTTTAAAAAAATAAATGTTTAACTAAAAATATGTATTTTTCAATATTCATCAAAAAATAAAGATTCTCAAAAAATCTGAAATATTCACCCTTATCTAATTTTTGAGTTATGAATTAAAAAATTATATTTATTTTATATAATTAAATGTATATTTGTGCTCAGAATTTATTTACTTATTAAAATTCATTCATTCTAGAAAATTTTATTTTAAAAAGCAAATGGAATTTACCAAAAATCAAATCATTATTTTTCAGTATGCTTTATTTACAAAAAAAATTATTAATTTTTTTTCGAAAATTAATTATTATATATCTTATTTCTATGTTTAATGGATAAGTTATAATTTTATAATTTAAAAAATAATATCACTACAACAATATTTCATCGAAACTCTGTGTTTCTTGTGATGTAGGCTAAGTTAGTAATGCCTGTGAAATACACCACATAAGTGTGGCATGTAATATATGCTGATTTGGTGCCATATTAACGGTTTTTCTGAATTAGTGCATTGAAATACAAAAATTAATATTTAATTTATTTTACAAAAGGTTCATACAAAATTGGGTAGTCACATTTTACCCCCATTAAAATGAATTTATCCCTTGATATTCATAACTTGTGAAACAAAATTAGGATATATTTGCTTCAACAAATCATAAAATTCCCAAATAGCTTTCACTAACGGGTGATTTCTCTACAAAACAATGACTTGGTGAGTGGGCTTGATTTTTACAACTTTCTCTGATCTATCTAAAATTAAAAACTGTGTTTTCTTCATAATATAGATCCTACTCTAGTGGTATGAACCATGAATTTTGTACATGTGATGGGTCATGTTTTTATTTCTTCCATAGAGATATATAGAACACATCCTGGAAATAATATGGATTTTGCGAAAATTCCAAGCAATAGGCTACCATCCCGATATAATCATGACTCTCAAAGGGATTGATATACCAAGGGATTACATTCCCTTTCGTCATGATTATCATAACATTATTCTAGGGTGAGATTCCTATAAACAACTTTTCACCCACATCAATTTATTGATCAACCAAATGGTTACAATTTAATATTTTCAGCTAACTTTGAGATGCCTTGATATTTTTATGAATAGTTATAACCTTCTTGACCACTTCTTCAGCTATCTCAGGTCCTAATAGTTTTATTTATCAATCGTAATTCAATCACATTGGAGATCTACATATTTCAAATTAATGGATTCATAAGGTACCATATGAATGCTTCAGGGAAATCTATTGTTGTTTGAAAACTCAACTAGATGAAGGTCTTGATTCCATCCACCTTTCAAATCCCAAGAAACTGATATCAAATATTCATCTATGCTATGAATTGATCTCTCAGACTGACCATCTATCTGAGGATGATAAGTAGTGTTGAAACTCAATTATATGTCATGTACCTTCTGAATACTTTTCTAGAACATTAGGGTCATCCTTTGATCCCAATCTAATATAATGTAATGATCTACTCGATGAAACGTCACCACTACCTTGATTTATATCCTAGTAGGATGATCAATAGTGAATTCTTCTCTAATAGTGATGAAGTGGGATAACATAGTAAATATATTGGCTCATACCCATATAACATTAAACCATATATAGGTTTCGGGTTGTCCAATGGAAGAATTCATAGTGATGTTATCCCATTTCAATGCTAGTAAGGGTAATGGATGCAACGACCCTGTTGACTTTTATCTTTGATCCCTAACATCATTGCATACCAGAAACTGAGATATACAATCTATGATATATATCTTTATTCAATACAACAAAAAGTATTTCTTCAGGTCCCTATACATATTTTTACATTTATGGTGAATAGAGAATGAAGAACTATGACCTCCCACTGAAAGATCCTTCTTTTGATCTGCTATGGAGGGATCATATACACGGTTCTTGATCCCAATCATTCTAAACTGACCAAGGGTAATCATAGAAACACTTCTGAAATTATTGTGAATCTCTTCATCTTCATTTTACACCTCTGTAATCATTAAATGGATTGAGGGATTAAGATTCATTTGAGAAAGTTAATATTCTTCCCCTTAATTTAGGATTTCTAGAACAATTTTCAATAACATGAAATATTAGATCTATTATGATCCACATCTTGTATTATATAGAAATATCCTTCTAACTCAAAGAATCAACAACCTTGTTCACTTTTCTATGGTGGTAATGTATTAAGTAGTCATAATCCTTTATCTTCTTTTACCATCTTCTCCGATACATGCTAAAATCCTTCACTGTGAATTTATTTGATAATTTTATAATTATTACATATAGTACACTTTTCTACAATTATAAAAATCCTCCATATCATTAATGAAAAAATACCACTACTAACATCAAATCATTATTTGGGTAATTTTTTTCATGAATCTTCAACTGTCGCAAGGCATAGGGTATAACCATTTTATTCTGCATAAGAATACATCCCAATCCATTCATGTATGTGTCACTATATATTACAATCCCTTATCCATTATAACAAAATATAAGTATTGTTTCACTAACTAACGTTCTCTTTAGTTCCTTCAAATTTTCCTCACATTATTATATCCATAGGATGTTGACACCTTTTAGAGTTAACATGGTTTAAAGATTAGATAGTCACAAGAAATTATCCACAAAGCATCAATAATATTTACATAAACCATGAATTATATGGATATGACTGACCATTATTGGACTAGTCCAACATTTAATAGCCTCTATATTTGTTGGATTACCCACTACACCATTTCATGAGATTAAATGTTCCAAAAATGAAATCTTTTGCGGCCAAAATTAAAAAATTGTAAATTTTTCATTTATCTTATCCATCCTTAGGGTCTTCTATGAAATTATCATGTAATATTCATGCTCTTCCTTTCTATTTGTATAGATAATAATATTTTCAAAAAAGACTACCACAAACATATAATGTTAATGTCTAAATACTATATTCATTAAATCCACGATGATTTTATAGAAATTATTAAGACCAAAAGGCATAAATATATATTATTAGTGTCTATATCTTGTATAGAATGTAATATTGGGTATATACTCTTTCTCGACCCCCTCAATTAATGATATCCATAATCAAATCAATCTTTGAATGGTACTGGGATTTGCATAGTTGAACAATCATGTCATCAATATGAGTAAGATGATACTTGTTGTTTATTGGGATCTTATTTAACTCCAAATAATCAATTCCATGTCACATTGACCGATATTTCTTTTTCAAAAAAATAACTGGTGTACACCATGAAGACACAAGTGGCTGAATGAATCACTTGTTAAGGTATTCATGTATTTTCTTAATCAATTCATACAACTCAATCGGAGACATTCTATAATTCTTCCACATTTTTTTTTGGAAATGGGTATGAGTTATATTGAGAACATAACATCACATTTTGGTGGAAGACTAGGAAACTCCCCTGAAAATATATTCACAAAATTCCAAACAATAGGAATATAATTTAGGTTGATTCTCCCCCCAAAAAATTGAGATAAAAACCTATTTTAATGGGAATTAATACCCTTCCACTGGATGAAATATCTCGAGGAATTTCAGAATAGTCAATATAAGGATGGAAGATCATAGGAAGGATTTAAATATTTAACATTACGTCACTTCCTTGAAAAATGATGTGGGATTTATGATAAGAAAACCAATCCATGCCTATGATGATGTCAAATTAAACCAATAGAATAATGACATGATTTTCCAAAATCACATTCCCAAAAATATGAACCAGATAGGAATCTTAGTCATGAGATAAATTCATCATACCAATATTGGTTTTCTCTACAAATTCCACATCTAATGTTTTGGGTGAAATCATAGCACCCCTGTAAAATTATTTTGATGTTAATGTGTGGGTAGATATAGAAACAAATTTTAAATTGGTAGTTCTAGAGTGAGTGATAAGTGTACATATAATCAGATAATCATCACAGCCCTCGATAGAAATAACAATAATGTGAGACTTCCCCTTGTCCCATGGTGTAAGAGGCTACTAAAGTTGATCAGCATCACTAACCCTTTGGGTTGGGTAGTGGTTAGACTATTTCACATTCTCCTTACACTTTTAGTTCTAAAAAATGGGTGGTTCATTTTGTGACACCTTTTCAACATTTAGAATTTTAGATAACATCTTCTAATAACTTTAGTTATCAATATCTTGGTGAACTTCTAGTCTACACTTAAAAAATTTAAATGATCCCGTAAAGAAATTTCCAAAATTCTTCTTCATACACATATAGAATAAAGGAAATCTCATATTCATTTCATCATGGTCTTTAGATTTTTCTTTAAACTACATCATCCACTTATTTTGAAAACCATTTGATTCGTATAAGACTTCAACCTCCATTTCAACCATCAATTCACAGTGCATGATCTCGTCAAAGCTATTATAGTATCATACGTCCAAAACCTTTATGAGAATTTTCATTAATCTACCAATGAACCTATAAATATTACATTCTAGATGGATGATTATTTTTGAATTATACATCCCATGTCTCATAAAATTAGCCTTGTATTTACCAGAAGATTCAGCATCTCTTTGATTCATATCATGTAACTCTTTCTCCAAATAGTATGAAGAATATATGGATTGTACTTATAGAAAAATAAGTTCATCACCCATCACATTCTATGAATTGAATATAATATTCCTAAATAAAATTATTGATTAGAGTCTACCATATTTCAGCTTCTCCTTCTTACGAATATACAGGTCGAACAACATTAACATTCTCCAAACACTAATGAATGGAGATTAAAATTTCAGTGTTACTAATCCTCTTTTCAAAAACATGTGGATTAGAAGACAACCTGAAAGAAGGTTTAAAATCCACCATAAATCACTTAATATAATTTTTTTACCTCAATTTCTCATTTGTAAGTCCACTAAGATTCATATCTTAAGAATGTAATGTGAACAATGAAACAACATTTTTTATTCCGACTCTTATAGAATTTGGTTTTTTGGGAGGGAATTCATTGAATTGTTTATAAAAATAACCACTAAAAAAGTTCCTTCAGGTTCCAAAACTTGTATAAATGCAAATGCATAAATGATGAAATAGTTATCTTATTGGGAAACCAAATAATCATTAAAAATTGCTAACTGGATTTCAAACATATAACACAATACTTAATCATTTACAACATAGGTTAATCATAGAATATTCATAGAAAAATTCTATTTAAATCCTTCATGAAAATGTGTGAATAGATTGTGAATTTCAAAAGTGTATCCCCCAAAAGTGTCAAACCAGGAGTGAAACACGACCCATTATGGTTTACAAGATTACCCTGAGTCAGGCTTGTAACATATTTTCGGTGTTATTACACCTAGGAAAATCAGTTCCAAAGACACGTCAACTTGTAGTATATTGTCACATATGTATTTATAGGTCACCACTCACTATATCATTTAACAAACATCCATAAAATTTCCACAAATGTTTATTCATCCCAATACTTATCCATAGACATGTCCTTAGGGTTCTCACTAAGGTTTTATCATCCTTATTACCAAATGTAAAATACAAATTTCCTTGGATACCCACTATTATGACCTAGTCTTGAAATATATTATATTTATTATAATTTTTCTCGAATACATAAAAAATAACTCAAATGGACTTATGAAGATTGTCTTAGTCTAGTGCCTTTGAAAAATAGGAATCATAAACACTGAGACTTTAGAGAGATAAATTATCTACCACTAGGATCTTATTGAAATGCAACATTATTAGACACATAAAACATATTACATATCCCCATATCATGGGGAAGGAAAAAAAAGGGGTGAGATCAAATGCTAGTTAAGGGTAAACAAGGGAACAATGTAATCAATATCATGATAATAAGGGTATGAGAACATAATCATGAAATTATAATGTCGTACCCAAAATATAAGAGATCATATAATTGAATCCTAGTAATAAGATTGGTAGTTTATATGATTTGAATAATATAGAAATAGTGAACATAAGTTGAAAAATAATAAAATAGGAATGAACCACAAAATTGTTGGCGGAACATATTAGTATAATATGATATCCATTACATCATATGAATTTATTACAACATATTCTTGTTAGTATAGGTTCACTCCCCATACCGTCGTGGTTGTCATGGTCCACTCCCATGATCATCGTGGTCATATGAGTTCTTTCCTCAAACCATCTTGGTAGTTAGGGCTCACTCCCAGGGAAATATGAGTAGTACTGGTTCAATCCAAAGGGCATCTTAGTACATATCATGAGATATAAATCACTACCCAATTCATTTGGAGGTAGATGTAGGTCTCACCAATCTCATAGTGAAATCAAGTATCCATGTGAAATATGATCAGAAATAAATATATCATAACCTATGAAATGAAATGGGTATTAAAAACATGTAATCATATCATTAAATGTGGAAAGAAATATATTTATTATTCATTTCATCATAGACATAAAATGTGAAATGATGTCCCATTCAAAATAATATAACCCTTGAATGTGAAGTGGGTTCCATAAACATCATTCCATCAAAACATAATCCATTCAGAAAAATAACATGATTGGAAACATTAAATAAATTCCACAAAATGACATGTGTAACACTGATGTATGTTATCATAGATGGAAAATAATTTTTAAAGATCTATAGAATCATTTCTTGTTGAAATTTCATTTCATCCTTCAAAATTTATATTTATTTAATAAATACTTTTGATAACTATGTAACATAAATATCTTTGAAAACATATCAAAGATGTTTTGAAAACAGTAAACCATTTTTAAAATCCATTTCCCTGAAAATTATATTCAAGGATCTTTTTAAAACATTCTAGAAAAAAAAAATTTAATAAAATATAATTCTGATTGAAGGGAGATTGAAACAATCATATTTTTCTTAAAAATATTATCATAAGTTCAAAAGAGTCTTAAAATGGTTCTAAAACATTAATATACCTATAATAAATAGTTCATAAGTAAACTCATAAGTGTTCTTGAGATATAGATCATAATATTTATTTAATGGAATCATAAATGGAAACAATCTTGAAACATGATAAGATTGTCTTAATAAATACTTATAAGTTTGTAATATGTCATCCTACTCTACATGTATGAAAAGAAAATTAAATCAATCATAAAATATCCTAAAAATAAGGAAATCAATGATATATAATTTAAAATTTAAGTATATACACCTCGAATAAGAGTTCAGTTGCATAACAAAATAAGAGTCTCCATGTAGGAAATGTGATAGAAAACATTTTTACCGATTTGTTATCTTTTGAAACCAAAATACCATGAATGAATGTTCATAAAATTTATATGTTAACACCAATTAATTTAGATATAAGATACATATAATACAATCAGAGTGGGAACATACACCATAAGAAAGGATTGAGTGGCGAATATAGCCTGTATCTCATGAGAATAAAAAGTGACATGAAATCCCATTACCTTTTGTCTTGAATATCATTATACACATTCTAAAAAATTTTATAATAAATATATTTTTATTATAAAAAATTTACTGAACCACATCAAAATATCTAATAACCTATTTTTTATGGTCTTATATTACACGCTTTTTAATAATCATATCTTATAGTTTCACTTTGGGTAATATTCTCCTTTTTCTTCGCATGTGTCATAATTTTTAATATCATTGGTATATATACATATTTCATGATTATAGAATGGTAAACATGATATAAATATAACATATATATAGTACATGTGTATTAAAAAAATCTATATAATATATATGTATGAAACGAAAAACACTATTCATGGAGACGGTAGGCGATTGTATACATAAATGTTCATTTCATTTAATAGTCATGTTGGAAGAAAGAATGTAAAAAACACACATATATATATATAATTAATAATGTATCTTTATGATATCATATATATAATATATATTCACTTAGTCCATTATTAATATAATCCCTTTAGCGTATGAATGAATCATATCGCTTTGAGGGGGTGGAAGTCCACACTTCCCCAAACGAAAGTAATATATTTACATATGATTGATAGAAAAAATGACTGCTATAAATAAAAAAAATTTAAATACAGTGACGATATAATATATATCATATATAAATTTGTTTTCCATCATAATGTCCACCATGAGAATTTGATGAGGAATACTGAACAACCATCATTTATACAGGTGGTAGTTCACTATACACATAAAAGATAGGTTCATTATCACATAAATGGAGGAGTGTGTAACTGTAGATTGAATAAAAAGAATAAAAACATCATATTATATTCATGATACTAGGTTTTTATAAAATAATGGTAAAATGAATGTGTACGGGGTGGAGAAAGAAAATTCAACAATTTACGTGAGAGAATATGATAGCTTTTGATTAGGTAACTCCTTTTGTCTTTTTTCGAAAAGGCTCTCATGGATTTTCAGCAGCCCGAGTGGAATATTATCGAAGGAAGCGAGGGATTTTTTGAAGTGGATTGGATACATATTATCCTATCTTAATAGTGTTGGGTTGTGTGAGGATGTTGGGGAGGTGGTGTGTTTTTATATTGATGAAAAAGGACTCGCATGGAATTTTTAAAAACATGTTTGGTGTACACATCTTCATACATGGAAAAATTCATGCCAACCCAAAAAAAATCATGTATGTATTTTGTGTGGCCGTTATATGGACATCCAATTGGTTCGAACAAGTTTCTAGGTCATTTGCGACCAAATTTAAAGGATTAGTCCGTAATTATGTTGAATTTGGCCTTAATCAATTTGACTAATTTTAATAACATTTAAAAATACTTTTTGTCATAAATTAAATTGGTCTTATTAGTTTTTTGAATGTTTTACTGAAAACGAATTTTTATTGATTTTTAAATTGAAATCAAAAAAGAAGAAAAATTATTTTAAATGCTAGTCCCGCAGACGGGGTGAAATAACAAGGTTTTAAACAATAAAATTGGCTAAATGATTGTTGTGATTATATATTCAATTTCAAATTGAAATTGACTATAGTTAATTAAATCATATTAATAGATGTATTATTTTAATAATGTTACCTTATAATATTACAATATCATTTAAAATTAATAATTAATTGAAAAATGGTAGTTTTTTTGGAAAAATCATTATTTTTTACTATTCATTAGAAAATAAATTTTCTTAGAGAAATCCCAAAATATCAACCGAATAGAACATTGACCTTACGAATTAAAAAATAACGTATATTTTTTCAAATTAAATTAATATATTTCCCAAAATTAATTTCACTATTAAAAGTTATTCATTTGAGAAAATGATTTTTTAAAAAGAAAAAGGACTTTACAAAAAATCGTATCTTTCATTATCAATATGTTTTATTTATATATAAAAATAATAAAAAATATTTTAAAAGTAGTTGCTAATGTTAATATTAATAACATGAACATCTAGGTTCTAATTATCTCATTTAAATAGGTATATCGTTGAAATGATGATTCATAGAAACATTATTTTGTGTGTGATGTGCGATGAGTTGGTATTGCGTGTAATGTATGCCATTATGGTGTTTCATGTAACATACACTGATTTAGTGATATATAAGGGGAATGTTTTACATAATGCATTGAATGACACAAATTATTATTTAATTTATTTGAAAAATGGTGCATAAAACCTCCAGGTGATAGATCTCTAGCAAAATAAAAGTACATGACTTGGAGGAGAGATGAGAGTACATGCCATATAATCAAATGTACACACTGTATACATTTTCCATCTTGGATATTTTTGGTTGTATGTTCCCTGGAATATTGAATTTGGGTTTTGAGTTGTCCATTCTGATTGTTTTTCAAGATTGATCATAATGTAGGGATCCTTTTGACATATATTGACCATCGAAATGGTGTTTTGGAGATATATAGTTTGGATGGTGGATTTCATAGAGTATAAGATCTAGAACCCTTTTGTGGGTTGGGTTTTGAGTTGGGAGACTTGGTGATGGTTGTGAGATTACTGTCTAATCTAGCCTTAGCATTCCACAATGACTGTATTTAGGTTTCATGGATATATCATAGAAGGTGGCATTTCAGTAGTATATTTGGGATGATCTTGTTGTGTCCCAGCTTATTACGACTAGTGGATCAAGGCTATAGAAGTTGGGGTTTGGACACTATGATTGAGGGTTATAATGGATAGATCCTTTGGGATTGGATGAAATTATGGAATAGAAATTATGGTTGAGTGCCATTTTTTATTTTAGATGAGTTTAAGGGATTCACAAGGATTCCCTAGTGGGTTGGTTCCTGAATGAGTGATCACTGGATATCGTGGTTGGCTACAGAGAATTCCTACAAGACATGTTTTACTATTTTATTTCCTTATTGGCATTTTGTTGATCATGGATCATTTAGATTCAACCATGTTCCTCTTCAATATGTTTCATGTGATAGGTATTTTCCAAAGAGTTTGGTTTTTACATAGTTTAAAGAATATGCATCTACTAGAGGGATAGTTCAGAGAATCCATGTATGTATGTGTCTATTTATGTATGGTTCTAGTGGGAAACATGAGGCCCGATCTAATTGGATGACCCAGATTTGGTTCATGTGGTTATGTGGATTGTTTATGGGAGTTTCATGGGACTCATGATAATGTATGATCTGATGGTCTGAGATATTTCTGGATGTGATGGATGTGTTGGATTCACCTATTATGTTTTCACTAGGTTGATGATTTTGATTTTTAATTTATGCAAATGATGCTATTGATACAATATTGGGTTATCCATGCCCTATAACCTGATTTAGTAGAAATGGATATGATGGGTAAGAGGGCCGTATAAACGATCTACATGTAAATCTACACATATCCATGATTGGGATTGTGGGATTATGGTTCCCTAACTATACTAGATGTTTGTTTATGGTATGATTGTTGGACTGGGGTTCTTGGAACACTATGTTGAATTGTAGAGTATAATGAACGTGACTTCAACTGTATATCATTTGGTGCTAGACTGAGGATATATGAATAAGAAGTATACAAGTGTGATGGTGTTAGACCGAGGATCCTAGTCACTGATAGTATTCCTCATAGATAGTGATCAAGATTGATGCTCGAGGAAATGATGCATTCCTTGTGTAATTTGTATGTTGGATTGATGATCCACATCCATGGTTTCATTTTTGTATTGATTATCTAGTCATGATGGATTTGATATATGTTTTATTTTCTAGATTGATGCTCTTCGTAATGATGTTATAGTAGCTTGAATAGATGGTGGACTGAAGCTCTATATATATTGTTAATATTCCATGCTGATGCTTCATGCATGGTTGTTTGGATATATATTGTTTATCTACTATCTTCATGCATTTTGAACTATGGTTATGTTATTATAGATAGATGGGAGACTGATGTTCTAGGCCCATTAGTACTTCTTCATGGGAATGCAGATAGATGTGTTGAGGATACCATTATGAGAAAGTGTATGGTTTTGAGGAAATGGTATGGGATAGATGAGACTATGATCCTTGCTGATTATACCATTGTAGGATGGATCCATGGATTCACTTCTGGACTGAATTCAGTTTTTAATTTTATTGGATGAGCATATTTTACGAGAATTCACTTATAGAATCGTTTTACAGGCTTTCCATTGGGGGCAGCCTAATGGTATTCATTTCTCAGTCTCTATATGTGCACCTCAGTGTGCATGAAGAACATATGTCTACTTTTCAGTTGAGAACAGATGCATGATTGATAGGGCAGAGGCCTGAGATTACATTTTTGAGATGGTTACTCAAGTGGAGTTTATTGGTCTAGATGGGGAAGAAATACATGGTACTAATGACAGAGAATGTATTACAGCAAACATTTTGTAGCATGTCCTGTGGAATTTATGTTTCATTTTTTTTATTTTATATGTGATCAACCATGTGGGAAATCATGGTTCTGTATATTACATGGTTTTTTGGGAATTTTTTTCATTTATATTTCATTGGGAGACATTTCATTTTACATATATTATTCTTCCTCATTACCCTAATGTGTATGATATTTTTTTCACTTCTTGTTGTGCACCATGATATTTGGTTATACTGGGTAGACCCCAACCCTAGTTTTCCAGAGTTAGTGCCCTACATTATTACATTGGTATAACAAACAACGAAGTCACATCCTAAAAAATGGAATAGTTTTGTAGTTTTTGAAAACAAGATGAAAACAATGGATTTAATTAACAACATGAAATCAAAAACAACATCGCATTAGCATTTTAATCATCCATAAGTCTAGGATTATCCCTAATTAGAATTCATAATATGCCTCTCCATGACTTGGGAAAAAATAAAATTAAGAAAGTGGTGGGCTTAGATGCTCAGTATGGGTATGTAATAAAGTGAAATAGAATATAAATAATATTTCAAAGTGAATGAAAAATAACACATTCCATTAGAACAAAAACGTGGGAATAATATGGTATGATTAATAGCAGAATAAATGATTCCATAAAGATATTGACATTAGAATGATGATTAAACATGGATATTCAACTAGAAAAATATTCAAATATAAAATTAAATACTAATCATAATAAGAGTATGAATATGCTGAAAATCATAGACATACCATCAAGGACTCATCCAAGTCACCTAAATATAAATGGACACGGCCTCATCAAAAATGAAAATCTATTTTACCTCATGAGACCTTCCAATGCATCGAGGGTTTATAGCAGGCTTCACCCATCATATATTAAGTCAAATGCATTCCCAATATTCATAATAAAGAGATATATTTAAATAAATTAGTCGCATACCACTTTGAAATATTTGAATCTAAATCACACATAAAAGTACTATGATAAAATCATAGATAAATTCTTAGGGAAAATAATCATTAAACATTGTTAAGTGTACCATAACACTTTGAAATATTAAAATCATAATACGAATGGAGGAATAGCATTAAATTATTATAATAAGAACAATAAAAATTTTTCTTTGATATATAAAATTCTATTACATACACCACATTCATCGAATAAGGGGCGAACAAGGAATAAATCTCACATATGTAATAGTGGTATGATAAAAACCCCTTTGCATTGGAAAGAAGAGTTCTTTGGGAAAATATTTTCATTGATAACAATATCATATTGTAAACATGTATATAACATAAAATAAAAGGGAAGGAAAAATGAATTATATTTGGGGAATAAATTTTGTCAAACGAAGGTGAAAACATATAGAATGAGTGTTTAAGAAACATTAGAAATGGGCCATTTTAATGAAGATTAATGAAATTATTAAAAAGAATTTAAAACAAAAAAATAATAATTGTTTTTTTAAATAGAAATACATCATGGAATTTTTGAATAATATTTTTTAAATAAAGTCATTTTAAAACATATTAGGATTAGCACATGATAATGGGTTAAAAATCTATAAATTGAATTTAGCTTATTGGGATTATTTGAGAATGGAACGATTTAAAAAATAGTATTTACACATCAAATAAAGATGAAATGATATGTATACATGATTTTGGAACACTTATATATAATATATAAGAATTGTATATAATAAATAAATACTTACATTGGTGAAAAGATGATAAAACAATAAATCGGATGAAAATAGAGGTCTTGGAAGAAACTCTTACCTTATATCTAAAAGTGCTCTTCATATGACCTTAATGTCCTTGATAATCATATTAAATAAATATATTAATTAATTCCAAACATTATATATTTATTTGGTTTATAAAAATTTTATTCAGATCATTTTTGGCATTTTTTATGTGTTATATAATATAATTATATGCTTAGGGAGCATTTGTTTCCTTTGTTTTCATTATTAGTTCACTTGTATATGAGTATGGATGTTCATGTAAAATAGGAATATATACCTAGAATAAATGATATATTTTATTAATTAAATGATGTATGATTAAATGGATATATAATTAATTATTTTATTTGTGTTGATGATAAATTCTTATATATGACGTTAGTAATTTTTATTTTATTTACATTCGCAGTTTTTTTTATCATCCCAAATTTGTTCTGTTTTATTAATTAACATAATGTGTCTATTATGTATCTATAATATTACATAGGGTTTTAATTAAATATTATAATAATTTGTTACCACAAAATTGGATTTATGACCATCCTTGATGGAATTCTGGGAAAATAAAAATTCATTATCCATGATGTCGGTAAATTGACACATCACGGGGGATGTTTTCGTTTATTGAATAAAGAGATATAGAGCAAGGATTATGATTATTTATCTTCCATTAACATGATATAAATGTAGTATATAAATGAATCTAGGGTTATTATGAAACTTTTTACATGGGAGGTATGACAAGGATAAGAAAATAATATAATTTGAAATGAAAATAAAAGAAAATGAATGAGATTTTTACCTCTATAATTATCCTCATTGAGAACTTACTTAATAGATTTTTTAGGATATTTTTTTTGATAAAAAAATTGACCTATATTTTTGGGAGGGTCTTGGTATGAGTATTGGGGATAAATGTGGAAAGGATTAATTCTTGTAATTTCTGAAGAGAAAGAGTGGTGAGGTTTGGTACTTAGAGTGGAGTATAGGAGTGTTATTTATATTGTTTTCATTTGTTTATTAATTTGGCCCATAACAAAGAATATTTTTGATTTATATGAATAATTATAGTAAAAATTTTGTGTTTTTTCAAATCAACGGTGCTTATAACATCTATGACACTAGGAATAGTGTGGTTTACTTTTAATTTACATATATTATTTGTTACTATATTTCACAATTGACAAAAAAATTAAACTATTTTTGAAAATTACAATAATTCACTCTTACTGTAATATAATGTATAAAAATGAAAAATGAACTCAATTTTGTTAAAATATGTTTCTATATATGATAAAATAAATATTTAATTAATGTATTTATTTATTGGAAAAATATTGATTTAAAAAAAACTAATTTTATAACACATTAAAAAATTAATTAAGGAATCACAAAATAATCTTATAATCCTATGAAAAATATATTAATTTTTGAATAAATTTTAGTCATATAAATTTTCTTCTAAACCATTTTATTTATTATAAAATATAAAATAAACTTCTATGTTTTATAAATTTATCAATATTTAAGTAATGATCTCTAAAACATTTATTTCTTATAATATGATATAATTATATAATATTAAAATATATAATATGAAATAAAAATTATTTATACATTTATAGGTATGATTATTGCTATAAATTCTATATTACCATTCCTAAAGATTATATTGTTATTCCTACGATCACATTACTATTCATCAAAAATGAAACATAATAGAAAATAATCAAAAATTTAACCAATGTTTTTTTTGATATTATGTTTTAAAAAATAATGTTTAATTTTTAATATATAATTTTGTAAAATTGTCCATATTTATATTTATAAACTTTTATCCATTGAATGTAAGAAAAACTCTACTTACACAAACATTACCTTTAATTTTTAAAATTTGATTTATTCTTATCTTATGCCATTACAAATATTTTGGATGATTGTAAAAATATTTGATTGAATATAAATATTTAATTAATATCTTTCACTAATTGTTACTGATTTAATTTATTGATTTAAAATGTAATTATGGGTTTAAAATTTTTTTTTAAAAAAATACATACTTTATATTCAATTTTCTTTTATTTCTATCTATTTTCTAACAAATTAATTAACTTTATAAACTTGTTTAATATATATTTTAATAATTTACATAATATTATTTATTAAAAATATTCGCAACTTCTAAAAGATAACTATTATAATTTAATAATTATATTAAAAACATTTTTTAATATGGTATGTTGTCCGTGGAGATAAATTTAAAACGAGGCATACAGAAAAATCGTGGTTGTAACATCATCCCATCAATAAATAAAATGAATCATAAAAATTTGATTTTTTTTGAAATAATTAGTGGTTAATACATGAAAAATATTTTTTGGCAAACCGACATATAAAATAGGGTGAATAAAATATCCTCTTAAAATGATAGGAATGGTAATGCATTGTTCACTACAAAAACAGGAATTCGTTTTGTTAATATTCGTATTAATTGAAAATATGGACATGGATGGATAATCTAACAATTCTGTTTTGATGGGGAGTTATACATAACATGTTCATTTGAAATTTATACATCAAAAACCATAATTATTTTGATTGATGAAAGGAAAATAGATTTCTACGAATCAAAAGTACATAGATAACATTTTTTTAAAGTGTTTTTTTCATAGAGTTAAGGGATTGCTTTAATATCCATATTAGAACATGAGAAAGTAAACATACGTGATTACATTAATTTTCTTAACAATAATATTGTTCTTTGTTTGTGCCTCAATCTATTCTTACATTTTCCCATACAACTAAAAATTAATTTTAAAGAATAATTTTCATGCCTAAATTTTTTTTAACAATCATATGGTCCATATATAATTCCTTGGACCTTTTAAATTTTACTAAACCAAGATTTTTAGAAAATTTCAATAATGAAGAATATTTCCCATTATTTAAATAGACCCTTTCCACAAGTAGTTAATCTTCAGACTCGACTAAAACATGTCTTCCCACATTCAATGACTAAAATTTAGAAGTTAGGTCACTACATTTCCAAAGTAAAAATAATATACTATTACCCAAATAATGAAGCTCTTAATTCCACACACCAATTCTATTATTACCCAGACATCCTTCAATCATTTGTAGAACACACATGATTCCAAGAGTAAAATTCATAGGTTTTTGAAATCAATTCTTAAATTAAAAAATCTAATAATCATAGAAAAGAGAACATAAACCATTTTACCACCTTCATGGTCAAAAATAATACCCCATTATGATATATTTATTATTATATAAACATTTATCAAATCTTTTTTGTTTTCTCCCAAAGTCATGTGTTTCCAAAAGATCATATTTCCACAAAATCATGTTTCTTAGTACCATTCAACACAATTATTCAAATCCATAACAAAAAATACTATAATAAAATCTTTATATATCTCATGATTATTATAAAAATGAATTATTGATAAAATTCTAAAATATCATTACTAATTATTCCAAACATAAGAATATTCATCATTCCCCTTCATCTGCTGTAGTAGCACACGATTGACCATGAACCATTTTATTTTTCTGCACTAAATTCCCTTGTTGATTGGTACATTCATTTGTTTAGTGACACTTATCCTTTTAGTTGAAGAAATTAAAATGAGGAAAAATATTCACCTAAAAATTACTACAACGGTGGATTTTCTCTCTAGAGTTTTATTAGTCTCCCATTCTTCAAAAAATTTACCAGGGTACTACTTCAACAATTATCACATGAGGGAAAATAGTTCACTCTCTTATTTCATCTATCAATATTTTTAAGTACTTCTAATTTTTTTTCTCATGCTACTAAAAAACTCCATAAAACACAACAAACTCTTTATCATTTTTATTCAAACATGATAGTATCTGTTCATATGATGAGAACATTGAGAGACTTATTCCCTTAAAAAAATTTCTTAAACCAATAAATGAAAAGATCATTATTACTCATTGGATTATGTTTATTGATGTGGTACCAATTCATTCCACTAAGAACCATTTCTAAACAACAATAAAAACAATATTTGAACGTGACATTGTGAAACACAATTTATAATCCCAAATGTTGTGAAATACATAACATATGTTGTGTAATTTATGTATACCTAATATCATATTAATAAAATGGTTTCATTGGGGACATATTTACTTTTAAATCTTTCATTATGATTTATATGGAAAAATGTGAATTATCTGAAGAATATCCCATGGATTGTAAAACTAGGTGAATAGTACAACATGTTATCGTGTACCTGGTTACCGTGAGTTAGGCCCAGATAGCCTCGTTAGAGTTTTTACCCTAAGGTAAAAATGTGCTATAACAACATCAAATTGTAGTATATCAAAAGGGGTCTACTTTTAGGATGACCCACATAAGAACTACATTGTAAACATTCTAGGATTTTATTCCATGTTAATCATCAATGTCTATCTTCCCTAATCAATTTTTTCTAAATATATATTCAAATATATCCACTAAACATTCTTTTATACCACAAATAAATACTGTGACCCCTGTTTCTCGGAGCCAGTTCCTTTTTTTATTACACTAGTATAATAAAAAATGATCATACATCTGAAATTATAGAATAGTTTAGTAGTTTTTGAAAAATACATAGATAAATATTTTTTTCATTACAGTTTTAAAATAAAAAACATATAAACATGATTGGAGATGTCAAAAAATTTGATATTATCCCTTAAAGTCCTTCACAATATACATCTTTGAATATTGCAGAGAAAATAAAATATAAGAAAGCATTTGGCTCATATGATCAGTAAGGGTATGTGATATAACATATTCTAATATAAATAGTATGTCATGGTGAATTACTAATAACACATACCATTTTAACCTTATCATTATCATGACATGAAACGATTCAAAGCTAAATAAATACTTCCATGAAATAAAATCACATGGGAGTGAATCGTAAACATGGATATTGTACTAGTAAAATACTAACATGGATAGTCAACTACAAATAATAATAATGGAATTCATATTTTTGACATCATAAACACACCATACAGGACTCATCGAGGAAAAACAAAAATAAATGGTTAATCCCACAACCAAAATCTATTTTTGTTTTTTCTCATGAGATGTATTGTTGCTTCAAGGGGATATAGTGGGCCTCATCCATCACATAATAGGTCCAATATATTCCTTAATATATATAATAAAATGTCATAATTAAATCAAAGTACCATATTACACATTTAAATATTTTAATTATAATCATTGTAGAAAATAATCTGATAAAATAATTGATATATTCATGAGGAAAACTATATTTAATCAATCCAATGTGTCCCATACCAATTTGAAACATTTCAATCATAACACCTATGAAGGAATAAAATTAATAGAATATAATAAAAATAATAATAATAATAATAAGACTCAGGATTTTAGTTATCAAGTGTCAGTACAAACACCACATGCCTAAAATAAGTGGCGAACAAGGAATAATTCTTTTATAAGTAAAAGCGAAATGAGAAGAACTATTTTCATTTTTTAAAGAAGAGTTATTTTGGAAAATGTTTTTTATTTTTAATTAAATATGATTATAAACATGTATATCCCATAAAATAAAATGAATAAAAATGAAATTATTATTTTTTCATAGATGATTACCTACATAAGTTAAAACAAGTTAAAAGAGTGGTGAGAAGTCATTAGAAATGATACCTTTTAATGTTGTTTGATGAAAAATATAAAACGTTTTTAGAATTGAAAAATACATAATACATTGAATAAAATGTGAAATTAAAAATTATCTTTTTCTAGGATAAAATTAACAATTTTATAAAAATAAATATGGCTTAAAAAATATTATTGAAAAAACATGATAATGGGTATGAAATTGGGAAATTCCCTCTAATCGATCATGCTTATCGATAATATTTGGGATGGAATGATTTTTAAATAATGTATTTCCACCAAAATGAATTATTGAAATATATAGATACATGAGTATTGAAAATTTTAGTATAAAATTGAAGATGAATTTATGAATAGTGAACATTTATGTTGTTTTAAAGAGGGATAACGCATAACTGGAAGGAAAATGGTGTTTTAGGAATAAACTCTTACCTTATGTCTAAATGTGTTTTTCACATGACCTTAATGTACTATATAATTAAAATATATAGATTCATTATTTCTAAAACAACCTTTTTCAAATTTATTTTATTTTTTATAATTTTATTATGTTCATTTATTTTCTTTTTTATGAGTTATAAGTTAAATATTTATCATTCAGGGGAGTTAATTTCCTTGGTTTTCGTAATTGGATTACTGGTATATGAGTAAGGATATTTAAGTAAAATGGAAATATTTAAATATAGTTTATGTTATATTTTATTTCATAATACATTTAGGATTAAATTTTTATATAATTCATCTACATATTTTGTTGAATGATGAATCATTAAGTAAGACATGTGTGATAATTGATTAGATAATTTTAGCAGTTTCTTGGTCCACCAAATACTATTTTTGGTTTATTAACTAAAATCATGTATATATAATGGTTAAAAAATATAAAATATTCTTTAATGAATATTTATTAATTTTTTATCCATAAATTATTTTTATGGCCATTCTAGATGGAATTAATGGAAACTGAAAATACATCATCCATGATGTGGGTAAATTCACGCATCACAAGTTATGCTTTCATTTATAGAATAAAAGGGGGGAGAGAAAATAGTTTGATGATGGATCTACCACTACCAAGATATAATTATAATATAATAAAGAAAATGGATTTATAATGTTACATTGGACAAGGAATTTGTGGGAATGGGAAGAATATATAAAAAAATAAAAGAATGAAAATAAAAATAAAGATGATTTTTACATCTAGAATTCACCTCCTCGAAAAAATCCTTAAGATAATATGTTTTAGTTCATTATTGAGAGAAAATACTCCTACACATGGTGGTGGGACATGGGAATAAAATTTGGAATTAATATGACATATATTATATATTAGAAGGTGTGAGAAGAAGGGGTGGTTAGGGTGGTATTTCTATTGGGGGAGAGGGGAGTTTTTTTACTATTATTTAGATTTTTTTATTTTTTTGGATCAAGACTGTGAATTTTTTAAATTCATGGGAATAATAATTTTAACCAATTCATTTTAATAATATAAAACGTTTTTGAAATCAGCCATGAATTATGAAATAGTGTATTTTACAAACACAACATATATATAATAAATTAAAATATTTCACTATTTACTAAAAAGTCTCCTATTACCGAAATATTAAAAAAATTCATAGAACCACATTCAATGTATAAAATTTAAAATTAAAATTAATTTTTTTAAATAATTATATATATATATGTTAAATTTAATTTTTAATTAAAATAATCTTTTATTATAAATATATTTATTTTAAAATAATACATTATTTTATAACACCTTTAAAGATTAAATATGGTATCCCAAAATTATCACATAATCATAAGAAAAATGAATATTACAATTTTAATACATTTTATGAATTTATATTTTCTTTTAGATATTTATAATAATTACAATATCAATATAAACATTCATATTTTCTAAAAATATCAATACATAATTAATAAATTACGAAACATGTATTTACATGTACATTGATATAATTATATCATATTTCCATTTATAAGATGTGTAAAAATTATTTTTACCTTTATTGGTGAGGTTATTGTTATAATTTCCATATTATTGTTCATAACAGTTATATTGTTATTAAAACACTCATATAATTATTAATAAAAAATGAAACATATTAGAAAAATAACAAAAAAATTCCAAAGTGTCTATTGATAATACGATTCCCAAAATAACACATGTTTTTTCGTATATAAATTATAAAATGTCAAAATTTCTATTCAAAACAAGTTTTCTATTAAAAATTTGTATATTTAAGTTTCGAAAAATATAGGATATTTTTTTTTAATATAGGATTTAATCTTCTCATATGCCTATAAAAATATTTTCGATTAATGTGAATATATTTTGTTGAAAATATAACTTCATTAATAACATTCTATAAAAGTGGTTAACGTAATTTAATATTATTAAATTTCAATTAGGTCATGAAAATTGGTTTTTTATAATTAAAATATTTACATTCATTTATATTTCATATCAAATTATTTGATAACCAATGAATTAATTTTATAAACATATGTGGTATATATTTTCCTAATTTACATTGATTCATTCATTCCCACCATTCCCAACATATATAAGATAAAAATAACTATTAAATAATAATATTTAAAACATTTTTATTCTACTAAGATATCAATGAAGTTAAATTTAATATGAGTAATACTGTAAAATATTTTTCTGTTATATATATCATATTCCCATATCCACTTTATACCCCCACAATTAGCCAAAAACATCTAGTGTTTGAGGAGGGACACTTGTGGTCTTGTGGTGATCTAGCTTGATGCAACATTTTTGTGGCTACCAAGATGCGACATTAGAAAAATAGTTTTTCATGTACCACAATCTAATTTAATTATTTAATGTATTTTAGGATTAAATAGGTTTTTATTATAACTAAATCCAATCATTGTGCTTCCATATAAGAAATGAGTATTTAATATTCTCCAAAAAGATAAAAATAACTATATTAGATTTATTTGGAAAAAAAATCTCCAAATCATGGGGTGTTAAAAAAATAAATATATATTATATAGGTAGATTATATAATTTTATTGGAAAATAAATATAGGATATTAGCAATGGGTACTAATAGGGCATTAAGGAACACTATCTCAACATTCTCCCATGGTAATATACAGTGTAGGATATGATAATATCATTTCCCCCCATGTGGGAAATATATATTTATGTGTTTCATTAGTTAATCCTATATATGGTTGTGATCACTGTTCATTATAATTATATAGTAATATTAGTAGATACTATTAGTCACATACTTTGATTAATTTATGTGAACCGTGGTGACATATGATGGTAGAAATATAGGATATTTTCAGTGCATCATTTGAAAATATTTCATTAATGAATAATTTAGGAATGGATTTATTGATTATGTTCATCAATATAAGATGACATCAAATAAAATTCTAGTAAACATAAAATTCTTAAACAAATCCATTTCCTAAAGGTTCAGTGAGTAATTTCATTGACAGAAAATTAATGAAAGGGAAATGAAATTCATTGGTTGATGATAGTAGCATTCAACATACATTATTTTAGATATTCTCATAAATGTATTATATTACAGAGTAAAAACTATTCAAATGTTGTTTTTAGTTTTCACATTAACGTTTTCAACTATAGGTTCCTTTGAGTGTCATCACATGTTATTCTTGGTCTTTGTGTAGCTGCTTCTAGTGCCATAGAGAATGTAGTATAGATGGTCAAAGATTAGGTGTATATAGAACTACAGTTTAATTTTAATATTATTTATAATTTATCATGATGACTAAAATTTATTCTGTTATGTGGTTTAATAAGTATTAATATTTTTTGTACACAAATATTCCATCTCTAGTTATTCGAGAATATATGTTTTGAGTAGAATATAAAATAAATACATATATTCTATTTAGTAAATATGTTATTAATTTATTTATTTTTGAATAGTGTAGTGATATTAATTTATAATAGAATTACCCATTAATCATGCACTAATAAATATTATGATGGAATGGTGGAATTAGTTCACATATCATGTGAGAAATAATATATGTTAAATATTATTTGATATACATTTAAATAATTTATTCAATAAATATTATTTAATTAATTTGATTTTTTTGAATTTAAAGAAACAATAATAATAATTTTATTAATATTATTACAGAAATTTACTTTCATACGGGTAAATGAAATGGTACAAGGTCACGATCAATTATTAGGTTGAAATCATAATACTATATAGACATAATTCAATTATATCCAACCCTAACACTATCCATATAGTTGGTTGTGAAAAAACACTATAGAATACAACAAACCCCTGTGAGTACCACCACAAGAGATCTTTCTTGAATAGAGAGTGGTACTCCTCCCCCCAAAAAATCAATTTTAGAGGGATATATGATAATTATTACTGAAATAGATTCTCATGGTGATAAAGGGAGAACAAAATAGGTGTTAGGATATTCTATGATATCACTTAGAGATGCATCTAGTGATTCTCATATTTTTATTCCATATGTCTAGATGACCACTACAAAGATTATAAACTTCAGTCCTATAATAAAGGGACTATATTATTTAGATGCAATTTTAGATTAAGAAATAATGAAATAATTCATCAAAAGGTAATTCTTAATCTTCATAAAATTATTATAGACATCTTATATGATGAATGGAAAATTTTCCCTAGTATTTTTATTTCAAAAATAAATATATTTAATTCGATTTGTACTTCGATTTTCCATCAATGTTAATTATATATTTATCATTGATTATGATATAAAAATCCATGTTGTACATGCCATATTTGTACTTCTCTTATACCTGTAACCATCACATGACACCTCACTTGTGTCTTTAGCCTCTAAAAACCATCCAATACCAATTAAAAAACATATATTGATTTATTGGAACTTATATTCCCAATATAAATCATAATTCCCTATATCACCCATGTTTATGGATCGAAAATACAATTTCCCATTTAAATTGACAAACTATAAAGGTGAAGGTCATTATGAAATCCCCAATTTATTGGTTCTCAAAACAAAAATAGAGAAAACAATTTTATGACCTTGATTCAATTTATCAAAATATGACTCCTTTCATCAATCCTGATTCATAACTAAATGATATTCATTTACAACATCAAATTACTCACTTTGAATACACAATTATTTATATAAAACCCTACTAGAATGATCCTTAAAAAGGTAAATAAACAAAAAAAACATAATTCATACAGTTTTCAAACCATAATATAAAATTAAATTCAAATAAATTATCAAATATCTTATAAGAGACAATTCCATAAAATGATCTGCTTCATCTACCAATGTTCCATCACAACAACCAATCCCACATTATTAACAACCAATGGCTTCGAAAATCATCTAAATTCCCTAAATAAACTGAGATCATGATACCAGATTTAATTATAATGATGGATCATAAACATTAAAATACTACATTACACTCCACCCATGATCATTGACATTGATATGATCAAAGTCACTCCCATTTCAACAGAAATTCCAACTGAATCCCATTATTGATATAACAACATTATCCAAGTCCACATCTAAATATATAATCTGTTATTAGTGGAGGAACTAGAAAAAAATTAATCAACATGCACACTATCATTTCATATATATATATGGACTTTATAGAATTCTATCTTAATGATGTCAATGCCCATGTAAATCTTGAGGGACCACCCAACATAATATAGATATGACAATTACATTTCTCATCAATTTCCTTATATTCCATTACCATAGGTGTCCCATTGGATTTCATCAATCCTTGGTCAATGGATGAACCGACATAGACAAAACATAACATTGAATACCTATGTATAATCATGTATCAATCCACTCAATTCCCACCACCTTCTCATGCAGTATGGACCAAAGACGTATAAAACCTCATCAAATCACTAATTAAAATCTATAGTTTCTTTATATCCAAAACAATTCCATACAATAGCACAAAAAAAATATTTCTAAATCCTCATAAAAATTATAATTATCTATAGAGAAACATGAATTATCTTTCACTAATTAAGAACATTCAAATAATGGTTCACTAAGACTCACTATCCACATTACATGTGATAATGGTTCCATAAAGGACCCTATATAAGGTTCTAAGCCACTATTGAAAAGATTTTATTTGAAAGTAATATGTGAATTATATGACATTACTAAATCCATATTTGGATCATATATGGGTGTTTCCAACACTAGGATTATGGGGGTGTTAATTTAGTGTTTATATACTTTTAATATAATTTTCCTTTTTATGAATTTTTAACTCTTCATTTATTCAGTGAGAAGATATATCCTTGTCCAATTATAATTTTTTTGGTCGGTATGTCGATATATAATATGAAATAAATATAGGGTAATTCCTTGGTATGTTAACATTGTTGTACAGTCTACGGTTGAACACATCCATACAATATGGTTATTATCCCATATTAACTACATCCTTATTACAATTATAGAACATTGAGTTAGGTATGATCGTGATCTCATATTCATAGGCTAAAAATGTATAAAAAAGATTTGTTTTTGCTTTACATTTTTTAACATGATAATTTTCTTGAAACTCTTGGAATCTAGATCACATATAATAGCTCGAGTCCCACCAAGACTATATTCCCCCCCTACGACAATAAAATGGGATTCCACAAGATTCTTATGCCTTTTAAAATATACAGAAAACATATGAAGGATCTCTCAACTACATGGATAGAATATAGTCTCTAATATATGTATACCACCTTCTTTATATTGGATTCTATATTATTTAATGTGAATGAAATGAATTCATCATTCTTGAATTGGATATTATCTCTCCTTCTTTCGTCTTCAACTTTATGTATACTAAGTGCACACCATATTTGGGATTTTTTGTGTGTCTATCATCAACCTTCCAATTATATTAATGTGGTTGCAGTATCAGTTCTCTCTTAATACATGAATTTTACTCTTCTGAATTTAGTTACAATTATCACTCTTATATTTTTCATCATATTGAATAATATTTAATTATATTGAATATTTTAATACATATTGAGTATTTGTAATATCTCATAATTTTAGATAATAATATTATTTAAAAAATCATTGTCTTAAATAACTTATTACACATTAAACACTATACCAAAAAACCATGACACAGTTTATTATAATAAATATAATAATTTTATAATAGTCTTTGAATTGGATGTGTGTAATTGTGGGTAAAAAATTAATATATATATATATATATATATAAGAATAATATTACTTTTTTTTCTAATAATTCAATTATAAATTTGTTTATTATTTCCAAAAGACTAATAAAATCATTTTTTCCGCTAAAATAATTTTTCCAAAAATTATATATTTATACACTATGAATTTTTATTTCATGAAACAGTGTAAATTATTTTTAAATTATTTTAAAATATATTATTTATATTTTTAATATATTTTCATTTACTTAATTATAAATTATTGGATATAATAATATAGACATTTAATATAAAAAAACCATATTTTAGTAATCCCTCATCCACCTATATTACATTCCACTATTTTATCAAATTTCCTTTAATATTTCACCATATACTACATAAATTCATTTCCTATAAATTATAAAGGACCCCTTCAGCACCCATATTCTCTCACAACACAATCCCATTAGTTCAATAGAACTCAAAATAATACTTCCCCAACACTTTTATTCACATTTTTTATTTTCTAATATCTCCAAAGGGTTGCCCCTTAAGAAAATATTTATATTTGAAAAGGATATATTATAAAGAGTAATGTAATAATACCCAAGTTACTAATTTTCATTTCTATTTCTATAATTCTACTTCATCTACATCAATTTATATTATAACATTCGTAAATAATAAAATCATTATCACTATTATAGTAATGTGTTATAATATTTTCTGGAATAATTATTATCCACCATCCACAATTCTCTTTATAAAAATTTAATACATCATCTTTATGTATGTGTGGACTACAACTTAGATAAAAAAAATATTTTATTTTTCATTATTATATTACATGGAGGGTAAAATTATGTATTTTAGGACAAAAAATTATATTTATAAATAATTTATGATTATGAAAAGATAAATAAATTTCTACCTTTTATAAATAATATCGATGATGGAAATGTAATCCATGTGTACTTGATGACTACGTCGTATATGGAATGTTGTATTTCACGATATATCAACACCTGGCATAGATGATTCTAATAAATTAATTAATGTAAATAAATTGTGTTTTTAAATAATTGGGTATAACTGAAAAAGAAGCACACAACGCAAGGAATAAAATTACATGAAATGGAATGACTGGGTATTTGAACTCACGCCCCACCCATCACCCTGCTACACCCGGACCACCCCACCACAAACGGTTGAGTGTATGAAAATTTTATTTTAATGCTATTAATATTCATGATAATAATTATTAATATTAAAATAAATTAATAATTTTACATCCCAAACACTAGTAACCCAATGTTGGTGTCTTAATTATTAAATTTTTTTATATACAAATGATATCAAACAAAATGACCGACCAATTTAGTAGTCATGACGAACTAGATAAATACATGATTCCCACATCATATAATAAATATTAAATAAACATCATAAAATTATTCTTCTAACCTTGATATTATTCATAATATCCTTCTTCAAATCCCAGGGAAAAGAAAAATAATAATGGGGGACCTCACATTATCTATAATATTTAAAATCAAGAGATAATATCATTAATCAATAATGTATAATCGATAGAGAGATTTAAATAAAAAAATCTCACCCAATTTAATCAACAACATGAAAAATATGTAAATCAATGGAAAAAAATCGTGTTCAAGAATCTCATGGATAATAATAAATCAATTATCAATGAATGAAATGTTTAATATTGTACATCATGATTTCAAATTACATGATATGTATAATGTCCAATCCCTATGCAATGAAATATTAATCCCTGAGAATGTATACACTAGAAACCCATTTAATATGGATGACTAACCAGTTTATCTCATAATTCATGTTGAATAATTATGGGGAAATATAATTAAGTTCCTCAGTAGTCACTTCCTATACAATGCATTCCTGACATATTGAATGATGAATTTTATTTATAAATAATATGAGTTTGGGATAAATTCATATATTTATTATTCAATATGTCATATATTAAATTCTCCAACAAAAAAATAGATTTTTTTAATAAAACACTATATTTAAAAATGTAATATAATTTTGGAAAAAATAAAATCCATGAAAAAAATTAATATTTTATTTATGATGTAACATCCAATAAATAATTATATCATAAAAATAGTGTTTTCAATAGATATTTGAAAATCACAATAATAATCAAGAAATGAGAGATGATCAATAAAAATATGTAAACCAAGGATTTTAATGAAAAGAAAAAATCAATGTAAAACATTTATAATTGCATTTAGATAATTAATTTTTTTTATAACCCAAAAAAGATGAGTCTATGGGACAGACAACGGTTTTTGTGGATGTAAAGTCCATTAAAATTATATATATTGAAAGAGAAAAATGATTTTGACTTATTAAGAAGTATTTGGAAATGTTCCATTTTGGAAAACATTATAATTATTCAATTAAAACCACGTAAATATTGAATGATAACATAAAATGAAGTTAATAAACCATTTTTGTAATGAAAGGGATAATTTTCAAACTTTTTTAAAAAATATGTATGCGGATGAAATATATATATAATAAAAATTGGAAATACGATCAAATTTTATATCAAACATTTCTTTTCTGGAATCATGTTCCATATAGAGGAAATGATGGGAGAAAATATTGATACTCCATAAATATCCATCTGATAGAAAAATAGATGATGTTTATTTATAATAAATTTCCATATTCCTTCAATGTAAATATGAACAATCCCAAAAATGACATGTAGAAATAATGTTTTACAAATTTGGTATCATAAAAATTGTAACTTATTCAATCGGTACAGTTTAATTGAAGCATCAATTATAATAAATATATTTATATAAATATTAAATACAAATAATTGGTAGTAAATAAACCACATAAATATTAATATGTTCATAATTCCAAATATGTTTTAGTGGTGTGGAAACTGATATTAAATCCCTTACCTTAAGCTTGAAACATCATGCTAATTATTTATCAAGAAAAATAATTTAATTATGTTAATTATTTACTTTATACATAATTATTTTAAAATTTTATTTTTTATTTTTTTAATAACTTATTATATTTAATTATATATTTTATTAAATTCATATTGATTATTTTGATGACATTCAGTTTAGATGTTTAAATTGAAATTGTTTGGTTGACTTTGACCATACCCTAATCTTGAATTACTTAACCCTAAAACCTAAAACGTTAACCCAATCCATTAAATTTAAGACCGAAACGAAAAAACCAAAACCCAAAATCATAAAACCTAGTCCCAAACCACTATAACAGAAGCACTAATCCATAAACTCTAAATAAAAAAGCTGAACCCTAAACCCAAAAACATATAACCTATACCATAGTCTTAAAATACTTAACCCTAAAACAGAAAACCTAAACCATATCTCTTGTATCTAAAACAAAAACCCTAAAGCCAAAACCCCAAATCATAACACCTAGTCCACAAACTCTATACACAAAACACAAATCCATAAACTCTGGATTCAGTACATAATATAAATAAATAATAATGTAATAAATATCATTTTAACACATAAATAATTTTTTATAACCTATCAATAATGATGGTTATCAAAAATGAACTACATTACAATTATGGAGATGGTATGCCATATGTAAGAATCAGTAATGTTTCCCTTTTTTATGTTCATAATTTAATGAATTTATTATATCATTACAAAATGATACATATAACATAAAAAACATATTATTTCAATAAATATACTTATATATATCTTCTATGTGATGTGGGTGCGAAAAAAATTTCACATCCCTTCTTGGTGGTGGTAGTCCACACATATTCACAAATGTCAATATAATTATTCAATGAATGGAATGAAAATAAAATATGGGATATATTAATTTTATAGAGTGATAAAAATTCCATGAATATCATTTCTATATATAAAATACATAATTATAACCAACCCTGTGAGGTGGTTATAGAAAATGAATTACATTATTTTATGAGGCTGTTGTTTAACATACACATGAATGGTAGTTTTGTTTCTTATTTAATATAAGATGATGCCGATATATATTATTACAATATCAGAATAACATATTATTATATGTAATATATTTTTGTTATTAATTAATCATGTTTTATGGATATTTAAAAGAGGTGGGAGAATAAATAAATGTAAAATTCATTTTTATGAACTACACCATTTCTTCTGATAACCTTTTTAGGTTTACACCGAACTCCATTATAGGGAGTTTTTATGATCAAACCGGAGATTCTAGTTCAAGATTATAAAATTAAATAATGAATTTGGGAAGGTTTTGGTTATACCAAATACACATGATGTGTGGAAATGAGAAGAGAGGGGCAGTTATTTTATATGTGGGGGACATGACTCACTTTGAATTTTTTGAAAGTGTAAAATATATTACAGTCTTAGTCCAAAATTATGGTTCCAAAATTGTGGATTTAAAAATATTAGATGATATCAGGTCCATTTTTCACATAAAATATAAATTATACAATTCTTATGTCATTTTAATCCTTATATAATTATACTAACCTCCCATTAATCCAGTTTTAAGAATAATTGTGCTAAAAATAGACTACCATTTTACTATTTATCATGAAAAAATAAAGTTAATCATAGTTCCTAATTTTAATATTTGTATTTAAAAATATGAAAACCATTTATTTAAATTAAATATAATAACATGGTATAATTTAAAATCAAATTTAATCTAAAAATATGTGGTGATAATTTTTTCTTAGAAAAAATTACTTTTTAAGAATAGAATTTATATTGTAAATTAAAAAATAAAATATATTAAAATTAATTTAATAATATTATTAATAATATAATGGAAATAATTTTACATTTAATATATATAAAAATTTTCATTTTTAAGTAGTTTCAATAAAAAACAATTTTCTATGAAAATGAATATTTTTCACTATTCACTGGGAAATCTATATTTTCAAAAAAATCCAAAAATATCTCCATAGGTTAATTTTGATATATTGATTTAAATAATGATATTAGTTTTATAAAATAATATTTATAAATGTGGACTAAATTAATTATAATCCTTGGACAAAAATTTCAAAGTAAATCAATTTATGATGAAAATGTATTTTTTAGGTATGAAAATATTTTAAACAAAATTAATTAATAATATATTAATAATAAAAAAAATATATAAAACCATTATAAATATCTTTATAATGTGTACATCCCTATTCATAGCCACCAATTATATATTTATTTTATTATGGTCATATAAAAATAATCATATTTAATTGTTCTTTTTTTGCCAGTGTTGTGAGTTGTGTCTGCTGTCTAACATAGTTTTTTTTTTCTAAAAAATACAGTTTTTTTATTAATATCCCACATTACTTTCATTAAAAATTACAAACAAAAAGCTATATATAAGTCATTCATCACAAATCATGACATTAATTGTATTTTAATGAAATTATAACATTATAAATCATTATATTGAATCAATTCACATATCATGGATTATATGTTAATGATAATCATGATTTAAAATAATGTGAATATGTCATAAAATATTGAATCAATTAATAAAAAAATAGAAATACATGACATCATTTGATTAAAATAAACTATAACATAAATATTTATTAACTAATTAATTCAATTATAGAATATATTTGACAATTAATATGAATATTTCTCTAAAATTAGTTATTAATATAGTTTATTTTATTTTATTTTAATTTAATCATCCTTTGTGGAATTCAAGCGTGAAGGTAATGGATTTTATTGAATAATAAAAATTCATGAGTTATAGTTTTTCATCATTGAATGTGGTTTTACGTGATTTTTTTCTTATATTCGATAATTATATTAAATATTATTTCATCCATATTTTTTGGGGAATTAAATTTTCAAATGAAATACATAATATTTTATGGATTATATTCCTCTAAAATTTAATGATGTTGTTACTGTAACATCCCAAGTTAGTAATGAATAATAGATATTTTTATCTAAGTCTATTAATGATTAAGATAGTGTTTTAGAGGCTTAAAATGAAAATAAATACAATCTTATGCATGGAATACACTAATATTCTGAAAAGATTATTTTACTACCTTTTAATGGAAAACCCTTTTTAAATCTATCTTTTGACCATTTTATAATCTATGTTTGTCAAAATATACTTATGATTTATTAATGGGACATCAAAATTTACTTTGTGTGAATTTTTGGTATTTTTCTGACAATGTTCATTTTTTTTATGAATAGTGAAAAATACTGCATTTTACATTAAAACTACTTTTTCATTTAATTTAATTATATGGTTAGATTATCTTATTAATTGGTCTTAAAGTTTAATTTGAATATATTTTTACCATTTAATCCATTGGTGGTCATTAGGATTAATTTTACTTTGGAATTGGGCATAAACTAATGCCAAACTTTTCATATATATTGTTTCAAAAAACCCGCTATTTGTTTTGACAACGGGAATTATTTTTAAATCAATTATTCCAATTTCTGTGTTTGGAATTTGGTAAAATGGATTACATACTTGGAATCAGAAGGTCCAAAATATGTAATCAAGTCTCTTTTGTTTTTTGACATTATGAATAGTAACGACGGTAATTATCTTTAATTATCTTGATTAATGAGTAATCAGGTAGTTAAGGATAATAAAATGATATCATAATAATACAAAAAGACAGAAACATGTGTCCTAAGGCTACTGGTTGTCTCATGGCCGACCATGGGATTCCTTGTGCCAAACTTGGGGGCCCCATGGAAACACTTTTGTGAGAATGTGACTTTTTATCTTTTTATTTTTTAAAGAATGTTAAATGTGACAAAGAATGTATCACCTAAGTAAAATATTTTTAATTTTGTCCACATAAATGAACTTTTGGACTATAAATATTCATTAGAAATCTAAAACGATTTCCTACATCATGATATTTTTTTATAATTTTTAGACATTATATTTATTAAATTATTTATGACATCATAATGATGCAGTGATGACCTCATTATTTGACGATTTAAATAAAATGGAAAGATAATGTAAACTCTAAGACCTAAACATGTCAAAAACATATTGGGTGGGTATATTTCGAACCCTTATCACCTTATACTCGAATTATATCAATGTGGGACCTCTTAAATCCGAATACCATTTTAAAATAAAGTGACTTTTCTTTAATTTCCAAGAGTGCCCCTCCTCTCCTCTTATAAAAGTCCCCCCACCTCTACCTCCTTACCCACACTCCCAAAGCCTTTGGCTCGGCCAACCCCGGCCCATTTTGTCTCTCCACATCCCTCTCTTACTCCTTGAAGCCTCACTTTGGGCATAAGTCTTCCCAAGGAAGCCTTTGAGCTCAAACCAAATGGAGTTACCCGAATTTAAGATAATGTCTTCACTTGAGTCCTTTTGTTTTATTTTGCTTCTCCAACCCCCTAAACTCTTTTTATTCATTTCTTTTGTAACAAATACAGTATATTCAATATACTAGGATGTTTTTATAAGAAGGATTAGATCTACACTTACACACACCTACATCTAATGGTTAAAGGACATACTGTTTCCGTGGATGGTGAATTTATGCCTCCCGAAACGATGATTGTTCAACATTCTTTTAACACTTTAAAAGGTGTCCATTAATATGTCACTATATTTATATATGATATATAATAGGTTTATGGTTTCCTTAAGCATATGTATTTTTCATTTTGGGCATACCTTTATGGTTTCCATTATGGGTAAACACGATATCTTCATTTAAGGTAGTGCGGACTACCGCCCCCTCAAAGTGATTTGATTCGTTAAATACCATATGTGGGACGTATAAAGGATGGAACTATGATATTATATATTATATTATACTGGAATTAATATATACTTTTATATCATTATGATTCCCTTCTATAAAATACGAAATAGAAATGAAAGTAGCGTTCACGCGTACGTACGGCTTACCGTCTCCATGAACGGTGCATTTTATTTCCAACCTCTAAATGATTATGTAATATTATAAATGCATGTATATACTAGATATATATGATATATACATCATGATTATAATTCTGGATATAATGGATACATGAACAACTTGTAATTATAAAGGGTTTATTTTTGACTCAAGTACCAATGACAGTTAAAATGACCGTTATTAACTTAAATAATTACATAGTGTTAATGACATAGAAATAAGTGATATAAAAGTAATAATGAACTTGAAAAAGGTTCTTAAGGAGGTAGAAATTAACTCAACTTTATTATTCAGGACATTAAAGAACGATCGAGTCAAGTCGGACCCGAGGTATGGGACTTCGTCTCAATCTCCTTTTATTGAGGCATATTTTGTTTTATACACAACCTTCTTTTATATGGTGTATAAACCCCTTTGACTTTTACGTTAATTCAAAAGGAATATTTTTTATATGAAGCGTTTACTAAATGAAAAAAGGGAATGTTTTTTTCGTACGTATGCGGCGACAATGTCTTCTCCGCCGCCGTGACCATTATTTGAGTTTCGGCTTCCTCTACAAGCCATGCCTTTTTTTAAAAAAAGAAAAATAAATACCATGTTTTACTTTTCTTTTATATTGGTATTGAAAATGGTTTTAATAATTTTTTTATATCAATGTGTTCTATTGATATCTTGTGATTGAAAGGTGGAAATGTTATGTTTCCTTTATGCATGTTTTATGTGATAAGATTATGTTGAGGTTCTTGGGCATTATTATGAAGACGGGTGGTTCCGTGATAAACTAAGGGCGGGTGAGCCCGATATAGCTCTCCAATGCACTTGGTAACGCGAAGGAGTGAAATGTTAAGGTTTCTCCGAAGATATTTAGGGAATATACTGTGATGGGTATTTCAAACGTAACCAAGAGGGTTACTCCCTACATAAGAAAATTATGAATTCCTCAAGTTACCTTTTATGTCTTATGATTTCTATGATTTATTCATGATTTGATGAGGTATGTTAAAATTCTTATGTTTTTTTGGTAAAGTATGATCTCATTCTTATGTATATATGTACCCATGTTTCCTTTCCATATTTTTATATCCCTTACTGAGATTTTTATGCTCATACCATGTTTTTTATTGATATTTTTTTCACAGGTCATGGGAAAGGTACATGATATGATGAAAGTGTCAAGGAAGTGTCAAGAAATAATCAATGTTTTATTTTAAATATGTTTCCATTGATGGGAATGAAGAATACAATCTTTATGTAACCACTTTTTTTATATGTGGAATGTAATGCAAGTTTTATGATCTAAAATCTCTATAACTCTAAACCCGAAAAGATCCTCAATGTGTAATCGTGTAATAACTCATGATTAAGTAAGGTTTAAGGCTGGGTCCTTGTAGTTGGTATCAAAGGTCGGTTTAGATATCTTTAGGAGTTTGAATTATATTAAATTATTTTCCAAAAATATTTTTTTATGGTCAAATTTAAATGATATAGTATTTTAAGATTACCATGTTGCTTCTCCAAAGATATTTTTATTTTAAGAATGGGTTTTCATCGAGGAAACAGAACCGATTTTCTGGGAAGGTATACAGAGGGAAATGACCTTTCAAATTAGTATCCTGAGATGGTCAGAATCAAAATTGAACATTTTACTACAGTGGTGGCTCAGTTGAATCAGGTGATAAATGGTGGTTGTGTTATTGATGATATTTTGGTGTTTTCTAAAAGTAAATAGGAGCATGAAAGAAATTTAAGGGTTATTTTGCAAACATTAAAAGAAAAGAAATTGTATGGGAAATTCAGCAAGTGTGAGTTTTTGTTGCAACAAATTACTTTCCTTGGTCACATTGTTTCTAACGATGGGATAACTGTTGATCCTACAAAAACAAAAGTTGTGGAAGACTGGCCAAGACCCACAAATGTAACTGAGATTCGTAGATTCCTTGGTTTGGCTGGCTATTACTGAAGGTTTGTTAGAAATTTTTCATGGTTATCTTGTCCAATGATTAAGCTAACTCGGAAGGGTGTTAAGTTTATATGGACAAAATAATGTGATGATTGTTTTTAGGAATTGAAAAGAAGATTGGTGAATGCTCCAGTTTTGGCACTACCTTCCAGGAATGGTGAGTTTGTTATCTACAGTGATGCTTCATTGAAAGGACTTGGTTGCGTCCTAATGCAGAATGATCAAGTAATTGCTTATTCTTCATGACAGTTGAAAACTCATGAGGTAAATTACCCAACAAATGATTTGGAATTAGCTGCTGTTGTTTTTTCTTTAAAAATTTGGAGGAATTATTTGTATGGAGTAAAGTGTGAAATATATACTGATCACAAAAGTTTAAATTATATATTCACTCAAAAAGAGTTGAACATGAGACATATGAGATGGCTGGAATTAATCAAGTATTATGATTGTACAATTCATTACCATCTGGGAAAAGAAAATAAAGTGGCAAATGCTTTGAGTCGAAAAAGTAAAGCTTTATTAGCAATGTTGTGTTTGGAACGTGATCCTTTGGTTAAGGATTTGATGAACTTTGGCATAGAAGTTATTGGTGCAGGAAGTTCTTCTGTTTTGTTTAAGGTATCAGTGAGATCATCTCTATCAGATAGAATCAAGAAAGCATAGAAGAAAGTCAGTGAGTTGCAGAAAAAAGGTAGAGCTGGTTGAGAAAGGTAAGTTGCCTGAATTAAACATTGATAATGGTTGCGTTTTGAGATTTGGGAAGAGATTGTGTGTGCCTTCTGATTCACAATTGAAGAGAGAGTTGTTATGTGAAGCTCATAGTTCTCCGTTTTCAGTTCATCCTGGCAGTACTAAGATGTACAGAGATCTGCAGGAGTATTACTGGTGGGATGGAATGAAAAGAGATATTGCTGATTTTACTGTGAAGTGGTTGACATGTCAACAGGTTAAAGAAGAGTGGAAATTAATGAAAGGGATGATTCATCCTTTACCAGTGCCAGAGTGGAAATGGGAGAATATATCCATGGACTTTGTTGTGGGATTACCGAAGACATCTCGAGGTAATAATGCAATCTGGGTTATTGTTGATCGCTTGGCTAAATATGCTCATTTACTTGCTATATGAGATACTTTTTCCCTAGATCAACATTCCTGTTTGTATCTTAAAGAGATAGTCAGGTTACATGGAGTTCCTCTCTCCATTGTATCTGATCGTGATCTCAGGTTCACTTCTAACTTTTGGAAAGGCCTTCAGAAGTCGTCGGGTATTGAATTAAATTTTAGTACAACATTTCATCCTCAATCAGATGGGCAGTCAGAACGAGCAATTCAGACCTTGGACAATATGCTACGAGCATGTTCGATGGATTATCAGGGAGGTTGGGACCAACATCTTTCTTTGGTTGAATTTTCATATAATTATAGTTTTCATTCCAGTATACAGATGGCACCATTTGAGGCGTTATATGAGAAGCGGTGTCGAACTCCATCTTTCTGGGATGAAGTGGGTGAAAGGAATTTGATGGGACAATAATTGGTAGATTAGATGGCAGAAAAAGTTCAGCTGATTCAGAAACACATGGGAACAGCTCAGAGTAGGCAGAAGAGTTATGCAGACAACAGGAGGAAGGATCTAACTTTTGAGGTAGGTGATCATGTTTTTCTCAAAGTCTCACCCTGGAAATGTGTGATGCGATTTGGTAAGAAAGGAAAGGTGAGTCCAAGGTTCATTGGACCATATGAAATTTCGGAGAGAGTTGGATCAGTTTCATACCGGGTGGCTTTACCTCCGAGTTTATCTCAGGTACACAATGTTTTTAACGTTTCGATGTTGAGAAAGTATATGCCATATCCATCTCATGTTTTGAGTCCAGAGGTAGTTTAGCTGGAAGAGAACCTATCTTATGAGAAGCAACCGGTCTAGATTCTTGACCACATGGAGAAAGTGTTACGAAATAATGTGATTAATCAGGTAAAGGTTTTGTGGAAAAACCACATGATGGAAGAGGCAACATGGAAATCTGAAAATGCAATGAGGGATAAGTACCCCCATTTATTCGATAAGTAAATAAATTACAGGGACGCAATTTTCTAAAGGGGGGAAGGCTGTAACATCCCAAGTAAGTAATGAATAATAGATATTTTTATCTATGTCTATTAATGATTAAGATAGTGTTTTAGAGGCTTAAAATGAAAATAAATACAATCTTATGCATGGAATACACTAATATTCTTAAAAGATTGTTTTACTGCCTTTTGATGGAAAACCCTTTTTAAATATATCTTTTGACAATTTTATAATCTTTTTTTGTCAAAATAAACTTATTATTTATGATTGGGACATCAAAATTTAATTTGTGTGAATTTTTGGTATTTTTCTGACAATGTTCATTTTTTAATGAATAGTGAAAAATACTGCATTTTACATTAAAACTGCTTTTTCATTTAATTTAATTATATGGTTAGATTATCTTTTTAATTGGTCTTAAAGTGTAATCTGAATATATTTTTACCATTTAATCCAATGGTGTCCATTAGGATTAATTTCACTTTGGAATTGGGCATAAACTAATGCCAAACTTTTCATAGATATTGTTTCAAAAAACCCGCTATTTGTTTTGACAACAAGAATTATTTTTAAATCAATTATGGAAATTTCTATGTTTGTAATTTGGTAAAAATGATTACATAATTGGAATCAAAAGGTCCAAATTATTTAATCAAGTATCTTTTGTTTTTGGACATTATGAATAGTAACGACGGTAATTATCTTTAATTATCTTGATTAATGAGTAATTAGGTAGTTAAGGATAATAAAATGATATCATAATAATACAAAAAGACCACAACATGTTTCTTAAGGCTACTGGTTGTCTCATGTCTGACCATGTTATTCCTTGTGCCAAACTTGGGGGCCCCATGGAATAACTTTTGTGAGAAAGTGACTTTTTATCTTTTTATTTTTTAAAGAATGTTAAATGTGACAAAGAATGTATCACCTAAGTAAAATATTTTTAATTTTGTCCACATAAATGACCATTTTGACTATAAATATTCATTAGAAATATAAAACTATTTTCTACATCATGATATTTTTTTATAATTTTTAGACATTAAATTTATTAAATTATTTATGACATCATAATGATGCAGCGATGACCTCATTATTTGACGATTTAAATAAAATGGAAAGATAATGTAAACTCTAAGAACTAAACATGTCCAAAACCTATTGGGTGGGTATATTTCGAACCCTTATCACCATATACTCGAATTAAATCAATGTCGGACCTCTTAAATCCTAATACCATTTTAAAATAATGTGACTTTTATTTACTTTCCCATAGTGCCCCTCCTCTCCTCTTATAAAAGGCCCCCACCTCTACCTCCTTACCCTCACTCCCAAAGCCTTTGGCTCGTCCAACCCCTGCCCATTTTGTCTCTACAGATCCATCTCTTACTCCTTGAAGCCTCACTTTGGGCAGAAGTCTTCCCAAGGAAGCCTTTGAGCTCAAACCAAAGGGAGTTACCCGATTTTAAGGTAAAGTCTTCACTTGAGTCCTTTTATTTTATTTTGCTTCTCCAACCCCCTAAACTCTTTTTATTCATTTATTTTGTAACAACTACAGTATATTCAATATACTAGTATGTTTTTATAAGAACTAATCGAGCTACACTTACACACACCTACATATAATGGTTAAAGGACATACTGTTTCTGTGGATGGTGAATTTATGCCTCCTGAAACGATGATTGTTCAACATTCTTTTAACACTTTCAAAGGTGGCCATTAAGATGTCACTATATTTATATATGATATATAATAGGTTTATGTTTTCCTTAAGCATCGGTAGTTTCCATTTTGGGCATACCTTTATGGTTTTCATTATGGGTAAACGTGATATCTTCATTTAAGGAAGTGCGGACTACCCCCCCCCTCAAAGTGATTTGATTCGTTAAATACCATATGTGGGATGTATAAAGGATGGAAATATGATATTATATATGATATTATACTGGAATTATAATATACCTTTATATCATTATGATTCCATTCTATAAAATACGAAATAGAAATGAAAGTAGCGTTCATGCGTACGTACGGCTTACCGTCTCCATGAACGGTGCATTTTATTTCTTACCTATATATGATTATGTAATATTATAAATGCATGTATATACTGGATATATATGATATATACATCATGATTATAATTATGGATATAATGGATACATGATCAACTTGTAATGATAAAGGGTTTATTTTTGACTCAAGTACCAATGATAGTTAAAACGACCGTTATTTACTTAAATAATTACATAGTGTTCATGACATGTAAATAAGTGATATAAAAGGAATAATGAACTTGAAAAAGGTTCTTAAGCAGGTAGAAATTAACTCAAGTTTATTATTCAGGACATTAAAGAACGATCGAGTCAAGTCGGACCCGAGGTATGGGACTTCGTCTCAATCTCCTTTCATTGAGGCATATTTTGTTTTATACACAACCTTATTTTATATGGTGTATAAACCCCTTTGAATTTTACGTTAATTCAAAAGGAATATTTTTTATACGAAGCGTTTACTAAACGAAAAAAGGGAATTTTTTTGTCGTATGTATGCGGTGACAATGACTTCTCCGCCGCCGTGACCATTATTTGAGTTTCGGCTTCCTCTATAATCCATGCCTTTAAAAAAAAGAAAAAGAAATACCATGTTTTACTTTTCGTTTATTTTGGTATTGAAAAAGGTTTTCATAATGTTTTAATATCAATGTGTTGTATTGATATCTTGTGATTGAAATGTGGAAATGTTATGTTTCCTTTATGCATGTTTTATGTGATACGATTATGTTGAGGTTCTTGGGCATTATTATGAAGACGGGTGGTTCCATGATAAACTAAGGGGGGGTTAGCCTGATATAGTTCTCCAATGCACTGGGTAACGTGAAGGAGTGAAACGTTAAGGTTTCTCCGAAGAGATTTAGGGAATATACTGTGATGGGTATTCCAAACGTAACCAAGAGGGTTACTCCCTACGTAAGAAAGTTATGAATGCCTCAAGTTACCTTTTATGTCTTATGATTTCTATGATTTATTCATGATTTTATGAGTTATGTTAAAATGATTATGTTTTATGGGTAAAGTATGATCTCATTCTTATGTATATATGTACCCATGTTTCCTTTCCATATTTTTATATCCCTTACTGAGCTTTTTATGCCCATCCCATGTTTTTTTTGAAATTTTTTTCACAGGTCATAGGAAAGGTACATGATATGATGATAGTTTCAAGGAAGTGTCAATAAATAATCAATGTTTTATTTTAAATATGTTTCCATTGATGGGAATGAATAATACTATCTTTATGTAACCACTTTGTTTATATGTGGAATGTAATGCAAGTTTTATGATCTAATTCTATAAAACTCTAAACCTGAAAAGATCCTCAATGTGTAATCTTGTAATAACTCAAGATTAAGTAATGTTTAAGGCTGGGGCCTTATAGTTACATCCCAACATGGGATACACTGAAATGATTCCCCAAGTCTGTTTATCGCTTGACCTTTAGCATTCCACCCCATATGCTAGATGCTGCCAACAGGAGTCGAGGTTCCAATGATAGTATGTTGTGGAGAAAATACCATCTCGATAAGAGTATCATAAAGTTACATAATAAAAAAGCACCAGTGGATGTTGTACAATATAATGGTAGCATAAATAAAACATGAAACATTGAAATTCCAAATAAAAATACAATCATAGAAGTCCATGTGATGATAAAATGTATATAAATAAGTCATAAAACATGATGTAAATAATAGTTCCCAATGAGAAAAATCCCCAAAGGCTGTGTCCATTACCATACTAATATGCACCTTAGTCATGTGATCCAAATCTCCATTGAACAGACCATAATAATGAAAATAAAATCATTGAGAAAGCCAAATACAGAACATGATCCTGCAACCAAGAGGATTTCATGGGTATCCTAGTGAAATACTATGTCAAACGTGGTAAGGGATAAACATTGTATGAAACTATGAATACATTATAAATATATCCAGTCCCTGAGTATAAAATAAAAATAAGTGCATGTATAGAAAATAATGTTGTAAAAGAATATAAAAATGTCATTATCGGGATCTTAAAGGGATTCCAGACCGATCATACATACTTTGGGAAAAGATAGGATCCATTTGGCAAGTGCACACACACACACACACATATATATGTGTCTATAGACATTTTTATATATGTACAATATATATATATATATTGAAATATGTTTCAATATATATAGATATTATGAATATCTAGGACCTTAGGCGTAACTCAGTTATCTATACGTGGCCACAAAAGTATCACATAGTGATAACGGATTTGATACCAAAAAATACAATATTCAGAGGGATTAAATACATTGAATTCCTAGTTAAATAGGGAATCTATGATTGATTGTCATAATAAATATGGGATTTAATTCCCATGAAAAATAATTCATGACAGGCATATTCCCAAGGATTGTAATTCATAATGGACCTTGTGCTTAGTTATTAAAAGATGAGATAGATTCCATGCATGAGTATCATGATTTAATTGGGACCCCAAGACCAAATATTAAAAATTAATAGGTAATAAAATCGTAAATATCATAATTGAGTAGTGATTCTATACCAGAATATCATTATAAATTTTGGATGTGATGCATTAATATCATAATAAAATGGGGACACCATGACTGAATATAAAAATGAAATTTGGATTCCCTTCCCAAATCTAAAAATCAAGTGGGACGATATTTTGGAATATCATATTAAAATGGGGATTCCATGCCCAAATTTCATATATTAATATGGATTCCTTTCCAGAATATCATAATAAATAAATGATATAATTAAGTGGCCATGGATATATACATTCCATATCAAAATCCAATTACATTACTAGGGTTATTACAATTATTGTTAATTAGGATGTGCTTGGTAATGACTATTAAACTATTCATTTAAAACATTTCCATTTAATTTTCCCATTTTGAACAGGATGATATTGTGCCTCCTATGTTTCTTAGTAGAAAATTGTGTAAATACATTCTTACCAATATCATTTACATTATAAAAATCATTATCCCTAACTGGAGTATTTTATCATAAAGAGAAGGGGTTATTATAGAGCACTTTAATGATTTTGCCTATAGGAAATTACATTCACACACCCATGGTGGTGTAATTACATATATAAGGATATCTAATGGTGGATTTTAAGAAAGTAACTGAAATGAGGTGACACATTTAGTGGTGAACAATCTCAGATGGTACAATATAAGGAATAATTGATATCTATTTGAATTAAATTGTCTATATATAATTACATCCACATTGTAATGGTTTTACATGGAAAACATGTAACACATTAAAATTTTGAATTTCATAAATCAATGAAAAATTATAGGGAAACTTTTTGAGACCACATACTTTATACCAATGAAGTTTTTCTCAACCAATTCCATGATTTCATTCAAGCTTCTTCGAGAGAAATTAATGAATTTTTGAGGGTACTAAAAATAGGGAGAACATATAAAATGAATATAAAATTGAATATAGAGATATAAATGAAGAATGTATAAAAGATTATTGGAAGCCCTATTGGGAGTAATCAAATGTGATTGATGGTGTTCGATTTTGATTATAGAAAAAGAACATCCACAGATACTGAATGAGGAAACCAAGGGGGAATAAGAACAACTATAGTTCATTTGAGAAATAAGGTAAGAGAGTTGAGAAAAAAACAATATAAAGGTAGATGAAAGGGTAAAATAACCAATTTAATGAACCCAAAAAATTGTAATCATGATTTGGATAAACATTAACTAACCATGTGGTGTCATTGCGTATATGGAACTAAGGGTGAGTTATATTCACACATTTATTCTAAACATGCATATCTAGTGCATTCTACTCTTTATTTTATGGAATACCCCTTTTAGGGTCATGTGTATCCTCTCACATGGTAATACCAAATCTTTTGACACCCTAATAACCACTAGAACAATATATATTGTTTCTGTTAGAGGGAAACACTTTTTAAAAAACAATGCATCCATACCGTATTCTCCCTAAAATTGATTCCTCTGATCATAAAACGCATAAATCTCATTAAAACCCCAAAAAACCTCATAGGTCATAATAAATATCTAAAATAACACATTTAAGTGTTTTAATTCTCATATGTCTATTTTTCCTTAGTTTAAATTTTTTTATGTCCACCAAATGAAAATTTCTAAATCCTAAGGAAATTTCAACCGATCCGAAATGTGAGACCATAAAATATCCCCACCATAGATGCTATTATCCTAGAGAAGTATTGTGGAATGAAAAAACATCAACTTATCTAATGGGGTTATGAAATTCATTCTATAACCACCACATTAAGTATTAAATTCTATAGACATCTTCAAGATTCTCTATTTGTGTAAAGCACAGAATATGTTAAAACCCGAGACTATTATCATATAATATTTTTTAGATTGATACTATTCTAACCCATTATTTGATAACTCAAGACACGATCAGACCATCATCCCATTCACCAAATAGATTTTGGTTCTCACCACCACATGGTTAATCTGGAATGACCAATTCCTAGTCAGAATACCTACACCATCAGAGTTTCCTATTTTAGAACACCCTTAACTCTCTAATGATGATCCATGAATGATTCAAAACATAACTGATCATTTATTCTAAATCAAACACTTTTATCATGGTAGCTCTATATTTGTGATGAAATGTATCGAATTACCATTTTGCTACACTTATCTCCTCTCAATGACGTGCCTAATGGTGTTACTTGCTAACTACATTCAACATGGAAAGAGGAGGGAATTTCCATTCAATACCACTCTACTATAAATTATAATTTTTGCCTTCAATAATTGATTTTTTTTAAAAACATGATCCTAAAATATTTAAACTATGGTTCCCCAAGATCATTTTTATGGAATTCACCAAACAACATAACTAGTATATGGTGAAATCTCTAGATAAACTAACCATTTATATAGTCATTTCACAACATGAAAATAGTTTAATACTCCATCAATCACCTTTAAATCATCATACATAAAACATATCATTTTTTCTTATCCTTTTTTTGGGTTTAAATAATATTCATCTAAGAGATTCTATAGGGATCATCCAACATAGTAAATTATCAAGAGTTTAGTAGACAGACAATGGTACATAGATGATACTTGTACATATTGAGAACAATGACTGATCACAACAATGGAATTTCACATGGAAATCATTTAATAATATTTTGGTGTTGATGAGTCCATTTAAGGCTTTCAATCATCTAAATCATTAAATCACTAATGAAAAACCATGGATCTATAAAACACTATTCTCTTGAAGCGAAACTGCCAAATATTAGATTTTTTGAGTCGTTATAAAATTCACTTTTTTCATTATCTCAGCATATAATGCAATATCTCTTAGTGAACAATAGATGATCTCAATAAAGGGAACATGATTTCCACATAGCCATGAGTACTGTAAAATTATATAATTATTACCAATAATTTATGAGACACTACCATCTTTAGGATGGGGAATTTCCTCTTATGGTTCTCAACCTACCACAAAAAACTATACAAATTGAATAATATACAAAGAATTTTTGGCCAACCTCCCATGAAGAGATTGAACATAAATCCAAAACAATTAATAATAAAATAAATTTAATACCTACATTATAGAGGAATGACATGATTGATTAAAAACACACCATTATAGTCTTTCATGAATCATGGTGTCCCCATTGGTTGTGTATAGAACCAAATATATTATTCTCATTTACCTTACATTCAATAAATAATGTTTGAAGAATTTATTTCATGATTATTCATGAATATAATTTCTAAATATAATGTCTAAAATTGATACAATCATATAACTAGGTTTTACCTAGAGCCTCATCTCAAGGATAGGATAACAAAAACCCAAGAATCCTTAGATTTTAGAGAGAAAGGAGAACATTACCAAATAGTATTTAATAGTTATGATCCCTATACGTGGATGGAAGTGAGAAAAAAAAATTTAGCATGACAGTTGATTCCATAATAGTGTATTAGTCTTCATTGACTGATTATGGGAAACCATCTTACCATACAAACTCCTTCGACCATTGTTCATATATTATAGATGTGAATGAAGCATTTTTACTATGATTGAATACAAATTATAGGAAATAAGACACATAATAGTGTTGTAGGTCACATTTACAGTGTTCCATATCATGATTCTATCTTGAGATACACTCGCACACTTCATTAGCAATAGGTATAGTGAGTAAACTTACTCATATCAGTACTGTTATCACAAACGATCTTTTATATAATTATATGATAAAGACTGAAAAACTCAATTCCCTATAATTCACTTATCACACTATCTCAGAGAAGACATGTGACCGAGTAATAATTTTCCACTGAAATATTATGATTCACTAAACCACTTTATGAACTTGATGGGTAACACATGTATCAACGCGTGTTATTGCATGATTTCATCAACGTAGTGACACACTATTTTAAATAATACATAAGAATATTGTATATATGAATCATAGTATTTTATGGTCCATTAAAATGATTTATATTGACAATAATATTACCCTAATGGTCTGTTAACATGACCAAGGACATACCATGTCATCAATCGGTAGATAAGAAGATGAAGGTTCACGTGTCCTAACATGATGTTGATCATTACCTACACATGTCTAATCACCTAGACACAATAATTGCATGATTATTTAATTCCAAACATTTTTATATTTACAACATTATCACCTATTCCTCCTAGTATTTTTTTGACCAACATAGAGACTTATTCAAGAAAATGTTGCCCAAACCAAACCTAATACCTAAAATCTAATCAAAATATTTAGAAAATACTATAAATTATAAATTTGATATCACAACTGTGTTGTACTCATACATTTTGAAGGATTGGATCATGAAACATGATCCATTTCTCAAAATATCACTAGGTCGTACTACCATTCATGAATGTTCAAGAAAATGAAGAATTATTCAATGTGAAATGATCAAGATCTCATCTATGAAAAATCACAGTGAAGGATTTAATCAACACATACATGAGGTTGAAGACTTGAAAACCATTAATGTTACATTTTTGGTATTACATTAAACCACAATTGAGAACATAAAGTACCATTCATAATTCAAATTTTCTTGGTACATTATTTATCTCAATCTGTAATTAACACAATAAATTCATTTCAATCATATTTTAAATAATTATAATTTTGATAAAATCCATTCATAATTAAGAAACCTTTTATATAAATTTAATTTTTAAATTTTTATTTATTGATAAGGATCAGAAATTTTTCCTTAATTAAAGGAAATGTCAACTAAAATCTATAGAGAATAAACCATTTGGATGTAATTAGAATTTTATTCATCTAAAGACTCATATAATATTGCTCAAAAGTACACTACATGGTCATTATATTTTTTTTAATAAAATATTTAATAAGGTTCCACAATACATATATAAATAACCCATATAAGTTATTTTTTAATCATTAAATAACCATCCCATGTGGAATAATTATACCAAAATGGGTTAATAATTATGGAATACAAAGGATAAATGAAACAAATGAGGGAGAAATCACACCATAATGGGTTTATTAAAATGAAACCCTTATAATTTTTAATTATTAATGGTTAAATACACCAATAAGGGGTTTATCTGATAAAAATAAAACACCATGAATGGACTACTTTGTTCATGTATGGAAAATCCCACTACTATAATGGTCTGAGACCAACCTATTGGTGATGAATAATCCATATAACCCATATATAACTTCATTATTCATATGTAAAATATTAAAAACTTATTTATTTATTTAATGGTTAAATTTGATGAATGAACATTCCCAAATTATAAATTTTCATTCCATTATAATTTATAATTATAATTAATGTATCTACAACCCATCATTTATTATCATTCAATTATATAGATCGCCTCCCCAAATTTATAAATTTGGAATATATATTATAAATTTATAAATTTAAACTTGTTATTTTTAAAGAATTAACATTTTAGTCTATTCTAAATAGTCACATGGTCATGTCTTACTCTCAAGGAACATATCAAAATATTAGGAAGTTCATGAATAAAAATTACATGACATTAAATATGAAAGGAATTTGTATATCTATATCCATTAAATGATGTAGGAAATGATACATCCATATCGTACACTGATGGGGAAAATACCGTAATCTCAAAAAATAAATTATTGGTATATTGTGCACCAATAACTAATGGTGAAATAAATTTCAAATTTAATGATGGACAAAACAAACAACAATATTATCCATAAAAACATAGTCTTTTCCCCATGCGAGGGCTGTTCAATTCTAGAGAATAATATTTCCAAAAAACTGAAACTTTTACTGTGTCATGTATACCAACCTAAAAAAAGTACAATAATGGTATAATTCCTTTAATACCATATTTTAATGTCCCCACATGGAATCCCATAACACTGTGTCTTAATCTAATCAATCACAAACCTCAAGTAGTACTCCCCATAATCCAAATCTTACCGAGTATCGGTGGGGGTCTAGTAATGGTACGATGGGGATACTATACTATTATGATTAGAGTATCATAATGGAACATGTCATATAAATCCATATAAGATGATTTATAATATAAAGTAAGCATAAATAAATAATATAACCATGAAATTCAAAACAATAATACCACCATGCATGTCCATGTGATGCAACAATGTATATGTCAAAGAAATACAATAGGTAATATATAATATTACACAATTAAAAGAAAAAAAATACCCTAATTCTATATCCATTACCATCCTTTTACGTAGCTCATTAATATGTTATTCGGATCCCATATATAGAGTAACAACATGAAACGAAATGTATCTAGAATAATGAATATAGAATTTTATACCACAACAAAGAGGAGTGCTCGATTACCCTAGTGAAATGGAATCTCGAATCAGGTTTGAGATAAAATTAGTAAGCCACCACTAATAGTGTTTAGAGCTATAAAATAAATTATTATAAAATATATTATTGTACATGTTATACAATTTGTCCCCACTTTCCACCCAAACACCCACCCTTAACATAGTCGCCAGGTCGTGGCCGACAAGGTATCACCATTTTCAATGTAGACACATGATACCCTCCATGGGGCCACCCACATTCTTGAACGCGTAATTAGAGAAATTAATTTTCCCAAAGGCCAAAACATTTTCTATCTAGTTTCCTTTTTCTCACTCATACAAACCCTTCAAAATACTCTAGGAGGTCAGACATCCTGATCACTACTCCAGTACATGAGTGCTTAAATATGGCTTTATAATAATATAGGCTCCTAAAAATAATGGTGCACCTTATTGAAATGATTTATATAATTTATTAATTTAAAATATTATCATTCTGGGGTGTCACATTCCGCACCGTATAGAACACAACCTCCTCATTCTGTACTATATATCTCAACCCAAGTAGTGTTTCCCCACTTCTGGCTGGGTTACTCTTGTAACACCAATTTAATCATTGGGTTATTTTTATTGTAACCCCCCTTAACATGGGTTTTGTGTTTGAGACAACAAGGTTTAACTAGTTTCCCCATAGACATGTGGTCCCCTACATGGGTCCCATACATGTTCCCAGCCAAACAGTGTACCTACATTTTTTGTTGTTTTATAATATTTTCCCTAAGATATTTCTAACACATCCTCCAAGTTCCACATATCTTCTCCAATGATAGAAGTATTTTTTATCTTTTATGATGAGATTCTAATGGCTTATATATAGATTTCATGATTTCAACTCCAACCTAAATCCAAATGAGATTCCATTAGAAGCATTGGATTCCAATTGGTAAAATATTTAATGTTATTTATTCCATTCATATATTCTCTTCCCTTATCAATAATTATTTTATAACACCATCAAAAATTAATTATGTTTTCACAATACAATCTCCTGATCATATGAGAATAATATATTAACTTTGGATTATATTTTATGAATATAAATTTTCTTTTAGTTAATTATATAAATTATAAAATTCAAAAGAAATTTTTATGTTTTATGAAAATATGAACACATAAATAATAATTTATGAAACATTTATCTATTTATACATTGAAATAATAAAATCATATTATCATTTATACGATGTGTAGATATCATTTTTACTTTTATAGGTGAGGTTATTATTATGATTTCCATATTACTATTCCTAAAGGTTATATTTTTTTAAAAGTGGTCAAAATATTATTAATAAGCGGTGAAACATATCTGAAAATACAAAAAAAATTATCTAATGTAAACTTTGATTATAATCTTTCAAAAATAATTTTCTTTAATATATAAATTATTTAAGTTTCAAAATTAATATTTAAAACAATTTTTCTGTTAAAATGTGGTCAAAATATATTTAGAAAATATATATAATATTTATTAGTAAAATTTGATTTATTTTTATCATATTCCTTTAAAAATATTTTAGATTGATGTAAAAAATATCTGATTGAATTTTAAAATTTAAGAAATATATTTCTCTAATAGTGATTAATTTTTTGTATTTATATAAAAAATCATTGTTGTCGTGACAATAGGTTTTATCAAAATACATCATTTCTATTCATTTGGTTTTTGATTTTAATTAATTCGTAACTAATGAATTAATTTTATAAACACGTGTCATATATATTTTTATAATTTACATAATCTCATTCATTCCCACCAGTCCCAACATCTAAGAGATAACTATAATATCTATATAATAATATTTAACACATTTTATAAGCGGATAGTATATTTAATAAGTTAAATTTAAAACATGAAAAACTATAAAATATTCGGGGTTTATGTATAGTCTCTTCACATATCCACATTATACCCCCTGCTAGTTGACAATATCTAGTGTACGATGAGGCACACATGGGGTCTTGTGGTGAGTTAGCTTGATGTAGAGGTTTAGTGGATACCATGATGGGACATTACAAACAATGTTTTACATATAACATAAACTTATTTAAGTTTTGTGTGTAGTATAAGATTAATTATGTGTTTGGTATAACTCACGAAAAGAATCGTTCGTTCATATTAAAAATGGAATATTTAAGGTTGTTTGAAATGATAAAAAAACAAAAAGATTATATTATTTAGAAAAAAACATGAAATCATTTGGTGTTCCAAAGAATTTGTTAAATATATATTCTATAGGTAGATGATATCATTTGATTGGAATAATAATATACATGCTCTAAGGGGCAGAGACTAAAAGGACATCCAGAAACATTATTTATGCATTCTACATTGATTATTTATAGTGTAGGATATGATGATATCATAAAACACATGTAGGAAATATAAAATTATATGTTTCATTAGTTATTACTACATGTGGCTGTGTACACCGGTCATTATAATTCGATAGTGATATTACTTGATACTATTAGTCACTTTAATAATTTTATGTGAATCGTGATGACATTTTTTATAGATATGAGGGATATTTTTGGTGCATCATACAAAAATATTGTATTAATGAATAATTTTGGAATGGATTTATTGATTATGTTCATTGATATGATTTGATAACTAATACACTTCCATTGAAATCAAAATGCCAATATTAATCCATTACCTCAGGGTAATATATGTGAGTTCATTTATGGATAATTAATGAAAGAGAAATCAAATACATTGTTTGATGAGAGTGGTATTCAATATATATAATTTCATATATTTTGATAAGGGTGATATATTACATTGTAAAAATTGTTCAATGGGTTTTTGAGTTGTGTAATTAACATCTTCCACTATAAATTCCTTCGCATTCTGTTATATGTTATCCTTGGACTTTGGGCATCTCTTTATAATTCCAGTGAGAAGGACTCCAAGATGGCCATAGACATTGTGTATAAACAACCTCAGTTAAATTATAATAGTATTTATAAGTTTTCATGATGAATAAATATTATTTCCATATATGGTTTAATGTTAATTAATAATTTTATGATCAATAATATGCCCACACTAGTTATTTGAGAGAATATTTTGTGAGGAGATCATCTAATAAATACATATTTTCTATTTAGTAAATATATATTATATATATATTTATTTTTAAACAATATAGAGATATAATTTAATAAATAATTATCCGTTAATCGTGAAATGATAATTATTGTCGTGGAATGGTGGAACATGTTCACAGACCAGGTGAGAAATAATATATATTAATTATTATACGAAAATATTTTAAATAATTTATTCAAGCAGCAAGGTTTAATTTTTTTATTTTTTGTGAATGTTATGAAATAATAATAATAATAATAATATTAAAATTGTTCTAAAAATTTGGTTTCATACCTGTTAAGGAAATGATAATGGTACATGGGAAAATATTATTTTCAAACCCTAACACTATATAGACAAAACTAAATTATTTCCAACATTATCAATATCAGTAATGTTGGTTGTGAAAAAAACTCTATAGAATTCACTAAACCATATAGAGTACCACAACAAGAACTCATTTGCGAATGAAGAGTGGTACTCCTCCACAGACACTATCATTTTTAGAGGGATATAGGATAATTATACTTGAATGTGTTTCTCAATGACATCAAGGGAGAATAACCTGGGTGTTAGGATATTGTATGATATCACTTGGAGATTCATCGAGTGATGCCCATATATTTGTTCTACATATCTTGATCACCACAATATGGAATATAAACCTGATTACAATAATACAATGATAGTATGATGTAGATACTCTATTATCATAATCCATCAAGAAATAATTCATCAAAAGGTAATTCCCAAAATTATCAAAAAATTTATATTTTTTATATTATAAATGAAAATTTTGGTCTAGTATTTGTATGTAAAATAAAAAAAATATTCAATTCCATTGGTCCTGAATTTTTACTATTATTGTAATTATCATATTAATCACTAATTATGATAATAAAATACAAGCATGACATACCACTTTAGTGCTTCTGTTGTACCTGTAACCATCACTTGATTCGTCATTCAGGTTTTAATCCTCTAAAAATCACCCAATACCATCTGAAAACAACCTATCTAGATGTTTAAACACATATATTCCAAATATAAATCATAATTACTCATCTAGACCATATTTATGGACATGAAATTCAATTTACTTTTTATATTAACAATCCAGAAAGGTGAAGGTCATTATTTAATTCCCACATTAAGATTACTCATCCCAAATATTAGATAAGAATCTTATTATGACCTTAACAATATTTTTAAAAATAGTATTCCTTTCCTCATTCATCATTCATATCTAAATAGATTCATTTACACCATCAATGATAAAACCATAAATACAAAATTATTTCGTTAAAAACCCAGTAGTATGATCATTAAAAATGAATCTGAACAAATTTGCATACTTCATAATGTCTTCTTACCATACTATACAATTACATACATATAAATTATGAAATCACATCTATGATACTCCTCTAGAAAATGATCTTCTTCACTTATAAATTTGACATCACAACACCCAATCACAATTCCTTAAATTAAGAAGGCTTTACAAAACCATCCAAATTCCTTCAACAATATCTGATCATGATACTCAGTTTAATTATAATAATGTGTTATAATCAAATAAAACAAAACATTTCACTCCACATGTTATCACTGTCATAGATTTGATCAATCTCACTCTCATGTCAAATTAAATTCCATGCTGATCCCATTATTGATATAAAAACTCAATCAAAATCCATATCTAAATATGAAATATGGTATTCAGTGAGGAACTGGAAAAAATTAATTCTACTTACACACTAACATTTCGGTTATATATTTACTTTCTGTCAGTTTATCTCAAAATTTCAAATGCCCTTATAAATTCTAAGTGAGAACCCATATTAATATATATATGATACCTAATTTTCTTATCATTTCAATATACATCTACTACCATATGTATCCCATCGGTTTTATCAATCCTTGGCCAATGAATGAACCGAAAAAGACTCAACATAACCTTGATACGCCATGTATAATCACATATCAATACACTCAAGTCCCACCACATTCACATGTTTTCTGGAGAAATGAGGAATAAAACCATATAAAATAACCAATCCACCACTCTAGTTCATTGTGAACAAAAATATTCCCTACAATATCACACAAAAATCATTCTAAATCCTCTAAATAAATTATCATTTTCCATAACAAACATTAATTTTCCTTCACTCATTAATACCTTTCCCAAAAATGATCCCCATGACTCATTGTCCACTTTACAAGCTGAAATGGTTCCCAAAATGATCCTAGATGGGGTTCATACCCACAATTAATATAGATTTAATTTGACCATAATTGGGGAAATATACGACACTACTAAACCACTATTTAGATTATATAGGGATGCTTCCAACACTGGGAGTGCTGGGTTTTCAAGTATTATTGATATACTATTAATATAATTTTTCGTTTTATTTATTTGTACATTTTCACTAATTTAGCAATAAAATATAACATTGTATATTTATATCATTTTTTGTCAGTATGTATATATTTAACATGTAATTAATATAGTGTATCTCTATAGTATGTTACCATGTATTACTTATCTAAGGATGAATGCATCCACACAATAGGATTATTATCCCACAAACACTACATCCATAAAATCATAGAATCTTTGAGTATGCATATGATCCAGATCTCTTTATTCTCAGACTAACCATGTTTAAAGAAAATAAGGGCTTCTTCTACCTTTTTTTCAAGTTAATTTTCTTGTACCTCAATGAATCATGAACAAATGTGATAGTTAGAGTCCCTCAAGGAATATAATCCTCCCATTAAATAATCAAAATGCAATCCACAAAATTAATCTGTATTATAAAATATATGGAAACCATATTAATGATCTTTCATCTTCATGTAGAGAATATAGTTTCTTATATATGTATAACACAATCTTTATCTTATTTTTCTTCTTTATCAATGTGAATGAAATGAATTCAACATTCACTAATTTGATAGTATATCTACCTTCTTACTATTCAACATTATGTATATTTAGTGAACACCAGAATTGCTATGTTTTGAACATATATCATTATTGTTCCCCTAAAATTAATTTGGTTGAGACATCAGTTAGCTCTCAACACATGAATTTTCATTTTTATAATTTAGTGCCAATTATATCTCAAATATTTTCCATCATATTGATAAATATTTATATGTTTATAAAATTTTATGAAACATTTTGTATTTGAAATATTTCAAAATTTTAGTGAATAATATTCTTTAAAATATTAATTGTGTTAAATTAGTCATTACAAATGAACCACTATACCAAAAAACCCTGACTCATTTTATAATGTTTAATATAACCATATTGAACTAGTCATTGTATTTGGAGTGTAAAATTGTTGGTAACAAAATTTTGATATATATATATGAAAATAAATAGTTATTTTTCTAATTATTTATTTATCAATATAATCATTTCTCCAGAAAATCTAATAAAATCAATTTGTCCATAAAAATATATTTTTCTAAAAAATTTAATTTTATACACACTGAATTTCTAATTCATGGAAAATGTATATTATGGTAAATTTTTTTTAAAATTAAATATTTATATAAATATAAAATTCCAATTGACTTTGTTATATAATTATTGGATATATTAATGTGAAAAATTAATATTTGAAAAAAAATCATATTTCAATAAATTAATGTTTTATTAATTTTCATCACATTAGATGGTATAGTCCAATATTTTTTAATTTTAATTTGAAAAACCTAACCTAATTTTATAATTAATAATATAAAATATTATATTATCAATAATTAATAATATTTCTAATAAAATTATTTATTTTTTGATTAATAGTGATAACATCATTAAATAAAAATACCATGAATTTTAGGTAATATTAAGGATATAAGAAAAATGTTATATTTACTAAAACATTTACTTGGTCAAATATGTATTATACGTGTAATATTATGAATTAAATATTTTCAATTTTATTTAAAAATATGTATAATGAATTTTATAACTTAGGTTATATTTTTTTATACTTTTTTTATTGCATTATACATGTATAACATTAAATTTAATTGTTTCAACTTTTATATAATCTACATATAAAATGGATTGCATTTTTTAATTTTTAAAATCCAAATTATCTCATATTTTCATTATTATTATTTTTAATAAATAATATATAAATTAGAAGAAAAAAAATAATAACCACAATAGAAGAAAAAATGATTAAATGTTTATAGAAATTGATTAAAACACCTAAATCATACAAATAAAGGTCTCCAAATGAGTTGTTATGGTCTTTCTCAATCTTCCCTCATCCAACACTATTATTTTTCTCTATTGTATCCCATTTTCTTCAATGATTCACCACATATTACTGAAATCCTGTTTACTATAACTTATAACGGACCCCCAACACCAATCTTCTTTTAACGCCACAATCCCATTAGTTCATCTTAAATCAACCAAAATTCCACCCCAACACTTCTATTCACATTATTGATGTTCTAATATATCCATAGGGTAACAACTTAATGTCATCTTTAAATTTTTCAAGGAGTTATTCTATTGAGTAATATAATAATCTCCAAATTACTCTTTTCCATTTCTTTTTTTACAAGTCTTCATCAACTACATCAATTTATATAAAAAAAATTATTGAATTAAAACATCATAATAATTAATATATTGATATGTTAGTATATTTATGTAATAATTGTTTACCTTCCACTATTCTCATTATAAAAAATTAATACATCATTTATGTGTTTCTGAGGGATGCCACTTCCATGATGAAAATGTTCTATTCATCATCATTATATTACAATGAAGGTAAAATTATGTATTCATTGATGAAAAAATTATTTATAATATTTTTAAGACTATGAAAGGATAAATAAATTTCTACATTCTTTAAATAATATAGATGATGTAAATATCATCCATGTGCACTTGCTGACTACTGCCTCTATGAAATGATGTATTTCACTGTTCATGACCACATAACTAGGATGACTCTAATATTTTACTTGATGTAAAAAATGTTTTTTATGTTATTAGTAATGTAGATAAATATTATTAATATCCAAATAAAATAATAATTTTACAACCCAAAATCTATTAATGTCACAACCCATCCTCGTGGTCTGTGCCATGACTACCCCTAGCCTGCCTTCCATAGGACAGTGGTTGGTGACTAGCACCAAAGGCGTAATGCCGTTAAAAGGGAAGGCATTTTCATTAAACCTGAAACACAAACACAGACTGAACACAAGTAGTGGAAACAACTGGAAATAAACACCAAGTAATACTGAATACAAGTGAATGTGCTAATAGGAAAGGGGCCAGAAATACAAGCCCAACAGTAAAGATCAACTACAGAAAAGTAAACAGCAACTACTAAGTATTCCTCTTGGAATCCCATCCGAAGGGTGGGTACATATGGCCTCCTCAGGATCTAAGGTCTGTCCGTCCACTATGTGTATGTCTCACCAAGTTTTCCACCTCCGGGTACAGTCCACCTCTATAAGTCTCTAACTCGATCAGTGTTTCCCGTCGTCTATAACCAACACAACGATGTGCGGGCATAGCCTGTGCAGGGGTGAGTATAACGATAATCAGTAGGGACCCCGAGATCCCCGAAGGACATCCAGAATCCACGAAGGATAAACCACTAAATAAATATACATTCACAAAGTACAACTAACCCTACTTAGGTATATACCCATACATATTACTATGTTATACACTATTGTCTAGCTCAAACTCTTGAGCCCATGCCCTACCCAATCCACACAGGAAATTGAGTCAATCTCATTGATGATAATGATTGAAAGTCGAGACTCAGCTCACAGAGTTATTCATCTCTGGTATAGTGATAGAGATGATCAGATTTAATCACTGATTCATCTAATCTGTCAGACCCACACCAGATACTAGACAAGCTATGTTGTCGAACCCACACAGGATACAAGTCCAGCTACTCTGTCGGACCCACATAGGATACAAGAACAGAAGTCAAAACTGTCGGACCCACATAGTATACAAGAACAATTATCTTCACTGTCGAACCCATGGAGGATTATGTACAATATCCATCTTCGTTGAACCCACAGAGGATCCCAGTACAGTAGTCATCGATGTAGAACCCACGTAGGATTATGGTACAGTAGTCGTCGCAGTCACATCCAGCTCTAGGGTTCCTGCACACAGCATGCTCAATTCCAGGAGGGTCTGTACCTCAAACCAAGTGTTTATACATCATCTATCAGGAAGACTAGAGTTTATGTATCCCAAATTATTGTCTCATCTTATAGAACCCATCGCGATAGACGACGCGTAAATCAGACTCCCGGTCTGAGAGTTATTGGATTTTCCGTTCCAGGGGCCCGGTTGGACTTACGTTCATTCCAAACCTGGACGTTTTAAAAAATTGTCCAAAACTGACTTAATGTATTGAAAAAGGACCATATCGTCGCGAGGATCCCAGTTCCACAGATGGCACATCGATCGGATGTGCGGTATAGAATTTATTCACATTTAAGTGAAACTGCCCCAGCAAGTCAATCCCAGTGGGCTGGCGGGTCGGCCTGACCTAGTTCGGTGGGTCTGAAAAGGCTGGGTTCAGCCCGACCCTGTTTGGAAGGTCCGACCCGGCTGGGGGGTCAGCCTGGCCTAGTGGGGCGCGGCCCTCCCGCAGACCCAGACCGTGGTTGCGGGCCGGTTCGGATCGCCCGGCGGCACCGCCCCTCTTTGCTGCCCTGTTGGCTGAAGCTGACCGGTTTTTTCCGGTGTGAGCTACCCGCCTGTGGGCGCCACAAATCTCCTGACCGGCTGGATGTAGCCGACCGGTTCTCCTATCCAATTTTCCCACGGATGAGGGGCGCACCTCCACTGCACGACACATGCGGGTGCAGCGGTCCAATTGCCCGACCGGCAGTAGCCCGTCGGTTCTTCATCCCATGTGGCCCGCAGGTGTGGGAGGCTGTTTTCCACCACGCGGCCGACACCTGCCGCCGCCCCCAGTCGCCGCCGCCTCCTATCGCCGCCGACATGGGACTCCCCCTCCTCTTCCGACTCAACCTCCATTGCCAAAAATAGTCAAGAATCAACAGAGGGACATCGGGCCATGTTTATTCAGTCTGCGCCCACCACGTTAGGTGATAACAAAAGGCCTACATTGAACCATAGCATTTGTCAAGAACGATGGTATAATTTTATTCAATTAATATTATAAAAATCTCCTTACATCATTTTGGAGTTCCTTCGTTGATGGCGGTGTCGATTCGTTGACGTCGTGGTGCGTCCAAGGAGGAAGCGTCGTTATTGAAAAATTCTTCATGGACGGCGTCTTCTCCCTTAACGCAGAGGAAGAGGAAGGATGACAGTGGTCCTCGTGGGCATCACTTCGCATTCTTTCCCCGGTCGAAGAAGAAAGAAGATGTTCTTCGTCGAGAAGATATTGTTCCTCGTGTTCTTTATTGGAGTGGGTGAAGTCCTCCAAAAGCTCTTTTTCACACCTAGATTCCCCAAAACAGAATTATGCCAACAAAATTAAAAGAAGGTAATGTCTTATTTCATTGTTTGAAAAATGTATTCAAAATATTTCAAACACTCAAATTAATTAATTAATTTTGGAGCTCAATTAATTAATTAATGGTGTTGGAAAATTAATGAGGGAATGTGAGTGGTGGAGAGTTTTCATAATTAATAAGGGAGGTGGAAGGTTGAGGTTTTAACCCTTATCCACGGGGGTTTCCAAGTGTTTGAAGGGGGATTTGAAGAGATTATGTTCATGTTTTCCCCACAAAACATTATCCTCCCATGGGAGGTAGTGGGGTGGGGGGGGGGGGGTGGGGTGGCCCCACTCCAACTTCATTTTGGAGATAAAAACCCCAAACTAAATAAAAATTAGTTAGACCCACATTTTTATTTAATCTTTAATTTTTAATTAGCAAACCCAAATTTTAACTACCACATCCAATAAATGAATCTTCGGTAAAGGTCTCCTTCAGCGAATACTGACGCCGCAAGTTCATCGGTGTCCTTGGATTTCAATTCTGAGCACCGATTCAAAAGATAGAAAAACCCGCACGTACGTTTACTGAAGGTACATGAAAAAAACATTAGAAAATTATTCCAGGTTCATCGGGCCTTAGAATCTACTGCCATCAGAAACTGTGGACTCGTAAAATTCTACAAAATTTAAGAAATTTTTTTTGTTGTTGTAATTTCCGGGTCTTTAAATTACCCCCACCTCAGGGCTATACATCCATGTAAAGCTACAACACACACTACGGAAACAAATGAGGAAACAGAGCACGCATCGGAGCATCCCGCTCCCATGTTCTCTCCTGGAGGTTCCAGTGCTGCCAGTGAATGCGTACTAGAGAAATCGACCATCCACATAGGACCTGCTCATGTCGATCATTGATCTCTACTAGGACCTCCGTGAAAGTCACATCGTCATCAATGTGCAGCTCCTCATGGTGGATGATGTGGGATGGGTGGTGCACGTATCTCCTCAACTAAGATGCATGGAAGACGTCATGCAACCGGTGCAACTGAGGTGGAATGGACAGTCGGTAAGACACCTCACCTACTCTGATGAGAACCTGGATAGGCCCTATGAATCATGGAGATAACTTGACACCCCAGAAAAATATCTATAGACCATGTCGAGGTGAGACCTATAGGAAGACGTGGCCTCCATCCTCAAACTCCAGTGTTCTCTGTCTCCTATTAACATAGGAATTCTGCTTGCTCTGTGCAGTCTTCATCCGCTCCTGGATGATCTGCACCTTCTCTATCTTAGCCTTCACCATATCTAGTCCTACAAGTGCTGACTCCCTTGGGTTAGTCCAGCACAGAGGTGATCTACAAGGTTGTCCATACAGTGCCTCATAAGGTTTCATCCTGATGGTGGAGTGATAGCTATTGTTGTACACAAACTCCACAAATGGTAAGTGATCCTCCCAGCTGCGACCAAAGTCAACGACACATGCACAGTTTATGTCCTGGAGAGTTTGAATGGTCCTCTCAGTCTGACCATATTTCTAAGGATTGAAGGCGGTGCTTAGACGTAGCTGCGTCCCCAAAGCCTCCTGCAAACCCTTCCATAGACGGGAAGTGAAATGAGCTTCCTAATCAGAGACAGTCATCAATGGCACACCATAAGTCCATACGATCTAATGTATATAGAGGCATCCAAAGATCTCTATTGATCCCTACTCTTTGATCAGTATGAAGTTGTCCGAATTGGTGAGTTAGTCGGAAATCACCCAGATAGAGTCATGTCCTCTGGATGTACGTGGAAGACCATTCACGAAATCCGTGGATATACCATCCCACTTCCACTCTGGGACCTCTAAGGGATAAACTAATCCCACTGGAACCTGGTGCTCCACCTTCACTTTCTGACAAGTGAGGAATCATGCGACAAACTCTACTACCACATTCTTCATACCTGGCCACCAATGTTGTCATCTGTGGTCCTGATACATCTTCTCCACTCCTAGATGTACTGCTAGAGGGGAAGTGTGGAACTCCCTCAACACCTCCTCCTGTAGTACAACAGGTACCATGGTTTGTCCTCTAAAGAGGATGGAGTGCTCCCCACCTTCATAAAACCCATCAGGTTTCATCCCAGAGGATATATGAGCATGTTGTGTATCATAGTCAAAGTCTCCATGTTGTGCCTCCCTGACTCGCAGAACGAGTGGAAGAGTGACTTTGAGAGACTACAGAATGGCTGCTCCATCTCTATCCACAATGTATATCTGCAACTCGGCCAGCTGGTCTGTCGCCTATCCAAGCAGTTGAATGCCCGATCTCCTACTGAGATAATCTACTACAAAGTTCCCCTTTCAAGGAGTATAGATTGTCTCAAAGTCATATTCCAGTAAGAACTCGAGCCATCGTCTTTGTCTCAGGATCAGGTCTTTCTGTGAGAAGATGTACCCGAGACTCTGTTGGTCAGAGTAGACAGTAAAACACTCCCCATCAGATAGTACTGCCACATCTTCATAGCGAAGACCACTGCTGCTAACTCCAGGTCATGGGTAACGTATTTCTTCTTGTGCCTTCTCAACTATTGTGAACCATATGCAATCACCGCTCACTCCTACATCAGGGAAACCCAAGTCTGATCCCTGATGTGTCGTAGTAAACTACGTAACCAACATCCCCCTCCAGTAGCCTCAATATGGGTGCACTAGTCAATCTATGCCTCTGCTCCTGAAAGCTATGCTAGTATCTCTCGAACCACACGAAGGCTTTCCCCTTCTTCTTCAATGCTGAAAGCGGTGCAACAACTCTGGAGAAGTCGGCCACAAACCTCTGATAGTACCCAGCCAGACCTAGAAAACACCGAACATCCATCACACACCTTGGTGGATCCCAAGCATGTACGACCTATATCTTTGCTTGATCCATTGCTACCCCATCCTCCGAGATGACGTGTCCCATGAAGTGAACCAATCGAACGTAGAACTAGAACTTCAAGAGCTTACCATAAATCTGGTGCTCTCGGAGTGTGTCAAGTACTACCCGCAAATGGTAGGTGTGCTCCTACACAGTAGTTGAGTAAATCAGTATGTTTTCAATGAAGACTACGACAAAGCAATCAAGGTAAGGCTGGAAGATCCTGTTCATGAGAATCAGGAACAATGCTGGAGTGTTGGTTATGCTGAAGGGAATAACTAAGAACTAGTAGTGGTCATACCGACACCTGATGGCCTTCTTCTACACATCGTAGTCTCGAACTCTGAGTTGGAGATAGCCAGACCTGAGCTCTATCTTATAGAACCATCGTGCTCCCATGAACTGATCAAAGAGATCATTAATACTCGTGAGTGGGTACATGTTATTCACGGTCACCTGATTCAAGTGAAGATAGTGGACACATAGTCGCAAGCTCCCATCCTCCTTGGCGAACAAAATCGGAGATGCCCAGGGTGAAACACCCGTTCGGATAAATCCCGTTCCCTGAAAGTCCTAAAGCTGTAGCCGCAACTCATGATGCTCGAAGGGGGTTACCCGATATGCTGCAGTAGATATCGGTGATGTCCCAGGGTACAAGTCAATGTATAAGTCTACCTCTCTACGAGGAGGTAATCCTGTAACGTCATCAGGGAAAACATCCACATACTGATCCACCACAACATGAAAACTCAGACTCTGAACATCAACTGATCTGAGGATGATACTAGCCAACTGATGTGTGATCGGCCACACCCTCCTCTGCGTAAGTCCATCCTGCACTGCTAAGGCTACCTTCTCCCCAGTGAAGGTGAACCTAGTCCCATCAATCTAGATACCCTGCACGTTGCGCATAATACAATCAATCTGATCATGAACTATGTATAACCAATCCATACCCAAAATGACATTGTATGTCCTCGACGCCGCTAAAAGAAGATCCCAACCGAAGCTCTCACCTCCTAAAGTAAGATCACACTGCTGTCACCAGTGTGTAATTGTCGATTCTACTCCCATAGGAGTATCTACATGTAAGGATTGAGCCAACAGCTCTGTTGGAATCTTCGAGCCCCGAACATGGGAATCAACAATAAACGAATGACTCACAATTGTGTCTATAAGTACTGCAGAAAGGGTGGAGTCGACACATATAGTACCTCAAATCATCTCAGGTTTGTCGTGGTTATAGACCTCGACTATCTGGAGCTGAGCTTGCCTCTGTCTGCCAGCTCCCTGTGGTTGGGGTGGACCTCCTAGTGGTGGTGGTGGTAGAGGCTCGAAAATTCGTCAACCACCTGTTTCTCGGCTAGCTCCTCTGACACGTCCCCCTACTCCCGGCGTACCACCATGGCCAATCCTCTTCCTCTTCCTAGGAGGTCCCTCTACTATCTTCTGCTCGTGTACAAGGAAGGTCGGTTAGTCACGAGCCATGTGGCCTTGCCCACCGCATGCATAACACTTCCTGCACCTCGAATGGCTGGATATGTTTCGTGTGCCCTGCACAACTGAAACTGTATCTTGAGGTCACCCACCTGATGGCCTGGTCTGATTGGACCTTTGCGTTAACTATCTTATGTTGGCTGCAGAAGAATCCACTATGTGTTGTCCGGTGGTGGGTCTCACCGCTAGTGACTTCTCAGTGAGAAAACTATCAACTATAAGGGCTTGCTCCAGCACCCCCTCCTGCATCGGGATGTTGGGGGAATCGTCGAAGACCTGATCTCATGACTGATTCCCTACTCGAAGGTCCGAGCCATAATGAATGGGTCCCGTTCCATATCCGAGAAGTAGCGCGAGAGGTCGGTGAACCTCACTAAATACTGAGCTACCGTCATGATGCCCTGTTGTAGATGATGTAACTCCTGAATTCGCACCGCACAAAGGGTGTCTTGAATAAACTCCGAGCGGATGAGACTCTCTAAGTCCATCAAGAGTAATGATGCCTCGTCATGAACGTAGAGCATCAGGCCCCACCATCTTCCTACTACCACATGTAGGAGACTCGCGACAAGGATCACCATGAGGTTGGCTCGTGTCCCCACCAATCTATAAACTCTCACGACAGCCTCCAACCAATCCTCTGCTACCTGTGGGTCCGTCTCTCCTCAAACCATGGGCGGCCTATGGCACTAGAACTGGTGCACCACCCTCAGGGGGCGTGCACTCTCTACTGCTGGGGCTGGTGGTTTCGATGGCCCAGTGGGTAGTGGTACCGCTGGTGCCTTCGCTGTGATGGGGCCCCTGTACTGAAGCCTCATCACTCGGTGGGATACCAACATTTACGTAACTCAAAAACCTAGCTAGCTTCCTTCATGGGGCCATTCCGAAAAGAAACATGTGCACCATAGTTAAAATAGTATACTTAATGAGCTGACACTAATCAATCACGGAAAAACATTTTCGAAGGAAACACACACACAATAAGTGTTTTCGTGCACTGATTCGAAAATCAGATGTATGGGTCCTGGTGTTTGGACACGACGCCCGCCACACCAATACTGGACTCCCTGGACTGAACACCACACTCAATAATCTTAACACTATTTCTTCACAGAAAAGAATGATCAATGTCCTGAGTTCTACGGTAGAACAGACTCCTCTGATACAAATTTTTCACGACCTATCCTTGGGGCCCATGCCGCGACTACCCCAAGCCCGCCTTCCATAGGCGAGGGGCCGGTGACTAGCATCAAAGGCATAATCCCGATAAAAGGGAAGGAATTTCCTTTTATCCTGAAACACTCACACATTCAGAACACAAGCATTAGAGGCAACAACTAGAAATAAAAACCAACTAAAACTGAATACCAGAGAAAGTTCTGAAAGGAAAGTGGTCGAAAATACAAATCCAACAATAAAGTACAACTACAGAAAATTAAACAGAATCTATTGAGTCATCCTCCAGGAATCCCACCAAAAGGGTGGGTACAGATGGACTCCTCAGCACCTCAGGTCTGTCCGTGTGCTCTGTGTATATCGCGCCAAGTGGTCTACCTCAGGGTACTGTCCAGTTCTACATGTATTTACCTCGATCAGTGCTTCCCATCATCTGCAACCAACACAACGAAGTGCGGGGATAACCCATACAGGTGTGAGTATAATGATACTCAGTTAGGACCCCGAGACCCCAAATGGTCTCCAAGAATCCAAGAAGGACAAACCACAGAATAAAGATACAATCATGAAGTTACAACTATCCCTATATAGGTATATGCCCGAATATATACCTATGTAATTAACCATAGTCCAACTCCAACTCTCGAGCACAATCACAACCCTTTCCACACAAGAAAGTAAGTCAATCACATCAATGATAATGATTGAAAGTCAAGACTCAGCTCCCATAGGTATATATCTCTTGTATAGTGATAGAGATGATCAGATGTAGTCACTGATTCATTTAATCGGTCAGACCCACACTAGATATTAGACCATCTAAGCTATTAGGCCCACACAGGATACACGACCAGCTACTCAGTCGGACCCACACATGATACAAGAACAGAATTCAAAACTGTCAGACCCACTCAGGATTCAAGAATATTAGTCCTCGCTGTCGAATCCATGGAGGATTCCGGTACAGTATCCAGAATTATCGAACCCACGGAGGAACATAGTTCAATATTCATCGCTATCAAACTCATGTAGGATTCCTGTACATTAGTCATCGTAGTCGCAACCAGCTCTAGGGTTCCCGCACACAACACACTCGATTTAGGGAGGGTACACTCCTAGAACAAAGTTTTGATACATAAACAATCATTAAATCCAGAGTTGACTTATCTCGAAGTTTTACCTCATCAAAAGGAACCCAACGGGACAGACGACGCGTCAATCGGACGCACAGTCTTAGAGTTATTGGCTTTTCTGTTCTAGGAGCCCAGTTGGATTTATGCACATTTCAAACCTGGATATTTTTCCAAATTTTCCCAAAACACACCTAGATTATCATAGAAGGATTGTACCTTGTGAGTATCCTAGTTCCATAGATAGTGCATCGATCAGACGTGCGGTCTAGAAGTTATTCATGTTTAAGTGAAACGGGCCCGGCCCATCAAGCCCAGTGGGCTGGTGGGTCAGCCTTACCTGGTTCGGCGGGTCCGACCTGGATGGGGTCAGCCAAGCCCAGTTTGGTAGGTCTGACCCAGCTGGGGGGTCGGCCCGGCCCGGCAGGTCCGACCCGTTTGGGGGGGTCATCCAGGCCCAGTGGGGCGCGACCCACCCACGGACCCATCCCGCGGTTACGGGTCGGTTCGGCTCGCCCGGTGGTGCCAAGCAACACCACCCCTCCTTGCTTCTCGACCGGCCAAAGAGGGCCGGTTTTATCCGGCACAAGCATCCCGCACAGTGTGTTGTTTTTCTTACCTCACGCCTCCATGTGGGGCCACAGTTCCTTCAGCCCAGTCGGTAGGCGTCTGGACGGTTCTCTAGTAAGCGGGACACAGTTGGAGGCCATAGTTCCTCTACCGCGTGGTGCCTGCAGGCGCCATGAATCTCCAGCCAGGAAGGCTGGTTCGCCCAGCCAAACGGCCCATGGATGCAGGCTGTACCTCCTCCACACGCCACCTGCTGGTGTTGCGGTCCACAATCCCGACCGGTATTAGTCGGGCGGTTCTTCAGCACGAGTGGCCCGCAGGCGCGGGCGGCGGTTTTCCACCACACGGCTGATGCGTGGCCACCGCCCCTTGTCGTCGCCGCCTCCAATTGCCACAAACTTCGGTTGCCATCACCTCTTCTGACTCCACCTCCATTGCCAAAAATAACAAAGAATCACCAATGGGTCGTCGGGCCAGGTTTGTTCGGCCTTCTCCCTTCGCGTTAGCTGATAACAAAAGGCCAACGAAGAACCATAGCTTTTATCAAGAATGATGATATAATTTCATTCAATTATAATTATACAGATCTCCCTACCTCGATTTGGAGTTCCTTCATTAACGACAGGGCCGATTCGTTGACGTCGAGGTGAATCAGAGGAGGAAGCATCGTTATTGGCGAAGTTCATCATGGGTGGCATATTCTCCCTTAATGCGGAGGAGGAGGAAGGATGATAGCATTTTTCATGGGTGTTTCCTTGCATTCATGCCCCGATCGAAGAAGAAATAAGATGTTCTTAATCGAGAGGATATTTTTCCCCATGTTCTTCATTGGAGAGGCAGAATTCCTCCAAAATCTCTACTTCTCACCTTAGTATCCCCCAAATAGGATTATACCAACCAAATTAATAGAAGGTAATGTATTTTTTAAATGTTGTAAAAATAGATTCAAAAGTTTTCAAACACTCAAATTAATTAATTAATTGTGGAGCTCAATTAAATAATTAGTGGTGTTGGAAAATTAATGAGTGAAAGTGATTGGTGGAGGGTTTTCATAATTAATAAGGGAGGTGGAAGGTGGACGGTTTATCCCTCATCAATGGGGGGGTTTCCAAGGGTTTCAAGGGGGAGTTGAAGAGTTGATGATCGTGTGGGACCCACAACACATTATCCTCCCATGGGTGGTTATGTGGGGGGGGATGACCCCACTCTAATATCCTTTTGGTGATAAAATCCACCAACTAAATAAAAATTTGTTACACACACATTTTTATTTAATCATTAATTTTTAATTCAAAACCCCAAATTTGAACTACCACATCCGATAAAACGCAACTGCAGTAATGGTCTCCTTAATATAATACCGACTTTGTGAGTTCATCGGTGTCCTTGGATTTCAATTCTGAGCACTGGTTCAAAATATAGAAAAACCCACATGTATGTTAATTCAACGTACCTGAACAAAACTTCAGAAAATTATTCCGGGCACATTGGGCCTCGGAATTATGTGCCATCAGAAATTTTGGACTCGTAAAATTCCAATGAATTTAATTGGAAAAAAACCCTTTAAATTTCGGGGTCTTTACATGTAACCCAATGATGGTGAGTAAGGACCTGACCTTAAACCATACTTAATATACAGGTTTAGTGTTTTAGAGAATTAGGCCATAACTATTACATCTCAAAAGATTACAAAGAAGACACTTCGACTCTATCCAATGTTTCACAAAAAAAAACTCCTTAAATATAACAAGAGTTCTTTTCCTGAAACAAACCTTCATGAATACTTCCTTTATTTGTCCCTTCCATAGAACCTATGAAAAACATTTCAAAAACATGGGATGATCATATAAAGCACGGTAAGGGTTATAAAATAAGGAAAACATTATCCCATCAATAAATACAAATCAATGAAACCATACTATTCAATCATAACATACCTTTTGAAATAATAATATTTATGAATAACACATAGAAATAATAAATCATAGAGGTTAATTATCGAATCCATATCAAACATACATGGTAGCTATCACAGCTACATAGGGAGTTGAACGTGGAATACCCATCACAGTATATTTCCTAAATATCTTAGGAGAACCATCATGTTTACCTCTGTCACGTTACCCAATGAATTAGAGAGCTATCTCAGGATCACCCGCACTAGGTTTATCACGGAACCAGCCATATACAAAAAAATGCCCAACAACCATAACATAATCATAACATATAACAAATTTATAAAGGAAAGATAACATTTCCACATTCCAATATATCAAATCAATATATTAAAATTAACAATGTTTTATCAAATCATTTTCAAAACCATTTAAAAAGAGATTTTTGAATTAAAGTGTCCCATACCACTTTTAAGCTTTTTAATGAATTATCATTTGAAAACATTAATGTCCTTATAAATAAATCATAAAACCTATTTTGAAAACATGGACATTAATTCGATGTTTTTGGAAGAATAAATCATTAAAACATTTAAAATGATATTTTAGTTAAAGAGTTTTTTAACAACAAGGAGAGAATCTTGAATAAAAATAATTTAGGAATAAAATTTAATCAAAAATTTATAATAACATGAGAATAAAGGTATTCATTGTATATTATTCCAAATGATAGTATATATACCACATTAGAGTGAATTGGTGCATAACAACAATTAATTCTCAATGGAAATGTAAATTGAGATGAAATCCCTTATAAAGATGGTATCCTTAAATTAAGGATAAATCAATAAAATAATTTTGTGTGGAAAATATAAATACACCTAATATAACTGGATATTAAGTTTAAAACATTGATAGGTCATTCACACATATTCATTGGATGACATGTTCAAGAAGTAAAAGTTGAACCCAAATAATTGAAATTGGGTCAAGAAGTTCCCTTGTAAAAATTTGACAGCTTGACGGAGTCTCATTAAAATTTAGAAAATGCATTGATGATATGAAATCGGTATATCAAAACTTGGACATAATATTTACATCAATAAGGATATATAAGATCATATCCATACATATTAAGATGTATAAAAAAGAAGTCTTTTAAAAAGAGGAGGGTGAATGTTTTCCTTACCAATTTGGTAACATACAAAAAATACGCCACATGAATGTAGGATCATAAAAGGAAGATGTAAATACTCATAAATGAATGTATTTTACACAAAGAGTAAAATAATTGGCAGTACAAACTCCACACAAAAGGAGATAGTGGCAAATATAGCATGAATCTCACGGGAAAAAAAACAATTGAGATGAAGACCCCTTACCACGTTGTAATTCAATCAAGCTATATGACCTGAAGTTAATAACCACAAAATAATCACATAATACCATGAATATAATGATAATAATGATTTTTTATATCAATTTGTATTACACAATTCACAAAATTCAATGAATAAGTGGAAAAAATGGAAGTGTCGCGGAATTAAAAGTGAGATAAGAAAATACCTTACCACGTGTCTGACATGACACGGCCGATCATTAATATCCAAAATAAAAAATTAACATTAATTTATACATTATTAAGAAACTTTTTCAATTTTATTATTCCTTTTATATCACTTTTTACCATGTTATAAATATTATGAAATCATCTATGTTAATAATGTCCATTTTGTCAATATTTGGTACTTGAGTAAAAAATAGACACCATATATTTACATGTTGTCCATGTGGTCAATAGTACATTATATATAGATTGAAATTAATTATTTAGATATCATATATATCATATATATCCATTATTTACATTTATTTATAATAGTACATAACATTTGGATGTAAGAAATGAAATGCACCGTTCATGGAGATGGTAGGCCGTACATACGCATGAACGCTACTTTCATTTCTATATCTTATTTTAATGGAATTAAAACAAAATGATACATAGGAATATTATAATTACAGTATAATATCATATATAAAATCAATAACTCAATCCTTTATACATCCCACATAAGGAATTAAGGAGTCACATCACATTGAGGGGGCGGTAGTCCACATTGCCTCAAATGAGATAATCATATTTACCCACATTGGAAACCAAAAAGTTTGTCATAAATTGGAATTACAGAAGCATAAATAAATCATAAAAATAATATATATATCATATATAAATATAGTTCCATCATAATTTCCACCCTGAGAGGCAGTATGAGATATTTGAACAATCATCGTTTCGTGAGGCGTTAGTTTTTCCATCCACAAAAACATTATGTTTTTCATCCATTTGATGGATGTTTTTTGTAAGTGTAGTTCCAATCCTTCTCATAACAACATACTAGTATATTGAGGATACTGGTGCTATTACAAAATAAAGTAATAAAAAGAGTTTAGGGGTTGGAGAAGTAAAATAAATGAAAACAAATTAAGAGAAACGATTACCTTTAATTTGGATAACTCACTTTGGTTTGAACCAATGGAATTCTTGAAGTGCCTTCTTCATAATTTAAGGCTTCTATGTGGAGGAGATGGATGTAGGGAGCTTAATTGGGTATATTTTGGATGATATAAATGTCTTTAGAGGTGTGAGGAATTGGTTACAAGTGGTCCACTTTTATAAGGGAGAGGAGTGGCTCTTTAGGAAAGTGTGAAAATATTATTTTATAATATAATGGTATTCCGTTTCTAAAAGTCCAAAAATTATTATAGTTGAAGATAATATGACTCATGGTCGAAATATAATCATCAAATAATAATAGGATAGGTGTTGGATAATATTTTAATCATTATAATATTATTTATTTAAATCATTTATTAATGAGGTAAATACTACATCATTATTGTGTCATGAATAATTTAATTTATTCGATTTCTAAAAATTATATAAAAAATAATATCATGTAGAAAATATTTTTATCTTTCAAATTCATATTTATAGATAAAAATATTTCATTAAATAACACCATATAAAAATTAATTTACTAAAACATGTTTGATTATGTCATTTTTGCCATTACATTAAATTAATTAATCTAAATTGTCATTATCTTTCATAAGTGGCTCCATGGGGACCCAAAATAGACCCAAAGATGCCCATTGTCAGAAATTACTTATCCAATAAGGTTATGACATGTGTAAGGTGATTTTGAATTATTTTAATATTTTTTAACCTTGAATTACCCTATTTACCTTTAACCGCTGTAAATAAAAGTCAAAAGTTACTATTCCCCAAAAATTATTTTCATCTTATTGAACCAAATTTTACTTCTTGATAACAAATATGTATGTATTATTTTCTAAATTCAATTCACAGAAGTGGTAAAATTTTATTTAAATTAAAAATTCAGTTTTTTAACTACTACAAAGTGGTTTCACAATTCATAAAAATTGTAGTTTTTCAGAAAAATACCAAAAATTTACACTATGATTTATTTGATATTACGAATTCAAAAATGATGTTTATTTTGTAAAATTAAAAAAAATAAAAGTGTCATTAATTAATTTTAACATTAATTCCCATTGTTATAACAATTAGCGTGTTGTAAAAAACTATAACTATCAAAAGATTGACACTTATTTATGTCCAATTTCAAAGTGAAAATTAAATCCAATGTCCAAAAATAAATTTAATGGTAAAAATATATTCTAATTAAACATCATAAATAATTAAAAATATAATATAACCATATAAATAAATTATATTAAATTATAGTTTTGAATTAAAATTCAATAATTATACTATTCATAAGAAATGAACTTTATCAGAAAAATTCCAAAAATTTACAAAAAGTAAATTTTGATGTCGCAATTATAAAGAAGGATTTTATCTAGTCAAATAGAATGTATTAAAGTGACCAAAAATAGATTTAATTAGGTTTGGCCATTAAAAGTTGGTAAATCGGCCTTTTAATGTAAATTATGCTTAAAATTAGATTCATTAAAATTTTAAGCCACTAACATTTATTGGATAAATATAAATACGTTTATCAAACATGTATAATCATATTGTAGTCAGTTTTGTTCATTACAACCAATACCATGGCTAGGAGTTAATTACCTTTTAAAATAATAATATTATATTATTAGTGTTCAATGTAAGATTTCAAAGAACCCCGTTTTTGTGTATCGAGTATGCTATTGAACATAGTAACCCCTTTAAAGTAAAATTAATATTCAATTAACCAATATTAATAAATGTGAAAATGTCATATTCTTCATTTATCCAGGATGTTACATCCGTCCCCCTTTTGGTAATTGTGTCCTTGTAATTTTAAAATTGGGCTCGAGAACTTAATTAAAACTCCCACATCGAAAAAAGAGTCAATAAAACGATCACATTAAAATAAAGTAAGAGAAGTAAAAAGGTCACCCAATATAACCCATACTAGGATTACATGTAGGAAAACATGGATGTGGAGGAGAAAAAAACCATCATGTTCTGATGGAGAGTGATGAAAAACATGATTATGAGAAAGTTAACAACAAGAAAACCACAAAATTGTGATGGGTTAAACAGTATTTGACTCCACTGTAGAATAAGATAACATAGAAATTTTTTGTTTTATGTTACATTTAATTGAGATATTTATTTATGAGGTTAAATAAAACATACGGAATCTTACTTACTTTTCATGTAGACTTTCATATCGTACAATATTTCTAACAAAAACTCATATTTTCTCCAAAAGATGAGTATTTTTGATGAATTTTTATCACATTAAGAGTCCTATACTAATCTTAGAGAGAATAAAATAATACAAAAAATATGAACTATATATTTCCCATGTCTTTAGACCTTATCCAAAACCAAAATGATTATCACCAGATCAGGAAATCCCAAAAAAGGAAAATCTTTTAGAAAAAAGAAAAACTACTCTTAATCTCGAAAATTTGTCTAACAAAACCCAAAGATCAGCAAAGACCATTCAATAAACAATTGTCCCTAAAATTTTTCAAAAGTAATCCAAACTATGATTGTATCCTAAATCTCGTAAGGATTCAATTACACAGACATCCATGATATGTCTAAACATTTATCTCCAAGTAACACCAATTACTCATAAAGTCTCTTATTGAAAATTAATTAACCTGATCACATAGTATCCATGATAGGTTAATCATTTTCATAAATAAATAAAATAATAATGTGTCCATAATAAAAACATAGATTCTTCCAAAATAAATTTTCAACCATTATTTCACAATTGAAATCCCAGAGTATTCTATCATCCTTAGGAATATAGTGTTTCCTCAAAAGAGAGAACGTCTTAGAAAAAAACCTTTAATACTTAATCACTAAATCATTTTTCTATACAAAGTATATCCATTTGATAAAACATAAGTTCCAAAAATCAACTTATTATTATTATATAAAACAATTTACTAAAATAATAAGTCATACTAACCAGGGGCATCATGTAGGCTAGTTGTAGTCGATGAGCCCTTTTCTCCCTTCGGTTGTGAGTTCAATTCCTATAGCCTTACCGGATGAGACGGCTTGTCACCCATCCTACGGGTTGTCGTTTTATAAAACTCAAAAATTACCCTAACATGTTTTATCCTCAATGGTTTCTTTATAACTCTAATTTTCATCCACATTCATTATGATCTCAACATCTTAATTCTTGAAGTCTTATTTCACCATCATATGATAAAATAAAAAAATCCCAAAAATGAAGAACATCATAACTAGATCACGGTGTCCATTTAGTTTCATCATCATCTTGTTCACGTAGGATAAAGGTCCATTCATTGCAACAATGATTTAGATATCCTTCAAAATCATTTTCTTTCTCCATGTAAATACACCATGTACATCATGGGTCATATGGGTGTTCACAAAAAAATAGTTTTGGAAAATAATCATGTATGACATAAAATTTCAAAACATCTAATAAAACATGATTTCTATAAAACAGTCGAACCAAATTTGAGTAGAAACATTCAATTAAAGGTCCTTTTAAAATACCATAGGTATGTGATGAGAGAATATATTTTAGAATCAAATATAAATAGGTTGCGCAAGGGTCTCCTTCTTCAAAACCTTTTTATAAATCATAATATGCTTCAAAATCTGGTGATAAGGTAAAATATTTGAAAATGTCTTTATAATATTTACCATTCTTGAAAATATTATAATATTGTGAAAATAGGATTTTTCTAAACACAACCCATGAAAGACGATGATAAGGAGGTATGGTGGAGGTTTTTGATATCTCAAAAAACTTCTTTCATGTGAGTTTTAAGCTAGAAAAAGATTCACAATCATCCGAACATGAATTTTCAATAATTATTACAAGAATGTCATCAGGAAGAGATAGGAATGTCATTTGAGATGATCCTCCTTCCATATGTTGCTGACATTCCTTGATATGAAAATGTTATAAAACAGGGATTTAACTAAAATAATAGACAAAGGGACTAACCTTGTGTCTAACGAAAACTCTTAATCCCTAAAGTTGTCTAAACCGACCATTGATACCATCTGTAAGGACCAAACCATAAATCATACATAATATTGAATTAAATGAATAATTTAGATTTAGGATCTTTTCAGGTTTAGTGTTTGAGATAATTAGGCCATAACTACTACATCTTAAAATATTACAAAGAAGAAACTTCTACTCTATCCAATGTTTCACAAAAAAAAATCTCCTTAAATAAAACAGGAGTTCTTTTCCTGATACAAATCTTTTTCAATACTTCCTTTTTCATACCCTTCCCTATAACCCATGAAAAACATTTTAAAAAATTCGGATGAGCATAAAAAGCTCAGTAAGGGTTATAAAATAAGGAAGGAAAACATTATCCCATAAATAAATACAAATCAATGAAACCATACTTTTCAATCATAACATACCTTACGAAATCATAACATTTATGAATAACAAACAAAAATCACAAATCATAAAGGTTGCTTATGGAATCCATATCAGACATACATTGTAGCTATCACAGCTATTTAGGGAGTTTCACTTGGAGTACCCATCATATTATATTCCCTATATCTCTTAGTAGAAACATCACATTTACCTCCGTCACATTACCCAATGCATTGCAGAGCTATTTCGGGCTCACGAGCCCTAGTATTATCACGAAACCACCCATATATGAAAAAACTGCCCAATAACCATAACATAAATATTACATATAACCCATGTATTAAGGAAATATTAAATTTCCACATCCCAATATATCAAATCAAGATATTGAAATAAACAATGTTTTATCGAATCATTTTCAAAACCATTTAAAAAGAGATTTGTAATCAATGATTTCCATACCACTTTGATTATTTTAAATGAATTATAATTTGAAAACAATAACGTACATATAAATAAATCCTAAAACACATTTTTAAAACCTGTACTTTAATGTGAAGTATTTAGAAGAATAAATCTTTAATACATTTAAAATTATCTTTTAGATAAAGAGTTTTTTTTTAAAAGGAGAGACTCTTGAATACAAATAATTGGGGAATAACATTTATTCCAAACATTATAATATCATGAGAATAAATTTATTCATGATATATTATGCCAATGTATAGTATATACACCACATAAGAGTGGATTGGTGTATAACAACAATGAAGTCTCAATGGAATTGTAAATTGAGATGAAATTCCTTATATAGATGGTATCCATAAATTAAGGATTAATCAATCACATGACTATGTGTGAAATATATAAATACACCCAATATAAGTGGATATTAAGTGTTAATCAATCAGTGGTAATTCAAACATATTCATAGTACGACATGTTCAAGAGGTACAAGTTGAACCCAAAGAATTGAAATAGGGTCAAGAAGTTCCCGTGTAAAATTTTGACAGCCTAACAGATTCCCTTTAAAATTTCAAAAATGCATTGATGAGAGGAAATGGGTATCTCAACACTTGGACATAATGTTTACCTAAATAATGATATATAAGAACATATCCCTCCATAATATTATGTATAACAAAAAATAAGTCTTTTATAAAGAGGAGGGTGAAAGTTTCTTTACCGATTTGGTAACTTACAAAGCATACGCCACATGAAAAAAGTATCATATAGTAAAGATTTAAATACTCATAAATAAAAGTATATTACACAAATATTACATTCATGGGAAGTACATACACAACACGAAAGGTGATAGTGGGAAATATAGCATGGATCTCACGGGAATAAAAACAAGTGAGATGAAGACCCCTTACCAAGTTGTAATTCAATCAAGTCGTATGACCAAAAGTTAATAAACACAAAACATTCACATAATACCATGAATATAATGATAATAATGATATTATATATCAATTGTCAGTACAAAATACACCACATTCAATGAATAATTGGAAAACAATGGAAATCTCAGAGAATTAAAAGTGAGATAAGAAAATCCCTTACCTCATGTCCTACTAGACTCGATCATTCTTTAATCTCCTGAATAAAAAACTAAAGTTAATTTATACTTTCTTTAGAACCTTTTTTAATTTTTTTATTATTTTTATATCACTTATTACCATGTTATAAATATTATATAATAATTTATATTAATAACATCCATTTTGTTAAAATTTGGTACTTGTGTCAAAAATGGACACCTTATATTTACAAGTTTTCCATGTGGTCAATATTCAATTATATCAAGAATGATATTAATTATTTAGATATCATATATGTCATATATATGTAGTATATACTTGTATTTATTATAGTACAAAACATTTGGAGATAAGAAATGAAATGCACCGTTCATGGAGATAGTAAGCCGTACATACGCATGAATGCTACTTTCATTTCTATTTATTATTGGAATGGAATTAAAAAATAATTATATATATGTATATTATAATTATATAATTATATCATATATAATATCATTAACTCCATCCGTTATACATCCCACAGAAGGCATTAACGAATCACATCACTTTGAGGGGGCGGTAGTCCGCACTTCCTCAAATGAGATTATCATATTTACCAACTATGGAAACCAAATGGTGTGCTAAAAATGGGATGTAAAGGAGAATAATGAAATTATAAAAATAATATATATATCATATATAAATACATTTCCATCATAATGGAAACCAGGATAGGCGTTAAGAGATATTTGAACAATCATCGTTTCGTGAGGCGTTAGTTTTCCATCCACAAAAACATTATGTTCCTCATCCATTAGATGGAGGAGTGTGTAGGTGTGGTTCAAATAAATCCCATAAAAACATACTAGTATATTGATTATACTTGTGATGTTTCAAAATAAAGTAATAAAAAGAGTTTAGGGGTTGGAGTTGTAAAATAAAAGAAAACAAATTAAGAGAAACTATTAACTTTATGTTGGGTAACTCCCTTTGGTTTGAACCATAGGACATATTGAAGTGCCTTATGCCTAAGGTAAGGCTTCTAGGTTGAGGAGAGGTATGTAGGGAGACTAATTGGGAAGATTTTGGACGATCCAGATGTCTTGATATATGTGAGGAATTAATTATAAGTGGTCTCTTTTTATAAGGGAGAGGAGGGGCTCCTCAGGAAAGTGTGAAAATATTATTTTATAATATAATGATATTCAGTTTCTAAAGGTCCAAAAATAATTATATTCAAATATAAGATGACTCATGGTCTATATATAATCATCCAATAATAATTGTACCGGTGTTGTATAAAATTTTAATCATTACCTTTTTATTTATTTAAATAATTTATTAATGGGGTAAATACTACATCATAATTGTGTCATTAATAATTTAATTTAATCGATTTCTAAAAATTATAAAAAAATACTTTCATGAAGGAAATCTTTTTATCTTTAAAATGAATAATTATAGAGAAAAATATATCCTATATAACACTTTATAAAATTTAATTTACTAAAAGATTTTTGTTTATGTCATTTTATCCTTTACATTTAATTAATTAATCTAAAGTGTCATTATCTTTCATAAGTGGCTCCATGGGGTCCCCAAATAGACCCAAATATTCCCATGGTCGGCCATTACTCATAAAATAAGGTTAGAACAATTGTTAAGGTAATTTTGAATTATTATAATATTATTTTAACATTGAATTACCCTATTTATCTTTAACCGCGGTAAATAAAAGTCAAATGTTACTATTCACCAAAAATTATTTTCATCCTATTGAACCACATTTTACTTTTTGATAACAACCATGTATTTCAGATTTTCAAAATTCAATTCCCAAAAGCGGTAAAATTTCATTTAATTCAAAAAGACAGTTTTTTTTAACTACTACTAAGTGGTTCCACTATTCATCAAAAATTGATGTTTTTCAGAAAAATACCAAAAATTCAGCCAATAATTTACTTGATATTCTGAAATCAAAAATGATGTTTATTTTTTCCAAATTCAAAACATAAATGTTTCATTAATTAATTTTAAAATTTATTCAGGTTGTTAAAACAAATAGCATGTTTTTAAGAAACAATTACTATCAAAAGATTGACACATATTTATGTCCAATTTCAAAGTGAAATTAATTCCAATGACCAAAATTGGATTAAATGGTAAAAATATATTCTAATTAAACATTAAATACATTTAAATAGATAATCTGACAATATAAATATAATTAGATTAAAACTTAATTTTGAATTAAAATACAATATTTACACTATTCATAAAAAAATTACTTTATCGGAAAAATTCCAAACAATTTTCACAAAGTAAATTTTGATGTCCCCATTATAAAGAAGGATTTTATTTGGTCAAATAGAATGTATTAAAGTCACCATATTTATATTTAATGAAGGTTTTCCATTAAAAGGCAGTAAAACGACCTTTTAATGTAAATTATGCATAAATTAGATTCATTCACATTTTACGCCTCTAATTTTTTTTGGATAAATGTAAATAAATTTAACAAACATGTATAATTATATTGTAGAATGTTTGGTTCATTCCTACCAATATAATGGTTGTAACACCCCAAGATTCCATGGTACGCTTCCCTTTGAATAATACAGTATCGTGTGTTGTACACAACTTTCGAGATCTAACACACACAACAACCAATAAAACTAGCCATTATGAATAGTAATACCCAATTTTTGAAATTTTGTAAATTTTTTCTTTCAAAATGGACTTCATTTTTGGATTCGGAATATCGAAATTAGCGTAGGGTAAAATTTTGGTGTTTTTCTAAAAACATTCAATTTTTGATTAATTGTGAAAAAACACTGAGTTATAGTTTAAAACCGCATTTTTATTTAAATAATTATTTAATTTATTTAAATTTAATTGAGGTCAAAATAAATCATAATAAATATATAAGTTCAATGTAATTCATTGGAGTTAGTTTAGAATAGTTTTAGATATATAAAAATTTTATTCAACTTTTCACCGTCTAGGAGTATTTGGAAATTCACATAAAACATAATTTTACCGCTTCTTTGAGTGTAATTTATAAAATATGAGAGACACGGTTAATATCAAGGTGTAAAATGTGGTTCAATGAGATGAAAATAATTTTTGGTGAATAGTGACTTTTTACTTTTATTTACCACAATTAAATGTAAATAGGGTAATTAAGGGTAAAAATGGTATTAATATTAACCTAACACATTTCCTAATTCTATTTGGAAAGCATATATCGACCAAAAACAACCCTAGAAATAAAATATTTTCATTTAGGTCAACTTAGATTATATTAGGACATTAATTATTATTTAATTCAAAGAAGAGTTAAAAGAGTTCAAATCAACGTTTAATAAGTAAAACATTTTTAATATTGGGTTATACATAAGATAAATTAGATTGTGAATATTCATTATAAATATAAAAATATTTCATACATAATGATATTCTATTTATAATTTTTATAAATTAAATAATTTAATTTATTTATGACACAATGGTGATGTAGTAATTACCCAATTAATGAAATATTAAAATAATTGATATTATAACTATCAAAATAAATGTAATTTGAGACTTTTTATGAATTACACTAATTCAATATGTTAATATTACATTTTTGGATTGGTTATATAATTTTTTTGAAGTAATAATGCTGTTATGAAATTATCAAAAACAAAATACCCAATAGTTTCAAAATTGACATAAAAGTGTTTTTAAAACAAATAATATATTATTAATTTATATTCTATTCTTAAAAATCTATGGTTCTTCAAAAGTACTTTTATCATGATAGGTGTTTCATTAATGGACCACTTGGGGGGTCTCTTGGATGTATATAGTAATATTATTTACTATATAACATAAAAATACAATGTGACTTAGTAAATGTCGAACTAATTACCTAAGAGTTAAGACTAAAAGATAAGGTTAATTTATTGACCCAAACCGGTCTAAAACTATTGGTTGAGTGGTTTTCGACCCACCCCCACCTTGAACTTTAAAAAATACACTTTGGAGCCATTAGAAACCGAATATGAATTTATTATAAAATTATATATCTAGCTTTTCCAAAGGTGCCCCTCACCCTTCTTATAAAAGGGCACTCCTCCTCACTAATTCACACATTCAAAGTCTTTTCTCTCAGCCAAACCTTGCCCAAATACTCTCTCCAATTCCCTCAATTCAACCTAGATACCTTATTTTTATCAGAGAGCCAACCTAGGGAGCCCTTTTGATCAAATCAAAAGGAAGAACCCAAAGAAGAGGTAATGTTTTCACCACCCTCTTCCACTTTCCTTTCTTCTTCAACTTCTTCTTTCTTTGTTATTAAAATTCTAAAATAATTACTCCAGTATATTATATATACTATGATGTTATTATAAATATAGTACAACCATATTCATTATTCTAACCATCCTTTGAATGACATGTCACCATACGTGTGTACGTACGACTTACCGTCTCCACGTCGTGGTGTAATTGTTATTAAATAAATTATTATTTGGATGGGTATAATAATGATATTTAATTATTGGAAATAATAAATATTACATGATAATGATATTTATATATGATTTACCATCCAATTATATATTATTTTAATATCAAAATATTGATATTGTCGCTCATCCATACGTACGGACTGCCGTCTCCACGAATGCGATGAGATTCATTCCCCATAATATCCATCCAAGAAAAATTCTCATTTAATGTTTAAAAATAATTTTTAAGGACATGATATCATTTCGGATATGAATAAGATACATCCTATCCATAACAAACACGACTTACGTAACAAAACATATAAAAGAAAACGAGTAAATTAACACCCAAAACAACGATAATACTAAGATATTATCAACCAATCAAAGTTAAAAGATCATATATGATATCATATTAATGTATATTATTAGTTTATAATTTAATAACAATTATATCACCATTATACAGGAGGTTAACCTACCCTCAACCAAGGAAAAGTAAAAGGAAAGGGTTTATTTCATAATCTCTTCATTATCCGAGGTGTTTATACATAATTATCTACTGGGACCTCTTTATCATCCACACCCATCTTTCATAAAAATGTATTTCAAATCATTCTTAATATTTTAAATATTATGGGATAAATTTATTTATACCCTTTTTGACTTTTTATAAGATGTTTATAATAGAATATTTCTGTCGTTTTCCAAACAAGGTCCTTTTTAACCTTTTCGAAAGAATTAAGGTAAGAATGTCGTTTTTAACTTATATGGAAGGTGCGACTATTTTACACCATTATAAAATCATTGAATCTTACCATAAAATCTTATAAGAAACTTTTTCAAAGTAAATTTGTTATTTTATAATTATGTGACTTTCAAATGATTTAAAAAAAGAGATATTTCTCTCAAATAGTTTTGATTTCATCTATGTCAACATCCTTTGATAGATTTTAAGCTTATTTGAAGTTGATTTATTGTGATACAAAACATCCAAATGTTATTGAAGTATTTGTGATATGATTAACTGGGGATGTGTTATTTTTATACCATTCATGGTTTATTGAAAAAATTATTAACATTTCGTATGATATTTTTAATACAAATATTTATGTTTTGTTTAAACCTGTTCATATGATGAATGAAATGGACTTAATATGTGACGGGTGGAGCCTACTATAGCTCCTCTATGCATCAGTAGGTCTAATGAGAAAAAATAGTTTGCTGGCACAAGGACTTGAAAAAATCTTATTTGTAGTCTTGGAACGAGGCCTTGGCTATGTGGTTATGAAATTATGGCATTATGCATTCCATCATTATGAAAGTGGTTATTGATATTGCATGTGATTATTCGACTAGTAGAATATCCATGTGAATAAGTAAATGTAATTATTTCATTTTATTTCTCCCATATAATGATGAAGTTCATGTTTAAAAGGATTTTGTTTTAGTTGTACATTGCCTTAAATGTTAATGCTTATTTATGAAATTTCTCACTATATTGTTATCCTTACTGTGCATATGATCTACCCCCTTTATATGTTTTATTTTTCCCAGGATGTGAAGAAGTATTTTATGAATGAGCTGCAAGGATAGAATGGGGGGATATGAGTGTGCAATATGGAGTCTATGTTCTTGTAGTTTTCATTTTATGATGTAATGTAAACTTTAGGAATGTATCTAGTTATTACAAGGCTACTAAACTAATCGGTCTTTTGAGATTTGATCTTTCTTGTGACCATTCCAATGTTATTTAATAATGCACCGACTCTGGGTAACTGGGGTCGGGGAGTTACAACGGCTAGTAGTTAACTACCATTTAAAATAATAATATTATATTATTAGTGTGCAATGTAAGATTTCAAAGAAACTCGTTGTTGCGTATCGAGTACGCTATCGAACATAAAAACCCCTTTAAAGTATAATTAATATTTACTTCAAAAATATTAATCAATGTGAAAATGTCATATTATTCATTTATCTGGGATGTTACATGGTGTATTCATTGTTACATTTGAATTAGATATAATTTTTCTCAGACCAATGCACCGATCAGTTAAGTAGTCATGAAGAACTAAAAAATAAATTATTCCCGTATTATTTTATCAATATAAAATAAATACCAAAAAACATTCTTTTAAACAGGATATTATTCATAATATCATTCTTTATAACCTAGGGAAAAGGAAAAAAAGGGTGACCATAGATTCTCTTTATTATTTACATACAATATATTATATCATGAATCAATAATGAATAATCAATATAGAGATTTAAAAAAATAAAACCCACCACATTTAATCAATATCCTTAGAATTATATGAATCAATGGAAAATATCACATCCAATATTCTCATAGATAATAAATAATCAATTATCAATAAATGGAATGTGTAATATTATACATCATGATTTGAAAGAATATGATATATATAATGTCTAACCCTTATGACAACAAATCTTAATCTATGGTTATGTATACCCTAGAAACCCACTTTTCAAGGTCAGAAAACCTGTTTATCTAATTAGCCTTGTCTATTAATTCTGGGGATATATAATTTTGTTCCTCAATATTCATTTCAAATTCAATGAATTCCTTATATATTTAATGATAATATTAATTTATAAATAATATTGTTATGTATGAATTAATATTTTGATGATTGGATATAGAATATTTTATATTCCCCAATAAATCAAGTACTTATTTAATAAAACAATACATATAAGAATGGTATATAATTTCGTAAATAATAATATCTATGATAAAAATAATATTTTATTTAATATTTAATGTCTTATGGAAAATCATATCATCAAACTAAATTTTCCAAGAGTATGTCCAAAATGATAATATTAATCATGTGATGGGAGATTACAAATAAAAAAGATAATCCAATGATTTTATAGTATATAAAAATCAAAGGAAACATTTATTATAGGCTTTAAATAAATAATTTTTTAAAAATAAAATTAAAAATATATGTGAAGCTATGGGACAATAAACAGTTTATTTTGCTAGAAAGTCCATTTTAACTATATATATAAAACGTGAATGTTCAATTGTGGATTATTATAAAGAAAGGTGATAATGTACCAATTTGGAAAATATTAAAGAAAATTTGTTAAAACCATGTAAATATTGAATGATGACATAAGATGAATTAAATAAATCTTTTGAGAATTAAAAATAATATTTCTAAATCAATATTGAAAAATATTCTTGTTCTAGAAATATATATATATTAATAATGGGATATATGATCACATTTTCATTCATACATTTCTTATCTTGATTCAAGTTCCATATTGATGAAATTATTGTAGAAAATACTAAAACCCTATAATTTTCCATATTTGAGGAGAATATATTTTATTTATTAAGGATATATCACAATATTCCATCTTAGTAATTATTAGAAATCTGAAAAGTGAGATAGAGAAATAAATTTTAAACAATTTGATATCATGAAAATTTTAGTAACATCAATGTGTAGAGTTGAATTATATAATAAATCATAATTAATATTTTTATATTCATGCTAAATACCTATAATTAGTTGTATATAAACTACTTAAATTTTAATAGGTTCATAATACAAAATAGGATTCATTAGGGTGGAAATTGAGACTAAATCCCTTACCTCAAGCCTGAAACATCATGGTAATTATTTATCATCCTAAAAAATTTAAATTTGTTAATTATTTACTTTATTAATAATTTTTTTTATTTAATTACATAATCAATTGAATTCAAATTGGATGTTTTAATGACATTAATTTCAAATATCTAAATTCACATTGGTGGGTAAACTATGATAAAATATGTTTTTATTCCATTATATAGGGAAATATTATTTAAATAAATATCATTTTTATACATCAATAATTTTTCTTTTATAACGTTTCAATAATGATGGTTCTGAAAAATTAACTACAATTCAATTTTAGAGACGTTAGGTCATAAGTATGAATGTGTAACATTCCTATTGTTTGTGTTCCTGATTTCTTGAAGGTATTATATATTTACATATTGATACTTATAAATAAAAAAATATTAATTATTTGAATATACTTATATATATCAACCATTTGATGTTGATATGAAAAAATATCACATCACTTCATAGTGGTGGTAGTCCTCGCATACACACAAAAATCATTATAATTTTCCATGGAATTGAAAGGGAAGAAAATATGTGATATATTAATTTTAAATCCTGATAAAAATTACATTAATATCACAATTATATATAAAATTCATAATTATAACCAACCATGAGAGGTGGTTATAGAAAATGGATTACATTAGTTCATTAGGCGGTAGTCCAATGTAAACATGAATGAAAATTTTGTTTCCCATTTGATGTAAGTGGAGGTGGATATATTTTATTCAAATTACATAATAACATATTATTATAGGGATTATAATGGAGTTATTAATTCATTATTTTTAAGGGATATTTAATGGAGGTGAAATAATAAATAAATGTAAAATTCATGGTTTAGAACTATACCTCTTCTTCATACAATATCTTTAAGTATAATCCTAACTTCATCCCAGGGTTGTTTTGTGATAAGAAAATATACACTAGTTCATGGGTACAAAATTATGTATAAAATTTGGGTAGTTATTAGTCAAACCAAAATACTCATGATGTGTGGGGATGGGAGGATAGGGGATGCCTATATATAAGTGGGGTACAAGAAACACTTCGAATTTTTAAAAAGTGTAAAATATATTAATGTATTTCTAACGACCCAAGTTTGAAATACATGGACATTACATTTCTTTTGTAGAATACTTAATAAATTACACAAAATATATTCCCAAAAACCGTATTAGTTTAATCTCTTTGTAATCTCAGAAAATAATCTTATAACATGGTGTAAGGTCTTCAAAATCTCCCCTAAATATCTTCCCCTTTTTGTTTTCAGACCTAAAACCTTCCTTTATATCACGGGGAAAGGAAAACATTAAAATGGTGAGCTCAATTGCACAGTAAGGTTAAACATAGAAAACATTAATCTGACCATAAACATTTGAATGTAAAAAATATGAAAATAAAGTCTAAACATAAAAATATTGAGTCGTGAAATAAATATTGGCAGTTCAAAAGGGATAGATCAAAAAGGAAAAATAACCATGATAAAATGGAATTTGTATGAAACATGGTATCATAAAAAACAAATAAGTACATAATAATATTTCCATAGTAGCCATGGCATTTTTTCCAAACCATCAAACTGGAAAATCTCCTTTACTGAAGTGGGATTACATGTTGTTCTAGCCATGTATTACTGAAACATATTTACTTGTCATTCTAGTCATGTATATCTCATAATATATAAATATTTTCCAAATGCATTTGAGGAAGATATATGTCCCACCCATCACATAATGAAATTGTGTTTACATTTTCCACAGAAACATAAATCAATCATCTTGTATAACCCATGGAATAAAAAGTGTATCTTAAACATCATTCCACCAAAATTCATATAAAATAAATGGATTTCCTAAAAAAAAATCCATCATAAACACAATAAAATGAATATAATTATTGCGATATAAAAATAACCCTATTTCATAATAGATGTATACTAATTTTGATAAAATATTTGAACTTAATTATTCAATAAATATCCTTTGTTTTTCTGAAATAATTTCTTTTCATCAAATGGTCATGCAATTTTAAAAGAAAATAGTTTACTTTAAAATATACTTGCAAACATATATAGGATGCTTTATGGATATAAGGCGTTGTGAAAATTTAAAATCATGTTCTTTTTCTATAAGATAAAAAACATTATCATCGTACTTTTTTATAGAAAATTTTAAAGGTACATGTAATGGTACTCAATATAAATATTCCTTTCATACCACGTAGTAAAAGTCAAAAAGGGGTGAAAATGACATTAAATATACATCAAATAATATTAAAAATTTTATGATAACATCTTTATTAAACATGGAAAAAGATGAGAAATATATCTTAAGTAAATACATAAAAATAAAAATCTCAGTTAAAAATGAGATAAAAGAGGTTATCCCATACCATAGGTCTGATTTCTTCTATAAGTGTCTGAAACTCCTCTTCATTGTGGGAATTCATTTGGATCTATTCTTAGGGACACTAGGGATTGAATTTTTGGAAAACCAGGACCTCAAGAATTTAAAAAATGATGTTTATAGGATAATTGGGTAGGGGTTGGTTGAGCTATAAGGATAAAGGAGGTGTGAGGAAATGTGGGAGGAGATGCCTTTTTATAAGAGAAAGAGGGGTACTTTAGGAAACTCTGAAAATATTAAAATATAATCAGAATATTTTATATCTAAATCATTAAAAATGGCCTATAAAAATTTTATAGTGCATTTGAGACCATATCTTATCCCCTTTTTATTTTTAACATTTTTTGTGAGTTTTAAATAATTTAATAATAAATTAATTCAATAAGATATTATTATTACCAAATTTAACACTATTCATTTATTTTGACATAAATTACAATAATACAAAGAGGTAATTTGAATATAATGCTTTCACACATCTATAATATTTTTTTATAGATCTTGTTAATTTGTTTGAAAGAGTAACTAATAAAAAATACAACAAAATTGAAAATATTAAAATTATTTATTCTATTTTTATGTTAATTGAATAAATGTTTTTTTCGAATTGAAGTGACTTTTAATGTAATTATATAACATCTAAAAAATAAAAAATAACTTTATATAATGAAAATGGATTACTTTATATCAATATAGATATTTATATTCATTCATAGGAAGATTTTGGCCCAACGTAGACATATAAAAGTTATTAAAATACAAGATAGTGATATTTTGTAACTATCATTGATTTAGATAATATATATTTTATTTTTAATTCCATGCGTCCATTAAATAACTCAAAATTGACCATATTGTGATAAGTATTGAATTTTATTCATATAATAATTTTTTGTACACGTTTTGGTTTTATTTTAAACCATATAATTTTTATTGAACCTTAATTAATTCCTTTAATTCTAACCATTGTAACATTACTTTTAATTAATTATGGGTTAATAGAATCCCTCGAAAATGACATCAGAACAATAAATGGACAAATTTTGACCTATTTAACTTCATATTAATTATTTGGCTGAGGATTATATATTTATTAATTTTATATAATTTAATAAAATATTATTTATTTAAAAATATCAATAGTGTCAATTTTTACACTATTCATTAGTTGATTTTTTATAAATATAATAACATAGATATATGTCTAAAAGAACACCTTTAAACAATAAATATTATGTCACCTTCATCCATAAAATTAGTGGATTACTATAATGGAATCTAATTATATTTATTTTAATTTTTAGAATTTAATTTATTTGATATTTCTACTAAAAAAATAATTTCTCCGTCATTATTGAGTCATCATTAATAATACATATATAACATATAAAAATTATAAAACACTTTCTATGATGTAGATAATTTTATTAGATATCTCGAGACAACCAATAGTAAACTTTATTCCATGGTATTCCCTAATTTAAAATTAATATACATATACAAAATGAGAGTGTGACAGTTTGTCCCATTCATTATTATTTTATATTCATGACAATTTCATAGATAAGTAACCATTAAGTTATAATGTTTCGATGAATAAATGATAATGGTTAAATCTAGTGATCCAAAAAGATTTTTACAGGTGTGATTGAAACTTTATAATATTATTTTCACCATTAATTAAACAATTTTCAATTAACCATGTCAATAAAAATAATTACCAAAAATTCTATTAATAATGCCATATAATTTAACAACCCTAATAAAATAATTTTAAATAATTATTAAAAATACAGAATAAAATTTTCAAAATTCAAAACATATATGTAGGAGTAATTAATATAAAATTAATCATGTTGTCAGAAAAAATGGGTTTATGTTTAAAAGTTAATACAATTCAAAGGATTGAAATGTTTATATATATGAATTCATCGTAAAATTATTGATAATGAATAAAATTTTATTAAAATATATAAATATTTTCTATTTATACTTTAAAAACCTTCGATAACATATATTAATCATTAGAATTATTTCGATAAAAAAAGTGGTTTACAATTAAAATTGAGCATATTTCTACTGTTCATCGAAATAATAATGTTATCATAAAAAATATCAAAAAATTCATCCAATGTAAAATTTTATATCCATCTTCCAAATAAGATGTTTATTTTCTCAAATTGAAATTATAAATGGGTCAAACCTAGATTTAAAATGGGTGCGCCATCAAAAGGTTTCCAAACAACAATTTTTTTGGAAATATACTTCATTGAATTAAAATTTTTAATTTGTTCATATATCGTGTTCTAAGAAATACATAAGATGTTAATTAATATTGTTGAATTGAAATTTTGTTTAATACTATTCAGAGTAGCTATTTTATACACCATTAAATAAAAATATTTTAATAATATATTGTTGTATAGTAAATATATTTATTGTGTATAATGAAAACAAACGACAATGGTAACTCATTTGTGTAATGCAAGACAATTTAGTGTTGTGTTCAATACAGGATAATATGGTGTTGCGTATAGCTTATCCTAATATTGTGGCATCATACAACACAAAAATTAAATGAAATTAAAAAGAATATATCTTATAAAATCTCTGGGTGTTACATTATACCCCCCTTAAAATGAATTTCTCCCCACAAATTTTTCAGGGTTATTAATGGTCTACTACTTGAAATTTTATTTCATGGAATCCCCCATCGTTTAAAGGGATACTAAAACTACATTTTTATAAATTAATGTAAGAAACACAATGGTTACCCAAAGTAACTCATCACTAGTTCTCCACATAGGAGAATATAGGTGGGATGTGATAACAATTATATTGAAGGGAAATATATCCATCATGTTTTGATGGATAGTGATAGGGAATAAGGATTGTAGAATGTTAAAAACCATAATTCCATGAATATACAATTATTTATGGGACCATCTGATTCATCGTATAAGAGGATACCTGGATAACCTTTTTTGTTTTTAGGATATTTTCCATATAGTTAAAGAACATTAGAATAAATACATACTTGATTTTGGTATAATATCATAATTTTTCATGCCTGGAAAAAATTTAAAGATCATCCCTTATATAAAGAAATGAAGTTGAATATTTCATTCTATAAGGTTTAACAGATCATGTGATCCATATATAGAATCATAGATCATTCCATCTGTCTTAAAAAGTTATCACAAGTAATCAAATAAGCATAAGTACACCTGTGAGATAATATATTAATATGAAAAAAATGAACCATAATATACCTTATTCTATCCATAAATTTATATCATTTCAATCCTTACAAGAAAGTGAAAAAACAAACCTTTAGAATGAGGTTACCTAAATTTAGGAAATACTTCTCTCCCATATCACATATGGTAGTTATTTGCTATCACATTCCAAATATTTGAATACCTTAATCATGGTTTCTCTTGAAACATGAATTACCATAGATCCTTAGTAAAAATATGCATGCTATCAAATCCAAAAACATCAATATACTCAAACACGATATCACTTTGTCCTTATATTAGTCACGAGGTCATTAATACTATCAAACATACCATTATCTCTTTTCCCATCATTATGGGAATATCATGTGCTTTCCAAAAAAATATAAATAACATTTGATGGTAACTAGTACCATTCAATGTATACATTGTAAAACATAATTAAAAACAATAGTGTAACAATCCTTAGATGTTTCTTTATTCCATAGGACCTAAAAATTAATTATACAACATTATTCTTGACAAACATGCAATCATTACACTATTTTATTAATCCATAGACCATGAATCATTATTTTATTCGTTAAAACTTCTTTCATCTCACATATAATTTGTAGTCTCTTCATCATCAATAACATAAATACTACCCATATGAAAATGTTGATTATCTTCAAGAGATTTTCCCTTAGGGGATCATATTTCATAATTCCCATAAATTCATCATTTAATAATATTAACCATCATTGATGTCTTAGTAATATCATTATCTTTATCCATTGTGTTAACTGAAATATGCCTCTTCAATTACTAAATTTTCTCCCTTTTCTACACCGAACAAATATTCTAGTTCGATTGAAATATTCTACTTGATGCCTCTTCCTGCATGATTTACATGCAGAAAAATGAACTTTCTTCCATCTATTATCAACATGAAACTATATCATTCTCTTCTTTGCGGGGTCATGAAACTTAACAATGTTGAGATAATTGATCATATTATGGGTTTTATGATTATGCATAATAACGATGTTTTGATTTCAAATTCATGTTTCATTTGTATCCTCGTGAAGAATATCATTCCACTATCTATCATATTATATAATAACATTAATCCTACATTTTCCATCCACTTTCTAAAATCAAAAAGAATAGCATGAGAAGAATAATCATACTAAGAAAAGAAAATAACCATGGGGGGGGGAATGGTATATTCAATCTCTAGATTCATAGGATTAATCCAATGTTATTAATGATCGTTACCATAATTATATGAATGAACCATGTAGTTATACTTATCCTTAGGGACATCTGTAGAATTACCGTATAAATATCTCTAGGGATCTCACTAAAGTGTTCACATCCACGATTCCAATGTATAATTAATCCCTTAATCTTATACCAACTCTAATGAACCAATCTTGATGTATATGGACATTACATTTCTTTTTCATAATACTTAATATGTTAAACAAAATATATACCTAAAGACCATATTTGTTTACTATCGTTAAAAAACCAACACATAATCCTCTTACTGGATGAAATATCTTCAAAATATGCAATAATGATCTTCCCCTTTTTTCCTACATAAAAACTTTATTTATGTCGAGGGAAAATAAAAAATAAAAAATATTTACTCAAATTCTCTGTAAGTGTTAACATTTACAACATAAAAAACTGATAAACAATTGAATGTGAAAACATGATCATAAGGTTTAATCATCAATATCATGGGTCAAAAATAAATCTTGGATGTTCACAAGGAATAAATTATAATGTAAAATTAACTATGAAAAAATATCATTGGTATAAAACAAAGAATTTTGGAAAACAAATAACCACATAATTTAATTTCTTTAGTCTCCAACAAACTGGGGCCAAAACCATCATAGTGGACAAATTTTATTACTGAATTGAGTTTACACACCTTTCCAGCCATATATTACTGAACTAGATTTATGTGTTGTTCTAATCAGGTATATCTCATGAAATTTAAATCTTTACCCAATGTATTGGAGGGAGATATAGGTCCCACCTATATCAAAATTAAATCATTCTTACCTTTTCCAAAAAAACATAAAACATTCTTCATAGCATAACCCATGGAATGAAATGGGTTTCTTAAACATCATTAAATTAAAATCCATATAAAATAACTAGATTTCATAAAATTAAATCCATCATAAAAATAATAAAATAAAATTAACAACAGGTATGGAAACATAACACCTTGTCATCTTAGATTGAAAATAATTACGATAAAACACTTGAACATGATTCTTGAAGAAATAAACTTTATTTTTCGTAAATGTGTAATTTTCTTGAAAATTTCGTGAAACATTGAAGGAATAGAATTTAGTTGAAAATAATATGTAAATTTATAGATGAATATTTATAGAAAAAAAAATTATAAATATGTAAAGACTCGTTCATGCCGTATAAGATAAAAAATATTTTCCTCGTACTTTTTTCAGACAAGTCAAAAAGTACCATGTATCATAAAAGAAATAATGATACCTTCTATACCAGGTAGTAAAAGTAAATATGTGGTAATAAGGGACTTTAAATATACATAGAATAATATTAAACATTTTATGAAAATTTATATGGAAAACATGGGCACAAATGATAATTATATCCCCATTAAATTATTATGAATAAAAAATTGTAGATAAAGATGACATTGGGATAGTTATCACATACCTTAGGTTTGATTTCTTTTGTATGTGTCTGATACTCCTCTTCTTCATGGGGATTTCTCTAGATCTCTTCATTGATACACTAGGAATGGAGTTTTTGGAAAATCAGGATCTCTAGAAGTAAACTAATAATGTTGATAGGGGAATTGGTTGGGGTTTAGTCATCTAGAATGCTCAAGGATGTTTTGGGAAATTTGAGAGTAGATTCCTTTTTATAAGAGAGGATAAGAGTACATGAGGAATATCTCAATATATTAAAATGATATAAGACTATTCTAGAAATTAATAATAAAAAATGGATCATTAATGAAATTTATAATACATGTTCGCCTGTCTCTTATACCCCTGTGATTATTAAACTATTTTTTGTTTTCTAAATAATTTAATAATACATTATTTCAATAAGGTATTAATATTTCCAAATTTAAAAAGATTCATTTAATTTGACATAAAATACAATAAAAAAAGTGGGATTTAAAATAAAAGACTTTCACACATCTATAATATATCATATAGATCTTTGAATATTTTTAGACACATTAACTAATCCAAAATATAAAAATATTTAATATTGTTAAAATTATTTATTTTATTTTTATGTTAATTGAAAAAATATTGTTTTATACCTAAAGAGACTTTTAATGTAATTATATAATTTTAAAAAAATAAAAATAACTATATATAATGAAAATGGTTTCATTTATATCCACATATAAATTTATGTCACTTTATAGCTTGAATTTGGCCATATATAGACCCAAAAAAATATTAAAATTCAAGATAGTGATATTTTGAACCATCATTAATTTAAATAATATATAACATATTTTTCGTGTACATGTATCCATTAAATAACTAAAATTAGATAATATTGTGGAATTTATTAAATATTATTTTTCCAATTAATTTTTTTACATGTTGTTGTTTTATTTTAAACCATGTAATTTTGATTTACCCTTAATTAATTCCTTTATCTCTTACAATGCTAACATGTCTTTTTTTTAATAAGGTTTATTTTTGTCACTCAAAAATGCCGAAAAATCCATAAAATAACCATTGGTGACATATTTATCTTCATCCCAATTAGTCATCAGATGTACATATTTTTATGAATTTTATATAATTTAATAAAATATTATTTATTTCAAAATATCGATAGTGTAAATTTTTCTTAGTATTCATTAGTTGACTATTTAGAAATATCATAATGTAAATATTTGTTTGAAAAAAACATTTAAACCATAAATAACATGTTTAATTCATCTATAAAATTAGTGTATTATATTAATTCAATCAAATTATATTTATTTTAATATTTATAATATTATTTGTTTGATATTTCGGTTAATAAAATAATTTCTTCATCACTATTCAGTCTCCAATAATGATACATATATAATTTCTAAAAATGAAAAAAATTATATGATGTAGGAAATTCTATTATGGTTTTGAAGACAACCTATAGTTGAATTTATTCTATAGTAATCCATAAATTGTAATTAATATAGTTATATAAAAAGAGAGTATGACATTTTCTAAAATTCATTATTTTTATATTCATGTCATATTCAAAGGTTAGCGGAAATTAAGTTATTATATTTTGAAAAATAAATTATAAGGGTTGAATTTAGTAATCCAATATTATTTTTAGAGGTGTTAATATAAATTTATAATAGAATTGATTGCATAAATTAACGGATTTAACATTCACATTAATAATGAAACTAATTATTAAAGATACTATTAATAAGGAATAAAAGTATCCTTTTAACATAATTTTGAACTACTTATTCAATATATAGAATCAAATATTCAAAATTCAAAACATAGATGTTTCATTAATTAATTTTAAATTGATCCTGATTTCAGAAAAAAAGGGTGTTTGTTTAAAAGATAAAATATTGCAAAAGATTGAAATTTTCTTACATATTAATTCATTGTAAAATTAATTTCAATGACAAAAATATTACTAAAATATAAAAATTTATTAAATTTATACATTAAACACATTTAATAGTATATTTTATCCATATAAATTGTTTTGATGAAAAAAGTTGTTGTTAATTAATATTTAGCATATTTTTAATATCCATCAAAATATGAATGTTATGAGAAAAATATCAAATATTCATCCAAAGTAAAATTTTATATCTTGCTTCCAAACATGAATTTTATTTTTTCAAATTGATCTTATAAATGAGTTAAAAGATATATTTAAAGTTGTTGCGCCATCAAAAGGTGGAAGAATAACATTGTTTGAAAAAATACATCTTTTATCTGAAAATTTGAGTTTTTTCTCATTTCATGTTAAAGAAAACACATAAGTTCAAAAATAATATTTGTGTATCATACGACATAAGACATCAATGAAAATAAAAAAATCTATCACATAAAATCTTATGGAGTTATACTCATAGTCTCGAAAAAGTTTTTAGAAATGGTCCATTTGTTAATATTATATTATTCCAAGACATAATTTTTACAAAAATTAAAATTATAAAATTATTTATGTCATTATAGTCATTATCAATTTATACTAACCTCCCTTTAATCCAGTTTTAACTTTAATTATGGTAACATATGTTAACTATTTACTACTCATTATGGCCAAAAAATAAGACGACCATATTTCCTAATACAAATATTTATAATTAAAAATATGTATTCAATTTTATATAATTTAATTGGATAATATGGTATAATTTAAATAAAAATTAAACAATTAAATACGTGGTGAAAAATAAGATTTTAGAAAAAATGTTTTTTAAGAATAAAAATTTTATTTTGTTAATTAAAAACTAAAATATATTCAAATTTAATTAATTAATTTACTAATAATAGAATGTGACTAATTTTAATTTTAAACTATATAAAAAAATGTTTAACTTTTTGAATGGGTTTAATAAAAATACATTTTTGAATATAAATTAATATTTTTCACTATTCATTTGGAACATCATTATTTTAAAAAACATCAAGAAATCTATCTATCAATTATTTTTTATATGTTGATTTAAATAATGATATTAATATTACAAAATAAAATTTATATAAGTGTTTGAAATTTATTATTATCAAGTGAAAAAATGTAAAATAAAAACCATTTATGAATAAAATTAATTTTTTAAGCATAAAATGATTTTAATAAAAATTAAGTGCCTACATATTAACAACAAATAAAATATATTATACCATTATAAATATCTTTGTGTTGTGTTCATTCCGATTCATTTCCACCAATAATATATATAGTTTATTATGGTCATATTTAAATAATAATATTTCATGGTTCATTTAAGCTAAGTGTTCTGAGTTGGGTATGCTATCTAATAGAGTGTTTTTTATCCTCTTGTTCAATATTTATTTTCCATTAATAATTTAGTGAAAAAATAAAAAAAAAATATTTTTACCAAATTCAATCATAAAAATAATAAAATTAATTGTCTTCATATGAAATTATATCCTTATAAATAATTACAATGGATCAATTCATATATCATGGATTTTATGTTAATGATAAACATGGTATCAAATAATAGGGATGGACATCGAAATATTAATTGATGAATAAAACAAAAAAATTACCTAGTATCAAATGAAGAAAATAAACTATAACTATAAAATATATAAATTATTAATTTTTACAACTAAAGAATATATTTGTTAATAAATATAAATAATGCTTTAAATGTGGTAATTAATATAGTTAATTTTAGTATATATTATTATAATGCTCCTATAAGGAATTCAAGAGTGTAGGTAAGGGATTTTATTGAATAAAATAATTTTCATGAGTTATAGTTATTTATCATTGACTGTAGTTCTACATAATTTTTTTCATATATTTGATATTATGTTAATTTTCATTTTTACTCTATTTTTTTGAGAAATTAAATTTTCAAATGAAATACATAATATATTGTGGATTATATTATTCCATAATTTAATGACATTGTTACATACCATCTTCAGATGCACTAAAATGGTTCCCCAAGTCAGTTTTTCACACAACCTCTTGCACATCTCCCAACATTCCAGAGGCCACCAAATAGAAGCGACGATCCAATGATGGTATGATGAGGAGAATATACCATCACATTCATTTTAGCATATAGGTACATAATAAAAATGCCGTAGTGAATGTTGTACAATATAATTTATGTGTAAATAAATCATAAATCATGGAAATGAAAAATAATAATACAACAATGGATGTCCATGTCATGAAAAAATATTTTTGAATAAGTCTTACAAACTGTAGTGCACAACAGTACACATTGAAAAATAATCCCTAGAGTCTATGTCCATTACCATCCTATGATTAATATTATTCATGTGATCCTAATCTCCAACGTTCAGAGAAACAGAATGAATAGAAAAGCATTGAGTAAGCCAAATATAGAACCTGATCCTATAAACATGAGGATTATTCAGGTATCCTCCTGCAATTATATCATTAAGATGGTGTGAGATAAACTAAGTAGGACACTAATAATGGCGTAAAGATATATTTAGTCTTTAATTATAAAATAAAAAATTGTATAGGTATAAAAAATATTGTAGTAAACAATAAATATAAAGATATCACTCTTAGGTTCAAAAAGGGACGCCTAACCATCCATAAATGGTTTGGCCTATGTCGGGAAACCTTTTTTCAAGTGCACATAGATTTATATATATAATTAAATAGACATGTTGATATGTGTAAAATATATATACATTTTCTATATATATATATAGATATTATGACTAGCTAGCACCTGAGCCGTAACTCAGTTATATATACATATTCAATAAAGTCTCATAGAGTGATAAGGGATTCCATATACAAAAATCCAAAATAAATAGGGATTATATTCCCACAATTCATAGGTCAATGGGGAATATATGCCTATGTATCAAAATTAATATGGGATTTCATTCCAATGAGTAATAAATAGAGAGGGACACTTTCTCAAGTATCCTAAATCCTAAGGGACTATATGCTTGATTATTATAATTTGAGAATGATTTTAGGGTTGGGTATCATAATAGAATGGGGACCCCAAGCCAAATTATTAAAAATTAATAGGGTTTTCATTCCCCAATATCATAATTAATTCTTGATTGTATGTTAGGATATCATTATAAGATGTGGATTTCATGCAATAATATCATAATCACGTGGGGAAAACTTTACCGAATATTATTATCAAATTGGGAATCCACTCTCAAATATAATAAATCAATAGTGATCATATTCATTGATATCAAATTCAAATGGTGATTCCATTCCCAAATATAATATATTAATAGGGATTCCTTGATCGAATATCATATGAAATAAATAAAATAAATTATTTTCATGTTTAGAAACATTCCATATTATAATCCAATTATATTACTACGGTAATTAAATTTAATATAAACTATGAAGGACATGGTGTGGTACATATAATTTATCATTTAAAACATTTTTGTAAAATTTCTCCATTAAAACTATGAAGATAATGTACCTCATATATTGTTTTATTAGAAAATGGTGAAAATACATTCCTACTAAATTCATATACTTTGTAAAAATCATTTTCCCTAAGGGGATTACATTTTTATATAGAAAAAGGGTGATTATAGAGAAGAAAAATGATTATGACTATTGGAAATCGCATTTACTCACCCATGGTGGTCTAATTACATTGAGAAAGAAAACTAATTACGGAATATAAGAAATAAACTCCAAGGAAGTGAGTCATGTTGGGGTGGACAAACTCAAATGGTATGATTTAAGTAAAAAATTAATAAATATTTGAATTAAATAGACTCTATATAAATAATTCCATATTATATGGTTTAACAAGGAAAACTCAGAACACATCATAATTTTGAATTTTGTAATTCAATGAAAAAAATTAAGGGATACTTTTAGAGACCACCTACCTTATACCAATAATGGTTTTCTAAATCAAATAAAATATTTGATTCAAGCATGTTCAAGAGAAATCAATGTATTTTAGGAACACCCATGAAGATGGTTGAATTAGATCAAACAAATATAAAATAAAATATGGAGAGATAAATGAAGAATATTGACAAGAGTATTGGGAAACCTAATGAGAGAAGTCAAATGTGATCAATGATGCTTGATTTTGATTCTAGGAAAATAAGAACCTTGGATACGGAATAGAGAGCCCAAGTGATAAATATATCAATAAAAGTGAATTGGATAAATAAGGGAAGAGATTGGAGTAAAACCATTAAAACAATAGGGGGAATATGTAAAATCAACTATTTAATGAACCAAAAAATTTGGAAGCCAGATTGGGCTAAACATCCACCAACCTTGTGGTTTCATTGGGTTTGTGGAACTAAGGGTCATGGATAGGGTAATGTTTTTCTTAACCATGAATATCTAGTTCAACCACCTCTATATTATATAGCAGTCGCCTTTTATGGTAATGTGTATCCTCTCACTTGGTCGTAACAAATCATTTGACACCCTCAAAACCCCTAGAATAAGATATATGGTTCTCATAGAAAGAATCATGTTAAAAAAACTATGTTCCACTTCCCAATTCTCCATAAAATTGATTCCTTAGATCTTAAAACTCCAAATACAAATTAAACCAGTTGAGAAACCTCATTGGGAATAAAATATATCTAAAAAACACATTTATCTTTTTTAATTTTCATAACTCTATTTTCTTCCTACATTAATATTTTTCCTATCTACAAAATGAAAATGTCAAAATCCTATGAATGTTTCAACCAATAAAAAATGTGAGACCATATAATCTCCCCACTATAGAATGCATTGTCCTCGAGAAGTATTGAGAGTTGAAGAAACATCACTGGATCTACATGGGTTGAAGAATTCCTTCTGAAACTACAAAATTTTGTATATAAAACTCAACATGTCTTCAATATTATTTAAATATATATGACACAATAGTTTTTAAATATTGATCTAGTGATCATATAAAAAATTGAACATTGATACTATGATTACCGAATATTAGATAACTCAAGACATAATCACATCATCAACCCCTTACCAAACCAGATTATAGTTATCCCATCCATAACGTCCATCTTGAATCAATTCCTAGTCATAGTACATCCACCCCCATATTTTCCAATTTGAGAACCCTATTAGTTCTTTAATAATGATCCATGAATTATTATGATCATGATTAATAATTGTTTCCAAATCAAACACATTTATCCGATTTGTTTAATATTTGTGATGAAATGTATATAATTACCCTTGCACTTTACTCATCTCATCCCAACGACATTCTTGTTGGTGTTCCTCACTAGATTAATTAAATATGGAAGGAAGATAAAAATTCATTCCAATACCAATCAAATATAAATGGAAATTCTTGGCTTTAATAATTTAAATTCTAAAAAAATGATCCTAAAATATTTAAACTAACATTAGTCAGTATTAGTTTGAGGGCATTCACTGATCCATGTAACAAGAATCTCGTGACATCTCTAGATGAACTAACTATTTATATAATGGTTCGATAACATGAACATAATTTCATACTCAATCTATCAACCTTCAACATTAATACATAAACCATATCATATACGCCTATCCTTTTTTCGGGTTTCCTTTAGAATCAACTAAGGGAGTCCATAGAGATCATCCAATATAGTCCATTATCAGAAGTTTAATAGTGAGACATTGGTATATAGATGATATATTCACATATTGAGAACACTAACAGATCCTAATAACAGAATTTTGCATGGATATCAACTCCTACATTTTTTATTTTGTTTGTGAGTCCATATTAGGCCATCCTACATCTAAATCTCAGAATCATTGATGAAAAATCATGGATCTATAAACCAAAATTCTCTTGAACTGTAACACCCATAGAGAATATTTTCTGAGCCATTAATAAATTTATTTTTTCTTTATCATAGCATATAACCCATTTTCAATTAGTGTACAGAAGTTGATCTCAATAAAAGGTACATGATTTTTACCTAACCATGAGTACAGTAAAAGTATATAATGATTAACAATAATTTCTAACACAATCCCATGTTTAAAATGATGAAGTTACTCATAAGGATTTTATCCATAAAAAAATATACAAACGATCAAATAAACAAACACCTTTTGGCTAACCTCCGTTGAAGGATCTTGAATGTAGATGCAAGACACTTAAACATAAACACAACATAATAACCACACTAAATTGGAATTCCCTAATTGTTTCAAAACACACCATTATTCTATATTCTCTAATCATGATTCCCTAAAACGTTTTGTGCACAATGAACTATAATATTTTCAATTTCCTTGAATTCAAAAAATCACATTTGACACATTGATTTCATTGTTACTGAGGAACCTCATGTCAAAATCTCTTGTATAAAATTGATCCAATCATATAACTAGGTTTTACCTAGATCATCAACTCATGGAATGGATAGTAAAAAACTCTGGCCTCATGAGATTTAAGAGACAAAGGTGACCTATCAAAAATAGTATTTTATTTTTATGATCCCTATACATAGAAGTAAATGAAAAACAATATTGCATGAAACTTCCCTCTATAATAGTGTATTAGTTTTAATTTACTGATAATGAGAAATTTTCCATAAAAACAAACTGAATCCACCATAAAACATAGATTATAGATTATAATGACTCATGTTTACCATTATCTAATTGAAATTAGAGGAATGAAGACACTTAATAGTATGCTTGGCCACAATTACTCCATACATTAACATCATTATCTCTTAAATATACGGTCCCAAATTTCATAATAAATATGTGTAGTGAGTAATGAAAATCATATCAGCAGTGTTATCACACATGATCCATTCTAAAATGATATCCCAATCATCAAAACAGCATAAATCTCTTTAACTCCCAGGTCACTCTACCTCAGAGATGACATGTGTCCAAATGAAAATTTCTCATGAATTAACAAATTTTTTCACTGAAATACAATGATTCAAAAAACAAGTTTAAAAACATTATGATTAACAAATGTATCAACCCATTCCATTTCATGATTTCATCAAAAAAATGACATGTAATTTTCTTCAATCCATAGGAATGTTCTCCACATGAATCACAATATGTGATGGCCAATGAAAAGGATTTATGTTCACATTAATATTACCCCATAAGACTATTAACCTAACCAATGACTAACCATGTCATCCATTAATAGAGGAAAATAAAAAGGGTCACCTTCCCTAATAAGTAGATGATCATGACCTACACATTTCTAACCCATTGAACATAAGAAATAAATAATTATTCCATTCCTAACAAGTTTAAATTTACAACTTTTCCACCTATTCCACCCAGGGTGATTTTGACAATATAAGAGTCTTACATTGGACAACTGCTCCCGAACATAGCCTAATGCCTAAAATCACATCATAATATTTATAAAATGATTTAATTTCTAATTTTTCTACCCCAACTGGATTGTTCCCATACATTTTAATGGATTTTATCATAAAGCTCTAACCATGAATCAAAATAACATTTCTCCCTACCCCCTATCATTAATGATTATGAAAAAGAATAATAATTATACGGGTAATTCTCATGTTACCATTCAAGTAAAATCATAGTGAAGGATTTAAACTAACTATACTTGTGTTCAAGTAAGTGAAACCCTTTATGGTTACATTTAAGATATTACATTAAACCAAATTCTAGAACAAAAAGAATCATTCATAATTCACATGTTCTTGGTACAGTGTCTACCTAATTCCCTGTGAAACACAATAAATTCATTCTGAAATCCATTCAATAATTATTATTTAGAGAAACTACATTCATAATTCGGAAAGTTTTGTTTTAAATTCCAATTATTAAAATATTATTTATCGACAAGGATATCGAAATATGTTATAGATAATGAAAATATCAATGAAAATAAAGAGAGGATAAACCCTTTCAGTTGAAATTGCTATTTTATTATCTAAATCCTCATATAATAACACTCAAAATTACACTACAATGTCCTCATCAATTTTTTGGGAAATATTCAGTAGGGTTCCACTATACAATTATAAGTTACCCATATTAGTTTTTATTGAAACATTAAATAACCATAAGATATGGAAAAAGTATACGAACATGGGTTAGTCACTAAGCTATTCAAATGATAAAATAAAACAATGAGGGTGAAACGACACAATCATGGGTTCATTAAAATGACACCGAATAACTATTAACTAATTAAATATTAAATACACCCATAGAGGGTTTATCTGGTAAGAATAAATCACCTTGAATGGCCTACTTGGGCCTTGTAAAACCTATATCACAATTGTAATGGTCTATAACTATCCTACATGTTCCGAATTAGGCTTATAAACCCAATATAACTGCATCATTAATATGTCAATGTTTAGAAACTTTTACGTTTATTTAATGGTTCAATTTGATGAATCACCATTCCCAAGTTATATATTTAAATTCCATTATAATTTATACTTATATTTCATGCAACTACAACCCATCATTTATAATCATTCAATTATATATATTGCCTCTCATAATTTATAAATAACACATACACTTTATAAATTAATAAATTTAAACTCCCTAAAATTTAACCATTCATATTTACGTCTATTATAGATAATCACACAAGTAGGATATACACATGAGGAACATATCGTAATATAAACAATTATAAGAATGATAACTAAAGGGTATAAAATATAAATGGATTTTGAATATCTATATCCCTTTAATGAAACATGAATCAATACTTCCATATATTTCATTGAATAAAAAAATAACAAAATTTCATAAATAATAATTTTTATATGGTACAATAATCAGTAACGGTGAAATAACTCTCAAATGTAATAATTAACCACAAAAAAAAACAGTCTCATCACTAAAAGCATGGTCTCTTCCCTATATGTTGGTGCATCAATCATAGATAAGAATTTTTCCCACCACCAACCAATTTATGTTATCATTTTTACCAAACAATAAATTGAACTATAATTGAAAAATTCCCCAGATACAAAATTTTAATGTCCTCACATGTGATCCATAGAAACTGTATCATAATCCAATCAATCCCATGACTACAGGCACAACTCCCCATACACCAAATGCAATTGAGTAGCGGTTGGGGTGTAATAATGTTATGATGGAGTGACTATACCATTACAATTATACTAGAATAGTGGTACATGTCCACTAAATAAAAATAAAATGATTTTTAATAAAAAGGAAGAGTAAATAAATCAGGGAACCATGACATTATAAACAATAATACTAACATGCATGTCTATGTGATGCAACAATATATAAGTGGAAGTAATACTATCAGTAAGGAATAATAATAAAAAATTTAATGAACAAAATCCTCTAATTCTATCACCATGATCATCCTGAGCCCTAACTCAGAACTGTTCTCTTAGGTTACCATGTATAGAGTAACAACATGAAACAAAATGTATTGAAAAAACCTAAATCAAGAATTTTATCCCGCAAAAAGTGGAGAGCCTGAGTACCCTTGTGAAATGGAAGCCCAAAAAGGGAGAAAGATAATTCACTAAGCCACCACCAAATAAATTTTGAGTTATATAGTATATGATTATAAAATATAGTAGTCTTTTGGTGGAAAAAATAGGCCCCACTTACATCATAGAAACCCCTCCTTAATATAGTCGCCAAGTCTTGAGTTGTGAGGTACAACCATTTTCCCCATAGACTTATGATCTCTTAAATGGGGCCCAAACACATACATGAGCATGTCATTAGAGAAATGAATTCGCCCAAAGTTGAAAAAATATATTTTATAGTGTTCTTTTTTTCTCACTCACTCGCACCCTTCAAAATAACCAAGGAGGTCACCAATCATGGTCAATACTCTAGGAAAATAATGCCCAATTATGGCGTTCTAATCACGTAGGATCGTGAAAGGAAGGTTTATCCTTTTTTTTCATGAGTTATATTGTTTAGTAAATTAATACATTATCATTCTCGGGTGTTACTTTTAACCAACTTGAGAACACAACAACCTCATTTTGTACCCTATATCTCAAAACATGTAGTGTCACCGCACATCCGTATGGGTTACTATAACAAGAAAAAATTATGAATTTTCCCCTATATATAGTAAACACACCACTCTTTAATATGGGTGTTGGGTCCCAGACCTCTAGGTACCACCATATTCCCTGTAAAGATGTGGTCCCCTCTATTGGGTCCCCACATGTGCCTTGACAAACAGTGCACCAAAATGTTTAGGGTGTTTCACCAAATATTGCCTAACATATTTTATCACATCAACCCACTTCCAAATCTCTCCTCCAATTAAATAATACCCCTCCCTCTCTTGTTATGATCTCCTCATGTCTTACCTCAAGGTTTCTTTATAGCACCTCCATCCTAATTCCAAATGGGCTACCGTTAGAAGAATAGTATTCCAATTGGTAAAATATTTATTCTTATAGCTTCCATTTATATATTACATTCTCATATCTTTATTTATATTGGTAAATGAACATTAAAAAAACTTTTAGGGAAATGTAAAATTCTTATATTTTCATCCATTCTACATCAAATCTGACAATGATGTTGGACAAGGATTCATCAACGACCATAATATTGGTGGTCTGGTTTTATACCTAAACTTTTTGATGATTATATTGATTTATCCATTGTGAGGAATGCTATACATCTCTATAAATCTCCTTACAATGTTATTTTACTTTATAAGTTAATATTCACATGGTTTTGTACTCTCATAGATCTATTTAATCTTTTTAGCGAATGTATAATTTGTTGATCTACACCCCTTTAGGTGGGAAGGATTACTTTCACCACTTTAACATAAAGAATAGTGTATCCTCCCAACTCCTCAGTGTTTTATCTTGACTTGAAAATGGATAATCCATTATTAATTAAATTAAATTTCTTAATTTAATGGATTGTATGTTGGTGGAAAGGCCACACCCCATGTTGTATAACTATAAATGGTAATTTTATAAACTGTGATGTTAATATTGATTGGGCTTGATGAAATGGAATGATTTATATATAATCCATTTATATTATAATCTTCATTCCATGGGTATTGTATAATGAACATTAGATAAAGTAATTTTTGAGAATGACGTTTAATACTCCCTTGCATCTGGTTTTGGGCATGATGTCTCACACATTTATGCATTTATTTGGTCGATGTAAATGATGATCCACATCCAATTGTGTCAGGTGTTCGTCATGATGACCCAATACACAATCTAGAATAAAGGTTAATATGTATCACATTCATAATGATAGTTAGGGATAATAACAATTTTCAATAAATTATCTTGTTAGCCTAGTTATAGATTCTTGAGTTACAACCCATATATAGCTAGAACCTAGTATACATGTATATGCCTACTTATTCCCCACACGTATATAGTTAATATACAAGTATATAGTATAAAAATATATATATACTATTACATATATATATGTTGTCGTATATTATGTTTAGATCAGTAAAATTTCAAACTATTCAGATGTAGGTATTGTCAACCAGGTTTCTCTATGGAACATTAGGTAATTAATATTAATTTAGTTATTTTTGTTTACAAGTCATAATAACTCCAGGCCAATTTTCAAGATAATCTAGTTTCATTATTTCTAGAATATATTTCTCTGAACTACTGATTTTATTCCACACACATGTATTTATTCCTTCGATACCTCTGTAGACATCATGAATCCATGTATGGATAAAAGAATGTCCCCAACTAGAGATTCTTGATCTGTTTTACTTACAGCATGAATCATGGGATTGGAGGACCGACCGTCTGATCATGATCCTTGAGAAGCTGTATTTTGGCATTTTTTTTTGTTTCTATATTCCATGTTTTATATTCTTGTCCCTTGTATCCCTTATTTCCTTTTTTGGATATCCATATTTCATGACATAATCATTTATATGGTTCCAATTGGATTATGATTTTTATTACTTTTTATTAGTAATTTCCACTTCCATAGTTGGTTATAATTTTTTATTCCATCCATAATTTTTTATATTACCCTTCAACGATTGTCCATTTATTTATTATATATGTTGTTACACTCTGATCTGAGGGTATTATCTCCCTATTTTACAACCTTAGACCCTCACTACAAGTTGGTAGGCTCTATAAAACAAGGATGTATGATTGATTCCATGTAATCAATCATCATTAGGCATGGATAAAAGGGTATTTAGCACCAGGATATTACATTAGGTATAGAAACGAAGGCCATAACAAATTAAATATAAACAATTCAGGCTCGAGGTCCTCAAAATATGCCCAAAAGATCATACCTTCTTATGAATATTCTAGGATACCTCTAAAAATGGGTGTGCACACACACACACACAGATATATATATATATATATCTTGTAGGAACATTTGTAAATATATATAGAATACATATGAATTGATAAATGATTCATTATCTATAGTTATTATGACTGTCTAGGACTAGAGTTGTAACTCATGCACCCTTGAATAGTTTCTAATTTCTAATATTGTGACAAGAGAATCCATGATTAAAATTCCTAAATCATGTGGGATGTCATTCCTGAGTTTCATGTGTTAAGAGATAGACCATTCCAAGGTATCATAATAAATAGGACATGTTATTTCCACATATTATGAATAATTATGGATTCCTTAAATGAGTATCATAAAATATAAGAGAGACCATGCCAATGAATCAAAATTTTAAAGTGATTACCTGACCAAGAATCAATATTTACTATTGAAGTGATTCCTGAATATCAATGTCAAATTAAGAGTCCATTCCCGAATAAAATAAATCAACATGGATTACAAGATTAAAAATCATAATCAAAAGGGTTTTCCATTCCAAAATATCATAATCGAATGGGGACACCACTTCCGAATATCATAATCAAATGTAGACACCATCATTGAAAATCATAACAAAATTTGTACTCCATGTTCATATATAATATTTTAATAAGGATTCCATGATCAAATATAATAATCAAATGGGGAATTCGTGCTTAAATATCAAAAATCAATAGTGAAACCATGCTCGAATATCACATGCAAAAATAAAATAAATTAGATTCCATGTCCATAAAAATTTCATATCATAATAAAATTATAACACTAGGGTACTTCCATTAATATAAAATTTAGAAAACTATTATATGTTCCACTCCATTTATCATTAGAAAAATGTACATATGATATCCCATTTTTTATTTATAAGTAATTGATCGTCATATGTGTTTTAATTATAAAATGGGGGAAATACATTCATACCAAATTAAATTAATTTACTGAAATAATTAATCTCAAGGATAGTATTTTTATCATCAATAAAAATGATGATTAAATCACACTACAAGAATTATGATTTTTTGAATTTTCATATACACACCCATAGTGGTCTGATTACATAGAGAAGATATAAAAATTAAGATGTATGAGAAACAAACCCCAAGGGGGTGGCTCAAGTTGAGGTGAAAACCATAAATTTATCTATTTATGTAACAATGACTTCCCAAATTATGGAACTAGGTTTTTCTTAATTAATTCAAAATTTTAAGGTCATGACATGGAAACTCTGGTGTGAGATAAAAATATGCATTTTAATAATTCAACAAAAAAATAAGGTAAAATTTCAAATACAACCTACCATATTCAAATTACAGGTCACTCATAAAAAATAAATTTTTATTTGAGATGGCTAAAAAGAAACTAATGAAAGGATAAACACCTCAGATGTTAGAAAAAATATCATATAAGAATATATAACTAGAGTTGGGAAGATAATAGAATAAAGTAACTAAGAAGATTTAAAACCCTAATTATAGTGATCAAACATCAACAATTTCGTCCAATTATACTTACAGATTAATAATAAACATATATGCATAGAGGAGGGAACAAGGGAGGTGTTTAGTGTCTAGTGTGTGTCAGAGAAATAAGGGAAGAGAGGGGAGAGAATCATTAAGGGGTATATGGGAAAATGTGTAAAATAACACAATTTAATGAACCACATGGTTGGGACAAATAGTTTAGTTAACTTGGAAATAACAAGGTTGTGCCACAAACATAGTGTAACAAAGGGTACATTCTAGGTGCATCACTTTCCAAACCATGTTAAGACAATGTTCCACCCTATTAATTTCATTATTTAACCCTCACTTTATTGTGAAACTCTTATCCCACAATTAAAACAAAACAAGAAACACCCTATGCTATCCTAGAATAGGGAACCTGTTTCTCCTTTAGGTTTTCACACATTAAATAAACCACGAACCCCATCCTTCTTCCCTCAATAAATGTGAGTCCTTCGAGACTGATTCTCTTGAAACACAACCAAACACCAGAGATATAAAATAGACATTAAATACATTCCAAAATTTACTTTAATTTTATCCAATTATCAAAACTCAATTATGAATCATAGATTAAAATTTTACCCTTCCACCAAATTAAAATTTTAAAATCTATTGGAAATATCATTCGATCCTAAACACGAAACCGAACAAATGTTAATTTTACTTATTAACCTATAAAAAAGATCCCTTTTAATTGAATGTAAATATTAATTCTTCCAACAAATATTCAATTTACTAATATTAAAATGATAATATCTATAATTTATAGATGCCTTCAAATTTCTCTTCCCAACATTTCAAATGGAATATCTATCACGCTGATTAAAATGTGGTTTTCATAGAAGGTTTTGTTAATATTGAGAAGGGTATTACAATATTGATTTTATATTTTATATCCCCCATATTTCCTCTAAAAAACCTTATTTAGTTTTTAAATAGGATTAAATAATATTTCATGTTAAAAATTATATGAAAAATTATTTATGAAAACCTCTTATAATGTATATTATAAATTGATTCATAACATCATCTCTTTACAATAATGTTAATTAATTATTGATAAATATATTTTATAATTATTTGATTCAATTTTAACCTTAGAATAAAAATAAATTATTTAATTGTAATTTTTTTTAGGAATCACCCTAAAAACTAATTTATGAGGTACACTTTTGGGTGAATGGATTTCTTTATCAATTGATCCCAATCATGAAGACATTTTATTTGATGAAAATTCATAAATATTCTAAATTCACATATTTCAATATTATATGATGAAGGATTTAGTTAATATGGAACCAATATTTTTGATTGATGATTTTGACATCTTATATCCCCCACCAATGTGGTGGTTAAGTATTTATTACTCATGGGATTGATTAAAACATAAAGGTTGGAAAAACATGCATTTATTCACAACACAATCTGGGACCATAATTGGGTATTCTCAATTCCCCCCTATACGTATGTTTCTTCCATAAATCCATGATATGTTATTCTTCCTGGAAATTACACATTGTTATATTATATTTCTAAAATTACATCCATTGAAACTATTCATTATCTTTTGTTTTTTCACACTTATTCCTTGATAAATAATTGTTTATAAGAGATTATACATCCTTAAATCCATACTTATGGAAAACTATTATTGTTACATGTATCTTTATCATCTTCATTTATCAAATGATAATTTTTTCTCACATATATACAATTTAATCTGTGATGACAATTTTATATGTTTCACCATACTAAGCATCATAGCTCACTATTTCTTATGATTCTATACAACTGTTAATGAAGATGCGTATTTTTTATGAGATTTATAAAAGGGTTAATTGTGCGGTATTAATGTGAAGAAGTGTTCAAATTTTTAATAAAATAATTTTCTTATATAGGTGGTCTTCAGTGATACTAATCATTTATTTCATGTTATTTTATCATTATTTTTGAAATATAATGTAATTTTCATGGAAATGATATAACATTAAGATATTTTTTTCATATTTCACATATGTTTGTATCAACAGAAGGTGTATTTATAAATATGGAAATGTCTAAGATGATATAAATTTAGTAAAATACAATGATATAAGTCTATAGTATAATAAAATATCATGATAATATGGTAATATGATGATTCTGTGGTTTCATAGATATTTTTCCCTATCTTTATAAAATGAGATGGATACAAGTTCACCAATAAATAATCATATTTAAAATAACCCTTATATTGGTGGTTGGATATTAACTATATCTTTACCCGGTGAATGGAATGGTGTCCAAAATTGTCACTTGGGTTTAAAATCACATTGGTTATGGTTTATTGATCACATTATCTCCACTAATCATTGTAAAAGATTTAAATATATTTGGGTTTGAGAACCGAATAGGAAAATGACAATTAAACCCCAAATTAAAGCCTACTAATTAATAAGTTTGTATATAAAAATAATTTATGAGTTTTTTAATATGTATTTATATATGTATAAATATAATTTAACTATTCAATATTTTAAAAATTCATTTTATTTACATAATTTCTAAAACTGAAAGAAGTTGTGGTAATAAAAATTATAAGGTATAATGTAGAGATTGTCCCAATGAGCTAAAAAATGGGAAGGGGGCTGGACTATGAAAACAGATGGTAATTATCACACCAATGTCAGAAGAAATTAATGTTAAACCATACTATTTGGGGATCATGAATAAATTATGAAGGATAAGAATACTATGAAATATTTTATGCTGAAATATACACCCTCCATCTCTTTCACTTCAAAAAAAATTATTTTTTAGAAACTAATCAACGTGATAGAAAATATATTTCTATTATAATTAAATTTTTACACATAATGGTTGTTATATCTATTTATCCTTAGAATGGTTGGTTTTAAAAATTATAGGAGTTCATTGATGTATTCTTCACCAACTATTTTCTTTATTATCCTCACTCAATTTTATGTAGTGAATTCATAATTTTTATAAAAACTGGGGATGAATCCATTAGTTCATACAGAGAAAACATTTTATGACTTGTAAACTATTCCACAATTTTTTTCTCCGAACATTAAATTAAAATTCATTATTCATGTAGTGTATTAATTTCAATTCATAAAATTGAATTTGATACATGATAATTTGGAATATATGAAGAAATTTATTAGTGTGTGATAAAATGGCGTATCATACAATTACAGGTCCCATGGGGAGAAGCAATGTCCAATTTTCCTCACAAATGTAATGTGAGTGGAAGCACCAATATTGTTTTATCAATGAAAATTGATAATGATCAGTGTCTGGATGTATTATCCACTGATCTCATGAATATTGAAGTGGACTCAATAAGGTGGTTATTACAATGGAGGAGAAGGAGGCCACAATGAATCCACCACCCACACTTTAGTAAATTAAAACAAATGAGTTTTTGAATTATGAAAATGCATTTCGTAACCCAAAAATATAATAAATATAATTTGATCTAGAAACCTCTTAATAAAATGGAATATGCTTGAGAATTTTCAATCACTATCAATAATGTGGATCATGATATTGGATGTATGAAATGTACACTCATTCTCAAAGGTATCTAATGATATGACTTATTTTATTTTGTTTCTTTTTGTTATTTTAAATAATATGTGTTTAGTATAAAGGTTGATTCAACACATTAATAATTAGATATAGAAATATATATGAATGATACTATTTCCATGATAGTCACATATTATATATCTAGCTTTTATCAGAAAGAAATTTTGTGGAATAATACTTCTTGCATATCAATTTGTTCTTTCCATGGTATACAATGACATATTATTTAGAATGAATTGGAATTGCTTTAATAGAGAACATATCAATTTTCATGATATAGAAATTTAATTTATTGTCATGATTCATACATTTGTAAAATATTCATACTAGAGTTACTGTGATTCCTATTGGAATAAAATTCAATAATATGTGTCCTGATTATATGAAATGAGGGAATTGTAGCTCAACTGATCACGAAGGAGGCAATAGTTGGTGATATTTATATTTTTTCGAATACAATGATGTATTTTTAGATAATAATTTAAGATTCCCCTTACTGTGTGGTTGAATTTCCAAAATAACTTAAGAATATATGTATTCTTATATAAATGTAACCATATATAATTGATTCAAATTAATTGAAAACATTAATAAAGCAGCTACAAGTGAATGCGTGGAAGGATTTTTTACACCAATGTTTTTTAAAATGGGTTTAACTGGTCTTCTTTTTCCAGAAAAATGATAGATCAATGTGATTATTCATTGATTATCACGATCTTAGTAAAAACATAAACAATAAAAAGTATCCTTTACCCCATTTCTGTGAACTAATAAATCAACTCAATGGAAATCAATACCTGTTAATGAAAGAATTTCAACAAGGATATCATAAATTAATGGTAAAAAGTGATGATACTTCAATTAATGATTTTAGTATGAGGTATGGAAGAAACGTATTTATAGTCATGCCATCTGGAATTCCAAATTATCACCAAATATTCTGGACCAAATGATTATATTTTCTAGAGTCTACCATGATTATTTTATGGTTTTCCTAATAGATTATGTTCTCATGTATTTTTAGGGAAAATAAGTGCGTGAAGATCATATAGGAATTATATTGAAGACGTTATGAAAGGATAAATTGTTATAAAAATATTGAAATTGTGAATTATAATGATAGAAAGTATAATTCATGGGTTATGTAATCGTAAGAAAAAGAATATTTATATACCATTAATGAAAAATATTATTGAAAATGGCCTGAAACATCCATGGTAACATATATCCATAGTTTTCTCAGTTTATCTAGAATCTATAAAATCTACATGATAAATTTATCACAACAATAAAATCAAAAAACCATGGTATTATGAAATACAATGATTTTCTTTTTGATAGATTAGTGTATAAAATTTTATGAGGAACAAAATAGGGGATTGTTTACATCACTAGTTCATATATTATCATTATTTTTGGAATGGATTTTAAAAGATATTAATTATCTGAATTAGGTATTGGTATAATTACCCATGTATAATGATATTTTAATTTATTATTCAACACCTCAATAAAAAAAGAAGGTTATAAATTAAAGGATACAAGATTTGGGGCATGCAATATTTTTATTTTCATTAAAATATAGACACATTATCTGAATTTTTTAAATATTAAATATTTACTTATGAAGAGATCATTAAATATATATTCACATTTATGGAGTTACAGATGAAAAAATTGAGATAGTTTTGATTGATCAATAATTGTTACTACATTATATATTACAACCTAGGTAAGGAAAAAAAGTTGGATAATAATCTTGGCAACAATTATTATGCTGTTATATCTAGTGTGAGTGTCATAAAATGTACAATAAATAGGTATTACCAAAATATTACATTTTAATTAGTAAGGGTTGGTGATAAATCTTATAGTTTCCAAATTACATCACAACCAACCATCCACCTAATGAATACAGATCCCCAAAATGATGATATGGTGTTTAAAATAATATTTTCAATACTCCCTAGTTCAACATTTATGTGGGTGTTGTAAAAAAGTTTGGTAACCGAATATGTTCCCCACCAAATTCCTAATGAAATATTGAACTTTTGGATAATGCATGTATCTTATCCTTCTAAATTAATCATAAAAACCCAATAATGTATATTGATCTATAACCAAACATATAGTGGGATAGTATTAAGTAGAATATTTTAAAATATATATCTCGATGCTTGGAATTCCACCTATATAAGGTTTAATGATAGATTTCAAAGAAGTTTATTAAAAAATTATCTTTAGTGGTATGGAAATATGAAACCGTCAACACATATTTTTTCATCGTATCCCCATGATCAATAAATTTCATAACTCTATTTGGGTTATATTTGATTTCTATACATTTTTTTCACACTATTTCTATTATATAAGATTTATCATTTAATAAAATTACATGATAAATATAATGGATTTGTTTAAAATGAATTTATTACCACTCTCAATTATATATTATTAGGATCTAATGTAAAGCTAAAGGTTTTAAATAATTTTCTAACAAGTATTTGAGAGAGAGATAGAATTTAGAATAGATTATGACCCTCTGACTGATTGTATTATAGAAAATACCATTCAAAATCATGAATTGGGATGAGATAATGTTAATTGGATTACCCAAGCTATTGGGAAAAAAACATCCCTCGGGTATAGTTCTCGTATAATTATAGTTTCTATTCAAACAATCTGATGAAACAATAAAAGGATTTGTATGGGAAATTATATAAGAATCCAACATAACATGATGAAGTTGAAGAGAAGAATCTTATAAGTCATGGAAATTTTTTTTGAAATTACCAGTAATTTCCATAAATTCTATTATATATACATGTATCACATATTCAATGGAAAATATTTTAAGATAATCATAGATGATATATGTAATTAGATTTTAGTGTCAATTTGTTCCTATATATATCTAATAAGAAATGGGTTTTGAGATTTTTTATGTAATCGAATTTTAGCCTTATATTTATTAATTCATCTGAGATACTTGATATTTACATGTCTGTAAATTGTAACATTACACTCCGTCTATACCTTTTCCAAGTAAAAAATGTCTTATATGTCCAACTATTGAATTTTTACTTATCAGATGATTCGTACAAACTGAAATCATTACTCCTTTGTATGGAACATGATGTCTCATGTGGGGGATAACCAATGAATATTCTTGAACAATATGATAAAGTTCTAAAAAATAGTAAAACAAATATGTTCAATTCTCTATGGTAAAATTTAATATTTTATTATGTTAGACGGGAACCATATAATTTAAAGGGAAAATATATCCAAAATAGTTTTCATCTTAGAAAAAAATTGACAGAAGAAATTATTTTTAAATGGTTTTGAATTCAATAACACGTAATTTTAATGAATATATGTCCTCAAAATAGGCACTATGTTATACAGTTTATATCACATGGAACAATGAATCAGAACAAGCTGTGATATATTATGTAATGATAAATATTACCATTTTAAAGTATCCATTAACATGGAATGTATAAATATAAGTAACTATATTATGAAATAGATGATGAAATAAAAATAATGGTTACTTTTGATACTAATTCACTGAAGAGATTCATTTGGTATATCTAAACAACCAATAAGATCAAATTTGGGTCAAAATTCATTTTTATAAAATTGTATTATTTCACCCCATATGATGACAAAAAATATTATAAATATGAATAATATATTAACAGAAATTTTAATTTAAATTCATATAATATATTAATATGATTTGTTAGTATTGGAGAATTCATTTTCCTTAAGAAATTGGGATATTATATTTCATCATATGAATGAAGAATTAATAATATTTATATTTTCAATTATGAATAATGGACTTCAATTTTGGATTCATTTTAAATATATTATCGTAGGAAATTTTATCATATTTATATGAAATTATCGACACAAAGGTTTATAGTGAAAAATATCATTTTAAAAAATACTTACTTTTTTATGACATCATTACAATTTAAGAAAAATATAAGATTTATCGATCCTTTTTCATTATTAGTTATTTATTTTATATATTTAATTATTCAATTTATATATTTTTTTAGTTTAAAACCCTATATATGACATTCAAAAAATTATGTAATATTTTATATCTAAAATGATTTAATATGTTATACATTAATTATTTACAATATTATTTTTAGCATGTTTATAAATAGTATCAAATAAAATGGATATCATATTTGGAATTAAGAGGTCTATTTTTTCAAATGGTGTATTTTATATTTATTCATAATAAATAAAAGTCTTATGTAAATTTTAGTTACCATATTAGAAGTCAAAATGATAAAAAGAGAAAAAATAAGATTAAAAAAACAAAAACATGATAAAAACATGTTTAAAATAATTGCATGAGGGAATTATAATCTTATCTCAAATCCTTCCTTCATTTTCTATTTTTGGATCCACATTCCTTATCTATTTTTTCTCTTCTTAAAAAACTCTAGTCTTCTAAATTATAATGTTGGTCACTGAACACCTCACTTTTTCAGAAACAAAATAAAATAAATTTAAAATAACCCAAAAAAAATCCCACCCCAAAAACATCTTTAAATATTATTTAAGGCCTAGTATCCTAAAAAAAATAACCAACATGGTAATAATGCAATTTTTAATGGTTTTATTATAGGTACTAATGTGAATGTTCCCAAATTACACATTTTCAAACATATATTTCTATAATTCTACCTTTTATATATAATTTATGTTTACACATAATAAAATGATATCATTAATATAATTATTATAATTAAGAGTTATTATATTTATGGATAATCATTATCTATCATCTTCCCTTATCTTGAGATAAAATGAATAAATAATCCTTGCTTACGTGCATACTACCACCTCCATAAAGGGAATATTTTATTTTTCAACACTAAATTAAATATATAATTAAAATGAGGTATTTAATAAATTAATATTATATTAATTATATTTTTATAATTCTAAATTGATAAATTAATTTTGTCTTCCATTCTGTGTAGAATGAAACTATTGTCTGTGAAGTGCATTGTGTTGCATTTGTTGTCAATGAGGCATGAAGTTGTCTTGGAATGAATGGATGTCAAGGAGTCAAGATGTGAATGTCAAAGGATGTGATGGTGATGGTGATGAAGGAGAATGGCCATGGTACCAAAATGCATGTCACTTAGGAGATTCACTAAGTGACATTGGAGATGATGGTTTGAAACATTCTCTAAGTAAATCAGATGATTGTTGAGCTGATCTTTAAGTTCATAGAACTTGTATCCTGATGATACAAAGTCACAACAATGATAGAAGACCATACTTTGTCTTCACAATGCATGAGGAGTTGAAAGGAGTTCCATCCACAACTACTAAGTGGATGATGTGCATTAATGAAGTCCATGCGCTATCACTCAGTGCATGTGAACATGAAGATGATCCAATTGATCTCTGATTAGATCAATAAAGATAATTGAAGAAATTATGTGATTAAGGAGCACAGTTGAAGATGAAGACCCTTCGTGAATAAATGTTGAAGAGGAATGAAGGAATTCTTAAGAAGAAGAAGAATAGAGATGGGAAGAAGATGGCTTGAATGGCACTTGGTTTGGCAATTTGTATATGGAGTACTTTGTCTTTATACAAAGGATTCATTCATCCCTTTGCCAAAAAATTGGCCAGCCAAGGCACCTTGGGGGTTCAACCCCAAGGCATGGGCACTAGGGCACCACGCCCGGGGGAACCCGTGGGGCGAGCCAGGGTGGCAGGGCGCACCCAAGACACCACATGGGCGCCTGGGGCACGCCCGGAGGAGCGCGACGGGGGCGTAGGAGCGCGCCCGAGTGTCAGAGCATGCATAGGGTGGGCGCATAGCGCGCCCGCAGGAGCAGAGGTGGGCGCAAGAGCGCGCCCGCTAAAGAACTCGGTGCGGGGCGGCACCGAGAGGGGAGGAGATTCAACTGAGCATATGGCGGCAGCGCTTATTTGATATACCGCGGAAATTCCGCGAGAGACTTCGATGTGGGACGCGCATTTTTCACCCGGGATAGATCTGAGCCGTCCGTCTCATCGCGCGCTTGATCTGCGCCGCACGATCCATCCGCGGCGCCGCGATCTAATCCAGGCCGTTGAAGATCTGATCCGACGGCCCCGGCTTCGTCCTCAACCTCGAGCCATGCCGAAGCCTCCCGCGAAGCCGCCGCTGAACCAGAGCCTCCCCGAAGACAAAATTCGAGTTCCCGGCCACCATTTTCGAAGCCGAAGGCTCCCTCGTGCTCGTCTGGCCACACTGAACTCATTCATGCATTAAAATGTTGCATGCATGCATCGAGAAAGAATTCGGACTTCAGCCGAGGCAAACGGAGTTGCCGAGGCCACGTGGAGAGCATGCTGTGCATGCATAAGCCTTAACGAAGGCCGTGCATGCGTTCTAAGTCGCATGCATGTGGAGGAAACCGAAGGAAAAGAAAAGGAAACCCGCGTTGAAACAGAGTATAAAAATCAAGATTTAAAGATTTTAAAGAACCGAAAACTTCGGGATTTTGAAGTTAAATCACGCGGAGGATTTGAAGCCTTCCTCGCCTATAAAAAGAAGACCCGAGGCATGAATATTCTTGCTGATCCTTTCTCGAAAATCAGAAGACCCGTGAGTGCCTCTGCCTCGCGAAGAAGAAGCCTCCGCGCAAAGTACTTGCGCGGCTGAAGATCTCGGTGCCACCCGAGGCCCGAAAGAGATCCCTGTGCGCACCTCTTGCGTGACAGGAAGGATCCGAGCCGCATATTTGTGCGCTCGAGACTCTTGTCCTCACTGCCCGCATACTTGTGCGGCAGGAGGAAGTGCCCGCGGGTGCAGCACTTGCGCGCCCCGCGGCAGGAGGAGCTTGCGTGCTCGAAGGCTTGTGCACCTGTGGAGCCTTGCAACGAGACACCTTGCGCGCCTTCTTTGAAGGACAAAGGAATTCGGGTGTGTGCAAGAAGAAGCCAAGAAAGGCCGTAGCCTTGTGTGTGTGCAAGAAGAGAAGGAAGGCCGTGGCCGTGTGTGTGCATAAGGAGGAAGACCACACTATTTGTGTGTGTTCAATTCAAGTGAAGGTCGTGGCCGTGTGTGTGCATAAGGAGGAAGACCACACTATTTGTGTGTGTGCAATTCAAGTGAAGGCTGAGACTTGCATGCCTTGTGTGCATAGTGAAGATAAGACCCTATGGTTTTGGTGTGTGCAAGGAGAACCCAAGGCTTGAGCACTTGTGTGTGAAAAGTGAAGAACACTTAGTGTGTGCAAAGAAGCAAAGGAGGCCGAGGCCTTGCCTCGTGTGTGTGCCAAGTGGAGAAGAAGAACCCGAGGCCATGTGTGTGCACAAAGGACAACACCAAGTGGTGTGTGCCAAGTGAAGTGGAAGACCACACTTTGTGTGTGTGTAAGAATTGAATAATCCATAGTCTTGCTTGTGCATTTAAACAAAGAAGAACACACTTTAAGTGTGTGCATTTGAAGAGGCCGAGGGTTGTGACCTTGTGTGTGCACACTTCGAAGAACAAACTAAAAGAACACTATAGTGTGTGTGTGCAACAAGAAGAGGAGAATAGTCCAAGTTTCAAGTGTGTGCAAAATGAAACAAGTGTGTGTAAAGAGACAAGTTGGCCGAACCTAGTGTGTGCACTAAAAGTGTAAACACTTAGAAGAAGAAGAAGACATCCACACAAAGAAGAACACTCATTTATGTGTGCAAGCAAATTGAATTAATTGTGTGAAGTTCAAAGTAGGTGTGTGCTTAAAGTGACTACAGCCTTTGAGGGTTTATTGCACCAAGAGGAAGAAAAGGAGAGTGCATGCTTGCATGCATGCACGTGCACACGTAAACAAGTCAAATATGCTTGTGTGCTTTTGAGTTGACCAAGACCAGAGGATCTTGAAGAATTTGAGGAACCCATGCTATCAGTGCATGAAGTTCATTTGAACTGAGACTGGACCAGACTGAAGATAAAGATATCAGTTGTCTGAGCATTCAGTAGTTGAAGAGAGAAGCCAGGTCATCCTGAAGAAGGAGGTAAAGCCTGAGCTGGACGAGAAGCCCTGATCAACAACAAGTGATCAGAAGAGAAGAGCAAGTCCAGCCGCCTTTATCCCAGGCTGCTGAAGTTACTTGAAGAACTTAAAGTGAAGAAGAGCTACTCGTGTGACTCGAGGAGCCAGGAGAAGACCCTGTGGGACTCAGGGAGAAGAAGTCTTCAGTGGGATTCTGGAGCAGGCCAGTGGGACTCTGGTAACACTGTGTGAAGCAGTATAAAGACCCTCCTGTGGGACTCAGGAGAGATACAGTGGGACTCTGTATCGACCATTGTAATTTTAACAGTTTATAATGGAGAATCCATGCTGGGAGAGCATGGCAAGGATGTAGGCCTTTGGTGCCGAACCTTGTAAATCCTTGTGTCCTGTGCCTTTTCATTACTGCATTATCCGGGAAAGGTTGAGAGATACAAGAGGAGTGGATCGAGGCTTTAACCAGCCATAGAGGTTTAATTGATAAGGAATCAATTAGTAAAAAGTTTTAAAGGATCACTGATTCACCCCCTCCCCCTCTCAGTGATCACACTGATCTGGGCACTTCAATTGGTATCAGAGGGAGGTTTCCTCTAAAAGATCCAAGGGAGTCTTTATGAAGTGAAGATTTGAGGAAATGAGTGACCAGCCTCAAATGGAGATATCTGCCAAGACTCAGAAAAATAGAAATAAGAAACAGGCCAAGAAGATGAAGAAAGCATGTCCTAGCTGTGATGAAGTTGAAACAATGAATGATCTTCAGAGTGCACTCAAATATCTTCAGAAGACAGTTCCCATGGAAGTGGCAAAGTGTATAGCTACAGGCATCCATGATCTTCATGAAGAAAAATCACAGTTAGAAGAAGAAGCCAATGCAATGGAAGATCAATTGGCAAAAAGGGTTGGCATAACCAACACTCTCAGAAAGCTGGTGAAGGCTAAAGATGAAACCATTTCTCTTTGCAATGAAAGATATGAAGACACTGCTGAAGAATTGCAAAGAAGCCTTTATGAGAAAGATTTCTTTAAAATAATGGTCAGAGATGTTTACCATGCACTGGAGAAGAGGCATAGAGTATCAATGGTTGTTAAAGATGCTCAACTTGAAGACAAAGTAAAAAGGGTAAAGGAGCTTGACAACTCATTTCTTGAAATGAAAAAGGTGCATGAAGACCAGATAAAGCAGCTGGAAGAGAAATGGGAAGGAAGGCTAAGAACTATTGAGGATGAGAAGAACTCCCTCAATATGAAATGCTTAGAACTGGAGGTGATATTGAAAAATCAGCAATCACCCAAAGCCCAAGCCTCCCAGACGGCTGGAAGAAGAAATGTTGCCACTCAAGTGAGCATTGAGCAGGATGATTCTAAAAGAAAGACATCCTCTAATGAATGGGCAACATCTTCTAAAAAGAAGGTACCATCCATACCATATTGTACTGATGCTTCTAATTGTGTTTCCACAAAAAGTGCAGGATGTAAGAATGAATCCAAACAAGTATGGATGAAGACAGTGAAGAAAGAATGCTCTCCTGAAACAACACAGAAAGTCATGAAAAGTACCCAACAATCAGAAGGACTGAAGAGGTCAAGATTTGTGGGTCAGTGTTGGTGTTGTAACAAGTATGGGCATTGTGCAAAGGATTGTTGGTACAATCCACTGAATGCCAAAGCACAGAGGAAGCCCATGCCGAGGGGGAGCAAGCCAGAAGGAAATAAGAAACATCCACAGGTCCAGAGACATCTGTTTACTGCAAATAGATTTGGATTACTTGACAACATCTGGGATGGTTGCAAAAGTGGTCAAAAAGATACATGTCAGTCTCCAACTGTATCCAGAGCTCAAAAGAAGAAAAGATCACAGAACCTGGCTCAAAAAGATTCATTGGGAAGCAAGAAGAAAGTAGAAAATCCTCCCAAGAAGTGCTTGAGAAATAAAGAGAAGTCCTTGGAGTCTGAGTCCAAGAAGGGTGATGCATCCAGTAGGACCACCAAGAAAACATGCTTCTACTGTGGAAAGAAAGGACACATCATGGACCTTTGTAAAGAAGCCATGAAACTAAATAGAAGCAGACTGAACTCCAAAAGGCAATCAATCCAGATGAAAAAGGGATTCATTGAAAATAAGTTGCCTAAGAGAGGTAGCTTAGCAGCATCCAAAGAACCATGTGGAACTTCCAAAACTGAGGCCACTCTTCCAAATGATTTACTAGTCATATGGCCAAAATCAGTTGCAACTTGCCAAAGATTTTCAAAAAGCTGAAGATAAAATTCTGGCAATTGCTAAGGCAAAAGGGATGAAGAAGGTTTCACATGAAGATGTTTTGAGAACCACACCAGCACAATCATCAATGAAGATCAAATGTGCAAGTGTGAAGACTGGTGAAAATGGGACATCTCGGTTGAGAGAATCTTATCAACCTTGTTGTTCACATTGATGAACCAAGTAGGATCCATCTTATTCCCTTATACATTGGTATTTACATGTGCTAACAATGCAGGGAATTGAAGATGATGATCATTCTCAACTGGAGGATGGTTTGGAAAGAATCTTGTGCACCCCTTGAGGGGGAGCCAATCTGGAGAAGATGATATTTTGGGATTTAATATCATCTTGAGAAAAGTGAAGGTAATCCAATCATACTTTCATCCCTTGTTTCTTAATTGAGGCTATCTTGTCAATTAAGGGGGAGTCTGGATTGAAGACAAATGGATGAAAGGGGGAGCTTTATCATTGCACTGAACTTTCTAATGAGTTTTGTGAAGTTGTGCAGGATTTAGCAATTCATTGATATATCTGAAAAATTTCAAACCCCTGAAGCATGATCTCACATGTACAGTGAATTTTGGACAGCTTTGAATTCCTTGGTCATATCACTCTTGTTTTCTACACCGGGTTAGCCCAAGTAGACTTAGAGCTGATTTACTAAAGGTTTTTTGCTAAAGAGAACATGTGACATCATCCCTCTCCTAGTGTTTTTCAAGAAGATACTTTTCAATGGGAGGAAGATATTTCTGGAAGAGAACCACACCACACCTTTGCATTTGATTGCCAATAAGGGGGAGAAAATATTGGCACACATATTGACCCATTCATATGTGCTGAAGTGGTGTATTGACAACAAATACAAAGGGGGAGATTGAAGTGCATTGTGTTGCATTTGTTGTCAATGAGGCATGAAGTTGTCTTGGAATGAATGGATGTCAAGGAGTCAAGATGTGAATGTCAAAGGATGTGATGGTGATGGTGATGAAGGAGAATGGCCATGGTACCAAAATGCCTGTCACTTAGGAGATTCACTAAGTGACATAGGAGATGATGGTTTGAAACATTCTCTAAGTAAATCAGACGATTGTTGAGCTGATCTTTAAGTTCATAGAACTTGTATCCTGATGATACAAAGTCACAACAATGATAGAAGACCATACTTTGTCTTCACAATGCATGAGGAGTTGAAAGGAGTTCCATCCACAACTACTAAGTGGATGATGTGCATTAATGAAGTCCATGCACTATCACACAGTGCATGTGAACATGAAGATGATCCAATTGATCTCTGATTAGATCAATAAAGAACATTGAAGAAATTATGTGATTAAGGAGCTCAGTTAAAGATGAAGACCCTTCGTGAATAAATGTTGAAGAGGAATGAAGGAATTCTTAAGAAGAAGAAGAATAGAGATGGGAAGAAGATGGCTTGAATGGCACTTGGTTTGGCAATTTGTATATGGAGTACTTTGTCTTTATACAAAGGATTCATTCATCCCTTTGCCAAAAAATTGGCCATCCAAGGCACCTAGGGGGTTCAACCCCAAGGCATGGGCACTAGGGCACCACGCCCGGGGGAACCCGTGGGGCGAGCCAGGGCGGCAGGGTGCACCCAAGACACCACATGGGCGCCTGGGGCACGCCCAGAGGAGCGCGACGGGGGCGTAGGAGCGCGCCCGAGTGTCAGAGCATGCATAGGGTGGGCGCATAGCGCGCCCGCAGGAGCAGAGGTGGGCGCAAGAGCGCGCCCGCTAAAGAACTCGGTGCGGGGCGGCACCGAGAGGGGAGGAGATTCAACTGAGCATATGGCGGCAGCGCTTATTTGATATACCGCGGAAATTCCGCGAGAGACTTCGATGTGGGACGCGCATTTTTCACCCGGGACAGATCTGAGCCGTCCGTCTCATCGCGTGCTTGATCTGCACCGCACGATCCATCCGCGGCGCCGCGATCTAATCCAGGCCGTTGAAGATCTGATCCGACGGCCCCGGCTTCGTCCTCAACCTCGAGCCATGCCGAAGCCTCCCGCGAAGCCGCCGCTGAACCACAGCCTCCCCGAAGACAAAATTCGAGTTCCCGGCCACCATTTTCGAAGCCGAAGGCTCCATCGTGCTCGTCTGGCCACACTGAACTCATGCATGCATTAAAATGTTTCATTCATGCATCGAGAAAGAATTCGGACTTCAGCCGAGGAAAACGGAGTTGCCGAGGCCACGTGGAGAGCATGCTGTGCATGCATAAGCCTTAACGAAGGCCGTGCATGCGTTCTAAGTCGCATGCACGTGGAGGAAACCGAAGGAAAAGAAAAGGAAACCCGCGTTGAAACAGAGTATAAAAATCAAGATTTGATGATTTTAAAGAACCGAAAACTTCGGGATTTTGAAGTTAAATCACGCGGAGGATTTGAAGCCTTCCTCGCCTATAAAAAGAAGACCCGAGGCATGAATATTCTTGCTGATCCTTTCTCGAAAATCAGAAGACCCGTGAGTGCCTCTGCCTCGCGAAGAAGAAGCCTCCGCGCAAAGTACTTGCGCGGCTGAAGATCTCGGTGCCACCCAAGGCCCGAAAGAGATCCCTGTGCGCACCTCTTGCGTGACAGGAAGGAGCCGAGCCGCATATTTGCGCGCTCGAGACTCTTGTCCTCACTGCCCGCATACTTGTGCGGCAGGAGGAAGTGCCCGCGGGTGCAGTACTTGCGCGCCCCGCGGCAGGAGGAGCTTGCGCGCTCGAAGGCTTGTGCACCTGTGGAGCCTTGCACCGAGACACCTTGCGCGCCTTCTTTGAAGGACAAAGGAATTCGGGTGTGTGCAAGAAGAAGCCAAGAAAGGCCGTAGCCTTGTGTGTGTGCAAGAAGAGAAGGAAGGCCGTGGCCGTGTGTGTGCATAAGGAGGAAGACCACACTATTTGTGTGTGTGCAATTCAAGTGAAGGCCGAGACTTGCATGCCTTGTGTGCATAGTGAAGATAAGACCTTATGGTTTTGGTGTGTGCAAGGAGAACCCAAGGCTTGAGCACTTGTGTGTGAAAAGTGAAGAACACTTAGTGTGTGCAAAGAAGCAAAGGAGGCCGAGGCCTTGCCTCGTGTGTGTGCCAAGTGGAGAAGAAGAACCCGAGGCCATGTGTGTGCACAAAGGACAACACCAAGTGGTGTGTGCCAAGTGAAGTGGAAGACCACACTTTGTGTGTGTGTAAGAATTGAATAATCCATAGTCTTGCTTGTGCATTTGAACAAAGAAGAACACAATTTAAGTGTGTGCATTTGAAGAGGCCGAGGGTTGTGACCTTGTGTGTGCACACTTCGAAGAACAAACTAAAAGAACACTAAAGTGTGTGTGTGCAACAAGAAGAGGAGAATAGGCCAAGTTTCAAGTGTGTGCAAAATGAAACAAGTGTGTGTAAAGAGACAAGTTGGCCGAACCTAGTGTGTGCACTAAAAGTGTAAACACTTAGAAGAAGAAGAAGACATCCACACAAAGAAGAACACCCATTTATGTGTGCAAGAAAATTGAATTAATTGTGTGAAGTTCAAAGTAGGTGTGTGCTTAAAGTGACTACAACCTTTGAGGGTTTATTGCACCAAGAGGAAGAAAAGGAGAGTGCATGCTTGCATGCATGCACGTGCACACGTAAACAAGTCAAATCTGCTTGTGTGCTTTTGAGTTGACCAAGACCAGAGGATCTTGAAGAATTTGAGGAACCCATGCTATCAGTGCATGAAGTTCATTTGAACTGAGACTGGACCAGACTGAAGATAAAGATATCAGTTGTCTGAGCATTCAGTAGTTGAAGAGAGAAGCCAGGTCATCCTGAAGAAGGAGGTAAAGCCTGAGCTGGACGAGAAGCCCTGATCAACAACAAGTGATCAGAAGAGAAGAGCAAGGCCAGCAGCCTTTATCCCAGGCTTCTGAAGTTACTTGAAGAACTTAAAGTGAAGAAGAGCTACTCGTGTGACTCGAGGAGCCAAGAGAAGACCTTGTGGGACTCAGGGAGAAGAAGTCTTCAGTGGGATTCTGGAGCAGGCCAGTGGGACTCTGGTAACACTGTGTGAAGCAGTATAAAGACCCTCCTATGGGACTCAGGAGAGATACAGTGGGACTCTGTATCGACCATTGTAATTTTAACAGGTTATAATGGAGAATCCATGCTGGGAGAGCATGGCAAGGATGTAGGCCTTTGGTGCCGAACCTTGTAAATCCTTGTGTCCTGTGCCTTTTCATTACTGCATTATCCGGGAAAGGTTGAGAGATACAAGAAGAGTGGATCGAGGCTTTAACCAGCCATAGAGGTTTAATTGATAAGGAATCAATTAGTAAAAAGTTTTAAAGGATCACTGATTCACCCCCTCCCCCTCTCAGTGATCACACTGATCTGGGCACTTCAGTCTGTGTCTTCGTGCAACTACTGACTCCATTGAGTGACACATTGCTTTTTTTACCATTATACTACATAAATGATTAGAAAACATTATTAAATTAATTAAAAACTATTCTCATATATATTGATATTATTATTTAGTATTGAAATTAATTTTTAATATTTTATTATTTTTTAAACATTGGTTCATCTGAAATTTAGAAATGAAGAATATCATGGATTCATTTTTATCCATGTCTAAAATTATAATTGATTGATATTTTGAATTATAAATAAATTTATTTCATACAATTTATTATCTAGTATACTATAGGAATTGTGAAAATTTTAGGGAATAATGGGGATTCTATATATAATTTTAAATAAATTTTGAATTAATAAAAACCACTAACATATGAAGCTTAAAAAAAATATAGCTAAAAAATGTATTATAAATATTTTTATTTTAGGAATATAAATATTAATATATAATAATAATGTTTTTAAATTGGGTAATAGGATGGTGGTTTAAATTATATTGTAGTTAATAGTTCATTTGTGGATGTACAGAGAACAGGTAATGAATTTTCATGAATCAACTTTTTTTTCTTGAGTAATAACTATTCCTCTTCGATTGTGGATATATAAGATTATTTTCCACAATTATATGATGATATAATATTTAAATTCATCTTATTCAAGGGAATAAATTTTCCAATTCAAAAAGTATTCATTTATGGATTTGACACTCTTAGATATTTTAGGAAACCCAATATATTCCCTATCCTCATCAATTGATATCAATCTCTTCAATGTACATATTCACTCTATATATCAATGTTATAATATATTTTTTTGAAATAAATATATATATTATTTCTCATATTCATACAATTTATATTATCTTTTTTTAAAATTGAATATTTTTCACTCTTTTTATGAAGTGGGCCACAAAAAAGTTATTTTTATTATTGAAAAGTTTTTTCCTTTTAAGATCATATATTTTATCAACCACCCAAGATTTATAATGGATATTTTATACAATCCATTTTCCTGCCATGGGTTCTTCATGATATGATGAATGATTTAAATTATATAGAACATATAAGTTTATATGTGTATAGATGGGATCCTTTTTTACACTCTAATACATTTGGTATGGTATTATAACTCATTATAAAAAGGAAAGTAAACATACATGGGATTATTAAAAACTAAATGGATTATAATTATTGGGTTTTATCATATTGTGATATTTCCCTATTATTATAATTTCATTATAGTTCCTTGTTATTCTATGATTCTTGGAAATTCCAAATTTTATTTCATAATATTATGGTAATTACTTATGAATCACATTTATTATCTAATGTTTTAAAACTTTTATACTATTTTACATGTTTCCTCATTAGAGATATATATACTTAATCATGACTCCAATATTTTTATCATTACTTCTATTAATGAGATATTAATCCCATGTTTAGATTTAACCATATTCATATGATCTAGACCATTAAAACATGTTCATATGTTTTACCTATATTATTAATAAGAATTATCCTATTATTATGAATTTTTTCACATATATATTAAGATGAGTATAATTTATAATAAGTCATGAAGGGAGTGTAGTGTGGTTTGATTATGGATAAATGATCACATGTATTGTAAAATAACATTCTTATGTATATGATCATCAAAGACATTATTCCTTTAGTTCAATATGTTGTGATATTTTTTATATGTAATGTAAATATAATGTATATGATTCCAAATAAATATAATTTTTATCTTGGTTATTCTCTATATTACAAATATTTGAAACCCCTCAACAATCAAAAATTATTTTATTGAATCGTAATTTTTTAATAAATTTTTTTTTTGGAAACCATTAATGTAATTATAGAGTTTATTAAATTTTATTTCCTTAAATTTTGGGGGTTTATAGTTTAGAAATAGATTCTTATTGAAACATTTAAATCTGGACGTTTTTGTTCAGAATAAATTGATTGGATTTTTTAGAGGAACCCACGAAACTATCCATTATCATATTATTTTTTTGTAAATTATATTATGTCAATTGTTTTATAGCATGGGTGGGACCCAGTTAAGTACAACCATTCAAGTTCAAGGAGATATAATATGAGACTTCACAGGAGTTTGTCCAAGAGAGAATACATTTATCATGATTATTTAAACCATGAGACATGAATGTGAATTGGATCTGTAGTTTTTCAACGCCATTTGGAGTTTTTTTATTATGGTTTTTTAAACTGTGTTCCAGAAAATTTATATTTTGAATGGAATGTGTTGTCTTAGAAATACCATCTATGTAGTTTGAACACTAATTAGAGGATCACAAAGAAAACCCGTACGACATGCCCAAATTGATTAAAAGTTAAATTTTATATTTCTCATCTCATCGAATTCAAGCCTAAAACAATCCATTTCTCCACCACCCCATTCTAAAATAAGCAAGATATGTCTCCCTCAATTTCTCTCTCTCCCCATCTGTTTTTGGTATCTTCTACCTTTGATATAATTTTTTTCTTCATATTGAGTTCCATTGAACACATTAATTTTAATTATTTTCATTTTCCCTTTAATATCACTACCTCATGGGGACTATATTTTGTTTTCAACCATTTTTGTAGAGTAAATGTGTTCAAATTAATTGGATTTTCTTGTATAAGAGTTTTAGAGGCCATATCTTGGAAATTAAGTGTGTTTTATTTTATATTTATTTTTATTTATAGAATCTAATTTATTAATGTGTTACGAATGTTTATCATTAAAAATTATTCCAATGTATATGAAAATTGAGAGAATTATTTTTATAAAAAAAATATTGTTTTGAAACCGTTTAAGGGATATGGGGGTTTATGAAAAGCATTTTTTAATTCTTAATTGCAGTTGTAATAATTATTATTCTTTTTATGAGGTTTAATCCAATAATTTTTTTTAAAAAAAATGTATAGAAATGAATGATTTTAATGGGTACTACTTGGGTAGTTTAAAGGTTATTCAATTTTTTATATGTTTTTGTTTATTTTAAATGGGTGTTATCCATCATATTAGTGTTATTTGAAATAATTGATAACCGTTTATGATATTTATATCGATGGATTGAGGTGTTTTAGTATTTTATGATTTCCAAATGAGAAGGTTGATTTCAAAATGCTTTTTTTATAATGTGAATTGTATATTGAATATCATTGTATATTTTTATGTTTTAATGGTTATTTTAGAAGGGAAGGGTGTTTTGTCATATTATTTTCAAATGTCTAGATAAAATTTTTTATATGAGAATATTGGGGTTTCCTTTATAGATGATGAAAAGGAATGAAATTTATATTGTGTTTTAAGGATATTTCCATTTAAGATTTTAAGGGAAGATGTGATTTCATAAATACACGAGACATTATTGAATACCTTATATACTATTTATGGATATTGTTTCATATGACCCCATTAGGTGATGTTTAATTTGATGCATTTATATATGATTTTTAAATTTGATCTATATGGGGATAATTTTATGAGGGTGGGAGGTGATGTAATAGTTACTTTCCAATGATTTGTCCTTGATTTATTGATTTTTTTGTTGTATTAGCCTCCATTTTGAATCAATTTTGGATTTCAACTTAGGTATTACAAGCAATGTATGTGGGGAAACCCTTGTTTGATAGTTGGATGACTAAGAACGAAACAATGGCTACTTAGAGACAATTAGTGAGAAAGGAGTAGTACGAAACTATGATTACATTTAATTGTTATGCGATCTCACTAGTAAAAGAATCCACTGGAAAATATCATAGTGATCTCATGGAAGGACATGTTCTAGGGAAAACCCCATCTGTTATCTCATTGAGAATGTTTTCTAGGGATATTATCTTTTATAGTTTCTTTGGGATGTTAGAGGATACTTTTAGGTTTTGAAGTGGTTTCCTATGATCATTATATCTAGTTTATGTCCTTTATTACTATATCCTAATGATGATTCTAATGAAATTATGATCCTTGTATTATAAATATGGGGTATTTATTCTTGTCTATCAATCGTATCCATGACTGTCAATTCTATTGAAAGGAACACATGTACTTTTAACTATTTTTTCTTTTTGTATGGGTTGAAATATTGGTTCTGGAAAGTTTTATTTGTTAAAAAATTATTTGATATGATTTTTAGATGTTTAAAGTGGAGTTTTGAAATGTTTTGGATGATGGTAAAAGAATAACGAATATTTTTATTAACATTTTAAAAATAGAAATTAGTTTGAAAAGTATTCTCAAGTGATATAAGTTAAAATTATTTATTATTGATAATAAAAATGTGTGTGAGTTTTGAATATAATGTTTTATGGATAATTCACCTATTTTTATGAAAATAATTATATTTAAACATGTTTTATAAATCAATTTGGTAGATGGAAGACATTTTTTGTTAGAAATTTTATAATTGAAAAATGTGTGTTTATAAAATAGTTTTATAGTGGGATAATTAAATTTTTTTTAGAATCATGTATATTAGTCGATAATTAATATTTTTTCCATATTAATTCATTCATTTAATTAAAATCCATGAAAACATTGTTTTAACCAAATTTTGGGATTATTTTTATATAATTTTAAATCCCTATAAAAAATTTATATTTACTATTTTATTTTAGTATAACCTATTTATGATGTATATGAAGGAGAAATATATGATTCAATAGGTTGTGGAGACCTAGTGTGTATTAAACTGATGAATTTATTTTATAGAATCAGTTTCACTCCTTCTATATATATTTCATTTTGATCTTGAGCATTGATGTATGTTATGATATTGAACACGGTTCACATAGTGTCTCATTGTAGTTTGATAGGGGGTTTTCATTCAATTTTACATTTTAGGACAATTTCCCATTTTATTTTATACTCTATACTAGGTATATTTATTAACCCTATAATTTTATTTATCCATCAGTCCTATTTTATTGGAAATTTACATATGTTTAAAACTAGTTTCAATTTAATTTTTTTTATTTCAAATATTTATTTATAATCATTATATTGGGTAAAAAATCTAAATTTTCTCTAGAAGATTAACATGAATTATTTTCCATATCATTAGATTGATAACACCCTTCATCTATGTGGTGTACTGGTATTAGAGCCCAGATAGATGACACACCATGCTGGTTTATTATAACATGGTACTAGAACCTAGTTCTTATTGTGTCCTAGGTTTTGAAGCACACAATAAATATTTATAGAGATGGTAGTTTATAGATATATTTGTTAGGACATGGGACTCGGATGCTGGGGGAGTGTCAAATGAAATTTCTCACCCTGACTATCGCATTTTCTAGGGTTGTTGGGAACTTTTCTATGATTATGGTTTTATATATTATTGAGTTGTTAGATTGTTCTTTTATATAAATGGATGTTATGATTCATCCTGAATTATATGTTTTGTGTTCCATAGAGGTCATATAAAATTTATTTTTATTCTGATTATTGAGGATGAATGAATTTATCGTTACTCTATAGGGCCCATAAAACTATGGGATAACCAAGAAAATGATTATAGTCATTTTTGAGGGACCATTTCAGGATTGTAATTTTTCGATCAACCTATTAGAAATGTGATTCATTTTTGTGTATCTTGTTTGAATTTTTTATTTTCTAAGATTCACCCTTGTGTTACCTAGTGACTGTTGGGGAAATTTGAAAAGTTTAATTTTTGTTCTTCTAATTTGTTTTCATCATTCAATTGAGTTTCAGTTTTGGCATGTATTATGCCTCAATTTAGGTTTTTTCCCATGTGGTGGATTTTTCTAATCAAAATAAGATGGATTTTTAATGATGGAATCCATATTTTTGTGGGAAACTGATGATTTAAAAATTCATTTTTTAGATTTTGTCATATTTTACCATTGGAATGATTTTAAAAAGTGAATGTGATCTAAAATGGTTTTAAAAATTGACACTATTTTATTATGAATATCAAAATGTTGTATTGGTTTAGAAACTATTATATGTATATTAACATTATTCTTGGAAACATTTTAAATTAAAAAAAATTAGAGTGGCCTTGATGTATTATTTGTATAATGGTTTCCATTTTCCCTTTTTAAAGCTCTTTGGTTTTAAAAAGGGTGTTGATGTTGTTTGACAAAAATTTTCTTTATACTTATACATTTTTTGTTTTGGGAAAATATTCTATGATTTTTGGGATAAGACCATCTGAGTATTTACATCTCACATCATTTAACAAAGTCATCCCACAATGTATTATTGTGGGATTTATAAAGAACATGGTTCTTCATTCAGGTAATAATAATATTATTTTTATATAATCTCAATTTAAATGTTTAAATGTGGCTTAATTGGAATGACCATTGATGTTATATAGGTATTGGGTGTGTCTAGTGATGTTTGAGTGGCTGGAAATCATGTTTTGGGTGAAATTACCTAGAACACAGGTAGAGTAAACTACCTGAGATGGGTTGCATGGTCCTACGAGAAGGTCTACAATTTTAATAGAGGAGTTTTCTATGGTTTATTGAGGATTATTAAAAACCATATGTTTGAACATAACATATGTATAACCATTCAAAGTTGGAAAACAATTTGGCCAAACAATTCCTACAAATCATTTGACCCATATATTTTGGGTCAAATTGACCAATTTACACCAAATAAAAAATTTGTTTTATACTATTTCACTCATTATTATCCCACAGAACATCCACTTTCTTTTGAGCTTCCACTTAGTATATATTCCGAGAAATGAGACACATCTTCTATTTGATCTTAGATTCATGTGATGCTCAACTCATTGGGTCTGCATTAGTGAGTTATCAATTCCTTTTTAATCTTATGTCATTCCTCTTGGTATCAGATGTAATTTTTAGGTGAAATCAAATTTTCCTTATTATTATTTTCTTTATATGTAGTTTAATTTTCTTCTTATCAATGACAAATTTAGAGATGTGACTTGATGATATTTCTACTACAGATATAATGTAGATGGTCCTGTTCCTTTCGCTAAATGTTTAGGTGTTTATATATGTTATTGTGTTGCACACCCAATTTATGGGCAACAAATTTACATGGAATTTATTCCTTAAATTGAAAGGAATGGACTATATAATCACAGATAATAATTTAAGACTAATAATTGGTAATGATCCTTGAAACAGAACCATCCCAAGGGTTGGTTGATTATTGAAAAAGAAACCCTTGTGGAGCTCTATGAAATGGATTCCTTTTGGTGTTCATTTGTTCCCCTATTTCATTAGGATGTGTTCTCTAAGAAAATTTGAAAACCAAATTGATGAATTTGATTATGAATCAAATTGGGAATAGAATTTAAATATTTAATGTTTACATAATTCTCAATTGATTAATGTGAAGGGATATATGACCATTGACATCAACACTTACCTTGTTAATGCTTGAGTAAGCATGAATTTATTTATTAATTGATATTGAAATGTGAGTAAAGTGGATTCTGTTACATGTAATAGTATTTTAAGCATGATTTGATAGTATTATTGAAAATCCCATGTGAGTAGTTGAATAGGAATCCTTCTAAACCTGTCCAATTACATGAGTTAGCGTATGATTTGAGTTTCAATAGAATTTGTTAGAGTGATGGAATTTATTATAATTGAATTAATTAATTGACATTTAATGGTATATACCATGAGTGAAACAATGATTCATATAAAAAATTCCATGGACGGATTCATATGGAATTTATCACAATCGTGAAAGAGCAATACATGTTCTCATGATATGGAATTTCAAGAATGAACTCATGATGTTCATTACTATTATATGCAGAGTGATACATTGATTCATATGATAATTCCATGGATGGTATAAAAGGTAATTTTTTCATATATTCAATGGGTGACACTTGGGATCTCTAGTGGGCCACTATGGATGGACTCAAGTGGTTAGGAATCTATACCACACCATGATCCATACCTGGATTCTTGAGGATCGCCAGGGATGAGCTCATATGGTGATTGTAATATTATACCTAGAGTGAAACTGGACATCCATCATAGGTATTCCATGTAAGGAAATAGGATGTAATTAATAAATTAAGGAAATAAGTTATGAAATATCTATCATCGAAAATAAATATCTTGGATTCATCCTTTGACTAATAAATATTAGATGTAATTCTTGGGAATTTACTATACACATGATTATATAGGGTTTTATGGGATTGTGCTGGGTCTCATGAAATATAATTCTAAATATATTTAAATATTAAACTAGTTTTTTAAAATTGAAACATGAGAAAATACTAAATCAGAGACATAATTATTAAATTTATTTGGTCAGGTAAACTAAACATCAATTGAGTACATGGACATATAATATTCTCACATTCAATTACATCCGTTACATGTTATATTTTTTTCACACATTTGATATATATATATATATATTTAATGATTAATTATAAAATGGCCTCAGGTGGTTTCATATTGGGATTGTATCTCTTACCCTATTTGGGACACCTTTTGGTACCCAAATAAACTATATGAATATAGTTATAAATAAGGGAGTTCTCTATACTATATCTACATGATTTTTACATATGAGTACGGTAGCATGGGAAAGATATGAGGCTCACAATACCAACTCGATACATTTGTAATTTTTCTAATTTTGTAAAATGTATTGTATATATCCATTCTATACCTGTTTTGGAAATTTCATTAGAGACATATGACATGTATCATAATTTTTTATATGATATGACTTGTGAAAAATTTAATATTTTTGTCTTCCACTGTTTACTTATTGTCTTGTTATTATACTAAAATTTCTAGTTGTTTGTTATTAATATTCCATTTTCATAAATAGAGTGATGAAGGAATAACCTCCCCACTGACACTCATTGTCCCTCGATGCTATTCGATGGCCTCTAGAATATGGATAAATGTGCATGAGGCCCTGTGACCCACAAGGAACAACACATCAATGTTTGGGATGTTACTATATAGAATCAATGCATTTTTTCTTATTTTTTTATTATTTGGAAACTATAAAATTTGCTAGTAAGGAAAGGGTATTTGTTAATGAGTTCTTCTAGTAGGTAGCTGAAATGGATAAAGGAAAAATCAATATTTACTCAAATTGAATTATTGATTTATTAATTATGACTATTTTAGTTGATTTGAGTCCACCGTTGGGTGATTCACGTGATATGGGATGTTGTTATTTATTTTATTAGAGGTTCTATTTTGTTTCAACCCAATGTGATTTGGGTATTTCATCTCATTCATCTTATAAGGTACTTTCCAAAAATCAAATGCTATGCTTTTTTCATTCAATTTATGCTGTATTTTGTTATTGAAATATATTGTGATAGGTTCTGTGATAGTTATGTGTGATTTTATCATATGTATATTGATATGGGTTATAATGTGAATTAGGTGGATGTGAGAATTTGGTCCTAGAAGAGTATGGGACCTCATGGATAACAATTTAGTGAACAACATGGTTTAGAATTTTAAATTTTAATAAATCAATATAAAACAGGTATTAATTCAAATAGGAATAGAATATATTCCAATAAAATAGAAATATGAATTCATCATAGAAGAGAACATGACCAAGAATTAACCATAATACTGGTATGTTAGAATTTTATCATCCTTATTGACATTATTGATCATGACCAGACATGAATCATGGAGTAGGCATATGGGTGAGTTCTTATAGTGGAAGGATTGTACTAATCATGAAAAAATATATACACTTTTGATCTACAACATTGATATTGATCCTTAATTGAGGAATTTTATTGAAATTGTAGAAGCAATCCACCATGAACACCTCCAGCCAGATGCTATGAGGGTGGCGATGAGCATACTCCATGGTTGGTGGTTCATGGGATAGTAGTGAATTTGTTATTCATGCCAGTTATGACACAATTACTTATACTAAACATATGTGATAAGGCACAGTTCCTATATGGGTTCTTATGCTTCATGGAGAATATTAAGGGGGAAACATGACCTACCCTATATATGTAATAACTGATGTGTGAGTTACAATAACAACATCCATCCACATATCAATGGGATGGTATTCCATAGGCTACTGATTCAGAGATAGAGGCCTTTCATTCAATCTAGTGTCACATCGAGATGCCTTTTAAGAAAAGGGAAAATATATCTACATATATTATATGACATTATTCAATGATATGGTAGAATATTATAACTAAAAATTGACCATCATTAGGAAATTACATGGAGGGATTTTCATGTGGTATTCTCTGAAATTTCTATCCCAAGAGGTTGAAGGAAAATAGATCCCATGAGTTCCTGCATCTGGAGTAGGGCACAATATTTGTTTTCAGTTATTCACCCCATTTTAATGAGATCCATCCCTTACCACATGTTCTGATGGGTGATGATATATATGATGTTATCCTATTCAAAAAAGGTCTCATGTACAACATACAATCGTAGGTGAATAGTTTTCAATGGACTACTATTTATGGAATAATGAATCTGATACTTTTCAAATATCACAACTGTGGAGAGGTTGGATGTGAGCGCCAAAGAAGTTGTACATATAGACATGGTGCAACATCAACAGGTAGTATGATGTGTCATTTTGAGCTTGCATACCTGGATATTTTCAGTCAAAGCACATACTCAGGTAGCAAGGTGAGCTGCAACCAGGGCGGTAGGTTGGAAAAAATGGGACATAGTGTATAAGGGACATAATCAAGTTACAATATTACCGAAATATGGGACATATATAGTTCATCAACAGAACGTTTCCTCCAGTAGGTAGGTAGAGAAGTTCTATACCAAGTACATGTTCAGGAGAGAGATTTGTATATTCTAATCAGGCAGAGATCTAGAGTACAGTTGGATGATCAGGTTGAGATGGTGGATGTGGATGGGGTAGTCATACCCCATTTATATTTTGAAAGGAGGTTGGATCTTTTCAGGGTACAAAGGAATTATTAGATGGCCACAGATTAGGATAGATAAATAAAGATAAATAGACCCTTGAGGAGAAGTATCTTGAAACATCAACTGTTAAATGTACTATTCAAGTATCGTCCACATTAGCTTCTGAAACTTTATGATTCGTGGGATTCAGATATGATTTTATATAGTCCCACTATGGACATAATTATGATCAGTGTTTATTCTCTTGTTGGATTCATAAAGATTGACACTTTTTTGGGAATAAAAATATAGGGTTTACTTTAGTATAGGGAGTTCCCCCTTAATATTGGTGGGTGTCACTTCAAATGGGAGCTCCGTTTCAAAATGATTTAAGATTTGATAGCATTATTGGAAGGTAAAAGTTTGTTCCAATTCAGAATTTAATTGACTGGAATCCCTTCTATGTAACATTCACATCCATAGAGGGGTGAGAATTTATTTTAAATTGTTAATGGGATATCTTGGTTATTTGACTAGTACCCCAAGCATCATGGTTTGGCCTTATTGATAGAGCTTATTTGGAGTTCTTTTTTTGATCATCAATGAAATTTCGATGATGATTTGCCCCAATGGTTGATATTTTTTTGGGAATTTTTGTAAAAGATGATTCTATATTAAATTTGCTGAGAGAGGTAGATTTATCTATATTTCTAGTGGACAAAGATGAAATGGTAACCATTAATCCTTATAGGATGGCTATTACTCAGAAAAAATGGCTCAACTTGTAGAAAAATGATTTATAGGGAAAGGGTTTTATCTAACCCATTACTACATTAAGGGGTTAAAAACTCCATTTTTGAAAAAAAATGTTTGATAGAACATTTATTCTATTTGTGGGTTATCAAAAATTGAACAAGCTAAAAACTATGAAATGGTATCCTCTCCCGTTAAATATGATCTCTTCAATCAGATTTAGGACTTTTAGAAATTCTCAATGATTAATTTGAGATATGGTTATGATAATGTGCATGTTAGAACATTATACATACATGTCACTTATTTTTCGTAAGGTATAATCTATATGATTATTTGGTTATGTGTTTTTGGGCTCAAGAACTCACTAATATTGTTAATGGAACTAATAAACTGACTCTTTAATCATTATCTAGATTTGTTTGTAGTGGTTTTCTTATATGAAATCTTTGTGTATTCTCTATATTGACACAACCATTAAAACATCATGAGATCATATTAGATATGATGATAGATGTAACGCCCCGACCCCAGTTACCCAGAGTCGGTGCATTACTACATAACATTGGCATGATCACAAGAAAGATCAAATCTCGAAAGACCGATTGGTTTAGTAGCCTTGGAAACACTAGATATATTCATAAGTTTTACATTACATCATAAAATGAAAAAATACTACAACAACATAATGTTTCCACAATCCACACTCTTAACCCCTCATAAAATCCCTGCAGGTCATTCATAACTTACTTCTTCACATCCTGGGAAAAATAAAACATAGAAAAGGGGTGAGCTCAAATGCTCAGTAAGGATAACAATATAGCGGAAACTTTCATAAATAAGAATAAACTTTTAAGGAAATGTATAACTAAAACAAAAACCTTTCAAACATGAACTTTCAACATGGTATGGCATAAATAAAATGAAATAATGCCATTTACTTATTCACATGGATATTCTACTAATCGAATAATCACATGCAAAAATCAATAACCACTTTCATAATGTTGGAATGCATAACGCTGATCTTTAATTTCTTTGTCAAGGCCTCATCCCAAGACCTTGGGGCTAACTGTAACCGAAACCCAACCCGGAGTGCCTCTAATAACCGGACACTAACCCGGAGTGCCTCTAATAACCGGACACCAAACCGGAGTCCTTCTAATAACCGGAGACCAAACCGGAGGGCTTACTTTTACCAGTCCCTAACCTGGAGGGCTTACATTTACCAGTCCCCAACCTGGATGGCTTACTTTTACCAGTCCCCAACCTGGAGGGCTTACTTTAACCAGTCCCCAACCTGGAACATACTTGTCCAACACATTCATATGAAGTAAAGGTTGAAATATGGCATAAACATTCTTATTGGAACTAGCATACGAAATGTCAATACTTTCACCATAAACTATGAATGGTATAAAAATAGCACATCCATAGTCAAACATATCACAAAAACTTTAATACAATAAAGAAGTTTTGTATCATAATTAATCAACGTCAAATAATCTTAAAATCCATCAAAGGATGTTGACATAGATGAAATCAAAATTCTTTTTAAAGAAATATCTCCTTTTATTTTGAAATCATTTAAGATCCATATAAAATAAAACATTTTCTTTGACAATATTCTTATAAGCTTCTAAGGAAAGCTTTGAAGATTTTATAACGGCGGAAAATAACCACACCCACCGTATAAGTTAAAAAAAACATTCTTACCTTAATTCTGTCGAAAAGGTTAAACGGACCTTGTTTTGAAAACGACGGAAAGATTCCTCTTATAAAAAGTCAAAAAAAGGTATAAATGACTTTAAACCATATTCTTGTAAATAATAAAAATGTTTTGAATTACATTTTTAAGAAAACATGGATGTGGATGATAAAGAGATCCCAATAGATTATTACATATAAACAACCTCGGATAATGAAGAGATTGTGAAATAACCCTTACCAATTTGGTAACTTATGAAACATACAACCCATGAATGAGGTATCATACAATGAATATGTAAATACACATAAATTATAGTGTATTACACAAGGAATATAATTATGGGCAGTACATACACCACACAAAAGGTGATGGTGGCAATATGGCATGAATCTCACGGAAATAAGGAGTGAGATGAAAACCCCTTACCTTGTACTTTTCCTTTGTTGGGGTAGGTTAACCTCCTCTTCTTCGGGTTCTTCCTTTTGATTTGATCAAAAGGGCTCCTTAGGTTGGCTTTCTGATCAAACTAAGGCCTCTATGTTGTAGTGAGGGATGTTGGGAGAGTATTTAGGCAGAGTTTGGCCGAACCAAAAGGCTTTAGAGGTGTGAAGAAATGGGAAGGAGGAGTGCCCTTTTATAAGAGGGGTGAGGGGCACCTTTGGAAAAGCTAGAAATATTAATTTATAATAAATTCATATTCGGTTTCTAATGGCTCAAAAGTTGATTATTTAAATTTTAAGGTGGGGATAGGTCGAAAACAACTCAACCAATAGAAGTTAGACAGGTTTGGGTACTTATATTAACCTTATCTTTAAGTATTAACTCTAAGTTAATTAGTTTCACTTTTACAATGTCTCTTTGTATTTTTATATAATATGGTTAATAAACTTACTATATACATCCAAGCGACACCCAAGTGGTCCATTAATGATGAACCTATCCTGATATAAGTCTCTTGGCCGAAACTTAGATTTTTAGGAATTTAATATCAATAAATAATATAATATTTGTTTTAAGAACTCTTTTATGCCAATTTTGACACTATTCAATAGTTGATTTTTGTGAAACTCATAACAGATTTATTACATCGAACATAGTCAATTAAATCAATCCTAATATATCATAGTATCCTAGAAAATTAGTTTAATTCATTAAAAGTTTCATATTATATTTTTTTGGGTATTTATAATATCAATTATTTTAATTTCTCACTATTATAGTAATTACTGCATCATCATTGTTTCATAAATAAAATAAATTATTTAATGTCTAAAAATTATAAATAAAATATCATTATGTAGGAAATCTTTTTATCTTTCTAATGAATATTTATAATCTAAAATACAACTTATATAACTCTATGTAACAATTGTTTTTTTAAAAGATATATGCTTGTGTCATTTTTGTATTCATTTTGACTTAATTAAAATAAAGTGTCATTATCACATACAAGTGGATCCATGGGGTCCCAAAATTGACACAAAGATGCCCATGGTCGACCATTTATCAACCAATAGGGTTAAGACACGTTTTTGGGTAATTTAGTATTATTATAATATTATTATTTTTAACCCTTATTTACCGGATTTACCCTTAACCATGGTAAATAAAATATTTACCGCAGTAATTATTCAAAATGTCTAAAAATAAAAGTTACCTATTTACACAATATGAACATCCTGATTCCAAATATGGAATCCATTTTCCTAAATTCTAAACACAGAAGTGGCAGAAATTAATTTAAAATTAATTCCCGCTGTCAAAACAAAAAGCGTGTTTTTAAGAGATAATAACTATCAAAAGATTGACACTTGTTTATGTTCGGTTTAATTGTAAAATTATGTCCAATGACCAACATTATATTAAATAGTAAAAATATATTCTAAATATACTTTAAAACCACTCAAATTCATAATTTATCACTATTAATTATTTTTATTAAAAAAGTTGTTTTTAATTAAAATTTAGTATTTTTCACTATTCATCAAAATATGAAAGTTATCCGAAAAGTACCAAAATTTCACCTTAGGCTAAATTTGATATTCCGAATCCAAAAATGAAGTCCATTTTAAAATATAAAATATATATAACTTCAAAAAGTAGGTTTTACTATTCATAACAGCTAGTTTGATTGGTTACGGTGTGTTAGAACTCGAAGTTGCGTAAAACACACGCTACTGTTTTATTCAAAGGAAAGCGTACCGTCGAAGCTTGGGATGTTTCATTTTAAATTTTTTGATGTCTCCATTTAGTCAAAAAGTTTAAAATATTGTATTTAAAAAGGTTTCACTATCAAAAGTTGATAAAAGTGCAATACTGAAAATGAATCTGTTCTTGCATTATGACTAAGAAACTCATAATATGGATTCTAAAATTATAAGGATTATATAAAGTTTAAAATTTAGTTAATACTATTCATGACCACTTTTAATGGCTTTTTTTTGGTAAGTCATGGTGCAATTGAACTCAGTGTTTCGTGTAGTGCAAGTTATTGACTTATTTTGAAGAAATAGCACACTATGAAATCTTGGGGTGTTACATTCTCCCCTCCTTCAATAAATTGCGTCCTCGCAATTTGAAATTGTTCTTCGAAAATAAAAGGTTGAAAATAGAAAATATCTTTGTGGGAAAACCGACATCGGAAATTGGGTTACTAAAATTTAGTCTTAATATGAGGAAAAGAGAAATGAAAGGGTCACCACCAAATTATGATCTCGATTAGGAGAACATTGGTGGCAATTAGAGACATATAATTGGAGGAAAAACGTAAATATTTATAGGTAGTGATTGAGGTCATCAATCACAAACAAGTATAAAATTTAGGTCCTTAAAATCATCAATCTATGATGATTTGAAGTACCATCAGTTCAACAAAATATAGGGTATTGGGATAACACATTTTTGACGTTTCAAAATATCTTAGTTGAAATCCCACATCGAAAAATGAATTAATGAGGCCTCTATTTAAAATAAAGAGTCGAAAGTATGAAGATTACTGAAAATAACACATACTAGGGTTCCATGTAGGAAAATATGGATATGGAAGAAAAATCTAACCATCAATTATCTGATGGAGAGTGGTAGAGAACATGGCTATAAAAAGGCCAACAATCCCAAAGCCATAAATTAGTGACGATTTAAGGTACCATCTAGGAAAACATTTTTGTTCAAAGTTGCTTTTCTTAATATTGAGGAATTTATTTATGAGATTGGATAAGATCATAAGGAGATATAATTAGAGTTTTATCCATTAATAAATTTCTACCACAAACTCATCTTTCACTCTAAAAGATAATAGAATGTAAAAAAATTCTATTTACACTATTCGTATAGGGTTCCAAAATAAACGAATTTATAATTCATCTACATGATCTTTTAATAAAAACTACATTATTTAATCCAGGACATCTCATGGTCCAGTGGTAGGTGATACACCCTTGTCGCCCTTCGGTTGCGGGTTCAAGTCTCGCAGCCTTGCCGGACGCGACGGGTTGCCGCCCGACCTCCGGGTTGTCCTTTTATGGCAATCCAAAATAATCCAAACTAGAACTATCCAAAATTCTTCTGTCCAAACTCACAGTCTAACTTTTATAAGGAAGGTAAACATAATATATATCCTTTTTACCCCGTAATAGCATATGAATACCTTCATCATGTATTACCATATTCCTTATTGATTACATTCATGCTCCCTTATTCCATATAGAATGCTGGATATACTTCATCAATCCAAAAATGTTTTAAACCCCAACAATGATGGAATATACAAATCATTAATCAGTTCCAAGGTAGTCAAGAATATCCAATATATTTTTTCCAAAATAATCATGTATTATTCGGAAATCACTACCTCGGTATCAGAACTATATTATGGTTTATCATTCTCTCAACCATATATTTTCCAAAAATTTATCCTGCTATTGAGTCACTTTTCTTTGTTCCACACAATCTCAAGTCCTTAATGAAATAGTACTGCAGTACAATCCTTATATACTCCATAATTATTATAACAAGTACATTGTTGATACAACACTCAATTGACATAATCAACATAAGAACTCTAATCATTCCTCTTCATCTGTGGTGGTATCATAACTTGATTATTATCCAATAGCATCATTTGCGTCATAGACTGATGACTGGGACATAGGTTCGCGTAGTGTCAAAACTCCTTGCAAATGAAGCATTGTACATTTGAAACCATTTTCTTACCCTTGTAGTCACGTACTTTGTGCCCTTTTCCTCCACACTTATAACAAACTCTCATTCCTTTCAGGCAAGTTCCAGGGTGTTTCTTTCCACAGTTACCACATATGGGAAAATTCTTCTTTTCCCTCTTCCCTTTATCCATATTTCTCTCTTCCATCCTTTTCTTCCCTTGCTTCCCTTAAAAGCCATAGGACTCAGTAAACTCTTTACTTATCTTATCAATACATGATATTATTTCTTCATATGATGATAATACATGGGAGACTATTTCTCTTATAAATTCTATCTTAAGACCATGAAAGATATGATCCTTCCTTCTCTTTGGATCATGTGCATTTCTGGAGTTCTCATTCCTTCTACTGGGCGCCATTTCTAAACAATGGCATAGACTAGATCAGTTTATGAATCAAAATACATAATCCCATACTTATAAAACACCTAACATAAATTGAACTATTTATGGATATAATCCATAATCATAAGAATGTTTTCTTTGAGGAAGTATATACTCATAATCCCTTCAAAATGATTTTTCAAGAAAATTAGAGTTATCCTAAGCATATCCCCCGGGAGTGTCGTAACCAAGAGTGCAGCAAGGCCTGTTGTCGTGCACCAGTTCCCGTTCGAGTCTAGCTCAAAGCGGTGTTTTCGGGTTTTACCCCTAGGTACATCTGTGCCAGAGCCGCCTCTACCTGCTCGTATCCAGACAGGGATGTATTGCTTGGAAAACTCACAAAATCTCTACAATACCAAAATTCTAGGAAGTTCTTCTATACTAATCCTCAAAGTTCATCTTAGGTCTACGTGCTCTAATCAGAGTTTATCTAAATCTAGCTTCCAAGGTTTGTACTAAACTTCCTCTGATACCAACTGTAACGCCCCGACCCCAGTTACCCAGAGTCGGTGCATTACTACATAACATTGGCATGATCACAAGAAAGATCAAATCTCGAAAGACCGATTGGTTTAGTAGCCTTGGAAACACTAGATATATTCATAAGTTTTACATTACATCATAAAATGAAAAACTACTACAACAACATAATGTTTCCACAATCCACACTATTAACCCTTCATAAAATCCCTGCAGGTCATTCATAACTTACTTCTTCACATCCTGGGAAAAATAAAACATAGAAAAGGGGTGAGCTCAAATGCCCAGTAAGGATAACAATATAGAGGAATCTTTCATAAATAAGAATAAACTTTTAAGGAAATGTATAACTAAAACAAAAACCTTTCAAACATGAACTTTCAACATGGTATGGCATAAATAAAATGAAATAATGCCATTTACTTATTCACATGGATATTCTACTAATCGAATAATCACATGCAAAAATCAATAACTACTTTCATAATGTTGGAATGCATAATGCTGAACTTTAATTTCTTTGTCAAGGCCTCATCCCAAGACCTTGGGGCAAACTGTAACCGGAACCCAACCCGGAGTGCCTCTAATAACCGGACACCAACCCGGAGTGCCTCTAATAACCGGACACCAACCCGGAGTCCTTCTAATAACCGGAGATCAAACCGAAGGGCTTACTTTTACCAGTCCCTAACCTGGAGGGCTTACTTTTACCAGTCCCCAACCGGGAGGGCTTACTTTTACCAGTCCCCGACCTGGAGGGCTTACTTTAACCAGTCCCCAACCTGGAACATACTTGTCCAACACATTCCTATGAAGTAAAGGTTGAAATATGGCATAAACATTCTTATTGGAACTAGCATACGAAATGTCAATACTTTCACCATAAACTATGAATGGTATAAAAATAGCACATCCACAGTCAAACATATCACAAAACCTTTAATACAATAAAGAAGTTTTGTATCATAATAAATCAACTTCAAATAATCTTAAAATCCATCAAAGGATGTTGACATAGATGAAATCAAAATTCTTTTTAAAGAAATATCTCCTTTTATTTTGAAATCATTTAAGATCCATATAAAATAAAACATTTTCTTTGACAATATTCTTATAATCTTGTAAGGAAAGCTTTGAAGATTTTATAACGGCGGAAAATAACCGCACCCGCCGTATAAGTTAAAAAAAACATTCTTACCTTAATTCTGTCGAAAAGGTTAAAAGGACCTTGTTTTGAAAACGACGGAAAGATTCCTCTTATAAAAAGTCAAAAAAAGGTATAAATGACATTAAACCATATTATTGTAAATAATAAAAATGTTTTCAATTACATTTTTAAGAAAACATGGATGTGGATGATAAAGAGATCCCAGTAGATTATTACATATAAACAACCTCGGATAATGAAGATATTGTGAAATAACCCTTACCAATTTGGTAACTTATGAAACATACAACCCATGAATGAGGTATCATACAATGAATATGTAAATACACATAAATTATAGTGTATTACACAAGGAATATAATTATGGGCAGTACATACACCACACAAAAGGTGATGGTGGCAATATGGCATGAATCTCACGGAAATAAGGAGTGAGATGAAAACCCCTTACCTTGTACTTTTCCTTTGTTGGGGTAGGTTAACCTCCTCTTATTCGGGTTCTTCCTTTTGATTTGATCAAAAGGGCTCCATAGGATGGATTTCTGATCAAACTAAGGCCTCTAGGTTGTAGTGAGGGATGTTGGGAGAGTATTTGGGCAGAGTTTGGCCGAACCAAAAGGCTTTAGAGGTGTGAAGAAATGGGAAGTATGAGTTCCCTTTTATAAGAGGGGTGATGGGCACCTTTGGAAAAGCTAGAAATATTAGATTATAATAAATTCATATTCGGTTTCTAATGGCTCCAAAGTTTATTATTTAAATGTTAAGGTGGGGATAGGTCGAAAACAACTCAACCAATAGAAGTTAGACAGGTTTGGGTACTTATATTAACCTTATCTTTAAGTATTAACTCTAAGTTAATTAGTTTCACTTTTACAATGTCTCTTTGTATTTTTATATAATATGGTTAATAAACTTACTATATACATCCAAGCGACCCCCAAGTGGTCCATTAATGATGAACTTATCCTGATATAAGTCTCTTGGCCGAACCTTAGATTTTTAGGAATTTAATATCAATTAATAATATAATATTTGTTTTAAGAACTCTTTTATTTCAATTTTTACACTATTAAATAGTTGATTTTTGTGAAACTCATAACAGATTGATTACTTCAAAAAAAGTCAATTAAATCAATCCTAATATATCATATTATCCTAGAAAATTAGTTTAATTCATTAAAAGTTTCATATTATATTTTTTGGGGTATTTATAATATCAATTATTTTAATTTTTCACTATTATAGTAATTACTGCATCATCATTGTGTCATAAATAAAATAAATTATTTAATGTCTAAAAATTATAAATAAAATATCATTATGTAGGAAATATTTTTATCTTTCTAATGAATATTTATAATCTAAAATCCAACTTATATAACTCTATGTAACAATTGTTTTTCTAAAAGATATATGCTTGTGTCATTTTTGTATTCATTTTCACTTAATTAAAATAAAGTGTCATTATCACTTACAAGTGGATCCATGGGGTCCCAAAATTGACACAAAGATGCCCATGGTCGACCATTTATCAACCAATAGGGTTAAGACACGTTTTAGGGTAATTTAGTATTATTATAATATTATTTTTTTTAACCCTTATTTACCGGATTTACCCTTAACCATGGTAAATAAAATATTTACCGCAGTAATTGTTCAAAATGTCTAAAAATAAAAGTTAACTATTTACACAATTTGAACATCCTGATTCCAAATATGGAATCCATTTTCCTAAATTCTAAACACAGAAGTGGCAGAAATTAATTTAAAATTAATTCCCGCTGTCAAAACAAAAAGCGTGTTTTTAAGAGATAATAACTATCAAAAGATTGACACTTGTTTATGTTCGGTTTAATTGTAAAATTATGTCCAATGACCAACATTATATTAAATAGTAAAAATATATTCTAAATATACTTTAAAACCACTCAAATTCATAATTTATCACTATTAATTATTTTTATTAAAAATGTTGTTTTTAATTAAAATTTAGTATTTTTCACTATTCATCAAAATATGAAAGTTATCCGAAAAGTACCAAAATTTCACCTTAGGCTAAATTTGATATTCCGAATCCAAAAATGAAGTCCATTTTAAAATATAAAATATATATAACTTCAAAAAGTAGGTATTACTATTCATAACAGCTAGTTTGATTGGTTACGGTGTGTAAGAACTCGAAGTTGCGTACAACACACGCTACTGTTTTATTCAAAGGAAAGCGTACCGTGGAAGCTTGGGATGTTTCATTTTAAATTTTTTGATGTCTCCATTTAGTCAAAAAGTTTAAAATATTGTATTTAAAAAGGTTTCACTATCAAAAGTTGATAAAAGTGCAATACTGAAAATGAATCTGTTCTTGCATTATGACTAAGAAACTCATAATATGGATTCTAAAATTATAAGGATTATATAAAGTTTAAAATTTAGTTAATACTATTCATGACCTCTTTTAATGGCTTTTTTTGGTAAGTCATGGTGCAATTGAACTCAGTGTTTCGTGTAGTGCAAGTTATTGAATTATTTTGAAGAAATAACACACTATGAAATCTTGGGGTGTTACAATAGAGAATCACATATATTCTATTATATAAAACATACACTTTTGGATGGATCATAATCAATTCCTATGTCTCCTAATCTTGATAATGGAGTATTAGTTGACCCCAACAAGGTGAGAGATGTTGTTTTCTTGGAGTATCCCAAGAACATATTTATTACATGGAGTTTATTAAGTATATTGGGTTATTAGAATAATTTCATACTAGACATCTTAAATTCATATGTACCAATTATGGTATGGACTAAGAAGGGTGTCATGTTTTTATGGTCAGATGATTGTGAGAAATCTCTTTATGAGCAGAACATCTAGTGGACATCAACACCAATATAAATATTTCAAGATCCAAGGAGGAATCACATTGTTCAATTCCATGCATCTAGTACCGGGCTAGGTGTAGTCATAATATTGGGTGATAGAGTCATGGTGTATGGGTTCCTATAGTTTAGTCCACCCAACAGTAATTACCCAAAGAAAAATATTTTCTTGGTTGTAGTTTATCACACATTGCGCTATTGAGATATTACATACATTGAGGGTATTTTTTGGTGCACAGAGACCATAAAAGCCTCAAGTAAATATATTAATAGCGTGATCTAAATCTGAGGAAGCGAATCTGGGTTGAATATTTTCAGTGTTTTGATTTCATGCTTTCTTACATGCCAGGATATGGTAAGGAAATGGTAGATGCACTTAGCCACAAGACTGAAATATTGTCCATTCATCTGGAAAGTAACGAGTGAATCTCATGGAGTTTTTCTTCGAGATGCAGATGGAGCTGATGGATAGTCAAAGGTAGAAATATATATAATCCTTATTTTTTACCTATAACCTATTATATAGAGTGTAGATGAGGTAGCTTTAAAATTTTGATATCCTAGTCCTATGGGATTGTGTGGATGATGAGGACCATCCACCTTAATGGACCATAAGAGATGATGAAATTCTCAGACTACATTGTCACGTATGGGTTTCATCAGATATGGGTGAGGAGTTGAAGCAATGATTTCATGCATCATTTAGGTAATTGAATCATGGGGTCACTATGATGTGTTATGATTTATATCGCTAATAATGGTGAATATGTATGAAAAGGGATGTAGCTTGTTTTTTCATGAAGTGTTCCTCCTATAAGTAGGTGAAGGAAGGACACCAGCAACCAGCTGTAATTTTATAATAGACACTCATCCATGACATGATGTTGGATGATGTTTTAATGGATTTCATTAATGTTTTATAGATATTAACTCGAGTTAATGAAACTGTATGGGTTGTTTTTGATAGGATCGTGATGTTTTCACATTTCTTTTCAAACAAGGAAAACTTTAGAGTTGATGATCGTGAGAGGTTGTATGTATATGAGATAATATGACTTCATGGGGACTCAAATACAATCATTTCTGACAGGTATGCATGTCTTAATTCGTGGTTATTTAAAGTTTCACAGTGGGATTTTGGCACACATGTGCTTCTGAGCTTAGCATACAACCCCAAGACAGATAGCTTCTCATATCACACAATTCAGGTTGATAAAAAAATTCGATGGGAATGTGTATATGATTCCAGGGTCTCATGGGGGAGGCAAATTCCCCTTGTTGAATTCAACAACAATAATTTCATTTAGGATTCTATAAAGATTGTGACATATGATGACATGTATGGTAATCCATTCGATAACCCGTATGTTGGATAGAAGATAAAGAGGAAGCTATTCTTAGACATCAACTTTTTCAAAGTGGATGGCTACTGAGCATTATCATCCTCTACGGAACAATGTTAGATGGTCTCAGGGAAATTTCAATCAATAAAGGTGTTTATATATGCCACTATATCGCATTACAATTTATGGGTGTCTCTTTGAAATGGAATTGGATTCATGAATTTGTTGAAATGGAAAAAGTAATCAAATTGGTTCATTGATGTATCATAATTGGTTATGAACATTGAAATGGAATCCACAGATGGGTGTGTGGATTAGTTGAACTGGACTACCATGGGTGGTTCTTGGAAATGGATACCTTTGGGTGTACACTTTAACTACCTTTTCCCTTATGATGTCTATTGTAGATGAAATTTAAATTAAAATTGAGGCGTTTGTTTATGAATCTAATTTGGAATTTAATTTCAATATTAATTATGAATTTCACATTGAATTGAATAATGGGAAGGGATATCTGACCATGGCCCATGGCCAATGGTATATAAATGCTCGGGTAAGTAAGAATATCTCTATATATATATATATATATATTTCCGTGTGAGTTAAGTAGAGTTTATTCAATGTAATCGTTCTTAAGAATGAGATTGAATTTATAAATATATTCCTATGTAAGTAGTTGAATGGAAAGGCTTCTATGCATGGAGAATTACTTCAGTCACCTTATGTGGTGAGTTTCAATTGAATTTTTTAGGGTGATAAACATTGGAATAATTTGATTGAGGAATTGAATTTAATATCATATTCCATGGGTCACTCATGGAGTCAAATAAATAATACAATGGATTTAATCAATTGGAATATTTCATTCTTATCCCTACATGATTCATGGACCTCTACTATGGACTACCATGGATTATCTCATGTGGGGATCTAATATTATATTCACAGTGATACAAGGATTCATATATGAATTACATTGATGGATTAAAAGTTAATTTGAACATATATACCATTGGTGATACATGGGATCAATTAGTTGACTACAAATGAGGGAATCAAGTGTCTTGTAGATTATACAACACCAAGAGTGATACCTATGTTCTTGAGGATCTTCAAAGACATGATCGCATGGTTTTTTATATTATACATAGTGTGAGACATGAATTTTGATATATGGATGATAAGGATTGACCATGTTTCTAAATATATTTTTGAATGAAATGAATTATGACACATCTACAATGATAAATCACATGATTTTATTCGTTCATCTACTTATACTTTTATATGGACTTCTTATGCATATATTGTGCATAAGATTATATGGGTGATATCATGCTTGAGTGAGGGTTGGATACTTATAAATTAAAAGTATTTTAATAGTTAAACTATATATTTATTAATTACAGAATAATGAAAGATAAATAAAAGTGTTAAGGATTAAATAAATATGACAAAATGAATAGGGCATTAATTGAGAACATGGACTATAAGATATTTAATTTTGAGTTCTTCCTTTACATGTTATATTTTTCCTGAACACTACATTTATATATATGTATATATTAATTTATTGAATGAAACCTTACCTTGGGTGGTTTTCTACTATTATTAGATCTCAGACATTGTTTGGGCCACATTTGGGTACACTTGAAGTCTATATTATTTCATGTATAAATAATGGTAAGCACCATACTATTGGTTCTCGATTGCTTCTTAGGAGCAAGGGATCTTGGGACTGCACTGAGGTTTCTGATGGAAAATTGTTGTTTTTAGCTATTTTATACCTTTATTGAACATCTACAATGTATACACATTTTTCCTATTTATTAGAGAGATATGAATAGAATCATCATTTTTTATATTATATGTATTCTGGCATTGTTAATATATCATTCGTTGACTTTTTATTTCATTTTTGGTTTTTATATTTTGTCTGTTATTTTTATGTCCTTGATAATCTACTATACTAGATTATGGTTATGAAAAAAAAATTATATACTGACACCCCTAGTGCCTCACTGATAGTCCTGATACTCTTGAATTTGAGGATATACACTTGTTTCCATATAACCCATGGGGAATAGTTCACTAATGAGTGGCATCCGGGCATGAGGCATTATAGTTGTAGAGTGTTCATTTGATGCATTCTTACTCATTTTATTAAATTGAACCTGAGATCCAAATGGATTTACATGTTTAGTTTCCTTTTCAGATTGATGTGGTTTGGATTATCTGGTATTGTGATACATTAGAGGATTATTTTGAATTTTTTTGTTACAGTGTTTAAACATCCATGATTGTTTTTGTGGGTTGGACTAGTAACGATAAATTTTTTATGGATATTGTAGTGTGACAGTTCATTATGAATGTTTCTATTTTCTAGTATATAATCATTTTAGGTTTGACACATGAGTTTCTATTATTCAGTGCATCTTTCATGTTATTAGTTTCAACCCTCCCATGTGATATGCTATTTTGGGATTTTTTTCACAGCATGTTTTGAAGATTTATGACATGATGATTCTTTTTTCAAGTGTTTCATGACTATTTATTTGGTTTTCCATTGTGAGAGATATTCCATTTGGGAACTTTTTGTACATTTCTTCTTGTTGATATTTTTTTCACCATTCAGTATTGTACTTTGTAGGTAGGTTTTGGATACCACTTTAGTCATGAGAAGGACATGGGTTGGATATGGGCATACATTTGGGGTGTCTTGGTTGGGTCATGGATGTTTATAATATTGGTTTTTTCTAGAATCACAAAGGGATGGTATTTTTTGGAATTGGTTTCAAAATATCCTCACATTCTAAATGAGACCCTTATTTTGGATCCCTATCAGTTTCTATCAAGGAATGTTTTTCCATTTTGGGATCATAGTTTGTATTCCATGGATTGGTGACATGTTTTCCAATTGGTATGTTTTATTATGAAATTCTATCATTGTGGTTGTCTTTGTCTGGTGGAGTGTGATAAATTCTCTTCACTGATTTTGAGAAATATATTCTTCTATGTTGTTATCTTGAAACATTGTAATAAATTTCCCATTTCCCCACTATTTTTATTTATTTATAAAGTGTGCAGAGACAGATGATCAATATACATTTCTTTAGAGATTGTCTATAATCATGTATCACATTAGGATGTTTAGATTTATCTAAGGATTTGTATGGTTGTTTGAGGACTTATCCTTATTCTTGAGAGTTTTCCGATAATAGTTCCAATTATGAATTATAATTGGAAATTAGACATTATGGAGGTAGAAAGTTCCTTATTGGGGAAAATTTTGACAACCACCTTGCCAATGTATAGTTTTTAGGGGCTTATATGAGTTGGTGGATGTTTTAAGTTTACATGGAGTTTTATACAGTAACGTAGAAATTTAGATTTTTTTTACAACACAGGGTTTAATTGAATAGTTTATAGGTCACCATATAGAAATATCTTATTAGTATGTTTTACATTTAATTTTATTCAATGAAAATTTTGGGGTTATGGGTGGAACATGGTTAAGATCAAACCATGAAATCCCAAAGATAATCCATGTAAATATTTTGGTGAGTATGACCATTGGAATAAATCTTGTGCTTGGTTTGGAAAACCATGAAACAAGTGTTAGGATTTGTTTTTTAATTTTGATATTCTATAATCTGAGGTAGTATTATGGTTTTACTAATTGTGTTGTTCTAATTGGAAATTTTTTTTGGAATGTATTGGCTTAATTGTTCCCATGTCATGGTTAGTGCAGGGTCTGGAAAACGGTGTGGCCTACGTTCCCAAATTCTTTATGAAGATAAATTTAATTTTTTACCCTCTTCATTATAAAGAATCAAACCATCCATTACCTCTAAATGTTGATCAAATATACTGATAATGTACCCATTGGGTTCTCCCTTTTTCTAGATTCTATTTATCTAGTCTTTCACCATACATTATTGTGAGATTCTCTACAATATCTGTATTTAATCAACACCCCCATCTTTATTCCATTTCAACAACATGATTTGTTGGAATATAATAAACCATATTATGTTTTTTGGGAACTTTTTATGATTTTAATTTGTTTATATTCTTTTTTTAGATATCAAATTTTGATTGAAGACCTTGGCTTGGGGTGTGTTTTCTATCGTAGGAAATAACTTCCTACCTAGTCATCATTGAACTGAGGTAGTCATTTCTGGATTTTAGTTACTATTTTATTACATTATCTTTTTATGGTTTTTGAATTATTTTCATTTAATATTATTCTTATGTATATTCCATATCCGGGGACAAGTATATTTGAAGGATATGTTAAATGTTCACATGGGTTGTGGATCTTTGTAATTCATTTTATAAAATGTGAAAATAGATTTAAAAATAATTATTTTTGTTTTAAAAGAGACGGATATAACCGATATGATGTCTTTTAAAGGTTTTCTTCAAATATATTACATTAAATCCTACAATTTTGGTGTTTTGAATTTTATTAAAATGTTTGTAATTGGTTGTTTTATTTTAATGAGAATAATATGACACCTATTTGTTATTTAAAAACTTTTCTAACCATAATTTATTTTAATATCATTGTTTTGTGGACTTTTTAAGATTTTGATATTTTAAAACGAGATGGTTTTTATAAAAATGAACTTTTACAACATGGGGATGATATTTAAAAACCATTTTCATCTTAAATTGTTATAATGCTAGTTATTAAAGTAAAAATAGGGTTCCCATTTGAGTTTCAAAGGATTTTACAAATATTGGCCCAATGAGTTGGTAATGGTAATATATATAAGTTGTGAAATGGTTTATAATTCTAAAAATATTCTAAAGAGATGAAATGTTTGTATTTTTGTGTAAAAATAGTTTCCATAAATTAAATGAGGTGTTTTTGATCCCCTTATAAAACAATTATTCAATAGGTGTTTTCCATTAGGTGGAGGATTAGTTTATTTCTTGTATATATTGAATTTACGGTTGATGTACATGGGAATTCATTTTTTTGATGATGGAAGATTATGATTGCTTTATTGTAAAATTTCACATCTTTGAGTTACAAAAGGTTTTTTTCTCACCTGCATTTTTAATCAACATCGAAGTCCTAAGTAGATAATAAATGGCTTGTGTGTGGGAAAAGTGTAGTTTGATAGTGGTTGAATATAGATAATCTACATAGATTATCTTATTTATCTAGACAATAAGGCGAGAAATTACACTATACTATAAATTTATTTTTATGTGATCATATTGAAGAATCTGTCACAAGAAAATTACCTTAGTTCATCTAGTAGATTTATAGGTTCTATGGAAAACACTATCTTTTATGTCATGGTTGATGGTGTTCAGAATAGACTTTTGTTTCCAAGTGCAGACATTAAGGGATGTAGAATATTGTGGTTTCTATATTTATGGTACCTCATAATAAATTTAGATGATAATTTACTAGATCTGAGTGAATAATCTCATTACATTTCATTTCAGTATATGTACATTTTTGGCAAAAAAAAATCATTTATCTAAAAAACCTTATCCCAAGTATTGTACTACTTTTTATAAGGTGTAATTTATTCCAATTATAAGAAATTTATTTTATGAAATGAAATTAATTTTTATATTCAACATCTAAAAATATTTCTAGTATGAATTTTTGATATTTTAATGAAAAGATACATTTTGGTTACCAGTAAAAAAATACAATTTTTTATGAAATATAATATTATTTTTATATAAAAAAATTCATAAATACAATATAAAACATTATTTAACTAATGTATGAAATAATTAATTATAATATACTACATACATCATATACAAAATAACATAGATAAGATAAATTATAATTTATTTCATCAAAAATATAAAAATCCTTTTCATGGACAACGTAGTGCATGCGCTATTATGAAAAATTAAATTTCATTGTCCTATTGATAACAATGATAAAGTAAATGTACATTAAATACTAGGATATTATATATTTTTTATTAATATTATATTGTATTTATATTTTTGTCATTGTTATTTTTATAACATTAATCATATCTAAATTCTTCGGCATTACTTTCCAAAGGCTAGATAAGTCAAAATAACCTATAAAATATGTATTAATTATATTAATGAGAATATATAAACATATGTAATGAATACAAATGTTTGTTTTAACTTATTTTTTTTATTTTTATGATTTTAATTATGTATAATTGTTAGTGATTAAATAATTTCCTTAACTACTTATACAACGTAGTGGTTGCACAAGGTGAATAAATATCATGTAAATAATTTTGAAAACTATGACAGTAATATTTAAGGGTGATTTATAGTTCCTAAAAATATTATAATATATATATATATATTTTTTTAAGGATATATTTTACATTTATATTCTAATTCCTTTTTCTAAATGTGTTTTTGAATGTCCAATTAAACAAGTATCATCAAAAATGACATTATGGGTATTTTATGATAAATAATATTTTATGTTTTTACATTAAAATCATAAATATATTAAAATAATATAATTAAGATGATAAATGGATTAAAATTTCATATCCTGACCATTTACATCCATATTTTCACCTTATAAGTAAAATTATGACCCTTTATTATTAAAAATTCAATACCAAGGGTCAGGATAAACATTGATAACCATGGGGTTAAACCAAGAGTTATGGTTTAAAACTATATCAAAACCAATCAATATGTGATTTTGTAATTATATTTCGAATATATACTATTTATTTTAATTTTTCTTACCCATTTGAAATATATTATGCACATACTATATTAAAATATTGCATGTATACCCAAAATTACAATATGGAAATTTTATAATACAATAAGATTTTGTGAAATTATTTAACATTCATAAAAATCACATATTTGGAATAGATAGTGGGATATTGATAGATATATAAAACATTGTCCATTTATGGATAAATCTATATTTTATGGAAAATCTATTGACCCATAAATAATTATAAACAATGATGTCACATTAATTCACAAAACGGTTAACATGGGATTCAAATTAACAGATAAGGGAATATAAAAATAAAAACTAGATGAATTATTTTTTATGATATCATTTCAACCCACCCCCATCCCATCCTCATCCTATATTATAATAATATAATTTTAAATACATTTTAAGGAAATTAATTTATAAAAATTTAATTGATTACGAAATTAGAAGAATTCCCATCATTAATTTTGAAAAAAAGAACCTATATTATATTCTCTAAAAAACTGAATAACCATTTAGGTTATAAAATAACTAAAAACATTACTTCTTGAAATCTCTACCCAAATTATAGAGGTATTATATTTGGTATAATATATTCCTTTGTTGAAAAAAATGTAAAAGAAAAGAGGTTGATTGATGAAGAGGTATATATTTTTACATAATGATTTAGTGTTATTTGTCATTATAAATCATTAAAATATTCTTCAAACAAACATAAATAATAAGAAAACTATATTATGATTATGTGATATTTTTCATTTTTATGAAATAAATTATATAAATCTCAAATTTCATCCAATTGGAAACAAAATAATCATTCTTGTGTTTGATGATTTACTGGCACATGAACTGATAAAAATCATTTTCCATCACAACCTTTCATGCATCAGTGTAATGGTATATTTAATGTATAAATATTATATTGATTAAAAATTTATATTTTTAAATATATAACATTTCATTTATTTTCTTGTATTTTAATCCATTCAAAATTGATATCCTTGTTCAAGAGTGTGTTAGAATTACCACCTCGATGAAGCGATATAATTCATTTTTCATAACCACATTATAAGGACCCTATATATAAGTGTATTTAAATAAATTAGTTTATATTTATATCATAAAAATATTTAATAAATAAATAAAACAATACATACATTATTTGCATATTGATAATTGAAAATAGAAATGTTACTCATTCGTACGTACACCATCTCCATCATTATAACATAATTCATTTTTCAAAATAATGATTCATGGAAGGTTTTATAGTTATAATTTTTGTAAAAAATGAAAATTATTTCATGATTATTTTTCTATAGACTATTAAATAATTACCTCTATGATAATATTCATACTTCTAATGTCATTATGGTTATATGAGATGAACATCATCAAAAAATATAATGTGAACACAATATGTGCCACAATTACGTTTAACATGGAAATAAATAAAATAAAATGAATAAAAACATTAAAAGGTTTTTTCTAAGGTAATTTATTAACGTATGTTCATAATTAATGAATAAAAAATGTATGTGATAATTTAGACTTGAGTTATGTGACACATTAACATAAAATCTATTTCTAAATGTTTCCATGATTTACCATCCAAATCATTTTCACCCATCTTTATATAATAAAATTTAACATAATGATGTTATTATATGGAAATAAATGAATTAGGGTTTACATTTTATAATAATTTTTTACTTTCTTAATAAGTTTTTAAATTGTGAATATTTTTATGGAATTTTATGACAAGGAAGGTAATGTAATGACTTCTTTAAACAGATAAGATATAAATAGTTATTTCTGTGGTTTAAACTATATTTTAATTATTATCTTCTATTACAAAATTTCTTGTTTTATTCAATGAAAACCAATATTCCCCATTCTAATGGGTTTATAAATATTGTTTCATTGTAGATTATAACTTTAAATCCTTAAGTGTTTTTCAAACTTGTTTAATATAGTTTTCCAATAGTTTATAACGAAAAATTTGGTAGAATAAATTGTTGTGTTGATGATATGGATCTCTTAAAAATTTTATGATAAATGGGAAATATTAATAAAAATTATGTTATGGGGGATACCAATTATATATATCCAAATCATTGTGTAATGTTCCTTGTATTTCAAGGAATGAATTATGGAGTTAATTCCTGTGGTTTCACTGTTGTATTTATCATCGATCTCGTTTTTTTAATTAGTGTTTAAAACAGGTTATTAATATGATGATCCATGTTACCAAGAACGTATTATATTTTATTATTATATGTTCTAATGTATTTCATCGATTTTATTTAAATGATTAAATGTTTTAATTCAAGTCCTCATAAAATATTATAATAATCGTATCAATTTTATGGGTTTCATGTTTTTAAGGGCTAATAGATTAATTTATTTTTTGTTCTTCACTGAGATTTATTCTCATAGCATAATATTAAATGTTTTTTAATAGGGTTTTTGTTTGAATAATTGAAAATATTAATTTAATAATAAATAAAAATGATTTTTCATGATTATAAAATGTATTTCATTATAAATGTTTTATATTGTCGTGAAAATATATATTATGATGAAGTTCTCACCTTGTAATGTATGGGTTTGTTTTGTATGAGATGTGAACTAAAAAACTATAACTATAATAAAAAAATTATCCATAAAATGTAACAATTTGAATTGATTTATAAATATTTATTTGTATATTATTTATGGAAAAATCCTTCTAGTTCATATCAGATGAATGGTATTGATAACATTGGAGTTTATCATGTCTACATGTGAGGATAAATTATGTGTTATGTATACCATCCTAGGTTTTTATGTTTATTAGTATATCAAAAATTTCAATTTCATAGATTCATCTTTTGGGATTATAGTGGATAGAATTGAAATATTAATAAGATTATTTTCTGATACATTTATGTTAATATAATCCTATGGTTCGTTATATGTTTTTTTGAATAATTATTTGAGGAATAATACTATTACATTATATGCACATAAGTTTATAGATATTGAATATCTCTAGGGTTTATATTATCATTCATTGTGAATTAATTATTGGTTTTTAAAATTTAGTAAAATTTGTTTTCTCATTAACCATGGGATTGAAATGTGATTTTTTTATTAGGTTATTAATGTTATTTGGGAAGAGGATCACTATTTTGGGAACCAAATATGATTGTGCTAAATAGAATATTATGGTATCCTTTCGTCAATAAATATTGAGTTATATATTGGTTGAATATATGATTTTAGTGTGGATTTAGGGTGATTATGTAATTTGTGGAAAATAGTAGAATATTTTTGTGATTAATGATACATTCATATAATTGTATGGGAATATGAATCTATGAGTGACTAATGTTAGTTGGAGATAAATATTAATTTAATATTAGAAGAATATTTGATTATATATTTCTAGATTTAGAGTTTTAAATAAGGTTAGTAATATTTAGGATATTTGTAATGATTAATATTTATCAAATGATATATGTCAATCTTGATGTGTTATTGTTATGGTTTAATAGACTAATTTTTTATTTCATAATATGATTGTTAATTAATTTTGGGGATTAGGTTACAATATTCTAAATAATTTGTTATGGATGATGATATAAATAATGGATGGATAACTAGTTATCCTTTTATGGATTATGTAGTCACATAAAATATAATTTTAGTACATCATGAATGAAACTTGCATCTTTTAGGCTCATATTTTTGTGATAAGATTATATTGTTTTGAAAATTGAATAAAGGATGTAATTATATATATAATTTAAGAATGCATTATTTTTTTCATAGTAAAAATTGAAAAAGAATTTCATATTTCTTATAAAATAAACTTGATGTAAAATGTTATTCTCTAACCCCCATTTTTGATAAATTGATAGTAATTTCACATCTATAGGATTTATCATTTTGTGTTTGTTTAATTTCTCAGGATCATTCAAATTATTGTGATTAATGTTCTTGTATCAGATTCAATCATTATATAGTCCTTACTTTTTACTCCATGACCATATATTCACATTCCACTAATTGTTTCCTATTTGGAATCATACTATGGGTTATTCAATATTTAATTCAAATTTCCATTTCCCTCTTTTCAAGAGAGAGTTTTATTCTCCATTTTTATGTTGTGGGATTACAGAAAATGTATATAGAAATTTCAAACCCATGATTACAGATCCCAAAAACAAATTATGAAGAAAAAATTTGTTAAAGGGGGATAATATATTATCATGATATTTTAAAATAATATTATGTTTGATAGTGTAAAATAACATATATCAGTGATTTTTCATTAACCATGTAATATAATTATATAAATTTATAGTTATAACCTAGCTGTTAAATTCATAGGTATGAATATTATTAACTGCATATATATATATGTAAATCTCACAATAAATAAAATATTATTGCTAAATGATTACAACATAATGAGTCAAATATTTTTTAAATTTATTATATTTCTCAAAAATAATTGTTCATAAAAAATAATTTTTATTTATTTATCATATTAAATATCATAATTAATTTAAGGAACATTTATAAATTAATTTTATCAAATGAATATATCTTTTTTAAAATAGAATATCGAAATTATATTATGGCGATATTTTTTGATATTTCAACAAAAATTCATTTCTAAGAAGTTTGAAAAATAAATTGTTTTGGAAAAAAATCATCAAAATTCACAAAAGATACCCACTATAACATTAATTTTATATTAAATTAAATTTATTAATCTTTAATTATATATTATCTAATTAATTACATATCAATTATAATTGGACTTTATTTAGTTATATATTTAATATTTTGCGGAAAATAATTTTTTTTCTAAAACATGTTTTTATTGCATATTATGAATATATATTATATTTAATTTCATCCACTTATGAGAACCTAATTGGGTGAAATGAAATTAATTTTTATATTCTTCATGTATAATTTTTCTTCTTAAGAATATTTTATATTTTTCTAATTAAAATTACATTTTGCATGAATAATTTAAAACATAGTTTTTATAAAATATAATATGTTTTATATTATCTATAAGACATAAATATTATAAAAATTTAATTGAAATTATTGAATTAATAAATTTTGATAATATAAATAAAATATGTTATAAAAATAAATCTAAATAAATATTAGAAATTTTTTTCTGATAAATATGATAACATTTTTCAATTATGACATTATATCTATGCACTACTAAATAATGGTAATTTGGCATCCTAATGATAATAGTTAGGTTGTAAATTTACCATCATGATTTTTAGTCTATATTATATATTCATGTTTTTAATTTGATTTATTTTTTCAAAATTTTTAGTTATATAAAATTTATCTTATCAAAATTCTTGTGCAATGCATATAAAAGGCTAAAAAAGTAACAAAACATATTAAATATGCTTTCAGGAAAATATTGTTTTAGATAAATTAATTTAATAAATAAAAATTAATAATTTTTTATATAACTTATTTATACCTATCCTAATTATATATAAATTTAATATAATTTTGTATTTTTTTATTTAAAATTAATTTTCATTAAATTTATAATTTATGAAATTCAATAAATTATATCCCTTTATTACTATTTAGAACCCCTCTTATATTTTCTACAACCTTATATAACCATTTAATTCCTCTTATACCTTCCGAAATCCCAACCTAACAACCAAACCTACATTATTGTATATTATTTTTGTAATAATACAACCTTTATATGGATTAATGATTAAATCAAAGGAGGTTTTTCAAATAAGAGGTATAACATTTAAATAAATGTTTTAGTTTTATTTAATCTTCTACATCATTAAAATATTATTAATATATGAAAAAATAATTACAAAAATCTATTCCAAATATTTCTATTTTTATGTAAATTTATATCCTCCATTCTTATCATTTTCCATCAAATGGGAAACCCCATCATTCATATGTATGGCAGACTACCACCTTGAAAATAGATTAATTTTTTTTTTATCCAGAAATCCAATTGATATTTATAATGATATATGAAATAAATATATATATATTTCATTAATAAAATAATTATATTTCATTAAATATTTTATATCATATATTTTCTTACCTTCCAATCAAATGATTGTTTTTACATTTTTCATGCACACTTGTGGATTACCACATCCACGGTGCAATTCCATTCAGTTTTTCATAACCAAATAAAATTGTTGGTATATGATTCTATATAAAATGAAATGATATTATATATATTATATAATCATAATTATGTAAATAAAATATAACCCTTACCTTCTTTTTATCATTCCAGTTTAAAAATAAAAATGTTACTCAGGGATATGGAGGACCTGCTATCTCAATGAATATAACATAGTTCTTTTTTCAAAACCATAATTAATAGTTGTCCATAAAAGTAAAATGTATGTATATTTTTTTAATAAATTAAAAATTATTAAATTTGATATTATAGAATAATGGCCTTTTTATAAAATCCAATGTACCAAATTTATTTTGAATACATGAGAGGAATATCCTCAAAAAATCTCATATTAATTTAATTGATTACATAATTATATATGACATGGTGATAAATAAAAAATAAAATAAAAAAACATTCAAATGTTCTTAATTAAGTAAATAATTTAAAAAAATATTATTATTCATGAATATAAATAATGAATGTGATAATCCTAAATCAATGTAAGGGACATATTAACCAAAAAATCATCTAAAATGTTTTGAGGATTTAATTTTATAATATTTTTCTTCCATATCTATATTCATAAATTTATGTTATAGTTTTTTCATAACGAAACAAATGAATTATAATGGAAAATATATTTCACATTTTACATTAAATCAATTGTTATTAAAAAATAACACTTTTAATTAATGTTTTGTAAAAAATATTAATTTATTATTTAATCATATATGACATCAATAGTTTTACTAGAAACTAGAAATATTATTTGATGATTGGTTTCCTTAAAATATTTGATTTTTTATTAAATAAATCAATTATCCCTTTATTCTGGTTATCATGGTTTTTAAAAAAGAGTTATCATTGGAATGTGAATATCAATATTTGAATGTGTACTGCATATGAGTTTGACAGAGTTTTATGGGGTTTTTAATAAAAAGGGAAAATAATTGTTTTTATTAATGATGAGTTACTTGATAACAATATACGATGAAAATGTGATCCAAATATATATTGTAGGATGGGTGAACCCCATTATCTCTCCATTTAATTGGTTAATGTTCCCTATCATTAATGGTTATAATGAGTGTGTCAACCCATGTGGGCACTCTTATGGATTTAACTACGGTCTTGTTATATCTAACATGAGTTTAACACTGGTTATGAATATGATGCTCTATTTTACTATAATTTTTCAATTTATATTCTATGGGATATAATTTTTTTCATGATAATATTTTTTTATTTTTAAATGATTTTTTCAATATAATCAATGAATAGTGTGAAAAAGGTAAACATTAAGGGCTCTTCATGTTTTTCAATATAGGAATAAATTTACGTATTTTTTGTACATTACTTATATTAGTTGTTATCATCCCATAAATTTAAATTTTTTCGTATGGTTTAGGTATTATATGAGTAACTTATAACTCAATTTTAATTTATAGATGATTTTTTCATGAATCAAAAGCATATTTCATCATAAAAGATTTATTTAGAGGGAAAATGGATATTGAGTGAATGTTTACACCTTCTAATATAGGGTTTTGTTATGTATAATTTATGAACTTATCCATTAAAACTATTGATAAATTATTATAATTGAAATGCGACAAACTAAATTCTTGTATATGGAGTGAAATTATAGTCTCTTTATGGTCTAGTCCATTCTGTTAGTGTTAAAAAATTTAGTTAACATTTTAGATTAAAATTTTTTCAGGTGAAATTAATTTCAGAATAATATAAATAAACATTTTGTTATATGTATAATGTTTCTAAAATGTTATGAGTGCTAAAAATTAATTTTTATGTTGAATGGTATGGACCTATAATATCATTAAGTCTATGTTCTTTTAAATTAATGTTAATATAATCTGTGGTTTTTGAATAGGTTTTAGTGAAAGTGTTATTTTAAGAAGAATACCATAAAATATTATACATATATGATTAATTTTATTGAAAAATTTATGATCTATATTCTCATTCATGTTGATGTAATTATGGGTTATTAATATTTAGAAAAAAAAGTTTTATTGATATATTAGTTACTGAAACCTTATTTGGTGCTTATTTGTTTAATGTTTTTTTTAATAAGTTCACAATTTATGGAGACTTATCAGATTAATGTAAAAACAATCATATTATGGGATTTATTTTTTGAATAATGGTTGTATTATATTTGGATGAATATTATATTTTCACATTTCTTTATGGTGGTTCAAGGAATTTTTTTAAAATTTTAACATATTTTTTAGATTAACTAATTAAATAATATATGTTTCAAGGTATATGAATTTTTAAGGGACTAATATAAATTATATGTAACTATAAAATCAATCGTGGAAGATTATGTGCTCAAAAACAACTTAATTCAGGGTTTTGAAAATGGTTAAGAATATTTAAAATAATATAACTATATGTTATTTATAAAATGATCAAATTTAAATATTCGGTGTTTTTGTAGAGTCATTGAGTATTAAAGTTGCATTTAATCCTATGATGGATTTTTTTAAATCATCACACTGTGTTTTAAAATTTTTGGTGTTATTTAATTTATAAGGATAATGAGAATATATTTATATAGTTTTTATGATAATGTGATCCATTAGAATTTTATTTTAGGGCTTCATGAATGAAAAAATAATAATGAATAATCATCATTTGGATAAAAATATGTATTTGTGGTTAAAATTTAGAAATGTTTGATATTTTATATCTCATAATATTTTATATCCATGAACTATTATTCCTGATGGTAAATGACATATTAATCTATGTGAAAAAATTTCATAAATTGAAAAGGTTATCATATTTCCTTCATTTATAATGAATTAACTTTCTTTTTCAAACCTAATTGATCAATAGTTTTTTGGAAATTAGGTTTATTAAGATAATTCAATTTCTTTTGTTCAATTATATATATCACTATCCATCATTTTTTTTCCATTAATTTTCCAATCCTTTCATTGTTTTCACTTCTCACTAATTTTCACATATTCTCAATCATAATATTTTTTATTCAAAATGATATTCATATTTTCATTTCCTACATTTCATACAACTCTCTATCCTTAAACATTATATAATCTTGAGTTAATTCATGAACATAAATTCAACTACATTAAGGATATTTTCATGTTTATATTTTAATATAATTTTGACATAATAATTACACAACAACTCAATTAATACAATGTTGACCTATCTAATCACAATATGTTTTTTTTCAGAAAATTATACATATTAAAATAAACCATGATTTCTTTTTCACGATAATAATATTCATAAAATTGTTTTTGACATAAATTTTTCTATTAATCATCATTAAAAATTGTGATAAATATTTCAAAAACAAGTTATTATAACAAAAAGATTAGTAAGGGATATGAAATAATGAATAAAACCATAATTCCCTAAAAATTTTAAATATATTATTACATTTTCAATAAATAATACACTTCATCGATAAATCATAAACTGTTTTACATACCTATTGAAATCATAACATCCATTTAAAAATCATAGTTATCATAAATCATAGAGGTAACTGTCGGAATCTATATAATTCTTATATTATAGCCTCCACGAATACATATGGATTAAACTTCATGGTTACAATTATAATAACGATATATGTATATTCCCTAAATCTCTTTGGAGAAACCAAAATGTTTAACTCTATTTAATTACCCAGCAAATTGGGGATGTTTAAAAAGATCACCCACCCTTAGTTTATCATGTAACCACACGTATACATAAATAATTACAAAGAACAATAAAATAATTGTAATACATAAAACTATCATAATGAAAAAAATAACATTTCCCATTTTCAATCACAATATATCATTTCATGCTATTTATATAATCAATCAACTCTCAAAACCACTTTCAATTCAAAAATACTATAGAAGGGAATAAATTTTTTGTTTCTATTTTGAAAATACTATCTATTTTAGAGGAATAATAATATTAAATAATGGTTATGTTAGTGGAAATTTTGATTGTCGCCGTAAGTATTAAAAAACATCCCTTTTGTTGTTTAATAATGTAAAATGCATCGTATAAAAATAATCATTTTTAAAACCTCTTATGAATGAAATTAAAATTAGAAGGAGATGATTATACAGCATATAAAATAATGTGGTGTTCAATATCACAGTATGAATCAATGAATGGAGCTTGTGATGAAGTCCCTTACATTGAGTCCATCTCATCACATATAATCATTATCATCCATTCCTTCAAATGATCACCTTTCAAAACACATAAACAACTATAAGGATGGGGTTCTGCCTGAAATAAAGATTCAATAATTTTAAGAGCTATTCTAGGATGCATTTTTGGAAGAGTGAAAAAATCCAATGGCTTTGGAAGGGTAAAGAATAGAGATGAATGAGATACCTTTTTTAGGATTATAGAGGGGAACTACTAGAATTTTTCAAAGTATTAAATTAATATAAGTTAAGTTTTTATTCAAAATGGTTCAAAATAAATTTAATTCTATGATACAGTTAGGATTTATTGAAATATAAACATCAAAGGAAAAATAGAAAAGTTTAATTATTTTTTTGTCATTATCTTTTTTGTTTAAACCCTTTTAACTCTTACCATTTTATCAAGAAATTTACACTTTTGAGAGTGAAAATATTTTTCATAACATGCCAAAAGACCAATGAATGATTCATTACTGACAATTTTAGATTTATATAAATTTTTTAGATTATTCTTGGATTACAAAAAATATTATAACCGTAAATAAAATATATTATATTTTAATATACGAATACTGTCAATTTTGACACAATTATTTTGTTCATGTTTTAAAAGTATCAAAACAAAAAAGGTAAGTTCAAACCAAATCCTTGAAATCATCAATATAATGTAAAATTTATCGAAAAATTTAGTTTAGGACATCATTTTTCTCAAATTATTTTTATTTAAATATTTATAATATCATATTTGATTATATAATTAATTAATAAATCATCGTATCATCATTTTGCACATATTTAAATAAATTATTTTTTTCTTAAAAATTATAAAAAAATCATAATGATATAAGTAATGTTAATTTATTTCTATGAAATAATTATAGTCGATGATATCATTTATAAAACCCCATATTAAATTTCTATTTATAATAAGATACATGAGTATCACATCTTTGTGTTTACTATAAAAAAGGTTATAAATGTCTTTATCACACACTAGTACCACGAAAAGGCCACATTTTTATGCCAATGATTGTCTTCTTCACCAATAACTCATCCAATAAAATTATTACCAGTGTTATGGTAGTTTTATTATATCGATAATATTATTTTAACTTTTAATTATCCGATTTACCATTAACAATGTTAATGAAAATAATTACAAAAGTTTCTATTCATAATATACAAAAATAAATGGTAATTAATTACAAATTTTGATCCTTCACATTAAAAATTTGGAATCCATTTTTCTAAATTAAAAACATAGAATTGTAAAATAAATAATTAAATAATAATCCAATTTATGGAATAAGAAAATTTGTTTTATGTTAAACTTTCATAAATTCACACAGTTTTTCAATTCAATTTCCTTGTGAAATGGATTCCAATCAATAAAATTTAATTTAATTTAAAAAATTTAGTCTAAATTAACATTAAATATAATTAAAAATATTATCTTACAAAAATAAATACATTAGACAAAAATTCAGTTTTGAATTAAAACGTAGTATATATCACTATTTATTAAAATATGTATTTTACCCAAAAAGTACAAAAATTATTTCAATATAAATATTTATACTCAAATTATAATGATGAAGTATAATTTTTTATATAAAAATAAAAATGTTGAAAGAAAAATTATATTTCAAATGGTTTCTCCATCTAATGGCGGTAAAACAACCTTTTAAAATTATTGGAGCTTCGTATTCTTAAAATGATATTAATTCATATTTGAAGCCCATAAAATTTATTGGATTAAAGTAAAAAAAATTAATAAACATATGTAAATATAATATAGTTTTCTATATTCATTCCCACCAATAAAATTTCTATTTGATAAATACCACTTAAAATAATAATATTCAAAGTATATTATTTTTGGGTGTACACAGTCTTTGTGCATCGTATAATTTCGGAGAAACATAATATTGAGTGTCAGGTATTTTAACGAAAATAATGTCCCCTTTAATGTAAAATTGCTATGTAACTCATAAATATTAAAAGATATAAAAATGTATTATTCTATAATTACCAATGATGTTACATACTTCCCCCATTTTGGAAAATCTAACCTTGCAATTTTATTTTCTTATCAAATAAGTTGGGGTATTTTTACGTCATTGAATTTTCTTATTCTCATGTGGCCCCTTTAACAATGTGGATTTATTTTAAACAAAGTGTATCCTAATGAATCACCTTATTTCGAAACACTTATTTTCTTTGATCATGAATTGGGACTGGATGTTCCTCATTAAAAATAGTCTCTTCTAACTGACGTACTTCTTGAATCAAACTAGAGATGGATCTCGAAGATACATTCTAAATATTGAAACATTGAAAAATTGTGTACCCAAGATATAAAAAAAGTTAATTCAACTATATAGTGAACTGATCAAAATTTAACGTGGATTTTACATGGTCCAATGAACCGCTGACTTAGTATCCCATTATTAAAAAATGAATCAAACATTTCCACAGAGAAAAATCGAGAAAGATAGATCACTTAACTAAAAAAAAGATCATTCCTTTGATTATCCACATAAATATTCTACCTACTCTGAGCTATCCCCATTTTCCATTTAATAAACTAACCCTACTCTATCATTTCCTCTACCAGCTCAGGTACTATCATTTCCCTTTCACCTACCACATCCTAAAATGATTGTGTGCAATAATTATTCCCATGTAATTCCTCAAATGGTTCCATCTGTTGGATTGAATGAAAATTTTTTTATAAGAAAACTCAACTAAAGAAAAATTTTGATACCAAATTACCTTGTAAACTATTGAATATGAATATATAATATCCTCCACGGTCTATGTTATTTGTTCTGGATATCCATCTGATTGAGGATTAAAATTCTTACTGATATTTAATTTAGTTACTAATTATATCTACAGTCTCTTACAAAAGTCCTAAGTGAACCTGGAATCATGATTAGAAATAATAGAGATAGGGAATCTATGTACCCTAACTATCTCTTTAATATAAAATTTAGAAGTTTGATCAATAGATAGTGTATCTCTTATGGGAATAAAATAAGAATATTTTGTAAAACGATCAATAACGACCGAAATCACGTTTCTACATCATTATATCTTTTGTAATCCCACTATGAAATCCATTTATATGTTTTCCCATATTCAACCTAGCACTATTAAAGGATTAAGAATCACCTTTGTCAAACCTCATTCTACTTGAACCTAATAAGTAGTGAAAATTTTCAAATTAAATTTAGTTATATCTCTCTTTATTCAATCCCCCCAGTAATACTATCGAATATTTCTATACATTTTAATACTTTCAGGATGAACTAAAAATGATGAATTTTGATCGTTACGTAACATATCATTCATCAAATATGAATCAAAATTCATATATAACCTCCTACAATATTTAAAAATTCAATCTTTATAAATGTTAAATTCACAAACCTCAACCTTTTGACACAATTCTACCTTTTTCTGAAATTCAGTGTCTTTATTTTGTGCTCAATTAGAATTTCTTTTTAGGGACGATTTCAATAATATATGAATCAAAAAATAGAAACTTCTAGAAATATTCACATTCAATATGAATTTTATCAAATAATTATCCAAAGGGACAAGTTTCAAATGTAGCACGATTAATGTTTTATTACCTTTTCAACTCAACGAATCAAACACTTTATTTTTCTTTTCCAGGATGGTAAATAATCATGCAATCATAATCTTTGATTTGTTCTGACCATATTCGCTATCTCATGTTAAACTATTTTTGATTGAATATATACATAAAACATTTAATGATCAGTATATATTTCACATTTTTATCCATACAGATGATGCCTCTAAATTTCGAAATAAAAAATGTCATCATATAATTCAAAATCACGTGTACAATAATTTAACTCATGAGGATTCAATAGATGTGAATCATAAGAGATTACCCAATCATTCTACATTATGACACATCCAATTCCTTTAATCAAAGTATCACTATAGAGGAAAAATTCACCGTTTTTGGAATGCCCAAGATGAAATGAACCATTCACAAATATCTTTTCAATTCTATAAAACAATCATCATAATAGTTTTTTCCAGATAATCATATTACCTTTTCGAGTAAACATATTCTGTGGGCTATAGATGCATGACCTTTTTTCAATAAACAACCTATAATTGTCTACTAATCATAGAAAAATATGATTCATGGGTTTATTTTTGGGTCTTTGACATTCTTCAACAAATTTTTTAGCTTGATCAACATTTTTTCATTTTAAGAATAATTTTGATGAAGGAATGTAATTTTTTCCACAAAATTTCACATTTTCAGAATTTCCCAGACATTTTCATTTATTTTTATTGTTTTCAATACATCCCATATCTGTTTATCATATTCGACTTTATTTTTAGAATATACATAAATTTCACCAACAAACACAGCCACAAGAATATCAACCTATTCACAGAATATTCATTTAATAAGATCCATGAATATAGTATGTGAATTTGATAACCAAAATGGAATAACTACAAATACAAAATTTACATATCTAGTATGAAATGTAGTCTTCAGAATATCTCCTTCCTTTACTTTAAAATGATTGTACCCCAAACTCATGTCAACATTAGAAATATACTATACCGCCTAGAGATGATAAAAAAATTCATTGATATGATTCAAAGGATACATGTTTTTAATTTAATGTTATTCAAGGAATTATAATCCGAAAAAATCACATTTAACCATTTTATTTTTAATATATGTGATTGGGGCACCCTTGGTGCCATGCGGGGTAAAATAAAAACATTACTTAATAACTCCTTTATTTTATTCTTTAACTATAAAAGATTAATTGGATATATTTGAATAGGGGTTTTTGAAATTGGATTAGCATCCAGAATAAATTCAATAGTAAATTGAACTCCACAATCAGATATAATACCAGGTAAGCCATCATGACCACATCAAGATACTCATTTACCACTAGAACTTTATTTATTCTAAATAGTTCCTTATTCCAAAATAAATATGTGCAAGATAATATCTATTTCCATATTTTTATAGTTTCTTAGTATCCTCATATTTTATCCATGCTAAAAATTAATTCATGTACACAAACTGAAACAATTTTTTAAAATAAATTTCTTTATCTCTATAATCAATCTTAATATGTTAAATAGAAAGCCCATCCATAACTAGAATAACATAAAACTACACTAGAGGAAAATCTACATGGTTTTCATGTATATTCAATTCACAAACAAGCACATGATGGTTATAAAAACAATTTCTCAACATTTTGCACATTTGTTTTTACTAAACGTTTTGGATTCATTTCCAATGATGGTATTTAAAATTTACAATAAAATTTCTCTGAAATGAATGAATGTGTAGAACCCGAATCAAACTAAACATTGTAATAATATGAATAAAAAATAAATTTATCAGATACCATTTCAGTTGACGACAAAATATTTATAGAAGGAATTTCAATGTATTTCCCTACACCTTTATGCTTATAGTGTGGTTGCATTTCCTCATTCGAGTTCTTTTTCAGGCACATGTTTGTATAATGTCTCATCATAGGGTAGTTAAAGTTTTTTACTGACTGAAAATAAGTTTTTTTTCCTACTACTTCCAGTATATTTTTCATTGTAGTTATGATCTTTATGTCCTTTTGTACCTCTTCATAAGAACATAACATAATTAAAAGGCATTCTCAATTGTGTTTTACCACAATTATCAAAAACATTACTCTTAATTTTATTACTATTAAAATATTTTGATGAATTCATCTATTTCATCTTCCATCATGGCCTTTTATTTTTAATTTTGTAAAAGAAAACATGATCATCGATAAACAAAATTTCCAGCTTTCCCGGACATCAAATAGGGTTTTCATAACTATTTAACTCACAAGAATCCAATTACATTAAATATATTGGATTTAATCCTGATTAAAAATGAAAAAATTTACAATCAAGATATCATATTAAATTATCATTGTACCTTTCCAGTTTAGTGAATTTTTAATCCTAAAGTGCCACTAAATTCTTTATTTTCTCAATTTCAAGAATTCATATTCCATATTAAGTCTATTACAATAGGAAAATATTTCTCATGAAATACGTTTTATAATTTTTCACACTCAAGAGAATCAAAATTATCATTGTCCCTGGTATTATTAACCATCGACAACCACTGATCGACTTCACCTTCCCAATGGAAATTTTGAAGACTATAATTTTGATTTTTTGAACACCCCATGACATTGAAAATCAATTCTATGGATTTAATACAACTTTTATCTAGTAAAGGGTTAGATGATTCTCCAAATAATGGATGATTTTGCATCATGAAATGCTACAATACATACATATTTCAATGCATCTGATCTGGAAAATCTCATGCATGGATACTACAACCATTTATATCATGAGCCAACTGCTCTATCACTACAAAGATTTCCCTTTTATGATTATGTCCATCTGTAGTTTCTAATTAGGAAGTTTTATTTCTTCTAAATTTTATCCTTGCATAGATTTTCTATTTCGTCTATGGAAAATCATTCAGAACACTCCTACCATAGATGAATCAAAATAGTAATCTTAAAATACTATATCATTTCTATTTTATAATTAATTAAAAATTATTTTTAGATATTATATTAAAAATTTCCAAACCTCTAATGTTATATAAACCAACCTCTAATACCAACAATAAGACCTCGACCATACACATTACATAATAATGATTTTTGTCAAAAATTTATATTCACACACATTGAAGGTCATTTCATATTTATTGTTTTGGTGAATTGGACAATAATAATAACATAACAAATCAAATATTATAATCTAGAAATCTCTACTCACTGTCATTTTTTTTTGACAAAAATAAAACTCTGGAAAATAAAAAATGATTGTTTTATGATTAAAACCTTCATAAAATTAATCGTGTTATCCTTTTTTCTCTTAACCATCTTTACACCCTGTGAAAAAAACATCAAAAATATGGGATGATAAAAAATAACATTAAGGGATATAAAATAAGGAATCAAACTAATAGTCTGTTAATATTTTAATCTTGTGATAAAAATTCCCAAAGTTATACTTTTCTCCCATAATACATATACCCTTTAGATTACATCTTGTAATAACAACCTTCTTGTAGAAATCATAGTAATCCTAAATTATAAAGACAAAATGTTGAATACATATCATTATTAAATTGTAGCTATCACAACTATATATGGAGTAACCTTCACGGTTAAAATTAGAATACCCATCATGGTATATTCCTTAAAACTTTTAGGATAAAACCTACAGTTTAACACCCTATCATTACATAATGAATTTGAGAGATATCAAGGGATTAACCACTCTCATTTTATCATAGAACCATCCATATACATAATCAATTACCATGATCCTTAAAATAATCATAACACGTAAAACAAGCATAGAGGAAAATAAAATTTCTACTTTACAATCATTGTAAATCTTTTCAAGTTATTGATATAATCAATCCATTCTAAAAAACTCCAACACAAAAACTCTTGAAAAATGAATAATGTAATTATTTTTCTTTCAAAAATATTATGTCATATAAAGGATTCCAAATCTAAAATATTAGACACAGCGTGGGGGAAAATCATTGGCACCGTATAGGTAAAAAAACATACAATCTGTCATTTAATAAAGTAATATTCTTCTTACAAAAAAGATTCCATATGAAATATTTTAATTAGATTAAATATAAATGGGGTTTGTTATACATATTATAATATAATGTGACATATAATATCACAATACTCCTCAATTATATTAGATTGAGATGAATTACCTTACCATGTTTCTGGATCATCCCATTCAATCATTATCTTCCTTTCCTTTGGATGATCACCTTTAATAACAACTTAACACCACTAAAGTTTGTTTTCTGCCAAAAATAATGATTGATGAAAGTGTGTGCAGATTCTTGTATGGGATTATGGCAGGTCATGGACAAACCAAATGGGGTTTGATTTGTATAGATTAGAAATTATTGGGTGCCCTATTATTGAAGAAGGGAGGGGAACTTCAGTAATTATTAAAAGTAATAAATTAAAATAAATTAATTTTAAGTACCAAATGGGACAAAACTTATTTATTTATATGATATGATGAAGATGGGTTAGAATATAACAATCCGATGGAAATGGGGTATGTTTGTTTATTTTTTATCCATATAATTTTGTTTTAACTGTTTTATCTCTTACTATTTTATAATGTAATTCACACTTTGAGTGTAAAAATAATTACCATAACATTAAAAAGACCAATTATTGAGCCTTTAATTAAATATATAAACATAGGTAATCAAGTTGAATGAGGTTTGGGTTTTGAAAATTATTATAAAATTTAAAATAATATTTTATATTTTAAAATACCAAGAGTGTCAATCATGACACTATTCTACAGTTGACTTGTTAGAAATATCATAACAGAAAGATAGGTAATAATTAACTATATTTAATACTCCTCAACATGTCAAATGTATCTATAATATTCTTTCTTTTATTCTATTATATCAAATTTTATTTATATATATATTTATAATATGATTTATTGGATTATTTCATTAATTTATAAATTACATCATTATCATTGTTTCATTATTTAGATTAATTATATATATACTAAAAATTATAAATAAATTACCCTGATTTAGTTATTATTATTATATCTCTAATGAATATTTATTTTCAAAATTATCAATTATGGGACCCCATAATAAATAAAATTAGTAATAAGAGACATGATGATGGCATCTTCATCTTTACTTTATATAAAATGTTATAAGTGCCATTATCACACCTTAGTGGCTTCAAAAGGCCTCAATTTAAGACCATGTATTTTATTGGTTAAAAATTACATAATATTTTAACATTATTACATGTTTTGGTGTTGTCTTATAATATTTATAAAGTAATTTCAAACTTTAATTATCCAATTTTCCTTTAACCATGTTAATAAAAATATTTTCTAATGTTATTATTTCTAATACCCAGAATTAAAAGGGACCTTTTTACATATTTCATAAATTTAGATTAATGAAATGGAATTTTTCTAAATTAAAATAACATAATGCGAAGAAATTAACATTAAATTAACACTATTTACAAAATTAGAAAAAATTGTTTTTAAGTAAAACATTAAAAAATTGACACAGTTTTTTCTATTCAATTTTATTTTGAAATTAAGTCCAATGTGAAACATTGTATTAAATGATAAAAAGATAATATGAATATAATTTAAAAATTATTAAATATATTATCTAACAATCTGAATAAATTAGACAAAAAAATAAATTTTTAATTAAAAGACAGTATTTTTCACAGTTCAATAAATTATGATTTTTTCAGAATAATATGAGTAAAATCAACCAAAGAAAATTATGTTAATCCTATTATAATGAATTGTTTTATGTTTTTAGGTCAATATTATATATTTGATAAAATATTTATATATAATGGCTTCTCCATCCAACGGCGTTAAAACAACCTTTGGAAAATATTAGAGCTTTGTATGCTTAAAATTAGATTTATTAATATTTCAGCCTATAAAATTTATTGGAATAAAGTAATCCAATTTAGAAAATATTTGTAAATGTAATATAGTTATATCAATTAATTCCATACTATACAATGACTTGGTTATAACTACCACTTAAAATAATAATATAAATAATATATCATTTTTCCAATGTACTCATTATGGTGTGCAACGTAAGATTTCGAAGAAACTATTTATTGTGCATTAGGTACTCTAGAAGGCATGAGGAACCATATAGAGTAAAATTAATATCTAATTAATAAATATTAATAGATATTAAATTAATGATATTCTATAACTACTTAGGATGTTACATTTGAAGTGGATGTTTTATAAACCCTTTTATCATTGTGGTATTTCCACAATGTTAAATTAAATTTTCATAACCCTGAAAGATATCAATTTCATAAATAATATTAATTAAATTTATAAAATAGTGATATAATGTAATACCATGATATATTAAAAGACGATTTTGTTCAATAGCATAAACAAAAAACTATAAAAAGATTAAACTATACATGAAATTTTAATCTTTGAATGTAATAATTAAAAAAAACCTTTTAAATTTGTGAACATGAATCAGATTAACTAAATTTGGAAATATATATATATATATATATATATATATATATAATGGTCCTACACAGTAAAGGTTTATTGATATTTTATTAGTAAGTAAACACCCATTTTTATGTAATGTATTTTCATTCATTAAGAATAAGTTATAAAAAAAAGGGGTTTTAGTGATTTTTTGAGGGAATATTAAAATTAATTTATCTAAATTTTCGAAAATTTCTTGCATAAAATGATGTTTTTCCGAAATTAGATATATAAATGTATCTTAGGGAGAAATTTTTGGAATTTTGAATTAAAGAATTATTTTGTAGCGATTAGTGCAAAATATATATTTCTATAAAACAGTAATTTATTTTCATTAAAAAAATCATTATTATTTATATAATATATTAAATTAAAATATTTATTATTAAATTATATTTTTTCATTTTTATTAAATTTTATTTATAATTAATCTTCATTTCGGTAAATATTCATTTTTAGGCCTAAAAACTATTTTTTCTAAAAAAAGTTTCTAATTTCAATTGACTCATTTATTTTAAAATAAATTTATTTCATTTAATTAAATGGAATTTTATGAGATTTAAGAAATTTTTATGTTAATGATTTCAAATATTATTAGTATTATCTTTTCTATATTTCTCAAAACAATATTTCTTATGCAGAGTAATAAATGATGTCTTTATAAAATTTGATAAATTTTATGATATCTTGAAGAAATAAATATGATATTAAATCTTATTAAGTATATTTAAAGAAAAATATATAATAATATAATATGAATATAATTTAAAAATAATACAGAAATACTAACTTAGAATTAATTTAATGATAAATATGGAAATATTTTTCAGTACTAACATTGTAGCAGTTAATCACCAAAAAAGTCAAACTTGTTATCTGAATGAAAATAATGGAGAATGAAATACATCATCATGGATGTTTAGACATTATTTTATGTAAATTTAATTAGGGATTGATATTCTAAAAATATGTATTTTTATAAATTAAATCATATCCAAATTCTTGATCAATCCTTACAAAAAGCATGAAAACTGGGAATAGAATATTAATTAAAATTTAATGACATGAGTGTAGGTAAATAATAATTTATAGTTAATATAAATGTTTATATTGAACATGGTTAATTAATTTTGATGATGGTAATTTATTTTTAATTTTTTATAATGAAATAATTAACATAAATGAGTACACAACACTGACATAATGCATGTGCAAGTATTATAAAATAATGTAAATAATTTTCTAAAAATCTAAAAGTAATATTTTTTGGGTGACATAATGTTTATTTAAGGATTTGTAATTTATATATATATATATAGATATATATATATATATATCATATTATAGTTTTTTGAAATTGTATTATTCAAATTCCATTTTGATAATGTTCTTTTAACAGTCAAATTAAATGAATAGTATGCCAAATGAAATTAATGACATTTTTGTAGAAAATTATTTAATTTTAATATTTAGAGGTAATAAATATCATAAAATAGTTCATTATGATTTCTAGTCTTACAAAATTCCACCCCTTTTCCATTTATAATTAAAATTATAAATTCTATGTCAAATTTTTACACTTTAAGATTGATAATGTCGTTATCATGAATAAGGTAAAAAATTGTTATTAAATAATAGAAATATAGATTTTAATGTTTTAAAAATACCTATCAAAATTTAATTTTAATGTTATTTGAATAAATTATGTTGCATATATTTTAATTAATCTATAATATTATCAATCAGACATAAGTTATATACATAATATATTATTATATATCAGATATTTCCAAAGACGAGAAAAATTATATTTTATAATAACTTGTTTTTACTATATAATATAAAATAACGAAAATATTATATTCAGAAATGTGAATGAGATATGGTATAAAATATAAAATATGTAATATTTATGGGACACCTTCCATTTTTTGTAACAATCACGACTCATGAAAATAATAGAAATCGATATCATAGTAATTTAGAAAATGGTAAATGAGGGATTGGAAGTATGATATATATTTGAAAACCTAAACAGTTTATTAAAAAAAATTTGGATTACATGACATCAACCCATAATCATCCAATAATATAGTTATATCATATTTACTAAGTTTTTCATTGAAATTAATTTATATTAATTTAATTAATTAAGAATCTCCAAGAATTCCCCTACCCTCAATATAAAAGGGAATACCCTCTCTTTAATACAGAGAAAAAGAACAATTTTTATTTTCCCAAAACATCCTAAAAACCTTCCCAATGCCCCTCCCATCATTCTAATTGTATTATTTTTGGAATAGTAAAAACCTTATAGGGCTTAAAGTGTAATGAAAATGAGGTTTTACGAAGAATATGTTTTCTTTTATTCCAAATGTCATTGTTTTATTTATTCTTTTACCATTTTAAAATAATCGTAAGACATTATGTAGTAATATGAAAAGTATAAAACATATTTTCATATATTTATATTAATGGTATAAGATAAATCGATCTCATTTTTTCCATCATATTGGAAATGAAACTGTCATTCTTGATTACAACAGACTAAAGCCTCAAGAACAGATTAAATTTGTTTTCCACCCCCACCTATAAAAAATATGGTTATAATGATTTAATGGATTTATATATATATATATATATATATATATTTATATAAGATATTAGTTATAATATTATTATTTTTGTGATAATATATCATCTATTTTCTTACCATCCCATCCCTTGAATATGGTATCATAATTTTTTTATACGTTTGGATTACCAAAACCAATATGTGACATGATTATTTTTCATCAACACATAACATGGACACTATATATATGGGTATTTGAAGAGTTAATATATCTTTATTATATAATAATAATTATTTAATGATTAAATATTACATACCTTCTTTCGATCATGATCATTAATAAATGGAATCATCACTGAAGTATATATATTACTATCAATATCCATTATTTTAGCTGTAACATAACATGAACAATTTTTCATTTTTTACCCATATATTTGAGTAACCAATGATTAGATCTATTCTCATTTTTTTGTTTATTTTCATATTTTTTTTGAGTTTATGGGTTATTTAAATGGTTATCACAATGTATTATATACCATTCTACAACATCGTGCAACATTTTTAGTTGCCCAGGTAGGGATGCATAGTATGAACACCGTTTGTGAATGGTTAGGAAAACCATAAAATCAGGAAAGAAAGGTATCATAGTTTGGTCATGACTGAACTAAATGTGAAGCCTATCCATGTATTTATCCTACATGATTGATTTTAGCCACATGTTTTGGCTCATGGCTAGTTCTGATGGGCCGATCTTACCCCATAAAAAATAATATTTTAATTCTCTCAAAATTTTAATTAAAACCCTTGAACACCATATTTTAACCCAAACATATTCTATTTGATCCAAATATAATCCATTGAACTTTGGGATACTTTTGGAGGCATTTTGGCGTCTGGAACATTATTTTTGACCGATGGAAGAGCTAACCAAATAGGTGATCCTCGTTTGGTGTGATCCTTTCTCTTTATTATTAAACATATCTTCTTATTATGATGATTTATTCTAAGAGGATATACTGGACTTTTAATTTATTGGATCATGGAATATTGATGTGGAATTGTGGATCAAGGTTGTTTATTATATACTCTCTAGATCCTTATTCTCATATCCAATGATCTCTATTAGTGGAAAAACATTTCAAATTCATTATGGTTGGATTCTGAATATTCCATATATACACTTATATATTTTCCTTAATTTTCTATTTCATTGTTTCTTGTTAATTTATATATATGTTACTCCTTCGAACATATGTTTTATAATTATTGATGATGAATTATCTTTTGAATTCCACATTGATATGATTTTAAATAAATTGATCCTGGAATTGATTTAAATAATATAATCTTGATCTATACCATAATTTTATGAAATATTTAATTCCATTTTTTTATTTATTTTCAATAATTTTCAATGGATGGTAAGGTGAAATGGAGGTATCTGGCCCAATAATTTATTTCACAAACAGAATGAATTGATTGAATTGATATTTGTTTAACTATTTTATCTTTTCTTAATAGATTCATATTCATGAAGTTTTGATTTTTCGAGACCATTTTGAATGATTTTTCCATTTTTTAAAAACAGGGGGTCTTAGGTGATTTTAAATCGGTGTTTTATTTACATTGAAGAGGGTGTAAACCAATGTTCTGAAATGTTTTCAAACCATTAAATAATTTAATACATTATTTGAATGTTTTTTGGTTTCTTTGAAATAAATTATTTTCTAAAGGCATGTTTGACATTATTATGATGAATTTTAAAGTAATAGTGTATTATTATAATTTTTATCGTCGAATTATATAAAATGTTTTGAATTGAAATTGATGATAACCTACTTACCTTTGGGAATAGTAAACTAATTCTATCATTTAATAATCAATTATTGTATAATGTTTGATTATTAAACGTATAACTATATTGTGTTCGAAAATTCATTATAGACATTGAAGGAGTTCGTTGTCAGATTGAGATTTTATTTAACGGCATGTTCGCATGATTGAAATGTTAACGGCTTGATCCCATGATTGATATTGATAAGAATTCACATATGATATTTATAAATTGATTATATTACTCACCTATTTATGAGTAGTCATGGAAATTTATTTTGTTATATTGGATGAACTAGGTATAAACATTATTAGTGGACTCACCCCACATATATCGGATCCATATACAACATGAAATGTCCAATATATATATTCTCTGGTGGAATTATTATCAAACCTATGTTTTACCCATGATGTCTATAAACATGATATATATACATGAAATCATTCCTTATCGCAATTTGGAACCATATTTTCAATTAAGGATTGATTGCTGCACTTGATTGATTCATTTATAGTTACTATTTAATAGGAATATATTTTATTAATTTTGGTGTATATTTTGATATTATTTTTATATTATTATCTTTTTTGGTTTATATTACTATATATATTGTTATTGTTTTCAATTATTTTCATGAAAATGGTAAGTTTTTAAATTCCAAATTATAATGTTTTAAATTTTTTTTTCTGAAAATGATTCTTAAATGTTTAAAATTATATTTTAAATGTATTCTTCATTATATATTTATTATACTGGTAATATAGAATATTTGAGTTACCATATGATTTAACTTCGTAAAATATTTGGTCAAATCCTATATGGCTCTTTAGATCAAACCCATCTTATGTCATTTTGGAGTATTCATCCTTTGTTATCTTATAAAAGGTAATGGTTCTAGTATATAGAATATTCTATTCATTCTTGGGTGAAAATTAGTGGGTTAAATGGGATATGATTGGTGTCCATGGACCACCAAGAGATGGGATTTTATTATTTATGTTCTACATTCAAATTTTATAGCATCTCCTTGTATAGTGAAATGTATGTTTGGATTTTTTCAGATATTGTTTCCATAGTGAAATTTTATTATAATAAATCATTCCCAGTGGTCATTTAATAATCCATCCATCCTACATAACGTTTTATTTCAAAATAGGAAAAAATAAATACAATAATGAAATAAAAAACATGGGACTACATATATGGAGGCCAGAAATAATGAACCCCCGGATTATCACCTCGAATCTGGTTCACCCCCTCTAGTTTAAAACAAGTGACATTTGAATAACAAACCACAGGATCATCCGGGACCATAATGGAGGCCAAGTAAACTGCCACATTGTTTCCTTCACACCAAGTATGAGTGACCCTAACTTTATCTGAGATGAGAACCTTAAATTGTCTCATAGAATAGATGATCGACCATGGAATGAAACCGCTCCCATGAAAGGCATCCTGGATAATCTTTGAATTATTTTCAACCTGTGTGACGCTGAGATTCCACTGCTTACACATGGAAAACCCAGTGAGCACTGCAAGGACCTCCGCCCAGACCATATTACCACTACCATAATAATCCTAGAAGGCCAAGACCACACTTTCATTGTGATCACGTAAGACCCCACGACCATGCATGACCTCCGTGATGTAGGATCCATCAATATTTACCATAAAACCTTCCTCAGGTGGTAACCAATGGATCCATCTCCATTGTACCTTGGAACCATTCCTCCTAGCCTCAGCAATGAGAGACCGAAAACAAAGAAACGCAGACGCCTCCTTCCCAATACCCACCGTGCCAACAAGGTCAAACAATAAGAATATAGTTCTGGCCACCACCGCCATCCCCGTAGACGTCATCCCCTCATACCGAGCACGATTTCATGCTTACCAAAGTATCCAGCAACCCGCGCTGAAAAAAAGGCTACTGCCTCAGTCTCTCTTATATAATCATTTCTTCCATGGAACCATTTCACCAATAAACTCTCATAGTTACCAGCATGAGAGGAAAAACATGCAAGCCCCCCAAAGAAGCTCCACACCTCACAGGCAAAATATCCACCGAAGAAAATATGATTCATGCTCTCCTCCTTCCTGAACTCATAGCAATGTCAAATATAGACCATAATAATACCCATCCATTTTATTTTATTATCTTATGGAATTTCATTATACTACAAACTCCATGTAAGGAAGTTAAGCTTTTCTTGAATGTTCTTCTGCCAGACCACTCTGTCCTAGCGCACGCTCTCCTGAGGACCTCCAAAACCGGTGCTTCTTTTAAAAACATTAAAACTGAACCTCCCTAAACCCGAAGGGGTATACATGAATATATCCTTCTCTGAATTTAGCATTATAGTGTCAAAAACATACCATTGAGAGGAATCCCAGATTGATATGAAAAACAAAGGGTGCGAACTAGCATCTCTGAAGGTGATAAAAGGAGCATGTAACCTCGAATAACTCAACACCTTCCCTGACCAGTTCTGCTACCAAAAAATGACACTTCCCTCCCTAACAATACATTAAGAATGAGGAAGAATGATTGGAACAATATTACACACTGCAACCCACAGGGACGTCTCTCCGCCCAAAGGACGAGTCGTGCATTACATGTATCTTTGAGCCATGATACTCCCCCACAGTGTACTTTCCTCGATGATTTCCCATGCAAGCTTCGCACAAACCCCATGAACTGCCTCCGCCATACTCCTGACATTGATTCCTCATTCCAAAAACGGTTGATACATCTTCCCCCATGCATCCCACATCTTTTTTACTTTCCAATGAAGAACCCCAGATAAACCGATCCAAGATTCTCTCCAAGGTCTTGATGACCCCCTTCGGCACACTCGTAGAAGCCATAACATGCTCTGGTATAGCCGACATCATGCTATTCATCAATGTGATGCACCCCCAAAGGATATAAAATGATTCTTCCAGTCCAAAATGTAGGCCATCATCCAATCCTCCACTTTGTCTAAATCCTTTGTTCACAACCTACCAGATGAAATCGGTGTACCAAGGTATTCCATGGGGAGAGAGCCCTTCCCCATTCCCAGCTCGCCGCTCAACCTGTTCACCCTCCCTGTCCCACAAGAGGCAACAATATAAAAACTACTCTTCTCCCTATTAACAATCTACCCTAACCATTTCCAATACTCCTCCAAAATAGTTTTGAACTCCCAGATCGACCTTCTTTCAGAATTCATGAAGATGATAGTATCATCCACATACATATAGTGTGAGATAAAAAGACATCCATGTTTCCTCCTAAAAGGGAGAATATCACCATTACCAACACCATTATTAATCATCCTACTAACGGTGTCCTGCATCAGTATAAATATTCTAGGAGAGATATCAGATAACCTTGTTGAAGACCCCGCACAGATTTGATGAAATAATGCGTTCTCCCCATGAAGGACACCACCAACCATGGCGAGCACACACACTTGAAATCTATGTTGTATTCCCACTTTGAGAAACCCATCTTGGAGATAACCCTATTTATAAATCCCCATTTCAACCTATTAGATTCCTTTTTCATATCAAGCATGATCTCCACGTTAAAACCCCGAGATTTTTGTTTAAATCCTTTATCATCTCCTGAGCTAGCACCATGGCCCCCTGTACCGATCGACCATGTAGAAAATTGTTTTTCTCCCTAAAGACCCACTGGGTAGAAAAAATGACCACCTCTAATTAATCAAACTTTCTAAAACATTATATGAGAAGTTTCACATGCCAATCAGGAGGTAATGATTAAGAGAATATGGTGATTTCGTATTCGGCAAGAGAATCAATGAATTTGAAGCCGTAATCTGAGGGATAATACCTCCACGAAATAAATCCACAATAGCCAAAACCGGATCCCCTTTAACCACCTCCCATGTACCCCTATTGAAAGAACCTGGAAGCCCTTCAGGACCAGCTGCCCTATTCAAGTTCAGAATCCACACGACCTCCTTCACCTCCTCCTCCATGGGGATTCATTCAAGCATCTTATTCTCTTATGTAGAGACAATTTTTGGAATCGACTCCCATGAAAAGGATTCCCCGGAAGGATACCCCCTAGGAATTTCGGCGCTCGATTCTACGAGAAGGTCTTTAAAAAAAGTCAAATCCAAACCCCCAACCACCACTCTGTAATTTGAAAATGAGTTTTCCTCCAGCACCATGTTGGGCTTCACCATGCACTGCTTCTCCATAAGACATGCATGTAAATAGTATGTATTCTAGTCCCCTTCCTTGAGCCACTTTATCCTTTAATGGTCCCACTCACTACGCTCTTGGAGCAGCAGCAACATCACCAAAGATTCCTTTTCACAAAAATTTCCTCAAAATAGAGCATTGTCCCAACAACCATCAAAACCAGATTCCAGAATCTCAATATCTTGTTTAAGGATATCCAGATCCTTATCCCACTGGGGGATAGAAACATCCCATATAAAGAGGGATTTCTTCAACCTCCTTAGTTTATGGTGTAAATCCACCCACGAAAAACCCCGCGACGGTTCACTCAAGGTTTGCAACACCACACGGTGGAAAGCCAGGTTTCCCACCCACAGACTGGAAAATCTGAAATATTCCTGAGCGGCCTCCAACCTACTGAGTGAGAGAAGAAGTAGAGAGTGATCACAGATACTTCACATCAGATGTCTAATCATCATCTCTGGATACTTTTTAATGGCATCCATGTTAGCCATGCACCAGTCAAGCCTTCTCCAGCTATGCTTGTCCCCCTTATGATTGTTTCACCATGTGGAAGGGTCTCCAGAGAACCCCACGTCCATGAGACCCTTACCCTCCATGCATTGAACGAAGGCCAAACTCGCCCACCGTGGAAAATCACCATGAAACTTCCTCTCCTCAGGCCTCAAAACAATGCTAAAAACCCCACCCACTAGCCATGGATGACCCCCTAAGTCGAACACATTCAACTCCGACCAAGGCAACACCCTACACTGAGCAACACAACTTCTATATATTAAGTACATTACCACTATACACCTTCCCTCGACACATTCTTCATTAAATTTTGGTCCCCAACCTGCACCTTAATCACCAAGACACCCCTCTTCCAGAATATCCAAATGCGGTTATTATCCAGGCCTCCATGCATGGTCGCATGCATATCGATTATCCGAGTGACCTCCTACAACTTATCAATGTTTTTCATAGTCTAAAAAACCACCACCAACATGATTTTTTTCTTCTTTTACTCCGAAAAAATAAAATCAGTCTGCACCCTAGCCCCGATCCCATGGGGGTTTCAAATCAATATTGGAAACATTTAAATGAAAGTATGCCTAGCTTTGGCCCTAGGCAATGTGGTCATTCTCACACAAGATCGAGACCTCTCCCTAACATGCAGCCTCTTCAACATCAGCCTCATGCATACACCTTGGCTCGAGGAAGATCCATCTTTACTATTAGCAAAACCATATGTATCGCTCCACCGCAAGCTTCCAGAAATCTCGGTAGATAATACTTTAGAGAGACTGAAGAACTTGATAGAAACAGAGCTCCCCTATGACTCGGAACCCACCAGCTAAACAAGCACATGAGGTCCAACTGCCAAGCCTCCCCTCCCCCAAATCTGAAAATCTAACCCCCAAGACATCCTAGGGTGACCAGATAAGGGGTGACCCCGAAAACCCTGAAACATCTCAGAAAATAACCAACCAACTCACCGAATGACATCATCTTTGAGGATTCCAAAGAGCCATATTTTTATGACTATATATAGAAATGAACCAAAACTGAGTAGCTGATATAGTCATCCCAACCAATCGAAACCGTCGGGCTGGAGCTCAGGAGGAGATCCTTTGAACATGAAGAAAGTTCGGATACTGGTGCCTAAATCGAGGCTGAGGTAGATCCAGGCCTTTCTTTTTCGTGTCAAGGAATCGAGGGCTATTTGATGACTAAGGGAATCATTGGTCTTGCCTTAGTGGGAAACCCCAAGTTACGAGAAGCCCCATCAAGAGTACCACCACAATGCTTATGACAAGACTAGATCAAGTGAACCAACAAAAAACTAGAGGATAAGTACCTAGGGAACACTGGAAATGCAATCTCCTAAGACCATTCCACAGTACCAGGCACTGAGAGAGAGATCTGCTCCGTGATTGTAAGAGAAAGGTCCAAATCCACACAAATCTGAGGCACCAAAACCTCCACACCGATACGAGTACTATCATACGAACATTGGAAACCCCCCATCACATAACCAATGGCCTTGAGGAAAGCACCATTATGGAATGGAAGGGGGACCACAGGAAAACTAACCCACCCCACAGCACGAGCACTCTCCTTCCCCTTTTGAACCTCCATCAACCAGCAAGACATATTGAAATGCCAGCGAATCCAAGCCCAGGGATCCTTTCACCACACCAACATAAAATCCTCTTCTGTTGAATGAACCACACAGAATGACTGTAGATGGATCACGAACACATGATTGTCCCCCCTGCAAACCCCAAGAAGCCACGAACCTATGAAAAACTAGCAAAGAATGTTTCATCGAACCAAACCTCACTACAAGAATCCCTTTTTGACCGGAAAAAACCTCACAAAAATCCCGCTCTGGCTCCTCCAACAAAATATTGGATCCATCCCTCATGGCCAATTGGGAGAAATGATCAATCTCCGAGAAGCATGGGCACAAAATAGTCGGGCCTGAATCCCGCAACACGTCCCTGAAAGACCTCACCAGATGATCTCTCACACAAGAAGCATCAAGCCCCCGCGGGGGCGTGAGGCTACCGTCGAAGGGCCAGGCCCCCGACCAAACTCCGATGGAGATGAAGACGTCAGAGGAGGGGGAGACAAGGGGGAAAAACGATCGAAAAATTTGAAAAAACGCCAATCGTGTGATGCATGTTCACTGGAGAATCATCTTAGGTATCGATTTGAATAGAATTCATCTTGGTTTGAATCAAATGGTACTATATGAGGTCTTCAAATGAGAGGAAGTAAATCTCTAATAAATACATTATGTTTTTTGGGGTGAATCAAGTTTTATGGTGATTAGAAATGTGTCAGGACTAACGGGATTTTTCTTGCATGGGTACTTGATCACCACCTCTTCACGGTAATTCATGTCTTACCTAGTTTGTAGAGACGTGAGGATATCCATTGGGATTATGGTTCTCTAATGATAAATTATATTTTTAATCCTAATGACACTATCTGTGATTTGGGGAATCTATTATATGTTTTTTAACTCGAATGGAAGGGTGACCAAAACCACACCATGTTTCCAAAGTTTGGTAAACTATTAGGAATTGATGTTACTGATCTTCAAATCCATCTATGAATTGTTTTGAGTTTGGATTGTGGATAAAAATCCAAATTATCCCAGATATGAATTGATATAACACGGCTTTAAATATGAAATTTTATCAATTTTCATCTAGGTATCTTCAATTATTTTTTGTTAGTTATGAGTGTTATGTGTTTGGTTTGGTTCATTCTCTTTCTTATTTTTTTAGAATGAATCTCTTATAGATAGATTGAAATACCTTTCTAAAACAATATTTATTGTTATGAAATATTTTTATTGAGTACTTTGATACATTTATTCAGAAAAGAAATTTTGTTTTATGGTATTTTTGTGATGGGGATTTTTTTCAATGAATCTCATGTGATGTGCTGACGAAAGTTTTTAAAAACAATTTTTTTTGAATTGGATTACTAATGAAAATGGGATTAATAAATATAAAATGAGAAAAATTATTTTGAAACCACGGTATATTATCCATGGGATTCTGAGAAATGTATTAAAATTATGATGAATTTATAATAAGATTTATCATTTTGAGGGGAAGTATTAATGTTTAATTAATTTTGAATATGTTTTTTAAATAAATAGTTTTTTTTAGAAAATATGTTTGTGAGTTTGTTTAAATCCATTCATTATTTATTTGAGTGTTTTTGAAGTCTATGTTGATGAACCTATGTGTGATGATAAAAAATATGACCCGTGAATTTTTTCTTGTAAAATGGGATGTTCATTAATTGGTCCATTTGTTGGAGTGGATCCTCATGTTTTTATGAGTTTGTGTCTCTTATTGACCACTCTAGTTTGAATCTACATTGATTATTAGTACCAAAGAACTTACATCCTGAAAACATAATACTTTAGTTAATAGATTGTCACAGCAATTATAATAAATGGAAAAAGGATCTTTTGATAGATTAAAGTGTCTTAAATAAGTTATAGGATCTTGATTCACTCATTAATACGGATGCTTGAAATGTTTTTCTATATCTATTTATTTTAGGGACCTATACTAGAGTAGTGGGATGTTGTGAGTACCTCTTATATATAAGATGGAATGTATTGGAAATTATTTATGCCAGTATTCATGTAGTGTCATTAGGATGATCAAGTTAAAAGATGTTCGTTTTTAGGTTCATGGGTTTTGGTTAAGATGAGATATCAGATGTAGAGTATGACATGAAATTATAACATTTTTTATGGTTCATATTATAGGTTATTGGTGATTTATTAAGTATTTTTTTAGGATATGGTTTCACCCATATTCAATTACCACTATACATGTGACTAAGATGATACCTTATTCATAGATTCTCAGTAAGTCTTTTTAGCTAATGTGGATCAAGTGAAATGAAAGGATGGGATGAATACAACATTAATGGTTGAGAAAGGGAAGTTATAACATTGAACGAAGAAGCCTCCAATGTGTTTATAGTGAAATGAAACTTGTCATTTTAAAAGTATTTGTTTCAAATTTATAATGTGTTTTGGATGGTGTGTCCATTAATGTGACCTTCATAGGTTCTATATGTTGGGTGTCCAGAAAGGGGAGATTCATTCTGGATAATCATCTCATGATTTTAAGGATCTGTATTCATCAATATAGTAGTGCCCCAACCATGGGCCAAAGATTTATGCTCTTCATATAGTGGATGAGTTGTCAGTTACCTGTTTCTGGATCTCTATTGTTGTTAATATTGATCTAGCATGGTGTTTCTGATTCTAGAACAGAGAAAAATTGATTTATTCCTTATCGAGAGTTTATTTTAGAAAAAATATTAGGGATCCTTGTGAATGAAATTTTTTTTATCGTAGTTTAGTAAATTTTTGTATTGATGATATCAAAATGGTTCATTTTCCTTGAGATCTTTATGGTTGTGCCTTCTGGAGTTTCACACCTAGATTCATAGACTTTTTTTTGATTGACATTAATTACTTGATGTTACACTCCTAGTTATGGACAAGTATCATGTTTTTTGAATTATTTAGATATTTTTGGATTTCTATTCTTTTATTTTCTCTTGTTATTTTATTATGGTTGGAGCTTAATTTTTATGTAATGGATGATCTATATTGAATGAAATCATATTTTCAGGTATTTTATTTGGGTTTCATACGGATTATTTTTAAGACTAGGTGATAAGAAATCTAGAAATTTTGAGGCCCATTGTTCATGAAATAAATGATTCAGAAATTATTAAATGTATTAAATTTCACTCATGTTCAGTTTTCCTAAAAAATGGAAAATCTTTTAAATTGGGGCTCAAATAAAAAATCATAGGGAATTGTTGAGTTTAGAATGGTTTTTATCATAGGCATGAAATAAGCTCTTTCAAAATGGGGTGTTTGTTAAAAGTTCCTCATTGGTGTGAAATTAATAAAATAAAATATATTATATATATATATATATATATATATATTTAGACAAGGTGACCTTCTTATTAATTGAATAAATGTTTATAGAATTTCTATAGGGTTGCATTCTAATCCATGGAGATCGACGAGACGATGGGAGAGTGTGTTCTTGGAGAATGACAATGGATCATGACCAGATCAAGGATCATTGTACCAATATAGTCTGCCTTTCACATCTATGATAACAATGGGGAACCACTATTTATCAATGATCGATCCAAAATCTAGACAAGGAGTTTTATTCTGTGATTTTCCATCCAATTATTTTATCACGGTATAATGAATATTAATTCCATGAACATAATTGACTTTTGTGTTGAAGGTATATTAAATTGATGGATTTAATTATATTATTCCTTGATTTAATCATCTTCATATGTCTATTATAAAAATAGATCAAGGCTAGATGAAAAATGGTCGATGTTCGTTCCTCACTTTTTATGCATTATTGATTTCTTCCCCCACATTCATCACATGTTAAGAAAGGGAGTTTTTTGTGTGTCATTGTTTGAAAAATGACGAGTATTTGATCATGGAACTACTATTCTTCGAAACAGTAGATTGATGTCATGGGTGAAGTATGTGATTAATGATATTATCTTGGTGAGATTATGACATAGGATGATTACTGGTGGATTGGTATGGTTTTCAGGTCAAATACTTCTCAATTTTTGTGTTTTATCTCGGATGGAACATTGAAGATATTTTTTTGAGCAGATCTGAATCCATATCCCAACTAGTGATGACAACTGGTCTTGACTATCCCCATAACTATGATTTGTGAAATTGTTGTCTACGATGATGGTGTATATAGGAAACATAGAATAAGATCCCATAGATCTTGAAAATACTACAGTATATAGATTGTATTTCTTGGTTACATGTCAAAGGGGAACCCCTAGCTATGGAACAATGGTTTTTATAAATAGAAAAAGATCACACATCATTTTCCCCTTTACTAAATTATGGTAATGTTTTCATTTAGATAGACATATATCTCTAAGGATACACGTGCATGGGTAGGCTGAGTCCATGGAGTCGGTCAGATTACACATACACAATAATGTGTTCACAATACATTCAATACAGTATGTGAAGGGTGTCAAGAGACCACTGGACTCCATGGTTTTTCACATAAAAAACTTGCATTTCATTGTTTAAATTCCATGTTAGTCATTACGACATGAGTAAAATATGGGTCAGGTAGTCAAGCCATGTACCCTTATAAATTACATGAACCTCTTTATAGGTAATTTTAGCCCTTCGTTTCATTAGGACGGACCAGTTTTTGAATTGTAAGTTCCCTTGTTCCATTCAATTGAGTGTATAGTGTAGTATTATGTAAAAACGTTAGGATTATGATCCAAATTAATCCAAGAGATTCAAATAGTGTTTTGTGTATCCCATTGTGGGGATAGAGTGTGGGACTCTATCATCTTTAGACCCAAGGTGGGTTATTGATTGACATGACCACTTTGAGCCTGACTTCATCCCATCATCTATGATGTCATATTTTTAGTGTTCACATTATTTTTGGAAAACTATCCCCTTTATAAAATCCTAATTATGATTTGTTTCATGGTCTCCCCCAATTGTGCTAGGCATAACCCCCTACATAAGTAGTCGTGTTATTGAGAAAAATGACCATGACATATTGGGTGGGGGTCTCCATTGATATCCTAGCTCATGGAGTGGATTATCATGAAATGAAAATTTATTTCTATAGAATCCTATGGATGGTTTTGGTTATGAAGACCTAGTGGCACATTCTCCGTTCGGATTATATCTCAGTTTTCCATTTTCCAAATAAGTACTGTATTATTATTATGAGAAGAATTATAATTCATATTGTTTAGTGTTTTTGGAGCTTTCCTACTTGGAATTGTCATTATCATAACATTTTTGGGATCTCCCCTCACCTATCACATCATATTCAGGCAATTGACTATTTTAGGTAGTTCTGGAAGGACATGGAGAAGGAGGATCTTAGCTTAAGCTTGACAGAATGAGGTGTTTACTGGGACTGTTCTTTCGATTATATTACTCACCCTTAAGGAGTGTTAGATTTTTTAATGTACTTTTCCTTTATTTTTACACCATTTCATATTAAATAAATAAATTTTGTACTATGTTGTGGAGTATACATTTAATAATTCAATTTTATAGTGGTTTTTTTATTTAAAAATTGTTTGTCCTTGGATATGTGTGAATGTGTATAGGTAATTTAGGATAATGGCTCCCAATTTTGGAATATAGATACTACATGATAGTCTCCAACCACAGAACCATTGGAGGCGGGATTGGGGTAGTCATGGGATATAACTTGGTTGGTCGGGTTATGACATAGTGGGATCAAAGTATTTGATTATACCTTAGAACTAGTTTTTGTGAGATTGGTTTTGAGAAATAGTGTTTTGTGATTTAAGTCCATCATTCAAGTCTAGAAATCCTCTCTTGGTGTGGTGGCTGACGTATCAAGAAATTATGACTCTGACCAGATTTCATTAAAATTTGTACCTATAAACATTGGTTGTAGGTAAAACATTTTTACAAGACACAAGTAATATTTTTTTTTTGTGTTTTACATTCCCTTATAGAGACAGATCCCCATATATACACTTTGACTATGGTACATCTAGTTTATTTTTTGATGGACCTATGAAGACAACATTCCATGGCTCTACAGTGTGATCACGAGGATGATCCAATGAGTGATAAGGGTTCAGTATAGGGGCATGTACATAAGATACCAAATACATGTTGTTTACAAATAATAACACCAAACATTGAATAACTTGTATCACAGGTAGATATAGTCGAGTTTGTTGGAAGAATGAGTGAGACACATGAGTTCTTAAGATATTGGATTCCAAGATCTTACGGAAATATATAACCTCATGTGGATATGGACTAAATAAGAGTATTATATCATGTTTTTCACATTGTGAGGATGAATGTTTATAAGATGTTTTTCCTCAGGGAGAGTCTTATTTAGTGTTATGCTAGGAAATGATGTAGGTTAGTTACTCTGTCACACAATATGTAAACTGTATCTTTTTTAGACATCAAGAGTCTCTTCATAGAGGCATTTTATCATTCCATATTCCAATAAGTGAATGTACATGAGATTGTTCATCTATAGATAGGTTATTTGAACATGGTGGAGTACTCTGTGAGGTTTACTAATCACTCTTGATACTCCATGGATATGGTTAAAGATCATTTTTTTAGGAAAAGAACATTCATTTGGGCATACATAATTTTTTAGGAGTTAATGGTATCCCTCTACATTTACAACTATGTTTGGGTGATTGATTGGGCCATAGTTGAGGAGATATTTCAAGTAGACCAAATGTTGAATGTGGGTGCCGTTAGTGAGAACCCATGATCTAAGACATCGACAGTTGGCAGCTAACAATAGTCACAAAGATACAAGCATGATAGACACTTCATAAAGTTAGCCTTGGACATAATGTCAATTACACATGGATCTCAAAATGTATCAAATTTTCCAAATGATATCTATCTATTCCCCAACAATGGATAGGGAAATCTAGATAAAGATTTTCTGAACTTTCATATAGTTGATCAGGATATCTTTGAGGGAGCACTAAGGTAGAGAAAGATCCTAGAGCTAGGTGGTCGATAGGGTAGAAGTTGTGGAAGAGGGGATAGTTGAGTGGTAATAAGTGGTCAAAGTCTTGACCTATTTCCACCACCATCCAAAGTGTTCCACTCTTGGACTAAAGAGATGGTTGTTAGTGATGAGGATAACTAAAATCTATGGAGGCATAAGAACCAAATTCTCCAAGAATGACACAAGTTACAATATATTTATTATAAACATTAGATTTAATATTTTTAGATATATGTGTGAATCATTCATTCCTTTATAATTATATTGTTTAGGACATAGAGATTAGGGTTGACAATTTTTATTGGTCCATTGTGGTTAGAGATTCTGATATGTGGCGACTCACCTATTGCACCCTTCTTATGAATGTTCAATATGATGCATGGTGGTTGATGTATTGTATGGAATATCTTTGTATCATTGATTAGGACTTATGAAATCATCTTATTTTTGGATTTCATGTCCATATATCATCCCCAATTTGAATAATTTAGACATACGTTAAAGCATGTCCATAGTGCTGGATGGAATATTTCCTTTATTGGTGAATAGTTATCCTTGATAGTGGAAGGCAAGCTCAAGAATAAGGGAGTGAAGATAATTAGTCACCTGATGTCCAAAATGACTCTTGGAGAAGTTGATGCTCTGAGATACATGTTTTCCATGGTTGTGGTAATGTTTAAGGATGTATTTCATTAGGACATGTGAGTCTTACTTCTCTAATAAGATTTGGCCTTCTGTATTGGCATTCCCCCTAGTATGGAACTGATCATTTCATCAGCCTATTAGATGGCTCTAATAGACCTTCATGAAATGAGGATGCAGTTGTTGGACTTATAGGAGAAATGATTTGTGGGACCCATTGTTTTCCCCTAGGTAGGACCAGTGTTGTTCTCCAAGAAGAAAGAATGGAGATTGAGGTTATGTGTTGACTAATAGTTCTTGAACCAGGTTACCATCAATAATATGTATCCACAATTGAGGATTGGTGACCTCTTTAATTATTTAAGATGGTCATGATGGTTACTAATGATTAACATTAGATCAAGATATCACAAGAATAAAATACAGGATGTGTGCATTCCAAAGAAGGAACTTATATGTCATAATGGTCACTATGAGTATCTGGTGATGTTGTTCGGTGAAAAAAATTCCAAATATGAGTTCATTATATCTCTGAAGTGACCCTTTCAACCATTCTTGTAATAGTTTGTGATAATATTCATTGAGTATAACCTATTATACTAATATTCTATGGAGGAGAACATGGGACATTTAAGAATAGTCTTAGACATACTCATAGAGAACCAACATTATGGTAAGCTCTCAATATATTTGTTTTGGATTCAAGAGCATGATTCCTAGGAAAAATTATCTTAGAGATAGGAGTGGTGGTTTAATTATTTAGGGTTTCCAGTAATTCTTATTTTGGAGACACAGGTAGGTGTTACTGAGGTGTTGATTTTTTTGGTTTTATTAAGGTACAATTATATGTTTTTATTAATTTTACCAAAGTGGAAGGACCCCTTCCAGCTTTTACCTGAAAAGGGTAGAATTTCATGTGGATGAAATAGTTTGATCTATAAATATTAGAGCTATGGTAGAGGTCGAAGAGAACATCCCTATTGAGATTTATATATGAGGGTGTTGAGTTCATAATGATCTAGAATGCACAATTAAATGGGAAATATTTATTAATGATGCTGGGATTGGTGGTGATTTCCTATGGTTCACATCATTTGAGACCACAAAAGAAGAACTATGTGACCTAATAACTTATGTTATATGATGTTTTCTTTATATAAATTATTTGGTGACACTACCTGATGGGGGAGCTATTTATCATTAACTCCGAACACAAAAGTATCAAATATAAACTCTATAAGAAGGAAATTAACATGAGATTGATGGTATGGAAAGAGTTCCTCCCGTACAATGACATTTTGATTTTCTATATTCCTAGGAAGGGGAACATAGTGGAAGATACACTTATTAGAATATATTTTTACCTATTTTTCGATGATTCATCATTAAAGTTATAAACTTTTTTAGTTTTCCATAGTGGTAAAGTATTTTTATTCAAATCTACAGTTACTAGTTTTTACACCACATCTCTTTTAGTGTGTCAGGGATTCTCATCATGTATATACTGACTATGTGAACATACATAATTATATATCCACTAGAAGTACTATTGATGGATATATTTAAGGAGTGGAGAAAAATATCCTTTTAGATTATAAAAAATGGAACCATTCATATTACTAGAGTTGGTGATAACAGAATTTTATACCACCGATTTGGAGGTATGTACAAGTGTGTATATGATATACCATGATATCTGATACTAGTTTCAGTGGCCACATATTTAGAGTTGTCTTTTAGAGTTTGTATCTCAAAACCTCATTTTTCGACCAGTGATGATATAACACATGGTTCTAGTGGGTTTATCTCAAATCCTCGTGGTTACATAGTGGATTCTGGATGATATATCCGTAGGTTTCATCATTGTAAATCCATGTACATCTAGGGGTATGATACCTTATGAGTGACCATAGAAGAAATCACCATGTTGTACCACATTGTATCTATTTAAGATCATAGTTTAGTGAAGATATTAAGATTACTATATGTGAAGAAGCTAGTCTAACTCCATTGGGTTACCTCAAAAATCATTTCAGACAATGAAACTCAATTCATATCTTGATTATGAAGAGGATTAGAGGAGTGCATTGGAAATTAGTTTTTCATTATCATAGTTTTTCACCCATGAATTAATTGTAGGATTGAGCGAAACTTTTAGGTTATCAAGGAATTGTTATAGGAATACATTTTGAACATTTTTCTTAGATGGGAGGATTATCTACAATTACTTCATATCATATACAATATCAAATAGCATTCGATCATTTGTATTAAACCATTTGATGTCATGTATGTGCGACACTGCATGTGACTACATTTTAAGACTAATCAGGGAAAGGTAGCACCCATAGTCCCAGAGTAGGTGAGAGATACCATAGAGATGATTCATATCATCCAGCAAGGTATGAAGATAGTGCAGATCTGTCATAAGACTTATCATAACTAATGATGGATGTCGGTGGCATTCCAGGAGGGAGAACATGTGTTCCTAAGGGTATCACCTCAATGTTGGTGGTGGATATTCTGTCGGGGTAATAAGATATATACCACATTCATCATCCCACTCTATGTATTACACAGAGTTGGGGAGGTGGAATACTACTATGATCTACCACCATAGTTAGATCAATTACATGATGTCATGCATGTGACACTGATGAGGAGGTAAGTGCATGGGCCATCACATGATGTCGAATGGGGTTAGTTGGACAATAGGGATGGAGTTACAATTACTAAGTATATCATAAAGATAGAGGATTAAAATGAGAGAATCCTTCAAGGGAAATAAATTCCCATTTTTCTGGTCTAGTGGAACTACCTAAATCATTAGATGGTCACCATGTAGTTGACCCCACTATCTGAGCATAATAACCTCATTATTTTGGGAATATTTTTCTCTTTTCGAAATGAAACTCTCTGTGGTGAGGGGAATATAATGACTTGGAATTTTATTGTTTTTTTATATTATATGTATTATTTTTACGACTACTCACTATGAAAACATGATATTATGAGGTTCGGTGTTCACAGAATAACTCTTTGACTTAAATTATATATAATAAATACCACAGAAGAATAGTTTTTCTAAAAAAGTGGCATAAATATTATATAGTTGACCATATCATAAATCAGATTGAACCATTATAATAAAGTATTTAACTGAGTCATGATGTAAATTTTTTTAGTGCATTGTGTTTTTATTAAAGTCGTCATAAAATTGAATAAAACATAAATAGATTTATTAATATATTTATTTTTGAGGAATCAACCTACTTCAGATTTAATGGAATGGTTAAAAAATTGTCTCATGGTTGACCACTAATCACTAAGAAACAGATGTGACTTAGTAGGAGATCATTCTTGGTGAATGATGACTGATTAGAAACTCATCGAGGATCATTGCACCAATACAGTTTTTGGATCTAATCAATGAAGATAAAAAAGGAAACATTCAAAGTCAATGATCAATCCAAAAATTAGGTAAGATACGTGTTTTGAGGATTTCCATACCATTCTTTTATCCCCGTTGAACTTGGATAAATTCCATGAAAATAATTGATTCGCACATAGATGAATGATTAAATTGATGGAAATATTTATATTTTTTATTGATTTAATACTCTTCACCTATATATATCTATGAAAAAGTATTGTGGTTGTACAAACAATGGATATGTATATTTACTTACTTTTGATGGCTTATGTATTTCCCCAACAATTCATTGCATGTTCATCATGGACATTTTATTTTACCATGTTTCAACAAATCCAAGGTATTCTATCATTGAGAAATTTTTTTACTGGAAAACAGATCGATGCCATGGGTGTGGGTCTTGATCGATGCTATGATCAATGTGTGGTGGTGATAGAGGCTTATTAGTAGAAGATTATGATTTTTTTGTTCCCATTATTCCTAGTTTTGGTCTTCATTTATAGATGGATCAAAAAAGCCATTTCTCCAAGAATATCGGAACCTAGGTCACGAAAAGTGTTGAAAATAATGAAAAACTGAACTGATATCTATAAATATATGCCCTAGCAGTGATGACATTGGAATGTGAATGTTATATAGAGTATGATCCTAAGAATATTAAAAATATTCCTATTAAAATCATGTTTTTATGCGTTATATGCATTGTGGGATCCCATGTATAAGACGATAGGTTTTCTATGTAGAGAAAACAGAACACGCCGTGTGGCCATGTCACACACCAGGTGACACAAGTTAAGTATCTTAACATGTAAGTCATAAGATACTTGGTATGAGTTATTCTGAGTACGCAGACATGGAAATTGAACAAGGACACTGTCTAGTGTAGATGACCATGTCGAGACAACATAATCATGGTTCCATGTGATCTCAACACACCATGTTTGGTCAATAAAAAGTCAAATAGGATTAGAATGAAATTCCATGTATGGAATAATGTATGAACCCAGTTCATTCATAAAGGTACAGGTTTCTTTATATTTCCCTTTTGGTGTTGTTGTTTAGAAATTAAGGAGAACTAGTTATGTTCTAGACCAAAGCAGGATACATGGAATTATTTTTTGGGTTACACCCCATGAAACTTGGAAGTGTGTGAAGAAAATACATGGAACATGAGAATGTTGGATGGGTAGGGAGGTCTAACCAAGTACATGTTGTGCACTCCTAGTACACTCCGTGTAGTTTACCAGTTTATGAGGGACATACAAGGTCTTTGGGGATGTTAGGGAGGAATAGATGAAAAACCATGTACGTGTCGTGTACTGCCTAATACAGGCCATGTAATCATATCGGTTGGTCATGGAACATATGTCAGTAGAAAATAGAATTAATTGCAACATTTAAATGGTATACACGGTGTGTATAACTATATAAACACATTTAGTTTTTAATTTTTGGTTAAAATGGATAGTACCGTCATTTTGTGGAAGTGGATAGTGGGGGTTGCTGGGTTTTGTGTACCATGTCCGTTGGGGTATCAAATGCCCCTCAGATCTTTTTCCAAAGTCCAATTTAAGAAATTTTTTATCCAATGAAACCCCAAAAGTTATCCCTTGATTCCTCTTGATCTGTTTTTCATAATTTTTTTTCTCATTCAAGTTATAGATGTATGAGAATTTATTCTTGTTTTGTAGATCTACCACGTTCTAGACCGAATTAGAGGTTGTTACCTGATGAGGATCATCTTACAAGTACGAGGTAGGTGGTACATACTATTTTTTTGTGTGTCTTTATGGTCATTTTTGGGTTATGTATTTTTAGAGAATCATCATCTATTGAGAGAGACCCATATTTCATTATATTTAATTGATTGTATGTCGTATGGGATGTCGTTGGGAATTCCCTTGCCTTGTTATGCTTAAGAGAGGCTGGGTTAGAGTTCGTTGATCATTTAGGTAATTTTGGGTTGGGGTTCCAAAATGGTAATAATTTATTTTCATTATAAAAATGACATATGTAAACTATTTTATAATGATTATTTTTATTAGTTCCTTACATGACCTCAGTGCTAGTATAGGACAACACATAGATAGTTCAATTCAATTTATTGAATTGTTTTTCCTATATAATGTGATTCTTTTTATTATATATATATTTGTGTGTGTGTGCGATTCTTGATATTTTATATTCTAGAAACATTGGGATGTGCTAGGCATGGCCTTGATATTCTTGAGTGACATTGATCATAGGTTGGTCTTGGCATGGATTATTTGGGATGTTTGACCATTGGATTGGGTGTCGTGGATTTCCAATTGAGGCAGTGGGACTATCAGTTCAGGAATGTCCCGAGTTACGTTGATGGAAAAGATATCATATAGGAAAATAGGTTCTGAGGGACATTAGGTGTCAGAAATGATAATGGATTGGGCTCTAAAGTTGGTTATTACCGCTCAACCACGATTGGGGTCATGTGCACACATATTACTCCGTGATGATGTGGTTTTGATCTTGTGTGGGTAGAGGCCCCTGTATTTTCACATAGCTGATTATGGTTTGGGGTTCTTGGTGTGAATTCCACATGGAAGATGAGGAGACTTAAGAATGTTTGGATGTGCCTACGGGATGTCGGTACATGAGACATGAGGTGTTAGGAGGCATATTGTACCGGGTTACTATTACTTGGGTTTGCCTTTGGGATGTTGGAACTTGATTCACACAGGGTCATGTGGCACATGGTACAAGGTTATGTGACTGAGATTCTGCAATTGGCTGAAGCAAGTTACCCTCCCTGGTGGCTTCGGAGCACCAATGAAGGTTGTGTTTACTTCGTGCATCATACTTTTTATTATTTTTATGGATTCATGCATGATAATACACCTATTCTAGGTACAAACCATTGGGTCGTATCGTACAGAAATTTGTCTCACACACTACACGAGTCCTTTAGGACATGTGTCGTCTTTATAGATTTATGTTCAGGTTAAGGATCATCCTTTTAAGATTGGTCATAGTTATTTTTTTATGAAGTTGGTATAGACTTTGGGGTAATTCCTAGATGGTGTTTAATTCTATTTTAGGATTCAGTCGGTATCAGCATGCTTATATTACTATTGTAGATACTATTGGTTATCCCTTAGAGACCTCTTTATATTGACATGTCTGACCTTCTATGGATACATGCTTGGTTCTTTTAGTATATACAATTGATTTTCAACACACTATTATGTTTACATTCTGCAGCACCTATTTTTATACTTATTATGATGTTCATTGAAGGTGGATGTGCTTTTTCTATTTTGGTCTGGTTCGAGTCTACAAAGTTATTTATTTCCAGAGCATGTTTTAAAATTATACTATGACTTGTACCACTATTTTCTCTTCCTTCATAGAGGCTACACCCTTCCTTCTATACCTATTACAACATCACTACTAGTCGGTAGACATTATCATTTTTGGAGGTGCCCCTATAGATAGTAACACCGTAACTATTTAGCACTGTTCGGGTATCTATTTGGATCTGGATGTTACAAAGTGGTATCAAAGGGGTCTTTTCATGAAATGTATTTAGTAGAATCTTTCAACTGATTATTAATGATATCAACACATTGTTTTTATTTCTTCAAGTCTTATTATTTTGGATACTGTTGATTGGAGGATTGGTTGTCGTTGGAACAGGGATTCTAGCTTGTTTATGGGTGCCTGGAGCCCCATGAATGAGGGACGGATCATATTTCCTTAGTTGGTAATTGTTTTTATTATTTCATTCCGATTATAGTTTATATGGTTTCAGACATGGTTGCTCACTTGTTATGTGATGTTTTTTATTGTGATATATGATCTTTGACCCCATGAGGTAAAGGATAAATTGGATCTTGCCCTATGATGGAAGGACATGCTTTCTTGGCATTTAATAGGCACATTGTAATGTTATTTAAATTTCATATCTGCATGTATGCTCTGTGATATGATAATAACATGTGAATAATATCAATTTACATGCTATATATGTTTTGGTAATGTGAATTGTAAAATTAATGAAATATTTATTTTTTTATTAAAATGTAATATTCCTTACATTTAATTATGTACAATGGAACGTGGAATGATATTTCAGACTAGCTAGTATATGAGCAGGCAAGTAGAATGATTGAGGTGATGTTGATCACCATGATTGGGAGACTTGGATGTTTGTTTGAGGTAGTGTAGAGTTCAGGATAGGGAATCTCAGAGATCATTTTGAGGCAATGATGTTCGTCGTGATGGTAATGGCCTGAGGTACTTTTGATACATGATTCTATTGTTTGAGAGTAAGGATTCCATGAATTAGGGATGTCGTGGAGCATGGTTTTGGTGGGGGAGAGCAAGGGTTTGGTTATGAATTGCCTTTTAATGATTTTCTTATTTGTATTAATATATTTTGATATTTCTATATATATATTAACTTATATGGGTTGCCTGACCATTTCATAGTATTCAGCAGTTTCCACCTATACGACTCGAGGGAGCGTTAGGTGGGTGATGGTACAGTGCTATAAGAGCATGACCAAGTTCCGACACTTGTGGGATAGGAAAATCATGAGCCGCAGGAATAGTCTTTGAGACAAGATCCAATGATGGAAGGGAAACTACTGGGTTTGACAGCGTTCAAGTCGTGGCTCGATGATCATCTTCACTCTAGTCTTGTACGAGAATTTTAGGGGATCAACAGAGGTGATCAGGGAACAAATCCATCTATGGTATATCAAATGTGGGAGTCCTAGTCATAGACACAACTACTTTTCTAGGGTGAGGGTGGTTGATAGGTGGATGAGAACTAGATAGAGAGAATGTTGATGATCATTGAACAACTTTTGATTACTCAAGTGTAGAGGGTTAAGACGAAATCATACATGATTTGAGGACTATAGATGCACTGGTGGGATATTCCATTTCATGATTGCTGACATGAGATATTATCGAGGCTGGAATTTGAGGATAGGTTCTTTGAGCATGTTTTCCCACATACGATGAGGGAATAGAGATCTCGGTTGTTCATGATCCTTCAGTAGGTTGACATTTCTGTCATGGACTATGCAGCTACTTTCACTAAGTTATCTCCCTTTGAAATACGTATGGTAATCGATGACACATAAAGGGTTTCGTGCATCGAAGATGGATAACGGAATGCCATATAGTTTCATGAAAACAAATTTAGGTTGAACTTGTTATAAGAGGTGGTGAATTAGGCACACATAACCATGGTGAACTTGACAAAGAGTTTCTGTTTGATATGGGTGAAAACTTCATGTGATGGTTAAAATAGCATGAAATGAGGTCTGGAAGAGTTTGAGCAGGGTGACCAGGACAATTACTTAACAAGGCCTCCTCATTGTAGTTCATATGTGGTTTTCGTTCAGTATGGGAAGCCAGGGAATGTTTAGACACAATGTGACAATCCTCCAAAGGGTTGTCGGGCATGTGGACATTTCGGGCTTCTCGGGATGTTTTTTTCGAAGACTTCTCAGACAGCTGGTAGGTAGGGACCAGGATAGACTGTGGCATCTGGGGTCAGACTAGGAACAGTACCAGGTGAGGGTATCCATGTTTCAACTATAAGAGGAGGACCTGCAAATGATAGGGGGACCCCTCCATGGGTTCAGTGGCCAATGAATGGTGCAACACCATAGGGTGTACATGCTTTAGGAAGTCGTCTGGTAGGCCAGGTTCACGTTGTGGAGCTACCAGAGGCTATCTAGGCTGGTGAGTCAACGAAGGCCAGAGGTACACCATGATCGTGGCCATGATTTCCATTTTTTTTTGCATGGCCTTTTATGGAATGTCCATTTTGAGTGCATGAGGTGTATAAGATTTATGTGGACAGACCAGATGCTAGTTAATGGGACTGGAACGATTTTGGTTGTGTGACATATTTATATACATATGTGTGTGTGTGTATATATATATATGAGTTGGCATGGGGATTAGGGCATCGAGGATGCGGTTTACATGAGTTTTCATGTGAATTAGGACAACGATGATACAGGTTACATGAGGTGCATGGAACTAGGTATTGTTTTGAGCATCCATTGGAATTTGGACCTCATTAAGGTGGACATTGATGTGGTTTGGGACATGAATGGGTGTCATATGAGACACGAGGGAATCGTAGGATGTGCATGAGTGACGATGCATCAAAGGATGACCATGGGTCCCGAAATAGGATGGTGAACATTTTTTTGATTTGAGTTTTGAGGCTAGAGTTATCAGGAGTATTTCTTTTCCACCCATAGATGGGTAATTTGTGGATGAATTTATTTATGGGAGGAAGTTTTTAAGAACCTGGAAATTAAATTATGGTACATGTTTCTTTTTCATTGGGGTTTTTAGTGGTTTTTGAGAATTCTAGGAGAACTGGCTATGTTCTAGACAAAATCTGGACCCATGGACTGATTCGGGGGTAACAAGCCATGTACTCCCATATATATTCCAAGTACCTTGGTCGTGTGTGAAGCCTAAACAAGGCGTGTGATTGTGTTGGCCAGGTAGATTGGTCTAATGAAGTACATGCATTGTACTCCTTGTACATGCCGTGAAGTCTAGCCATGTATGAGGGATATAAATGGAATGTGTGGATGTTAGTGAGGAATAGTGTAAAAACAAAGTACACGTCTTGTACTGCATTGTACATGTTGTGTAGTCATGTCGGAAGGTCTTGGAAAGTATGTTTGAAGATAACATCCTTCATTGGAATTGTTAAATGATATAAATGGCGTATATTCCATTATACGTGCCATGTACTTTCTAATTTTCTGTTAATACGTGAATTAGCCTCATTTTTATGTAGTGGATAGTGGGGGTCACTGGGTTTCAGGAACCATGTCATCTGAGACATCAAATGCCTCTCAAATATTCCTCTTATGTAAGACTAAAACAATATTTGATCTATTGAATCCCTCTGGAATGTTCTTGATTCGTCTAGGCTTGTGATTCATACTTCAATTTCATGATCATGATATAGGTGTTTGATTTCTTAGGATTGTTTTTAGATCTACCTAGTTCTAGACTGAATTAGATTCAGGTACTGTATTAGGATCATCATACGAGTATGAGGTATGTGGTGCATACCCTATATTGTGTTTTTGTAGTGATTTCGTGGTTGCGGATTTTTAGCACAACATCTTGTATTAAAAGATAGCAATATTTTTTATATTAAAATGACAGTATGCCTCATGGGATTCCATTGTTAATTCCCTTACATTGGTATGATTGAGCAAGGTCGGGTTAGAGGTCATTGCTCATTTGGGGCATTTTGGATGGGGGTGCCAAAATGGTTATAATTGTTTTTCTTTGATTAAAATGATATGTATAAACTTTTTAAGAATGATTAGGTTTATTAGAGGCTTTTGAGACCTAAGTGATTGTATGGGAAAACAAATGTCTAGTGAAATTAAACTTTTTAAACATTTTCCCTATTTTATGTGTTTCTTTGGATTATATATATTTGATTATTGATATTTCATATGATGGAACCATCGGTTTGTGTTGGTCATGGACCATATATTATTGAGTGATTTTTATCACAGGTTGGGCTTGGTATGGACTATTTGGGTGGTTCGGTAATATGACTGGGCATCATGGACGTGAAATTGAGTTAGTGTGACTATCAGGTTGGGAATGGACCAGGTTATGTGGATGGAAATCCCATCAGATTGAGTGACAGGTTTGTAGGGATATGAGGCTTCAGAAATTATAGTGGATTCGACTCTAAATTTAGTGATTACCACTCACATATGATTTTCTTCATGTGAAAATATGTGACTCCATGATGATATGGTTTTGATAGATATTGAGGGTAGATTCCCTCGTAGTTGTATCTAAGTGATTTTGGTTTGGGGTTGATTTCCGTGATTTCCACATGTAAGGTGAGGGTCCTTAAAATTATTTAGAACTCCTTATGAGGTGTTGGTAATTGAGAAACTAGGTGTCCAGAGGCACATGGTGTCATGATAATATTTCATGGGTGTGCCTCTAGGACATCGGTACATGAGACACGTAGTGTCCAGTGGAACATGGTTCAAGGTTACGTGACAGAGATTCTGGCATTTTCTATAGAAGGTGACCCACCCTTGTGGCTGTTGAGAACTAGTGGAGGTTGTGTTTACTTCATGGATAGTTTTGTTTAATTTCATTGTGAATGACTTCCGATTTACTAACCTATAATATGTTCACACCATTTGGTGGTATCCAACTGAGATTCATCTCACACCTTACATGGGCCCTTCGAGATGTGTATAGAATTTATGATCTTGAGTATAGGAAAATGATCATCCCCAGGAGATAGATTGTAGTGCTATTTGGCATGAAGATGTTATGGACCGTGGGTTTATTCCAAGATATAGTTTACTTCTTTTTAGCATTCATTCTGTATCTGTATTCTTACATTACTATTATAGATACTATTGGTTTTCCATTAGCAACCTTTTTACATTAACATGTCAGACCTGCTATGGATGCTATCCTAGTTTGTTTAGTAGGTAAGAACTATGTTAATCATGTTTTTCTTTTAACTTTCTGCTACATTTGGTTATATATTGCCTCTTCTATTTATTGATGTTTTATGTGATTCTACAATGTGGGCCTGGATCGAGTCTGCTAAGTCATTTATTTCCTCCACATGTTTTATTATTATACTCAAATGAGTTCCTTTATTTTATCCTCCTTCCTAGAGGTTATAGCCTCCCCACTATACCTATTACACCCTCGTTACTAGTCACATCCTTTGGAAATTGGGTTTGGAACATAATGTTTGTAACAAAAAATCCATTTTACACACTTCAGGTGTCCATTATAGTTTGGACATTACAAATTATATACAGCATTGAAACAAGATATTTTGGATCTAGTTACAACAATAAATTAAATTGGAATAGGTACATTGAATAAAATCCTGATTTACAAAGAGTTTTGTAGTCTTTGTAAACTATATAAATACATTCTAAAAGATTAAAATAATAACAAAATTCATTTCTTTATTAATAAATAACTATCAAGATATCTCTAATACATATAGTAAATACCCACATATCATTCATCGTATGCTTCCTTGATTAATAAGGACAGAAAAATAATAGGTGTGATCTAAAATTATTATTAAGGGAATTATTTTTTAGAAGCATTAATGAATCAATTAGAATTGTCCATATGGAAAGGTAAATAAATGAATAAATAGTAAATGTAATCAATATACTGAATTAAAGTGTTGAAAAATATGGAATGGTAATTAATAGGAACACATGCCATTCAAAAAACTAGCAATGGAAAAATTAATATGGAATTGTAAAAAATTTTAACATATCTCATTCAATCAATGATGATAAAATGAAATGTATCAATTGGTATATCAATGAAAAATATTATGGGTGAATAACAACTAAAACTAATATAATGAAAATTATTTCATAATGGATCTCCTGTATAAGCCATATGGAAACCTATACTTTGTATAAATTTAAGAAGAAGTTTAAAATATATGGATATATTCCTTTTTATATTTAGCAACGTATTTGTATCATGATAACCTATCATTGCATCGGGGAGATATATAATGTCTAGGATTCACCCATCCTTAAAAATACAATGAATTTTTTATATCAAATAATCAAAATAAATAATATTCCATTTAAAATTTTTTTGAATAAGGAATACATAATTGTCAAATTTCAAAAAATAATAAAAATGCAGTCAAAGTAGACACCATATGTAAAATAGAGTATGCTTTAGTAAATATTAATATCTATGATAAATTAAATAGAATATTATTATGAAATTTATTGTTCAATTACCATAAATGATTTAATATTTCATTTTGAATGAAATGACTCAATAAAGTGTTTTTGAATACTATCTATGGCCAAAACAATAATAAACCATCCAGATGAAGAATAAGTATTGTAACAATATAATAAATACCATGTTTCTTAGAAATAAAGGGTTTTTAGTATTGATGAATATAAATATTATAAAAACAACATTTAAAAGTATTCATTATGAAAATATTTTTCTTTTGTAAAAAATTTTGAGAAGCCTATTATTTGAAAATAACATTTGAATACATTTTCGTTAAAAAGTACCCTTTTAATCATTTAAATAACTCTTCAATGAAATAATGAAGGGTGTATCCATACATGTTTTGTGATATAAAATAAATATTAATTTTGAACTATTAAAGGTATGAAAATTTAATTTTTTAGAAATTGACAACTATAATGCATTGAAAAAATTGGAAAATGAAAAATTGTATGAAAATGTATATACCAAATCATTTTAAATTCATTTTTGAAAACATTTTAATAAAAAATGTTTTTTTTGAGGAGAACTATTTCTCAGACTAAAGAGTGAAATGAAGTTGGTTATTGATGAAAAACATTCTATTACATTTTTATTAATAATGAGTGGAAAAGGTACTAATTCTTTAAAACAGTCATGAATTATAAGGGAAGCGAATATGAATGGTTTTATTACATAATGTTTATATACTTTCTAGGAATACAAATACCATTGAAATATCATTAATGATACAATTGAGAAAAATAATATTTAAACATTCAACGGTGTCCCATACCAGAGTAAATATTATTAAATTATAAAAATCATGATGAAATAATATTTAATTAATGTATAAAATAACATGAATATAAATTAATTAATGCTATATTATTAAAAATTTGTCATTAGAAACACCACACAAAATATGTAAGTGGTGAATAATTCATTTATATAACAGATGTAAAAAGTGAGATAAGAATACCTTAAACAGAGTTTCCTTTTAGGTGAACATCATTTGAAATTCCAATATAAGAAACTTATAATAATTTTATAATTGTTTTAAAAAAATCAGGTTTATCAATACATTTCATTTCACCTATTTACATTTTTTCTACATATAACTGAACAATTAAGTTTACATCAGTTGTTTTTACCATATTCGATTTATGTTTTAAAAAAAATTGGTAGGTCAAACTGGTAAATATATAACATATATAGATTAGTAATAATGACATAATTAACATATTTAAAAAAATTATACTTATAAAAATAGTCATCAAATATGGTCATGTAAAATGAATCAATGTTACGATCATTGAGATTGTAGGCCATATGTACACATGAGTGACATTATCATTTTTTCAATTATAGTAATGGAAATATTGTAATTATAAAAATATATTTAAATAATGATCATTATATAATAAATATAATTTTATTTAATCATATATTCTTATATAAATATTTATTTTGATGTAAAATAAATCATATCGTATCGAGGATGTGGTGATCCACACATCCACAAACGATGTTATAACATTGTGTTTGAAATGTTAATAAAGAAATATATATATATATAGAATATTAATATAAATTAATTATGTCATTAATATCATATATAACATATATTTTTAATTAAAATTTCTTTATACATTCCACGTGTCATTTGAATGATTTACATCACTTTAGTGGGCGGTAGTCAAGACTTTAACAAATGATGTTATCCTTTGTACAAAAAAGGAAAGGGAAATGATTTGGTTTTTAAAATTAAAAAAAGTATTAAAGTAGTAAAAAATAACATATATAACATATATAATTATTTTTTCTATTATGATTAAAAAAATGATAGGTTGTAAAGGAAAAATAAACAATCATCATTTTATGATGTTGTAGTCCACCATATATAGAAATAGTATGTTTTTCACCCATTAAATTGAAGGGTGTGTTAGTTTAGCACTATGAATTAGCATAAAATAATATATTATATTTGGGATACTTTTTTATACATGCATTCAATAATAATAGTTGATTTTTTCTATAATTGAAATATAAATAAATAGCTAAGGAATGAACCAAAAGATTACATGAATAGATTTATTAGAAATGAGACACTTCTAGGATGAGGGGAGGTACGTTGATGTAATATTGTTTCTGATAATGGATAATCCAATGTGGCTTTTGTGGTGTGATGAAGTCGTAGAATAGGAGGTACTATTTAATTGAGGAGGAGTGACACTCTTGTAATATTTTCTCAAAGGAATTTCATGGACATTTTCATATTGAATATGGATAAAGTAGCGGTCCAATATCAAGATAAGAAGTTATAGGTTCTAAATATGGCTATTTAATAGGACTTTGAAATGTATATAGGTTGTTTTAAACCTTATGGTTAAGTATTTTTCACATAACATGTTTAATATAACCTCAAACATTGTAACTAATTATAGTTACTTTCACTATTATCTTTGGTAAAAAAAGGTTGGTATTATTTGATAATATAAATTATTATTACACCAAATATTTTATTACATTTTTACAATTTGAAATTATATAAGTGTAAGTAATTGATTTAAATTTAATCATGGAGTCGTGAGAAAAACACAGGTTTTTATAGTAACAAATTCTTTAATGTTTGGTATGTTTATATAATCAATTTCAATATGTAATTGATTCCAAAGTCATAAATTATATTAAATGATATGATTATTACAAAATTACAATTGAAAACCAAATTAAAAATAATATTTAATGTTATAAATATTTTAGATTGAAAATCAGCTTTGAAATAAAATTCATAATTTTGGACTATTTATTAAAAAAATTAAATGTTTCATACAAATATAAAAAACTAAACATAATTTAATTGTTATTTTTTCCATTAAAATATGATGTTTTTTTATATATTAAATAATTTACTATTTCCAAATTTTTATTTAAAATGGTTTCTCCATTAAAAGTCACAAAAATGCATTTTTAAAATTATTTGATTTTATGTGTAAAATAGTTATTATACTTATCTTATGTCTATAAAACCTAATGTATATATATAAAAACATTATTTAATAAATAACACTCATATTTATATAAATTAATAAAATTGTTTTAATAAATTATGTAAATTATGAAAAAACACATTATGAACCATAAAACAAATATTATTTATTTTTATATCTAATTGGTTCATATTTTCATTTCCAATTAATTCATAACAAATGAATTCATTATATGTTTATAAAAACCATAAATTTCATTAATATATTCATTAATATTAATAACCGCTAAAATAATGTATATGTTATATTATAGTATGTTAAATAATAATATTTTAATAATATGTCATTGTTTGGTCAAACTCTATCTTGTGTGTAGCACAATCTATCGTGGAAGGATGATCTTGCATGTGGTGTATGCTAATTCAAGGTTGGTTTTATTACAAGCTATATCATGTACTGAATTGATCTAAAATAGTAAATAGATAGTATACCCTTGGGATACTATATTACCTTATGTGATTGGTGATGTATGTCACACATGCTATCATATACAAGGTTCTTACTTTATATTTTCATTGAATCACATTTCCTCCATCTTATTTAAATTGAATCTTTGAAATTTAAATTTGATTATGAGGATATATTGTTTGACAATACATTTTTCTATTGAAAACCAACATCATTAGAAGGGTTTATAGTTCAACCTCTATAAAAGAGAGAATGGAATTTATAAATGACACATGAAATGTGATGTAACTTGGTCACTATATCAGAGAAAATTAGTGGAAAGTGAAGACACATAAATAAAGGAAAAGAATAAATATTTATTGGGAGTGAATGAGGTCATAAATTAAAAACATAATTATAAATCTAATGATTAGAGCCTCAAATCCATGAATATTTAAGGATTTAGAATTCTATCAGCTAAACTAAAATTATGTTATTAGTAAATCATTTTATTTCTAAGTCATTTTCTAAATGATTTGAAAATAGTTTACTACATTAGAATATAATGAAATGTTTTTAAATGATATGACCCATTTTCAAATAATCAATGCTATATGTTTTTTTCATATTGGAAATTCAAATTCATTTATTTACTCTAACAAAATAATTATAAAGAATGAAATATTTTAAGCGTAAAGCATTACACTATTATTTTAATGCATCATAAGGCCAATAAAATTTGACAAGTGTAACTATTTGTATTTAACTATATTAAAAAACCAAGATGGTATATATATTAATAATTATTCAAAAATTTATTCCATTTGTTCATCATTAATATTTTCTCATGAAATTATTTAACAAAAGAACAATGAATATTTAACCAGTACATTGCATAGGTATGTGGTTTCTATAAAACCCAGAGAATATGTTAGTCATGTGTTAAATACCAATGGCCTTGCCAGATTTGATTGGTTGTCACTTGATTTATAGGGATTCCTTTTTTAAACTAAATTAATATAATTTCAAAAATAAATATGATCGGCATCCTTTTAATAAGTATAATCATTAAAAAACATTTAAATAAATTCTTCCATACAACCCCAAAACATAAATATTTCATCCACTTATTTCCACACATGTTCTTCCATGGTCACATAAATATAAAACCCCATATGTTTAACATAGGTTATTTTTTTTCAAAATCATTCATATTGATTTTCAAAAATATTTAGAATTCACATAAAAATATACCTCAAGAGTCTCAACCCATATGTGTAGTAAGGCCCTTTATAGATTACAAGGTTACCCAAAATCTGTCTTGGAACACCTTATTAGAGTTATTAATCCTATGTACATCTATGCTAGAACCACACCTAAATGTATCATCCACGTGTGTATTTACTTTATGGAGGACACAAATAATCTCTATCTTATAAAAATTCTAGGTTGTTCTTTTATACTCATCCTTAAAGTCTATAATTTGGTTATGATCTCCAAACTAGGTTTTCCAAAATATAGTTCACATGGTTGATACTAAAAATCATATGATACCATCTATAGTGCCCCGAAAAGAGATTTCCTAGAGTTAGTGTCTACTATAAATTATATTGAAGTGGTGGTAGTTCACACTTCTACAGATAATGTTATGAGTTTTGCACAAAATATAATGTGAAAATATATGTGTTGTAAGACAATTAAACTATCTTAACGACAAAATAAATATCATAATATATATATATATATATATACATTCCATAATAATTTCCACTAAGGGAGGTGATAAAGGTAAAATTAACTATCATCATTTCGTGAGGCAGTAGTTCACCGTACATAGAGATTATATGTCTGTTGCCCATTAGACAGAAGTGTGTGTATGTCTAGCTTGAAAAAAATCATAAAAAATCATAGTATATTTATTATACTTTTTTATAAAATTATATTAAAAGATGAGTTTAGGGTTTGAATAATGGAAATATATTTAAATATATTGAGGAATAATGATACCTCTTAATCAGATAACATCTTTTGGTTTGAACCAAAGGCTTCTTTGGATTGCATTATGGACAAGGTGATAAATATTGGATTGTGGGAGATTTATTTAGGATATATATTTACAAAACAAGTTCAAGACTATGTGTCTTTGGTTCTGTAAGGGAGTGGGAGGGGAGGAGATCATTTTATAGTGGAGGAGGAGTGACACTCTTTTAATATTATTACAAAGGATTTTCAGGCATGTTATTCAAGTAGAAATTTGAAAAACAACTGTCCCATTTCGTTTAATGAGATGATATAGTCTAAATATTACCCTAAAAAACAAACTATTTCACAAAAAAAGTAAAAATTAACCATGTCTATATTATTGGGAATTTATTTAAATGATAAATATTATTTTTATATATTAAATATATTGAATTGAAATAATCAATATTTTAAAATGGTTATCCACTAAATGGATGAAAATTTCCATTATAAAAATATAGGTTTTAATGTGTAAACTTGAGTTTGTTCTTATATTATGCCTATGAAACCAAATGTATGGATATAAAAAATTATTTATTGACTATAAAACATATATATATTTAATTATGAAAATTTATTAAATTTAATTAATTATGTTTATTAAGACAAAAATCCTTTATAAGTATATAAATTATACTATATTGCTTTATCTCCAATTTGTTCTTATCATTTTTTTGACCAACTAGAAACCAATGAATTAATTTTATAATTATATAAAAGAAAATATTTCATAATTTAGTTATTAATATTAATAAACTACGGAATAATGGCAATATTATATCATATTATAATAAATAATCATATTTTAATAATATATCATTGTTTGGTCAAACATCATCATGGGTGTAATGAAAGCTATCCTGGATGGTGTTTGTTGTATGCGATGCAAGTAAAATCAGTGATTAATACATCATAATCTATATCTTGTAATAAATTAATCTAATATATTAAATATACAGTAGAGTCTTGGGATATTATATTACCTACCAGGCTTGGCGATTCATGTCATACCTACTATCGGATACAAGGCTCGTACATTAGATTTTTGGGGAAACATATGTTACCACATGGTCAGACTCAATCTTAGCTATTCATGCCATGTAACCATATTAAACTATATGTACCCACATAGAAGAAGCTTGTAGCCCTTAATTTCTTAATTCTAGACCATTCTTGGTTGCATTTGTCCCCATGGTACATTACCTCAAGGGAAAAATATAGTATTACATCCAAACCTCGTGATTGTGATGCCATCAATAAGATAAGTCTCGGACAATGTTTGTTTTTTCCTCCATGAGATAGGTTTATAATCAAATATAATCTTTATCCCGTAGGTGGGTTTTTTTAGAATTGATCTATCAACCATGAGAAAGGCATTGATCCTCCATATTTTTTATTTTATAAGTAGGTTTTATAGTATATTTGGCATAATATCCTTTACATATATGGTAGATCAATATTAGGTTCATAGTATCCCCCATAAGTATTTGAAGTGACCCCCTATTTGAGTATTAGGGTCATTGAGACAAATGATCATGACCTATTGGATTATTTTCATCATTGATAAAATGGTTCACTGAGTGGATTCACCTAAAATGATCATTATTTAAATCATAAACCAATGGTTGGCAGTTGATTATTACCACATGGTGGCTTTGTGTCCTTCATATGTATATATGGGGATACCTTGTTTATTTTTAGTACTATTGTTAATATTTTGAGCTGATTCATCATTCATCATGTTTAGTGTTTTTGGGATGACCTTCTGGGGATTGTTATCGTCGCACCTACTTGGGATACTTCCACATATGTCATGTCTTATATAGAAAATGACCCCTTTGCTGAGGTATTTGGAGGATGATGAGTAGGGTGAACAAATATTGTTATTGATAGATAGAATTTTTATCAGTGAGTTTAATTTTGACGGTATTCCATTCCCTTGGAATGTGTTTGACTCTTTATATTTTTGGATTAGGCAGGTAATTGGCCCTCTTCTCTCATTAGGTAATATACTGTCATACTATGATATGGATATTATATGTATTCATGTAATGGTTCTTCTTTTATAACATTTTATCACCGTGTTGTCTTAGTGATTTGTGAATGTGTGTAGTTAAATTAGGCAAATGCATCCAATTTATGGGATATACATACTCTTTGTCGGTGACCAGTCACTTGCCCAATGGATGAAGGATTATTTTAGTAAGAGTTTAGAACCATGTGGGTTGGGTCATAACATCCATAATGAGAGTTCACATCCCTATTGTTCACTAACGAGGATATTTGAGTTCATTCTAGTTAGAGAAGGATTGACCATGTGAATGTAATCATGAAACTATGTTGATATATATTTTTATTGGTCAAGGAACCCAGTGATACTGGTGTTTGATTTTATAATATCATTGAGGGGTGGGGATCATTTTATAATATCCTAGGTTAGTTTTTAGTACATACATAGTGTAGGAGTATAGGTCCATTAATTTCCTTTCTGGTGGAAATTTGATATTATATTTTCCCCATGATGATTGGTTAATGTCTACTATTTTTTGAGGGGACAAACTTTTCTAATTTTACACCATTTTGATTAATCATTAAATACAGGGGATAAATATCCTCGGTATCTTGTAAATTTTTTAGAAGGGTCATGATCTCGGGTTGTCAATCTTAGATATTTTAGTTTTTTTTCCTTTGGGAATGTATCTATTATAGACCATGAACATCCACCATAGAAAGTTGTTGAGAGGGTTCTTCTTGCGTCATCATGTTCTATATTTTAGACTAGATGATTTATTATGAGAGTATGTCCTATTATTGAGTGGTTTTAATAACTTCTTTCTTTGTTATTGATTTTTTTCACCCTTTGATTTGAGTATCCAATGATTGGATCTCTTCAAATATTGTTTCTGGTGGGTTTTTAGACTTTTTAGATGTTTTTTTCATGTGCACAGTTGGAGCACAGATTGAAAAATCTTGTATCATAATCGTTTATCATTTCCCATAAACCATGTAGGGGCCCAAAATTGGCACATTATGTTTCCATGTTTAGACAAAACATGAAACCTCTAGATAAGGGGGTTGCATGGTTAGTGCTTGTTTAGAATAACCATGTAGGCTTACCATGAGGATTTTATAATGGCTCTATTTTGGGAACATGTATAGGTGCATAGATAATATTAACCATGCAATATAACCTAATAAACCATGCAACATGATTTTAATACTCTTAAAATTTTAATTAAAATACTCAAAAACCCTAGATATATAGCAATATTTTCCCACTCATATATAATAAAATTCATCTTATATTGGGATCTAATTATAGGTGTTTCGGATCTTCCTACCTAATTTATTTTCATATTGATGTGGCAGTTGAAGTGGAGATCATCTTCCAGTGAGTTCCATTCTCCAATATCCTCAATCTATCTTATTATTATGATTCCTTCCTCCAAGAGTATATATTTGAACTTTGAATCATTGGATCATTGATGATATATATGTAATTTTGGATCTAGTATCTTTTATATTTTCTCTCGAGATCATTCTTAAAAAAATTTGTGATTTCCATCAGAGGAAGAACATTTCAGATTCATTTCAATTTGATTCTAAATATTTAATATACGTGTTTCTATGATAAGCAATCATTTTTTAGTTAATTATGGGTAGATAATTTATAGATAAGTGAATCCCTAAAACCCATGTTCTATAATTGATGATCATGAATTCAAATGAAAAATCCTCTTAGATCCTATTATAAATTAATTTTATACGGAATTAATTGAATGGATATATTTTTGAACACAATTCAATTTTTTTTGAAAATTTTAATATAATTTTTTTATATAAATAAAATTTACTGTATGTTTTAAGAAAATTAATTCTATTTTAATTCGTTGTCATTCATAAAATTAAATTCCATGATACAAATGAAATGAGGTATACAATTTTATGTTTTCGAAATAGGTTAAAATGATTAAATTTTTGAGATTACTATGATATGTCATTGAGAAATTTTATCCTTTTTAATTGAAGATCTTCTGGGTGACTTGATGTAGAGACATTTTCACACCGAATGAGGGTGTAATCATGTGTTTTGATATGTATTTCATCCTTTTAAAATTATAATTCGTCCTTTGATTTATTTAGGGTTTAAATAAAAAAATGGTTTTCATAAAGGAACTTTTAGAAATATTATGATTTTTTATGAAAGGATATGGGTATGATTACCATTTTATTTGTCAAACTATATAAATGTTTTTGAGTATAAATTGATGTTTCATAATGGTGTGACTAGAACATCATGATTATTCTCTCATGTAATAATACATTATTATAACTTGTTTAATTCTAATACATCCTATTTGTTGGGGTCTAAAAATGGTTTATTTACATTGAATGAGTTTTGGGGTGAAATAGATATGTGATTTGAGGTCTTATTATCATGAATGAAATGATGAGGGATTGAACTGGTTGATAATAATAAAGAGTCGAGTCTGATCCTCATAACATTATTATATCACTCAATTATTTTGATTAGTAATGGGAACAATGACAGTTATATGGTATGACCTAGATATTTGATTCATTAATGGACTAATCCCACCATATATAGGATCCATATAGTACATGAAATGTTCACACTATGGATTTTTTACTACGATAGTGGATGTGCATGGAACAGGTCTATCTGGGACCCGTGAGACTACATATATGCCTTGTGATTAGTCATCATTATTTTTTAATTGCCATTTTATGGTGGATTCACTATAATACATTAGATTTAACCATGAAATCCATGTACATTATCTCAATTGATGACACCATTTTTTTCACTATAGAGAACTAGATATTACATTCACGATTGATTACATCTCTTTGTTGATTAATTTGTTTTTATTATTCACACTAACTCAATTATATCTACACATCAATTTATATTTCAAACTAAGGTAATGAATGTAATATTTACTTTTTTATATTACTTTATCATTTGAAATTTATTTAAAATGTATTCATGGTAATTTTTACCATATAAATGGTGAAATGAAATGTTTTAAAGGTTTGGTTTGGTAGGTAATTTTTAGTTCTATAAAATTCAATTTTAAAATAATTATTAAAACACTCATTATTGAATTAAAAATTTTGAATATTTAAATTACCATATGAAGTAACTAAATAAAATAATTATAGGAATCCTATTTGGATATTTTTCTCATGTATCACCCCGAGATTTCATAGTAAGTTATTTTTTCAATTTAATTCAATAACATGCACTACATGCAACACCGAGTTCAAGCGCACTACAACTTACCAAACTAGTCGTTCCAACGCGCTTCTGAATAGTATTAACAGAATTTTGAACTTTTTATAATCCTTATATGTATAGATTCCATATTATGAGTTCCTTAGAGATAATTTAAGAAAAAATTTATTTTTTTCAGATAAAAGATGTATTTCTCAAAAAATGAAATTTTTTCTCCCTTTAATGTCGAACCCTTTTTAAATCCAATATTTTAAACTATTATATATTAAATTTGACATAATAAACTTCTTCTATAGAATCTAGATATAAAAACAAAGTATTAATAAATTTTTGGTGTTTTTATGATAATTTTCATATTTGGGTGAGCAGTGAAAAATACTATATTTTAACTGAAAAAAAACTATTTTAATAAAAAAATTGCATTCTTCAATTTTACATTTTAATGGTTTGGAAGTTAAATTAGATTATATTTTTACAATTTAATCCAATTTTGGTCATTGGAAGTAATTAAACATTGATATTGGATATAAATATGTTTCAATATTTTGATTGTAATTATTTCTTAAAATCACACTTTTTGGTTTTGACAACAAGAAATAATTTTCAATTAATTAATGCAACTTATATTTTTTAAAATTGTTAAAATATAATTCTTTTTTCAATTCAGAATATCAAAATTAGATTAGGGTGAAGTTTTGGTATATTTATGAAAATTTTCACTTTTTGATGAATAGTGAAAACACTACGTTATTGTTTAAAACCAACATTTTATTTAAATAACTAAATACTTTATTTAAATTTATTTCAGTTCAAAATAGATACATAATACATATATATGTTCAATTTAATTGGTTGGAGTAATTTTATAATATGTTTAGATATATAAAATTCAATTGATTTTTTACCGTCTTTTACGCCCCTTCTTGGAGAATATAGAAATTTACATAAAACATAATTTTACCGCTTCTATGAGTTGAATTTAAAAAATTCAAGAGACCTAGTTGACCATAGTTTGTAAAATGTAGTTCAATAAGGTGAAAGTAATTTTTTTTGAACAAAAACATTTCACTATTTTTTACCATGGTTAAAAGTAAATACGGGAATTAAGGGTAAAAATGATATAATAATTACCTTTACACATGTGCTAATTTTATTCGATAAGTGTAATTCAACCAGGAACAACCATATGAATAAAATTTGATCCTTTAGGTCCACATGGATATGATTAGGAAATTTATTATTATTTAATTTAAAGAAGAGTTAAAAGTGATAAATTTATGTTTTTATAACTAATAAATTTTTAATATATGATTATACATAAGATAAATTCAAGTATAAATATATATCAGAACTTTAAAATTATTTCCTTCATCATGGAATTTTATTTATAATTTATATACATTAAATAATTAATATTATATATGACTAAATAATGTTGTAGTAATTACCTTCGTAATGAGATATTAAAATAATTGATATTATAAATGGCCAAATAAATGTAGTTTAAAATTATTGATTAATTACACTAATTTTATAGGGTAATATTAAATTTTATGATTGATTAGAAAAAAAATTCTTATGTGATAAGGTTTCTATGACTTTCCCAAAAACAAAATATTAAATTGTGTCAAAATTGACATAAATTAATTTTTAAATCAAATACTATATTATTTGGTTGATATAATAGTCTTAAAAATACAAGGGTCTGCCTAAGGGATTAAATAATATTATATATTTCATTAATGAACCACTTTAGTTTATTTCGTATGGTTAGAGTAGGATTATTAAGCATATAGTGTTAGAATACCGGAAGACACAGTAAAATTTAAACTATTTAACTAAGAGTTAAATCTAAAAGATAAGGATATGATGGTAACCTAAACTTGTCTAAAACATATTGGTTGAGATGATTTCGACTGATCCACACCTTTGAATCAAAAGAAATCAATTTTGATCCACTGTAAACCGAAAATGATTTTATTATCAAATAATATTTTTTGTTTTACTAAGGTTCCCTTCGCCCCTCTTATAAAAGGGCACTTCCCCTTCTCTCAAATTCACACCTCCAAATCAATTTGGCTCAGAAAAAACCTACCCAAATATCCACCCAACATCCCTTAATTCATCCTAGAGGCCATAATATGGTTAGAAATCCAACCTATGGAGCCCTTTTGATCAACTCAAAAGAAAACACCCAAAGAAGAGGTAATAATTTGACCACCCTCTTTTATGTTCTTTTCTCCTTACACTTATTCTTTCCTTGTTTTTTCCATTATATTGTAATATAAATAATAACTTCATCATTTTTTGATGTTATTATAAATATGGTACAATGATATTTGTTATTATTTTCATCCTATAAATGACATAGTCCCCATAATTGTGTACGTTTGGCTTACCGTCTCCACGTCGTGGTGTAGTTTGTCATTAAACAATTCACTATTTGGATGGGTATAATAATGAGTTTAATTGATATAAATAATAAATATAACATGTTAATTATTTTTTATATATGATAAACCATCCAATTTCATAAAATTTCATCATCAATATAATGATACTTTTGCACCTACGCACGTACGGATTATCGTCTCCATGACGCGATGAGATTCATTTCCACATACCCCATTCAATGATGATTATAAGAATATATTTTATTAATAAGTATATAATATATGAAATAATAATGATACTGGATATATATATATATATACATTCTCCTCATTCAATTACTTCCATTCAATATGATATGAAAACAGAAAATACATTTATGCGTACGTACAGCCTATCGACTCCATAAACAGTGTTTTACATTTAATATATCTATCTATAATAAATATTTATATTCTAAATATATATGATATATAAGTCATATTAATATTATGTAATTATTTAAATTATGATCTAAATGATACCATCAAGAATAACATGTTAAACTATATATGAAAAATAAAGTGATTATTACCTAAAATGTTAATTTAACAAGGAAATCATTATTAAATGGATAGTATAAAGTCATAAATAAGTCATTTATGATATAATAAATATGAATTTAGTTAAGGTCTAATTTAATAACATATTATTTTCATTATACAGAAGGTCAAATGTACCCTCGACCAAAGGAACCATAAAAGGTAAGGGATAATTCTACAATATCTACATTATCCGAGATTGTTTATACGTAATTATCTATGGGGACCTCTTTATCAACCACAACTATGTCTTCTTAAAAAATGTTTTAAAAATATTTTTACTATTTACTATACAATGGGTTAATTTCATTTATACCCATATTTTTCCTTATATGTTATGAAGTGAATCTTTTCGTCATTTTCCAAACAAGGTACTTTATGACCTTTTCAACAAAATTAAGGTAAGAATGTTTAGTTTATATTATACGGTGGGTGTGGCAATTTTCCAATGTTATAAAATTGTCGAATCTTCCCATAAAATATTATAAAAAAAATTCAAAATGAATTTTTTCTTTCTTATTATGTGACTCTTAAATGATTTAAAAATAGAAAGATATATTTCTCTCAAATAGTATTGATTTCATCTATGTCAACATCCTTTGATAAATTATACACTTGTTTGAAGTTTATTTATTATGATAAAAATATTCCATATTGTATTTGAGGTTTTTTAATATGTTTGACTATGAATGTGTTATTTTTATTCCATTCATGGATTATGATTAAAGTAAAGACATTTCGTATGATTTCTTTAATACGAATGTTTATGTTATATTTTGAACTCTTCTTAAAATGAAATTGTTGGATTAGTATGTTCTGGGTTAGCGATAGTTATAATTAACCCCTTCAAGTAGGTGTCTAGTTATAGCAGACACTCTGAGACGGATTCCGGTTACATAGGCTCTCCGGGTTGGAGTCCGGTTACAGAAGCTCTACAGGTTTGAGTCCGATTACAGAGGCTCTCTGGGTTAGATTATTCTTATAGATGCAATCTGGGTTGGGGTCCCATAATAGTTAGCCCCTAGGTCCTGGCATGAGCCCTTTACACAGGAATTTAATTTCTTTAACTATACATTCCCTTATTATGAAATTATTTATTACATGTCATTATTCAACTACTTTAATATCCATGTTCATTTTAATATGGTTATTTTTGAATTATTTTTTCCATATTATGTTCATGTTTATGTTTATAGGGTTGTTGTTTCTATTACACATCATGCCTTAAAATTTTATAGCTTCTGCTAAATTATTTACCCTTACTGAGAATCTATGATCACCCCTTTCTTATGTTTTATTTTAACAGGATCTCAATAAGTGTTTTATGATTGATATGTAGGGTTAATATATAATAGAAATGGCATTATCAATGAGCTATCAATGTTGAAATGTAGGTTATAATTTGTAATGTAACATTCATTTGTGAAATCTATTTTCCAAAAATGGAAAATAGATCGGTGTTTCGAGACATTATTCCATGTAATCATGCCAATGTAATAAAGTAATGAACTGACTCTGGGTAACTAGGTTCGAGGCGTTACAGTTTGTATCAGAGGAAGATTATAAAAACCATGGAAATATATTTGTACAAACATGTGTTAGAGAACATTACCCTAAGATAGACATTGAGGATTAATATAGAAGAACTTCCAGGAATTGTGATATTGTAATGATTTTGTTTATTTTCCAAGCACTCCATCCCTGTCTGGATACGAGCAGGTAGAGGCGGCTCTGGCACATATGTACCTAGGACTGAAAACACTGACAAGGAGTTCCAGGCTTGACCCTGGGTATCCTGGTACACAATAACGAGCCTTGATGCAAATTTTCTTACTAAACTATTGGGGGATATTCTTAGGATAATTCACATCTTGATTAAAAGCCATTCTAAAGGCTTTACGTGTAAATACATCCTCAAAAAACATTTTATGGTTATATATTATATAAATAATCTTTACAATTTATGATAGGTATTTTAAAAGTTTGGAATTATGCATTGTGATTCATAAACTGACCTAGTGTATGCCATTGTGTATAAATAGTCCCCAATAGAAGGAATTAGAACTCCAGAAATACGTTTGATCCAAAGAGTAAGAAGGATCATATTTTTCATGGTATTAAACCAAGATTTAGAAGATAAATATTCTCTCACATATTCTAATCATATGAAGAAATATTATCATGTGTTAATAAGATAAGTAAATAATTCTATGAGTTATATGGATTTTAAGGGATGCAAGAGACGAAAAGGATGGTAGAGAGAATGATGGATAATAGAAAGAAGATAAAGAATGATTTTCCAATATGCGATAATGGTGGAAAGAAAAACCTTGGTTAATGCATGATGGGAATGGGAGTTAGTAATAAGTGTGGAGGAAAAGGAGACCAGGTAATTTATTTCAATGGCAACATAATGGATTAAATTGTAAAATTCTTCATCTTCAAGGAATCCAGACACTACACGAATCAATTTCCCAGTCATCAGAGTATACTACAAATGATGATATTGGATAATAATCATTTTATGATACTACCACAGATGAAGAGGAATGACTAGTGTTCTTATGTTTTTTTTCATGAATTATGTCATTTTAGTATTGTATCGATGATGTACCAATTATATATATTATGGAAATAAATATAGATTGTACTACTGTACTATTTCATTGAGGATTTGAGATTATATAATTCTATGAAAGGTGACTCAACACCAAGTTAAACATTTTGGAAGATTCACGATTGGAGGAAAGATAAACCATAATATGGTCCTAATACCGATGTAGTAATTTCGGAATAAGAGATGGTTGACTTGGATAAATTATATGGGATTTTCTTGATAACCATGGAACATATTAATTGGTTTTTTATTTCAAAATTATTGGTTTATTCCAAATTTTTGGATATAAGGATTGTATATAGTATTCTATAAGGAACATGGGATAATTAATGTAATCAATATGGTTTTATGGTGATTCAATTTAGTAAGATTTTTTAAAGGTATACATGATGAAGGTATTCACATGCTTTCACGTGGAAAAAAAGAAATTCATTTTGTTTTCCATCCTTTTAAAATTTGGACTATGAGTTTGGAAAGAAGTATTTTGGTTAGTGTAACGGTTGTAATGGATGAAGTTTGACAATGAATACAATCATTATGGTTAATTAATTTCTAAAATTTATTTTCGGATTGTTATAAAAAGGACAACCCGAAAGTCAGGCGACTACTCATCGCATCTAGCAACGTCGCGAGACTTGAACCCACAACCGAAGGGAAAAAAGGGTGTATCACATACCACTAGCGTACGTGATGTCCTGGATTGTATAATGTTGTTTCTTTTTTTAAAACATTTAATAGGTGAATTATAATTTCATTATTTTTGGAACCCTTTACGATTAGGATAAATAGAATACGTTTTGAAATATTTTGGAGTGAATGATGTGTTTGTGATAGGAATTAGTTGAATTATGAAACTATACATGTCAAGAATATATTTTTTTTCTTATTATTCTATGGATAAATTAATTCTTAAACAATAGGTAAGGTATCTTGAAACAAAAAATAGGTTATCCTAATACCTTATGTTTTGTTGAACTGATGTTATTTTAAATCATTATAGATTCATGGATTTGAGGCCCTCAATTTTACACTTCCTTCTGATTGATGACCTCAATCACTCCCGGTAAATATTTATGTTGCCCTCCAATTATGTTTCTCTAATTTCCACAAATGTTCTCCAAATCTAGATCATAATTTGGTGGTGACCCTTTAGATTCCCTTTCCCTCTTATAAAAACAAAATTTTATTAACCCAATTTCTGGTGTGGGTTTTCCAGAAAGGTATTTTCTATTTTCATCCTATTATTTTCAAAGAACACAATAAAATTGTGAGGAAACAATATATTGAATTAGGGGAGAATTTAACACCCCATGATTTTATACTACGTTATTTTTTCAATGAAATTCAGTAACTTCTACTACACGCAACACCGAGTGCAAGCGCACCCTGACTTACTAAACTAGCCATTAAAAAGTGGTTATTAATCATATTAACTTAATTTTGAATAATATATAATCCTTATAACACTATAATCCATATTATGAGTTTTATTGAAATAATATAAGATCAAATTCATTTTTTTTCAGTTAATAGAAATATATTTCACAAAATGAAATTTTACACAATTTAATGGAGAACACTTTTAAAATCCAATATTTCAAACATTTATATAATAAATTTGACAAATTAAACTTCTTATTTAAAATTGGGACATAAAAATTTAGTTTCAATAAAATTTTGGTGTTTTTCTAATAACTTTCATATTTGGGTGAATGGTGAAAAATACTATATTTTAACTAAAAATAACATTTTTAATAAAAATAATATATAGTGACAAATTATATATTTTAATGATTTGGATGTATAATTAGATAATATTTTTACCATTTAATCCAATTTTTTGTCATTGGAAGTAATTTCACTTTGAAATTGGACATAAATTCGGGTCAATCTTTTGATAGTTATTATTTCTTAAAATTACGCCTTATAGTTTTGACAAGGGGAATTAATTTTAAATTAATTAATTAATCTTTTCTGTTTTGAAATTTTAAAAATATAATTCATTTTTGAATTCATAATATAAAAAATATCTTAGGATGAATTTTTTGTGTTTTTCTGAAAACATTCAATTTTTTATGAATATTGCAAACACGGCATTATTGTTTTAAAAAATATATTTATTTAAATAATTAATTATTTTACTTCAAAAAAGACTCATAATACATATAAATGTTCTATTTAATTCCTTGGAATCATTTTATAATAATTTTATATATATAAAAATTTATTGAACTTTTTATCGCCTTTTACCAACTTTCTTGGAGGATTTGAAATTTTGCATAAAACATAATTTTACCGCTTTTGTGAGTTGAATTTAAAAAATCCAAGATACATGGTTTACCTCAGTAAGTAAAAAGTTGTTCAATAAGATGAAAATCATTTTTTGTGAATAGTAACTATTGACTTTTATTTACCACGGTTAAATGTAAATAGGGTAATTAAGGGTAAAAATGTCTTAATTCAATTGTATAAGTTTAATTCGACAAAAAACGACCTTAGGAATTAAATTTTATCCTTTAGGTCCACATGTATTAGATTTGGACATTTATTATTATTTAATTTAAAGATGAGTTAAAACTGTTAAATTTATGTTTTAATAATTAGAATGTTTTTAATATAAGGTTATACATAAAATAAATTTGACTATAAATAGTTATTAGCTATCTAAAAAGAGTTCATACATAATGATATTTTATTTATATTTTTTAGACATTAAAATAATAATGTTATTTATGACACAACGATGATGCAGTAATTACATTCATAATGAGATATTAAAATAATTGATATTATAAATATCAAAATAAATGTAATTTGAGACTTTTGATGAATTACACTAATTTTTTAGGTTAAAATGACATGTTATCTTTGATTAGATAATTTTTTTTGATGTGATAAGTTTGTTATGACATACACAAAAATAAAATATTAAATAGTGTCAAAATCAACATAAATTAATTGTTAAACCAAATACTATATTTTTGGTTGATATAATATTCCTAAAAAACTAAGGTTCGGACAACAGGTGTAAATAATTTTATATATGTCATTAATGAACCACTTTAGGTTCTTTTGGAAGTTTAGAGTAAGTCTATTTACCAAATATTGTAAGAATACAAGAATACATGGTAAAAGTTATACTATATCAGTAAGAGTTAAATCTAAAAGATAAGGTTAAAATGGTAACCTAAACATGTCTAATAACTATTGTTTGAAATAATTTAGACCCATCCCCAACTTATCTTAGAAATAAATCAGTTTAGATCCATTATAAACAGAAATATAGTTTAAAATAAAATAATATTCTATGTTTTTCCTAAGGTTCCCCTCACCCCTCTTATAAAAGGGAACTTCCCATCTCTCAAATTCAAACCTCCAAAGCCATTTGGCTCTGCTAAACCCTGACCAAATATCCTCCCAATATCACTCAAATCAACCAAGGGTCCTTACATTGGTCTTAATACCATATGAAGGAGCTCTTTTTGTCAACTCAAAAGGAAACACCGGAAGAAGAGGTAATAATTTCACCACCCTCTGTCAAGTTATTTTTTTCTTCCACTTCAACTTTATTTTTTGTTTCCGTACTACAGTAATAACTCTTGTACCTTATACTTAATGTTATTTTATTATAAATATGGTAAAATTATAATTTTTATTCTCTTCATCCTACAAATGGAAATGTCACCATATGTGCGTACGTACGGCTTGCCGTCTCCACGTTGTGGTGTAGTTTGTCAATAAAAATTTCACTGATTGGATGGGAATAAAAATGAGTATAATTGATGTAAATAATAGATTTAACATGTTAATGATTCCTTATATATGATATAACATACAATTTCATATAATTTCATCATCAATATAATCACATATTTTCTCGTATGTACGTACAGATTACCGTCTCCACGATGTGATGAGATTTATTTCCACATTCCCCATTCAACGATTATTATAAAAATATATATTTATTAAAAAGTATGTAATATATAACATAATAATGCTACTAGAAATATATATATATATATATATATATATATATATTTCAATTCATCTCATTCACTTACTTCCATTTAATACGATATGAAAATAGAAATAGCGTTTATGAGTACGTATGACCTACTGTCACCATAAACCGTGTTTTTCATTTCATATATCTATATATTATATATATTTATATTCTAAATATATATGATATATAAATCATTTTTATATGATGGAAGTACTTAAATCATTATCTAAATGATACGATCTAAAATAACAAGTTAAACTACGTACGAAAAAGAAAGCGAGTATTTCCCGAAATGTTAATTTAACATGGAAATCATTATTAAATGGGTACTATAAAGTCATAAATGAATCATGTATGATATTATAAATATGAATAGAGTTCTGGTATAATTTAATAACATAATATTTTCATTATAAATGAGGTTTAACATACCCTCTACTAATGGAAAATTACAAGGTAAGGGTTAATTCTACAATATCATCATTATCTAAGGTTGTTTAAATGTAATTATCTACTGGGACCACTTTATCATCCACATCTATTTTTTCGGAAAAAATTATTTCAAAACATTTTTACTATTTACTTGACAATGGGTTTCATTCATTCATACCCTTATTTGACCTTATATGTTTTTAAATGAATCTTTCCATCGTTTTGAAAATAAGGTACTTTATGACATTTTTGATAAAATTAAGGCAAGAATGTATTTTTAACTTATACGACGAGTTTGGCTATTTTCCACCATTATAACATCGTCGAACCATCCCTTACATGAGTATAATAATATTTTAAAAATAAATTTTTTCATTATAATTTTGTGACTTGTAAATGATTTCAAAATAGAATGATATATTTCTCTCAAATAGTTTTGATTTCATCTATGTCGATATCCATTGATAAATTTTACACTTATTCGAAGATAATTTATTATTATACAAATATTCCATATTTTATTCAAGGTTTTGTGATATGTTTGAATATGGATGAGTTATTTTTATTCCATTCATGATTTATGGTTAAAGTATTGACATTTTGTATGCTAGTTTTAATATAAATGATTATGTTATATTTCAACCTCTTCTTAAGATGAATGTGTAGGACTAGTATGTTCCGTGTTGGGGATCGGTAAATGTAAGCCCTCCAGGTTGGGGTCCAGTTACAAAAGACCCTCCGAGATGGATTCCAATTACAAAGGCTCTCCAGGTTGGATTTCGGTTATAGAGGCTCTCTGTGATGGAGTCTGGTTACAGAGGCTCTTTACGTTGGAGTCAAGTTACAGTGGCTCTCTGGGTTGGGGTCCGGTTACAGTTATCCCCTAGGTCCTGGGATGAGACCTTAACACAAAAATTAAATTTGGGTACTATACATATCCTCATTATGAAATTAGTTATTAAATGTGATTATTATACTAGTAGAATATCCTTGTCCATGTTAATATGGTAATTTTGGACTTATTTTTTCCATATCATGTTCAAGGTTACGTTTAAAAGGCCGTTGTTTTTATTCCACATGTTGCCTTAAAATGTTATAGCTTCGGCTAATTATATACCCTTACTGATCATCAGACCTCACCCATTTCTTTTGATTTATTTTCCAAGGATCCCATGAAGTGTTTTATGACTGGGATACAGTGTTTAGATAAGGGAACAATGGTGTTCTCAGAGAACTATTTATGTTGTAATGTATGTTAGAATGTGTAATGTATCATTCATTTATGTAAACTATTTTCCAATAATGATAAATTGATAGGTCCATTGGGACATGATTCCTTGTAATCATGCGAATGAATTAAAATAATACACCGTCTCTAGGTAACTCGGATCGGGGCATTACAGCTTTAACCATTCTTATAATATTTTAGTGTTTGTAGAATTCATGGTATTATTGTAGGATATCATTATCTAATCATATATTTTTGGTTCATGCTAGGTTGAGTAGGGGTAGTTGAGTTGGGATATTTTTAGTTTTCTTAGACCATCGAAGGACATGTTTTGGTTTCCAGGTCATTTTTTAGTTTTTGTTGCCTCTATAAACACTCTCCAATATAAGTATTAATATGTTTATTTTATATTTTATGAATAGTGACGAATGATTATTATATTCTATTGTTGGAGAAATAATTCTCAATGGTTAATTTTTTATGCCATAAATATTTTTTCCAACCTGTGGAATTTGAGGAATCTTTTAGGGATAGGTGTGAATTGGCCCAAAATCAATTTAGATTGTATTCCTGGTAGGTTCAATATAGTGACATTGATAATTTTTCATAACTATCATAAATTATTGGTTACAAAAGTATAATTTTTGTGTAAAATGATAATAATTTCTTTAACATTACAATAGAGATTATTTAATAATTACCACATTGTCTATAATCATCCCTTTAAAATAATTACATACATATTTCATTAATATTACTATCGATATTCTGTAATAATTAACACTTTGGATATATTTAGCCTTCCAAATTCATTTTAGACTTTTGTTCAGAATATATTCACAACATCATATGGGAACATTTTTCATTATGTAAATATTTAGGATATTATAGTTATTAATATTAAAGGAATAATGAAAACAGAAATTTTTATTAAGAGTGTAAATAATTTACATTTGATTATTGTTAGGGAATATACTAACCAGACATAATGATTCAGACTCGACGTAAGGGACACATTTATAAATATCCACATTTTAAATGTTTTCAAGATTTATTTTAATTTTTTTATTTCATGTCCATATTATTCAAATAATTTTATTGATGATTTAACATTGTCATAAATTAATTATAATTGATTTTTTATTAATTTTTTTATCTTATTCAATGCTTACCAATTTTTAATATTTTCTTATAATATTTTAATAAAAATAAAAAATTAATGTTTTATTTTTAATATATAATGATTTATTGGGTTTACAAACCACTATAACCATTACATTTTGTTTGGGTTCCATTAAACTATTTCCCATTTTTTCAAAATAACCACCCCCTTCCATTTTTTTTATTTTTTTCTTGAAAAATAGTTTTTCAAAATAAATTTTATTTCAATATAAAAAATTTCTTTTCATAAGAGTTTAAATGTGTTTTTCATCAATTTTATGTTCAAACAATGACTGAATAAAAATGTTTCCTATGATATAGTACATGAATATTGAAAATGAGGAATGGCTGAGAACTATATAACTTATTTGATGGGTGATCATTAATATAACTCTCCACGGTTTTGGGTTATATTTCATGTCTTCTAAGGAAATATGGATGGATTTGACGAGTCTAGTTTCTCTTAAAGTATGAAATGGGCTGCACTTATTTCTTACAAGAGTTTAACATGGGCTATAGATATGATATTATATGTTTCCAATTTTTTTCTATTTTCAGTATGTGGGATGTATTGGTTTTCTAAAAAAATAGGATTTTTCATTAAGAAAAGAAATATGCCCTCAAATCAAAGAATATTTTTATAATGGTTAGTGTTTAATGGGTTTTTAATTTTTTTAAAATACCACCTTACTGAGAATTCTTAGTGATACTAGGTTCTTTAATTTTTTAAATGGATTATGTATGAGTAAGAAAAGAGAATATTTCTAGAAATATTTCATGAAAATGGAACATGAATAGAAACCATATTTCATTATAAATGTTATTTGTTATGGGATAAATTTATATTGAGAGGATGTTCAAAATTATAAATTATGGGTTTATTTGGTATGAGTTATAGAAAATACTCTAAAACTTTATACCAAAAAATATCTCCTCAATTAACTAATTTGAATTCTTGTCTAAATAATCAATTTATGAATTATTTGATGTCTGGTAAAAAATAGAAAATAACTTGATTTCATACATACCATTAATAATCTTCTAAATTACACCTTAATAGCTTAGATGAACCCCTTGGACACAATAAAGAAATTTTTTATGACCCATACACAATGTATTATAATAATTTTTCCAAATAGGGTTTTTAGTAACATATATTGGTTATAAATTTCTAGACATATAATTCAATATGTATTTAAGTTATATTTATGTGAGTAACTACAATTCTAATTTACCATTACATAACCATATATTCCATTTAAAAATATATGGGGGTTTTCAATTACCCTTCCACATAAATTGGGTAACATTTTAAAAGTATTTATAACTTATAAGTTATCCTTAAAAAATCATTGGATGTTAGAGTTACCAATACATAACTATATAACATTACTAAATATAGAAATTACATTCTAAACATAACTTTTGTGATTCACAACAGATAAAAATCATCATCAGTCATCTGAATAACATCAAAGACATAAAATTTATTGTTATCCTATCTCTTTTTAACATTGTATTCCTAGATTTGTTTCTTGAAATAGTAATTAAATACAATGGAGCATCTACCAAATTCTTGAGAACATCTAATTAAATTTTGATCGATCAAAATTATTAGATTTTTTACACATGATACAAAGGTATAATTCAGAAAATATAATGGATGAAAACTAACTTCATCACAAATCACTTATTTTATGTTTAATGGTAAATCATCACACCTCATGTATTATTCTGTAAATGTTTTGACATTGTGTTTCATTTCTTTTCAGATATTATTTTTATTCTGTCTCCTTATACACATTTTTTATATTTTATTCAATCACCATTATTGATAAAATATAAATAATAAATCAATATGAGAGTACTGTATCACATCCATATTTGTAATCTTCCATCACAATTTATACACTATTTTAACATTATCCATGATTTTTATAGGAAAATGTGGATTTAATTACGATAATTATGTTCTCGATTTAGAAATAGATAATTGTACCAACTAACACTCAATACCTTTAATCATTGAGTGAATATCTATATAAATACTAGATAAAATCAAATAATACCAACTAATAAAATGATTAATTTAGAATAAATAACTAATACTCTATACTAATCTCAACACATAGGTTAACAAAATCATGTTTATGTAGAGTGTTTTATAAATAATCATTTTTATCTCATAAAATTATTTAACTTCATTATATAAATGAAATCAAATTTCCTCTTATAATACCAGAATAAATTCATAAAAATGAAATGGCGATAGAATATAAATTCATAATATTTCAATTAATATTTCAATAAATCTCCAAAACAAAAAAATTTTCATATAATAAAAAAATATATTAAAGTTTACCTGTTAAACTCTTCCACAAGGGATCATCATGTCCACTTCATCACAGTAGATACATTCGTTCGATGTTATTTAGATTAATAATTTTTGAATCATTCCAATAAAGTGAATTATTAAAATATGGAATAGTTATTATAGATTCATTAAATTCAATAGTAACTTATTTGATAACTCACATCTCATTGAATTTACATCATGGTAAAACCAAAAATAAAAAATAAATGACAATTTAATAATGTGGAAACTCTATTGTCCTCATCATATTTTTATTATTATATAGGTAAGATATAAATAGAGAGCACCAACCACTGCAACATGCCTAAATAGACTATAAAAAACAAAGTCAATGGGCATCCCCTAAAATAAAATCCTCCCCCTCATGTTTCAAGGTGTGCACATTATGGAGGAAAAGTGGGTTAGAGCCACGAAGAATATGAGATAGAAGATAATCCACATCTTGGTTGCGCTCTTTATAATAGTGATTCCCTTTGGTGGTGTTTTTGAGGGTTTCTCTACACATTCTGATGATATAGGTAATCGACTAGGGGGAATGTAACACCCCAACCCCAGTTACCCAGAGTCGGTGCATTATTGCGTAACATTGGCATGATCACAATTGATCATGTCTCGAAAGACCGATTAGTCTAGTAGCCTTGGAAACACTAGATACATTCATAAGTCTTACATTACATCATAAAGAAAAACAAAACTACAACAACATCTTATCATCATATCCCCTCATACTATCCCAATAGGTCATTCATAATATACTTCTTCACATCCTGGAAATATTAAAACATTGAAAGGGGTGAGCTCAGATGCTCAGTAAGGATAAAAATATAGCAGAATCTTTCATAAATAAACAAAAACATTTAAGGCAATGTATAACCAAAACAAAAACCATTTAAACTTGAACTTTAGTATAATATGAAAAATGTAAAATGAAATATTTCCATTTTCTTATTCACATGTATATTCTACTGGTCGAATAATCACATGCAATATCAATATCCACTTTTATAATGATGGAATGCATAACGCCAGACTATCAAAACCACGTAGCCAAGGCCTCGTGCCAAGACTACAAATAAGATTTTTTCAAGGCCTCGTGCCAAGACACTAGTTTGTCTCATGAGACCTACCGATGCATCGAGGAGCTATAGCGAGCTCCACCCGTCACTTATTAAGTCCAATGCATTCCTCGAATGAACAGGTTTAAAAATATCATAACATAATCGTATCACATAAAACATGTTTAAAGGAAACATAACATTTCACATTTAAATCACAAGATAAATATACAAAACATTGATATAAAAAACACTTTCAAAACCATTTTCTATACCAAAATAAAATAAAATTAAAACATTGTATATATTTTTCATTTAAAAAAAGTTATGGCTTGTAGAGGAGCCGAAACTCAAATAATGGTCACGTAAGTGGAGAAGTAGTTGTCGCCGCATACGTACGAAAAGAAAAATTTTCCTTTTTTTCATTTAGTAAAATGCTTCGTATAAAAATATTCCCATTGAATAAACGTAAAAGTGAAAGGGGTTTATACACCTTATAAAAGAAATTTGTGTATACAACAAAATATGCCTCAATGAAAAGAGATTGAGACGAAGTCCCTTAAAAAGATAATTTTTAAATAAAATATATCTATTATGTGTATTAACTATACTTCCACAAAAAGAATGTATAAATACAAGACAGGACATAATAATATCATGATATAATTTGAAAATAGTAGATTAACCCAAAGAATAGAAATTGGGTTAAGAAGTTCCCTTACCCCGTTTCCGACTTGACATGACCTTTCTTTAACCTCCTGAATAATAAATTATAGTTAACTTATACTTTCTTAAGAACCTTTTTCATTTTCATTATTCCTTTTATATCACTTATTACCATGTTATTATCATTATGTAATTATTTATGTTAATAACGTTCGTTTTCTAGATCTTTGGTACATGAGTCAACAATAAACTTCTTATAATTACAAGTTATTTATGTGGTAGAAAATCCATTATCTACATAATTATATTCATTATTTATATATCATTTATATCATATATATCCAGAATATACATTCGTTTATAATATTACGCAACATTTAGAGTTAAGAAATGAAATGCACCGTTCATGGAGACGGTAAGCCGTACGTACGCATGAACGCTACTTTCAGTTATATTTCATACTCAATGGAATTAAATTATAATTATATAAAGGTATACTATAATTATGGTATAATATAATGTATAATACCATTTACTCCATCCTTCATACATCCCACATATGGCATGAACGATTCAAATCACTTTGAGGGGGAGGTAGTCCGCACTTCCTAAAATTAAATTATCACGTTTACCCATAATGGAAATCATAAAGGTATGACATAAATGAAAAATAAAAAAGCATAAGGAAAACATAAACATAATATATACCATATATAAATATAGTTACATCTTAATGGACACCATTAGAGGTGTTAATAGAATATTGAACAATCATCATTTCGTGAGGCAGAAATTCGCCAACCACAGAAACAGTTTGTTCATTAACCATTAGAAGAAGGTGTGTGTAAGTTTAAACCAAATAATTATAATAAAGAAATCATATTATATTGAAGATACTGTTTTTGTTACAAAAGAAAGAAATAAAAAGAGTTTAAGGGGTTGGAAAAGCCAAATAAAACAAAATAACATAAGAGAATACATTACCTTAAAATCGGGTAACACTTTTTGATTTGACCCAAAGGCTTCCTTGGGAAGACTTATGCCAAAATTGAGGCTTCTAGGAGTAATAGAGGGAAGTTGGGAGAGTAATTGGTCAGATTTTGGCCGAGCCAAATGGCTTGAATGTGTAAATAAGGTGGTAGAGGTGGGGGCCTTTTATAAGAGAAGAGGAGGGACACTCTTGGAAAGTCATGAAATATTAAATTATTATGAAATGATTTTAGGATTTTAGAGCAACCAAAATTATCTATTTCTAGGATAAGGTGATAAGGGTTCGACGTATACTCATCCAATAGTTTTTTTACAAGTTTAAGTCTTATATTTTACATTATCTTTTCATTTTATTTAAATCGATTATTAATGAGGTAATCGCTGCATCATTATTGTGTCATAAAAAATTTAGTTTATTTAAGGACTAAAAATTATAATAAAATTACCATGATGTAGGAAAGATTTATAGATTTACAATGAATAGTTATAGTCAAAAGTTTACTTATATAACCCCATTTAATAATTGTTTTAGTAAAACAACACATGTTTGTGACAATTTTATTTTTACTTTAAATAAAAAGTTTTTAATGTCATTTTCTTACCCATGTGGCTCCATGGGATCTCCATGTTGACCCATGGATTTTATTGGTCGGCCATGACTCATCCAATAAGGGTAGGACAAGTTTAGAGGTATATTCATATTTTTATAATATCATTTTTACCTTAAATTTAACTAATTACATTTAATCATGATTAATTAAACTTAAAAGATACTATTCACGAAAAAATTATTTTAATTCCATTGAAAAACATTTTACATCCAATTTACAACCATGTATGTCATATTTTTGAAAATAAAATCACAGAAATGGTAATGTTTCATATAAACCAAAAATTAGTTTTTTAACTACCAGTTAGTGGTTTCACTATTCATCAAAAATTGATGTTTTTCAGAACAATGCCAAAATTTCACCCTATGCTAAAATTGATATTCTGAATTCAAAAATGATTTGTATTTTACAAAATTAAAAAAATATATGTTGCATTATTTAGTTATATAATTAATTCCCGCTGTCACAACAAATAGCGTGTTTTTAAGAAACTATATATATCAAAAGATTGACAATTGTTTATATCCAATTTCAAAGTGAAATTAATTCTAATGACCACCATAGGATAAAACGGTAAAAATATATTCTAATTATACTTTAAAACCACTCAATAGTATAATTTATCACTATAAATTATTTTGATTAAAAAAGTTGCTTTTAAGTATTTTTCACTAATCATAAAAAACTGGATGTTCTCCGAAAAATACCAAAAATTCAACATAGGATAATTTCAATATTCCGAATCCAAAAATGATGTCCAATTTGAAATATAAAATGTAAATAATTTCAAAAAGTGGGTATTACTATTCATAATGGCTATTTTGATAGGTCTCGGTTTGTTAAAATCTGGAACTTGCGTACAATGCAAGCTATTGCATTATTGAAATAGAAGCGTATCATGGAAGATCAGGGTGTTACATTCTCCCAACTTTCAACAAATTGCATCCTTCAAATTTGAAATTTTTCATTGAAAATAAAATGATGAAAATAGAAAATACCTTTGTGTAAAACCCACATCGGAAATAATGTTAATAAAAATATAACTTTATAGAAAGAAAGAGAAGTATAAAGGTCACCTGAGATAGCCCATACTAGGATTATATGAAAATATGGATATGGAGGAAAAACAAACCATCAAGGTCTGATGGAGAGTTGTATAAAACATGAATAGGAGGAAGTAAGCTACAAGAAAATCACAAACTTGTGATTGGTTAAATGGTCATTGATTCCCCAATTGGAAAAGTTAACCAACAACATTTTTGTTTTAAGTTAACTTTCATAATGTTGAGGAATTTATTTAAGAGATTTACTAAGAACGTAAGGAAATATACTTACTTTTCATGTTGACTTTCATTCTTTAATAATTTTTTACCACAAACCCATCTTTCACTCCAAATGGTAACAGAACTCAAAAATATTCTATTTATCCTAGTTGTATAAGGATCCAAATATTAACACATACCATTTAGATTTGGAAAACTATTTTTTAATAACTAGGGAATTCCTGTAGGCTAGTGGTAGGTAATAAAGGCATGTCGCACTATGGTTGTGGGTTTGATTCCTACAGCTTTGTCCGACGTGACCGGTTATCCCCCAACCTGTAGGTTGTACTTTTCCTAAAACTATAGTATTATAATATTCCAAAAATAATCTTCAGAAATGTCTTAACCATAAACAATACTATCGAAGGATAAACTTAATCCATTCCAACCTTTATAGTTATCCAATATACCTATGTCCAGACATTCTCTAAAAGGTCTCTAAATTCCAAAATCAATTATATCATCAGATTCCTGAAACAAAGTAAAGTTTCTCTTGTTGTCCAATAAAAAAATATGATTAACTTCAACATATTAAAACCTTAATGAAAACAACAAGTACTGAAGTATAATCCTTATATAAATCTCATTATTCTTAAAACCATAATATAATCCTTGAGTCCAAAAGCACCAAAACATTAATTATTCCACTTAAACTCTAGTAACATCATAAGATTGTCCTTGATCCCTTGGCCTTTTCTGAGGTAGGTTTCCCTGATGCTTAGGAAATTCATTTGCATAAAGCCCCATTTCCAAATAATTGTCGCATTCAACATTGACAGCCTATTTCCTTCCCTTACAATCACGAGCCTGGTGACCTTTTTATCCACATTTATAACAAACTCCCATTCCTTTAAGGAAAGTACATGGGTGATTCTTCCCACAATTATCGCATAATGGAAAATCCTTCTTTCCTGTTTTCCCTTTATCTATCTCTTGTTCCACCATTCTCTTCTTCTCTTGCTTTAATTTATTATCATAAGATTTAGAGAATTCCTTTATTGTCTTGATGTAACACGTGACTATATCTTTGTACATTGAGAAAGATTGTGATAATAATGCTCGACGGAGAAACGGTTTTAATCCATCAAATAAACGATCGATATTACTTATTGGGTTACGTATATAATCTGGAGCATTCCTCGATAACCTTGTAATGTTTGCCTCATACTTTGCGACATTTTTATCCTCCTTCTTCCTCAGACTTAGAAATTTCCTTTCCATATCTTCTCTATGGTCATGACGGAAGTATTTTTCTAAGAAAATCACTTTGAACTCCCTCCATTCCATATTAGATACATCTTCATCTTCTTTTGTGTTTTTAATCAGAGACCACCATTGATCGGCATCTCCAGTGAGCCAGTAAATTTCCATGACAACCTTCTCCCTTTCGCTACTTTCCAAGGCGTGGAATATTTTCTCTAATGAGTTTATCCATTACTCAGCTACTAATGGATTTGTACCCCCATTACATGTTGGTGGTGGTTGCCTCATGAAGCAGTCTAACATTGATCCTCCACGTTGGGGATCAAGGTTCTCCATACGAGTAAGGTTATTATTCATTACATGAGTGAGTTGTCCTGGTATGTTGATAAGTTGATCAGCACCAGTTGTATCTCCAGCTCCATTATAATTATCTTGAGCAGGAGTAAAATCCCTACATGGAGTGCGCGCATTTATACGGTTTCCATTCCTCCCACTAGGAACCATTTATAATCAATGGCATAAACTAGATTAGTTTATGAATCAAAATAAATAATTCCATACTTGTAAAACAGTTAACATAAATTGAACTGTTTATGGATATAATCCATAATCATAAAATGAAATGTTTTCTTTGAGGAATTATATACTCATAAACCCTTCATAATGGTTTGTAAGGAAAATGATAATTATCCTAAGCAAATCCCCTAGGAGTGTCATAACCAAGAGTGATGCAAGGCCTGTTGCAATGCACCAGTTCTCGTTCGAGTCTAGATCAAAGCGGTGTTTTCGTGTTTTTCCCCCAGGTACATCTGGTCCAGAGCCGCCTCTACCTGCTCGTATCCAGACCGGGAGGTATTTCTTGGAAAACTCATAAAATCTCTATAATACCAAAATTATAGGAAGTTCATCTATACTAATCTTCAAATTCTATCTTATGTCTATGTGCTCTAATCAGAGTTTTTTTCAAAATTTTGCTTCCAAGGTTTGTACTAAACTACCTATGATACCAACTATAGTGACCCGACCACAGTTACCCAGAGTCGGTGCATTATTGCTTAACATTGGAATGATCACAAAAAATCAAGTCTCGAAAGACCGATTAGTTTAGTAGCCTTGGAAACACTAGATACATTCATAAGTCTTACATTACATAATAAATTAAAACAAAACTACAACAACATCTTGTCTTCATATCCCCTCATAATATCCCTACAGGTCATTCATAATATACTTCTTCACATCCAGGAAAAATTAAAACATTGAAAGAGATGAGATCAGATGCTCAGTAAGGATAAAAATATAGTGGAAGATTTCATAAGTAAACATAAACATTTAAGGAAATGTATAACTAAAAAAACCTATTAAACCTGAACATTAGCATAATATAGAAAAAGTAAAATGAAATAATTCCATTTAATTATTCACATGGATATTCTACTGGTCGAATAATCACATGCAATATCAATAACCACTTTCATAATGATGGAATGTATAATGCTAGACTATCATAACCATGTATCCAAGGCCTCGTGCCAATACTACAAATAATATTTTGTGAAGGCCTCATGCCAAGACACTAATTTGTCTCATGAGACCTACCGATGCATTGAGAAGCTATATCGGGCTCCACCCGTTAATTATTATGTCCAATGCATTCCTCATATGAACAGGTTTAAACATATCATTACATAATCGTATCACATACAACATGCATAAAGGAAACATAATATTTCCACATTTCAATCACAAGATATCAATAGAGCACACTGATATAAAAAACACTTTCAGAACCATTTTCAATACCAAAATAAAAGAAAATTAAAACATTGTATTTATTTTTCATTTAAAAAAGTTATGGTTTGTAGAGGAGCTGAAACTCAAATAATGGTCACGGAGGTAGGGAAGTCGTTATCGCCGCATACATATGACAAGAAAAACATTCCTTTTTTTAATTTATTAAAATGATTAGTATAAAAAGATTCATTTTTAATAAACGTAAAAGTCAAAGGGATTTATACACCATATAAAAGAAATTTGTGTATAAAACAAAATATCCCTCAATGAAAGGAGATTGAGATGAATTCCCTTACAATGATAATTTTTAAATAAAATAGATCTATTATGTGTATTAACTATATGTAAACATAAAGAATGTATAGATACAAGACATGACATAATAATATCATGATATAATTTGAAAATAGGAGATTAACCAAAAGAATAGAAATTGGGTTAAGAAGATCCCTTACCTCGTGTCTGACATGACTCGAATGTTCATTAACCTCCTAAATAATAAACTAGAGTTAATTTCTACTTACTTAAGAACCTTTTTCATGTTCATTATTCCTTTTATATCACTTATTACCATGTTATTAACAATATGTAATTATTTATGTTAATAACGGTTTGTTTGTCGATCTTTGGTACTTGAGTCAACAATAAACTTCTTATAATTACAATTTATTTATGTGGTAGAATATAAATCATATCCAGAATTATATTCATGATGTATATATCATATATATCATATATATCCAGTATATACATTCGTTCATAATATTACGTAACATTTAGAGGTAAGAAATGAAATGCACCGTTCATGGAGACGGTAAGCCGTACGTACGCATGAAGGCTACTTTCATTTATATTTTGTATTTAATGGAATGAAATTATAATTATATAAAGATATACTATAATTATAGTATAATATAATGTATAATAACATTTACTCCATCCTTTATACATCTCACATATGGCATTAACGATTCAAATCACTTTGAGGGGGCGATAGTCCGTACTTCCTAAAATGAAATTATCGCATTTACCCATAATGGAAATCATAAAGTTATTCCATAAATGAAAAATAAAGAATAATAAGGAAAACATAAACAAAATATATATCATATATTAATATAGTGACATCTTAATGGACACCATTAGAGGTGTTAAAAGAATATTGAACAATCATCATTCCGTGAGGCAGAAATTCACCAACCACAGAAACAATGTGTTCTTTAACCGTTAGATGAAGGTGTGTGTAAGTGAAAATAAAATAATTCTCATAAAAAAATCCAAGTATATTATATATACTGGTGTTTTTACAAAAGAAAGAAATAAAAATTGTTTATGGGGGTGGAGAAGCAAAATAAACAAAATAACATAAGAGAAGACATTGCCTTAAAATCAGGTAACTCTTTTTGATTTGATACAAAGGCTTACTTGGGAAGACTTCTGCCCAAATTGAGGCTTCTAGGAGTAAGAGAGGGAATTTGGGAGAGTATCTGGGCAGAGTTTGACTGAGCCAAATGGTTTGAGGGTGTGAATAAGGTGGTAGAGGTGGGGTCCTTTTATAAGCGGAGGGGAGGGGCACTCTTGGAAAGTCATGAAATATTACACTATTATGAAATGATTTTCGATTTTAGAGGTCCCACAATTATATATTTAGAAGATATGGTGATAAGGGTTCTAAATATACTCATCCAATAGGTTTTTGACAAGTGTATGTCTTAGATTTTACATTATCTTTTCATTTTATTTAAATCGTTAATCAATGAGGTAATTGCTGCATCATCATTGTGTCATAAAATATTTAATTTATTTAATGTCTAAAAATTATAAGAAAATTATGATGATGTAGGAAATATTTTTATATTTCCAATGAATATTTATATTAAAAATGTTAATTTATATAACCCCATGTAATAATTGTTTTAGTAAAACAACACATGTTTGTGACAATTTTATTTTTACTTTAAATAAAAAGATATTAATGTCATATTCTTACCCAAGTGGCTCAATGGTGTCCCAATGTTGACCCATGGATTTTCTTGGTCGGCCATGACTCATCCAATAAGCATAGGACATGCGTAAAGGTATTTTCATATTTTTATAATATCATTTTTAACTTAATTTTCAGTAATTACCTTTACACCCGATTAGTTAAACATAAAAGTTACTATTCACCAAAAAATTATTTTAATCCCATTCAACCAAATTTTACATCAAATGAAAACCATGTATGTCGGATTTTTTAAAATAAAATGAAAGAAGTGGTAATTTTTCATTTAAATGAAAAATTAGTTTTTTAACTACAACTTAGTGGTTTCACTATTCATAAAAAATTATGTTTTTCAGAACAATGCCAAAATTTCACCCTAAGAAATAATTGATATTCCGAATTCAAAAATGATTTCAATTTTAAAAAATTCCAAACATATAAGTTGCATTATTTAATTTTATAATTAATTCCCGCTATCACAACAAATAGTTTGTTTTTAAGAAACAATATATATCAAAAGATTGACAATTGTTTATGTCCAATTTCAAAGTGAAATTAATTATAATGGCCACCGTTGGATAAAATGGTAAAAATATATTCTAATTATACTTTAAAACCACTCAATATTATAATTTATCAATATAAATTATTTTTATTAAAAAAATTTTTTTTAAGAATTTTTCACTATTCATAAAAAATTGGAAGTTCTCAGAAAAATACCAAAAATTCAACTTAGGATAATTTTGATATTCTGAATCTAAAAATGAAGGCCATTTTGAAATATAAAATATATATAATTTCCAAAAGTGTTTATTACTATTCATAATGGCTATTTTGATTGGTCGCGGTGTGTTAGAATCTCGAACTTGCGTACAATGCAAGCTATTGCATTATTGAAATAGAAGCGTATCATGGAAGCTCAGGGTGTTACAGGGAAAGGGTCATTCAATGCATTGTGGAGAATGATTGAGATAGTTAAACCTATACCACTAGAATGTTCTTTTAATAAGAAATTATAATATACTTATGTATGGCCATTGCCTCAGCCTATAGAGAGGAATTGTTTCCCAGTCTGGAGGAGAATACAAAAATAACTGACCATGGGAGTCAGAAATAGCCCCACCTCTATAGATGACCCCCATGTTGCACAAAAAATTATGAACATTAGATACTACATTGGGAAACATGAACAATATTAATCTATCTTTCTTTGGGATCTTATTTTTATCATGATACATTAGGACAAAATTATCTTTTACTATAGTATTAATATTCATTATGATTTATTACTTGGTAGGAATAATTTTTATACAATTATTTGAGATCTATCAAACATACTACCTCTACCTAAAAAACTTCAAAAACCACTGGGATGTCATTTGTTTAAAAAATATCAATATATCCAGATATATAATATCGAATATTCCCTTTTACAATATTTATTTCCATCTCTCCCTATTACAATATAATATACATAAACATGCAATCTTTTTGAAAGAAGATAATTATTTTAAAGCTATTTTTGATAGATTGGAACTTCCAAATGGACACTTAGGATTTTTCTCACAATTATATTCAATTTTTTTTGTTCACGTGTACTTTTATTCCAATATCAAATTCCATAAATCCTTTAAAATTTTATGCCGTAGATTTTTAGAAAAAATATAATGTGTATATTCTTTTCCCTCAATAGATGAAGCTTTCTCTTATTTTTTATTTAATATTATTCGGGGAATTCTTGGGATTCTATTTGACCAAATTCCAATTATTCATGTTATGTGTAATTTTCATACTATATTTTATTATACATTAACAATATTGGGTCATTATATGACCAAAATAATTACTCCCCATGATCTAAATGATTTAAAATAGCACCGATGTTCTAGTGTGGGACCATGTGGATACAATACCCCAATTTGATAGTGCACAATCAAAAGGAAAAAATACAATCTCTATGATAAAAAATAAGATTATATTAAATAAAATAAAAAAAAGAAATAAAATATTCCCTTTGGAGGGAATCATTCGTATACCCGCATGGTCATTGCACTAAAGTATAGTTGATTTTCAATTGATATAATCCCATAAATAAAGAAGGAGAAGAAAATAATTATACATGAGGCTCTACATCTATATTGATCGATACCACAAAAAATTCTCCACACATCGCTAATATATCATGAACTATCAGTATAGGGACTCCACCAAATTCAATACTATTATTAGTAAAGTCTGTGTGGGTACACAAGTGAAATGGAAAATTGAGAAGGGTGTGATTACAACTCATTAAGGAAGCACTAACAAGGCCCCATACATAACTAATAAATGAATGTTCTACTAATGTGAAATATTTTTTTAATAAATAATGAACAATGGATTAGTCGACCAACTAAATGAAATTAGTCTTTGTGGTCTAACATTATTTTTATTGTGGATACAACCTAATTAGGTTAGTTTGACGGTTTCATGGTAAAACTTAAATCATCAGGCATACAAATATATATCCCATTTGGTGTTCTGAGGATAAATTTCTTTGAAATAAATGATTATTGGCCTCAATAATTGATTCCACATATAATGTATTATAAATCCAAAGAAAATCACATCAATATTAATAGAGAGGGTCCAATGAATTCTATAGATATTTCACATCAATGTAATAAAATCTTATATAAGTCATTTAAAATAGATGTCTAATAGGACTTCTGGATCACTTGACAATAGAAAAGGAATTCTATGTATCACGACACATTTTATTAGGATTTCATTCCCACAAAAGTTTTCCCATAAGTAGTATAAATGAATTCCATATCAAAGGATAACATCAAAGTAATGAAATGTATATTAGTAAATATAAGTTAGAAATGTGTTCTACTAGAATCATCTCATAACATATTGCTCAAAAGAATTAGAAATATGAATGAAACACTCTCATAAATTTGAGATCAACATCTCATGTTCATGATCAATCACTGAAACCATCCATATCTCGCTCACACAACTGACTCATGTTAGTAGGTTACACTAAAAATCAACCATAATCATGAAGATCCCTTGACCATCACTATTGGGTCCAAGGATATGAAACTTTTTTACGCATATTATTGGACAAAAATTAATGAAAATATATTATTATTTAAAATATCACACTATTATAAATATTAAATAACTTAAAAATTATGAAATCCCAAAAAATAGTGGGATTAGTGTCTTTGAGGATGGTCTTCCATGTCTTTGTGATAGAAAAATGATTTTTGATCCACTATAGTAATATTTAATTTTTTAATTTCGTAATTGACCACAAAAAATAACTTCATAAATATTCTATATGATTATAGTCTTGTAAAAAATTTATTAGTGTGTTGGATAAATCAGAAATAGATGGCCTTGAATTCATATTAATTGAAAAACTCATCATCATTTCATCCAGTGTTGAATCCCAAACATATGAGAAATATGAGTATTAAAAAATTTATTATTAACAATAACATTGAATCATAATATTAGTCCATAATATATGATAAAATTACAAGTATTCTCAGAGTAAAAACAATATACCATGGAATTAAGGTGTGTAAATATGAGATAATAAGAAAAAACTATTACGTAAAATCATTGGAACAATGCATTGTCATGACAAAGAATTGAAAAAAATAGTAATTTGTAACATGAAAATATGTGTACAAATAATAATATGGTGATGTATACAGCATATAATAATTCCCATAATAGAGCAAGAATAACGACCTAATTCCTAAAATCATAGTGGAGTAGGCTTCAGTACCTAACACCTATAAACAATTTCATGTTGTATACACAACATAGTTTCCACAGACAAAGAGGATAATGACTAACGATATTATTAACCTAAAAATTAGGAATAATGAATCTTTTATTGATTCCCATAGTGGATAAAGAATAAATAATCAACTCCTCTAACCATCTTCTATGATATAAATCAGTTACTAATGCATTATAGATCTAAATAGGAACAATATTACCAAACATCTATACAGCTGTGTTGCATATAAAAAATCATTAATTTCATCATAAATAACCCACTGAATAAAAAAAATATTTTCTCAAAATTTATAAATGGAATCACAAAAAATGTCCTCATAAATGTATAATGTTGAAACCCAACATATAGTGAAATAAAAAAAAGTATGTTATTATTAATTTTATATGGTGGTTCATGAATGATAAATTCTGTAGAGATAATCATTTTATAGATGATAGATAAATAGTGGAATATTTATAAAGAAAATGTATTTAATTTATTCTAATGTGATGATGTTACAAGCTACCTCAAAAAGTAAATATTCGAATGGTCTTGTTTTGGAAATTGAAAAGAAGTCATTTGAAATTATAATATATCCTTATTGGAAGGATAAAATAAGAAGTATTTGAAATTATAGTAGATCTTTATAGTAATCGAACAGATGATATTTGAAAATTATTCATCATTTCGAAAGGAAGTCATTTGAAATTAAAAAGGTCAGTACTAATAATAGATACCTAAAATTATATAAAAGATTAAAATGAAATGAGGTGATAAATATATAACATTTTCTTTTGAAAATATACAATACAATTTTATTATATTTATTTTTTTGAAAAAAGTAATTTCATTATTAGACTAGTAAAAATTAATTATTAAAAAGTAGATGCGAAATACATAGGTCACATGAGATAACACATAATGAGGCTTTAAATTATTAAATATAACATTATGTGATAGGAAAATATGGATGAGGAAGAAAAATAATCTTTAAATAGAAAGAGAAATATTCTTAATTATGTATTATATTTATGAAGAAGATATTAATTGAGTATCAAGACTAAAATCAAGAGTTCCATTTTATATATATTTTAATAGAATATAAAACAGAATAAAATATTGTGATTAAAATAACCAACATGGGATGATATATTTTTGTAAGTGAAAATCATAACTCAATTATGGTATTTGAGTTATAACAATATTTAAAACATTGCATTCCATTGAATCATATTTCATTAATAGAAATTTGGTTATATGGAAAATCAAAAAAAATTAAATATATGAATATTTTTATATGAATTCGTTGGGTTGTAATCAAACTATATCAAGGATTTTAGGGTTCACATAAGATCTATCTCTCATGAATTTAAATTTGAGATAATGAAACCCTTATTGTAATGTTTATATAGATTTAAAATAACAAAATAGTGATAGTATGAAATGGGAAATTTAAAGTATTATGATAAATAAATTAGTTATATTTATAGTTAATTGGATGTGAATGTAACATAAAAAACAATTAATGGTTCACAATATCAAACACTCCTTATGGATTAGAAAATGTTATAATGAAAGCCTTATATTTATTAAAGACATCTAATAAAGAAACTGATTTTCATGTTTAACAAATATTTAAACAGAAATCAATTATCTCATAACCATAATCATATATTTAAAAAAATTCAAAATTAATTTATAATTGTTATCTAAATTAATATATGTTAGTTATTATATATTTTCAATATCAGGTTTGAGTAATCATTAATGTTTTGAACTAATTTCATAATGACATGTTTTTTCATAGTTATTCTTAAAAAAAAATTATTTACATATAATTCAAGTTACTATAATTAATTATTTATAATTATTTATAATGTTAAAATATTATCCATAGGGAGTTTTTTATATTATATTTAAAAAAAATTGTAAATGACCACATTTTAGAGAAATTTAATAAATGGGAGTCACTATCATAATTATTGAGTGTCATAGTATTTTTACCACTCAAAAATCAATATCAAATTTTTCCTAACTTATTCCAATCATATATTATCCATAATTATGTTAATAAAGTAATACTTTTGTTATTTTATATCACCTTTGGAGTAGGTGGTTTTATTAATCAAAACACGAACATAAATTGTTTTAGGGGGATTATTGTTATGTATGTGGTTTCATGTGGAATATTAAAAATATTAAATTAAAATTAAAATATTATTTAGATAATTATAATTTTGGTAATAATATTTAAATATAAATTAATAAATAATAATGAAACCATATGAAAAATGAGATACACTGCTTTGGGGATATGTAAGTCCACACAGTCAAAAATAACTTTCAATATTCAAAAATTGGTAAATCATTATATATGACATATAAAATTATATTTTGTAAAGTAAAATATAATATATAAGATTTTATTAAAAATTGGTATACATTTTCGGTACTTTGGCTTCACCCCGGAGGAATCCATTAAGGTGGAGTGATTAGGATAAATTCCTATGGATATAATATAATAAATATGGAAGAGGATTCTATGGGAATGGAAAATCGTTGAGATTCAAGATGAAACCAAAATTTGGGGCTGGACATAATGTGGTAGTGAGAGGATCCATTTATAAATAGTGAAAATTTTATTTTTGAAAGTATATTAACTTAATATAAAGACAAAACATGATTCACAGGCCAGGAATCAACAAAAATAGGAAATAATGGATTGGATGATGAGATAATGTTAAGTATACCACATATATTCCTTTTAAAAATATTTTTAACATTTTTATGTGTATTAATATTATAATCTAAACTTTAACTTTTTTTTGGTCTTACCATCATAATTAATTAATATTTACGTTATTTATATTAAAGGATTAAAAGTAAAATTACCCTTATTTCATAATTTATAAATTCTAATTTCAGAATATGAAATTCATTTTATTATATAAATTTAAATTTTATGGAAAAATGGATCTTAACTTGACCACATGAAATGTAAAAAGATCCATTTTTAGAAATACTGTATATTTATGATTTAAAATTTAGTATAAGTTAAAATTATCATTGTGACTGATTTTTGAAAAAAAAAAATAAAAAAATAAATAAAATTTATATTCCATTAATATGATAATGTATTTTATCAAAATAATATTTACTAAAATGAATAAAGATCGAAAATTATTTTAATAGAAAATACTACCTATGTTAATAAAATATTAAATATAGGGTTTATGACTTATGAATAATTTTTTAAAGTATGTATTTATAAAAAATATGAAATTTATTATAAATTAAATAGTATTATAAAAATATACAGATTTATCATAAATTTATAATTACCAAAAAATTTAATTTTGCTTAAGAATTTTTTTTTTCAATACTCAATTATTTATTATTTTCCAAAAACCTAAAAAATCCACCTTCTGGTAGTTTTCATATGTTGAATTAAAAAATAAATTACATTACATAAAATATAGATTATAAAATACATAAATTAATATTTTCATTATTAATTAAATTTATAAACAAAAAAATATCATTTATTAAAGATTGACTTTTTAAAACACTAATTGTTATTAATATTATTTTTTATAAATTTTCTAATTAAATAAAAAAAATTATTTACTATTGGAATTATTATTCCTAATATTACATATTATTATATATATTTCATAGATTTTTTATTATGGTTTTTTATGGGGAATGATATCAAAAATATGATTAAATTATAGATAATTTTATATTATTATATATTCCAAAATATCAGGGTATTTGAAATCTTTCTTCAACAAACTATCATAGGGGTCTTGATATCATGAGGACATCATCTCGGATCCCCAGAGACACATAATAACATATAAACCCATATGTTTTACTCTATATATTTCTTATATCTTACATCAACACATGTCTTATAGATGCAATATCCTCCATATAGGAAAACATAATCATTTCAAAACCTCACTAGCCTCTTATGGAATATCTCATCATTGTATGTATCAAGATATATAATAGATCCAATATCACTTTCAAGGATATTTTTAGGGTTTCCCTCTCACACAATCAATCCACAATATACCAAGGGAATACCCATTAAGTATTTATTTACCATTTGTTAAGGTAATCTCACCAACAATCATCTTGATTATCCCTCATGATTTATTGAAATCTCAAAACTCCATAATAGCCTATAAGGGGAAATTATAACAATCTACAACACACCACAACATGGATTTCTTTAAGTATCATTGACTAGGCCCTCTCTGTTATGTTTTATTCATTTAAATTATTCCTTTTAAGGTCTAAGCATTACATTACACACACTTATATTCATGTTGTTGGACATCATTGGACAAGGATTCTAGCTAGTTCACCATGTTCCATCACATACCTTATCTCCTTTTTCATTCCAATAATTTTATTTTAGATAACTAATTCAACTTTTATAAATTATTTATCATGTTCAGTGGTGTTATGACTTTTCACATTCCAACATAATGAAGAAACAATTACTAATGTGGCATGTCCAGGGGATTAAAAACACAATCATTGAGTTATCCACTTTAAAGTATCTATGTTATCTGATCAGAAACCTAATGGCGTCATTAATTATGCCAGGAACAAGTAAAATTATAAATTTATATGTGTCCCAAATTTAACAAACTAATATGGCGTACTATGGTAGAAGTCTGGGGTCGATCCCATGAGGATGGTGTTGTTCATGTGGGTGAAGGAAATCTATATATGAATCATTTTCCATAGTCCTTACTAGTTGACTGGTTTTTGGGAGTTTTCCAACTGTTTTGGGTTTTAATTGATTTGATTAAAAAGTGGTTGGGATTAGGTCTGAGTATCATGATAAAGGTGATCCTTGTTAAAATTATAGTAAGTTCTTAAGTTATTAGTATGCAGAGCAAGTAGTATTTTCTCGTAATCCTTGGTACAATCTTCTAGTTCTATATAGGATATAACTATTCCATGATCAGGAAGCTAGCTACAGCCCAAGATGTATTTAATCAAGCTTATATTGAAGAATGATCTCGAAGATAATGGTCCTCTTAATAGTTTACGTCAATTAGAATAGAGTAGTTTTCTTGACTATCTTATGGTCATGGAACAGTTGAAAAAATGGGATTTGACTACTAGTTTATATCCTAATTACTAATCCATTTAGGTTTTTCATTTATAGATATAGAGGTCTAACTAACTGAGTAAATAAATATAATCTTGATCCCTACACCAATGGGTCTAGAAACTCATGGTGGTAATTAAATCAATTAAATGGGTGAAGGAAATCATAACTATTAATATGTATTTGAATAAATCGGTGATGAACATACATGAAAACCAAAAATAAATCCATACATGAAAGAAATGAAATGGAAATGAAGAAATGTCGAAATTGAATGCATCGATGAAAAGGAATCCATAGCTCTTCGATTGAGAATTTCATAGAATTACAAAAATAATACGTGTTTAGAGTGGGAAAATGGATAGAGATATCGAAAGGAGTCTAAAAAATGAGAGAGAGATAATCCCAGAATGTTTCAAATGTTCTTCAAGGCAATTTCTTATATAGGAGAAATGTTTCACGACGTGTACATATCATAACATCATGAACCCTTAATCTGTGTTATTTTGACCTGAATTTCCAGCATGGAATGCATATATTCCCTATATTAATGTTTCTTGACTTTGGTCATTTCATGTACAGGTGGTTCACCATGTGTACCCCATGGCCAGCTGAATTTTCACATTGAATCCTCACAGCTTTCTCAGCATCTGGTTTGACTGGTGACATGATGTGTAGGAGGGACTCATGATGTTAACTGATAATTTCTTCAGTCATCATGGTTATTCATGGATTGTCTTCATGTATTGATGTAGTATTTGATCATCATGTACACGATGTGAAATTTTCCATCACGATGTGTAGTTGGTCATTTTTTCAGCTTTTCTCCATTTCTTCCTTGGAATTCAATGAAGCTCGTTTTTTGAAAAAGTTGTATATCAATCATGTTCATAATTCATAATATGAATGAAAAACAATTGAAAAGTGATAGAAAAATATATATATCATTTAGGCCTATCAATTCCCCCCACACTTGAATCACTTCTTGTACAAAATAAAAGTATATCAACAATGATTTCTAAAAGGCTATGTAATTTGTAATGGAAAAAATGTATGTTATTCCATGGAATGAAGTTATTTGTCAGTATAAAATTAGTCATGTTCCATTTTTAATCATGCCTAGTAAATTAATCATTCCTCATAGTCCATATTTTTAAAATAAATTCTATTTTTTTAATCATAATATTTTCACAATTTCATAAAATATATTCCTAGTTGAAATATACATCACCATGATTTTCTCTCATCACTCTAGGTAAAATGTATGTAGATTATGCTCATACCCTCAGTCAATGTTCCTAACCATAGTATGGAACTATTTATATCATCTCCATTCTGTAAATAAAAGTATTAGAATAATCTTGAGGACTTTTAGCAACACGGTTTTGATGACTCTATGGCTGTAATTAGGTATATAAAATGTGAAAATCCTGCTCAAAAGAAGAGTAATATCTAATGTAAAATGTAGATTCAACAAGATAAGTGTGACATGATTCCTTCATCTTGAGAGTGAGGTCTATACACTCTCTGGTCAAGTTGGATCCATATGAAGAGAATGAAAGTAGATAATGTAATGTTTGTGTTCCCTTCCTTTTTCGTTTTCATTTTTATTTTTATAATGTTATTCCTAGGATATATATCAAATATGTCATGCACGTTACTTTTTTTATATATTCATATTTCATTTAATTTCCATTCGTGATTTTTTTGGGGGGTTTACCACTCATTTTGGTGAAAATGGTGGGTTTTGAAAATTTGGGCCAAACCGCAAGCCCAATTCCAGATTTAAAAACTAATTTAGTTTATTCTATAACTCCTTCAATTTTTACTATTTTAAACCCATTACACTTCAAAATTGGAATAACCTGATATATTAAAGGCACCATATCCCTTTGGACCACATATAAATCCAAAATCATGATGGATTTTGGGTTTTGATTAAGGTGATGGGCCTGCCCATAGGCCCATTTCCTACATTAAATATATGTTTTAAATTTTCTATATCTCATTCATTATTTACTTTTTTCCCATGATTCCACCTCCCTCTCAAAACCAATAGACCGTGGATCACCACCATTATTGGTTTCGCAATTTTTGAGCTCAGGTGAGGCGCGAAGTAGGAAGATCTTGCATACTCTTTCTCAAATCGACCAGATTTGACGAGGTAAAATGAATCTTTCATAACTCCTTCAATTTTCATCCTTTCCCCCCCATTTCAGTCCCCACATGACCTAATATGACTATTTAGAACCTCCAGACCAGTTTTGGGTAGTTGGAGACTCATATTTTTGTGTATTGGGGCTGATTGCTTCAAGATATTACAAGTAAGGGAATTCCTTCTTAGTTCCTTCCATCCTCTTTTAGTTTTATTTACTCTTTCTTGAAATTCATCATATTCAAAAGTTGTAGTAAGATCCTAAGGTCTGATTTAGTATCATTGGGGTCAAATTTTTCTGTTCTAGGTCTGGATTTATATTCCTTGTGGTGCGGCGGTGGTGCGCTTAAAGTTTGCACCAAGTTTTGAGGGTTTCGACTCAAAAGGTAGGTGATTCCATGTGTATACATTTTTTGATGAGTTATATTTCTTGGTTTATTAAATTAGTATGTTAATAATCAGTTTTTTGTGGTTTGGAAACTGTTTTTGATGGATTTTGTTACATATTTTATTTTTAGATGTATTTTAGCTTCAAATTGGGTACTTTTCATGTGCGACTATTGGGGTAATGTTTGGGTTTAGTTAATAACATATGAAAGTGACTTCATAGTCTTGAAAGGGGATTCCAATTCTAGATTGTTAATTCATTATTGTCATGTGGGACTTGAAAAGAGGTTTTTGAATGATTTTAAGGTGTAAAACCATGTTGTACTTCTTGAAGGTGATTTATGAAAACGTGTGTTTTTCATGTGTATCGTTGTGGTATTATTTGATTTGTTTTTATAAAACATGGGGGTGGATTAGTAATTGTTTTAGGGCTGAAAGTTATTTTTTTGATTGGTGTTGGTATGATTGTGGTTTTTAATGAGGGTTCTGAATTGGGTTTAGTGTGCAAACAACGGTTATACCTCTTGGGTTTGTTTTATAAAAATTGCAAATGATTTATTTGGTTAAACAAAGTTAGGAAAGGGTGTATATGTAATGTTTGGGTGATTTTGTTCACCTAATGTGGGTTTTTGAATGTTAATTTAGATATTTGAGATGTCAAACATTTTTAGAATGTTTTATAAATTTCCAAAATGTTTTACTAAATTGTGTTTTCTGTGTAAAACACGGGTGTGAGATGTTTCGTGTGTGTTTATTGATAAAATGAATTGTGAAGGTGAGAATGGTATTATGTGACATGTGTTTGGGATGTTATGTGAGTTGAATATTATATAATGGTTTTATATAATTGTTTAAAGTATTTGTGGAAGTGTTAAAGAAATGTTAAAAGTGATGTAGGTAATTTTGGTGTAAGTTTGATTTCAAAATGAATTTTAATGAAAAGTTGGATTTTTGACTTGTGTGATGTACAGGGGTAGTTTGGTTAATGTGTGATTTGGAAGTCATATTTTCATGTAAAAACTATATTTCTTTGATTGTTGAACTTGTTTGAGCACAAAGGGAAAACCCGTGTATCTAGGTGGGTGGACGTGTACTAGTATGCTAGTAAATCTGTGGGGTTTGGCCTCAGTTTCACTTAGCAAGAATGACTCTTACAACTCTAACTAAACTATGATGATGATGATTGGGACCACTAGGTTATGGGTATGTTCCCTACTAGTGGACCGTGCATGAGAATAGATATTTTTTGTGGTTACTCTCACCGAGATACGAGGTACCTGGGACCCACAGCTAGCTAGTGCCTAGGGGTTATTTCCTATTACTTCTGATCATTAGATCCTTTGTACATACTGTCGGTATACCATATTGTTTTCTGGAAAATTCAGTAGCTTTGTTATTTATTTTAAAATTATTGGTCCTTTAAAATTAGCCCACATGAAAACTTTTTTCATTTATTATTGCATCCTTTAGAAAATTGTAACAAGCATTTCTTATTTACTAAAAATTCAATGTTTTTTTGTCATGAAATGTTTATCACATGAAATCTCTTAGAGGTGGTATCCTACTGGGATTTCTCTCACACCCTACATACACCTTTGGGTGTAAGTAGACTTGCTTATTTTATGTCACAGGTTTGGGTACATGTTTTAGGCCTTTGGTTCGGTTTTTAGTGGTCCATCGTGATGCAGTGTCATGGAGATGGTTTGAGGACGGTGCCTCTTTCCATGTGGAGGATCTTAGGCTGTCTTTTCTTGGGATTTTACCTTTGTAATGGTGTTCAAACATTGGTTAAAATTGTGTAATTCAGTTCTGAATTTTAGTAAAAGATGTTTTGTTTTGAAAAATCCAGATTTGATTTCTTGGATTCATTTTTTGTTTTAAGTATAAAAACTAGTGTAAATCTTTCCCAATTTTCAGTTTCTAATTCCCAGGCACTTGTGCCAACCCGTGGGGATTTGGAACGCCCTTCGGGAAATGCCACAGGTCAGGTCGGGTGCCAGTTTTGGCGGTGACCAGATTCATTTCGTGAAAATATCCATCACCTAAACACATATGATCCTTCGAGGGATTCATTGATATGAAAAATGGTGATTTTTGACCTCTATGTACACAACTAATACAATTTTTGTTTCTTTTCGTTTAAATATTTCAATGAAATAAAATAAGAATGAGATACAATTAAAAGGAATATGGATCACAACCTGATAGTCAGGAGAGCACACCTTATATCTTAGAATTTGATATCATCCCATGATGACTGAATACTTCCACCACACTTATTCTAAAATAATCTTTAAGTATTGTACAAGTAGAAGTGTAGGATGGGAAATAGGCTTCAAATTGATTTTCTACTAATAGAATATTCATGGATACTATAAGATAAATTTCGGATAGATGTCTAGTGGTTCTCCGATAAATTTTCTATTAAATGACAACTCAATCATTTTAAAATTACATGTTCTCACTCATAATTTTGATAAGATATCAGTGGAAGTTTTAGTAGGTTCCCATTCCATAGGTATCCTTCATGTAATATGATCATAAAAAATGAGTTTGAAACATAGAATCCTCATATGTAATTATAATTAAATAAAAACTGGGAATTAAAAAGGGAATAAATCAAATTTATTGAGTTAGTTAATCTAGATTTCAATGATTTTAAATTTTCATTAAACTTATAAAATAATAAATAATTCTTAAATTCTATTGAAGGGTGAAAAATGGTTCCTACCTTTTTTCCTTTTAACACAATCGTAAATTTACAAGGGAATAATGGTTTACAAATTTTCAGAATTCTTATTAATTAGAATAATGTCTCATAGAATGGTGAGAAAAAACAATAATTCAACTGCATCTTTGTTAAAATATGGAAAAGATACCCTTCCCCACACACACGTAAAATGAGAATGTGTCCCAGTTTTCAATTATATAAAGGGTGGGAGTGATGTGGAAGTTATTTTTGATAACTTAATTTACACGGAAGTGATGAAAAAATTTAAAAATTAGGAATCAAGAGCTCCCTAAATGAAGTGGAATCCCAGGGGGATGTCTAAGTTGTGTTAAAATTGACGTATTTTCCCCTAAAAATATGTTATTATAAAACAAATCATGTACTATAGAATAAATTTTAATCCATTGGTTTAAACATTTGAATAGCTGATAAATAGGATGGTGTAAAAATAAGGAATAATAGTAAACATTTTATTTATAGATTGAATATTTTTACAATGCACTAAAATGAAACACTAAAAAATCCATCTTTGAAACAAAACTCAAAAAAATAGTGGGTTTCCTCCCATAAATTGAAAACATATCATCATCATCCAGACATCAATATAGTTTAGTTGATAGTGAGGTTGAGGATATAGACCTCATGGAATTGTTCTTGAGAAATCATCAATCGTTGACCATTCACCTTTAATAGAGGCTCTGCATCTTTTGGAATTTAAATCTATCCATACAGAAATAACATGGATAACGTCATAAGGACCATATCATATTTATTTCATTTTTCTTGGGATATGTTTCAATCTTTATATGAATATCAGAACATTATTCCCTAGGATGATGGTGCATCTTGAAACCCATCGGTCATGCCATTCATTTTTTTCCCCTGTAAATTTGTGTGTTCTTGTACGAATATTTTCTTAATTCATCAAACATGGATAATTGTAACAACTTCTTCTCTCTGTCCTTGTCTAATTCCAAATTTAGTTTTTTATGTCCCAAAATGATCGGTTCTCTAGCTCCATAAGAAGATGACATGGTTTTCCATAAATAAGTCGAAATGGTGTGGTGACAATAGTTGTTTTATAAGACGTTCTATATGACCATAATGAATTGTCTTATTTCTAACTCCAATCATTTCTGATGGCATTGACTACTTTCCTAATATCTATTTTACCTCCCTATTTGAATGTTTGACTTTCCCACTCACCGGTGGGTGATAGGGGATCCAGAATTGTAGTATATCCCATATCTTGTAGAATTTGTCTCACTTATTTATTAGAGAAATGTGTTCCATGATCTCTAATGAGAAGCTTTGGAAATTTAAAAATGTGAAGAGAAATTTTTAAGAGGGAATTTAATTAGCATGTTGGAAGTGTCATTATTAATTTCTTCAACTTCAACCCATTTGGACACATAGTCATATACAACCAGAATGTATTTATTTCCATGTGATGTGGGGAATGGTCCCACAAAGTCAATTCCCTAGACATTGAAAACATGAACATCCCGCATGGGGTTTGGATTCATTCCATTTATTTTGCTAATATTCCATATCCTTTGGCATCTGTCATCGTGGTGGAATAATCTCCTTGTGTCCTGATGTAACAAGGTCTATGAATATCCAAATTGTAGGATTATATCCACTATGAGCTAAGGCCCATGATATGATCCCCATGGAGAGGTGGGGACCATTCAAATTATATTTTGTGCCTCTTCTTCTGGAATTGAACGTCTGAGAAGGCCATCAATATAGTGATTGAAAAGTGGAGGTTCATCCCAAATAGTAGGGTTTGAAATCCGAAATATTCTTTTTCCATTGTTTATAAGATAACTCTTGAGGGAGGAATCATGTATTAATAAAATTGGTTGTGTTTGAGAACCCATGATGGGTCTAGATATTATATATGGTCTCATATAGCAAATCTACCTCAATATCAACATTTTTGTATATGATACTTGTAAGAGGTAGTCTAGAGAGGTGATATACAATGACATTTTATATTCCCTTCAAATCATTGATTATTACAACAAATTATAGCAACAAGAGAATATAGTGTATTATCCTTGGTTTTTCATTTTTCTTGGTTTTTAAATATCGAAGGGAAGCATAATCCATAAGATCAATAACTTATGATAAAACGAGGTAAGAACTAAATTTTTCAATGTAAAACCTGATAACTTGGAGCTCTTTATCTATGGTCTTGTAATTAATCTGGCGTTCATTTAATGTTCGACATTCATTGTAAATTTGAAAAAATATGATATTTTTATATTATCCTTGAAAATATTCTACACCATGGACACTGGCATCACACATATGTTCCCAATATTTTTCCCATTATTGTGCAATGATGATTGGATATGTCATTATGAAATTTTTTGAAGTATCAAAAGATTATTGGCTTTGCTGAATGAATTTGAATGTAATATTTTTTTATAATATGTGTGTCAAAGGACTTGAGACTTTATCAAAATATTTTACAAATCGTTTATAGAATCAATCATACCCAAGGAAAATTTTGATATCGTTAACAGTGGCTGGCTCATGTAGATATTTGATAATTTTTATCATTGATGGATCTACTTTGATTCCTTATTGTGATATGTTTTACCCTAGTACAATTCCTCCATGCACCATGAGGTGACATTTGTTCCAAATCAGCACCATGAATTTTTTATCAATGTTTTTAAGAACTTTTTCTAGATTGCTGAGAAAAACCTAAAATGATAGTCCATAAACTGAGAAATTATCCTTGAAAATTTCAAGAAATTCATAGGACGTATCATGAATGATGGATTTCATACATCTTTGGAAAGTTGTTGGATAGTTACGCATAATTAAGGAAATGTTTATGTACACAGAAGTACCAAAATTTTAGGTGATGGGGGTTTTTAAACAGTCAGTGGAGTCGACTAAAATTTTATTATATCCTATAAAAACATCCACAGAATAGTAGAAATCATTCCCCATTAATCTATATAGAAATTGTTCTATAAACATTAAGGGAAAATCATTTTTTCTTGTGGCTGCACTTAAACCTCTATAATCCATGAAAACCCTCCATCCAGGGATGGTGCATGTTGAAATAAGTTTTTTGTAATCTGTTCGTGTTATTGTGAGTCCTCCTTTCTTGGGAATGACATGGAGGGGGATCCCCTATTCACTACTCGAGATTGGAATGATTATTCCATCATCTATGCATTTCATAAACTCTTTATTAACAACAACCTTCATGAGTGGTTTGAGCCACCTCTGAGGCATCTGTTTTGGTTTTTTATCCTCATCCAGTAGGATTCTGTGAGTACATTCAGTGGGTTTGACCCCATTAATGTTTTCCACTCCCTAGGTGATAGATTTCTTGTGTTTATTGAGGACATAAACCAATTTTTCTTCTTGATATTTTGATATTTCAGAGTTTACTATAATAGGTAAGGATGATTATTCTCCATGAAATGAGTACTTTGAAGTACTAGTCAGTGGTTTTAGCTCTAATTGTGGTGGCTGGAAGATGGATGGGGTAAATGATGGCACAACATATCTGGTGAGTGTTAAAATAATGATGATTTCTTCAATGTCATATTATCCTTCTAATTCTATAAAAGAGTATCCTCTTTCTTCCTCGTTGGCCATATATTCTTCTCTATTCTGGGTGATAGAAATGTTGTGATAGTCCATCATGTCATCTAAGTGTATCAAATCTCTAATTAGGTTTATCCCAACTTGGTATTATCCTTCTCTAAATATGAGATGTCTTGGGTTCACATATATTAGTGCCTTTGCTGTATCAAGGAATATCATTCCATGTATAATAGGAACTTCAGCTTATTCATCAATGTCTAACACCATAAAATTAGTAGGGAAAATGAACATGCCTACTTTTACTAGCACATATTCCAGAATGCCTAAGGGGAACTTGACTTAGAGATCATCTAATTTTAAAGAATCCCATGTTTCATTGAAACCATTGAGTCTGTGTTTTTTAATAGTATACATTAGAATTTGGATAATTGAATTCTCTAAGATCACAATGGGCTCTGCCGAATTTGCATGTGTCTATCTCACAAGGGATTGAGAAGCTTCCAGGATCTCTCATTTTCGAAGGATTTTTTTTTGTACAAAATCCAAGCATTCTTCATTTAAATAGATAAATACTAGGTATTATATTATTCTTTTTCTTGATAATAGGTATTTTAAGAACATGGAAGAAATGGGAATATGGGAAATAAAATAAAAAAATGGGATGTTGATATATAATTGTTTAAACATATCAAAGAACATCATATGTTGTGCCTCCTATATTTGTTGTCATTCTCCCTCCGAATAAGGATGATTTTGCTGGTTTGGAAGTGAAGAAACATACATATGTTTTTTCTGTTGCTCAATTATATGTTCCTTCTAATCTAGTACATTTGTATTATGTATTTTGTGAGTGACATTAGATTTTACATCAGGTACTCATTTTTTTCTCAGCTCTTCTTCTTGCGGCCATACTTCATTGGGTTATTAGAAGTCCATAATCATTGCACTCCTCAACACGTCATCATTAGAGTCATCTTGTTGGTGTGTCTCCGTGTTACTAGGAATATTATGAGGTAATATATCATATAAGGTTTTTTATATTTGATCTGTTTTCATTTCATGGTTCCTTAGAGCTACACTATAGTTTTTTATATCTGTCTCATGGGTCGTCATTTTTTAATCAGACTTTTGCACAAATGATGCTAGTAGGAATTGAAAATTGATTTTTATAGATTCTATCTAAGGTATTGGATGTGGTGGATGAAATTGTAGTGCTATATGAGGGAATTTTTGTTGTTCGTCTTGTGGTCTTGGTACAAGGTTCATCGAAAGGTATCCAGGAGGTCCTTGATGTCTGAATTGGTTTTGTCCTCCTCCCAGTTGAAAATAACCCTAATTTCTATGAGGTTTATTTGTAGAAGAAATTTGTTTATAATCTTGTTGCTGCTAAAATGGTGGGGTTTTCTAATTGAAATTATTGTTATTAAAATCATTTAATGGTTCTTCTTATACATATTTGGAAAATTGATATAGAATTTGGCCACTAAGCATTACACATTATTTTAATTCCAAGAAAAGAGTAGGAGGGGGTTGAGGGAAAGGTAATCCTAAATCCAGACGAGGTCCTAATCATGGAAAAATATCATTTCCTCCGAGGTAATGATGCCAAAATTTGCGCAGCCACCCATAGGCATCATTAATTCTATTGGGCGTGAGTCAAATTATAAATTTATATGTGTCCCAAACATTACTATCAACTAGGGAATAATATTGTAGAAATATGGGGTTGATCCCAAGAGGAGGGTGTTGTTATTTTGGGTAAAATAAATATGTTTTTCATTCCATTTCATGAGTCCCTACTATTTGACTAATGATTGGGTGTTTTATAACTATTCTTGTGTTTTATATTAGTTGACTAACGTGGGGTCAGGATCATGTCTAAGTATATTGATATAGATTATCTTAGTTATAATCATGGTAAGGTCCGAAGTGCATAGTCTATGAAGAAATAAGTAGTTGTTGGTCAACCTCAGTCTAGTCATATAGTTCTACATAAGATGTAATTATTCCATGGTTATAAGGCTATGAACATTCCTAGATGAATTACATTCAGATTCTATTGTAGAAGGTTCCCTAAGATAATTTTCATAGTCATTTTTATATTCAATTAGTATAGTTTCATTTTCTTGATTGTCAGATATTCACAGTATAGTCACCAAAATGGGGTTTGACTTTAGGTTTATAACATAATTACATCTCTATTTTGGTTTCCATGTTTAGAACTAGAGGTCTAATTATGTAATTTGATACATCGAATCTTGATCCCTACCGTATGCATTTGGATACTCGTGGTGGTAATTAATGTAATAAAAGGGGTGAAGGAAATCATAACTATGATAATTTAATTGATTAAATATTTGATGAACTTGCACAGAAATCTTATATAAAACCTTACATGAAAGGAATGAAATAGAAATGAAGTAATGCAGGAATTAAAGGTGTTGATGAAAAGGAATCCACATCTCTTCGATCAAAAATGTTAAATAATTACAATGAACTAATGTGTTTAGAGAGGTAAAATAGAATGAAATATAGAATAGGGTCTAAAAGGGAGAGATAGATATAATCCAAGCATGTCACGAACGTGATTTCAGGTTGTTCCTTATATAGGATAAACTGGTCACGACAAGAACTTGATCGTCACGTCATGAACCATTAATCTACATTCATTCAACCATGATTTCCAGTGTGGCATGTGAAACTTATGTGGATTAATAAAATTTGACCATGGTCACACCATGTACAGGTGGTTCACAACGTGTTCCCCTTAGGCATCTGTCTTTTAACATTGAATCGTCATAGCTTTCTCAGCGTCCAGACTAACTTGTGTCATAATGTATTGGAGGGACTCACAAAATGGAATGGAAATTTATTCAGTGATTGTGGTTGGTACCATCTTGGCTTCATGAATTGATTTATGATGTGATCATCAAGTACACTGCGTGAACCTGGCCATCATGATTTTAACTTTTCCATTTTTGCAACTTTTTATCCTTTCTTCCTTGGAATCCTATGAAGCTCTGTTTCCGGAAAAATTGGACATCTACCACATTCATTATCAAGTATATGAATAAAAAACAATGAAAAAGTGACATCAATATATATATATATATAATATTTAATCAAATAATTATCCTCACAATGCTCATTCATGTACAAACTACATCAAATAATCACCCAACATCATATCGAATTCCATAATTTACAATAATTATTTATAAAAAATAGCAATTGTTTTTTCAAAAAATTATATTAATTTATAATTAATATTGAAATTAAATTAGATATTAATAAAATATAAAAACATACGAAGTGGAATCCCCTCCAAATTTATTTGGAAACAAGGTGTTGTCAACTCTTAACATGCACCATAACATAAGAAAAATGAAATCCCCAAAGCCAAAGATCTATTCTATAGAACATTTTATCATATTTTTTACAATAAATAATAACATTAATAAATATATGTACAGTAATTGAATTTGAACCTCATGGAATAATGATATCATTTTTTTAGATATTCAATATTAAAGCACATTGAGAAATGATGATTTCCTCTTACAGCAATTAAATTATCAACAATGCATATCCCAAAACAAAATCAAAATGAAGGGCAAGAAAAAAGAATCATGAATGGAGAAAAAACTAAAGATCATACATTATATATGAATGAAAAAACACAATGAAACATCCTTAAAAAATTGTAATTTTGTAGATTCATGATTACGTAGATTCATCCAGGAAATTTTATCCCTTGATTTCCCATCCCATAAATCACAATATATCACAACACAAAAAATGGAACATACCCCACCAGAAAAACAAACATAAACACCCAATAATAGAATGACTAGGATTTTCATAGTGAGAATAAATATTGGTTGAATTGTCTTTTATATGCAGACACACATCACAACATGATAACTACCCATCATGTCATAAAGCATTAGAAAATATTTATTTCATCATTTGGATTACCATGACCCGACTCCAACATGTACTAGAGCTCTGGTCACACTATATGGGCCTCAAACCGTGTAGAAAATCATTTTTATGGAAATCCAAACATCGAAAATCCCAATCAGGCTGAATGTTATTATAATAAACTCCTCATAAAAAACAAATATCCAAATTTTATGTTAATTTCACATCATAAAAAATAGGCTCTATTACACACTTCCCACCATAACACATCTCATCCAAGATAATCCTTATCAGTATTTTAACCAAGACACCCTTTTTTCCTTATTGTTAAATCGCGATCTTATCATCATGTACTATGGAAAAAAAATATGATCATATTATACAAAGTCAAAATCATTGTTCACTATTCATCATATCATAATCCACCACTCATAACCACCACTATATTATAGTGAAAACACACACACACATATCTCAATATTGTTAGTACATAATTTAATCGTTAAATTAATCTTTAATGTTATACTTCTCCCTACTATATTACTCAACTCATAAGGGTTAATTCTAATCCTTGCTTCTCCCCCATTTTAATTTTCCTCCAATATGTAGTCAAGAGCAATGAAATTACATGTTTAGATCAGTTATCATATTAGTGGAACCATTTACATTAAACAATTGTTGGAACTAATATAGTAGATGATAAGGTATAATTATTATCTATCATAATTTTTGTCCAATAATATTAATTCCTGATCATGATGCCATAATCCTACGAGGATAACTCTAATCATCCTTAAAACCATACATAATTATGATCCTAATTATCGTTATCTTTAGTTGATTGGATATTCATCCAACAAATTCTACTGTAATTATCTATCTCCAAGATCCAACAATCTCCAAATATGACTCTTGTTAATAACATCTCAAAATTATGTAGAGACCAATTCTAATGTCAATAATCCAACTGATATTGAACATAAATTTCAGATATGCTATTTGACACAAGTTTTGATAAATTAGATTCATTTTCACACTAACATCTAAAACGATTATCTAAATTCCAATGATTCTTCACATTACAAACCTCACTCTTAAAATGTGAAGATTATACTTATAATTCACATTCAATCCATTACCTCATGTAATGAATGGACATGGTTGTTCCACTCAAAAATATGCTCTAATTAAAAATAGCTACCACTACTCATTAGGAGTTCATGGAAACATCATCAATCACTTTCACAGATTTTTTCATATGCAATAATGGTAACACCCTCCAATTTCCATTGTTGTACTCCAACCATTTACATAAATCTAACATTTATTGAGACGTCAACAGGTTCCCACATTATATAAATGTCACCCCTTCCAAAGCACAGTCATCCAGACTATCATCTAGTTACATAATTCTATCCACATTGTCATCATCTAATTGGAAACTCTCTAGGTTCACATGAAATACCTTTTTTAAAATTTTCATAAACATTTTATCAATATCAACAATTATCTTACTAGACATGACAACTCATTGATGTAAATATCTAAATAAAACAACACATAACTAGAAAACTCATCTTGATCAATCCCAAATATAATAAGTTCATGTTGTAGTAAAAACCCAATCACTAAATATGAATCGTGATACTATGATTCACTCATTAGAAATGTGAGGCTCACATTCCTAATTCACAAACCATGTTCCATGACATACCATTCATGCCTTATATGAAGGATTGTAATTTATCATCTTCAATACCGTGAATTTTACATATGTCACAGTCTATTGCACATCTTTGTATCAACCAAAATTGTTATTAAGTGAAAGAAATATACAAAATCAATTCATAACCTAGATATGAACATAAATGATTCATATAGTTTCAATCATTGGAAATAATAATAGATATTAATGGGGCCTAGTATCCAACTAACTGTGCACATCAAAATTAATCCTAATATCTAATTATCGTTACGGTTCTTGAACATGAGAACCCAAGGCATCCCCATACCTATAATTATTATTAGGATGATTCTCATGTGCACTGATAATAAATGGATTCATCGAACATTATTTTCATCCTTATGGGAAATAAAAAATGTAGGTGGAACCCACACTTGGGATACCCTAAATTATCACAACTCAACATAAAAATAACTTGTCACTCGCATAGGATGCATATCATATAGTTTTTGGTGGTCATAGTTAATGGGAAATAACACTTTTTTCTTTCCTATAGCATCAATCAACAACTCACATGCTAAACCAGTGACTCTAGTGTTCTCAGATTCGTCCACATATCAATTATCACAGACTAATCCATTATTTTAAAAGGGAAATAATCATCACTGGGAATGTGTATTAAATAATGACACAACAAGGACCACCATATCAGGTTAATCACCATTAGTACATCACATATGGGGGACAACCCCAGAAGAATTAGTGTCTCATATATTAGTTATCATATAAACACAACACCATCACCCTAGATAATCTATGCCATGTACCCATAATGAGATGATCCTATTAAGTAGTCTTCCCTCTAAAAATCTCTATTTTATTAACCAATTTAGGTTTTTTACACATTGAATCCAAGAAGCTATACTGCAGACATCGAAAAAGGGTATCTCACCAAGGAATATAATTCCTACAGTAACCTACGAGTAACCAATAATCCCTTACAATGTGGATTACAATTTCATAATCAAGGGGAATACTTTTACATATTCGACAAGATATATCATTATAAGAAAACATTACTATAGTTTAATTTAGTAAAACTCAACCACAAATAAATATGATAAAATACCATATATATTGTTTTTGACACATTAACCAATTGAAACTCCATCTTCACTGATATAAATCACACCAAAATTTACTATTTTATTTTTATCTTATTTTCAAAATATTAATATTAATGGAAAAAATCTTACCAATGATCCAATATCGGAAAACAAATAAATCATAAATTCCATAACCCCTATGTTTCAAAATTGGTAAAATTATTTAACTATAAATGAAAAATACTTGAAAAAAATAACACATAATGCTAACGTAGGCTTCCAATTAGAAAAAGTATTAGAAGAAAACCTTTCCAAGAAATACCACAAACCCTAAGACATTCTTAAATCACCAATCCATAATATAACCCTACAATAATTTAAAGAAATGCATTTATACATTTCCCGAATTTAGTTTCATAAATTATCTTACTCCACTTTGTAGCATCCCTAACACAGTTTACTATACAGTGACAAGATCACGTTGATGAATGGACTCAAACACACCTCCCAAAATTCTAATGGCTTATTCCTAGTAGCAGTGGACATACATTATATTTTTTCTAGATTATAATGCATTTAATATTTCCCAATAAAAATTAAATATCTACAAAATTTTTATAAAAAATCATTATAATAATAAAATTATACCATTATGAAGAAACATCAATGAAGAAACAAGAATTCATATTGATTCATGACAATGCTAATACAAAAAATCAAATATACCACTAGACATAGAATAGAATGACATGAATAGATAAAAATCAAAGTAAAAAAGATCTACTTACTTTCTAATTAATATAACAACTAATTAATAAATTATATGTTTAACAATATGATATATTATCAAAAATTATTAAAAAACTAAAGAGTAAAAAAAATTATCACATTAGATCCCAGTGGTATAACACATTTCCTAGGGCCAATCTAGACATACTTTTTATAGTACTAGGGTGTCTTTGATAATGTCTCAAAATTAGGATAAACCATATCATGCATATTTTTGAATACAATGATCAAGTCATAGGTAGTCTGTTAGTATCATCCTTAATAGATTATTCCTAAAATGAAGTCATAGTAAATCAAAAGAATTTTGATTTTCAATAAAGGATCATGTCTAATAAATTACAATCTAACAACTCTTCTAAATACGTGGAGGATGAACAAGGAATTGGAAATCAACAGTAATCTCAAAATTTTGATTTATGGATAATGTACATGGTATACCATGTATATATATGCATAATATTTGGATATAAATTCTACTCTAATTATCCCATGGGTATGAGGAATAATAGTTGAATCCAAGGAGAATATAAATTGCATGTTATATATCTCAAGACAATATGATGGGAATTGCTTACTCTAAAAATGATTTAATGAAATGTATCATATAAGTGTTGGATAGATTCTAAAACCATCTAAAAAACCATGGTTATCTTATAGTGTGAATATAATATAATTTTTAACCACTATACCAGAATCACATAACAATTCATGTTTGACGGATATAGTGAAGAAATTCAATACCCATTCCCACACAAACCCTATATATAGTCATCATATCACTAGGAAATACTAAAGGGTCCCCTATGTCCCTGCATAGAAAGGACACTAGCATAGGATATATTATATTTCATTCATATTTTGGGTTAACACCCAAAAATCAGGTGTTATATACTCACTTAGGGTCAATATAACCATGTCAAAATTATAATGGCTAGTAATGGAAATCCAAAATATACTTGGTCTCCTATCATAGAAAAAGTACCATCTCACATTTTAATTAATCTCATGTAATTACTCTTAGTTAGCTCTTCCATAATCTACTAAGGGGTTACATACCTATTTCTCATATAATAGCTGGGGAGGAATAATATTCCATTTCTCATATCAACTAGACCTCAAGCATTATGGTATCTCACATTACTATAGTGGATTAAATTGGCTACCTAACCCAATCCAATAATCCCCTCTTCAAATATGTATCAAAGGGTCCTAAAAATGGAAAAATATATTATATTTAGTTTATCTAATTCATATACATCATGGTCTATGTTTTATATGAGACACAATATTATTCATGTCTTTTACCATCGACAACCGAGGAATCAACATATTGTAGGGTTTAATCATGACCCTTATAACATTATACAATATTGGAATTTCATTTTAAAGAAACAATTAAATTTAAATAAATGGTTAATGAGGCTCAGTGCTGAGGACAAAAACCAAAGTAATACATAAACAACCTGAAATTACTATAAATGCATGTCTATGGTACCTCCTACCTCATTTATAGGGTTATACCCATCCAATCATCTTTTCTATCCTCAAAATCCTAGCGCAAGTCCAACAATTATTTTTCGGCCACGTGAGCTCCTATTTCAAGGAATAGTATAAAAAATTATTTGTAGAAATTTATAATTAGTTGTTCTAAAAAAATATAGTAGTTTATAAATAATATATAAATTAATTTAAATAGGTATAATGCCTAAAAACTCACTGAATGACCAAAACTCTATAAAACAGCTAGTAATGAGGTTTGACCCACTATGAACAAGCACCTTATCTTATGCCACATGAAATCCCCAACTCAATTCATCCCTACCAAATCCAATTTTATCCAATTTCACAAACATCCATGAAAATTTATATAGAAAAACCCCATGATGAAATAAAGGGTGACGATATAAACATATAAAAATAAGATTTCCTTGGATATACTATACGAAATCCCCATAATATAAAATTTTATAAGCATACTATGATGAAATAATTACATTGCATTAGTGGAAAACAAATTCAAAATAAATGGTTATAAAGGTTGGGAATAAATAGATAAACAATTGTAGGACATAACTTATATCACCATCTAAATGCACTATAAACCATCCTTATCTGAACGAGTTTTAATGGAGGGAATGAGGGGATAGATTATAAAATGAAATGGCCACCCCAATAACTCTCTCCTCTATATCCTAAAACACCACACCACATAAAATATGTAACAACCCCTTAATAAGAAAAAATAGCAGACACCCATTCATATTATGAACAAGAGGTTCTTTACTTGGTGGAAATTCACACGACATATTAATGGTGTTAACCCTAGGATTATTTCCGAAATAAAGCATGGCGGATCAATCTTACCTCTACTAACATACTTCAAGTTTTTTCCATAAATTTTCACTCTATAAAAGGCATTGGATGATAAATTTCATCCCATAGGTCACCTAAACACTACTTTAATGTTCACCAAATCACCCTCTACACGCATGGGCCAAAAAAATTCATATCTTATTTTTAAGGCTTCCACAATGCTACTAATACCTATCAGAGTTCCATTTATGAAAATAAAACAATTACCAAGACAGAAAGTGTAATTCAAATTGAAACTCACCCATTCAAAATGCATTTGGTTTTACATTAACCAAGGATATCACAAAAAAATTATTTTCAGACATGATGAGAATTTCCCTTTTAAATCTTATTTCAAGATACATTATTAATGAATTCATTCAACATCCATTACCTATTCGGACTTGCTGCTTTAAATTTATCTGGTAAATATTTAATTTTTCCGTAATATAATTCAATATTTCTTTAACTACATGGATTATAAATACCCCAAATATTCATTTATTATCTAAATCACTTTATAATTAATATATTTTCATGAAATTTTTATATATTCTTATTAATATTATATTTTCTCTCCTTAAATGATGAATTTTTTCCCTATTTTCACCAAATAATAATAATCAAAATCCATGGGTATAAATAGTTTACATCAACTAATATTATAAATATATTTTGATCTCAATTTATATAATTATTATTTCATTGTTTTTAGAAATTTGAAAAAATCAACATTTACCAATTACCCTCAGTTGGTTAGCCTTCTCTTGGAAAAAAAAGACACACATAATCTTACATCTAAAAACTCTAGATATGTTATTGGATTCATATATATTTTTTATAGACCAATTTTTATTGGTTTTATATATAATCCATCACTATAAAAGTATAAATATTTTAAAAATTATTATTTTTAATGGTGTATGGAACTTTCTTCTTCATTGGTTGATGTATGTATATAAGTAGATGATCTCTAGACATTCGTAGCAATGTATTGAAGAAAATTATAAAACTATTTCTCCTAATATTTTAATATATATGATATATTCATTCCAAGTTGATGGAAATTCATGGATCTTGTTTTTTTAGATTCTTTAATTTGACTTTAATGTCCAACACTTTCATATATTGAATGTATTTGTCATTATCCATTATCTTCATTTTGTATTTATATTTATTTACCATCTACACCACTTAATCGTTATGTATTTTTTAAATGTGTAAATTCATTAATCTCATTAATCTATTTATCCATGAATTATTATTTTGAATTTGTAATATTAATGAATAATTATTCAGTGTCAAGTAATATATTTACAATTTTAAAAACACCATGGTGTATATAAATTTTTCATGCATTTCATTATCTCATTAATCCTCCACTAATTTTCCATTCCATAAGGATGTTTTTTATACCTTTACCTAATATGATTCAATGATATACACATATATTTTACATTCCTTCATAAATTGGGGAAATCCATGTTTGAATACCACATTCATTAATTATGTAATTAAATTGATGAATTATATTCTTATGTTATCTGATCGATGTGGTATAGCACTCCTATGAATTGGTTAATCTTTTCAATTAATGATATTCCATGTATAATAAAAAATAAATTATCCTAATAATAGTATCTTTTGATTTATTTGATACCATCCTCGATGTACTCATATGGTGTTATATTTAATGGTGTCACTATATTATAATGATTCCATGATTTTTTATTTCATTTTCTCATTCCATGATTCCATGTGAGTGGGTTTTCTTTTAACCTTTTTTTTATACTGATATTCCCCTTAAATCACATGTTTTTCTTTCATGATATTATTATTTTATTAATCACAAACATAGAATTATATCTCACCACTTACTTATGAAAGTCCCTAGGTTATTTTCTATATCATTTAGAGATAAAATCAAAAATAATTAAATTATGTATTCATAAATAAATATTTTTTATTTTATTTAATATTATTATCTTGTGCATCTAGTAAGCCAAGGATACTAGGACTCTCAAACATCCAGGAATGTATTGAATGGAAATTCATGATGAGCCCTATGAAAAGAAATTTATTATCAATACAAATTTTCATTCGTAATATCATAGGAAGGTTTAATCATTTTCATAGATTTTAAAATAATAAATTTTTAAAACCCTTATAAAATTTTAATGTATAAGAAAATTTCCAAAATATTTGGTAATAGATAAATATAGTTGTCTTGATTTAATAAAATACCTACCAAAAAAATACTAATGTATATGACTTCATCATATATATACCTCATATTAATAACCATAAAATGGATACATTATAAATAACATGGTCTATAAATATATTATGAAAAATAGGATTTTCTATAAACTTGTTTTTGATGATCTCAGTGGATATTCTTTAATATATGGACAATCACCTTAAAAATAATTGTGAAATACTAGAATATATATTTTTTGGAAAATATAAGAGTAATATTTCAAAACATTACCCAGATAAATAATTAAAATATTGATATTGGGTGAAGATATCATTAATAATTTATCAAATATTGGATCAAAATTCACCTTTTATATTTTAAATAGTTTGAAAATTTATATCCCTAGTTTTCCATTATTTTAGTTAACTAATTGAATTGACATGAACCATATCTAGAAACAATATCATGGGAAAAGTGATAATTTCACTAATGAGATTCCAAATATAACGGGAGTAAGAGTAATTATAATTTTGGATGTTATTTACCAATTAAATATTACATTTAATACATACAAGAATCAGGTGAAACACCCATATCCTTAAAGTAATTTATAGTTTTTTAAGAAAATATTTTTCAAGAATAGGAAATCTAATTTTTTGGGGATATCCCACCATTTAGTAATGGAATGATTAATTAACTCCACTGGGAAGATATTATTTTTATTCCAATGTTCCAAAAATATAGTGTCATATTTTTAATTTCTCACTTAAATGATGATGATAATCCATGGTTTATTTTGATCAAGAATATAAAGCATATGAATGATTTTGAGGCTGTGGATTTAGAGTAATTGAAGAAAGGATTTTTAATAAATATTTTCCCCACACTCTTCGTCTCAAAATAAATATCTAATTTGTGGACATATGTGTGGTGTGGATGAATCCCTTAGGAAGTTTAAATATAAATATAATAGGATTCCACAATACACTTCCATCCTTTTGATAAATCAAAAACATAATGATGGATGAATATTTAGTGAATTGAAGTTGAGTCTATTAAATTTTTGGGTGACTCATTAGTTTAACAAAAATGAAAAAAATTCTGAGGTTCCCAAAAAGTGAAAATAATAACCGATGAATCGAGATGGTCTATTTTGACTACATATAGGATCATGTAATTATGTTTAGTATGATAGTATAAATTGATAAATCACATGGTTAAAATAATGTATTAATACCCATGTGTTAAATTTTTTAGTTGAGGCCTCTTGAAGAATTTGTAATGTGAATAAATAATGTCCTCCATTGTGTAAATAAGAGGAATTAAACCAATGAATAATGAAGGGAGAGTATGAATCATACTAATTTTATAGAAGAAAAGTTCTTTTTGATCAATACAAAACCAATTGTCAGATTGTTAAAATTAATGGAGTATTTCAACTATGAAAATTAATTCCCAATGCCAATGGTTTTAAAAGATAATATTCTAAAGAATCCATCATTTACTAGGAATAAAGGATGAGTATATTCGGTCACATAATTGAGTTGGATCCTATGAATTAATTTTTGATCGGTATAATAGATTTCTATTCTTGAATATATAAAGTAATATTTGATTATGGTTTAATGTACTTTTTTATATCATACATGTTTATCAGAACTATTAAAACAAAACCCTGAAACAATTGATTTGTTATCAATAAAAATGATAATGGTCTATTTATTTATCTAATAGTACATATATTTTCCTTAGTCAATAGTTTTTGGATAAATATCCCATAGAATCATGTGATACTCCCTTTAGTGAAATTCGATGCAATTTTTGGAATGGTATAGAATTTGTTTTATATATCAAATATATATTTTGCAGAGAGTTACATCCCATTTATTATCATGAATCATCAATTGGTCAGATTAAACTATAAGGAGGAGTATGAGACTGTTAAATAACTCATCTCAATAGTGGTTTTTATGTTATTATATGAATGAATATCTTTCTCAAATTGAGATGAAGGATAAAGTGTATACTGATATATTCTATGAATTTTTTTGGTCATCCTAATAAATTAATAATTGAGTTCTCTATAAAAAATAAGTATACATCTATTACAACATCCACGAGTCCCTATTGAATGTGCAAAATTGTTCTTAAACGTTAAAAGATGAAACTACAAGAGAATCTTGGTAATGGTTTGTTACATTTATGTTCATCACTATTGGGAATTCTGGTCCTTCACATCCAGAAAAAGGGCAGTTCAATGTATCAATACATTGAAAATTGAAAAATCATCCTGATATTCAAAAATAACAAGTATCCCCTACCACGAATACATGTTTGGTATATAATCTATGAGTACCCACCAATTACATATGTTGGGACCTCAATTGGTATATTTTCTCTTATTGGTTAAGAAAGAAGATATTATTTATATATATCGATTCATACAAGATATGGATTCTATGACTAAATAATAATTTCATTTTGGCATAGTAATGATTAATAGTCATTACATATGTTATGAATAAAAAATCAAAATATTAAATTGATAAATATTTTGTAGTATACACATAATGAATTCTAATAATATCAAAAATAAATGAAGAACAATACTATTATTTAAATTATGTGATAAAGACACTATGAATGGACGATTAATATGTGATGTACTGTAAATGTGAATTTTAAATAGAGGAAGAAACCTTATTTAGGAATGTTGTAATAAGAAAATGGATATTTGTGGATCATTAGAAGACAAAGGTGGTTGAGGAATGGACCAAAAGAAAATATATAACATATGATTTTTACTTTCCTCAGATGAACATGGTATTATAATCAATATATCAGAAACATCTCCCAATTTTCATCCCTAATAAAAAATATTACTCAAAAGGGTGTAAGGATTGTTTTGATATATTTGTGTGTGAAGAGAATCAAATACATAATTAAGATTATAATCACTACAACTATAATGACACTACTAAAAATAGGGGGTGTATTTATTATCTATAATAACACATCCCAAAATGTCTTGGGCTATTTACTAATGAAAAATGGTAGTGTGATATCATATTCATTATGAAAATTAATTATCCATTATTAGTACTACCCAAAACATGATCTATATTTAATATTAGTAATGTACACATTAAATACATGGAGACATTATCCCTTTTTCAAGACGTATTACATAAATAGATCACAATATCCAAAAGTAAATAGTCATAGAAAGGATCTACATAAGTCATAATTGGTGTGGTGATATATGATTAAGGATTATGACTATTAAATTTGATGGTATATTGGGAGTATAATTAAGTGGATGATTCTCTATGTATCAATCACCTTATAACCCTAAACATTATATGGATTGAGAGTAGTAACATTTTATTACACATTAAAATTATAGAAATAGATATTATAAATGGAATTTCATACTACCATTCTCATATAATTACTCAATCATCCATTATAGATATGTGTAATTAGTCCATGAAGCATGATGTAGAGTTATAGAGAATTGAATTTAATATGTTGGAGTTAAAAAAAATTAGGATAGAGTTTTATGTTTTGGAACCATAATATGTGTCCCCTTTTATCTAATGATGGATCATCACGATGATTTTGGTAGCTAATCATTATTTATTTTATATGGAACACTAAGAGGTATATGTATATAATGAAAAAATAATGTTGAAATAACAAGAAGACAGATATATATGAATTTTTTTCTTGAGTATTAGTAAAATAACAAGGGAATCCTATATAATATAAGTATATGGATATGATAAAACCATTTCACATACCATTATGTAAATAGAAAAAATAACCCTATATTTATTCATAAAAATACCAAATAAATACAAAGTCTATAATGCTATTTGGTTGGCTATTGATTGAATTACTTACCAATTATAAAAATTTATATTAAAAAAATTTCAGTCATAAATAAATAACCATGTTATGCATAATATAATATGTAAGGTTGTATGATGTATAACACTCTATTTTATCTGGTTGATAATTGATATTTACATTGTGGTTTTAGTGAATCACTAAAGAGTATTTCGATAAAGATCTATGTTTGATCACTAATTATCACCATATAATGGATTGGTATTCTAAGAGAGCCATTCAATATATACTTGATATACTGAGTCCATGTCAAATGAATTTCCAATGATATTGGGATTGACACCTTCCACTAGTTCAGTTATAATATAACACCAGTTTCTATTCTAGAATTGAAATAAGACATTATGAGGATAGATAAGGGATGTGTTGTTAGACTCCAAAAAACTAGAATAATTCAAGGGAGAGGATACTAATAACAGATGATCTAATATAGGATATTGTTGAGAATGATCATAAAAATTAGTGTTATATGAAATCTAACCAATGAAAGTAGATAATATAGATATAAAATCACTAATGATACCTAGATTTTAAGGTTAGTGATACATAATTTCTTCATATATCACTATACAAAAATTTCATGAGGTTTGGGAAGAAAAGAAAACACAATTACAGATATTTTTTCTACTCTGAGATTATTGATTACATTGTAGCTAAATCAAATTGAATTTCACTACCTATAAACTTGTCACAAGTACATGATTTGTTACACTAGTCCTACTTAATGAAGCATATACCACAAAACTCACAGGCACTAAATTCGTAGGTGGAGATATTGGAGGATTATATTTCTAATATGGGGTAGATGGAGAGTAAATTATATCATAGAGAAAAGATTATATGAAAAGAAAACTAAAATGGTCAAAATAATAAAGTGGAACCACATGTTCGATAGGAAAACATGGGTACCTGAAGAAGAAAAGAAATAGAAATACATTGATTTTTTAGTGTTTCACGTGATATTTTGAAGATAAATGTCTAATAGTGCGAATAATGTAATAACCCATACACTTTATTAATTTAAATTTTATTCTCCCTAAATATAATTCTTACTATGATATGTATTCATATAAAATGAATGACCAATATTTCATTTAAATTTTCACCATTATAAAATATATCTATAATATGAATGGTGAAGAAAATCACCCTTAAGAATCATTTCAATTGGTAACGTAATCATTTTAAACTAACAACTGTTTTTAATATATAATAAATGTAAAATAAAATATAATTAACATAGAATTAGGAATTGATGGACACAACCTATATGATTCTAATTTATGAGTATCTTGTATCATATCTTTCATGGAAAATGGAATAAATTATATTCATCCACAACCAATCCTAATGTGGTATTTAACCATTAAAAATCATGAATAACAATTTATGATTTAATTTCAGGCTTATATAGATCATCATTGAAATAGTTCGTACTGAACTAGTCCCTAAATATACTACTTCACACTGTGACCTTATGAAACATCTCTATGTAATAAGGCGTTATGTATCAAAAACATATTAATTCATAAAACTACTCTTTTAATGGCATGTTATTGTGCAATATGTATTAATTAATATCAATCATATTTATAAAATAATATATATAGGATAAATAAATTTCATGAATATAATTCATGATGCATGACACTATAATTAAACATCATTATAAATTAACCTATTGATATCAGTAAATGACATGGAACTTTCTCATCGTTGAATCCATTTTCATAACTTATACCCATGAATTCCTTGATATGAAAATAATATTTCCAAAAAAAATTAAAATAAATGATACTTATATATTTAATAATCTACAAATAAAAAAATTGAATCATAAAATAATAACCGAGATCACCATTATGAATAACGAATGAAACAAATAAAATTAATTCCATCAGTTGATGAATATATAAAATTAAAAACTAATATATTTATAGTGAATGAATAAAATTGTAGATTATTAGTGGTATTATGAATAAAATAATGAATTAAGATATTAATTTGTATTATAGATTAGGTGAAAGAGCTTTCAAGATATTCATGATTAAAAGGTAAAGGGTAATTATTTTCAAACATCCTTCACGGTTACATGATTCATATTATGATAATATTTTTTAATTGGTGTATGTAACAACTATTTTAAATAATTTATTATGATTATATTTTTATAATTTTAATTTATTTTTGTTTTATTTTCTACATTTCATAATGATTTGAATTAAATTCTATAAATTCATAAGGGATTTCTCAAAATAATTTCATTTTCTAAGATATGTTCTATTTTAAATAATAATTTTTTATATTGGATATATACTGTCATATTGATATATATTACAATGAATTGAATTATAAATGGTATTATAATTACAATTAACAATTATATATTTCTTGGATTACTGATTTAAATGTTACTAAATCCAAAATTTGTTTTTATCTCAATCATCCCTCTGTGAGACTTGTTTCTTATTATTAAACTATTTTTAATATGATTTTTATAATCAATATTTCTTCAAATTAATGATGAATTTATTTTGTTAATTATAATTTATTTTTTATTTCAGACCCTTACTTTCAGTATATTATGAATCAAATGTTTCCATAACCTTAATTGATTTCCATCATAATTTTCATTCATAGAGATATAGAATATATTCCAAAACATCATTCATTCTATAGTAATTTAATTACACTATTCAAATATTTTATTATGAATAGTTCTATTTATATTATTTTATTTTCTATTTAAATCTTTCATACATCAATATTTTTCCCCAAAACATACCAATGTTGTAGGGGGTTTTTCCAATCCCACTTATTTTTAGTCGGGGAGCTCTCAAGTGTGTACTTATATTATTATTCCCATTATTTCCTAAATTATTATTTTAAAACAAAAATATATTTCATTCCATTATTTCCTCATTATTAAATTAATATATTTTTAAAATGAAATCATATTACTCTTTTAAAAATTCTATTTTCAATAAACATATTTGTTCAAAATTGATTTTAGTGTATCTTCTACCACACCTATTTAATCATATTTTATAATTCAATTTAAATTATAATTTTTGATGATTTATCTTTCTCATATAATTTTATAAAAATTACTAAAGTCATCATCTTTATAATAATAATTAAGAATAACTTATGACTTAATTTTTAAGGAAGTTTTACTTTCATCAAAAAAATGTGAAATGAAAACCCATTTAAACATTTATCAGAGTACCGTAATATCTAATAGCCTTCATTGGGTTTTAATTTCATATTCATTAATCTGATAAAAAAAATTCATTTTCAATACTAAAAACAATTATTACTATAGTGTATAGGTTTAAAAAATATATAATGCTTAGAAATCATAACCATTTGAAAAAAATAAAAACATTTACAAACAACCAAATTGGTTGAATGACAGTGGAGTTATAATGTGAAAATAGTGGTGACTGTTAGGAAACCATAGTAAAACTAACAATGTGATATGTAATATTAATTCTTGATAGAGTTAGGGGATCTAGATTTGAAAAAATTTATATAAATGGAGGGATTCGTTACTAAGGTTTAACCATAGAGGTGATAATATTGTGTGATGTGAGGATTGAAATTCGTAAATATAATTAAATAGAGGATTAAACCTTATAAATATCCTAAGAAATACTATATGTATAAAAACACTAGGATGGGTATTCTTCCTCATGTATAAAATCACGACCACTACCACTCCAATTTATGTACATCAGTTGTATTTTCCTTTAATAAAATAAATTCCATTCTTCTCTTATCAGAACATGATATGGAATGAAAATATTATTATATTGATGACTAGTGGATATCTTTGGATTAAATGATAAAAAAATATCAATGATTTCACCTGATACAGGAAAATAATATTCAATTTATCAAATCAAATTCTTCTAAACTACTAACTGACACATTCAAGAATTAGTGACACAAATGATATTCAATATAGGATCTTTTACATAGAAATTCATGATGTGAAGTGAAATGGAATATAAATAATCTCATTTTAGACTATATCCTTACCCTATATCAATATCCCCAACTACAACTTATAATGTTCTACTTTTGTTTTAAATAAAAATCAATTGTGTTCCTACCATCTCTAATGAAAGTTCTTCCCCCGGTCATATTCCAAAAATTACCTAAATAACACTACCCTATTTTGACCATTGGACCATCTCAAATTAATCAAAAATTGATCTCCTTATAACATATATAATAATGAACATCAATTTCTTCCATCTTGTCAACACCCTAAACATATGGAACATTATTGCTCTTCACCGATATCACAGGAATCTCAAACAATAATCTATTCAAATGAACTCCCCCCACACGAAATATTAGTTAGCCTTACTCAACAAAAAATAGTTTATAATGATATACTAAATATTCTTAGGTAGTGGTTAGCCACATCTTAGTAAATAATTTCCAAAAGAAATTATTGAAGAATAAATAAATACATAACATAAAATTATTGTCATAAATAATTTTTTTACCAAAATTCTGAATAATAATTTTTAAATTTTCCGATAGTTAATATTCATGACAAAATAATAGAACTAGAAATAATTAAACCCAGAATAATTATTTTAATTAATATATTCAATGAATGAAATAACCTCATACATTGAAATATATTCAATAATTTCCTATAGAAATATTATGTATTTATTTAAAACACCATTCAATCCTATTAATAGATGTCAAATAAAATATCCAAAAATAGTTTCAAATAAAATTACACCAAAATTAAAATATTTATTATCATAACGCTATCAATTATTCATATTTTATAAATGAAAATAATTCTATATACTAAAAAACTGATGTTTGATAATGAATATTTTTTATAAAAAAAATCCCCCAGAGACTCTCTCTGATTTTAAATTTTATTTCACTCATGAAAATATAATTTAATGGAATGTTTTTTTCATTTATAAATATATCTATTAATTATAAAAATGATTAAATAATTCAAACATTATTTCATATTTCAACATTAATCATCCTAATAAATAATTTCCATCAGGTAAGAAGAAAACATAAATTTGGTGCACAAAATTGTTTTGAATCTCTATTATAATAGAAATTATAGAATAATTTAAATAATAAACAAAAAAAATAAAAAATGAAAATAAGTAATATTTAATATTAAATTAGGTATTTTGATTCATAACCCTCTAGGATTAATATATTCGTATGATAATTTAGATAAAATATTTCAATTTCATTGATTATTGTCATGACAAATCTCAAAAAAAATGAATTAATTTTCATTTAGTATGTCAATAAAATTAAATCTGTAACTAAATCCATTTTAATAGTTGTTATCCTATTAAAATGGAAATAAAAAATCAATTTTAAAATAAATTGTATCCAAATTAAAATTTCTATTTGATAATTGAAAACATGTTTATATGAAAAAATAGTATTGTTTTTTGATATATACAAAAATGAAATACAGTTTAGCTTTGTGAATGACCTATCACCATCACATAAAACCCCTGATTGTCAAAAAAACATAATCATTATTTAGAGGACAAATAAACTATCTCAGTTCATAATAAATTAAGAAAATTATTAAGTATATCTTTTAAAATTTATCACAAAAAAGGTTGAAATTAATTTTTTCACAAAAATAAAAAAAAAACTTGATAGACTCAAAAAAAGGTTCCGTGATGGGTAGTAATTAAAATATTAAATGTATAAACATAAATTCATTAAATACTAATTCCCAACTAGGCGTTTGAAAAAAAATTATATATACTAATAAACAATAATGATATGACATTATTCCATAGAAGAGTCAACAAGAAAGCACGAAATATTAGAGATATTTAATAAATAAAAAAATGGAAAATAATTTTTATTTAGTTTTTAGTTTTTAAAAACAATAATAAATTTTATTATTTTTTGATTAGATATATAAAATATAATATATATTTTTAATTTTAATGGTTACTCCCTTGATGTATAAGATCTGAGAGTTTAAGTTCATATAAATAAAAAACAATATTGACATTGTAAATTTTTCTTAGTTTCTCATTTTTTTTCCATAAAGATAAAAAATATTACCATTACAATTATTCTATTATATTTGGATGAAAAATGAATTAATTTTTTTGATTTTCAACGGAGTGTGATCCAAATAATTCAAGGAAGAACTCCATTTGGTTTAGGGTTAAGGAAGGATTTATTGGTCGGATATTCAATAGACTGTACATACTATTTTCAGAGTCATGGATGGTTGTTTCACGGTTTTTTAAGTGAAATTGTTTTACCATTATATCAATTTTGTTTATCTATTCATTGTGAAGTCAATTGACCTACATCATGGTAAAATATCCTCATGGCCAGTTATATCACATGGTATCGGTCAACATTTACAAATAGTTATTTGATTTAAAACATATCCATTTATATATGTTATATTTGGTATCAAACATTTTCTTCCCATGTTTTAAAATTATCTTCATGAAGTATTATCTCCATAAAAATAAATTTGGTAACTTCATGTTCGGTTTATGACATAGTTGTTCTAATCATTTTCATGTGTTCGATTCATTTATTGGCCAGTCTACCATCTTCAAAACCGATTTATTCATGGCATTTCCATAAATTAATGTGTCCAATTTGAGACATTTTCTATTTTTTATATGTAATCATTCGATGTTGAATTAGATTCCATTTTTTATAATATATCTTCATGTGGTTGGCTGATTGAGCACATGGTCACTTTAATGCATGGTTTGTTTAGACAATACTTATGAAATTTATTGGATTCGAGCATGGTCGATTGAGAACTAGAATGAAATACACTGAGAGATATTTATTTCAAAATGAAACTAAAATAATAATCATAATTACAAATGATTTACTTCCCTTAAGATTCATTTTCCTTGTTTTCAGTCTTAATTACCAAAAAAGTATCTCTATGATTTTTTAGGGAGTCCTAACTATTGATGTTTATGAATTGGTTGATTTTTTTGGGGGAATTTTATTTTGTTTTTAGATAAATTTATTAACACCGTTATTAATAATATTTTTCCAAAATATGTCTATTTTTCTAGGAATAAGGTTGGTTCCCAATATAGATTTTACTCTTAAATTCTCTCAAAAGTACCCAAGATTGATGATATCATCCTAAAATTATCAAAATAAATACGAAAATTAAACCTCATTAACACTACCACACTTTAAGAATTAAATAGTTTTAAATTAGGTGAATTATATTCCATATCATTAATCCCTCTATTCCTGATTTATTATAAAAATAATTTGTGTATTTTTTATAAGATATAATAGAAAAATACAGAATACATTATATATTTGAGGTCCATTTCTAATCTAGGTTTGTGAATATTAGGAAAACCATTCATTAAATAAGAGTTTAAAAAAGAAATTACAAAATAAATAATTGAATTCATCTACATTATCATGATAAATTTCCTTCATACTTCTAATTAATCCAATGAAAAACATTTTAAAAAAATGGGATGAGATAAAAATGCTCAATAAGGGATATAAATAATGAAATCATTAGTCTTGTGGTAACATAAAAACCTAATAAATTCATTTAATAAAAACATGGTAGCATGCATAAGAAGTGATTTTATTTTCCTTGGGTAGTATTTACCATATCAATCTTATAATCACCCTTACACAAGGAATAACCATTCTGCCAACTGCCATCTCCATAGTACACAATTCATTTGAGATCTATATTGTGGCTCACCCCTCATATCTTTACCTATATTGGGTTCAACCAAAAATATCATGAGCTATAAAGGGTAAAAACCCATCATATAATGATCTATAATGGTTTGAACCCATCATAACTATGTCCAAGGAACATATCATGAATAAATCATATGATAACATATTTAATCAATTGAGAAAACACATTTATATTTTCAAAGTACCTTTTTTTCGTGAAATAATTAACTTTTAAGATATAAAAAAAATGAACACAATAATGAAGTTATATTCATAAAAAAGGATTATTTAATTTTTTTTTGGAAATATCGTAATAATAATAAATCATGAAATCATGAGAAAAAACTCAATCCATATATATACAAATATATTTTTATGTTCATTAAAGATAATTTAAATCGATCTTAAAAGGAAGGACTCTTGAAAATATAATTAGAGTGAGAAAAAATTATAATATAATCGATATATTTATAAAATATAAATTCCCATTATATAACCTAATATAAACAAAAATTCATCACACAACTGATCTTAATACCACATAATGAATAAAGTATACGGTTGACCCAATGAATGGAAATTTGGTTTATAATTCCCTTAATAAGAGTTTGTTTTACATAAAATATGTTTAATAAACATTTATAATGGTTAAATGAGTGATATTAATAACTTAAAGAAGAAAAATAATTTTTATAACACATTATTTTATCATTTTATAACATCATTTCAACCATTTATTAAAAATATTTTTTTATATTCATTGTTTTTGGAGCGTTCTTTAAATGGTTTCCACGGTCAGTTCATAGTGGATTTTCTTTTCCAATGGTATAAAATACCCAGAAGTAGAATTATTTGTTATTTATATGATTCTAAAATATTAAATGATACCATAAATAATTTTTAAACATATATTATCATGAATCATTAGATATAACATTAATAATGTTTAGATCATTTAGACATTTTATCGATAATCATGAGCTTGTTTCATCATATTCCACTAATATTAAGCCTTTAGGTAAATTCCATAACATACTAGAGGTAAAAAAATAAAATTTAAAATATATTTAATCAATTAAAATGTTTTTACATCTTTCATTAAAGGAAGTAATGAATATTGAATACACAAAATCCATGATTTTGATAAATCAAAACATCACATACTGTGTTTTTATCTTTTTAAATAAGAGGACAATGAGAGAAAGAATGATGATGAATTTTTCCATAAACAAGAATAAAATATATTAATAACAGTAGAGATTTCAGGCCAATTCGATAAGGGGAGGTGAAAAGTGTATAAGAATAGAAACGAATTGTAAAGAAAATACCAGAAAATGAAATAGGATTATTACCTCTTGGTGTCTTTCCTTGGGATCCACCATAAGTCCTTTGGTATAGGACTTTGGTTGATACCATCGGGTCTTAGACGTGCGTAAGTTCCACAAGAAAATAATTGTATAGAATTTAGGAAATTATAAAATCATGAGTGTTGTGATAGGAAGAGTGGGTGAGGGTGATATTTATAGGGGGATGGGCGGGGGTATCCATTATTTTAATCATTTTATTAATATTGTCTATCAAAAATATGAATACTCATGAATAATGACAAAAATAGTAAATAGAGAATGTGATATTTAACCAAGGGTGAATACATCATCCATGATTATAGTAATTTTATATTTTACATTTACTCTATATATATAGTAAATTACTGTATTAAACAAATCATAAAAAATTCACGTATTTCATAAAAATCTCAAAAATTAATCATATCAATTTTTTCATGAGAAAAATTAATGAAGTAACTCAATTTTATCATTATAATTTTCTAAATTTTTTAATTTATTTTTCAAAATAAATCATAATTTATTGGAAAAATAATAAATTTAAAAATATAACTCATTTTATAACACCTTAAATCATTATTCATGGTCTCATTAAACTGTCTTATAACCATGATAAAATAAAATAATAATTTATCATTAAATTTTATTAAAATAATTTTTCATTTAATTTTTTAATTAATAATAATATTTTAATTCATTATTGTTTACTAACAAAATACCAACACATTTATAATGATGATATTTCAAAAGATAAGATGGCATTTTATTATACATTAATGTTGAGGTTACTATTAATTTGGAATAGTTGCTATTAATAAGAGTTATATTACTATTCAAAATGGTACATTACTATTCATGTGAGTATATTAATATTCACAAAAAATTATGTTTTCCTTAGACTCCAAATTACATTCTAATCACAACCATGAATGTACGTTTTTCAAAATTCAAATCATTGAGGTGAAAAAATAATGTTTATTGGATGGTTTATAACTATATCCATAAAATATAGAGTCACTGTGTAGAGACTTAGTGTTTCATGAATTTTAATTTTTTTTCAATTTAATGGGATGTTACATTCTCCACAACTTCATTTAATTGCATCCTAGAAGATTTTATTCCCTTATTAAGTAAGCGTGGGTACCTTTCCATCATAGCATTTTATGATTCTGATGTTTCTTATTCAACCTTGTTATTTCTACATTAAACCATTATAGGGTTGATTACCATATTCTTCTATACTTTCCCTCTATGATCTAGAATCTAAATAGGTATCTCTTTATAATAAAGGTTCTCTTCAATCTGAACTACTTATTAGTTCAAAACATGAGTTGAATGTGGATCATAATTTCTCAATATTGAAACATAAAAAATAATGTGTACCAGGTATAAACATGTTGTAAAAGTTTTTCGGTAGGCAACTGGTCAAAATTTCACTAGGATTTCATAAGGTCCAATGATCCATGGGCTTATATTTCCATTCTTAAAAAAACTCACAACCCTTTAACGTGGTAACATTTTATAAAAAACATGATCGCCTACCTCAAATGATAGGTCCTTCCTATTGGTATCATACATAACTTTTCTTCTTGGTCTAAGATATTTTTTTGTGTTGTCGGATCATATTCACTTTCAAAACCACTTCCTTTTTGAATTATGGAACCATCAGCTTCATTTCCCCAACTTCATCCCAAAATTAGGGAGTTCAACACAACCTTGAATAAAATGCCTCAAACTTCACCATTGTATATTTGAATGAAACTATTATTGTAGGAAAACACAACTAAAGAATGATATTGATCCCAAACACCCTGGTATTTCATCGAACAATCCAAAAGCATATCATATAATGATTGAATTATTCTCTTGGTATATCCATTGGATTGATGATGAATATTAGTACTGAAATTTAATTCTGTGACCAATGAATTTTTATTGCCATTCCAAAAGTTATAAGTGAACCTGGGATCATGTTCATATACAATTGAATGAGGAACACCATGTATCATCAAAATATCTTTGAGAAATAGTCAAGAAATCTTATCTAATGACATATTATCCTGAATAGGATGGAAATGTGTACTTTTTGTTAGATGTTTAACAATAACCAAGATTGAATTGTTACATCAATATGTATTTAGTATTAACACAAAAATTTCCATGGATAAATATTCCCATATATACTCTAGCACATTTAAAGGTTGAAGTATCCCCATCGGTAACTGTAGATATACTTTAATATATTAACATTTTGCAGTGAAATCATCAATATCTCTTTACGTTCCATCCCACTAGTAAAACTCTAAATGATCTTTATGAATTATTGTTATTTTCGGATGAAAAAATAGGGAACTACAACCATGACATAACAATAAATTCATTAGCTAAGAATCACTAGAAACCCATAATATATCCACAAACTTCAAAAAGAAGTCCATATCAATGTTAAGCTCTAAAAACATACCCTTTTTTAAAATTATACATTTTTCTACAACTCATGATCTTCCTTATAGGCATGATTTATTCTATATAACAGAGATGATTGCTCTGATACTTGAAATAAGACATTGGTATTTCCTTCAAAAACAACATTTATGAAAAAATTCATCAAATAATTGACCAAAGGGTCACGTTATAAATGCATTATGGTTAATGTCACATTAATTTTTCTAATCAACGCATCAACTACTCAACTTTTTTTTTCAAAGATGGTAATCGATCGTGAAATCATAATACAAGATTAGTTCAAGTTATATTCTCTATATAATTTTAAATTCCTTATGAATAAATATATACATCAAACATTTATGGTTTGGAAAAATTTAATATTTTACTCCATAAATATGATGGCTCAAATTTTTTAATGAAAAAACAACATCAGCTAATTACAAATCATTTATAGTGTAATTTAGATGAAGATGTTTCAATTGGTGTGAAGCATACATAATTAACTTATCATTATACATCAAAACACAACCATGTCCCTTCAATGAAGAATCAACATAGAGGATAAATTTTTGACTAATGGATGGTAGGGTTAGAACTAGAGTAATAACCAATCATCCTTTCAATTCATTAAAACAATCAAGACATTATATTACCGAAATTTATTTATCTCCTTTTCAAATTAAAATAATCTATGGGTTAGATTACCATGATTTTTTTTAAAAAAACACTTTTAATATCTGACCAATCAAAGAAAAATATTAATCTCAATTATATTTGTAGGTGTTGGAAATTCTTCAAAATCATATTTATTAAAAATATCAATAGGTATACCATCTTGAGAAACAATGTGACAATGGGAATAAATTTTTTTAAACCATAATTCAATCATGATGAATTTCCCACATAGTTTATTATATTTTAACATTTTCATGAACTCCCAAATATTTTTTTGTCCTCTTATTTTCTTTTAGAATATTCGAGAATTACATCAATAAACACAAACAAAATATTATCCCAGAACTCAAGAAATATTCTATTAATAATATCCATAAATACAACAAGTGTATTAGTTTTCTCAAATAGAAAAAAATACAAATTCACAATTCTAATATCTGTTATGGAACATAGTCTTTGGGATGTCTACATCCTTTTTATTTAATTGATGGTACCTGAACCTCTGGTCATCCTTCAAAACATTCAGCGCTCCATGTATATGATCAAATAAATCATTTATTTGAGGAAATAATTATTTGTTTTTAAAAATAATGTTATTCAATACTCTGTTATCAATTAAATTAATCATTGAACCATGTTTCTTTTTAACAAACAAGATAGTAGAACCCCATGGTAATGTGATGGGTCTGCTGAAGCATTTATTTAATAATTCTTGTAGATTAATTTTCAACTCTAAATGTTTTATTTGATCAATTTGATAAGTGGTTTAGAAATTAGATTATCATTGGGAACTAAGACTGTATTATTCTCAACCTCTTGATGATGAATAACACTGAAATAATAATAAATAAATACCTCAACATACACATTAACCATTGACACATCATAAACCTGAACAGTTTCTTTATTTTCAACAATGTGTGTAAGATAAAATTCGTTTCCATCTTTCAATAGTTTCATAACATTCTAATATGTTATCAATGGTATGGGTTCATTCTTGTATACTAACTAAAACTATGTCTAAAAAATAACTTCTTTCTCTCTGTAATCTATCATAACATGATAAAAAGAAATCCATTCGATACATATAATAAAATAAAACTTCCCTAGAGGCAATACAATAAGGTTTTTTTGGTAATCTATTTCCATAGAAATATATTGTTAAATTATTATAATTTTGTTAAAAATATTCTATCATGGTCTTCTTATAATTGGTTTTGGGTTCATTTCTTGGGGTGGAATTTCCAATTTGGTAGAAAACTTCTCAATAACGAAGGAATGTGTAGACCCTAAATCAAAAAGGACATTTGAGACAATTGTAAAAATAATAAATTTACTTGACATTAACTCTTTTTTCAACCTAATTTGTGTTGATGTTGTTGTAAAGGATTTTTTCACACCCTTATACATCCAATCTGACAAATTCCTTGTATGAGTGACTAGCTTCAGATATACATTATCAAAATCACATAATTCATTAGACATAAAGAATCATAACATAATATTCTTTTTAATTGTCTAATCATTATTCTTACCCTCATAATAAATGTTTCCAAACATTCCACATTCTTACCATTTACCATAATTTTCATGAAATTATCCATGATGCTTTTTACCACACTTTTCATAAGAATTGAATATTTTTTCATACCTCCATTTTTCATTTATGAATTCTTCCTCAAATCCTACGAACCAGAACTCTTTTTATTCTTGTAATAATTGGAACATTCATGTTATAAAACTTTATATCTTGTCTTTCAGCACAATGAACATGTTTCTTAGACCTTTTAATCTCCCATAAATCCAATGCTATTTGAATAAATGGATTCAATCCAATGAAAAAGCTATGGATTTTATTAGCAATGTCCTCAGTCAAATCTATTATATACGTAGGCAGTCTTATAAAATTGGCTTCATATTCTACCAAATAATCATCTAGATTTTTCTTCAGTTAGAATAATTTTTTCTTTATTCAATGTTGAATATTATTGGAAAATTATTTTTCCAAAAAAGTCTCTTAGAATCATCTCATCCTAGACTGCCAAGATCATCTCATTACATTGTATTCTTAACGAAAGACCACCATTGATTAGGTTCATAATCAAAATGATAGATCACTATTATTAACTTTTTTTTGTTTGGAACATTCCATGACATTAAATAAATTGTCTATGTAATTGATCCACCCTTCATATATCGCTGGATATGTGGTTCCATCGAATGCTTGAGGATGTTTTCACATAAAATTATCTACAAGGGGAATATTTCATCACGGTATATTAGGTTCCACTCTAGTATGGATTCCATTATCTTTTATCACTTGATTCAACTAATCCATTTTTATCATAAACGTTTTTCCTATTCCCACCCTTCCTAACATTAGAATCAGACATATATCAGCATTTTGGTGCCCACCTACTACAGCTCCCCTGAATCTTCTATTGAAACCAATTTTGAACAGACAAATCTCAGATGAAGAAACATGGTAATCTTTAAATTATTTATCTTTTCAAAATATCCAAACTTAAAGAATAAATTATGGTATTCTATTAACATAATCCAAACACATAATGCTAACTAAACAATCAAATGATACCAATTATAAAGATCCAAATCTCAAAACATTACTTAATCATGAATTTTAGTCATGAACATACATTATTTCACATAGAGGATCTTTTTAGGTTTATATTTATAGAAATTTAGAACATAAATAATATATAACATCCCACATTAATACCAAGTGGTTACCACTAAAACCGTATCATTTATTTCCATGAAATCAAACATTTAAAAAATGATTTTCCTTGAAGAATAATCCTAATATTTATATTCAATTCATTATTTCCCTTAAAAATACATATAATATTTGAAAAACATTTTAGAATAATGAGAAGATAACAAAAATCATAGTAAAGGATGTAAATAAAAATCATTAGTTACGTGATTACATAAAGACCTAACACAAATCATTTCCAAAAAAATTGTTATCATCCATAGAAACATCATTCATTTTCCTTGGGACCTATTTAACATATCACTGAACCAACCATGCTTACACATGGAATAACAATTTCACGACCTTCTATCCATGGATTACCCAATGCATTGGAGATTAATAATGGGGATCACCTGTCATATCATCAGCTATAAAAGTCTCAACCCCACATATCTTTAGCAATAATGGGCCTCTACACAAAATATCGTGAGATATAATGGGATCAAACCAACATAACTATGTCTATGGAACATATTTTAAATAAAACCCTTTATAACTCATTTATACCATTAATCCAAACACATTCAGTTTTCAAAATAAATTTTTTCATAAAACTAATCACTTATAAAATATAAAAACAATTTCAGACAATAATGAAATAATATTGACAAAAAAGTAACAAGAAAACATATAATGGAAACATCATGGTAATAACTAATCATTATATCAGGAGAAACAACCCATTCCCTTTGTATTAAACAATTATATATTTTGAATTTCCTTAAAGACACTTATAAAATGATTTTAAAAAGTAGGGCCATTAGAAATATAATTGGGTTGAGAATTAATCGTAATTTATAGATATGTGTATAAAATGTAATGTAACATAATACTACATAATATAAATTGAAAAATAATCACCAAAATAACCATAATACCACATAATTAATAATGTAGAAAATTAACACAAGGAATGGAAATTAGTTTGAGAAATTCCCTACGATGTGTTCATCTTACATAAAATGTGTTTAAAACTAATTTATAATGCTTTAAAGAGTGTTATAAATACCTTAAATAATGATATTAATATTTATAAAACCTGAAATGATCATTTTATAACAACATTCCTGCATTTATTAGTAATATATTATTATTCACAATATTTCATGTGCATTCATTACATGGTTTCCATGGTCAGTTCAAAGAGGATTATATTGTCAAATAGAAGTGAATCTCAACAAGTTGAATGAGATGTCATTAATATTTTTCCATAATATTAAATTATACGATAAATCTTTTTATAACATACATTATGAAGAATAATTTGAAAAACCATTAATGATGTTTAGATTATTTTGGTGGTTCTTATATAATCATGAACTTATTTCATCATATATTATAAATATTATGAATAAAAGTTAATTATAGAACATAATATAGGTCATACGAAAATATTTAAATTTTTTTCCAACAATTAAAATGGGATTACAACCATATTTTAAGTATGTAAAGAAAATTTAAAAAACCTCATCCACAATTTTTGTAAATCGACACATCACAAAAGGGGTTTTTATTTTTTTTAATGAGTAAGAGGAGAAGAAGAATGGGGAAAAATTTTCTATAAACATGATGAAAATACATAATATAAATAATATTTGAGCTTTAATTTCTCTTGGATAATGTTAGGTTATGCGCTTATATGAAAACTAATGCATTAAAATTAAAACAAAGTAAAATGAATGAGGAATTTTTACCTCATGATATCTTCTCCTTGAGATCCTCCTTAAGGACTTTGTTATTGGAACAATGGTGAGACCATAAAGTCTTATAAGTGAGGAAGAGCCCTGGGAAGGGGATCAAGTTGAATTTAGAAAATTCTACAAGATTTAGAGGTGTGAGACTAAGAGGTGGGGGTGCGAGTTGTATTTATAGTTGAGGAGAGAAGGGGATATCAATTATTTTTATCATTAGTTTAATAATTTTTCATAATGATATTAATAGAAATTATTTATGAGACCAAAAATATAAAATAGAGCAAGTTAGTTCAATCCAAGGTTTCTTACATCGTCCATGTTGATTATAATATTGTATTTAACATATAATGTAAACATATGGTAAATTAACGTATTTTATTATTCTTAAAAAAATCATCTAATTGATAAAAATCCAAAAAAAAATCACCCCAATCTTTTTTTAGTATTCAAAAAATTGGATATGCTTTTTTAAAAGTATGTTCTTAAATAAAATAAATTTAATATTTAAATAAAATTATAATTTATTCAAAAAATATAAATTATAATATTATATATTATTTTATAACTCCTTGAAAAATTAGTCATGGTCGCAAAAATATATATTATAACCCAAAGATAATAATCTAATAATTTATGATTACATTTTATAAAAATAACTTTTTATTTAAATTATTTAATTAATAATAAAATTTTAATTAAATACTATTGGAAAAAATAGGGACACTTATATATTGATCAAATTATTACTTATAAGATTTTATTTTATTATACATTCATGGTGATATTACTATTCATTCAGTGGAGAAACTATTCATAACGATCATATTACATTTCATAAGGGTACATATATATTTAAATGGGTATGTTAATATTCACTAAAATTAATGTTATCTGATCATTCACTAAATAATGTACTGATTGTATCCATATATATATATATATATATATCTATTTTTCGAAATTCAAACCAAATAAGATTTAAAATTATATTTAACAGCTAGATTATAACTATCTCAATAAAACAATGTGATACTATTATGAGACTCAATATTTCATGCATTTAAATTTATTTTCAAATCATTGGAGTGTTACACATTTACTATAAAACTCTCATGTTCAGCTGTAACATCAATTTCAATGCAAATTTAATTACTTTTTCTAGGTGAATCATCCCCTGGAAATCCATAGAACACTTTATGATTATATATAAAGTATTCATCATTAAAAAGTAAAAAATATTTATGATAGATGGGTTTTCCCTTATTGGATAACAATAAGTATTCTAAAATTAAACTTTCTTAATATGTTGGGAATACATAAATTCTGTGAATTCTAAGGAAAAAACAATAGTAACTTTTTTTATCAATTTTTAAACACTCATATACAGTTGGTATTTCTAGTGAACAAATATTTCAAGTAATAGTATATATATTTAAAGGAACTACTTATTGTTATAAATAGAATAATCCTCACCTTTATAAGGTGTCGTATATGAATTGTTAGCTTAGCCTAGTTGGCGATGTATCCTTAAGTGCATCCACGAGACTGAAGTATTAAACCAAAAGGAGGCATTATTTTGGGTATAATACCAGGAACTGTAGCAGTTACCATAATAGGAACTGTAGAAAGTATTTTAGTAGTTACTATAGCATGTACCATTGTAGGTGTCGTAGAAGGTATTGTAGATGGTACCGTAGAAGGTACTGTTCAATGATTTAACATCCAAAACTATTCACCTAGTGCAACCGGTTTAGGATTGGGGTATATAAGCCCTTTAGGCCACCCATGACTTTAGGTAAGTACGGATTTTGGGATGCCTTTATGAAATTTGGGCCACCTCAAGGCCTTCAGGACATAAGATCAACCCCAGACAGACTCTACAAAAAGGATCAGGCCTAGATGAGGATTTAGAGCAGGCACACTCACCATATAGATACTAGCGATGGGTAGTTCACTGTAGTTATAGTCTGGTTGAATTCATTAATTCTGCCAGCTAATGTATTGTCTCTAAAGACCACATTTCATGTAATCGCTATGCCTATGGTCTCTATTAGTGTTACCCCTGATCCCTTGAAAGGGGGATATCAAATATCAATAAAAATATAGGCCTACGGGCCATTCGGTAAAAGGCATGCTTTATGAGGGACCACAACCTTGTCTTTATAAATGAGTTTCAAAAGTTTTATCAATTGAATCTATAACAATTTTTATTTAATTGTTGATAAATAATAAAAAAAAATAGATGCTCTATTGTGTTAATAATATAGATGATATTAATACCACCAAAACTCATCTCTATGAACTCCTTTAGTAACATCAATCAGACTATGGTTAACCACAGGTTTGGGTTTCATAAAAACATAAAATTCAACTATATTATCAATGGAATGGAGTGTCAGTTTACCTTTGGTGACATCAAAAATTTCACCACCTATTGCATAGAATTATCTTCCTATAATAATTGGAACATTTTCATCTCACTATATTTCATGAATTTGAAAATTATTTGGAATATTATGATTCCCTACATTGATTAATAGTTCATGAACCCTTCTATAATAATTACTTGTGATTTTATCAATATATTGAAGAGAAACATTTTATGGTTCCAGTAACAATATCCATGGTATTTTAAATAATCATAAATGAATAAGATGGATATGAGCACCCAGGTGACACATAATATTTTGTTAACTTATTTAACAAATTATGTATTGAATAAAAAATATTCCACAGACATTTGATTTTAGTGGATTCATTTTTAGTAATAATATACTATTTTCCTCCATCATAATAATCTTAATAAATTATTCACAATATTTATTGTAATCTAAAATCCTATTGATAAATTTGTTGTTTGATTGATTCTGGTTTCATACTTCACAGAAGGGAATATTTAAATTAATGATTTAAAACAAATAATGGAACGTAATGTTTTATAGTTTATAATTCTATTACTTAAATCCTTTGAGAAGAAAAATAAAAGGAGTAATAGTTTTGTTAAATAATTTCACTCCCACAGTTTCCCTCCTAGAGAATTTCCTTTTACCTTCCATTATTATTTTCCATTTTATTTTTTTATTATATAGAAATTTTAGGTGAAACATTATCCATTATTTAGGTTAATCATTATTTTAATGGTATCTAAATTTCTAACTTCATAGGTGTTGATTTTAATAAAGATTGAAACATATTATTACATTTTCTCCATTAAGAAAAAAAAATATTATCTTCAGTTTTCAGGACTCTTCATGTCATGGAAACCATAAAAAAAATTTATATTAAATTTATTCGTTTTGTGAAGCAATCATTTTATCATTACCATAATAATATATCTTATACACTAACAGAGGTTTACTTATTTTCAATTCTATATTTTTTAGACTCGATCTTAGTGATCTACTATCATATCAATAACTCTAAATAAAAATTATCATTGGAGGGTCCAACCATAATTGAAAATTTATTTCTTGGTGGTTTTGAATACATAGGGGAAACAGAAGGTTGATGATCACCTCCTAATGTCTCTAAAATAGATATTGAGGTTTTTTGTAATGCATTAAATTTGTTTTAAGTAGATGATTATTATCCAGATTTATATCTATATTTTCCATGAATTTAGAACTCTTGGATAGCTCAAAAATTATGTTCAATGTTGGTAAAATAGTTCTTATTATGACAATACCATCCACATTGATTTGATTTTCCCCTATGTTTCTAGTTCTTAACTAGGGAAACGTGGATTTTAGAATATATCAAATTACTTTTTATCTTCCTAGAGAAATTATATTTTTTCATTTGAATTAGTTTTCAAATGGTTAGTGATATCTACCCATTATCCAATCCAAATAATTCAACACCACTGAACAGGTCAACTGGATTTTGATTGTAATGGGTAAGAGTATTACAGAATATATCCATAACAAGATAGGATATAAATGGTGGTTTATATATTTTCTGAGAAAAGCACTATGTCTATACCATATATCAAAAATTTAATCTCCCTTATAATGGATAAACCAGGTTGGTTTTTTCTCACATCAATAGTTTTGTCAATATAATAATATTTTGTAACAAATTTGTTGAATAGTTGTCCCCATATATCAAAAACATCCTTATAAAAATTCTAGAACATTATCCCAGACCATCACTTTAGAAAAAATGAGAATAACCTCAACCTAATATCCATATCAGTCGACTAATATAATGTTAAATATTAAAAAATTATATAAACATCTAAATTGAAATATTACTAAAACTCAATTTTATGTCCATTAAAGGATGGAAACATTGGGATTGAAGACTATTTGAACTTATAGATTATAAATATAGCTAAAATCAATATACATGAAGTGGTTTTAGATACAACAGGAATATATTAATCCCATTCTGTAGGTGTATTTATGATTGATTTAAATTTTCTGGTGTTTTTGGAATTTTATTTAAATTTTCAACTATTTAATTGTATAGACTATCCATTTCTGTTCTGGAATTATTTCTACGCGTGATGATGAATTTATTAATATTGCTTATAAATGAATTTATTTAATAATTTAGTCCCATATGTTTTTGAATGTATGATTTTAAATAGTTATGGAATTAGTCACACTAGTGAAATGAAAAATGTTTTCAATGATTTAAATATTTTTATATATTTTCATATTTAAAACAAATGTTAATTTTTTATTATATTATTAATGTTCGGGATATCTTTTATATTATTCAAATGTGCCTTCCCCAAAATATATCAATATATATATGAATGGTTGGTCGGTGATACCTCTAAATATGTTATGTTTAAAATGTATAATCAACTAGTAATGTGGTAAGTATAGTTAAACCATAGAGAAAGATTAGGGTGATTGATGAACCAAAATAATTACATAAAAATGAATTTAAGAAGAAATAATAAATTTAATAATGTGATGGTAGAATTTTAAAGATATTGAAGAGGTGAATTGAAGTAAGAAAATGTAACAGTAATGAAAATAGAATAATGTCTAATAGTTGATATTGTTAAGGTAACTAGAATTTATTGAATTTATAGAAATGGAAACATCCATCACATGAAATTAACAAAGAATTTTTCATGTTTTGTGAAATGTAAAATACATTAAATAACATTCATTTGAAATAGAAACTCACCAGATAACTCTCTACAGAACAAAAATATATATAAGAACTCATGATACTGATTTCCCTCCTTAAAGTAATGTAAAACAATAATATTTTCCCTTCATTTACCAATGATGTATTTTTTTTAAAAAATACTCTACTATTCTCCAATGGGTACTTGAAATATATTGAACAATACACATGAAGAACATAGTGGATCATTGTTGAAAAAATAATCTACAAATGTCAATAATTTATATTGATTCAAGAATAGGTTAAATATATTCAATTTACCCAATATGATTCCCCATAAGTACTCAATTACAGATAACTGATGTAGTGTTATTAGAGTCGCTAATCATAATCAATATTTTTAATGAAATTTATGTTTTGATGTCAAATAATGGATGAAGATTATCTATTTATACCACCTCCTCCCTTTAGATATGGAACATGAGACATATCCCTAAGTTCTATAATTAAATTCACACTCATCCTTTAGAAAAAATTTGGAATTATTAAATTATTTTCCAAAAATTATATTTATAACAGAAATAAACAACATTAATAATATTTTTCTATGAAGCTAAAAAAATTAAAATTGTTACAATTTTTTTTTCAGAATTATATCATAGTCAATGGGAGTAAAAAACCTAAAATACTATTTTAGTAAAATATAATAAATGAATTTCATTTATAATCATTGACTAATAATTATTCAATAATTTTCCCTTTTAAAACTTTTCATTATGTGACCATGGTTATTACCCCAAAAAGGTTGTGAAAAAATTCGTCAAAAATAAGAAAAAATTAATTTTCCAATAAACATCCTCTTAGTGTTTTTTAATATTTCAATGAAATATCCATTCAGTTTGAATTATAATATTTTCTATAAAATGGGTATTAGAATAATAAATGGTATATCTTCTTCATACACCAAATAAATGTTTATATTCTTTTAAGGTTATTTTTAATCTATATCAGGATCCTTTAATGAGTCCTATGAAACATGATCGATAAACTCAAATGACCTGATCCACTTTCATTCACTGGATATTTTATTATTATATTATTCTATTTATTTAATGTGGAATTTAATTAAATCCCATATAATTAATAGTCTATTAAAATTTCTATAATTAATTTATAACAAATGATTAACCATTGGGTTATATTTCATTTCTTTTATATGGTGAATAAATTGGCCTTATTTAAGTGGAAGAAGTGTCTCAAAATTGACTATCCCCATGATGCATCATTATGTCTCATTAGTCAAATGGATTTATTATTTAGTTTATTCAAATATAGTTATCATCAATACCTTATATACGACCTCTATTAAAACTATAATATTATTAATAAGACCTTGAGAAAATATAATTTATTAGTATAGTCTATGATAATAAGATTATGATGCCAGATATTTTGGATTATGTTACTAATTTTTTTTATTTTTATTCAAATGATTATTTACAATTCTATGTTATCTATGGATATATATCATTAAAAACTAATTGATTTAATGAGATAATTATTGTTTTTCTAATCTACCATATTATTTATCTCTATTGTAACCATTACATTATTCATTATATACTTCCCCATTATTGGAATCTAAGATTAGTTATTTATTTTTTTCCCTACTCTATTGGTTCAAATAATTTAAAAATGATGTAATTCAATGATTACATAAAATAAATTAGAAATATTTGGTATATTTTTTCAGATATTAATTTTATATGTAATATATTATTGAAATCTTATTTTTATCTTCTCTCTGAATACTAATAACTTGTTTCATCCTCATTGATATGAACCTTTATATATTATAAAAATTTAATAATATCACCACAATCATTGGGTTACCAGAGTATGTTTTTTATGTTTTTAATCCATGAGTGTTTAGTAAAAATCATGGGTACTATATTAACGAAAAATTATATTAGTGAACATAACAAAAAAACTATAGGAAAAAGTGTATATATATATATAATAAAATCCTAATATTTGTAAACTAGAGTGTATGAGGTTTCATAGAAATAAAATCCATATATAGATAAAAACATGTAGATGCATGCTCTCAAACCGATCAATCTTGGGAAACCGCAAAAGGCAATTCAGTTATTAAATAAATCTTCACATATTGCACAACAAAGAGGTATGACTACAAACCATGTTTGAAACCCCCATTTGATATTATTAGGTCAATTAATATCCCTATTATGAACAAATATAAAGGGTTTTATAATATATATATATTTTAAAAATATTCCCATGGTTAGAAAGATGATAAATATTTGATTGGTTAGCGATTATATTTTAAATTCATCTTAACTGTTTTACTGGATGGAAAACTATAAACTATGATATTAGTTTATATGTGTCATTATTGAATTAATTCTTTATATATCGAATTATATATATTTATCAATGTGCAATGATGATAAATCATATCAACATCCATAATATATGTCAGGAGTTCCATCCAATGTGAGTCTATATGATTGTAGTTAGTGTCAAGAATATTACAAATATATCTGGGAGAGATATGACTAATAATCATTGATTTATAGAAAAATATGGTTATTTATAGAATTATGAAATGATATTGGAAAAATTTATTTGGTGGAAACCATTATCCTTTAATTTATTGTATCATTAAAATGATGTTTCATTATTTAGAGAGTAATGAAAATGAGAAGGTCATTAAACCAATGTATTTTTAAGTCGATATGCTGATCATTGTCAATCATTAATTGAAAATACTATGATGTTTGTAGACATTGGTGTAATAGAATTTGAGATTTTAAAGAATTTATATTTGAAATATTCATTCCTTATGAAAAACTTATATATTTTGAAAGGGAATTTTTACATTTGAGATAATGGGAAAAGAAAAATATTTATATATACGATTCTAACATAAAATGATTTGGAGTACATACTATGAACCACATTCTTAATCTAAAAATCAAATTTGATTATTTCATTAGTTGGAATAATAAAATCCACCAATAGGTGGTACCCTCTTCAAAAAATTCATCATATATAGTCATAATATCCTATTCTATGAATACAGAGAATTAATTCTCCATGTATTAAAATTTCAAAGAGATTTGTTAATAAAAAATATTAGATGAGGACTATGGAAAATGAAATGTCTCCCAGAATAAAAAAGGGGAGATATTTGTTTTAATTTCATAATTATTGATGGAAATTACTTGGTACATGATTTAAGATAATAAGAGAATTAAAAGAGTAAATATAGTGTTTATATTTATCTTTAATAAAAAAAATGACTAATGATTCATATTTAAAGAGATATGGTACTATGGGAACCAATGAACTAGGTTTCAAGGTAATTTACCTCAAATAGGGAATAAAAAGAATGTTTGAGACCATGAAATTAAACAAATATAAAATGAATCACCAAATAATCTCAAAAAAGATACATTGATTGTAAATTCAAGTATAAATAATGTTTTATTTTTTTTCCGGATCTAAGGGATATTTTATATCTTCGTTGAATATAGAATCCTCCATTTACACTATGAGTAATGTATTCCAAATCAATAAGCCTTTTGTGAATCTTCTTTCACGGAGAAGTAATTGAGAGGCCTCAGTTAAAATATACAAATATAGCCATGATGAGAAAATAATTATTATACCTACGCTTCATTTTGACACAATCCGTAGGATTTTTTAAAAAAAATTGGTTATTAATATTTTTATGTTTTTGGATTTTATTTATTTAAGGTATAACTTCTATAAAATATTGGGGTTTTTTATTTTTATTTTATTTATTAATGTGTTACTTCTTCCATGAGTGTGTAATCATATTGATATTATCTTATCCTCTTCCATAAATATGGTTTTAGTAAATGGATAGGTATATGATAAATAAATTATTATTGTTTAATGGAAATTTTGATAAGTAAAAGATGATTTTAATGCTTCAAGTATGATGAACTTATCATGATTATTCAATATTATATATATAATGTGATTTATAGGTGGAAAAGTAATAACAACATTGTAAAGGGGGGAAAAAATTTTATAACATCTACACAAATCATGTAATAATTTATTTAACATTTTGTAACTATATTCCACAAATTCATGAAATCATAAGGTAAATCAACATTTTTTATGGGTAAACTTCCTCTCATCTATCTTGGTATTATTTTAGAAACACATTATTACTATTATAAGGGAACATACATGGTTCTAAATATATTTTGTGGAGAAATTCTATGTTTCCTATTAGTAATTTAGAATTTACTTATCATGATAAATTTATAATCTAATTTATATCCATGACAAAATAAATTAAAGTTGGTATAAAAAAATTAAAATTTCAGGTAATTAATTTATTTTGGAAGGGAGAATATAACACCTGGATAGTTTAATATGTAATTTCCCTTTAAATAAATAAAATTATGAATAACATATTTCAAAACCAATAGAGAACATTAATTAGTGAATCATATTAGAGGAATATTTTTATGAAATTTATACGAGGATTAAAAAAAATATAATGTAAATAGATTTAAATAAATTTAATTTTTTTTATAATTAGGGAATAAATATCTAAGAAGATTTACTATTAATGGGGGTTGTTTTTGAATGAATAATTCTGTTAAATTATTGTTTATTTTTTTGTAACATATTAAATTGATCATGTATAATAAATTACACCTATAATATATAATATTTTAATATATGACCTAATATATTCATGTTTATTTAATTAGTAATTAGTGAGAAATAATATTAATAAAACCTATTGTTTTGAATTCCCAGTTTCTATAAAAGTATTAATTATATATATTTTTTTATTTACAATACATATTTATACACTTTTAAATTATATATATTTTAAATTTTCTTCATTTATTCATACATAATTTTAAAATTAGTCCACGAATCTCATTATCTTTCTAGAAATATTGATTATAAGGTGAATACTAGAAAATATAGTTTTATCAAATACTATGAATTTTGTTAAATCAACATGATATATGAGGGAATATTTTTTTAAACCATTTTCTAATCAAAATTTTATTTTATAATAAAACATTTCTTTTAAAATTATATTTCTAATTTTTAGGGATGTGATTACAATTTAAAATCAAAAAATAAATTTTATATTTGAATTTTTATACATTATTAAATTATTGTTTTTCCAATAATTTTTATCACTGTTATGAATTTAATATTATGAAATTGTATTTTTTGTAAAATAATATTACGAAAAATATTTAAAAAGTTTAATTTTTTAGCCAAACAATATACTACTAAGGAAAAAATTTGATATAGTGGTAAAATTAATATAGGGTAAAAAGTCAAATAAAGGAGAAAATTATTAAAACATTTCAAATTGTAATCCTTATTTTTGTGAATGTGAGGTGGATTTACCACAATCTTCCTCAAATGCATTATTTTCATTTTTTGGATCGTTGTTCTTTTGAAACATCGAATCCATTAACCAAACATTGTGTGTATTTTCAAATCATTCATCCCTCAAACTAATAAAAGTACCCCTCTACTCCACACTTATACACACTTTATATTCGTTTGGTTAAGAAATCTACTAAAATCTTTTTCCAATAATATTTCACATGTTTTATTGGTTTAGTTCTTTCCGAACGACCATTCTATTATAACTCAAAAAATTTCTCATGGAGTAAGGTTGAAACATATATTCCAACCTTTTATATTTCAATTATGATTTTATTATTTCACGTTCTCTTGATATATACTTAAAAAAATATTTACAAAAATATCAATAGTATACTAAAATTTTATTTTATTTATGTGATAATCATTTTCAATCATTCTCTTAACAATTTTATTAATCTAGATATCTCATGTGTGTATTTGAAGATGACCACCTCTATAATTGTTATGTTATCTTTTTTACCACCACCTTAAATTATAGTTTAAATTAATATAATTAATGATTAAATTTTTTATAAATTAAATTATTAGGGTTATAAAAATAAAATTCACTATATACTTTCATTTTTTCATTTTATTGAAAGACAAAATTATATCCATTGTGTTCGTGCATTCTATCACCTCTATAGTAAATTTTTTTCAGTTTCCATAACATAAGTTCCTAATAAGTTATCAAAAATAATTTTATTAATATATATGTTATTATGTAGTTTTTTATTAAATGATTTATATTATTTATGGATGTCAGAATAATAAGTGATCAATATTATGAAACCTCTTGATGTATTTGAGCTACCATAAACAATCACTTCTCGGAGTCCCTTTTCAAAAATCAAAACTTTAATATCCAAGGAAACAAAATGTTAAATCCTAATAAATAATCAGAAAATATTTTAACAACATTAATTTTATTGTAATTATAATCCATTCATTAATAGTTTTGAAACATCATCACTATTATTAAACATTAAAGAAAAAAATGAACTGAGTAATATCTATTGATTAAGATAAACTATAACAACCAAATATATGTATATATTTATAATGAAGATAAAGAGTATAATATGTATTATAAATGAATAAGTTTCTCAAATAGGAGATTAATATGGTTAATTTTATTATAAATTATGTTAAATATATTTCACGATTTTTTTGAGTAAAAGGTAATGTATCTTCATCTAAATAAATCCTAATTTAAGACATGTCTCATATTTTTCACCTATTTATTGTATGATGTAAATAATTAATCTATGGAATAATTTACGATGAATATATTTTATTTATGATTATTATAGTTTTATTTCGAGTTATAAATTTCAATTTTGTATCCCTAAAAATTCACCAAATCAATAATGGTTATATATATTCAATTTTCATTTAATTTGATAGGTTCTATATCCACCTGTTACCTTTATTATGGTGTATATTCTAAACATTTAAAAGATTTTATGTCGATATTATTTTTGAAGTTACTAATGTTATTTTTCGTCTTCTTTTTTAAATATAACTTGATTAAAAAGTTACCAAACTCGTAGGGAGTTTTTTATCACAAACATCTTTATCTGAGACATGTTTCCTATTATTCAACTATTTTTTATATGGTTTGTCTCATGCCTATTTGAAATAATTTGTCATTATTTTATTTTAGTATTGATAATTAATGATCAATTTAGTTTTCTACATTTTAATGTATTCTCGATCAAACTATACGATATCCATAAGGGTTTTCTCATATCAATATTGATCCTTTTATATTTGTTTTATATTTTACATTGTAACTCATTATATGGATTATATACTACCAATTTGACATATTTTTACATTTATATAAATATTTTATGTATTTAAATTTCTACATCATGTTTTTCTTCTTTTTGGTATTTTCATTCAAATGTTAAAAAAATATAAAATGTAACTTTTTCAATCTCACATATTTTTTGTTTGGAAATTCTCCCATTCAAAAACATATTATTTTATGAACCAATGCTTTCATTTATTATTTGAAATGAAAATATTAATTATTTGATATGAACTTTTTATTTCGATTTACCTCCCTTAAAAATTAATCCATATTTAAATTTTGATGATGCAGTTTCTAGTAATGATATTTTGGATAATTATTCATTCATTTATATTTTATCTTCCACTAAAAATATATAATAATTTAATTTACATCATTTTGAAAATTTATATTTTCAAGTATAACCATTTTAAATAATTATTCAAAATGTTTCCGAGTTGTCTTCCTAAAACTCATATCCAAATATGACTTCAGATATAATTATCCATTAACATCCTCAATCTTTAAAAAATTGGAAATCAATATTATTTTAAATTGTTTGATAATAATAAATTTTCACACTTCTTTTAATGGTTTTATTTATGGGACTCTATCTCCCTGATTTTTGCATTTTTTAATAACATTTATATCACATTTTAAAAAAATCACATTAAATGGAATAAAAATGAAAATGGTGTTTCTTCTTCTATTCCAATGTAATTTATAATTTTTTTAAAATTTGTTTTCATATATGTAAAATCCATTTCATTTTGTTATTCCACACTAAATATATGATCTAATAACTACACCCACCATATTTCTATTGATATATTATGATCATGTTATTTCTTTTATTTGGTGGGTAAAGTGTTAACATATCATTTTTATTATTCCAATACTAATGCCTAATTATTGTTAAGGAGTAATGATTATACATCATATAATTATTCAATTAATTCATATGGAGAATTTATTATAAATAATTATGAGATGGGTGTGTCATGGAATTATATATGTCCCCAATGCATCATTTGGTCTTGTGAGTCAGTTGTGTTTATTATTTCGGTATTGCTAAAAATTTATTAATAATATTTTGGTCACGACCAAAATGGAATGTATAATTTCATGGATAATTCAATAATATCTTTTTTAATTTAATGGTTTAGGAAATATTTTTATGATTATTTTTTTAGGAATTATATATTTAATCAATTTGAAATTAGTTATTATTATGGATGTGATTATTTACATTGAAATGTTACCTAAGGATATAATTTTTTTTATTATTGATTGTATGTCCCATTTACTAATTATTTAACCTTCCATATTAATCATTACATTTTTAACGACAATAAATTATGGAATATTCATCCCCTTTAGGGAAATTTGGGCTCTCTATTTAATTTTTATCCAAATCCCTTTGTTTCCTAGAATATATATTTTAAATAATTAAATGTTTTAATGAATAATAAAAATTATTTTAATATTTTTTATGATATAATTTTTATTTATAATTTAGTATGTAAAACATGCATGTTTTTTATCTTTCTAAACTGAAAAACTATTTAATCCATAGTGATGTCATATTGGGATTCTTATACCAACTAAAAAATGAAACCCCCACATCATGGTTAAATGAGTTAGGGTTGTTACTGTAACATCCCAAGTAAGTAATTAATAATAGATATTTTTATCTTTGTCTATTAATGATTAATACAGTGTTTTAGAGGCTTAAAATGAAAATAAATACAATCTTATGCATGGAATACACTAATATTCTTACAAGATTGTTTTACAGCCTTTTGATGGAAAACCTTTTTTAAATCAATATTTTCACAATTTTATAATCTATATTTGTCAAAATAAACATATTCATTATGATTGGGACATTGAAATTTACTTTGGATAAATTTTTGGTATTTTTCTGACAATGTTCATTTTTTTAATGAATAGTGAATCATATTGCATTTTACATCATAACGTCTTTTTCATTTAATTTAATTATATGGTTATATTATCCTTTTAATTGGTCTTAAAGTTTAATATGAATATATTTTTACCATTTAATCCAATGGTGGTCATTAAGATTAATTTCACTTTGTAATTGGACATAAACTAATGCCAAACTTTTCATAGATATTGTTTCAAAAAAACCCGCTATTTGTTTTGACAACGAGAATTATTTTTAAATCAATTATTGCAATTTATGTGTTTGGAATTTGGTAAAATGGATTAAATATTTGGAATCATAAGATCCAAATTATGTAATTAAGACTCTTTTATTTTTGGACATTATGAATAGTAACGATGGTAATTATCTTTAATTATCTTGATTAATGAGTAATCAAGTAGTTAAAGATAATAAAATGATCTAATAATAATACAAAAAGACCACAACATGTGTCCTAAGGCTACTGGTTGTCTCATGGACGACCATGGGATGCCTTCTGCAAAACTTGGGGGCCCCATGGAATCACTTTTGTGAGAAAGTGACTTTTTATATTTTTTTTAAAGAATGTTAAATGTGACAAAGAATGTATCACCTAAGTAAAATATTTTTCATTTTGTCTAAATAAAATATCTTTTGGACTATAAATATTAATTGGAAATATAAAAGGATTTCCCACATCATACTATTTTTTTCATAATTTTTAGACTTTAAATAAATTAAATTATTTATGACATCATGATGATGCAACGATTACCTCAATAATAAAGGATTTAAATAAAATAAAACGATAATGTAATCTCTATAACCTACACATGTCCAAAACCTCTTTTATGGGTGTATTTCGAACCCTTAGCACCTTAACCTCGAATTATATTATTGTGGGACCTTTTGAATCCAAAAATCATTTTCAAATAAAGTAACATTTCTTTACATTCGAAGAGTGCCCCTCCTCTCCTCTTATAAAAGGCCCCCACCTCTACCTCCTCACACACATTCCCAAAGCCTTTGGATTGTTCAAATCCTGCCCATTTTGTCTCTCCACATCCCTCTATTACTCCTTGAAGCCTCACTTTGGGAAGAAGTCTTCCCAAACAATCCTTTGAGCTCAAAACAACTTGAGTTTCCCGATTTTAAGGTAATGTCTTCACTTGAGTCCTTTTGTTTTATTTTTCTTCTCCAACCCCATAAACTCTTTTTATTAATTTCTTTTGTAATAAATCCAGAATCTTCAATATACTAGGATGTTTTTATAAGAAGGATTCGAGCTACACTTACACACACCTACATCTAATTTTTAAATGACATACTGTTTCCGTGGATGGTGAATTTATGCCTCCCGAAACGATGATTGTTCAACATTATTTTAACACCTTCAAAGGTTGCAATTAAGATGTAATTATATTTATATATGATATATAATATGTTTATGTTTTCCTTAAGCTTCTGTATTTTTCATTTTTGGCATACCTTTATGGTTTCCATTATGGGTAAACGTGATATCTTCATTTAAGGAAGTGCGGACTACCGCCCCCTCAAAGTGATTTGATTCGTTAAATACCATATGTGGGACGTATAAAGGATGGAACTATGATATTATATATGATATTATACTGGAATTATAATATACATTTATATCATTATGATTCCATTCTATAAAATACGAAATAGAAATAAAAGTAGCGTTCATGCGTACGTATGGCTTACCGTCTCCATGAATGGTGCATTTCATTTATTACCTATAAATGTTATGTAATATTATAAATGAATGCATGTTCGGGATATATATGATATATATTATATCTACATCGTGCATAAAATTATGGATATAATGAATACATGAACAACTTGTAGTTATAAAGTGTTTATTTTTGACGCAAGTACCAATGATCATTAAAATGACCGCTATTAACATAAATAATTACATAGTGTTCATGACATGGTAATAAGTGATATAAAAGGAATAATGAACTTGAAAAACTTTCTTAAGCAAGTATAAATTATCTCAAGTTTTTTATTCAGGACAGTAAAGAATGATCGAGTCAAGTCGGACCCGAGGTATGAGACTTCGTCACAATCTCCTTTCATTGATGCATATTTTGTTTTATATACAACCTTCTTTTATATGGTGTATAAACCCCTTTGAATTTTATGTTTATTCAAAAGCAATCTTTTTATACGAAGCGTTTACTAAATGACAAAAGGGAATGTTTTTGTCGTACGTATGCGGCGACAATGACTTCTCCGTCACCATGACCATTATTTGTGTTTCAGCTTCCTCTGCAAGCCATACCTTTTTTTAAAAGAAAAATAAATACCATATTTTAATTTTCTTTTATTTTGGTATTGAAAATGGTTTTCATAATGTTTTTATATCAATGTGTGGTATTTATATCTTGGGATTGAAAGGTGGATATGTTATGCATGTTTTATGTGATACGATTATGTTGAGGTTCTTGGGCATTATTATGAAGACGGGTGGTTCCGTGATAAACTAAGGGCGGGTGATCCAGATATAGCTCTCCAATGCATTGGGTAACGTGAAGGAGTGAAACGTTAAGGTTTCTCTGAAGAGATTTAGGGAATATACTGTGATGGGTATTCCAAACGTAACCAAGAGGGTTACTCCCTACATAAGAATGTTATGAATGCCTCAAGTTACCTTTATGACTTATGATTTCTATGATTTATTCACGATTTTGATGAGGTATGTTGAAGTGCTTATGTTTTATGTGTAAAGTATGATTTCATTCTTATGTATATATGTACCCATGTTTCCTTTCCATATATTTTTATATCCCTTACTGAGCTTTTTATGCTCATCCCATGTTTTTGAAATGTTATTCCCAGATCAAGGGAAAGGTACATGATATGATGATAGTGTCAAGTAACTTACATGAAAGAATCCATGTTTCATTTTAAATATGTTTCCATTGATGGGAATGAAGAATACTATCTTTATGTAACCACTTTGTTTATATGTGGAATGTAATGCAAGTTTTATGATCTAATTCTCTAAACTCTAAACCCGAAAAGATCCTCAATGTGTAATCTTGTAATAACTCAAGATTAAGTAAGGTTTAAGGCTGGGGCCTTATAGTTGGTATCAGAGGTCGGTTTAGATAACCTTAAGAGTAAGAATTCTATTAAATGATTATCCAGAAATATTTTTTTTATGGTCAAATTGAAGTGATATAGTATTTGAAGATTACCATGTTGCTTCATCCAAGACATGTTTGTTCAGAATGGTTTTCTGCAGAGAGAACGAGGAAGCAGTGCTAGGAAGGCATGCAGAAGGAAATAACCTTCCAAATCAGCATCCTGAGATGGTTAGAATTGGAACTGAACAGTTTGTTGCAGTAATGGCGCAGTTGACTCAAGCGATAAATGGCGGTGGTATCCATACACGAGATCAGCCAGATCAACCGCAGAGGAACATGTCAGTGGTGGAACATTTCATGAGGCAACATCCCCCATCATTCAGAGTATCATCTGACCCTGTGCTAGCTGAAGGGTGGATTAAAGCACTGGAGAAGATTTTCAATGTCATGGGTTGTTCAAACAATCAAAATGTTAGTCTTTCTATTTACCGTTTGGAGGGTGAAGCAGATCAGTGGTGGTCGATGGTTAAAAATATCAGGGACACTGATGAGATTGATGCTCTCGACTGGGATGAATTCAAAGGTATGTTTCTTGAAAAGTATTTTCCTAAGGCTGTTCGACTTAGGATGGAAAACCAATTCTTGGAATTGAGGAAAGTGGAAGACTCAGTGTCTACCTATGAAGAAAGTTTCACTCGATTGGAAAGGTATGCTCCAAATTTTATCTGAGACCTTGATTGTAAAATCAATCGTTTTTACTCATGATTAAATCCAAAATATCAAAGGGAATTAGCTTCTCATGAGTTTTAAAGTTATGAAAATCTTTTTCGATGTGCTGAGAAGGTGGAAATGGAGTTTGTCGATGATCAAGTGTTCTAAAAAAACCAGCAGAAGAAGAGACCAAGGTGGAAGGAGAAAGGGAAGAATTTTTCAAAAATTTATGATGGTAAGAAATCTAAGTTTCTAGTTTGTGATTAATGTGGCAAAAGGCATGCTGGGGAATGTCTTCTGAATTCTGGAAAGTGTTACCGATGTGGTTAGATGGGACATAAGTGTCATGATTTCCATGAAAAAGATCAAAGTGAAGGTAATACCAAATTTGATTTATAGTTAGTGAAATGTTTTAAGTACAATGAGATGGGTCACTATGCAAACGAGTGTCCGACAAAGAGCTTGAGTGATGGGATGTAGTTAGAATACAAGCAAAAAGGGGTGGTGAAATCCTTTTCAACTTCTTCAGCAGATGTCGGGACATCAAATGAAGTTGTATCAGGTACTTTGTTTGTTTTTTTAGATTGTGCTAGTGTGTTGTTTGATTCGGTGTCTACACATTCTTTCATCTCTGAAAACTTTTCTAGTAAAATGGGAATACCATCTCAAGAAATTCCTCCTGATCTTTTGTTAAAAACACCTGGGGGAAATGTTGAGGAAAAATGAATTTATAAGAATCTTACTATCCTTATCTGTGGAAAGAACCTACTTTCAAACCTTATTGTTCTACCTCTAGTAGAGTTTGATGTTTTCCTGGGTATGGATTGGATCTCTATTTATCATGCTAAAATTGACTGTAGAGCTAAAGAAGTTTTTTTTCAGAAAGACTTTCAGTTTGTGTACAAGAATGAACCCTTACTGTTGATAACTTATCAAGAGGCCAAGAAACTTGTAAAAGATGGAAATGAATGTTACCTTACAAACATCATTGAAAATAAAGTAACTGTTCAGATTAATGATGTGCCAGTGGTAAATGAGTATCCTGATGTTTTTCCTGATGAGTTTCCTGGAATAATACCAGATCGGGAAGTTGAGTTTACTATTTACTTAGTTCCTGATACTAAGCCAATTTCAAAACCCCCTTATCGAATGACTCAAATTTATCTTTTAGAGTTGAAGGAGAAATTGCAAGATTTATTAGAGAAAGGTTTCATTCGACCTAGAACATCACCATGGGGTGCTCCGGTTTTATGTGTTAAAAAGAAAGATGGTTCAATGAGACTTTTCATTGATTATAGAGCGTTGAATAACATAACTGTTAAGAACAAATATCATTTTGCCTCATATCAATGATTTGTTTGATCAACTCCAGAGAGCTCAATATTTTTCAAATATTGACTTGAGATCGGGGTACCATCAGCTGGAGGTAAAGGAAGCAGATGTTCTGAAGACCGCGTTCCGTACAAGATATGGCCATTATGAATTTGTAGTAATGTCTTTTGGGCTAAACAATACACCTGCTGTAGTCATGGACTTAATGAATAGAATTTTCCATGACTTCTTGGATAAGTTTGTGGTGGTTTTCATTGATGATATTTTGGTGTTTTCTAAATGTATAGAGGAGCATGAAAGACATTTAAGGGTTATCTTGCAATCCTTAAAAGAAATGAAACTGTATGGAAAATTCAAAAAGTGTGAGGTTTGGTTGCAACAAATTTCTTTCCTTGGTCACATTGTTTCTAAAGATGGGATAACTGTTGATCCTGTAAAAACAAAAGTTGTGGAAGACTGGCCAAGACCCACAAATGTAACTGAGACACGTAGCTTTCTTGGTTTGGCAGGATATTACCGAAGGTTTGTTAGAAATTTTTCATGGTTATCTAGTCCAATGAATAAGCTAACTCGGAAGGGTGTCAATTTTATATAGACAAAAGAATGTGATGATTGTTTTCAGTAATTGAAAAGAAGATTGGTGAATGCTCCAGTTTTGGAACTACCATCCAGGAATGGTGAGTTTGTTATATACAGTGATGCTTCATAGAAAGGACTTGGTTGCGTCCTAATGCAGAATGATCAGGTATTTGCTTATGCTTCACGACAGTTGAAAACTCATGAGGTAAGTTACCTTACACATGATTTGGAATTAGCTTCTATTATTTTCGCTTTAAAAATTTGGAGGAATAATTTATATGGAGTAAAGTGTGAAATATATACTGATCACAAAAGTTTAAAGTAAATATTCACTCAAAAAGAGATAAACATGAGACAGAGGAGATGGATGGAATTAATCAAGGATTATGATTGTACAATTCATTACCATCCGGGAAAAGCAAATAAAGTGGCTGATGATTTAAGTCAAAAAAGTAATGTTTCATTAGAAATGTTGCATTTGGAACGTGATCCTTTGGTTAAGGATTTGATGAACTTTAGCATAGAAGTTGTTAGTGCAGGATTTTCTTCTGTTTTGTTTCAGGTATCAGTGAGATCATCTCTATCAGATATAATCAAGCAAGAACAGAAGAAAGACAGTGAGTTGCAGAAAAAGGTAGAGCTGGTTCAGAAAGGTAAGTATCCTGAATTCAACATTGATAATGATTGTGTTTTGAGATTTGGGAAGAGATTGTGTGTGCCTTGTGATTCAAAGTTGAAGAGAGAGTTGTTATGTGAAGCTCATAGTTCTCCGTTTTCAGTTTATCCTGGCAGTACTAAGATGTACAGTGATCTGCGGGAGTATTACTAGTGGGATGGAATGAAAAGAGATATTAATGATTTTACTGTGAAGTGTTTGACTTTTTAGCAGGTTAAAGCAGAGCGGAAATTACCGAAAGGGATGCTTCAGCCTTTACCAGTGCCAAAGTGGAAATTTGAGAATATATCCATTGACTTTTTTATGGGATTACCGAAGACATCTCGAGGTAATGATGCAATCTGGGTTATTGTTGATCGCTTGACTAAATCTGCTCATTTCCTTGTTATACGAGATAATTTTTCCCTAGATTAACTTTCCAATTTGTATCTTAAAGAGATAGTCAGGTTACATGGAGTTCCTCTCTCCATTGTATCTGATCGTGATCCCAGGTTCACTTCTAACTTTTGGAAAGGCCTTCAGAAGTCGTTGGGTACTGAATTAAATTTTAGTACAGTATTTCATCCTCAATCAGATGGGCAGTCAGAACGAAAAATTCAGACCTTGGAAGATATCCTACGAGCTTGTTCGATGGATTATCAGGGAATTTGGGACCAACATCTTTCTTTGGATGAATTTTCATATAATAACAGTTTTCATTCCAGTTTACAAATGGCACCATTTGAGGCGTTATATGGGAAGCGGTTTTGAACTCCAGCTTTCTGGGATGAAGTGGGTGAAAGGAAGTTGGTGGGACCAGAATTGGTAGAAGAGATGGCAGAAAAAGTTCAGCTGATTCAGAAACACATGAGAACAGCTCAGAGTAGGCAGAAGAGTTATGCAGACAATAGGAGGAAGGATCTAACTTTTGAGGTAGGTGATCATGTTTTTCTCAAAGTCTCACCATGGAAAAGTGTGATGCGATTTAGTATGAAAGGAAAGTTGAGTCCAAGGTTCATTGGACCATATGAAATTCTGGAGAGAGTTGGATCAGTTGCATATAGGGTGGCTTTACCTCCGAGTTTATCTCAGGTACACAATGTTTTTCACGTTTCGATGTTAAGAAAATATATGCTAGATCCATCTCATGTTTTGAGTCTAGAGTTAGTTTAGCTGGAAGAGAACCTATGTTATGAGGAACAACCGGTCAAGATTCTTGACCACAGGGAGCATGTGTTACGAAATAAGGCGAAAAATCAGGTTAAGGTTTTGTGGAAAAACCACATGATGGAAGATGCAACATGGGAATCGGAAAATGCAATGAGGGATAAGTACCCCCATTTATTCGATAAGTAAATAAATTGCGGGGACGCAATTTTCTAAAGGGGGGAAGGATGTAACATCCCATGTAAGTAATGAATAATAAATATTTTTATCTATGTCTATTAATGATTAAGATAGTGTTTTAGAGGCTTAAAATGAAAATAAATACAATTTTATGCATGGAATACACTAATATTCTTAAAAGATTGTTTTACTGCCTTTTGATGGAAAACCCTTTTTAAATCATACTTTTGAAAATTTTATAATCTATATTTTTCAAAATAAACATATTCATTATTATTGAGACATTGAAATTTACTTTGGATAAATTTTTGGTATTTTTTTGACAATGTTCATTTTTTAATGAATAGTGAACAAAAACTGCATTTTACATCATAATTGCTTTTTCATTTAATTTAATTATATGGTTAGATTATACTTTTAATTGGTCTTAAAGTGTAATTTGAATATATTTTTACCATTTAATCCAATGGTGGTCATTAGGATTAATTTCACTTCGTAATTGGTCATAAACTAATGCCAATCTTTTCATAGATATTGTTTCAAAAAAGCCCACTATTTGTTTTGACAACGAGAATTATTTTTAAATAAATTATTGCAATTTATGTGTTTGGAATTTGGAAAAATAGATTACATATTTGGAATCAGAAGGTCCAAATTATGCAATTAAGACTCTATTATTTTTGGACATTATGAATAGTAATGATGGTAATTATCATTAATTATCTTGATTAATGAGTAATCATGTAGTTAATGATAATAAAATGATATCATAATAATAGAAAAAGACCACAAAATGTGTCCTAAGGCTACTAGTTGTCTCATGGGCGACCATGGGATACCCTGTGCCATACTTGGGGGCCTCATGGAATTACTTTTGTGAGAAAGTGACTTTTTATCTTTTTATTTTTAAAGAATGTTAAATGTGACAATGATTGTAGCACCTAAGTAAAATATTTTTAATTTTGTCTACATAAATGATATTTTAGACTATAAATATTCATTGGAAAGATAAATATATTTCCTACATCGTAGTAGTTTTTTCATAATTTGAATACTTTAAATAAATTAAATTATTTATGACATTATAATGTAAAATCTATGACCTACACGTGTCCAAAACCTATTGGATGGGTGGATTTAGAACCATTATCACCTTACCCTAGAATTATATCAATGTGGGACCTTTTGAATCCGAAAATCATTTTCAAATAAAGTAACATTTCTTTACATTCCAAGAGTGCCCCTCCTCTCCTCTTATAAAAGGCCCCCACCTCTACCTCCTTACACACACTCCCAAAGCCTTTGGCTCGGCCAAACCCTGCCCATTTTGTCTCTCCAAATTCCTCTCTTACTCCTTGAAGCCTCACATTGGGCATAAGTCTTCCCAAACAAGCCTTTAAGCTCAAACCAAAGGGAGTTACCCGATTTTAAGGTAATGTCTTCACTTGAGTCCTTTTGTTTTATTTTGCTTCTCCAACCACCTAAACTGTTTTTATTCATTTATTTTTAAGAACTAAAGTATCTTCAATATACTAGGATGTTTTTATAAGAAGGTTTCGAGCTACACTTACACACACCTACATCTAATGGTTAAAGGACATACTGTTTCCGTGGATGGGGAATTTATGCCTCCCGAAACGATGATTGTTCGACATTCTTTTAACACCTTCAAAGGTGGCCATTAAGATGTCACTATATTTATATATGATATATAATATGTTTATTTTTTTCTTAAGATTCTGTATTTTTAATTTTGGGCATACCTTTATGGTTTCCATTATGGGTAAACGCGATATCGTCATTTAAAGAAGTGCGGACTACCGCCCCCTCAAAGTGATTTGATTCGTTAAATACCATATGTGGGATGTATAAAGGATGGAAATATGATATTATATATGATATTATACTGGAATTATAATATACTTTTATATCATTATGATTCCATTCTATAAAATATGAAATAGAAATTAAAGTAGCGTTCATGCGTACGTACGGCTTACCGTCTCCATGAACGGTGCATTTCATTTCTTACCTCTAAATGCTATGTAATATTATAAATTCATGCATGTGATGGATATATATTATATATATGATATCTACATCATAAATAACATTCTGGAAATAATTTATATATGAACAACTTGTATTTATAAAGGGTTTATTTTTTACTCAAGTACTAATGATCGTTAAAACGACTGTTATTAAATTAAATAATTACATAGTGTTCATGACATGGTAATAAGTGATATAAAAAGAATAATGAACTTGAAAAACGTTCTTAAGCAAGTTGAAATTATCTCATGTTTATTATTCAGGACATCAAAGAACGATCGAGTCAAGTCAGACCCGCGGTATGGGACTTCGTCTCAATCTCCTTTCCTTGAGGCATATTTTGTTTTATACACAACCTTCTTTTATATTGTGTATAAACCCCTTTGACTTTTATGTTTATTCAAAATGAATCTTTTTATACGAAGCTTTTACTAAATTACAAAAGGGAATGTTTTTGTCGTGTGTATGCGGCAACAAAGACTTCTCTGCCGCCGTGACCATTATTTGAGTTTCAGCTTCTTCTACAAGCCATACATTTTTTAAAAGAAAAATAAATACCATGTTTTACTTTTCTTTTATTTTGGAATTGAAAATGGTTTTCATAATGTTTTTATATCAATGTGTTGTATTGATATCTTGTGATTGAAAGGTGGAAATGTTATTCATGTTTTATGTGATACAATTATGTTACGGTTCTTGGCAATTATTATGAAGACGGGTGGTTTTGTGATAAACTAAGGGCGGGTGAGCCCGATATAGCTCTCCAATGCATTGGGTAACGCGAAGGAGTGAAACGTTAAGGATTCTTCGAAGAGATTTAATGAATATACTGTGATGGGTATTCCAAACGTAACCAAGAGGGTTACTCCCTATGTAAGAATGTTATGAATGCCTCAAGTTACCTTTATGTCTTATGATTTCTATCATTTATTCATGATTTGATGAGGTATGTTGAAGTGCTTATGTTTTATGGGTAATGTATGATTTCATTCTTATGTATATATGTACCCTTGTTTCCATTACATATATTTTTATATCCCTTACTGAGATTTTTATGCTCATCGCATGTTTTTTGAAATGTTTTTCACAGGTCAAGGGAAAGGTACATGATATGATGATAGTGTCAGGGAAGTTTCAAGAAAGAATCCATGTTTTATTTGAAATATGTTACCATTGATGGGAAAGAAGAATACTATCTTTATGTAACCACTTTGTTTATATGTGGAATGTAATGAAAGTTTTATGATCTAATTCTCTAAAACTCTAAACCCAAAAAGTTCCTCAATGTGTAATCTTGTAATAACTCAAGATTAAGTAAGGTTTAAGGCTGGGGCCTTATAGTTGGTATCAGAGGACGGTTTAGATAACTTTAGGAGTTAGAATTCTATTAAATTATTATCCAAAAATATTTTTTTATGGTAAAATTGAAGTGATATAGTATTTGAAGATTACCATGTTGCTTCATCTAATACATGTTTGTTCAGAATGGTATTCCGCAGAGGGAACAGGGAAGCAGTGCTATAAAGGCATGCAGAAGGAAATAACCTTCCATATCAGCATCCTGAGATGGTCGGAATTGGAACTAAACAGTTTGTTGCAGTAATGGGGCAGTTGACTCAAGCGATAAATGGCGGTGGTATCTATACACGAGATCAGCCAGATCAACCGCAGAGGAACATGTTAGTGGTGGAACATTTAATGAGGCAACATCCACCATAATTCAGAGGATCATCTGACTCTGTGCTAGTTGAAGGGTGGATTAAAGCACTGGAGAAGATTTTCGATGTAATGGGGTGTTTAGACAATCAAAAGGTTAGTCTTGCTATTTACCGTTTGGAGGGTGAAGCAGATCAGTGGTGGTCGATGGTTAAAAATATTAGGGACGCTGATGAGATTGATGCTCTCGACTGGGATGAATTCAAAGGTATGTTTCTTGAAAAGTATTTTCCTAAGGCTGTTCGACTTAGGATGGAAAAAAAATTCTTGGAATTGAGGCAAGAGGAACACTCAGTGGCTACCTATGAAGAAAGGGTCACTCGATTGGCAAGGTATGCTCCAAATTTTATCCGAGACCTTGATAGTAAAATCAATCGTTTTTACTCAGGATTAAAGATAATATATCGAAGGGAATTAGCTTCTCGTGAGTTTAAAAGTTATGAAAAGCTTATTCGACGTGCTGAGAAGGTTGAAATGGAGTTTGCCGATGATCAAGTGTTCTATAACAACCAGTAGAAGAAGAGACCAAGGTGGTAGGAGAAAGGGAAGAATTCTTCAAAAAAGTCTGTTGGTAAGAAATATAAGATTCTAGTTTGTGATAAATGTGGCAAAAGGAATGCTGGGGAATGTCTTCTGAATTCTGGAAAGTACTACCGATGTGGTAAGATGGGACATAAGGTTCGTGATTGCACTGAAAAAGATCAAGGTGAAGGTATGACCAAATTTGATTTACAGTTAGTGAAATGTTTTAAGTGCAATGAGATGGGTCACTATGAAAACGAGTGTCCGACAAAGTGCTTGAGTGATGGGAAGAAGTTAGACTACAAGTATAAAAGGGTGGTGAAATCCTTTGCAACTACTTCAGCAGATGTCGGGCCATCAAATGATGTTGTATCAGGTACTTTGTTTTTTTTTCAGATTATGCCAGTTTTCTGTTTGATTCGGGGTCTACACATTCTTTCATCTCTGAAAACTTTTCTAGTAAAATGGGAATACCATCTCAAGAAATGACTCTTGAACTTTTGGTAAAAACACCTGGGGGAAATGTTAAGGCAAAAAGAATTTATAAGAATCTTCTTATCCTTATATGTGGAAAGAACATACATAGAAACCTTATTGTTCTACCTTGAGTAGAGTTTCAGGTTATCCTGGGTATGGATTGGCTCTCTCTTTACCATGCTAAGATTGACTGTAGAGCTGAAGAAGTTTCTTTTCAGATATTCTTTCAGTTTGTGTACATGAATGAACCCTTAATGTTGATAACTTATCAAGAGGCCAAGAAACTTGTAAAAGATGGAAATGAATGTTACCTTGCACACATCGTTGAAAATAAAGGAGCTATTCAGATTAATGATGTGCCAGTGGTAAATGAGTATCCTGATGTTTTTCCTGATGAGTTTCCTAGAATAATACCAGATCGGGAAGTTAAGTTTACTGTTGACTTAGTTCATGATGCTAAGCCAATTTCAAAACCCCCTTATCGAATGGCTCAAATTGAACTTTTAGAGTTGAAGGAGCAATTGCAAGATTTATTAGAGAAAGGTTTCATTTGACCTAGCACATCACCATGGGGTGCTCCTGTTTTATTTGTTAAAAAGAAAGATGGTTCAATGAGACTTTTCATTGCTTATAGAGCCTTGAATAACATCACTGTTAAGAAAAAATATCCTTTGCCTCATATCGATGATTTGTTTGATCAGCTCCAGGGAGCTCAGTATTTTTCAAAGATTGACTTGAGATCGGGGTACCATCAGCTGAAGGTAAATGATGCAGATGTTCTGAAGACCGCGTTCAGTACAAGATATGGCAATTATAAATTTTTAGTAATGCCTTTTGGGCTAACCAAGGCACCTGCTATATTCATTTACTTAATAAGTGGAATTTTCCATGAGTTATTGGATAAGTTTGTGGTGGTTTTCATTGATGATATTTTTGGTGTTTTCTAAAAATAAATAGGAGCATGAAATATATTTAAGGGTTATCTTGAAAACCTTAAAAGAAAAGAAACTGTATGGAAAATTAAGAAAGTGTGAGTTTTGGTTGCAACAAATTTCTTTCCTTGGTCACATTGTTTCTAAAGATGGGATAACTGTTTATCCTGCAAAAATAAAAGTTGTGGAAGACTAGCCAAGACCCACAAATGTAACTGAGATTCGTAGCATCCTTGGTTTGGCAGGCTATTACTGAAGGTTTGTTAGAAATTTTTCACGGTTATCTAGTCCAATGACTAAGCTAACTAAGAAATGTGTCAATTTTATCTGGAAAAAAAAATGTGATGATTGTTTTCAGGAATTGAAATGAAGATTGAGGAATGCTCCAGTTCTGGCACTACCTTCTAGGGATGGTGAGTTTGTTATATACAGTGATGCTTCATTGAATGGACTTGGTTGTGTCCTAATGCAGAATGATCAAGTAATTGCTTATGCTTCACGATAGTTGAGAACTCATAAGGTAAATTACCCTACACATGATTTGGAATTAGCTGCTATTGTTTTCGCTTAAAAATTTTGGAGGCATCATTTGTATAGAGTAAATTGTGAAATATATACTGATCACAAAAGTTTAAAGTATATATTCACTCAGAAAAAGTTAAACATGAAACAGAGGAGATGGCTGGAATTAATCAAGGATTATGATTGTATGATTCATTACCATCGGGGAAAAGAAAATAAAGTGGCTGATGCTTTAAGTCGAAAAAGTAATGCTTCATTAGCAATGTTGTGTTTGGAACGTGATCCTTCGGTTAAGGATTTGATGAAAATTGGCATATAATTTGTTGGTGCAGGAAGTTCTTCTGTTTTGTTTCAGGTATCAGTGAGATCATCTCTATCAGATAGAATCAAGCAAGAACAGAAGCAAGACAGTGAGTTGCAGAAAAATGTAGAGCTAGTTCAGAAAGGTAAGTTGCCTGAATTCAACATTGATAATGATTGCGTTTTGAGATTTGGGAAGGGATTATGTGTGCCTTGTGATTCATAGTTGAAGAGAGAGTTGTTATGTGAAGCTCATAGTTCTCCGTTTTCAGTTTATCCTGGCATTACTAAGATGCACAGAGATCTGTGGGAGTATTACTGGTGGGATATAATGAAAAGAGATATTGCTGATTTGACTGTGAAGTGTTTGACTTGTCTGCAGGTTAATGCAGAGCGGCAGTTACCGAATGGGATGCTTCAGCCTTTACCTGTGCCAGAGTGGAAATGGGATAATATATCCATGGACTTTGTTGTGGGATTACCGAAGACATATTGAGGTAATAATGGAAACTGGGTTATTGTTGATCGATTGACTAAATCTTCTCATTTCTTTGTTATACGAGATACGTTTTCCCTAGATCAACTTTCCCGTTTGTATCTTAAAGAGATAGTCAGGTTACATGGAGTTCCTCTCTCCATTGTATCTGATCGTGATCCCAGGTTCACTTATAAATTTTGGAAAGGCCTTCAGAAGTCGTTGGGTACTGAATTAAATTTTAGTAAAACATTTCATCCTCAACCAGATGGGCAGTCAGAACGAACAATTCAGACCTTGGAGGATATGCTACGAGGTTGTTCGATGGATTATCAGGGAAGTTGGGACAAACATATTTCTTTGGTTGAATTTTCATATAATAACAGTTTTCATTCCAGTATACAGATGGCACCATTTGAGGCGTTATATGGGAAGCAGTGTCGAACTCCAGCTTTCTAGGATGAAGTGGGTGAAAGGAAGTTGATGGGACCAGAATTGGTAGAAGAGATGGCAGAAAAAGTTCAGCTGATTCAGAAACACATGAGAACAACTCAGAGTAGGCAGAAGAGTTATGCATACAACAGGAGGAAGTATCTAACTTTTGAGGTAGGTGATCATGTTTTTCTCAAAGTCTCACCATGGAAAAGTGTGATGAAATTTGGTAAGAAAGGAAAGCCGAGTCCAAGGTTCATTGGACCATATGAAATTCTGGAGAGAGTTGGATCAGTTTCATACCAGGTGTCTTTACCTCCATGTTTATCTCAGGTACACAATGTTTTTCACGTTTCGATGTTGAGAATGTATATGCCGGATCCATCTCATGTTTTGAGTCCAGAGGTAGTTCAGCCGGAAGAGAACCTATCTTATGAGGAACAACCAGTCCAGATTCTTGACCATAGGGAGCAAGTGTTACGAAATAAGGTGATTAATCAGGTAAAGGTTTTGTGGAAAAACCACATGATGGAAGAGGCAACATGGGAATCTGAAAATGCAATGAGAGATAAGTACCCCCATTTATTCGATAAGTAAATAAATTACGGGGATGAAATTTTCTAATGGGGGGAAGGATGTAACATCCCAAGTAAGTAATGAATAATAGATATTTTTATCTATGTCTATTAATGATTAAGATAGTGTTTTAGAGGCTTAAAATGAAAATAAATACAATCTTATGCATGGAATACACTAATATTCCTAAAAGATTGTTTTACTTCCTTTTGATGGAAAACCCTTTTTAAATCAAACTTTTGACAATTTTATAATATATATTTGTCAAAATAAACATATTCATTATTATTGGGACATTGAAATTTATTTTGGATAAATATTTGGTATTTTTCTGACAATGTTCATTTTTTTAATGAATAGTGAAAAATACTGCATTTTACATCATAACTGCTTTTTCATTTAATTTAATTATATGGATAGATTATCCTTTTAATTGGTCTTAAAGAGTAATCTGAATATATTTTTTCCATTTAATCCAATTGTGGTCATTAGGATTAATTTCACTTTGGAATTCGTCATAAACTAATGCCAAACTTTTCATAGATATTGTTTCAAAAAAACCCGCTATTTGTTTTGACAACTGGAATTATTTTTAAATAAATTATTTCAATTTATGTGTTTGAAATTTGGTAAAATAGATTACATATTTGGAATCATAAGGTCCAAATTATGTAATTAAAACTCTTATTTTTGGAAATTATGAATAGTAATGGTGGTAATTATCATTAAATATCTTGATTAATGAGTAATCAGGTAGTTAAAGATAATAAAATGATATCATAATAATAAAAAAAGACAACAAAATGTGTCCTAATGATATTGGTTGTCTCATGGCCGACCATGGGATTCCTTTTGCCAAACTTGTGGGCCCCATGGAATCACTTTTGTGAGAATGTGACTTTTTATCTTTTCATTTTTAAAGAATGTTAAATGTGACAAAGAATGTATCACCTAAGTAAAATATTTTTTTTGTCAAAATAAATGATCTTTTGGACTATAAATATTCCTTGGAAAGAAAAAACTATTTCCAACATCATAGTATTTTTTTGATAATTTTTAGACTTTAAATAAATTAAATTATTTATGACATCATGATGATGCAGCAATTACCTCATTAATAAAGGTTTTAAATAAAATGAAATGATAATGTAAAATATATGACCTACACATGTAAAAAACCTATTGTATGGGTGGATTTAGAACCCTTATCACCTTACCCTTGAATTATATCAATGTGGGCCTTTTGAATCCGAAAATCATTTTCAAATAAAGTAACATTTATTTACTTTCCAAGAGTGCCCCTCCTCTCCTCTTATAAAAGGCCCCCAGCTCTACCTCCTTACACACACTCCCAAAGCCATTGGCTCAGCCAACCCCTTCCCATTTTGTCTCTCCACATCCCTCTCTTACTCCTTGAAGCCTAAATTTGGGAAGAAGTCTTCCCAATGAAGCCTTTGAGCTCAAACTAATGGGAGTTACACAATTTTAAGGTAATGTCTTCACTTGAGTCCTTTTGTTTTATTTTGCATCTCCAACCCCCTAAACTCTTTTTATTCCTTTCTTTTGTAACAAATCCAGTATCTTAAATATAAAAGGATGTTTTTAGAAGAAGTATTTGAGCTACACTTACACACACCTACATCTAAAGGTTAAAGGACATATTGTTTCCGTGGATGGTGAATTTATGCCTCCCGAAACGATGATTGTTCAAAATTCTTTTAACACCTTCAAATGTGTCCATTAAGATGGAAATATATTTATATATGATATATAATATGTTTTTGTTTTCCTTAAGCTTCTGTATTTCTCATTTTTGGCATACCTTTATGGTTTCCATTATGGGTAAACGCGATATCTTCATTTAAGGAAGTGCAGACTACCGCCCCCTCAAAGTGATTTGATTCCTTAAATACCATATGTGGGACGTATAAAGGATGGTACTATGATATTATATATGATATTATAATGGAATTATAATATACCTTTATATCATTATGATTCCATTCTATAAAATACGAAATAGAAATGAAAGTAGCGTTCATGTGTACGTAAGGCTTACCGTCTCCATGAACGGCGCATTTCATTTGTTACCTCTAAATGTTATGTAATATGATAAATGCATGCATGTGCTGGATATATATGATATATATGATATCTACATCATGAATAAAATTCTGGATATAATGGATACATGAAAAACTTGTAGTTATAAAGGGTTTATTTTTTACTCAAGTACCAATGATCGTTAAAACGACCGTTATTAACATAAATTATTACATAGTGTTCATGACATGGTAATAAGTGATATAAAATGAATAATTAACTTGAAAAACGTTCTTAAGCAAGTAGAAATTAAATCAAGTTTATTATTCAGGACATTAAAGAACGATCGACTCATGTCAGACCCGAGGTATTGGACTTCGTCTCAATCTCCTTTCATTGAGGCATATTTTGTTTTATACACAACCTTCTTTTATATGGTGTATAAACCCCTTTGAATTTTACGTTTATTCAAAAGGAATCATTTTATACGAAGTGTTTACTAAACGACAAAAGGGAATATTTTTGTCGTACATATGCGGCGACAACGACTTCTCTGCCGTCGTGACCATTATTTGGGTTTTGGCTTCCTCTACAAGCCATACTTTTTTTAAAAGAAAAATGAATACCATGTTTTACTTTTCTTTTATTTTGGTATTGAAAACGATTTTCATAATGTTTTTATATCAATGTGTTGTATTGATATCTTGTGATTGAAAGGTGGAAATGTTAGGAATGTTTTATGTGATATGATTATGTTGAGGTTCTTGGGCATTATTATGAAGACGGGTGGTTCCGTGATAAATTAAGGGAAGGTGATCCCGATATAGCTCTCCAATGCATTGGGTAATGCTAAGGAGTGAAACGTTAAGATTTCTCCGAAGTGATTTAGGGAATATTCTATTATGGGTATTCCAAACGTAACCAAGAGGGTTACTCCCTACGTAAGAATGTTATGAATTCCTCAAGTTACCTTTATGTCTTATGATTTCTATGATTTATTCATGATTTGATGAGGTATGTTGAAGTTCTTATGTTTTATGGGTAATGTATGTTTTCATTATTATGTATATATGTACCCATGTTTCCTTTCCATATATTTTTATATCCCTTACTGAGCTTTTAATGCTCATCCCAAGATTTTTGAAAGGTTTTTCACAGGTCAAGGGAAAGGTACATGATATGATGATAGTGTCAAGGAAGTGTAATGAAAGAATCCATGTTTTATTTTAAATATGTTTCCATTGATGGGAAAGATGAATACCATCTTTATGTAACCACTTTGTTTATATGTGGAATGTAATGCATGTTTTATGATCTAATTCTCTAAAACTCTATACCCGAAAGGATCCTCAATGTGTAATCTTGTAATAACTCAATATTAAGTAAGGTTTAAGGCTGGGGACTTATAGTTGGTATTAGTGGTCAGTTTAGATAAATTTAGGAGTTATAATTATATTAAATGATTATCCAAAAATATTTTTTTTATGGTCAAATTGAAGTGATATAGTATTTGAAGATTACCATGTTGCTTCATCTAAGACATGTTTGTTCAGAATGGTTTTCCGCAGAGGGAACCAGGAAGCAGTGCTAGGAAGGCATGCGGAAGGAAATAAGTTTCCGAATCAGCATCCTGAGATGGTCGGAATTGGAACTGAATAGTTTTTTGCAGTAATGGCGCAGTTGACTCAAGCGATAAATGGGGGTGGTATCTATACACGAGATCATCCAGATCACCCGCAGAGGAACATGTTAGTGGTGGAACATTTCATGAGGCTACATCCCCCATCTTTCATAGGATCATCTGAACCTGTGCTAGCTGAAGGGTGGATTAAAGAACTGGAGAAGATTTTCGATATCATGGGGTGTTCAGACAATCAAAAGGTTAGTCTTTCTATTTCCCGTTTGGAGGGTGAAGCAGATCAGTGGTGGTCGATGGTTAAAAATATCAGGGACGCTGATGAGATTGATTCTCTCGACTGGGATGAATTCAAAGGTATGTTTCTTGAAAAGTATTTTCCTAAGGCTGTTCTACTTGGGATGGAAAAACAAATCTTGTAATTGAGGCAAGAGGAAGACTCGGTGGCTACCTTTGAAGAAAGGTTCACTCGATTGGCAAGGTATGCTCCAAATTTTATCCGAGACCTTGATAGTAAAATCAATCATTTTTACTCAGGATTAAAGCCAAAATATAGAAGGGCATTAGATTCTCGTGAGTTTAAAAGTAATGAAAATTTTGTTTGTTGTACTGAGAAGGTGTAAATGGAGTTTTCCGATGATCGAGTGTTCTATAACAACTAGCAGAAGAAGAGACCAAGGTGGCAGGAGAAAGGGAAGAATTCTCCAAAAAAGTCTGATGGTAAGAAATCTAAGTTTCCAGTTTGTGATAAATGTGGAAAAAGGCATGCTGGGGAATGTATTCTGAATTCTGGAAAGTGCTACTGATGTGGTAAGATGGGACATAAGGCTCGTGATTGCACTGAAAAAGATCAAGGTGAAGGTAAGACCAAATTTGATTTACAGTTAGTGAAATGTTTTAAGTGCAATTAGATGGGTCACTATGAAAACCAGTGTCCAACAAAGAGCTTGAGTGATGAGAATCAGTTAAACTACAAGCAAAAAGTGGTGGTGAAATCCTTTGCAACTACTTCAGCAGATGTCAGGCCATCAAATGAAGTTGTATCAGGTACTTTGTTTGTTTTTTCAGATTATGCTAGTGTGTTGTTTGATTCGGGGTCTACACATTCTTTCATCTATGAAAACGTTTTTAGTAAAATGGGAATACCATCTCAAGAAATGACTCCTGACCTTTTGGTAAAAACACCTGGGGGAAATGTTGAGGCATAAAGAATTTATAAGAATCTTCCTATCCTTATCTATGGAAAGAACCTATTTTCAAACCTTATTGTTCTACCTCTAGTAGAGTTTGATGTTATCCTGGGTATGGATTGGCTCTCTATTTACCATGCTAAGAATGACTGTAGAGCTAAAGAAGTTACTTTTCAGAAAGACTTTCAGTTTGTGTACAAGAATGAACCATTACTGTTGATAACTTATCAAGAGGCCAAGAATCTTATAAAATATGGAAATGAATGTTACCTTGCACACATCGTTGAAAATAAAGGAACAGTTCAGATTAATGATGTGCCAGTGGTAAATGAGTATCTTGATATTTTTCCTGAAGAGTTACATGGAATAATACCATATCGGGAAGTTGAGTTTACTGTTGACTTAGTTCCTGATGCTAAGCCAATTTCAAAACCCCCCTTATTGAATGGCTCAAATTGAACTTTTAGAGTTGAAGGAGAAATTGCAATATTTATTAGAGAAAGTTTTCATTCGACCTGGCACATCACCCTGGGGTGCTCCTATTTTATTTGATAAAAAGAAAGATGGTTCAATGAGACTTTGCATTGATTATAGATCCTTGAATAACATCACTGTTAAGAACAAATATCATTTTCCTCATATCGATGATTTGTTTGATCAGCTCCAGGGAGCTCAGTATTTTTCAAAGATTGACTTGAGATCAGGGTACCATCATTTGAAGGTAAAGGAAGCAGATGTTCCGAAGACCGCGTTCCGTACAAGATATGGCCATTATGAATTTATAGTAATGCCTTTTGGGCTATCCAATGCACCTGCTATATTCATGGACTTAATGAATAGAATTTTCCATGAGATCTTGGATAAGTTTGTGGTGGTTTTCATTGATGATATTTTGGTGTTTTCTAAAAGTAAAGAGGAGCATGAAAGACATTTAAGGGTTATCTTGAAAACCTTAAAAGAAAATAAATTGTATGGAAAATTCAGCAACTGTGAGTTTTGGTTGCAACAAATTTCTTTCCATGGTCACATTGTTTCTAAAGATGATATAACTGTTGATCCTACAAAAAAAAGTTGTGGAAGACTGGCCAGACCCACAAATGTAACTAAGATTCGTAGCTTCCTTGGTTTGGCTGGCTATTACTGAAGGTTTGTTAGAAATTTTTCATGGTTATCTAGTCCAATGACTAAGCTAACTCGGAAGGGTGTCAATTTTATATAGACAAAAGAATGTGATGATTGTTTTCAGTAATTGAAAAGAAGATTGGTGAATGCTCCAGTTTTGGCACTACCATCTAGGAATGGTGAGTTTGGTATATACAGTGATGCTTCATTGAAAGGACTTGGTTGCATCCTAATGCAGAATGATCAGGTAATTGCTTATGCTTCACGACAGTTGAAAACTCATGAGGTAAGTTACCTTACACATGATTTAGAATTAGCTTATGTTGTTTTCGCTTTAAAAATTTGGAGGCATCATTTGTATGGAGTAAAGTGTGAAATATATACTGATCACAAAAGTTTAAAGTATATATTCACTCAGAAATAGTTAAACATGAGACAGAGGAGATGGCTAGAATTAATAAAGGATTATTATTGTACAATTCATTACCATCCGGGAAAAGAAAATAAAGTTGCTAATGCTTTAAGTCGAAAAAGTAATGCTTCATTAGCAATGTTGTGTATGGAACGTGATCCTTTTGTTAAGGATTTGATGAACTTTGGCATAGAAGTTGTTGGTATAGGAAGTTCTTCTATTTTTCTCAGGTTTCAGTGAGATCATCTCTATCAGATAGAATCAAGGAAGCACAGAAACAAGACAGTGAGTTGCAGAAAAAGGTAGAGCTGGTTCAAAAAGGTAAGTTGCCTAAATTCAACATTGATAATGATTGCGTTTTGAGATTTGGAAAGAGATTGTGTGTGCCTTGTGATTCACAGTTGAAGAGAGAGTTTTTATGTGAAGCTCATAGTTCTCTGTTTTCAGTTCATCCTGGTAGTACTAAGATGTACAGAGATCTGCAGGAGTATTACTGGTGGGATGGAATGAAAAGAGATATTGCCGATTTTACTGTGAAGTGTTTGACTTGTAAGCAGGTTAAAGCAGAGCGGCAGTTACCGAAAGGGATGGTTCAGCCTTTACCAGTGCCAGAGTGGAAATGGGAGAATATATCCATGGACTTTGTTGTGGGATTACCGAAGACATCTCGAGGTAATAATGAAATCTGGGTTATTGTTGATCGCATGACTAAATCTGCTCATTTCCTTGCTATACGAGATACTTTTTCCCAAGATCAACTTTCCCGTTTGTATCTTAAATTGATAGTTAGTTTACATGTAGTTCCTCTCTCCATTGTATCTGATCGTGATCTCAGGTTCACTTTTATCCTTTGGAATGGCCTTCAGAGTTCATCGGGTACTAAATTAAATTTTAGTACAGCATTTCATCCTCAATCAGATGGGCAGTCAGAACGAACAATTCAGACATTGGAAGATATGCTACAAGCTTGTTCGATGGATTATCAGGGAAGTTGGGACCAACATCATTCTTTGGATGAATTTTCATATAATAATAGTTTTCATTCCAGTATACATATGGCTCCATTTGAGGCGTTATATGGGAAGCGGTGTCGAACTCCAGCTTTCTGGGATAAAGTGGGTGAAAGGAAGTTGATGGGACCAGAATTGGTAGAAGAGATGGAAGAAAAAGTTCAGCTGATTCAGAAACACATGAGAACAGCTCATAGTAGCCAAAAGAGTAATGCAGACAATAGGAGGAAGGATCTAACTTTTGAGGTAGGTGATCATGTTTTTCTCAAAGTCTCACCATGGATAAGTGTGATGCGATTTGGTAAGAAAGGAAAGCTGAGTCCAAGGTTCATTGGACCATATGAAATTCTGGAGAGATTTGGATCAGTTGTATACCTGGTGGCTTTACCTCTGAGTTTTTCTCAGGTACACAATGTTTTTCACGTTTCGATGTTGAGAAAATATATGCCAGATCCATCTCATGTTTTGAGTCCAGAGGTAGTTCAGCTGGAAGAGAACCTATCTTATGAGGAACAACCGGTCCAGATTCTTGACCACAGGGAGAAAGTGTTACGAAATAAGGTTATTAATCAGGAAAAGGTTTTGTGAAAAAACCACATGATGGAAGAGTCAACATGGGAATCTGAAAATGCAATGAGGGATAAGTACCTCCATTTATTCGATAAGTAAATAAATTGCGAGGACACAATTTTCTAAAGGGGGAAGGATGTAACATCCCAAGTATGTAATGAATAATAGATATTTTTATCTATGTCTATTAATGATTAAGATTGTGTTTTATAGGCTTAAAATGAAAATAAATACAATCTTATGCATGGAATACACTAATATTCTTAAAAGATTGTTTTACTGCCTTTTGATGGAAAACCCTTTTTAAATCAAACATTTGACAATTTAATAATCTATATTTGTCAAAATAAACATATTCATTATGATTGGGACATTGAAAATTACTTTGGATAAATTTTTGGTATTTTTCTGACAATGTTCATTTTTTAATGAATAGTGAAAAATACTGCATTTTAAATCATAACTGCTTTTTCATTTAATTTAATTATATGGTTAGATTATCCTTTTAATTGGTCTTAATGAGTAATCTGAATAAATTTTTACCATTTAATCCAATGGTGGTCATTAGTATTAATTTCACTTTGGAATTGGTCATAAACTAATGCCAAACTTTTCATAGATATTGTTTCAAAAAAACCCGCTATTTGTTTGGACAACAGGAATTATTTTTAAATCAATTATTGAAATTTATGTGTTTGGAATTTGGTAAAATGGATTACATATTTGGAATTAGAAGGTCCAAATTATGTAATGAAGACTCTTTTATTTTTGGACATTATGAATAGTGACGATGGTAATTATCTTTAATTATCTTGATTAATGAGTATTTAGGTAGTTAAAGATAATAAAATGATATCATAATAATACAAAAAGACCACAAAATGTGTCCTAAGGCTACTGGTTGTCTCATGGCCGACCATGGGATGCATTGTGCCAAACTTGGGCGCCCCCTGGAATCACTTTTGTGAGAAAGTGACTTTTTATCTTTTTATTTTAAAATAATGTTAAAAGTGACAAAGAATGTATCACCTAAGTAAAATATTTTTAATTTTGTCTAAATAAATGATCATTTGGAATATAAATATTCATCGTAAATATAAAAAGATTTCCTACATCATAGTGTATTTTTCATAATTTTTAGACTTTACATAAATTAAATTATTTATGACAACATGATGATGCAGAGATTACCTCATTAATAAAGGATTTAAATAAAATGAAATGATAATGTAAAATATATGACCTACACTTGTCCAATACCTATTGGATGGGTGGATTTCGAACCCTTATCACCTTACCCTAGAATTATATCAATGTGGTACCTTTTTAATCCAAAAATCATTTCCAAATAATGTAACATTTCTTTACTTTCCAAGAGTTCCCCTCCTCTCCTCTTATAAAAGGCCCCCACCTCTACCTCCTTACACACACTTACAAAGCCTTTGACTCGGCTAAACCCTGCCAATTTTGTCTCTCCACATCCCTTTATTACTCCTTGAAGCCTCACTTTGGGCAGAAGTCTTCCCAAGGAAGCTTTTGAGCTCAAACAAAAGGGAGTTACCTGATTTTAAGGTAATGTCTTCACTTGAGTCCTTTTGTTTTATTTTGCTTCTCCAACCCCCTAAACTCTTTTTATTCATTTCTTTTGTAACAAATCCAGTATCTTCAATATACTAGGATGTTGTCATAAGAATGATTCGAGCTACACTTACACACACCTACATCTAATTGTTAAAGGACATACTGTTTCCGTGGATGGTGAATTTATGCCACCCGAAACGATGATTGTTCAAAATTCTTTTAACACCTTCAAAGGTGGCCATTAAGATGTCACCATATTTATATATGATATATAATATGTTTATGTTTTCCTTAATCTTCTGTATTTTTCATTTTGGTCATACCTTTATGGTTTCCATTATGGGTAAACGCGATATCTTCATTTAAGGAAGTGCGGACTACCGCCCCCTCAAAGTAATTTGATTCGTTAAATACCATATGTGGGACGTATAAAGGATGGAACTATGATATTATATATGATATTATACTGGAATTATAATATACCTTTATATCATTATGATTCCATTCTATAAAATACGAAATAGATATGAAAGTAGTGTTCATGCGTACGTATGGCTTACCGTCTCCATGAACGGTGCATTTCATTTCTTACCTCTAAATGTTATGTAATATTATAAATGCATGAATGTGCTGGATATATATGATATATATGATATATAAATCATGAATAAAATTCTGGATATAATGGATACATGAACAACTTGTAGTTATAAAGGGTTTATTTTTTACTCAAGTACCAATGATCGTTAAAACGACCGTTATTAACTTAAATAATTGCATAGTGTTCATGACATGGTAATAAGTGATATAAAAGGAATAATGAACTTGAATAAAGTTCTTCAGCAAGTAGAAATTAACTCAAGTTTATTATTCGGGACATTAAAGAACGATCGAGTCATGTCGGACCTGAGGTATGGGACATCGTCTCAATCTCCTTTCATTGAGGAATATTTTGTTTTATACACAACCTTCTTTTATATGGTGTATAAACCCATTTGACTTTTACGTTTATTCAAAAGGAATTTTTTTATATGAAGCGTTTACTAAATGAAAAAAGGGAATGTTTTTGTCGTACGTATGCGGCGACAACGACTTGTCCGCCGCCGTGACCATTATTTGAGTTTCGGCTTCCTCTACCAGCCATACATTTTTTTAAAAGAAAAATAAATACGATGTTTTACTTTTATTTTATTTTGGTATTGAAAATGTTGTTCATAAAGTTTTTATATCAATGTGTTGTATTGATATCTTGTGATTGAAAGGTGTAAATGTTATGCATGTTTTATGTGATATGATTATGTTCAGGTTCTTGGGAATTATTATGAAGACGGGTGGTTCTGTGATAAACTAAGGGCGGGTGAGCCCAATATAGCTCTCCAATGCATTGGGTAACGCGAAGGAGTGAAACGTTAAGGTTTCTCTGAAGAGATTTAGCGAATATACTGTGATGGGTATTCCAAACGTATCCAAGAGGGTTACTCCCTACGTAAGAATGTTATGAATGCCTCAAGTTACCATAATGTCTAATGATTTCTATGATTTATTCATGATTTGATGAGGTATGTTTAAGTGATTATGTTTTATGGGTAAATTATGATTTCATTATTATGTATATATTGACCCATGTTTCCTTTCTATATATTTTTATATCCCTTACTGAGCTTTTTATGCTCATCCAATGTTTTTTGGAATGTTTTTCACAGGTCAAGGGAAAGGTACATGATATGATGATAGTGTCAAGGATGTGTCAAGAAATAATCCATGTTTTATTTTAAATATGTTTCCATTGATGGGAAAGAAGAATACTATCTTTATGTAACCACATTGTTTATATGTGGAATGTAATTCATGTTTTATGATCGAATTCTCTAAAACTCTAAACCCGAAAAGATCCTCAATGTGTAATCTTGTAATAACTCAAGATTAAGTAAGGTTTAATGCTGGGGCCTTATAGTTGGTATCAGAGGTCGGTTTAGATAACTTTAGGAGTTATAATTCTATTAAATGATTATCCAAAAATATTTTTTTATGGTCAAATTGAAGTGATATAGTATTTGAATATTACCATGTTGCTTCATCTAAGACATTTTTGTTCAGAATGGTTTTCCGCAGAGGGAACATGGAAGCAGTGCTAGGAAGGCATGCAGAAGGAAATAACCTTCCGAATCAGCATCCTGAGATGGTCAGAATTGGAACTGAACAGTTTGTTGCAGTAATGGCACAGTTGACTCAAGCGATAAATGGAGGTGGTATCCATACACGAGATCAGCCAGATCAACCGCAGAGGAACATGTCAGTGGTGGAACATTTCATGAGACAACATCCCCCATCATTCAGAGGATCATCTGACCATGTGCTAGCTAAAGGGTGGATTAAAGCACTGGAGAAGATTTTCGATGTCATGGGGTGTTCATACAATGAAAAGGGTAGTCCTGCTATTTACCATTTGGAGGGTGAAGTAGATCAGTGGTGGTCGATGGTTAAAAATATCAGGGACGCTGATGAGATTTATGCTCTCGACTGGGATGAATTCAATGGTATGTTTCTTGAAAAGTATTTTCCTAAGGCTGTTCGACTTAGGATGGAAAAACAATTCTTGGAATTGAGGCAAGAGGAAGAGTCAGTGGCTACCTATGAAGAAAGGTTCACTCGATTGGCAAGGTATGCTCCAAATTTTATCCGAGACCTTGAGAGTAAAATCAATCGTTTTTACTCAGGATTAAAGCCAAAATATCGAAGGGCATTAGCTTCTCATGAGTTTAAATGTTACGAAAATCTTGTTTGATGTGCTGAGAAGGTGGAAATGGAGTTTTCCAATGATCAAGTGTTCTATAACAACCAGCAGAAGAAGAGACCAAGGTGTCAGGAGAAAGGGAAGAATTATTCATAAAAGTTTGATGGTAAGAAATATAAGATTCTAGTTTGTGATAAATGTGGAAAAAGGCATGCTGGGGAATGTCTTCTGAATTCCGGAAAGTGCTACTGATGTGGTAAGATGGGACATAAGGCTCGTGATTGAACTGAAAAAGATCAAGGTGAAGGTAAGACCAAATTTGATTTACATTTAGTGAAATGTTTTATGTGCAATGAGATGGGTCACTATGAAAACGAGTGTCCGACAAAGAGCTTTAGTGATGGGAAGTAGTTAGACTATAAGCAGAAAGGGGTGGTGAAATCCTTTGCAACTACTTCAGCAGATGTCGGGCCATCAAATGAAGTTGTATCTGGTACTTTGTTTGTTTTTTCAGATTATGACAATTTGTTGTTTGATTCAGGGTCTACACATTCTTTCATATCTAAAAACATTTCTAGTAAAATGGGAATACCATCTCAAGAAATGACTCCTGAACTTTTGGTAAAAAAAACCTGGGGGAAATCTTGAGGCAAAAAGAATTTATAAGAATCTTCCTATCATTATCTGTGGAAAGAACCTACTTGTAAACCGTATTGTTCTACCTCTAGTAGAGTTTGATGTTATCTTGGGTATGGATTGGCTCTCTATTTACCATGCTAAGATTGACTGTAGAGCTAAAGAAGTTTCTTTTCTGAAAGACTTTCAATTTGTGTACAAGAATGAACCCTTACTGTTGATAACTTATGAAGAGGCCAAGAATCTTGTAAAAGATGGAAATGAATGTTACCTTGAAAACATAGTTGAAAATAAAGGAACTGTTCAGATTAATGATGTGCCAGTGGTAAATGAGTATCCTGATGTTTTTCCTGATATGTTTCCTGGAATAATACCAGATCAGGAAGTTGAGTTTACTGTTGACTTAGTTCCTGATGCTAAGCCAATTTCAAAACCCCCTTATCGAATGGCTCAAATTGAACTTTTAGAGTTGAAGGAGCAATTGAAAGATTTATTAGAGAAAGGTTTCATTTGACCTAGCACATCACCATGGGGTGTTCCTATTTTATTTGTTAAAAAGAAAGATGGTTCAATGAGACTTTGCATTGATTATAGAGCCTTCAATAACTTCACTATTAAGAACAAATATCCTTTTCCTCATATCGATGATTTGTTTGTTCAGCTCCGGGAAGCTCGGTATTTTTCAAAGATTGACTTGAGATCGGGGTACCATCAGCTGAAGGTAAAGGAAGCAGATGTTCTGAAGACCGCATTCTGTACAAGATATGGCCATTATGAATTTGTAGTTATGCCTTTTGGGCTAACTAATGCACCTGTTGTATTCATGGACTTAATGAATATAATTTTCCATGAGTTCTTGGATAAGTTTGTGGTGGTTTTCATTTATGATATTTTAGTGTTTTCTAAAAGTAAAGAGGAGCATGAAAGACATTTAAGGGTTATCTTGCAAACCTTAAAAGTAAAGAAACTGTATGGAAAATTCAGCAAGTGTGAGTTTTGGTTGCAAAAAAATTTCTTTCCTTGGTCACATTGTTTCTAAAGATGGGATAACTATTGATCCTGCAAAAACAAATGTTGTGGAAGACTGGCCAAGACCCACAAATGTAATTGAGATTCGTAGCTTCATTGGTTTGGCAGGCTATTACAGAAGGTTTGTTAAAAAAATTTCACGGTTATCTAGTCCAATGACTAAGCTAACTTGGAAGGGTGTCATGTTTATCTGGAAAAAAGAATGTGATGATTGTTTTCAGGAATTGAAAAGAAGATTGGTGAATGCTCCAGTTTTGGAACTACCTTCCAGGAATGCTGAGTTTGTTATATACAATGATGCTTCATTGAAAAGACTTGGTTGCATCCTAATACAGAATGATCAGGTAATTTTTTATGCTTTACGACAGTTTAAAATTCATGAGGTAAATTACCCTACACATGATTTGGAATTAGCTGCTGTTGTTTTCGCTTTAAAAATTTGGAGGCATAATTTGTATGGAGTAAAGTGTGAAATATATACTGATCACAAAAGTTTAAAGTATATATTTTCATTCATAAAGAGCTAAACATGAGAGAGAGGAGATGGCTGGAATTAATCAAGGATTATGATTGTACAATTCATTACCATCCGGGAAAAGAAAATAAAGTGGCTGATGCTTTAAGTTGAAAAAGTAATGCTTCATTAGCAATTTTGCGTTTGGAACGTGATCCTTTGGTTTAGGATTTGATGAACCATGGCATAGAAGTTGTTGGTGCAGGAAGTTATTCTGTTTTGTTTCAGGTATCTGTGAGATCATATCTATTAGATAAAATCAAGCAAGCACAGAAGCAAGACAGTGAGTTGCAGAAAAAGGTAGAGCTGGTTCAGAAAGGTAAGTCGCCTGAATTCAACATTGATAATGATTGTGTTTAGAGATTTGGGAAGAGATTGTGTGTGCCTTGTGATTCACAGTTGAAGAGAGAGTTGTTATGTGAAGCTCATAGTTCTCCGTTTTCAGCTCATCCTGGCAGTAATAAGATGTACAGAGATATGCGGGAGTATTACAGGTGGAATGGAATGAAAATAGATACTGCTGATTTTACTATGAAGTGTTTGACTTGTCAGCAGGTTAAAGCAGAGTGGCAGTTACCGAAAGGGATTCTTCAGCCTTTACCAGTTCCAGAGTGGAAATGGGAGAATATATCCATGGACTTTGTTGTGGGATTACCAAAGGCATCTCAATGTAATAATGCAATCTGGGTTATTGTTGATCGTTTGACTAAATCTGCTCATTTCCTTGCTATATGAGATACTTTTTCCCTAGATCAACTTTCCTGTTTGTATCTTAAATAGATAGTCAGGTTACATGGAGTTCCTCTCTCCATTGTATCTGATCATGATCCCAAGTTCACTTCTAACTTTTGGAAAGGCCTTCAGAAGTCGTTGGGTACTGAATTAAATTTTAGTACAACATTTCATCCTCAATAAGATGGGAATTCAGAACGAACAATTCAGACCTTGGAGGATATGCTACGAGCTTGTTCGATGGATTATCAGGGAATTTGGGACCAACAACTTTCTTTGGTTGAATTTTCATATAATAACAGTTTTCATTCTAGTATACAGATGGCACCATTTGAGGCGTTATATGGGAAGCGGTATCGAACTCCAGCTTTCTGGGATGAAGTGGGTGAAAGGAAGTTGATGGGACCAGAATTGGTTGAAGAGATGGCTGGAAAAGTTCAACTGATTCAGAAACACATGAAAACAGCTTAGAGTAGGAAGAAGAGTTTTGCAGACAACAGGAGGAAGGATCTAACTTTTGAGGTAGGTGATCATGTTTTTCTCAAAGTCTCACCATGGAAAAGTGTGATGCGATTTGGTAAGAAAGGAAAGCTGAGTCCAAGGTTCATTGGACCATATGAAATTCTGGAGAGAGTTGGATCAGTTGCATACCGAGTGGCTTTACCTCCGAGTTTATCTCAGGTACACAATGTTTTTCACGTTTCGATGTTGAGAAAGTATATGCCAGATCCATCTCATGTTTTGAGTCCAGAGGTAGTTCAGCTGGAAGAGAACCTATCTTATGAGGAACAACCGGTCCAGATTCTTGACCACAAGGAGCATGTGTTACGAAATAATGTGATTAATCAGGTAAAGGTTTTGTGGAAAAACCACATGATGGAAGAGGAAACATGGGAATCTGAAAATGCAATGAGGGATAAGTACCCCCATTTATTCGATAAGTAAATAAATTGCGGGGATGTAATTTTCTAAAGGGGGGAAGGATGTAACATCCCAAGTAAGTAATGAATAATAGATATTTTTATCTATGTCTATTAATGATTAAGATACTGTTTTAGAGGCTTAAAATGAAAATAAATACAATCTTATGCATGGAATACACTAATATTCTTAAAAGATTGTTTTATAGCATTTTGATGGCAAACCCTTTTTAAATCAAACTTTTGACAATTTTATAATCTATATTTGTCAAAATAAATATATTCATTATGATTGGGACATTGAAATTTACTTTGGATAAATTTTTCATATTTTTCTGACAATGTTCATTTTTAATGAATAGTTAAAAATACTGCATTTTACATCATTACTGCATTTTCATTTAATTTAATTATATGGTTAGATTATACTTTTAATTGGTCATAAAGTGTAATCTGAATATAGTTTTACCATTTAATCTAATGTTGGTCATTCAGATTAATTTCACTTTGGAATTGGTCATAAACTAATGCCAAACTTTTCATAGATATTGTTTCAAAAAAAACCGGCTATTTGTTTTGACAACCTGAATTATTTTTAAATCAATGATTGAAATTTATGTGTTTGGAATTTGGTAAAATGGATTACATATTTGGAATCATAAGTTCCAAATTATGTAATTAAGACTCTTTTATTTTTGGACATTATGAATAGTAACGATGATAATTATCTTTAATTATCTTGATTAATGAGTAATTAGGTAGTTAAAGATAATAAAATGATATCATAATAATAAAAGAAGACCACAACATGTGTCCTAAGGCTACTGGTTGTCTCATGGCCCACCATGGGATTCCTTGTGCCAAACTTGGGGGCCCCATGGATTTACCCTTGTGAGAAAGTGACTTTTTAACTTTTTATTTTTAAAGAATGTTAAATGTGACAAAGAATGTATCACCATAGTAAAATATTTTTAATTTTGTCTACAGAAATGATCTTTTGGACTATAAATATTCATTTTAAAGATAAAAATATTTCTTATATAATAGTAGTTTTTTCATAATTTTTAGACATTACATAAATTAAATTATTTAAGACATCATGATGATGCAGCGATTACCTCATTAATAAAGGATTTAAATAAAATGAAATGATAATGTAAAATATATGACCTAAACATGTCCAAAACCTATTGTATGGATGGATTTAGAACCCGTATCACCTTACGATCGAATTATATCGATGTGGGACCTTTTTAATCTGAAAATCATTTTCAAATAAAGTATCATTTCATTACTTTCCAAGAGTACCCCTTCTCTCCTCTTATAAAAGGCCCCCACCTCTACCTCCTTACACACACTCCCAAAGCCTTTGGATTGGCCAATCCCTGCACATTTTGTCTCTCCATATCCCTATATTACTCCTTGAAGCCTCACAATGGGCAGAAGTCTTCCCAAAGAAGCCATTTATCTCAAACCAAAGGGAGTTACCCGATTTTAAGGTAATGTCTTCACTTGAGTCCTTTTGTTTTATTTTTCTTCTCCAACCCCCTAAACTCTTTTTATTCATTTCTTTTGTAACAACTCCAGTATCTTCAATATACTATGATGTTTTTATAATAAGTATTCTAGATACACTTACACACACCTACATCTAATGGTTAAAGGACATACTGTTTCCGTGGATGGTGAATTTATGCCTCCCGAAACGATGATTGTTCAAAATTCTTTTAACACCTTCAAAGGTGGCCATTAAGATGTAACTATATTTATATATTATATATAATATGTTTATTTTTTCCTTAATATTCTTTATTTTTTATTTTGTTCATACCTTTATGGTTTCCATTATGGGTAAATGCGATATCTTTATTTAAGGAAGTGCGGACTACCGCCCCCTCAAAGTGATTTGATTCGTTAAATACCATATGTGGGACGTATAAAGGATGGAACTATGATATTATATATGATATTATACTAGAATTATAATATAACTTTATATCATTATGATTCCATTATATAAAATATGAAATAGAAATGAAAGTAGTGTTCATGCGTACGTATGACTTACCATCTCCATGAACGGTGCATTTCATTTCTTACCTCTAAATGTTATGTAATATTATAATTGCGTGAATGTGCTGGATATATATGATATATATGATATCTACATCATGAATAACATTATGGATATAATGGATACATGAACAACTTGTAGTTATAAAGGGTTTATTTTTGACTCAAGTACCAATGATCGTTAAAACGACCGTTATTAACTGAAATAATTACATAGTGTTCATGACATGGTAATAAGTGATATAAAAGGAATAATGAACTTGAAAAAACTTCTTAATCAAGTAGAAATTAACTCAAGTTTATTATTCAGGACATTAATGAACGATCGAGTCATGTCGGACCCGAGGTATGGGACTTCATCTCAATCTCCTTTCATTGAGGCATATTTTGTTTTATACACAACCTTCTTTTATATGGTGTATAAACCCCTTTGACTTTTACGTTTATTACAAAGGAATCTTTTTATAAAAAGCGTTTACTAAACTACAAAAAGGGAATGTTTTTGTCGTATGTATGCGGCGACAACGACTTCTCCGCCGCCGTGACCATTATTTGAGTTTCGGCTTCCACTACAAGCCAAACTTTTTTGAAAAGAAAAATAAATACCATGTTTTAATTTTCTTTTATTTTGGTATTGAAAATGGTTTTCATAATGTTTTTATATCAATGTGTTGTATTGATATCTTGTGATTGAATGGTGGAAATGTTATGCATGTTTTATGTGATACGATTATGTTGATGTTCTTGAGAATTATAATGAAGACGGGTGGTTCCATGATAAACTAAGGGCAGGTGAGCCCGATATAGCTCTCCAATGCATTGGGTAACGCGAAGGAGTGAAACATTAAGGTTTCTCCGAATAGATTTAGGGAATATACTGTGATGGGTATTCCAAACGTAACCAAGAGGGTTACTCCCTATGTAAGAATGTTATGAATGCCTCAAGTTACCATTATGTCTTATGATTTCTATGATTTATTAATGATTTGATGAGGTATGTTGAAGTGCTTATGTTTTATGGGTAAAATATGATTTCATTCTTATGTATATATGTACCCATGTTTCCTTTCCATATATTTTTATATCCTTACTGAGTTTTTTGTGCTCATCCCATGTTTTTTGAAATGTTTTTCACAGGTCAAGGGAAAGGTACATGATATGATGATAGTGTCAAGGAAGTGTCAAGAAATAATCCATGTTTTATTTTAAATATGTTTCCATTGATGGGAAAGAAGAATACTATCTTTATGTAACCACTTTGATTATATGTGGAATGTAATTCAAGTTTTATGATCTAATTCTCTAAAACTCTAAACCCAAAACGATCCTCAATGTGTAATCTTGTAATAAATCAAGATTAAGTAAGGTTTAAGGCTGGGGCCTTATAGTTACATATATATCACTACTAAAATCATGATATTAATAAATATTTTCAAGTCCACTTTTTACATAATAAAATAATAAAAATCATGCATGTTACATAAGAAAGAAATATATATCAATCATAAAAAAGATATAAACCCATTAGTGATAAAAGTGTTTTATAATAGTGAAATAAAGAACATATCGACGGATAAGAAACATGGAAATTAAAAATTATAATGGAGAACCAATTTTTAGACATTCAATATTTATTTAAATGGATATTATGTCAAGAGAGATAAATAAAAAACTCTAATGTAATCAATGATAATTTTCTTAAATGAAATACTTTCTCAAAAGTAATTATATATAATGCCCCAGCCATAAACTTTACTTAATCTTGAGTTATTACAAGATTACACATTGAGGATCTTTTCAGGTTTAGAGTTTTAGAGAATTAGATCCTAAAACATGCATTATATTCCACATTTAAACAATTTGGTTATATAAAAGATAGTATTCATTTTCCCCATCAATGGAAACATATTTAAAATAAAACATGGATTCCTTCTTGACACTTACTTGACACTATCATCACATCATGTACCATTCCCTTGACCTGTGAAAATCATTTCAATAACATGGGATGAGCATAAAAAGCTCAGTAAGGGATATAAAAGTATGAAAGGAAAACATTAGTCCATGCATGAAATCATACTTTACTCATAAAACATAAGTACATTAACATACCTCATCAAATCATGAATAAATCATAGAAATCAAAATACATAACGGTAACATGAGGCATTCATAACATTCTTTAATATGGAGTAACCCTCTTGGTTACGTTAGGAATACCCATCACAGTATATTCCCTAAATCTATTCTGAGAAACCTTAACGTTTAACTCCTTCACGTTACCCAATGCATTGGAGAGCTATATCGGGCTCACCCGCCCATAGTTTATCATGGAACCACCCGTCTTCATAACAATTCCCAAGAACTATAACATAATATTACCACATAACACATGCCTAAAGGAAACATAAAATTTCCACATTCCAATCACAAGATATCAAAACAAGACATTGATATAAAAAACATTTTGAAAACCATTTTCAATACCAAAATAAATGAAAAGTAAAACATGGTATTTATTTTTCATTTAAAAAAAAGTATGGCTTGTAGAGGAAGCCGAAACTCAAATAATGGTCAGGGCGGCGGAGAAGTCCTTGTCGCCGCATACGTACGACAAAAAAACAAAAAAACATTCCTTTTGTCATTTAGTAAAATGATTCATATAAAAAAATATTCCTTTTGAATAAGCATTAAAGTAAAATGATTTTATACTCCGTATAAAAGAATGTTGTATATAAAACAAAATATGCCTCAATGAATGGAGATTGAGCTGAAGTCCCTTACCTCGTATCCGACTTGACTTGATCATTCATTAATCTCCTGAATAATAAAGACAAGTTAATTTCTACTTGCTTAAGAACATTTTTCATGTTCATTATTCCTTTCATATCATTTATTACAATTTCATGAACACTATGTTATTATTTATGTTTATAATGGTCGTTTTAACGATCATTGGTACTTGAGTCAAAAATGAACTTCTTATATTTACAAGTTGTTCACGTAGTCAAATATCCATTATATCAAGAATGATATTCATGATGTAGATGCCATATATATCATATATATCCAGTATATACATTCATTTATAATATTACATAATCATTTAGAGGTATGAAATGAAATTCACCGTTCATAGAGATGGTAAGTCGTACGTACGCATGAACGCTACTTTCATTTCTATGTCATATTAATGGAATTAAAACTAAATGAGAGATATGTATATTTTAATTCCACAATTATATTCATCATTTAGATTTAACATACATCATATATATCCATTATATATATGTACTTATAATATTACATTTCATTTGGGGATATGAAATGAAATGCATCGTTCATGGTGACGGTAAGCCGTACGTACGCATGAACGCTACTTTCATTTATATCTCATACTTTAATGGAATTAAAACATAATGATGCATAATAGTATTATAATTCCAGTATGGTATCAAATATAATATCATTAAATCTATCCTTTATGTGCACGACATATGGTATTAACGAATCAAATCTCTTTGAGGGGGCGCTAGTCCACACTTCCTAAAATGAAGATATGGCATATACCCATAATGGAATCCATAAAGGTATGCCATAGATGAAAAATACAGAAGCTTAATGCAAACATAAACATATTATATATCATATATAAATTTAGTGACATCTTAATGGACACCATTGAAGGTGTTAAAGAATATTGAACAATAATCGTTTTGTGAGGCAGAAATTGACCATCCACGAAAACAGTATGTTCTTTAACCATTAGATGTATGTGTGTGTAAGAGTAGCTCGAATGATTCTTATAACAAAATCCTATTATATTAAAGATAATGTAGTTGTTACAAAATAAATTAATAAAAAGAGTTTAGGGGGTTGGAGAAGCCAAATAAAACATAAGAACATAAGATAAGACACTACCTTTAAATCGGGTAACTCTTTTGGATTTGAGCTCAAAGGCTTCCTTGGGAAGACTTCTGACCAAACTGAGGCTTCTAGGAGTAATATAGGGATGTGGAGAGACAGAATGATCAGGGTTTGGCCGAGCCAAAGGCTTGAGAGGTGTGGGTAAGGAGGTAGAGGTGGGGGCCTATTATAAGAGGGTAGAAGGGGCACTCTTGGAAAGTTACAAAATGTTACTTTATTTTAAAATGAGTTTCGGATTTTAAAGGTCCCACATTGATGTATTTATAGGATATGGTTATAAGGGTTCTAAATATACTCATCTAATAGGTCTTTGACAAGTGTAGGTCTTAGATTTTACGTTATCTTTTTAGTTTATTTAAATCGTTAAATAATGAGATAATCGATGCATCATCATGATGTCATAAATAATTTAATTTATTTAATGTCTAAAAATTATGGAAAAACTACTATGTTGTAGGAAATATTTTTACCTTTCCATTGAATACATATAGTCTAAAATATAATTTATTTAGACAAAATTAAAAATGTTTTACTCAGGTGATACATTCTTTGTTATATTTAACGTTCTTTAAAAATAAAAAGATGAATAGTCACTTTCAAACAAAAGGGATTCCATGGGGTCCCCATGTTTGGCACAAGGAATCCCATGGTAGGCCATGAGACAACCAGTATCATTAGGAAACATTTTTGTGTCATTTTTTATTATTATGATATTATTTTATTATCCTTAACTACCTGATTACTCATTAATCAAGATGATTAAAGATAATTACCGTCGTTACTATTCATAATGTCCAAAAACAAAAGAGTATTGATTACATAATTTGGACCTTATGATTCCAAATATGTAATCCATTTTACCAAATTAAAAACATAGAAATTGCGATAATTTATTTAAAAATAATTCCCGTTGTCAAAACAAATCGCGGGTTTTTTTGAAACAATATCTATGAAAAGTTTGGCATTAGTTTATGCCTAATTACAAAGTGAAATTAATCATAATGACCACCATTGGATTAAATGGTAAAAAAATATTCATATTACACTTTAAGACCAACTAAAAAGGTAACCTAACCATTAATTAAATTAGATGAAAAATCAGTTTTGATGTAAAATGCAGTATTTTTAACTATTCATTAAAAAATGAACATTGTCAGAAAAATACCAAAAATTTATTCAATGTAAATTTAAATGACCCTATCATAGAGAATATTTTTATTTTGACAAATAGAGATTATAAAATTGTCAAAAGTTTATTTTAAAAATGGTTTTCTATCAAAAGGCAATAAACAATCTTTTAAAAATATTAGTGTATTCCATGCTTAAGATTGTATTTATTCTCATTTTAAGCCTCTAAAACACTATACAATTAATTAATAGACATAGATAAAAATATCTATTATTCATTACTTACATGGGATGTTACATCCTTCCCCCTTTAGAAAATTGTTTCCCCGCAATTTATTTACTTGTCGAATAAGTGGGGGTGTTTTTCCCTCATTGCATTTTCAGATTCCCATGTTGCATCTTCAATCATGTAGTTTTTCCAAAAAAACCTTTACATGATGAATCACCTTATTCCATGACACTTGCTCCCTGTGGTCAAGAATCTGAACCAGCTGTTCCTCATAAGATAGATTCTCTTCCAACTGAACTACCTCTGGACTCAAAACATGAGATGGATCTGGCATAGACTTTCTCAACATCAAAACATGAAAAACATTGTGTACCTAAGATAAGCTCGGATGTAAAGCCAGTTGGTATGCAACTGATCTAACTCACTCCAGAATTTCATATGGTCCAATGAAACTTGGACCTAGCTTTCCTTTCTTACCAAATCGCATCACACTTTTCCATGGTGATACTTTGAGAAAAAAATGATCACCTACCTCAAAAAAAGAGATCCTTCCTCATGTTGTCCACATAACACTTCTGCCTGCTCGGAGCTATTCTCATGTGTTTCTGTATCATCTGAACTTTTTCTGCCAACTCTTCAACCACTTCTGGCCCCATCAACTTCCTTTCACCCACTTCATCCCAGAAAGTTAGAGTTCGACACCGCTTCCCATATAACGCCTCAAATGGTGCCATCTGTAGCATCCCTTTCGGTAACTACCGCTCTGCTTTAACCTATTGACAAGTCAAACACATCACATTAAAATAAACAATATCCCTTTTCATTCCATCCCACCAGTAATACTCCCACAGATCTCTGTACATCTTAGTACTGCCAGGATGAACTGAAAACAGAGAACTATGAGCATCACATAACAAATCTTTCCTCAACTGTGAATCACAAGGCACACACAATCTCTTCCCAAATCTAAAAACACAATCATTATCAATGTCGAATTCATGAAACTTACCCTTCTAAACCAGCTCTACCATTTTTTGCAACTCACTGTCTTTCTTCTGTGCTTGCTTGATTCTGTCTGATAGAGAATATTTCACTGATACCTGAAACAAAACAGAAGAACATCCTGCACCAAAAACATCTATTCCAAATTTCATCAAATCCTTAACAAAGGTATCACGTTTCAAATGAAACATTTTTAATGAAGAATTACTCTTTCAACTCAAAGAATCAGACACTTTATTTTCTTTTCCTAGATTGTAATTAATTGTACCATCATAATCCTTGATTAATTATAGTCATCTCCTCTATCTCATGATCAATTCTTTCTGAGTGAATATATACTTTAAACTTTTGTGATCGGTATATATTTCACACTTTACTCCATACAAATGATGCCTCTAAATTTTTAAAGCGAAAACAACAGCTACTAATTCCAAATCATGTGTAGGGTAATTTACCTCATGAGTTTTCAACTGACATGAAGAATAAGCAATTACCTGATCATTCTTCATTAGGAAACAACCAAGTCCTTTCAATGAAGCATCATTTTAGATAACAATCTCACCATTCCTGGAAGTTAGTTCCAAAACTGGAGCATTCAAAAATCTTCTTTTCAGTTCCTAAAAACAATCATCACATTCTTTTGTCCAGATTAACTTAACACCCTTCCGAGTTAGCTTAGTCATTGGACTAGATAACCATGAAAAATTTAAAACAATCCTTCTGAATATCCTACCAAACCAAGGAATCTATGATTATCAGTTACATTTGTGGGTCTTGGCCATTCATCCACAACCATTGTTTTTGCAGGATCAACAGTTATCCCATCTTTAGAAAAAATGTGACCAAGGAAAGAAATTTGTTGCAACCAAAACTCACACTTTCTGAATTTACCATACAATTTCTTTTCTTTCAAGGTTTGCAAAATAACCTATAAATGTCTTTCATGATCCTCTTTACTTTTTGAAAACTTAAAAATATCATCAATAAAAACTACCAACATTTTTCACTTGAGTCAACTGAGCCATCATAGCAACAAACTGTTTAGTTCTAATTCCGACCATCTCAGGATACTAATTTGATAGGTCATTTCCCACTGTATTTCTTCCCAGAAAAGTCGTTCTATTTTCTATACAAAAAACCATTCTTATCACAGATATATCATAGGTGAAGCAACATGGTAATCTTTAAATGCTTTATCAATTCAATCATACCATAAATTAACTTATAATTTAACAATTTTCTAACTATTAAAGTTATCTAAACCGACCTCTGATACCAACTATAAGGCCCCGACCTTATTTATTACTTAATCTTGAGTTATTACAAGATTACACTTTGAGGATCTTTTCAGGTATAGATTTTTAGAGAATTAGATCATAAAACTTGCATTACATTCCAAATTTAAACAAACTGATTACATAAAAGATAGTATTCATTTTTCCCATCAATGGAATCATATTTAAAATAAAACATGGATTCTTTCTTGACACTTCCTTGACACTATCATCACATCATGTACCTTTCCCTTGTCCTGTGAAAATCATTTCAAAAACATGGGATGAGCATAAAAAGCCCATCAAGGGATATAAAAGAATGAAATGAAAACATTAGTCCATGTATGAACTCATACTTTTCTCATAAAAAATAATAAATTTAACAAACCTCATCAAATCATGAATAAATGATAGAAATCATAAGACATAAATGTAACTTGAGGCATTCATAACATTCTTACATAGGGAGTAACCATCTTGGTTACGTTTGGATTACCCATCATAGTATATTCCCTAAATATCTTCCGAGAAACCATAACGTTTATGTCCTTCGCGTTACCGAATGCATTGGAGAGATATATCAGGCTCACTCACCCTTAGTATATCACGGAACCACCCGTCTTCATAACAATGACCAATAACCATAACATAATCGTACCACATAATACATGCATAAAGGAAACATAACATTTCCACATTTCAATCATAAGATATCAACACAACACATTGATATAAAAAACATTATGAAAACCATTTTCAAAACCAAAATAAAAGAAAAGTAAAACATGGTATTTATTTTTCATTTTTTTTAAAAAGTATGGCTTGTAGAGGAAGCCTAAACTCAAATAATGGTCACTGAAGCGGAGAAGTCATTGTCGCCGCATACGTAAGACAAAAAAACAAAAAATCATTCCTTTTTTAGTTTAGTAAAACACTTCATATAAAAAACGATTCGTTTTGAATAAGAATAAAAGTCAAAGGGGTTTATACACCGTATAAAAGAACGTTGTGTATGAAACAAAAAATTCATCAATGAATGGAGATTAAGACGAAGTCTCTTACCTCTTATCCGACTTGACTTGATTGTTCTTTAATCTCATGAATAATAAACTTGAGTTAATTTCTAATTGCTTAAGAACCTTTTTCAAGTTAATTATTCTTTTTAAATCATTTATTACCATGTCATGAACACTATGTTGTTATTTAAGTTTATAACGGTCGTTTTAACGATCATTGGTACTTGAGTCAAAAATGAACATCTTATATTTACAAGTTGTTCACGTAGTCAAATATCCACTATCTAAAGAATGATATTCTTGATGTAGATTCCATATATATCTTATATATCCAGTATATACATGCATTTAAATTATTACATAATCATTTAGAGGTAAGAAATGAAATGCACCGTTCATGGAGATAGTAAGCCGTACGTACGCATGAACGCTACTTTCATTTCTATGTCATATTAATGGAATTAAAACTAAATGAGAGATATGTATATTTTAATTCCAGAATTATATTAACCATTTAGATGCAACATAAATCATATATATCCATTATATATATGTACTTATAATAGTACATTACATTTGGGTATAATAAATAAAATGCACCGTTCATGGAGACGGTAAGCCGTACGTACGTATGAACGCTACATTCATTTATATCTCATAATTTAATGGAATTAAAACATAATGATACATAATAATATTATAATTCCAGTATGGTATCATATATAATATCATTTAATCTATCTTTATACATACCACATATGGTATTAACGAATCAAATCACTTGGAGGGGGCGGTAGTCCACACTTCCTAAAATGATGATATCACGTATACCCATAATGGAAGCCATAAAGGTATGCCATAATTGAAAAATACAGAAGCTTAAGGGAAACATAAACATATCATATATCATATATAAATATAGTGACATCTTAATGGCCTCCTTTGAAGGTGTTAGAAGAATATTGAACAATCATCGTTTCGTGAGGCAGAAATTCGTCATCCAGAGAAACAATATGTTTTTTAACCATTAGATGTAGGTGTGTGTATGTGTAGCTCTAATGCTTATTATAACATAAAACTACTATATTGAAGATTCTGGAGTTGTTACAATTGAAATGAATAAAAAGATTTTTGGGGTTTGGAGAAGAAAAATAAAACATAAGAATACAATAGAAGACACTGCCTTTAAATCGGGGAACTCTTTTTGATTTGAGCTCAAAGGATTCCTTGGGAAGACTTCTGACCAAAGTGAGTCTTCTAGGAGTAATAGAAGGATGTGGAGAGATAAAATGAGTATGGGTTATCCGAGCCAAAGTCTTGAGAGGTGTGGGTAATGAGGTAGAGTTGGGGGCCTTTTATAAGATAAGAGGAGGGGCACTCTTGGAATGTTACAAAATGTTACTTTATTTTCAAATGAGTTTAGAATTTTAAAGGTCCCACATTGATCTATTTCTAGGTTAAGGTGATAAGGGTTATAAATATACTCATCCAATAGGTCTTTTACAAGTGTAGGTCTTATATTTTATGTTATAGTTTTATTTTATTTAAATCGTTAAATAATGAGGTAATCGCTGCATCATCATGATGTCAAAAATAATTTAATTTATTTAATGTCTAAATATTATGAAAAAACTAATATTATGTAGGAAATCGTTTTACCTTTCCAATGAATATTTATAGTCCAAAATAACATTTATGTAGATAAAATTAAAAATGTATTACTCAGGTGATACATTCTTTGTTATATTTAACTTTCTTTAAAAATAAAAAGATAAAAAGTCACTTTCACACAAAAGTGATTCCATGGGGTCCCCATGTTTGGAACAAGGCATCCCATGGTCTTAAATGATATAACCAGTATAATTAGGACACATGTTGGTGTCATTTTTTATTATTATGATATTATTTTATTATCCTTAAATACCCGATTACTCATTAATGAAGATAATTATAGATAATTATCGTCGTTACTATTCATAATGTCCAAAAACAAAAGTGTCTTGATTACATAATTTGGACCTTCTGATTCCAAATATGTAATCCATTTTACCAAATTACAAACACAGAAAATGAAATAATTTATTTAAAAATAATTCCCGTTGTAAAAACAAATAGAGGGTTTTTTTGAAACAATATCTATGAAAAGTTAGGCATTAGTTTATGCCCAATTCCAAAGTGAAATTAATCCTAATTACCACCATTGAATTAAATGGTAAAAATATATTCAGATTATAATTTAAGACCAATTAAAAAGATAATATAACCATATAATTAAATTAGATGAAAAAGCTGTTTTGATGTAAAATGCAGTATTTTTCACTATTCATTAAAAACTAAACATTGTCAGAAAAATAATAAAAATTTATCCAATGTAAATTTAAATGTCCCAACCATAACAAATATGTTTATATTGAAAAATAGAGATTATAAAATTGTAAAAAATTTTATTTAAAAATGGTTTCCCATCAAAAGACAGTAAAACAATCTTTTAAAAATATTAGTGTATTCCATGCTTAAGATTGGATTTATTCTCATTTTAAGCCTCTAAAACACTATCTATTTTATTAATAGACATAGATAAAAATATCTACTATTCATTAATTACTTGGGATGTTACATTATATGTTTCAAGAAATCATATCAATGAACAACAAGATGTAATATTTTCAGGAAAAATAAAAATTAATGAATATTAATAATATTTTTAGATTCAATTTTATAATAGTAATTGAAAATAATGAGAAAAATTAGATAAATTGAAATTGCTATATGGGTTTGACAGTTCCACTTAACTTAATTCTAGATTTATTTCATCACATTTACACATTATTTATAACAAACATATCAGAATTAATAGATGAAACCAAAATTTATTAATATAATTTTTTTTTGTCACTATAGATTAATTATAGTCATTTTACTATTTTTTTAATAATAATCATTATTCTTGAAAATTTTTGATTTCATGTTATATTACTATTATCCCATCTTGTTTCAATTTCATGATTTTGAATTAGTTTAATTTATAAATAAGTCATATTAATTTTTGAACAGAGTAAGACTATATAGTTATAAAATTATATATTATAAATAATTTTCTAGGACAAATCTTCTATGTAGGGATTTGTTATGAATTCTCATAATCCCCAATGTGAATAAAAAACCCATTCGGAGGAAATCTCAAAAATAGGTGGTTTGTGTATATGTAGTATAAATGGATTTAGAAATTGAAATAAAAATCATAAAAATTTTATTATATTATATAAAAAAAATTACGTATTAAATGAATGCAAATAATTTTCCAGATTTTAATGATGAGGTTAAATAGAAATTGAAAAAGAGGATCATGAGGTAATATATTTGTTAAAGATTTATCACATTACTGAATCCATGAAAGTGTTGTGTGAGATTACTATAAGATGTCCATATAGATCTATTTGGGCTTTTGAAAATTGGCCTAGATATATCATGTAGATGTTTATGGGATGTGAATTTAATAGGAAACAGATTGGTAGTATTTACACTAATGTTGAGGTGTATTATTTTTAAAATGTACTGAATATTTTATTATGCCAATGTAAATAAGAAATAGTTGCATTATTGGCATTATAATCTATATTTATTTAAAAAATATTATTTTTAGGACAATAAAATTATTTCTTCAAAAAATTTAATATATTGAACAGAAAATAAATATTCAATGTTTTTTTTAAAAAATGGGGTACTTTTTCAGTTTTGGCATTGGAAATTAATATTTATTTTTCTAATTTATTTTTATTATTATTAAATTTTTTATTTTTTTGGTAAAAATTATTTCGTAGTTCATCCAACCATTATAAAATTGATAATACCATTATTATATAGTGATTTTTTAATTAAAACATACAATTTATAGAAAAAATATAACAACACTACTCTCCTCAGATAGATTTTTATAAAAATATTGTAAAAAATTCACCTTTAGAAATCTAAAATTCACCTATACCAAAACTAATTTTTTTTCGACAGAAAACATATATCATGTTTGTAATTTCAATATTTAATTTAAAATACAAGTTAAAATACACCAAATAATGAGTTTAAATTTCATAGAGTTTCTAATTTTAGTATTTATATTATGGAATTATAATATTTATATTAACAAAATTTATTCATTATAAATATTATTTCTATTTAATTATAATATTTTATTTATTAAGTAACTATTATTAATATCTCATTAGTATTCTATCATCGAGGTTAATGTTCCAAAGAGACAATTTACAATGTCTAATAGTCATGTTACAATTTGAGGGATCATATTTGTTTTATATATCGTATAAACTCCTCATTATTCATTTCTACATTATTTTCTTAAAATCCTTTCAGGACTCTATATTCATTATTTCCAAAATTTTAATTTCATTTAAAGTTTTTTGTTTACATTGTATGTTAATTTTTGTGTTTTTGGTAATTCTTGGAGGTCAAAAAGTTTTAAATTTTTCTATTCTATATATTATTATTTTTATTTTTTATAACATGTTAATATTTTCATGTTTGATACATAATTTCTATATAAATTCAATGCTCCCAATTAATGAAATATAGAATTTATATTTTTTATTAAATGGGGAATTTTGTTTATGTTATATTATATTCATAAATATCAAATACATGTTTTATGATAAGGAAAATACCATATATAAATGTTTGGGAAATTATAATGCATAGGTACCATAACACATTATGGATGGGTTTCTTAAAAGGAACATAGAATACTGAGGAACGGTCGATCATAGTTAATATGGACCATTGAGAAAGGGATTGGGATTTCATATGGGAGGCATGTATATGTTCTTAGATCAATTCCAAATCCAAAGGTTAAGATCATTAATGAGGGATTATTATGGTTACCTATAGTGCTTGCACATATTCTTCCTAGAGAGGCATAACATGGTTGGTGGCCCGTGGAATTTTTGGGTTTGTGGATTATATATATTAGAAGGATAATGTGAAATATCTAACTTGATGAGTGGAATAAATATTTCCACTTGTTTATCAGGATGATCAGATTCTTAATATCTTTTACTTGATATGAGAAGTATGATCCAATGGAGGTTTCACCAGAATCCTCATGAGAGGGAACTCATTTTTAAAGGAGAATATTAATATTATTAACATGGGTTTCATTATGATCAAGAATATTTCATGATAAATGAATATAAAAAATGGAATATATGATCAATGAGGTAAACACTACCATATTATAACACCTCATTCATGTCATGAGGCCTTGGTTGGTCTTGGAAAAGTCGGTGCCTTGGTTGGGATCATAAATGAGAATGGATCCCCATTAGGAGAACTAGTAAATTAAATAATCAAAAATAATGGTTGTGGTAATATCAAAAAAAATATTGGCACCAAATTGAATATGTTCCTTATTTGGTTATTAGGATGAAGGCTCTTTTTTTTAGGGTGAAGGATCACCCTAGTAAAAGGTTGTGATAAGAGTCATCCATGTGGATAAATTAAAAAAAGTGATTTCCTAGGAGATTATTTGAGTGAGGTTTAATCATGATAGGGAGTTTTTGGTGTACATAAAACCAATTAGATACCTATTAGTGTGACTTGGTTGTGTGGATCCTTAATATTGCACTCCTAGAGTTAGCTACTCTTGTGACTCCAGTGTGTGTTTTTTCTAGGACGGGGCCCATATTTTTATTTCAAAATAACCATTTTCGAAGTTCTAATTTAGGATTTATTGTCTATTAAACTCATATAATGTAATAATTTCCCCTAATTAATATTAACTCCATTATATTTCGACATAATAAGTAACCTTACCATTGGAGGAAATACATTGTCCTCTGATTATGTTTTGATATTATATTTTTTAAAATGTCCTACAAAATGTAGTTAATCTTTTATATATATATATTGTTGAGTTGCTAGGAGTAATTGTTAGGGATAAATTCATTTTCCCCTTGTTATTTTGTTTTTGTCTTGTATGTAATTATATGCATAGAGGATTGGAATCCAGGTGTTTCACATTAAGGAGACTTACATGAATAAGTCCAATGTGGATGAGTTTCACACAATGGAGAGATGTGTAAGAATACCTGAACTTGGGAGAATGAAATGTTAGTTTATATTCTTGGGTGAATGGACCTAGGAACAAGGCCTGGAACATTATATATAGTAATACGAGACAGGTTTTATGCATGCGTGGTAGGGAACACATGTGTGATGAGGGAAATTTCTGTGATATTTACCTTACTAAGTGCCTAAAATTTGAAAAAATAGTTATTAACAATATAAGAACAAATAAAATTACTTTGTTCCCATTTTATGATATAAGCATTAAAATACAGTCATTTGGGTAATTACATAGAACTCTAGTTACGAAACTCTGAGTTAAATAAAAGGTTATATTTGGTATAAACTCAATAATTATGCAAAGAAATGGTGCCATTTAGAGGTATATTTTTTATATGAATTTAATTTCCTTTATTATGTATATATGAATAGATCCACTCATATACTCATGGATTTTATTGTGTAGTGGAGATAATGGGGGATTATTATATCGATATTTCTCATATTTTCTTGCATTTTTATGTATCATTTTGCAATAATTATTTTTGTGATACTAAATTTAATAGGGGTGTGCTTCGGTGCCTATAAAACGTGTTTATCCAACCTGGGGAATAATCCCGTGTCGACCCCAAGTATTTTAATATAAATTTAAATTTCTATATTGTGGGGGGATATTAGATTTAGGTAATAACACATTAAAATAAATTACATCTTACAATGTGGATTACATGATATTTATTTAATGAATGAAGGAATCATAAATCATCCCAAAGAACATGAATAAATGAAATATAAAATATATGAATAAAGAAATAAATTACTTATAAATAATTTTACTATTTCTCTTTATAGAATTAGCTGCAATGCATTGAGTTTATTAAAGAGAATACATTGTTCAATAGCTTATGAAATACGCAAAATTGAACCAAAGCAGACAATGATTTTTTAAAATATAACTATTTATACTTAGATAGTAAAATTTCCGATTTTAATAAGATTTAATAAATTATTCCATAAATATATATTTCCTACTAAACATAAATATATTTATTAATTATATCTAAATAATAACTACATATTTAGTAATTTCATTTACCTAATCAAAAATATCTTGTGATGATTTTTTATTTTTTTATCAAATATTATTATAATTAATTTCCAAAATATTTATTAATATAATATTTTAAAATTAAATACATTTTTATATCTTAATAACTATACTATATTATTGTTACAATTTTTGGGGTTTTTCTAGAAAATATTTATTTTCCAGCGAACCATGAAAAATGCACATTTTTGTAAAACTATTATTTCATTTATAAAATTTAGAAATTTATAATTTACATTATTATTTTTATTCTATTTAAAAGTTAAATACTTATTAGATATTTATATTTAACCACATTAATTAATATTTATACTTTTTATATCATAATTTAGAAGAAATTATTTTATATTCTTAAAAATTCATTCTCCTGAAAATTATTTTAAAATGGATATTGATTATCCATTATAATTACATACAAAAATTTATATTTAAAATTGACTAAAATAAAATATTAAGACTATATATCTATAACTATGTATTTAAACTCATATAATGAATATTACTAGTTATTAAGATGATTTAACATCAGGTTTTCATTTAAAAATTCATTCTTTTGAAAATAACGTAATTAAGGGTTCAAATAATTTTACAAGTACCTGAAAAAAAGTAACCTTAAGACTATGAATATATTTAATTTCATTTAAACATATAATGATTAATGTTTTTGGTCACTTTAAAAATAATAATATAATTATTTTGATAAGAATTATATATTTTAAGTGTCGAATAATAAATTAGAGTTTGGGTAATATATATTTTTGAATATGACATTGTTTTTTATTAATTAATAATTTTTTTAAATAAAATATATTTTAATAAATATATTTATTATATATTTTATAATATAAATAAGTGATAATAAAAATTTTTGAAATGATTATTTAATTTTTATAAGAGTAAAAAAATTATTATTATAAAAAAAGAATTTCATAATGAATTGTGATTATGTATTTTAATAAAAATTAAAAAATTATGAATGTAATTTTTGGTATCAAAACATAATAATTATTCAATTTTTTATTATTTCTAATTTTATGAGATAGTCTATATTTTAGGTAAAAATAAAATATATTATAAAAATAAATTGTGTATTATGAAAACATAATAAAACAAATATAATGTAATAAATTTCATAAATGGTTTCCATGTGGAAATAAATGTTTCCCCTTTAGTATAATGTGGTTTTATGTAATTGATCAAATTTATAAGGCCTTTAGGATTCCTAAAAATCCAATATAATATTTTATGCATTTAAATCATTTATTTATAAACATGACTCACATCCACATCACACATGGTAATATTTTTATGAGTTCATCCCATAGACATATAAAATAATTAAAAATGTTCCTTTTTTGATGAAACTCGAGTAAATCCCATGGAAATATTTTTGGTTGTGATTATTTTATTACATAGAGTTCAAAATCTATTTTTGGGAAATAATAAAGATCTCGCCTCTATTTTCTAATATAAACCCATCAATTCTATCATTCTTATTTGCTCAGAAATCATGGATCACATTCTTACTCTACCCTAACCTCTATATAGTCTACATTACATTCCACCATTCTCCCACCAATCTCCTTCAATTCTTTAAAAAACACCCTCTAATGGTAAGGGATATCCCTCTGTTATTTTTATTCAAGAACATATTTTTTTGGGCCTCATAATTCCATTTTTCCTTTATTGGGGAATGTCTTTATAAATCTTTAATACATTCCAATTGATATGAATTTGTTTACAAACAAATTTTATTCTCATTAATTCCTCCCATGAACCGTTATGTACACCCTTAATGATTCCAAAATTGTCTTGAGATTTTCTATACCAAATGTAAGTGACCTCTACCTCTTCTTTAAAATTCAAGATCATTATTTAATTTATAAGCGTTAGTTTAAATTTATAATGATTTATAGACTTAAAATATTTCCCTCTTTTATCCATGTTATGACTACTAGTGAGATATCATTTATTCCCTCTCATTATACCATTTACTAACATAATTACTATGCCAATATATAGTAATAAAATCATTCTTACTCTTCTTTATTAAAAAAATCTTTTTATTATTATTCATTTAATCTCCAATTATAAAAGTTGGGATATGTTATTATATATAAAAAATTATTCCCTTTCTATTTATAAATGAGGACATACCAATTTAATTAACATTAATCCCTCCCATGTATATTTTTCCCCCAGTATGTTGTTGAAATTTCATTATCATATCTCATTCCAACAGATTGTGTAGTGAATACCTGTACCCATTTCCTATCAGAGGTTTTCACATATATTCAATTATTTATATTTTTTTCATATAAGTACATGTATTTAGTCCAAAATCTCTTATTGTGGGATTAAATGTTACGAAAAATGTTTTTATATATGTGATGTATGTGGAGAACTCATTAATGTACATGAAATGGTTTTGATGGATGGAAAATATATTGCTCCATTGAATTGGGTAATGTTTAGTCTCAATACCTGTAATTAAGATTGTATGGATACATATCCTAAGAACATTATGATTTATTGTCTTTTTGGTTAACCTTGACCAATGTTTATAATTTAAGGTTTAAATATATTTTCACATTACCATGTTACCTTTATTTTATAAATCTATATCATCCCTCATTATTCATTGTTATGATTCTCACACCTTTTATTTACCATGGGAAATATTTTTGACTAACATGTATTACTTTACTCATTTTATGCCTTATTTATTCCCTTAGAGGGATTTATTTCCCATCCCTTTATTATGTTTATCTTTAGGTTATCATAGAAAATTTTAAAAGACTATTGATTTATTATTTTCTTGTTAAATAATTTATTAATAATTTTGTCTTTTCCATGTTCAAGATTCTATGATATGTACCTCATTAAAAAAATGACATATCGATATTCTAGGATTTATTATTTTTATTTTTCATAATAAATCATGAATTAATGTACAGTTAGATGGTATCAATGGAAATTGTAGTTGTTTTTTAATATGATTATGAATATCTTGAGAAATCATTAATTATAAGACTAATAAAATGAAAACATACCTTACTTTTATTAAACTATTGAGTAATTGGTTTGTAACCTAATACATCCTTTTATATATATAAAATTGGATGTGGCTCTATAATAGTTGTTAATATTGGTAACACTAGAAATTACCACATTTAGAAGGACTTCAACGGGTCCTGGTGCAAAATAATGGGCCATTACATACACCATGTTTGAAACTCCCCTAGGATATTATTTTCTAAATACAAAATATCTTTTCATTCAATTGTTAAAGGAAATGAGATAAACATTAATTTTTATTTTCTTGTATAAATCATTAATAATATATATTAAAGCTAATAAATTTATATGTTAAACAATACATTTCATTTATATGTTATCCTTTAATGTTATTTTATTCTATGTTATTTGTTTAATTGATTAAGATTACTCATCCTTAATTATTCCTTTATTCTATTAAATGGATGGAAATAGGAAGAATCAGTTTAAATACCCATCTGATTGGAAATGTGATGAGTGACCAAATGAGATGTGTAACATGATGGGAGAATGTGGAAGTCATATCTTGATTATTCCAAGGTAGATATCAAAATCAAAATTTTTAACAGGAAAATTTTTTAATGTCGATAGACAAAAAATAATAAAAGGATGATGACTCTATAATTTTCATATAATAATTGTTATCAAGGAGTGAAAATTCAATTATCTGTCTGTCAAAAAATTGGAATTTTACATTATGGAAAATTTTATAAAGGATCTCAATGGTGTTTTAAGGGTGGGAAAAGTTTGTCTAATGTAGATAGTTTCTATAAGAAAATTAACAATATCATGATTTGGAAAATATTACATTTTTTGGAACATTTATTTATTCAATGTATTATGTCTAGAAAATATTGGCATTATCTCAGTGATGCACCTAACCCAAGGGATAAATAAAAGAATTCGGAAGTACAAATTATTTTGAAATTTGTAAGGTGTAAGGATTAATGTTTTCAAGTAATATTTTTTGATAACATTGTTATAGAATAAGTATATCAATAAACATATGTATATAAGAATCAGAGTACATATATGTATTATTACATAGTGGCTTTCCATTAAGGATTTGGAACATATGATGGATGCTACCGGTAACCAGTAATGGTGATTTAGTGATAAGGTCAATGTTTTCTTTAAAACACAAGATTGAGGTATTTATAGGCCTTAATATTTTTTTGGGGATAATCCTAAAATAGTCTAGAGATGTTATGTCTATCAATAATGTTATGATTAAAATTACTGATAACACTATTTTATATTTATTTTATGGATATTAAGAGTTTTTAATGATATTTTGTGAAGCATATTACTAGATCAAATATTTTTTTGATATTGAGGTAAAAAGTTATATCTCAGGAGAGGTTTTATCGGATTCATGTCTATGTAACAATTGGTTTTAATACAAAAGATTATTTGATTATAACCATATTATGTTTTTTGGGGGGTAAGTTAAAGGATATGATAAAACAATTGAGGATAAAAAAATCGTTAATATTTATAAATTTTTTGTTATTTGTGAAATTGGGGTATTTATATAAAGAATGATATACACTAATCATCGAGTAATTTTTTGTAGAATTTTGGAGATTAATTTAATAAGGTTTATTATTATTTTGTAGTATCATTATTTATACTAATAGATATGTATTTATTAAATATTGAAGGAATATCTTGTAATTAATTAGTGGATAATTTGATCTATTAGAATGATTTCCTAGTGATTTAGTCAATAAATATTTTCATATTGAGTACTTATTGTTTGGATAAATATTGATATTATAATAAAAATTGATTAATGTATAAAATTATACATGGAAACGAAATTATATTTACTTATTTTCAAAGTCTACAGTGTAATGGAATTATTTAACTCCAGTAAATGAATCTTGAAAAATAAAATTCTTATTTTGATCATATCTTCTAAATTGATGGTCCTTTCACCAATCTCATATTTTTGATTATTTAGAAATTGACATTATCCAAACCATGTTCTCTATGACCTTATATAAGTTCATGGGAATCCATATTTCTTCTTCCATGTCTGTATTTTCACTTCACAATTCTTCCCTCCTACTTGGAAACCAATTTAGGTTATTAAATTCATACTTCACATTTTCTATTTTCTTGTGAATATGGTATTAACCCATTTTACAATGTCGGTTTTTAATAATGATATTTTTATAGTGAGAAAAAATATCATAAAAATATAAAGGTCACATTTATCGGTAAAGATATATTATTGGTGAGAATAATGTGATACCCCATGTTTTTAAAATAGATAACAATGTCTGATTATGTATTCAATATGCAACACCAAACCCTAAAAAATAATGATTATTTAAACATGAATATTTTATCCTAGACATTACATTTTCTTATATGAATATAATTACATAAATCAGTTTATATATATATATATATATTTCCAACTTAACTGAATTATATTGTGAATTATATGAAAATAAACACTCAATTATTAGTAATTTCAATTCTCTCAATAAAATTATGTTATCATAAAAATTATTTTTATTTATTTGGGCGAAAATTATTATATATAATTTCAAGATCATTAATAATATTTATTTTATATAATTTACACCATATTTTGTAATATACAATCAATATTTACTTAGGGATTATTTTTTATATTTTTCAATGATAGTCATTTTTTGTGAATAGTGAAGATACAATTTATAATAAAACTATCATATTTTTTGATTAATTGAGTATTTTAAAAGTACCATTATTAATTTAATTTGATTTAAATTTAACAAAACTATTCATTACTAATATTTAAACATATAAATTAGATTTAAATAATCATTATACATAATTTTAGAATAAGTTTATATTTATGATTATGAACCCATTTTTATTAAATATGCAGTAAAATGAAAAATGTTTATAAATTAATATTAATTAAAATGTAATATATAAAGGAATTTTTAAAGGAATTTTGTTTATTATATATCTATATTAATGAATTGGAATTCACATAACTAATATTAAAAGTTAGAGAGTTAATGTAAGATCATCATTTCATTTCAAAATTCATTTTTGAGAAAACCACATTTCATTCCGCATATAGGATATATATTAAATTCAATTATTCCACAACATATAATTAATTTTGAGAAAATTGAATCCATATTTTGAATCATTTTAATGAAAATTAGGCAACTAGGACAAGTTAATTATTGGATAATATGAAAAGTAAATGTAGTAAATAAATACTTCCACAGTAAAAGGAAATTATGTTAATTATTGGTAAAAATAATTTAATAAGGACTAAAATAAGAAAATAACAAAAATATTTTTTTTAATAAATTAATTCTATTTTTTTAATTTATAAATGATTAAATAATTATTTTGAAAAATATTTCATTTCTGAGGTGTTAAAACATTAATTATAGATGGAGGATATTTAGTTTTAATCAAGATAGTCATTTCGATCATATAATGATTTTTTGTAATACATTGTGTTTTAAATAAAAAATATTAGTAAATATCATATATTATATATAAATTTTTATGTAATTATATTTATAGGTAATGTAATTATTATAAGGGTTTAGAAACTGTTATGGTCCGAAAACCATTATTTCTCAATAAATGTCGAATCAATTTTTGAAGTAAAAATTCACATATTTAGAACATTATTTTTATAAAAAAATATATTATTTTGTTTAATAAGAATATAATAATTTCCAATTTAGAATTTTTCTTAATTTTTTTTTGAGGTAGTTTTATTTTCTAGAATAACTAAAATAAGATATAAAATAACAATGTCTGTTACCACATTACAATGAATAAAATGTTTTTTAAATTTTTTTATAAAGGATATCCATGAAAAAATATCTGATTCACCTTATAATAATTTGTTTTTATGTTCTTTTATTAATATTAAAAATCCTCTTTGGATCATCCAAAACCTATATTATATTATACATTTTTAAGTAAATTATTGATAAATGTGACTCACTACCACATCCTCAAGGGTAATATTTTTAATGAGTTTGTAGCTTCTATATATATAATTACTAAAAAAACTCCATTTAGGAAGAAAAAAATCGAAAAACCAATGTGAATATTTTTTTAATTATTTTATTGAATATAGTCCAAATCATTTTTTTGGAAATGATATATAAATCACCTCTATTTTAATATGACCTATTAATCATCTCTAATGAAGCCGTGGATCATTTTTATAATCTCATTTCCTCTCTCTATAATTATCCCAAGGTTCTACCAGGAACCCTATGATCTCATTACATGCTTTAAGAATCGCCATGTCAAGGTAAGGGATATCCCTCTCTTCATTTTATTCATGAACCTTGTTTATGTTGTGCCTCATAATATATATTTCGTCCTGTTAGAGTATGTTTTTTTATTTCCCTCTTAAATCCATTTTTATTTGTGTGTCATTTGATATTATTTTCCCTTTCATTAAATTATCTGATGAAAATTAATATAAACCTATTATACTACTCAAATTATCCTACATTTTTTTGTACCAAAAGTATGATACCACTCTATCTTATTTTAAATTCAAATAAATTCTTGCTATTTAACCATTTGAATCTTAATTGGTTTGGTTTTCATGAAATAATAAATTTAATTGTACATTCCAATTTATTTCATAAGAATTAGAGATCATTTATCCAATCTCATTATAGCATTTACAAAATCTAATACTCAACCAAATTTATAAAGAGATTCATTTAATCCCTTCCATAATCAAGAATCATCTGTATTTTTTTTATCTCCATTTATTAAGGATTGGAAATTTCATTACATATTACCATTATATAAATTGTTTTTTATAAATGATGACATTCTCCTTTCAATCTCATTATGCCGGCACATGAAAATTTATGTGCCCTATTATGCTGCTGAAATTTATCTGGGATTTCTATGCCGCACAGTAGTGTAGAGAATATGCATACTCATTTCCAAATAAGGGGGTTCCACATTATTAACTCATAGTCATTTTGATAGGGATTCAAATTTCTGTATTCCACACTACATTATCAAGTAATTAAATGTGATAAAATTATGCACTTATGCAAATGATCTACATGGAACACCAATGAATGTACATGATATGAGTATGATGGGTGTGCACCAATTACATTCCAATGATTTGAATAATGTTGTAGTCTCATATGACTACTTATATAATGTACAGGATATTATCCTATGAAAATAATTTTATTCTTTCTTGGTGTTTAACAATGACCTTTTTTATAATGTCATATTTAAATTTGTATCCACATTCCCATGTTTTCATTATGTTTTCATTCAATATCATTCCCCATTATTAATTTTTATGAATATCACACCATTTATGTCAAATATAAATGCCAATTGTGAACCATGTAACATATTTATCATGTGATGCCTTTTTATTCCCATATTGGGATTTATTGTTCACTCATTTCTTATGTACATTTATAGGTTATCCCAAGCTGTTTTAGAGGACTCATGATTTCTAAGAGAACGTTAACTATGGTTTCAATATTTTTTTATATAACTTGATCAATACACTATTTTTTGTACCTAATTCCAAAAAAAATTGTCTTATTAATCACATAGGGTTCATTATGTGTATTCTTATGTAATAAATCATGAATTAATGTGTAAAAAAGACATGACTTTTTATATTAGCTATTTTATTCCTTGAATGATAGAAATCACTATGGTAATGATCAAATTATCCTTCCCTTCATAGTGTATCCACGGGATATATAGAATTTCATAACATATATGGGGATTATTTACCCTCCCTAATGCCGAATATTTTCACGATATAATTAAGGATTAATAAGTGACAATTGGGAATATATATATCTATTCAGATAATCCATACCCAATACCATAACAAGGATGTGGTATTTATATAGTTTTTAGGATGCGCATTGGGCTATAATGTATTAACTTATATGTTATGAGGTGATTCATCTATCAAGAATAACTCTCATCTAACTCATAAATTAATTTCATGGAAATAAAAAAATTTATTATATCATATATTACACTTTATTTATGATATCCAACATATAATAATGAATAGTTTAAATTATATAGAACCCTTTTGATTTAATAATATCAAAATATTTCTAAATATGTATAACAAATTGATTCATAGAACTGACATCCCATCTAATAATATAGTATGACTATCCAAGAAATATTTTTCATACCTAATTACATATTATATGCTACATATTAGAATATCATGAAGGTCATAACAATCATGGTGTTCTATTATTTCACTCAAAAAACTAGTGATTGGATTTCTAGTAATATGATCTAACTGTATTATAATTATTAATATAAATTTTATTGTTATATATATACATATTATATATAAATAAATTATTTTATGAATACATCATTTAATCTCACACTTTATTTAAGTAATATAAGTATTTATTATGTTCCACCTTTTATTATATAACATAATACTACATATGATAACATTTATCTGAAAAGGTTTTATATATATTTCTAAAACAAATTATGATATACATTTTTCGTCACCTCATATAATAATGAATGTAATAACCTATCAATACGAATATCATACACTTTTGTATTAATTGTATGATTGTTATAGGGAATCTATAGGAGTTAAACTCAGTCAACATTCAATCAACCATAATTTCTAACCGTAAAAGTGATTATTTTGTTGAAAAATTATTATAACAAGATACACAAGTGTATAAAAATGTTTTCCAATAAAAAACATCGATGATAATAAGTTAATAAATAGATCTCACATGAATTCCCTCAAACATACCTTTCTCCATTCAAGCTTCCACTAAACACATATCATTATAGAAATAATGATCTTATGTTCAATTTTTCGAAGACATTGAGTGTACATGGATGTTGGATTATATCAATCCCATATAACACAATAATACATTATCAATTATCTGATTTTATACTAATGTAATAAGATAAAACATTACATGTAAATAATCATTATATATTTTCACATGAAATTCCAATCATCCTAATAGATAAACATGGAATATAACTATCTAGGTGTGTTTTTACACGCCCCAATCTTTCTCAGTTATGAGAACAAATTTTTTATTCATTAGATAGGAGTTAAAATAATAGATTTTTTCTGCTTTGACTAATGACACTCCCAACAACATACCCAAACACAGCTTTCTTAGAAACACTACCATTTGTTCAATAATAGAGGAATGAAATATTTTATGTTATAATAACTTATATGCCACAAAAAAATTGTAATCCGGACCAAATATGATCTGGATAGACTTATTATACAAGAGATAGTGGATAAGACACTCTATGTGGTATACATAGTGGGATATATAGAAAAATGGATACATTTATTTTTCATGTAATACTCATGATCATATTTTACATCACCATATGTTAACATTAGTAAAATTAACATTTAAATTCTATCATGACTTATATAACTCCTTCCAAAACTAAATTAGGGAAAACTCAAATTCAAGTAATTAGAAGTCAATTTTAAATTTATATCATGAAATATACATTTTTATTTTAACTTTATATCAAATATTAATATAACATAAAATAGATATTTAATTTTATATGATTCATTTTATATACGTAAAATATTATGAGAATACATAACAAATCCAAATATAAGAACCAGTCTTTTATATCATATATGATAACCTCATAGATCAGTCTAATTTTTGTTGTTGTTTTTTGGGATAATATAATATTATTACATTTATATGTAATTCCTACAAAAATCTCTATTTTACTATCTAATAAAACCCTCCCACTAAAATCTTTTGTGATTTTCCATTTTTAATGAAATAATGTTTTAATAATGCTTTGATTTAGCAATAATATACTAATTTTTAGAAACATTAACACAGTCAGAATCATTGTATTTGTCAATATAAAATGGTATGGTGTTATATTATAATGTAAATTAAATACAAATTATTAGAAAAACATTTTTTTTGGAACTTATTTTATCAATCAAATTTCCTGAAAAAATGATACTATTTAAATTATTATTAACTAGTTCATCTTCATCTATTTTTTGATAATATGAAAATCAATGTTTTCAACTAAAATAAGAATTTTGGTAGTACTATGATTCACATATTCTAGATAATAAAATATATGCCTTTTATTTATTAATGATTCGATTTCGTAAACATTGTTTGTATATTATGATAGAATAACATATATTAGTGACTAAAAACATCTACATATTAACATTAGACTTATCAATGTTCAAATATACTAGCACGAACTTTTAAAAATTATATTCATATTTAAATAAAATTCTAGGATACAAATGACCATTTTTTCTATAAAATAACGCTAATCTCTTTTTTGTAAAAATATTGAAAAAATAATATTCTAAATGAATAACATAAATTTTTTTACCTGTTTGAATTATTTTATACTAATAAGAACATTTTTTGTCAACATATTCTGAAAATGGGTGCTTATATATCTTCTCTACTATCTAAACTAATAGATGGATAAAAAAATTATCCTAGAATTTTATTATTACTTATATCCATTTGAAAACATTATTATAAAATATAATTAATCCTAAATCATATATTTACATGAAATCAAATCATTTAGATCATAAATTTTTTTTGCAAATGAATAATTATTTCCATATCCTAGGATAATTTTTTTCATGATAAAATTCCACTAGTAAGATTATGTTGTGCATCCTTTATATTAAAATACTTATATGTAATAATGTTTTACCACATCCCATAAATGGATAAAAAACTACTATCAACTCTTCCATATAAACATTTATCTATTTTCAAAATATACATTCATCAGGCCCTTCAATTTTAAACTAAGTATTCAATTTCCAAATCAATTATACCAAACATTGAAATTATATGACGTTTCATAAAATCCATTAGTTATCTTGAATAAGACAATATTAGGGAATTCATACTCAAACTATATAGTGTTTCATTTATAATGTAATTAACTCTTCTCGATTCATGATGATATTTTGTTATAAATTCCTAAAAACAATTTCCGCTTTTTGAATCAATATTTACTGACTTTTATTTTCTATAAAACAATGTTAACATATACATCACATGCCAAATTTATATATTCTTAATAGTTGAAACTATTTTGTTAACCCAGATTTAACTCAATCATCATCATTTAAAATTTATTTAAATGTAAATTGAAATAACTTTATAACCCTAGTGATCTATAATTAATATATAGTCTCAAGAAGAAATTATCATACTGAATTAAATTTTCTATTATTTAGAATCCCAATATTACAGAGTATGTGAATATAGTTTAAAATTCCTTATGTCACTATTTATATAATTAAATTGAAATTCTTAGTGAATAATTATACTATTTACACGTATAATTATTCACATTGTTAAATAATTCATCACTTTATTACTCAATAATATGTAGTTCTATCTCATATAATTTATTTTAATTAATAAAATGTTGAAATGTTAGTAATCATATGAGCTGGCCCAATTAAAATTCCCTTTCATAGTGATTATTATCAAGATAATATTTTCTCATGAAGATTACACTTATCATAAATAAAATATTTTTTCAAATTAGAATCCTTTGTAATTAAAATATGAGATCCAATTTTATTATATTAGATCCCATAGTAATGATGACCTCTTTTAAGCTCTTCATATAATCAACTATTCTATGATACATTGGTCAATAATATATTAGAATACTTTAGTGCTACTTGAATAAATTGGTCATTCATATCATTAAACGTCCAAACAATATAATATATGACTACAAGATAGTCATGTAAACTACCCCATGAAAATAAATGTAGTATATTAACCAGACTCTATTCCTATGTTATCATAACATTGTGGGAATCCCAAAAAAGTTTAATCTAATAAAATACCATGAATTCTACTACTACATATTGAATTCAAAATATTACTTTCTTTATATAACTAGGAAATAATGTGGCACCCATAATTGGTACAAAACTAAACTATTGGATAGTAGAGCACTAGACATGGGCTATATTAGATGAAATCTAAAATTATTTATTTTTAAGGGGATTTTATCTCACCATATTATACCATGTTATTTTATTTATGCATGTATTACTTTACGTATTTAGTATTTTATTCATATTCCCTCCTCCAAATTAATATGTTCATTCCATATTAATGTGATGAAAATATCAGAACACATTGTTTGGGTTATTAACAAAAAATAAAATCAAAACATATCTATACATATAAAATTGTTTCTAAATAGTATCATAAATGAACTCTTGAAATTAATGTTTATAGTTATATAAGATTAAAAACCACTACAAGAGTTATCAAGCAACCACCGATGTATAATTAAGACCTTTCTAGAACATGGTTTAATCCCCCAGGTTGGTAGTTAGTTTGAGACATAGTTCTTCAAACTAAGGATACCTTACTCAAAATAGAGTTATATTAAACATAATGAAAAAAGATTTAATGAAAAAAACATGTTAAATAATTATATTCAGTATTAAAAAATTATATAAAAACATAAGTTAACATAGATGACAACTAAATTAAATGAAATTGTACTACATAATTGACGTATGGATTAAGAATTTCAAAGGAATAAGTCAAATTAAAGAAATATAAATTAGAAAATAAATTAGAAAATATAAATAATTTATAAAATTTAATAAAAACATGAATGACCCTCTAATAAATGAACACATCACATTTTAAACATCAGATAAATTTTTTGGAGAATTAAAAAATAATATATTAATTAAAAAACTCCTGAAATTTTTAGGTAAATTGTTTTGAAATTCATTAATTATTGCTTACAAGAAAACTGTATAGGTTACAAACTATAAACTTATCATACTACTCATTATCTGTCATTTAACATTAATATATGTTTTTTTAGAATTTAAATTATTTATATATTAATCCATATTAAGTAATAAATTTAAAAAATCTATATACACACAGACACATATATATATATATTACTCCTGATATCATTTCAACCATGTTCAAAATATTCTTCAAAATATTTTGATATAATTTATATAATTTCAAATAAAAAAATTGAATTATAATATTTAAAATTAATTATTATTAACATTTCATCATTTGTAGAAAAATATAGAATTTTCATTAAATACTATATTTATATATATATAATCCATAAATGACCCAATTATATTACAAAAAATAACTCATTATTTCACATAAATATGTTAAAATGTATTTAATATTATTTATTTATATTTATAGAATATTTATAAATAACGATTTTCTAATAATTATTTTAATTAATTATAAATAATTCATAATTAAAGAAAAAAATCATATTACTAGTTTTTGGGAATCCCCCAACACTATTTTTTTTCTTTGGTTGGGGTTTGTCTATTTTTTTTTTCAGGAAAGTTGAATTTTTTCAAAATGTATTAGTTGAGTATGATTTTGTCATGGTTTTCCCAAAGCATATTCCCACTGAATGCAAATCGTAAAACATTGGACAATGAGGGTTTTCATGGTTTTCATGGTTTTCATGGTTTTAATATAATTGATAAAACCATGCTCCCACCTTGTATAAAAAATGCATCCACGTAGAGGGGTGCGTGGTTTGGGTGAACGGTTTTTCTAACCATGTAGCCCTACATAGTTGAGCATGATGATGTTGTTTTTCTATCCTGAATACTGATTTGATATTTACTAAACCCCCATTCAAAATTGTTCTTAATAGTAACATTATGTTTCTCAAATTACTATGTCTTGGAGGCACATAAGAGCTCATTTTACCCCTCCAAACCCATTAATTATTGTATCAAAGGGTGGTAGATTGCATTCCAACAATCTATAATAAGTGATTATCCTCCCAATTATTCTACATGTCTCCCTCTTTTTCTCCTCCATATGTTTGGTAAGATCATCACAAGGATAGTGGATCTAACATCTTTGAATTTGAATTTGGATTCTACGTGTGTATTCTAGATTTATTTTTCTTTGTTCGTCATTGGAAAATACCGCTATGGGCATTGATTTTTGACGCAATTAATAATGGAATGTTGCACCATTTTAATTTACAACAACTGATTAAACATGGATTTAATTAATTAGATTTATATTGATTTCCATATAACTATTAAATAACAATTTATTGATAATTAGAATTATATTATTAATTGGAGTTGACTTTGGGGAAAACCCCCCAATTCCACTTCAATTAGATTTTGGGTGTCTTTTGAAATTGATGTATATTGTGAAATTTATTGCGGAATAATATTATAAAATATAATTTAATTAAACTGAAGAAAATCTCTAAGTGATTTCATTTTTATAAGGAATGAATTAATGAACAACCTGTGTTTTGGTTTTGAAAAATGAATAGTAATTTGGAGAACAAAAATAGAGAAATAGATATGTGATTGGTGATTTATTTGAAATGAAATCATTTTAGATTTTTCAATTGATTGATTGATTAAGATAATGTAGGTCTGGGTAGTTAGTGGGTTATTTGGGAAAATAATTCTATGATGGTTTTTTTGAAATAGATAGACAATGAAAAACTAACCAAAATCTTGCCAGGTGGATCATATTTTTATCGGAACATTGATGAATTATTTTTGGCCAAATACAAATGGTTTTTTATACACAGATTAAATGATCACTAATTTGAGAGTGCAAGTCTAGTATAATGTTGAAGTATCATACCATAGGAAAGATGACCATGAAACTTGTTGTGATTGTTTTGATTATGAAATCCATTGATTTTGAAACTTATTTTAATATTCATAGTGATTTATATAAATTTCCTTATAAAACATGTTTAATTAATCCATGTCTGAAATGATTTCCATCATTATTTACTAAAGCATGTAGATTTTAAATATCTAATTTACTTCCATGCATGTGTTTTTTAAAATATAAATAATGATATGGCTTATTGTTGTGGAATGTTATTATAAAATTCATGGTTGTTACATATTGATATTTTAGCTAACACCCTAACATTACCTTCATGAATTTTAGATTTTATCCTACTAGCTCAGAGAAAAGGGAAAGTGACTCTTAGAAGTGGTGGACGTTAATGAATCCTTTGGGATTTGAATGAAATGTCCCTGATAAAAGTGAATATTTCATATCATATTTTGAGTAATTTTATAATTTACAATTTATATTTTGAATTTTTTTTGTGATTTTGGTACTACCACTCTTTGTAGATATGATTATACTAATATGTATCTTCGTATTCTGCTGTCAATGTGGAATATTTTTCCCTCTTTTAACATGACTAATTCCTGATACAAGTCACCAACCCATGGGTCAAGAACTACCATTGGTCTATGTCAGTGCTTCCTCAGTTATCTGGGTACCATCATATTTTGTTATGGTTTTTGAAAAAGATATATCATCAGTGCACGTTGGGCATCTTTCCTGTATGCCGGTAGGATGTTTCAGATCATTTCAATTATTAAGATGTTGTTTCAATTGACTTTCAAGACAACACATACCATAATGATCCTTCAGATACAATTGGTGGTTTTGGAAATTCATATTGAGGATTAATTCATGAATTTCCCTTAATTTGGAATTAGATATGTTTAAATATAAATCCTGATATCATATCTGATGGGATTAATTTACATTTTCATTATATTATATTATTTATGTGGGTAACCATCTGATATCTCCTATATTGTTCAATTGTGTTTTTTTAGAATCATTCCTCAGAGAAGACTTGTGAATGAGCTGTAAGAGGAATCATATAAAGAAACAAAGTTGTAAAATATTTTCATGGATTGGAATGTTGAGGATATTATCATGCACTCCAACCGTACATTAGGAAAAATAAATGAACCTATTCCTACTCATGCTCCAATTTTTTAACCACATAGTGTTGAATATTATAATCATGATCAAGAGTTATATCATCACAATCCTCCTTCATTCAATGGATTGAATGATCCTCAATTCTTAGAGTACATGAAATGAAATATTTATATTATATGATTTCATTGAAAATTTTGAACTTATTAAGGTAAATTGTGCTACCATTAAGCAGGTAAGATCTAGTAGGATGTTGTGGAACTTTACCAAGATGGTAGAGAATCACACACGATTAGAGTGGAAGGAATTAAATGTTTTTTCACTGACTAGTTCTATCCAGAGTAATGGGTGTTGGAAAATTCTATAGGGTTTTTCAATCTCGAGTAGGATGACATGACTGTGATAGTGTATGTACATTTTTTTCTATGATTGTGTTGTTTTCTCCTGAGATTATATCACATGAGAATATTAAGACCTGATGGATATAAGAGGGACTTTGATTCAATATTAATTCTCATGATTTATTTATAATTATCTCTTCAAAAATTGATATGTTGGATTGGTTTGTTATGGTTTGAAATGATCTGTATGATATGTCAGGATTGATAAGAGTTTCTCATACTCCCAATAGTAGTTCTATGAGTTACCATAATGGTTAGTGAAAGAGTGAGGTGTCTTCTAGTGGATCTCAATATCAGTGATCTTATATACCTTCTGATGTTCCTTGAAAAGGATCATTGAGTTTCATCTACTGTGGTAATCCTAGTAATTCTGAATAACTTTTCACTAAGGTAAAAAAGATATGTATTTATTGTATTCACATGAGACAGTTTTAGAAAACAATTTAGATATTTTATTCCCCAAAGTGTAATGGGATCGTCAACACTAAAATTTACAAAGGTGAAATAAGATACGTTGGGAATTAAGGTGTCCATGATACAAATATCATGAATAGAGCATCATTATGTAGTTGAAGAGTCTTTAGAGGATACATATGAAGGTCTAGTGACCTTGAGAGGCACCATCTCTATAGATTCATATTTATTGATGTAATGGCCTATACCTCTCCTGTCCATTACATTGGGGAAATGTGGTGTTATAGGTGTTCTGGAAGGTCAAGGTGACTTGGGGGTGTGTTTCGGTGTACTTTTAAGGAAGACTAAAGGGAAATAGCTTTTGCACGGGCTACGCACGGTTTTTCTAAAACGTTCGGCCAAACTATTCTAGGTTGGTGTTAAGGGCAGTGGCTAAATCACGGTTAGCACACGGTCTGGAAAACCATGAGGACTAACCATGTGAGGAGTGTTTGGCGAGGCAGTAGCTGACACACTGTTAGCGTACTGTTTGTCAAATCTTGTGGACTAACCATCTAGGAACTTAATCTTAAATCATAAAATTGTAGATCTAACTCGTTTTGCTTCTAAATGGTTCGTTTAAGCTCCTACGAAGCCATAACTCAGTATTATCTTTCCTTCAAGGTAGGAGAACCTCTCACAAGTGTTTTGGAGGTGATCCAAAGGCTTATCTTGGCGAATCGAAGCCAATTTCTTGAGGTATGTGATCTTTCATGATCATTCTTGTTTGGTTTCTTAGATCTACATAGATCTACTTCTCCTCTTCCCTCCGTTTCATAGATCTACGCCCGTTATGGGTAGATCTAAGTGTGTGGATGCCAAATATGGTGTGCTTTGGTCCTGATCGTTCTAGGAGAAGAGATATAAGGTGGGTTACTGGAGAATCAACCCGGCTTTCTTGTGTGTTCTTCGTTGTTGGGGTTTTCGTCAAAAACCTTTAGGTAGGGGATTCTTTGCTTCTCTTTCTTTTACGAACAACTATATGGTTAGCTTGTTGAATCCCGCTGGATGAAAATGGAATTGACCTAATAAAATAATTTGAACCGGATAAATAAATCATATCGAATGTATGTTATTGCCTCTTGTTTTGCTAGATAGTGTGATATCTATGCATGCCTTGCTTAGAGGTTGTTCATGGAAAAAATTGGTAAAGAATGTAAACCGGGACTAATTGATATTTGTTTGGCTAAAGGTAAAGAGGCTTGTGAATGAATCTGGTTACTGTTGTAATTTTATGTTAATCAAATTGGCATAGTAAGGGTGTATAATCTATTGTGATAGATTAATGGTTAGGTTCCCGATTTTGGAACCTATAGATTAAATATGTTAATTCAATATGGATTAAAGAATGTTATTGTTTGATAATTCCATGAAGGGTTCTGAGTTACCTTATTGTTTTTTGAATGGGACATAGCCCAATTGAGGTGATGCTTGATTTCCTACTACCTGTGTTGTAATGTGACCCTAGTGGGGTGTTGTGATATGTGGAGGCATATGGGACTTTTGGTTGTGGAGGCGAATGCCCCCTAGAGTGGTGAGATGCATCATTTTATCCATGTGGGTGATGGGGAGGACACCGGGGTTGATTGGATGGGATGGATTTGATTGATGGATGCTTGTAGATACTTTGGATGTTAATTTACTTTACTTTTCCCCACTACTCAAGGTAGTTGGTCTTTCTTACCCTTCATCCAAAAGAGGAGAAGACATGCAGGGTATGCCACGTGATTTCCGTGTTTAGCCTCTCAAGGGAGAATGGGTGTACACTCTTACTATCGGTGGCAAAGAATCAATGGGTTGTACATATACTCACCGTGTTGAGCCCCCTTGTGTTTAGTAGTGTATCATGCTTTTCTAGGATGCCTCGAAATATGTGAAAGTAATTCTTTAATGATTGTTTGAATAAATGATGTTATCCCATGGGGTTGGAATTTGTTGAAACTTAATGATGAGGTAGAAATTTTTTGAAGGGACAGTGGAATTTTTGGATGGGGTGTTAATGGAATTTAATGTGGAATTGTTCATGGTTAATTATTGTTTGAATAATTAATTAAATTATAGTGGAATTGATAAAAGGGGAATGATGTAATCTAATAAATCCTTTAATGGTTGTGTTCTTATAGGATACCTAGTCTAAGAAGTGGATGCCCGGAGTCCGATAGACGTTATCTTCAGTTGTTTCTAAGACTAGGTTATACCCATAGTGTGGTTGTGAGTTATAGTATATTCTGTACGTTGTGTGTTTCTATATGCTACTCCACCCTGTTAGAAAGGACAACAAGCACCCTGGGGATTCTGATCCCTAGGGGGTGTTTTACCCAACATTCTGATGGGAGGATGAAAGGCTGACTACCCCATTTGACCCGGCTCTCTTCTCTTGGTAGATACTAGTGCCATTATGCACAATAGTTAGTTTTCCCCATATATGTGTGTAGAGGGTTGTAATGGCTTGTGGTTATTCACACACATATGTTTTGGATATAGTATCCTACAGTATACTATAGGTGTAAGGTGTATAGGTTGTGACGACTTGAGGATCCTTACTTAGTTTATGGGTTGTAATATCTTGAGGTATAATACCTTATGTACGATACATGTTATGTGAGCTGTGGTGGCTTCAAGAAACTACCTGGTTACTTTTGGTTGTGAGGATGGTGTGGTGCTTCACCCAGGTGTATACGGGAAATCCTTTATGGTGCAAGCGGTGCAGAATGTGGAGCATAGCCCAGGTGTATGCGGTCAAGCCTTTGGAGAGATATGCACATGACGTATGTCATTCGGGAAAAGCGGAAAACTAGTGGGGAAGTAATAGCATTTTAACCATGATATTCTTTAAAATATGATATATTCTTGTATGTGTTACATGGTGAGAGTATCCATGGTGAGGCTGGGTACTTAGTATACATGTTTAACTGATGAGTTGGATTCACTTGTTGTTCACTGGGATTTAGCATGCTTTCTTTACGTTTGCATGAGAGCCTTCAAGGAAGACCCTACTAAGTATACTGTTATACTCACCCTATGTATATATAAACTGTATTTCAGGTCATGTGGAGATGGTTGGAGATCTAGCTAGTTTCTACTAGCTTGGGGTTACAGGAGCTGTTCGGGCTTGTGTTTGCAGCTGTTTTTACTTTCTTTTGGGTACTTTCAGTTTTCTATTTCAGTTTTAGTACTTTTGAATGACATTACATATGTGAACTTTGGTTTTCTTTTATAATTTAGTTCTGAGTTGGAGTTGGTTGGTGTCTATATTATCTCTCTCTTCCGCATGTGTTCTCTTAGAGGGTAATGCCTCCCATTTTTGTGTTATTATACCCTCAGTGCTAGTCGCCAACCTGAGGCAAACTGGAGGCAGGATTCGGGGGTCATGATCTCCCTTCTCACATTGTCGGACTAGGAGGGGTACACTTTCTTGGGAGGGAATCATGACAGAGTGGTATCAGAGGTCTGGTTGAGGGATAGGATAGGGTTTGGAGTTAGGCACATGTGAGGTTGCATGGGTTGGTAGGGAAAAAGTGTCGTTCATGTATATAAAGTGAGTTAACACTAGTGACCGGCTAAGACATAGGCATTTAGAACCCCCTATGATCTATTATACATACATTTATGTTTATAATGGCTACTGAACAAGGTGATACTAGTTGCAGGGTAGAGACATAGGAAAGGATCATGAATCATTCCTCTTTGTGCCTATGTTGGACTGGGTAGACCTTCGGATAGTTTAACCTAAAACGAATTAAAGAAAGAAATAAATTAATTAATGTTGATCCTTCCAAATTCCTGGTTTAGGATCTCTAATGGTTTGTTATTTTATAGGTATGTATCATGGTCGATGTCCTCATCAGGTTGGCGAATAAAATGTCCAGTAGGCTATTCCAGCAGATCTTCGTAGGGTAGAGGGTGACGAAGTCAACACTTGGAGGAAGACACTCTGTGATTTTCAGTGCCAGAGTCTGCATAAGTATGAGGGCTGTGTTTCAGATGCATTCATGGAAGACTAGTTGGAGGAGGTCGAGATAGGCTTCAGTTTAATTCGTGCTCGGAAAGAGCACTGGGTGTCCTCAACTGTGACGATGTTGCGTGGTGTAGTGAGGCAGTGGTGGTTCTTGTTCCTCAAGGATCATGAAGAGTCAGTGATCTCATGGGAGGAGTTATGAGACAAGTTTATAATCGAGTTCCTTTCCTCCACTGCGAAGGCATCCAGTTTCCAAGCGCTTCTTACCCTTCGACAGGGGAGCTCTACTGTTCGAGATTTTGGAATACGTTTTAGGAACCTTTTATTATATGATTTGGACCTATTACTATATGAGGATGCCAGGGAGACACATATCGATGAGGCTTTGCATCCAGAGAACCAGTGCAAGGTCACCCCTTTTATGCTGAAGAAATATCTTGAGGTGCTGGCGAGGGCAGAGGTTGTCTAGAAGTCTTTGGCCAGGACAGGATCATCACAAGAGGGGGATCCCCATGATCCCTCATGAAGCAAGTATATGGTCCGGGGTTTTTGGTTTTCAGGGTAGAAGAGTTTTCATTCAGCAGGGGGTAGGTACCACCCCTTCACATCACGTTTCTCCAGAGGCAGCAAATCCCAGGCCCATGCCAAGGGACCAGGCACTTGTTTTTTTTTATGGTGGTCATGGCCATCAGAAGCAGGGGTGCCTGACCTTTCAGAGCGGTCATCATGCACTAGGTCTTAAGCTCCAGGTTCCTCAGTTGAGGTAGATCTATCCAAAGCATCAGCAGCCAGTTTCACGAGCATTAGCTCAGAAGAGGGTATATGGGGAAGGCATAGGACATCCCCATGATGCAACCCATCCTCAGAGAGAAGAGCGCAGCCGTGGTGGAGGTAGTCATCATGGTCAGAGAGGTCATGGAGGAGGTTGTGGTCAGCTTCTTGCTCTACCATTTCCATCACCAAATGAGCCAGATGTCGTTCGAGGTACCCTTTGCTTGTTTTCTACCATGGTGTATGAATTTTATGATTCAGGAGTGACACACTCCTTCATATCACCTAACCTTGTCCATGCTTTGGGACATTAGGTAGAGAGGCTTCCAGTGCCCCTAGGGTTGACTACGCCAGTTGGAGGATGAGATGAATTGTTTGATGTTTGTAGAGACTGTGAGCTAGTGTTGGGGCAACACTGATCTTGGGGAGATTTCCTATGTTTATGAATACAACCATATGATTTCATCATAGGCATGTATTGGTTGTATTTTTTGCAGTCCATCGTGGAATGCTTCATGAAGAAGGTCATTTTACTTGGTGAGGATGGAGAGAAAGTGGTGTTTTTTGGTGAGCGAGATCCTTAGATGGGTCATATGACTGTTATATTATTATCATCCATGATGTCTAAGATAATGCTGAGTTCTTCAACGGTTAGGTAGTTGGCGTTTCCTAGGGTCGTAGAGGAGTTCCCTGATGTCTTTCCAGAAGAGGTTTTAGCATTACCACCATGACGAGAGATCGAGTTTGGGATCAATCAACATCCAGGAACATCTCATATATCTATGTTCCCATATAGGATGGCCCATTCTGAGATACGAGAGTTACGTATATATCTTGATGGTATGTTACAATGTGGTTTTTTTCTTCCATATGTGTCACCGTGGGGTGCACCAGTTTGGTTTGTGAAGAAGGCCGACGACAGTTTGAGGTTATTTGTCGATTATCGCCACTTAAACAAAGTGAAAATAAATAATAACTATCCTATTCCATGGATTGATGATTTATTCAATCATATGAAGGGTGAATGTTTGTTCTCAAAGATCTACTTGCGGTTGAGATATCATCAGATGCGTGTAAAGGATGAGGATATCCTGAAGATTACATTACATTGTCTTCATGTGCATTATGAGTTCGTGGTAATGACGTTCGGTGTGAAAAATTCTCCAATTATGTTCTTGGTATTGATGAATGCTGTATTCCGTGAGATCCTAGACAAGTTTGTGGTGGTTTTCATTGGAAACATCCTTGTGTACTCCACATCTGAAGAGGAGCATTCATAACATCTACATGATATTTGGGATGTTGTCGAAGTGTGAGTGTTGTGATCGGGAATTCCGTTTCTTGGGGCATGTTGTGTCCCAGCTGAGAGTAGCTGTGGATCCATTGAAGATAGAAGTAGTTGTGTCTTGGGCAGTCCCCAAGATAGTTTTATAGGTTCAAAGTTTCCATGGTCTCGCAGGCTATTATAAGAGGTTCATAGCCAATTTCTCATGAGTTGCGACTCCTCTAACAGGTTTGACTAAGAAGGATCAGGCATTCATATGGACGAATCAATGTCAGGCAGCTATCGAGTATCTAAAGGTGAAGTTAGTATGTTCTCGAGCCCTTTGTCTTCCATCCGAGGGAGTTCAGTTTGATGTTTTTTGAGATGATTCACATCATGGGTTAGGCTGTGTTCTCATGAAGCAGAGTTCAGTTGTTTCTTATGGGTCTCTGTAATTGCGTCCCCATGAACGCTACTATGCCACCAACGATCTTGAGTTGGCAGCCATGGTGTTTTCTCTGATGTTGTGGAGACATTACCTCATTGGTCAGTGCTTTGTGGTTTTCACCGATCATTAGAGTTTGAGGTATGTCTTCTCCCAGCATGAATTGAACTTGGGATAGTGTCGGTGGATGGAGTTCTTATAGGAATACAACTCTGAGATATCATATACACCTGGGAAGGGGAATGTTGTAGCTAATGTGTGGAGTTGAAATTCATGTAGTGATGTTGTGCATAAATCTGGTGACTCCAGGAGAGTATCTAAAGAAATGTCAGTGTTACATCTTGACATGGATGAAGTTGGGGGTAGAGGTTTTCTTTTTCAGATGATGGTACAGTCATCCCTAATGAAGAAGGTGGAAGAGTCCCACTTGGGGGATCTTGAGGTGGAGGTCTGGAGAGACTGAGTTGTTTATGGTGAGGCCCCTGATGGTTGGTATGAGGATGAACAACACCGATTGTTGTACCATGGAATGATTTTTTTCCCCATGGAGATGCATGAGATGGTTCTTAGAGAGTTCCATATTTCACCATTAGCGGTACATACTGGCCTGAAAAAGATGTACCGATCCTTGAGGAGTCTGTTTCGGTGGCCTGGGCTAAAGCATGTAGTTTCAGAGTTTGTGTCTCATTGTTTAGTCTTCCAGAAGGTGAAGGCCGAACACCGTGTTCCTAGTGGATATCTATAGCCATTAGAGATTGCTTAGTGGAAGTGGGAGGAAATCTCAATGGACTTCGTTATTGTTTTACCTCGAGATCCGAGAGGACACGATTTTATTTGGGTGGTAGTGGGTGGTTTAACAAAATCGTCCCACTTTATTGCAATCAAGGAGTCATGCTCAGTGGATGTATTGTCGAGGTAGTATCAAGAGGAGGTGGTGAGACTTTAGGGAGTCCCCAGGAAGATCATTTCTGATCGAGATTCTCGTTTTATCTCCATGGTGTGGAGAGGTCTCCAACATGATTTCGGTTATCAAATATGCCTTAGAACTACTTTTCATCCTCAAATGGATGTTCAGACATAGGGATCCATCCAGACTCTTGAAGACATGTTACGCTCTTGTGTTATGGATTTCGTAGGTTCATGGATGAGGAACTTACCCATGGTGAAGTTCAAATACAATAATAGTATTCACTCCACCTTCAGAATGGCTCTGTTTGAAGCCTTGTATAGCCAGCCTTGCCATTCTCCGTTGTGCTAGACTGGGGCCGGTGAGTCAGAAATTCTCAGACTGGAACAAGTGCGGAATACAACAGATATGGTTCAAGTGATTTGTGAGCGGATGAAGATAGCGCATGATTTTCAGAAATAATATTCTGATCAAAGAAGGAGGACCTTAGAGTTTAATTTTTAGGATCATGTGTTTCTTAAGGTGAATCCCTGTCATGGGAAGCGATGGTTTGGACATGGAAGTAAGATTTATCCCCAGTTTGTTGGGTTTTTTGAGGTGTTATCTCATGTTGGAGTCTTGGCATATCGAGTTGTACTCCCCCCTCAGATGAGTCCTATACATGATGTTTTCCATGTATCACAGCTCTGTCATTATCTTCATGACAACTCTCACATCATCGATTAGTGAGATATCGATGTTGTTGATGATGCAACCTTTGAGGAGCAACCTAGGGAGATCCAAGGCCTTAAGGATAAGGTGTTGCATAGGCAATCTATCCCCTTATTTCATGTCTTGTGGCTACATGGTGGCTCGGAGGAGAGTACCTGGGAACAAGAGTCACAAATGTGTGTCCAGTACCCAGAGTTGTTTGATGTTTGACTCTCTTCTTGTATCATTGTAAATTTTGTGGTTTTGAAACTTTCATGTGTATGAGATGGATCCCTTTGTTACTTTTTTGGAAAGCTCTCTTTTGAGAGGTATCTCGAGGGGTGGTTGTTCAGACCCTGTTTCATTTTCACTTTTTGTGGGTTTTGGATTCTTGAGGATGAGAATGTTTTGAGAGTTATCTGATGTAATGGACCGGACCTCTCTAGTCTTTTTTTTTGTGAAAATGTGGTGTTATAGGTGTTTTGGAAGGTCAAGGTGACTTGGGGGTGTGTTTGGGTGGACATTTAAGGAAGACTAAAGGGAAGTTGATTTCGCACGGGCTACACACGGTTGGTCTAAACCGTGTGGCCAAATACTGCGAGGTTGGTGTTAGAGGCAGTGGCTAATGCACAGTCAGTGCACGGTTTTGCTAACCGTGCAGACTAACCGTGTGAGGAGTGTTTGGTGAGGCAGTTGCTAATGCACGGTTAGTGCACGGTTTGTCAAACAGTGCAGACTAACCATTCGGGCACTTAATCTTAGATCCTAAAATTGTGGATCTAACTCGTTTTGCCGCTAAATGGTTCAGTTAAGCTTTTAAGCAGCCATAACTCGGGATTACACTTCCTTGAATGTAGTATAACCTCTCCCAAGCATTTTGAAGGCAATCTACAGGCTTCTCTTAGAGAATCAAAGCCGGTTTCATGAGGTATGTGATCTTTCTTGTTCTTTCTTGTTTAGTTTCATTGATCTACATAGATCTACTTCTCCTCTTACCTCGGATTCATATATCTATGCCTGTTATGGGTATATCTATGTGTGTGGATTCCAAATACATTGAGCTTTGGTCTTGATCTTTCTATAAGGAGAGATATAAGGTGGGTTTTTTGAGAATCAACCAGGATTTCTTGTGTGTTCTTTGTTGTTGGGGTTTTCATCAAAAACCTTGAGGTAGGGGATTCGTCTCTTCTCCTTCTTTTACGTGAAACCATATTTTTAGCATGTTGAATCCTACTGGATGACAATGGAATTGACCTAATAAAATACTTGGAACCGGATAATGAAATCGTATCAACTGTATGTTATTGACTAGTGTTTTTCTAGATAGTGTGATATGTATGCTTTCCTTGCTTAGCGGTTGTTCATGGTGAAAATTGGTAATGAACGTAAACTGGGACTAATTGATATTTGTTTGTCTAAAGATAATCAAGCTTGTGAATGAATCTGGTTCTTGTTGTAATTTGATGTTAATAAAATTGGCATAGTAAACATGTATAATCTTTTGTGATAGCTTACTGGTTAATATCTGTATTATGGAACCAAGAGATTAAATCCGTTAATTAAATATGGATTAATGATTTTGATAGTTTGATAATTCCTTGAAGGGTTCAAAGTTACCCTCTTGTTTGTTGAAAGGGCCACAACCCAATTGATGTGATGTTTGATTTCCTTCTTCTTGTGCTATGATGTGACCCTGGAGTGGTGTTGTGATATGTGGAGGTATAGAGGCCTTTTGATTGTGGTAGTGGATGACACCTAGAGTGGTGAGATGCATCGGTTTATGCATGTGGTTGTCGTAGTGGACACCAAGGATGATGTAATGGGATGGATTTGATTGTTGGATGCTTATTGATTCTTTGGTTGATTATATGCTTTTATTTTCCCCACTAATCAAGGAAGCTGGTCTTACTTACCCTTCTTTCGAAAGAGGCGATGACACATGGGGTATGCCACATGCTTTCTGTGTTTATCCTTTTAAGGGAGAATGGGTATACACTCTTGCTATAGGTGGCAATGACTCTATGGGTAGTGCATCTACTCACCGTGTTCAGCTCCCTTGTGTTTAGTAGCATATGATGCTTTTCTAGGATGCCTGGGAATATGGTAAAGTAATTATTTAATGAATTTTTGAATAAATGATGGTAACCTAAGGCGTTGGAGATTGTTGAAACTTAATGATGAGGTTGAGATCTATTGAAGGGAAAGTGGAATTTTTGGATGTGGTGTTAATGGAATTTAATGTGGAATTGTTTATGGTTAATTAATGTTTGAAGAATTAATTAACATACAATGGAACTGATAAAAAGGGAATGAATTAATCTAACAAATACCTTAAATGGTTTTGAACTTATGGGATACCTAGTCTTAGAAGTGGCATCCCAGAGTCTGAGAGACGTTAGCTGTATTTGTGTCTAAGACTAGGTTATTCCCGTAGTGTGGTCGTGAGTTATAGTATATTCTATATTTTTTGTGTTTGTATATGCTACTCCACGGTATTTGTAAGGCCAACTGGTACCCCGGGGATTCTGAGCCCTAGGGGGTGTTTTCCCCAACATTCTGGTGGGAGGATGAAAGGCTAACTACTACCCCCTTTGACTCCACTCTCTTCTCTTGGTAGATAATAGTGCCATTAGGCACATCAGTTAGTTTTCCCAATATATGTGTGTTGAGGTCTGTAATGGCTTGTGGTTATTAAGACACATATATTCGTGATATATTATCCTATGGACCACTATAGGTGTTACCTGTATAGGTTATGATGGATTAAGGATCCTTACTCAATGTATGTGCTGTAATGGCTTGTGGTATAATACCCGACGTATGATACATGTTATGTGAGCTGTGGTGGCTCCTAGATTCTACCTAGTTACTTTTGGTTGTGAGGATGGTGTGGTCCTTCGCCCAGGCATCTACGAGAAAGCCTTTGTGGTACACGTGTTGTAGATTGTGGAGCTTAGCCCAGGTGTCTGCGGGCTAGCCTTTGGTGAGAGATGCATATGACGTATGTCGTTGGGGAAAAGTTGAAAACTAGTGTGGAAAGAGTAGCAGGGTACCCTTCATATTCTTTACTATATGAAATATTCTTGTATGTGTTACTTGGTGAGAGTAGCCATGGTGAGGTTTGGAACTTAGTATACCAGTTTAGGTGATGAGTTGGTTTCACTTGATGTTCACTGGGCTTTGGCATGGTTTCATTACTTTTACACGATAGGCTTCAATGAGGATCTTACTGAGTATACTTTTATACTCACCCTACATATTTATATACTAATTTTCAGGTCACTTGGAGTGGGTTGGAGATCAATTTAGTTTCTACTAACTTGGGGTGGCAAGAGCTTTTCTGGCTTGTGGTTGTAGCTATATTTACTTTCATTTGGGTAACTGTAGTTTTCCCTTTCAGTTGTAGTACTTTTTCATGACATTACATATGTGCACATGTGTTTTATTTTATACATCAGTTCTAAGTTGGATTTGGTTGCTGTCTATCTTATCTCTCTTTTCTGCATTTGTTCTCTTAGAGGGTAATGCATCCCATTTTGAATTCACTATACCCTCGGTTCTAGTCGCCAACCTAGGGCCTACTGGATGTGGGACTCGGGGTTCGTTATCTCCCTTCTCACATTGTTGGCCCAGTAGGGGTACACATTGTAGGGAGGGGGTCGTGACAAGTGACATCTTTGATTCATAAATGGTTTCCCCATAATTAATATTCATTCAAAATTTTACACTTCTAAAAGTTTTTATAAAACATTATCTTATGTTATGGATATTACTACAACCCTCAGAATGAAGATAGGGAAGGATAATTGTTTCCTTATTATGTGTTTTGTTTGTCCATGATTTTGGATTCATGTGATTTTCTTATACATGAAAATAAAATTCATATTTTCATTTTTTGGATGGAAATAAAAATGTCTAAAAATTGAATTTATTTTTTCCCTTCAACGGTCCTCGAATAATGTTCTTGATAGGGTGTGACATATCATTAAGGGTTTTTACAACCCTAGGATGATAAGAAGAGGAACTTGTTTTCTATAGTTGGTGAATGTAATATAAGTGTTCCCTTTTTATCTGGGTTGGGAATATTTGACTGATGATCTACCTCTATTTTTATTCATGTTTCATGGATTTTTTCCCAATGATTTCTTGGGTTTTCATTAGTTAAGGGAGAAGGGTTTTATATTTATTTAGAGCTAGATACCCACCCTGGGATTATTACTTCTAACCCAATGGCACTTGATGAAATGAAATAGTTCAAAAATCAATGGGATTGTTTTTTATGGAATGTATTGATACACCTGATTTCATCACCGTTTGTGGAAACTATTCTATTTTCTAATAATCATGATGGAACACTTCTCTAGTGAGTTTATTATAAGAAAATTAAGATGAGTAATGGTAAAGAAGAAGTATATGTCATCACAAACTGAAGATCTATTTGGATAGATAAAAGGGTTAATGTGGTTTCAAATTTTGATATTTGATATGGTTATGACTAGTTTAGAATAAAAGAAAAATTCATTTATAAAACCACCTTCTAAAGAAGGAATAACCATTATGAGTATACTTCCATTCTATTTTTCTATCCAATTGTGCTATAGTATTTAAGGCTACGGTGAAGATGATTTCCCATGAGTATCTTTATACATTTAGGGGCATCTTTTTTGATAAAATAATGGTTTTCTCAGTGTCCAACAAAGATCATGTGCATCAACTAATAGAAGTTCATAGATTATTGAAAAATAAGTAAAATTATTTCATGTAATTGTAATGTGATTTATGGATTTATGAATTGATTTTTAAGGGAAATATGGTCTAAAAACATGGTATCTTAGTTGATCTAGGAAATTCTAATGATTTTATGACATGGGAGAAATCATGATTTTTTATATATTTGGTGATCCTCGGGTAAGATGGGTACTATAATCAGTTTTTAATGTATTTCTGAATGATTGATTATCCATATACTGTTTTAACATATAATTACATTATTTTATATTGGGATTATAAATTTTATAGTTATTTTCGTGCTGTTAAACAGATTTCTACTTCAGTGTCGATGTTGACTCTTCCAGAGGTATGGATAACCCTGAAGATGATTTTTTTTATTATAAAAATGTTATGAAATTACCTGAATCATAAATTAAAATCCCATTCAACCCAAACTCGAGCTATAAAAAATAAATAGGTCTCGAAGGCTCTCAAAGACTCTTTTTGAACCCACAAAACCAAAACCTAGGTAGATCGAGGCATGGTGGATCTTGTTAAATCTCTCCCCAGTAAGTTACTATCCTCTCATTCCTTCTCTCCCCTTCATTCCCTCCAACTATTTATTTATTTATTCCGTAATTTCTTTTAGATAACAATTTGATTGATGGGGCAAACATAGGATTCCCTAAATAATGATTCTAGTTTGGTTTCATATATCTATTTTTCCGTCAATTTTCAACAGAAAGTCATTATGTGGGGGTTGTGTTTTGACATAAAGGTAGGTGTTTTTATTCTATATTGAACCTATATTGAATTGTAATTTCTAGATTTTATTTTTATAAATTCTTTGAAAAAATTCTCAGAATAATCACTCAGAAATCATACGATTCCATGTCCTTGGATTCCCAGAACGTTTTTTTGAAAACTTTTTTGTTTTTAACAAATAATAGGTGTGGATTTTCATTAAAATTGGAATAACATTTGAATCGTTTCCCGAATCCAAAATCTAAGGGACTAGTTCATCTCAGAGAAGTATATTTTCCTAAGGTGATTCGTATATTTAGCCAGTGGGTGTATTTATTGGAAAAACCTGAAAAGGGTGTGACCATAAATAAAATTATGAAATAAAATTATTTTATTTTTTAAATAATAATAACATGTAATCAATAACATAGATTGGAATTTTGAGACCACCATTGAGTTTTTAAGTGGTTGTTTTCTTTTAGAATTTCTTAACACTAACAGGTGTGGTTCAAATATTAATGTTATAAATTGGTTTGAAATTATTGTTTCCTTGAGGAAAAAATAAGAAAACTCTCCCAAAATTATAATGAATTAATATTAGATTTCGTATTATAGAATAACCAATCGATGAACACTGGCGGATCGAGGATCATCGACGACACATAACCCCGATCTTCATTAAAAAATTATCCATCCTCAAGGTACGGTGTCATCCTCTTCTTTATTTCCTTTCCCCATATAAGAATCAAATGATCAACTCACAAGAACCCACAATTATTTTGATCCATGGTTCAATCATTCTTATGGGTGGGATAATAATCGCAAGAGTAAAGGGAAATGTTCATGTGGATTATTCTGCTATCAATTTATTCAAGATTATAATAATATGAATGGATTAAAAATTAAACTAACAAGCATATTATCTATTCGTTGTGTGTTCTATGTGATCCTTGTATCCCTATTATTGACATTCCTCCACTTTAGACCCTCATGTACATTATATAACTTTTATGGGAGGTTCTAAATGTGACTAGAACCCTAATGTGATAGAAATTCATATCATCGCCCATGGATGTGAAGGTTGTGAGTTGAGGATATCGAAGTGGACCATGTTTGAAAAATCGATCATCGGAGCTGTGGTGGCAGCTGCGGCCAGACTGCATAGGCGGAACAATAGTATAGGGTGGGGCCCACATTGATGGGATCTATGAGTGGAGACCGAAGGACCATGGTAGGAGTTAACGGAGGTGTAGGGACATGGCTCGAAGTTTTGTTGGAGTAGGGACCCACGACGGAGTAGTGGGTGCGTGTAGGGAACATGGTTCGGTTGTGTGAGTTGTGGTTTGACACTACATTGATCAAATAGATGTGGTTAGACCGGTCTTCATCAAAGAAGAACATAATAGGCCACATATGGTTGTATTGACCAAGGAAGCAGGCTGCTATAGCAGCCCAGTGGGCATAGCCAGTTTGGGCTAAGTTAGGGGGTTAAACAGACTGGTTCGGGACAAACACAGACCTAACCTGGACATTTTTACCAAATTTCAGTATCTTTTCAATGTCTATGTACATTTGATGAGATTTTTTCTATGTTGGGACACTTGAAAAACGTTTTCCCTTTGGTGGTACTCTAAGTGAGTTTTTGTGGAAGTGGGTTTATGATGTAAAGGCTTTCTGAGTAAGTTCTCTATGGATAAGAGAGATAGGAGTTGAATATAGTAGTTGGATTTAACTATGTGATATTGATGTCTACATGAATTTCGGTAAGTATGATCGATTGATGATTCATGCACCATTGAAGCTCCATGAACCATCGATCTTGCATGCACCATCGATGCTCTGTTCCCCATCAATGCTCCATGTGCCATCGATACATTGTGTTATACTGATGGACTATGCGCCATTGACGGTTCATGTGCCATCAATGATCCATCCACAATCGACAACCTATCCTCCATTACAACTTTAAGAACCACTGTTGATCCATTCTCCATTGATGATATGTGCACCGTCAACTTCTGTGCTCTATTGATGCTCCATTGATGCTCAATTGTATTTGTGGGGTACTTTGTGTGTTTTATTTGAGGTACACATCATGTATTACATATTGGTTTTGTACTTTGTGTCTTGGGGGTCCCTGCATAGTATAGTTTTAATTACCATTACATGGTATTTACTCACACATATCATGTATTGTGAAGATGGTCTATTATTTTATTGAATCCAAGGTGGACTAGGATCATGTGGTTTTTAGAGTGATCTAATCAGTGAGGTGTGATCCTACAACTACAAACAGTTGTACTACACCTACCCTTATTGTATGGTTTTATACAGATGAGTTTTAGGAACTTTCTATTTCACTTTGGAAGACAATACATTTGGTGGGAATGTATTTTGGCCCTATTTACTTTATAGTTTTCTTACATCCGTACTTTATTGTTGATATAGTAGGGGGATGAATTCTTCTTTAACTACTATTTTTACATTACTGCATGTTCTTCATGGAGATGTGTGTGTGTGTGTATAGGTACTAAAGAAAATGCCTATCATTTGTTAGATATAGCTACTCGGTGCTTATCATCTGCCCAAGGAATATAAAAGTTGAGATATGGGTTGTCATGGTGCGGGCCCCTCTATGACGGGTCTTAGAAGAACAAATTGATTAATTTTTTTCTTAATATGATTTTATTTTTTTTCAATTGAATTATAAAATCCCAATTTGATTAAAATTTGAATTGTAACATTAACATATTTTTTTTTTGGAAAAACCCAAACTCAAATGCAATTGGAAAGTGGGGAATATTTAAAAACTAATAAACTTTATGAAATGGTTTGAGGATTTATTTCAAAAAATATATTTTTACTGAAATAATGAAAACAATTTTTATTTTTATTTTTAAATGAATTGAATTTATAAAAATTCAATGATTTCAGTCTATATGTGAATTGGAATTTTGAAAATGAAGAGAGGGAAATTGAATTGCTATTTATGATTGATTCAAAATGAAATGATTTTTTATTTTCCAATTTAATTATTTATTATCAATATGTATGTATATGTATTTGGTTGTTTATTTGGTATATGAAAGCTACGATTGTAATTCCCTATCAAAGGATTGACGATGAGAAATATTACAGATATCTAGTTTGGAAGATCATATTCCTAATTGAACATTGATAAGAATAATTTGGCATGTTCATAGGGGGAATTAGTACACATATGACATTATTACTCATATATTAGTGTGAGGATCCTATAACTAGGAGATATAGTACCACATGAAGGATGACCATGGTGGTTATTATGACTGTTTTTATTGTGAATTCCATTTCTTGTGAAACTACATTACACATGCCTAATAATTTATATAAACTATCTAATATAAAGTGTTTATTTAATAAATGTTTTATATGTATTATAACATTCTCCAATGAATAATGTTTTTCTATGTAAATGTGTGTTCACTAATTTTTTATTAAAATTGAAAATATATTTTGGTTTTCTATTATGACATATTATTATCAAACACTTTGTGTAACCCTAATATTTCTTTTTCTCTTAGTATACCTTTTCCATTAGGTGTTTATAAATTTTTCCCTTCCATGTCAAAGAATGTGGGAAAATCATCTAGGTAGAGGAGTATTTTCCGGATTGATTGGGGATGAAGTGATGTGCTCTTTGGTTCATTATGTTTATCATGTCTTTTTAAGTACATTGATAGTATATTGTTTGGATTTTGACATTCTAATTAGGTATCTTGTACATTCACCCTTTGGAGATTTTATAATACAAATACGTATCTTCATCTTTAAATATTTATTTGGAAAATTCATTCCCAATGTTATCATATATGATGTGAGGTTCTAGTCGTTAACCTACGGGTGTAAGGAACACCCTTCAAGAAATTTCGGTGTCATCTCTGTTGTTTGGGTATAGGGGTATTCAAGACAGTTTTCACAACAAATAATATACACATTATCAATTAGATGATATTCCTTAAATACGATATACCATTTTTTAAAAACAATATTTAAATAATTAAGTCAATATATAATTAAATAAAAATTAAAATTAAAATTTTCCCTTTTAAATCATATTCTAGTTGTCAAAGTATATCGTATTGATATATTGGTATCATTAATTTCTTCATCTCTACATAAAAATATCTCATTGATACTATACTATTCAATACATACAATTATGCCACAACATCCACATAATTGTATTTAATAATTGATATCTATATAATTTTTATAAATCATCACCTGGTTTTTAAAATACATTGTGCCTTTTTGAAATCATATAATATCAACATGTATTATTATATGAGTATAAGAAACATAAAATATCACAATTTCCCATGGATTATGATATTCCATATCATATGATATGATAAAAAATCAGAAAATTATTTCAATATGTTTTATTAGATTGATTTTAAATAGTACATTATAAAATTTTTATTTTTCTAAAATCTTTACATTACATCATATATTAAAGCACATGGGGTTATATTATACCACTAATAAAATTTAATTGGTATCGATAAACATTTTTTAATCAACTAGATGTGACCTAAAACCATCCAAAGTTCAACCATTGATGAAAGATGATAACAATGAAAAAATTGTAAGTAATGAAAATGTAAATAATGCATTCTATTACATGAAATATTTAAAGAAAAAAACATTCATGATTTATGATTACTGAAAAAAAGTGATAAAATAACCAATAAATTTTTGGTATATGTAAGGTTCAAATGGAATCATAAGCCATTTTTTAATGATTCATTGTCATCCACAATTTGATAAAACCTAATGACTCAATAGAGGGAAACCAAGAGAGTGTCAGACATTAAAAAGTCTCCCCAATCATCAACAACCACTATTATAAGAAACCATGTAAAATTAATAATAGATCCATTTCATTCCTTATTAATAATCAATAATTATATTTTTTTTCTTTTTTAATAAATATATATTATGTTTCATGGAGTAATATTTATTATAAAAAATAAGTAATTTTTCAATTAAAACAAATTAATTTTTATTCTATCTAAATTTAATTTCAGGTATATTATATGGATTTATTCAAAATAATTATATATAATTTTATATAATTTTATTCCAAAAATGAATTATATTTTTTTAAATTAAAAATTAAAAATTATCTTATTGTGAATAGTTTATTTTCTCTATGAAAAATTTTATTCTTGATTGAATAGTTTAAAATACTGATTTTTTATGGGAAAATGAATTTTTATTTCTTGTATTTATAAATTATCATTTATTTTTAGATTATTTTTATAGATTAATTAGTTGTTTTTAATAATTAGTATGTAAATAATTTTTTCATTAACATTATATTTTAATTTTGTATAAATACATTCGAATACTTAAAAATAAATTTATTCATAAAACTGTTTTACATCATGTTATATGTTTCGATTATAAATATAATTTTAAACCCGTTTTCGTATTTAATATTTTTAATTTTATTTCAAATTTTAAATCATATGGAATAAATGTTTTAAAAATTTTATCCAATATATTTATAATAAAGTATATATTTGGTTAAAAAATATAGTTACTATATTTGGACTTTAATGGGGTTGAAAGGGTTTTAGATATGATAATATGTGATGAAATTACCTAAACACTTGTTCAAACATCCTTTTTAGGAAATATTTTAATCATATATTATCTATTATTTGAAAATGATTCATTTTAGTTCCACGTGGTATTAGTAAGGAAATAATATATTTTTATGTATTGAAAAATTATATGTGTGTCATCTACCTCACTCATAAAAGGGAACTGAATTCATATTTTGTACGCACATAGATGGCCATTTACCTTAGATGATCCCTAAACATATCCCTTCCTTAAATTATTCATCTCATCCTACAGGTTCTTTATTTATAAGAAAACTATTTTTTGAAGGCTTTAGGTATAAACATAGGTATGCTGTCTTGAAAAGACGTATAGTTCTTAACCGATTGTTTTTATTATTTTTTTAGATTTTTTTGTTACCTTGTTTGGAAACATAATTAAAAATTTAATATTATATAATCATTATATCACATATAAAAAGATTTTAATATTTTAATTTTAAACAATTTTCAAATTACAAAATCATCTAGTGAAAAATAAAAATTTCACTCTTTCATAAGTGCGGACCCCAACTTTGCAAGGGGGTGAATTCCATTTTCCATCACCAAATAATATGGAATTTCATAATGATGGCTAAAAAATAAATAATTTAACATATATTATAGAAATTTTATTTTCAAATAGTAAATAAATATTCAAATTCATTCTTTATAAATCAAAAGAAAATAATATTTTTGATTGGTTGTACGTGTTGATTGCAACCTCATGAATCGATGTATTTTAATTTTCATCCCAACCTCACATGATTTGTATATAAAATTGGATTTAATTAATGTTTATTATATTTAAAATATATTTATATTTATTAAAATATAAAATCATACTTACCTTCTTTCACTCATGTTCATTTAAAAATGAAGTCATTACTCTTATGAACATACGGTCTACCATTTCTATAATTGAAAAATAATTCATTTTTCAAAACCACGTTACATATATAGTTATAATATTATAGTTAAGGAAAAAAATTAAAAAAAAAATTTAATATTCTATAAATTATATAATCATTGTTTTTTAATATAGTCATCCTACCAGTGTAATTTTGGGCATATGAACAAATGATCCTCAAAATATCGAAAGTGACCTTAATGAATAAAGTGTATAAGAATGACATTGAAATAATTTAAATATTTTAATAATACATTCATATGAAATTGAATAATATTATTATGTAATTAATTTTTTTTTGTATTATTTATAAAAAATATAAATAGTTTACAAGACATGTTGAACTTAGGGTAAGGGACCTCAAGTCACATTTCATTTTCTTTGAAACTTTATCTATTTCCCCCTTATCTTTTATTTTATGTGTTATATGAACTACCATTGGGATATATTTATTATTATTATAAGACATTTAATGTGTTTACAAGTCTTTTAAATGTTTTTTCTTTCATGTTTTTATTGTTTGATTATTTTTCAACTCGTATGTGATATTCTACCTTAAAACCTAGTTATAAAATGTTTTCGATTTATCCATATAATAATTTTCCTCCATGACCATACTTCATTATGGATGTTTAAATCTATAAATAAATTAACTAAAAACATAATAGTACATCTCCATTTATTTTTATATAAATTTAGTGAATCGAAATTTTTTTTCCTATTTCATACAAAATGTCTGACATTAATTGTAATGTATAAAGAGGAATGTTTTTAACAAATATGTTGCAAATGTATTTTCATATTATCACATAAATTATTTATTAATTATATTCCTTTATAATATTCCATTTTTTCTACAAAAAATAAATGGCATTCAAATTTATCTATGAATTTTAGTTTTGAAAAATGAGTTTTAAAAGAAATGGGGATATAAATATCAGAAAATGTTTGTCTAATTGGTTCAAAAGTATATTTTTATTTGTGTGATGATGGAAATTCAACCAATTTTTTTCTATGTTGGTTATGATCCTTGAATTGTTTTTGAAGGAGGGTGAGCCCGATATTTCTCTAGAATTAATTGGTTGATGTTTATGTTCTCTAAATAAGTATTATGGAAAGAACTAACTAGGTTATTCAATTTGTTTGGGTTATTACATGGTTTTTTTATGGATTTTGTGAATATTGTCTCTCATAGAACCAAAATGTATTTTTCATAATTTATAATTATTTTTCTTGATAATATATTGAATTTGTAAGGGAATGTAATGATTTTTTTGAATGATTTATTATGCCCTTTATGTGTATAAAAGAATGTTTTTATGAAAATGATTTTCCCTAGTTATCATGTTTTCAATGAAAACATCATGAATATTAGTTTTCCGTTTCTTTTTCTTATAAAATATTTTTTCAAATAATTTTTTAAGTAAATATATTATCATATGTATTTAAAAAATTATTTTTAAAAAAATGTTATTATGATAAAGGAATGTTCTATTATATGGTATCATGGTTTTGACACAAACTAACTATATTTTTTTTCATTTCTTATGTACATTACTACGATTTTTGTTCACATATTTTATATTAAATATCTTTATATGGTAAATGGTTTATTAGGAACCGTTATAAATTCATGTTCAAAATTTTGAATATTTTTATGAAAAGAAAATGTGTTTCATTTTAAAACCTTAGGGAAGTGACATAACAAAATGGTTGGGTTAATTTTATAATATTTATAATCTAATTATCAAAAACATTAAATATATAATGTTATATAGGAATGAAAAAAAATTAATTTTTGTTTAAATATAGCATTGTTGGTTGGATAAGTATATTTTATTTATAACTACCTTTGCATGGAAGTGTTCTTTATATGGTCTCATGAATTCCCATGGTGTTGGAATGTTTTAACTGATGTTGTAGGAGTTAATTCATGGATATGTAATTATTTACATACATCTCATACAACTATTTTATAAACAAACATATCGTTGTTTCATCATTTTTAACACATTAGTTAAGAAAACGAATGTCTTGGAGAATCAATTTCAACTAATATAACAATATTCTTATTTTACTATATCATTATTGTTCCAATTTAATCATATCCTATGAATCATGTAACTAAATTAATATCCATATGTATAATAAAATTAAAATTGAAATATTTTTGATCCACTATGTGGTATGATACAACACATCCTCATATGTCATATAGGAAAAAAAATATTGTGGTTTGTGGATTTTCCGCAATCGTTGTGAGTGACTGCATGTGTAATCATATAATATTACTATATGATAAATAACTATATTATTATTAATCATAAATATATGGAATATGTTTGAGTGATTAAGGTCAAAGTCCCTTTGGGAGTATGGTGATATGATAAATATCATGTAGGATCTTATGTTTTTCAATAATCAATTAGTCTGCTTGGGTTTTTATAACTTTTAGGGATTTGTTGAGTTAATTCATTGGATAAGATATTTATTAGGAAACTATCAATATATTTTCATGTTATAATATAATGAAAATACAAGGTTTATTTTTAAATTATGTTATTCTCCCTGAATTTTTAATCGTTGGTTTATTTGTTAATTCAAATTTAAGAGAATATGTTAAAGAAATCAAAAATAAGAATCTTGTTTTGGTGGAGGTTAGATTTTTTAAAAAAATTAAAAATTGTTAAAAAATTGATGTATAATGACTATCAGTGGTATAAAGAGTGAAACTTGTATTACAAGATAATTATCTTGATTTCTATAATGACTCATCACTCAATTAGTCATTGTGACTAGACAAAGTGATTTATTACTAACTAGTGATTTATTATCATCTTTTTTTATAAAATATAATATAATAAATTTTATAATGATGCATAAAAAATGAATATTAAATAAATTTGGATTTTCTTTTCATATATATCCATAAAAATATATGTTTAAAAAATATATAAAATGGGATGATTTTTGGACACAATTTTTTTTGATGGGATTGGTTTATTATCATGTACAACAGATGGAGCATCCAATATGATTAAATGATATTAGATGGATAGTATAATGAAAAATAATGATGAATGAACTCATAAAGATGGAGAAATGAAAACATGAATTAGTGATATTCCAAGACATATCTAGATGTATGAATTGACCAGTGCATAGGGTTTTATTAAATATATTCTAATTATAGAGGTCAATATAATTAGATACAAGACGGAGAGATATTGATGTTATGGAGATCCAATGTTCATCAGATAATTATGATATTACTATGAATAACATTGGAAAATGTTTTTATTTCATTATATATAATGGATATCGTTAATATATATAAGAGAATAACCAACACTAAGTTAACTCAGTGAGTGTATACATATCAATACTGTATAACGACATAGAGAACATTGTATGAATTACTTCATTAGTGGACTGATTATTTCTTGTAAATGAGAAGTGGGATTATTTATGACTCATAGTAAAATACATTTAAAATCTATATGAACTATATGGATTGATGTGGATTATTGAGATTTATAATATATGTGATATATGGATGAAATTTTGTGGTATGCATTGCTTATTATGGATGACCAATATAGAGTATAGTGAAGCTGTTATGAATTAAATCATGGATTTCAAATGAATTATAATCTTTTAAATTTATCAAAAGGTGGTGTGTGTTGTACATTTGTTCATGTAGGTCCATGGAAAACCATGATGTGGAAGTAAATTTCACATCTCAAGGGAGGTTCGCTCATGGATTAACAATTTCATGGGACAAAAAATGTAAATGTTACTATATTGATAAATAAATTATTTGGATGATCGAAAAATGTAAATAGAATGGATTTTATAAAGTAAGGGAAATATGAAATAGCAGGTAGTGTTCTTAAGGTAAATAGAGGGATAAAATATCATGGTATCAAATTTAGTTATATGTTTTCCTATAGAGGGAATTTAATTGCGTTTTATATCACTACACATGATAGGATTTTGACATATCATCTAAAAAGATACATCCAAGGAAACTCAAATATCAAAATCTATAATAGAAGGTGATCACAGTGAGTGAATAATGTGTTATAAAGAAAAAAGTTTTTTTCTAAATTATGATTTCATGCTGAAAGAAATAATTTTTCATTTACGGTATTGAAAGCTCGTGAAAAATACTTGATACATGTTTTGGAAAGAACCCTGAGAATATATATCTGTGTGATATAAATTAATATGTGAGGAATTTTTCACAAATGAGTATCTCATAGCTAATTATTGGACTATACTACCAAAGGGGAAGTTGTACGTTAGATTTTGGTCAATCAAAATTCCAAGATGAGTTCATGAATTTCATCGTATTGTATCATATTTCATTTTATAAAGATTAGTCCATGTTCAAAAAATGTTTTTTAGGACCACCAACGTTTAAAAGGAAATTAGAGAAAAACAATTATAGTGATATAATTAAATATAATGATTTTATAGTGATGCAATCATAAGATAATATAAATGATGTTACAATATAGAGATAATTTTATTATAAATAATTATACAAATCAAAAAAAATGTATAAAAATAACAATATTTAGACATTGATGTAGAGTAATAAAATGTTGTGAAAAAATACCACATATCATAATTATTAATAATGATGTTTTGATCACCATAATTCATACAAATATGTTGAATAAGATTTAGTTTTGAAAATTTAAAAGTAATAATATACTCAATAATATAATTTCATAGAGAAAATGTTTTTTCATAAGAAATAATAAATGAATCAGAAATGTATTTTTGTGTTAATGTAAACATCATGTTTAATAATTGATGGATATCTATGTTTATGTTTGGAATCATTTTTTAAATGAATAACAAAATTGAGATCATCTTAATTGGACATATGAGTACCATAGATAATAATATAGATTAAATATAAGTTATTATTTATTAATGTTTTTTCCTTATCATGTTATGTCACGTTTCTCAAATATATATATCAATCATAATAGTCAATAATAATGAATCACAGATCATTATAGAGTCATACATATGGAATTTACTTATAAGATATTTCAATTGAAATTATTTCATTAGGTGATAGGGTTATTTAAATGTTTATGTAGACATAAAATTTTACCAAATTGAAATATATATTATAAATAATGATAAGGGTGTATCACTATTCTTTCTAGAGGGTGAATGTTGAACTGAAATTAATATAATTATATATCACATATTGTATTATGAGAATATTAGTTATTGTAATTTTTTATGTAGAATATTAATATAAAACATTTAATATTATGTTAGGAAATATATTATCAAGAATGAAAATGTAAATCATGATTTATTATAAGAATATTTTGGGTCTTGAATTGGTATTAATGGTCTTATGAAGTACATGTGTAATACCAAATGAAATATTGAGTTTTTCATTTTTATAAAGGAGATTTACAATCCTTATAAATGGTGAATATCAAATAAAATAAACAATGTTATTTTAAATTACAAACCATTGATGAACGTTAGAAATCAGGCCATTATACCTAGAAAATGAATGATTAGGGGATAATATTTTATGATCTATCTTATAATTATTTAATGATTTTGGATTTATTATAGATAATATGGGATACTAGTTTGATAAATTCAAATGTTTGAATAAGAAAGGGAAAATAAGATCATGAGAGTATAAAAAAAATTTGTTTTCATGATAATGAATCCAAATGTACTTGTGGGATGTGATGGATTCCTATAAGATCATGTGGATGTTTGATTATACACTATGAAGAGGGTGTGAAAACATATTGGACACTTGTGTATTATTCTCCATCATATATGATTTTGTTATTATAATTAATGGAAAAATTATATCTATTTAAATTTAGGTGGAAATACATTTTTATAGAACATGATGAAATTTGAAGAGCCACCAAGAGATTTCATGGATGAGAAGAAGAAAGAAGAGGGAAAATTATGAAGATAAAATTATGACAAAAACCGGTAACAGTATTGTATTGTGGAGATACCGAAAAAAGAGTGAATGAAATAAATAATTTTTAATGATTTTATTAGTTCCCATAGTTAGTAAATGAGGATATAGAGGATGAGGTGTTCCAAAGAAGATAATTTATAGTGATATATCTGATTATCCATGATAAAATAAAAGAATATTAAGAAGGGTAGGGGTGAACCACTAGAAGATGAGGTATCTCGAAGAGAAACAATGGATCCCTAATATTACAGCCTTTTAAGACATACTTATTTTTCAATAGGTAATATAAGGGGGAGGGAGTTGGGACACTTTATTTTAATAGTAGTGTATAAGTTAGAATAATTTTTATAGGGATTTATAAAATTATTTCATTCCAACAGTTAAAATATAGTAATGTAAATAAACATATTATCCATCCAATTATATGAAATTTTACTGAAAATATGGTATACAGATTAAACAGTTCAAGGAGGTGTAAAATAATTGATACTTCATGCATCATCTCTGACAAGACAAGTAATGGAATGGAATATGGATCATATGTTACATTAGATTATACACATATTGTCTCAATGTTCCATGGAATCCATGAATTCAGTAACCTTATTTCCCCACTCCATGTGAAGGTAACATTCATGTGACTATTAGAAAACCTTTTTCATCTATGTTTTAAAAAGGTGATAGCCCAGGGCATGATGATATCTACATGGATTTTCATATATATAATATATTATTTAGTATCAAACAAATCACGTGAAATCCCACGAGAGTGGCACAACTATAACTAAATGAGCATGGACATGGCTTATACAATTAGAGAATCCTAGAACCAAAGAAAACATAGAAAAAAAAAGAATCAAAAAATTGGTATTATCGATAATAATTCATCCTCCACACATATATCTATTAATGCATGAACCATAAACAAATAGCTTAATTCTACTATTAGAATATATCCATCAGATCAATACTACATTAAGATATAGTCTTTGATACATGGGAATGTAACTCCTTCAAACCATCAGAAGCCTCAAGGAAGTGGAGAGATCCATCAATTTTATGAGGTTTACCAACTAGATCTCCTTTGATCTGCCCTAAAACCTCACTAATAGGCATGGGTAGGCTAAAACCTCGTGATATACCCTTTTCTGTTCATTCCTGAGACTCAATCATCTTCCTCTATAAATAATGTTCATTCCATTCATACTTTTATATTCACATCAATGACATGAAACCATGTGTCATGAATGTTTTTTCCGAAAATCCCCTTAATATAAATCCTATTAAAAATGATAAACCCATAGAATATTGAGGTATCCAACTCCCATTTGAAGAACATGTGGGAGTTTAACTCTTCCATTCTATTACAGCAACATGTTCACATAGATCAGTGTAGATCTCATTAAGTCTCACCGCATCATTTGTATGGAGTGCATCATTTGATGCATTAAATAAAGAAATTGATCATTGTAGGATGTTAATTTCACCAGATGTTAGCACCCAATGAATCATGAATAGATATTTAATGATGAAAATAGAGGTATTATTTTATAACGACATATCTGAAAAAGTAACATAAATATACATTAATGTTATGGTTAGACATGATTGAAATACCATTAAATACCTCTAACTATTGGTGATATGGAATAGTGCTGATGAAGGTGTGGGTATCATTTCATTATAAAAAATGATCAGGTGGAGAAGATGTTGAGATATCATCTCACTCCAACCCAATTATAATTCCATTGTGATTTTTGATGTTGGATAGGTATATCACTTCAAATGGAATCCCTTATCGTGGATCAAATTCTACATAATACCTCCAAATGATTCTCATATTTTTTAGTATTTTTGTAGTGAAAAAACAACAATTAAATTCAATGAAATCTTAAAGTTGAGGTAATTATTTATTTCCTTAAATCTCTTAATCTTGTTACCCATGTCCTCAACATCCTTGGACAACCAATCCCTCAAATAGTAATGATATCTTTGATAGGATTGTGAATCCCATATAAATGTGATTTGGATGTTCAAAATATTCCACATAATATTATTTGGATCATTTATTAATGAAAAATCATGAATGGGTATTAAAATAAATGAACAATTAATAATGGTGATAAATCCCCTAAAGGAGGGGAAATGGTTATTCCAGTTTAGAATATGAATGGAAACTTTATATACTAGACCATTGAATTGGAAGACATGGATTCTACCTATGGAGATAATAATGTTTATATTTACCATAGGGAATTATCTTTTTTATATTCATATCCAATCTTTAATATTAATCCAACTTCTTCTTGAGTAGTATCCAGATATGTACACATTACTCTTACCCCTATTGATAATCTAACCAATCAATTTAATATATATTTATAGAGTAAAATTTAGTTCATGGATGTTCCAATTGCTTTGATTGATGAAAATAATCATATTATCTATAATTAAGAGGTGTGTGACCCAAATGATTTTTGATCGACACTATAGTGGACAATCATATCCCAATCTAATTCATTTATGAAAATACATGTGAATATATACTTGAACTATATTGAAGATGGTAGGGGATAAGTGTTATCCCTTACATATACCCTGTATTTAATTATTGAATATATTAATTTCCACATAATGGTGACAACAATCTCAATATATGGAATGTGTCTCAAAAACAGATCAATCATCCTATAGAAGAAAACTATACATCTCATGAATTTGATAATGAAACTCTACTCTATACTATCGTATGCTTTTTTACATTCAATGTTTTATAAAAATGAAATATAATAGGACCCTCGTGAAGATATTAAAAAAAATCATGTGCTATGGAAATGGAGTTTTTCTTATAGAAACACTAGATAAATTTTTTTTCTCTAAATATATATGTTTATGAAAGTGTACTCAAATCCAATTATTGATAATAGTATAATTGAATTTATATAGTTAATTTTAACCACTATTTTTCCAATATATCTTATTATAGGAAGGATCAAATACATTATATGAGAGTATCAATGTTTTTGTATTGAACACTCTCAGAATTCACCCATCCTAGAAATATTCATTGATTATTTCCACTATGTCTTCTTTTTTATGACTCGTGATGATGTATATAAATAACATATAAAGTTATCATGTACAATAGAACATCCTTTATTAAGGTTGTTAATGGATCCCAGAATCTCCTTCTCTCTAAAGATTTCTTGAATAAAATGTTGTAATTAGGAGAAATCATAAGGGGGATGGTGTCCAAAATGTCTTCTTGACCCTTTGGGTCTTCTTCATCCATGTGTGGGTTAAAATCCACAAGTAATGAGATATAGTTAGAATAATTAAAACCTTCTTATAAATTTCATATTTATTAATGGATCAATCCTTAATAAGAATACACATAACAATAGAAGTATTCCTTTCCTTAATACATTCCTATACTAGGGTGATATTTTAATCACACTCTTTATACTAGGTTACGCTATACAACTCCATGGATTATATTTGTTTCTCTAGAAGTAGTAATTTCATTTGATTCATCATCTGAACATGGTTAAAAAAATTAGCATCATCTTATTGGGATTCATAGTCTAACATACCCTTTTCTATATGTACTATAATTACATCCATGCCCAAAAAATGGATGATTTCTTGTTATCTACTTCTCATAGATCCTCTTTTATGATCATTAATTTATAGTCAAACCCTACACATGAGACCCAATTCATGCATTTATTCAATTATTATTTCACTTCTAGTGGAAAGATGGAATTATCCACCCATTGGATTGAGTATAGAAGTTCTCATTTCCAATTTTACTACAAAATAGATTAATTAGATGTAGGGTTGTATTAATGTTATTGAACTTGGTGATCACTAGTATCATTAGAAAAATATGTAATGGATTATAGATTAACTGAGAAATAATCCAAAAAACAACATGTACATTAAATACCATTATGGTTAATTCACTATTTATATTTATTCCTTATGTAACCAATGTCCATAATCCTATTCTAAGATGTGAAGGAAGTGAACTATTGATTATCTTTCCACATGTAGATCAATACCCCTTTTACTTATAATGGATACAATATGGAATCAAAATATACCGTAAGGAGAAATGATGAATCACCAATGTTAAAGATACCAGGGTTTTCCAAAATAGGTTCTCCCTCCCTCACAACACATTTTAAAAAATGGAAGATATTAAGCAACAAAATTTTTCTGAGCTAGAAATTTTCAATATATAATGGTTAGAGGTAGAATGATTTTCAATTGAAATAAAATTATTCACAAAGATCAAAATATGATTTTGATAAGTATTTCCATGTATGTTGTTAAAAATCTCATGTTTCAGAGTGAAATCTTGAATATGAGATGGATTCTTCTTATGGTTGATGAATGTAACAAGAAAATTCATGACGTGATGTAAATTATCATAATGGAAGTAAAAATCACAAAAATTCCACGTGGCAACATGTTTCGTTGGTAGAAAGAGAAAATTGATGTGGGAGATTCCAAAATTTTGCCCCATGCATTAAGGAACAAATTGGATGATATGAGGAATAATATTTCCCCCTAATTCAATGGGATGTAGTTCATATTTTACTGTGAGGTTGAGAATGAATATTGAATTTTTTGTTTTATTGAATATTATATAATGAACTAAATCCATTGGATCGGTAAAAATTGGATGCGTTGGATGGTTTAGGGTCACTCCACTAGGTTTATATGGGATAAAAAACACCTTATCATGTTGAATGATAGGATTCTAAGACACATATCATTAGGAACCAAATTGAGGGATGGTGTCGACATCTGAAATTTCCAAAAAACATCATCATGTCAAGAAGGGATTAAGGGATGGTGATATAGAATACCATAATTTCCATGAATGTTCTCCCATTTATAATATGTGGAGTACTGATGGGATAAATTAAGGAAGATGGTGGAGGTGGATCTGAAACTACTTCTATAAAAGTTAATGGGCCATATGGAATCACCGATGGCCACACATAATCATAACCGATTGATGACCTAATGTATAGTTATTCACATGGTAGGGATCACCCAAAATTTCTATATTATTATGTTATAAATATATGTAATGAAAATGTATGTAAAATCCTATACAGAACCCCATGTGAGATAGGTAGACCAATGATTTCCATAAAGAGATGGATTCACTATCCCTAAAAATTATGTGAGCTAGGAGAGGGTAGAATATATCCATATCTATGAAAATACAAGACACCCCCAGTTTTAATGGTTTAGTGTATTTCTATCCACATAAAATATATAAAAAACAGTTTCTCTATTTACGCAAATGAAATTAGGGTTTTGGATAGGATGGGGGAAGATATGATTGATCAATACTACAAGTTAAAGAGAATATCAACTGAAACGAGCATCCATCGACCTGTAAAAAGGTTAATTAACCATTTTATAATGAATTAAGGTATTTTTCATCCACACCATTAAAAAATAATTATTTGAAGAAATCCCAACAAAACATCCATTGGATTAAGAACAAATAATCGTGTTAGTTCATTAAAAACTCGTGAAATGATGAAACTCTTGATTCATTGAATGTATGCTTTATCCAATACCAAACCAAGACAATAACATTGACAGAATAAACACCATACCTACCTTAAATAATTACAATGTAAACTCAAGTGATAGAGACCCATACAATAATGTTGATCGGATGTTATCAAGCAGTATATCTTGTATTGGGGATAGGAAAACCAATCAGGTTTGGGGTGGATAGAGAAGCAAATCTATTAGGGAAATCCTAACCGAATCCTCATTGGAGAATGAAAGGTGAGGTGTGAGCACTATAACCGGAAGGAAATTATTGGGAGGATGGACTTATAGATGATGAAAAGTGATGTGAATAGATGAATGTAGAATCACGAAAGCATCGAGGAGGGATATATTTAGAATGATGAAAGTGGGTATTTCAACATTAAAAGGTGTGCGAGGTGCATTCTATATGGGTGAATTAATTCTCTACCCTCAAATGTATAACCCAAGAGTTTTCATTCAAAATAAAATTACAATAAATTACTTATGATAATGTAATTATATATAAGTGTGTTATGTAAATGTTACTATCATTTTGTGTGATATGTTGTAACTGTAAATTTAATAGAAAAAGAAATAAATTATGGTAAGGTTTAAATATTGATTACGATGAATATTGATTAAAGACTCTACAATAAAAATCTCATAAAATGAAAAATTCTCATCCAAAAACAAGATAAATGATCAATATTGTAATTATTGGATTTTATTTTAGTTGTATTTTATTTATTTTTATTAATTATACAAATATAGAAATAATTTTATCTCATTTCCCTTATATATAATGGATGAATTTTAATTTGAAAATATTATTCATCCATGATCTCACAAAATATTCCTTAAAATATCATAATTTATAGAAGGAGATATTACCTATTTTGAAGTTAGATGATAAATTTCCACACATGTATCAGTAATATCAATATACAACACAGTTGATCAATCAGATAGTGACATATTTAGATTCAAAGAAAATCAAGAAACAAATTGAATAAAATTCCATGAAACATATAGTTGGTTTGTGACCAAAATTTTATATAATAAAAAATAAATTATTCAATCAATTCAATATTAATTTTCAATGAAATCTTTTATTGAGATGTAAGAAAATATATATAAATAAGAAAAAATAGTCCATACAACTATATAAATAATTTAAAATGTTGTTAAACATCGATATGGTGAATAAAAAATAAAGAGGAATTAAGGTGAAAAGTAATTTAAACAATTAAACAGTATTAAAAAGGTAATAATTACTAATAATGTCGGGATACTGCATTAGAAATTAATTTTCCTCATCCTTTATAAGATTACCATATCTTCCAGTCGCAAATTCAAGCAAATGTATGGATCTTGGTTATGTTTTATTTGATGTATGAATATTATAAAACATTTTGATGTCTCACATTTAGTTGAAATGTGAGTACTCTTCCCATTTATGTGTAAAAATACCTATAGTTTTACCAGTATATATGTTTCCTATCAATTTAAAGAAGTTTATATTATATATAATGATATAGTAAATTTTATCATGATACTTGGTGTCGCAGTTTAACTATAAGTGACCCAAAAATGTATACATAATAATAGTTGATTTTGTTAAAATCATTATAATTTTATGATAATATTTATAGATTGATGGAGGATCATAAATATGATCTAATATGGTGTGAAAGTTTTTCTACAATAAATTTTTTATTATGATGAAGCTGACCCAGATACCCTCTCAAACTAGAATGTAAATGAATTTTCCACATACATGAAGGGAATTACCCATCCCCATTGGCTAGTGACTAGCACCTAAAAATCAAAAAATAGAGGGAAGAATTTCTCCCAAACTGAAGCAAAGACATGGAATAAATATAGATACACAGCTGATAGAATCATACGAAGAGATAAACATATGCCATAACTAAATGAAGATAGTGGAAATGATACAACTCAAAAGAAATATTAAACATCATAATGTATAAGTCCATCCACAAAAGGAAAACTGAAACAATAAAGAAAAACCTACATATGATAGCATAGGAAACACACACCATCTCACCACTAGAAACCTAGACACATCTAACATAATCCTCACTACCACACAACAAATCCATTCATTTCCCTACAATGAAAGTCATACACATTCTCTATGGAAAATTATGGGATGAATATGGTGTGAGATATCATGATTAGTTGGAACCCATCATTGTTTTAGTTATTAAGTCTATTTATAATAATATGAACACACTCAGCATTCAATAAAACAAATAATGATGAATAAATTTAACAGTTTTAATATCAAATTCATGTAAAAAAATTATTTTCCCTTTTTCATCATTTCCAAATAAAATCGTTATAATAGTTTCAATGCATTTCCTAAACATCAAAGTCATAAAATAAAACTATATAGTGAAACACATATAAAATCATGTCTATAATGGTGAAAATAATATATAAAAACACAAAAGAACAAGTATAATCACACCAAGGATCACTATAGTTCATTATAACTTGAAACCTCATAATAAAATATATAAAATCATGATCATATAGTAATTTGATATATGGATTTAGTTTAGATAGAAGAGAAACACACTAAAAAGTGAATTCCATCTTAGTGGGTCTATCATCTCCCTAGAAAAATAGGTCTATGAAGTGATAGAACACCAGATGAGTAAACCCCAAATTAATTTATGAGGCCTATTTCAAAACCATCCACATATGTTACCATGGATTCACATGTTCATCTTTTTACAACCCATTTCATTAAAATCCATTCCATGAAAACTATTTCAGAAGTCCCTTTTACAAATTTTTAAAAACAAAATCATTATATATCAAAATATGGGGAAATCCATATTTTATCAAGAACACATTTTCGACAGACACTAATAAACCAAATTATACTTCCATAAAATTTATAATGAAATTTATTAAACAATAGAAATGTATTTTATACATCATAGTCTAGTGATAGAACCATCTATCTAAAATTTTTATTGTACACGCAAGAAACTATACTCACCAACAAGGAAGAATGAAATGATGAAAATAGAGGCCCCTATAATTAAATATAGTCAAATGATAATTGATTAAAAAAGAATAAATGATGTATATGAAAAATAAATAATCCATAAATAACGAAACCTAGAAACCAAAAAAGAATTGACACAATGATTTTCCTCCAAAGGATGATCAGACAGAGGATCTAGAAAGAATAATGATGGATCATCATTATATCTCAACATTTATAATAACTCAATGAAAATATGTTACTTAAATAACAAGGAATATTCAATAAGAAAGTAATAATAATCACGAGATTTGGAACCCGACTACAATAGAGATCAATGAATAAACAATGAAATTCAAAATCATAAGAGTTGTGAGAAATTTCATGGGAGAGCTCCTAGGTAAAGAGAAAAAGAACCCACATACAAATGAAACCTGAAATCACTCTTATGGAACCCTAAAATCACATACCATGAAATTTTGATGGAATTTGATACCATTATTTATTGTATAATCCACAATGGATAAAAAATCAATGAAATACCTAACCTTATTACAAAAACATAACTTTTTCCAAAACACAATGTGTAATCCTTTCATTATATGTACCCAACTAATGGATTCTTCGTAACAGACATTAAAATAATTAAAATACTATTATATGTTTTTTATTTATCCTATAAACATATAAAAGAACAATTTTCAATATAAAACTCTAATCCACCTTGGACATTCTTAAAACATCAGGAGAACCCACAAATCAACTATCACATTTATACTCAGACTCCATTTACATAAAAGAACATACATAATCAAACATTAGTTCTTTTTCCCCAAAAATTCTATCCATCCCCAGGAGTCCCATGATAGGCCAGTATAACGAGGAAAATGATTAATTAGAATTGAATGACCAGAATTTTATTAAAGGTATCACACACTCGCTCGACCATGACACATTCATTATATAGGTAGTTTTTTTTAAGATTGAAGTCTAGAATGAAGGGGATTTCATTTCTCGTTCATCATATCCTTATACTATAAGGTCTCATGAGGAACATTTTAAAGCATCCATGACACTATGAAAAATATAATCGACTTCCCTTGCAAGATGTTCATTTTAGAGTCAATGATCTCCACTGGCTAATCCACAATATAAACATCTTATTCCAACTCAATATCTTCCCAATTCAGAATAAGAGAGGGATTGTGATGGAATTCCTTGAATGTAATATATGGATAAAATTGTGAATACCAATCAAATGAACTATGAATTCCAACTAAAAATAAACATTCCCATGCCACTCAGTGACCTAATATGGTCCAACATAATTCAGAGAAAACATTCCATATAATACATGCAGATGGTGACCTCGCCACAGAGAAATATTCAAGAAAACAATGTCACCTATTAAAAACACCAAAGGATGAAATTTCTTATCCAGATATGTTTTTAAAATATGATATATAACTTGATGATGATAAATATCTTTATTCCTCAGTAACTTCTCATCAACAATACTCGGTCCTACCAAAGAGGATTCACCACTAACATACCAATAAAGAGGTGATCTACACAAGAGTCCATACAAAGAATCAAAATGAGAACTTAAAATATACAAATAATAACATGTTTTACAATAAATCTCAACTAGTACCTAATGGAAATCCTATGATCCACCTAAAATAAAGATCAATGAATGGATCATATCCTCATTTATCTAAGTAGCATCCTCTATCAGGACCTTTTTTGTGGATGATGTGTTGTACTGAACATGATCGGAGTCCCCACAACCTCTTGGAGACTTCTCTAGAACCCATATGTAAACCTAGGTTCCCTTTATAAAACCAAGAATGTGGTAACCCCATGTAATCATATAATATCTTGCACATATTACTTCCTAAGAATGTCAACCTTTCTGAGATCCCTAATTTGAATATAGTGATATGACTCTATCAACTATTCAATGACCACCCAAAAAGAATTCCTCCTTTGAGGATCCTATGGTATCAAAAAAATATATCCTCAAACACCTCATCTCATTTAATATATAGAATGTGAAGAGGCTAAAGCATAGCAAAATATATCAAAATATATTCCATTGATTATTTTCTAGGTTTAATAGTGGGACACATAACCAAAACTATCATGTGTCATACCTGGAAAAAGGAATCACCCTATCAAGACATAATAAATATTTTTGGTGTCCGTATGAAATGAAAAATATGAACCATGACAATCATATATATTTTCACTCTATGCAGAATTTTGGATTATAAAAAAACCAGCATAATGTAGAATACCATTAGAAGAGAGAGAACAACTAAAAACAACCACCCCTTCATTAATGAATTCTGTAATTCCTATAAACTCGTAATCTATGTTTATTATATATAATAGAGTCATGGAGATTTCATGTTCATTGAACTCTACCCTGAACGATATCTAAAAAATCCTCTTTAGCATTGCTGTGAAATTGAAAAATATTCCCTATATGGTTCCACTCATTCGTTTGTTCCAAAACAGCTTGTGATGGAATGTTTATTCTGAGGGAACCTGTGAATAAATTCACACACCCCATAGTGCAGGAATAATTTTAGTCAGGCATCTAAAGTTATTTCACACACCACGTTTTTCGAAGATTCAATTTTATCTAAGAAATAATATTACTTAGAAACTTTTTTTGAGAAAATTTTATTATCCTCTTCCAAAAATGACATTTCTTCCAATATATTTTAAATTGATTGACCAATGAAATCCAGAAATCAAGAATTAGATAGTTATTCTTAGGTATTCTATTCTATTGATATATATAAGCACTGATTTGATCATCTTTCAGACTAAAAAAACTAAACCAATGGTAGAATCATAATAGAAAACCACATTCCCCATACTAGTCCTGGGTATTAAAGAATATGTTTATATGTCAAAAGTAACATTAGTTCATTAAAATAATCCTGACACTATGACTCCAATATAAATTTCAACCCATTCATGGTATGAGTTTTTAATGGTGGCACTAACTTTGATAAATCCTTGATGAATCGTCGATAATTTTCAGCATGACCATGGAATCCTCGAATCATAAATATATTTCATGGCTCTTTGTGTGAAAATAAAACATTTACCTTCTTAAGAGAAACTTATATTCTATTATCTTTAATAAAATCCATGATAATATTTACCAATTATATCTATATATATTATTTTGAATGATTTCCATAAAAATGATAACTCCTCAGTATTTCTGAAACTAAACTCAAATAGTGACCATTTATGTGATCATATATTGAATAGAAAAAAATAACAACAATGAGAACTAACAAAAAAGTGTTGAGATACTCATGGAAAATATGATTAATCTATTCTATAAAAATTTTATATTGGTTTTTCAGACTGAATAGATTTAAAAAATATTCAAAATGGAAATACATTCTCCTAAAATCTGACAATTGTATATTAGACACTCTAATTCTGAGCTGATGATAACCTGACTACTATTTCAACATAAAAATACACCATTAAACCTTTAACTAATCAGAAAATTAATACACATAAGAAAAAGGACACATATTCTTTACCATTACTCAATTTGTATTCTCATATTCGACACACAATCGAAGTGAAATGTGTACCTTCTTAGAAAATAAAAAAGGGATACCAAAGTAAAACACAAGGGAAAAAATAAATTTTCATCATCCAATCATCTAATTGAAAATTGATCGGTTTCTACTCCATTTCCCTAAAATATAAGGGGGAATTAATATTGGATGTGTAAATAAAATAAGGTGAATTGAAAACTCAAACAAAATTTTTATAGGAAGACTATAGAAATCAAGTTGTAAAATGTTAGAAGAATACAGTACACTAGTAGTAAGGTCTAAAAAATGATTTAAAAACATCAATATAAACTACTGTATTAGAAAAATAACACATGGGATCTCATAGCGAAGGTCATTCATGGATGGACCTCATATACATCTCTCCCTAAAATACACAAGTTATCCTATAAACTACATTAAATGAAACACAAAAATGATAAAAACCAACCTTTTCATGTTTAGCTATACGCCCGAAAATCATGGTCATGATGTAAAATGGATCCATTTCGAGAATTATAATGTCTAATAATAACTTTGTATCAGCAATCAATGGTAAAAAATAACATTGAAAACCCAACTCTTTATTATTCCATAGAGGCATTTCTAACTCATAACAAAGTTCATGAGATTTATTGGATGTTTATTAATATTAAAAAATTACGAGATATAAATGATTAATAAACCTCAGTATCAAAAAAATTAATCTCAACAGATGATTCAATAAATATGGTATCTCTAATGATCACTTGATTGACTTTCAAATCATCTATAAATTCACCTACTATGTGATGGATCTTTCCACCATAGACCTATTGAAATATTCCTATAGTTCATGAATCATTTGACCATGATATAATATTTATTGTAGTTGATGATCTTTTAAAAATAGATGAATTGTCATAGACTGGGAGAGAGACATTATTTGAAAATAACATCAAAAACTATTTCAAAATCATTTCAGGTAAAGGAAAGTACTTTCATGTGTGTCCAATCATTCCATAATAAATCATATATAGCGAATAGTAATAGCTATAACCAAAAGAGTATAGGATTCCATTCAACACAAACCCACCTCCCGAGCAATGTTCTTTCCAATTTCTTTTTTACCATTAATGTAACTAATGTGGCCATTATGCTGAATATATGGGGCATCATATCTAACCATTTCATCCATGTTAATCATTCAAATCATTTCCCTATCTACCATATCTACATAGGAATACATATTCATCACGAATACCTAATATCTGATATCCGATCTGAAAATACACTTCCACTACTTGGATATTAGGCAATCATCCTTTACTACCTCTGGAGAAAAGTGAACTAGATCAGCAGACCAAGGGGTGTACACCAACACTAAATGATCTCTCTACTAAAAAGAGAATAACTCCAGATAATTTTCCACCATCAGTGACTTTGGAAAAAACAATAGGATGAAGATATTCTTTATACCCTTCCATTCCAAAATAAAGTGTCTATATTCAATTAGGATGGAATCCCACCGTAGATTGAAGGTACACTTGAGTCAGAATGTCACATAAATCAAATTGATACTCATATGTATATCTTAGGAGTCAAAGATCAAATAATTCTTATAAATCATTCCCTCTACTTATTTATATTCATTCATAACATTAAATGAGGGAGACTTGTTGTGAAATAAATCCAGTTTTCGAACCCTATCTCCTCAAGCTCCTATAAGTACCTCAACTATTATGTTCAGGACATGTGGTACTTTTTGGTCAAAAAATAAAACTATTTACAAGATAGCATCGATTGGATTATGACATATAGGTGTATTCCATTGAGGATCTTACACTTCACCCACCCAATGCACCTTTATATCACATATTTAAGGCATAATAAAACCCATTGAAATTGAAGGAATGATTATAAAATTGAAAAATATCTGTTCAATGGAGAACCCATAAGAGAAAAACAAATATTATGATCATGAAATCAATAAAGGATACGCATATCCTAAAATATCAGGGTAACATGAATCTAAAAAGAGAAAGAAAAATATTTACACTCATTGTAACCTACCTTTAATGTCCTCATAGTCCATTCTCTAATCTATAAAACATCAAAAGATTAGGAATTTTGAGGAGATAACTACTTTGATAACATACAATGATAAAATTTTCCCAGATATCCTCTCAAACTAGTATAGGCTCAAATTTACAACATAATTAAAGGTAATTCCCATGGGTTAGAATCTAGAACTTAGGTATTAAAATACCAGAGGAATGTATTTAACACAAATAGAAATAGTAACCTGGAATATATAAAAATACAATAGAGAGAAATAGTGGATGTGATAAATATACACAATAACTACAACATTTAAAAGAACATGATAAAAATAAAATGTATATCTTATCATCAAAAAGTTAAATTCCAATCATAAAAGGATAAATAAATATTGAAACCCACTAACCCATGTGATATAATTGGACAACTCCGACTATATCACCACCAAATACCTCGACACAACTATCCTAAAAATTACTATATCTCTATACCACATATCAATTCCCTTTATTAAAAAACATACAATGGTGTATTCACCATCAAATCGGTACCTATGATGTGAACTAATAAGCTTAGAATGATCCTATATAGGTGTTCCACAAAACATTTCTCCATAATATTTAGAAGGTACTCATCCAAAAATAAAATGGTCATGATAGAAAATTTAATAATTTTTATATAAAAATCAATGAGAATCATTTAATTTCACATATTCCAAATTTCTAAATAAAAATGCTATAACTGTTATAATGCATTCGATATTATAACATTTATCATATCAATCCAAATCATTTATCAAATATCATAACAAATCCATGGTTGTATAACAAAACTAGTACAATCCAATAGTATAAGAAACAACAATCAAATGATCTCTACAGTTCATGATAGCTAGGACACTTATACCTAAAAATAGATAGCGATGTGCCTGAGTTCTATAGTAATATTAATTAAATACAGAGGGAAAAGGAACACCATGGATCTTAAAACCCCCTATGGGTCTCTTCAGTCCCTAGATCATGAAGCTTGTAGAGTATAGGAACCCCCCCTTTGTGAGAACTCTCATGAATGGATAATGGACATTACTAAACCTTCAACCAAATTAACAAAGGCCTACCATGTTCTATGTTCGCCAAACCATTTCCTAAAAAACATTAAATTGAATATAATTTCATAAATACATTTCACAATTCCATGAAAATCACTTTAAAATTTATCCAAACCCGGAAAAAAAATATCTTTTATCAATAACCCATTTTCCATACACATAAATCAACCAATAAATAATAAAATTTAATTTTTAAGGAAATTTATAAAAATAATGAATTTTTATTTATCCATCCTATGAAAGTGATAGGACCTCCTACAACAAACTCAAGTCACACATGCTAATAAAATGATTCACCAAAAAAATATCTTGATGATGGTTATAGATTCTACAAGAATCCAATCCACACTTCTAAAAATTTATTAAATAAAAATATTATTCATAAAAGATGAAGAAAAAAACGATACCCCGTATATCTCTCAAAGCACACCCTTACCAACATAATGTTTATCCTCTGTAGATTTATCACAGGTTGTATACATATAGAATTATAAAGGGTCAACATCATAGTTCAAAAGATACAATAAGGAAATGAAACAACAATTCCATGAATAGTGAAAAGTATAATGTAGATAGTATTACTCATATGGAGAGATTAAAACCAACTACAATGGATGCTATTCACTAAATGAAATGATTTTTACTGAGATGAGGTCCCCAAATTCATCTGGGAGAGCATCTAGTTCAATGAAAAAAGATATTGCAGATGAATGAAAACGAAAATCACTCGTATCGTTCCCTAAAATCACACACCATTATATTTACATTGTTTTTATGCCAATTTGAAATCATGTTCTCCAGAAATTTGAAAGCACTATGAAATGTGTCACCATTCATAAAAACCTAACATTTACCAGAAAAGGACATGAGCCAAATAAACGTTATGTAATTATTTCATGTTATGTAATAGACCTGTGAATTCATCCCAATATACATTACACAACATGTAATCCCATTATATGACATAAATTTATCTTTAAGACTATGATATGTGTATTTTCATAAGAAAACTCAAATGCACATAGTCTACTATTCGAACTAAAGGGGACCCCCATGTCTAAAAACTCATTTGGACCAAAAAGTTATTTAGTCCAAAAAATCATCCACATATCATAGTTCATATTAACTAGAAATTTAATTCCACACTCAGCAGTCCCATGAAGCACCCAAATAATGTTTTAAATGAATAATGATAAGGTAAATACTTGAATGTGGGAAGCATGATGTTATATAAATAAATATTATATGTTCATATCTTAAGGTATATTTTCATGTTTACCAATTTAAGAGATTCAGACATATACATTTCATAAATATTAGTTTAAAATTAATTCTTACATTTGGTGGAGACATCCTCTTATTATAATAATGTAATTCATTAATCCATATGATTACTAAGTATATAGATAATTATAGGTAATGGTTCCTTTGTCAACTAATAAAAAATATTTGTTTCTATACTCTTCTATTTTACCAAAGTATATGATAATAATCATATGTAATAACATGTCATGTAATGTCTTAAACCATTCTATGAGAAAATTTTATTTCTATTATAATATCTGTATCATAAAACATGATATAAAATTATTCCCTCACCAAACTAAATTTGAAAACTATAATTTATAGATGATTTTTTATAGAGATTAATCTTATGAGTGGCTACGATTTCCCTTAACAAAAAAAATGTCACATAATCAATTTAATAACTTTACAAAAACTAAAAAATAAACAAATAATAGATTGTGAAAACTTATATATATGTTTTTAAATCATATTATCTTAATTATGGTTTATAAAACCTTAAAAACAATTCCATGTCACTTCCATGATATCAATATCTTTAATGCATGAAATTGACTATATTTTCGATATAAATATTACATGTTACAAACTTTATGTGAAGACCCAACAACAGATTCCTAGAGATGTTGTCTTATTACATTACATTGGACTATTTATGGGAATGTCTTATCCCGAATGAATGAATTTTTTATATATTTGGAAAGAATGATACATAAATTAGTTCAAAATTACAACATGAAATTAAATACCACAAAAAAGATTTATTGGGAACATCAACAACTATATGTTTATCCCTATAGGTCATGCAAAATAAGTTTTTACCTGTCCCCGGAAAATGAAACATAACATATGGGTGAACTCAAATTCTCCATAAAGGTATAAAATACATCATAAGATATCATAAAAATATACATTATTAATGGTGAATAATTGAAAACACATGTTTCTTAAAATTATAAATATGAACACATTATGTAGGAATATGAGATGAGTAAATATTTAAAAAATAAAATATAATCAAGGGTATTATAATAGTTGAATAACCACATGAAAAAAGATCGTGTAGATGAATAATGAGGGATATTCATATTTCAGGAATTATGGAACATAATGTCAAGGCCTCGTCCAATAGATCTTATAATCATTAAGGCCTCGAGAAAAAACCATATCTAAAAATGGGCAAGGCCTCTGCCGAGTCTTTATCTATTAGTCTCATGAGACCTAATGGTACATTGAGGGGATATATGGGGCCCCAACCATCACATAATATGGCCAAATAATTCCTCTTAATAATGGGGATAACCATAATGATTATTTAAATTGAAATTGAAACTAACATATGAAACGTAAAAAACATTCCCCAAACATTAAGCATAAACACTAACCATTTTAGTAAAATGATGAATTTATTTATGATTGAAAATCCACATTCATAAAAATAATAAACAATTCTATTTAATATGGACGATTTTATCATAAATATTAATCCAGGTAATACATAATAATCAATAGGAGTGTTGAAAAAGATGAAGATACACTTATGAAATTGTTGAGTAATTCTTGAGAAAAATACATATTCACTTTAGAAACATTATATCTTTTAGAAAACACATTGTATAAATCCATAAGTGAAGAATGATAATATTTTTAAAAAATTATTTTATTTTAGAAAATTAGTTTTTTCTAAAAACAAATTACAGAGTGAAATTGAAGATAGGTGATAATTTGAGAAATTCTATTTAATCAGGATTGTATTTTAGGATGAATTTTTTAATGATTATTTTAAAAAATATAACACCCTTAAAATAAAGGTATTATTATTGATGGAACACATATATAAATCTTTAGAAAAGAAATTATTAGGAGTGAATATTAATTAATAGTAATTTTATTTAGGAATGTAGATAATAAAAGTATCTCGAATGAAAATGGAGGTTTGGGTGGAAAACCATTACATTAGTTCTGAATCTGTTCCTCAATTGACCTTAATAACCAGAATAATCAAATTTAGGATCATAAATTTATGATTCCAGAACCTCATATACATGTATTGATTTTTTATAACCTTTTAGGGTTCATTCATGTCCTTTTGATGGCTTAAGAGATTCAATTTCATTGTTTGGGTGTGTTTTCTTCATTGGTTTTCATGAATGGTTTACATATATTGATGTATGGATAAATATGGATAATGAGAATGGTTTTAAAGAATATTTGTTTTATGTTATTAGTAAATAACCATATTATTATGTGGTTATAAAATTAATTTGGATATAAGGAGTGAAGATGAATCAATATATAAAACATCATTGAAAATTGTTTGGGTTAATCGGTGGTTCTGGATCACAATGAACTCATTTTGATTTATAAATAACTAAAATGTGCAAAAAATGATTATATACCTTTAAATAAGTTATAATACATATATTATAGTCTTTTTCATAAATAAAAATGGTTTCATGTCCAGAATTGATGAATATAATAGAAATTAAAGACCAGTCATCCCTGAATGTGATAAATGAACACATATCAGATGATGGATTCATTTCTAGTATTAAAGAAGGAAAAATTATGCATGATAAATAATTATTCATTTATCATAAAAAAATTATAGTACATGTAATTTAATAGAGTCATAAAAACATTTGCTTGAAATAATGTGAGGAATGAAAAAGACAACAATGGAACATGAAATAAAATAAAAGAAAAGAGGAATTTACCTCTTGAAGTAATCTTCATGAGAGTCACTTTAGGGATGTGGTTTTTGTCTTTTAATGAGACCAAGGTATACTAGATGTGTGGTAGGTTCTAGGGAGGATATTTCGGAAAAATTTATAAAATGATAAAGGCTTGATAAGAATGAAAAGAAGAGGGATTGAGGGGGTTTTATAGTGGATGAGAGGAGAATTTTTTGATATCGTAATCCTTATTTTATTATTTTCTAAATACATACAATTGTATTTATACTTGTGAAAATGAATACTAATATGTTCATGTTAGTTTGAACCACATAGAAATAAATCATCCTTTCATCACCAATGACCCGATAAACCATGTATTTAGTATTTATTGTAAATTATTGTATTTTAATATTCATATAAAATTCTTGTATTTTTGAAAAATCCTAGAAATTCACCCTAACCAATTTTTGATATGTAGAATCCAAATATTAAATGCATTTTTAAAAAATAATTTTCGAAATTTTATTAATATGATTCTCAAAAAAATAATACCAGAAAAGCTCAGTCAGAGGGAAGCCCCTGACCATTTATTAAAAGAAAAGAAAAGTATAGCAAGCAGTTACAATAATGCAAAATAAACAACTACAAATCATAAAAGTCATACCCATCACCACATCCATAATAACGTGCTTCCTCTACCATAGCTGATTCCAACACTAGACAATAATATGATTCACTATTCATAAGGTTCATATTACTATTCATATTACTATTCATAAAGGTATGAGTCTATTAACCAAAAATTAATTTATTCATATTAGATTCTAAATATCATACTGAACACAACCATGTTTGTCAGTTATTTGAAATTTTAATTAAATATGGGGAAAAATTATGTTTACAGGCTAGGTAATAACAAAGTGGTGTTTTGCGGAGACTCTTTGTTTCATTCATTCAATATTAAATTTATTTTCAAAAATCATGGGGTGTCACATTATCCCATCTTTACAAAAAAAAAATTCCTCAAAATTACCAAAATTTTTCCTCTAAAAAATATTTGGGAAGTTATTAATCATATGCTCCTCTATCACCCATGTTGCCTCTTTGTTTATATGGGTTTTATAATGTATCTTTACCAACTGAGTCATTCAATTTATCAAAACATGTTTTTAGTGTCTAGAATCTGAAAAGGCTCTTCTTAGTAAGATTGGTCAGGTTATGATTCTATATCTCCATATGTGAGGACTTGGGTTGGGTATGTCTTGTAAATTCTAAAAAATGAGACATGGAACACATCGTTAACATTAGAAAGGATATGCATCAAACCCAAATGATAGGCAATAACTCCAATTCTTTCTATAATTTCAGAATGGAATGTGTTCTTAGGGATTGGTTTCCATTTCATCCCAAATCATATAAGACCCTTTCATAGGGATACATTCGTGAAAACATTATCTCCCACTTCAAACTCCAAATCCTTCCTTCAATTATTAATATATATTCTTTGTCTTCTTTAAGCTTCTTTGATATGGCCTTGAATATTCTTTACCTTAGTTGTTGTTTCCTCTACAAGATTTGGTCCCATAAGGATACTTTCTCCATCTTCTTCCCAACATTTTGGTGAATGGAATCTATTTTTGTTATGTACTTTATACGGTTCCATTTCAATATTTGAATGGAATCAATTATTGATGGAAAATTACACTAAAGGTAATATTTACCCATATACCTTAAAAGTCATGTGAACATGATATTTGTATGTCCTCTATGGTTTGGATCATCCTTTCTAATTTACCATTAGTTTGTGGGTGATAAGCTGTACTCAATTGAATCCCAATATCCTAGGAATTCTGAATACTTTTCCATAAATTTGATTTATTTTTTATCATGGTTAGACACAACAAAGAGAGGTTCTCCATGAAGTCTCACAACATCATATAGAGTCCTAAAACCCTCTCAAGTGGAAAATATTCCCTTATAGCGGTGAAATTGGAATATGTTTTATGTCGATAAGTAATTACCCATATCATATCATTCAATCTTGGTGTTCTTGGTAATCCAGTGACAAATCACAGGGTGATGTCATTCCATTTACATATTTGAATAGGTGGAGGATGCATGACTCTACAAGGATGTTGTCGTTCTGCCTTCAATTGTTGATAGACTAAACATCTTAATACATAATCAGAAAGTTCCCACCTCATGTTGTCCCACAAGAAATATTGCTTCAAATCTATATAAATATTAGTGCTACCAGGTTATATAGAGAAATGTAAGCTATGTGAAACAACCAATAACTCCCTTTTCATCTCGGTTATATTGGGAACACATAGCCTCTACCCAAATTTAAGAATTACATATTTTTCACTTGAAGTTATCCATCTTCCCATCTTTCACGTCATTAATTTTCAATTTAATATTCTCTTTATCATTAAATGAACTTTTAATTATTTCTAATAAATATTTTTGGGAAAGAATTTGAAAAAATAGTGATGTTTCACATTCTTTGCCAATTATCATATCCATCCTTACTAGATCCACGTACAAATGATCTTTACCTGTCGTTATTTTATTGAGAAATTTGGTATCATTTATTCACAATTCTTCAGCGACCTTATTTTCCTTTCCTATGTGGTAGTGGATGGAACAATCATAATAATTGAGTAGTTCGAGCCATCTCATTTGTGTGATGTTGAGTTCTTTCTGAGACACGATATATTTTAGACTCTTTTGATCTGTATATATCTCTCATTTCTCACCATAGGGATAATTTCCCACTATTTTCCGAACAAATATTATAGCATTTATCTCATGATCATGAGTAGGATAGTTCTGTTCGTGAATTTTGAACATCCATTATGCATTGGAAATCACACAACCATTCTTCATAAGGACACAACCTAGTCCATTCTGTGATGTGTCACTACATATTAAAAACCCATCATTCCCCAATAATGTATTTAGGATCGGAGAATTAATTAATCTCCACTTGAATTCATTGAAATAGTCCTCAGATTCATCTATCCATTCAAACATAACCTCTTTCCGTGTATGTTTGGTCATTGGGTTGGCTAAATGGGAATTCTTCTGAATGAAACATTGATAAAAACCTAAAAACCCAATAAAACTATGTACCTCAGTTATGGTCATTGAAGTAGGTCATTCATGTACAACCTTTTTCTTCATAGGAACAACTAATATTTCATCTATAAAGACAATTTGGCCAAGAAAGGAAGTTTATTTGAAGCCCAAATTCACACTTTCTCATCATCCCATATAATTCATTTCTTCACGGAGTCTTCGGAATATTTCACAAGTTATTATCGCGAACCTCATTAATTTTGAAGTAAACAGATATATCATCAATACATACAATAAAAAAGTCATCATGATATTCATTGAAAACTCTATTCCTTCGATCTATGCAAATATATGGTGCATTAGTCAGTCCAAAAGGCATTACTATAAACTCATAATGCCAATGCCTTGCATTATTTTGAATATATTCCCTCCTCACATGCAATTGATGATATAAAGATCGATGATCAATCATAAAAAAATATTGGGCTCCATGATGATGATCAAGGAAATCATCAATTCGAGGTAAGGGATACTTGTTCATTGTTGACATAACATTGATCTCCCTATAGTCTATAAAAATCCTCATTGATTAATCATTCTACTTAATTAAAATAACTTGGTCTCCCCATGGAGAAAACCAAAGGAGAATAAATCCTTTTTGACTCAATTCCTCTAGTTGATTATTTAGTTACACTAATTCCATAGTGTACATTCTATTAGAGGTATTTGATATGAGCCTTTAATTAGAATTAAGTCAATAGAATACTCAATTTCCCACTCTAGAAGATGCCCATGTAATCCTCGGGAAACACGTCACCATATTCGTGCACGAAAGGTATACCCTATATTTGAAGATTCTTTTCCACTCCAATATTTATTAAATTCCATTCCTCCCCTATAATTGAATTTAGTAGAGAAATAGGGGGTGGACATCGATGAGAATCAAGTTGTGATGTTTTTTCTCTAAAGGTAAGGGATTTGACATCGTCCTAAAAAAGTGTATCCTCATTATTCTTAAAATAAATTTCCACATCATGGTTTGATAGACAATACTATTGAGGATTATATCAAATTCAATCAGTGTTATGAAAATAAAATTAGTTGATAAAGAATGTGTATATGACATAATGGGGACATCCTGACACACCATTGTTACAATGATACTTCCCTTGGGAGTTTTGACTAATAACTCCCTTACTAAATCAAATGGGAAATATCTAATTTTTATAGGGAAATAGGATTATATTAAATAATATTATTATCTAAAATCAAATAAATAATTTTCTATGTTTGTGAAATGATTAATGTACCATCCACTATGTCATTTGGAACTTCAGTATTAGGATTCGTGATCACATAAGCTTGATCGTTCTTCCTTAACCTTTCTTGAGGCACATTTCCATGACTCTTTGGAAAATCATTAGCATTTTATTCCAAATCCCTAAAATTATAGATTCTTTTTTCTTAATGAAAACACTGACATGATGGCCTTTCTGTCAACACTTTCCACACAACCTGTTTCATTTTAAGCAGGAACCATGGTGTTTTTTCAAAATTATCACAAGGTGGAATGTAAACTCTTCCCTTATTCCCCATTTAATTATTTCTTTTTCCAGAGTTTTGAGAAACCATATTCTTCTCTTTCTTTCCTTTTATGTCAGAAGATCTAGAGAAATGTTTTTCCATATTGATATCACGTTAGACGATATCTTCAAATGATGAGAATGTTTGGCAGACCATATCCTGCCGGAGGAATGGATTTAGGCCATCAATGAATTGATCAATCATGTGCCTTGGATTACCTGTGTAGTATATAACATTCATTTCTAATATTTTGAATTTAAATTCATAATTTTAAACATTCTCATATTCTTTTGGCCTCAAATTTAGAAAATTTATTTCCATATTTTCTTGTTGTTTATTAGGAAAGTATTTTTCTAATAAATGTTCTTTTAATTCACTCTATTCAATTTTTTCTATATCTTCTTCCTTTTTGTGTTTTGAATTAGTGACCTCCATTGATCAGCATCTCTTGACAGATAAAAAAATTTCCATGACAACCTTCTCCCTTTCTTTACGTCCCACATAATGAAAATCTTTTCTATGTAACTTATACACTGTTGTACAACGAATGAGTTGGAATTCCCCATAAATGATGGATTTTTTTTTCAAATAAAGAGATCTAAAATTGATCATCCACATTATAGATCCATATGCTCCATACGGGTATGGATAATTTTCATAAACTAGGTTTGTTTTTTGAGTATAGTTATAGGACTCTCTACACCAGTCACAACTCCATAACCAACATAACTATCTTTCATAAGAGGGAAATCCCCACATAGGATTCGTGCATTCCTAGGGATTCGATTCCTTACACTGGGTTCTACTTCTAAATAATGGAATACACTATATTAAGTTTTGAATAATAATATATAATCCTAACATAGTAAAATACATATCATAAATATAAATTCTATACATAGCTAATCTGATAATCATAAAAATGGTTTCCTTGGAGAAAAATTCACATTTAAATCCTTAATAATTTATTGTAAAGAAAATGTTAACTATACAAAGCATATGACTAGGTGTGTCAAACAAGGTGCATAGAAAGACAGGTTGTTGTGTACCCGAATACACCAGGTTAAGCCTAAAACTCCATGCCTAAGTTTTCACTGCAAGGTACATATGTGCCATAACCATGTTAACATGTAGTATCCATATAGATATGTATTTTCTAAAATGAATCACATAATCAATTACTTATAAAAAATTCATTGATTTTATTTATTTTTATCCTCAAAGACAATATTAGAGTTTTTTTCCCAATTCTAAATTTACAAAATCTAGATTCCATGTTTTATACTAAACTTCCATTGATACCAACTGTATATACCGGAACCCAGCTTCCTAGAGTCGGTGCCTTGTTACAGTACCTCAGCATAATTACAAGAAAGTCATCTCCATAAGGAATGAATAGTTTTTTAGTTTTGGAATGCTAGATGCATTCATAATTTCGACATTAGAAACTAAAATGATAAACAACATATATGTTTTATTAGAAACATCCAAATATATAAGTTTATCCATATAGGTCATTCATAATAAATTTATTCATGTCCTTATAAAATTAAATACAAGAAAGGGGTGAGATCAAACACTTATTTAGGGTAAACAATAATGTGGAAGATATCATATATATATAAACATTGGTCATGATGAATAATAGACAACAACAACCTTTAAAAATAATAATCTTGATTACATTATGGAGGGAATATGAGCTATGTAAATATTACCACAATACAACATAATAATGGGTATTCTACTTGTTGAATAAACCCATATAATATTATATTATAGCCTCATAATGGGGTAAATACATATGAAAGGCATTCTAGAACTGGTCATCAAGGCCTCGGCCAAGACAACTAAAAATATTTAGGGCCTCATCCAAAACCATATCTCCATGTTGGCAATTTAAAACCCCGAGATTTTATGAGTTATATTCATTTTAATTTATTTTATGTCTTCTATTATACACTACACAAATATTAGCTTGTACTATACGCAACACTGTATTAGATTTTAGTATACACAACACTATTCATGGCTCGTGTTACACACAATTTCGATTTGGATTTTTGGAAATTATTCAATGCAACATTAAGTATATATTTTGTTTAATGTATAAATGAAATATGTTTTGATTATGTTATATGAAACACCAAAGGAAGATTTCACTACACGCATCCATGACTTGGCTTGCATTATACGCAATCGCAACCTTCCTCGAGAGCATGTGTAATACACAATACCAGGTTTTACTAAGCAACAATATGTTATTAAAATATTATATAAACAAAATTTTATGAATAGAAATACCATCTTTTTCAAATTTTATAAATTTTATCTCACAAAATTTTCTTCATTTTTGGATTCGGAATATTGAAATTAGCTTAGAGAGAATTTTTTCTGTTTTTCTTAAAACATTCAATTTTTAATGAATAGTGAAAACACTCAGTTATAATTTAAAACAGATTTTTTATTTAAATAACTAACTATTTTATTTAAATTTATTTTAGTTAAAAATATATATATAATACCTATTTATGTTCAATGTAAATTATTGGAGTAATTTTATAATAATTATATATATATTAAAATTTTATTGAACTTTTTACCATCGTTTACCCACCTCTTAGGTGAAGTTGCAAATTTACATAAAATGTAATTTTACCACTTTTGTGAGTGGAATTTCAAAATCCAAAGAGACACAGTTGATATTAGTAAGTAAAATGTGGTTCAATAAGGAAAAAATAATTTTTGGTGAATAGTAATTTATTACATTTATTTACCACGGTTAAAAGTAAATATGGTAATTAAGGGTAAATTTGATAATATTATTACCCTAGAACATGTCTTAATTCTATTAGATAAGTGTAATTCGTCCAACAACAACCTTATGAATTAAATATTACCCTTTAGGTCCACTTGTATTAGATTAGGACATTTCTTATTATTTTATTTGAAGAAGAGATATAATAGATAAAATCAAAGTTTAATAACTAAAACATTTTTATTATTGAGTTATACATAATATAAATTCGACTATATATATTCATTATAAAGATAAAAATATTTTCAAAATAATGGTAATTTATTTTTATTTTTTAGACATTAAATAATTTAATTTGTTTAGGACACAATGATGATGTAGAAATTACCTTATTAATTAAAAATTAACATACTTCATATTATAAAAACAAATATAACTGTAATTTGAGACTTTTAAGAATTAAACTAATTTTATAGGTTAATATAACATATTAGGGTTTGTTAAATGAATTTTATTCGATTAAATAATGTTTTCTTGAAAAAACAACAACGTGCCAAATAGTGTCAAAATTGACATAAAATTTTTTATAAAACAAATATTATATTATTAGTTTATATAATGGTCCGAAAAATCTATGGATTGTCCAAAATACATATATAATAATATATATGAAATTAATTAAACAATTGGGGCTCTATTGGTAGTTTATAGTATGTTTATTTACCATGTAGTGTAAGAATGCAAGAAGACACGGTAAAAGTTAAATTATTTAACTTAGAGTTAAATCTAAATGATAAGGTTTAAATGATAACCTTAATGTGTCTAAAACCTATTGGTTGAGATTATTTCGACCTATCTTCACCCTTTCCTTGAAATATGTCACTTTGGAGCCATTATAAACCGAATATGAATTTATTATGAAATAATATTTTATTGTTTTCCTTAGGTGCCCCTCACCCCACTAATAAAAGGGCACTCCACCTTCCCTCTAATTCACACCACCAATGCCATTAGGATCGGAAAAATACTGCCCAAATACCCTATCAAAAATATTCCATTCATCATATAGGATTTCCATTAGTCAGAAAGAAAACCTAAGGAGCCCTTTTGATCAAACCAAAAGGATGAACTTGAGGAAGAGGTAAATATCTCACCACCTATTTCAAGTTCCCTTCTTCTTCCACTTCCTCATTATTGTTTGTTTCCATTTTAAAATATTAACTCCAGTATATAATATATAATGTGATGTTATTATAAAAATGTTAAAACCATATTATCTATTTTATCTATCCAATGAATGAAAAGGTCCCCACACATGTGTACGTACGACTTACCGTCTCAAGGTCGTGGTGTAGTTTGTTATTCAAACATTTCATCACATTGATGGGTATAATAATGACTATAAATGATATAAATAATAAATATAAAATTATAATGATTCTATATATATGATATAACATCCAATTAAATATAATATTAATATCAAAAGAATGATATTGTCGCTCGTGCGTACGTACAGACTATCGTCTCCACGAACGCGATGAGATTCATTCACCATGTTGACCATTAAAGAGTGATTAAAAAGTATATATAATAAATAATCATGAAATATATGAGATAACAATGACACTGGATTTATGTACATATATATTTCATTTACTAAATTCCATTCAATTCAATAGGGAAACGAAAACATCGATCATGTGTACGTACGACCTACCATCTCCATGAATGGTGTATCTCATTTCCATTTATCGATCTATCAAATATATTTATATGATGAATATTTATTATATCTAAACCCTATTAGAAATTCTGGATTTATGAAAATCAGTATATAAGTAATAATATCATGAACAACAAGTCAAAACATGTATGATAAATGAAATGATTTTACCCAAAACGCTGCTTTAACATGTAATTTACCAAAGAACGGGTAATATAAAGTAATAAGTGAATCATATATAATATCATAAATATTATTATTATTTTTTTACAAGTTAATAATTTTTTTAAACCCACTATATAGGAGTTTCAGACACGTAGGGAAGAAATTGGACCTATGGTAAGGGATAATTTTTCAAATCTCATTTTTATCCAAGATTGCTTATAAGTAAGTATTTACATTGGTTATATTTTTCATCCATGTCCATAAAAAAGTTTTAAATAAAGTGTTTAATATTCTTCCATGTATTTTTAAATTAATTTTTACCCCTTTTGAATTTTAAATTGTGTTATCGAAGGAATCTTTCTTTTGTTTACCATATGAGGAACTTTTTGGCTTTTCCGTTAAAAGTACTAGGAGAATGTTTTTTCTAACTTATATGACATGAACAGATTTTTATAGATTCAAAACAAATTATTTTCATTAATCTTCCACTACATTATTTCATTATTATTATCTAGAAAATCAATTTATTTTAATATTACATGTCATTTTGTGAAAAGAAAATGATTTTGAAGAAGAAAGGATATTTTCCTCATGAATTCATTTCAAGTGTTTTGTCAAAACTGTTTTCCATCTATGATGACATTATATATTATGATTTTGTTTCATGTATATTGTCTCTATTATTTACATGGTTTGATTCTTCTTATGATGAAATGATATCCATTTGTTATATATATATTACGTTATGATGGGATGATGTTTATGAAACCCATATTATTATTTTGGTTATGATGAATGATTTATGTTTATTTTGTGTAACATGAATGAATGATTTCATTATGAGATGGGTGTGACCTATATCTCTCTCCAATTCATTGGGTAATGATTTATATCACATGAGATAGACATGGCTGGAATGAAAAGTAAACTCGGTTCAGTAATGGACTTTGTCCACTATGATGGTTTGGGCAGCAATGCCTTGGCTACTATAGAAATCATAACATGTGCTTAATGGTCTTCCACAATTACATGTTTTATTCCCATGATATGTTATAATGATTAATGTTTCTTTATGATATATGACTTATGTACTTCCAAGATTTTATTCATTGCCTATGTTCATGTTTTTACGATAAAATGTTTATTGATTATTTTTATGTTCTCCCTTTTTACCCTTACTGAGCATTTGAGATCACTCTTCTTATGTTTTTTCTCCTGGATATAAATAAAGGTTTTGGTTAAGAATAAAAAAGTACAAGATAATTATGGGAGATGTTAAAGATTCTTTCACCATGATTGGAAGATTGTGTTCCGAGTTTCAAAATAAACTAAACCTATAGTGTCTTTGGGCATCTGTTTTTGTAAGGTATTAAGTATTCTGCAAAAGTAATGTAATGTCTATGTATGTCAAGTATTGGTCACTACATTTGGTATCAGAGCAAAGGTTTAGTTAACCATTAAAACTAGTATGCAAAAACATTTGTGAAATCCCTAGACATATTTATAAAGATTGTGTAGGGATGTCTCTAAGGTTATGTATAAGTATAGGTTATAGTCCTAGAATTACGGTAATGATATTATAATTAAACCTAAGATGTTAGAGATTGAAAGTGCTCCCCTAGATTACGTTGTTTTCCTAGAATTATATTTTCCTATCTCACTATTCTTTTTGGGTTTTAGAAAATGGACGGAAAGGGGAATATTCATGTTAATGGATAATATGATGGATAATGGAATGATATTCTTCCTGAGAATCCAAAGGAACTGAGATTTGGAAGGAAAAACATCGTTATTATGCATAATCATCAATATCATAATATGATCAATAATATTAACATTGGAATGTTTCTTGACTCGAATAATAATAGAATGATGGAGTTTCATGATGACCATAGAGGAACGAAAGATCCATTTCCCTTATGTAAATCATGTGGGAAGCGTCATCAAGGATAATGATTCAAAGGAACTGGAAGTTTCTTTGGGTGTGGAAAAGAAGGACACAAAGATAGTAATTGTAAAGGAAAAGGTTCAATTAACACAATGGATAATGATAATGGTATTTCTAAAACATCAACCAAGGATAAATGTTTTAAATGTTGAATGTATGGGAATTATGAAAACCAATGTCCTAAGGGAAAACCTCATGAAGAGAATCTACATGTTCGTATGGGTAGTATTTATGTTTATGATGATGAAGTGACTACATATGATATATGATATGAAAGAAGTATTGAGGGATAAAATGAAGAATCTCAGTCAATGTTTTAAGAATCTAGTGGAATGATTGCATTTTTATCATGAATAATGTATGTTACTATAAAATAAATAAAAATATAAGGATTGTTACACTATTTGTTTCCTTGATTATTTGAATGTATATGTTGAATGGTACCGGTAACCATGAAAAGTGATTGAAATTTTATTGGAATGAACATAATATGCACATAATGATGGGAGAACTATATAATGAAATGTTTGATACTATTAATGAGCTCATGATTGATATAAGGACAATGTGATATCATGGTTTGAGTATATCGAAATTTTTGGATATTGGTATGTGGAAAGAGTTAACTTTTGAAAGCATTCAAGTTTTCACTATGGTTCAATGGGTATTCATTTTTCAAGAGATACACGATTAATGTATTTTCATGTTTGGATTGTGACTAACAAAATATATCGTATGATAAATGATGGTATTCACATGCTTGGTTGATGACATTTCTAGTAATATTTTTATTAAACTATGAGCTTCGATAGAAGTATTTTGGATAATCTTAATGATTTTAGATGGATTAAGTGGAACATCATATAGCATTGTTTAAGGACAAAACTTTTTTTAGATATTATTTATCGAAATTTATAATAGTGTAGTTTTAGAAAAAGGACAACCTGCATGACGGGTGACAACCAATCACATCGGACAAGGTTGTGGGAATCAAACCCACAACCAAGTGCGATAGGCCTATATCACCTACAACTGGCCTACAGGAAGTCCTTGGTTAGTAGAAATTAGATTTATTTAATTATGTGGTATGGTAGTTGAATTATAAGTCCCTTTTTGGAATCATATACGGTTAATCTCACCATAGATTGACTTATATATATTTAATAACTTTTGCTGAGAATGATGGAATAACCTATCACATAATCTATTAACACTTAAAGAATGAAAAATTAATCATCATTTCTTTAATAAGGGAATAAGTGGAAAAAATTCATGTAATGACCAACAATGATATTACATAGAAATCAAGTAAGTATTTATCATTAAGATTTTTTTCAGCATTAGGGAAATGATCATGAAAACAAAAAATGTGGTCCTAATACCCTCATATATGATGAGTTAGATAGTACCTTAGATCATCACAAATTTATGGCTTTGTGATTATTGGATTTTTCATAGCCATGTCATGCACCACTCTTCATTAGAACATGATGGTTATATTTCTATTCCATATCCATATTTTCACATATGTTCACTTATGTGGAAACATAGTGATGAGTTAATATTGGAAATCATTACGTTTCATACTTCAATTATTAAAATTATGTTTTAGTATTCCTCTTTATTTTGTGGGTTTCTATGAATGAAACTTTCAAGTAGTAAACGATGTATAACCCCGATGAATTTCAAGGGTGAAATTAATTTTAAGGGGGGTAGAATGTAACACCATGAGATATTAGGAGATATATTATTTTTAATTTGTTTGATGTCTTCTATTTTACACTACACCAATATTTTCTTTTACTATATACAACACTGTATTAGTTTGCAGTATACGTAATACTATTCATTGCTCGTGTTGCACACAATTTCAAGTTCGTTTTGTGGGAATTATTCTACGCAAAATTAAGTATATATTTTATTTAAAATATAAATGAAATAAGTATTGATTTTGTTATATGAAAAACTAAAGGGATTTTTCACTATATACATCCTTGACACGGCTTTCATTACACACAATCATGACCTTTCTCGAGAGCATGTGTAGTATGCAATACCCTGTTTCACTAAATAATGGTATGTTAAAAATTTTTATATAAACTAGCCATTCTGAATAGTAATACCCACTTTTTTAAATTTTATAAATTTTACTTTACAAAATGGACTTCATTTTTTTATTTATAATATAAAAATTAGCTTTGGCTGAATTTTTGGTATTTTTTTGAAAACATTCAATTTTTGATGAATAGTGAAAACACTGAGTTATAGTTTAAAACCGAATTTTTATTTAAATAATTATTTATTTTATTTAAATTTATTTAGGTCATAATTGATACAAAATACCTATATTGGTTCAATTTTATTCATTGGAGTCATTTTATAATAATTTTAGATTTATACAAATTTTATTGAACTTTTTACTGTATTTTACCCACCTCTTAGGAGAATTTTCAAATTTACATAAAACATAATTTTATCACTTATGTGATTGGAATTTCAAAAATAAAATAGACATGGTTGATATTAGTAAGTAAAATATGGTTCAATAAGTTAAAAATTATTTTTGGTGAATAATAACTTTTTACTTTTATTTACCACGGCTACAAGTAAATAGGGTAATTAAGGCTAAAAATGATATTATTATTACCCTAAAACGTGTCCTAATTCTATTGGATAAGTGTATTTCGACCAAAAATAACCTCAGGAATAATATATTTCCCTTTAGGTCAACTTGGATTATATTAGGACATTTATTATTATTTTATTTAATGATTAGTTAAAATAGTTAAAATCAATTTTTAATAACTAAAACCTTTTTAATATAGGGTTATGCATAAGATAAATACGACTATAAATATTTATTATAAAGATAAATAGAATTCATACATAATGGACATTTATTTATATTTTTTATAAATAAAATAATTTAATTTATTTATGACACAATGATCATGCAATAATTACACTATTAATGAAATATTAACATACATGATATTATAAATACCCAAATAAATGTTATTTTAGACTTTTTATGAATTAGAATAATTTTATAGTTTGATATAACATATTAGGGTTTGTTATATGATTTTTTTTCTAATTAATAATTCTGTTATGAATTAAGAAAAAAACAAAATACCAAATAGTGTCAAAATTGACAAAAAAGAGTTTTCAAAACAAATATTATATTATTAATTTATATAATGGTCCAAAAATTATAATGTTCAGCCAAAAGACTTATATAATAATATATATGACATTAATGAACCAATTGGGTTTCGATTGGCAGTTTATAGTATGTTTATTAACCATATACTCTTAGAATACAAGAAGACATAGTAAAAGATAAATTATTTAACTTAGAGTTAAATATAATTGATAAGGTTAAAATGGAAAAATAAACATTTCTAAAACCTATTGGTTGAGAGGATATAGATATATCCCCACCCTATCCTCAAAATAAGTCAATTTGGAGCTATTATAAACCGTATTTTAATTTTTTATAAAATAATATTTTATGTGTTTTCCAAAGTTCCCTCTCACCCCTCTTATAAAAGGGAACTCCACCAACTCTCTAATTCAAACCTCCAAAGCCATTTGGCTTAGAAAAACCCTGTACAAATACAATCTCAACAGTTTTCCCTTCATCCTAGAGGCTTTCCTTTTGTCATAAAGCCATCCTAGGGAGCCCTTTGATAAAATCAAAAGGAAGAACCCGAAGAAGTGGTAAATATCTCGCCACCTATTTCAAGTTCCATTCTTCTTCAAATTTCACCTTCAATGTTTTTTTTCATTTAAAGATAATAACTCCAGTATCTTCTATATACTGTGATGTTATTATGAAAATGGTACAACCATATTAGTTATTTTATCCATCCTATGAATGAAATAGTCACCACACATGCGTACATACAGCTTACCGCCTCCATGTCGTGGAGTAGTTTGTTTTTCAACAATTTAATCATTTGGATTGGTATAGTAATGAGTATAAATGATATAAAATAATAAATATAGTATAATGATTATTCTGTATATATGATATACCATACAATTATATACGAGTTTAATATCAAAATAATGATATTGTCGCTCATGCATACATAAGGACTACCGTCTCCACGAACGCGACAAGATTCATTCTCCATGTAATCCATTCAAGAGTGATTATAAAGTATATATAATAAATAATAATTAAATATATGAAATAATAATGATACTGGATTTATGTACAAAAAAATTTCATTTACTTAATTCCATTCAATTCAATAAGGAAATGAAAACACCGTTGATGTGTACGTACAACGTACCGTCTCCAGGAACGATGTATTTCATTTCTATTTATTGATCTATCATATATATTTATATGCTGAATATATATTATATCTAATTCATTTTTATAATATAGAATTAATTAAATCATTATATAAGTAATAATATCAAGAACAAAATGTCCATACACGTACGATAAATGAAATGAAGTTACCCAAAACGCTGCTTTAACATGAAAATTACAAAATAATGGGTAATATAAAGTCATAAGTGAATCACATATGATATCATAAATATTAATATGGTTATGATACAAGTTAATGATATGTTTAAACCCAATATACAGGAGTTTTAGACATGTACGAATGAAATTGGACCTAAGGGAAGATATAATTTTTCAAATCTCATTTTTAACCGAGATTTCCTATACGTAAGTATTTTCTGGGATTATATTTTTCATCCATTTCCATAAAAATTATTTTCATAAAGTGTTTAATATTCTTACATGTGTTTTTAAAGTCATGTTTACCCCTTTTTGACTTTTACATTGTGTTATGGAAGGAATCTTTCTTTTGTTTACTATATAATGAACATTTTCACTTTTCTATTTTAAGTACGAGGAGAATGTTTTTTTAACTTATACGGCATGAACAAATTCTTACAGTTTCATAACACCTTTTTTCAATTATGATTCCTCTACATGATTTAATAATTATTTTCAAGAATATATGTTTCATTTAAAATTACATGGCATTTTGTGAAAAGAAAATTATATTGAAGAAGAAAGGATATTTTCCTCATAAATTCATTTAAAGTGTTTTGTCAAAACTATTTTACATATAAGATGACATTATCTAGTATGATTATGATTCAAGTATAATGTCTCTATTATTTACATGGTTTGATACTTCTTATGATGAAATGATATCCATTTGTTTTATATGGATTATGTTATGATGGGATGATGTTTATGATATCCATATTTTTATTTGGGTTAGGATGAATGATTTATGTTTATTTTGTGGAACATTAAAGAATGATTTCATTATGAAATGGGTGGGACCAATATCTCCCTCCAATGCATTGGGTAATGATTTATATCTCATCATATAGACATAGCTAGACCGGAAAGTAAACCTGGTTCAGTAATGGACTTTTTCCACTATAATGGTCTTGGGAGCAATGCCTTGGTTACTATGGAAATTCTAACACGTGATTAATGGTTTTCCACAATTACATGTTTTATTCCCTTAATCATTTATCATGATTAAAGTTATTTTATTATCTATGCCTTCTGTACTACCATGATTTATTTCATTCCTTATGTTCATGTTTTTACGTTCAAATTTTAATGGATTGTTTTTATGTTCTCCATGTTTACCCTTACTGAGCATTTGAGCGCACCCTTTTTGTGGTTTCTTTTCCCTAGGACATAAAATAAGGTTTTACTTAAGAAAACAAAAGGGGAAGATAATTACGGGAGATGTTGAAGATTCTTTAACCATGATTAAAGGATTATGTTCCGAGTTTCCAATGACACTATACTAATACGGTCTTTGGGCATTTGTTTTTGTAATGTATTAAGTATACCACAATTGTAAGTTAATGACTATGTACGTCATGTTTGGGTCTCTACAGGAAAGGCCATGGCCAATTCCAATCCTATTTGACACCTAATACCAACCAACACATTGAGGGGATGCAGTGTGTACCACCCATAATTTAATAATTCAAATGCATTCCTCATATTAATGGGGCTAATCAAAAACATTATATAGATTCATGTTGATACTAACATATATAACATAAATAACTTTCCCCTAACATTAAACATAAATATTAACCATTCAGAGTAAAATAGGGAATGGTTTTAAGATAGAACATTCGTATTCAAACTTATCATAAACCATTAAATTAAATAATGTAGATTATATCATAATCATTTATCCTAATAATACATATTAATCAACATGAGTGTTGAAATTGATGAAGATACTCTTATGAAATCATCCATTAATTCTTAAGATAAATAATCATTTACTATAAAAAGAATAGTTCTTTTGGAAAAATATTTTTATAATAAAAATTGTGAATTAAGGTTGTTTTTTCATAATAAAATTAATTAATTTATCAAAATCATGGTTTGTAATAATATATTATATAGTGCCCTTGAAAATATGCATGTATTTGAGAAGTTCCATTGAATGTGGATTGTATTTCAGGGAGAATTTAATAAATATAGTTTTAAAACATATTCCTCTCCATAAATGATGTTATAATTATGGTTAGAACAGAAATATATAAATAATTTACACATAAATTATGAGTATTAAATATGAATGAATAAGAATATAATCTAGGTTAGTATATATTAAAAGTCTCCCAAATGTAAATGAAGGATTGGGTGGAAAACCCCGGCCTTAAGTCTAAAGGTGTTCATCCATTGATCTTAATGACCTAAATAATTAAATTTAGGTTCAAAAAATAATGATTCCTGATCCTCCACTACTTTTTATTGATTTATTATACACTTTTTAGGTTCTTTAATGTCCTTCATTGTGGGTAAATAGATTCAATTTCATTGATTTGGATCGTTTTCTTCCTTGGTTTTAATGACTGGTTTACTTATATCAGGTATGGAGAATCCTATAGAATGACAATGGTTGTCCAAAATAGAAGTTATATGTCATTAGTGAACAAAAATAATATTACACGGTTATAAAATTATTTTTGTGTTGGGTGTGAAGATGAATCGTTATATAAAACCATAATGACAATTGTTTGGGATAATTGGTGGTGCTTGATCGCAATGAACTCTTTTTGAATTATAAATTATTATCATGTGTACTAAAAGTTTCCAGAACCTAAAATAAGTTTTAAAACAAATATTATTTTTTGTCATCCATCAAAATGTTTTCATGATCAAAATTGAATATGGTAATAGAAATTGAAAACCCATCATTCTTGATTGTGATAAATTAACACATCTCATATGGTGTTTTCATTATTATTATAAAAGAAGTGGGAAGAATACATGACGAATAATTATTCCTTTATCATAAAAAATCTTGTACATGTAAGGTCCTAGATAGCTCACACTCATTGGATGAAAGGAGACGAGGAAGAAAGTTAAATGAAGGTATCATAAAAAAGAAAAATTTAATTTAAATCGTAACGTAAACATCCTTGAGATCCTTTTTAGGAAAGAGGTTTTAGTATTTTTATGAGAGCAAGGGATAGAAAGTGTCAAAGAGGATCATGGAAGTACATTTTGGGTAGAATTTAGACAAGGCACAAGACTTGATAGGTGTGAAGAGAAGAGGGAGTTAAGAAGGGCTTTATAGTGTAGGAGAGGAATAATTTTTGAATATCTTAACCATTATTTTATTATTTTACATGAGAAAACCAATAGTATTGATTCATGTGACCAAGAATAGTAATATGTGCTTGTGAGTTCAAAACATGTGGTGTTACATCAGCCTTACATCACCTATGACTCAATAAATTTGTTATTTAGTATTTATTGTAAATTATCATATTTCAATATTAATAAAAAATTAAAATATTTTAGAAAAATCCCAAAAACCTACAATAATTATTTTTTAACATGTAGAATCAATAAATGAACTCATTTTTTTAAAATAATTTTATAAATTTTATTATTTTAATTTTAAATAAAATCATAATTTCTTCGAAAAATTAAACTTTTCAAACTATTATTTATTTTTATATCACCTTGAAAATTTAATCAAGATTTAATTATCTTATGACCATAAGGAAATAATATAATAGTATGATTAACTATTCATAGGGGTCTTATTAATTTTCATAAGGGTATGTTACTATTCACCAAAACTCATGTTCGTCATATTAGACTCTAAATTTATTACGGAATGCAATTGTGTATGTATGTTATTTCAAAATTCTAATCCCAATGGTGGAAAAATTATGGTTACATGATAGGTTATAACAATGTGGTGTTTTTTAGAGACTCGGTGTTTCATGGATTCAATATTAAATTTATTTGGAAAATCATCGAGTGATTCACTTTCTATCCATTTACATACATCATCTTTCAGCCATTTATATCATATCAAATGATGAATTTTGAAGATAAAGGGTGTAGAATGGTTATTTGATATAACATTAATAAAATAAACGGGCTCAATTATCCACCCTTGGATTCCTTAATCACAAAAAAACTAAAAGATAGAATTATAAGGACCCAAACATTCATCTTAATCCAATATTATTTAATCTGTGAACTTCAATAATTAATGTTTAATGAAAAAAATTTCTAAAATAAAATTATCTATTGATAATTAATTGAAAAAATAAAAATTAACATTTTTATAAAAAAATATATTGGAATAATGTGAATTATATTCAAATAAAATATTTTCAATATTGTTTTTCTTATAAATTCCCTAGACACGTTTCCTTGTACTCTTATGAAAGATAGCCGCAAATTGGCATCCATGTATAATTATTGAAACATAACTATGTGAGAAAACTTATTTTATTTCATGTTAAATGAATATTATCATATCATATATATGATCTCAATTCTAAATTCTTTGTCTGATTATTTAAATTTTGTCCCAACATTTATTCTCACCCCAATACATTTATACCATAATTCATGGAAATCTATACATATCTACTTTTAACTAGGTAAATAAATGTATTCATATTGTTATACCTAATAAAGATCCACAATATCATTTTTGGGTGTTAAATTATTCAATATATTACTCATGATGTTGTTTAAAAAGGGACATAGAGGGATTTTTAAAGGCATAATCCAGTCATGTTTTCTTGTGAAAAAAAAGAAAATATTGTTGGACACTATGTTTTAAATTATAATTCATGATTTGGAGAATAAATCCAACAAAAATTATACTCACTAACTCCCTTAATAGTATTTCACCTATCATGGTTCTTCCCGATATACTTGTTTGAAATCACACATTAGAAACAAGTGGGTTTTCTTGGACCCTACATCAAATTCAAATATTTTTTTATTCATAAATTTTTAGTTATATATTTTATTGATAAATATTAGGTTATATATATTTCAAAGAAAATATGAAATATATTATACCTAAATGTATGATAATTGACAATCATCCTTTCCATGATGTGTGTACTGCTATTTTTAATCAAGTGACAGCCCTACCTTATACTTATTATAAATTGGGATAATGTATTTATTGTAAAATAAGGTAGATAAATCCTTTTTCAAGTATTGTATTTATGTAATGTGGGATTCCATGGATTAAAGTGGATAATTACTATGTTATGATGAAATTATACTTTCCACAATATTTTAAAAATATTTTTTCAAATATAAATGACATAATCATCTTTAAAAAACATACAACATGAATAGTTTTAAAAAATATTTAGTATAATATCTTATTCAAAATTATTGTCTATATCCTGTCTAGAAATGATGAAAATGTATGAATTTCTATAAAGGTATAAAATTCACCCTGGATTATAGTTTTCTAATTAGAATTTATCATATTGAGGGAAATTAAATAATAAATGTGTTACACATGAATGGAAAAAACTAAATCTTGGATAATGAAAATATGAGAAATCAATAACCGTTTTCTACAGAAATAAAAGTAGTTCTAGATTTATATATTTAGTAAAAATTTATCCAATACCCTATAAGTTCTATAGAAAATTATAATATTTGAAAATCAAAAAATGTAAAAAATCAGAAAAAATTAATAGGAAAATAGAAAACTCAAATAGAATTCATTACCTCACATATAATTTTTTTTAAATATAGTCCTAATAGTTTTATAAATTCCTTATATATGATAGTATTATAAAAATAAATAATATAATTGATAGACCAAGCTTTATTATTAATTTTTAATGGTCTACTAGAGTGTGTTTTTAGCTTCCTTTTATTTTATATGTTACCCATGATACAACATGTTATTTTTTACATTAATTAAAAATCACTTCTTATATTCTACAATAGTGATTATATATATACATTATGGAATGAATTATTAATTTTTATTTTTCCATAAAATCATAAATTATATTTACCTAGAATGAATTAGAGTCTAGAGTTATAAAGAAGAACATGACCTTTTAGATAGAATTATCTCAAAAGTATAATCCTATAACGAGAAAAAAAATTCAGTTCATAATAAATTATTGAGTTCTAAAATTATTATCCTTTGATTCCTCTGAACCATTTTATATTTAATATATTATTCCTTCTAAATTTTGTTAAATCCATGTTTATCTTTCCCACATCCAAAATTTTTCAGTGATCCTACTCTATAAGAATGTGTAGACACTTCACAGAAAAAATCTTACCAGTGATCAATCATGTCTGAGTCATGTGATTTATTTTGTATCCCATTATGGAACATATAACCCTTTTCATATATATTTTCTTTAAAAATAAATGATTTTCTATAAAATATTTATACATAGATATTTGAAAAATATTCTTTCATACTACTCAATGAATGGTAGTGTGTAGATGTCTTCGAGTAAACCCATATTTCTTAATTAATGATTATATTCCTCCATAAAAAATGTGAGTCCCTCAGTACTAATAATTTATCAGATTATTCAAATTCTATAAAAAATGGTAGTCCAAAATATTATGAATGAAAAAATAGTATTATATTATTTTTACATGATTCAAGTACACATATTGAGCAACAGACATGATATATGAATATATAAATTTTAAATAAATTTGACACATAAGTTTTTTTCAGAATATATAAAATATTTATCAAATTTTTCTTTTCCACTGGGGAATTTATTTTCAACTATAAATATTCCTAGTGAGATGAAATTGGTTATAATTCTTAAAAATTTATGTCCCACAATAAATTTATTTATCCAATTAAATATTTTACTAATAAAATTCCCACTTATTCATTATGGACTAATCATTCCACCAAAATGTAATATTTTATAGGATTTTAGTTTCAATATTTTTTCATTTCAGTCAAAAATATTGTATTTATTTTACAATGGAATAATATATTTATATATATATATTTAACAATTAATATATGTAATATTATAACATATCCTTTAATAGTATGATTCATTATTTATTGAAATGATTTGACTCGTGATAAGTAGTGAGATGGTTTACCTTGTTAGTATATCTCTATAACTCTATTAAAATTAAATAAATTTCCATTCATGGTAATGACTTATTCATGGGTAGCTTGTTTTGTATAATAATTTTTATGTACTTTGAAAATATAATATTATTATTATCAACATATTTTTCTATCTCTATTTTTTATTTAATCTACAAATAAAAGTCATTAAATGATAATATTTATCCCACTAACCCATAATTTTCTTTATATTTCTTCATTAAAAATATAATATCCACCATAATCATTCATCAATGAATCACATTTATAATCTAAAATTTCCATTAAATGTTATTATTACTTTGTTAAATAAGTAGGAAATGAAATATGGAATCTATTTTAAATATCATTACATTATTTATTTTATATTAAATAATCACATTAAATTTTTTAATAGTAACTCAATAAAATTGAAAACCCACAAAGAATATAGTCCCATCTAAGAAAAAACATGATAAAAAACGTGATTAAGGAAATGAAATAGTTATCATAATGGATAAATGATACAATAAAAAAAATTGAGTGGTCAAAAAAAATCCACATAACGACCAAAAAACAATCCAAAATATATATATTAAATAAATGATTAATAATATTTCAACATAAAATATGATTTTTGGGAAATTTAAATTTCATTGATGGAGGAGAGACAAAATACCATGTTGAATAAATTATTTTAATGTAATATTTTTTTAATAATAAAATAATAATCCAATATTACTATATCATAATTTTTAAATATCCATATAATATTTTACTACCATGAACCTAATGTCACATTTTTTTAAGAGATAGAGACTATCATAAATACAACAGATTTTGAAAACCCCTTATAATAATTATCAATAAATAAAAAAATATTATTAATCATTCTATTAAACAATATTTTAGGTAGAGAATATTACCAATCTAGGTTTTGGTTCACAAAATAAATTTGAAATTTTTCTTCTTCAACTATGTATTTATTCTAAAATATTATATTAATATCAACATACATAAAAATATAACATTATTAAATAGGTATATAACTAGAGAAGTTGAATTCTTCTCTCATACATGAGAATAATTATTATTGCAAATCCTTATTCATATTCATTTTGGTGATTTCCTTCAACCCCCATAAAAATTCTTTGATTGACCAACACTTCCTTACTAAATGATTAGGATCCCATATTATTTTAATTGTCTAAATAAGCCTTCAATCTATTTCATTGATTGAATAAATTTTTATCCACTTATAATAAATGTGTGATCCCATTTGTATCCCTGTATTGTAAGACACTCTCAGTACTTAGTATGTCATACCTAGATACAAGATTAATAGGAGAGAAATATGCCCTTACTATTGAGACTTGAATTTTAATCAAAAACTCTTTACATTTTTCTATAATATCACACAATACTTCCCCCTGGAATGTTCAAATTTGTGAAGGATGTGTATCTGGTCCAAATCCACTAACCTTTTCATCCCTAGGATTACCTTTATATATAATATTACCCTTTAATATGTTTTTTTGTTTTATATAATATATTAACTAGATTATTTTATTAATTCATCATATTGGTCACTAAGAACATAGTATATATCTTTTATAATGTAATTTTATACTCATATTTGAAGCTTATTTCTCCCCTAGGACCAGATTTAATAGCATGAATATAGGAAAATATTATATTAAATATTCATGAAACTTGGATACAATTAATTAATCTATAATTTATTGTTATTTCCTAATAAACACCATCATCCATTTTATATAGAGATATTTTATAGCGTTATAGCATTATATTACACGAGTGGGTGGGTTAAATGTTACATGAATATAATACTTGATGTCTCTATTCTATCTCATGACTATGACCTTTTCTTGGAGATTGATACATTGATGAATACCTTCCTCGCCTAAAATGGATTTTTTAACTTCCATGAAAGGATGAATCATTACAAAATTTACAATATGTGACTAATAATTAAAATTATAATATAGATCCCACCATGGAAATAGACTCACAATAGAACATTGACTATTATCAGGATTTCAAATGAAAATATGGGGCTTGAACATATCTCAATGTATGAAATTGTACTTTTTAAAAACATAAATATAGAAATGTAAATAAAGAGTCTTTACAAATTTTTTCTTTCACAAAATTGCTAATATTCATTATATTCTTCATATACTATGTCCATACACCAATATAAAATAATATTCCAAAAATAATTACTATGAAACCTAAAGATTGATGGTTTTTGAATGGAAAATGTGAAAACGTGAAATATATTCTGGATCCTTGGTTGAGTTTATCTACACATATTGAAATAGTACATCCATCTAAATAGATGATTTAAAAAATACTAGAAGAGATGAGTGATTTAATACAATGTAGTTATGAAGTTAATTTTTTTTAAATTTGAATGACCAATTGTATTGAATCTCAAATACTGATGAGTGTTAAGGTTTTCAAAACCCATTCCCGATAGATCATGTCAAAAAAATATTTTTCTAATAGACATAACCTTTTCAACGATGAAATTATATAGATATAAAAAACAAAAAACATCATTAAACTCATGCAGTTAAATCAAAACCATATTTTTATCACCTTGAGTCATAAAATCCAATATAACTTCAATAATATTCAATAAAAATGGTGTTGTAGAATCAAGGACCTACACATAGTTATTGTATGATAACCATCCACCAATGGAGGAGTAGTGGGACTGAAAAATTCGGTTCCATTGATTTTCATCAATATAAAGGTGGTAAAATACACACATCATATTATTATGAATCTTATTTTTGATTCATTAACATCAAAAAATTTATGAAATTTCATGACCAAGAAATATATAGATATCAATGTAGAAATCCACATTATAATAATGATTTAATTTTTTTAATAAGTGATTTCCAAATTTGAATATGATTAAAAAACTAATCAAAATAAATTATAAAAAAGATGAAATTATAAAAAAATTCATATTAATACCATATATGCTAAAACAATACTCACCATGCACCTCAAAAATATATTACAGGTATTAAATATTTTTAATGATATCCTCCTATAAAAAATAATTCTTTAAGGATAGGTCCACATTTTTTTCATTTATTATTAATGTGAGATTAGAAACCCTATGTTATATGAAAACCCATCAAATATATTATACCAGTTCTTTCCTTCTAACCACTTATACATGTATTCATTTAATGGTATAGGAAAAACAAATTTCAAATTAAATTGATTTGGAATTGAATAATATATACAAAATCTTGTTATAGGGTTTGATTTATTTTATAATAGAATGATATTTATGATTTTTTTTAATTCATATCCCTATATATCTTTAAATATACCCTTAATAACCACGTATATTATATCAATAGATTTATTAATTAAAATTCATTAACATTAAATAAATTAAAAGATATGAGTGCTGATAATTTTAATTTTTCAAAAAAATTGATATCATTATGTTCATGAGATAAGGATTTTACCATGTGGGTGGGTAAAATTTTAAGGTAAAATAATTCCACACATAACCATATATATTAAATTACCAATATATAAAATATACAATTAGTTTATTTATCATTTTGAAAAACACATTCAAAAACCTCAAAGAAGTCATCTGTTATCTCATCCACTTATTACAACTTAAAATTTATATTAATATGCGAACATCATTTCATATCCATTTTTTAAAATTCCCAAAAAGATATATATGACCCATTTTAAACATATTTAGTATTTATTTTTAAAACAATATTTCAAAACTGAGTTATATTCCATAATGTGTGACAGTGAAAATATTGAGTGTTCTGATTACGGGTAACTCATAGATTCAATAATGTTAACATCAAATTCTTTCACCCTAAACATTTTTTTCATTTTTTAGAAATGAAAATTATATAGAATCTATTATATTTAACAAACTCCTTATAAAAATATGATTATATATTTTTTCATTATTTTCAATTAAATTTTTTAAATATAACAATCCATATGAAAAATTATATTCTTTACCATCCAAATTATGTATTCAAGTTGTCCACAAGGGAATATAGTGGATCAATTTTTCAATTGGGAAATAATATTGTTAGTTTTTATTCATCTATATAAATATATGATTAAATTGGAAATGGAATAAAATTATTTGAAACACCTAGACACAAAATGAAATAATCAAAATATAAATTCTTATTTTATTTTGAACATTAAAATTAAATGTATCATGAAATTTGGTTGGAAACTATGGGGAAAGAAGATTTCATATATTCCACCCATTTCTAACTATTTCAACCCATTAATGTATCTTATATATAACAAGTAACTCCATTATAAATTTATAATAACATAGAAATTATTTTATAGGTTCTAAATGTTTTATTTTCTTATCAAATTATTTTGAACTTTTCATTGACTTATCTATATATTTATTCTTCATATACATTTCTTGATTACAACATCTTATAAAGTAAGAGTACTGTATTATGATTTATTTAATTAAAATTTTATTGAACTTTTATTCCAAATCACTTTTATTTTTTTTATAATTTATTTAATATAATTTTTGTTTTGGGTGGTGTATTCATTATTTTTTTATAAGGAAGTATGAATTTCCATTCCATTTATTATTAATATCATGATTCCATTACATTTGACATTAGGATGAATATAATTTGGTAACATTTATTAGGTTTCATTTATGAATTATTAAAGAGAGAAAATAATATTTCATTTTTTATTTTTTATTATATTTATATCATTTTCCAAAACAGAATTTTTTGATTTTGGATTTTCCTGAAATATTTATTGGGATGTATAACTTCTTGAATTTTGGGCAAGTTTTTTCATTTTTCAGTAATGATTTAATTATGAATTTTTTATAAAATTATCGATATGAAATTAGTTGTTGTTATTGTTTTTAATATTTACTATAAATTTAATATGTATTAATGTTTTTTTTCTTATTCCATAATGAACATGTAAACCAATTCTATAAACATTATCATTCATTAGTTTTTAAAATTACCAATTTTTAAACTAAAACATAGTTCATAGTATATGTAACTTCTAATATTTGATTACTGTCATGATTTTAAAAGAATAATGTCCCAAAATATTTATAAGAAGATATTTATTTTTTTCATAAAATCCATATGTATCTAAAAATAAGATTGTTTTTAGTTCTATTTTAAGAAACGGTGATTAAAAATATAATAATACATGAAATAATTTTGTGGAAATAACTCTTGTTTAATTTTTTTTTCATATTTGGGAAATATTTTTAATTTATACTTTGGATACAATGAGTGAATTTAAAAAAAATAACCTTGAAATGATGTGTCCAAGAGGTTATTATAAATATAAGATAATCTGTTGTAGTAGAGGAACATGAAATTATTCTATTTAAAAAATTTATATTCATATATTAAGAAATTACATATAAATATTTCTTTGTTTTCAAACACTATTTGTCTAGTAAAATTCCATATCTAATAAATAACCCTTCTTAATATTGTTATTGAATTTAAAAGTTCCCTTTAGTAGAAATTTCATTACAAAACATCCCTCTTTATAATTTGTCCTTGTTGTAAATTATTTATCAACTCATTATTCAATCTTACAATATGGAAATTAAATTACCTCCACTTGAATTATTCATTTTATAACACTATTGGGTTCATGTAGTTATAGTATATTGTGATGTATTATTGTTTTGTATGTATTTTCACCTACATGGCCATGGAACCTTTTTATAATTTTTTGAGTCTAGTATTATATTAAAAAAAATTCAATATATGATAGATAATTTTTATATTGTATTTAATGTAATTTTATTCTCAAATTTAAATTTATATTTATTGGTCCACTAAAATTTATCCAAACATGGAAAAAATAGTTAATAATTATTTCACATTATACTTTAAAAGAATTTTCCTCAGACTATGTATTAATATATCTAGTTTTCTCAAATTGCATTAAATTCTAAAACATTTATCTTGAGAATATGATTAATAATTTATAGACTATCATTATTGGATTATTTAATTTATTACAAAATAATGAAGTAAATCAATCAATGATATTTGGTTAATCTATTATCACTTCCCTGAAAACAATGTAAATATTTTGGAAAAGTCCAATCACTAAGGTCCTAGAAAAAGTTATTATTTACATATTTTAAATATATATTAATGGGATTCTTAATGTTGGATCAAAATAGTTTATCACATATAGATCCTTAAATTATTATAACATTTTATGACTTTTATTTTTTTCATTGTAAAAAATATTTCTTTTGGATTTATAGGGGGTTTGATTAAATTATTATGAAACTAGGGAATGAGTAATTGAGGTTTAAAATACTTATGTAAGGATCAATAATTAAATTAAGTGAAGTGAAAAAATAATGAACTATAATTTACTATTTAAATGGGGGAACTTCATTTTAGATCTTAATTAGGAAATGTATAATATAAATCATTATACATTAGGTTTTTTTAGAATAATGAGTCCAAAAAAATCTCTAATAAAAGAATGTTTGTCCAATTTCAAATGGGTATGGGGGAAGTATGTAGTACTCCACATATATTTCAAACTAAAACCCTCATATTACTCCATATGTAACTCATAATTGGTAGATGTAGATCATATATAATTTGAATTTATAACACTAATTTCTATATAAATACCAGTAATTACAAGGTTGTAATTATTTGATAAATAATATTATATTCAATAATTTTAAACCAGATAAAGAAAATAGTTATCAAAAAAACAAGGAAATTATTTTTTATTAAAACTAATTATAGGTCAATTATGAATCAATAAATCCTCTCAATATAAAATGATAAAAGAATATGAAAATGAGCATTATAAAAATTACTGTTACATAATAATAAAAAAATATCACCGCCACTAAATAAATGATATAAAATATTGTTATAAATAAATTTGAATGAGAAAATAAATAATGGATTGCGTGTGAAATATAAATCAAATAATCTAATAGTATTAATAAGATATTAGTTACTTTCAAAATTCACATACATCAAACTAAGTATATTATCTATTTTTCCACAAGGTACGTAAATCTTATATTAGTGAATTATTGTGAAATATATATTCCTATATATCAAAAATGTGGAGTACGAACATTCAATATCAACATGACTTATCACATGTTATTAAAATTTTTTTTAGAATACATAAATTTATTACCAAAAACATATTATAACTTCTATGGAAAATATTGATATAATATAAATAAAATTTATCCATGTTAACAAGGTGATCCTTTAATTTCTAGTGCCAAACTAATTAGAACTGGATTGTTATGTATGGTATCCTAGAGTAGTTCTTGGATGGGTGACATCATCGAATTTTTTACTTTGTGAGCGTAAGTGGGTAAAAATAACATTGATAAAATAATATTTCCTAATTAATTTGTTATCTCCATTGATGCTGGTCAGAATGATGCATCATCAGTGGTGTTTTATTAGTCCTAGTGAGTGGAATTTATGAATTTAATTTGTTTTCATTGGAAATATATTTTTTCATCTAGAAAACATAATGCAGTGTGTTGGACTATATGAATATTCACTAGTATGATAAGTAAAATCATTTTATTGTCCTATTTTATGATGGTAAGGTAATTAATGTGTTATAAGGAATCCACAAAGTCGGATAATTAGATTTGATGCATCAAGTGTTCAGGTCTTGAAAAATGGTATCATATCCAGCACTCGATTATTAGTGATTAGATACTAGTAAGGTTTTAGGTTTGGGGTCTACAATGAGGGAATTTTAATTTATTAGATAGTGAGTGTAACACTCTTATAAAAGTGTGGAATGATTAACAAAATCTTACTACCAATTTCCTCTTTGATAAAATTTTTTCATGAGGATAACTAATTAGAATATAATAGTCATGCTTTATTTTTATAGGTTGCTTTCAGCATGGGTGGCCACATTGGATATTTCCCATGTCCAATATTATTTTTTACCAAGAACAATGAAATAATGTGTGTTTTTCCATAGTGATAGTCATTACTCTAATATGTGAAGATGGGGGGCCATATCCTAGGGCATGTTGGGAATGTAGACAATGTATTTCTAGGAACACGTAGTGTTATATAACCATTTTCATGGCTCGGGGAGGTTTGGTTATAACACTTATCTACTTGTTTGAGGTTTTATGTGTCCATATAATTTTTGGATTTTAATTTTTGGATAAAGTGTATATATAATAATATTTCTCCTTGTTCATCATAGTACCCTTCCCATAACTAATTCTCAATAGATCATAAGCAATTAATTATTCTTCCTTGAATTTGGAGAAACCTTTATAAATTTTATAGAACCATTTTACATCATAATAAAAATTGTTGAGTTGTATTATGTTGATATAATTTAGTTTTATGTGATATATATTCACAATATTATGTCTATGTAACATGGAAAAGAATAAATGGTTTCCCTATGTCAAAGATGATGAAACCTCATTTCCATATAGGCAACTTCTTTATTTCCAAAAAATAATGTTATATCCTCACATAGTTGTTAAAATAATATACCAGTATATTTGTCATTTATTAAGTTATAGAGAATGAAAAAACAATGTTCCCTTTATAAGTCCAAAATATTCATCACGTTATTCTTCAATTTTGGTCACTGTATGAGAGATTAACCATCATATGGGATAAATTCACTCACTAAAACTTCTAGAACATTATAATCCACTATCATTTCACCCATACGAACTCTATTATTGATTTTAAATGAATCCAATTTATATTTGATGTGGTAAAAATACCTAAAATCTAGATATAGAAATAACATAAAAAATAATTTAACAGTCCAAAAGGGTCATCAAAATTGATTTTTAGACACATGAGTTCCCCAAATTAACATCAAGATAAAATATTAAAAATATAATAGAAGCTGGTGGGTTCACATCAATAAATATGTTGTCAGTGCATGGATCCTTCTCAACCCTTTCACTACAAACAATTTCCATTAATATTTTATTTTTTATCACATTTTAAATATTACTATCAATCAATATTGATGAACTCATCACCTTAAAAATAAAAATACACACCCATCATCATAATTTTCCAATTATATTAAGCACTATGATATAATATCAAAACATATCTAAATAATCACTGAACATAGACACCCAAAACTATTGAAGAATAGTATAAAATTTTCCATTCTCTCCACCCCTCCCCACATTGGATAAAAAACTCAAACCATCTGCTATAATCATAAAAATCATTGGAACTACTAAAAAACTAAAAACTTTTAACATCCTAACTTGTGCGCCACATGTCAGTTCTCCAAGCCGGTTTGTTACATGACCTCATATGCACCTCCCCATCAGTACGTGGCTATGAATACGTAGTTATGATCTAATATAAAACATGGGAAGACTATACCATCATTATCAAAGAAAAATAATAACATAAATAAATAAAAAATATTCATATGGTAAAATAAATACATTAATTAATTCAAACAACACATAATGAAAAGAACAAGAATTAAATATCCAAAACTAAAGAAATAGGTTTCTTATAAAATATTTATTTCATGTTTCTAAATAAAACCCAAAAAATAAAGATATGATGAAAACACTAGAAATGGATCGCAATAACACATCAGATCCCCCCATTATTGTCTTATCCCAGCTAATTATTTTAACAAACTTCCCATTCCATTATCCTTCAACACTAACATGAAGCCAATTCGGGTACAGATGACAAATCCTAAGTTTTTTGTGAGTAAAAATCAGCATGACACAACCAGCATTGTCTACAACAATATACATTCAAAAAAGTGTTTTCTGTTGAATAAATAATTCAATTAAATTTATTAAATAGTTATAACATTTCATAATTCTTTAATTATGCAAATAAATCATTTGGGTTCACTATGACATTGAAACAATCAACACTGACTTTGTCCACTGTTAGAGTCTTAACCATCCCCATGGGATATTACATATAATACAATTCCTGGATTTTCATTTATCATTTAATTCCAATTTTATATCATGTTTACTTACAACTGTAGTCTGTTGTAAATGATTTTGTCATAGGATTCCATTCCAAGCACACTGGGGGTATTAAAAAATCATTGAATGTCCCAAAAACTATTCATATAACATTCATGATTCTGATGAATTAGTCCATCTAGAAATTACAGTCAATAACAAATGGGATTCTGAGGAATTAGTCCACGTCTCATGCATGTATAACAAAAATATCACAATATCTCATATATCACAATTTCACATACATAATGGTTAAGCATCATTAACCATCCATTCAAACATTCTCAATGATTTGTACCCTTTTAATTCATTAAACAAACAAGGATCATTCCCTGAACTCACATGGAATATTCATAATAAGTCACCATTAAATAATTTATTAACATTAAATCATAGAAACCATTAACACTTGAAGGTTAATCCAACCATCCCTTAATTATGATTAACAATCATATCATGTCACATAAGTCATTGATTTCATAACCAAATTACCAAATTCAATTTTTCATGTTAAACCCATTTCATTGTCACATGAAAATCCAATTAATGAATTCTATAATTCTATTTATTAATTAACTAATTAAATAATCCAAATTTAAAAGATATTTATAAATGTGAAATAGTAATTTTAAAATTACATTCACATAATTGAAACCATGAATTATGGAAATGATCATTATACCAACTACCTCATGATTGTTTATGGACATTCCCGCAAAAAAATCACCAAATTGAAATGGAACGGTAAAAATCAAGTCGAACAATAAGATATTGGTCCAATTCATAATAAAAAGATCAAACAGATTAACATGAACCAAAATCCACATCAAAAATCTTTACAATGGGGAATAAAATAATCCTCATCATCAACAAAAAGATATACGAGAGAGTAGAAAAAAATGGGAAGAGGTGAGATACCAGGAGAGGTGAAAATACCTCAAACAAATATGTGATTTATCAGAAAATGTAGTTAGATTTTCCTATTAATCCTCTTGGGATCTTCAAAATTCATGGTAATTAGATTTTTTTCTATATTCGGGATTAGGTATTAATATGATTTTTTGGGTTTTCTTTATAATTTTTCATGGAATTAAAATCACGCGAGAATAATTTCCAATATGGGGGAATGGCTTTCCAAAAATGTTTTCCTTAAGAATGTGCCTCTCCATAGGGGTTAATATTTTTAAATAAGAGGGATCATATTTGAAAATACCATTCACTAATTTTAATATTAAACATTCTCTGGGTTTTTATGTTTTGTTATTCTGTACCCATAGATTTTTTAAACTATCCCCCAACCATTTACTGGCCAAAGAACACCCTAAAACTTCTAATATTATAATGTTTTAACAAAAAATCCCATGTTAAATCCCAACCATGATATAATAACCAAGTCAATAGAGTACCTGAAAATGATTTTGTGAAATCTCTAGAGGAGGAATGTATCATATATACTATCCTCATTAAAATATCTCTTCCTAAATATATTCAAAACATAATATCTATGTTTCCAAGAAAAAAATATTTGGCCAGTAGTCGTTTATCTTATTCCCTCTCCCATTTTTTCTATTCTAAACGAAAAAGTTACAACAAAAAATGAACTATCTGAATAGATTTTCATTGAAAAAATTATCATTCATATCCACAACACATATCGAATGCTCCTCATATGATTCATTAGTCATTAGATCAATATCATACACATTGATCACATAATTATGTTTTTTCTGACACCTATGACTTTGTGAGACATAAAAAACATTATGTATTGAGTTTAACCTTTGTGGAACAGACAATCTATAAACCACCATAAAAATTCTCTAAAAATAATAAAATTTTCCAATATAACTCCATGAAAATTTTACCTATCTTAAAAACCTATGGTTTCCCAATGTATTGAAACCCAATGGAAAACATGTTAACCCTACGTGAACACAAGGGTTCATCAACATCAATCAGAATGCACCTTATACAAGATTTGATACTTATATACACATTTATAAATTAGTCAAACTATCTCTGAAGTCTATTGTTTGTGACACTGTCCCAAAAACACTTACTCACCTACCTCCACCAAACATAGAGGTGATCTGCATGGCCTACCATAATGAGAAAAATTTGGTTCCATCTGAAGAGTTTCCTATTAACAATTATTAATGGAGGAATCCGTATGTTTTGGGTGATTCTACCATGAACCATGAAAATAAAAAATGCTTCATCATACCATGTCTTCCAATATAATGATAATACATTCTTACTAAAAATATTTATATAGGTGCAAATCCATACACATTAATACCTTCGTACCAAGTAAGTACTTAAAGACTTTCTAGAAGTGTGATTTAAATCATGAGTCACTGTCTAAAATTATACTCTGTAGCACACCGTGAAAATAGAATATCTCCCAAACATACAAGTTTCACAAATGATCCATTGAGAAAGTCTCTCATATAGTCCTAAATGCATTACATTTATCAATCGGTCGACAACCATTGAAATACAATCATTCATTCTTGAAATACTTAGGAGACCCACCAAAAAAGCATTATAATATCATCCCACATCCATTGTGGAATGTGAGGTAGATTGATTATGAAACCCGGTTTTTGATGCTCATTCATCACTTGTTGACATGAGTACCCTTTTTTCATGAATCCTATAATCTTATTTTTCATGGCTGGCCACCTATTCCTTTAATGTAAGACATGGAACATTTTTTCATACCCAAATTCACCTCCAAATTTGATGCCTGACATTCATGAATCAACTCTCTCAAATATATAAATAAATAACTACATCAACCCACAAAAAGATGGTTGTATCCACATCAATAGTCTAATATTATGGTAAATCCACACCATAACGACATTTACTCATGAAAAAATAATTTGGATCAACACATTTACTCTCATTAATTTGTGTGAAAAGTGTGGACTCAAATGTCATTAATATGAGGGAAATCTTATCATGGAGCTCCTATACCGCATCATACATCTCATCCTAACATGTCATCATATTCCACTCATAATTAGACTCCAACGTAGCATATTTTTTTCCACTCAACTTGTCATCAACACAATTTCACTTCATGGTTGTATATTCAAGCTCAAAATAAAATGAATGAATATACTCAACCTATCATAACTACCAAATATTCATTTCATGTTATGAAAATATATAATTTATGCTCTTATAATCATTATACATAGTAAATGTGTCTCCCAATAGATAATGTCTCCATTACATTAGTTCATCAACCTATACAACTAACTCAATATTATGTATATGCGACTTACATCCATATGGCATCAACTTTAAGTACACATATGCAACAAAATTATCCCCATACATAAACACTTCCTCAATACCTACTATTAATACTTCATAAAAATGAACACTCATCCCTTGGATCAGGTAGGATCAAGATAGGAGTAGTAGTCAACCGTTTCTTAAAATCCTAGAAATCTTCCTCACATCCTTGAGACCAGTCAATATTAACTCCTCTATTTCTCTAATGAAAATGTGGTGTTTCCAATTTGGAAAGTACCATATGAACTTCAAAAAATATCCCACTTAGTCCAGAGATATATGGATGTTAAAAAAATTATTCTAATTCTCCAATGTATCAACTTCTTACACCTTCTTTGGGTCTAGAATTAGATATTAATCTGATATGATGTGACCCAAGAAATGTACCAGATCAATATATAATTAACACTGAGATATAATTACATATATCCAATGATCTCACAGTTTACTCATGAAGATTTAAATATATTGGGAATGATCCTCTTGAGACTTACATTACACCAAGATTTGTTCCATAAATAACTACATCAAAATGATGAAGGAACATGGGTAATATTTGGATCATCAGGTCAAAAAACACCTTCGAAGCATTCAATAACCCAAATTGAATCACAAAAAACGCATGAAGGCCATTCTAGCTTCCAAAACATGTATTTTTGATATAAGAAGCCCGAACACTCAATGAATGATACCCAAATCTCAAGTCAATATTTTAGAAGAAAAAATATCTAATCAATTGGCCAAGGATATCATTTATTCCTTGACAGTGTAACAACCCGACACTTTGGCATAGGTACGGATCGTTAGTTTTTCTTTAGAACCTTTCCTTTAAGCTTGTTTAATGTGTGTGATGTTCTAAGGATGGTCCGGGGAGTGTCCGGGGTTAGTTCAGAGCCTGAGAGATTGAGAAATGGACTTGTAGACAAGGGCTCACGGCCTGCGCATGGCTTGTGCACAGTTTGGGTAAATAATGCGTCTTTTGGTCTAGAAGCAGGGAGGTGTGCACAGTTTGCACAGGATTTGGGTAAATCGTGCACCTAAATCATACGAACCTTTTTCTAGAGGCAGGGAAGTAAGCACGGTTTGTGCAGGGTTTGGAAAACCGTGCACCTAAACTGTGCGACTAGTCTTTGGAAAAAAATTACCATTTTACACTAAATATTATTTAATTCGAAACCCATTTCGTTCTTCCTCCTGTAGAAAGAACCAGAGGAGAAGCCTCTTTGAGCTCCCAAACCCTCTTCTCACCCAATCTCATGTGGTTTCTTCCCCCGGTGTCTGTTCCTTGATCAGATGGAAGCATTAGAAGGGCCATGGTAAGGCTTACCTCACACACCCCTTTCTCCTTGGAAAATCTTGCCTTCTGTCTTGTTATTTTGAGGCAGGCTCATATGCCCTATTTTCAGGGATTTGGACTGGAACTCAGATATCTTCCAATCTACTGTGAATCTGAGGTTGATATCAAGCAATCCTATGCCTACAGCTCTATGTTAAGTGGTCATGTGGTTTCCATTTTGGGTTTTCTCCTTTTTGAGTTATTGGTGTCATTCCATGGTTTTCCTTTCACCAAAACCCGTATTTATAATGACTGCTTCATATCTAAATGATCTGTGTGGTATAAGAGTGATGAATCCACCCTTGTTAGGGTGTTTGGATTTGTTATGGATCAGGATTGGTCAACCATAGGTGTTGATAATTCTCCCCTTTTCACCTTCGAACCTTAACGATATGTCTTGAAAGGGAATTTTCCATGTTAGGCAAATGAAATGACTTGGTTAGCGGTTCTCTAGGATGAGAGAGCCTGAACCCCTATAATGAATTGATATGTATGTATTCCATGCTTTGCTTTTGTGATATTATAAGATGGATATTCCTTGTATTTCAAATGTGATAAAATATAAGATGGTTTTCCATATATAATGTGATGTGAATGGTTATCCTTTGTTGTGTTGATATGCCTGTCATGACCCATGTGCGGGGAAGGATGCATTCTTACCCCATTCCAGATAAATCTACAGTGATTGAGGATGAGAGGCATTTATACCTCATGCCCCTATAACCGTTACCAGTGGTAGGCATTTTTTCCCCATGCTAGCTATAGTGATTGAGGAAGAGAGGCATTTATACCTCGTTCTCATATACCCGTTACGGGTGGGAACCATTTCTACCCCATGTCGGTTACAGTTCTTGTGGACGAGAGGCATTCATACCTCAGGCCAGTGATACTGGTACGTATGTGAGAAGCATGGACGAGAGGCATGTTTACCTCGTGCCAGTGACAACCTATATGTATGTAATTATACCTCTTGTGATTGTTCAGTTTACCAGCCATGAGCTGAAGCAGGTAGACCCGCCAAGTGTCCTTCCGGAACCTAAGCGGGAGGGTTGTTTATTTACATTGATTTACTTACTTGTCGTCTATTAAACACTTTTCTTTCGAACACCTATTTGGATTACATGTAGACATCATTGGTGGTGGAGAACTGAGACTTGTCTCACACCCTACCTGGGTGGCCTCTTGGGAACCCGTGTAGACTTTACTGATGCAGGTACTAGTAGGAGAAAAGGCCCAACTTCAGGTTTCTGATAAATGTATGTTCTAGCTGGAGATACATAGCAGAGGATCGAGCTTGGATAGAGATTCTCATAGAGAACTTCTGTTTATTTTGTATTATTGTATAGCATGCTTGTCTTATATTTCCATTGTACTAGCATGTCATGCATCCATTTTGTATCAGACACTGTCTATGTGGATTTAGTATATTTATCAGGGTTTTCCTTACATCAGTTGTTTGGATGTGTGTTACCCTTTTTATCATGTTTTTCCATTGATTGTGATTCCTCTCTTTGTATCACTTGCTGTTATTCTGTTGTGTACTCTGACATGGGGGCACAGCCTCCCCCTTGACTTACCATTAAACCCCCGCTGCTAGTCGGCAGGCCCTGGCCTATGGGGAGACAAGCCAGGGGTCATGTGGCCAATCAGGCTCGGGGCTCGGGTTGAGGGGCTTCTAGGTCTGGGGCATCACAATGTGGTATCAGAGGTTTTTCATTCTTTCGTGTATTAATATTTGGAGAAGATAGACTTAGAGACTTGGAACACTTAGTGACTTAGTTATAAGCCATGCATGGGCATTGCGAACACACATACGCGGAAAATAACATGATTCCAATTTTATGTTGTTATTTATTCTGCTATTTACTATTGATATTGTTTCACCGTTGGGTTCTTCACATGTTTTGTGATGTTATTGAGATTTGTGATTTTGGAATTATGATTTCAGGGTTCGACCCGATGAAATGAGGGTTATGCATTAGAACATGCATCACGATAGGCACAATATGATTAGGTCATGCATCTTTCCATGCCACAATTAAATTTTCAGTGAGCATTGCTTGTTGTTTATCTCCATGCCTTGTTAATATGTGTGCAATTGTGCTAAACATTATTACAGGTTGTGAATTGAGGAATGAGGTGGTTTTAGTGGGTGTCACTCATTGGTTCATAAGGTGTATCGTCCCTTATGGATCAGAAAATGACATTCCAATTAAACCAATCCTTTTCCTTAAATAAAATTCAAATACATGATTAGCACAAGGAAATGAGAAATGACATCCTAGTGTGTGTCATCTTTCAGTTCATGAGGTGTATAGGCCCTTATGGGTTGGAAAATGACCTCTCACTAGATTAAGTTAAATTTGAATGGTTTCCAGTTTTACTAAGAATTACTATGGGTGTGGATAGGTGATCTTAGGGGAAGTAAGGCTTAGTATCTGTCCTTGCTTCTAGATTTTAGCCTTTAATCTTGTTAGTTCCTTTTTTTTTGAGAACGTCATTTGGTATTATAGAAATATTCCTCAAAGATGTCCTCGAGTTGCGCATGCTAAAGGAAGTGACAATCACGTTCCTGAGATGGCAGGCCCGGAGCCGCCAGTTGATCTTCCTGTCGAGCCACCTGTGTATCTTCTTGCTATTCCTGAGATGGGCTCCGATGCCCAGTTCCATAAGAACTTGTTGTGTATGGTGCAGAGTATGCAAGGTAGAGTGTGACCTACCCCAAGTATGGAAGAGTTGACACACGAGTTTCATCCACAACACCCTCCATCATTTATGGGAGATGGCATCCCACTTGCTACGGAGTCCTTGTTGGAGGCTATTCTGACCATCTTCAAGCACCTTGAGACACCTCCAGAGAGGAGGGTCAAGCATGTAGCCTATATGCTACGTGGTTCGTCCATGAGGTGGTGGGATGTGATCACCCAGTCGGGACAACAGAGAGATATGATATAGACTGATTTCTACACCGTCTTCTACGATTACATCATTCCCAAGACATTGAGGGCTGAAAGAGAAAGGGACTTTATGAATCATCATCAAGGGACCATGACGGTTATGGAATATTCATCACGTTTCATTGAGTTTCAACGGTTTTCTCCTACAGTAGCTGTAGATGATCTGACAACAGCTAGCCATTTTGAGGATGGGTTGTGTTATGCCATCCAGTCACAGGTTAACATTTTTAGGTTGATGACCGTTTCAGAGATTTTCAATCAGGCGCTGATCACAGTGAAGAACTTGGTAGAAGTGGATAGTGTGAACCAGGTCAATTCGGCGCCGAAGGGTTCATGTGGATATGCTTCTGGGAATGAGAGGAATTTTGAGGACACTCGCAGTGTTAGTGGTGGTCAGACACTTTTTTCAGGTGGTGCTCCTATATGTCACCAATGTGGGGTTCCATACATATGAAGAGGTAGTGTACAAGAAACCCAGTGGAGAGCAAAGGTTGTGGTAGGTTAGTTCATCTCCATTGCTTCTCTGAACTTTTCCCCCAGTGTCCAGTGATCAAGGATCTTTACCTACTCAACAATCTAGCACTGGATCAGTAGGATCACATTAGTCAGGCAGGAATACCGCCAGTCGATCAGGCCATGGCAGCAGTCGAGGAAAAGGTAATCAGCCGTATGACTCTCAACACCAGCAAGGCGGGTCTTCTCAAGTATTCCAGGCTATGACTCAGGGTCGTGGTGCTGTCCAATTGTATGTAGTCGAGCCTACACCACAGGAGAATCACGCCGGACCATCTACTATACGAGGTATGATTCTAGTCGACTCTACATTGGTATCTGCATCGTTTGATACATGTGCTTCTCAGTATTTTATATCAAAGGTGATTTTTGGATGTTTGGGCCTAGATGTAGAGTCTTATCATGGTATGATCACGTTAGATACCCTGTTGGGTGTCTGTATAGATGGAGTTTTTCATTGATAGAATTTTCCCATTGAGGTGGGTGGTTAAGTTTTCATCTGGAACCTGTATGTTTTGGATATGATAGGTTTTGATGTAATAGTCGGGATGGACTGGTTAGTTCACTATAGAGCCTTTATTGACTGATATCATCGGAGGGTGGATTTTACGTCACCAGAGGGAGACACACATATGCATAACGGAGAATGGGATCTTAGTGCGACACGAGCAGGACCAGAACACCAGTGTTTAGGAGGTGTCATGACATAGGTTTCCAGTCTATATCTCGATAACCAAGGGTTACAACCCACGGTTTATCCTGCTGTGGTGGAACATTTCAGTGTTGTATTTCCTGATGATTTCACTAGTTTACCTCTGATGTGAGAGGTGGAGTTTACTATTGAGCTTATACCAGGAGCATCACCAGTGATCATTCCTCCTTATTTTATGGAACCTAAAGAACTTCTGGATCTCAAGAGTCAGTTGGAAGACTTGGAAGGAAAATGATTTATATGTCCCAATACTTCTCCACAGGAATCACTGGTTCTTCTTTCCATGAAGGTAGATGGTAACCTTCGCCTTCGTGTGGATTATCGTATGTTAAATCAGCTGACTATTAAGAATCGATATCCTTTTCCTTGAATTGATGACCTCTTTGATCATCTCTGAGGAGAGAAGGTGTTTTCAATGATAGATCTAAGGTTGGGGTATCACCAGGAGCGTGTTAGGACTTCAGACATACCTCAAAAGGCATGCAGGAGAACAAATGGTCTCTATGAGTACCTAGTCATGTCGTTTGGGCTTTCAAATGAACTTGCATTGTTAATGGCTCTTATGAATCAGATTTTTCACCCATACCTTGATTCTTTATTGGTTGTATTTGTGGATGATATCTTAGTCTATTCTCCCTCGAGACACGACCATGAAACCCATATTGATATCATTCTGAATACAATAAGAGAGCATCATCTTTCTGATAAGATCAGTAAATTCAACATTTAGATAGTCAAGGTTCACTTCTTGGGTAACATTATTTTGGAGTCTGGAGTTTCAATTGACCCTAAGAAGGTGAGTGTTGTAATTTCCTGGGAGAAGCCTAAGAAAGTAGTTGATATCTGGAGTTTCTTGGGGAATGTCTGATATTATAAGAGGTTCATTCAAGACATTTAACGCCTAGAAGCACTGCTTACAGCTTTGACCAAAAAGGGGGTGAGATTCGATTGGTCAGAACCTTGTGATGTAGCTTTTCAGGAACTGAGGGGCAGTCTATCTTCAGCACTGATACTAATCTTTCCAGAGCCAAGAAGTGCTTATATGGTCTTTTGCGACACATCAGGTATCGATCTTGTAGTTGTCTTGATGCAGGACGAGCAAGTCGTTGCATATGTTTCTCGTCAGTTAATACCTCATGAATGGAACTATCTGATGCACGACATCGAGCTCGCAGCGGTTGTACATGACTTACGCTGTTGGAGACACTATTTGTTGGGGGGGAACATTGTGGTATACACTGACCACAAAAGCAGAACATATATATTCACTCAACAGGATATAAATCTCTGGAAACACAGGTGGGTCAAGTACCTACAATCCTTTCTCATCGAACTAGCCTACACTCATGGGAATGTAAATTCAGTAGACGATGCGCTGAGTCGGAAAACTCATTCGCAAGTGGTTATAGAATCTAATGAGGAGTGAAAGATGATGGCCCTATATTCGGAGAAGCGCATTGAGGTTCAGGAGGGTCGGGATCAGACTATTCTCTCATCCTTATCGGTGAAATCTACTCTTTTGGAATGGTTCAGGGCTTGACAGTTGTCAGATCCGGAAGGCCTCATTCTATGAGAAAGTGTCACTGATGATGCCTCTACAGATTGGACCATGGATGAGGGTGATACTTTATTGTTCTGTGGGAGTGTATGGGTCCCAGTAGACATCAGAGAGAAGCTGATGATGGATTTTAACACCTCAGCATGGGCAGTTCACCAAGGAATAACCAAAATGTATTTGGATTTAAGACGAAAGTACTGGTGGCCTAGCATGAAACGAGAGATAGCCGGTTTTATCACGTGTTGTTCCACCTGTCAGCATGTGAAGGTGGAACATCAGCGTCTTGCAGGGTTTTTGTAGCCGTTTTCCATTCTGAAGTGGAATGGGATGATGTTTCTATGGATTTTGTAACTGGTTTACCCAGGTCACCTCATGGAAATGATGCAGTATGGGTTATCGTTTACTTTCAGACAATGGTCGCGCATTTCTTACCTGTTCGGGAGACCTTCATAGTTGATGACTTTGGATGATTGTACGTCAAGGAGATAGTGCTCCTTCATGAAGGACCATGTTCTGCTGTCTCGGACAGAGATCCTCATTTTACATCTCGGTTTTAGCAAGGTTTATAGAAGGCCTTGGGTAAGCATGTACTTTTCAGCACGGCCTATCACTCGCAGACTGACGGGAAGACCAAGCGGACTATATATGTACTAGAGGATATGTTACGTGCCTATGTTCTCAATTTTGGAGGATCTTGGGAGAAAAAAATCCTCTTGTTATGTTCAGTTATAACAATAGCATCCAGGCTTCAATTGAGATGGTTCCCTGTGAAGACTTATATGGTAGGCCTTATCGCTCGCCTTTATGTTGGCTTGAAGCAGGGGAGGTAGATGTTTCAGGACCACTTCTTGTTCATGAGACTACGGAGCAGATACAGCTTATTAGAAAGTGTATGCAGACAACACAGTCTAGATAGCAGTCATATGCTAACAAGCACCGGCGACCTCTTTACTTCGAGGTTGGGGACCAGGTTTTCTTGAAATTCTCACCTAGGTTGGGGTAGAGACGTATACGGAATCAGGGTAAGCTTTCACCGACGATCATAGGACCCTTTGAGGTGGTGAAGCGAATTAGGCCTGTAGATTACCAGCTTTTACTTCTGCAGAGATATCAGGCCATACATGATGTTTTTCATGTATCTGAGCTATGCCGATAATTTTCAGATCCGACTCACATTCTTCAGCTTTATGAGGTTGAACTAGACATGGATTCTTCTTTATAGGAATATGCGATGCGAATTGTTGACCGGGGCATGAAGACACTCCATGGAAAGTCATTTCCTCATGTACGGGTACTGTGGCAGCATGGCTTGGTACATGACAAGACCTGGGAGCAAGAGGCTGATGTACGTTCTCAATGGGTAGAGATTTTCGTCAATGCCACCTCAGTACCCTTGGAAGGACAACTTGGGGACAAGTTGCTTTACGGAGTGGAGGTTGTAACGACTCGAATCATTGGTAGAGGTACGGATCATTAGTTTTTCTTTCAAACCATTTATTTTAATATTTTTTACTGTGTGTGATGTTCTAAGGAAGGTCTGGGGAGTTTCTGGGGTTTCTTTGGAGCCCCAGATTTTGAGAAATGGATTTGCAGAGAAGGGTGCAAAACATGCGCATGGCTTGTGCACGGTTTGGGTAAACCGTGCGGCCTTTGGTCTGAAAGTAGAGAGGTTTTCATGGTTTGCGCATGGTTTGGGTAAACCATGCACCAAATATGTGCGAAACATTTTCTGTATGCAGGGATATGCGCACGGTTTACACACGGATTGGGAAACCGTGCGCCTAAACCGTGCGACCAGTCCTCGGAAAAAAATTACCATTTTACCATAAATTCTATATAATTCTAAACCCATTTCATTCTTCCTCCTACGGAATGAACTGGAGGAGAAGCCACACTGAGCTCCCAAACCCTCTTCTCACTAAATATCTTTTGGTTTCTTCCCCCGGTGTCCATTCCTTGATCTGACAGATTCATTGGATGGGTCAAGGTAAGGCTTACCTCATGAACACATTTATCCTGAGCAAATCTTTCCATTTGTCTTATTATTTTGAAGTAGGATCATATGCCCAATTTCTAGGGCTTTGGACTGGAACTCATAACTCTACCAATCAACTGTGAATCTAAGGTTGATATCAAGAGAGCATGCGCCTACATCTCTAAGGTAGGTGGTCACATGGTTTCTATTTTGGGTTTTCGCCTTTTTGAGTTATTGTTATCATGCCATGGTTTTTCTTTTACTAAACCCCATATTTATAATGACTTCTTCATATCAAAATGACCTGTTTGGTATAAGAGTAATGAATCCAAACTTGTTACTGTGTTTGGATTGGTTATGGACCGGAGGTGGTCAACCATAGGTGTTATGCCTTGAAAATTTGCCCCTTTTCACCTTTGAATGTTAAAGATCTATCTTGAAAGTGAATTTTCAATGATAGGAAAATGAAAATGACTTGGTTAGAGTTTGACTATGATGATAGAGCTTGAACCCCTTTAACGAATTGAAATGTATGTATTCCATGCTTTTCTTATGTGATATTATAAGATGGATATTCCTTGCATTTTAAATGTGATAAGATATAAGATGGTTTGATTTATATAATGTGATGTTAATGGTTATCCTTTTCTATGTTGATATGCTTCTGGTAACCCATGTGTTGGGCGAGAGGCATTCTTACCCCATGCCAGATAAATCTATGGTGATTGAGGACAAGAGTAATTTTTACCTCGTGCCCCTATATCCTTTATGGGTGGGAGGCATTTCTACACTCACGCCAACTACAATGATTGAGGAGGAGAGGGATTTATACCTCGTTCCCATATAACCCTTACGGGTGGGAGGTAGTTTTACCCCACGATGGATACATTGCTTGTTGACGAGAGGCATTCATACCTCAGGCCAGTGATACTTGTACGTATGTGAGAAGCATAGACGAGAGGCATGTTTACTTGGTGCCAATGATAACCTATATCTATGTACTTATACCTCTGGTGATTGTTCGGTTTACCAGCCATGAGCTGAAGTAGGTAGACCCGCCATGTTTACTTCAGGAACCTGAGCAGGAGGGTTGTTTATTTACTTTTCTTTACATACTTGTAGTCTATTACTCACTTTTCTTGCGACACCTATTTGGATTACACGTAGACATCGTTGGAGGTGGCCTACTGATACTTGTCTCACACTCTACCCGGGTGGCCACTTGGGAACCTGTGTAGACATTACAACTTTAGGTACACGTAGGGGAAAATTCCCATCTTCAGGTTGTTGATAAATGTATGTTCTAGCTAGAGATCTAGAGTAGAGGGTCCTGCTTGGATAGAGATTCTCGTGGACTACATTGGTTTTTTTTGTATTACTGTATAGCATTATTGTCTTCTATTTCCATTGTACAAGCATTCCATGCATCCATTTTGTATCATAAACTACCTATGTGGATTTGGTATATTTATCAGGGTTTCCCTTACTTCAGTTGTTTGGTTGTGTGTTCCCCTTTTTCTACTGTTTTTCCATTGATTTTGCTTCCTCTATTTTATCACTTGCTACTATTTCACTTTGTACTCTGACATGGGGGTACAGTCTCTCCACTGACTTACCATTACACCCCTACTGCTAGTCGGCAGCCCCTGGCCTATGGGGAGAAGAGCCTGGGGTCTTGTGGCCAACCGGGCTAAGGGTTCTTGTTGATGGGAAGCCGGGTCTGGGACATCACAGACAGGGTATCATTTCTACACTATCATCTATTTCAATAACTATTAATCATAACATAAGGTGATTGTCCCTTCATTCTTCCATGAAAAAATCAGGGAACCCCATAGAGATGTACTCAGACACATATACCCATTATCAGTTAAATCTTCTGCCTAAGTCTTAGTCTCATAATGCTTTCTTAGTTCTGTTTTTTATGTTGGAATAGAAAATGACTTATCCCCTAGAATGAGATCAATCATAAATTCTACATATCTCATTGGTGGTAGTTTTGATAAGTCCTTTAGAAATAATTTCTTGAACAATTCCACTATTAGTGGGAAGACATAATTCATCACACCACTATAATCTAGCATAATACATGCAACCTAGGTATTGAGAACCACTATTTTATAATCAACTAGTCCTGTACATCCATCATAAATATCCCACTCTCTAGGGAGATCCTAATTTCCACCCTCAAGAGACATAAAATTCACTCTCGTATTATAGCAATCTATATGGGATTAGTATTCTACTAATAATTCAATATAGAAAATTAATTCCAACCCTGAAATATCAATGATTTAAAGATCCTATAGGAAACAATACTCCCAAATCCCAAGAAAATACCTTTTTCAAAATAGAAATCTATTGACCATAATCGCAATAGTTTTTCGACCTCCATAACCCTACTCATTAAATCCACTATCAGAATCTACTAATTCAAAAAAATTATTATATAAAATAATACGAGGTAGCACTACAAAATGAGGAACTAGAAATTATATAATCCAAATGAATACTAACTTTTAATGTTTTTGGTTCATCCTTGATATCCACAAGCATTTGCTAAAAAACATCGATCTCTCCTACCCATATTCCTTATGATAAAGTAAAAATTCCTTTAGATTGAACAATCTACTGATATGGGTTCTCATTTCTAGAAGAACGATATTCACTAACCTGATCTCTATAGAAAGTAGAAATATAATTGCTAGACCAGTATGATGTAAAGGACATCATTGATGTACAATGGTTATGTGATGGTACTCCATCACTAACAATATTTCATGGGTTCCAATAGAAAAGATGTAGATGTCACATCCTGTTGAAATATAGACAGTCAACTAGTGGTTTGGGACACTCTCTACAAATGTGACTAGCCTACCACACTGGTGGTAGACCACCCATGTAATGTATAGATTAACTGACCCTTCTCTAGGCCACTCATCTTGATATCAAGTTAGTATAAGTTTTTAAAGAAAATTTTCCAACTCCCAAAATAAGTTTCTCATATTCATCTATTGGATACCAATTTCATTCCACTTGAAACCTTATCGTGGTTCCCCACCTATATGAGATAATGATTCATCACTTTTGAAAAAAAAATTCGGCCGAATGATAATAACCTGGGACATAATTTAAAACATATTTCCACCCAAAAAACATTTATCCATAGTTTCCGCATCCACTTCTAGTAATGGAACGAATACAGAAAAATTTATAAAGCCTCACACATAGTCTATCACATAGATTCTACCCTAATTCAACCTCATGGACTCTAATACCCTCTCATAACTGTGTGTTTACGGGTAAATGTTCTCCATGAACTTATTTGTAATTTCCACCCAATCCATGTACTCTATTATTCAATCCCATGATCGGATACCCCACCATTACTTCTCTAGACCACATATGCATAGGAAAAACCAATTCGACACTTTTATCAGTTAGATTCACTAGGTGGTCATTGATCATCTAGATAAAATAGATTCAAAACTCATCTTCCTCAGGTCATCCCTCTCTGATATACATGGGAGGGTTAATCATAAGAAACTCAAGAGTTACTTTGTATATAGTCTTCACATCCCAATCTGGGTCTCTTACCATAAACTGCATAATATGAGCAAATTTCTCAGGAAATGTATCTCTAGATTCAATTCTAACAACTATTATAACCAATGGTTCTACTACATAAGTATCATTTCAATCAATATCCATATTCATTCTTATAACATTGATTCATCCGATAGAAATATCTCTATAATTCAAAAAACATATAAAAGGACACATAACACAATGTTAACACACATTAAAAAAAGTGATTCACATAAGTCCATAACAATCATTCCCCCAGTATCTATCACATTGTCAAAACGTGGCACTATCATTACCATCACTCATCAATCAATTAGGTCATGGTTGACATAAGGTTAACTACTATCATAAAATATATTCTCAATATAATCCTTTTTCATACATTTTAAAATATCACATTTGGCATCATTTATAAGTTAAATTTTAATATAAGAAACATATTTCATTTAAATTACACATTCAAGAAAAACAATTTTCATTTAAACAGCTCATCTTGAAACCTGTTTGTCCATGTGTTCCTAAAAATTAAAAGTCATAATAATTATTTATTGCCTATAATTATGCATTCTAACAAAACCCTCATTTCATTTTGGTCCTTGATAACATAAATATTTAAAAAAATGAAATCACAAAAAAAAATTGTATATGAAGATAAAATAATAATAAATAGTTACAATAACAACAACAACAACAATTCCACCCGAGGTACATAGATTTTCCCAAATACTTGGGTTATCTACTCCCATGCATGAGATAATTAACATGGCCCAACAATATCAAGTCTCTTTTCTACCATTACAAAATAGTAATTTAAAATATAAGAAAAGAACGCCACCACCTTTGATACTACATCATAATATCCGAACTGATGTGAAACATGTCAATTCCCCAATATGGTTGGTTAAATTACCGCAGGAATGCCTCAACATAAGCCAAATGTTTCCATCTAGCAGAAAGGTTATAATATATAACATAGGCACAGTATACCCTTGTTTTCAATGAGGAAAAATAGTGGAAATTAAAAAACAATAACCATATGATAATAACCATATCCTAAATAATAAAAGTTTCACATGTTGAAAAAAATGTAATATGATATCTAAATCTAATGTAGTAGATATTTCATGAAATATATGTGTCGAGTGTGTAAATAAAACACAAAAATAACTGCATCTGGATAACTCTACAAATGGGTTCCAAAATCACATGTGGTTTCATCTTCCATGGTCCATCCTAGATCATCAATATAACACATGGCTCATTTTCTTATCCATTAATGAAAAAATGATGTCTATTTTGGTACGGATCTGGCACCCTAGTAGGGTGTGAGTACAACTCAGTGATCCACAATCAATGACACCTTAATGAGTATCCAATCAATAATCATGTACAGTGGTGTTTAAATAATACAGAAGAATAATTTAACGAATTATCAAATTACATTATTCCTTAATTAACCATACGAATCACCGAGGATCTTGAAGAAACCTGAACAATCAATACCTACATTGTCTCATGCTAAAGTATGAACCATCTTCAAGGTATATCGAATATCACATAACACAAAGGTTTTAATTTATCATTTAATTCCAATTTCTATTCATGGCCACATATAACCATAGTTTAATGAAAACATTATGGTTCAATAATTCCATGTTTACAACCCCATGGGTATATTAAGAATCAGTCCAAGTCCCAAACCAATCACTAACCCATTGTTGGTTTTGAAACACCACCCCTATCCCACACACATATACCAATCAATCACATATTGGATTTTGAACTATCATTAATGGCCCTACACACATATAACACATATACCATAATATAATATATATTTAAATTTCACATATGTAATGTTTAAGCATAATTAACCATCTTGTAAAACATTCTCATTAAATTTTACATGTTCAATTCATTAAATAAACAAGGTCAATCACATTTATTTAAATTTAAGTACAATAACAATTCCACATTAATCCATTTATCAACACCTAATCATATAAACCATTATCCCTTTATGATTGATACAACCATCCCATAATTCCCATTAATAATCAAACCATATAACATTAATCATTAATTTAATTAACAAAATTTTGAAATTCAATTACCCATTGTCAACACATTTCATTATCACATGAAAAATACATTAAGAATAACTATAATTCCTTTGATTAATTAACAAATAAATAAATCCAATTTAATGATAAATTGATAAACATTTTGTCTAAATTTCAGAATTAGATGCATTTTATTGATTTCAAGACATTTTGAATTGAAAATTAGACTACCAACCACCAGATCGTTGATAAGTGTTTGCCCAGGAAGAATTCCCCAGTTTTAAATGGAATGATCAATATCACAATATAAAATTAGATATTTAAAAAATACTAGAAAAAATATCAAATAGATCTAAACCCAAAAAAAACAAAGGTCTAAATAAACGACAATGAGGAAAAAACACTTCAATTCATTGTGGATAATAGATATGAATGAATGAAAACCACATGGTATGATTTCAGATAAAAGGATAGGTGTGTATATGTCAAACTGGTCATCGATTCATCTATAATAGGGTTGAAGATGCCATAGAATATTTCTGGGAGATTCAAAAATGTTAGGAATAAGGGTTTTCATAGTTTGGGTGATTAGATATTATTACCAGGGGTAAATATTCTCTTATATTTTTAAAGGGATTAAAATAATATGATCATGATTTCTAGTATAGAGTGCACGTCTTTCCCAAATCATTGATTTATCCTTAGAGTCACATGGTTTGAATAAACCATTCATCAACCATGAAAATCCTCCATATTGTTGCTTGTATGTTCTTTTCTTCTTAGGAGCACAATTTGGTAAAATTGTGCACCAATTATGAACTACCCAAACACCCCCACCCCCCAAATCCAATAATCAGCATGTTTCATAGAAAAAAACCCAATGGTCAAACCCAACCATGTTATAAAAAATGAATATAAAATGGAATGTGAACATGAGGTCCTGATATTTCTAGAAATGGTTGAGAGCATAAAATCTAGAAAAATAAATAACACCACAAACAAGCCTACACTAGATGGAATTTTAAAATAAACCTCCACTTGAACTGACGATAGAAACACTACAATAAGAAATAAACTAGTCCATGTTCCCACTAATAAATGTGATATATGCCACATAGAACTCCATGATGACAACCAAAATATCATGACAACAACTAATAGATAATGATGATGGACTTATTCCACTAATACCCCCACTAAAAATGTATAACCAACACCAAAGAAGACCTCCATAGGAGACTCCATTCCAAAAAACAACCCTATAAGGCATATGATATAAAAGGACAAAGGCGATGTAATAATTCCTTAGTAGTGTTCTTTTCATGACCTGAACCAATCTGATGGTTGAGCTACAACTAATCCAAGACCACATCCATTTGACTAGGGTAGAAAAAAGAACCGAAGTCACAACTAAACCCAGTGAGTCCTTTTCGTAATTACATATACACACACACACAATCATTTTAATGAAAATGTTTTGATGGATAAAAGAAAGGGTTAAAACATCTTATAAATAAACCAAAAATGCATGGAGATTATATGATTTTGATGTATGGTTGTCTACACTAAAATTAAATGTAGAAAAAATACCCAATGAACAAACAATGTGACCCAAATCAAAAAAATATCTACAAATGTATGAAATTTGAGTGGGCCTTGATCCTGAATCCCAAGCATCATCAACCATACCTAGTCTAAGCCTCATGTATCCCTAAGCTCCCCTTATGTCTGGGTTGACCTATCTTTCATCGAAAAAAAGGCACGACACATGTTGGGAAAACACATGCAGTGGAGTGTATATAATTACCCAATAGAACACACCATAAACGGTGAATGGAGGAGTAATAATAGAAAAAAAAACGATTTGTAATGAATTATATTTAACAATGAATAATAAAAATGAGTACATCTCACCCAAAAATATATTGAATGTAAATTCCTCTAAGCATAAGGATATTGACATGGTGATCAAATAAACATATCATCACATATTTGGTATATATAGTAGGGGATTTGAATCATCTAACCATGAGAATCTAGTCACTGAAAGCATGTGGAATACCTCACACATATTTACCTCTTCTTGATGAAGTGTAACCAAATCACAATGAGTGGGTACTGTTGTAGTATATATGTATAAATATATTACTAGTCAAAGATACCCAAATGATAGTGTAAAAGGATATCAATGTCATAACACAACCCAAGAAGAATATTTTCCAATAATTCCTACATAAGTCCATCCATGTTTCCCAACACCTCATCTGTCCGCCCTGAAATCATATGTATAAGGGAATTAACCACCAAACCATTACACTATCTTCTTTGGTCAACATTGACTCACTTTCATGGTTTTGTGTCATGTCATAGGACACAAATTTCTTGTGAAAGAGTCCCACTTTATTTCAAGTCAAAATCTACATTAAACCACATATCATCATTGTAATACACATTCATGGGGCCATAAATTATAGGAAACGATGCCACACCTTGGTAGGAAATGAGGTCATACTCTAATAGTCACTGTGTAACTCTAATACCGAGCCCGGCTAGAGGGTTATTCTTAAGAATCTCATCTGGGAATTCCACTGTATAGACCAACTATATGGTAAGTCGAGTGAGTATTTAGGGAACTCCACAACCCATCCCGATTGGAGGGTTACACCTAGATGATATCATCTGGGAACACCACTCCCTAGCTCATCAAGAGGGTAAGCCCGGAACTATCAATGTGGAATACCACCTCCCAGCCTGGCAAGACGTTAAGCCTGAAAGTACCATCATGGAATCCAAATGACCAACCCATCTATAGAAAAAACCCAACAGGTGGAGGATATCTACTGAATAATCCTATTGTTGGAAAACTCAGAGTGATTATCAGGGAATCCCATTTCTCACTCCTATAAGAGGGTGACTCCTGAAACTATCTTTGGGGGAACTCTACTACCCCACCCGTCTGGTGGATTATCCCTTTGAAGCATTGGTGTTTTTTATGATCTCCTCCATCATTAGTTGTCACCAATGTGCATGCCAATCCGAGAAAACATTCACATCAAATAATGATATATGCTACTTAGGGTGCCATCACACTCTACAAGGAAAAATACTCAGGATATAATACTTGTATGCCAAAATCCCTGTTCAAATGAAGGAGGTACTAAAACATGATGTTTCCTCAAAAAGAGATACATTTCATGTCGGGGACACACACCTTGTGTGTTCCCACTATAATTCATGGTCATCTCCTCACCAATAAATGGCTTGCTCGATTTTTAGTACTAAATATCTTGTTGGGGTATAACATGACATATCATATAGAACAGTGTATAGATTTTATAAGTCTCACTATCTATGTAAAGGATAAATACGTTATTTAACTAATATGCCTCTTCCAATGGCCCCAGATGGACAAATGGATGAAACCTATTTTATCCTCATGCATAAATTCTTTAGATAGACTATTCACAATTATCAATCGTCCTCCTAGTGAAAATGTTTCATTTCACTACATTACGCATGAATGGGGCCACAGAAGACCTAGCAATGAGTTCAAATTAAATACCAGAATTTGGTCTTGAAATGTCCGCCTTAAATTTAGGGTCATGACATAGTAGATGATACATTCTTTCTGTGTTCGTATAATGATGATTTTTTGGATTCAAGATTTTACATCAATAATAACAATAATATTATTATGATTATTCTTAGGAAATTTTTTCACCTGATCCATATTCTTGAATTAAGTTTCCATCATTGTTTGTGAAATACTAATCTCCATGTCAAGGTGATAGTGCAAAAGACGACACATGAATCTTGTATCAATTGATAATGTTACATCGGAATACTATTGAATGTCCAATAATAATAATAATATTTTATTATATTATTATTATTTTATATCTTTTATTCACATGGGGGAGTAAATCAATGCACACCCCTCCTTCCATATGACACAGAGCATGCAACTCCCACATTTCATTCACATGTTAATTGATTTAATTGTTAATATTCAATAAAATAAATATTGGACTTTATCTTTTTCTTATATTCCTCTAGAGAAAACCAACATCCACCAATGATATATGAACACATTGGATACACACACATGTAGTTCTCCCATTCATACACTGAAACAAAAAATCACATAGAATCAGTTGTTAGAAACCCATGAATGTGTCTTGTACTTTGGCCTCACTCACCATTGTTGACAGAGGACCACAAATCACCCCACAAACATTGGGTCTCCCTCTGATTAGACCTTTTCAACACATGTTTCAAGATTTACCAACTTTAGTCAATTTAATTCACACCTCTCATACTATTTCCACACTTCTAAAAATTAATCCATCCAATTTTTATTCACTTATATTTCATACTAAGAATACCAAATCATGTATCTCAAACTAAAATATGAGGAATAATACCATTGTGACTAACATTGGAAATGAGATGATTTATTATTTGGTATTTATAGATAATGAACTATGGAATAGAAGCATGCTAAATAAATTTAAGAATTATTCTCACAAATTTTTTGGGTTGGACAGAATCTATTATCATTCTCATGGTAGAAGAAAAGATAAAATAATAATTTGAATACTACAATGCTCATCGGAAGGTTTTAAATTTCCATGAAATATATGAATATTCATGATTCATTCTTGATTAGTCTAAAAGAAGGATGAAATTAAAAAAAGTAATTACCTTCTTTTTTTTGGATCAATATGTGTTAATGAATAAATTTATGTCATTGGTGTTGGTGGGATCCTTGACTTCATCTAGGAGAACCAATCAGTAAAGATCGATCTGCCAGTGTTCATCCTCGGAAACTCCTCAAGTTTTATTTCTCTCCAATTCAAAGGGTTTGGGACCATCCATGAACATTGTTTTTAAAAATGATTAAATAGGAGTTTATTAGTTCACTATGTTATCATGTAAAAAAATTAATTTAATTAATTCAAATATTATTTATACTAGTGATGACATTTTCACAAATGACTCATGCTGAAAAAGTTTACATCACACCTAGGGTAAAACAGACATTTGGAACTCAACAGTGGTCTTAGGTTTATGATCTGATTCTTCTCATATGATTTATTTGGGTTAAGGTTATTAAATAAATAAATTTTAATTAATTATCTTATTAAATACTCCTTCCAAAGGATGACTCATATGAATGTCCTATGATAACCATATTTTTGTCATGATATGGAAAAATAATCCATTGTGTTTCAATAGTGGTCTCAATTTTTTTTTCAGATACTCTATTATTGAGATTTTGAAGTCCATAAAGAAAATATCATGCACAAAACAAAAATATATTTAATATTTTTTTATAAAAAAATTCTAGCCTTATTGGAGGGTTACCATCTAGATGTATTTGGGGATCTTGTGTGATCATTGGCATTATCAAGCATCACCTAACCAAGCATCATTCCTAGAATTATTTATTTCAATTCATGTATGAATTACATTATTGACATTAAGAATCTCAATTCATATCTCAGGATGGAAGTTTTATCATTCAACAATTAAAATCATTTCTGAATTCCATCATTACCATTCAAGAAATCAATTCATCTGGGATTTCCATTTTACATTTCAACATTTCAAAAACATATATCAGAATTCTATTCTTACCATTATTAATATAAATTCATTTCTGACTGGTAATAATGGAATTCACAAATAAATTGATATGTTTAATGATTTAAATAGAATTCAAACCCGTATTTAATTTATTCATGGTTATAATTGACTTCTATGATATGAATTGATATATTGAATGGTAAAATGAATATCAGTCATTAATCGAAATAAATAATTATAAAAAGGTAATTATTAGATAAAAACATTGAAAATGAATTGTTTTGATGAGTTTGTATGGAATGATATCACTTCGGAATAGTACAGAATCTAGCATAGGCCGAAGCATGTATTTTGGTTTGGGTTTCTCTAAAAACATGAATGTTTATGTGGATAAATAAATAATATTTAATAAGGTGATAACTATTTACATATGAATTGTAATTATTTCATTTTAAAACTATATAAAATATTATAGACTATATATTGTTTAAGACACCATTGGTGGTGGCCTATTGAGATGTGATCACACCCTACTCAGGCCTCCAAATCCCTACCCAAATAGATGTCATAGTCCTAAGATTACGTCATTGAAAAAGTCATATGTCAGGAGGCTGAGTGAGTATAATGACCCACATATTACATACACTGATAATACAAAAAATATTACGATTATTCATTAAAAAATATAACATGTCCATGATAGGAACCTATAGGTATAATTTCATTAGATACTCAGAAACACAATGAACTGGTTCATAATACATATTAATTATCTCCCACTTACTTTGCCAGGACTAGACCCCTTTTTAGAATATCTTAGTTAATGACCTTATTCCTAACATACGGAAAAGAAACCTATGAAAGGGTGATATAATATTATCAGTAAAGTTAAACAATGGAGATATAAATCCTATCATAATCACAACATAGAAGAAAATAGTGTTTAAAATCTTAACCAACATTTTTAATATCATGATATCATGTCATGGAATAAATCATGAATGTTCATAAGAATAAATGAATGCAATCCCAAAAGTAATAACATAAAACTTGAAGTTTTTTGTAATACACATAAGTATAAAAAATCATTTCATATTATTTAATTATCATTTCCAAAAACATCATAATGGGAAAGTCAATTTCTATACCATGTTCACTCCTCATTCCATCCTTGTGTTACTTAACCGATATCATTTCATGTTGCAGTCAAGATTATCTAATGTGGTATAAATTTTTACCTAATGAATTGGTGGGTGATATAAGTCACACCTATCTCTTAATGAGTTCATTCTAATGATTTCTATAATAACAATAATAATTCAACATAACAGAAGAAAAAAATGGTTTTCTTTAAACATCATTCCACCATAACATAATCCTAGAAAAAAATAGTCATTATAAAGATAATTATATCATAAAAACAAAAAATCATCGGAGAAATAAGATATTATTATTGAGAAATAATTTTAGAATATAGTTCCATCATAGATAGAAAATTATATAACACTTGGAATTATTTTTTTAGTAAGATACAATTTCTTCTTTAAATGCAATTTTCTTTTCTCCAAATGCCTCAACATTTTTTATGAAAAGAATTAATGTGAGAATAAATTTAAAATCACTTAGATTATGCTTCATGGATATAAGGTGTTATGAATGTGTGAAAATACATTCATGTCATATAAGATAAAACAAAACATTCATCTCATTCTTCTTTCGGAATGTAAAAATGTACCGCATATCGAAAGTGACCAATGATTCCTTTCATACCGTTTTGTAAAAATTCACCAATAGGAAAAATTGAATTTAGAAAATAGTTTATTTATATGAATATTATTTCATAATATTTATGTATGAAACATGTACATGGTTGATAAATATATCTTATCCAATAATTATGTATAAATAATCTAGAATAATATTGAGATTACAGAATTTGCCCTTACCAGAGGTCCGGGCTACTTTGTATATAACTGATCCTACTATATAATTATTTAAATAATATCACTAACATATTTTAGAATCATTTCCAATTTTATGATATAATATATTTTCATAATTATGATCTGTTTTTTAATAACATATCTTTATTACATGTTATTTGGTTATTAACTGCTTCATTTTCTTAGGCATGTTTTTTCAAATAATATCTGGATCTCCTTCATAGGCCATGGTTATAACATTTAAAAATTATATTAACAATATATATATCATATTTATTTATTATATAAAGTTATATATTCATAATTTAATGAAGAACAAGTATAATAAATTTCATCGCATCATGGAGACGGTATGTCCTTCCTAGGTACAATCGATGATATCATTTCTATAATTGTTGAATGTTATTGAAGTGAATGTAATATAATATTTAATAATTAATATAATGTCATAATAATCATAAATTTTTATTAATTCAATCATTATACCTATCCATGTAATGTTTTTATGAAAAAAACTACACGACAGCATGGAGACGGTAGGTCGCATGTACGCACGCGTGGTGATTATGTTTTTCATAGGATGGGTAGAAAGAGGAATAGTATTGCTCCATAGTCATAAAAAATATCATTATATATATGTGATACTATATTTATTAATTTATAATGAAACATCTAATGTAGGGGATGTAGTGGAAAAAAATAATATGAATGAATCTGTAGAGGGGATTGCCTCTTCTTTATCTTGCTACCTCTAACTCTCTTATTAGAGCACTAGAGTTTGTTTATGAAGAATAAAAAAAGCACAATATTATTACTATAAATGTTTATAATGTAAAAAATCATGTGATGGTCTATTATAAAGGCCCAATGTGAGTTGAATAGGTGAGAGAAGAGGATCCCTTTTATAATTGAGGTGAGGGAATTTATGGGATCTACAAAACTATTAATATATAATAAAATAATGTTCTATAAAAACATCCAAAATGTCACAATTTCAAATATTAAATGAGATAGGGTTTTAAATGATAAAAACTTATTTTATAAATGTTTTTTATCAATTTAATAATATCATTTTAATTACCACTTAGTTATTCTATTCAATTTTTAACTAGGGTAAAAAATATTTTAATATTAAATGGGTGAAATATTTACTTATATGGATTCAATTATATCGTAAATAAATAAAATATATAAATTTAGACCATATCATAATTATTATAATTTTTTCAAAAATGTTTTCTGATTTATAAATAATTTAATAAAACTTTATTTGGATAAAATATCTATTGTTTCTATTTTGACACTATTCAATTAACATATTTTTTAGAATATTTAGATAACAAGTTAAATTCTAACAAAATATTTTATTTTATTCTGAAGAGAAAAATTCATATATTAATTTTATTAGATATTTTAATTAGAGGGAATTATATTTATTTTAATATTTTTAATAACATTTATACTTTTTTACTATTACTGAAATAATTAATTCTTAAATTTTGAGTAATTATTTAATACATTTACTTGTTGAAATAAAAATAAAAATAAAATACTATGATGATAATAAATTAACTCTCATTTAGAATAATGTTTTTATTATAATTTATCTTATTTTAAATCTAACATTCAAAATTCTATATTAATTAAATTATGATTGTGAAAACGTTAACGTGAAGTTAAAGAAAATCATATAAGTGTCAAAAGCTCTTCTATATGGCTCAAAATGGTCACTAAATTGACCCTTATATGGTATGGGTCCTGATATACTCATTCAATAATATTTGGACCTTTTTTTTGCATATTTTCATGGTTATTAAAATTTTAATATAAAATTTAATACTGATTTCAAATCAATTAATTAATTTTTACATCATCAATTAATATGTGTTAAAGATAATTATTTATTTCCTAAAAATAAATAGTTAATTACTATTATAAATAAATATATATTTTTTTTATTTCATTTGAGTATTTATAATCAATTTTATCTCATGTATAACCTTACATAAAAAAATATTTAGATATTAAAATGTGTGTGAGACATATTTGACATTTCATTAAATAGAAATAATTTAAATGTGCTAATCTCATCTATGTGAACTAAAAAGGAAAACTTTATACCGAATGATGATTTATGTTGACACACACTCATCCAAATATATTATGGAATGATTTAGGGTAATTGTTTAATAGTTTTCTTACACTTAATTAATCAGTTTACCCTTTTATCAAAATAATAAAAATTACTAAAGTTACTAATCATTATGCGAAAAAAATAAAATATAGATATTTAAAAAATTTGGATATAACGATTCCTAATATGGAATAAATTTTTTAAAATTCATTACTTTTTAGTTAGAGTAATTAATTTAAAATTAATCATGTTTTTTGGATGGAGATAATATGTTTTAACATTTAAACATTAAAAAAAATTGCAATGTTTTTTACATCCAAATTATTTATAAAATTAATGAAAATTACATAAATTATATGGAATTATAAAAAATATTGTATTATTATTTTAAACCCATTAAATATTATAATTTAACCATATAAATAATTTTGATGAAAATAGTTGTTTTCATTTAAAATATAGTTTATCATTACAGATTCATCAAAATATTAATGATATCAGAAAAATATTAAAATTTCATCCAAAGTAAAATTTTATACTCCGCATCCAATGAACCTGTTTTTGTTATCAGAGAAATATTATTAATTTGACTTAGTATTAGTTTAAGAGTGGTTCCCCAATAAATCGGGAAAATTATCCTATTGAAAAATATAGGTTTTTATACATCATATAGGGTTTATTTATACCCTATAACAAAATTATATATTGGATTACTAAAAAATATTTTATTAAGTACAGAACATATATATTTATTTAATTTCATTTAATAATTTTAATTCACTACATTTAATAATACAAATATACAAATATATAAATAATTAATATTTTTCCTAAATAATTGGCAGTGAATGACTTCAACATTCATTTGCACTAAATAGTTATATTTTTTTATTCTAACAAAATTGATATATTTAAATTGTTATTTTAGATAAATTTCATCTCATAGTTCTCTTAAACTCGCAACTTCATGCAGTTCCAGCTATTGATGAAATAATATTATTTAAATAAAATATTCCATAAAAACATATGTGTTTTGCATTCAACCCCCTTAAACTGAATTTCTCTATCAAAATTCGCCACATGGACAAAAATATACGAGGATAAATCTACCTCCTCATATCCTCAAGTTCCCACGTAGCTTACTAAAATTGCTGGTTTTCCAAAAAATATTAGCCATGCTAGTGGTCTTGATTCAGATAACTTTTTTGCTATGACCAAGAATCAATATCTGTTGTTTATAACAAGAATGATCTTGCTATAATGGAATGACTTTTGGGTTATGTACATATAAAGGATCATGTATGTAAATTCTCTAGATATATACAAGGAACACATAATGATCTTGAGAGAGATATTTGGTGGAAGCGCCATCTAGTAAACTACCATCCCAACACGATCTAGATTTTAAAAAGGACTAATATACATAGGGTTCATCTTGACCTTCCTTCCAAATATTGTTACTCTCCTCTAAAAAGATATTATTATAAATGCCTTGTCACCCAGTTCAAACTCATGGTCTTTTAGTATGTTTTCAACAAAACTTTTTCCCTGACTCTGAGATACACTTATTTATTTTGGAATAGATCATACCATTTCTGCAATTTCAGGAACAATATTAGGTCCTAAAAGAATTATTTCTCCAACTTCATCTCAACAGGTTGGAGTTATGCACATCATTCCATATAATAATTCATGATAATCCATTTGTTTCCCAGAGTGAAATTTATCTATTTATGTAAATTACACTAATGGATTGTTTTGATCTCAAAAACCTTTTATATCCATATTGAAAGCTCTCAAAATGACTTCAAGGGTTTGAATTGTCCTCTCAGACTAGACTTCTTTCTGGGGATGATAAGAAGTGATCAACATAAATCTATATCAAGATATTACTTATGACATCCCCAAAACATTAACATAAAACATGTATCCTTATTAGATTTAATAGAAAGTGGTACTCCAATAAATCTTACAACATCATTTACATATATCCCAACAAGAAGATCAATACTGAAATCAACTCTAATAGAAATGAATTTTTCCAAATTAATAAGAAAATATAATATAACCAATATATAATTATGTCATTTATATGTTTTTGGAAGCCTCATGACAATGTCTATAGTGATGTTTTTCTATTTCCATTCTGGTATGGGTAATAGTTGTAATATCCTCATAGAATTTTGCCCCTCCACCATAACATTCTGAAAACCCTAAAACTGGGATACATATTCTAAAAAACCTATTTTCATGCCATCCCACTAGAAGTACTCTATCATGTCTATGTACTTCTTGGAGATTCGAAGATGTATAGAAACTGAAGAATTATGAGCCTCATCCATTAGATCCTTCTTAAATTCAGGAATTAGAGTAATATAAATGTGGTTCCAAAACCTTATTATTCCTCCACAATCAATACAGAATTCAGGAAAATTCCTCACATATTTTTGTAGCTCAACATATTCCTTCTATGACTCCTTAATCTTCACGTGTATTGATAGTTGAAAATTAAATTGAAAATGACAAGATTTATCCCCATCCATTAAAATTTCGGGATCTATCCTTTAAAAACCTCTAATTATTGGATCTTTTGTTATACTTATCTTGGATAGGTTACCATGGTCCATTCAACTCAAACCATCTACCACATTGTTCACATTCCCAGGATAGTAATGTATTGAGAAGTCATAATCTTTAATCAACTCCTACCATCTTCTTTGATTCATATTCTATTCCTTTTGTGTGAAAATATACATCAAACTTTTATAATTAGTAATAATATCACACCATTAACTATAATGATAATTCTACAAATATTTCATGAAAAGATTACCATAGCTAACTCCAAATTATGATTTGGGTAATTCTTATAAGGATATTCTATTTTTAGGAGGCATAAGCTCTCACCATATCATTTTTCATGAGAAAAAACCAACACCTTATTGGATTCATCACTATAGATCACAAACCATTCTCCACTATATGGAAGTGTTAACATAGGAGAACTGGATAACCTTCTTTTTACCTCATTGAAATTATCTTCACATTCCATTCTCTATATGAATATAAATTCTTTCTATTTAATCCTGATGATTATATTAGAGAATTATAAAAAATAATTCACAAAATTTCAATAGTATCTAGCCATTCTAAAACAACTCTATATCTTCGTTATCTTAATTTCCCTCAGTCAACATTCAGTAACATCTATTTTTGATGGATCTACAGATATCCCCTATATTGATATTATGTGACCCAAATATGAATCTTCTCGAATCCAAAATTTCATATTGGTGAATTTTTCACAATGATTTTCCATTATCATGGTCTTGAGTAAAATTCTCAAGTGATCTGAATGATTTTCATTATTTTCGAATAGATCTATAAAGATTGTAGGGGAATTTTTAAGAACAAAATATATCTGTATAAAATCATAGTGTTGATACCTTGAACAAAATTTTATCTTTGGTATATCCTCCTTCTTGACACTTAAATTATGACATCCTAAATGAATATCAATCATCGAAAATTATTGATATCTACATAGTTGGTCGAATATGTCTTGAATGAATGTAAATGGACATATTTTTCCTAGTGATCTTGTTATATTAATGATAATAAATGAAGGACTCATAGATTTATCTTTATTCTTAGATAAAATAATAGGTGCTCCCCGAGTTGAAAGACTAGGACATATGAATCCCTTTTTAGGAATATATTGGATTGTATTGCTCAATTCCTACAACCCAATTGGGGCCATTCTATAAGGTTTCATTGAAATAGGAATAGAACATGATGTGAGTTCTATTAAAAACATTACTTCATGATTTAGTGTAAGAACTTGTAATTATTTTTGGAAGGACATCAGAAAACAGATGTACCGTGGGTGTATTAATAATATCGAGTTTCACCCCAACCATTTGAGATAGATTACCTTCATTTATAGGGATAATGACCCATAATATGTAGAAAATTTCTGCTAGAAGGTTATATTCATCATTACATCAATATATGACTAGATATTGATATAGAATATGAAATGTGATATCCCTCCATTGTAAATTGATATGATCTACATGTAGAGAAATAAAATCCATTCTAACAATCACATCAAATTCTACTACCAGAATTACCATAAGACTTTTGGGAATAACATTCCATCAATAATTAATTGGATAATAATTATAAACTTTTGATGAGACCGTATTTCCATTAGGAATATTCAATACTATCTTATCTTCGACTTTTTTAGGAAATAAGGTGATACCCATAGAATATTCACAGAAATAAAATAATGGTGGGATCTATAATCAAATAAAACATTTTTTAATTTATATTGTATATAAAGTTTAACTTTCAACCATTCAAAACTGTACTCCACATCATTGATTGTTATCAATTGTGATTTTTATTTTCCTTTATCATTAAGATTTTTCTGACATCGATCATCATTAACCCTTGGATTAAGAAATTTATTGGAATAATTACACAATTTTTACCATGTAAAATTTATGATTATGAGGTTAATTCTATGTATCCTTCTCTGTATTTGTATCCTTAGACTTATTTTTTCCATCACATTACCATTCAACAGCTTGATGACCTTATTTTACACACATAAAACATTTAATAGTCCATTTAGGAAAATTTAAACCATGTTTCCTTCCACACATTTATAATAATGTAATACTAATTTTCCTTTCATTGTTTTCTTTTGATTTTCCATTTACGTCCATTTTAATTTTATTATCAAACCTATATCATTGTTGGGTTACAACAATCTATATCTCATCCTTGAGAGCACATCCAAAAAAATCATGATAGTTATAGAATTCCCTTATGGATAATTCCTTTTATTGATTAGGTTTTAATCCTCTAAAGAATTGATCACTTTTACTCTAATGTTGGATAATAATCCTAGAAGCATACCTTCAATGTATTTTAATTTTTTTCACAGGTTCCAATGAATTCATTATTATTTTTCTCATGTTAATTGAACTCCTTCTATATATTTTTTCAATGAATATGTGGAATGTATATATCGTAAATTATGTCCTGAAGTCATCTCATTCTATGGATTCAATTACATACATTTCATGCATATTCTAGACAAGCTTCCACCATTAGAAAACTTTACATTTCAAATGATATACTACTAAGATGAATTTATCATGTTTTAATCACTGGAGAACTAAAAATATATTTATAGTGGTATTGTTCCTTTTTATCCACTAATAGATCAAAAGACCTATTGATAGAAGGGATATGCTACCTCATGAAGGACTTAATATAAGTTTGTTACTTTTTTTCTTGATTGGATGTCCTTTATGATTCATAGCTTGAGAAAGTTTTCTGAGAATATCGATAATATTTTTCATTCCATATCCCAAAAAAATTGGTTTCTCATAGGTAAAATAAATTCATTTCCCATCACATTCAACTTTAACGTATTTTATTTGGGTTCTATTAATTGAATAAAACCAAGAAACAAAGTGTGAGAAATAGTTTTCCTAATACTAAAACCCCATAATCATAATAAAATTTAAATTTTTTCCACATTAAGTATTATCAAAGGTTATTAATTATATTTTATAAATCACTAGGATGATATCATATACCTAGACATATCCTTTGTGTTCTTACTATGGTTTTCTCATCCTAGATTCTAAAGGATAACTATTCTATTCCTCTGAAAGTATATATAAAATCCTATACGTTACATACATTGATATTACATTAAAATTGATGAATATTTATTAAAAAATATAATGAATCAATTATTAGACCATATAGGTATAGTTTCCATCAATACTATGATACATAATCAAATGGTTCATAATATATCTTCAAGCTCTCCATGTTATTTCGTCATAACTAGGAACCATTTTTAACATGTCATATATAATACACTTCTTCCAGACCATGGGAGAAGAATCATATAAAAGGGTTAGCTCAGATGATCTTTAAATGGAAAACAAGGAGATATCAATCACATCAACATCATAATAACTAATAACATAACATTTGAAAATAATTTCCCACTAATGATAGATCGTGATATCATTACACAGGATAAATCATGAGAGATTATTAGAATATATGTACATAATCACAAAATAACTAACATATGACATTAAGTTTTTTGGAATACACAAAATAATATAAAATAATTTCATATTAGTCAATGGTAATTTCTAATACCATCATAGCTGACAAAGTCCACTACTGAACCGAGGTTACTTCTCATTCTATCCAAGTATTACTGAACTTAGATCATTTGTCATTATATCCATATATATCCGACATGATATAAATCATTATCTATATAATTAAAGGGAGATATAGATCACACCCATCTCATAATAAATTTCTTCTTACATGATCCCCAATAACATAAATTATTAATCATAACCCATGGAATAATTTGGGTTTCTCTAAACAATATTCCACCATAACATAATCCATATAAATCATATAGATTTCATCAGTATAATTATATTATAAAAAAATAAATTAATAATAACAATAATTATATTATACATGAAACTTATCCCTACAAATTAATCCCATTTTAGATGGAAAATAATTATCTTATAACACTCGATATTAACTCTTGAGAAAAATATCCTTATTTAAAAATGTTTTCATATCTCAAAATTCCGCACAATTTTAAAAGAAAATAATATATTTTAAAATAAACATGTAATATTTTTTATGAGTCCTCATGTAAATATGGAATTATGAAAGTATAATAATATTCTCCTGATGTGTAAGTTAAATGAAAACTATCTTCTTGTACTTTTTTCAGAAAGTCAAAAAGTACCTCATATCAAAAGTGAGAAAATTTTCCTTTCATACTATTTTGTAAAAATTCAATAATGGGTAAAATTGAATTTTGAAAGTATTATATTAATATGAATAACATTTTCTAACATATATGTATCAAACATGGGAATGGATGATAAATATACCTTAAAAATTACTTATGTATAAACAATCTCCAATTATAATAAGATTGCGAAATTATCCCTCATATTAGGTCTAATTTCTTTTATATCTATCTAAAAATCATGTATAATGATTTAAATAATGTCACATAATTATTTAAAGACCATATTTTTATTTCTGATATCATATATGATTATAATTAGAATGCATTTGTTAATAACATTTAATTATTACTTATTATTCGGGTATTACCTTCTTCATTTTCATTTGTATGTTATGTATAATAAGTTTGAGTACTCATTCAAATGTCTTGTTTATATCATTAAATAATGATATCAACATTAAATATATATATCATATTTACTTATTCTATTCATATTTATACTCATTATTTAAAGAATATCATGTAGAAGAAATTGCATCGCGTCGCGGAGATAGTATGTTGTACATATGCAAGAGCAATGATATCATCCACATAATTGTTAATGGTGTTGAAATAAATTCGGTATAATTATTCAGAATCAATTTCCTGTTATAATAATAAGATATAGTAATTATTTACAACATTATACACATCCATGTATGGAGGTATTAAATAACAGATTACGACACCATGTGGAGATGTTAAGTCGTACGTACGCACACTTGGTGATTTTGTTTTTCATAGGACGGATAGAAAGTTAAATATAGTTGTTCCATAATCCTAATGAAATCTCATTATATAATTAAAATTTTATTTATTACATTACAATGAAACAACTCTTGAATAGTATATAGAAGAAGAAATATGTTTGAGTGAATCAGTAGAGGAGATTATCTCTTCTTCAACATGCTTCCTCAAAATCTCTTCTTACAGCACTAAAGTTTCCCTTTAAAGAAGACAAGAACCTATATAATGTTACGAGGGAAGTTGATGAGTATAAATGTCAGTGTATTTCTACATTTGAAGGATGAATGTGAAGTTAAGAGGTCAGGGATGATGATCTCTTTTAAAATTGATGTGAGGGGCATTTTTGGGATCTCCAAAAATATTGATTTATAATAAAATCAAACCCAATTAAAATCCTCCAAATTTCCAAAATTAAAATATGAGATTAGAGAGGGTTGAAATATCATTAACCAACATGTTTTAGAAATGTTTATATTATCTATATAATTCTTATCATTATAGTTATCCCTTATTTATTTTATATAATCTTCAACTAGGGTAACAAATTGTTTGATATTAAATGGGTGCAATACTTACATATCTGATTTCAATTAGACCATATACAAATACTGTTGAAAATATTATACCATATAATAATAATAATATATTTTTAAAAAATGTTTTATTATTTTTATATAATTTAATAAAACATTTTTTTCATAAACAATCAATAGTGTATGTTTTGAAACAATTCAATTAATTTATTTTTAACAACATTAAAATTAAAATTTAACTCAAAAAAATTATTTTATTATATTTCTAAGAGTTAAAGTTCATCTAGAAAATTCATTAGTCCTATTAATTATCCCAAATTTTATTTATTTTAATATTTTTAATAACATTTATTTTTTATCCCTATTAATAAAATAATTACTAAATCAATTTTTTTGTAATTTTTTAATATACATATTTGTTGATAAAAAATTAAAAAAAAATATATTATGACGAATGAAAATGTACTATCCATAAAAAAATTAGTCACATTTATCAAGTTGGAACTCTAACTTTGAAAATGTTATTATTATTAAATTATGAATTTGATATTTTCAACAAAACATAAAATAAAATAATATATGTGTAACAATTTATTCTAAAAGGTTAAAAATGGTCACTATCTCAACCTATGTATTGTTATGGTCGAGATATACTTGATAAATAAAATTGGTCAACTTTTTTGGTCTTTTTGTTATTATTAAAATTTTAATGAATTTATTTATTCATTTCATATTAATTACACCGTTTTACATCATCAATGTATAAGTCATAAATAAACTCTTTATTTATTAAAAAATACAAATAATTTACATGATAAATAAATTCAATTATCATTTAAATGGGTATTTATAATCTAAATTTTATTATGTATAACCTTATATAAAAAATGATTTAGTTGTTAAAATTTTTGTCACACAAATTTTCCTTTACATTAAAAAAATTAAACATCTTAATCTCATCTAACTAGTTTATAGAGGAATCAAAATCGAAATAATGATGATTTAGGGGAAAACATACTCATCCAATGATATTAATACAAGTGTAAATGTTATTTTATAATACCATTCTTATCCTTAAGTACAGGGATTACCCATGTACCGTATTAATTACAATTACCGAAGTTAATATTCATAATTCTTAAAAGTAAAATAAATATATTTACATAATTAAGATCTACATTTTCCAAATATGGAATCAATTTTCTAAAATTTAAAAAAACAGTCTCATAATCTTATTTAAAATTAATATCTTTGTTGAAAAGATAGAATGAGTATTAAATGTTAAAACATTGAAAATGATTGAAATGCTTTTATATCTTAATTCATTTAAAAAAATCTAATGACATAAATTATATTGAATGATATAATTATATTCTATTTTTTACTTTTATACAATTAATTATTATAAATTATCTATATAATTTTTTTGTGGAAAAAGTCATTTCTAATAAAACGTTATTGTATTTTTATTATTGATTAAAATTTGAATGTAATCGAAAAAATATTAAATTTTCATCCAAAATAAATTTTTATTTCACTCCATTAATGATCATGTTAGTGTTCTCATATATAAATTTCTAATGCGTCAAAATCATAATTTAAAAGGGATTCTCCCTTAAAATGAGGAAATTTCCCTTTTGAATAAAATATGTCAATATATTTTAATGATGGTTTATTTGTACCCTGTGACAAAAATACCAATTGGATTAATATAAAAAATATTATATTAATTATGTAAAAAAATTTATAATTTATTTATTTCACTAATAATAATTCACACCATTTATTAATACAATAATTCAAATAAGTAATTGATAAATATTTTTCACAAATAATTGGTAGTGAATCACATCACCATAGATTTTCATAATTTAGTTATATTTAATCATGTTATTCAAATAGCTAGGTTTAAAATGCCATTTTATATTAATGGGGTTTGAAGGTTCGCGAAACTCACCATTTCATGAAATTAAAGCTATCGAAAACATAATATTATTTATATAAAATGCTTCTTAAAAACATTATGAATTCATGGTCAGGATGTATCAAGGATGAGAGAACCATTTGTTGTGTGGGTCCCTCTTGATAGATGTTAGAGTCGTTAATTTTTATATTCATTTGTAAACTTGCTGCATGCTTTAGCAATGAATTTTTTTTACTAAATTTTGATATTTTATTTCTATTTTTCTTCATCTGGTTATATTAACTATTTATGTTACATTCTATCATTCTTTGGTTTTTCTTTTTTTATCTCAAAAGGGGTATTAAGCTGATAAAGAGGTTATATTCTCCCCATGACTGATATTAGACTCTATCTTCTAGTCTAACAACTGTATCATAGTGCAAGTGTTTGGTACCCATGCCAATATATTACAAAGTGGTATTAGTTCCCTGATTTAATTTTTTTTGGTGTTGCTATTTGGGAAAGGTAGAAAAGTGACTGGGAAAATTCATGGCTTTGATATGATATCGTTCAATGGAGTAGTTTCCCCATGTATGAGGGAGAACCAAATTACCTCCGGTGAGATTGTTGTTATTCCAATTTTCTTTTACAGTTGAATATTATTTCACCTTGGGTGGAATAATTGTTGTTTAATGTGATTATTATTTCTATTATTTGTTGATAATTTCTCCATGGACAAGTATTGAATGAGAGTTGAGATTCCATTAATCATTTAAGGCACCTTGGTTTATTTTGATACATGCATCATTTTACACATTCATAGGATAATGGGTTATTGGTATGTTGTTGAACATGAACTTTTTTTCCTTTATGCGACGGTTGAACTGAAAATGTTACTAATATTTAATTTTAAATTTTAAAACCATTCATTATGAGAATAAATGGGTGTCTAATTAGAAACATGAAAATGATATGAGTTTATAATTTATTAACCATAACCTAGATGTAGGATGGATAAGGGGAGAGATAGCACCACGATTTTTACCATGCAGTTGGGTTTTTGGGAAATGACACTAATGGAGAGGGGAAGTCACTTGGTTAAGAAAACATTGTGAAAGGATTGTATTCATTAGTGATAGCCTTCATATAAATATATACTTGTATCTAACAAGCCTTATACCATGACATCACCATGGGTAAAGCAAGAGAACATTAGTTATATTCTAGGTCACAGACACATTTTTTCTAGTGGGACAATATACATTCATGGTGGTTGTTCACTTCAAGAATGTTATAGGTGAAACTGTGTGGGGGTTGGTGAGTTGTCATCCATACATGATTGAGGGTTTTAAAGAGATTGTTTTCAGACAACTGAAAAGGGTTATGTTCTTTGAATACATGAATGAGAGACAGTTAAGGATTAATTTGTTTTTGATTAGGGATGAAATAGACATGCCCACTACATGGTATCTATATGATAGGGGACACGAGTTGTGATAGTTGATAATTTATTGTGGAAAGAGATGGAAACATTGCACCTATGGTGTAGAGAGAAATGTCAATAGTGTATGCATGGATAATTACCATATGAAGGAAGTAGTGGCATTGAAATTCAAATTATGAAACTATAAGGTGGTTTTTTATATTCCAAGGAAAATGGACTGGTGGTCATCAGAGGTGGTGGATGTATGGCCTTTCAAGATAGCATTGATAGAAAATAAGAGATCCAATGAGTTATGGTGTTCTTTATATTAATGGGAATGTTGTGTTGGTAAACACATCAGGTATGTTATGAATTGTGTTCTTAATAGCGACGAGTCTTTTTATGGGAATATGATCATTATGATGTGTCATATTAAGAATATCTTTTCGGGAAATACTATTCTAATAGTTTTTTTGGTGGAAACATGATCATGTTCATGGGGAATCATGGGAGAGAGAAAATTATATGGGGACTTAGTTTCTTTTCCTTTTTGACATAAAATAATATAGATTCATTGGAATAAAGATCAAGGTTATGTTGTTATAAGGTGGGGATATTGTAATATACAAACATTTTATGGACATGTCATGAGCTTTTTTAGAGGTATTCTTTTTCATTTTTTTAGTACAATGTGTTGGAATTTTATGTTGGTTTAGATTGGATAAAAATAGGAGAATTTTTAAATGAGGAGAGGCTTTACGTGTTTTTAACTAGGTTTTATATAATATTCAGGGGTATTTCATTGTTTTCACATGGTTTAAACATTAATTGAAAAAGTGTGATAGTGGGTTTCCTTTTTTTGTATGGTTTGAGCATTGTTAGACAAAGTTTGCAGTGCTGTTTAATGGGGTTCCATTGTTTTGAGCATTGTTAAACAAAGTGTGAAATGGTTTTCATGTTCTGTTCAAGGTCAACTATGTGTGCATCCTAGGTGAGAAATGGGAACATGATGAGAATCACAATTAGTAAAAACTGGCTTCCGGACCCAACAAACCATGTGAATGGTAATCAATGTTATGATTTTTGTTTTTATAATTGTTTAACACCAAGTATTAACAAAAAATATACCCTATCTTGATCCAAATCATATTAATTCAATTTTGATCCCCTCAAACAAGTCCCCATAAATACCAAACATTGTTATAGTTTAATTGAAGGGTATATTAAAGATCTAAACCACCCAGGGTACGTATCTTCTTCCTGATTACATCTCGCATTCACGCTCCACTTCCTATAGAAAAGAGGAATGTTTTTACACCTTTGGTTCGAGATATGGGTGATGATTTTTTGGATATATATATATATATATATATATATATATATATTATTGGGATCCATTTAAGTCTTATAACTATGAATTGAATCAAAATCACAATCTTTGACTTGATTAGTGTTTTTCTGATGAAATTGGGGATTTCGGTTGGGGATCGTTCTTCATCAAATATGAGATAGGTTGTATATAAATCCAATCCTAATGTCTTGATTTTTGTTACATGCAATTCATTGTATTATTTTTGTTTTATGATTAGAAATTGACTTCTTGGATGAATAAATTATTTTTTTAATTAATTATTTTTGGAAATCTAAAATTGTGGATATTGAGATGTAAAGATGGGTAATTAATTTTTGGAATAATTCAGAAATAGTAAGACTGTATAATGGGATAATTAATTGATGGATATAATTATGAAATATTGAGCATGTTTATTTAGGAAAATTAAATATTGAGATAATTTGGAGATGTTGAGATTTTTATTGGAGACAATTACACTTATATTTAATTATGGAATATTGAGATTGTTGATTTGAGATAATTAGTTAGTGAATTAATTATGAGATATTGATATTTTTGGTTACAGATAATTAATTGTTGAATTAATTAAGAGATATTGATATTGTTTATTTGTGAAAATTATTTATTGAGTTAATTATTGGAATATTTAATTTTTAAATGGATATATAATTGTTGAATTAATTATGGGATAATGAGTTTGTGGATTTTGGTTAATTAATTAGTTAATTAAATGAAGTTATTGAGTTTGATTATTTAATAATGGAATTACTTAATGTAATTTATATTAATAATTAATTTGTGATTTAATTAAATGAATTAACATAAATAAATATTCATAGTAATTAATTAATGAAATTGATGTGAGCAATTAATTTGTGAATTTTTTGAAGGGTTTTAATGTTATTAATTAATTGTGAAATTTATTAATGGAGAAATTTTTTATTAATTAATTGGTGAATTAATTAAAAGATATAATGTTATGATTTGGGAGTTAGATTTAATAATTAGATAATTAATTAATGGGGATGTTCGTGATGATGTAACTAAATGAGTTAGATTAAATAATTAGTGAATAAATTAATTGGGATTATTGTAATGATGAAATTTATTTAAAAGATTAATTAATAGGTGAATTAATTTTTGGGGATTTTTGGGATTTTGAAATTGATTAAATTAGATTTAATAATCATTGTGTTAATTAATGTGATTGAAATGGGATTAATTAATTATTATCTTAATTAATGAGACAAATGGGATTACTTGTTTTTTAATTAATTAATATCACAGACATGATTAGTTAATTTGTGGAATTAATTAATGAAATTGTAAAGATCAATTAATTTTTCAGTTAATTAATGTTAATAAAGTTATTAGTTATTGTATGAATTAATTATTGTCAGTTATATGATTATATAATTATCGAATTACCTAATGTTATTGTTATGAGTGTTAATTATTGAATTAACTAATAGAATTCAGGTTATTAATTAATTATTGATTTAATTAATGTTATTAATATCACTAGTTAATTAAAAAAATATTTAATGCAAGGGATGTAAATAATTTATTTCTGAATTAATTATTGTTATCAACATTATTAGTTAATTGTTTAATTTACTTATGGAATTGACGTGAATAGTTAATTTTTTAAATAATTAACACATTGATGTGATCAGTTATTTATTGAATTTATTTATGGAAGTGATGTGATTATTTAATTTAGAAATAGATTAATTTTTTTGATGTGATTAATTTATTGTTGAATAAAATAGTGTATGTGATGTGATTGGTTAAATGTTTGACTAACTAATAGAATTCATGTAATTAATTAATTATTGAATTAATTAATTTTTTAAATGAGATTATTTAATTATTTAGTTAACTAATGGAATTGATGTCATTTATTAAATTTTCAATTAATAAATTTTGTTTATATGATTTGTTAATTGATTAATTAACAATTGGAGGTAAGATGATTGGATAATTGTTGAGTTAATTAATTGGATTGAGATGATTAATTGATTTATTGTATTAATTAGTTATAATGACGTGAATAATTAATTATTGAATTAGATAATTAATTTGATTGATGAATAGTAGAAATTCAAATCTGGGATATGAATTGAAATGTTGAATAGTAAAAATAGAATTAAGACATGAATAGAAATTTGGAATGGTGACAATTGAATTTAGATATGAATAAGAAATGAATAATTGTAATAGTGGAATACTGATATATGAATTGAATTGTAGTATAGTAATAATGGAATTCAATATTTAATTGAGATAAATAATACTAAAAAAAGAATTTCCACTTGCATTGAATTTAGGAATGGTAATAATATAGTTTTGAGATTTTAATTGAGATATGGAATTGTAACAATGAATATTAGAAATGATTAGAAATTGAGAATTGTAACAACGAAATTATGAGGTATAAAATTTGATAAAGAATAGTGACTACGGATTTATGAAACATGATATATCTGGAGGAATATAGAGACTCCAGTATAGGATGATGTATGTATTTTGGTTTGGGTGTCCACAGAAACCTAGGGCGTTATGTTGTTAAATAATTAATATTTGATAATGTGATAACTTTTTATAAATGCATTGTACTTATTTCATTATTAAATTTCATACAATATTCTTGACTGTATATTTTTTTTAGATTATGTTGGTGGTGTCTTACAGAGTTGTAATCACACCCTAATAGGGAAGCCTTATAAATACTCGAATATATTTCATGTTTCCTGTATAGTGAAAGTGAAAATGCCCTATTTCAGTGGGATGCTTTGGGATGGAGAACAGATGCTGGAACCAAATGTAGTTCAAGACCCTTTATAGTGTTTTTTGTGTTTCTATTTTTAAGATTCATTTCAAAACAAGACAAAAAATATTTAATTGAATATCTACTCATTATTTTTGATATTGAAATTATAGTTTTGTTAATCTTGGGATACTCCTTATTTTTATATGGTTTTATCATTCATTTTATATTTATTATTTATTTTTGTGGGTGTATTAATCTAATAAATATTGTATAGTCTCCACTTGAGGGATGTTTGATTCTCACTTCTAGTTGGAATCCACTAGATTATGTGGAGGCGTTCATGAGATCATGTGGTAACCATATTAGGGAACAGATATGTGGAATCCAAGACCATACTTTATATAACATTCTACATTATATACACAAATCCATAACATTGGGACCCATTGCATTCTATGAAAAAAATCCTAGGATATACTAATCTCTTGCTAAAATACATTTCTAAATGAAAATGACACAAATGATTAATGTTCCCACAAAAGGAGTTAAGAAGAACACCACATGTGTGCAGACCCCTATGACTTTTGTCCTTCTCCTTCACCGGCATTTGTCTCTATAGGTACAAAACTCTTCAAATGTGTTAGAGTACACGATGTATTAGGGATGTATGCCATGTGCTCAATCCACTCAAGGTCCTCCCTACATGCTTTACCACATGTCTCTTCCACCCTGGGATAAGGAAGATAGAATTTTGGAGGGCTACATGTCATGCCAACAATATAGATTTCAAAAACCCTTGCAGCCACATTCAGGGCCTGAAATGTCGTGTGTTCACGTTGCAACATGGAAGGTAGTCACAATTTCTCCAGAATCACATATCAATTTTCATCAAATTGGCTATGGTCAGATTCTTTAATTTGTGAATTAATTCCACTTGTGAATTATTCATATAGAATCAGTCTGAAGATTACATTCATCTGATGGTTGGAAACTCAACTATGGTTTGATTATGTGAATATTCATATGAAAAACAAATACTAATTACTTTTTTGGTCGATGATTCATCTACTCATCACATGAAATATTAATTTTTGACACGAAAATGTCCAAAATCTTACCTCAATTCATTGATCTATTCCTCAAATGTGATTTTATCATTATTTCAGGGGTTTGATAGGGCTCTGTACCTCTCGATAATGTCGAACCAGGAAAACAGTGTCCATCCTAGGAGGAAAATATTGAAATTGAAAGAAAAGAACCCAAAAGTTGTTTTAGAAATCATTTCCAAGAATTCATGTCCATCAATTAAGAACATGAATATCCGAGGTAGGAAATGAGTTGGAATAATAAATTTAATATTTACTTGAGCTTAAGATCCGGCCATAATTTTCACAGATCTATGAAATGGGTCGATCTTCTCAATAAATTTAATATGAAAAGTGTTTAAATTAAAAAGTAATTATTTCTATGAAGAGATTGTATTTATCCTCAATGAATAGCATGATCACTATTGATAAAAGCATGTTGCTTAATTTTGTATATCTCGATCTTCTCTGATATAATATTTTGTCATCATCTGTAGTGACTCACCAATGGATGGTGGAAAAGAAGCTATGAAAAAATCTCAGGGTTTATATGACTAACAGTAGAGTATATTTCTTGCAATTTTAATTTCAGACATTTCATTTATGTAAAATTATTTAATTACTTAATTAATTTAATTCATTTATCCACTAAATAATCATACAATGGGGAGAACATCTGAAAAACTCATTCTAAATTATTTTAGGTTTTTACAATGGTAAACATCATTTTTTGGACTCAACAATGGTCTCAAATATCTTCTTTTAGGAATGTGCTTTTTATTTGCCCCATTTTATTTAAGAATGCTTTCATTCACAATATAAAATATAAGTAATATTTTTTTACAACCAATTCTTCGCACATCAGGTCTCGTAATTTCACACCATCTTAGTCCCTACCTCTTGAAATATATATATAAATACGTAAATGTCATACTAGGAAGAAAAACATCCCCAATATCATTTCATACTTCAATAATTTCATCCATAAAATAAAAACTAAATAGAAAAATTGGGATGTTGATAACACATCTAGATATCCCTCTCTAAGGAACACTAATCCGCATTTTGACGCTTCCACAACACATGAACTAATGGGTGGACTGTCCACGAGTGTCTTATCTAGTCAATACAAAATCACCATTGGGTTATCTATAAATATAGCTACATTATCATTGTCTAGATTTCCCAATTCAATGGAGTGCATGTAGTAATGCACATATCCACTCAGTTTTGCTACATGGAAGACAATGTACACCTACTACAATAGTGTGGGTTAGGAGAGGTGGTATGAAACCATGAAAACCCTTTGCATGATGTAATGTGCATTTTTGAAACTCAATTATATTATTTGTCACAATACTAACCACCACATTCTTAATTTTGTGGGGAATATCAATTAATCATTCTCTCCCAACTCAAGATACAATGAACTGTGATGATGATCAATATAAGATTTCTACTTACTCTAGGAAATTCACATCCACTCATCGATGAATGAGACCTTCTCAATTATCACCAACACAACCTCTATACCCACAACATATGTCTCACCAATGTCTACTTTTCACATGGTTATCATTGGGTATCTCCCAAATATGTCCCAAAAAAGCCCTGATAATTGTATAGATTTAGCTAGTGTTTTATGAAAACTCTAAAAAGCTAAATTTATCGTCATAGCTTCGTCTGATTTGTAAATCCAATTATCACAATATATCCTCACAAAACTGGATATTTTGTTAAGTCATCCCATTTAGATGGGTTTTAAAAGATGTAATCATCCTCATTTTGGTCCGGAATTCCCCATGTTGTCCTCTATATAGTCATGACATATAACACATGTTACGATTAGAGGAAATCATCGAGGGAACCCAATGAAGGTAAAAAACCACTCTTACGAATAACTACTCAAATTCCCCTCGTACCAGTGATCCATAATTGAATGGATGTGTTCCAACATCTTTTTTTAGATAACTATCACAAAAATGGAATCAGGGCCCTTCACTATGGGTGAATTCCCTATCACAAAATCCATGGATATATTTTCCCACTCTTACACTGGGATGTTAATTAGTTGTAACAATCCTATGAAACCAGGTTCCAATCCTTAACCTTCTAAAATGTGAGAAAAAATTATATGAATTCAATTACACACCATCTATTTACATATAAACAATCAATCCAAAGAACTCACTATATATTCCACACACCAGCATTCATAGCTAATGAAGAAGTGTGGAACGCTTGTGGAAGCATCTCCCTCATCAGGAATGGTACCAAAATCCATCCATAAAATAAGATAATGGGATGACCTCATTCATAATAACCATATAGTGATTCGTATATGGATGTCTAGTCATGTAATACCTCACAAATGATGCCACCCATATAGGACTCTCTCATTCCCTTGAGAAACAGATGAGTCAACACTATTGAATCTAAAAATGTTGTACCCTCCTACTCATCTAGTGTCATCTATAGAAAAGAAAACACTCCAAATACTATTACACTAATAGAGACTAGGACTCAATTCTATGTGAATCTACCTATACATTTACCTTCCTCAATTACAAACTGTCTAAATTTCATAATCCTATTGGAACTCCAAGCAGCATCACTATCTAAATTTCATGTCTATCTGAGTGAAGGCATAACCAAGACTCTGATGTTCTGAGAAAACCAAAATTGTCTCCCCCGAAATTTAGTTCTTCCACATCCTGATGGAGAAAGCATCCACTTCCATATCTAGGTCATGTGTTGTTCAGTTTTTCTCATTGGGTCTCAACTACTTCGACCGGTATGAGATAAATACCTATTATTACAAGAACATGAAATAGAGTAAAAAATTAGGAGGCATTACAATTATATATGTACTCCATTCCCTAATTTATTATTCTCAATAAAGTAAAAAATTTCAACCATAGCCTCAACTCCGTGGAGGCACAATGGTAGTTCTCATTCTATTAAAATGGAATCTTATTCCATGTCAGGTATATCAAAAGAGTTGTAGTTCTTGAGAACTCAAACAGTAACCACATGTAGTAAGATACAATTCCCTAAAATATCCATAACACTTTCATGGTCATGGGTGGATGCCATCAATGAACTCCATAAATAATTTATAGGTCCATAAATAAAATATGATCATAAATGAAATTCCCCAAAAATTTAACCTAAAAAATATAGTATTGAAACATCAAGAGGTTCCCATAAAGACGGATCTCTCAATAAAAATATAGAAACATCATAAAATTATTATTATGGTCATCCACTGTTATAGAATAGATTACTATTTGGTTGATTAAGAGGACCACAAGTAGGTCCATGTACAAATCAGACACCTCATTCATCAAATCCATAAACAAAGTGGGGGGATTTGTAACACGAAAGGGCATCACTGTGAACTCTTATTTCTATATCATCATCAAAATTAATAATTTTTAATATCATCATTTGAAACATCTAAATAGTGGTATTATGACTTGACATCAATCTTCATGAACAATCTCTCACCTCACAACTGTTCATAGAGATCATAAATCATAATCTAGTGGTACATATTATTTATAGTTTAATGGTTCAAGTGATGATAATCCACACAATTATGTAATATCTCATTCTCCATTTTCATGGACAAAATTGGAGATACCTTGAATAACACACTAGATATGATAAAACATTTATCTTGATGGATATCCAAAAACAACCACATCTCCCAGCTCATGGACAGAACTATCTAATTTTCTGAATAAGATATTTGTTTTTTTCCGGGATGTAAGTTGATGAAAAACTCCATCTCATTCATCAAAGCTATTCCTTGGACTTCCTCATGGAATATTTTCAAATAATCATCCAAATTTTTTGTAATCAAGATATAAGAAAAGCATGCCACACCAAGTTCTATACTCACTGAAAAATTGGTGATGGGATTCAACCCATTCCTCATAGAACCCAATCATTATGCTATGATATCTCTCTCACCCATAAAGATAAATCTCACACCATCATTACATAGGCATATGACTCATCGATGGTGCATAAAAGCTTGGAACGCAGCATGTAAAACAAATCCATACCCTATATTAAATTATTGGGTTCCATCTTGATAGACAAAAGGTCCCATGCGATCATATATCAACCAAGTCATAACTCTTATTTTTGGAAGATAAATAACAAATAAGAAGAATTATGTATAGGAACCACAAGACGTTGATACTGGGATCACACCTCAACATGACGATCTAGATGTCACAAGAGTAATATAGTGATGATGTAATGATCTGTACCTATTTTTAATAATACTGAGTCAGGAGTAGAATAAACTCATATTGTACATAAAACCCTATCATGTATTGTGGGGTCATAAGCCAACCAATGTTGAAGTTGTTAATATCCCCTATATCCATCTCCCTAAGAGTGATGAGGGACACCTAGTGGTGGGATGTAATGATTTTATAGAATCATCCACCACCCATATATTCTACTTCCACTCTATCATCTTCAACTCCATGCCGACTACACTGCACTCACTTTAGGGCTCCTTGATCACAATGATTCCACTATTGTAACGATTAGCCATTTACCTACCCGCACACCTCAAAATGTCTGGCCAAGAATTCTCTTGATATGTGACATCACCGATCAAAATCATATCATGACTCTACCAGGGATTTCCATGTTCTCTATATTGTCCATATATCACTTGACCTTATGTCAAATTCCTATCTCGAAAGGATCTCCTACATTGTGTTAATGATGATTGGTCCACATAGATACTATAGACGACTCATCTTTATGTTTCCCACTACTAGCTTTTAATTTCTATTGTCCCTCTGAATATATTATCATTGTCACTAGTACCTACTACAACACCCTGGCATATGTGGGGATGAACAATGGTACCATGATGGTATATATCTCTCTATGGAGTCCCAACTCAAAAATACATGTTTGGAAGTATCCATCCCCGACCATGCCAAGAGAGTGTTGTGTATAGTCTATGAACCTCACTACATACTCATCCACTGGAATCCCACTATTATTGTTTCTTTAGATGATCCTAAATTTGAAATGATTGAAAAAAGGAGGGGTAGAACACCTCGTGAAACAAATGTTGGATATCAAGATACGAGAGTGTCTACTCATCATGCATATGTGTAACAAAAAAGCACATGCACCTGGATGGTCCATAGAAAATGGTGGATGCTAGTTTACCCACCTAATCCATCAGTGTCTGGATGAGCATGAAGAGATGAACCACCAAATCTAGCCAATACTATTATACTTGAGGATCTGGATCACCATAGAACCTTTGTGGCTTGTAGAACTATAACTCATGAAGCATGAGAAGCCTCTACAAATCCTCATCCTAATTTTGATAGATGATATAGTGCTCTACATGTGTAGATGTTTCTGCCTTCCATCATAGAAGAGTGTGCTTTTGGGTTGTACCATGAACTACAATTACTTCACTCAAATGATCTTCATCGGGATCTAGAAATTATATCTGGAGTAGATATCATCACAAAGGCATCTTGAAATTTAATTAAGGTGCACCCCAGTCATATGTTCATATAAATGTATTGGCCCAGACCTCCCATGTGGATTACATTGATAAAGTTTTGTGATTGAAGTGTTTTGGGAGGTCATGGCGACTCATTTACAGACATTATGTTGTTTCTAATTTTTTCAATGGTACCTTGGAACATTGAGTCATAGTGGTGAGTCATAGAGGCGAGTTACAATGATAACTCGTAACAATGATTTTTAGTGGTGATTTACTGTGGTGAGTCATAATGGTGAGTTTCCCCAGTGACTCACATTGGTAGGTCACGATGGAAGCTCGCACAAGTAACTCACACTGGTAGCTCGCATCGGTGACCCACACCACTTGGTCGCTGTGATATCTCACACTGTTGACTCACACTAGTTTCTCACATTGGTGACTAACCCTAGTATCTCATATAGGTGACTAATCCAATGGTGAGTCATTTCTAGCGGTTTTTCACAATTTCAGTTTTCTTATAATCTTTATAGTATCTCGCCTTAAACATTTTCATTGATGTATTGTATGTTTATTACCATATTTATTGACTTTTTATCTGTTTTGAATCATATATATCTTTTAAAAACTATAATCTTCCATAAACATCCTAACCACGGGGTTTTGGTCATGATCCACCTTTAGTGGATTATAAATACAGTTTCTTTTCCAAAATTCATGGATCTAATCCTTCTATGATGTGGTCCTTACCTTTATTCATTATTTCTCCTTTCTCTTGTTATGATATTTCCCCATAACCCTTCTTCCTTGAGGAGCCTTGTGTTTTTTCAATATCCCTCGGCCCATGTTTTCCCCTTGGAATTTTTTTCTTGTGCACCCCTAGTTTGGAACATTAATGTTGTTCAAATCACTTCATCTTCATGGAAGGTTTTCTATCTTCCCTAATTTATTTGTGCACCATTTTTGGTGGTTGTGTCAATTTTTCATAAGAACATATTTGAATTTTGATTAATGATGTTTATTAAACCAGCCATAATCTCACTATTGGGAACGTGGAAAGTTTCAATTGGTCATTCTATTTTATTGATATTTGGATCAATGAGGATAATTGAATGGGCTATATTCCTACTAAAAACTATATTTTTTTGGATCATTGTTTGTGCACCGAATACACTCTATAATAATTGAAGATTCATTCATTTCAAGAAATTGTTATGAAAATGGTTAACCACAAACACTTATCTCATAAATGCATTCCCAATATTCACATTGTTTCTATGATAGCCCCAATAGATAACAAGTGGAATTAAATAATGAATCATTGTTTAAATGAATATGTTTTTTTCGGTTTGTGTGGTGGTACTATTGTGGGTATGGATGTGTGATGTGGGTTTTTCAGGAGGAGTAATCGAATCTCAAGTTAAGGTATAGATTGTTTGGGGAAGGAATGGCCAGCGTTGTATAGAAAGGTTTCAATTGGGTTTTTATATTTTTTTTATTTTTGGATATGATGGGTGTAGTGTGGTTATTCATAATGTCTGACGACGACATTTATTTTTAGATGTGTTGGGCTTCCCAGGTTTTTTTGGGATGTGGTGTGGTTGGGGACCAGGTGTTTGTGGGTGGGATGACTTATGGTAGTGTCTTAGGTGTCTATGGTCAAGATGTGTGGTAGTGTGAGGCCTATGTGTGTGATGGATGGTTGTGATATGATCTATTTCATTAGGTGATAGGGTTGGTTGTGAGCCTCAGTTATGTGAGGGTGAGTTGTGTAACACCCCATGATTTCGTAGTACGTTATTTCTTCAATGTAATTCAATAACACGCACTACATGCAACACCTAGTTCGAGCGCATCACGATTTACCAAACTAGTCATTAAAAAGCAGTTATGAATAGTGTTAACTAAATTTTGAATTTTATATAATCCATTTAATTTTAGAATCCATATTATGAGTTTCTTAGATATAATTTAAGAACAAGTTCATTTTTTCAGATAAAAGAATATTTTTCAAAAAATGCACTTTTAACACCTTTTAAAGGTGAACCCTTCATAAATTCAACATTTGAATCTTTTATATATTCAATTTGACAAAATAAACTTCTTATTTAGAATAAGGATATAAAAATTTTGTTTCGATGAATTTTTGATGTTTTTCTGATAACTTTCTTATTTGGGTGAATAGTGAAAAATACTAAATTTTAACTAAAAGCAACTTTTTTAATCAAAATAATTTACAGTGATAAATTATACATTTGAGTGATTTTAAAGTATAATTACATTATATTCTTACCATTTAATTAAATATTTTTCATTGGGAGTAATTTCACTTTGAAATTGCAAATAAACAAGTATCAATCTTTTGATAGTTATTATTTCTTAAAAACCCACTTTTTGATTTAGACAATGGGAATTAATTTTAAATTCATTATTTCAACTTATATGTTTTTTATTTGGTAAAATAGACATCATTTTGAGATTCGGAATATCAAAATTATCTTGGGGTGAATTTTTGGGATTTTTCTGAAATCATTCAATTTTTGATAAATGGTGAAAAACACTGAGTTCCTAGTTAAAACAGACTTTTTATTTAAATAATTATTTATTTTGTGTAATTTTATTTTAGGTAAAATTAGATACATAATACCTATATATGTTCAATGTAATTCATTTGAGTCATTTTATATTAATTTTACATATACATAAATTTATTGAAGTTTTGACCGTCTTTTACCCACCTCCAAGGAAAACATGCAAATTCACATAAAACGTAATTTTACGGATTTTGTGACTGGAATTTAGAAAACCCGAGAGACAAGGTGGATATAGGTAAGTAAAATTTGTTTCAATGAGATGAATTTTTTTTGGGTGAATTGTATCTTTTTACTTTTATTTACCACGGTTAAAAGTAAACAGGGTAATTAAGGGTACAAATGATATTAATATTACATAAAACATGTCCTAATTCTATTGTACAAGTGTATATCGACCATAAACAACCTTAGGAATAAAATATTATCATTTATGTATACATGGATTAGATTAGGACATTTATTATTATTTAATTCAAAGAATAGTTAAAAGAGTTAAAATCAATGTTTAATACCTAAACAATTTTTAATAAAGGGTTATACATAAGATAAAATATATTATAAATATTAATTATAATGAAAACAAATTTCCTACATAATTTTAATTTATTTATAATTTTTTCCATTGAATAATTATATTTATTTATGACACGATAATGATGTAGTATTTTTCTTATTAATGAAATAATCAAATAATTGGTATTATAAATGTTAAAATAAATATAATTTGAATGTTTTGATGAAATAAACTAATTTAATTGGTTAATATGACATGTTAGGATTTCCTAAATGAATTTGAATCTAATTAATAAAGTTTTTAAGAATTTAACAAAAATGAATTCTTAAATAGTGTCAAAATTGTCATAAAAGTGTTTTCCAAACAATTATTATATTATTAATTGATATAATGTTCCAAAAAATATAATTTTCAGCCAGAGGACTTATATAATTATAGGTGTATCATTAATGAACCACTTAGGGACTCTTGAAAGTTTATTGTATTTTTATTAACCATATAATATAAAAATACAAAGAGACATGGAAAATGTCAAACTAATTTCCTAAGAGTTAAACTAAAAGAAAGGTTAATAAAGTGATACAAACCTGTCTAAAATCTATTGGATTAAAGTATTTCGTTAAATACCCACCTTATACTCATAATAATTCACTTTGGAACCATTATAAACAGAATATTAATTTATTATAAAATAATATTTTACGTTTTTCCTAAGGTTACCTTTATCCCTCTTATAAAAGGGAACTCCACCATCTCACAAATTCATATCTTCAAAGCCTTTTAGTTTGGCCAAAACCTGCCCAAATAGACTATAAAATCCCTTCAAGTCAACCTAGAGGCCTTATTTGGATAATAAATCAAAACTATATAGGCATTTTGATAAAAAGAAAAGGAAGGACCCAAAAACGAGGTAATGATTTCACCACCCTCTTTCGAGTTTAATTCTTCTTCCACTTCTTCTTTCTTTGATATTTACAATATAAAATAATATCTCCAGTATCTTCTATATAATGTGATATTATTATAAATATGGTACAACCATATTCAGTATTATATCCATCCATTGAATGACATGTCACCATACCTGGGTACGTACGGCTTCTGTCTCCACGTTGTGGTGTAATTGTTATCAAAACATTATTTTTTGTATGGTTATGATAATGATGTGTAATTGAAGTGAATAATAAATATAACATTATAATTATTCTTTATATATGATATAACATCCAATTATATATGATTTTAATATCAAAATAATGATATTCTCCATCGTGCGTACGTACGGACTACCGTCTCCACAAACGCAATGAGATTCATTCCCCATCGTATGCATTAAAGTATAATTCTCAGTTGATTATTAAAAATAATGTCTAAGTACTTGAAATCATTCTGGATATGAATACGATACAACCTATCCATAACAAGCATGACATATGTAACAAAACATTTAAAAGAAAATGAGTAAGTTAACACCTGAAATGACGATAACACTAAGATATTATTAACAAAGCATAGTTAAAAGATCATTTATAATATCATGTTAACGTATTTGATGCTTTTATAATTTTGATAAAAATAATTCACCATTATACAAGAGGTTAAATGACCCTCATCCATGGAAAATTACAATGTAAGGGGTTTCTTATCTCACTTCTAATTTCATGAGATATCCATTGTTCACCACTTATTTATTTCATGTGGTGTATTATGAACTTCCATTTGATATATATTCTAATGATTATTTTTATATTCATGATATTTTTTGATTAATTTGGTTGTTATTGACTATTTTTCATACTACTCGATTGACTACAACGTGGTAAGGGTTAATTTCACAATCTCATTATTATTCGAGGTTGTTTTAACGTAAGTTAATACTAGGAAATATTTATTATCTATGTACATGTTTCATAAAATAGTTTTCAAAGGGATTATTTTAAGAATTTTTTTACTCAAACATCATTTTAAATTTTTTAATGATTTATCTTTCATTATATTATTAATTAATTTTCATGTTTTCAAAATGGTTTTAAGGATTTATTTAAATGGACATGAATGTTTTAAAATTTTAATTACATTAAAAAATTTCAATGTGGTGTGGGACACTTTGATTAAAAAATTCATTTAGATGTCTTCCTTTCTAGATTCTGTGACTTTTAAATGTTTTCATGAAAAATGTATATTTCTCTCAAAGAGTTTTACAAATCATTTTCATCTATTTCAAAATCCTTTAATGGATTTTCAACTTGTTTGGTGTTGATTTATTATGATACAAATATTCCATATTTTATTGAAGGTTTTGTGATATGTTTTACTGTGGATGTGTTATTTTTATACCATTCATGGTTTATGGGTAACTTATTGACTTTTTGTATTCTAGTTTAATACGAATGTTTATGTTATGTTCAAACATTTTCATATGAGAAATGCATTGGACATAGTAAGTGATGGGTGGAGCCCGCTATAGCTCTTCGATGCATTTTTAGGTCTCCTGATACAAACTAGTGTCTTGGAACAAGGCCTTGACAAAATCATATTTATAGTCTTGGCACAAGGCCTTGTCTATGTGGTTATGATGGTCTGGCTTTATGCATTCCATCATTATGAATGTGGTTATTGATATTGAATGAGATTATTCGACTAGTATAATTTCCATGTAAATATGTAAATGATGTTATTTCATTTTTTTCCATATTATTCTGATTTTCATGTTTAAAAGGATTTTTTAGTTATACATTTCCATAAATGTTGATGATTATTTATGAAAATTTCCACTAATTTTTTATCCTTACTGGGAATCTAAGCTCACCCATTTCTATATTTTATTATTCCTAGGATGTGAAGAAGTGTTTTATGACTGACCTGCACGGATAGTCTGAGGGATTATGGGTGTTGACTATGAAGACTATGTTGTTGTAGTTTTTCACTTTATCATGTAATGTAATACATATAAATGTATCTAGTGATTTCAAGGCTACTAAACTAATCAGCCTTTTGAGACATTATCTTTTCTGATCATGCCAATGTTCTGTAATAATGCACCGACTCTGGGTAACTAGGGTCGGGGTGTTACAGTTGGTATTAGAGGATGTTTAGTACAAACCATAGAAGCTAGATTTAGATAAACTATGATTAGGACACATAGAACTAAGATGGAATTTGAGGATTAGTACAGATTAACTTCCTTGAATTTTGTTACTATAGAGATTTTGTGAGTTTTCTGAGCAATGCATCCCTATCTGGATACGAGCAGGTAGAGGCGCCTCTGGCACAGATGTACCTAGGGGTAAAACCTAAAAACACCGCTTTGAGCTAGACTCGAACGGGAACAGGGGCATGACAACAGGCCTTTCTGCACTCTTGGTTACAACACTCCCTGGGGATATTCATAGTATAATTCTCATTTTATTTACAAATCATTATGAAGGGTTTATGAGTATATAATTTCCTAAAGAAGTCATATTTATGATTATGGATTATATCCATAAATAGTTCAAATTATGTTATGAATTTTTCGTGTTTGGATTTATTCATTGCAATTCATAAACTGACCTTTTCTAGGCCATTGTATAGAAATGGCACCCAGAAGAAGGAATGTGAACTCCAGCAATACGTATTATCCAAAGAGTAAGAAGGATCATATATTTCACCGTATTAATCCAACTTTTAGAAGGGAAATAGTCTCCCAAGTATTCTCAACATATAAAGAAATAGTATCATGTGTTAATAAGATAGGTAAAAAATTCTCTGAGTCCTATGGCTTTTTTGGGAAGAAAAAGAAGAAAGGGATGGAAGAGAGAATGATAGATAAAGGGAAGAGGGAAAAGAAAATTTTTCCCATATGTGATAATAGTGGGAAGAAACACACTGGAACTTTCTTAATGGGAATGTGAGTTTTATATAACTGTGGAGAAAAAGGACACCAAATATGTGACTGCAAGGGTACGAAAAAGGTTTCAAATGTAAAATGATTCATCTACAAGGAGTTGGGACACTATGTAAACTAATGTCCAAATCATCAGATTATTCCCCAAATAATGATATTGGATAATAATCACGTTATGATACTACCACATATGAGGAGGAATGATTAGAGTTCTTATGTTGTTATTAAAGAATACTGTCATTTGAGTGTTGTATAAAAGATGCACTGGTTGGAATAATTATGGAGTATATAAGGATTGTACTATAGTACTATTTCATTAAGGACTTGAGATTTTGTGGAACAAAGAAAAGTGACTCAAAAGCAGGTTAATTTTTTTAAAATATATGTTTGAGAGAAGATAAACCATAATATTCTTATGATACCGAGGTAGTGAATTTGGAATAATACATGATTGACTAAGATAAATTATATTGGATATTCTTGACTACCTCGAAGTGGATTAATTATTTTTATATTAAATCATTATTGAATTTTAAAACATTTTTGTATAAAAGGATTATATCCAGTATTCTATAAGGAATAACGGAACATGAATGTAATCAATAAGGTTTTATGGTAATTCAGGATGTTGTCGTGTTTTAAATGAATACATGATGATTGTGTTCACATGTTATTACGTGGAAAAAAGGATCTTCATTGTGTTTACCTTACTTATAAATTGTGGACTATGAGTTTAGAAATAAGTATTTTGGATAAATCTAGTTTGAGATTATTTTTGGATTTCCATTAAAGGACATCCCGGAGGTTGGTTGGCAACCCGTCGCGTCCGGCAAGGCCACAAGGCTTGAACCCCCAACTGAAGGGCGCAAGGGTTTTTCACCTACCACTGGCCCACATGATGTCCGAGACTAAATAATGTAGTTCATTTTAAAAGTATTGGTAGATGAATTATAAATTCATTTTTTTGGATCTATATATATATAGGATAAATAAAATATTTTCTTTAAGTTCTATTATTGTTTTGAGTGAAAGATGAGTTTGTGGTAGAAATTAGCTAAAGGATGGAACTCTAATTATCAAGTATATATTTTTTTATTCACTTATTCTATGAAGAAAATTATTCTTAAACATTAGGTAAGGTTTATGAAAACTAAAAATTTGTTATCCTAATACCTTATGTATTTTTGAACTGATAATATTTTAAACCATCATAGATTGGTGTCTTTGAGGCCCCCAATTCTACAATTTTTTATTATAGATGAACTCAATAACTCCCTGTAAATATTTAATTTTTTCCACTACTTAATTGTCTCTAATTTCCACCAATGTTCTCTTAATCCAGATCATAATTTGGTGGTGACTTTTTCATTCCCCTTTTTTCCACTTATTAAGACTATATTTTATTAACCCAATTTCCGATGTGGGTTTTCCCAGAAAGTTATTTTCTATTTTCAACCATTTATTTTATATGAAAAATTTAAAATTTCAAGGACACAATATATGAATGAGGGAAGAATTTAGCACCCCAATATTTCAAAGTACGTTATTTCTTCAAAGTAAATCAATTTCTTGCACTACACGCAACACCGAGTTCAAGCGCATCATGACATTCCAAACTAGTCGTTCAAAAGAGGTTATGAATAGTTTTAACTGAATTATGAACATTATATAATCCTTATAATTTAAGAATCTATATTATGAGTTTCTTAGAGATAATGTAAGAACTAGTTCATTTTTTTAGATAAAATAAATATTTTTCAAAAAATGCACTTTTACCGCCTTTTAATGGTGATCCCATCTTAAATTAAATATTTTGAACTTTTATATAGAAAATTTGACAAAATCAACATCTTCTTTAGAATCAGGACATAAAAATTTAGTTTCGATTACCTTTTTATGTTTTTCTGATAACTTTCATATTTGGGTGAATAGTGAAAAATACTAAAATTTAACTAAAAAACTTTTTTTAATCAAAATAATTTATAGTGATAAATTATACATTTCATTAGTTTTAAAGTATAATTATATTATATTTTTACTATTTTATTAAATATTGTTCATTGGGAGTAATTTCACATTGAAATTGCACATAAACAAGTATCAATTTTTTGAAATTTATTATTTCTTAAAACCCCGCGTTTTGATTTTGACAACAAGAATTAATTTTAAATTAATTAATTAAAATTATATTTGTTGGATTTGGTAATATATACATCCTTTTTAAATTTATAATATCAAAATTATCTTAGGGATATATTTTTTGGTATTTTTCTGAAAACATTCAATTTTTGATTAATAGTGATAAACACTAAGTTATTGGTTAAAACCGAATTTTTATTTAAATAATTAGTAATTTTATTTAAATTTATTTTAGGTAAAAATAGATATATAATAAATAAATAAGGTCAATGTAATTCATTGGAGTCATTTTATATTAATTTTAGATATATAAAATTTTATAGAAGTTTTAACCGGCTTTTTATCAAGCTCCTACGAGAACTTTCAAATTCACATAAAACAGAATTTTACTGCTTCTGTTAGTGGAATTTAGAAAATACAAGACACACAGTTGTTATCAGTAAGTAAAATTTGGTTCCATAGGAAGAAAATAATTTTTGGTGAACTGTAACATTTTACTTTTATTTACTACGGTTAGAAGTAAATATGGTAATTAAGGGTCAAAATGATATTAATATTACCCTAAAACATGTCCTAATTCTATTGGACAAGTCTATCACGACCAAAAAAAACTTTAGGAATAAAATATTATCATTTAGGTCCACTTGGATTATATTAGGACATTTATTATTATTTAATTCAAAGAAGAGTTAAAAGAGTTAAAATAAAAATTTAATAACTAATAAATATTTAATATAAAGTTATAAAAAAGAAAATTTAGATTATAAATATTCATTAGAAAGATAGAATGATTTCATATATAATTTAATTTTATTTATTATTTCAAGACATTGAATAATTAAATTTATTTATGACACAAAAATGATGACTTATTTTCCTTATTAATGAAAGAATCAAATAATTGGTATTTTAAATGTTAAAATAAATATAATTTGAAAGTTTTGATGACATACACGAATTTTATTGGTTAATATGACTTTTTAGGCTTAATTATATGAATTAATTTCGAATTAATAATGTTTTTATGACTTTAATAAAAATAAATTATTAAATAGTGTCAAAATTGACATAAAAGAGTTTTTAAAACAAATATTATATTATTAATAGATATAATATTCCTAATAATATAAGGTTCGGCCAAAGTACTTATATAATGATAGGTTTATCTTTAATGAACCACTTGGGGCCTCTTGTTAGTTTATAGTACGTATATTAACCGTATAATATAAAAATACAAAGAGACATGGTAAATTTCAAAATAATTAACTAAGAGTTAAAACTAAATGATAAGGTTAATAAAGTGACCCAAAACTGTCTAAAATCTATTAGATGAAATTATTTCTACCCATACCCACCTTATACTCTAAATAAGTCACTTTGGAGAAATTATAAACCCAATAAGAATTTATGATAAAACAATATTTTATGTTTTTTCTAATGTGCCCCTCACCCCTCTAATAAAAGGGAAATCCCCCTTATCTCAAATTCATACCTTAAAAGATTTTTGGATCAGATAAACCCATCCCAAATATCCTCTAAACTTCCATAAAATAAACCTATAGGCCTTATTTTGATCATAAATTCATCCTAAGGATCCCTTTTGATCAAATAAAAAGGAAAACCTGAAGAAGAGGTAATGATTTCACCACCCTCTTTCAAGTTCCTTTCTTCTTCCAATTCTTCATTATTTGTTATTTCTATTCACAAATAATAATTCCATTATCTTCTATATAATGTTATGTTATTACAAATATGGTACAACCATATTCAGTATTCCGACTATCCTTTTATAGACATGTCACCATACATGCATAGGTCCGACTTACTGTCTCCACGTCGTGGTGTAATTGTTATTCAAAACATTATTATTTGGATGAGTATTATGATGATGTGTGATTGAAGTAAATAATTAATAAAACATTATAATGATTCTGTATATATGATATACCATCCAATTATAAATTATTTTAATATCAAAAAATGATATTGTCTCTCATGCGTACGTACGGACTACCGTCTCCACGAACACGATGAGATTCATTCCCCATTGTATCGATTCAAGTATTATTCTCATTTGATGTTGAAAAATAATTTTTAAGGACTTGATATCATTCTGTATATGAATAATATACAACCTATCCATAAAAATCACTGATTATGTATCAAAACAGATAAAAGAAAATGAGTTAGTTAACACCCGAAACAATGATAATACTAAGATATTATTAACAAATCAATTTTAAAAGAACATATATGATATCATATTAACATATATGATTATTGTATAATTTAATAACAATTATTTCACCATTATACATGAGGTTAAACTACCCTCAACCAAGGAAAAGTACAAGGGAAGGGGTTTCTTATCTCACTATTAATTCGGTGATATTTCCATTGTTCACCACTTATTTATTTCATGTGGTGTATCATGTACTTCCATTTGATATATATTACCATGATTATTTTAATATTCATGATATTATATGATTAATTTGGTTGTTATTGACTATTGTTCATATGAATCGACTGATTAAAATGAGGTAAGGTTTAATTTCACAATCTCTTTAATATCCAACGTTGGTTTTACGTAAGTATCTACTGGGAAATGTTTATTATCTATGTCCACGTTTTATAAAATAGTTTTCAAAGGGATTATTTTAAGGGAAATTTTACTAAAATATCATTTTAAATGTTTTAATGATTTATCTTTCTAAATCTTTTTAATCAATTTCTATGTTTTCAAAATGTTTTTAAGGATATTTTTAAATGGACAAGATTTATTTAAAATTTTAAATACATTCATAAGTTTCAAAGTGGTATGGTACACTTTGATTCAAAAATGTTTTTAAATGTATTCCGTTCTAAATTGTGTGAATTTAAAATGATTTACTGAAAAAGGGATATATATCTAAAAGAGTTTTACAAATAATTTTCATCAATTTCAAAATCCTTTAATTGATTTTAACCTTGTTTGAAGTTGATTTATTATGATACAAATCTTCCATATTATATTGATGGTTTTGTGATATGTTTGACAATGGATGTGTTATTTTTATACCATTCATTGTTTTTGTGTAAAGTATTGACATTTCATATTCCAGTTTCAATACGAATGTTAATGTTATGTATAATCCTTTTCATATGAGGAATTCATTGGACTTAGTAAGTGATGGGTGGAGCCCTCAATATCTACTCGATGCATTGGTAGGTCTCATGAGACAAACATGTGTCTTGGAATAAGGCCTTGACAAATTCTTATTTGTAGTCTTGGCACAAGGCCTTGACTATGTGGTTATGATAGTCTGGCATTATGCATTCCATCATTATGAATGATGTTATTGATACTGCATATGATTATTCGACTAGTAGAATATCCATGTGAATAAGTAAATGGAATTATTTCATTTTATTTCAGCCATATTATACTGAAGTTCATGTTTAAAAGGATTTTTTTTAGTTATACATTGCATAAAATGTTTATGATTATTTAAGAAACTTACTGCTACATTGTTATCCTTATTGGGCATCTAAGCTTGACCCTTTCTACGTTTTAGTTCTCCCAGGATGTGAAGAAGTATTTTATGACTGACCTGCAGGGATTGTCTGAGGGGTTATGAGTGAGGACTATAGAGACTATGTTGTTGTAGTTTTTTACTTTATCATGTAATGTAATACATATGAATTTATATAGTGATTCCAAGGCTACTAAACTAATAGGTTTATCGAGACTTGATCTTTTCTGATCAATCCAATGTTATGTAATAAAGCACTAACACTAGGTAACTGGTGTCAGGGCATTACAATTAGTGACTTGGTATGTTCAGAAGAGGTGAGAGTGCCATGATGTTGGTAATTAGGGTGTTTGAGTATCTAATAAGTGGGAATGTCTTGTGGGGTTACCCTATCATTGTTGTTCTTACTATATTACATTACATTACAAGTTTTACATGGTGAGAGTGAATTAGTGAGGTGGGAATAGTTATTATACCCGTTTTGGTGCTATTGGGTATATTGTTTCCTCACTATATCATTTCTATGCTTCTCTCACATGTGGAGAGATACATTGGTTTTCCTACTATGTATATTATATGCTCACCCTATGTGTATAATCAACTTTTAGGTTTCTGGGAGAATTACGTAGACCATGATGAACATTAATAGCATAGATGATTGGATAGATTCTTATTTTCTACATTATTTTTACTATGGGTACTTTGGTGTTTTATTACATTTTTAATTGTTTTATTTTAAACATGCAAGTGGTATGTAATTTGGACTCATTTTGTTAATGTCTTTGCGTGTTTTTGAGGTTGACAGATCTTATCTCATGATATTATTTTTATAAAAAAAGAAATTACACCCATTTAGTGACATTGTAGACCCTTGGAACCGGTCTCCATCTTCAGGCCTTCGAGAGATGAGACTCGAGGTTCATTATCACACTTTATCCATTTCATGACCTGTATAGAAATATTTGGAGGGAGTGATCATGATAGAATGGTATTCATGAGATGATTGAGAGATTGGAAGGATATCAGAGTTATGCACAATGATGATTTCATGGGTTGTTAGGGAAACCATGTTAGGTGATCTTGGTTCATTAAATTTGTTAGGGAACACTCACAAAGTAATGGGATTTTAGGGCCCATGTTATCTGATGCAACGACCTCGAGCATACCGAACAACCAAGTGAAGCTACACCATTTGCAGGGTAGAGACACTAGGAATGTTACAAGATTCATAATAATGTGTGTTATTTCCTAATTTGTTTTTTTGGGAATTATAAATGGATAATGAAATGAGTTAAATGAGTTAAAATAAATCTTAAATAAATATTTCATAAAAATAGGGCTTAGGGAAACCATGCTTACCATCTCAGCTATGGAACCGAATCATCATCTGCCTGTGGTTCCAAAGGAATTTTTAATGTAGTTGGCCACCTCTTTCTTCCTCAGCAAGGAAGCCCTCAACTTCAAGGTGTTGGAAACCTCTTTCTTCTTATTCCTGGAAGTCCTAGAATGTAATCACCAACATTTGGAGTCTCACAATGCTTTGAGAGTTAATAAGATCCTCTCTCTCTAGAAATCACTTCAAGCATGTAATCACATGATTTGAAGATCTGTCATCATTTCAGCACTTCAACACTGAGTTCTTTCAAATGAGCTCTTATTTATAGGTGAGGTTGGTCTCCTTTCCAACAGTCATATTCACCTAAAAAATCAGAGGGACCTGTACACGTGTAACTTAACCAACGGTTAGTTTATAACAGAATAGACGACATCGTTTTATAACAAAACAAGTGTAACAGAATGTACGACATCGTTTTAATCCTAACTCAAAAGTTCGGAGTGAAGATTCTGAGTGAATGTTCGGAGTGTAAAAATATATTAAAGAGTCGAAAAATTATAAAAGCCTAAGAAAAATGAATGTTCAGAGTCTGACCAAAGATAATTTTCAGAGTCTAAATAAATTCAGAGTGAATAAAACAAAGATGATCAGATTCTATTTAATAGGTGAATTCGAAATGAAAATTCGGAATGAAAATTCGTTATCAGAATTATAGTGAGAATTCCTCATCAGAATTCGTAATGGGAAATCATCATCAGAATTCGTAATGAGATTTCATCTTAAGAATTCGTAATGAGAATTCATATCCAGCATTCGGAATGAGAATTCATCATCAGAATTCGTAATGAGAATTCGTCATCAGAAATCTTAATGAAAATTCGTTATCATAATTCGTAATGAGAATTCGTTATTAGAATTCGTAATGAGAATTCGATGTCGAACTTCATAAGGATTCGTATCCTGAATCTAGAGTAGAACTTAATCAGAGTTCGTATCCGGAATTCAGAATGATACTTTATTACAGTTCTCATCTGGAATTCAGAGTGAAACTTCCTTACATTTCTTATCCAGAATTTGGAGCCTAAAACAGAATGCTATATATCAAAGTTTCAACGATTCCAAGAATATAGAAATGAATCTGAATCCTATACTTAAGAAAAATATGGATGAAAATATGATAAGGATAATTTTTCTTACAAAAGCGATTTTCCTTATAAAATCAATTTTCCTTATAAAAGAAATTTTCTTAAAGATAAGGTGTTTGTGATTTTCAAAACAAGAATGAATGGAAAAGTCATAAGGAAAACCCTATTGACTCAATAATCTCCCCCTTTTTGGAAAGCACAAACATCCTTACACAAAAGAAATTCTAAGAAGAACGAAAACATTAAGGCTTATCTCCCTTTGCTTATGGATGTAGATGAATAAGACTAACTCCCCCTAAGGCTTTGAGACTCTAAGGATCGTATTCTAGATTTCCGAAATGATATTTCATTATGAATAAGAATGTCTTCTTTAATAATAAACTCCCCCTTAGATAAACTCTATTGGAGTTTGTTTTCTTTCTCACCCTTTGTTAAGATTCTTTTTGACTTTGATTAGAGTTCTTTTCCTTCTCCTCCTTTTTGATTTTCAAAAAGAATTCGAGGGAATGAAAAATATAACAAGGTACCTGAAAAATTAGTAGCAACAACAAAAGAAACGAGCAAGCACAAATTTTCATTAAGTTTGAAAAATCTCGGCAACAATGAAAATTTAGATACAAAAAAAAGATCAGATCTGTCTATTTTGGATATTTTTCCTTTTCCATGAGTCCCTTAAGAATAGTCATTATCTTTTTCAAGTCTTTATGGTCTTCCTCGGATTGCTTCTCTAATACAAAAATTCTTGCACTTTGAGATTCAATCTTTTCTTCCTCGGCTTTAAGCTTTTCTTCCTGAGCTTTAAGATTTTCTTCCGGAGCCTGCATCATTTCTTCAAAATCAATTTGATGATCCCTTTCATATTTCCAATTTTGAGAGACAGAATTTAGCTTCCCATTCAGATCTCTAACTTCTTGATCTGGAAATTCTTTTCATTTGTCAATTTCTCTTCAAAGGAAGAAGTTAGATCATTTATCTTCCTGTCCTTAGTCTCAAAATCATCCTTCAAATTATCTTGGAATTCATTTAAGAGTCTCATCTCTTCTACAGTTTTCCTCGAGCAATTTTTCATCCTCTTGAAAAATATTCTATGGGATTCATATCCAACAAAGAAAGATTTGAATTGAGCTTCTATCTCAAAACACTTATCCATGACCATGGATACGAAGTCTGATTTCTGATTCAAAGCATGTTGGAGCATCTGACATCTTGAATCAATTCTTGATAAAGTCGGAATAGAACCTACCAACTTCTTTAAAGACTGAACAACAAAGTCATGACCCAACTAAGATGAATCCAAATCCGAGACTCTTCGTGGAGAATTTTCTTTTTCATCTTGTTCAAGCTTTTTCTTTGAAGAACTACCAACTTCATTTATCTTCACCACTACTGAGCTCAGAGTATTAGCAAGAATTTTCTTTCCCTTGTCTCTTTTCGGAATAGAATCCTGTTCCAGAGTTCTTTTTTCACTATCAGTCACTTGGATAATATTGTCTTCTTCATCGGCAAATTTTTGAGCTACATTCTATACATTCTCCATTTGAGCAACATCATGTAGAAGTTGTTCTTCTTCTGCATGATATGCTACTTCTTCATCTTCTTGCTGCTCATCATTTCTAGTAGTGACTAATTTTGATTATTTGACATCTGAAGTTCGGAGTGACAGATGTACCGACAGTGTCCCCTTATAATCATCTACTTGCTTTAACACATCTCTGGTTTCACCACTTCCTTCAGCAACAACTTCTCCTTCTTCCACTTGCTAAACGTTCTCTACTTCCTCAGAATTTTTAGCAACAGCTTCTTCTGGAGAGACGAACTTTCTTCCTAGAGTCTCCGGAAGGGAGTCCAAGGAAAAGGATCTCGGAACATGGATATTTCCTAAAACCATCTCATTGAACTTCAACAAGGCCTGAGATACCTCTGCTTCAGACAAATTCTTCTTAAGCATCTTTTCTTTGACTTGTTTTTCTAGCTCATCCGCAGTTCTTTCCTTCAAGGCCTTAGCCTCCGCAGGATCCAAGCCAAACTGAGGCTCCCCTTGCACTCTTTTTTCTTTGATCTCCATACATTTAGAAACTTCCTCAAATGGGTAAGCTTTCTTCTTCTTTGGTTTTGGAGGTGTGGAATGAAATTCCTTAGACTTGGAATTCTCTGCTTCAAATTCAACTTCTTTCAACTTTCTCTTCCTTACTGGCTTAGAGGATTCCAGATCAACAACTTTCGGAACTGCTTCTTCATGAGCAGGTAAATCAATGAACTGACCGGTCTTCTTGTCAAAGGCTGCATCCATCCTTTTGAGTGTACCATCACTCACCAACATAATCTTGCAAACTGTTGGCTTAGATATGCAAGACTCCTTGAAAGACTCAAGGCACTGGACTATCAACTTTGAGAGAATTGCTGGATACATTATGATCTGAGCTCTCTGATTCCCTTTCTTAACATTCTCAAGAGTAATGAGAATGTGCTTCATCAGGTTAAACTTCCTCTGATTTATCAGAAAATCTAGAATGTAGATCTCACTCTTCTTCAGAATATCTTTTTCACCCTTTCTCGGTACGATTCGGCCTAGTACCCATAATTCTTGGATTCGAAAATTCGTAGATAAACTAGCAATCTTCGGATCCTTGTCATCAGCCAGTCCGAGAGTTTCTAATGCTTTTTCCTTGTCGAAGCTACCCTTTGAATCCGGCAACACATGAGATATGAATTCATTTTCTCCTTCATTATTCAGCCCTACCAAGCTAGCTGCCTTGGCATATGATTGCTTATAAGTCTTTCCATATGACTTAAAAAACAACTTTTCTCTTCCATCTTCTTTAAGAAAGGAAAGTGTCTCATAAAACTATATAAGCAAATCTGAATAGACATCATCTTGATTCCCAGGTTTCGACACAACAACATCATCCCATACATTAAGCTTAATATTCTTGGATATAAGAGAGTCATTATTGTTGATGAAATCAGGATGAACCAGCCTCTCTCTATATTCCAGCCACTTCGAAATCAGCTTAGAGGAAGACATGTCTTGAGAATCTACTTCCACATACATTCGGATCTGAAGACCTCTGAGAAGTTTGGAATGGAGAAATCTGAAGTTCGGAACGGCTTTAAAATGGAGAGTCAGAGCTTTGAGACGCTAGATCTTGAAAACTGATGTGGGACAACCATTTGGGGTCCCTTTTATATAGGCAATGTGAAGACGGTTCAACTTCCACGGTTGATCGAACAATTGTGACAAGCTGAGATCAGATCTGACGGTCGAAAACCAATTCTCATGGAAACTTGAATCTGATCTTTTGAGGTTTTAATAAAAACAAATATTTAAGAAAATTATAAGCCGAAAACAAAATATAAGAAAATTCCAGCAAGTAATGTATGACTACGAAAACTTGAGTAAGGAAATAATACCTTTCGGATTGGCTTAGGAAGATTATTCGTAATGGGTAATATAAAAAAGACTACGAAAAAAAAACTTTATTACAAAAATTCATAGTTGTCAAAACTCACTACTAAAAACAAAGTCAGTACGGAAAACTCAGTACGAAAAATATTATGAGAATTCAGTACGAAAAAAAATTTGAATATGAAAAACTCATTATGAAAGTCTCAGTACGAAAATCTCGATATGGAAATACCAGTACGAAATTTCAATTCCGGAAGTGTTCAATACAAAGTTTTTGATTCCAGAAATCTTCTATATGAACATATCCATTCTGGAAATTTTAGTTCTAGAAATTCCATTCTGAAGATTTAGTTCTGAAAAGTTTGAAAAACTATCTTTGAAAAATTTTACTACATTCACAATCAAATGTACCCCCCCCCCCTATAAAAGTGAATTTATTACTGTAAGGAGACTTTTTCAATAGAAAGTTAATTAAGAAATATTACCTTACAGTTATCATTCCTAACTTCTGTTTAATGTATTCAAATCTATCAGAAGGAAAATATTTTGTGAAAATATCAGCAAGTTGATCTTGCGTTCCGATAAACTGAAGAATAATATCTCCTTTTTGTGTGTGATCCCTAAGAAAGTGATGCCTAATATCTATGTGTTTTGCACGAGAGTGATGTGCAGGGTTCTTATTAAGGGAAATTTCACTTGTGTTATCACACAAAATTTGAGTTTTAGTATAACTCAATCTATAGTATGTGAGTGTGTGTTGCATCCACAACACTTGAGCACAACAACTTCCAGCTGCTACAAATTCGGCTTCAGCAGTGGAAAGTGCTACAGAATGTTGCTTCTTACAAGACCATGAAACTAACTAATCTCCTAAGAAATGAAATGTTCCAGATTTACTCTTTCTATCCATTCTACATCCACCAAAGTCAGCATCAGAACAGCATTTTAGAACACAATCATTTCTAGAAGTATAAAATAATCCTAAATCCATGGTTCCCTTAAGGTAGCGAAAAATTATTTTTACTGCCTTTAAGTGAGATTCCTTAGGATTGGATTGATTTCTTGCACATAAACATACTGAAAACATTATGTCTGGTCGAATATCTGTTAAGTAAAGTAAACTTCCTATCATACCTCTAAAGGATGTTTGATCTACTGGTTTCCTAGCTTCATTAAGATCTAAAGAGATTGAGGTACCAATGGGAGTACATATACTCTTACTGTTGTCAAACCCATACTTTTTGAGAAGATCTTTAACATACTTATGTTGAGATATTTAGGTTCCTTCTGGTTTTTGAGAAATTTGAAAACCAAGGAAAAAAGTTAACTCACCCATCATACTCATTTCAAACTCAGATTTCATTAGACTTGCAAAAGAGTCAGTCAAAGATTGCCGAGTTGAACCAAATATGATGTCATAAACATAAATTTGAACAATCATATTTTTTTTTCATATCTTTATTTATAAAAAGGGTTGGATCTGCATTTCCCTTAACATAGTTATTTTGAAGCAAAAATCCAGTAAGTCTATCATACCCTGCTCGGGGGTCTTGTTTAACACCATACAAAGTTTTGGTAAGTCTAAAAACATGATCAGGATTTTTTGTATCTTCAATGCCATGAGGTTGTTCAAAAAAAATTCCTCTTGAACATAACCGTTAAGAAAAGAATATTTCAAATCCATTTGAAAAAGTTTAAAATTAAAGAATGTTGCAAAGGAAAGTAGAATACTGATAGATTCAAGTCTGGCTACTGGGGCATAAGTTTCTTCATAGTCTATTCCCTCTTGTTGAATATAACCTTTAGCAACAAGTCTAGAATTATTTCTTACTATGACACCATTTTCATCACATTTATTTCTGAAAACCCATTTTACTCCAATAACAGAAGTTTCCTTAGGTCTTTCAACCAAGGTCCAGACTTTATTCTTTTCGAATTCATTTAGTTTATCTTGCATAGATTTGATCCAATAATCATCACCTAAAGCTTCATCAGTGCTTTTAGGTTCTAATTGGGAAAGAAATGCTAGATGTTCTAATTCATTTCTTAAGGAAATTCTAGTACTTATAGGTTTATTTACATCACCAATGATACTATCACTAGGATGATTTTTAAGAAACACTTGATTTGGGTTTTGAAAATCCTGTTCATCAACATAGGGTAGAAAGCCTTCTAGGGTAAATGTTTCAGAATTATCTCCTTGAACATTATCCTTATCAAAAGGTTCTTCTATCAAAGGATGAAAATTAGTTTTAGAAAACACATCCGAGGATGTAGGCTGGGATTGTTTAAAAACAAAGCGATCAGACTCATCAAATTTTACATGCACTGTTTCATCAACAGTACAAGTGTTTTTATTAAAAACTCTATAAGCCTTAGATCTTGTGGAATAACCTAAGAAAATTCCTTCATCATATTTTGGTGCAAATTTATGTAAGTTATCTTTAGAATTCAAAATGAATACTTTGAAAACAATAACCTTGAAGTAGGATAGTCTTGGTTTTCTACCATTCCATAACTCATAAGGGGTTTTATTAAGAAAAGGTATAATCAAAACTCGATTTATAGTATAGCAAGCAGTACTTACAGCTTCAGCCCAGAAATGTCTAGCTATAGAATATTCACACAACATGGATCTAGTTATCTCTTGAAGAATTCTATTTCTTCTCTCAACTACACCATTTTGTTGAGGAGTTCTTGGTGCTGAAAAATTGTGAGTAATAACTTTTTTACTACAAAATGTTTCAAAACCACAATTTTGAAATTCTCCTCCATGATCACTATGAATAGTTTTCAATGGAAGGTTTTTATCATTTTTAACTTGAGCTCTAAAACTTTTGAAATAAGAAAAAGCTTCAGACTTCTTTTCTAGAAAATAAACCCAAGTAAATCTAGTGTAATCATCAACTAGAACAAAGACATAGTATTTGCCTCCAATACTTCTAGTTTGTGTTGGACCAAAATGACCCATGTGCACTAACTGTAATGAATCAGTTGTTGAGACATCATCGATTGATTTAAAACTAGATTTATGTTCCTTCCATATTGACAAGGATCACAAACTTTAGAGGAATCAAATCTAAGCTCTGGTAGATACTTAACTAGTTTCTTCTTAAAGAGTTTACATAGGTTCTTAAGGTTATAGTGATCTAGTCTTCTATTCCATAACCAGTAATGATCTTCCATTTCACTTAGGAAAGATAAATCTTGACTCCTGAGGTCTTCTATGTTTACGGTGTAAACATTCTCATGCCTATTGGCTGAGAGAATAAATTCTTCCTTGAAATTGTGAAGTAAGCACTTATCATTCCTAAAATTCACAAGGTACCCTTCATCACCTGAATGACTTATACTAATGAGGTTTTTCTTAAGACCCTTAACAAAAAGAACATTTGAAATTTAAGTTTTTCCTAAAAGAACAATATTACCAATACCAACAATCTCACCCTTAGCATTATATCCAAAAGATACCTTTCCTCCTTTCGTTTGGATAATCATTTCAAAATTGCTTTTTTTACCAGTTATGTGCCGGGAACATCCACTATCCATGTACCATTTATTGTTGCTGGTACTCTCTTTATTTTCCTGAAATCAAGAATAAAATTAGACTTTCGGAATCCAAACTTGTTTGGATCCTAGATTACTAGATAACAAATTTTTAGGAACCCACTTCTTCTTAAAAAAGTAAGCTTTGTGAAATCCTAAGGATTGGGTTTTGTTTAAGGAACAATTCTTTTCCCAGTGACCACCACAATAACACTTAGTACAAAATGGGGCACTTTGAGGAACAAAATAATTTTTACTAAAAATTGGATTTGCATGGGTATAACCAATTCCGGATTTATTTCTTAAAGTTCATATTTGGGAATACATTTTATCAAAATTTTCCTTACCATGGGCAAAGTTTGAAAAACACTTCTTTAAGGAAAAAATTTCGGACTTCAATTTTATAACCATGTTTTTATCCTCAAAATCATTATTTTTATATCTAGAGCTAGGTTCACAATCATTTTTCTTAGAAATTACTTTTTCTAATTCTTTAGAAAGTTTGTTCTTCTCAGAACATACTTCCTCAAGATTTTTTGAAATACTTTCAAAATCAACATTTTTCCTGTCATGATCTTTAGAAAGATCTGATATCTCTTTTTTAAGAATAGAATTCCTAGAGTTTTCCTTATCAAGTTTCTTATTGAGTTTAGAATTCTCAATCTCAAGAAGATCAACAAACCTAGAAACTTTTTCATAAGTAGGTAAAGAATTTTCTTCATCATAATAGGATTATTCAGCAGAAGAGTTATAATACTTACTATCATTAAAATTTAAAGAAACATTTGTAAATGATTCAGCATTTAGAACCTTAGCCATAAAACAATGATTATCAATAGGTAATCTGGCTATAAGACCAAGATTCTTATGTCCTGAAGATTCATAATCAGAAGATTCATCTGAAGAGTCACCACCACTGGCACTCCAAGTGTCATTATCTTTCAACACTTTCTTAGCTTTGGATTTATAATACTTCTTTTGGTTCCTGTCTGAATTCATTTATTTCCTTTCTTTCTTTTTTATCAAAGGTAAATCTGGTCTAATATGTCCAGCTCTCTTGCATTCATAACAAGTGACTTCTCCATCTTTTATATCTTTCCTTTCCTTTTTCTTATACTTGGATTGGAAACTTCTTTGACCAGCTATCTTGTTCATCCTTCGAGCAAGATTTTCTAACTCATTCTCAGATATTTCACATTCACTAGATTTGGATTGGAAAATAACTTTCTTAGACTTGGATCTGGTTACTATTTCAGGAGTCTTAGCTTTCGTTTGATTTGATGTTGTTGTAAAAGCAACGGTACCATTTCCATTTTTCTTTTTGATGTTGTCAGCATCTCTCTTCATTCTGGTTTCGTGTTGTAGAAGAGTTCCAAATAACTCATCAAGAAAAATTTGAGTAACCTTCATGTTCTCATCTATATATGTTCTTTTGGATTCCCACTCATTGGGCAAAATATCAATTATCTTGTCCAAAAGTGCTTCATCATCTAAACCTTTTTCTCCCATAGATTGTAGGTTGTTTACTATAGTCATAAATCTCTGTTGAACTTTACATATTGGTTCACCATAAGGATAGGTGAATTCATGATATTCAGCTCTAAACATAGCTCTCCTAGTCTCAATCACCTTAGAAGTTCCAAAGTGTGTAACCTCTAACTTCTTCCAGATACAATTAGCTGCTTCACAAGAAGAAATTTGGCTATATATATTTCTATTCATTGAAAACAGTAGAGTATTGGGTACCTTATAGTTGAGTTGATACTCTTTCCTTTCCTGGTTAGTAAAAGTTCTAACTTCCTTGTGAGGAATTTTATAATCACTAGTAATCATAACAAAGTTTTCCACTCCATTATTGATAACAAAAGTCTTCATTCGATCTCTCCATTACTCATAGTCATTAACATCAAAGATTGGTGGTCTTGTAGTATTTATATTATCAATAGAACCAACATTAATTCCTGCCATTATTAAGACAACACTCAGTACACAAACTTGTTAGTAGAAAAGATTTGTAAAAACAATGTTCAGAATGGGAATGTTCGAAATGGGAATGTTCATAATGGGAAAGTGAGAAAGAAAAACTTATACGTGAGTACAAGTATTTCGGAGACCTGCACTGATACCAATTGTAGGATCGAAATAGTGATGTAGATGCTCAATATATAAGAGGGGGGTGAATTGTATACTTTAAAAATTCATTTAGAACCTTTAAAGTTAGTTACGAATAACAATGGTTTCCTTAAGCAAAGAAAAGGGTTACGTTTAACAAGGTTTAAACTATGAAAATTCACAACACTTCTAATACCAAATGAAAATCTGGAAAGAGATTCCGAAAGTTGGTTCTGGAAGGATGGTTCCGGAAATTGAAACTTAACAAAAGATTACAATATGAGATTCTACCTTAAAGAGTATAGAATCTAAATGAAATAGAGTACAAGTAAGGAAGTATAAGAAAGTTATACTTTCCTTATAATACAAAATGCAGCGGAAATAAACAAGTAGTAAAACTATAAGTAACAAGATATAAGTCTTTTAACCCAAAGGGAAGGGTATCCAACAACCTTGGATAAAGGTGCCTTGATTTATACTTTCAAGCAAGTCTGTCTTACCCACACCAGGGTAAGCCCTCAATACGAAGATCAGAGTCGCTGTCTTGCTATCCCTGCAATCCCTCAACATCATGGTAGTTGGCCACCTCTTCCTTCCTCAGCAAGGAAGCCCTCAACTTCAAGGTATTGGAAACCTCTGTCTTCCTATCCCCAGAAGTCATCGAATGTAATCACCAACATTCAGAGTCGCACAATGATTTGATAGTTAATAAGAGCCTCTATCTCTAGAAATCACTTCAAGAATGTAATCACATGAGTTGAAGATCAGTCAGCATTTCAACACTTCAGCACTGAGCTCTTTCAAATGAGCTCCTCTTTAAAGTTGAGGTCGGTCTCCTTTCCAACGGTCATATTCACCTTAAAAATCGGAGGGACATGTACACGTGTAACTTAACCAATGGTTAGTTTATAATAGAATAGACGACATCGTTTTATAATGAAGTGTAACAGAATGTATGACATCTTTTTAATCCAAACTCAAAAGTTCGGAGTGAAGATTCAGAGTGAAATTTCGGAGTGTAAAAATATATTAAAGAGTAGAAAAATTATAAAAGCGTAAGAAAAATGAATGTTCAGAGTCTGACAAAAGATAATTTTCAGAGTCTAAATAAATTCGGAGTGAATAAAACAAATATGATCAGATTTTGTTTAATAGGTGAATTCGGAATGAGAATACGTCATCAGAATTCGTAGTGATAATTCCTCATCAAAATTCGTAATGGGAATTCATCATCTGAATTCGTAATGAGATTTCATCTTAAGAATTCGTAATGAGAATTCGTATCCAGAATTTAGAATGAGAATTCATCATCAGAATTCGTAATGAGAATTCGTCATCAGAAATCTTAATGAAAATTTGTTATCAAGATTCATAATGATAATTCGTCATTAGAATTCGTAATGTGAATTCGATGTCGAATTTCATATGGATTCGTATCCTGAATCTGGTGTAGAACATAATCAGAGTTCGTATCCGGAATTCGGAATGATACTTTATTAGAGTTCTCATCTGGAATTCGGAGTGAAACTTCCTTACAGTTCTTATCCAGAATTCGGAGCCTAAAACAGAGTGTTTCATATCATCGTTTCAATGATTCTGAGAACATAGAAATGAATCCGAATCATATACCTAGGAAAAATATGGATGAAAATATTATAAGGATAATATTTCATACAAAAGCGATTTTCCTTATAAAAGAAATTTTCCTTATAAAAGCAATTTTCTTAAATATAAGGTGTTTGTGATTTTCAAAACAAGAAGGAATGGAAAAGTCATAAGGAAAACCTTTTGGACTCAACAGTATGAGTTACTCTCCCTCTAGTATGGGAGTATCTAGGTATGGGAGTTGGGGATAATGTTCAATAATCTCCTATGTATTCCCACAGATTTATTTCTGGATGAGTTGTCTCATGTGATTGCTCCAGAAGAGGAACTTCATCATTTTATCCAGAACATGGTTACCACCATTAAAATTAAAAGATTCATTGAGGAATAGAAGTGGAAAGAATAGATTTAGCAGATGCACTTGTGAGGATGTTCCCTGTGGGAGGGGATCTATAAGGGTTCTTCGAGAGGTAGGGATACCAGTAGAAGTTCTAAGGCTCAAGGGCCTTGGAGGGTTCAACCGCTGGGGAATTGACCTCATTAGTTTTTGTTTCTTCCATCTGGTCATTAGTCCTTTCCCATTGGTTTGGGGCCAAAGTGTTTATTTTTGTGGGTTGATGACAATATTCATAACCAATTCCGTGTGTCCATTTGAGATCAGTATATTGGAGGTGGACAAGTTCATTTCCATCATAATAAGTAGTTTCTATCTAGGGAATTTCAATATTAGGGACAATTGGTTGATGCACCGGTGTGGGGAGATGGAGCAGTTAGAAGATGACCTCAGGATATTCCTCAATGACCTCATCCCTGGAATATTTATAGAGGTGGACATCAGAATAGGGGGAGAGGAGTTGGGCATGGTCATTTTCAAACATTATAAGTAGTATTTATAATAAGGAAAAATATCATCTAAGGTATGATCATATTGTTTATTACCCTTGTTTGTTCATTTTTTCTTTCCAGAGATTCACACTCCTTTTTTTCACTGAGTCTATCTAATTCTATGGGAATAGATGTAGAGAGGATTCCTATTCCACTAGGGGTTTTTATGCCAGTTTTATTCCATACTCTCTTATTTGATATGTTCCAGGGATATAAACTGAGGATGGGGAAACATTAGTCCCTGTAGGGATATCTTATTTCTACAGATGTAAGCATACAGTGTCATTCTCAATATAGATTGGTTTTAATCCATTCATTATATTATATAATTCATCTAGAGAATATTTGAGTGTTCATATGTGGAAGTCCAGTGTGTCGCATTCGTTGGAAAAAAGATTTCTCAGGTGGGTTGTAATTGTGTAGAGCCTCTTCTACCTTATTGGGTAATATGTTAGTGTAAAAAGTGAATGGTGATATGGTAGTGTTTCTCATTTTTTTGAGGAGTTTCTATATGTTTTCCCTTGGAGGTTGTGACTCTACCTCCTCTATGTGATTTTGATTTTGGGATGGACTTTTAGCTCAGCTATTCTCTGAATTCAATATCTATTTTTCGGATGGAACCTGCTAAGTCGAAGGTGTAGAGGATTTCGATAGATGATATGATCAAGAATGAAATTATCTATCCCAATGTATCAATGTTGGGTGCTCTAATGTTTTTTTCAATGAAGGAGAATGTTAGTCTGAGTTTTGGCATAGAAAACTGATGTTTAAACTAGGAGACGACCATGAACTATTACCCTCCCCCAAGGATAGACATTATTTTTGACTAGATATGAGTTTAAAGTTAGTTTTCTAAAATTTATCAGCAGTTTGGATGACATTATTTTAGGGTTAAGGATTCCGTTGTCCTATATACATCTTTCAGGTGAATGTATGGGCACATTGAGTTCACTGTCAGGTCATTCAGTGTTTCAAATGCACAAACTATTTTCATGTGGTTTATGAACACTGCCTTTTAAGCGTTCTTTTCCACGTTCATCATCTTATCCAATGATGATGTATCAATATAATTAAAGTTATAGTAGGGGCCAAAAAAGCATATCATGAATCTTTTCCAAGTCCATCAATGCCATTAGATCTACCGAAAAATGTATATGTGTATGTTTTGGACTTGAGAGGTGCATTTCCCCAGACATGTGTTGTCATTGTAGGGTTCATCAGTGTACACAAGGAAGAATGGGGAAGTTTTTTGTTAGAAATTACCCAAGTATGTGTAATTGGTTCATTGTTTTCATGTTATCATTGGCTATTATTGGAGGTTTGTACCCAATTTCTCTTGAGTTGTAGCTCTATGGACAATTTCTCCTAGGGAAGACCAGGCTTTTGTGCCGACTGGTCAATTATTGACAGCGTTCGAATATCTGAAGGGGATGTTTTTAAGTGTTCGAGTACTTAGATTCTTGAGGTAGGGGTGATGTTCGAGGTGTTTTTTTATTCTTCCAATCTGTGTATGGGATTAAACATGATGCAAGAAAATAAATTTATCTCTTATGGGTCTAGGTAGTTACTTCCCCATGAATGGAACTTTCCCCAACTTTATCTAGATCTAGTAAATGCCTTGTTTGTGGTGAATTTGTGGTGGAATTATCTCAATTGGGTTCACTTTGTGGTCTTCAAAGACCACAAGAGTTTGGGGAATATATTTTTCCAGTGAGATCTGAACATGTGTCAGTGGAAGTGGATGGAGTTTATTTAGGACAATAATTTTAAGATTTCCTACAACCTAAGAAATGGTAATATCATGGATGATGACTCGAGAGGATAGTCATAATAGGTGGTAGTTCATGAACCTATAGATGCTTGGAAGGATATGGATAATTTTGAAGCTCTTATCATATATATTGAAGTATATGGAGGTATTGGTTGTTTTAACTAGATGATAGTCGATTCATCATTGATGAAGTAGGTATAGGATTCCTTGTAGGGAGACTCAGAGGCATAGGAGTTTCACATCATATTATCCGGAGGGATGGCTAGAGAATAGTTAGAATCAGATGATGTTCTGTGGGTGGATATTTTCTCTTGTTAAAATGTCCAAGGGAGTCCTCTTTGAGTTTTATATCTCCCCCTTATCAGTAAATCCTAGAGATTCCAAGATCTATTGAGGATTTAGGATGTATTTTTGGTGGAATGGAATGATTCGACATGTAGAAGTGTTTTTTGCATGATTCTTGCTATGCATATAAGTGATGCCTGAGAACTGTTTTCATAAACGTTTATATAAAACCATAGATATTCTCGAGCTGATGTGGGAGGTAATCATGATTTATATCATCACAGGGTTACCAGGGCTTAGGGTGGAAATAGTTTTATTTGGATAGAAGTGGCTGGGCTGGTGAAATTGCATCACGTCATACTGATAAAGGAGTCAAGAACAATGGAATCCTTGGAAAAGAGGTATGTGGATGAGGTGATACAGTTTCATGTAGTTTGATGAAATATTGTATTGGATCAGGATAATTTTTTTACCATGAGAGATGGGAGGGGATTTCAGCAAGCTACTGGTAACCATTTATGCCTCAACACTTCCTTTCACCCTAAAAAAGATGGTCAGATAGAGTGGACCATCCAGATGTTGGACGATATGTTGCAAGCATGCATCTTTGGATTTGGGGGGTATTTTGTACCACATTTTCCTTTGGTAGTGATTTCTTATAGTAATTGATATCACTAATCAATAATAATGGTAACATTTTATTCTTTGTAAGGAAGACAGTGTTTTTCACCTTTCATTCAGACAATGGTCAGTGAGACATATATTCCTGGTATCCTTGTAGTGTAGTGCATGATAGAGAAGGTTCACTTGTTTATGGGATAATGAAAGTGGCAGAAGAGTAGAAGAAATCCTATGTTTATTACAGGAGGTGGCCCTTGGAGTTTGAGGATGGGGACCATATGTTCATGATGGTTTCAACTAGATGTGAACAGAAGAGGATTGGAAAATAGATTATGATTTTTCACATCTTCATCGGACCCTTTGAGGTGTCACAGAGAGTTTCGAGGTGGAATATTAGTTGGTTCTACCACCATAGTTGGAGGGGATCCCCAACATCTCTCTTGTCTATCAACTCTAATTGTATCTTTATGATGACTCCCATGACATTGAGATGGGAGTTTTTGATATAAAGATGATGTAAAAAAACATGGAAGTAGTGATCTAGGATCCTTGGGAAAGGTGTTGCGTGGGAGGATCACTACATCAGTTTATGTGTTGTGGAGGTATGATGGCCTAGAGGAGAGTACTTGGGATCGACAAGCATAGATGTGTACCAAGTACCTAAGGTTATTTTGTGTTTTCCCCTATTACTTTTTTCTTATTATGTATTTTTTGAACGATATTTTTTATGAGAACTTTCCTTTTCTATTGTGTTTAGATGTTTGTGTAACATTTTTTTATAAAACCCTGACATATGAAAAGGGGAAGACTAGTTTTCAAATCATGACGCATTAATTTCAATGTGATTAAACAAAATGGGAATATTAGTGCCACCCAGAATAGATATTATCTTATCATACATGAATTAAATTCTTGGATTCATGTGTTTGAGATATTTTGGTTGTTGTGATTTCATGGATTTCTATGTGTATATTTGGGTTAGTATATGTGAGAGGGGGTTTTCTTGGATGGGGAGGTTTCCACTCCATCTTTCGAACAAGGTGGGGGTTTTATCATTGAACATAGAAGTGTTTTGTCTTTAGAATAATTAATAGTGTAGTGGGATACTTGAGAGGTGTCTCACTAGGAGGTTGTTTAGACCCCTATTTACTTATGTGTTTGGTTCGGAATTCATGGTGGCTAGAATACTTTCAGAGGTATTATTTTTAAGGGACCAAACCACTCTGCTTCATTACTATGGGAAAATCCGGTGTTTGAAGGGCTTATGGATTTCCTAGTGAATCATTTCAAGTGCATTTCAAATTTCCAATTTTTTGAATGATAACTTGGATTGGTGAGTCAATGTGGGAGTCATAGCGGTGATTCAGAATAGTGAGTCACACTGGTGACTGACATTGGTACGTTATGATGGTAGCTTGCAGTGGTTAATCCCACTGGTTTCTCAAAATAGTAACTCACACTAGTGACTCAAAATGCAAGGTCCCACTAGTGACTCACTCAGTTATCTCACACCGGTGACACATCCAATGTTGATTCATTTCTAGTATATTGTCAAAATATTTGTTTTCTTCCATTTATTTCAGTTTTTCCATTTAATTGTTTCTTTAATGTAATGTGTGTGTTACCATGTTTAATGTTTTTTGGAGTCATTTTGAATCATATATATCTTTTAAAAACATGAAACTTTCTTTGACTTCCAACCCATGGGGTTTTAGTCCAGATCTACCTTTAATGGATTTGTGAAACAATTTCCATTCCAACAGTCTCAGATCTAATCCTTCTATGCGAGGGGTCTTCCCTTCATTCATTCATTATCCATTATCATGGTACATGATGTCCCTATAACCCTTCTTCCTTGAGTATTCATATGTTTCTGCCATAGCCCTGGGACCCAGTTTTCCTCTGGAGTTTTTCTACTATATGTGCACCCCTACTTTGGAAAATTAAGGAAGTGTTGATCACTTATTTTTCAATGTAGTATTTCCTTCATCTCTATATTATTTTCTCCTAAAATCGGGTCGATGAATCAATGTATCTTTAGAACATAGTTGAATTTGGATTAATGAAGATAATTAAACCACCTAAGATCATTATTAGATTTCTAGGTAAAGTGGTGTATAATGGTACTATTTTATTGATATTTGGATCAATGTTAATAATTTTATCAGTAATAGGCCTACTGAAAGTCATGGCCATTTTTGGTCATTGATTATGTAATGAATATAATATAGAATTTATGATTTAGTTTTCCTTACGAAAAATTGTTAAGAAATCTATGAACAACATTCACTCAGCTACCAAATATATTCCTTTTGATCAAACTACTTCTATAATAACCATGATTGTTGGCAAGTTGAATTAAAGAGATGATCCAATTTAAATATGAATGTATTTTGGTTGGTTTGTGTGGATGTATGATTAGGGGAATGATTGTGTGAGGTAGTATAGTTTGGGTTTTGTACTGAAATCTTAGTTTGAGAAATTAATTGGTCATGGAATGGATGGGAAGTGTTGTGTTGTGGGGTTGTGATTAGGATGTTCAATGATTGTGCTGCTAGATATGTTGGGAGTGGTGTGGTTATGTAGATGGTCTACCATGCAATTTTTTTATTAGTTGTTTTTCTCTTCCATGGGGTCTTCAGGATGAGTTTTGGTTATGGCATAGGTGTCTAGGGGTATGATGTGTTGGTGTAGAGGCATAGGTGTCTTTGGGATTGATGTGTTGTGGTGTGAGGCCTAGGTGTGTGTAGTAGATATGTGATGTGCTTTTTTCCTAGGTGACAAGACTAGCTATGAAGGGATAGTGTGTGTGTGTGTGTCTGGGCTATGATGTGGCATGTTTGGAATAGGTGGAGTGACTAGATGTATTTTGTTAGGGTGTATGGCAATGTACTCAATGGGAATGTGGTGCGAGGTACACTATAATCGAAGTTATAACTATATTACATTACTTACGTTACATAGTGAGCATTCCATGGTGATGTTGGGATAGTTAGTATACCTTGTTAGGTTTTACTAGGTCTGTTATTTTCTCATTGGAACATTAGTATTCTTCTATCACATGTTCACGGGCGACATATGTTTTCCATCTGAGTAGACTAGTTTTTTCACCCTATATATGCAATGATTTTAGGTTTCCAAGAGGATTACATAGACCGTGCTATACATTACAAGCTCATAATTTTGGATAGTTGTTGAGTCGCTGCATTAGTTTCACATTGGGTACATATATTTGAGTTTAATTGTATTTGTAATATTTTTATTTTAAACATGCATGTGAGATGGTTTTTCGATTCCATTTTTTTTCATGACTTGTAATTTTTTTGTGGATCATGCATCTTATATCCCAATCTTGTTTCCAAAAAATGTGTAATTCCTACCATTTTGTGAGGTTTAATACCATTGTACAGGTCGCAACATCAGGGCCAACTAAAGGTGGGACTCAATGGTCATTATCTCTTTTTTTCCATTTCCATCTCATTGGGGGAATCTTTGGAGGGAGAGAGTCATGAAAATATATATCACAAAAATAGAGAGCTATATCAAGAAGGATAGACCAAGAAACAATCCTAAATGATGCATATATCATTTATCCATAAAATAAATGTCTCAATATGTCATTTAAATAAGTAGGTAGTCATGGTCCTGGTGAATATATATGTTAACTTCCAACACCACCACTAGATTCTATACCTTGAGAGTCACACATGAAACACATTGACACTATTTCCCTAGTCCTAAGTAAATCCTCATAAGGTGACTTCCCCAAACACCTTCACAAGGACACAACCACTTGTTATACCAATATTTCGTAACCTAAACTAAATCGTGTTTAAAGGTGCCACTATCCCAAACCCACATCCATAGGTCTTGGGGTGATGACAAGCATCAAAGTCATAATTTACATTTGGAGGCATTTTCCAATGTAACACTATGAACACACACAACCATCAAAAAAATATGTGTAGAGAAAAAATATAGAATACAAAAAAAAATAGTGGAAACAACAATGAATTAATGATTCCTAGATAGTGAATTATTATGATACTGTAGACTATAAATAAATGGAGAAAATAAACATCCAACTAGAATGGTGTACCAACGTGAAAAAACTATAATGTAAAACAATTAGAGATCAAATGTTCCTAATATTCATATTGTGACCACTATACACAATCAAAAGTACTGGGTATCCCTAATACCCTATGATGTCACCATCAAACAATTAATCAATTTCAAGACACAAGAAATGTTGGAAAATAGCATTCAATGGTGAGTATATGAATACTCAATAGAACATCCTAAATGATGATCTTGGAGAAGTTAGAGAGAAAACTAGAATTGAAAGATAGTACATGATAAGAAATAAGTGGATCAAACCATACTAGAGATTGAGTAACCTTGTCAATTAAAATGGGAAACAACACATTGAGTAGATAAACTACACATTAAGTATCTTATACCCCTAGTACTAGTTTAAACATATCCAGTGACGAGATGCTAAACAAAAAAATCATGTGGCACACCATATAAGTATTCACATCCCATGGATAGATAGTATAAAATCCAACTATATTGGTACATAAGTATATATATATATTCTTCATAAAATGAACCAAATTAAGAGATAACAGAGATGTTCGTCTCATAGATCATCTCAAGAAGAAGGGTCTCAAGACGTGCCTTGTCACTATTATTCATATTTTATGGTCCACTATATCTAGGAATATGACCCATTCCATAGAATATATTAAGGGTTCCAATTAATTTTAGGGGACTCATGACCTGCCTTACTATAGGGTTCCACTCATGAAATCATTGGGGACCAATACCCAACCATGCATGAGGGTTTTACATGGGTGTTAGTAGAGGGCCAATTCCTAGCCAAGCTGTAGAGATCGAATCAATATGTTAGTTGAGGTCCCATGACCAACCCCTCTAGAGGGTTCCACTATAGAATTTTTTTTATGAGGAATTCCCATCCCAGATCAGAGACCCACTCAAGTGTCAGTAGATGATCCACGCCCATCCCATTTGGGGGGTTACAATCATGTATCGCTAGAGGACCCGTCCCCAGCCCAGATGGTGGGATGAAATCTAGAATTCAACAGGATTATTGCTCATTATATCTATAGGGTTCCACTAAAGATTAATTAGAGGACCTATTCCCATCACAACATGATAGTTCCACTATAGAAGTCTTCAGTGATCTGGTGTGATCATTTCCACCATAGAGATCCACCTTACCATGTGTCTTTGCTTTAACCATCCATATCATATCACCAAATCCAAAATCGAGGAAACCATTTCATTATACATGGAAAAACACTTATGATATAATACTCGTGGGCCAAAATCTAATTCCGGATGATGTAGATATAGAATATTGAGGATTCAAAAAAATGATCCAAGGGGTACATGGCATGTGAGTGGACCCAATCAAAATTTGGTCCTACTTATTAACTTTTCCATGTCCTTAGAGGTACTAGGAACCCTAACCATGTAGAAGTAGATGGCATGTGGGGGATATACATGTTGTTACCATTCAACTCGGAATCCCACCCTTCAGAGTTCCCAAATTAATCATCCACAAAATGATGATCTACATGTCGTGTAGAATGGATACATGTAGTACCATCATTATAAATTTACAACACCCTATATGTCATAGTCAAGGCCAGATATGTCATGTGTTCTTCAAACTACATGGTGTGTGGTTGAGATTTTTCTAGAATTATTGATCCATTTTTCCCACACCAGATCCAGTATTCACCTCCAATTTCACCCTTTAATAATCTCCTGATTTTAATATCTATTGTTGTCCAGAATATTTCGACCTTTCAGTTGATGGAAACTCAAATCTGGTTTTATTTTGTGAAAACTTTTACACAACACATGTTATGATTCCTTCCTCCATTGATTATTCATCAACTAATTCTACAAAATTTTTTAATTATCAGAAAACATCCAATACCTATCCCGGATTTCATTGATCCATTCATCAGAAATCTTTTTTTCATGATGTTATGGGTCTAATTCGGCTCAGTGACACAGACAAAGTTGAACTGAGATCGTCGGTTCCATCTAGTGAAGAACCGGATGAAAAAGGGAGAAAGGGTTTAAAAAACATTTAAACAATTATTTCATAGATTTAATGAAAAATTATCAAGAAATAGGTCATTCCAGGTTAGAATGAAATTGAAATAATCAATTTAATCATTATGTATGTGCATACACTGGCCCAAATTAAGGCAGATCTACAAAAGGGGGTTATCTACTCAATAAAATTTAATAAAAAGGATTTAAACCAAAAAATAAATATTCCTACCTAAATATAGGAACATTAGTTACTGATGAAAATTCACTCCAATGACTTAAGGAAGTTTTTGTGTTCATTACATCGATATCCACTCCGATCTATTATTTTGTCTTTGTTTGTGGTGATTGGCCAATGGTAGGAGAGGAAGAAGCTCTGGAATCATCCAAAGGATTTTATGGATAATCCTAGAGTATTTTCCATATAATTTTATTTTTATAAATTTCATTTAGGTCCAATAAATATAATTAATTAATTCACTTACCCACTCAAAATACTACCAATGGGTGTGTTGTTAGAATGTCCTATGCTGACCAATATTAAGATTGACATGGGGTAAACATCACATTTTGGAAAAGAAGTTGTCTTATATTTATAATATGAGCTTTTTTATTTGTGGCATGCCATATTATTTAAGGAACCATGCATGTGTAATATAAAATATACTTAATATCCTTATACAATTAATTCTGGGACAACAAGACTCCATTTCGTGTATCATCTCCAGCCCAATATATATATATATATATGTATTATAGTGTAAGAAACATGTCTATATAACAAAAATGTGTATGATAAATAGAAAATCATCAACCAAAAAACCCCAAGTCTATTTTGTGTACAAGGACCATTCATTCATAGGATATGATGGTAATATGATATTCATTCCATGATTATTCTTCCTAGAGTGGATTAATTATATTAATATCATGATATATAACATCATACAATATAATTAAATTATTTATACTATGTGAAATATCAGCCTTTTGGGGGTTTGATCAATTTCCAGTTCATTTCTTACTATATGAAATGATTATCAAATAGGAATTTTTATAATTTATGATGTAACATTTAAATTTAATAGAATGAATGATCCATAAAAGAATAATAATACATTACCATTATATTATAATATTAACAAAAAATAAAATGGAATCCAAAAGATAAGATAAAAAAAATTACAAACCTTCATTTGATGAAATAATACATATTACTTCAAAATTTCCAACACAGGTTCAACAAAATTTTTTCTAAAAATATAAATCCTTACATACAAATAATCTTCAATATTATCAATTCCAAATAATTATTTTACATAAAATGTGATCTCATAACCCTTAGTTTACAAAAAAAAAATAATATCATTTTTACCAAATAATCCTTCTCTTTAAACCTAATGGTTTAAAATACTTCAACTCAATGAACCATCCCCAGAAATATCATCAATTACCTCAAAAACAAAAAAAATTAGTCCAATATTATGTTTCCAAATATAAAATTTACACATAACCATCAAACTATTTAATGAAAATAAATTATATTCTAACAAATACACCAAAAATTCCATTAGTAGTCCCCACAACCTTATCCCTCATCAGATGGGAGTTCAAACCCTGCAGCCTTTCCGTATATAACGACTCATCACCAGATATATGGGTTGTCATTTTTATAAAAATTTATTAATATAATTCCTACAGTTCTCCCTAATTTTAATAACCCATAATTACATCTACATATATGATAAGGAAAACCATAATCGTTACTAGTATTATTAAACAAATGTCCATAAAATGTAATGTCCATTTGACTTAAATAACATTTTATTAAAAATTTATTCTAAACCAATGGGCCAAGTTTCTATAAATGTCTCCCAAAATATCATAAAAGAAGATAACTTTCCACCGTATTCATCATTAACATTACTCTTCCAAGTTATAGTGAGTGTAGAAAACCAAAATTTATAGCACACAAAACAATAATTGAACTCATAAAACTATATAATAATTTATAATAATTCTAAATCATGAAACCTAATTTTCAATCTCTTACACATTCGCTTTAATATATTTCATTAAATTAAATAATAAAATAAAAATATGTTATAGTTATATTTAATGGAAGTGTGGAATATCCTAAGAATATCCCCCATGTGTATTAAACCCAGTAAATAGTAAAGTCATTTTCTTTACCTAGATGGTGATCAACTAAAATACAAATAATCCTTATTCAGTGTTATTACCTGCTGTTGAAAAATTATCAAAAACATGTCTACTTCAAATATATGGATAGTTATGCATTTATAGAAAAAAATATAGAATTTTTACCTTATCAAAACAATTTTATGTTATTATATTGTAATCATAAATGTCTATAATAGATTTTTATTCACAAATATGTGTTTTCAAAAAACAATTTTCTATGGTTTACACTAAGCTTTCTCTGATAAGTACATTAATGACCTGAAATCTAATAACCTAGGGAAAGTGGTCACTTCATTACATTGTCATTTGTTCAAGGTGTAAAATCCCAAAGTAGCAATCAATATCTATATATTTGGGACCCTGATAAAAACATGATAAACATTCTTCACTATATATAAATAATTAATACATATGAAAAGATAATGATTATCATCCTTGAGACTCATTTAAAGGATTCATCTTCATAAACTATAGAAAGGAATGAATCTAATAGTGACCTGAAATTCACAGTATAGATTACATATAGTGGAATATATCATGAATAATTAAATTATAATCAATACATAAATGTAAACAATAGAACACACATTCCATTAAAATAATAACATAATTATAAATATTTTAGGAGGCATTAAAATTATTGAATTGTAAATAACTAAATATTCGTTGCATTTAATCAGTAAACATAAAATTAAATGCATCAAAATATAACATTAATGATAAAATATCAAAGATCAAAATAATAACTAAATTATATGTTAACTACATGATTAATTATTGGACATCATTATCTCATGCATCATGATTCCTCTACAATCAAGACCCTTCAAAATTTATTTTTAAACTTTGGGTAAAACCCCATTTAATTTTCACAAAATGATTTCTTTCATGAGACCCACCTATGAATTGAGGGGATATATAATTTTGAACCCCATCCATAATTGAAGGTCTAAATAATTAATCATATATAAATTAATTGATCTAATTCAGGAATAATATACCATATTATGAAAATATCTGAATTGGGTAAATTATATGGATTTATAATTATTTCAACATTTACTAATTTAGCCGTAAATAAAAACAATGTATGTAAAAATGGTATTGGATTTAAGAAATAATCATATAAGTTAAAATAAGAATATATATATTCATATTAAATATAATATATAATTAAAAATGGTCATAATAAATTAATTTTTTCAAAATAATGTCAACAAACAAATAATTAATCAAGAAATTAGAGGTGATCATTTGTTCAATGAGAATATTTGTTTTTGAAATAAAATAAAGTAGTTTGGAATAATAAACATAATATTATGGATATATTAATGTTTTCATTCTTAAAATTCTTTTTATGTAAAACTCTAGACGATTTGTAGAATAAGATACTTTTTTTAAAATAGTTATAGTGGCGGGGAAGTCCATTGTATGTGTTTATGCAAAAAAACATTCAATTATAAATATTATTTAAAATAACCCATTTGAAAACTAATAGTGTGAAAGCTTTAAATCCATTTTTAAAATTCAAAAATAACATAAAATTTATTGAATATATATTTTTATTAAATTAATGAATTTCTATTTACAAATTTCTGAAACATGAATATGCAATCAAAATATATATAACTAAAAGGTAAATGAAACTCATTTTATTTTAAAATTTTCATTTCTTGATCCAGATAAAAAATAAGAGTAAATATTTGAAAAAGTATATATAATCCTTATATATATATAGGATAATGAAATGATTGAATCTTATGATGGTAAAATGATAATATTAATTTCTAAATAGTAAATGATATACCAAAAAACAATGTTTGATTGTAAAATACATTTTTACTTATTTTCTAACAAACAAATTATCACCCATTGAAGAAATAATATTGGATTGAAAAATATAAAATCTATAATAAATATCTAATAATTTATGTTTACCAATATGTAGGTATATACCAATTATAAATGTTAATATGTGCATATTAACAAATTTTTTCTCAACGAAATGGGAATTGAGATGATATCTCTTACCTTATGCTTCTTTTTGGTCGAATATGTTTTAATCATTTGTATAATTTTTTAAAGAATACTATTAATTTATAATAGAACAATATTTATATTTATAATATCTTATATGATCTTATTATAACATATTTTTACCATTTTATAAATACAATTTTTTATTTCGAATGTTTCATGTGTGAATTTCTTCATTTTTACATGTTTGTATTTTCACAATTTTATTTATTTATATTCTATATGATATAAATCCTTCACAAAAATAATTATATCAGATTTATGAAAATATTATTTAATATTTTTCAATTTAAATCCATTCTTATATTTGGAACATTTAAATTTAGTCACACCATTTTGTGGTGATGGTTGGTCATTATTATACACGGGCAATGAAATCATTCTAGTAATGTGGGAATGTTTTAGAAAGTGGATGGTATTCGAATATTCAATAATTAATATCATTTCTTATACATTATGTGTATTGATTAAATGTATCCTAATTACCTTCCATGTAATGAATAAATAAAAAAAATCACATTTCTTAGCGGGTTGATTGTCCTCAGTACACACGAGCGATGTTATCTTATTTTAAATAGAATGGAATGTAATAACTTATTTTTAATATTAATTTTAAATAATTATATTTAAATCATTAATATTACTTGTAATCATTAAAACCAATAATCATGTTCACCAATTATATGTGTTGATGGAAATTGGGTCATATCATTTTGTGAGGTTGAAGTCCATTGTACAAGCAAGTTTTGACATTTTTTCATTTGATGGAGGAGATAGATATATATTTGAATGTTTTAATAAAGGAAATAAAAAGAATTTGATTCGTTATGACAATAATGTTCTCTTAGGGAAACAAAATTTTTCTCTCCTATTATAGACACTAGGGCTGGTCTTTTTGGAAGAAAATATACTCTAGAATAAGGATAATTTTTTTAGGAGTAGTATAAGAATTTTTTGGTTCAGAAAAAATGATTAATATGAGTGTATAAGTGAGGGGAGTGAGTGACTTTTTGTAATTGAGGAATAGTGGAATTTTTTTAAATACCCCAACAATTTCATTAATGGGATGTTTGCCTCATCCCAACTACCTCTAAAAATGAAATAAAATTAATATAGGACATCTAATGATGATTCATGCCTATAATAATGAAAATAATGGTTTTTAATCATTTTACTCCATTTTCCATTTTATATCCCCCAAGTAAACTGGTTTTAACATTAACCATAGTACCAGATTATTATAGTTTTACTATTCATGATGAAAAAAATAAAGTTATTCTTATTATAAAATAATAAATATTTCTATAAATAAATTAATTTGTTTAATCAAAATTAATTCACATAATTAGACTAATTTAATTTAAACTTAAACCCATAGGCATATAAAAAATGAAGTTTTATAAAAAATAATTTTCATATGATAAGATAATCTGATTATATCTATCTAAAAATTAATCATAATTAAATTATTTTGAATTATTATATATATATATATATTATATACATTTAAATTTACAATTTTTTTTCATTCTAGATTATTTTAATTAAATAAATTGGATAAATACTAGGCCCTTTAAAATAGTTATCATAAAAAATGTGATGTAACACAAATAATGAAGATTTATTATAATCTAGAGTTACTATGATTTAAATTTTTTAAATTTGATTAAATATTTATTAACAATACTTATTTATATTTTAAATAAAAAATAACACTACTAAATTTAGTTACATTGTATAATAAAAAATTACAACTTTATACAAAATAAATTTTTTCACTATTCACTAAAAAATAATTATTTTTTGGAAAATAATAAATCATTCCCCATATATTAATAAAAATATTATGATTTTAAAAAAAAATATTTAATAAATTTAATTTTCTAAATTACCCAAAAAAAATTATAATGTTCGCCCAACATAATAAAAATAAATTTTTAAAGGAAATATATATCTTTTCCAATAAAATATATTTATTAAAAGTTGGGTGGTTAATTCTTATGAATTTATCAATTTTATATATATTAGGTAGGATTTTTATATATTTCATATAGTATTGAATCATCATCATACCCTCCAATTTAATAACCTCTTTATAATGGTCTTAGTTAAATAATATATTTTTTGAGTCATTTAAGATCAGGGTTGCGAGTCTTATATGCTATCAAACATAACATTCATATTTTAAAAATATTGGGTTTGAGGGTACCAAAATATGAAAAATTGGTTAGATTTTTTCAATCAAAATATACATTAAAATATTTGGGGGATACACATTACTTTGAATTTTTTCTTGTGTTAGACACAAGAATAATATTCTTCAGTTGTTCTCTTATGAGAGGAATTTTCCATCATTGGTAAAGAAAAATCAGGAAAATATATAAGAAAATTAGATTTTTTAATTTTTATAAAGAGATATATTTCATCAAATTGGAGATGTATTGTTTCTTTATAATTACATGTAATTTTATAAAGAATATATTGGATATAATATATGTAAAATAATATAAAAATATTACATCATAGAATTTTAGTCAAAATTTATATGAATTATCATTATTATTTAATATGAACATTGTGCACCAAAAAAACATTAATATAAGAATGTTTTTTTGTTCATATCAATAACTGAAAAGGGGTTAAATTAATAATATTCCCAATTAAACTTCATTTTATTGTATTGAAGGATTCACTAAATTCATTAGCTCAAAATCATTTAGAAAATTATTATTAACTCAATATAGTTATTATAATATCTTGATGAAATATTTAATATTTCAACCCCGCCATTTTAATGATATTTTCAAGTTGATAAAATGGTTTTTATTATTACTTTTTACTACAAATTGTTTTAAAATCAAAATTTAATGAATTATCCACCAAGATCATTATTTATAGAAATAAAATGCAGATTTTTATCATTTTTAGCATGGTTTATCAGGTATTTAAAATGTAAATAAAATTAAAACAATTTCAAGAAAATTGAACCTTGTATATATAGTTTATGCATTATCTAAAACATATAAATTGTCTTTACCACCAATAATTCCAGTTTTCTAACAATATAAATCCTTCTTAAAAAATTATAAACAATCAAAAGATGAAATTTATGTAATAGATATAAAACTCAAACTATTTTCCTTTATGTATAGATAAGGGTCTCAAAAATTATGTCAATGAATCCTAACCTTAAATCAATATCTATAAATTCATTTCATAAATATTTTAGATAAATTTCTATCATTAATGTGTCATAATATTCTATGACACATAAAATATTTATAATCTATTACACTAAGAAAATACATGTCATTTTCTCATAAGTCTTTTATGTTTAGTGTGTATACAATATCATTTATGTTTGTATAATGTAAAAATTTCTCTACTAGTATTTAAAATATATCATTATCATTCATGTATATTAGAAGATATAATTAATCACAAAGTTGTCTAATTCTTATAATAATATATTTAAGTCCTATAACAAAAAATTGTAATTAATGGTCTTCCCTGAAGAACAGTATTATATATACTGTACATTTATACTTGATCATTATCAGAAAACCGATATTTCCTCCATTTATCTGAATTATATTCTGAATTATTCTTCATTTACGATATGTAAAGGTAAAAACCATTTTCAATGTTCCAAATATCAGTTTTGTTGGTACTCTTTAAATATTCTTGAAAATAAAAGGTTAGGATATTTCTTCCAAAATATGCATGGGTCAAGGATTGTTAAAACATAATACATGGGTGATGTATATAATTGAAACTCTCTTATGATGTTCATATGTCAATTATTTATAAAATTAAACTCAATGAAAACCAAGAGATTATACCATACATAAAGAACTATTTTTTTACAATATCCATCACCATAACATTTTGTACGAATGATTTTATTATTTATATGAAGATAACTATTTTTAAATTGTGGGTTTTCATGAGGGAAACTATAATAGGGTTATTACTATGTGGTTTTATTTGTCTAAAATTATTATCTAAACATTCCATCCCAAATCTAAAAATTTGAAAATAGTTTAATTATATTAATGATATCAGAATTTATATATTTTTACCTGTAAACATATGATCACTAGTTATTTCAAAATAATATTTCATTTATATTTCATTTGTAATATTTAAAATCTATAATGTAGGTTTATAAATTATCGACTATTCCTTGGAATGTGATACCTTATCATCCTAATGTTTTTTAGAAACATTAGATTTTTTTCAGACGAATTATATTATCTTGAAACCTATTTAATGATAGGTAATGTGCCATATTCTTCATATGAAATATATTTTTATTATTCATAATAAATAGAATCAAATTAATAAATTTAATTATAATAGTATCAGTTAGAAATTACATTTTTAAGCTATTTAGATAAAACCTTTTCCATATCAGATGGATTATTCTTTGGAATATTTTTGTAGATCTCCCAAACATTGGGTCTTTCCTTAATGTTTTTAGAGAAATAATCGTAATATATATCTCCTCCATTTTTACTCCATCAGATAGAAGATTTAAAACATTTCTTTACATTATGTTTTTAGAATTATATATAACATAATTATTTCATATTTTTCAGAATTAATATATATAATTTTTGTATAATGTTCCATGGGAACATATACTCATAACATATCAACATAGAGGAACATTTATTTCCATTTTCTATCCTAATAATATTTCCTTTACTAATAATAAAATTTATTTTTCATATAATCTTGATCCTTACCATTTCTATATTATCATGGCCATTGTATCATTATTCAAAATAAAATATTCGATTCTCAAATTTTATTATCCTTATTATAGTATATTTAGAAACTTTTTTATAAAATCATTCATTTTTATTAGATGTAAATGTAGTGGAAAAAATGGATGCCACCTTTTTTTATATATTTTTATTCCTATTTTAATCTACACTTATACAACATAAAATTTATATTCAAATCATGTAATCAAAAAAATGTATTCTTTGAATCATAAATAAATTCAATTTTTAATTCCAATTATCTGTGTATAATATCAATAATATTTTCAACTAAGTATTTTATAGTTAAATATTATTCTCTTAAGGATTATAAAAAAATTTCAATGGAAATGAATCTATTATTCATCCTAGAAGATGATTATCCACGCCAAAAATTAAAGGCATGGTAATCATCTTTGAATATAGATCTTCTTGTATTAGAAACATTGGATGTTATAAAGTATGTAATCTTATGCTTTTTCCAAATACTTTTACCTTCTTTAAATAGATGACATTTTACTGTATATATACCTTTTCATTGAATATAAAAAGTATTTATGACTCTTTAATTTAGTTTTTACACAATTTTTCAACTATATAAAAGTTATAAACATCTTTATAAATAATTACACAATTGAAAATCATCATAAAAACTCTATCAAATTCAGTCTTGATTAAAGAATTAATCATTCTATTTCTCCAATAGTCATAGTTATCATTATTAAAAATTATTGGTTTTCTATTAATTGGATTCCCAGGTTTCCAAAAACTTAATACATCCATCTTATAAATATAATATACATCATGTATAATAAAAATTATTATAAATATTAATAATATAGATAAAATTAAAAATCACATCAGATAAAAAATATAGGATTGAAAGAGTTATAAATTTACAATAAGAGGTAGGGTGAATTAATGTTCATAAAATGATACATAACATTTATTTTTACTCCTCTTATAAATAATTCAAATAATCCTTTATCCTTAAATATATTGTAATCTTTCTAATAGTTTTACTATTACATTGTCACAGAATTGTTAATGAGAATTTTATTTTAATGAAAAATAACAAAAAAATTAACCACGTAAATAAAAAATTGTAAAAAATAGTTAGATTAAAATTTTTAAATAGAGTAGGGAAAATGAACATACCTGTATGATAATAATTTAACACATTAATCATTTCAATTAATAAATTCTATAATTTAGACATTTATAATTCCTAGTTTTCAACAAAATATACAACTATGTCTTACTTATGTAACGAACCCCTAGATACAATGATGAAAATAACATATGTTTCCCTACCCTTGGGTACTATAAATTTAAATGATCAAAATAACCACTGTCTTCATACCCATAAAATCCTCTATCAAATAAATGATATAATATACAATTCCAAGAATAAAATAAGATGATTTTTACAATACATACACATATTCATTAAAAACACACTAATGATTATAATAATGGACAAGAAAGACATGATTTTACAAAATCAGAAAAGTATCATCAAATTCTGGGTTACGTAAAATATTATTCATTCAATAATAATTCATTTATTTATAGTAATTTGTTCAATTATCATATTCCAAATTTATTTTTTGGGTTATAACAAGTTTCAATACAATAAACAATTTTTTTCTCAATATGTTCTTTAGGTGCTCGAAATATATTTTACATTATTTATTATTTTTTCATACCATATAATAATAAAAATAATCATCATTTTGTAAAATTATATTTATTCATCATATAATTTTAATAAAATTTCATCTAAAAACATATCTACTTCATTATGATAATTTTCATCTCAGGGTCTTGATATAAATTTTTCTAAAAAAAATGTTATATTTTAAATTATGGACTTTTGAAAATTATCATTTGATTAAATTAGTAATAAATCATATGATGGATAGAATGAAGGTTAGTCTCATTACTAAAAGGAATACAATCCCACAAACAATATTTCTATGTTTAGTGAAATTAAATTTCCTAGAAATAAATAGATAGAAATTGGGAACATTAAAAGTCAGTAAAATATATAATTTTAAGAATGTGTGATATGATTTTAAATTTATTTATTGAAAGTGTTTAATGTTATACTTTCAAAAGAAAATCATCTTCCCAAACCACCATATGAACCAACATATAAATTAATAATGTTGTCAAAATGTAGTGGGTAATGTTTATAATGAAGTAGGGGATATTATTTTCTTATAAATTTCAACCATGGGGAAAACTGACCCCAATAAAAAAATGATCCCTGAAAAATAGAGGAAGATGAATGTTGAAAATTGTAGGAAAAAAATTAGTTTTAAACAAACCATGAAATGAAAACATGTACATGAAATTATTGAGATAATATATAATAAAAAATATAAAAGGATCAGTACATGATTCTCAACGGAGAAACCATCATCAGGACAAAGGGTATCAAGGGGAAACCTAGTAGCCACTATAAGGGTTGATAGAAATAGATATTGAAGAGAATAGGAATAATTCATCATTACCATAATTTCTACAAGTATCCAAATATCTTATGGAATGGTATTTAATTTATCCATGTCCCCACGATATCGAAATGATCCGTATTATTATCATTTCACAGTGTAATATTATTATAATGTATGATCCAATCAGTGGGTATGATATCCTATATCAACATTAATACTGTAAAATCTATAATTTAGTCTTTCATCCCAAATTTTATTATATCCAATAGTATTATATAAATAGTAGATTTATATATACTAAAATACTTATACCATAAAATAAATTATGTATACCGAAAACAGATACTCTATATACTGAACATGATTCCAAATTCATGAATGCATGAAATAATTAATATTAATAATATCTAAATATCATATTTTAAATAATAACAAAAGTAATGCACATGAAATTTGATCTTATCAACTGATCTCAAATAGTGATCTCATTTCTAAAAGTGTGACAAATGGAAATTTATCTAGGCATCAAATATTTTAATAAATCCTCCATTATCCAATATATCTACACATCACCTATTTACACATTACAACACTATAAGAAATAAAGAATTAATTTTTCCCAAAGTTATTATATTTATTAAATTCCCTATTTAATTTTTAATTGAATAATACTTAAGAATATCCTCAAAATATATCATTAATTTTATAAAGTAATAATTTCAAATCTTTTGACATATGTTTGGGAACAAAATTAGTTCTAATTAAAAAATATAAACTAATTTTTTCATAGTAGTATTATACAATTTATTAGAACTGCAAATTCATTAGGTTGTTAGCATTTGATATAATTTAATAACAATTTACATGTATGTCCTCTAATATAATAACTAATTTTTATCTTAAAAGGTGTGATACAGGATCATAAGTACTCCATCTTATATGCTAAAGGTTTCTGACTAGCTGTTAGAGTCTATGATCATTATTGAGGAGACCATTCTCAAAATATCATTTTAGTCAATGTTAAGATATAAAACAATTCTATGAAAATAAAATACTACAATTATGTTTGATCAATAATTACATATTATATAAATAATTAATATACCATCACATAGTTATACATCTAAAATGATAACCCACTTGGATGATCAAACACATTCATAATTAGAAAAAAGGAAATAATAGTACAAGGAGTTCCAATATAACTTCATGCCTCACCCCAACCCAATCTTCAATAAAATTTTATCTACTCAATCTTGTTCTATTTTATGAAATATGAATTTGTATTTAATCAAAAGGTATGAATTCATTCCACAATTATTATGTTGGGTGTCTAATGTCTATATCAATAGTAACTCATAATTCTACCATTATAATCACTATCATATACATGTGTCTGATTGGTTTAATTAAATAAATAAAATACATATTATAAAAACATGTATGTTTATTGATCATGTGATAAATAGTCCATCATTACACATAATCCTACATGTCTCATCCAATTCTAAAAGAATAATACTCAAATAAAAATCCGAACTGATACCTATAAATCTAAGTAATGGTGTTATATTCTATCTTTCCTGCAACCATATCACTCTGTGTATGGAAAATACCAAACATTTGTCTCCTTTTATTTCATCCCTCTATGAATCTCATCACCTATAATAGGGTATTACTAGAACATAATGGTCCAATACCCTCTCACTCATTCACTACCACAAAACGGGGCAAGGGATACGCTACAACTTTATCATCCTAAAAAAATATAGATATAGGGGGGCCTTTATCTGTGCTAAAGAAATTTCTCATAAAGGACACTTTTAACTGTGCTAAAAAATTGATGTTAAAATTGACCCCTTATCACTGCGTTTTTTAGCGATGATAATGTTTCCCACTTTATCAGTGCATTTTTTAGTGTTGCTGATAGGGGGTTTAAAACGCGCATTTTCCAAGTGCTGAAAAAATGTGAATATTTAAAAAAGAAAAAACTATATTCATATATAAGTATATTTATATTGATATAAATATAATAATATTTTTAAAATAGGTTTTATATCGATGTGATATGTCGAAGACCCAAAATAGACACCCATAGTAGAAATTATGGTCCTCTATAGGGATTAAGGAACTTTTCGTACATTGAATAATATGAGAAGGTGTAAAAATTATCACCGTATTGTAGTTATGGTCTTAAGATTTGATCTGGTATATGGTTGAGGCAAAACAGACACCCGTAGCAGATGTTATGGAAAAATGGACCCCCGGAGTGAATCATTAGATTGTTCAGGGGGTTTTTGGTCATTTGGGAACCTCAAAGAACGTGATAAGGGATTACTGTGAAAAAAAGTGTTTAAAATTTCACATGCTTCGATTTGATAAGTGGTAGATCCAAAATGGACACTCAGAGTAGAATTTATTATCATCTGAAATTCTGCAACTCTCGTATCTCCTAAAAATAGAAGAAACCAACAACTCAATAAAACTGGCATAACTTCTGTTCAGGTTGTCTATTTGAGGACCACAACTAGTCAAATAGAATCTCACGAAATGAGATACTACCACGTCTATTTGAAACTGTTTGAAGATCATAGGAACAAATGATTTATCAGTTATAGCACTCCAAAAAAAATAATAACATTAAACGGCCATAAAATTCTCTCTGGGTGTCTTTTTGGGCTCTACCACATATGAAATAGTATGACACAAAGAGATCTACATAGAAGGTTGATGCAGACATTTCCTCAATGTTTTCTAGGACACAAAAATCCCAAAAAAACCACCATTAGGCCTCCAAAACTCAGTTTCTGTGTCCAGACCCGTGTCAAATTTTTATTAAAATGGTCGTAACTTTTGATATGTGTGTCTATTTGGCCTCCGGAACCTATGTTATCATAGTTCGTTCTATGAGATTTAGTTTGACTAATCTCATAGCTGAAACAGACACTCGGAAAAGAAGTAATGCCTTTTTATGTGACTCACCGATTTGATAGGTTATTCGAGACCCCATTTCTAGCACTTTTGTATATACATATTAATATATACTATTTGTAAATATATATAAATATGTATAATTATACCAACAAATATATATCTATGTGTTTTTTGTGTATTTGTATCTATGTAAGTATTCATTTATTTATAAAAACACCAATAAGAAAACATATTTTATAAATGTATTTAAAACTAATCTTAAAAATATATATTAATATACAAATAAATATACGGATAAAAAAGTATATATAAATAAATATATATATATAAGGATATATATATATGTGTTAATATAAATAACTATATGTATATATTAATATGTCTATATATATATATTAATATACATATATATATATACATATATATTAATATAATTAAATATATATATATATTAATATGACTAATTATATATATAAATAAATAGATATACTAATAAATAAAAAGCAAAGCAATATGGTGGAGTTGTAAAGGCCAAGGCAGGCATGCAAGAGTTCTTGTGAACGAATCCTGGGGGAGGCAGGTCCCACGTTTATGTGTGGGGAATTACCTAGTGTTGTTAAAGGTGGATGGGGCTGGGTGGAGCTTTCCAGGGGTGTCCATGGGTTACCATGGCAGTGGGGGCTATTGAAGCCCCCCAAAATTTCAAAAATATTTTTTTTATTTTTATTAATATTTTCTTAAATTTTATCAGCCCTAAAAAAAGCACTGATAAAAGGGGCCTTTTATCAACACTTTTCAGAGTGCTGATAAAAGGAACCTCCCTTTATTGTCACCTCAATTAACTATTATCTTTTAGAGCTATTAGTAGTCTTTTCTAGAATTAATAAAGGCCATATTCGTAGTAGTGATTGTGGTCCATTTCTGAACCATGTCACTTAGAGTGGGGACACATATCATCTGTTATGACATATCACATTGAACATACCCCTCTGTCGCCGTGAGTCTCACATGTTCAACATAGACCAATACCCTCTCAAAATGTGTCTTCATTTTTATCTCCATATTTGTAATTATTATTCAAATAATAATGTCTCTTTATCAACCATATCACATTGATTGATACCCTAGTAGTCGTGGTGGGTATCCAAATTATAAACTAGTCTTTTAAAGTCTCACTAGATGTTGTCCATGACATTAATATCTCCCTCAAGGTGAATCAAATCATTGATACTAATCCCAAAAAATAAAATAACTATTAATCATGATCACTTATCATAAATTAAGACATCATGGTGTACCCCACATGAAATCTAATAGATCACATGGTCATCACCTAGCACTAGACTAACTTATCTTATAATCAACACATAAAACACTAAACTCAAAAATAGTCACTTGTAAATAATGATTCAACCTCACATATTTTAGTAAAAACCATCAATAACCAATCCTTATAGGATAGAAAACAAAATCAATATATAATCATAGAATCGACACAAGAAAACCCCATTAAAAATGTCATCTCTTGAGTATGAGAACCGTCTTTGGTATATATATCTAAAGCAATAATTAAACATTTATGAAATCCCACTATAACTACACAAAGTGGAAATACAACCCATATTCCCTACCTAAAACTGGAACTATGAGGCATGGTCTATAACCACTTAAAAGGTTATTCCATCAAGGCCGCATATAAACACATTACCCATCCACTAATATAATTATAAATACATTATCCTAGGCCCCATATCACATATTTATAATGAGATCTCTCAATCAAATTAACTTGAAGAAACCCTACCCATCATTAACTATCTATCATTGGAGAGACAATCCCACTCATAGAAAATAATATGACTAGAATCTACATTAAAGTGTTTGTTCTTGAATAATTTTGATATTTATGGTCATCTTCTCGATCATCAGTATGCCTATGCCCCTCGTGCCTATGATATATGCACCAAGAGGTCTAACATAGGTTATTAATAGCTTGATATATTACATGAGATCCTTTTAGGTTCTATATAAAAAAAATATTTGAATCCCCTTTTAGATAAGTCCCTATGAGCTTACAAACAACACTATATTCAATGTTTCAGTTCCTCAAGTTGTAGGATGTACAAGGACACCATAATTTTCTAGATAAAAAACTCTTTCTCCCCATATATCATTGTCTGACACATTTCCTCAAAAGGTAAAGAATTATTATGCTTCAAAAATTATATATAATAGTATTATTTGGGCCACCTACCTCATACATGGAATTTTCCCATTAATCATGGTTCACTCTACTACAACCATGTCCTCACCATGGAATTACTACTCCCATACACCCTTCTAAATACACATTATCTGTCTATGTTAATAAATAGTAACCAATAATTATATTAATTAATCATTGTAATTAGTTTCACATTAAAAGAATTCTTCATGACCACCTAAAAATCACTAATCAAGTAAACCAAACTGAAATATTGATAAATGGAATGTAAAGGGTCCATGCAATACCTTTGAAATTCCTATGTTAAAAAATCCCATCATCCCTCCCATGATACATCACATAATTAAATAAATAAACAGGATTTACCAAAATAAATAAAACTATGTGTCCTATCATAACTGAAATAGTAAAAAAAATATGTCTGTTCAACATCTATGGCCTTATATTATCCAAAATATGAAAAATCCTCATTTATCGGGATGATTTTATTATACCCTAATGAAATATTCAGAAAACCTCAAACCTAAAATCACTAAAAATTATTAAAAGAGATTGGAAAATAACAATTGTGGAATAAGTGTGACACCATTCATCCAAATTACTATAGGAGACCCCCACAAGAAACCCTTCATCAAAGGGGAACCCATAGATGAAGGGGAGGGAAGAATCTAGCCAAATATCTCGACATTTACACCCTATTTTCCATGATTTAGAAGGATGATTATTGAAAATAAATTATCAAGTAAATGGGGTGAACTAAATTAACATTTTAATTCACTACATGGATATTTCATCAATAAAAAACCCATGGAATCTCTCAAAACATTTGATACATCGTAAAAAATATCAATCAAGACATTAACTCTTTGATTCCAAATTTCAATCAATTTTTCTTATCACCCCATGATCTATGATTTAAAATATTATGGTCCTTATAATGATGTATTCATTAAAAATTCTACACTATAAGCATTCTAAATCTATTAAATGATACAAAAAATTCTAAGAACATCAAATCCATTGACAACATTTCAATAGTGTTCATCAATCATAATTCCAAAATTATTTTGATTTCTTTCCCACAATTCATGAACCAATTAGGGATTCAATGAATTTTCCATAAAAATCCTGATCTAATACTAAAACCCTGAAACAAAATCCAATAACATCCAACCAAATGTGGCATCCTTTCCCACAAATCCAATTCCATGATTAAACAAATGGGTTCTTCGAGATGGAACTCTTCTATAAAACACTCTCCTTTACTCTCTAATACACCCTCAAAATAGCTAACCATGATTGATTCACTAATGGTGGAATGGATAATTCATAAAAACACAAATTATCGACAAAAATATATGGTTTATTGTATTCCTTTATTATATCCTCAACAAATAATATCTAAAATATTACTCAACCCATGATCATCAGTATAATCTTAATCTTAATCACACTGAGATCAAAAAAAAAATAATCCATATCTAATCACCACCACAAAACACTATAGAAAACTATATATAAATTCAAAACATAGTATTCACCAAGGAAGGATATTAAATCGGATCAAAACCCACCACAATATTCTTATATCATATTAACTATAAAGATCCTAATCACACCATATCCAATATACTATTTATATGTGTGGGGTGGAGTAGTAACTGATGTCGTACTATACACCATATGCGCATCCTTATCATTCAGTAAATGAATTGTAACAAGCAGTGTTTTGGGAATAATATTTTTCCACCATTGTATAATATTGATAAAAGTTTCCTTTACACTTGAACATGATAAGTACCGATTCTCAACATACGAATAACATCCTCCCCAATATTTTAAAAAATTTCTCCATATTGATGGACAGAAAGCCCAAACAGTAGTCGATTACTCTTATCTATATGTATTCAATTAAAATAATTTTTTCAAAACTCACAATTGGGAAATAATATAAAAAAAATTACGACCACTTAAGAAATTCCCTTATCATTTTATACATTACCAATCATGGACTATTAGAAAATCAACAACACTAAATCTCATCAATCTGTGGTCATCCAACCATATCAATGATTTATAACAATGCTAAATATTAAAATTTTAAATACCCATTTAATTTAAATAAAATATATATATTAAGAGAAAACATAAGATATTCAATGGTTTTGATGTATCTGTTTTAAAATACCAATAAACAATAATTACCATAGTTCATATAGTCATTGAATTGTGATCCCATGATTAATATAAATATACACTTAATCAATTCCAATTTGAACATAAAAATGATATGATGGAGTAAACCATTAGGATTGTACCCTAAGAATATCATTAATCAGACCTTATGAGGGATATAGGAACTATGGAATTTTCCATTAACCATGACCAAGCTGACATCAAACAACTAATTCGTGTTCGGTACTGTTTACAGGAGAAGTTCAAGGACATTGAGATCATGACCCAAACCATGTTCGTAGAAAAACCACATGAATGTATCACCATCACACAACATAATCATATTGGGTTATATAGTTTATTAAGGAAATATTTATTAACACCCTATAAATATGAGTATGTACATAGATTAAATAATATATTTTAATTATATTTTTGTTACTCTATAAATGATTTGTTTATTTTCATATGTTAAAATAGAAATAGTAATATTATGTAATATTCAAATTCAAACAAGAAATTTATTTTTAAAAATTAATTGATTTTGGAAGTAAATAATATTTTAATAAAATATTATTCTATTATATTTTTTATTAAATATAAATTTTCATGTAATTTTATTGAAGGAACGAGAAATTGTTATAAAGGTTCGGAAACTATTATTATAGAAAACCCCATAACATCTTAATGATATTTTATTTTATTTAAAAAGTATAAATTCATATATTTGGATACGTATTTAGATGAAATTAATTTTTTTTTTGAATCATAAAAGCCAAATTATCCAATGGTTAATTATTCAATTTTGTTTTTGATATTGTCAAATTTTCAGGTATAAATTAAATACCGTATAAATTAAATTTGTGATTTTTGACATCATAATGACCCAACAGTGATTTATTAAATACTGTAAAGGGAATCTAAGACCCAGTATATTTTTTACATTAAAAAATGATATTTTATTAATATTTTATTATTTTTATAAGTCCATTTTGAATCCTCCAAAACCAATATTACATTTTAAGGTTCTAAAATAATTTCCTTAATAGTATGACATACCTCCACATATGACAGGGAATTATTTTATTATGTTCAACCCTTGGACATATTAGATTATTCAAAACTTTTATATTTGGCATAATCCATGGGGAAAACCGTGGGATTGTTTGTTGTTTTGCTAATTTTATAATATAGATTCCAAATCCTAAGATAGTGAAATGATAAAGAATTCCCAATAGATTTCCCCTGTAAACCCATCTGAGAGCCCATATATCATCACTATAATTTCTTTAATAAAAATATTAATATCCCATCCCCATATCTATAGTCTTCTCAAGGCACCCCCATGCTATAACTAAGCTCCTCCGAAGCATTTTGAGTCACACACTTATGTAACTGATCCTCACCTTATCTCTATTATTCTAGTTTTAATCTTATATTATGACTTATATTTAAAATTAAAAATATTGAGATATATATTTACATATACCTTTTACTACATATTTTATATCAACATTATTATATATCACATTCTATCTCACCAACAAATTTTATGATTTTTTATGTGGTGATGTTATTGTACCAAAATTTCACTTTTATTTTCCATGACAAAAAACTTGTGTAGTGCATATAATACCCATTTCCTATCAAGAGAGTTTGAAATTATACTTGTAAACATATATTTATGGGATTAAATGTATTCATTCCTCACTCCTCGATCTGTGAATAAAATAAGATAATGAATTACTCCCTATTTTATGATCTGTGTGGAACACATAAACATGATAATGAAATAAATGCGACTGTTGGACCCAAAATTATATTACACTATAATGCATTGGGTAATGATTAGTCTCATGAGATTTAATGTTAGGAATGGGGGTGAACTTGATCCCTTTATGATAATTTTCCTTTATGGTTCCTTGGTAGTTATCCTCTACTAATTTTCTATGATGTAGTGTTTTCATATCTTAACCATTTTCCCATATTCCATTGTTATTACCATGGTATATCGAGAATTATTGTTCATTTTCATTTTATTCTACATTAATATGCCTATTTAATAACAAATTTTACCTTATATCATTCTTATTCACCTACAAGGATTCATAAATCCCGTATTTTTTGTATTTCCTTAGGCTATCTTGTGCAGTTTTAAATTCCATGATATATTATGATCATGTTATGGAATTTTTGAATAATGATAGTGTATTTAATCTTCTAACATGTGATGTAATGTACCAAATTTCCATAAACACTATACATCAAGATCTTTTGGGATGTATTTTGTGTAATCATATGTATTACATCAAGTACTGATGTGATATAAAGAGTTTGGTTCTTGTATTTTCTATCAAATAAAAAATTTATTAATTTTGGATTAGGATTATAATATTTCAGAAAAATACACGTGTATGCTAATAAGTATAAAAAACATCCCTAAATTTTGGTAAGTATATATTAAGTGGTTTATTAATTCAAAAATCCCATTATTGATACTACAAGTGGATCTGGTTTTGGAACAGATGTACCGAGGAGTTACAACTCTAATATGTTGTGTTGGGTAGGACATTATGTAACAAAGTACATGATAACAGGCCTTACTATAAAATGGATTTTACACTCATAGAGGTATTGTTGAATACATTAATAAGTTCATTAATAACCATTATTAAGGGAAGAAAAATAATTTCATAATAGTGTATATTAGTAAATAGATCATGGAAAACATAGTTTGATGCCTCAAAATTCATAAGTTTTTAAAATAGAGGTAATATATATGTTATGGGTTTAATTTCATTATATTCCCATTTATGTGTTAATAGTTTAAAAATTCCCATCGCACGTTTTCGCATTATACTAGGAACTTTTCGTAAATAAGAAGAATCTGGTAAACAATCAATGTAATGGGAAATGTAATGACTACCCAATTGAGAATGCAAACCATATAGTAGATGAAATCAGGAACATCGTGATGATAATCTCTCAAAAGAAATAGGGTTTTAATAGAAAAAAATCTTAGGAGGTTCTTTAAAATCCCTCTAAGTGTGAACATGTGGTGATTGAGTTCGTTGTCTGAATATGTCCTAAAAAATTCAATGGATTATTTGATACCATAACCATCGAATAATGGATCAAATCCATTTAGAAAATCTTATCCATCCGTAAATGTTTCGAAAAGGATATTGTTCTAGTACCTATTTGTCTTTTGGATGAAGTATTTATTTATTGGTGGTCATTGATCATGAATTGGAATTCCTAGGATGAGATAAATGTTATATAGAGGAACGAATTATAGAAAATGCTTTTCGATAAACACATGACATTCAATATCTGTCATAAAATGGAATGGGATTTATATTTATCAAGTAAAATGACTCGAAATATACTAGGCCGTATGAGTAAAAAATCAAAATATTTTCTCAATATGGATCCCAAATTTTCATTAACCTTAAATTAATGGTTTAAAACTTATTTGGTGGTTAGAACATTGTCTAAAAAATGTCACACTGATCCGAGACAATGATATATATTATTAAATTATTTTATGTTCCGTCAATGTTGAGATAGAGATCAGTGAATGCCAAGGGTATCATGGGGGTATGAAGTGGAAAGATCAGTTTAATTATCAGGTTCCATAGGATAGATCTATTAGTGATTGTAAATTTCAACATCTCTCATGTCAATGGTGTGGAATTAATCATCCCGAAACATTCTTAAGGGAGACGATGAAATTATTTTAGTGTTGGATCGAAGGAACCCTAGATAACAAATCCTGATATGGCAAACCCACTAGTGCAATAGAGGAAGTGAATTTTCTAGGTAATAATATGTGAATTTTTCATTTATTCAACTTCTGGAAACCTAGGATCTTTGAAAAACAACACCCTAAGCCAAGGGTTTTTGGAGACAACGAAGAAGCACCATGTTATAAAGGGATAGAGTTTTCCATCACAACTGAAGAGGTAGATCATAAAAATGAAGTGGTGATAGGCATGCTAGGAATTCATTGATTAATAACAAATAATCTTAATAATTCTAGTTCTACACAATCATTAATATATCAAATTATTTTCTAGAACTATTCTATCACAACAACATTTAATGGATATAGATCTACTAGTGAAAACGGTTGATGGGGAAATGATTTTTTTTCAATTATATTACTCCTCTCTCAAAATCATTTGTGGTCTGAATATCCCATTGATAATTTTCATACTCTCTTTTGCAGAAGTTGATATCATTTATGGCATGGACTGGTCTTCCCAATTTAGAGAAAATATAATTTTTAGGAGAGGTATATTAGTCTTTGTATTGACAGTCGACCCAGTAATATATATATTTCAATGAGGAGGATGAATCTTCTTTATCACCAAAATCTAAATCATTGATATTATTACTATGTGAGCAACAATTTCAATCACAAATAATTTATTTTAAGGAAAACAACCATCCAAAACTACCCAACTATTGGGAGGGAATACACCGATGCGTCTTCTAAGGTATTTTTTGTCATCCTCTTTATAGGGAGGTTGAATTTTCAATAGATATTATACATGGGGAGTTACAATTATCCATAAATATATACTGAAAATATGTTGTGGAACTTGTGTCCCTATAGAAGATACTATAAGATAATCTAGATAAATAGTTCATATATCCATTTTCATCACCATGTTGTGGACCAATACTCTTTATCAAGAAGAATGATAGTTCAATGTGCATATTCAATAATTATCACAAGCTCAAAAAGATCGTGATAATGAACATGTATCATATTACATAGATAGATGAATTGTTTAATTATATATGTGGATCACAATAATTTTCCAATGTGGATCTACAATTGGGATATTACAATGTTATGTTAGAGAGGGATTATGTCCCCAATATTTCTATTTCAAACAAGGATCAGACAATATGAGTTTATATTAATTCAATTATGACTCAATAATGAACAATAAATATTAATGTAAGTGATAAATAGAGTATTTATATATTAACCTAAAAAATTGTGGTAGTCATTATATATGATATTATAATATTCTGAAAAACCATGGATGAGAATGAGGAGTATCTGATCACTATTCTAATGTCCTTGTGAATGGAGAATATTTGTTAAATGCATATAATATTGGAGCTCTAGTTTAACGAAGTCTCATTTGTGGATAATATCATCGCAAATAATGGGATATCTATAGTCACTTTAAAAATTGGAGCTATTGAAGGATCACTCTTTCCAACATCCATGAATGATACCTGTAGCTTCCACAGGTGTGCTGGGTATCAACATAAATTTTTGAGAATTTTATCAAGGAATTAAAAGCCAATAAGAAAGCTAACTAGTAAGGGGTAAAGTTTTCTTGAAATGATGAATGTGAAGAGAGATTCAAGGAGTAGAGAAGAAGGCTTATCACTACACCTGTTCTCAGACTACCCACTTGTGGAGAGAATTAAAATGTGTTTCGAGATGATTAAAATTATGGATTGGGTTGTGTTTCTTTGAATAATGACAATGGAATAGCATATTCTTCAAGGTAGTTGAATTTCTATATACCACCCTACCAAACACATGATCTATAATGGGAAGTAGTGATATTTTTTTGATAATATGGAAGCATAATCACTTTAGGGACATGTCTAAAATATATAAGGATCAGTAAACAATAAAGTATATATTCACCTAGAAAGTGATGAGTATGCATCAATGAATATGGTAAGTGATGATCAACGTATATGATTTATTAATTCACTACCATCTTGGGAATGCAAATAAATTGGAAGATTCGCTGTGTAGAACAGATCCAGAAATTTTATCATTGATGATAATTGAGAGGGATATGATCATATAATATTTTAAATGTCTGGACATGGGTATCACAAAGAATGGAACATCATAAATCCTTTCATTGATGACTTATCAACTGTCTCTTCTGGAGTGGTTAACAGATGATCAATGTGATAATTTGGTAATTTAGATGAAATTGGATACTATAAGATATGTGAAATCCTGAGAGTTCAATGTTAAAGAATAATTTTTAGTATGATTTGTTTTAAGAATATTTGTACCCTCAGATGCTGAGATAATGAGTGGGCTATTAGAGGATTCCCATAGGTAAACCTTCTCTATCTATATAAGAAGCAAAAATATGTATCATGACCTCAGAGACCAATGTTCGCTGGATAATATGAAGAAGAAAGTCACAAAATAATCATGATGTTGTTTGGTATGTGTGAATGTTTAGGAGGAAAGGAAGAAATCATAAGGGATTATTCAAAAATTACACATAACTTCATGGAAATGAGAAAAAATCACCATATAAATTTTCATCAGAACTACAAAGACATTCCTAGGAAACAATGTTATCTATGTTATGGTGAATTATCTTATTAATACTACACAATTCATTAAATTTTATATGATTTCTCATGGGATAAACATGATTTAATATTTATTCGAGAAGTGATAAGGAAGCAAGGAATACATCTATTGATTGTATCCGATTGAGATCGAAGATTTATCATATAGATCCTGAAGAGTATTCAGCATATATGAATACTTATTTGTATATGAACATGGATTTTCAACCTCAATCTGATGTGCAATTTAAAAGAGATGTCTAGAAACATGATGATATGTTGAGAACATATCGATTGACTTCAAAGGAGGTTGGGATCAACATCTTTATTTGGTCTAGTTCCCTTACAATAGTTGTTTCCAATCATGCATCCAAATAGATTCCTAAGAATACAATTATCTTAATATGTGAAGAAAACCATCTTGTTGGGATGAAGTTGGGTATTGAAAAATAATAAGACATGAAATTGTGAATGAAATGGTGGGAAATTTTTAGACCATTCAGCAGCACGTAATGGATTCTCATAGTCGACATTAGAGCTATGTTGAAAATTGATGGAGAGACCCATAGTTTGATGTTAGTGACTAGGTATTCCTCCCATATTTCTATTTAAAGTAGTGATATGATTTGGGAAGAATGGAATGCTTAATCAATGATACAATAGCCCACTTGAGATCCTCAATTCCATCTGAGCAGTGGCCTACTGACTTTCACTCTCATAAATACTATCTAAATTACATGATGCCTTCCATGTATCCCTATTGAGAAAGTACATAACAAACTCCTCACATTTACTCAATCCATATGTGGTACCAATAGGGAATTATAATTTGTAGGAGGAGAATGCGGTGACGATCTTAGATCTTAGGGTCATTGTTCCATGGAATAAGACAATACATCTCATCAAAGTGATGTAGGGATAAAACATGTTTGGAGAAGGGATTTGGGAACTAGATGTGGTGATAATGTAGAGTTACCCTTATATCTTTTATAGTGGGTAATAAAAATTTTAAGGGTATAATTTATTAATGAGGGAAGATTGTAAGGACCTAAAATGTTATAGAAAAAGTTTTCTTTTACTTTTAAATTAAATATCTATGGTAATAGATAATACCTGCACATATTTAGTTTTACTATATCAGTTTTAGAATACTGTAAATGCATCATTACAGTTGAAAATTGGAAATTGAAAAGTTATCACATGATTATTATAAATAGTATTTTTAACAATCGAATGGACACAAGAAAACTAAGAGATGTCCTAAACATGTAGGATTATATCCTATGAATCCCATTTATCAGAGCATCAAATGGAGTTATCATCTCAGTGACATTCCCATGGACAATAAAAATCATATATCTAACAAATTAATAATCAGAGAAACCATTTATTGTATATGCTCAAGCTCATTGAGATCACCACCAAACAATGCTCATAGAACCACCCTATGAACAACTCACCAATGTGCATATTTGTATTTTTGGGTAATATTTGGATTCAATAAAGGAATTTATTTTGTTCAATGAATGGATATTAATTAAATTATATTTTAATAAAATATTATTATTAAATATTGTTTATTAAATATAAATGCTCATTTAATTTTTATGAGGTCATATTTTTATTTTATAAGTGCCCAAAATATGTGATTATGAAAAAACCAAAAATTTATTACTAAATATTGATTTTATTTTAAAACTAAAAAAATATATTTATAAAATTATGTAGATAAAATGAAAATAATTTTTGGAATCATAGTTTTGAAAAATATCGAATGGTTATTTTTTCATAATTTTCTTAGATACTCAAACATTATTGTAAAAATCAAATATCATATATATATTATTTTTGTTTTATGGAATCATAATGAACCAAATGGGAATTAATAAAATCTATAAAGGTTATCGATGACCAAATCAATGTTTTTACTTTAAAACAATGTGACTTTATATTTATTATATTTATTTTATATTGCCTTTATTAATCCTCCAATACCAGAATTATAGTTTTAGGTATTAGAATCATTTCCTTAAGAGCATCACTAATCTCACCATGAGCAAGGGAATTATTTTATTAAACTTGGTCATTTAATTTTTCAAATAATGGAAAAACTAATTTAGTATTATACATGGAAAAAATCCATTGGGCCATTTTTTGGTTATTTTATTATATAGAGTACAATACAAATGATTGATTAATGAATAATAATTTCCTAATATTTTCATATATAAACAAATAAATATCACATTTATCTTAACTAAAAATACATGGATAATGTCGTTACTGTTCAATACCCTCTCTGGGGTCCTATAATAACACCTCAACCTCTTAATAAGGTCATTCCAATACTTTTTTTTAACACGATCATTTATTGGATTCACACCTACGATTCATTATTTATGTTTCCTTAATATATTTTTCATTATATTTATAATTCATAATGTTTGGATATTTCATTATTTGTACCTATTAATTCATAATTGATGTCAAACTGCTTATAGAACCCTCTTTTTTTCATTAACCCATTTTATGAATTTTTATGGGACATTGTTGTCATACAAAAATCTCCCCATGATTTTTTAGGCCAAAAAAATTGTGACTTGAATACCATACCAATTTCCAACAAGGGCATTTAACTGTATACACATATACTTCTTTTATTTGTGAGTGAAATGTATTTATTACAAAATATTTTATTGTGTAATAGTAATAATTATTAATGACTCCATGTTTCATGATCTATGTTTCACACATAATCATGAGAGTGAAATAAATTTCACAAGTGCATCCAGTATTATATAGTACTCTAATGAATTGGTTAATTTTTTGAATCATGATAAGTTGTGTTGGGATAGGTGGGGAAACTAATTTGTTTATCTTACTTTTTTACATTATGATTTCATGGAAGTTATCCAAGACCACTATTTATGATACATTTTTTTACGATCATTCCATTTTTACCATGTTTACTTTATGATTATTATGTTATATCCTGCTGTATTGTTCATGTTCATTTTATTCGCCATTGATATTTCTATTTTGTAAAATATATACCTTATTCCATGGTTATTTCATGATATGGACTTACATGTCACCCTCTTCTTATGTATGTCTCGTAGTTATATTGTGACGTTTTAAAATCCATGGAATATTACGATTATGTTAAGGATGTTTTCAAAAAAGTTTATGTATTTATGGTTTTAAGTTGTTGTGTAATGTACCTAATTCCAAAAGACACTATAATTATTGATCATTTAGGTTTTTATTTTTGTAGTATTATGATATAAATAATTTATTAATATGAAATAAAGTGTTGGTTTTTTTAATTATTAATAACTTACCACATAAACAATCACAGATTTACAGCTGCACCGACTGATTCCACAAAAATCAACAATTTTCACGCATGAAATCATAGAATAGTCTACTTGGATTTAAAAAATTCAAAATAATCCTGGTTTTCACATATAACATCAGATTGAATTATAAATTTTCTTATCAACACCTATATCCTCTATAAATTCATCCTTCCCATCAATTTCTTCTCACCTAGATGAAAATTTTTTCTGAGACCCACATCATATCCTTTATCACTCCTAATGTATAATTGTGTGTCAACTAACCAAATTCATGGAAAACAAAAAGGAACTTGTAATAAATTGTTCCACAATATCATTATATCACTACTAAATTTCTCAAATTATCACATAATCTAAAATATTTATAAATAACCCACCCCCAAACCATTTTGAATCTCTATAAACAAAATTAGCAAATCATGTTTAATGGAATTAGTTAGGGTTTGTTAAAAATTATTAGATAATATAGAATAAAATTTTTCCCTTTCTCATGATCATCATGTAATTAAATAATAAATACATGGATTGACTGAAAATAATAAATAATTTAAATAGAATTTCTTAAACTGATGGTACTTCAACAATGTTCTTAACCATCATTCATTTCATTTATTTAAGATAATGAAAGTTACAAATAATGACCTCCCACAATCTAAGGTGTCTTTTGGATGAGTGAATAATATGATGATTTAGTAACATCCCAGGTAAATGATAAATATGTTATTTCCATATTTATTAATAGTTTTGAATTAAATATTAATTTTACATTAATGTCGATTCAAAGTTCGATGATGTTCCTAACACGCCACAATGGGTTTCTCTAAAGTATTATTTTTCACTCAATACTAAGTCACACTAAAAAAATATAATAATACAATTATTTTAAGTGGTAGATAACATAGATTCGTTGTATTGGCATAAATGAACAGAACTAACTAAAATATAATTACACAAGTCTGGTAAATGTTTTTAAATTTATCCAATAAAAGATAGAGGCTTAAAATGTTAATGAATCCAATTTTAAGCATAAATACTCTAATAAAGGTCAATTTACCGTCTTTAGATGGAGAAACCTTTTTAAATCTAGTTTTTTAACCTTTTTATGTATTTTTTGAAAAATTAAAATTATTCTTTAGAATCAGGAAATAAAAATTTACTTTTCTACGTGTTTCATATTTTTAGGATAATGTTTATTTTTAATGAATAGTAAAAACAATGCATTTTAATTCAAAACTAAATTTCAATCAAATATATTTATATAGTTGCATTAAAAATTTAATATTTTTTAAAGTGTAATTGAATTATATTTTTAACAGTTAATACAATGTTGGTCATTGTACGTAATTTCACATTGAAATTCAACATAAACTAGTGTCAATCTTTTTATAATTAATATTTTTTAGACAACCAATTTTTTTTTGACAACAAGAATTAATTTAAAAAAAATTTCTCCCACTTATATGATTTAAATTTGGAAGAATGGATTCCCTATTTATAATCAGTAGATCCAAATTTTGTAAATATGAAACACTTATTTTAATACATTATTAATATTTACTTTTGTAAACTTTTTATTTACTCTAGTTAAAATATAAATCAGGAAAATAAGGGTAAAAAATAATATTAAAATAATATTAAATTACCCTTACCCTTCTCTTAACCATATTCATGGACAGATTTCTGGCCTAGGAAATCTTTCTGTCGATTTAGGGACCAAAAAGCGCCACATGGGAGTGATAATGACACTTTATATTAATTAATTTTATGTTATGACAAAAATAAGATAAACATATATCATTTAGTAATAAAATTATATATGGGGGTATATACATGAAATAATCAACAATAAATATTAATTTCAAAGATGAAAATATATAGTTCATCTTGGAATTTTATTTATAATTTTAATTCAATAAATTAATAAACATAATTCTGAACAAATGCTGATGAAATAATTCTTTCCATAAGAACGAATTAAAATAAATGATATTATAAATTTTAAAATAACTTTATTTTGAACATTTTTTTCAATCCATGAATTTTATGGATACTATTTTCTTTTTATATATTAATTAATGATGTTTTTTCAAAGGAATAAATTTTTTATTTATTTTTTAAAAGTCTTGATATGAAAAGGTTCGAAATTGACATAAATGAATTTTTGAAATAATAAATATTATATTAAATGATAAAACAGTCCTAAAAATATATTATTAGATCAAATGACTCAAATAATGTAAAAAATTAAATAAATTATCAATTTTAGGTCACTTGGAATTTTATTGTAAATACATTTACTTTATAGTATGATTATATTAGAGGACCCAATAAAAGTTAAATAAGTTACCAAAGGTTTTAATAAAAAAAGGATTAAAAAATATCCAAAACCTATCAATTTCTTATAGGATGATTTTATTTCGACTTGTATGCACCTTTTATTCTAATTAAATATGTTTTGTACCTTTTTAAACAGAAAATAATTTTATAATAAAATAATATATTCAAAAATTCCTAAAGAGCCCCTCCTCCCTCTTATAGAAGGCTACCACCTCTAACACATTAAAAACACCTCTAAATCCCCATGGATCGTCCAAAAATGGCACATATAATATGACATCATCTATCTCATCTTCCTAGAATCTTTAACTTCGGACTAAGGAACTTCAAGAAAGCCTTTTGGTTCAAACCAAACTGTGTTACATGATTAAAAGGTAACATCTTCCCTTAATTTCAATTCTATTAATTTTGTTCTTCACTACCTATGATATTATTATTATTATATGTTTACATAAAAACAACCATATACACAATATACTATGTTGATGATTTGAGGATTATTGTAACTACAAATCTACACACCTCCATCAAATGGATACAAACAAACTATTTTTGTGTGTGGCAAACTACTGTCTCACGAAACAATGATTGTTTAAATATCTTCTACCACTTCTCATGGAGGCCATTATGGTGGTTCTGTATTTACATGTAATATATATTATATATATTTATTCACTATACTTATATATTTTTCATTTATATCATTCCTTTATAGTTTCAATAATTTGTAAACGCGATAATTTCATTTGAGGAAATGCAGACTACCGCCCCCTCAAAGTGATATTACATATTCATGCCATACATATAATGTATAAAGGATGGAGTTAATGAAATTATATATGATATTATACTTGAATTATAATATTCCTATGTATCATTATGTTATCATTCCATTAAATATGAAATACAAATGAAAGTAGCATCCATGCGTACGTACGGCTTACCATCTCCATTAACGGTGCATTTCATTTCCTATATCCAAATGTAATGTACTATTTTAAATAGATATATGTACTAGATATAAATTATATATATGATATCTAAATCATGAATTTAATTTTTGAGATTTTGGAATTCTGACCACATGGAAGACATGTAATTATAAGATGTTCATTTTTGAACAATGTACTAAATATCGATAAAAAGACCATTATTAACATAAATGATTATGTATTGTTTTTATGGTGTTAATAAGTAATATAAAAAGAATAATAAACTTGAAAATTGATATGAATTATTTATAAATTATATTTAGTTTATTATTCATCAGATTATAGAATGAAGGGGTCTGTTGGTCATGAGGGGTTTTTATCTCACTTTTTATTCTCGTGTAATTCATGTTATATTTGCCACTATTTCATTTTATATGGTGTATGTACTGCCCATGATTGAATTATTTGTGTAACATACATTAATTTATGGGTATTTACAACTAAATTGTATTATCTTTCCTTCACGGGGTGTATGTTTCATAAGTTACCAAATCGGTAAGGGAACCTTTCATCGTACTCTTTTAGTCAACGACTTATTTTATGTCATTTCTTTTAATTTCATTATTAATATGTCGGGATATTCTATTCTATATCGTTATTGCTGTAAATTATATGTCCTTTTGTCGAGATACTCTTTTCTCTCTCATCAACTCATTTTCTTAATTTTAATGTGACATTGTTAGGCAATCGAATTCTTGTATGAGAACTTATTAACCCAATTTCAATTATTTGGGTTAAACTTATACTTCATAATTATGTCATGATATGAATAGATTTGAATGAAATATAATTATATTACAGATAATATCAACTAATATTGGCTGTATTCTTATTTTTCAAATATAATTATCTCATTTATTTTTCTATAATCTAAGGATATGATCTTTCCAAGGGACTTTGTCTCAATATATATTCCATTGAGACATACTTATTGTTATACACAATTAACTTTTATATGGATTATATACATCCCTTTTACATATTATATCATTACTTTCATCAATCTCATGATATTATAATATTTTATTATTGTTATTCCTCAATTATTTGTATTCAATCATCTCACTTTTGGTTAGGAACTCTTTAACTACAATATAGTCTTAAATATTTTAATGATTTGTTCTTAAAAATATTTCAAATTAATTCCCTTGTTTTAAAAATGGTTATAAGAAATTATCTATATGTACATTAATGTTCTGAAATTAAAATTTCATTAAAAAGCGTCAAAGTGGTATTAGACACATTTATTCATGAATCTATTTATTAAATTTATTAAATGTCATCGAAAATGGTTTGATAAGTCCATGATAATGACAATATGTTGAAATGATATATTGTGATTGCAATTTGAAATTATTATCTTTCCTTTATGATTGTTTTATGTGTTATGAATATGTTATGTTTATTGATAATTGTTTAAGTATACAGGTGTTTCTATGAAAATCCTCGGGTGGGTGTGCCTGAAATAGCTCTCAAATGCATTCGGTAACGTGATAGAGGTAAATTTTAATGTTTCTACAAAGTTAATTTTGAAATATACTGTGATGGGTATTCCAAAATAACTCCCTATATAGCTGTGTTCCCTACAATTTATGTATGTTAGGTATGCCACTTGTTTCCTTTATGATTTATGATTTCTATGTGTTATTCATAAATCTTATGACTTCATGAGCTGGGTTAAAGAGATATTGTTTTGTATGCATTGATGGACTAATGATTTGTTTCTCCATTTTATAACACTTAAGGAGATTTTTATTCTCGTCCCATGCTTTAGAAAGGTTTTTCAAAGGATATAAGGCAGGGTAAGAGAAAAGAATAAATCATGAAGATTTATATCAAGAAAATAATTCTTGTTTTCTTTAAAGAGTTTTTATTTTATAAAAGAATGGATACTGAGTAGAAGTGTCTAATTTATAATATTTTATGTGTAATGTAATTGTTATAGACTAATTATGTAAAACCCAAAACCTAAAAGGATCCACAATGTGATATCTTTACTTAACTAATGATTGTGTAATGTTTACAGCTGGGTCCTTATAGTTGGTATCAAAGGTCGGTTTTGACAAATTTAGGGATTATGTGTTTTCGTTAAACACATGGTTTGTCCCTATGTCTATTATTTCTATTAAATCATTGTTTTAAAAAAATTTCAGATCAAGTAAAGTCAGTAACTATTGGAAGGAGGGGGATCTCAAACAACATTCATATCTCTTCATGAGGACTTGATTTCAATAATTTTTACAAAGTCAGGTACAAACAATTTTGACACATTTTCAAACATATAATTCATTTGCAAGAAATTATTTGAAATATCAAACTCCCCCACTATACCTCGATATCATCGTGGATCATGGGTTGTATTTAATCAAATCATATTTTCATAATATTATAATATTTTAATGAAAGGAAAATACTATCTATCATTTTTTAAATATTATACATTATCTCAAGATTTTGAAGAATTTTATTATTTTGAAAAAGGTGGTAATGAATGAGACCCTTGAGAACCCTATTTATATTTCCTTTTATAATATAGTCTCCCATCACATAATTATGTTATTATAAAAGGACAATTGATTGAATGTTTCAACTCAAACTCGGTCTGAATATTTTATAAAAATATTGTTTTATCAGATGTTTTAAAATTATATGACATACCAGATTATTTTCTGAAACTAATTTTATGCGAATACCCATATGACCCTAGTTGTACAAGATGTATTTGGATAAAGGAAGAAAATTATTTTTAAGGATCTATAAACCATTTTTTCAATACTTTTACCTTCTATATACACGATCAAGATGATGGTGATACCATAAGGACACCATGATCAAGGTATGATGTTATTTTGATTGGGAATAATTTTATTTGATCATGTGGAGGTCACCAAATGACATTATATAAGATGTTTAGGTCTAAATGTATTGGAGTGAAAATGAATGGTATAAGAAAACCTTTGAGGTTAAAATATGTTATGGTTATTTTTGAGGAATTTATCTCCTTTTTTGAAAAAGAACAACTCATAGACTGTGCGACAACCCATCGTGTTGGACACAACTACGAGAACTGAACCCACAACCAAAGTGAGATTTGGATTTATCCCCAAACACTGGACTATGTGAAGTCCCTGGTTAGTATGACTAGCTATTTTTTAGTTAAATGATTTTATGTATAAATAATATATTTATTTTGGGGACGTATGTTTTATCAAATGGATATCCTTGGTATAGGATAATGATTTGGTGGTTAAGTTATAAAGTTTATATTGGAACACATTATCTCTTTTGGGATAAATATATGTTTAAGGAAAATATAATACTATGGGATCTCATTTGTGGAGTAATGGTTGAAATTTTCTTTTTATGGAATCAATATTTTTATTGTGTACATATAGAAATTTGGGTTATTTAGGGAAATGATTAGCCGTTAATATGGAATTTGTGATTAGGTTAATTACCCTTCAGTATGAGACTTTAAGAGTAGTCGATGTTATTTAGAGATAAAAATTCTGATTTAATTTAGATTACTATGTCATTAAATCCTTTATATTTTTATGTTTCAATCTTATTTTGGATTTCCATGAATAATTTTAAAGACAATTCATTATTGAATAGTCATTGCTGAACATTGGGTATTGGCTGTTGAATTTTGGGGATTACGAGTATTATTTCTTTTTATAAAGTATTATCTTTTTTTGGTATTTTATGATATTGTACTAACCATTTTGGTTTTGGTTATTGTATAATGAAAATAGAAATATATTGTTCATTTTTTGGATTATGTAATTCTATAGATGTTGATTCTATCACATTAGATGTTACCAAGGCATCTTGAATACTCATCGTTTTCAGAATAGATGAGTTTTTGGTAGAAAATTATTAAAAGATGAAACTCTACTTGAAATGTAAGTACATTTCCTTGTGCCCTTAGTCAATGTAATAAATAAATTATCTATCATTATGAAATGGAACATAAAAAAACATTGTCTGTTTACATTTCCTTGTATGAAAACGAATACCATTTAACCCATCACATATTTGCGATATTATAGTTTTTAACTTTCTCTTAATCATGTTCTCTATCACTATCCATAAACACATGACACATAGTTTCTTGTCCATATCCATATTATCTTACATATATTCCATGTAGGGTTTATCTCGGGTGACCATTGCACTTATCATTCTTTCTTTTAAATTGATAGTTTTATTGAATCTTTTTCCGATGTGGTACTTTTAATGTTGTTTCCAAGAAAAATTTTGAAACTATAAGGACACTCTTCTAAATAGGGGTGAAGGACGTAACATCCCAGGTAATTAAAGAATATGGATTTTTTATATTTATTTAGATTTTTGAAATAAATATTAATTTTACTATAAATGGGATGATATGTTCAATGGCATACTAAACTCTTAATAATGGGTTTCTCTAAAGTCTTATGTTGCACACATTACTGAGTCATACTAAAAAATATATAATATAAATGTTATTTTAAATGGTAGTTAATGGATAGTCGTTGTATTGGCAGGAATGAACAGAACAAACTATTATATGATTACACATTATTTTTAAATGTTTTTTACATTTAGCCAGTAAATGTTTCAGGCTTAAAATGTGAAGGAACCCAATTTTAGGCCTAAATATTCTAATAATGGCCGATTTTCCATTTTTTGAGTAATTTAAGATCATTGTTGCAAGTATTATATGCTATCAAACATAACGTTCTTATTTTAAAAATATTGGGGTTCTATGTACCAAAATATGAAAAGGAGTTAATTTATTCAATCAAAATATACTTTAAAATCTAAGGGGTTACAGATTACTTTGAATTTTCTCTCGTGTTAAACACAAGAATACGATTCTTCATTTTTTCTCTAATGAGATGAATTTTCCATCATTGGTTGAAAAAAATCATTAATAAATATCAGAATATGTGATTTTTTAATTTTTATAAAAATATATATTTCATAAAATTGGAGATGTATTGTTTCATTATCATTACATGTAATTTTAATAAACAATATATTGGATATAATATATGTGAAATAATATATAAATATTCCTTCATCAAATTTTCGTCAAAATTTAGATGAATTATTATTATTATATAATATGAACATTGTGCACCAAAAAACATTAATATGAGATTTTTTTTGATTTGTTCCTCTCAATAACTGATAAGGGGTTCAATTAATAAAATTACTAATTAAACATCTGTTTATTGTATTGAAGGATTCACTAACTTCATTAGGTCAAGATCATTTAGAAAATTTGTATTAACTCAAAATATTTATTATAATATTTTGATGAAATATTTAATCATTCAACCACACAAATTTTATGACAGTTTCTAGGTGATAAATGGTTTTTATTATACCTTTTTACAACAAAATGTTTTAAATTCAGAATATTAAAAATTCTCCAACATGATCATGATTTATAGTAAAAAATTGCATATTTTTATACTTTTTAACATGGTTTATAGAGTATTTAAAATATAAAAAGTATTCCGATTTTTTTAAGATAATTTCCCCTTCTATATATTGTGTATTCATTATCTAAAACATATAAATCGTATTTACAACCCAAAATCTAGTTTTCTAACCATATAAATCCATCTTACCAAATAGTAAACAATCAAAAGATGAAATTTAAGTAATATATTTAAAACTCAAATTATTTTGCTTTATGTATAGATAAGGGTCTCAAAAATTATGTCGATTAAACCTAAGTTTAGATAAATATATAGAAAATAATTTCATAAAAATGTTAGAGGAATTTCTATCATTAATGGGTCATAATAATCTATGAAAGAACAAATATTTATAATCTATTACACTAAGAAAATACATGTCATTTTCTCTTAAGTCTTTTATGTTTTGTGTGTATACATTATCATTTATGTTTGTGGAATGTAATCATTTCTCTACTAGTATTTCAAAGATATCATTATCATTCATATAGATTAGAATATAAAATTCATCACATAATTGTCTTATCCTTATAAGATTATACTGAAGTCCTATAACAAAAAATTGAAATTAATGGTTTTCCATTAAGAAAAATATTATATATACTATAGATTTATACTTGATCATTATAACAAAAACTGATATCTCCTCTATTTATCTGAATTATAAACTGGATTATTCTTCTTTTAGGTTATGTAAATGAAAAACCATTGTCGATGTACCGAATATCATTTTTCTTGGAACTCTTTAAATATTCCTGAAAATAAAAGGCTATGATATTTCTTCCAAAATATGCTTGGGTCTAGGATTGTTAAAACATAATACATGTTTGATCTATATAATTGAAACTATCTTACATTGTCCATATGTCGATTATTTAGAAAAATATTCTCAACAAAAAACAAGAGATTATACCTTACATAAAGAACAATTTTTTACAATATTCATCACAATAACATTTTGTACAAATGTTTTAATTATTTAGATGATGTTAACTATTTTTAAATTGTGGGTTTTCATGAGGAAAAACTATACTAGGGTTATTACTATGAGTTTTTTTGTCTAAAATTATTATCTAAACATTGCATCCCAAAACATAAATTTGAAAATAGTTTATTTAGATTAATGATTTCAGAATTTGTATTTTTTAACTATAAAAATATCATCACTAGTTATTTCATAATCCTATTTCATTTATATTCCGCTTTTAGGATTTCAAATTTATAATGTAGGTTTATTAATTATCAAGTTTTCCTTGGAATTTGATACCTTATCTTTCTACATTTTTTTAGAAACATTATATTTTTTTAGACAAATTATATTATCTCGAAACCTTTTTAAGGATAGGCAATTAGTCATTTTCCTCATATTAAATATATTTATATTATTCAAAATAAATAGATTCAAATTATTAAATTTAATTATCACAGTTTCAATTAAATTTAACATTTTTAAGCAATTTAGCTAAAACCTATTCTATGTCAGATAGATTTTTCTTTGGAATATTAGTGTATATCTCCCAAAATTTGGGTCTATCCTCAATGTTTTTAGAGAAATTATCATAATATATAACTCCTCTATTTTGACTCCATCAGATAAAAGCATTAAAACATTTCTTTACATTATATTTTTATAATTCTTTATAACTACATTATTTCTTATTTTTCCGCATTAATATATGAAAATCTAGTATAATGTTCCATGGGAACATATACTCATATCATATCAACATAGGGGAATATTTATTTCCATTTTCTATCTTAATAATATTTCTTTTAATTATAATAAAATTAATTTTTCATATAATCTTGATCATTATATTTTCTATATTTTTATTTCTATTTTATCGTTATTCAAAATACATTATATAATTCTCAAATTTTATTATCCTTATCATAGAATATTTCGAATTCCTTTTAGAAGATCATTCATTCATAGTATATGAATATGTAGAGGAAAAAAGGGATACCACCTTTTTTAATATATTTTTCTTTCTGTTTTAATCTACACTTGTACCACATAAAATTTATATTCAAATCGTATATTCAAAAAAAATTGATGCTTCGAATTTTCAATAAATATTACTTTTAATTCCCATTAACCGGGTATAATATCAATAATATTTTCAACTAAATATTCTATAGTTAAATATTTTTCTCTTAATGATTATAAAAAATTCATAATGGAACTGAATGTATTATTCATCCTAGAAGGGGATTATCCGTGCCATGAATTTAAGGCTTGGTAATCATCTCTGAATATAACTTTTCTTGTATTAGTTACATTGGATGTTCTAAAGTATGTTATCTTATTCTTTTTCCAAATACTATTACCTTCTTTGAAAGATGACATTTTACTGTATATATACCTTTTCATTTAATATAAAAAGTATTTATGACTAATTAATTTAGTTATTATATCTTTTTCAAAAAAAATTAGTTTTTACACAATTTTTCAACAATATAAAAATTACAGACATCTTTATAAATAATTACATAATTCAAAATCAGCATAACAACACTTCCAAATTCAGTCTTGATTAAAAAATTATTCATTCTATCTCTCTAATAGACATAGTTAGCATTATAAAAAATTCTTGGTTTTCTCTGTAATAGATTCTAATGTTTCCAAAAATTTAAAACATAAATCTTATAAAAAGAAAATAAAGCATGTATAATAAGAATTATTAAAAATATTAATAATAAGGGATAAAATTAAAAAACACATGTTATATAAAATATATTATTGAATGTGTAATAAATTTACAATAGTAGGTAAGGTGAATTATTGTCCATAAAATGATACATATTATTTCCTTTAACTCCTCCTATAAGTAATTAAAATAAGCCTTTATCCTTAAATAGATTGTAATATTTCCAGTAGATTTACTGTTACATTATCAAGGAATAGTTAATGAGAATTTTATTTTAATGAAAAATAATATAAAAATGAACAACCAAAATAAAAAAATGTTATAAAAGTTAGATTAAAATTTATAAATGTAGTATGGAAAATGAGCATACCTATATAATAATAATTAATCATATTAATCATTTCAATTAATAATGTCTATCATGAAGACATTTAGAATCCATAGTTTTCACAAAAATATATAGTTATGTCATAATTATGTAAGGAATACCTTGATATAATGATCAAAATAACAAATATTTCCCTATCCTTGGGTACCATCAATTTAAAAGATAAAAATAACCACTATCTGTATATCCTTAAAACCCCTCTATAAAATAAATTATATGATATACAATTTCATTAAAAAAATATGACGATATTTAAAATCCATACACAGATTCATTAATAACAAACTAATGATTATAATAATGGACATGAGAGACAAGATTTTACAAAATCCTAAAAGTATCTTCAAATTATGGGTTATGAAAAATATTCATCATTCAATAATCATTTATTTATTTATAGTAATTTTTTCAATAATAATATTCAAAATTTATTCTTTGGGTTGCAAAAGATTTCCATACATTATACAATTTTTTTCTCAACTTGTTCTTTAGGTGCTCGAAATTTATTTCACTCTTATATTATATTTTCATACCATACGGTATAATAAATATAATTCATTTTGTAAAATTATATTTCTTCATCAGATGATTTTAAAAAAAAATCATCCAAAGAACATTTATACTTCATTATGATAATTTTCATCTCATGGTCTTGATATAATTTTTTTTTAAAAAATTATTTTAACTTTTGATATTTTGAAAATTATAATTTTATGAAAGTGGTAATCAGTCATATGATGGATAGAATGATGGTTAATCTGATTACTAAAAAGAATAAAATCCCACAAAAAATATTTCAATGTTTAGTAGAATTATATTTCCTAGAAAAAAATACATAGAAATTGGGAACATTAAAATTTAGTAAAATATATAATTTTAAGAAAGTGAGATATGATTTTCGATTTATTGATTGAATGTGTTGAATGATATACTTTCAAAAAAAATAATCTTCCAAAACCACAATATGGACCAACATATAAATTAAGAATGCTTTCAAAATGTATTGGTTATGGTTTATATATATGTGAGAGATGTTATTTTCATAATAATATCTACCATGGAAAAAAATGACCCCAACAAGAGAATTATCCCTGAAAAATAGAGGAAGATGAATGTTGAAAATTTTATGAAAAAAATGAGGCTTAACCAAAGCATGAAATTAAAACATGAACATGAAATTATAGATATAATATATAATAGAAAATATAAAAGGAACAATAAATGATTCTCAATAGAGAAACCATCATCATTACAAAGGGTATCAAGGGGAAACCTAGTAGCCACTACGATGGTTGATAGAAATAGATATTGAAAGGACTAGGAATAATTCATCATTACCATAGATTCTATAAGTATCCAAATATCATATTGAATGGTATTTCATTTATCCATGTCCCCACCACATCCAACAAATCTGTATTATTATATGTTCACATTGTAATATTATTATAATGTATGATCCAATCAGTGGGAATGATATCCTATATCAACATTAATACTATAAAATCTATAATTTAGACTTTCATCCCAAATTTAATTATATCCCATAGTATTTGATAAAAACTAGATTTATATATACTAAAATACTTATACCATAAACTAAATTCCTTATGTAGAAAAAAAATACTCTATATCCTGAACATGATTCCAAATTCCTAAATGCATGAAATAATTCATATTACTAATATATAAATATCATATTTTGAATAATCACATCATTAATGAACTTCAAAATTGATCTTATCAACTGATGTCAAATAGTGATCTCATTTCTAAAAGTGTGACGAATGAAAATATTTCTAGGCATCATATATTTTATTAAATCCTTCATTATCCAATGTATCTACATATCACCTATTTACCCATCAAAACACTATAATGAATAAATAATTAATTTGACTTCAATTTTATTATATTTATTAAATTACCTATTTAAGGTAGAATTAAAAAATAATTCATATTCTCCCCAAATTATATAAATAATTTTAAAACATAATAATTTCCAATATTTTAAAATATATTTGGGAACAAAATGACTTCTAATTAAAAAATATACACTAATATTTTCATAGTAGTATTATACAATTTATTTGAACTGCAAAATCATTAGGTTGTTAGCCTTTGATAGAATCCAACAGCAATTTACATGTAAGTCCACTAATATAATAACAAATGTGTATCTTAAAAGGTCTGATACAAGATTATAGGTGCACCATCTCATATTCTAGAGGTTTCTAACTATCCAAAAGAGTATATGATCATTATTGAGGATACCATACGCAAAATATCGTTATTGTCAATTATAAGATTTAAACAAATTTTATCAAAATAAAATACTACAATTATGTATGATAAATAATTACATATTATCTAAAAAATTAATATACCATCACATAGTTATACAAGTTAAATGATAACCCACTTGGATGATCAATCAAATTCATGATTAGAAAAAAGGAAATAAAGGTTCAAGGATTTATACTATAACTCCATGCCTCACCCCAACCAAATCTTCATTAACATATTATCTACTCAATCTTGATCTATTGTACGAACTATGAATTTGTATTTAATCAAAAGGTATGGATTCATTCCATGGTTCCTATATTGGGTTTTCAATGTCAATATCACGAGTGACTCATAATGCTACCATTATAATCAATATCATATACATGTGTTTGATTGGTTAACGTAAATAAATAAAATATAAATTATAAAATCTTGTATTTTTAGTGATCATGTGATAAATGGTCCATCATTACACATAATCCTACATGTATCATACTATTCAAAATGAATAATACTCATATTACAATCCCAACGGATACCTATAAATCTAGGGAAGGGTGTTATATTCTATATTTCCCGCAACCATGTCACTCAGTGTAATGAAAATACCAAACATTAGTCTAATTGTATTTCATCTCTCTGTGAATCTCATCACCTATAATAGTGTATAACTAGAACATCATGGTCCAATACCCTCTCACTCACTCACTACCAAAAAACGGGGCCATGGAAGCACTACAACATTATCAGCCCTAAAAAAGTGTTAATAAAGGGGGTGTCTTTATCAGCGCTAAAAAAGTGCTCATAATGGGCACATTTAACAGTGCTAAAAAAGTGAGGATAAAAGTGACCCATTATTAGCCTATTTTTTAGCACTGATAAAGGGTGACCTTTATCAGTGTTTTTAGTAGCTCTGATAGGGGGGTTACTGTGCGCATTTCCCTAGTTCTAATAAATGTGAATATTTCGAAACAAAATCACAACAATAATATATTGATATATATGTATATTTACATTGATATAAATATAATAAATACATTTTAATATATGTTTTATATCGATGTGATATGTCGTAGACCCCAAATGGACACACTAGAGTAGAAATTATTGTCGTTTGTAGGGATTAAGGACCTTTTCGTACCTTCAATAATATTAGAAGGTGTTACAATGATCACCGTAGTGTAGGTACATTGATAATATTTGATTTGATATATGGGTGAGGTAAAACAGACACCCGGAGTAGATGTTATGGAAAAATGGACCCCCAGAGCCAAACTTTTGACAGTTTTGAGTGTTTTTTGTTTTTTATGAACATCAATGAATGTGAGAAGGGGTTTAGGTGAAAAAAAGTGTTGATATTTTCACAATCATTGATTTGATAAGTGGTCGAGAAAAAATGGACACCTAGAATAGAATTTATTGTTGTTTGAATTTTTGCAACTCCCGTATCTCCTAAAAACCTAAAAAACCAACAACTCAATAAAACTGGCATAACATCTGCTACGGTTGTCTGTTTGAGTGCCGCAACTAGTAAAATCAAAGCTCAATAAATGAGTGACTACCATTTCTAGTAAAAACTGTTAGAATATCAGAGCTACGAATGATATATTAGTTATAGGACTCCCAAAAAAAGTATAACTTTAAATGGCCATAACATTCGCTCTGGGTGTCCGTTTGGGCTCTACCACATATGAAATCAAAGGCGCCTAAGAGATCAATGAAAAAGGTTGACGCAGACATAGACTCAATGTTGTTTATGACTTGAAAATCCCAAAAAACCACCAGAAGACCTCAAAAACTCAGTTTCCATGTTCGGACCCCTGTCAAATTTTTATTAAAATGGTTGTAACTACTGATATGGATGTCTATTTGGCCTTCGGTACCTATGTTATCATATTTCATTCCATGAGATTCAGTTGGACTATTCACGTAACTGAAACAGACACCCAGAAAAGAAGTTATGTCTTTTTTAGTGACTCTACGATTTGTTAGGTTTTTCGTGAACCCATTTCTAGAACTTTTGTATATATATATTAATATATAATATTTGTATATATATATAAATATGCATAATTATAACAATATATATATATATATATTATTTATCTCTGTGTGTGTCGTATATTTGTATGTATGTATGTATTTATATATTTATAATAACACCATTAAAAAAATATTTTATAAAAGTATTCAAAATTAATTTTAAAAATTTATATTAATATACAAATAAATATTCAGATAAAAAATTATAACTAAATATATATATATATATATATATTAATTTATGGATTTATATATGTATATATATGTCAATATAAATAACTATATGTATATATTAATATGACTAAATATATATGTATATATTAATATGATTATATATATATATTAATGTACTGATATATATATATAAATATATTAATATAATTATATATATATATATATTAATATACACTACTACAAAAACACGCAAGGGAAGAGCTACCCATTTATCAGCGCTAAAAAAAGCGCAGATAATGGGGGCCTTTATCAACGCTAAAAAACACTGAAAAAGAGGGGCCTTTAAAAACCCAAAAAAAGGTGTTAAAGGGACCCTTTATCAGTGATTTTTTTAGAGAAAATAAAGGCCCCCCCTTTATCAGCGCTTTTTTTAGCACTATTAAAGGGGACCCCATTATCAGGGATTTTTTTAGTAGCACTGATAGGGGGGATTTGTCAGTGCTTTTTCCTAACGCTGAAAAATTTTATGTTTCAAAAAAATACTTTTTCATGAAAAATAATATATTGTTATATAAATATATTTATATTGACACAAACATAATATTTATATTTTAAATATACATATAAATAGACTATTACATTTAATATACAAGAAATCTAGGGGAAATGGATTTAAATTATTTTAAAAAATACATTCAATTAATAATTTTCTAATTATTATCAATTAAAAATCATTTAATAAAAATTTGAGGACACAAAAAATCAAAATAATTTATAAAAGATAAAAAATAAGTTGAAAATGTATGTTAAACTTCGAACGACCATAAATTTTGATCCGGGTGTCCGTTTAAGCTCTACAAAATATCAAATTTAATCATGCGACGAGATATACACACCTGTGACCCAAGAGAAGCTTCTGTCACATTTTTAGAGCCCAAAAATAACCCAGAAGGTATCCAAAACTATGTTTTTAGCCAGGATACCAAGATTTATTAACATTAAAACATGTATAACATCTGATCCGGATGTCAATTAGGCCTATACCACAAATCATATCGATTATTTTTTCAATTTCATTGATTTTACTGGTTCTGGAGTTGAAACGAGTTCCTATATTAGAATTTGTGGGAGTTTTAATATTATATGGATTTTCAAAGACACATAAATATATGTATTTATTCATAAATTTGTGTTTTTGTGTGTGTGTCTTTGTGAGTGTGTTGTATATATGTATTTATTTATTTAGTTATTTATTTATAAAAAAACATAAAAACATATTTTTTAAATGTATTTAAAACTAATCTTATAAATATATATTAATATAAAAATTATTATACGGATAAAAAATTGTAACTACAAATATATATATATATATTAATATAAAAATTAATATATATATACTAATATATGAATAAATATATATGTATTAATATAACTAGATATATTTATATTAATATCAATCTATATTAATATAAAAATATAAATAGCTATATATATATAAATAGATGTATCATTAAATACAAAAAAACAAAATGGCTTAGTGGTAAAGGTGTAGGCACGCAACGGGGAGGTCGTGTGTTTGAGTTCGGGTGGAAGAAAGTAATTGCGTGTGCATGAGTGGGAGTGCGGGCTAGGGCAGCACGCAAGTGTGGGAGGGGTCTCCTAGCGCTGATAGGGGGTCAACGCTTTTAGAATCTCCCCACAAATATAAATTATTTTGTATTTTTTTGTATTCTTTTTACTTTTATCAGCTCTTTTTAGAAGTTCTGATAAAATGGGTCTTTATCAGTACTTTTCTGAGTGATGGAAAAAGGGACCCCCTTATTTTCACCTCGATTAACAGCGCTTTTTTAGCGTTATTAATGCACTATTCTGGCGCTGATAAAAGCCATATTTGTAGTAGTGATGATTGAATATATATATAAATATATAAATATATATATATATATTAATTAATGAGAATAAAAGAAATATGGTGGAGTGGTAAAGGGATTGGCGCGTAGACAAGAGGTATTGAGTTCGAATCCTGGTAGAGGCAGGTCACATGTGCAGGTGTGGGGAGTTACCTAGTGCTGTTAAAGGTGGGTGGGGCTGCGTGGAGAATTCCAGGGGCGTGCATGGGATACCATGGCAGTGGGTGATGTTAAAGGGGTGCTTTAATCTCTCTTTAAACCCCCAAAAATTGAACAAATATATATTTTTTTATTGTTTTTTCTACTTTTATCAGCACTAAAAAAGAACTAATAAAAGGGGCCTTCATCAACGCTTTTCGGAGTAATGATAAATGATACCTATCTTTATCCTCTCCATGATTAATTGTGCTTTCTTTAGTGATGTTAATAGTCTTTTCTATCACTGATAAATGCCATATTTGTAGTAATGATTTTGGTCCATTTCTGAACTGTGTTACTTCGAGTGGGGACACATATCATCTCATATGACACATCACACTGAAGATACACCTCTGTCGTCAAGGGTCTCACATGTTCAACATGGTCTAATACCCTCTCACAATGTGTCTTCATTTTTAGATACAAATTGGTAATTATTATTCAAATAATAATGTCTCTTTATCAACCATATCACATTGATTGATCCCCTATCAGTCGTGGTGGGTATCCAAATTATAAACTAGTCTATTAAACTCTCACTAGATGTTGTCCTGGACATTACTATCTCCCACAAGGTGAATAAAATCATTGCAACTGATCCCGAAAAATGAAATAACTATTAATCATAATCACTTATCATCAACAAGGACATCGTGGTGTAACCAACATGAAAACCACTAGATCACACGGTCATCACATACTACTAGACCAACATATCGTATAATCAACACATCACTCACTAAACTCAATAATAGGCACTTGTAAATAATGATTCAACCTGACATCTTTCATTAAAACCCATCAATAACCAATCCTTATAGGATCGAAATCCAAATAAATATATAATCATATAATCCACACATTTAAACCATATACAAATGTCATCTCTTTGGTAAGTGAATCTTCTTTGGTTTATATATCTAAACCAATCATTAATCATTAATGAAATCCCACAATAACTACCCAATGTGGACGTAAAAATCCTATTCCCTACCTAAAACTGGAACAATGAGGCATGATCTATAACCATATATAATGTTATTTAATCAAGGCCACATATAAACCCATTACTAATCCATTAATAAAATTATAAATACATTATCCAAGGCCCCATATCACATATTTATGATGATATCTCTCAATCACATTTCCCTAAAGAAATCCTACCCATCATGGACCATCTATCATATGAGAGACAATCCCACTCATTGAACACAATATGACTAGAATCTACCTTAAAGTGTTTCTTCTTGAATAATTTTGATATTTATGGTCATCTTTTCGATCATTTGAATGCATATTCCCCACGTTCCTATGATATATGCAGTAATAGGTCTAACATAGGTTTTTAATAACTCCCTATATTCCATGAAATCCATTTAGGTTCTATAAAAAAATATTTGAATCCCCTTTTAAATAAGTCACTATGAGCTTACAATCTATACTATATTCAGTGTTTCTGTTTTTCAAGTTGTAGGAGGTACGAGGACACCATAATTTTCTAGATAAAAAACTCTTTCTCCCAATATATCTTAGTCTAACCCATTTCCTCAATAATTAAATAAATATTATGCATATAAAAATTATATATAATAGTATTATATGGTTAAACTACCTCATAAATGGAATTTTCCCATTAACCATGCTTCGCTCTACCTCAACAAAGTCCACACAATGAAATGACTACTCCAAAACCCCCTTCTAATTACACATTATCTGTCTATATTAATAAATTGTAACCAATAATTATTTTAAATAATAATTATAATTTTTTTTCAAATTTAAAAAATTCTCCATGACCACCTAAAAATCACTAAACAAGTAAGTCAAACTGAAATATTGATAAGTGGAATATAAAGGGTCCATTTAACACCCTTGGAATGTCTATGTGAAAAAATCCCATCATCCCACAAATGACACAACAAAAAATTAAATAAATAAACATGAATTACCAAAATAAATAAAACTATGTATCCTATCATAACTAAAACAGTAAAAAAAATATGTTTGTTTAATATCCATGGCCTTATATTATCCAAAATATGAAAAATCCTAATTGATCTGGACGATTCTATTTTACCCTAATGAAATATTCCCAAAACCACAAACCTAAAATCACAAATAATTATTAGAAGATAGTAGAAAATAACAATTGTGGAATAAGTGTGACACCTTTCCTACATATTACTATAGGATACCCTCATAAGAAACCTATCATCAAAGTGGAACCCATAGAGGAAGGGGAGGGAAGAATCCAGTCAAATCTGCCAACATTTCCGCCCTATTTTCCTTGATTTTTAAAGATGATTACTGATAAAAATTTATCAAGTTAATGGGGTGAACAAAATTAAAATTTTATTTCACTACATGGATATTTCATCCCTAAAAACCCAATAAATCTCTGAATACATTTGATAACTCTTAATAAACATCTATCCAGACATTAACTATTTGATTCCCAATTTAAATCAATTTTCTTAGGACCCCATGATCTATGATTTAAAATATTATGGTCCTTATAATGATATAGTTCATTAAAAATTCCACACTATAAGAATTCTAAATAAATTAAATAATACAAAGAATTATGAGAACATCCAATCCATTTACAAAAATTCAATAGTGTTCCTTAGTCATAATTCCAAAATTATTTTGATTTTTTTCCGAAAATCCACAAACCAAAACAGGATTCATTGAATTTTACATAAAAATCATGATCAAATACTCAAACCCTAAAACAAAATCCAATAACATCCCACCAAATGTGGCATCCTTTACCACAATTCCAATTACATGATTAAACATATGGGTTCTTTGAGGGGGAACTCTTCTATAAAACTCTTTCATTTACTCGCTAATACACCCTCAAAATAGCTGACCATGATTTCTTCACTAATGGTAGAATAGAAAATTCATCAAAACCAAAATTATTGATTAAAAATATGGTTTATTGTATTCCTTTATTATATCATCATCAAATCAGTTCTGAAATATTACTCATCCCATGATCATCAGAGTAATCTTAATATTAATCAAACCGAGATCAAAAAAAAATTAATCCATATCTCATCACCACCACAAAAAACCCATAAAATACTATATATAAATTCCAAACATATTATTCACCATGGAAGGATATTAAATTGGATGACAACCCACCATAATATTTTTATTTCATCTCAACTATCTAGATCTTAATCATACCATATCCAAAACAATATTGATATGTGTGTGGTGGAGTCGTAACTGATGCGGTACGCTACACCATATGTGCATCCTTACCATTCACTAAATGAATTTTAACAACCAGTGTTTTGGGAATAATCTTTTTCTATCATTGAATACTATTGATAAAAGTTTCCTACTCACTAGTACTCGATAAGTACCAATTCGCAACATATAAATAACATTATCCACAATTTTTTAAACAATTTCTCCATAATGATGGCCAGAAAGCCCAAACAGTAGTCAAGTACTCTTACCCATATGTATTGACGTGATATAATTTTTAAGAAACTCACAATTAGGAAATGATATCAAACACAAGTATGACATCTTAAGCAATTCCCTTCTTATTTTAGACATTACCAATCATGGGCTATTATAAAATCAACAACACTAAATCTCTTCAATCATTGGTCATCCAACCATATCAATAATTTATAACGATGCAAAATATTAAAATTTTAATTATAAATTTAATTTAAATAATATATATATTTAGAAAAAACAAAAGAACTTCATTGGTTTTGGTGTATCTGTTTTAAAATACCAATAAAGTTTCATTACCATAGTTCATATAGTCATTGAATTGTGATATCATGATAAGTATAAATATACATTTTATCAATTCCAATTGGAACAGAAAAAGAATGTGATTGAGTCAACAAGTAGAATTGTACCATAAGAATCCCATTAATCAGACCTTATAAGGGATATAGGAACTACGAGGTTTTCCTTTAACCAAGACCAAGCTGACATCAAACAACTTATTCTTGGTTGGAACCGTTTACGGGAGAAGTTCAAGGACATCATGATCATGGCCTAAACCATATTCGTTGAACAACCCCATGAATGTCTCACCATCACAAAACATAATCTTATAGAATTATATAGTGTATTAAATAAATATTTGTCAACAACATATAAATTTGAGTATGTACAAAGATTAATTAATATATTTTCATCATATTTTTTATACTCTATAAATGTATTTTTATTTTCATATGATAAAATAAAAATAGTAATTTTTGTAATATTCAAATTCAACCAAGATATTTATTTATAAAATTAATTTATTTTGGAAGTAAATAATATTTTAATAAAATATTATTATAATATATTTTTTATTAAATATAAATTTTCATATAATTTTTTTGAAGAAAAAAATCGTATAGATGTTCGGAAACTATTATTATAGAAAACCCCATATCTTAATAAAGCTAGATTTTATTTAAAAAGTGAAAATTCATATATTTAGATAATTATTCAGAAGAAATGATTTTTTTTGAATCAAAAAGGCCAAATTATACAATGGTTAACTATTCGTAATTTTTTTAGATTTTCAAATTTTCAGGTTGAAATTAAATACCATATAAATAAAATTTCTGATTTATGACATCATAATGACCCAACAGTGACTTATTAAATACTATAAAGGGAATCTAATACCCAATATATGTTTTACATTAAAATAATGAATGTTTTTTATATTTTATTAAATTTATATGCCTGTTTTGAATCCTCTGAAACCAATATTACATTTTAAAGTTTTAGAATCATTTTTTTAATAGTATGACATACCTCCAAATATGGAAGGGAATTATATTTTTTATTTTCATCACTTGGACATATTAAATTATTTAAAACATTTATATTTTGAATAATCCATGGGAAAACCCATGGGATTGTTTGTTGTTTTTGTTATTTTAAAATATAGATTCTAAATCCTAAGATTGTGAAATGATAAAGAATTACCAAGAGTTTTCCCAAATAATCCCATTTGAGATCCCATTTCTGGTCACTAAAATTACTTTCATCAAAATCATAATATCCCATACCCATATCTATAGTCTTCCCAAGGCTCCACCATGCTCTAATTAAGATCCTCACAAGCATTTGGAGCCACACACTCATGTAACCGATCTTCACCTTCTCAACTTTATTCTTGATTCAATATTATCTTATGCCTTATATTTACAAATAAAAATATTGGGATATGTATTTACATGGACATATTACTACATATTTTATATCAAAATTATGATATATCACATTCTATCTCACCAACACATTTTATGATTATTTATGTGGTGATGTTATTGTACCGAAATTTCACTATTAATTTACATGTCAAAATAATTTTGTGTCGAATATCCTACAAATTTCCTATCAAGGGTTTTTGAAATTAAACTTGTACACTTATTTTTATGGGATTAATTGTATTTATTCTACACTCATTAATCTGTGAATAAAATATGATAATTAATGAATCCCAATTTTATGATCTCTATGGAACACATAAGCATGATAATGAAATAAATGCGACTAGTGCACCCAAAATTATATTGCACTCAAATGAATTGGGTAATGTTTATTATCATGAGATTTCGTGTTAGTAATGGGTTTAAATCTATCCCTTTATGAGAAATTTTCCATTACAATTCCTTGGTAGTTATCCTTTACCATTGTTATGATGTAGTGTTTTCATAAGTTTCCACTTTTCCAATTTTCTATCACGATTACCATGGTATGTCAATATTTATTGTTCATTGTCATTTTATTATATATTAATATGTATATTTTCTAACAAATTTTACCTTATATCATTCTTATTCGCCTAAAAAAATTTATATATCCCATATTTTTGGTATTTCCCTTGGCTATCTCATACAGTTTTAAAATCCATGATATATTATGATCATGTTATGGAATATTTCAGTAAAGATGATGTATTTCATCTTCTAACATGTGATTTAATGTACCTAATTTCCATAAACACTTTACTTCATGATCATTTGTGTTGGATTTTGTGTAATAATATGCTTTACATAAAGTATTGATGTGATATAAAGAGTTTGGTTCTTGTATCTGCTATCAAATAAAAAATTTAGTAATGCTGGATTATGATTAGAAAATTTCAGAAAAATCCACTTGTATAATAATAAGTATAAAAAAATACCTAAATTTTTATATGTATAGATTATGTGTTTTGTTAATCCAAAAAATCCCTTTATTGATACAACAAGTTTATGTGGTTTTGTAATATATATACCTAGGGGTTACAACTCTAATATGTTGTGTTGGGCCGAACATTGTGTAACAAAGTACATGATAATGGGCCTTACTGTGAACTCGGTTTGACACTCATAATTGTATTATTAGATAAATTAATATGTTCATTATTAACCATTATTAGTGGAACAAAAAGATTTTCATAAGTGTGTATGTTAGGAAATAGATCATGGAAAACATAGTTTGTTGCCTAAAAATTCATAAGTTAGTAAAATAGTTATAATCAATATGTTCTGGGTTTAATTTCATTAGATTCCCATTTATGTGTTAATAATTGAAAAATACCCACCCCAAATTTTCCCATTATACTAGGAAATATTCGTAAAAAAGGGGGATCTGGTAATCCATCAATGTTATTGGAAATGTTTTGACAACCCAAATGAGAATCCCAACCATATAGTAGAAGAAATCAAGAACATCATGATAATAATATCTCAAAAGAATTAGGGTTTGAATAGAAACAAATCTCAAGAGGTGCTTTAATATATTTCTAAGTGTGAACATGTAGTGATTGAGTTCATTATCTAAATAATTCCTCAAACATTAAATGGATCATTTGATACCTTAACCATGGAATAATGGATAAAATCCCTTTATAAGATCTTCTCCATCCTTAAATGTTACGAAAAAGAGAATGTTCTAGTACCTGTTTGTCTTATGGATGGAGAATTTATTCAGTGGTGGTAATTGATCATAAATTTGAATTCCTAGAATGAGATAAAAGTGATATAGAGGAACGAATTATAGAAAATGATTTTCGATAAACACATGACATTAAATCGCTGTCTTAAAATGGAAAGGAATATATATTCATCAAGAAAAATGAATTGAAATATATTAGCCCGTATGAGTAAAAAATAAAAATATTTTCACAATGAATATCCAACATTTTCATTAGCCTGAAATTGATGGTTTAAAACTTCTTTGGTGGGTTATAACATTGTCTAAGAAATCTCAAAGTGATTGAAAACATTTATATCTATAAAGAAATTATATGATGATTTATTAAGGTTGAGATAGAGATCAGTGAATGTCAAGGGTATCAGGGGGTATGAAGTGGAAAGTTCAGTTTAGTTATCGTGATCCATAGGATAAATCTCTTAGTGATTTGAAATTTCAACGTCTCACATGTCAATGTTGTGGAATTAAGCATCCTAAAACATTCTTAAGGGAGACGATGAAATTCTTTTAGTGTGGGATAAAAGGACCACTAGATAACAATTCTTGATATGAGAAACCCACTAATGAAATAGAGGAATGGTATTATCTGGGTAATGATATGTGAAATTTTAATTTATTCAACTTCATAAAACCAAGGATATTTAAAAAACAAAAACCAAAGACATGGGTTTTTAGAGACAATGAACATCCACCAAGTTAGAAAGGGAGATATTTTTTCATCACAACTGAGGAAGTGGATCCAAATAATGAAGTGGTGATAAGAATTCTAGGTATTACTTGATTAATAACAAATATTCTTATTAATTCTAGTTCTATACAATCATTAATATCAATAATGTTTTTCAAGAACTGTTATATCAAAAAAAATTGAATGGATATAGATCTACTTGTGAAAATGGTGGATGGAGAAATAATTTTTTTCTAGTATATAATTCCTGCCTCAAAAACATTTGTAATATAAACATCCCATTTATAATTTTCATACTATCTTTTTCATAATTTGATGTAATTTATGCCATGGACAATCCTTTCCTTTATAGATGAAATATAATTTTTTAGGAGAGGTATATCAGTCATTGTATTGACAAGAATCCCTGTAATATATATATTTCATGGATGAGTATGAATCTTTCTTATCACCAAAATCTAAATCATGGATATTATTACCATATGAGAATCAATTTAAATCATAAATAATTTATTTTAGGGAAAGCATCCATCCAAAAATAACCACCTATTTAGAGGGAATACACTGATGTGTCTTCTAAAGTATTTTTTGGCATTCCTCTTTGTAGAGTGGTTGAATTTTCAATCGATATTATACATGTGGAGTTACCATTATCCATCAGTCTATATTGAAAATATGTTCTGGAAATTGTGTCCCAGGAGACACAACTATAAGATAATATAGATAAATGGATCATATGCCCATGTTCTTCATCATGTGCTGGACCAGTATTCTTCATCAAGAAGAAGGATAGGTCTATGTTCATATTCAATAATTAACGTGAGCAAAAAAATATCATTATAATGAAAAGGTATCATATTTTATAGATAAAAGAATTTTTTAATTATCTATGTGGATCACAATAATTCAGGAATATGGATCCGCGGTTGGGATATTACCGTGTTAGGTTGGAGAGGGATTATATCTCCAATATTGCTATTTTCATACAAGTTTCGGGAAATATTAGTTCATATTAATTCCATTATGACTCACTAATTAACAATAAATATTCATGGAAGTGATTAATAGTGTATTTAGAGATTAACCTAAAAAATTGTGGTAGTCATTATATATTATATTCTACTATTCTCCAAAACCAAGGATAATAATGAGGAGTATATGATCACTATTTGAATGTCCTTGTGAATGTAGAAGCATAGTTAAATGAATAGAAAATTTGAGCTCTAGTTGAATGAAGTCTAATTCATAGAGAATATCATCGCAAAGAATGTGATATCTATAGACACTTCAAAAATTGGAGCTATTGAAGGAACACTAAGTCCAATATCCCTGAATGATATCTATAGCTTCCACAGGTGTGTTAGGTATCAACATCAATTGGTAAGAATTTTATCATGGCTTCAAAATACTATAACCAAGGTATCTAGGAAGTGGGTAAAGTTTTTTTTAATGATTAATGTGAAGAGAGTTTCATGGAGTAGAAAAGTAGGCTTATCACAACACATTTTCTCTTACTACCCACATGGGAAGAGAATTACACTGTGTTCCGAGATGATTAGAATAATGGACTGCGTTGTCTGTTAATGAATAATGAAAATGGAATAGCCTATAATTCAACGTATTTAAATTTAAAAATACCACCCAACCCAACACATGATCTAGAATTGGAAGTAGTTATATTTGTTTTGATAATATGGCAGCATTATCTCTTTAGGGACATGCCTGAAATATATAAGGATCAGTAAATACTCATGTATATATTCACACAGAAAGAGTTGAATATTCATCAATGAATATGGTATGAGATGATCATGGTCTATGACTTATTAATTCACTGCCATCTTGGGAAAGAAGATAAATTGGAACATTCTCTATGTAGAACTGATCCGGAATTTTTATCATTGATGATAATTGAGAATGATAGGATCATATAATATTTTAAATAGATGGACATGGGAATCATAAAGGAAGGATCAACATAAATCCTTTCATTGATGAATTATCAACTTTCATTTCTGGGGAGCTTAATGGGTGATCAAAGTGATAATTTAGGAATTTAGAAGAAATTGGAAACTATAAGAAATGCGAAATCCCAAGAGTTAAATGTTAAAGAAGAATTTTTAGTATGATTTTTTAGGAATATTTGTACCCTCTGATTGTGAGATAATGATTTAGATATTAGTGGATGCACATAGTTCAACCTTATCTATCTATCTAGGATCCAAAAATATGTATCATGACCTTAGAGACCACTGTTTGTTGGATAATATAAAGAGAGAAGTAAGAAAATATTTATGAAGTTGTTGTGTATGTAAGATTTTTTTTAAGGAATGGAAAATATTCATAAGGGATTATGAAAAAAATTACCCATGCCATCATGGAAATGTGAAAAAATCACCAGAGACTTTATCATCATACGTACGAAGACATTCATAGGAAACATGGTTTTCTAGGTTATTGTGAATTATCTTATTAATACTGCACAATTAATTAAATTTGATATGATTTCTCACTGGATAAACTATCTTGAATATTTATTATATAAGTGATAAGGAATCAAGGAATACAACTATTGATGTTATATGATTGATATTGAAGATTTATCACATAGATCCTAAAGAGTATTCAATTGATATGAATAATTATTTGTACATGTACTTGGATTTTCAACCATAATATGATTTTAAATTTAAGAGAGATATCCAGAAACATGATAATATGTTGAGAGCTTTTTAATTGACTTCAATGGAGTTTGGGAACGACATCTTTATTTGTTCTAGTTCACATACATTAGTAGTTTCCAATCATGCATACAAATGGACCTCTAATAATACCTTTATCTTAATATGTGAAGAAAACCATCATGTTGGGATGGATATGGGTAATGAAAACTAATAAGTCATGAAATGATTAAAGAAATGGTGGGAAATGTTTAGACCATTGAGAAGCACATAATGGTTTCTCATAGTTGACATTAGAGCTATGCTAAAAATTGTTTAAGAGACCAAGAGTTTAATGTTAGTGACTTGGTATTCCTCCCATATGTCCATTGAAAAATGTGACTGAATTTGGGAAGAATGGAATGCATAATTAATTATACATTAGCCCACTTGAGATCCTCAATTTCATCAGAGCAGTTGTCTACTGACTATCACTCTCACATATACTATCTGAAGTACATGATGCATTACATGTTTCCCTATTGAAAATGTACATAACTAACCCCTCACATTTACTCAATCCATAGGTGGTATCAATGGGGAATGATAATTTCTAGGAGGAGAATACGGTGATGATCTTAGATCATAGAGTCATTGTTCCATGGAATAAGACAATACATCATGTCAATGTGATGTAGGGAAAAAATATGATTGGAGAAGCGATGTGGGAACTAGATGTGGTGATGACGTAGAGTTACCCTCATATCTTTTAGTGTGGGTAATGAAAATTTTGAGGGTATAATTTATTAATGAGGGAATATTTTAATGACATGAAATGTTATAGAAAAAGTTTCTCTTTGGTTTTAAATTAAATATCCATGGTAGTAGATAATAACTTCACTTATTTGGTTTTTCTATATGAGTTTTAGAATATTGTAAATGCATTATTACAGTTGAAAATTGGAAATTGAATAGTTATCACATGATTATTATAAATATAGGATTTTAAAAAATCAAATTGACATAGGAAAACTAAGTGATATCCTAAAAATTTAGGATTTTACCCTATGAAGCCCATTTAACAGAGCATCAGTGGGAGTTATCATCTCAGTTACATTCCGTTGGACAATAAAACTCATATATCTAACAAATTAAGAATGAGATAAACCATTTATTGTATATGTTCAAGCTCATTGAGATCACGACCAAACCATGTTCATAGATTCACCATAAGAACATCTCACTAATGTGCATCCTCCTATTATTGGGTAATATTTGGAATCAATAGAGAAATTTATTTTGTTAAATTAATGTATTTTAACTAAATTATATTTTTATAAAATATTATTATTAAATATTGTCTATTAAATTGAAATGATCATTTAATTTTTATGAAGTCATATGTATATTTTATTAGTGCTCAGAAAATGTGATTGTCAAAGAAACCAAAATTTATTAATAAATGTTGATTTTATTTTAAAACTAAAATCTAATATATTTATAAAATTATATAGATAAAATGAAAATAATTTTTGGAATCCTAGTTTTTAAAATATCAAATGGTTATTTTTTCATAATTTTCATTGATAGTAAAATTTTAATCTAATAATCAGATATCATATAAATATTATTTGTGTTTTCTGGAATCATAATGAACCAAATGGGAATTAATAAAAACTATAAAGGTTATCCATGACCAAATCAATGTTTTTACTTTAAAATAATGTGACATTATATTTATTTTATTTATTTTATATTGCCTTTGTGAATCCTCCAAAACCAGAATTATAGTTTAAGGTATTTGAATCATTTATTTAAGAGAATCACCAATCTCCCCATGAGTAAGGGAATTATTTTAGTAAAATTGGTCCTTTAATTTTTGAAATAATGAAAAAAACTAATTTAGTATTATACATGGGAAAATATATCGTACCATTTTTTGGTTATTTTTTTATATAGAGTACAATACCAATGATTGATTAATGATTAAGAATTCAGTAATATTTTCCAATATAAACCAATAAAGATCCCATATATCTTAACTAAAAATACATGGATAATGTCATTACTAATCAATACCATCTCTGGGGTCTTACAATAGAACCTTAATCTCTCAATAAGCTCCTTCCACGAATTTTGATTAACATGATCATTTATTGGATCCCCACCCACGATTCATTATTTATGTTTCCTTAATATCTTATTCATTATATTTCTCATTCATTATTTTTGGATATTTCATTCCACGTACCTATTAATTCTTAATTAAAGTCAAACTGTAGATATAACACCCTTTTCCCATTATCACATTATATGAATTATTATGTGACATTTTTGTCGTGTGAAAATATAACCTTGATTTTTCCGGCCAAAACAATTGTGAGTTGAATACCATACCAATTTTCTACAAAGTGTTTTTTACTTTAGACACATATAAATATTTTATTTGTGTGTGAAAAGTATTTATTTAAACTATTTTATTTTTTAATAGTAATAATGATGAATTACTCCCTCTTTCATGATCTATGTTTCACACTTCCGCATGAGAGTGAAATAAATGTGACAGTTGTATCCATAATTATATAACACTCTAATGAATTGGGTAATTTCATTTATCATAATAAGACCTGTTGGGATAGGTGGGGAAACTAATTTTTTTATCATAATTTTTTACATTTTGATTTCATAGCAGTTATCCTTGACCATTTTTTATGATACATTGTTTTATGATCTTTAAATGTTTACCATGTTGCCTTTATGATTATTATGTTATATTATGCCCTATTGTTCTTGTTCATTTTATTCTCTATTGATATTTCTATTTTGTAAAATTACATACCTTATTCCATGGTTATTCCATCATATGGATTTATATGTCACCCCCTTCTTATGTATGTCCCCTAGTTATGTTGTGCAGTTTTAAAATACATGGAATATTATGATCATGTTGAGGATGTTTTCAATAATGATGATGTATTTATGGTTTTATGTTGTTGTGTAATGTACCTAATTCCCAAAGACAGTATAATTATTGATCATTTGGGTTTTAATTTTTTTAATATTAAGAAATAAATAATTTTTTTATATGAAATATAGTGTGTGTTTTTTTAATTAATTATCACTCATCCCATAAACCATCATAGATATACACCCGCACCGATTGATTCCATCAAAATCAACAATTTTTAGGCCAGAAACAATAGAATAATCTACTTGGATTTAAAAAATTCCAGGTAATCATGGTTTTCCCATATTACATCAGATTGAATTATAAATTTTCTTATTAACACCTATATTCTCTATGAATTCATCCTACCCATCAATTTCATCTCACCTATATGAAACTTTTAACTGATACCCACATTATATCCTTTATCACACTTAATGTATAATCGTGTGTCAACCAACCGAACTCATGGGATACACAAAGGAACTTGTAATAAATTGTTCCACAATATCATTCAATCACTAATATATTTCTCTAATTATCATAGAATCCAAAATATTTATAACTACCGCACAGCCAAACAATTATGAATCCCAATAAATAAAATTAGAATGACATGTTTAAAGGAATTTTTTAGATTTTGGTAAACATTATTCGATAATATAGAATGAATTTCTCCCATTTCTCTTGATCATCATAGAATTAAATAAGAAATTCATGGATTGACTGAAAATAATAAATAATTTAAATAAAAATCCTTAAACTGATGGTACTTCACCAATGTTCTTAACCATCATTCATTACATTTATTTATGATCACGAAAGTTACCAATAAAAACCTCATACCTTCTATGTTTTCCATTGGATGAGGGAATAATATGATGATTTTGTAACATCCTAGGTAGATAATTAATATTTAATTTTCATATTTATTAATATTTTTGAATTAAATATTAATTTAACTTTAATGTTGATTCTATGTCTGATGATGTACCTGATACGCCACAATGTGTTTCTCTAAATTCTTATTTTGAAGTCAATGCTGAGTCACACTGAAAAATATAATTATATAACTATTTTAAGTGGTAGATAACATATAGTCATTGTATTGGTATAAATGGACATAACTAACTAAAATATAATTACAATTTTATGGTAAATGTTTTTAAATTTATCCAATAAAAGTTAGATGCTTAAAATGTTAATGAATCCATTTTTAAGCATAAATACTCTAATAAACGTCAATTTACTATATTTAGATGGAGAACCATTTTTAAAACTTGTTTTTGTCACTTTTTTATGTATTCTTTGATAAAATTAATTTATTCTTTAGAATCTGGATATAAAAATTTACTTTGGGAACATGTTTGGTATTTTTTAGATATAGGTCATTTTTAATGAATAGTGAAAAACAATGCATTTTATTTCAAAACTGCATATTAATCTAATATATTTATATAATTACATTAACCTTTTAAACTATTTTAAAGTGTAATTGAATTATATTTTTATCAGTTAATCTAATGTTGGTCATTGTATGTAATTTCTCTTTGAAATTCGACATAAACAACTGCCAATATTTTGATAGTCATTATTTTTGTAGAACGCCATTTTTGTTTTGACAACGGGAATTAATTTTATACAAATTTCTTCCAATTCTATGATTTATACATGTAATAATGGATTCTCTATTTATAATTAATATTTCCAAATTTTGTAAATAGGAAACACTTATTTTTCTACATAATTAATATTTACTTTAGTAAATATTTTATATTCTCCAGTTAAAGGATAAATCTGGTAAGTAAGGGTACAAATTAATATTAAAATAATATTAAATTACCCATAAACATTTCATAACTCTATTAGATGATATATTTCCGACCAATGAAATCATTGGGTCAATTTTGGTACCCCAAAGAGCCACATGGGAGTGATAATGACACTTTATATTAATTAATTTTATGTTTGGACAAAAATAAGATAAACATATATCATTTAGTAAGAAAATTATATATGGCGTAATATACTTGATATCATCAACTATAAATATTAATTTCAATGATTATAATATTTAATTAATCTTGGTTTTTTAATTATAATTTTAGAGAGTAAATAAATAAACATAATTCTGACCCAATGCTGATTGCAATAATTTTTTCCACAAGAACATATTCAAATAAATGATATTATAGATTTTAAAATAAATTTATTTTGAACCTTTTATTCAATACATGAATTTGAGGGATAATATTGAATTTTTATATTTTAATTAATGATGTTTTATAGAAGTAATAATGTTTTTATTGATATTTTAAAAGTCTTGATATGAAAAGTTTCGAAATTCACATAAATGCCATTTTAAAATAATTAACATTATATTAAATGATAAAACTGTCCTAAAAATATAATATTCAATAAAATGACACAAATAATGTTACAAATGACATAAATGATCCATTTTGGGTGTCTTGGAATTTTATAGTAAATACATTAACAATATGGTATGTTTATATTAAAGGACACGATAAATGATAAATAAGTTAACAAAGGGTTTAATAAAAAAATAAGGATAAAAAAATATCCAAAACCTATCCATTTCATATAGTATGATTTTATTTCGACTTTTATGCACCTTATATTCAAATTAAATATGTTTTGGAGCTTTTGAAACTGAAAATAATTTAATAAAGAAAATATATATTCAATCTTTCCTAAAGATCCCCTCCTCCCTCTTATAAAACCCTACCACCTCTAAACCATTTCAAACACCTCTAATGCCCCATGGATCATCCAAAATAGACACAAATAATATCCCAGTATCCATCTCATCAACCAATAATCGTTAACTTCAGACGAAGGAACTTCAAGAATGCCTTTTGGTTCAAACCAAAGGGTGTTACACGATTAAAATGTAACATGTTCCCTCAAGTTCACTTCATTTAATTTACTTATTAACTCCCAATGATTTTATTATTATATGTTTACATGACAAAACCCATATCCCCAATATACTATGTTGATGTTTTGATGATGATTCTAACTAGACATCTACACACCTCCATCAAATGGATATGAACATACTATTTATGTGGGTGGCGAAGTACCGCCTCATGAAACAATGATTGTTAAAATATCTTCAACCGCCTCTCATGGTAGCCATTATGATGGCTATATATTTACATGTGATATATATTATATTTATATTTTCACTAAACATGTTTATTTTTCATTTATATCATTCCTTTATTGATTCCATAAATTTAAAATGCGATAATTTCATTTGAGAAAATGCAGACTATCACCCCCTTAAAGTGATATTACTCATTCATTACGTACATAGAATGTATAAAGGATTAAGTTAATGAAATTATATATCAAATTATATTTTAATTATAATATCCCTATGTATCATTATGTTATCATTCCATTAAATATGAAATAAAAATGAAAATAGCATACATGCGTACATACGACTTACCGTCTCCATAAATGGTGTGTTTCATTTCTTATCTCCCAATGTAATGTACTATTATAAAAAAATATATATACAATATATAAATTATATCTATGATATCTAAATAAAGAATATAATTTTTGAAATTATGGAATTTTTACCACATGAAAATCATGTAATTATAGGAAGTTCATTTTTGACTAATGTACTACATATCGACAAAAAGACCATTATTAACTTAAATGATTATGTAATGTTTTTAATGTGGTAATAAGTAATATAAAATAATAATAAACTTTAAAAAATTTAAGAAGAAATTATAAATTATCTATAGTTTAATATTTAGAAGATTATAGAATGAAGGGGTCATGTCGGTCATGAGGTTTGGGGTTTTCATCTCACTTTTTATTCCCATGAGATTCATGTTATATTTTCCACTATTTCCTTTTGTTTGGTGTATGTACTACCCATGATTGAATTATTTGTGTAACATAAATTATTTTATGGGTATTTACATCTTAATTTTATGATCTTTCCTTCACAGGGTGTTTGTTTCATAAGTTACCAAATCGGTAAGGGAACCTTTCACCATACACTTTTAGTCAAAGACTTCCTTTATGTCCTTTCTTTTAATTTCATTTTTAATATGTCGGGATATGCTCTTATATATCCTTATTGATTTAAATTTTTTGTCCTTGTGATGAGAGATCCTTTTCTCTCTCATCAACTCATTTTCTGAATTTTAAAGTGACATTGTTTGGCTGTCGAATCTCTGTATGAGAACCTCTTATCCAAATTTCAAATCTTTGGGTAAAACTTATACATCATGATTATGTCATGCTAGGAATATATGTGAATGACATATAATTTTTTTACACATAATATCAACATATATTTGTTGTATTCTTATTTTTCATACATAATTATATCATTTAATTTTCTTTAATATAAGGATATGATCTTTCAAAGGGACTTTGTCTCAATATATATACCATTGAGACTTATTTGTTGTTATACACTAATTAACCTTTATATGGAGTATATACTATACTTTTACATATTATGTCATGAATTTCATTATTCTCACTATATTATAAGATTTTATTAATGTTATTCCTCAATTATTTGTATTCAATCATCTCACTTTTGGGTAAGAACTCTTTAACCACAATATATTCTTAAATATTTTTAATGACTTGTTCTTATAAATATTTAAAATTAATTCCCATGTTTTAAAAATGTTTATAAGGACTTAGGTATATGTAAATTAATGTTTTGAAATTAAAATTTCATTAAAATGCTTCAATGTGGTATGGGACACATTTATTCATAATTATCTTTGTTAAATGTTTTAAATAGTATCTAAAATGGTTTGATAAATCCATGATAATGAAAATATCATGAAATGATATATTTTGATTGCAATGTGGAAATAATATATTTCCATTATGCGAATTTTATTTTTTATAAAATTGTTATGGTTATTGGGAATTGCTTATGTATACTAGTGGTTCTGTGATAATCCTATCGTGGGTGTTCCTGAAAAAGCTCCCAAATGCATTCAGTAACATGACAGAGGTAAATGTTAATGTTAATCCTAAGAGAATTTGGGAATATATTATGATGGGTATTCCAACATAACTCCCTATATAGCTGTGAAAGCTACAATATATGTATGTCATGTATGCCACCTGTTTCCATTATGATTTATGATTTCTATGTGTTATACATAAATCTTATTACTTAATGAGGTGGGTTAAAGAGATATTTTTTTTATGTATTGATGGTCTAATGATTTTTTCCTTCACGTTATGACACTTACTGGGATTTTTATTCTCATACCATGCTTTAGAAAGGTTTTTCAAAGGATATAAGGCAGGTTAAGAGAATATAATAATTCAAGAATATTTATATCAAGGAAATAATTCTTGTTTTCATTTAAGAGTTTATTTTTTATAAAAAAATGGATACTGAGTAGCAGTGTCTACTTTATGATATTATAGGTGTAATGTAATTTTTTTGGCCTAATTCTGAAAAAATCTAAACCTTAAAAGATCCTCAATGTTAAATCATGACTTAACTAATGATTGTGTAATGTTTATGGTTGAGTCCTTAAAGTTGGTATCACTGGTCTATTTTGACAACTTTAGGGATTAAGATTTTTTGTTAAACACATTGTATGTCACTATGACTATTATTTCAGTTAAATGCTTGTTTTAAAAAAATTTCAGCACAATTTAAGGTAGCAACAAATGGAAGGAGGAGGATCTCAAACAAAATTCAAATCTCTTCATGAGGACTTGCTTTCATTAATTATAACAAAGTCATGTTCAGACAATTCTGACACATTTTCAAATAAACAATTCACATGAAAGAAATTATTTGAAATATCAACCACCCCCACTATACCTCAATGTCATCGGGATCATGGGTTATATTTAATCAAATCTTTTTTCAGAATATTTTAATATTTTCAATGTAAATATTGTCGAGGATTTTTTAAACATTATACATTATCTCAAGATATTGAAGAATATTATTATTTTGAAAAATGTTGTAAAGAATGAGACCATTGAGAAACCTATTTATATTTCTTTTTATAATATAGTCTCTTAGAATGTAGTTATGTTATTATAAAAGGACAACTGATTGAATGTTTCAACTCAAACTCGGGCTGACTATTTTATAAAAATAATGTTTTATCAGATGTTTTAAATTGATATGTCATTCATGATTATTTTCTGAAACTATTTTTTTGCTAACACCCATATGACCCAAGTTGTACAATATGTATTTGGATTAAGTAAGAAAATGATCTTGAAATTTTTCTAAATCATTTTTTCAATACATGGACCTTCTACGTTCATGATCAAGATGATGGTGAAATCATAAGGACACCATGATCAAGGAATGATGTTATTTCGATTGGGAATAATTTTATTTTATCATGTGGAGGTAAAAAATGGTATTATATAAGATTATGAGGTCTAAATGTATTGGGGTGAAAATAAAAGATATAAGAAAACAATTGAGGTTAAAATAGGTCGTGGTTATTTTTTAGGAATTTAACTCATTTTTTGAAATGTTATTAAATTATTTAGTTTTTAAAAAAGAGGAAGTCACAGACTATGTGACAACCCATCATGTCAGACAATTCTATAAGAATTGAACCCACAACAAAAGTGAGATTGGGATTTATCCACAGCCACTGGACTATGTGAAGTCCCTGGTTAGTATGACTAACTTATTTTTAGTTAAATGATTTTATGGATAAATAATAAGTTTATTAAAGGAACTGATGTTTTATCAAATGGATATCCTTAGTATAGGAAAATGATTTGGTGATTATGTTATAAAGGTTATTTTGGAATACATTCTCTATTTTGGGAGAAATATATATTTTAGGAAAATTGAATACTATGGGATCTCATTTGTGGAGTAATGGAGGAAATTTTATTTTGATTGAATATATTTTTTGGTTGTGAATATATAGAAATTTAGGTTATTTATGGAAATGATTAACTTTTCATAGAGAATTTGTGATTAGGTTAATTAGCCTTCATTATGAGACTTTATGATTAGTCAATGTTTTTTGGAAATAAATATTAGGATTTACTAAAGATGACTATGTAATTAAATCCTTCATATTTTTAGGTTTCAATCATTGTTTGTGTTTCTTTGATGAAATTTATAGACCATTATTTATTGAATGGTCTTTATTGAACATTGGGCATTGTCTGCTTAATTTTGGGTATTAAGAGTAGTATTTATTTTTATAATGTATTATCGTTTTTGGGTATTATTTGATATTTTACTAACCATTTTGGTTTTCTTTAATTTATAAATACAAGAGAAATATATAGTTAATTTTTTTGAATTATGTGATTTTCTAGATATTGATTCTAGTACTTTAGGTGTGACCAAGTCATCTTGAATACTCATCGTTTGCAGAAAAGATGAGTTTTTGGTAAAATATTATTAAAGGATGAAACTCTATATGAAATGTTTGTATATTTTCTTTATTTCCTTAGTCAATGTAATAAATAAATTATCTATCTTTATGAAATGGAACATAAAAAAACGTTGTCTGTTTACTTTTCCTAGTAGGAAACCGAATACCATTCAACCCATCACAAGTTTCCAATTTTATATTTGATAACTTTATCCTAATGTTTCTTTCTATCACTCTAAATCAAAACCTGACACATAGTTTCTCTTCGATGTCCATGTTATCTTACATGGAATCCTTATAGGGTTTATCTTAGGTGACCATTGTATTTATCCTTATTTATTTTAAACTGATGGTTTTATTTACACTTTTTCTAATGTGGTATATTTAATGATGCTTCCAAGACCAATTTCAAAACTGTGAAGATGCAATTCTCAAAAGGGACGAAGGATGTAACATCCCAGGTAGTTAAAGAATATTGAATTTTTATATTTATTTATATTTGTGAACTAAATATTAATTTTACTTTAAATGGGATGATATGTTCAATGTCATACTCAACATTCAACAATGGGTTTCTCTAATGTCTTATGTTGGTGAAAATTCTAAGTCATACTAACACTACTACAAATACGGCTTTTATCGGTGCTAAAAGAGGCCTTTTACTACGCCAAAAAGAATTTTTAATTCCGGCGAAGTTAATGGGGGTGTTCCCTTAATCAAAACTCCAAAAAGCACTGATAAATGGGTCCTTTATCAGCACTTTTTTTAGCGCTGAAAAAAGGGTTCTTTATTAGCGCTTTTTAGAGTGCAAATAAAATTAAAAAAATTTTCAAAAAATAAAAAAAAAATAAAAATAAAAATAAAAATATCTGTAAATCTGAGGGGGGTCTTTTAACAGTGCTTTCCCCCCATTTATCTGTGCCCCTACCCCACCCACTCCCCAAAAGCACCATCCACGATGCCCTATATTTTATCAGTGCTTTTAGACCCCTTTAACAGCACTATATCTCCTCTTAATGCACGCATCCTTGCTTGCCTCTACCGGGTTTCGTACTCAGGACCTCCTGCCATGGGCGCTAAGTCTTTACCACTCGTCTAATTTGATTTTTTCTCTAAATAGTGATATATATATATATATATATATACTTAGTTATATTTATTCATGTATTAATATAAATTTATATAGCATTTTTAATATATATATATATACACATATATTTTGTTAGTTATATTTATGTATGTATATATTTATATATTTATATATTTATTCGTATATTAATATTAAGATAAATCTATTTATTTATATATATTTAGTTTCATTTTTTTATCCATTTATTTATTCGTATATTAATATATATTTATAAGATTAGTTTTCAATACAATTATAAAATATGTTTTGTTTTGTGTGTGTGTAAATAAATACATATATACAACACACACACACACACATATATATATGTGTGTTTCTATAATTATAATTATACATATATATATATATATGCATATACATATGTTAGAATATATATATATATATATATAATATTAGTTTGTTTATATATAGACACACACACATTATATATGTACATATATAGTAAGATTAATATATATGTATATAAATATTGATATATTTGTATTTTAAAAAAAATGGATATTATTTATTATTTAGATAAAGGTAATATAGGTTATATTTAAATATGTTTAATTATTTATTATAAAAAATTATTTTTATGTGTGAACATATTAAAAATATCTATATATTGTTATATTTTTTATTATAAATAGCAGTTCATTATAAAAAACTATAAAATTTCAAAGAAATAATATCAATATGAATGAAATACCATGGAATAAATTTATTCCCCACCAAAAAAAGACAATAATATCTCCTTAAACGAGGCAGAAAATCTACAAAATGATAAAAAATCGGGGTACCATAACTAAAAATTCAGTTTTGGAGGCCTTCTAAGTCTTTTTTGGCCTCGAAAAAACCTTGAACGGGGCTTGGCCTTAATCATAAAGAGGTAAAGCTCATCGCAGGCTTCGATTTGATAAGTGGTAGAGCTCAAACAGACTCCCAGATCAAAATTTAGGGTCATTTGAAGTTCGAGTTGTGTTTTAAACATATTTTGGATTTTTTTATCTTTTCATTAATTTTTTAGTCGTTATTAAATGACTATTACATCACAATAAATAGAAAATTATTTATTAAAAGTATTTTTTTTATTTTTTTATATGCCATTTTCATTAAATATAATATATATTAAGTGTAACTGTATATTTACAATTATCTAAAAAATATATTAAATTATATTAAATATATATATATTATATTTATATCAATATAACTATATCTATATAATTAAATATTAAAATATTTTTTATGAATTTTTTTTTGGCAGAAGACCTTTTATAAGCGCTTTTAAAAAAAGAACTGATAAAGACCCCCCTTTATCAGCACTACTAAAAAAGTGCTAATAAATGGGTACCCTTTAACAACGATTAAGAAAGCACTGTTAAAGGGGGTACCTATAACAACGTTAAAAAAGGACTGATAAAGGGGTACCATTATCAGCGCTTTTTTTAGCGCTTATAATGGCTGGTGCTGACCTTCCCCAGTTTTTTGGGAGTGTAAAAAAATATAACATAAATATTATTTTAATTGGTAGTTAACACATAGCCATTTTATTGGTAGGAATGAACAGAACTAACTACAATATGATTACACATGTTTTTAAATGTTTTTACATTTATCCAACAAATGTTTCAGGCTTAAAATGTAAATGAATCCAATTTTGGGCATAACTATTCTAATAATGGACGTTTTACCATCTTTTGATGGAGAACCATTTTTAAATCTAGTTTTTGTCACATTGATATGTTCTATTTGAAAAAATAAATTCATCTATAGAATCATGACATCAAAATATACTTTGGGTAAAAATTTGGTATTTTCCTGATAATGTTCATTTATTAATAAATAGTAAAAATTAATGTCTTTTAATTCAAAACTGGATTTTAATATAATTTATTTATATGGTTACATTAAACTATTAATTGGTTTTAAAGCTAAATTGGATTATATTTTTACCATTTAATCCAATTCTGGTCATTATATGTAATTTCACTTTGAAATTGGAGATAAACAGGTGTTAATCTTTTGAAAGTTATAATTTTTAAAAAACTCGCTTTTGGTCTTGACAACATGAATTAATTTTAAATTAATTTCTACCACTTCTATGTTTTGAATTTTGGAAAATGGATTCCATATTTTGAATTAGTAGGGCCAAACTGTGTAAATATGTATCTTTATTTTTAAAAATTATGAATATTTACATCAGTAAATATTTTATTTCCCTTGGTTAAATGGTAAATCTGGTAATTTGAGTAATAAATAATATTATAATGATATTAAATTACCCTTAAACTTCTACTAACCATATTATATTAGATATTTCTGACTAAGGAAATCTTTGGTTCGATTGTGGGACCTAATAGAGCCACATGGGAGTTATAATGTCACCTTATATTAATTATTTTAATGTATGGACAAAAATAACATAATCATATATCTTTTTGTAAAACAATTGTATATAGGGTTATATAAGTTATCTCTTATACTATAAATATTAATATTAAATATAATATGCTTTCCAAAATCAGGGTGTTTTTTATAGCTTTTATATATTAGATAAATAAATTTAATTATGAAACAATGGTGATAAAGTAATTGCTTCATTAATAAAGGATTCAAATAAATGATATAATAAATATTAAAATAAATTAATTTTGAATCTTTAATGACATACCAGAATTTTTGGGATACTTATGAATTTTTATCATTTAATTTGTGAAGGTTTTTTAAAATAATCATGTTGAAATAGATTTTTTAAAAGTCATGTTACGAATAATATAGAAAATGAAATAAATGAGTTTTTAAAAAAATTATTATTTATTAAATGATAAAATAATCCTAAAAATCTAATATTCATCCCAATGACTTGAATAATGTTACAAATGTCATAAATTATCCTTTTTTGGTCACTTTTAATTTTATTGTAAACATATTAACCATATTGTACGAATATATATGAGGAAATGGTAAATGTAAAATAAGTTAACAAAGGGTTATATAAAAATGATGGGGATTAAAAAATATCCAAAACCCATATAATTCTTATTCGATGATTTTATTTTGACCTATATGCACCTTATATTCAAATTAAATAAGTTTTTGATCTTTTGAAATAGAAAATAATTTTATAATAACGTAATAATTTCATACATTCCTAAAGAGCCCCTCCTCCCTCTTAAAAAGCCCACCACCTCTAACCCATTACACAAACCAATAAATCCCATTGGATCATCCATCCTATGCCCAAATAATCTCCCAATATCCCTCTCTAATACCTATAATCCTTAAATTAGGAAAAAGGTACGTCATGAATGGCTTTTGGTTCAAACCAAAGGGAGGTACCTGATTTAAATGTAATTTCTTCTCTCAAGATATCTTCATTTATTTTACTTCTTCACCCCCTATGCTCATCATATTATATGATATAAAAAAATACTTGTATCATCTATATACTAGTTTCTTTTTTGAGGAGGATTTCAACTACACATCAACACACCTCCATCTAATGGATATGAACTTAATGTTTCTGTGGACAATGAACTACTGCCTCACGAAACGATGATTGTTTAATTACCTTCTACCTCCTCTTAGGGTGGACATAATTATGGAACTATATTTATATGTGATATATATTATATTTATATTGTCTATATACTTCTTCATTTTTCATTTATATCATACCTTTATGGTTCCCATAAGGTATATGCTTTATAATTTCATTTGATAAACTGCAGACTAACGCCCCCACCAAGTGATATGACTTGTTCTTTCCAAACATGGAACATATAAAGGATGGAGTTAATGAAATTATATTTGATATATTACTATAATTATAATATACCTATGTATCATTATGTTTTAATTCTGTTAAATAAAAAATTGAAAGGAAAGTAGGGTTCATACATACGTACGACTTACCGTCTCCCTGAATGATGCATTTCATTTCTTATCTATAAATGTTATGTATGTTATAATACATATATATATATATTAGAAATATATGATATAATTGGTATCTAAATCATGAATATAATTTTGTATATAATTTAATTTTGACCACATGGGATAAATATAATTATAAGAAGTACATTTTTGACTCAAGAACCAAATATCGACAAAATTATAGTTGTTAACATAAATGATTTTTTAATGTTTATAATGTGGTAATAAGTAACATAAAAGTAATAAAAAACTTTATAATGGTTCTTAATCAAGTAGAAATTATCTTTATATTATTATTCAGGATATTAAAGAATGAACGAACCAATTCAAACATGAGGTAATGGGTTTTCCTATCAATTTTTATTCACGTGAGATTCATACTATATTTGCCACTATTTCGTTTTGTGAGGTGTATGTACTTCCAAGGTTTTTATTAATTTTGTAATATAATTTAATATATGGGTATTTACATCTTAATTTTATTATACTTCCATCACGGGGGGTATGTTTTATATGTAACTAAATTTGTAAGGGAACCTTCCTCCGTACTCTTTTAGTGAAAGACTTATTTTATGTCATGTCATTTAATTTCATTTTTCTTATGTTGGGATATGTTCCTATATATCCTAATTTTGGTACTTTTTTGTGTCTATTTGATGAGAGACCCTGTTCACTCCCATCAAATCATTTTCTGAATTTTAGAGTCATGTCATTAGGCTATTGAATTTCTGTTTGAGAACTTCATAACCAAATTTGAATACTTTTGGTTAAACTTATACTTATGGATTATGTTATTCTATGAATATATGTGAATGACCTCTGATTGGTTTACCCTTAATAAAAACATATGTTGGATGTATTATTATTTTCCACCCATAATTATTTCATTTATTTTTCCTTAATCTAAGGATATGATATTTGCAAGGGACTTTGTTTCAGTTTACATTCCATTGAGGCTTATTTTTTTTATTCACCAATTCACTTTTATATGGTGTATATACTTCCATTTGACATCTTATATCAGGAATATCATTATTATAATCATATTATTTTATTTCATTAATGTTATTCCTCAATTATTTGTATTCAAGTATCTCTAATTTGTTTAGGAACTCTTTAACTAAAATATTCTTCTAAATGTTTTAAATATTAATTCTTCTAAATCTTTCTCATTGATGTATATGTTATAAAAATGGTTTTAAGAATCTATTTATATGGACATGAATGTTATGAAATTTAAATTTCTTTAAAAAACTTTGAAGTGGCATGGGACACATTGATTAAAAAATATATTTATTAAATGTTTTAAATGGTTTTGAAAACGGTTCGATAAATCATTCATTATATAAATATCTTGAAATGATATATTGTGAATGCAATGGGGTAATTATATCATTCCATTATGCTTATTTTATGTTTTATGAATATGTTACAGTTATTGGGCATTTATTATGTATACAGGTGGTTCCGTGATAAACCTAGGGCGGGTGTGCCCGAGATAGCTCTCTAATTCTTTGGGTAACGTGACAGATGTAAATGATAATATTTGTCCTATGAGATCTAGGAAATATATTGTGATGAGTATTCCAATGTAAATATCTATGTAGTTGTGAAAGCTACAATCTAAGTATGTTATGTATGCCATATGTTGCCTTTCATATTTATGATTTCTATGTGTTATACATAAATCTTTGGACTTCATGAGGTTGGTTAATGAGCATAGGTTTTGTATGTATTTATGGACTAATGATTTGTTTCATTATTTTATAAACCTCACTAAGGTTTTTATGATCATCCCATGTTTCTGAATTGTTTATCACTTGATGTGTGGATGGGTAATAGAAAAGAAGAGTGCAAGAAGATTTATATCAATAGGATAATTCTTTTTTTCTTTTAATATTTTTTAATTTATGAAAAACATTGATACAAAGTAGAAGTGTCTAAATAAAAATGTCTGAGATGTAATTTCATATTTATGGCCTAATTCTCTAAAACTCTAAACCAGATAATATCATCAGTGTGAATACATAATTTAACACACGATTATGTAATGTTTAAGGTCGGTTACTTATAGATTTGATTCCAGATATTCTTTCTCCACAATAGTCTAGTGCATCAAAAATAAAGTAGAATGATGGATAGAAATTTCAGGTTCCTGAGTGTTTTTTCAAAGAACCAAGAATCATCACTCCATATTTCCATCATAAGTTAGAGGATTTAAAGAGACTAATGGATTCCCTATTATTATTCTATAATTTAATCATGCTTGCTAAATTAATGAGTTAGTTTCACTCCACCTTTATATATAATATATTTGAAAGAAAAACCTCCCCATAATTTCATATAATTCAATGGTTCCATAAAGGTGTCAACGAGCCTTTACCAAAGTGGTAAAGGATCAAGCATGGCATCCAAAAGACCCATGATTGAATCTAGCTAGGGATGAAATTAATGAGTTACTGTAAAAGAACTATTTTATGGAACTGTAGAAATACTATTGTAGCATTGATAATGTTGTAGTGGAGGTACTATAATGGGAATGATAATAGCATCGGTACTATAGAAGGTACTATAAATGCCGGGGTAATATACAATTACTATTAATCAAAGGTCCCTTTAGGATAAAAATTCTATTACATGCCCTATATCATTTGGGATATGTAATGAGTCTCCCTACACCAAGGAAAAAAGGGTATTTGATTATATTTTATAATAAAATGAGGTTTCAACCCCACGATTTTAAAAAATGGGTCGATAAATGAAAGTATAGTTGGTGGATTTATTTAGTATCCATCCACAAGATCATGTATAGTGCCATAATAGTTCATCAAAATTGATAAATACATGAATAACATACTTTATTTGGATATAGTTTGTATATCTCTTTCAAAGTCCCACATTCACTAATGTCTAATACACATTATTTAATTTCACCTTATATCACATCATATATAATAAACGGAAAAAATCAAATGAAAATCTCCATTTGGTTATTTTCCAAAACATTTTTAGAAGTATATCATTGAAATAAATTTGTATCATATTTTTTTATCTAGTGAATTCCATCTCAGAAAACATTTTAAATAAAAAAATAGATTTTATCTATGATAAAAATAGAATACACATTCAGTAAATTACAATGAGTGAACCTATGAGAACTTTTATTTTTTTTAATAAATTTGAATATCCATATTCATAAATATAATTTATGATCAGATTCTACAAAATAATTAAAAAAAATCAATCAATAATGTAATCTAGGATGTTCTCCAAAAACATATATATCTCTATATTGGGTTCCACTAGTTCACATATTATGTAATTGCTGATTATCATATATTCCAACTATCTACGACATTGAGTGATCATGGGACACTGAGTATGTTAATATTTTATATCTTACCCAAATGATCACAATGCACAAAGTATAATAGACTGTTCGAGGAATACATCATAGGTCATTCACCCTTAGGGTTTAAAAAATCACATGTCCCTCATGATGATAAACATATAATATGTATTTTTGTTTATATACTTCCAATTTACATCTAATCATGTTCTCTGATGTCATTCACATATCAAAAGTGGGAAAATACCATTTCTAGTTAGTCTCAACCAAATGAAATGACCAACAACATATCCAACCAACAACTTATTAGTAATCTAAACATGTATTCTTCGGTATGTAGGGTATTAAATTATGGGGGTTCTCATTATAGGTATCTCACTTACATCTGGTTGTGGGTAAACAATTAATATCAGTACACCCTTAGTATACAAAATCCATTAGCATAACAATCCATAATGTATATCTAGTGGTCTATCGAGCTAAAAAATCATATTTTTGGACCACATAAGTATATTATATAGCACTATAAAATAATCATTCTCACAGTAACATTATTATTTCATGAATACCAATAATAATCCATGATAAACATCGATTAGGGTAAACATAGTGTTGCACATTGATAGGTCACATTCCATTAAACTTCTAGAAATAAATAAATATATTTACAAATTTATAAAACATCGTTCAAAGAGTGATTACATATATATTTAATGAAATATAATACAATTGAATGTTCTTAAAACTCTATTATCAATATTTAAAAAACCCATTATAAATACCTAACTATCATACCACATCTGAAATAATACAAAATAATCATTATTTATACTACAATTTATCATATTTTATTAACTCATTGCATCATATGTAACTCTTTCTCTATCCCTATATGACAATCTGATACAACTATTCCTCTGTGTATCTAGTGTGAAATATATATAAAGAATATAACTATAAATAATGGTTGTATTTTGGAATAATATTTCTAAAATCCAACTACTTGAGCAAACTCAAACCCGATAACATCATGACAGGAAATGTTACGTGAGAAAAATAAATTGTTTCACTTTTAATGTGTTTCTATATTATATATTCAAAAAAATTATTAATTTTATCTAATTTACAACATTATTTGATCTTTGGTGTGTTTTGTGAAAATATATGAAAATTTCTAAACTATGGATTCATAATATTTTATTATCACTTTAGTATTTTGAGAATAAAATTTACTACTTTTATCCCATTGGAGTGTTTCATTTTTTGTATTGTTCATTATTCGTAGTCTTTAACTTATTCTTTAATACATGGAGTTAATTTAAGATTTTATGGGCCCAAAAAATCATTCAATTTGAAATATCATTCCGGACAACAGAATGAACCCACCTAAGAAAATGAGGTATATATTGGGATAAAAACATTTAAATGTTGTTTTTATAGATGGATTTAATATATGAATCAGATCCTCTTATTCATGTTTAATTTTAGGGATATATTCTCCCACTAATTTGACCATGGAAGGAACTAAATTGGAGAGATATCTATAGAATACTCTCCCATAAAATCGAAACTCGATATTTATGTAATAATTTCTTTAATATAGATCCAATGAAATTATAATTTTGATGGAAGATAAAAAATTCAATTTTGATCAACTTATAAGCAGTAATGTTGGCGTGTTTCGAATATTTAGTGGGAATAAAATGATAAATCTTCTTGATCTCATATTGTTTAGGATAAATATTATATTCATCATTTTTCCTCTTTTATTCTTCTCAGTTTTTAATGTCTTCATAATCCCCATTATTATAGGATACCGTACACATGGAGTGGGAAAATTATGATTTATTGTGGGAAGTGGAGATTTTATCTTTTGTAATGATTTAGTTCATTCACTTTACAGAACTAAATTTCTTCTTCTCTATAATGAGGTTGATTTCAATTTCTAATAGTAGTTGTATTTTCATTTACAATAATATTTTTTTATTATGTAACTTATTTTTATTTTTCCAATTATAAGTGTCACCTTCGACTATGTTATGGTTTATATATAATGGATTATGAAAGGGGATTAGTGGTGAAGCACATTAAAATCGTCAATATTTGTGGGAGTGGTAGTCGATATTCTTAATTGTTTGGGATAAATAAGAAATGATCAATTATATCTGATGCCAATTGAGGATATTCACTAATACATTATTATGTAATGAGGGAGACCAGTCTAAACTGATATCATATAATGTTTTACCCTCACCATTACTGTTTTACCAAGGGAGTGACATTGATTGATCATGGAATCTCACTTAAATCAACATAATAGAAGGGGATGGATTAATTTTGAACTAGTATAGAATTTAATTTGGGAAACCTACCCTGAAGTAATCACCCTTCTCATATCATATTTTTCATTCCATTATTTTCCAATTTATAAAAAATATTATTCTTAATATGTACTTCACTTGTTCATTCACATATCTCTCTACAGCAGTTGTTATTTCCAATAGTGGAATACAATTTTAAAACTTCATAGTTCATATGAATATTTAATATATTTAAAATGAAAATGATTGGTACATAATAATGAAATATAGGTTAGAAAAAATCTTGACAAATCATAAACATAGTCTAAAATATTTAGTTGAGTTTATTAGGAATAAATATTTTTATTGGGCATTCATGATGGAGAAATCAATTATTTAAATGATATAATGATTCTACTAGATAATTCAAAATTATGAATATTATAATATTTAGTGTTGGAACGAATTTCATTTAACTGAAAAATAATAAAATCAAGGATATATAGGAATTATGGATTGAGGTGAAGTGGTTGGCATCAACATAAATATCAAGTGAGAACCGTGCATGGATTGGTTTGATCCCAACTGAAAGGCAGCATAATCTAAACATCATTGGTCTCAAATTAAGTGGTATATACTCCCAAATAGATAATTTTAGTAGTTTATTAGCATCATGGACCATAGTTATAGATGATGCTTCATGTATGGGCGACTGTTTAACCCATGTTAGCTGACGTTGTCTGCAAGTAGATATGTTGCAATATATGGGAATTGAAGGCTTCATTCAGGTGAACATCAGGGGATTCAAAAGTTTGATACAACTTAAGTGGATTAAATATCCTCCTAGAAACAATAAAAACTATATTCAATTAAGTCTGAGACAACATACCATCATTATTTGAGATAGTCAAAGCTTCATATGAAACTATTTCCAAATACAGGTTCAATAAATAATGTTGATATAAAATGGAAATAATAATCGATACATCCTTATTTTAGTTGAACATCACAAAAATCACCATTTTTTATATCAATATAGTTTATATTATTAAAATTAAGCTGATTTTTCTATGTGGAATAAATTTATTGAAAATGAATTGAATTAATAAAAATTATTCAGAAATGTCATCAATGAAAAAATGGAGACAAAAAATTGAAAAAAAATACATTATGAGGTTGAATATCCAGAACTATAGAGGTGTACATTGAATGATAATGGAATGTAATTAATGATTATTGGGCATGAAAATGGTCATCGGTGTGTGGATACCTTATAATCCAAGCCATCTATCCATGAAACAGGTGGTGGCTTCTAGAGAAATAAAAGTATAAGAAAAAAAATTCAAATTCAAACATGATATATTATTCTTGGTCTATATTTTTCAAGACAATAAGTATCATTCAATGTAAACAAATTTTTTATACTGCTTCATAAAAATGAATATTGCCACCAATTTTTTATATGAATATTTCCACATTTGTTTAATGACTGTTTTACATCAGTTTCAGGATTTTTGAAAAAAATAGTTCTTCTCAAATGATTTTTTTACATAACAGTAGAAATTTATTTTTATCCTATAGTGTATGGATAACATTATTGATTAAAAATAAGATGATACTATTTTGGTTACAAATTTTTTTTAAACCATATGAATTATTTATTTATATATCATACTAATGGATTACAGTTAATTAATAAGAAACATAAATTCGTGATATTTACAAGAAATTATGTTAGGAAAATATTATATATAAACACAAAATTTATAAATCTATTTCATTATATTATTAATAAGATTAATATGTGTATGTTTTTTTAGGGAGACTAAATATAAAATATATATCTATGTGGAAGTATTTTGTATGTTTATTTACTTACTATATTTTTTTTGAATGTTATTTCGGACATCAATTTGACACGAGTAACTGATTAAATTGATATACCATAAAAGGAATCAATAGCTAAGGTGTATCATACTCTATAAAACATCGTATAACAATGAACATCCAATAAAATGTAGGAGAAATATCATATTAATTCCATGTGATATTTCAGTATTAGGTTGATCCCTTCCATATTTGAATTCAAAGACAAATATCATGATAAGTCGAAGCCTTTACCATGTCTTGTGGGAATGATGATAAGTTTTGTAACAATGATAGGGAGATTACATATTAATAAATGATTTTGAACTACTAACCCAATGAACATATATTATCCCATGTTCCTTCAGAGATCTTCTGAATTTTCTATTACTTCAAAACATTAATTTAAACCCACTAAATATATATTCATACATCGATAGTGGATGTTGTAGATTATGAGGTAGGAGGAGTGAGATAACTTTATCTAGTGTAATGTTAAATTCGATCACTATCTCTTCTCTATATGCACCACCTTATCGTTTACTGAATTATATAGAAACATAAATGAAAATAAATCAAACCCCAACCATAGCCTATAACAAAACTGCACATGATCATCTCAGAATCATATAAAACAAATACATGAAAATTTATTCTTATATACAATCCCCAAATTAGTACACAAAAACCAAAATAATGGGATTGAACATATTAGTGTTTAAGAGATAGTTGAATCCATGGTTATGTAAGAATATGAATTCTGAAAAACATGATGAAAATGGTGGATGAAAAGTTATATTCTTTATTTTTTGGGTAGAATTTCTGCGGGTAATAATTTGATGATGAATTTTTAAAGTTATGGATGAGGACATATAAATATATAATTATTACTACATTATTCATACAATCTGTTAGGTGGTATGTATCCATGCACCTCATCAATGTTTTAAATGATCTATAAACTAATTTACAATGGTGTAGTCCATCATGATTACTATAAAGATAAAATCAAAATGTTGGGTCATCTTTTAAATAATATTTGAAAACACATAAATATATTTCATAGGTTTTTATCTTTTAAGATATAATCATGATATATGAGAAATCAAAGAATCTTAATTAACAGGAATAATATATCTGATGAAAACATTGTAAGAATTATTATTTCTTGTTTGTTTTCTATTAGATGAGGGAAAATAATTATTATTTAACATGGATACGGTGTAATCAAAATTTCTCAAGGAAGTAATAATTGTAAAAATTTTGGATCATATAATGAATCCAAATATTTAATGGATTATAATTTATGAAATAGAATCATTTAATGATTAATATGATTCTAACATCCATTTTTGTTTCCATTTTAGTATCCATTAAAACTCCTATTATTTTTTGGTTACAATTATAGTAGTATTCCCTTGTAGAATCCAAAAAAATAAAATAGGATTAATGTAAAGGAATGTATTTAGATAATAATGAGTTGTAATTTATGGAGTAACATGATAATGAAATTGATAATATACATATAACCTGTCAATTTTACAATGGTAGTGGTCTGATGGAATGCATGTTGAAATGGATCAAATATGACTACTAATGTCCATTAGAACATGGTGTCACACAAAATAATTGGGGGAGGTTCCTGTTTACAAATATTTTTAATGGAATCTACTGGAATATTATTGATAAAAACATTTCCAATTTCTATTTATAAATTCACATGCTCTGAGAAAAAAAGAAACAATCGAGTATATCTAGAAATATTAACCGATGAATAGAAGGGAATGTTTTTCAGGAAATGAAGATAGAAATCCTTCTGCAAGGAATTTTACCTTTAGTGTCTCTAATGATAGATAGTGATAATGATATAGTGGTTAAATGAAATCATACCAAATGATGGATGAATCCTTTTAAATGGATTTCATAAAACTGGAGTAAAATATTACATATTAATTAGGAAAAAGAACATATCTAATAATGGATAGATTGGGAAGTTGTTTAATCAACATAAAAGGGTTAATATATGCTTCCTAAAATTTCTGAATTTGTATAAAAAATAGTTTAATCTAATAAAGGACATATATTATTTTTTCAACGAAATGGATGTGTTAGTGAAGATGAAGTGATTCACAAATAGGTTGATGGAGAGTCATCCAAGGTAGTCTATTGTGAGGAAAAAAATTTCATTTCATGCATGAGGTTGATATGAGAGTAGAAAAAAAGAAACATTGATCCTGATAAGGCAAAAAAACATGTAAAATTATGGGTAATGATTGTATTGATAGAGAGCAGTGGTAGATGGAAGAAAGAAAAACCGATCAACGTTATTTTGAAAATAGGTGGTCATGTCGGAGGTAGACTATGGAGGAGAATATCTTATGTAGGGACCCTCGGAGGGGGATAGAAGTAACATGAGTGAGATAAATATGGTTAAGAGGTAATGATAGAATTCATGTGGTGGAGTATGTGGATTCGAAGCAGTCTATAGTGAGGGTGCCAAAGGCAGTGTAGTACATGGTGGTGTAGGTAGAGGTGGAGCTAGTGGAGTCAGAGTAGCTGGTTGTATAGTCGGTAGGTGAGGTGGTATAGTGAGAAAAAATTGGTGTTAGGGACCTAGGGGTGGAGGAAGGAACCCATGAGCGAGTGTTTCTGAATTTGGTAGAATGGAGTAGTAGAATGGATTTGGAGGGAGAGAATGAATGATCCAATGACATGTGTAATGGAAACACCCCATATTTAGTGTTTATATATACATATATCATTCTTCTATTCTATTAAATAATTTTTATAAAAAATCAACCAATTTAAAAAACAACCACATTTTTCTCTATTTTAAAGATACCAGCTTTATTATTATGCACATCACTATGGGGATTGACAATTTTGAACACTCTAATAAATTCTAACTAAGGATATAATTACTTTTCCCACACCTCATTATAGGCACAATTCAGAACACCTCACCATTTTTAGGGATGCATTATCAATAATATAATTTTGGTATTTTTAAATATTTTTATTCCATTTATTTAAAAATATATAAAAAAATATATTTATCCATGTTGTATTAAAATTTAAAATATTATTCCCAGATTGACTACACATAGGTTTATGGAAAAACTTTTCGTGGTGACGATGATTCCCTCTTATAATATTTTGATAAACTCACTATTTTGGTTTAAAAATATCAAATGGCTATATCAATAGTCTTCCAAATCAAGAAATGATGGAAAATAATAGTCTCGTCAAAAATTATTATCAATGATTTCATTACAAGGATATAATACCATTTGATAAGGGACAACAACAAGAACTAGAATAAAAAGTAGCGTTGTAATCGAATTCCGGACTCGTCTTTCAAATAGAGGAGCCTTACTACCAGCCTCCTTCTATTACCAGTCTACTTGATAAAGAACATTCCACTGAAAAATTAATTGATGCACATCCAATTAAGGGATATAATATATTAATAAACTATTTTTTTTCTTATTTTATTTTATATGAATCGATTATTTTGTCACATTGTTTTAAATTTTCAATTTCATCTAACCCATATATCAAATTGGATGATAAAGATGATGATGAAGGTGATGTACCTAAAGAGGAGATAAATGATCTCCCTAAAGATGTTGATTTTTTGGTGGATTAAATGAATAAATAGATGTGGAATTTCCCATGGAGATCAATTTTTAAGATTCTTATATTAAATTATACCGAATGTATAAATGGATAACTGAGAGGAGGTTGGGAACATGGCCGCCAAAAAAGAGGAGGACCCAATATTTTTCCATCCTAAAAATTATGACATTTATCTCATTAAATTGGGGGTTCATTTTTATGACAATTGATTCCATAATAAAAAGTAATAAGGTCATGTTAGAAATAATAAGTCTTGTTGGTATATCTCAATGAAAATCATCCCACACTCAGATCTGGGAAAAAAACCACGAACAACCCATATAGAGATAATCAAAACCCAGGGCCCACATATCGGATTATACAATGATATATCCTTATTTTCTTTTCCATTATCAATAGAATTCACTTTTATTTTCATTCATTAATTTTTTTATTTATCATCTCTAATGATTCATATATGTGTCCAATGAGAATCATAAAAGAGATTAACTCAACATTGCACTATTAATAAATCATTTCATACATATACTTTAAAATTACTTTCTTGAAGTGACAAAATTAAATAAATTATTAAATATTAAATCTACATGAATTAATTGGTGATATTGAATAAAATATGGGGTAGGAGGAAAAAAATGTATTTTATGATTTTCATATTTTTATTTTAATGTATTCTTTTTCAAAAATGTTTTTTTTAATTTGTTGTTTATTTTTCTATTTTTTTAATGTTTTAGAGACTTGGGAGAAAAAATTATTTTCTATTCCATTTTTGAACCCATGTCAATGAGTAAATAAATTTCAACAATTAAACTAAGAATAATTGAATTCTGAAAGTGACTTTGTTCCAAGTTTGAATCATTTTTAATTTCATGAAATTTAATGTAATTTTTCTAATCTCATGCCACATCTCATAATATTTATCATTAAAATAAATTTACAATGAGGTAAATAAACCATTCTTTAATGTAATTTCCATTCACCGTATTCATTAAGGGAATAAATTCATGTTTTATTTAACTAAAATTTGATTTATTTATGTTAAAACTGGAGTGTCTATGGAATTTGTATTTTAAATGACCAAAGTATTCATTATTTTCAGAATCCCCCATTCCAAATGAATCCATTTTATTATGGACAAAATTATAAATTTAACCCTTTTATCCCCAATAACCAAGGAATATCAAGCTATGTTAACAACTTTTTAATTCAATTTTCCTTATCCAACCTCCTCTTGAAGTGAAATATCATGATCATGTTGAACATATGTGTATGTGTGGAAGTTATCTTGTGTTTTAAATCATAATTGTTTGGTAATTTGGGTGGAAAATAAAATGATTAATATTTTCTATACTTATGAAAAATTATTCTGTCATTAGTTGTACATTTCTAGATCTTTTAAGGAAATGATTTCATGACATTTGGGAGGTTCGTAATGAGAAATAATGTTAATCCTATCCAGATAAATTATAAAAATCAATAAATTTTTTGATATAGTTTTTGTGGTAAATATATATAATTGAATAATGTATAAGGTTAATATGTTATTTATACATATTATTTAGGGATTTTTTTCTTCTATTGGGAGTGAGGAAGAAACCATTATTTGGTGAAATTTATAGTCATGCAATTTTTCTTTAGAAATAGAAAATCCGACCTCATATAGCCTCTTAATTTTTGAAATATAAATCCTACCAACTGAAATCCATAGGGAACAACTAAAAATTAATCTTCATAAACTGATTTCCTTGACTTTTATAGGGTTTATTTATATAAACTTATCAATAATATAATGAATACTTCATGGTTTTTATTGAGAAGTTCCTCGTTGAAGATTGGCATTTGTTATAAGGGAGAAAATTCTAGTGAGGTAGGTGTCTCGATTTCCATGAAAGGGAAATGAAATGAATATATATTGATGTATATTAATGAGGAAGATGAAATAATTGTTTTTGAATAGTTTTCATTATTTTTCTTTAAACCTTTTTGGATATCATGAGTTTATGTCATAAAATCTTTTATACATGCCCAATGATGTTGATATTTTTAGGGTATAGGGAAAAATAAATTTTTAAAAACTCATACGAAGGACCCTTGGAACATTTCTTCAATCATGTGGGGAAAAAATCTAAAAAACTCAAGTAGAAGGATTATAATGGATAAATTTTTTGTTCTTCCTTTTTCCCTTGTTTATTCATAGTTTTAAAATCACTTCTTCAATCCCGTTATTCTTTGTTACCCTCCACATATAGGGGGAAATTATAACTGATTGTGGAAGAAGATATTTTTATATTTTAAATGGAAACATTATTTCACTTTATTTAATAAAATTTATTTCTCTATTATGTGATGTTTCATTCAATGTTTAATAGATTATTTTATCATCAAGTATTTTTTTATTTTAATTTCAATTATGTTTTTGATTTTTTTAGTTAATGGTCATTCTCTCCAACCAATTCCTTTTTGGATTATATGTGATGAAATAAATAAGGGTTTAGTTGTTAAATAATATATGATCATCTGTATGTGTCGTAGGGTTAGTTGATATTATTTATTGTATTTTCTAAACAATAATGTGATGTGTACAACCTATGCCAACTATGTCTCTTCAATGAAAATATCTTGTGCATGGGAGGATTGTAGGCCAAACTGAGATGTTGGCATATTTTACTCTCTCTATCTCAATTTTGAAAAAGACATTTAGAGGAAGCAGTATTGGGACCACACATTAAATACATTTTTAGAAGAGTATTGAATAAATTGGTTCTGGGATTTAATTTCATTCAGAAAAAATTCCCCAATCTACTAAAACACATCATATCATATATTTCAATCACATTATTTTTCAATTTTTCTTAGCCTTTTATTTAATTTAATTCTTTTTTTATTTTTATTAAGTTTTTTTTAAAGTAAAAAAATTTAAAAAACAACAACTTTTTCCTCTAATCTAAAGGTTAGAGCTTGATTGTTATTTCCTCTATTTAGGGAAAAACATTGTTGACCATATTTATTCATTTTATCTTTACAAATTTTTTTTCAAACCCCATGATGATCACATGTCTTTATGATGCAAACATATTTTTTCTTTGTTGTACTCTTTTAATATCATCGTCATCATCCATATAAATCATTCCAATAAATAAAACCCTTGAAATTATTCAAATAATGTAAATGATAAATTATTTAACTTCCATAATATAATTGAAGATCCTAAAATTTTGTAGAGATGTATCAAGATTCAATAGATGCACTCTTTTGTCTTATATTGATCAATTTATATTTGGGTACTACATTGGGGTGTCTTAGGGTGAAAATTAAGATCTTTTGGAGGAGGGAATGTGAATGGTTGGGGAATAGTATTCCCAACCCATTCCCCGTGGCTTAAAAACCTATGTGAACCCCAGAAGAAGAGATTCTCAATGCTAGGACATAGAATACCAAATTTTTGGCCCTATTAAGAGAAATTGTTCCCCCACATCAAATAAAATAGGTGCAGGGTTACGGTGCATGGTTTAGAAAACTATGAGACTCTAGAAAAAATATTGTGCAAGTATTATTAATTGATCATAGTTCATGTTTTTAGAATAATAAAACCTCTATATTAAACAAAAATCAACCCCCATTGAGAAAAAATCATTTTCTATAATTTGTTGGGTTTCATGTATGCATTCCATGATCTTGTGACTGCCATTATTTTCTAACGATAGATGGATTGGATGTCTGACCCACCCGAGTTTGAGGTTTCTTCTTCATTATATACCTCTTTGTCTCCCACTCCACTACATAGATTCAAGGGATATTTTTATACCTTATTTGATTTATATCTAAATCTTGTTTTGTTATATTTTCATTCATTATGATATTTTACATTGAAATTAAATCAAGACCTTTTTTGTTATCATAGTTCCTCTAAAATTGGGGATTTTCATTGGAAATGGTTCTTCGTAAATTTTTTGGTACAGGGTCAATTATTCATATTTTTATAAATTTACACATGAAAATCAACAAAATAAATTTATACACTCTCAGTAAAGCATTAAATTTTAACATAACATTTTAATTAACGTGATGTTAATGAACATCTATATATTATCTTAAATCCAGAGTATAAACCGTTGATTATTCTATTAATATCCAGTAAAAGAATGGGATCTTAACATTCCAATCAGATGAGGTTTTATTCACACACGTCCATTGAATCCATTTAGTTTTTCTTCATTTCAATTATTTCTTTTCCATCCTATGAAAAATCACCATTGGAAAGTATTTTTAATGTAACAGATTCTTTAATGCATCCCATTCCATGTTATTAATATCCTTTTTATCCCGGATATTCATGACCATTAACCAACACATTCCAGATTCACCTTCATAATGAAAAAAGGAATGAATAACCTTTTGATTATCTTAACATCTCATGACATTAAATATATTTTAAGGGCTTTTCAATCTTCCAACTACCACTAGGTCAGAAGATCCACTAAATGCATAAGAGTGTTTCCTCATAAATTGATTCACTATCATTGTGTTCCTTTGTTGTAAATATGTTTTTGACTTTAATTGATTATACTACAATTTATTTATTGTTTTAAATGATCCATTCCTATAAAAAATTATTTGATTTCAATTCCCACCATTCCAGGTTTCAGATTCAGAATGATATCATCTTCTTGAGGCCTTCTTAATTTATCTACCTTGTTGCTTTGGGGGGAAACCATTCTGAATAGACATATCTTAGATGAAGCAACATGGTAATCATAAAATAATATAAACATATGTAAATATCATTTATTTAATTGAATTATCATCATCCTATCACCTTATGTTATCTAAATTTCTCTATGATAACAACTATAAGGACCCAACCCTTAAACATTATATAAACGAATAAAATTTCCTTAGAATTCACTACTTTACATTCCCAAATATCTTTTCACTGTAGATATTTATAAATTTATGACATAATTCATACATATAATCCCACAAGAAAACCACGTTTTTACTACTAAAATAGTATCATTTTCATTTATAGTACAAATGTTTCTAATAAAACCTGAAGTCTTTTAATGAAAAGCCTTCACAACATTCATCTTAGATTCCCATATTCTATTACCCATCCTTTCCCCATATGAAAACATTTTAAATCAGGTAATGATAAAAAATATTAGTATGGGATAGAAAAATGTAGGATATAAGTTGTTAGTCAATGAATACTTATAAACACTTGAAATCATTTTCACAAATACATATTTATAACACATAAAGTATCATATACATACTTTGTGAAAAATGTTTTTTCCATAAAGAAATAGAAAAATAAAATAAATTTAAGAGGTATCTTGTGGATTTACATAAAAAATATTGTAACCATTTTTGATACAATATAATTTCTAACCCTCATGACTACCTTTCAATATAACCCTCACAGCTACCTTATGGTGTAACCATCAGAGTTACACTTGGAGTAATAATATGGCTCACCTACAACATACAAAATCCCAAAGAATTTGAGGGAGATACATGTCCCACCCATCATCATAATAAATTCCCTATATCTAGGACATAATTATAAAACATTAGTATTTTCACAAAACATTTCCATTGAATTTTGTAAAATAAAATTTTATAAACTGATTTTTATTGAAAAGCCCAATACAAGTACTATATAATTCAAGTGATAATTAATAAAATGAAATGAATATGTTTATAAATTCTAAATGTACTGAAAAACATAATATAAAAATATTCATTACCAAAATAATCATAGTACCACATTATCAAAGAAGTATAAGGTCACTCAAAATAATGGTAATTGGGTTAAGAATTCCCTTACCTCAAGTTTGTCAAACTTCAAACAGGTTGAAACCTCCTGTAAAATGGTTAAAGAGTGTTATTAATATTTTTCTAAAACAAAATAATTTTTATGACACATTATATCATCATTTAAAAATATCATTCCAACAATTTATTAATAATATTTCGTTTTTTTCCATCGTTTTGAGTCTGTTCTTTACAAGGTTTTGGTGGTTTGAACGTACTGGATATTTTTATCGTATGGAAATAAAAATATAGAGGAATAATTAAATTGTTATAAAATTTTTCTAAAATATTTATTTATAACATAAATATTTTTTAGATATGATGATAAATAATTCGATAAAACATTAATGATATTCATTTAGATCATTTTGTAGGTTCATTGATAATCACAAAATGGTTTGGTTATATAATATAATATTATGTAAATATTTTGATTCTATAATATAAAATATTTTATATAATACAATTTAATATATTTTTCAACCATTAATTTTTTTATATGAATATCTATGAATTCATTAGTGTAAATTGAAAACACATTGCCTGTGATGTCAGTAAATCAACACATCATGGACGATGTTTTTTTTTTAGAATAAGATCGAGATACTATGAAGTATGATTATGAATTTTACAAAGAAAATGAAAATATTACATTATATATATGGATTTTGAGTTTTAATTCCACTTGTATATGTGGAGCTGAAGAGAGTACCTGAAAATAAAAAAAAACAAAAATAAATTTAAAATAAAATGAAAGAGAATTTTTACCTCTTCATCTCTTCTCCATAAAATCCTCTTAAAGGCCCTTGATTTTGTCCTTTTGATGATACCATAAGGTCATTAAAGTGGCTTAGAGTCTTGGTATGAACATTGGGAATAATTTGGTCAATGATAAAAGCTTTAAAGGTGTAGGGACATGATGCGGTGAGGGGTAGTATTTATAGTGAGGAGAGGGGTGTTTTCTCCATTATTTTATTCATTATTTTATAGGATTTCTAAAGTTAATAAATAGTGATGTTTGTTATAAATAAATACAAGAATTATTTAACTTTAAATATAACCATTGGTTCTTATCTTAGCATAATATCATTCATGACTCAATAATTCATGTATTTAGTTTATTTTGTAAATTAATACATTCCATTATACACCAAAAACTCAAGTATTTTAGAAAACTTCAAAGAATTGGCCCATCCATTTATTCCATGTTAATAGTTTAATAATGAACTCAATTATATCAAACATATTTTATAAATATGACATATTCAATTTTTAAATAAAAACATAATTTATTCAAAAAATAAAAAATTTATAACTATCACTAATTTTATAACTCGTAAAATAATAATAAACGCCTAATAAAATTTTATTATAAATATATGAAAATAAAATCCTAATTAATGGTTACATTTTATGAAGATTAATTTTCATCTAAAAAATTAAATTAATCATAAAATTGAACATAAATATCTATGAATTATAGAAAAGGAAAATAATTATTTAATTATATAATGACCTTATTGTCACTTTTATGATGCCCAAATTATATTTATACATTAATTAGTGGTTTTACTATAAATTTGTTCATATTAATATTTATAAAAGTAATATTACTCTTTATAAGGTAAATATAACTATTCGATAGTGAAATGTTTTTATTCACCTAAAATTGTGTTGTTCTTATCAGACTCTATATAACTTACTGATAACAACCGTATATGTCCATTTTTTAAATTTAATCAATTAAAGCTACAAAAATATGTTTCACTACATGGTTATGTCTATATCGTTTAAATAATAAGTCTTTGTTTCAATTATACACAACATTTCATTCATTTGATTCTATATGAAATTTATTTTTGAATCCTTGGGGTGATACACTTTGTACCAGATCTTCTAGCATTAGGAACAGAGTACTCTACTAGCTTGTCGTGGGAGTTTTACCAGCCACCTAGAGGGACACATAATATTACAGGAATCATACCAAATGTGTCATGTTACTGGTGGAAATATACAAGTATCCATTCATAACCCAATTATTTCTGTCCCCCAGAAACAAATCATCCTCAGTAGAAAACTAATTCTATCTTTACAATCCAATTTTGAATCAAAATTTTTTTGATCACCCCTACTCCAGGACTAAAAATTTAATTCAACTCAAAATTTAATCTATTTTAAATATTTATACCATAAAATTATTCTTGTTTAATTATAATTCTAAAACAGGTGAGTAGTGAAATTTATCTCAAAAAAGATATAGATAAAACTGATTGACTAGAAAAAATTAGAGGTTATACATTTAATACAATCATGTTTTGGTGTAATGTAATTTTAACTAGCTTAAGGAGTATAAAATATTATTATGTGTTTATAAAATGTTACCCTTATCATGAATAAAATAAATTATTAAATGGAAATTGGGTTTATGTGTTTAAATTATGTAATAATAATGAAATAGGTTCTTCATTACCTTAACCATCCACAATTATGGTTCCTTATTCAAAATCATTAACAGAAAAAGGGTCCAATAATAAACATGTCATGTTATGTGATGATTCCATTATATTGTTCCATCACATTATAGTATAACATGGTATTTTATATATTTCCTAAAATAGTTTTAATAATTTATAAACATGGAATAAATTGTTGAAATAAACTTATAATATGTCGACGTGTTCTCATTTATTCCATATGGTATATATATCAATTTAAAAAATGTATGGGTGGGCCATTATGATAGTCTATTTACCAATAAATTTTTTTACCTATTCAACTTTTTTAATTTATAGATCTCAATCTATTATATCATATTCTATCTAAAAGAATGTATAAATATATAACCGAAAAATTACACAAGATATATATATTTATGAGGGTCACCCACAATGTGTGATCACTTCATTTGTGTGTGGTGGTTCCATTCCCTATCCCTCGAACACTAAAAACTAATTTTTTTATCACAAAATCGAAGGGAAAATGGAATAAATTTAAACACTTATACCTAAAACCAAGAATATTATAATGCATGTCGATGACTATCTCATCAAACACCCACCATTATTTCCTTAAAGACACATGAATCTCCTAAAATTACTCTTCGTATATATATTTTTTTGGGTTATCTTCATGAATGATCAAATTGATAAAAATAAATCTCCACTAGACTAAATAAGAATATTATTCTTTATTTTCAATAATCATCTCAAGGATTATTCTCTTCAAATTTAAAAAAATTTATAGAAAATAAATTCAATATCAATATCCATAAAATAACTATAATTTTATATATTTTAAAAACTAAATAAATGATTATACAAATAATTTCTTATATCATTATGTTTAATAGTATTTCACTTTTACTTTTATTTTGACCTTATAATATATTCAGAATAAATTTGTTTTTATATTCATCTATCTTCTCTATTTTCACTCATCTTCCTCTCTACATAATCATCAGTACCATATGGATAATATTCCATAATATGAACAACAAACTACCATTAAATTCAAAATCACGATCTAAATTTAAACTCCTTTAACTTTTTACATCCAAAAATCTTCTTATGGTAATAAATTAGTTATCCTTTACAATATAGAAATATATCATCCAATTCAAACCTACCCAAAAAAAAATTGAACAAGGTTATTTATATCCTTGGTCCACATTTCATACATATCACTAAAACTAGTCATTGATATATTTAAAGATCAATTTTGATATTATCCTTGATGATTCTAAAATACCATGTTCTTCCTTAACATTATTCCATGAAATGCCTCAATTCCTAATTTTGTATATGTTGATGCTGAAATTAATGATTAATATTAGATGAAAGGAACATACTCATAAAATAATATTGTTAAAATCATAAAACAATAATCACGGCCTTAATAAAAAATTAACACATGGAATTGTGATATTTATTAGATAAATAAAAGTGTTGCATAATCATATTTAATATTGTACCACTTGATCATTTTTATAGTTTTTAATATTTACAAGGATATCATGGTTGAATTGAAATAATCTAGTTACTCTCATACATATTCAGATTTAGTGTAATTTTATCCAATGGTATTCTTTCATACTCACAAGAATCCAATAATTATTATAATTTACCCTGAAAAATAATATTGGTAATTCCATAATCCTTTTATAGATATTGTCACATATAACTAGGCTAATATTTTGTGTTCCTTGATCTATTCGTATGTATTGTAAGGTAAAAAATGGTAACTGTTATGTTTCAGTGTTATTGTATATTTTTCATCTGTTAAATCGTATGACAGTCATTACTATTATTCTTATCTCCATAAGATACACCATATAAACCCCCAAAAAATAGTGGAACTCATAATTTATTCATATAAATTAAAAAGTTTAAAAGGGCTCATAATAGCTCAAATCAGTTAATGAAATCATTAAAAAATATACACAATATATTTATTAATATCAAACAACCTTTATTTCAAGTAAATACTTTAGAGTACCTCAATGATCATACATGACCTGAAATTGTTCAAACCATGTTTAAAGAAACTGGTGTTGGGTATTGTTCAAGCGGAAAGGAGGTCAATCTTATTGAACCCTTTTGTGGGGGAATTATTCTTTACACAAAGTCCTAATTAATTATTGAAGATATATTCCTCAATACTTATAAGAATCATTAGTATCAGTATTTGTAACCCCTTTACCCCTGATTAATCAAAATCATTTGTTGATGTGAAAATATTTATATATAAATTGGAGGATATCTAAATTTCAATGATTAGTTTATTAAACAATGGGGTAAATCACCAAACCTTGGTTATCATAAATTTATCATCATTTCGGGAGGCAATAGGTTTTGTGGAGATAGGATCTGGCCTATGGAAGGGGCTACCTACATATCCTAGTGAATAAAAAATGAAAAAAAATATAGTTTACTATTTTCAAATGTGAAAACTCATACCTCATACTTTTCCATGAAAAGGAATATTGTGGTTCCATAAAATGAAATTTTTCTCGGATCATGTGAAATTGAATTTACTCTCATGCACTAAAGAAATAAAATGGTTCTTCTATAGTTGTGAAAGAAGATCAAGGTTTTCTTATGTTGATCCTTAGATAGGTATACTACATTTTCTTATTAATAAGAATCAAGTCCCACATATATTGGGTCACATTATTTATGGTTTTATGACAGGACGTAACAATGTTCATTAACATTGATTGTTATAGAAATTTATCTATTAAATTTAAATTTATGTAGTTTGGGATACTATTTGAAATTTATCTTTAAAAGGTTGTTTACTTAATCATGTGTGATTGGATCATTTATTTTTTACATTATTTTGGATATCTATATAGGATAAAGTACAATTTAACATTTAAGGAATACGTTCCATTTATGATATAATGAGTCACAATGGATAAGTCCCAATGAATAGTGGTTAATAGAAAGGAAACTAGTGTATATAGGAAGTAGTTCTCTTTGGTAAAATTTTCTAATGATGAAGGAATTATTTTATGTAATATTTTAAAATAGGGAAGGGTTTATCATAGGTAATATGTCCCATAAGGATATATTGACTCACGGGAGATATTTCGTGTTCTTGCATGGTTTCTCACATTGATTATAACCCATTGAAGAAGGGTTGCTCAAATTTAATGTTTCCCATTGAAAATGTGTTGGTCAAATTAAATAGCATCCATTAATTAATAGTTAGAAGATATTCATAATAGGACTATATATTCATATTACATGATAATAAATTATTGTTTTTCGGTCATTAATTATTGAGAAATAAGGATTCAAGTTAGAGTTACAGAAATATAGTTTAGGGATTCCTAGATAGCAATGTGACATAAGTAAAGTTATGTTTTGGTGAATAGACCTTGTACGAATCAAAGGAAATATATCAAAAATACTGAGTAGAAATAATGATGCATTGGATAATTAGGATAATTAGGCATGTGATCTAGGTCATCCAATTTGATAAACAAGATATTGGCGAGGGTTCACCCATTTCTTCATTAGATGGACACAAAGTAGCAATTAAATACAAGATTTATAGTACCCAATGGTTGGGATTGGGAGGAAACCTTGGGATATTTATTTTATGGGAATAAATGATAAATGCTATTCAGACTAATGTTATTATAATGATAATGAAATTTAGGAGGTTTTATTGAATCCATTATTAGGCAGCTGGAAAGGTAAATTCATGGGTGAGATTTGTTCTTAGGGGGGATACATGAATTAATGACTGATCTTCTTCTGAATTTGGTGGAATATCATTACATATTATATTAACAATTATGAATTAGTATCATAGTAGGTGGAATGGTTGAACTGTCTCCCTAGTTAGGGTGTTGGAACAATGTTCTCCCTAGTATTGGGTCAATATGAAGAGTCTCTATATGGGATGAATTTTCAAAATTTTAAAAATAGGGGAAGATTAAGAGAATTTTTCTAGGGCTAGAGAGGTTATGGAAAAGTTTTTCCCCATTTATAGACCTCATAGTTTTAATTTTTTGTGTTTTATCACTGTATTTCACTCTTATGGTATGATGTTCATGTGCCACTCTAGTACATTTCCTTATAGATAGTGGCTTTATCCTTGGTCCATTAGAATCATTGAGGAAGTGTTGTTTTGGTATTTTTTATATATTAAACTATATAAATTTTTCAAAACACTAATTTATAGTTAATTCACTTATAATTTATCATAATATGTCACATTAGGGGAGGAGGGGAAACTACTGTGTGCCTAGAACATTTGATGTTTCTTCCTTTTAAAACACCATCAAAATAGATCCCATTAGTTCTATTTCTAGACTGAGGAGGACTATGGTGTGGTGATATTGCTTAAATGAATATAACAAGATAACAATTTGGACTGCTTCTTGTATGGAAAACTAATGTTTGGAGGTCATGTACATAATTATTTAACGTGATTGAAATCTCTAAGAACATTCAAAAAAAATTGAAAGTAGACCTGAGTGTATGGAGCAATGTGAATATATCTAGACAGATGGACCTAGGAACATGAATATATGAGGGTATCTAGGAACATGAAACATAACACATATATGGATATGGTAGGGAATATGTAAGGAGTTGGTGTTATCCATATATATAAATTTCAAAAAAAAAACCATTCAAACATCAAATAGCAATAATATTTGATCTGGGTGTCTATTTGGGCACTAGAATAAGAAAAATAATCACATTATGATATAAAATATGTCCAATACTATTGTTTTTTCCTATATATGTTGTTTTATTTGACCAAAATATACCTATTTTACACATAAAAATGGGTTTCAATTTTCAAAAACCATTATTCCATAATGTATGAAATATTGGGAATAGTCCTTATGATAGTATTTTAACACCATATCATTGAAATGACAAAAAAATAAGAATCTCCAGCCCATGGTGTGTTAGTAGTTATGTATAATAAGGATATTTTATTGGTTTCAACTTGGTTTGTGGAGATACATTTCTTCCTTCAATTGAGTTTTTTTTATCTTTGTGAGGACTATATCATGTATTCTATTGAAGACTTAATTGTTAAAAAAATTCGGTGAAAAAAATTCCTCTAATATTTTTGAAACTTTTTATACCAAATATAGATTGTAATTTAATATAGGTTAAATTAAATTATTTAAATGATCATATTATATTCCTCTAGATTTTACTCACATCTGAGATAAAGTTCATTATTAGGAGGATCTCAACTTCTTATCTTTTCATTTTAATGATATATCAGTTCAGGATAATTTTCAATTTTCATAAATGGTTGTATCATTAAAATGAAATACACATGGACATAATATAGGCATGGAACATGTCATTCATAATCTCTAAATTTTGGATTAAATGATGAAATAGGGCATTACCCTTTCTATCAGTAGTATTTCCCCTCAAATAGATATATGTAGGCCATGTATTATGACATAGAGTTCACCACCTCATGTTAGATTATGTCATTCAGATGAAGGAAAATGGATTTTAGTCTCCTCCTGTGTGTGTACACATAGGACATTATGGGAATTCCATATATAGAATTATATATACAATCACATTAATATTATCTTATCATACTTACAGTTGAGAATTGTTTTCCACCTGTGTGTGTTCTCTTATAAAAATATTGGTTGGATGAATATAGAAGTATATGTTCCTTCACCATAAACATGGGTATATCCATTCAAATATGGTGTATGGTTGAATGAACCATAATATTAAAAAAATTTGAGGGTATATTAGAATAAGGTTTATGGTATTCATAATGGCTCAAGAACCATGATATTACACCATCGTTCATTTTTCATGGATCATTCAAACAAGCATTTGGCAAGGAAAAAAGCATGCTTTCATTTCTACCTAGGTAAGAGGCTTTGTGGTAATGGATTTAATTTCCCTAATGTCATACGATGGACCCCATAACAATTATTTCTTTATTATTTTTCTACAAAACCATTTTAATATTATTTAATGGGGTTGTTTTAGATGGATAAAAATAATCTCGTTCTGAGGATGAACTATTTCAATTTTCAACATAAAAACATATATATATAATTTTTTGGAATGTCAAAAATTCTTCCATGTTAAGGCTCGGATAATTCCATGTGAGTGGTGAGTAATTATTTTTCATGATTACCTTATAGATTTTATTCACTAAAATGTGATTTTTACATTCTTCTAACATAGTTTATGTCGTGCTAGAATTTTTTTTTATTTTCAGATAGGCTTGACCATAAAATTGAGACAATCTGTATTTAAAAAAATACTATGTAAAATTAAATATGAATTATATAAACTCTCATCAATGTAGATATCCTTGATAACTGATGAATTTATTTGTTGGTCTGGGTATTTGAAAAAATGATTATTTATGTTTATGTTTAGATATCATTGACGAAATGGTGAGATAATCTAACCTCAAAGGGTGATATAAACTAAATTTAATGGATATCCCAATGATAGAATAGATGATCCCTAGATGGGTTCAAATAGATTAAGGTTATCATGATGAGACCATTATTTCATGTTTTTTAGGTTTATGTGACAAGGTGTAGAAAGTATTTCATAATTTTATGTCATATGCTAGTTTTAAACAAAGTATGTTTCATGAACGTGTATTAATGAAGGTATTAAAATTTCCATGAAAAGATGGTTCATGTATTGTGTAAATAAAAAGAAAATACTATTTAATGACTAAATAATGGGATCTAAAAATTATCAATAGGATTAATGTTGATCAAATTCAAATGATTGGTTATGCGATGAATTTTTTTTTTAAATCTTGTGGATTAGAGGACCTTCAAAAGGGGTTGAAATATTCTTCTCGATATCGATGATTAATAGTGTGGAACCAATACCATTACCAACTAGTGTTGTCCCTCAAATCCAAAATCGATCATTATTGAAAAACATGAATGTATTGGGAATTTTAAAAATAAGAATTAATAAATAATTTTTATGACGAAAATGTTGTTCAAGAACCATTCAAGAACCAAAAATGTTACGCCACAATGTATTGAACAAAATATTAGGGAAAATTTATATTAGATGAAACATTGGAAATGATGATGTTTGGGAGAATATAGGATGCTTGGTATAATTTTCTCAAAGTCTAGGGGGTCACAAGAATTTTTCTAGAATATTTATAAGTACATATGAAGTAACACATAATATATTTGTAATTTTCATATTGTGTTTTGACATTTTCTTAAACTAGAAAAGGTATATCATTGATTGGGGACACATTAATTTTTCTCTGATTGCACCTTATAAGATCTCAACCAAACAATCGTCAATTCTATCTCATTTATAGTTTAATGGTCTTTTTATTTACACCTTTTATTAATAGTATTTAATGATTTATTACTCTTAACAAATGTTACTGGTGTTTATGGTTATATAACATAAACTAATGGGTGAGATAGTCTATCTATCTTGTTAATAGAATAACCAATGTGAATAGAGAGAATGATACCAATGTGGGAATCCTAATAGATATTTTAAAAATATTAATGGTTTTGGTTAATCAAGAAGTTACTATTGAGGATTATTCCCCCCCCCCACATGGGACATAAAAGTGAGATAATATATATAGAAATTGAGTGGTAAAAATGATGTGAATACGGATCCCAATATAACTATAGACTATCTCCGAAATGGTTTCATGATGTGTAAGGTTGTGGTGATTAGACCATTGATGGAATTTTGACCTGGGAACCCTAATGGGGATAAATATCTTAGGGGCCCCAAAATCATATCAACAAGTAATGAAGATTATAGAAATCACATCATGAGGTATTTTAATCATGAATTAAGGATTTGTAAGTTGTATATCAAGGACAAATGGAAAAAACTATTGGAGTAAAAAATAATAATACAATATTTTCAATGGAAAATTGGGTTAGGGGACCACCTCCTTTGTGTGAAAACATGTTAGGGACCAATAGTGTGAAATTTTGTTTTATGAATATTATTCCAAATAATTGGATTGCCTTTTATTTGAATACATTCATTATCAGTATCCAAGAATGTGTTCAGATAAATCAAAACAAGTGAGGCACACTGAGTGGTTTGTGTGAATGGAATATTAAAAAATTTATGGTGTCATTCCAATCCCATACAATCAATGGTTTTTCTATTATAGGTCATATAAAAGAAGACAAAATGGATGATAATCTCTGTTTGGACGGAAATATATGGTTTATAATCCACTATGTATCCTAAAATAACAAGAATCATTCAATGTGTTGTTCTTATGAGGTATACACATAGATATAAAATATTTTTAAGGTTTTATTAAATGGATTCATTCAGTATTATATATAGATTGAGTGCCATATTTTGAATTAGTGAGATCTTTATAACCATGATTCATTCTATTTAGATTAACAATTAGACCCTAAATAGAGAGTGTGTGTATAACTCTATGTCCCTATGTAATTGGAATCAAGCTATTTTTTTATTCTTCTGAAATATGTATTTCCCCATTTAAGATTCTAATGGTGATAGAACAGAAACATATTAGAATTCCATATACCAGGAGGGGATGAATATTATGTGGATTTTTGTCTATGTTAAAGAAATGTGATTTGGGTGTCACTACATATATCATGATATTGGAATCAATCCACACCATGTTATTAACCCTGATAGTCTCTGCACAGATCATGCACATATGTATGAGGGATGTATTTTTTCCAAACATAGGATTATTTAAAAAAACCATATGTAAAGTTACCTTACATTGATTTGTCTCTCATATACGAAGGATATAAATTATTGTGTTAAATACTCAAAATACCTTCTGTTCATTTACTATTGAACACTTATCATGTTCTTTAACATATTGTATTCTATATCACATTGTATGGACTCAAGTTCCATGTACTTTAGGGACATAGTATGATAACCTCTATAAATGAGAAATTGTCACGATATGTATCATCTGTAGAGTGAAATAAATATTTCATTGTTTTTTGTGATGTGAATATCAAATGTGAATTAATGATGTATCAATAACAAAAACTATATAGGGTTTGATTGGGATTTCTGGGGTGTTCTTATGATATGAGATCCTAGAATCACAATATATCCTATAATATTTTGAATAATTCCATAAATAATTCTTGTAAAGTCTTATTATATGGTCTATTATAGAAGTACAACATGAATGGAGAGCCTCATACTTATATTAATATGCGTTGAAAATATTTTGGATTTATGGATCAGTGTGGGATAAGATATCTAGGGATAACTTCTTGAAAAGTGGGGTAAAATGTATAGAAACCATTCTAAGAGAAGGATGAATGAAATATTAAATGAATATTACCTTTCCTCATCCACATTGTATGTCTAGGATTGTAAATATTATTTATGGCTATGTCTGAGATAATAGAACCATATTTTAATATATATTCAAATGTAAAAGTAATAAAACCATGAAATGTTCTTGATAAGGGGAATTTTTTTCACATGATACGCGAACCATGAAATCTGGTTTACATAATAAAACCATCACCATTGGATTCTTGAATAATGAAAAAACACTATATAAATGATTAATTAGTGGGGGTTGGGGAATTTTTTAAATTTGATAAATAGAACAAATAACTTCTTAGATGTTTATGGTCATGTAGCAAGAAAAATGGTAATAGATTAATGTTGTTTGTATCGTATTTTAGGTAATGAATTATATAGTCATGGTATAAGGACATGATTTTTTGAATTATAATTGTTTTTGGTTTAGGAATTCAAATTGTTCTATAATAATACATGAACATCATGAGATCTGATGGGAATGGAAGAGACCAAAAAACGGAAAGGAATTCAAGAAATTGGAGGAATTTTTTGTATGATTTTTTATATATATAATGAACTATATACTAAATATTTATACATAGTTATAGATTATAAATTTAAAATCGTGGTATTATAGAATAGAATTTTCTAGGAGGTTTAGTGTCTTTTGAGATAGACCATATATGAAGGAATTTTACATTTTGAAACAAGTAAATAAATTCTTGGAATCTCAATCCCATATGATGAAGGATTTTTTATTACATAGTTCAGATTTTATTCATCAAATAATTTTTTTCACATTCATTAAATCATGAAATTATAACGTATTCTGAAAATTGTATTGTTGTAAATAATGTACATTTGAACCTAACTAATGTTGTTTAATGTAATTACTAAGAACCCTGTCATGGCTGGTGGGTATTATGCACTCTCCATCCATTTTGATCATGGAATTGTCTTTTTATGTATAGATAATGCATTTTATATTGTCATTCCCAATTTCATTATAATTTTGGAGTTTTATCCCCATGTATCATTTGATTTATTAAGACTAGTATGGAATTTCATTAGATAAATGAGAATATATGAAGCTTCTTTTTGAACTGTATCATGAATAAATTATATTTTATTTCAATGATGTGTCATTTTTTAAAAAAAATTCCATAATGTAGTTCCAAATCATTCTTACAAATATCATATAATCCATCATAAAAAATAGATTAAAAATTTAAATATTAAGATAATGTAGTTAAAAATCAATGGTATGTATTGAATCTCTCACAGGTACATGTAAATATGAGTTCATCTTTGTAGTAGAATGTGTTGTGATTTGAAAACACTAGATTTTGGTTTAGAGTTTTACCTCAAACAAATATCTTATTTAATTGTCCACTATGTTGTGAAGGAAGTTAGAAATATTACTATTGAAGTCATATATCTATCCATTTTACAATTCATAGTATTAATATTTGTGGATGTACATTATATTATTATTTTGATATATCACCTTCTACTCAATATTTAAAAAAATGGTCTCAATTACGATTAATAATTTCTGGGGGAAACCATACTTGGTGATGATATTGTTCTTCATGAATTAAATGATAGAACATGATTATAATTACCCAGCGAATATAACATCAACCAATGTAGAGAAGAATTTATTAGTAGTAATGTGCTAGATGAATTACTATGATATAGATATGGAAAATGGCCACAAGATATTTTCCCTATATAATGGATGGATATTAGTATTTGATTGTTTTTAACAGTTCCTCCAGTTTATGGATAATGAGAACATGTGTCTAGAAATCATGGAAAGTCTTCATGAAACTCATGTGGACATTAATTATTAATGGATAGAAGTGACCATGATTCCAAATATGGTGGAATAACAGGGTAACTAATTGTTGGGAAACGCATGCACCAACATGAACATATTATATAAAAATATGGGTCCTTCCACCATAAATGAATTTGAGGTGGAATTAATAATTTATTAACTTATACAATACCTTTTGGGAATTTTGGTTATCATGGAATTTAAAATTTTCTTCTATCCTACAGATATTCTCATTCTTAGCTCATTTAGGTTATGGAACATCATTTTAGAGAAAGTATATTATGAGAGACATCTATACAAATATAGTATATATTTGGTAAGGATTGTGTTACAACATTATTGGTAATGGTATTAACTTCCATGATATCTATCATTCCATTATATGTAAAGAACTAGACAATCCCATATGATCAATGTGGATGTCCACCTTATCCTTCTCTAGATAATACAGGGATGTAGATGTAATGGTTACTGCATCTTCTAGGGTCATTCAAGAATATTTGTTCTTGGTACAATTATAATAGAGAATTATTTTACAATCATCCATCATATATAATTATTAAATGGAATTATTTCTTCATTTATTAAGGCATAATCACCTACCCAACTATGAATAACAATTTATATTTATTTTTTCCACTTTTATCAACAAGTACACCTCCAAGCTAGTGATGATGGATTGGAAATATTACTCATTATATATGAATAATTTTAATAGTGGTACTGGGTAATGAAAAACTACATTTGATTGGAGATATAATTTCCATCCCCAAGAAAGCCATTTGGTTTATCTGGATTTCCATCCATCTTGCACATGGGAATATAAATACATCATCAAATCATTTCTTCCATGCTTGATAAGTGTAACAGATGGAAAGGGATTATCCTTTAGCACGTTCAATGTTATGTTTTCAAATATATTGGATAGGTATCAATACATTGAAATTTTAAATAAAAATTTATTTAATCACTTTAAAATATATAAATTTATGTTTAAATTGTGGAGGATAGTCCCCCACCATGCCAGATGTATTGGTAACATTGGGAAACTGAGGATATATTTAAATGGATCAAAAATAGAGACATAGTGGTTTACATGATATTGCAGATAATTTTTCAACTTCTACATTGCCTAAAAAAGAGTGGTAGATCATTTAGATTCCATATTATCATGTCTCAACATCCTTCATAATCCTTTTATGATAGTATAGGCTATTTTTTATCTTATAGTTTAAAAGATATAGGATAACATATATTGAATGATCCATGGTATCCACTTTTAGGATGAGACGATTCCCATATACCAGCATTATCAACATCAATATTTGAGGTAGATACATTTTTATATTTTAGGATGAATTATGAAAATAATCACCACACTGATGAGTAACTATCTTATTTATAAATATTATAGAAGAAATACATTTTTCATTGATTTTTTCTATGAAATATATTATATAGGAATGACATCCCTAGAGTTCACTCACCTAATTAATGTTTTAAAGTGTGGTAATGTCATGTATTTCAATATTATTTTCATTGTGAAATTTAATAACAAGATTTATTTACATGAATCCAATGAACTTCCCTCATGTTACCCCAAAATAGAACTCCAAATAATTCTTCAATATGATTTGTTCGTATATTTTTTCGTAAACTATTTCATGATTGATTATGTGGTCACAACATTTCTAGGATTTGACCTCACAATACTTCACATAGTATGCCATGATTTTCTACAGAAGGGTCATATATATATTATTTATGACACATTGGTATGTGGTTATTTTTCCCTCTATCAAAAAGTAATCAATTGATAGAAAAACACTCCTTCAGTTTTTCTTAAAGATAATTATCTCTTCTACTATAATTGATATTTTTTTATGGTTATAAAAATACTTCCAAAACAGAAATGAGAGGCACTAAATGAAATTCATTGCACTAATGCATAGTTTTTTGATTTGTTAATGAAACTTTTAATTATCTTAGTTCTAATTTAGATCCAATAAATAAAATAATGCATGAAATTTTGATGTCATTTTCTTGAGATACACAATATTTATTGAACTGATTCAGGAATTAGGATTCTTGAATGCTGTTAAATTTTATGATCATATCAAATTTTGTGGTATAAATTGGATTCATTCTCTTGAATATTAATTTAATTCCATATTAGTCATCTATGGAACTAAAATGAAATGTATTCACATTGGGATTATGATAAAAAAGTTTCGTACAATTTTATGAAAATATAACACAAGTAGGTTTTTCAAGGGTTGAATACCATCCTTTCTTCTATAGACATGGTGACACTCCTTAATATATTATTGGATAAATCAATCCATACCATATTAGCGTGTGTATTATCTTTCATGATGGATGAAACCCCCACCATAAATACATGAGGGGAACCATAATGAACTTATTCTTAAAATTAATTTCCACTAAGAATTTTAGGAATGAGTCACAGATGGAAAAGATTTTTTGGTTGAGTTGACTGATTATTGATCAATCCGATTTTATGAATATGATGGTTGAAGGTGAGGTTGATGTGATTTGGGAAACTATAATCTCTTTTTTATAATTTTTACTAAGGAGAGATTTTTTTACCATCATATAAATGGAATAGGATTATATTATTTATTTTATTATCTAATAGAACATATGTGACATGATGAATTACCATATTGATATTTTATCCCAATTAATTTTATGAAAAAGATAAGTTCTTCATTGAGTTGACTCCATAGACTGAAAGTCCAAGCTTCTAAACCATTGGAGTAATTTTTCCAAATGGAATTATTGTACATTTGTTTTTACCCAACCATTTATAGATTCCAATTACAACATACTATGATTCGTAGGAAACAATGGATGATTTATGGAAATAAAGTACCTCTGTATAACCGTTAATTCAGTACAAGAAGAATTAATGGCATGGTGAACCAACGAAATATGCATGTAGATTCTAGAACATCCCAACAGATGTTAATGGCTCTATATTGGGAAAACATTTTTAATTTAGATGTCAAATATTAAATTGTGTCCATTCCTGTTCCCATTGGGTGGATTATATTCAAATTTCTGTACACTCATTTTATTAGGTTGGAAGGGGATATGTAGTTTTCATTGTATAAAATATGTTGAGGTTATGGACTAGTATGATATTAATCATAGAACCATTGGCCTTAAAAATAATGAATCGCTGAACAATAAAGATATATGGTATCATCTAAGGTTCCATTATATGGTATTTTCAAAGGCTTATTCCAGGATGGAAATGACAACATAATATTTAGATGAATTAATCTCTAAATAATATAAATCAGTGATAAACATTAGTTTGGTCCTTTTAACGGCTTAAAAGATCCTCAAACTGGGGTTAACTAAGTCATTTAGAGAGGAAAAGTGAATGTTTAATGGAATAATTATTTAGAATAACATCATGATTTTTAAGGATTTCATATTTCACGACCAAGCATCTTAACATCCTTTTATAAGTCTTTTTCCTTATTATAGTCTTAAAGGATGATGCTAATATTTCTTGAAAATAATTTACATTACTAGAATTTGTGTGTATTTCGATTTTCATATGGTTTATTTCAAAAAAATCCCAATCCCCAGTGAAAAAAAATCATATCTTATAATATATATTTATGTTTTATTGGAATATATTGTCTTCTAGATGATTTAGAATCATATCTATATTTAAATGAGGCTCATTAGAATGCATGTTCTCATTTTTCATCAAAATATATACCCTCAGTATAAATGTTTTCATAGCATCGATATTCATTACATCATTTCATTATTCTACATCCTCAATATCTTCAAAGTCATCAAATTTCCACACTCCTAGATCCAATTCGTAGAATATATCATTTATAAATTTTCCGTTATACTAACTAAAAAAACCAAAATATATCCATACAGAATTAAAATACCAAAAAAGAATACTGAGTCACAGACATACCTAATAGATTTTTATATTTAGTATTTTATAAACTAGGAAATTTATTAAATTTAAAAACCAATAAATTTTATATATAATGGGACATTTACCATTAAACCATTTATTCCATATTTTCAAATAATTATTCCTCATTTCCTTAATAATAGTGCCCATATGATTCCCTTCAAAACCCATTATACAAAAAACACTTCCTTATAACATTTCCAAAAGTAAACATATGAAGTGTTGAGATCAACACTCAGTTAGGGTTGATGTAATTAATAAAAAATAAACACCCCAAGTCATCCTAAGAAATATTTATTGGCATGAGATAAAAATAAAATTCAAATCCACTAATTTATTTAATATCAGCTAATAAATCAAATATCATAGGTGATGAATCAAGAACTAAAGAGATTGGTATTAATAAGTATATTTCATAGAATCATGTAATCACGATATTGTGAAAAAACCTAAAACCTGGTATAATAAGCATAAGTAAAGGTTAACTACTTAGAAAACGTAACATAGTGGATATCATCCCACAATTTATTAGTTTAAATATAAATGACCTTACGTATACTGTCCTTAGATATTTAATATTATGATACCCGTTAAAGGGATAAATAACTCTAGTCCCATCTATTTCATCATAATATGTACACTCATATATGTATCTAAAATGATAAAAAAAATATATAAATTTAATACTAATAATAACAAGATAACCCCATTGAAATTAAACTCATATCAAATTAAATTATGTAACTCATTTTGAAAATGTGTTTTAGTTACGTTAATAAATTATATGGTATGTAAAATGTATAACAATTGCTATAATGATTAATTAAATATTCCTTAACCAGTTTATGTATTTTTATATAGGTGAACACAATTGAATCAGTTGAATTATCTATAGGGTATCAATATTTGAAATACATTTTTTGAAATGTTCAGTTTATATATAGCAAAGGAATAAGAAACAAAAAAGTTATGATAGATTACTTATCAAATATAAATCATACTTCTGTCAAAATTCATTTATATAAGAAAACATATAACAAATCATCAGATATCTTTAGAATGATATCCATTTATTTTAAATAGTCTATTAAAAGATAAACATCAAAAAAATGAGTATAACGTTGAATATTAGTTGACATAGGAGAAAACCATTTAAAGGAAGATATGAATTTGATTATATTTTAATAAAGAAAATTATATTATTATACGAAACATTGACGTAAAAGGTTAAAATAATCATTAAGGGAAAAATGTAAAAAATACAATGTAGAAAAATTATTAAAATATATGATATAAATGATGTTATTGAAAAATAATTATTATAAAAATAGGTTGGGAAATGGAAGAAAAATCCAAAAAATTATTTTCATTAATTATTTGATATCATCATATAACCACAGAAAATCATCACTTTCCAAAATCATGATATAAATAGACTGTAATTTTATATTAAATTATATTTTATGTTTAAATGAAATGAGTTAGTTTCAAGATTCGCCTTATGGTTTAGTTAATGAAACAAATGAACTTGGAAAGAGATCTGGAAATTTTATTTTAATCAACATGATAAAAAGGATATTTTTGAAAAATGAATTCAAAATAAATATATTACATAATTTCAATAAAAATTATGTATGTAATTTAAAAAATGTCCCTTTAAATGATAATTTGAAAAAAAAACCCCATTCTATATATTTTATTTTTTTAATCACCATTTCAACTCCTACATAATTAAATTATATTTAATATAAACGTGATATAAAAATGTATATTCCATTTTATTTTTTTTCTTTTATATTCTATTGAATTTATTTATTACTAATTTTCTTGAAGATGAAATGGTTTGAAAATAGACATTTATTTATATTATTTAGTTTTGTTTTGATTTAATGATTTTGATTTTTATATAATTAATAATTTTAAAAACCAAATTCAAAAAGATTATATTACATGAAATTTTATTTATATTATATAATATATTTAAAATTCAATGCATATAGTATAAATTTGAAATAATCCATCACTATTGTTTGTAAATTTCTCATGAATTACCCATAACAAAGCTCTTGGGATAGTTAGACTAGATGTGTAGTGAGGATTTATTATCATTCATATAGTGAATATTACATCAATACACAACCAATAATTATCATGTTTGTAATATATAAGTTCATCATAGAGAAATCCAATATCTACATATTTCTATCCATATAGGGATTCCATTTCATGTATTGAATAGACAATTTAATTTAGAAAAAATTTATGATGATTTATGGCTACCGGAGTGTTTGAGAATTATAATAGAATAAAAAGGTAGAATAATGGGAGGGAAAGATGATATATCATCATTAATATATTATTTAATTCACAGAAATTATGTATAATATCATTCATCCTTGTAAAAAAAATTAAATTCAATGATTGGAAAAAAATCGTTGAAGATGTTAGGAAGCCTTAACATGATATGTATCATCATAAATATTTAATGGAAAACATTCAAACATTATATAATAAATTTATAGACTCGTGATATATTATATAAAAGGTAATTAATTCAAAATATATTTCTAATGGAGATGAATGAGATAGTGGGTTGGTATTTACCATTTAAGAGAGTTTATTTTTTTCTAAAATATTGCTTAATTCTGTTATTAAACCAACTAATTTTGGAGGGAATTAAATCATATAAACATAATGGGTTATATCACACAATGGAGGGATATATTTAAATTATATCAAGTTTTAACACAATGTAAAATGTCAACCACTCCATTAAATGTAAATAATAATAAAAATTAGAATGAAAAAATATAATTCTTATTCCAATATTTCCATTATAATTTTCAAAATTCAAAGAAATATTTTTAAATTCCATACCTTAGTCCAAAAAATAAAGATTGTAAAATTTGTTTTTCAAAATTTTAATTTCATTAATAAATCAACATAATATCCTAATATGTATGGAATTCCTAAAAAATTAATCTTTTTTGATTCACCAAAAATCAAATTTCATTGTAAAATAACAAAAATTAACAAAAAGTATATTTCAACTAGATGAAACCAAAATTTAATTCTTTTACATAGAATTAATATTACAATATTAAAATATTTTATTTAAATAAAATCAAATAAAATGTGGAAAATTGTTATTTCTGAATAAAAAAATAACATTTATTTTGAGTGACAACATTTATACTTTTTATAATATATTGATTATTATAGGACTGAAAAGTAATTATTTAAATCGTTAATTAATATATTATTTTTGAAAATAGTATTATAATTAAGTGGAATTAATCATTTAAATACATACTAGATAAAAAAATTAATGGTTACAATTTATATACATTATGATTAATATTATTTGTAACACCCCGAGATTGTATGAGATATATTATTTTTAATTTCTTTGATGTTTTCTATTGTACACAACACCAAGATCATCTTGTGCTATACACAACACCGTATTATCTTGCATTATAAGCTATACTATTCTTGGCTCGTGTTACACACAATTCAAGTTCGTTTTGTGGGAATTATTATACGAAATATTAATTACAGATTTCGTTTAATTTATAAATGAAATATGTTTTGATTATGATATATGAAACACGAAAGGGAGGTTTCACTACACGCAGCCTTGACTTGTCTTTCATTACACACAATCACGAACTTCCTCGATAGCATTTGTTGTACGCAATACTGGGGTTCACTAAACAACAATATGTTATTAAAATAGTATATAAACTAGCTGTTATGAATAGTAATACCCACTTTTTAAAATTTGACAAATTTTATCATTCACAATGGACTTCATTTTTGGATTTAGAATATCAAAATTAGGCTAGGGTGAATTTTTGGTGTTTTTCTGAAAACATTCAATTTTTGATGAATAGTGAAAACACTCAACCAGATTTTTATTTTAATAATTATTTATTTTTTTAAAATTTATTTTTGGTAAAAATATATATATAATACCTTTATAATTTCAATTTAATTCATTTGAGTCATTTAATAATAATTTTAGACACATAAAAATTTTATTGAACTTTTTACCGTCTTTTACCCTCATCCTAGGAGAATTTGAAAATTTAAATTAAACATAATTTTACCACTTCTGTGAGTGTAATTTCAAAAATCCAAGTGACAAGGTTGATAAAATTAAGTAAAATTTGCTTCAATAAGATATAAATTATTTTTGCTGAATAGTAACTTTTTACTTTTATTTACCAGGGTTTAAAGTAAATAGGGTAATTAAGGGTAAAAATGATATTAATATTACCCTAAAACATGTCATAATTCTATTTGATAAGTTTAATTCGACCAAAAACAACCTTAGGAATATAATATTACCCTTCATGTCCCCTTGAATTTGATTAGGACTTTTATTATTATTTTATTTAAAGAAGAGTTAAAATAGTTAAAATCAAATTTTAATAACTAAAACATTTTAAATATAGGGATATAAATAATCTAAATTAAACTATAAATATTCATTAGAAATATAAAAATATTTCCTACATAATGGTAATTTATTTATATTTTTTAAACAATATATAATTTAATTTATTTATGAATCCATGATGATGCAGAAATTACCTTATTAATGAAATATTAACATACTTGATATTATAAATACCCAAATAAATGTATTTTGAGACTTTTTATAAATTAAATTAATTTTCTAGGTTAATATAACAGATTTGAGTTGCTTATATTAATTTGTTTCCTCGTAATAATGTTGTTATAAATTTATAATGACAAAAATAACAAATTGTGTCAAAATTGACATAAAAGAGTTCTTAAAAAAAATATTATATTATTAATTTATATAATGGCCCTAAAAATCTATGGTTCGGAAAAAATACTTATATAATAAAATATAAGACACTAATAAACCAATTGAGGTTTTATTGGCTGTTTATAGTATGTTTATTAACCATATAGTGTAAGAATACAAGATGACACGGTAGAACAAAAATTATTTAACTTAGAGTTAAATCTAAATGATAAGGTTAATATGGTAACCTAAACATGTCTAAAACTTATTGGGTGAGAGTATTTCTACCCATACACTCCCTATACTCGATATAATTCACTTTTGAGCCATTATAAACAAAATATGAATTTATTATAAAATAATATGATATGTTTTTCCAAGGTGCCCCTCACCCGTCTTATAAAAGGGAAATCCGACTTCTCTCTAATTAACACTTCCAAATCCATTTGGGTTGGCCAAAACCTGAAAAAATACCATCTCAACTGTCCTCCCTAAATCTTAGATGAATTCCTTTAGTCAGAAAGCCAACTTATGGAGCCCTTTTAATCAAATCAAAAGAATGAACCCGGGGAAAAGGTAAATATCTCACCACCAATTTCAAGTTCCTCTCTTTTTCCACTTCTTCCTTATTTGATGTTTCCATTTTAAAATAATAACTACATTATATTCTATATAATGTGATGTTATTATAAAAATGGAATAACCATATTATGTATTTTATCCATCTTATGAATGAAAAATTCACCACACGTGCATACGTACGGCTTACCGTCTCCACGTCGTGGTGTAGTTTGTTATTCAAAAATTTCATCATTTGGATGCATATAAAAATGAGTATAAATTATATAAATAATAAATATAACATTATTATGATTCATTATATATGATATACCATCCAATTATATACAATTTTAGTATCAAAAGAATGATATTTTCACTAGTGCGTACGTACGAACTACTGTCTCCATGAGCTCGGTGAGATTCAATCTCCATGTTAACCATTTAAGAGTGATTATAAGGTATATATAATAAATAATAATGAATGATATTAAATAATAATGATACTGTATTTATGTACATATACGTTTAATTTTATTAATTCCATTCAATTCAAAAGGTAAATGGAAAAACTGTTCATGTGTTCATACGACCTACTGTCTCCATGAATGGTGTATTTCATTTTCATTTATCGATCTATCATATATATTTATATTCTGAATATATATTATATCTAAATAATTTTTTACATTATATAATTAAGAAAATCCGGATATTAGTAATAATATCAAGAACAACAATTCCAAAGACGTATGATAAATGAAATGATTTTACCCAAAACGTTGCTTTAACATAGAATTTAAAAAATAACGGGTAATATAAAGTCATAATTGAATCATATATGATATCATAATTATTATTATGGTTGTGTTAAAAGTTAATAATATGGTTAAAGCCACTATATAGAATTTTCAGACACGTATAGAAGAAATCAGACCTAAGGTAAGGGATAATTTTCTAAATCTCATTTTTATCCGAGATTGTTGATACGTAAGTATTTACTGGGGTAATGTTTATCATAGAGGTCCATGTTTTCTAAAAGTGCTTTCATAAAATTTTTACTAGTCATCCATGTATATTTAAAGTAATTTTTACCCTTTTTTACTTTTTACCACATTGTATGAAAGGAATCTTTCAATTGGTTACCATATAAGGTACTTTTTGACTTTTCCGGCAAAAGTACGGGAAGAAGGATTTTTTTAAATGATACAACATGAATGGATTTTTGCGGTTTCATAATGACATATTTCAATGAATAATAATCTAATAAATTTCAGTATTATTTTCATCAAAATACTTTTCTTTTAAAATTTTATAGCATTTTGTGAAATGAAAATGATTTTGAAGTAGGCAGGATATTTTCCTCATGAATTCATTTCAAGTGTTTTATCGAAAATACTTTCCATCTAAGAAGACATTATTTAGTATGTTTATGTTTAAAGTATTATTTATCTATTATTTACATGGTTTGATTTTTCTTATGATGAAATTATATCCATTTCTTTTATATGGATTATGTTATGAGGGGATGATGTTTATAAAACCAATTTTATTATTTGGGTTATTATGAATGATGTATGTTTATTTTGTGTCACATGAACGAATGATTTCATTATTAGATTTGTGGGACCAATGTCTCCCTCTAATGCATTGGGTAAATAATTATATCTCATGATATATACATGGATGGAATGGAAACATAATCCAGTTCAGTGATATAGGACATGAACTAGGAGTGAACTCGATTCAGTAAGGGTCTTTTTCCCCTATGATGGTTTTGGCAGAAAATCCTTGGCTACTATGGAAATCATATCATGTGCTTAATGGTTTTACACAATTACATGTTTTATTCCCCATGCTATTTTTTCATGATTGATGTTTCATTATGATATATGCCTTATATACTGCCACGTTTTATGTCATTGCTCAGGATTTTAATGTTTAGACAATATGTTCATGTTTTTATATTAAAATGTATATGGTTTGTTAAATGTTCTACATTCATACCCATACTGATAATTTGATCTCACCCTTTATATGTTTTATGTTCCCCAGGATATAAAGAAAGTTTTTAGGTAAAAAAACAAAAGGGGGATATCTTTATGGGAGATGATAAAGATCATTCACCATGATTATATGATTATGATCCGAGTTTTCAAAGACACTAAACTAATATTGTTTTTGGGTTTCTATTTTTTCATGTATTAAGTATTCTGAAAATGCAAGGTAATGGCTATGTACGTCAAGCTATGGTTCTCTACAGTTGGTATCAGAGTATAGGTTTAGAAAACCTTTGGAAACTAGGATGAAAAAACTGCAACATCCCAAGTAAGTAATGAATAATTGGTTTTTTATCTATGTCTATTAATTAATTAGATATTGGTTTAGAGGATTGAAAGGGAAACTAATCCAATCTTAAACATGGAATACAATAATATTTTTAAAAGATTGTTTTACTGCCTTTTGATGGAAAACCATTTTTAAATATATCTTGTGACATTTTTATAAGCTATGTTTGTCAAAAGACGCTTATTATTTATTATTGGGACATTGAAATTTAAATTGGATAATTTTTTGGTATTTTTCTGACAATGTTCATTTTTTATGAATAGTGAAAAAATACTGCATTTTACATCAAAACTTCTTTTTTATATAATTTATTTATATGGTTATATTATCTTTTGAATTGGTTTTGAAGTGAATGTGGAATATATTTTTACCATTTAATCCAATGGTTGTAATTGTAATCAATTTCACTTTGAAATTGGACTTAAACTAGTGTCAATCTTTTGATACTTATTGTTTCATAAAAACACGCTATTTGTCATGAAAGCGGAAATTAATTATTAAATTAATTAATTTGAATTATATGATTTGAATTTTTTAAAATAGAAATCATTTTTGAATTCGGAATATCAAATATAGCATATAGTGAAGTTTTGGTATTTTTCTGAAAAACTACAATTTTTGATGAATAGTGAAACCACTAAGTGGTAGTTAAAGAAACTGAATTTTTCGTTTAAATGAAACTTTGTCACTTTTGTGATTTGATTTTCAAAAATCTGACATACATGGTTGTCCTTAAAAATTAAAATGTGGTTCAATGAGATTAAAATAATTTTTTGGTGAATAGTAACTTTTAAGTTCTTAATCGCGATTAAGTGTAATTAGTGTAGTTTAAGGAAAAAATAATGTTTTAATAATATGAGATGAGCTTGAAACATGTCCTGCCCTTATTGGATGCGTCATGGACGACCATAAAAAGCCATGTGTCATCATGGGGACCCCATGGAGCCACTTTGGTTGGGAAATGATATAAATAACTTTTTATTTAATGTTAAAGTAAAAATGACACAAACATGAGATGTTTTACTAAAACAATTTTTAAATGGGGTTATACAAGTCATATTTTTTACTATAAATAATCATTAGAAAGATAAAAATATTTCATACATAATTATAATTGTTTTTAATTTTTAGAAATTAAATAAATTAAATTATTTATGGCATCATGATGATTCAGCGATTACCTCATTAATAAAGGATTTAAATAAAACAAAACAATAATGTACAATATATGACCTACACATGTCCAAAACCTATTTTATGGGTGTATTTCGAACCCTTATCACCTTACCCTCGAATTATATCAATGTGGGACCTTTTGAATCCAAAACTCATTTTAAAATAAAGTAACTTTTCCTTACTTTCCATGAGTGGCCCTCCTCTCCTCTTATAAAAGGCCCCCAACTCTTCCTCCTTACCCACACTTCCAAAGCCTTTGGCTCGGCCAACCCCTTCCCATTTTGTCTCTCCGCTTCCCTGTCTTACTCCTTGAAGCCTCACCTTGGGCAGAAGTCTTCTCAAGGAATCCTTTGAGCTCAAACCAAATGGAGTTACCCGATTTTAAGGTAATGTCTTCACTTGTGTTCTTTTGTTTTATTTTGCTTCTCCAACCCCCTAAACTCTTTTTATTATTTTCTTTTGTAACAAATCCATTATCTTCAATATACTAGGATTTTGTTATAATAAGGATTCGATCTACACTTACACACACCTACATCTAATGGTTAAAGAACATACTGTTTCCGTGGATGGCGAATTGCTGCCTCCTGAAAAGATGATTGTTCAACATTCTTTTAACACCTTCAAAGGTTGCCATTAAGATGAAACTATATTTATATATGATATATAATATGTTTATGTTTTCCTTAAGATTCTGTATTTTTCATTTTGGGCATAACTTTATGGTTTTCATTATGGGTAAAGGTGATATCTTTATTTAAGGAAATGTGGACTACCGCCCTCTCAAAGTGATTTGATTCGTTAATACCATATGTGAGATGTATAAAGGATTGAGTTATCATATTATATACGATGATATACTGGAATTATAATATAACTTTATATCATTATTATTTCTTTCCATTAAATTATGAGATAGAAATGAAAGTAGTGTTCATGCGTACGTATGGCTTACCGTCTCCATGAACGGTGCATTTCAATTCTTATCCCCAAATATAATGTACTATTATATGTACATATATATAATGGATATATATGATTTATTTTACATCTAAATTATTAATATAAATCTATAATTAAAAAACAAATACCTCTCATTTAGTTTTAATTCCATTAATATGACATAGAAATGAAAGTAGTGTTCATGTGTACGTACAGATTACCGTCTCCATGAACGGTGCATTTCATTTCGTACCTCTAAATTATTATGTGATATTATAAATACATGTATATTCTAGATATATATTATATATATGATATCCAGATCAGGAATTTCATTCTGGATATAAATAACCTTTGACCACACGAACAACATGTAATTATAAGAAGTCCACTTTCGACTTAAGAACCAAATATCGACAAAATGAACATTATTAACAAAAATGATTACATAATGTTTATAACATGGCAATAAGTGATATAAAAGGAATAATTATCTTGAAAAAGGTTCTTAAACATGTAGAAATTAACTCAAGTTTATTATTCAAGAGATTAAAGAACGATCAAGTCAAGTCGGATACGAGGTGTGGGAATTCGTCTGAATCTCCTTTCATTGAGGCATATTTTGTTTTATACAGAACTTTCTTTTTACGGTGTATAAAACCCATTGACTTTTACGTTTATCCAAAAGGAATTTTTTTATATGAAGTGTTTTACTAAATGACAAAATGAATGTTTTTGTCGTACGTATGCGGCGACAACGACTTCTCCGCCGCCGTGACCATTATTTGAGTTTATGATTCCTCTACTAGCCATACCTTTTTTTTAAAATAAAAATAAATACCATGTTTTACATACATTTTATTTTGGTATTGAAAATGTTTTTCATAATGTTTTTATTATATCAATGTGTTTTATTGATATCATGTGACTGAAATGTGGAAATGTTATGTTTTCTTTTATGTATTTTCTATGTGATACTATTATGTTATGGTTCATGGGAATTATTATGATGACGGGTGGTTCCGTGATAAACTAAGGGCGGGTGAGACCGATATAGCTCTCCAATGAATTGGGTAACGTGAAGGAGTGAAACGTTAAGGTTTCTCCGAAGAGATTTAGGGAATATACTGTGATGGGTATTCCAAACATAACCAAGAGGGTTAATCCCTACGTAAGAATGTTATGAATGCCACAAGTTACCATTATGTATTATTATTTCAATGATTTATTCATTATTTGATGAGGTATGTTAAAGTTCCTATGTTTTATGGGTAAAGTATGACTTCATTCTTATGTATATATGAACTCATGTTTCGTTTCCATATTTTTATAACCCTTAATGAGCTTTTTATGCTCATCCCAAGTTTTTGAAATGTTTTCCACAGGTCAAGGGAAAGGTACATGATATGATGATAGTGTCAAGGAAGTGTCAAGAATGAATCCATGTTTTATTTTAAATATGATTCCATTGATGGGAAAAAATTAATACTATCTTTTATGTAAATACTTTGTTTAAATGTGGAATGTAATGCATGTTTTATGATTTAATTCTCTAAAACTATAAACCTGAAAAGATCCTCAAGGTGTAATCTTGTAATAACTCATGATTAAGTACTGTTTAAGGCCGGGGAATTATAGTTGGTACCAATGGTCAGTTTAGATAACTTTAGGAGTTAGAGTTCTATTAAATGATTATCCAAAATTATTTTTTTTAATGGTGAAATTGAAATGATATAGAATTTGAAGATTACCATGTTGCTTCATCTAAGACATGTTTGTTCAGAATGGTTTTCCACTGAGGAAACCGGGAAGTAGTGCTAGCAAGGCATACCGAAGGAAATAACATTCCGAATCAGCATCTTGAGATGGTCGGAATTGGAACTGAACAGTTTGTTGCAGTAATGGCGTAGTTGACTCAATAGATAAATGGTGGTGGTATCCATGCACGAGATCATCCAGATCAACCACAGAGGAACATGTCAGTGGTGGAACATTTCATGAGGCAACCTCCCCCATCATTCAGAGGATCATCTAACCCTGTGATAGCTGAAGGGTGGATTAAATCACTGGAGAAGATTTTAGATGTAATGGGGTGTTCTGAAAATAAAAAGTTTAGTCTTGCTATTTACCGTATGGAGGGTGAGGTAGATCAGTGGTGGTCGATGGTTAAAAAATATTAGGGACGCTGATGAGTTTGATGCTCTCGACTGGGATGAATTCAAAGGTATGTTTATTGAGAAGTATTTTCCTAAGGCTGTTCTACTTAGGATGGAAAAGAAATTCTTGGAATTGAGGCAAGAGGAATACTTAGTGGCTGCCTATGAAGAGAGGTTCACTCAATTGGCAAGGTATGCTCCAAATTTTATCCGAGACCTTGATAGTAAAATCAATCATTTTTATCAGGATTAAAGCCAGAATATCGAAGGGCATTGGCTTCTCGTGAGTTTAAAAGTTATGAAAAGCTTGTTCGATGTACTGAGAAGGTGGAAATGGAGTTTGCTGATGATCAAGTGTTTTATAACAACCAACAGAAGAAGAGAACGAGGTGGTAAGAGAAAGGGAAGAATTCTTCAAAAAAGTCTGATGGTAAGAAAACTAAGTTTCCAGTTTGTGATAAATGTGGTAAACGGCATGCTGGGGAATGTCTTCTGAATTCTGGAAAGTTCTACTGATATGGTAAGATGGGACATAAGGCTCGTGATTACACTGAAAAAGATCAGGGTGATGGTAAGACCAAATTTGATTTACAGTTTGTTAAATGTTTTAAGTGCAATGAGATGGGTCACTATGTAAACGAGTGTCCGACAAAGACCTCAAGTGATGGGAAGCAGTTCGACTACAAGCATAAAGTGGTGGTGAAATCCTTTTCAACTACTTCAGCAGATGTCGGGCCATCAAATGAAGTTGTATCAGGTACTTTGTTTGTTTTTTCAGATTATTCCAGTGTGTTGTTTGATTCGGGGTCCACACATTCTTTCATCTCTGAAACCTTTTCTAGTAAAATGGGAATAGCATCTCAAGAAATGACTCCTGAACTTGTGGTAAAAACACCTGGGGGATATGTTTAGGCATAAAGAATTTATAAGAATCATCATATCCTTATCTGTGGAAAGAACCTAAATGAAAAACTTGTTGTTCTACCTCTAGTAGAGATTGATGTTATCCTGGGTATGGATTGGCTCTCTATTTACCATGCTAAGATTGACTGTAGAGCTAAAGAAGTTTATTTTCAGAAAGACATTCAGTTTGTGTAAAATAATGAACCCTTACTGTTGATAACTTATCAAGAGGCTGAGAAACTTGTAAAATATGGAAATGAATGTTACCTTGCACATATTGTTGAAAACAGGGGAACTGTTCAGATTAATGATGTGTCAGTGGTAAATGAGTATCCTGATGTTTTTCCTGATGAGTTTCCTGGAATAATACTAGATCAGGAAGTTGAATTTACTGTTGACTTAGTTCATGATGCTAAGCCAATTTCAAAACCCCCTTATCGAATGGCTCAAATTGAACTTTTAGTGTTGAAGGAGCTATTACAAGATTTATTAGAGAAAGGATTCATTCGACCTAGCACATCACCATGGGGTGCTTCTATTTTATTTGTTAAAAAGAAAGATGGGTCTATGAGACTTTTCATTGATTATAGAGCCTTGAATAACATCACTGTTATGAACAAATATCATTTGTCTCATATCGATGATTTGTTTGATCAGCTCCAGGGAGCTCAGTTTTTTTTCAAAGATTGACCTGAGATCGGGGTACCATCAGCTGAAGGTAAAGGAAGCATATGTTTCAAAGACTGTGTTTCGTTCAAGATATGGCCATTATGAATTTGTAGTAATGCCTTTTGGGCTAACCAATGCACCTGCTATATTCATGGACTTAAATAATATAATTTTCCATGATTTCTTGGATAAGTTTGTGGTGGTTTTCATTGATGATATTTTGGTGTTTTCTAAAAGTAAAGAGGAGCATGAAAGACATTTAAGGGTTATTTTCCAAACCTTAAAAGAAAAGAAATTGTATGGGAAATTCAGCAAGTATGAGTTTTTGTTGCGACAAATTTCTTTCCTTGGTCACATTTTTTCTAAAGATGGGATAACCGTTGATTGTGCAAAAACAATGGTTCTTGAAGAATGGATAAGAACCAAAAATGTAACAGAGATTTGTAGTTTCCTTGGTTTGGCAGGCTATTACCAATGGTTTGTTAGAAATTTTTCATGGTTATCTAGTCCAATGACTAATCTAACTCAGAAGGGTGTTAAGTTTATCTGGACAAAAGAATGTGATGATTGTTTTCAGGAATTAAAAAGAAGATTGGTGAATGCTCCAGTTTTGGAACTACCTTCTAGGAATGGGGATTTTGTTATCTACAGTGATGATTCATTGAAATGACTTGGTTGCTTCCTAATGTAGAATGATCAGGAAATTGCTTATGCTTCACGACAGTTGAAAACTCATGAGGTAAATTACTCTACACATGATTTGGAATTAGTTGTTTTTGTTTTCATTTTAAAAATTTTGAGGCATCATTTGTATGTATTAAAGTGTGAAATATATACCGATCACAAAAGTTTAAAGTATATATTCACTCAGAAATAATTGATCATGAGATATAGGAGATGGCTAGAATTAATCAAGGAATATTATTGAACAATTCCTTACCATCCGGGAAAAGCAAATAAAGTGGCTGATGCTTTGAGTCAAAAAAGTAATGCTTCATTAGCAATGTTGCATTTGGAACGTGTTCTTTTGGTTAAGGATTCGATGAAATTTGACATAGAATTTGTTGGTGTAGGATGTTCTTCTGTTTTGTTTCAGGTATCAGTGAAATCTTCTCTATCAGACAGAATCAAGAAAGCACAGAAGCAAGACAATGAGTTGCAGAAAAAGGTAGAGCTGGTTCAGAAAGGTATGTTTCCTGAATTCAACATTGATAGTGATTGTGTTGTGAGATTTGGGAAGAGATTGTGTGTGCCTTTTGATTCATAGTTGAAGAGAGAGTTGTTATGTAAAGCTCATAGTTCTCCATTTTCAGTTCATCCCGGAAGTACTAAGATGTACAGAGATCTGCTGGAGTATTACTGGTGAGATGGAATGAAAAGAGATATTGCTGATTTTACTATGAAGTGTTTGACTTGTCAGCAGGTTAAAGCAGAGTGGCTGTTACCGAAAGGGATGCTTCAGCCTCTACCCGTTCCAGAGTGGAAATGGGAGAATATATCCATGGACATTGTTGTGGGATTACCGAAGACATCTCTAGGTTCACTTCAAACTTTTTGAAAGGACTTCAGAAGTTGTTGGGTACTGAATTAAATTTTAGTACAACTTTTCATCCTCAATCAGATGGGCAGTCAGAACAAACAATTCAGACTTTGGAAGATATGATACGTGCTTGTTCGATGGATTATCAGGGAAATTGGGACCAACATATTTCTTTGGTTAAATTTTCATATAATAACAGCTTTCATTCCAGTATATAGATGGAACCATTTGAGGCATTATATGGGAAGCGGTGTCGAACTCCAGCTTTTTGGGATGAAGTGGGTGAAAGAAAGCATATGGGACCAGAATTGGTAGAAGAGTTGGCAGAAAAAGTTCAGCTGATACAGAAACACATGAGAAGAGCTCAGAGCAGACAGAAGAGTTATGGGGACAATAGAAGGAAGGATCTATCTTTTGAGGTAGGTGATCAAGTTTTTCTCAAAGTCTTGCCATTGAAAAGTGTGATGCGATTTGGTAAGAAAGGAAAGTTGATTCCAAGGTTCATTGGACCATATGAAATTCTGGAGAGAGTTGGATCAGTTGCATACCGGGTGGATTTACCTCCGACTTTATCTTAGGTACACAATGTTTTTCATGTTTCTATGCTAAGAAAGTACATGACAGATCCATCTCTTGTTTTGAGTCTAGTGGTAGTTCAGTTGGAAGAGAACCTATCTTATGAGGAACAACCGGTCCAGATTCTTAACCACAAGGAGAAAGTGTTACAGAATAAGTCGATTCATCGGGTAAAGGTTTTGTGGAAAAACCACATGATTGAAGAGGTAACATGGGAATATGAAAATGCAATGAGGGATAAGTACCCACATTTATCCGATAAGTAAATAAATTACGGGGAAGCAATTTTCTAAAGGGGGGATGGATGTAACATCCCAAGTAAGTAATGAATAATAGATATTTTTATCTATCTCTTTTAATTAAATATATAGTGATTTAGAGGCTTAAAAGGAAAAAATGAATCCAATCTTAAGCATGGAATACACTAAAATTTTAAAAAGATTTTTTTACTGCCTTTTGATGGAAAACCATTTTTATTTCTATTTTTTGACAATTTTATAATCTATATTTGTCAAAAAAACTTATTATTTATGATTGTGACATTGAAATTTACATTGGATAATTTTTTGGTATTTTTCTGACAATGTTCATTTTTTTATGAATAGTGAAAAAATACTGCATTTTACATCAAAACTGCTTTTTCATATAATTTTATTATATGGTTAGACTATCTTTTGAATTTGTTTTGAATTGAAATTAGGATATATTTTTACCATTTAATTAAATGGTGGTCATTGGAATCAATTTCACATTGAAATTGGACTTAAACTAGTGTCAATCTTTTGATACATATTGTTTCATAAAAACACACTATTTGTCATGACAGCAGGAATTAATTATTAAATTAATTAATTTGACTTATATGATTTTAATTTTGTAAAATATACATCATTTTTGAATTCGGAATATCAAATACAGCTTAGATTGAGGTTTTGGAATTTTTCTGAAAAACTTCAATTTTTGATGAATAATGAAACCACTAAGTGGTAGTTAAAGAAACTGAATTTTTCGTTTAAATGAAACTTTTTCACATATGTGATTTGATTTTCAAAAATCTGACATACATGGTTGTCATTAAGAAGTAAAATGTGGTTCAATGTGATTAAAATAATTTTTTGGTGAATAGTAACTTTTAAGTTCTTAATCGCGATTAGAGGTAATTAGTGTAGTTTAAGGTAAAAATAATTTTTTAGTAATATGAGATGGGTTTTACACATGTCCTTACCTTATTGGATGTATCATGGCCGACCAAGAAAAGCCATGGGTCAACTTGGGGTCCCCATGGAGCCACATTGGTTGGGAAATGACATAAATAACTTTTTATTTAATGTTAAAGTAAAAATGACACAAACATGAGATGTTTTACTAAAACAATTATTAAATGGGGTTATACAAGTCATATTTTTGACTATAAATAATCATTAGAAATATAAAAAGATTTCCTACATCATAATAATTTTTTTTATAATTTTTAGACATTAAATAAATTAAATTATTTATGACATCATGATGATGCAGCAATTAACTCATTAATAAAGGATTTAAATAAAATGAAAAGATAATGTAAACTCTATGACCTAAAAATGACCAAAACCTATTGGATGAGTGTATTTATAACCATTATCACCTTACCCTCTAATTATATCTGGTTGGGACTTTTTGAATCCGAAACTCATTTTAAAATAATGTAACTTTTCTTTATTTTCCAAGAGTGCTCCTCCTCTCCTCTTATAAAAGGCCCCCACCTCTACCTCCTTACCCACACTTAAAAAGCCTTTGGCTCAGCCAAACCCGACCAATTTTGTCTATCCACTTCCCTTTATTACTCCTTGAAGCCTCACTTTGGGCAAAAGTCTTCCCAAGGAAGCCTTTGAGCTCAAACCAAAGGGAATTACCCGATTTTAAGGTAATGTCTTCACTTGTGTTCTTTTGTTTTATTTTGTTTCTCCAACCCCCTAAAATCTTTTTATTCTTTTCTTTTGTAACAACTACAGTATCTTCAATATACTAGGATGTTTTTATAATAAGTAATCAAGCTACACTTACACACACCAACATATAATGGTTAAAGAACATACTGTTTCTGTGGATGGCGAATTGCTGCCTCCCGAAACGATGATTGTTCAACATTCTTTTAACACCTTCAAAGGTGGCCATTAAGATGACACTATATTTATATATGATATATAATATGTTAATGTTTTCCTTAATCTTATTTATTTTTCATTTTGGGCATACCTTTATAGTTTCCATTATGGGTAAACGCGATATCTTCATATAAGGAAGTGCGGACTACCGCCCCCTCAAAGTGATTTGATGCGTTAATACCATATGTGGGACGTATAAAGGATGGAGTTAGGATATTATATATGATGTTATACTAGAATTATAATATACCATTATATCATTATTATTTATTTCCATTACAATATGAGATAGAAATGAAAGTAGCGTTCATGTCTACATACGGCTTACCATCTCGATAAACAGTGCATTTCATTTCTTATCACCAAATATAATGTACTATTATAAGTACATATATATAATGGATATATATGATGTATTTTACATATAAATTATTAATATAATTCTGGAATTAAAATAAACATACCTCTCATTTAGTTTTAATTCCATTAATATGACATAGAAATGAAAGTAGCGTTCATGCGTACGTACGGCTTACCGTCTCCATGAACGGTGCATTTCATTTCTTACCTCTAAATGATTATGTGATATTATAAATAATGTATATGCTAGATATATATGATATATATGATATCCAAGTCAGGAATGACATTCTGGATATAAATAACCTTTGACCACACGAACAACATGTAATTGTAAGAAGTCCACTTTCAACTTAAGAACCAAATATTGACAAAACGAACATTATTAACTTAAATGATTACATAATGTTTATAACATGGAAATAAGTGATATAAAAGGAATAATGAACTTGAAAAAGGTTCTTAAACAAGTATAAATTAACTCAAGTTTATTATTCAGGAGATTAAAGAATGATCAAGTCAAGTCGGATACGAGGTATGGGACTTTGTCTCAATCTCCTTTCATTGAGGCATATTTTGTTTTGAACACAACCTTATTTTTACGGTGTATAAACCCCTTTGACATTTAAGATTATCCAAAAGGAATCTTTTTTATATGAAGCGTTTTTACTAAACGACAAAAGGGAATGTTTTTCTCATACGTGTGCGGTGACAACGACATCTCTACCACCATGACCATTATTTGAGTTTCGACTTCCTCTACAAGCCATACCGTTTTTTTAAATAAAAATAAATACCATGTTTTACATTTCGTTTATTTTGGAAATGAAAATGGTTTTCATAATTTTCTTATTATATCAATGTGTTTTATTGATATCTAATGACTGAAATGTGGAAATGTTATGTTTCCTTTATGTATTTTTTATGTGATACCATTATGTTATGGTTCTTGGGAATTATTATGAAGACGGGTGGTTCCGTGATAAACTAAGGGCTGGTGAGCCCGATATAGCTCTCCAATGCATTGGGTAACGAGAAGCAGTGAAACATTAAGGTTTCTCCGAAGAGATTTAGGGAATATACTATGATGGGTATTCCAAACATAACCAAGAGGGTTAATCCCTACGTAATAATTTTATGAATGCCTCATGTTACCTTTATGTCTTATGATTTATATGATTTATTAATGATTTGATGAGGTATGTTAAAGTTCCTATGTTTTATGGGTAAAGTATGACATCATTTTTATGTATATATGAACTCATGTTTCCTTTCCATATTTTTATAAACCTTACTGAGATTTTTATGCTCATCCCAAGTTTTTGAAATGTTTTTCATAGGTCAAGGGAAAGGTACATGATATGATGATAGTGTCAAGGAAGTGTCAAGAAAGAATCCATGTTTTATTATAAATATGATTCCATTAATGGGAAAAATGAATACTATCTTTTGTGAAACTACTTTGTTTAAATTTGGAATGTAATGCATGTTTTATGATCTAATTCTCTAAAACTCTAAACCAAAAAAGATCCTCAAAGTGTAATCTTGTAATAACACACGATTAAGTAATGTTTAAGGCCAAGACCATATAAAAACCATAGTTAAATCCCTAGAGATATTTATAAGTTATGTCTAGGGATGTCTTTAATATTAGTTTTAAGTATACGTTATAGTCCTAAAAATACGGTAACAATCATATAATTAAACATTAGATGTTAGAGATTGAAAGTACTCCCCTTGATTACATTGTTTTCCTAGCATGATTTTTTCCTCTCACACTATTCTTTTTGGATTTTATATAATGGATGGAATGAGGAATATTCATTTAAATGGAGAATATGATGGACAATAGAATTATATTCTTCTTGAGAATCCAAATGAAATGGGATTTGGAAAGAGAAACATCATTATTATGCCCAATCAGTAATCTCAAAATATGATCAATAATATCAACATTGGTATGTTTCTTGACTCGGCTAATAAGTGAAAGATGGAGTTTCATAATGATCATAGAAGAAAGAAAGTTCAATTTCCCTAATGTAAATCATGTGGGAAGAGGAATCAAGTAGAATTTTTCAAAGAAATTGAAAGATGCTTTGGGTGTGGAAAAGAAGGACACAAAGCCAATAATTGAAAAAGAAAATGTTCAGTTAACACAATGGTCAAGGATAATGGTATTGCTAAAACATCAACCATGGTTAAATGTTTTAAATGTGGAATGTACAGTAATTATGAAAACCAATTCCCCAAGGGAAAATCTCATTAATTAAATCAGCATGGTCGTTTGGGTAGTATTTATGTTGATGATGATGAAGAGGCTAAAAATGATATATGATATGAAAGAATTGTTGAGGAATAAAATGAAGAATCTCAGTAAATGGTTTAAGAATCCAGAGGAATGATTGAATTTTTATCATGAATAATATATGGTACTATGGAATAAAGAAAAATCTAAGGATTGTTACACTATTGTTTTTCCATTAGTATTTGAAAGTATTGTTGAATGGTACCAGTAACCATGAAAAGTGATTGAAATATTTTTGGAAAGCACCTAATATGTTCATAAAGAAGGGATACAGAGATAATGAAATGTTTCATAGTATTAATGAGCTCATGACTAATATAAGGAAAAAGTGATATCATGGTTTGAGTATATATATATTTTGGGATTTTGGTATGTGGAAAGAGTTAAATTTTGACACTATTCACGTTTTTACTAAGTTTCAATGAGTTTTCATTTTTCAATAGAATACACGATTAAGGTATTCATATGTTTTGAATGCGACCAACAAGATATATCGTATGTTAAATGATGGTATTCACATGCTTGGTTGATAACATTTCTAGTAATTGTTTTCTTTATACTATGAGCTTATATAGAAGTATTTTGGATAAGACCAAAGATTTGAAATGTATTAAGTTGAACATATGATACTATTGTTTAAGTATAGAACATATTTTCGATATTATTTTTGGAATGTTATAATAGTGTAGTTTTATAAAAATGACAACCTGCCGGATGGGTGACAACCCATCGGGCCAGACATGGTTACGGGAATCAAACCCACAAACGAAGTGTGACAGGCCTTTATCTCCTACCACTGGCCTACAGGAAGACCCTGGTTAGTATAAAATAGATTTATTTGATTAATTTGTATGATAGTTGAAGTATAAGTCCATTTTTGGAATCATATACAGTTAATCTCATCGTATATGGACATATACATATTTAATAACTTTTTTTATCATTTTAAGACGGATGGAATTACCTATCACAGGATATACTAACACATCAAGAATGAAAAATTCAACTTCATTTCATTAATAAGGGTCGAAGTGGAAATTGATCATGGAATGACCAACAACAATATTACACTAAAATCAAGTATGTATTTCTCCATATGAATTTTTTTTCAACATTAGGGAAATGATCTTGAAACCCAAAAATGTTGTCTTAATACCCTCATATCTGATGAGTCAGATGGTACCTTAGATCAACACAAATTTATGGATTTGTGATTATTGGATTTTTCATAGCCTTGTCCTCTACCACTCCCCATCAGAACTTGACAGTTAGATTTCTCTTCCATATCCATATTTGCAACTATGTTCTCCTATGTGGAAACCCATTGATGAGTTAATTTGGGTTACCATTACATTTCATACTTTTGTTTTTGAAATTATGTTTTGGTATTCCTTTTTACGACGTGGGTTTCTATGAATGAATCATTCAAGTAGTAAATGATTTATCACCTCGATGAATTTCAAGTATGAAATTAATTTTAAGTTGGGTAGAATGTAACACCCTGAGATTTTATGAGATATATTATTATTAATTTCTTTTATGTACTGTATTGTACATGAAACCATCCTTTTCTTGTACTATATGCAACAACTTATTAGTTTGTAGTATACACAACACTATTCTTGGCTCGTGTTACACACAATTTCAAGTTCGTTTTGTGGAAATTATTCTACACAACATTAATTATAGATTTTTTTAAATTTATAAATGAAATATGTATTGATTATGATATATGGAACCCCAAAGGGAGATTTCCCTACACGCATCCCTAACTTGGCTTACATTACATGTAATCGCGACCTTCTTCAATAGCGTGTGTAGTACGCAATACCAGGTTTCACTAAATAACTATATGTTATTAAAATATTATATAAACTACATGTTATGAATATTAATACCCACTTTTTGAAATTTAATAAATATTATATTTCAAAATGGACTTTATTTCCAGATTCAGAATGTCAAAATTAGCCTAGGATGAATTTTTGGTGTTTTTATGAAAACATTCATTTTTTGATGAATTGTGAAAAACATTGACTTATAGTTTAAAACTGAAGTTTTATTTAAGTAATTATTTATTTTATTTAATTATATTTTAGGTGTTAATAGATTCATAATACATATATAAGTTCAATTTAATTTATTTGTGTCAATTTAAAATAATTTTATATATATTTAAATTTTATTGAACTTTTTACTGTCTTTTACCCACCTCCTAGGAGAATTTGAAAATTTACATAGAACATAATTTTACCACTTCTGATAGTGGAATTTAAAAAATCTGAGAGACATAGCTGATATTAGTAAGTAAAATGTGGTTTAATAAGTTGAAATTAATTTTTGGTGAATAGTAACTTTTTAATTTTATCTACCACTGTTAAAAGTAAATATGGTAATTAAGGGTAAATGATATTCTTATTACCCTAAAACGTGTAGAAATTCTATTGGATAAGTGTAATTCGACCAAAAACAACCTTTGAAATAAAATATTACCCTTTATTTCCACTTGGATTAGATTAGGACATCTATTATTATTTTATTTAAAGAACTGTTAAAATAGTTAAAATCAAAGTTTAATAACTAAATTTTTTTAATATAATGTTATAAATAAGATAAATCAAAATATAAATATTCATTAAAAAGATAAAATATTTCCTACAGAATGGTAATTTATTTTTATTTTTTAGATATTATATAATTTAATTTATTTATGAAACAATGATGACGTAGTAATTACCTTATTAATGAAATATTAACAAACTTGATCTTATAAATACACAAATAAATGTTATTTGAGACTTTTTATGAATTTAAATAATTTTATACGTTAATATAACATATTATGGTTAGTTATATGAATTTTTGTTGATGTAATAATGCTGTTATTAATTTAGAAAGAACAAAATACGAAATAGTGTCAAAATTGACAAAAAAGAGTTTTTAAAACCAATATTATATAATTAATTGATATAATGGTCCTAAAAATCTATGGATCAATAGAAAGACTTATATAATAATATATAAGACATTAATGAACCAATTTAAGTTTTATTGAATGTTTATACTATGTTTATTGACCATATAGTGTATGAATACAAGAAGACATGGTAAATGTTAAATTATTTGGCATAGAGTCAAATCTAAATTATAAGGTTTAAATGGTAACCTATGTTTTTGTAAAATATATTGGTTGAGAGGTATTTGACCCATCGCCACCCTAGCCTCGAAAAAAATTCTCTTTGGAGCCATTATAAACCGAATAAGAATTTATTATAAAATAATATTTTTTGTTTTTTCTTAAGGTGCCCCTCACCCCTCTTATAAAAGGGCACTACCTGGTCACTCTAATTCAAACCTCTAAATCCATTTGGCTCAGCCAAAACCTGACCCAATACCCTCTCAACTTTCTTCACTTCATCCTAGAGGCCTTATTTTAGTCATAAATCCACCCTATAGATCCATTTTGATCAAATCAAAAGGAAGAACCCGAGGAAGAGGTAAATATCTCACCACCTATTTCACATTCCTTTCTTCTTCCACTTCCTCCTCATTTGTTGTTTCCATTTTAAAATAATAAATCCAGTATCATATATATACTATGATGTTATTATAAAAACGATACAACCATATTAGTTATTTTATCCATCCTATGAATGAAAAAGTCACCACACGTGTGTACGTACGACTTACTGTCTCCACGTCGTGGTGTAGTTTGTAATTCAAACATTTCATCATTTGGATGGGTATAATATTGTGTATAAATGATATAAATAAAAAATATAACATTATTATGATTCTTTATATATGATTTACCATCCAATTATTTATTATTTTAATATTAAAATAATGATATTGTCACTCATGTGTATGTACAGAATTCCGTCTCCACGAACGCTATGAGATTCATTATCCATGTTATCCATTCAAGAGTGATTATAAAGTATATATAATAAATAATGATAAAAGATATAAAATAATAATGATACTTGATTTATGTACATATATGTTTCATTTACTTAATTCTATTCAATTCAATAGGGAAATGACAACACCGTTCATGTGTACGTACGACCTACCCTCTCCATGAATGGTGTATTTCATTTCCATTTATCGATCTATAATATATATTTATATGCTGAATATATATTATATCTAAATAATATTTTCTATTCTAGAATTAAGTAAATCAGGATATAAATTAATAATATCAAGAACAAAAAGTCCAAACACGTACAATAAATGTAATGATTTTACCCAAAACGCTGCTTTAACATTGAATTTACAAAAGAACAGGTATTATAAAGTCATAATTGAATCATATATGATATCATAAATATTATTATGGTTCTGTTACAAGTTAATAATATGTTCAAACCCAATATACAGTAGTTTCAGACACATGTAAAAGAAATGAGACTTAAGGTAAGGGATAATATTGTAAATCACATTTTTATCCAATATTTCTTATATGTATGTATTTACTTGGGTTATGTTTATGATCCATGTCCATGTTTTCTAAAAATGTTTTCATAAATTTTTTAGTATTCTTATATGTATGTTTTGTGTAATTTTTACCATTTTTTTACTTTTTACCACAACGTATGGAAGGAATCATTCCTTTGGTAACCATATAAGGTACTTTTTGAATTTTTCGGCAAAAGTATGAGAGTAAGGTTTTTTTAACATATACGGCGTGAATGGATTTTTATAGTTTCATAACGACTTATTTTAATGAAGCTTCCAATCAAAATTTCATGATTATTTTCAACAGAATCCATTTCTTTTAAATTTTTATTGCATTTTGAGAAAAGAATATGATTTTGAAGAAGAATGGATATTTTCCTTAATAATTCATTTCAAGTATTTTATCAAAACTATTTTCCATATAAGAAGAAATTATTTAGTATATTTATGTTTCAAGTATAATGTCTCTATTATTTACATGGTTTGATTTTTCTTATGAAGAAATGATAACCATTTCTTTTATATGGATTATGTTAAGATGGTTGATGTTTATGAAACCCATTTTATTCGTTGGGTTATAATGAATGATCCATGTTTATTTTGTTGAAAACGAAAGAATAATTGAATTATGAGATGTGTGGGACCTATAACTACCTCTAATGCATTGGGTAATGATTTATATCTCACGAGATTGACATGGATGGAATGGAAAGTTAATCTGGTTCAGTGATATAGGATTGGAACGAGGAGTGAACTCGATTCAGTAAGGGAATTTGTCCACTATGATGGTCCTGGAAGCAATGCCTTGGCTACTATGGAAATCATTTCACATGGTTAATGGTTTTCCACAATTACATGTTTTATTCCCCATGATATTTTAGAATGATTTATGTTCCATTATGATCTATTCCTTATAAACTGCCATGTTTTATGTCATTTTTTAGGATTTTGATGTTTAAACATTTTGTTCATGTTTTCAAAATAAAATGTATATGGTTTGTTTTATTTTCTCCATGCCTAGCCTTACTGAGATTTTGAGCTCAGCCTTTATATGTTTTCTTTTCCCCTGGAGATAAATAAAGGTTTTAGGTAAGAAAAAAGGGGAGATATTTATGGGAGATGTTGAAGATCCTTCACTATGATTAGAATATTATGATCTGAGTTTCCAATGACACTAAAATAATACGGTCATTGGCCGTCTGTTTGTTATCATGTATTGTGTATTCTGCAAATGTAATGTAATGTCTATGTACATCAAGCTACAGGTCTCTACATTATATATCAGTGATAGTTGTTCATTTGTTAAAAATTAATTATCATAATTTAAAAACTATTTTGTGATAATAATAATGTAAAAAACTAAGAATAATTAAACATTAAAAAATATTTCATATTTCATATTGTTATATAATTATTAAAAATCTCAGTTTACGTGTTAAAATGAAAATTTTTATTAATACTGACTATGATACCACCAATTTTGATTTTAAATTTTCAATAATTTAATTTAAAATAAATGATATTGTATTTTTTGTGAAATGATAAATGACCATTTATCATATGTTTCAAAAAAATGTTATTTGGAATTACATTAAAAATGTAACAAATTTCCCACATTGAAAACATGTGACACACTATGCTCATAAATAGACAATGAAAACTTAATTACTACTATGGTATAAAAATAAATCTAAAAAGAAAAGTATTTATGAAAGTATATTTGTTGAAAAGAAACATTAATATATTATATAAGATATATGTATATATTTAATAGATTGATGATTATTATAGAAAAACATGTAGGATTGGGGTATGGGTTTTATCTTTATCACCCTTCATTTGTGGGCTAGACCCTGACATGTCACTGAACTTGGAATGCAATTTCCATGATTTAAGGCTATCCTTTTTCCAAAGAAAAATAATAAGATATTATATTATATTATAATTTTGAAATATATGATATAAAATAGTTTATAAATATTTTTATGAATGTTTGGATCATATTATTAATATAATGGAATTTATTAAGAATTTTATTTTCAATTATTAGAAAAAAAAATAAATATATTCCCCCAAAATCTAGGATGTTACATTATAACCCCCTAAATTAAATTTGTTCACAAAATCATAGTTTAAATAAAAAATATATTAATATCATCCCAAAATAACATGAATTTCCATGACATAAAATTATAAACCCACTCTAAGGGATATTTTTACACCAATCATATATTATTACTAAAATTCAATTATCATCTCCAAGAATATCATTGAACACATTAATATTCAATAAAAAAATATATCATAGGGGTTACATACTATTACATTATCTCCATCCAACAACATAACAATGTCTAAAGTTTTCTAAAACATCCGTTCATTCCTACAGCAATGTCCTGGCCTTCCATCCTATATCTCATGTGAAAAATAAAAACATTATAAATTAACCCTAATAAACACAAAAAAGTAAAAAACATAAACATCTATAATTAAAAATAAATATAAAATGTTCATTCACCTACACACTAAAAATAATTTTTGGATTACATTTTTTGATAGTTTGGAAAATCATTAAACTAACAAAACCTGTGTATTTCGAAAAAATGGGCAACTATCTATTCAAAGAAAATATTAAATATTTTAAATATATTTAAATATCCATCATAAAATTATCCACATCTAATACCATTTTAGGCCTATCATAATTTATACTCTTCTTCGGGACACAATGGAAGGGAAAAATAATAACGGGTGAGCCTGGTGATCAGCATTGGTAAATGTAATCGATAAAAAACAAAGATCATAATAGATAAAAAGATAAACATATTGGTATGAGAGAAAAATATAGGTGAATTTTCAGATTGTAAAGTAATCATACATGGTTTAATATAGATTAAAATTCTTGAATCAAAATAGAATGAATTTTATATTAATAAGTATGTATCAGAGGATATTGGAATCATAAAAATAAAGAAACAATACAAAATGTGAGGCATAAACATAAAATATAGATCACTATCAAGAAAATGTAACATAATTTATAAAGTCCCATAGTGTATTGGCTTTATTCCTCAGCCCCTTAAATATCAACTCATGAGATATAAAATAATATCCAATGATTTATAGAGATATATATATCCAAGTACACCAATCATATTAAAATAGTTAAGGGAGAATCTATTTTATATATGTAAAAAAACAATAATTCTTCAGTAATCAAAATAATATTAAACTAAAGAAATTAAAATGGGTCTCTAAAGAAACAAAGTGTCTCTAAAAGAAAATATGTATCAATTAATATTATTAAGTATTATATATTCACTCAAAATATAAAATGTGTATATGGTTTATTCAATAATTGTCCAATCCTTTTATGTATAGGTATATAGGTGAACACCCATTAATAAAAATAATGAAAATCATTTTATTTGTAAGTGAAATTAATTTCAAGAAGACATATGTTTATTAATGGATGAATATTATGTAAAAATGTTGCAATGAAACATTTCACTAATAGATATATCACATGCATCACACCGCATATATGTTCTCACATGGATATTGTCTCTAGGTATAATACCTCAATGTTATTAATTTAAGTGAAAGATACCATTAAATAAAATAAATCATTTAAAAAAGTGGAACCTGTAAGTGTTTTTCACATAGATGAAAAAACTCAGTGGTGGAAATGAAACTGAATATGTTTTAATAAAAATATTGAAAAATTTTATAAACACTTCCAATAAATTGTAGAAATCCATTTTATGTTAGAACATAAATGTAAAAAATTTCTATTAAAAAACGAAATGGATATTAATATATGAAATAGAAAAAATGGCTTTGGATAATATTCATTATAAAAAGGTAGATGAAAATTGAAGTGAAATATTGATAATAATTTTCATTACTTCTGTTTGTCTTTTCTTATAAATATATGTATTTATCAATATCAGAAACAACATTAACAAAGAAGTATATAATCATTTGAAATAGTATTTAAATAATAAAATATCCTCGTAATGAGAATAAAAAACATATTAAAATGGTGACACATGAATAAGATTCTATAAAGAACATCCCTTATATTCTTTACTATGATTGAAATTTATAAATTGTATGAAGGGATCCACTATATCATGAACATCTAACAAAATTGGAAAGATAATGAAAATATATTTAGTAATTGAATAATAATTGTAGAATTCAAAAATTGATTAATTTATATATGTTGTGAAAAATAAATTTATGATGAACCTAGAACGAATGAGTTGGTTTTGAGATTCTCCAAACTGGTGTGGTTATAAATCTAAAGAACATGGAAATAGATTAGGAAATTGAAATTTAAATAACATTAAGAAAATTTATTTATGATAAGTGAAGTAAATGGGAAATAATTCCATCATGTAAAATATTAACATTCATATAATATATAAATGTCTCAATTAATTCAAATTGAGGAAAATAACCCTTATCATAGGTTGGGGTTTCATTCATCATTTTTTCACCTCCTATGTAACATACACATATTTCGTAAAAAATTCATATTGAAGTGAATTATTTTCATTTTTTCATTATTTACCTATTATAATTACATGAACTTATATATTAATACATATATATATATATATATCCAATAAATAATTTCATTACCACTTGTTTTCCATTAAATTGTTTTGTTGTGTTTCAAGTAAATGATGATGATTATTTTTAATATTATATTTTTAAAAAATAATATAAAATATTATATTATGAATTGAAAAAAATTATTATAAATGTTATTTAATAAATTTCCCAATAGCTGGTATCAATACGAAATAATCCTTCATTAGTGATTGCATAGAGATCCTAGATTATCCATTACATATCCACGAGGCATGTAAAACTAGGTGTGTTGATACAAACTCTTGTCACGCATCGAGTAAAGATCAATTTAACACCCCCCCATTTTTCTAGAATTATTACCCAATGGTCAACATGAACATAACCTGAATCAATATATTTTTATCTATATTTGGGTGTTGTTATTTAAACCAAAAACTATCCACTTTACCAAATTTTTTGGTTGTTTTCTTTCAAAAATAATGTTTGAGTGTTATAATGGATTAAAAGGGTAGCATAATTAGAGGGAATATCGATATATCATTTATAATATAATATATAATTTATATGAATGATCATTTAAAAAACCAATTTCTTATAAAATAAATACCCTTTTGAATGAAGAAATACTATATTATGTTATGTTGTATTAAAAAATAAATGCTCTACTTTGGTTTTTTTGGACTGTTAATAGTTATATGCTATCAGATCTAAATATCCATGAAGACCCATAACCATTGATATTAAATCTATTATAATGTTTTTATAAGATAATTATATTTTAGGGGTTATGATAATTCTTATTAACACATATAGAAGGAATGAAATACATGATGAGTATGATCATACCCAATTATACACATTTATTAGTGCTTCTGAGGGAGATAATAACACATTGCTTTTTCCATAACGAATCCCAATATATGATTCAAATAAAAATGTATGATTGAAATCTTTTATAATATAAGATCAATCTCATCATGGTCATGACCTAGATTATATTCATAGAACCACCTTAAGACAATGTACCCATATAACAACATACTCTAAGGTAATTCATATGTGTAATATAGGAAATTTAATCGAGACAATATCAATATGAATTTTTATATAAATTGGAAAATATATATATTTAATTATATTACAATAATGAAATATTATGTTTGATTAAAATTATATTTTGGTATTATGAAAGAAAAATTGTATTTTTTTGGGATATGTGTAGTATAAATAATAAAAATATTAGTCATTAATTCAAGAAGAATTTAAATAAAAGATATTTTAATATAATATTTTTTTAAGATAATATTTACTATATAAAAATGATAATAAAAATTTATGTAGAAGAATTTTTTTTTTTGTAAAAGTGAAAAATGTTATTTGTCATGAAAACTAGTACATTTCAATAAATGGAGATATTAATTTAGAAGTTTCGATTCTCAAATCCAGAGAATTGTTTTGATAAAAAATTTAATATTTTTCAAATTATCACAGCGAAATTATCCAAGATTGAATTTTTCATATTTTTTGTAAGATAGATGATTTTTTAAAAAAGAATTAAACATGGTATTAATATGCATCATGTATTATGATATCAGAATGACCAAAATGTGATGTAATATATTTGAAAAAATGAATCCATGGCCCAAATAATTTTTAACTTCAATATAATTTTTTACATTATTTGATTTCATTTAAAAACCCTTAATGAATCGCCCATAAAAAATATTATAATTTAATGTCTTAAAATATATTCATTATAATAATGACTCGCATCAAAATAAAAATAGGTATTAATTTATTGATTTATTTTTAGGGACTTATAAAACATTAAAGACCAATACTATTTGAAATAAACCAATTGTTCAAAAGGGGATAGTTTTTGTTTTTGCTTTTGTTTTTTTAATAGTGTCCAAAACATATCTTTAATATTTAATAAATAACTCAACTCCCTTTCAGAATATAAAAAAACCAAACATCTCACTCATCATCACCCAAAACATTAGGAATATTTATTTACTCAACCATTACCACTCTGTATCCTTATCAAAGATCCCTAATCCCTTAATAATATCATCCTAATCTATTATATGTTCCTGCTCATTGTACATGATTATATCCTTCCCATCCTTATTGAAGAACCCAATTAATGTTCTTCTATTTAACTTCCAAATTTTCATGTTCAAATAGGATCATAAAAGTCCATCCAACTATACATGGGATTTTAAATTGATGAGGCATCCTTATCATTATCATTATTAATTTTATGAATCTGTAGGCACCATTGTTATGTGGTAATAATTATCAAATAACATTTCATAAAAAAATACTTATGTAGTGAACACCCATCTTCATTTCCAATCTAGGGTATTCAACTAGATATTCCAATCATTCAGTTATTTGGAGATACCATGTTGGTATCTCACCTTCCATAGTCTCAAGATTAAAAGTGAGGAGTGACATCCCTATCTTGAATGATCTGTGTTTCTTATTAAATAATGAACATTATAGAAATGTGACAGGTGGGCCAAGAATTATATTTCTCTATAAAGAATTTGGTAATTTTTTTTTTCTGCTGAGATGTTATACATGGGATTAGGAGTTGAACCTGAACCATTAAGGGTATTTTTCCACCATCTAAAGCTTTCATGGTAGTTATTCTTGAATTATGATTATGTATTTATTATCTTGTTTATAACGATCCATTTTCTAAATAAATTGATATCACATTAGAGTTTATTTATATTTATTACAACATATAACAAACCCCTGATAGAATCATATAGGTATACTATCATTAGAAACTGAGAAACATAAACAATTGGTTCATAAAACATCTATATTGGCTCTCATTTATTTCATCATATCTGGGCTCCTTTTTCGAATATCGTACTTAATACCCATATTCATGTCCATGGGAAATGAAACATATAAAAGGGTGACCTCAAATAATTATTAACGGTAAAATAATGAAATAACAATGATATGATATTCATACGAACATATCATTTGAAAATATAATCCTGCATATAAAAGATCAAAAAACCATGTCATTGGATAAATCATAAAAGTGCAATGTAATCCCAATAGTTATAACATATGACCTGAAATTCTGTGGAATACACACATTAGCTGAGAAAATAATTTCACATTATTCAATGATCTTTTCCAGGACCATCATAGCGGAAAAATTCCATTATTGAACCAAGTTCTCTCATTGTTCTAGTGTTGTATCACTGAACTAGATTAACATTACATTTCATCCATGTCTATCTTATGAGATATAAATATTTACAAAATGTGTTTCGGGGAGATATTGGTACCACCCAACTCATAATGAAATCATCCATACATGTTCCACAAAAACATAGAAACATTCACCATCTCATAACACATGAATTCAAATGGGTTTCTAGAACCTTATTCCATATTAATTGATATAAAAAATGGATTTACCCAATATAATTCCGTCATATGCAAAATAAAATCAGAGTAATAACAGGGATTGAACATAAACCGATATAATATTAGATGTAAAATAATTTTGATAAAACACTTGAGCCTTATTCCTGAGGAAAAATATCATTTATTCTTTAAAAAAAATTGTTTTCTCAAAAATTCAGGCAATTTTAAATTGAACTAATTTATTTGAAAATAAAAATTTAAATGGGTAGAGGATAAATCATGGAAATGAGGTTTTATGAGGATGTAAAAACATGTTCTTACTATAGAAGTTAAATGAAATTTCTCCATGTACTTTCGTATGAAAATTCAAAAAATACCTCTTATGGTAAAAAAGAATGATTCCTTTCGAACCATGTTGTGAAATTAAAAATGGGTAAAAATGAAAATAAAAATACATATAAGAAAATTATACATTTTATGATATATTTATTAGAAAATAAGGCCATGGATGAAAAATATATCCCATGTAGATACTTATGAATAAACATTCAAGAATTAAATGAGATTGGAAACATTATCCTTTACATTAGGTCTTATATCAATCATATACATCCGAAACTCCTGTATGATAATTTAAATAATGTTAAATAATTATTATAGATTCATAATAATTTTTTTGATAACATTTATGATCATATTTTCATATGATTGTTTGTAACATTTCATTGATATTGTTTTTCGGGTTTTAATTGCTTTATGTTTTATGTTTATTTTGTCAGATAAGTTCTTATTAAACTTTTTAGGATATATTTATATCATTTACAGTATGTTATTAGTATAATATTATAATATTAATAATATTAATTTATATAATCATGTTTTAATGAAGATTGTATAGAACAATTTCATCACACTGTGGAGACGGAAAGCCTTACGTATGCACAAGTGACGATATCATTTCCATAATTGTTAAATGGTATTGAAGTGGATGGTGTAATGTTTCTCTGAATTAGTATCATTTTATTATAAGCATATATAGTTATTATTGCCACTATTATACCAATCCTTGTATAGTGGTCGTGAAAAACATATTTCACTACGGTGTTGAGACGATATGTCTTACGTACACACGCGTGGTGATTTCATTTTTCGTAGGATGGATTAAAGGTGAAATATTTATATTTAATATTTATAATAAAATAATTTTATATAATTGATACTTATATTATTAAATTATAATGAAAAAACTAATTAAGGGGAAATAGAAGAAGAAATAAATTTGAATGAATCGGTAGAAGAGATTAACTCTTCTTCGACATCCATCCTTTAAATTTCTTATTATGAAACTGGATTTGGTTTCTTGATAAGACAAAAACATCTAAAATGTAACTATTTATGTTTGGAAGAGAAATGGTTAGGGTATGCATGAGAATCAAATCATATTTTGGAGTGAAGAGGAGAGGGAATATATGCCCTTTTATAAGAGAGAAGAGGGGCACTTTAGGTAACTCTCAAAATATTAATTTATGATAAACTAATTCTCAACTATAAATCATCCAAAACACAGTTAATTTGAAGATAAAATGATATTTTTTGAATACCCATCACCATTAATGTTTAGTAATTTTTTGAATATTTATTTATCATTATATTTTTGGTTTGACCCTTATTTTACCCATTTTAATCTTACCGTGATATCATGTTATTTACAACGTTTGAGTTTGAGTAATTATCATATAATGTTAAACTCACAAAAACGTTATTTATTATATATATGGATTTATATTAACCATTTTAATGGATATTATATTATTAATAATTTTTTATCATTTAATAAACCATTTTATGTTTTATGTTGTAAATTGTGTCAATTTTGGAAACTATTCATACATGACTTTTTATAAATTCATAACAACCTGATTCCCTTGAATCTAAGGAATTAACTCGAATCTAATATGTCCATATCTTTTCAAAAAAATACATGGATTACATCAAAATAAAAAAATTACATTATTCTATATTTATAAATTTATTTATTTGCATCACTCATTAATGAGGTAATCACGACCACATAATTGTGTCGTAAATAAATATATTTATTTAAGGTATAAATTTTTTTAAATAAAATAACATGATATAGGAAATATATTTATATTTCTAAAGACTATTTATAGACTCAAATATCATCTATATAACACTATATTGTAATCTATTTACTAAAACATATGTGTTTAGGTTATAATTATCTTTACTTTAAATAAATTATTATAAACTATCATTTTCACATTCATGTGATTCCATGGGGTGCCGAAAATCGACCCAAGAATGTAAATGGTCCAAAATATCACATACAATAGAATTATAACACGTTTTAGGGCAGTTCTGTTTTACTAAATTATTATTATATACCCTAATTTAACAGATTTACCAATTAACCATTGTAAAACAAATTGCTGATGTTATTATACATATTTTCCAAAAATAAAACGTACACATGAACACAATTTGGAACTTGAGATTCCAATTATGGAATCCATTTTTCAATATTCAAGACACATATGTAGAAGTAATTAATTTAAAATTAATCCCATTGTTAAAATGTGAATACGGGTTTCAAAAGTTAAAACATTGTGAAAGTTTGAAATGTTTTAACTATTAATTAAATGTAAAATTAATGATAATGACATAAATTATATTACATGGTAAAAATATATTCTATTTATACTTTACACCCATTCAATATTATAATTTATCAATATAAATTGTCTCAATGAAAAAATTTGTTTTTAATTAAAATATATCATATTTTACTATTAATCAAAACATGGAAGTTATCAGAAATTTATCAGAAATTTATCCAATGAAAATATTTATATCCCTATAAAAAATAAAATGTTTATGTCTTCATATAGAAATTATAAATGCAAAAAATATTAATTTTTAAGGGGTTCTCTATTCAATGGCGTAAAATTAACCTTTAAAAAACAGGTTCTTATAGATAATATAGGGTTTTATTTATAACATATGAAAAAAATATCAATTGGATGAATATCAAAAATATTTTATTATCTAAATAAAACATATATTTCATTATTTCCATTACCAAATTTACCTCACTCTAAAATATAAATATCAAATTGATTTATATTTTTCAATAATAATTAATAGCCAATAAATTCATATTGCATTTTCATAAGTTAGTTATAATTTTTCCTGCTAACATAAAAGCAATGATATAACTGTAAATTTATATTAAGGGTGTCTCAAGGATCATTTATACACATGATTTTGTTCAAGGAAACCTACTGAGGAATAAAAATTGTTTAATGAAAATATTTCAAAAAAACGTCTTGGTGGAACATTCTACACCAATAAACTGAATTTCTGACTTGAAATTCGTCAATTGAAAACAAAAAGATAAGGATATATCTACCTCACCATATCCTCAAGTTCCAATGTATCTTCTTCTAATTGGAGGTTCCTCCATAAAACATTACCAAAGTGAATTTTCTTGTTTCATAGAAGTTTTTCACAACAATCCAGAATCTTTATCCGTAGTTCTTCATAAGAATTATATTTCTCTAGTGGTATGACTTATGAGCTTAGTATATGTGAAGGACCAAGTATGTACTCTCTCAAGAGAGATACATAGAACACATAGTGAACTTGAGGGTGATTCAGTGGAAGCGCCCAGTAGTAAGCAACCTTCCTAACATAATCCAGTATTTCAAAATGACCATTATACCAAGGGATCAACATCCTCTTCTTTCCAGATCTCATTAATCTCCTCCGGGGAGATATTTGTAAGAACACCTTATCAACCACTTCAATCTCTTGGTCTTTTCATTGGTTTTCAGCATAACTTTTTTTGTCACTGAGCTACTATTATGTGTTGTGGAATAGATCTGACCTCTTCTACTATTCCATTAACAAGATCAGGTCGTAATTGATTTCTTTCCCCAACATCATATATACATGTTGGGGTTCTGAACTTCCTTGAGTAAAGGTATTAATAAAAAGACATCTGAATACTAGAGTGAAATCTATTATTTAAGGAAAATTACACCAATGATAGGTTTTGATCCCAACCACCAATTAAATTCATAGAGGAAACTATCTACATGTATTCCAGAGTATGAATTGTTTTCCCAGACTAATCGTCTATCTGAGGTTGATAACAAGTGATGAAACATAAAATTTTATCTAGATAATGCTGAAGACTTCACCATAACATGGGGATAAAGCTCGGATCCTGATCAAATATAATGAAAGCAGTACACCATGAAATCTTACCACATCCATTACAGATATTCATGAAAGCTCAATAAAAGGGAAATTCTATCCAATAGTAATGAAGTGTACCGACTTCATAAGACGATCAACTATAACAATGATAGCATTATTGATTTTTTATATTTTAGTATGTCTGATGGTGACGTCCATAGTTATCTTTTCCCATTTCCATTTTGGTATGTGTAATGGTTGTAACATCTAATTAGACTTGGGTTTCTCAGCCTTAACTTGCTGAAAAACCAAGAATCAAGAGACATATTCAGTGACATATCTTTTCATGCTATCCAACCATATGTACTCTTTCAAGTCCTCATACATCATTTTTATACTAGGGTAAATAGAGAATGACTAACTATGAGAATCATCTACTTGCTCTTTCTTTAATTCTGTTCTGGGAGGAACAAAAACCCAGTTACTGAACCTTATTATTTCATCACAATCAAAGTTGAATTCAGGAAATCTTCTTATCCTTTTTTGTAACTCTATACCATCCTTCTATGCCTCTTTAATCTTCACTTTTATGTATGGTATAACATTCATGTGATAAATAAAACATTTCTCCACATCCATTACAAATTCACGATACATCCATTGAAAAACCATAAATTTTGGATCTTTTGTGATCCTCATCATGGATATGCTTGCATGGTCTTTTCGAATTAATGAAAATGCCACCGTGTTCTCCTTCCCAGGGTGCCAACATATTGAGCAGTGGTATTCTTAAATCATCTCCAAACAATTTTTTTGTGCATATTCATCTCTTTTTGTGTGAAAATACAAATTAAAATTTTCTGATCAGCATAAATATCACATATTTTTTAAAATGGTATAGCCCTGGTCACAGACCGAGACCTAATTTATTAAAATGCGAATGTAAGCTACAAAATTCTGAAGGAGGGGATTTTTTTACATACTTTTTCATAAAAGTGAAGCAGATAAACCGGCCGCTCATCCTGCCTAGTAACATTTTGGCTGATCTCGTTGATGGCCAGACCATCAGCAACCATATTTTCTTCTAAAAAGGAATGTGTGGCGATGAATTTGTTTTCTAAGAGAAAGGATAGTAATTTCATCAAGCAGGTAGTGAGAGGCCATGCATGATGAACAGTACCATTCCATAAATCTTGGACAATAGTGGTCGAATCACTCACAATTCAGATGTTGCTTCAGCTCTTTTCATAGCAAAATAGACAGCATGAATCACAGCCTCCATCTCAGCTTCAAGGGAAGAGGCAAACCCACAACCACCATATAAGCAGCCATGAAAATGTCCCAGCTAGTCCCTGATGATGGAACAAAAACCAGCAGGTCCCGAGTTCCCTTTAGAGGCTCTATCCACATTGATCTTGATCTACCCTGGGAATGGGGATTTCCAGAACACCTCCAAGGTGTGTCGAGGGTGTCTGTAGAGACCCTTGATCCGAATCTGACGAAGAATCACAATGTCTCCAATCGAGTTGTCACAATGAGCTTTCTATAGTGAATCAGCATTCTTCATAGAAATGAGAATTCTCGTTTAACCAGCATTAAGATTGAATGAGGATTTTCTGTGAAAAATATAGTTACGATCATACCAGATGACATGGAAGAGTTCATCCACACAAGATAGTAAAATGATATTGATTTCCTGTGAAGTTACAAGTTCAACACAATGTTTTATATTTTCACAAATAGAGTCAGAGAGTAACCATCTGCAATCAAATGTGTCAGTGATAAAATTCCAGAAAGCAGAAGCCATAACGCAAGAAATAAATAAATCATTCATGTCTTCTCTATACTGATGACAGAGATGAAATCTAGAACACATTTGGATGCCAAAGGTCTGAAGACATACCTCAATAGGGAGACAGTTGTGTGCAATGTGCCAAATGAGGTTGATCCTTGAGGGAATAATCTATGGATTATCAAACTACTTTCACCATTGAAAATTATATTCCTAATTTGAATGATTATGGGAGTAAAATCATTTAGAGTCAAGGACACCATTGTGGTCAGGATACCATATAAGGAAATCATCATAGATAGAGAAGGTATAATTATCAACCACCTGCATGATGTTATTTGAAATATTAATATGGTGGTGTTGGAGAAACTCCTTTATATTGTCGTTGTAATTATCAGGAGGGGTATTGGATGGAAGCATTGAAATAAGGGTAGTTCCAGTCCAATTGTCAATCCAGAAGCGTATGGAAGAATCCATGTGAACCAACCATCTAGCATTGTTCATAATCATGGCATTGGAAGTTTTTATTGAAGGCCAGATCAAAGAATTAAAATGATTCATATTCCCTTTTTTTAACCTTGGAAGGAATTAGTTTTTAAGAAACTCTTTAGATTCTTAGGAGGCACTAATTAGACGCCAAGGTAGCCTGGCTTGAATGGCCTCATTAATGAGTTTGAGATTTTTGATTCCAAACCCACCTTGTTCAAGGGGTTTAAAACAGGTGGATCAGGGAATGGTAATGAGTTTCCTCTCTAGAATGCTACCAGTCTAAAATAATTATTGTAAACATTTATCTTTTTAATAATCCCAATAGGTCATTTATAAACCATTATCAAGTAAAACATTTGGGAAACAATGGTGGACATCACAAGACAAATACTACCTGCCATGGAGAGGGATTTACCTTTCCAAGAGGATAGTTGTTTGATAACTTGATTGACCAAAGTGTTGAAAAACATGGCTTTAGGCCACCCACAAATGATGGGATCTCCTAGATAAATAAATGGAAGAGATCCCACTCTAATGGCTAATCTTTCAATGATGATGCTTTTACGCGTGAGGGAGAAATTTTTACCAAAGTAAACAAGACATTTATTCGAACTGATAGCTTGACCAGATATCTCTTCATAGTGAGCTAAAGAATTTTTTAGGTGATGAATATTCCTTTTGCCTCCATTAAGGAATAGAACGATGTCATCATCATATAAAATATGAGTCGAGACTTTTAGGTTTCTTCCAGCCTTAATGGTTTTAAGATTGGTTTGTTCTAAAAGTCGAGTGATGAGTTTGCTAAGGTAGTCCTCAGCAATAGAAAAAAGAATGGCCGATTAGGGATTTCCTTATCTAACACTGTTGGTACAAGTGAAATAGCCCTTAGGGGAAACATTAACAAGGATGAAGACAGAATCTGATTCAAAAAGTGTGTGAATCCTGCTTATAAAAATTTCATTGAAACCAAAACCTTAAAGTACCTTAAAAATAAAGATCATGTTAATGGTATCGAAAGCATTTCCAATGTCATGTTTGATAGAAATAATGACTCCTCTAGAACCCTTGTTAAGAGAGTTGGTATATTCTGAGGCCAAACAGATGCAATCCTGGATGGATCTTCCTTAAAAAACCCAAATTGATTCTACGAAATAAATTTGTTGTAGAGGGGCACAAGCCTATTTGTTAGAAGCATGGTGATGATCTTATACAGGGAATTAATAAGAACAATAGGACAAAAGAGGTGGATTTTATAAGCATTAACCAGTTTGGGAAATAAGGAAAGAAATTGGGCATTACGACCATGAGGCAGAACTCAATTTCAAAATAAGGTTTTATCAAGCTTACAAACATCAATTTGAATGACCTCCCAAAACTACTGATAAAACCCATGGTTGAACCCATCAGGCCTTGGGATACTATTTGGGATTAAAGTAAAAATAGTGTCCATGATTTCATGGTCAAGGGGGATACCTAAAATAAAAATATTTTCATTCTCATTGACCATGCTTGGTATAACCCCAAGATTGAGATCCTTGTTAATGTTGGCCCCATTAAAAATATTATAAATGTAAGAAACTACATGGTCAGAAATAGCCACTTTAGAGTCAATGATAGAATCATTGACCTTGAGCAAGGATGAGGGTTTAAAAACATATCTAATTCTTCAGAGGGAATTATAGAATTTATTGTTGCGGTTATTGTCTGTGAGCCACTTAGTTTTGAAAAAATTCTTCTGCATGTTGTCTTTAAGATCCAAAAGAGCATTAGGCTTAGGGGTCATGTTCAATTCATTTTGGGGGTCAATAGAAAAATCAGAATTGGTGTTGGAATTTTGAATTTGATTGATCTCATGCTCAAGGTTAACTATGTCCTGATCAAATTTATTTGATTTGGAACCACACCAACTCTTGAGACCTTGCTTGAGAGGTTTGAGCTTCGTAACACAATAAAAAGCATTAGAGTCATGATTCATGGACTCCCAACTTTCCTTAATGAGTTGAGAACATTCTAGGTCAGCAGACCAGGAATTTTAAATCTGAAGGGAATAAAATTCCTAGGATTTTTAGGGATTATACTGACTAGAATTGGATAACGATCAGACATTAACCTGGGTAGAGTAATACTAGATATGGTATCCAATTTATCCCGGGCTAGAATATTTGTGAAGGACCTATCATGTTTGATAGAAACAACACGGTTAAGGTGTCTTCTATACCATGTATATTTAGCGCATGTAAGATTTATTTTGATGACATCACAATATTCTAAGTATCCCAAAATTCTCAAGAAGAAATGTTGGAGTGGGAAGGACCAATTTTTTTACAGGGGGAAAGAATGGCATTAAAGTCTCCCAACACAATCTTGGGGTCATTGATGGTAGTAGCTAACACAACAAGTTCCTGCCAAAGGGGCCTTCTGTTTTGATATCTATTCATGGCATAAACCAAAGTGCAGAAAAAGTGTGTGTTATCAAGAAAAAAAATCACCATTTAATTGATGTTTAGAGAAACTATATATATTAACAGTTTGTAAAGAGGAATGATAAAAAACCCATAGGGACTCGATAGGAGAACCCGATTTACAAGCACCAATAAAATTATATCCAAAGCTAGTGAGATGCATTAAATTTGTGGAGAAATTTACTTTTGGTTCATTGATTGAATTTTTTTTGTCTTATTCATCAAAATAAAGCGTTTTAGAACAGAAAGAGTGTCAGAGTTCGCTAAGCCCTAACAATTCCAAAAAATAACTCATCCATTTAGAACCTGGATTTGGAGAAGGAGCCCCCCTTTTTTTCTTCGAGCTGCCCGAACCATTATTTCTCCCCGATCTACTAAGAGTTTGGGAAGAGGGTGGGATGTTTTTTTATCCAGCTTACTCATAATATAATCTGAAACAGTGTTATCTGTAATTGTGTTAGTAGTAATCTGAGAAACAGAAGAGGATTTTCTTGTCAAGGGGGTGGTATGTCCATCCTTAGAGTTAATAGGGGGACTCTTGTTATGAGTAATGGTTGGAAAATCAACTATAAACTCAGACACAAGAGATACATAAAGGGAATTATGTGCTTCTAAGGGTGAAACCAGAGAGGTGCTGGCACACATATCAGAGGCATTTTGTGAAATAGCTATGCTCAGTGTGACTGAAAGTGAGAAATCGGTTTTGTTTATACCTTTAACCTCCTCCTGAAGTGGTCAAGCATTGAGTTCCAGGATAGGATGTTTGTTCACAGGGGATGGTTTAGGTTCTGTCTGATCTGTAGGGAGAAGTGCAACGACTCCTGAAGTATTCTCCAAGGAAACTCCACATGTGGATTCTACAATAGGTACTTTAGCCGAGCCATAGGTTCCCACAAGAAAAAGACCATCCTTGTCAGAAGTATCCTCCTCTTATGAGTTGTTATCCCAGGATTGATTGCAGACATCCAGAATCATGTGTTCAATATACTCTGTGATGCAAAGGTCATTAGTTTCATTTTCCCCCTCAGCGAGTTGATCTGCCTAGGTGATGCCTGAGTGCTCACCTAGAAATTTTTTTTAACCTAGATATCTAGTTTTTTCTTGGGTGGCTCAGGTTTTTTAGGAGCATCCATCTTACCCTTATTCTTTATTATCTCAGTCAATCCATCTTCACGAGGCGGTGCATCCTGACTCTTCATAATCTGACATTTTAATAGTGAATGGCCAACAATTTTACAAAACTCACAAAACTGTGGCATAAGCTCACATTAGACCCTTTACACTTGTTCGGAAATCATTTGAATTGAAGATAATTACCTCCATTATTTTTGCAGAAATGTCAATTTCGATCATGACCCTAGCGTAGAAACCAATCTCAGCATTCAAAGAGCGTTTAACTATTTGGAGAGGGGGTGATGATACAGTAAGTGATATCGTTGAGAATTTTTGGATTCCAAAAATACCAGTTGAGTCCATGGAACCTCACCCAAATTTGCTCCATGGAATTCCTTGAATTGTGCTGGTTAAAGGAGAAATCCCAATCTTAGATACGAAGAACCCCAAGCTGGAGTTGAAGATTTCCAAGCTTCCAAACGCGGTCCAGTTCATCCTAGGATTTAAATAACATGTGGAAATAATATTTCCCAATCGGGACCAACTTCCAATCCGTAAATCCCCAGACATGCGCTATCCATATCTTGAGATCCAAGTTTTCCCATGGTTTTTCACATTTAATGTATGAAATATGACCCATAAATTAGAACATACATAGAAGGGATCATGTTTGAAGCACATCAGGATCCGCTTCAACAGCAAATCAACCACCGTCGAGATTCTTGCAGAGGGACGTCTTCAAAGCAGATGCCTTGGATGAATCTCTGCCTTTATGTGCATGCAGAAAAGTTATGATTCCCATTCATTCCACTGGAGAAGCTTCCTCATATTGATATTTGAAACCACGGTTAATATAGGCAGATTCCCACTTAGGGTCGAAAACCGCCAATGAGGGTGGTACTAAAATGAATCAGTGCCGAGAAAGCAAGCAGTGCAAATGAGGATTAGTGGTCGCAGGGCCACTGTCAAGAGCTCCCGAGATGCTTCTATTTTTTCCCTAAAATAGTATCTCTGGTGGGGAAAGATTAATAATTCATCACATCTTTGAAAATAATGATAATACCTCCATATTTTTAATGGAAATATTGCTGTAACTAACTCCAAATCACAAGTTGGGTAATCTTGTTCATGGATTTGCAACGGCCTTGAGGCATAAGCTATCACTATATCATCTTACATGAAAACAAATACCTTCCACTTCATTGATGCATCACTATAGATCACAAACCTTTTCCCACTATAATGCAGTGTGAGCATAAATTCACTGGCTTAACTTTTTTAGCTCTTTGAAATTATCTTCACATTCCTCCATCCAAATGAACTTAAATCTTTTCCAAGTAATCATGGTGAGTGGATTATATAATCATGAAAAATAAATCACTAAACGTCAATAATATCCATCCAAACCAAGAAAACATTCTATCTCAGTTACTACTGTTTGTCTCAACTATCATTGAATAGCCCTTGTTTTTGTTGGATCCACAGATATCCCCTCACTTGAGATTATGTGAACCAAAAATGAATTCTTTTTTAATAAAAATTACACACTTGGTAAATTTGGAATAAATTTTCTCCTTTATGAGGGTCTTCTTTACAATTTTTAGGAGATCTTCATGTTCTTCCATGATCTTGGAATAGACATGAATATCATCTATAAAGATGACCACAAACTAATCATGATAGTCTCTAAAGACACTATTCATTAGATCCATGAAGATATAAGGGGAATTAGAATGACCAAAATTAATCACTATAAATTCATAGTGCCCATAACTTTACTGAATGTTGTATATAGTATATCCCTGTTCTTGACCCTTACATGATGATACCTTGAACAATGATTAATCTTGGAAAAGTATTGTGCTACGCGTAGTTGGTCAAATAAGTCATCAATGCATGGGGGAGGATGTTTTTTCTTGATAGTGAACTTATTATGTTCTCATTAATCCATTCAGAGTCTCATTGATCCATCATTATTCTTAAAAACAGCAGAGGTTCTCCCCAAGGAGACGCATTAGGGCATAGGAATCCCCTATCATGATTCTATTGATGTTTCTTCTTAAATTCCTACAACTTAATTGGGGCCATTCTATAAAGTTTCATTGAAATAGGGATAGCAACCGGTATGAGTTCTATTGAAAACTAAACTTGATGATTTTGTGGGGGACCATGAAATCACTCTAAAAAGACAACATCAAACTCATGTATAATGGGCATATTCCTAATCAGGAGTTTCTCCCTAAACATTTCTAATAAATATCATTCATTTAATAGAATCTAGACCCATAATATGGAAGAAATTTCTATTGTATGGTTATATTCCTCCTTTCATTGATAGACGATCATATTTTGAGCTACTATATGAAATGTAAATTCCCTTATTTGTAAACTTATATGAGCTTCATATAATGAAATCCAATCCATGCGAAGAATCACATCAGATTACACTGTATGAAGGATCACATGATTTACATGAAGCACATTTTCATAATCTTTAATTGGAGAAGAATTGTAAAATTTTGAAGCAACCATTGTGCATTAGGAGTTGTCACAACTAACTCAACATCTAATTTTTTAGGTAATATAGTGATAAACTTGGAAAATTATTTAGAAATAAAAGAGTTGGTGGATCCATAATCGAATAAAACATTTTCTTCTTTATAGTGAATGATATGTGTACCCTACACCACTTCCTTATCATAATTCATGTCACATATAGTAATTGCATGTGAGTTTCCATTTTCTTTCGTCTTATGAGTTTGCTGACATCATTCATCATCTATAACCCCTATCATAGGGAATTTATTAGAATAATGATCCATTTCCATGCACTTGTAACATTGTAGTGTATGAGGGGTATTCTATGTGGCCTTTTTGTTCACATAATTAGACATATTTTTTCCACCATGTCAGCATTCAACTTCTTAATGACCATCTTTTCAACACAAAAAACAATTACTTGTGCATTTAAGAATATTTCATCCATGTTTCATTCTACACTTTCAGCATAAGGGAAAACCCTTCTTCTTCTTAGTGTGCTCATTATATTTTACTTTGATTTCCATTTATCTCTACTTATCAAATACATATGACTGATGGTTTACTCCAATATCCATCTCAACCTTGAGATCACATAAAGTAATCTACTCATTTCTATTGAAGTATCTTATAGATAATTCCCTTAAGAGTCATGATTTCAAGACACTAAAGAATCTATCAATCTTATTCTCAGGTTGGATAATAATTCCATAAGAATTCCTTGAATTTATTAGAAAAGATTCTTTGAACGTATGGACAGATTCGTCATCCTTTAGCTTATGTTCAATGAACTCCTTCTCCAAAATTTTTCGAAGAATATGAGGAGTGTACTTATTTATAAATTACTTCTTAAACTCCATCCATTCAATGGACTCAATTTCATCTATTTGACTAATACACTTGATAATATTAAACCATTGATTAGCTTCACCTTCCTAACGATACACTTCTAAGATGACATTATCCTATTTAGATCATTATGGAACTAAAATTATCTTTTCAGTGGTACTGATAAATTGTTCAGCCACTAATGGATCAGAGGACCCACTGAATGAAGGTGGATGATACCTCATGAAGTATTCCACAAAATGTTTCTCCCTCATTTTTTAGTTTGGAAGTCCAGCATGATTCATGGATTGGGAATGTTTTCTGAGCATGGCTGCAATATTATTCTTTCATGATCCCATTACATTTGGTTTCTTCAGGGTACAAACATTGCATTGTTCATCTCATTCAACATTAACATGGTTCATTCAGGTTCTATCTATTGATTAAAACCAAGATTCATATTGTGAGAAACACTAATCATAACATGGAAACCGCATAATAATGAATGAAATTTCAATTTATAACAATTTTGGTTTATCCTAGGACATTCACAGTCATTTCTAAAACACTATGATTGTATCCTATACATAAACATTTCCTTATGTCTTTCTCATCGATGATTACAAAGGTTACCTACACCTTTGTTTTGATACCAACTATAGTGACATCCCTTTATATATAATGATATCACTTCATAATTGATGTATATTTATTTCAACATATAAAAAAACCTTGATAGTAAATATTGGTATACTATCCATAGAAACTGTGAAACATAAACAATTTTTTTATAAAATATCTACATTATGTCCCATTTATTTCATCGTATCAACACAATGTTTTGGAATATCATACCAAATACCCTTCTTCATATCCTATGGATAATAATTATATAATAGGGTGAGATCTAATTATTAGTATGGTTAATAAAATGAAATTACAATCATATCATATTTATAAGAACAAAACCTTTGAAAATATTATCCATCATATAAAATATCATAATATCATATCATGGGTCAAATCATAAAATTGAAATGTAATCCCAATAGTAATAACATAAGACATAAACTATTTTTTAATACACACATAAGCATATAAAATCATTTCATATTAGTCAATGCTCTTTTCCCCGAAAATCACAGTGGACAAGGTCCATTACTGAACCGAGTTCTCTACATCTTCCAGCCCTGTATCATTGAATCAAATTTACTTTATGTTCCATCTATTTATATATCAAGAAATATAAATCATTACCCAATGAATTATAGGGAGATATAGGTCCCACTAATATCATAATGAAAGAATTCTTAAATTTACCACAAAAACATAGAAACATTCACCATAACATAACAAATGAAATCAAACGGGTGTCATAAGCATTATTCCATCATAATTGATATTAAGAAAAAATTATTTCCTACATATAATTCCATCATAAAATCAATCATATAATTTTAATAACAGGGATATAAAACTTAACCTCTGTAATCTTAGACATATATTTTTTTTGATAAAAACCTCGTACTTCATTCCTGAGGAAAATGTATTTTCTTCTTAAAAAACATATTATTTTGTAAAAATTTCTTGATGTTTTAAAGGAAATTAATTTAGTTGATAATACACTGGTAAATATGTAGTGTAAGATAAATTGAAATAAGGCATTATGAATATGTGAAAACATGTTCATGTCATATATGTTAAAAAACATTATCCTCATACTTTTTCCAGAAAAGTCAAAACGTTCCTCGTATGGTAATCGAAATAATGATTCATTCCCAACCTTGTAGTAATCGTAAAAATGCGTAAAAAAGAATTTAAAAATATATAAAAGAATAGAAATTATTTTATGAGAATATATTTAAAAAACATGGAAATTTAGGATAAATATATTCCCAATAGATACTTATGAATAAACAATCTCTAATAAAACGAGATTGGAAAAGTTATCCATTTATTTAGGTATGATATCATTAATCTATATTTGATCCTACTATATTATTATATAAATAATTTTACATATTTATTTCTGAATCCTACTAATATTTGTGATAACATTTATAATCATTTTTTCACTCGTTTGTTAGTAACATTCCGTTGTTACACATTATTCGGGTATTAATTACTTTATGTTTTTATGTATGTTTTTCAGATAAGTTCTTATTACTCTTTTTAAGATATATTTAAATATTTTATAGAATGGTATTAGTAGAATATATATCATATTCATTCGATTAATTTATATAATAAAGGTTTAATTATGTTTATGTAGAATAGATGACATCGCACCATGGAGATGGTAAGTCGTATGTATGAACGAGCGCCGATGTCATTCCCAAATTTTTTGAAAGGTATTAAAGTGGATTGTGTGTTGTTTCACAGAATTAGTATCATGATATAATAATAATATATAGTTATTATTCCCACCCATATACCCATCCATGTATGGTGGTGGTGAAAAAACAAATTACACCATAGAGTGGAGGTGGTATGTTGTACCTACGCACACATGGTAATTTCATTTCTTGTAAGATGGATAGAAGGTGAAATAATGTTATTTAATATTTATAATAACATATCATTAAATTATTTATAATAATGTTATTAAGTTATAATCCATCAAATAATGAATATGATGTAGAGGAAGAAATAAATTTTAAAGAATCGGTAGAAGTGATTACCACTTCCACGACGTGCCTCCGTTAAATTTCCTCTTAGGGAAATGGAGTTGGTCATTTTCAAATACCAAAACATATAAATGTGGCTAGGGAAGTTGAGAGGATAAATGGGCAGGGTTTGGCCAAGAATTAAGGCTCAAAATTTTGTAAAGAAGAGAGGGAGAAGGATCACTTTTATAAGAGTGGATAGGGACACCTCGGGAAGCTTTTAAAATAATAATTTTTCATAAATTCCATTTCTACTAAAAATGGTCCAAAACATATTTAATTCGAAGATAATATGACTTAGGATCATATAAAAATAATCCAAAAAAATTTAGACTTTTTTTGAATATTTTTTTTGTCTTTTTGTTTTTGTTTTAACCCTTATTTTACAATTTTTATTGTTATTGTGGTATGATTTTATTTACAGCTTGTAGATTAGTGAAATTCCCATATCTTGTAAAATGTACTAAAAAAGATATTTTTCAAATATTTGGAAATATATTAACCATTTTGGATATTATTATATTCTTAGTAATTTAATATCATTTAATAAACTATTTTATGTTTTATGTTATGAATTATGTCAATTTTTGACAATATTCATACATGACTTTTTTAAAATATCATAACAACATGATTCCTATTAAATAAAAGAATTAACTCAAAGAGAATAAGTCGATATCATCCCAGAAATTATTTTATGGCATCAAAATGACAAAATTATAATTTTTGTAATATTTATAAATTCATTTATTTGAATCTATCTTTAATGAGGTAATCACTACATTATAATTGTGTCATAAATATGATATATTTATCTAATGATTAAAATTTTTAATTAAAATCCATTGGTGTAGGAAATATTTTTAGATTTTTAATGAATATTTATAGACATGGTTACTAGTTATATAACACTATTTTAAAATCAATTTAGTTAAAGATATGTTTTTAGGTTTTAATTATCCTTACATAAACTTAGTTGTTATAAAAAATAGTTTTCACATCCATGTTAATCCATGGGTTACCAAAATAGTCCAATAGATTACCATGGGTGGAATTATCTAATAAAATACGATTAGGATAAGTTTTAGGGTTGTTTTATATTATTACATTATATTTTTTTATCCTTATATAACAGATTAGTGCATTAACCATGGTAAATTAAATAATTACTGAAATTACTATTCATAATGTTCAAAAATAAAAGTTACATATTCAAATAATTTGTATCATTGGATTATAAATATAGAATCATTTGTTTAAAATTCAAAATTCATAATTTTTGGTAATTAATTTTCAATTAATCACATTGTTCAAATGAGAATGCGAGTTTTAAAAGTTAAAACCTTGCAAAAGATTGATTTGTTTTTACCTATGAATTAAATGTAAAATTAATGATAATGACATAGATTATATTAAATGGTAAAAAATATTCTATTTAAAAGTTTAAAACATTCAGTATTAAAATTTAACCATATAAATAATCTCAACGAAAATTTTGTTTTTAATTAAAATTTAGCATATTTCTACTAATCATTAAAACATGAAAGTTATCAAAAAAATATCAGAAAATTTTCAAAAGTAAATTTTTATATCCCATATCAAAATAAAATGTTTATGTTTTCAAATAGAAATTTTTAATATGCCAAAAGCAGAATTTAAATTTTTTCAACATTCAGAGGTGTAAAATTAACCTTTTAAAAAATTGGTTCGTATAGGTAAAATGGGGTTTCATTCAGACCATATGATTAAAATTTCCATTAGATGAATATAAAAAATATGTTATTAATTACATAACATATATATCTCTATAATTTCATTACAATATATAATTCATTCAAAAATAAAAATATATAATTGATTTATATTTTTCATAAATAATTAATAGCCAATGAAATCATAATGCATTTTCATAAGTAATTTTTAATTTTTATTGCTCACCTAATGACTAGGATATCACATTTTTTTTATATTATGGGAATCTAAGGATTAATTTAAACTATAAATTGAGATAAAATCATGCTACTAATGAATAAAAAATTTTCAAGAAAATATTTATAAATACGTCAGGGTTTTACATTGTTTCTAGATTCCAATGTATCATTGATGTTATAATGTTATATCATACCTCATTGTTCGAGATTATCATTTAACCACTTTAATGTCTCACTGATATGCCTATTTAATGACATATATTACTTTCATTTTGTTATGCTACAATTATTCCCTTACAATGATTTATATCTCTCCAATTTCTTATGTATGTCCCCATGTTCTCCAATACTGTTCAAGAAGGCCTATAAAATAAAAACACATGTTATTGAGTTTCTAAATAATTTTATTGTTATTATTTTTCATTTTTTATGCTATTTTCCTTTTTTTAATGACCATTGGACTCATGATCTTATGGATTTTTATTAAGTGTATCTTTTGCAATAAAACTAAAATTATAATGTATGAAGGATATAGGTTGTCATAGATTAAATTAGATAAAAGTATAGGTATTTTAGGATTTGGATTATAAAACTATTGTTAAATCATTATGAATAAGTAAAATCATAGAAAAAATTCCTAAACATTGTTAAATTATAGAGTATGTGGTTTCCTTGAAATTACATCAATCTTTCAATTCTACATGTTTAGGTTGCTTAGACACAGTTGAACCTATGGTTAATGACCCTAAAATCCACTTATTGAGATGGAAACGATCAACACCTAGTGCTTGATTATGGGACATGTTTCACACATCATTTGAAAATATTTTGAATTTTTCTTTTGTAAATTCATAATCACTCAATGAAAAATTATAATGTGTACAAAAATAACCTTATGATTTTATTTTAGGATATAGATCATAGAATAAAAATATTGACATATACAAATTAATATCTTAAGGAATATATTTCTTTTTATATTTATCACTTTAAGGTTCACTATTTCCCATTTATGTGTTTATTATTTTACAAATAATCATCCATAATTTTCCCATTATTCTCATTAATGTTCACAATGAAGAGGAAATGAGTCAACACATAATTTTAGGGTTAATGTGATGACTTCCCAAATGAAATACCCAATGACATGAGAGTAGTATTAATGAACTTCATGAAAATAATTTATTATATAACTCAAGTATAGAACAAAATCATTAATTTTGAAGAGAACCTAAATTACCCTCATAAAGTGAAAGATAAAATTGTAAACATTATGTGGTAAATACATCATAATTTCAGTGAATATTCTAATCCAATATTCACAAAATAATGGATTAATACCAATGAAAATTTATTACCAATCCTTAAATTCTTTGATAGTGATATTTTCATGTTGGATAATTTTTTTATAAAATTATACACTGATAAAAGGTGGATTTTGGAAAAAATATGAGGCTTAAGGAGGATATCAAAGCGATGGAGTTAATGGAATTCCAAAAAAAAATTTCAAAAAATATCTATCGTTTAATCCTTGATTATAAAATAGAGAGGTATTGCATTATCCTCAAGTAAATTGATGTTGAATCTTATATGGATTATGTAGTGAAATTCCTATGACATGAATTATATAACTATGGAATTGTAATTACACTAAAATTTATTTTTTTTGCATCCGTGGTGGGATAATGAAAAGTATAAAAAATAAAAAATTTGATACATTAATAACTATGAGTAAATTTTCCGATGTACACTCAGTGATGAAATGGATATCAATAAAAATCATGGTTTTTACATGGATAATGAATAGAAAAATTACGTTAATTATAATACTAAGAAGGAGAATTATGACTGTCCCAAGAGGATCCAAAATCTATATTTTCAAATGTGTTGGAAGAGGGGTCCCAATTTTTTTTTTTAATAATCGTGAGGAAATTATTTTGGTGGGGTAGTATGGGTATGAAGCTAGTTATTGGTGATTTATTTAACCAACCAATGTGATGATATAAATTAATTATCTAAGGAAAATTTATCCTATTATGTAATGGTTCAAATACAACGAACCCAAACACTCTATCAATCATTGAAATAAATAAATTGTTGTCAATAATAACTGATTCCATCAACCATAATATCCTACAGATAATGGGAGACCATATTCTATCATTAATGCAGCGGTTGATACTAATTATTAAGTGGATACATTTATGTAATTTATTAAATCATTAATTATGAACTATCTTCTTGATTCTTGTTTCATGCATTCTTTTGTATCATGAAATTTTAGGGGAACTATTAAAATAAAAAATTAATATATAAAAGTTGATTTTTCATTTAATATAGAGAATTAATTATCTATATCATCCGAGATTAGAATTTATGACATGTAGGAAATTATGTTATGAATTTCCCAGTGATCTTTTATATATTCCCTTCATATGAATTTGAGGATATTATATGAATGGATTGACATACCTTTTTGTAACATCCTAGGTAAATAATGAATTTGAAAATTTTATATTTACTATTATTTTTGAATTAATTATAAGTATTACATTAAAGGGGATTCTATGTTCGATATCGTACCTGACAAGCATCAATGGGTCCCTCTGAAATCTTATGTTTCACACAAGCCCAAGTCATATAGAAATAATAATAATAATATAATAATATTGTTTTAAATGGATGTTAATGCCTAGTAGTTGTATTGGAGAGAATGAATAATACTAATCATATTATGAATAAATTATTTTTAAATTTTATTACATTTATCCAATAATATTTATAGTCGTAAAATGGTAATGACATTAATTTTAAGCAATAATACTCTAATATTTTTAAAATTTAGTTTTTCCGCCTTTTTATAGAGAACCATTTTTGAATCTTTTTTTCCCTATTATATGTTAAATCGGACAAAATAATATTATTCTTTAGAAACAAGAAATATAAATTTAAATTGGGTAATTTTTTGTTAGTTTTCTAAAAATATTTATTTTTTAAATAAATAGTTAAAAATACTGCATTTTATATCAAACCTGTCTTTTTTTGTTTTTTTATTGATATATTGTCCATTAAATTGGATTTAAAGTGTAATAAGATTATATTTTTATCATTTAATACAATTTTGGTCATTTTAAATTTATAATCATTGAAATAGGACATAAACACAAGTCAATTTGTTGGAAGTTTTTAAATATTAAAACCTAGCCTTTTGGTTTTGACAACAGTAATTAATTTTAAATTAATTTCTACAAATTTTTGGTTTTGAATATGGAATAATGGATTCCATATTTGGAATAATGTTTTCCATGTTGTGTAAATATGATCCTTTTATTTTTAGACATTATGAATAGTTACTTTAGTAATAACTATATTTTCTATAGTTAAAATGTAATTATGGTAAATAAAGGTAAAAAATATTATAATAAAATTAAACTAACCAAAAAAAATTCATAATACTATTGGATTAAATATTTTTTACAATTGGAATCCTTGGGTATATTTGACGATCCCATGGAGCCACTTGGATTTGAAAATTACATTTTATAAGAATTAATAAATAAAATATATACATGTATTTTTACTAAAACCATTTTTATATGAGGTTATATAAGTAACATATTAGACTATAAATAGTAATTAGAAAGATAAAATGACTTCCTATATCATGGAATTTTATTTATAATTTTTAGGCGTCAAATAAATTGGTATATTTTTGATACAATGATGATATAGTGATTATCTTATTAATGAATGATATAGATAAATGAGATTATAAATATTAGAATAAATTTATTTTAAAACATTTTTTACCATCCACGAATTTAATGGATTATTATGACGTTTTATGTCTAAATTAATTAAATTTTCACGAAATAATCATGTTGTTATGTATTTTTAAATTGTCATGATATGAATAGTATAAAAATTGACATAAATGAGTTTTTAAAAAATATATTGATTTAATAAATAATATAATTGTCCTAAGAATAAAAGATTCATCCAATTGACAATGATAATGTAAAAAATGACACTAATGATCCACATTAGATTTAATTGGAATTTTATTGTAACTATATTAGCCATATAGTATGAAAATATAAGAAGAACTAGTAAGAGTTAAATTAGTTAACTATGGGTTAATGCTATAAGATAATGATAAATTTGTGACCTATACTTGTCAGAAACCTATTTGTTGATATTTTTACAACCCAAAATCATCTTAAAATTGAAATAAATTCCATTGGGTCCATTTTAAACCTAAAATCAGTTTTTAATAAAATAATATTTCTATAACTTCCAAAAGTGTGCATCCACCCTCTTATAAAAAGGCATAAACACAACCCCATTAACCACACCTCTAAATCACCTTGTCTAGTTTGAACTCTGCCTAAATAATCTTATAACATCCCTATATTCCTCTTTTTTTCCTTACCTTAGTCATAAAACAATTCAAGATATCCTTTTTCCTCAAATTAAAGGGAGTAACATGTTTTAGAGGTAGGGTCTTCTCTAAAGCTCCGTTACATTATTTTACATCTTTACTACCTATTATATTTTTATTCTTTGATTAAAAACAAAAAAAATATGTCCTCAATATACTTGGGTGTTTTTATGAGAGGAGTTAAACTACATTTACACACACCTATATCTAATGGATATGATCATATTTTTTTTGTGGACGACGAACTACTGTCCCACAAAACGATGATTGTTCGGCTTTCCACTAACACCTCTCATGGTGACCATTATGATGGAACTATATTTATATATGATATATATTTTATTTCTTTTGTCTCTATGATTATGTTTTTTATTTAAAGCATACATTTATGCTTTCCATAATTTTTAAATATGTTAATTCATTTGAGGAAGCGCGAAATACCACCCCTCAAAGTGCTATGAATCATTAACGACATAATGGAACATATAAAACATTATGTTAATGAACTTTTTTAACTTATATAAAATATGATATTATAATGGAATTATAATATACCTATGTTTAATTTAGATTTGATTTATTTAAATATGAAAAAGAAATAAAAGTATCGGTCATGCGTACGTATGGCTTTCCGTCTCCATGAATAATGAATTTCATTTGATATCTAAAATTGTTATGTACTATTATAAATACATATAAATATGGGATATATATGATATTTAAATCATGAATATCATTCTAGAAATAATGGTCTTTTGAACACATGGATAATTTGTAATTATGACATGTTTATTTTTGACTCAAGTACTAAATATCGAAAAAATGACAAATATTAACATAATTAATTATTCAATATTTATAATGTGGTAATATGTTATATAAAATTAATTATAAACATGAAAAATATTCTAATGAAAGTATAAATTAACTTATGTATATTATTCTGGATGAACAAGAAACATATGTGACGAGTCAGACTCATGGAAAGGGACTTCATCTCAATCTCCATTCATTGGGGAATATTTTGTTTTATACACTACATTCATTTATATGGTTTATTGGCCCCTTTTAGTATTAATTTTATTCAAAAGTAATCTTTTTTCTATGAAGTGTTTTACTAAATGACCAAAAGAATATTTTTTACGTATGTGATGACAATGACCATTCACCGCTACAAGCATTCATTGATGTATGGATTCCATAACAAGCTGAAATGTTTTTAAAAGGAAAATAAATACTATATAACCTTTTTACATATTTCAGTATTGAAATTGGTTTGTGAATGCCTTGATTTTTTCAACATCATTATATAATATATTTTGATTACAATGTATAAATTTTATCTTAATTTTTTATTGTTTTTTGTATATGATTATGTTATGGTTATTGGGAATTATATTCATATATAAGTGATTCCATGATAAACATTGGTTGGGTGAAGCTGAGATATCTCTCCAATGTATTGGGTAACATGACGGAGGAAAAAATTAATGTTTATCCTATGAGATTTTTGGATTATACTATGATGGGTATTCAAAACATAACTCCCTATAATGTTGTGAAAGATACAATGTGAGTATGTTATGGATGCCACATGTTACCCTTCTGATTTATTATTTCAATGTTTCATTCATATTAATTAATATTTCATGAGGTATGTTAATGAAAATATGTTTATGATTGAAAAGTTTAACTTCATTTATTTGTATGTTCTCATGGAAGAATATTTTTTTCCTTTTTTTAATATGCATAACATAGATTTTTATGCTGATCCCATGATTTTGAAATGTGTTTAATAGGGTAGAAGGAAGGGAAAGAGAAAGGTGTAATTCCATAAGATTTGTATTAGGAAAATTATTCTTGTTTATTTAAGGGGTTTATTTTTATGAAAAAAGTGGATATAGAATAAGTCTCTACATTGAAATTTTTGAGATGTAATGTAATAGTAATGTCCTAATTTTCTAAAACTCTAATCCTGAAAAGACCCTCCATGTCGAACTTTTTACTTAACTCATAATTATGTAATGTTTAATTTTGGTTCCTTATAGTTGGTGTCAAAGGTCAGTATAGAAAACATTATGAGTTATGATATTGTTAAATTAAAAGAGATAAAATAATTTATGGAAAAAATGTCATAATATAGATTTTAAAGATTACCATGTTGCTTCCTCTAAGATATATATATGTTAAGAATGATTTTTCAAAAGGTAAATTGGGAAGTTGTGTTGGGAAGGAACACAAAGGGAAATGACCTTCCAATTTATCACCCTAAGATGGTTGGAATCAGAATTGAATAGTTTTTTGCAGTGATGACTCAGTTGACTCATGTGAAAAATGTTGGTTGTTTGTATAGATGATATTTTTCTATATAATCAATGTAAATAGGTTCATGAAAGTCATTTAAGTGCTGTCTTGAAAACATTAAAAGAAAATAAATTTTATTCGAAATTCATAAAGTGTGATTTTTGGTTACAAAAAAATCAATCATTGGAAACATTGTTTCCAGAAATGGCATCATCATTGATCCTACTAAAAAAAAGTTGTTAAATAATTGCCCAAACCCACAAATATAACCATGATTCGTAGATTTCATAGTTTAGAATGTTATTACTAGAGCATAGTTGATAATTTTATATGATTATCTTGTCCACTAACTAAGTTAACTCAAAAATGTGTTAAGTCTATCTGGATAAAAGAAACTGATGAATGTTTTTAAGAATTGAAAATAAGATTGGTGAATGCTCTAGTTTTGGCACTACCTTCCAGAAATTGTGAATTTTTTCTATATTGATGCTTCATTGAAAGGAATTGGATGTTTTCTTATGAAGAAAGGTCTGGTAATTGCCTATACTTTTTGTTAGGTCAATTATCTTTAGTTAAATTACCCTACATCTGATTTTGAATTAGTTTTCATTGTTTGTGCTTTAAATACATGGAGGCATCTTTTTTATGGAGTAACATGTGAAATATATACTGACCAAAATAGATTGAAGTATATATTCAGTTACAAATTATTTAATATGAGATATATGAGATGTCTATTATTAATCAATGATTAAGATTGGATGATTAATTACCAAACAGGAAAGTAAAATAAAGTGGCCGACACATTGAATCGAAAGAGTAATACTTCATAAGACACAATATATTTGGAACGAGATCCATTTGTTTTGGATTTGATTAGATTTATATTTAAAGTTATTGGTGCTGGAAATTCCACTTTTTGATTCAGGTGGTAGTGAAATAATCCCTATCAGATATAATTAAGAAAGAATATAAAGAATATAGTGAGTTGAAGAAAAATTTATAATTTGTTCAGAAGGGTATGATACCTATATTAAAAATTAATAAAGGCATTTTTTGTGGTTTCTAAAGAGATTAAGTGTTCCCTGAGATTCCCAGTTGATGAATGAGTTATTATATGATGCTCATTGTTCTCTATATTCAGTTTATCCTAGTAGTACTAAGATGTATAGAGATATTTGATAGTACTACTGGTGGGATTTAATTAAATGTTATATTTTTTACATTATTTGGATGTGTTTAACATGTCAATACGTTAAGTAGAATGGAAGTTACCAAAAGTGATGCTTTATCCATTTCCAATTCTAGAGTGGGAATTGGAAAATGTGCCCTTGGATTTTGTAGTGGGATTACCAGAGACTTATTGAGGTAACAAGGAAATTTGGGTTATTATTGAACGATTGACTAAATCTCATGATTTTCATTTTACTAGAGATACTTTGACTCTAGATCAATGTTATCATTTTTATATTAAAGTGATAGTCAGGTTACATTGACATCCACTCTCCATTTTATTTGATCATGATCCTAGGATTACTTATAACATTTAGAAGTTCCTTCAAAAGTCATTAGGATCTGAATTAAATTTTAATAGAACTTTTCATCCTCAATTATATGGACAGTCAAGATGAACAAATCATACATTGAATGATTTTCTTGGTGATTATTAAATGGATTAGCAGGGAAGTTGGGACCAACATCGTTCTTTGGTTGAGTTTTCTTATAATAATAGTTTTCTTTCCAGTATACAGATGGAACGATTTGAGGAATTATATGGAATACAATGTCAGACTCCAGCTTTTTGGGATGAAGTTTGTGAAAGGATGTTGTTGGGACCACAATTAGTAGGAGAGATATAAGAAAAATATTTGTTGATTCAGAAGCACATGAGTATAGATTAGAGAAGGCTGAAAAAAATTGTGGATAACTAGATGAAGTATCATTCTCTTGAGCTAGTTGATCATGTCTTTCACAAATATTCATCAAGGAAATGTGTTATCAATTTTGGTAAGAAGGTAATGGTGAGTCTGAGGTTCATTGGACACTAAAATCATGGAAAAAGTTGGATCAGTTTCCAAGAGTGTGTCTTTATCTCATTATTTATCCTAGGTACATAATTTTTTCTGCTTCTATTATTGATAAAGTATATACCATATAATATCATCTATTAAGTCCAAAGGTAGTTCAATTGGAAGAGAATTTTTCTTATAAGGAACAATGAGTCTTGATTCTATACCAAAGAGGGAATTTTTTTTCGAAATAAGGTAATTAATTAGGTAATGATTTTTTTAGAAAAACCATAGGTTTAAGAGGCAACATGGAAATCAAAAAAAAACTTTTTGGGATAAATACCCACATTTATTTCATACGTGAATAAAATCAAGGGATGCAATTTCCAAAAGGGTGAATGATGTAACATACCAGGTAAACAATGAATATGAAATATTCATATTTATTAATATTTTTGAATTAAATATTATTGTTACTTTATTTGGTATTCTATGTTCGATGACATACCCAACTCACACAAGTGGGTTTCTCCGAAATCTTATGTTTAACACAAGGGCGAGTCATACTGAAAATAATTATAATAATACAATACAAAAATTTTAAAGGTAGTTAACACCAAATAGTTGTATTGGCCGGAATGAATAGAAAAAACCATATTATGATTGAAAATTTTTTGTAAATGACTTTATATTTATCCAGTATTATTTAGTGGCTTAAAATGACAATGAAGTTAATTTTTAATAAAAATACCCTAATATTTATAAAAGGTGGTTTTACTTCCTTTTGATGGTGAACCCTTTTTAAATTTTGTTTTTTGATTATTTAATATTTTTCATTGGAAAAAATATATATATTTTTTAATAGTGGGACATCAAATTTTACTTTGGGTACTTTTTTGGTATTTTTCTAATAAAGAACATCTTTTTAATGAATAGTGAAAAATACTGCATTTTAAGTGAAATCTGTCATTCCATCTTAATTATTTATATCAATAAATTTTCCTTTTAATTGGTTTTAAAGTGTAATTGGATTATATTTTTATAATTTAATCCAATTTTGGTCATTAGACATAATTTCACTATGAAATTGGACATTAACACATGTTAATCCTTTGGTAGTTTTTAATTTTTAAAAACACGCTTTATGGTTTTAACAATGACAATTAATTTTAAATTAATTTCTACAAATTCTATGTTTTGAATTTGGAAAAATGGATTCCTTATTTGGAATTATCAAGACCAAATTGTGTAAAACAGTACATTTAATTTATTGAAATTAAGAATATTAACATCAGTAATAATTTTATTTACTATGGTTAAAGGGTAAATCTGGTGAAAAATGGTAAAAAAATAATATTATAATAATATTAAACTACTCTAACACGTGTCCAAATACTATGGGATAAAATATTTATGGCCATGGGCATCCTTGGGTCGATTTGGGGTCTCTATAGAGCCACATTGATTTGAAAATGACAGTTTTTTAGAATTTATTTAAATTAAAGAAAAATCAAATATAAACATATCTTTTTTTTTCTTGATAAAATAATATAGTGATAAATAATTTATCTCTTATAATATAAAGAAACATTAGATATATAACTTTATTTCTTACATCATTACTTTTTATTTATAATTTTCAAACATCAAAAAAATAAATATCATTATGACAGATTGATGATGTAGTGATTACCTTAAAATGAATGATTTAACCAAATGAGATTATAAATATAAAGATAAATTTATATCAAATATTTTTTTACCATCAATGATATTTTTAGATGATTATGACAATTTATAATGTAATTAATGATGTTTTTTGGAAAGAATCAAGTTGTTATGTATTATTAAAACGCCATGATATGAATAGTAATAAAATTGACAGATATGAGTTTTTAAAACAAATATTATTTTATTAAATGATATAATAGTCCTAAAAATCAATGATTAGGCCTGAAGACATAGATAATGTTTTATATGTTATTAATTAACCACTTTTTGTTCTATCGGAATTTTATAGTAACTATATTAAACATATAGTTTGAATATACAAGAAGACATAGTAAGAGTTAAATTAGTTAACAAAGGGTTAATGGTAAATAATAGGCTTAAATTTGTGACTTAGACTTTTTTAATATATATTGGTTGATATATTGTAGACTCCAAATCATCTTATCTTTTAAATAAATTACATTGATATCGCTTGAAACCAGGAATTATTTTTTAATAAAATAATATTTCAATACCTTCCTAAAGTTCCCCTCATCCCTCTCATAAAAGGGCATAAAAAATACCCATTAAATCACACCTCCCAATGCCCTTTGGCTCTTACAATGTCTAAACATATAATCTCTCAACATCCCTCTCTTCCTCCTAAAAAAATTACCTTATCCAAAATATAATTCAAGAAATCATTTTTCCTCAAATCAAATGGAGTTACACGTTTTAGAGGTAGTATCTTCTCTAAAGATACATTCCATTATTTTACTTCATCACTCTCAATTATATTTTTATTCATTTATTAAATAATAACCAATGTATCTATAATATACTAGGATGTTGTTATGATAAAGATTCCAAAAACACATACACACACCTTCATCTAATAGATATGCACATATAGTCTCTGTGGACGGAAAACTACTGCCTCATGAAACGATGATTGTTCAATTTTCCACTACCACATCTCATGGTTTCCAATATGTGGGAACAATAATTATTTAGGATATATATTATATTTATAATTTCTCCATGCTTATTTTTTATTTAAATCATTCATTTTTTCTTTATATAATGTGTAAATACGATAATTCCATTTGAGGAAGTGCAAACTACCACCCCCTCAAAGTGATATGACTCATTAATGCCATACATGGAACGTATAAAGGACATCATTAATGAAGATATGTAACTTATATAAAGTATGATATTATAATATATATTTAATATAACTTTTTATAATTTAGTTTTCATTCATTTAAATATGAAAAATAAATGAATGTAGTATTAATGCGTAGGTATGGCTTACCGACTCCCATAAAGGTGAATTTCATTTCTTATCTACAGATGATATGACCTATCATATATACATATATATACCGGATATATATGATTGTTAAATAGTAATTTAATTTCTATAACAAGGTAATAAGTGATATAAAATGAATATTAAACTTGAAAATGTTTTTGAAATAAGTAGAAATGAACTTAATATATTATTTACGATGAAGAAGGAACATACGTGACGAATCAGTCTATAGGAAAGAGACATCCTCTTAATCTTCATTCATGGAGGAATATTTTTATTTATACATGAAATTATTTTATACGGTGTATAAAACTCATTTACTATTTATTTCATTAAAGGGGAATCTTTTTTCTAATTAGCAGTTAACTAAACGTCTATAAGAATGTTTCTTTTTATTGTATGTGGTGAAAATGACCTTTCCACTGCCAAGAGTATTATTTTATATTTGGATTCCTTAACAATACATAATTTTTTAAAAATGAATATTACAACCACATAAACTTTTTACATATTTTGATATTGAATTTTTTTTGAGAAATCATTGATTAAGTAAATATCTAGAAATGATATTTTTTATTGCAATGTGGAAATGTTATCATTCATTTATGCATGTATTACATGTTAAGATTATTTTATTGTTCTTGGGAAATAATTATGTAGACGGTCGGTTCTGTGATAAACCAAGGATGGGTGGGCCTGAGATATCTCTCCAATTCATTTTGTAACGTGATGGAGGTAAATATTAATGTTTCTCCTATGAGATTTTGGGTATATAATGTGATAGGTATTCCTAATGTAAATCCCTATGTAGTTGTGAATTCTACAATTTAATTATTTTATGGATCCAAAAGTTACCTTCATGATCTATGATTTCTAGGTTTTATTCATAAATATTTTAACTTCTTGAGTTGTGTTAAATAGATTATATTTATGATTGATAAGTAGGACTTCTTTGATTAGTATGTAATCGTGGAAAAATGTTTTTTTATTTATTTTATATCCATTAATATGGTTTTAATGATCATCACATGTGTTTGAAATTTTTTTCACATGATATAAGGAAGGGTAAGGGAAAGGAAAAAATCATGAATATTTATATCAAGAAAATAATTCTTTTTTATTTACTGAGTTTTATTTTTTTGAAAACAAATCAATTGAGTAGAATTGTATACTTTGTAATTTTTTTGAAATGTAATGTAACAGTTATGTCCTAATTATGTAAAACAATAAATCAGAAAATATAATCAATATCTAATTCTTGACTTAACTGATGATTATTTAATGTTTAAATATGAGGCATTATATGTTTATAGAACTGACATTAATTATAGAGAGAATAATATCTCATTTCATGTCATAAATATCTATATAATTATTTAAAAGTGTATGAATATTGATGAATCTCATACTGTATCATCATCTCAATAACATGTATTATTTTTCTACGAGAAAGTGTATCTTGAATGAATTATTGAGAAAAATACCAAATATTACCAATGAATAAGTTCACATTGTGAGGCAGTTAAGTGATGGGTTCCTTGCAGAATTTCGAAGTACTCCTCCTAGTTGAGTGTTTGAGTTCTAAATCCAAAATAAACCATGATATTTTCAAAAATATAAGTATATTTACTGAATTTCTATTGTTGAACATGTGGAGGTGAATAAATAAATATAAGAGAATCTAGATGAAGGGTTCATATTCCAATGTTCTTCACCATGTATTTCATCGGTCTTATTTTTGAGAATAATGATAGGTTTATGAACCTCTTCATTGATTGTCAAGATCTCAATAAGATCATAATATATAACGGGTATCATCTTCCATGGATTTATCACTTGTTTCATCATCTGCATAGATCCCTATAGTTCTCCAATGGGGATCTTTGGATAGTATATTACCAAGTAAATATTAAGAATATGGATATAACCAACAATGGTTTCCCTATAATATATGGGCCCAATGATATCATATTTATTCCATATGGACTAACAAAATCAATAGAAATGTTCATGGCCTTTGGAATTTAGGATTTAAGGGTCACTCTAAATATTTGAAGTATAATTAATAGAAAATATTCTTATATACTATAAATACATGGATGAACATGAGGAGTATTTAAATGTTATACTGATGAAATTACTGAAAACATGTATTCAGAGTATAGAAAATTAATGTATAGGATGGATCAATAAGAATTATTATGGAATTTTTTCCAAACTAATTTGATATTTATGGAACCATAAAAAATATTCATTTTAAGGATTTAACAGAAAAACCTCAATGAAGGAAATCCCTAGTTTATATTGATTAGATAGCTAATATTATTCATTTTTTAGAAATAAATAAAGAATTTCAATAAAATTAACCATGAATCCTCAGAAGGGGGTGATGTTTTTCATGAATGATTACTATATAGAATGATTTATAGAGATTAAAAATAGGTTATTCATTATAACAGTACTCAAACTACCCACTAGTGGGTCCATATTTCTAATATGCAGTTATGTGTCCAAAAATTAATTTGGTTTTTTGCTCATGAATGGTTAAAAAATAGAGAGCGTGTTCCCCCAATTGAAAACTCATTTGAAGAACAACCTCAAAAAAGATATTTTATTAGGTAAAGATATCTTTGAACTATAGATTTGGAGACACTATCTATATAGGGAGACGTGTGACATAAAAATAGATAATAAGATCCTTATGTATATATTCAAATAAAATGACTGAAATATGAACTAATGAAGGTTGTACGATATGATCGAGTTTTCATATTTCACAATGCATTAACATCCTATGAAGGAGAAAAATGTGATACTAGCTCTGAGTAGAAAGGATCATGAAACCCTGTCATTGGTGAGGGGTTGAATAGATCTAAATCCCAAGAATATATAGTGGTAGGACATTGGAAATATAAATTGATCATCATCCTAGAATACACTAAAAACAACTGAACCATTCACTCTTGAGATGTTCAAGGAGGACCTATAATATTATAAGGTTCATCAAAAAATCTACCTAATATTTTGTATTTTTAAAATTTTTAAGGATGATGTTAAATGATTTGGGACATGGATATTAATCCCATCAAGAAGAAAACTGATGAAAATTATTCTAGAAGATATAAATTTATCATCCTTCTCTATTCATCCAACAATCAATAATATGTAAATAGAACAAAAGAAAAAGTTCTTGTGGGATTGAATAAAGAGGGGTATTACTAATATTGAATCATGATTTGTGGTATGAAAAAATTTGAAGGATGAGTGGTATAAATCTAAGGGTACGTTGAACCAATTTCCCATACTAGTATGGATTTGTGGTAACATTGCCACGCATGTCCTCATATTACTACCCCAAACCCCTAAAAGAAATATCGTCATCAATGTGGTACTCTATTCCCATACAACGTTAGATAATATAATTACAATAAAAAAATATTTATCCCATGTCTAACTCCCCATGATATAAATAAGGTATGTGGTTATACTATAAGGAGTCCAAATATTTATTATATTTGATCGATATTTGAGTTTTACCACTAGGATTTGGAGAAGCCTTTAAAATGTTTGGGATATAGAATGGGTATTTAACATAACATATACCCCTAATAAGGATGGTTAGTGTGAGAGAATCCTTCAAACTATAGATGATAAGATATGATCTTGTTCAATTAAATTTTAAGGATGTTTTCATCAGTATCATCCACTATTTTTTCACATATAATAGTATATTTCATCCATGAATTAAAATAGAAACATATGTGGCTGATTATTTCCACCCTAATACATTAACACTCACAATCATGGAAAACAATAAATATATAATTATAGTTATGTGAATTTTTTTTCTTATTACTATACATAGGAATGATCCACATGATAAATTTTGTGTGTAAAATTATTGAATAAAATTGTCACAATTTTGTGTGACAAAAGAGACATAAAGCTATATTTAATAGTATAAATGTGTTGGGTTTTATTAGGAAATATAATCGAAATAAAGAAGAAGAAATTATATATGCAATTACAGTTCATGATATGTATCCAAATTATAATAAAAATTATACTCAATCACTCACTTTATAGTAGTAAACCAATCCCACTTCTTCCCATAATTCCACATGAAAATCACACTATGAAAACATTATTGATTTATTGGATTCTATTATATTTTCGCATATTTATTTATTCTACATTTTTTTGTTAAATATGTTATAGAGAGATATTCGAGTCTATATTTTTTAAATAAAATATGATAACTCTTCTACCAAAACACATGAAAACAATCAAATATCTTTTCCAACATCTGAATATTCATTATTATTAATCATGTGAAAAAGTAACCTTACACTTATTCTCAATTGGGATAATTTATTTTCTTATAAATAAGTTAGATAATTGTTTTCTTGTAATGATGGTATGTAATTGTATTTTTTATGGATTATAATGTATATGAAACTATATATGATTTAATATATGGTTTGAATGATATTTCAAGGAAATATATAATCAATTATAATTGATTTAATCAATGTCAAACAAGATATAAGAAGAATTGTTATAAAAAAGATTCATTGTATTATATAATATAAAAAACATGTAAGTGAATCTCTAAAAACAAGTCAAACATAATATTGTTTTATAAAGGTATAAAATCATCAACTAAATATAGTATTTGAATTGTTCATTATCATTTGAAGGGGTATTCAATAATAAATTTGTTGCACGTGAATGCCTCAAATTTAAAATCATGAATTATATTTATATTAAAATTATTTTAATTTTTTATATTCAAATAATGTTAGTTCAACACTTATGTATTTAGTTTCATGTTAACCGAGACAGTCAATGTTCTAGAGATTCATTTAATTAAAGATAATAAAAAATGTATGAAATCACAAAAATTAAAAAGGAAATATAAAATTAAAATATAATTCATTACCTCCCCATTAATTTTTATCTAGTGGGATCAATATGGTTCTAATTGGTTTATAAATTTCCACAGAAAACAGTTATATAAAATTAAACAATGTCATTTACAAGTATGACCTTATTATTAAATTTTATGAAGTCTTTATGAGTTTGTTTTACACTTCATTATCTTATATACATTATCCAAAATAATACTTTATATTTTTCGATTAATTCAAAATTTATTCTTATATTCTCCTATAGTGATAAAACAGATATATTGGGGAATGAATTAGTAATTTTTAATGGTCCAGTAGATAAAAAACATTGTTTACCAAGCATAAATTAGAGGTTATAGTTTTAAACAAGCCCTATATCTTCTGCATGAATGAATCTCACTAGAATAATACAATCCTGAGATTATTTAATCATTTCATAATAAATTATTGTGTACTCACATTCTTATCCATTGATTACAAGAACTATTTTATATTTTAACACTTTATTCTTTCTATATATTTTTAAATCCTTTTTCATCTCTCTCACATCCCAAAAAACAAAATGTTTATACTCTATAGTAATTTTTCACTACATCTGAAAACTAGATTATTAGGGATCAATCATGTCGGATTCATTTGATGTTTTCTATATTCTATCAACGTAATTATAACACTCTTCAAAAATATTTCTTTTTTAAATAATCATTTTTCTGCAAAATATATATACATCTATATTTGAAAATAAATTTTTTTACTAGTTAATGACGTGTAATGTGTACATTTCACTGAGTAACCAAAAATTTATTAATTAATGACTCTATACAACCATTGAAAAATCAAGTCTATTGTTAGTGATTATTTTTCATAATATTGATATCATATTAAAAAAAATGTGTCCCGAAATATTTAGATGGGAAATATATGTAATTCGATATTTTTTATATTATCTCAAAACACATAGTCAACAAGGACCTTGATATATAAATATGTTCGAGTTAAATTAATGTGTCATATAAATTTTATTCCTAATAAAATAAATATTTAACATATGTTTAATTTTCACAAAGAAATTTATTTTTAATTATAAATATTCACAGAGAGATGAAATTGTGTATAATTATTAAAATGTTATTGAGATATATTAAATTTTTTATCCACTCCTATCTTCAATTAAGAACATTCTCAATAATTTTTTTCTGGATTAAATATTCCACCAAATATTAATATGATATGATATTTTAGTCTCAACATTGTTTTCAATTCATTTGAGATTATTTTATTTTTTGTATGAAAAAATAATATATATATATATATATAGCATCATATATATAATATTTTTATGGAGACAATGATATTATAATTTTTAATTTATTGAAATGATTTGAATCCTAATATGTAATGAGATGATTTACCTATTTTACATAACATTGTAAATCTACGAAAATTTAAGAAATTATACTTCCTGGAAAATAGTTATTAATAGTTAGCTAGTTTGGTGCAATTATTTTTACATTATGTGGAAATATATACCGGTTATAATCCACTAAATGTTATATGATTATTTTTTACTTCATATATAAATGATGTTCTTAATGAAATAATATATATCTCAGAGACCTAGAATTCTCTTAAGCTATCTTCATTAGATACTTAATTTAAACCATACCAATTTTTCATTAAACCAAATATATAGACCTAAATTTCCATGAAATATTCATATCCTTTCCAAATAAATTATTTAATTGATATAGAATATATTTTTAATGTCCTTATTTTATTAATATTATATTCAATAACAACATTTAATGTTTTCATGGTAACTCAATCAAATTCGGAACCATAAATCATCTAATACCTTCTTATAAATATCATTATCAAGAAATGTAATCATGAACTTGAATTGGTTAAAATGAGGAATAACCAATATAATGGAAAAAATAAATGTGCTCAATAAAAATTACATGTTACAACTAAAGAACCTTCCAAAATTGTTATATTTAACAAATGATTTATTATATGATTATATAAAATTTGCTTTGTGGGAAATTAAAATTTTATTTTTTTCACGAGATATAAAATACCATGTTGAGTTGACAGTTTTAATGTAATAGTTAGTATTAATAAAAACCCAATATCAGTAGATCTTTATTATTTCTCTTCATTTAATATTCTATTTCCATGTACCTAACGTCACATTTTTGTAAGATACAGAGACTATCATCTATCAAAAATATGGTGAAACCCCTATATAATAAGTATTAATACACACAAAACAAATATTTATTAATTATAGTTAAATTTATTTTTGGTAGATAAAAGAACCAATCAGATATTTGGTCCTCAAGGAAAATTGGAAATTATTCTTCTTCCATTGTGTATATATCCTAAACTATGATCTTGATATCATCCTAAATTACTTCATAACATTATTAAATGGATGTAGATCTAGAAATTTATAATGCATATCCTTTAACTAGAGAATAATTATTGGGGGCCTTATTATTATTTCTCATCTATATGATTTCAATATACCTCCATAACAATTCCAGGATTGACACCTCCTCCTTACTAACTGATAAAGTGACCATATTATTTTCAGAGGATAAGTGAACATTATAGTTAATTAATTTTTTGAAAAATATATTTATATCCACATATAATACTTGTTTTGTCCATTTAGTAGATGGTATTGTAGGACACACTCAACACATAGTGTGCCCTACTTAGATGGAAGCTTATTAGGAGAGGTATGTGTCTTTATTATTTGAACATTGAATGAATTCAAAGAATAATTTCATTTTTTGATAATAAAACTTGAAATTTGACATTAAAAGGTTAAAAATTATGATGGATGTGTAGTGGATCATAATCCGCATAACTTTACATCCTTGGGATAGATATATTCATTATTATAACAATTATTTTTATATGTATAGACAACATCTTACATCGTTTTTTGTATTAATTCATCATTTACTACATTATGAACTAAATATAGTGCTTTAGAAAAATAATTATAGACTCCAGTGTAGATAATATTTTTCCCCGCTTTCATTATTCAGTCGGTTCATATCAGAAATCATACCACTAAAAATTCGTGAAACCATGATCTCATTCAATACTCAGGAATGGATAACTAATTCCTTACACACACCATGAACCTTTATTTCCTGATGATATTTAATAACATTATAGGATTAGATTACATGAATAATTTGGTTAAACATTAAAAGAATCTAAGAATAGATGTCAATTTTATCCATCACAACAATTATCTCTCCTTCAAATTTGAATCATGGATGAATACCTTCTTCCCAAAACATATACTCGTTTACATGTATCAAAGAATTATTTAACATAACATTACAAATATACAACTAATAATTAATATAATAATGTGGATATCATCATGGAAATTGGTTTACATGATAACATATACTATTGTTTTAGTATCAGAAAAATATGTGGACTGAATATAACTGGATGTATAAAATTGAACTTTATTGTAAAATAAATCTAGAAAAGCAAAGGAAGATACTTTATAAGGATATCTTTTTCAAAAAAAATTAGTCAACACAGGATGCTTCATGGGAAATGTCCACACATCAATAAAAAATAATATTACCAATATAGTTACATTGAAACCTCAATATTGAATGATTTCAAAAGGGAAATGTGAAAACATGGAATGATTTGTAGTTTATTGTGTGAGGTTACCAATAAAAATTGAAATATAGAAACTCTATAAATAGATGAACTCTAAAATACTAGAATATATGAGTGAGTTAACACCAAGATGTTTTGATTTTACATTTTATATTTCATATCTAATTTTTTTTCTAAAATCTTTTAAATCCATGATATTATATCTCACTCCCCAAAAATTTCAGCATTTAAACTCTATAAGAATGTGTTGAATCTTCCCAAAAAAACCTATTGTGGATTAACCAGGTTGAAGTCCTATGATTTTTTATATATTCCATCTTAGTAATTATAACCCATTTTAGAAAATAGTTCATTTAAAAATAAACCATTTTATCAAAAAAAAAATATTTCAATATTTTAAAAATAATCTTTCAAACTTGTCAACAAATATTATTGTGTATATTTCTTTGAGTAACCCCATATTTCTTAATTAATGTATTTATTCATCCATTGAAAAATTGAGTCTCTAAGAAATAATAATTTATCATAATATTCAAATTCTATTAAAAAACATGTGTCACCAAATATTCAAAAATAGTATAAGAATAATTAATTAATTTTTACATTATCATAAGACCCATAGTCAACAAAAACCATGATATATGAATATATATATGTTAATGAAATGTGTAACAAGTATTTTATTCCCAATAAATACAATATTTTAAAATGATTTATTTCCTCTGAGTAATTTATTTTAAATTTTAAATATTCTTAGTGAGATGAAATTGATAAAATTTTCTAAAAAATTATTATGAGGAATTAAATTTTTATATACAAATCTGTATAGAATTAATATGATTCTCTATTATTCATTATGAACTAATGATTCCAGAAAAATTTAATATGTTAAAGGATTTTCGTTTCAAAATTGTTTTAAATTCTTTCAATATTGTTTTATTTATTTAATAATGAAATGATGTCTATATATTTAAATATTCAAATATGTAATATTCTTACATATAATTTAATATTATTAATTATTACTAATAAAAATGACTTGACAAATGAGATGTCATGAGAAGAGGTAAATGGTTTATATTTCCATTTAATTATATATAAATTAAATACATTTTCATTGTTGGAAATGAGTTATTAATGGGTATCTTGTTTTGTATCATAATTTTTAAATTCTATGGAAATCTGCAACATTTTTATCCACCAAATTTTATATGTGTTGTTTTTATTTCATCTACATATAAAATTCATCAATAATAATATATATCTTTCTAACCTATAAATTTATTTATATTTCTTCATTAGATACATAATTTCTATCATAATAATTCTTTAATGAACATTATTTTGAATACTACATATCAATTATATAGACTTATTTGTTTTAACAAAGTTTGAAATATTTTTTTGAATCTATTTTTAATTCTATTACATTAATAATTTCATATTAAAGAACAACTTATTATGTTTTAAACGTAAAATAATAAAATTAACAACCATAAAAAATAGTGTACCAACAATGAAATTTCCTGATTAATAAATGTCATTCAGAAAATAAAATAATTAATATGATGGATAAGTAGCATAATCAAAAAATGATATTCGAAAACAAAAAATCCATTCGACAACCAAAATACCTTCCCAACTGGGTCTATTGAATAAATGATTAATAATATTTTTATATAAAATGATAATTTTGGGAAATTAAAATTTTATTGTTCGAGGAGAAATAAAATACCAAGTGTTTTAAATACATTTAATGTAATAGATGGTATTAATAAAAGAACAAAACAATATAAGTAGATCCACTTTTTTGAAGATCCATTTAAAAATTTAATTCCATTTACCTAATGTCACATTTTGGTAATATATTGTGACGATGATCAATCCAAAATATGCTGAATCCCAAATCTAATAATTTATAATAGAACAATAACATATTATGAATAATTTTAATGAAAATAAATTTATGTCAAGAATAAAAGAAATATAATTTTTGGTCCTCCAAAATAATTGGAATCATTTCTTCTTTCATTGTGTATTTATCTTATGTATGATCATAATATCAACCAACATAACATAATAACATTCATAAATTGACATGGAATTACAGAATTCAAATGCTTATCCAATAGTATAGAAAATGATTGGGGGAACTCCTTATTCACATTCAGCAATTTGTTTTTCTTATACCACCATAAAAATGTTATTATTGACCACCTCCACCTTACTAAATGATCTAGTAAATATATGACTTTTAGAGGATAACTATCCATTTAATTGATTTCACTTAATGAAAAAATATTTTTCTATCTATTTCTAATACATGTTTCATCCCTTTTATAGCCCGAAATTGGAGGACACTCGCAACCCATGGTATACCCCACTGATGTAGAAACCTAATAAGAGGGAATTTTGTATTTACTATTAGGAAATGAATACTATTCAAATCGTCTATATATTTATCTATAAGAAAACAAGACTTTTAACCTTGAATGGTTCAAATTTATGATGTATGGGTAGCTAATCAAAATGTACTGACCTTTTCATTCATAGTATTGATTTTTTCTTTATTATTACTCATATATTTCTTCTTTTAGAAAATATCATGCTTATTTTATTGTATATATTAATCATCTATGAAATTATTTACATAGTTTGTTTCATTAAAAATATAATTTAATAATCATATCTTTAACATACTTTCTCACTCTAACCATATTTAGTAGCTTCAATATCAGTTCACGTTCCATTAACATTTCATGAAACTAGGATCTCATTCATTATTATTGAATGGATATTTATTTCCTCATACGCACCATGAACCACTTTTACCTCATGAGATTTAATAACATTAATGGATTAGATTAGATGAGTGGTGTGTTTAATATACATGAATATAATAATTGATGTCTCTATTCTCCCTCATTACTATCACCTCTACATTTATTTTAGCAATAGGATGAATATCATCTTCACTTGAATTAAACATTGTTAATTACATTAAATGATAAATCACCAAAAAAATAAAAAAATGTGACTAATAATTAAGAGAAAAATATAGATCCCATGAAGGAAATATATTCACAGGATAAAGTTAACAATTTCATCAATTTTAAAAAAATATGGGCAATGAATATCAATCGATGTCAAAAATTGTACATTATGATAACATTAATCGTAAAATGTTCATTAAGACCCTTTATAAATATATTTTTTCACAAAAAAAACTATTCAACACTGGTAGCTTCTAGGTCAATGTTCACACATCAATACAAAATAATATTCCAAAATTTTTTTAAAAAGAAACCAAAAGATTGATTATTGTTAATCAGAAATGGGAAAACATTGAAAAAATTATATATCATTTTGTGAGGTTTCCTATACATATGGAAATTTTGTGAACATATAAATAGAAAATATCAGAAATACAAGAAGTAATGAGTGATTAAATACCAATTACCTATAAAGTTACATTTTTATATAGATAAATCACCATTTATATTGAATCTCAAATACTGATGTCTATCAGGATATTAAAAAAACATTATTTATTGATCATTTATTCATAAATCTATAACTAATGGGTAGAACCATTAAAACCAATAATCTAATGAGAGAAAAAAAAAATTATTAACCCCCAAAATTTAATTACAAACATATTATTAGCTCAGTGAGTCATTAAATCCTTTATAACGTGAATGATATTTTGGGAAATTGGGGAGTCGAATCAAGGACCCCTAAAAAGTCAATGGACGATGCCCCTCCACCAATGGAGGAGTAGAAGAATAGAGCAATTCAGTGCCCTATATTTTGATAACTATTAAGGTAGAAAAATACACTAATCCCCTTATTTTTAGTTTTTATTTTTGATTTATTAACATCAATAACATTTCACGAATTTTCATATACAAGAAAAAATAACATTTCAGTGATGAAATATCATTTAAAATAATGTTTAAAATTTTTTTATTACGACATGTTATCAAAACACAATTAATCTTAGAACACATGAAAAATTTTAATCTAAAAGATATTCAATTCTCTAAAAATTATTTTTATAATTACACTATAAACAAAAAACAACATTCACCATGTACCTAAAAAATATATCATAGGTATTAAATTTTCTGAATGAGATCCTTCTAAAAAAATCATTTGACAACGATATGGAATATATAGTTTCCTTCTATTCTTATTGTTATATTAGTAACATGATGTAACATAAGAACACATCATGGAAATTATATGATGTCATTTCTACTAACTACTAAAACATGTAGTCAATTAATGGTATAGGGAAAAGTTATTTCCTAGTATATTCATTTTAAATTATATAATATATAAAAAATCATGTTATATTTTGAACTATTATTAACAGTAACACGTGTTTATAATTATCATTAATATTAAAATATAATTGTTTATGAACCTTTTGTAGTTGACTTCACTATTGAGGATTTGATTTTTGATATATTATCTGTTCCACATTTATCATGTCATCTAATTTCATTGGTACTTCTATCATTTCATTACTCCTCATTATTTATTTTCTTCTTATAAGATTTTATTCATTTTATAATAGAATGATATGTATAAAAATTTATATAATTCTTATATATATATCTCGTTAAATCTATATTGAATAAGGATATTATTTCTATTATAATATTTATTAAATAATATTATTTATCATAAAATATGTAATTAGGTATGGGTATTGATTGATATATTTTTATAAAACAATTTATATAATTAAGATGAAGAGAAAAATATTTTACCATGTGGTAGGGATTATAAAATAAGGTAAACATTTGTCTCACATATCTGTATATGTTATACACAACATATAAAATATATAATTAGATTATTCCATTTGAAAATACACTTTAAAATACAATAATGAAGTCATTTTTTATCTCATCCTCTTATTACTACTCCAAGTATATTGTAATATGAAAACATTATTTCATTTTATGTTCATTTAATTCCCAATGAATTATATTTTATTTTCATTCTACATAGATTTAATATTATTTTAAAAAATCATTCCATACATGTGAGTAATGTTCCTTAATGTCTAAGAGATAAAATATAGTGTTCCTATTATGGGGAAGTCATTATGTTGTGATTGTTAATATTAAATCTTTTCTCCCTAATCATTCTCATCATTATTCATTTATGAAAATTAATTCTTCTCTGTGATGTTATTATGATATTAATAAAAATGATTGGACTGTGTGATTTTATCTTTTTTTCAATTTTTGAAAAATAAAAAATAATAAGAGATATTATGTTCTATACTATTAATATTATTCATTCGTGTACTTTAAAAGGGAACGTAGTGGATCATTTATCAATTTATGAAAAATTTAATGTGATTTTATATTCATCTATACATTAATATGATTTAACAGGATTAGAAATAAAATTATTTGAAATGCCATTCCACACAAGGAATTAATCAAAATTTATTTTAGGATTTTATATTGAATATTGAAATTTATTGTATCATGATATTTAGTTGGACGATATGGGGAAATCAAATATGATATTTTCTATCCATTTATAACTATTTAATTTGATGAATGTATCCTATTTTTGATAAATAACCCCATTTGAAATTCAAGATAATACTAATATTATTTAATAGTTTTGAAATTTGTTATTTTATTTTCAAATAATTTGAAATTTTTATTGATTAATATCTACATTTATTCGTATTGGATATTTTTCTATTAAATTAGAATATAAGAGAATAATACAATATTATAATTCATTTAAATAAATTTTGTTTCAAATTTCTTATTTTGATTTATTTTATTCTTTTGATTGATTATTTAATAACCTTTTTTGGTGGACTATAATTTATTATTTTATAAGGCCGAATTACTTTTCATTCCATTTATTATTATCACCATGATAACATTACTTTTTTTATTAGGAGGAATTTAATATGGTAACCTATTATAGTTAATTTATGAATTCCTCTAAAGAAATGATATTATTTACTCTGGGTTTTTAATTTCCTTTATAGAAATTTTCAACTCATAAATTTTAGTTTGTGGATTGGTATAATATTTTAATTGGGATTTATAACATTTTAATGTAGGTCAAGGTTTTACTTTTATTATTAAAGATGTGTTCATAATTGATTTTTGAAATACTAGTACGGAAATTGGTGGTTGTTATGGGTTTTTTAATATTAACTATAAAGAAGGCATGCATTATTGTTTCTTATTTAATATTACATAAATTATATTGGATCGCTTTATTTAATATTTATTATTAAATAGTTTTTAAAATTTCCAATTTGTATACTAATACGTAGTTCGTTGTACCAATAAATTCTTTGTGTTTATCAGTGAAATGATTTGAAAAGAATGATAACCCACAAGATTTATTATATCATATTTTTCCCCTCAAATCCATTTGTTTCAAAAAATGTGTTAGTGTGTTTTATATTTAAATAAATTATTATAAAAAATATATAACCAAATTACCTCATGTTGTTTAAATACATCATATACCAACTTTTTATGATATTTTAGATATATTTTTAATGCCTTCCTAGGATTCAATTGGTGATTATCAAAAACATCCCCTATAAATGTAGAATCAAATGAGTTTGTATCACAATTCAATAATCTATGGTCGTAGAGGACAATGAATAGATTATATTTAATCAATTTCTAGTAATATATTAAGCTGTTATATATAAAAATTTCTTAGTATTCAATCAGGATTATTCTAGTACATTTCACGATCCAAAAAAATATTCTTTTTCAATATATTTATTCTTAAAGATAATAGGAAACATTATAAGAAATTTCATTACAAAACATCTATCACGACCCATTTCCCGGGGCATGTTCTGTGACTACGCCAAGCCCACATTCCATAGGCCTAGGGATGGTTCCTAGAACCAAAGCTGTAATTCCCTAAATTGGGAAGGGATGGCCTTTATAACATGTAAACACACACAACTGAGCACAAATAGGGAATCAAACAACTAAGTAAAATGGTATAACAAAGAGAGTGCTGAAATGTAAAAGGGGCCGGAAATACAAGTCCAACAGTAATGTACATTAAACTGGAAGTACAAGTACAACTGAAGAAAAAATAAAATAGTTACAGAATCATCCTCTAAGATTCCTAAATGAAGGTTAGGTACAGATCCTCTCCTCAGTAATACTTGTCTGTCTGTCTCCTCCATGTACCGACACGCAGAATGGTCCACCTCAGGGAACTATCCAGTCCTGGTACTCTCAGCCTCAGTCAGCACTACCTGTTGTCAGCAACCAACACAACAAGGTGCAGACATAGTCTGTGTAGGGGTGAGAATAATGATACTCTGTAGGGACCCTGAGACCCTCAAGGCCTCAAAAAATACAACAATTATAAACCACAATGTATGAAATCAACAGATAACCTTATTTAGATATACACCCATACATATACCTAAGTTATCAAGTGATCCATCTCAATCATGAGGAGAACTCAGAAAAACTTACATAGCTCATCCAAGATTTTATTCTAGGGGTAGTATCAAGTAACATCCCCAGTCACATTATCAAAACCTCGACTACTGTAGAACTCCACCTCTAATGAGTACATTGGGCATGCCGTGACACCAAGTGCTCTTCCCACTAAACATGGAATACTAAGGTACTCTTTCTATCGAGTTACGTGGGTCTGCTACATCACATAGAGGCATTCACCACAACGGGTCTGCCGCGACACCGAGCGTGCTCCCCCTTCTTGGAGCTAAGGTACTCCTCCTATCGATTATCGTGGGTCTGCTGCGACACCAAGGCACTCCCCACTGTTCTAGTAGAGTCACTCTGAGTCAAAACAGTCAGTAGTCTTCAGGTCTCAGCCATATACTAGGTCTCCGCAATACGCTCGCTCGTTTTCAAGAGGATTCACTCCACATGCTACTGGTCGATACTCCCACATTCAGGAAGTCCCATGAATAAGTATCTCTATGGTCCGCAATGTCATAAGGGTCTCAACTCAACAGACAACGTGTGAATCGGACGCCCTGCATGTGAGTTATTCTCCATTTATTCCTGGGGCCCGGTTAGATTCCTACATTATCCAACTTAGCCATATCTCATATATACACTAAAATATAGTCAGGTAAACTCAAAGAGACCAACACGCTCCATTATTTCCTGCGCCACGGACGGTTCATCAAGAGGACGTCTGGTGCCAAAGATATCATCGAAGGAGAGTAAATGGGTCGTAGTGGGATAGGGTCCAGTCTGACCTAATCGGACTGACCCAGCCTGACCCAGTCAGGGCCGACCTAGTTCAGGTCGACCCAACCTGACCCATTGGGTCTGGCATATCCCTTTAGGTGGGCCATCCCGTTTGGTTTGGCCCAGCCCGCTGGGCCACGCCCAGCGGGTTGCGAGGAGCCGCTGCGCGGACTGGACGCAGGATGGTGCGAGGGAGGTTTTTCCCAAAGGGCACCGCCTAGCCGGCTCAGGCTATAGGGAATTTGGAGGGTGGCTTGGCCCGAGGTGAGGGGCTGGTTTGGTTCGGAGGTCCATGGGGGCACGGCTCGGGGTAGATCATCCTGGGGGCAGGGGTGGTGCGGATGGGGCCGGTTCTACCGGAAGATGGCACGGCCAGGGCGGCTCGGCTGGGAGGCCGGGGTGGCTAGGGGTTGGTTTGACTAGGATTCCGAGGTTTTCGGGGTTGGGCGTGGCCATGGGTGACCCAGGGCCTGTTTAGCTGGGAAGCCGGAGTGTTGCGGGGGCGGCACGGGGCGCGGAGGCCGCAGGTGGTGACATTGTTTCCTTCGTTGCCTTCATCTCCTTCGTCCATTTTGAAGATCACCACAAAACAATGCCAGGGTTACAGAGAAGACTATCCATGTTAGTTTTTCCCACACTCTATTCCTAAGAGCAGTTGGAAGGGGTTCACATGAAAAAAGAACATTAAACCCTCCCGCTATGATTCACCCCATCCCGCAAAAGAAAAAAAGTTGTAATTGTGAGGTGATAAACAAAACCATTAAATGCCTACAACATTCCCCAACAATTATTCCCAAACCTCAAGGAAACCATCCAAGGATCAACCTGATAGTAAGTTGATATGTGTTTATTGTTTAAAAAGCAATGAACCAAGGGAATATAATCATACTTAAATAAAATCCCTACATGTTTGTTGCTGGTAGATCTTGGTGAAAAAAGGTGGATGTCGATTCATTGTAGATGAACACGTCCTACGTAGAAAGATGTTCTGAGGAAGAAGGTAGAATTCTAGGTCATTCTTCATAGTCGAAGGCATTCCTCTTCAGTGTTCTTCCTCAGTGGAGTGTTCTTCATTGGGAGCATTCTCCCATGTTTCTCCTCTCCCGAATTCCTCCAAATGAAAGAGATAGCCAATAAAAAAAAATTCCCCAATTTAATTGTTGGGAAAATTAAAATTTGATTAAATTAAATTGTCTCTATTAATTGGTGAGTTGGAAAGATTAATGGTATGTGTTTTGGCACTATTAAGGTAAAGGAGGTAATGAGGCTCTCCCTCAATTATTGTAGGAGTTTAGAGGTTTAGGCCTTGGGTGGTCCCCACCACCATAATCCCTCATGGGAGGTTAGGTTTTTGTAGTCCCCACCACCATAACCTCTCATGAGAGGTTAGGTTTTGGGGGTCTCCACCTCAACAACCACATGAAGGTTTTTAGAATCAAAATAAAAATAAAGCTACATAACATTATTTTATTTTATTCATTCACGAAAATCCCAAAAATCTATCTTTCACTCTTGACCCACTATCATCGAGATGAAACACTTTTTAAGTGAATATCGGCACTGCGAGTTCAACAGTGCCCTCATATATCAATTTTTAGCACTGGTTTATCTGTTTTTCAAACCCGCTCACACATTTATTAAACGTACCCGAAAAAAGTTCTGAAATTAATTCTGGGCACTCTGGGCCTTGGAATCACACCCTATCAATTTCCACAGACTCGTAAAATTCCCATATATTTTATAAGAAACATATACATGGAAATTATAGGTCATTATATTCTCCCCACCCTAGTGATTCACGTCCCTGTAAGCTACAACTCGAATTTAGGGAACAAGTGGGGGTACTAAGCACACATCTGAGCCTCCTGCTCCAATGTGCCCTGCTGGAGGTTCCCATGCTGCCAGCAAAAACGCACCAAAGGGATCGACCATCCACGAAGCACCCACTCCTGTCAATCCTCAATCTACACTAGAACCTCTATAAATGTCACACCATCATCAATGTCCATCCCACCATGGTCGATGATGTGAGAAGGTTTGTGAACGTATCTCTTCAGTTGGGATATGTAGAAGATGTTGTGAAACCGGTGCAACTGAAGTGGAAAAGCTAAGAGGTATGCCAGTTCACCAACTCTATTATGGACCTGAAAATATGTGATGATCCACGGAGAAAACTTTCCACCTCAGCCAAATCATTGTAGAATTCGTCAGTGTGAGACCCATAGAAAGACGTGGTCACCATCATCGAACTCCGGATGTCTCCATCTCCTATCGACATACGAATTCTGCCTGCTAGGCACAGTCTTCATCTTCTCCTGGATGATCTTCACTTTCTCTGTGTTATCCCATACCATCTATGGTCCCACTTGTTAAGACTCCCCTTGGTCATTCCATCACAAAGGTTATTTGCATGGTCACCCGCAAAACACCTCAAAAGGTTCCATCCTTGTGGTGGATTGATAGCTATTGTAGTATGCAAACTCCACCAAAGGCAAGTGATCCTCCTAGCTGCGACCGAAGAAGAGGACAAAATCACGCATCATGTCCTCAAGGTTCTGAATGGTCTGCTCAGTCTGAAAATCTGTCTAAGGATGGAAGGTGGTTCCCAAACAAAGCAACGCCTCAGAAGCCCCCTACATCCCCTTCCATAGTAGGGAAGTAAATCATGTGTCCCAATCGGAGAAAATCATCGAGGTTAATCCATGTAGCCACACAATCTCCTGCACATAGTGGTGTCCCATGCTTTATACTAAACCCTACTCTCTGATTGGTAGGATGTGGCCCGATTTCTGAGACAGTCAACGATCACCCAAATAGTATCATGACCTATGAATGTATGAGGAATTCTTGTCACGAAGTCCATTGATATTCCATCCCACTTCCACTCTAGGACCTATAATGGCTGAACCAAGACTGGAGGTTCCTGATTCTCTACCTTTACTTTCTGACAAGTGAGACATTGAGAGAAAAACTCTGCAATAGCTTCCTTCATTCCTGGCCACCCGTACTAGTGTGGGTGATCCTGGTAAATATTAGAAAACCATAGATGTACCATTAGAGGTGATGTGTGGAACTCCATTAACACTTCCTCTTAAAGTGACTTTGGTACCATGGTATGTCCTCTAAAGAGGACGACATGCTCCCCATCTTTAGAAAATCAATCAGAAGCATATCCTATGGATATCTGAGCATGTGGTGTCTCCCAGTAAGTGTCCCCATGTTGCACCTCCCTGAATCGTTGATGAAGTGGTGGAGTAACCATAAGAGACTGTAGAAAATATTCTTTGTCACAATCAAAAAATGATATCTACAAAGCGGACAACTACTCCCCCTCCTCGCCTAGCAGTTGTATACTAGATTTCATGGTGATTGAAACTGTAAAAATGTTCCCCTTCCCCGTAGTATAGATTATCTCTAAGTCGCAGTCCTTGAGAAACTCAGGCCAATGTCATTGTCTCAGGTTTAGGTCATTCTGAGAGAAGATATATCTGAGACTCTTGGGATCAGAGTACACGGTAAAACGTTTTCCAAGCAGATAGTGCATCCACATATTCATGGAGAAGACCACTACTGCTAACTTCAGGTCTTGGGTAGTGTAGTTTTCTCATGCAATATCAGCTCTCGTGAACCATATGCGATCACTTGTCACTATTGCATTGGGACACATCTGAGCCCAGTCCCTGATGCATCACAGTAAACTATGTACCCTATGCACTCCTCTGGAAGCCTCAAGATGGGGGAAATAGTGAGCCTCTGCCTTAGCACCTGAAAACACAACTAACATCTCTCTGACCACACTAATGTTCGACCCTTCTTTGTCAAGGCTGATAGTGGTGTTGCAACTCTAGAGAAGTCTAGCATAAACCTCTAGTATTATCCAGCTAAACCTAGGAATCTCTGTACCTCTACCACACTCTTGGGTGGCTCCCAAGCAAGTACCGCCTCAATCATTGCTGGATCTACTACAACTCCATCCCCCGAGATGGAATTTCCTTGAATGTAATCCTCTCGGATCCAGATATGGAACTTCGAGAGATTATCATAAATCTAGTGACCTCGGAGTTTTTCAAGTACTACCCACAAATGATAGGAAATCTTGTCCTCAGTAGTCGAGTAAATAAAAATGTAGTCGATGAAGTCTATGAAAAGGCGATTGAGGAATGGTTGAAAGATATTGTTCATGAGTCCCATGAACACTGCTAGAGCATTGGTAACATCGAAAGGCATAACCCAAAACTCGTAGTGTTCATACCGACATCCGAAATCCGTCTTCTCCACATCCTCATCATGAACTCTGAGCTAGTGATAGCCTGATCTATGGTCTATCTTCGAGAACCATCGTCCTCCCTTCATCAGATCAAATAGGTCATCAATCCTCGGGAGTGGGTACCTATTCTTCAAAAACACCTGGTTTAGGCGTCGATAGCCAAAACAAAGCCCCAACCAGCCATCCGCCATCTTGGTGAAGTGAATCGGGGCTGGCCAAGGAGAAACACTGGGTCGGATGAATCGCTCCCCCTACAAGTCCTCTAGTTGTACCTGCATCTCACGAAGCTCTGTAACAGCCATCTGATATGCAGGTGTAGATATTGGTGCCATACAAGGGTACAAATCAATGTAAAATTTTACCCCTATGTGTGGTGGTAGACCCAAAACATCATCTGGGAAGACATCCGAATACTGGTCCACCACTATAGGATAACTTGAACTCACCACATCAATAGCTCCGGGGGTAAGGGTAGAAAACCGATGAGTGATCAGCTGCACTCTCCTCCAAGGATGTCCATCATGTGCTGCAAAGGCTCCCGTCTCGCTGGGGAAGGTAAACCTGGTCCCATCCGTACGGACAAACCGCACATTGAACCTAATACAGTCAATCATTGCATGGACTATAGATAGCCATTCCACACCCAAGATGAAATTGTAAGGCCTCAACGCCGCTACTAGGAGATACCGCCCAAAGTTCTCGCCTCCTAGAGTATGATCACACTACCGGAATAAGTTCGTAATCATCGAATCTTCTCCTGTAGGAATATCTGACCGTAAGGATCGAGCCAACTGCTCTGTCGAAATCCCCGAGCTCCGAATGAGGGAAGTGGAAATAAAATAATTATTGTAACCCATGTATATAAGTACTAAAACTATGGTGGAGTAGAAAAAGATCATAACTCATATCATCTCCATAGCGTCATGAACATAGGCCTCAGCTGCCTCGAGTTGAGATCTCTTATATCCACCTACTCTATGCGGTCTGTGTGGACCTCATGACGGTGGTGGCTGTAACTTCTCGAATCGTCACACACTGCTAGCTGCATGACCAACTCCTCTACCACGTCCTCCTACTCCCTATGAACCACCTCGATCGAATCTATGTATCTTCCCGAGTAGTCTATTGACCATCTACTGATCATCCAAATGACGGGTCAGATAGTAATGAGCAATGTGACCCTGACCGCCGCAAGCATACCACTGCCCACACCTAGAATGTCTGTCTCCACTTCAGGTTCCACACACAACCAATCCTAAGTCATGCGGTTTTCCACCTATAGGTCTAGTCCTCTTGGACATCTACGAAATCTCTCTGCTGGATGATACAGAATACTCTTCTACGTGTTGACTGGTGGTGGATCTCACTGCTGGAGACTGCCCAGCAAGGAAACTCTCCACTGGGAGGGCTCTCTCTACCACCCCCGCATGCTTCGGGATGCTCAATGAGAACACTGAAGCACTGATCTTCCACCTGAGTCCCTGCTCGATGGTTCAGGTCTTGAAGAATGGTACCCGCACCATATCGGTGTAGTACCATGAGAGGTATGTGAACCTTACTGAGTACTAGGATACAATCATGCTTCCCTACTGCATATGATGTATCTCCTGAATGCACACTGAGCTAAGAGTCACTTGAAAAAATGCTGCCCGAAACAAGCTCTCGAAGTCTGCCCAGAGAAGCGTCACCTCTTCATGGACCTAGATCATTAAGCTCTAACATCTGCCCACTTCTACATGTAGAAGGCTGGTAGCAAGAATCACCATGAGGCCTGCTAGTGTCCCTACCAGTCGGAAAACTCTAACCAAATCCTCTATCCAATCCTCAGCCACATGTGGATCTGTCTCTCCCTTGAACCCGGGTGGCCTCTGGCACTATAACTCATATAACACACTCAATGGAATGCACCATCTGTTGATGGGGCTGGTGGCATCGGTGGCCCAACAGGTAGTGATATCGTTGGTGCCTTCACTGGAAAAAAGGTCCTTACATAAGGGCATCATCACTCGGTGGGCTATCAGTGAGTACAAATCTCGGAACTCTAGTCGGCTTTCTATGTGGAGGCATTATAAAAGGAAACAGGTGCGCTTTGGTTAAAGTTATACCTGGTGAGTTGACCTGGTGAGCTGACATGAACAAAAATTTTGAAAACACACAAGCAATCAGGGTTTTCATGCACTGTGTCAGAAATTAGAAGTCAGGGTCCTGGTTTATGGATACATCGTCCACCACACCAACACTAGACTCATTGAACTGAAAACCACTGTCACTACACATAACATTATTTCTTCATAGAAAATATCAGAGTCCTATGTTCTCTGGTAGAACTAACTCCACTAATTCCAATTTGTCACGACCCATTCCTCGGGGCCCATGTCGTGACTACTCCAGGCCCTCCTTCCATAGGCCGGGGGCTGGCGACTAGCACTAAAGGCATAATTCTCTAAAATGGGAAGGCATTGCCTTTAGAACCTGTAAACACACACAACTGAGAACACATCTAAATACAAAACAATAAGTAAAACTGTATAATAATGAGAGTTTTTAAAAGTAAACGAGCCCAAAAATAAAATCCCAATAGCAATGTTCATGAAACTAGAAGTACATGTACAACTAAAGAAAAAATAAAATAGCTACATGATCATCCTCAGAGGTTCCTACCTAATGGGTAGGTACAGATCACATCCTCAACACTCCTCACCCATCCGTCTACTCCACGTACTGACATAGTGTATGGTCCACATTCAAGCATCATCAAGTCCTGGTACACTCAGCCTTTGCCAGCATTGTCTGTCATCTGCAACCAACACAACATGGTTTGGGCATAACCAGTGCAGTGGTGAGTATAACGATACTCAGTAGTGACCCCGAGACCATCAAGGTCTCACAAAAATCAAAAAAAGATAAACCAAAAATTATGAAATAAACAAATAACCTTACATAGGTATATGCCCATACATATACCGAAGTTATCAAGTGATCCATCTCAATCATGAGGAAAACACAAGAAAAACTGACTCTGCCCAATAAAGATTTTATTCTAGAGGTAGTATCTAGTAACATCCCCGGTAACATTATCCTAACCTTGGCTGCTGGAGATCTTCTCCTCTATAGTGTACAGTGGTCCTACCATGACACCATGTGCACTTCCCACTAACCTTGGATTGCTGAGGTACTCCTTTAGTCGTGTACCATGGGTTAGATGCATCACACAGAGGTGCTCCACACCCCGTGTCTACTGCGACACCAAGCATGATCCACCTCGTAGCCTGCTGAGGTACACCTCATGTCGAGTACCATGGGTCTACCATGACTCCAAGGAACACCCCACTATGAGTCTTATGCGACCCCAAAGTGCTCCCCACTGGGATAGTAGAGTAACACCGAGTCAAAACGGTCAGCAGTCATTAGGTCATAGCGAGTGAATAGGTATTCGCACTACGCTCGCTCGTCTCCGAGAGGATCCACTCCATGAGCTACTGGTCGATACAAAAATTGTCACGAAGTCCCACAAAGAAGTATCTCAATGGTCTACCACTTCATAGGGGTCTTAACGCAACAGATGGTGCGTCAATCGGAAGCCCGGTCTGTTAGTTATTAGCCTTTTAGTCTCGGGGGCCCGGTTGGATTTGTGTACGATCCAACCTGGCCGTATCTCAACTATACCCCAAACTCCAATGGTGTATACTCAAAGTGACTGTCACGCTCCAAAATTTCTAGCGTCATGGAAGGATTGTCCAACAGACACTAGTTCCAATGATATGGCCGAAGAAGCGTAAATTGCTCGTAGTGGGCCATGGTCCGGTCCGACCCAGTCAGACCAACCCGGCCCATTGGGCAGGACAACCCTTTGGGTTCAGCCCGACCCACTAGGCCCAGCCCAATAGGCCGTGTGGAGCCGCGGTGACCCGTGAGGGCGCGGACATGCCACGGGGGCATGGACCAGCTGTGGGTCAGTGCGAGGGCGGTTCGGCCTGGTAGGCGATGTGTGGGCAGCTCTGCCCGGGGGGCACCGTGAGGGTGGCCTGGTCTGGTGCACGAAGCTGGTTCGGGTCGAAGGGCCTCGGGGGCGTAGCTCAGGGGGGCTCTGCCCGGAGGCTGGTGAGGCTGGGGGTCGGTTCGACCGAGAGTTCGGGGTGGCTGGGGTGTGGTAGGTCCAGGGCTCGGCGCAGATGAGGTCGATGTGGGGCTTGTTTGGATGGTAGGACGGAGTGGCACGAGGGCAGTGCAGGTCGCGGAGGTGGTGGGTGGTGGCACTTTTTCCTTTTTCACCTTCGTCACCATCGTCGTATTCATCACCTTACTCCATTTTGAAGAACACTGCAAAACAACACAACGATTATAGAGAGGATATTCCATGTTAGTTTTTCCCACACTCTCCACCTTAGAGAGGTAGCAAGGGTTTCATAATAACAATGCACATCAAACCCTCCCACATAGATTCTTCCCAACCCACAAAAGAATATAAGGGTTGTACTTCTGTAGTGATAAACAAAAGCATTATAACCCTTCAACATCCCACAAAAATTATTCACAACCCACAAGGAAAAGAGCCACAGATCAACTTGATAATAAGTTGATCGACGTTCTTTGTTTTGGTAGGAATGAACCAATGGAATAAAATCATACATAAATAAAATACATACCTTTTCATTGTTGGTTTATTTTGGTGCGAAAAGGCGGACATCGATATGTTGTAGATGAACACGTCCTACATCGAAGGAAGTTCCGAGGATGAAGGTCAATGTTGAGGTCATTTTTCATAGTCAAAGGCATTCCTTGTCAGCGTTTTTCATTGGTGGAGCGTTCTTCGTTGGGGGATTTTTCTCAAGTTCATCATCTCCCTAATTCCACCAAATAAAAGAGATAACCAAAAATAAAAGTGTTTCCCCATTATAATCGTTGACAAAATTCAAATTGGATTAAATTAAATTGGATCAATTAAGTGGTGTGTCAGCAAGATTAATGGTATGTATGTTGGCACCATTAAGTTGGATGCGGTCAATAGGATCTCCCTCATTTATTGTTGGAGTTTAGAGGTTTAGGCCTCAGATGGTCCCCACCAAGAAAACCACTCATGGGAGGATAGGTTTCAGTGGTCCCTACCACCATAACTTCTCAAGGAAGGTTAGGTTCGGGTGGCCCCCACCTCAGCTTCCAGTTGGAGGTTTTAAAAATAAAAATAAAAATAATGCTACACAACTTTATTTTATTTTATTCATTTACAAAAACCCAAAAACTATCTTTCACTCTCGACCCACTTCCTTTGATATGAAAGTCTCCTTATGCAAATACTAGTGTTGTGAGTTCAATGGTTACCTCAGATTTCAATTCCAAGCACCAGTTTAAAAGTTAGGCAAACCCGCTCGCACGTTTACAAAACGTACCAGAACAAATGTTCAGAAATTCATTCCGGGAACTCCGTGCCTCGGAATCACGTGCCATCAATTTTTGCGGACTCATAAAATTCAAATATATTTCAAAAAATTACATGGAAATTTTGGTTCTTTACGACATCCCTCCGTGTAACTTCAATATGAGGGTTATTATCTATAAACTTATTATCTTATCTTTCTTTTGATTAGGTAAAATACCCCCCTATATGAATTATTCATTATATAACACTATTGGAATAATGTTTTTATAGTCTATTTTTTATTATATGAATTTTTTGTTTTTATATTCACATACAAGGCTGTAAAACAATAGTATAAATTACTTGAGTCAATTATTATGTGATTTATTCAATATATAATAGATAATTTAAATATTTTAATTAATATAATAAGATTTTCAAATTTACCTTATTATTTTTTTGGTCTACTATAATTTTATCCAATCATGTAAAAAATTGTCCTTAATTATTTCACATGATACTTTTAATGAATTTTCCGCAGACAACGTATTCCAATTACTAGGTTTTCTCAAATTTCATTCACTTTAAATAAATACTATAAATGACATGATTAGGATTTAATTTTATATCAAAATAATATTATGCTATATATCCAAAAATTCTGAATGAAATAAAAAATTATTAGATGGTTAATATAATATCACCTCCCTAACTATTGAGCTAATCAAGATTCCTTATGACTTTTCCATTCTTATATATATTTAAGATCAAAAAAGAACATTCTATTAAGGAAAATAATCTTTTTGTAAGGATTATTTTATTAATGAAATTTTCCCTTCTATAAGGAATTATTATTCCTTAACTTGGTTTTAATTGCCTCATTTTATGTTCTCACCAAACCATGTTGATTTTAATAATTAGTCAGAAATTCAGATCCTTATCAAAAACCATAGAATATTATAGTTCATTAGATACCAAATTATTTGAAATGTGGACTCTGGATTCTCTGAAAATCAAATTCTGAATTATCTTAATTTCAGACCGTAAATTCTCTGAAATTTAGACACCAAAGTTTCTGATATTCAGACTCTGAATTCTCTGAAATTTGGAGACCAAATTAGATGAAATTCAGAATCTGAATTTTCTGAATTTTAGACACCGATTTTTTTGATATTCCAACTCTGAAATCTCTGAAATTTGGACAACAAATTATATGAAATTCAGACTCTGAATTATCTGAAATTTGGACTCTGAGTTATCTAAAATTTATACTTTGAATTCTCTGAAATTAATACTATGATTTCCCTGATATTTGGACTTCTCATTCCTCAGAATTCCGAATCGATATTCCTCATAACTTAAACATTGAATTCCTCAAAATTTATTCTCGGAATTCCACAGAATTCAGACATTGAATTCCTCATAATTCAGACTCCAAATTCCATAGAATTTATACACTATGATCCTCAGAATTCAAATTATGAACATATTAGAATTCAAATTATGAATTCATTGGAATTCAGAATCATTAATATATGGAATTCAGATTGCAATTTTGTTGTAAAAAAATGAGAATATCCATGTTTTCTTGAATTAGATTATTTATTTGATTATACTACAAAATCCATTTTCCATAGAATCTAGATACACATAATTTGTAAACCTAATTTATTTTTTTCCATACACATGATTTTGTATGTATAAAATTATGTTGAACTTTTGTTCCTAACTAACCATTGGTTGAGTTACATGTGTACTGGTCTCTCCAAAATTCATGGAAAAACAATACTGTTGGATGAGGGAGCCGACCAATGATGTTTTATATATAAATAATATCTCATTTCAATGAACTCATTATCTATTTGATCGACCTAGAGATTTAATTTTGTGATGTTATGAAGTGATTTCAATAGAGAGAAAAACTGTCATGCTTTGTGCACTTTCACGAACATATTGTTATACTGTGAACATCTTGTTTATCTTTCTTCATGAAACTCCATTTGTTGACGAGTACAGTTTGGGGATTCTAGGGATATAGGGACAAAGGTGATAACTACCTCAATGATCATGGGATTGAGGGGATAGCAAGATAGATTCATATATTCAAATCAAGGGAATAACATGGTGTGTCTATGAAAAAATTTTAAAAGTATATATCAAGGGGTGTTTATCAATGTTTGTTGGATACCCTACTCTATGGGTGAAAGGTTTTCCTACATGTTAATTTTCATTGTTTCAGGTTTTAAAATATGTTGTATATTAATAATGAAAGAAATTATAACTATCTTATACTTTGTTATAATTTTCTTAATCTGATAAATAATATTTCACATGATTTAATGTAGAATCTTCATTTATGATTTTTTTCTTACGATTCATTTTTGGTTTCATATTTATAGAAACTAAAATAGTTTGTTTCATAAAAATAAAAGTTGATTTGTGAATTTACCATGTTTAACTATGTTTAACATAGATTTTTTATGGTTAAAACAAATTGTGTTTAAACATACAATTAACCACCCTCTTGTAATTAGGCATCTACATACATTATATCGATCCTATAATCGGTATCAAATAAGGTCCATGAAATACTTACTCACATATATGTTTTCTTTCTCATTTTTTATTTTCATGTGGAACATTCCTTATTCTATTTTTTCTTAATGTTTTTATCTTTACTTATAAACACGTACCACAAACCAGTTTGGTGGAAAAATATATTTTCTTATAGAATGGTAGGTATAAATGTTGGTACCACTGACAACCTTAATATTACCAGACCACCAATTTTCTTTGATAATGATAAAGAGTATTGGAGAGATAGAATGAAGACCTTTTTCATTAAAATTAGAGTATAAAATTGGGTTATGCTCAGTGTGGATTACTAAATTCCAAACAAGGATGTAAAAACCTTAATTAAACATGAAAAATCAGAATAACAACTAAACTACAAGGTACACAATATATTATTATGTCTGTGACCTGGAACATATATATATTCAAATATATTCTTATGAATCTTCCAACATCATATATAGGAAACTTGATGTAACACATTTTTGGACATCAAAAGTAATTGAGACATGAAGAGAAATGTTAAGAGAAGAATATCATGGATTTTTTTCCCTATAGAGAGACTATTTTCAAATAAAAATAATGATTTATGACTATTGTAAATAATCATCAATCAATGAGAGAAAATGGTTTAGATGATGAAGTACTTATGGACAAGAATATATATATTATTCCAAATGATAGGAAATCCAAAAGAACATCCATTGATGAGAATATGAAAGCTTCCTATATCAATCTTGATGAACTGTGTGGGACTCTTCTTCAACAAGATTCAATAATGAAAAAGATGCTAATATGAATAATATGGGGAATGGAAATATAGGATTATACTTTACTACTACTAAATTCAATACTCTAGAAAGGGATATAAGATCTATGACTAAGAAAGTCACTATTATATATAGGTTTAGTGAAAATGAACATTATGAACATGAATTAGATAACATTTCTTGAAGGATGAAAAACATATTTGGAATGAAATACTTTCAATATATTTATATGAAGAAAGAATGAAAATACAAGAAAGGCCCAGAAGTCACTTATTATGAATGAAATAGAACTGGACAAAACAACCCAGATTGTCCCATTCATAAATGAAATTATAGGAAATAAAAGAATTATGGGAAGAATAGAAAGATGTATTACATGTCGAAGGATAATAATGTTTTAAAGGGTAATTAAACATGGAGTGCCAGTTGTGGTAACTCATCTGATGAATCCTTAGAGTATGAATATTTTTTTCAGAAAAATATTTATCTACTAGAGAAACTAACCATTGAAAATCATTTTCTAATGTCTAAGTTACACAATACATAATCAATCACTAATGTCTCTTTGAATGAAAATTTTACTAATGATAAATATAATAAGTCAAAAGATGAATAATCTTCTTTCTAATGACGATAACAGTTTAACTTCTATTGACGAAGTGTATTAGTTTTACTAAATACCCGAAAGAAAATTGGAAGATAAAAAAGAAGATAGAGAATGAAAATTCAATAATTTTTATTATAACTATAGAATTATCGGATATTATTAAGGATAATTATTAAAAACAATTTACATTGAAAGTGTATCTAAAAACCATAAGGTTGTTGATTCTGAGAAATATACACTTTGTTAGTTTATTGAAAATGTAATTTTCGTGAAAAATATTTTATTGGCTAACTGTGGTTTTAGTTTTTATATATTTGAGGATAAGAATATATTCATTATACTAAAATACATTAAATTTTCCATAAAGAAACATTTATCAAACATTAACTTAGGAAGAAAATAATTTGTTAAAATGTATTCGCAACTTCATGCACTAAGAAATAGTTCTTGATTTTGTTATAATCATTAAAAACATGTTTTGAATAATTATGATTTTGTTCCCCAAACAACTCAATTTTATAATAGAGTTCAGTGTGGTGGAAATTAGGAGAAAAAGTATTCTTTAAATAAAAACTAATCATTTAGTTTACATAACACTTACTTTTCCATGAAAATATTGGTACAGAAATGTTTACTTTCTGAAATTTCCAGATCCATGAATGTTTGTATTCTAAATTTCTAACTATTTTATATTCATAAAGATAAAGAAATTTTACACAAATACACATGGTACATGGATAGTGGATGTTAACGACATATCACTGGTAAGAAAATCTTCTTTGAAATGATTATCAAGAAGAATGGTTGTAAAGTAACATTCAGAGATAATTCCTATAGGAAATTTTTTGGTATAGATAACATCGTTCGTCTTTGAAAAATATAAAATTAAAATGGTTTATTTGTTGTGGGTATTAAAAAATTTCAATTTTCAAAATCCAATTATGTAATAAAGGATTCTTTATGAATTTTAGGAATGATAAATTCTTAATACCCAATTCTGAAAAAGTGTTTATTCATTATGCCTATAGGAATTAGAATGTATACACACTAAACATAGAAGACATTAAGAGCCATGATATACCTTGAATTAGTCCAATAAAAGATTAATATTTGTTATGGTATAGAAGGTTAGATTATTTTAACCATAAAAACCTTTGAAAACTATTAATGAAAATACTAGATAAACATATACCATAGTGTATATTTGATTCTACAAAAGTTTATTATCCTTTTAAATATGGAAAGAAACATAAATCCAGTTTTATTTCATTCTGTGATGTCTCAAATTCTGATGTATTACAGTCATTTCATATGGTTCTATTTGTTCTAACACAAATTGAATATATTGGAGGGAAATATTATGTATTAGTTTTTGTTGATGATTACACTAGATATACGTGGGTCTATTTTCTAGAAAAAAAATCTGAAGCCTTTTTTTTTGAAAAGATTTAGATCCCAGATTAAATTTGAAAAAACCTTCCATTGATACTATTTGTAGGGATCATGGAGAAGAATTTCAAAATTTATATTTTGGAACGTTTTTATGTAAGAAAGGCATTACTCGTTACTTCCCAGCTCCAAAAACTCCTCAACAGAATGGTGTTTTTGAAAGAAGAAATAAAATTCATCAAGAGATAACTAGAACCATGTTGAGTGAATATTATATTGATAAAAACATTTGAGTTGAAGCTATTTGTACTACTTATTATATTATAAATTGAGTTTTAATCACACATTTCTTAACAAAACACCTTCTGAGTTATGGACAAGTTGAATACCTAGACATGCCAACATAAATGTATCTGGTTGAATGTTTTCAACAAAAATACTAACGATAATTTACATAAATTTTATCCAAAATCTAATAACGGAAATTTCTTAGGTTATTAAACTACTTCTAAGCCTTATAGAGTTTTTAATAAAAATACGTTCATTGTTGAATAAATTGTTCATGTTAAATTTGTTAAAATGGATCCTTTTGTTTTTAAACAAACCAAACCTAAATCCTCAGATGTATTTTCAAAAAATGTTTTTCAACCATTGATAAAAGATTCTTCTAATATGCAGTATATTCTATAAAATATTTCATAAACATTTACCCTATAATATTTTCTACCATATGTGGATGAACAAGTTTTACAAAACACAAATCAGTTGTTTCTTAAGAATTTTTTCATTTAATGTTCCATTGGTGATGCAAATCAACCAGTAATGACCAAATGATTCTTAACAAATGAAGTTGATCATAAAGCATTTCTTTCCCAATTATAAACAAAAATAGCTGATAATTGTTTTTTTGATGATGATCAGAATAAATCCATGAAATATTAGTTAAATGTATTTGAAAGAAATAATATCTAGCCCATAGTATAAATATAGTAGGAAACCCCTATAATTGGAGTAAAATGGGTCATTCGATATATGTATGATGAAAATGGAATTATGGTAGGAAATAAATCTAGATTAGCTGATAAGGGCTATAATCAACAAGAAGGAATTGACTATGAAGAAGCCTCTGCTCCAGTATCTAGACATGAATCTATTTTTATTTTACTTGCCTTTGAAGCATTCTTTAATTTCAATACATTTCAAATTCATGTAAAGTGTGATTTCCATAACAGATATGTTCAAGTAGAAGTTTATGTTAAACAACCTCCTTCTATTGAAGTCACAAAACATCATGAACATGTTTTCAAACTTAAAAAAATATATGGACTTAAACAATCCCCTGGAGCCTGGAATGATAGACTTACATGATTTTTTTGTGAAAAAATTATATAAAGGGAACTTCTGATCCAAATATTTTTATAAATAAAGATAAAAAATGTTTTAATTGTTCAAATATATATTGATGAAATTATATTTAGATCAACTCGTCAATCCTTAACTGAATCATTTGAAAATCTATTTAAATCAGAATTTGAAATGAGTATGATGGGCGAGTTAACATTTTTCAAAGGTTTCCAAATTTCTCATAAACTAGAAGGATCTTATATGTCCCAAAATATATATATTTATTATCTTCCTAAAAATTATGGATATGACAGCAGTAAATGTATAAACTCTCCAATCAGTACCTTAAATTTTCTTAATCTTGATGAAGATGGGAAACTAGAAGATAAAACATCATTTAAAGGTATGATATGCGGTTTACTATACTCGAAATCTAGTATTACAGAAATAATACATTCTATATGATTATGTTGAAGATATCAATCTAGTCCAAATGAATCTCATTTTAATGTATTGAAAAAAATTCATTATTTTAGGGGAACCATGGATTTAATAATTTTCTATACTTGTAAAAATGATTTAGAATTAAAATGATTTTGGATGCTGATATTGGTGGATTTAGAATTGAGAGAAAATGTAAATCTAAAACATGACATTTCTTAGGAGATCCATTAGTTTCTAGGTCATGTAATAAGAAACACTCAGTATCACTTTCGACTGATGAAGCCGAATATATAGCAGAAAGAAGTTATTGTGCCCAAGTGTTGTGGATGGAACTCACACTCGTAGACTATAGCCTCAGTTTTACCAAAACATAGATATTGTTTTGATAACATTTGTTCTGTTTCCAAAAGAAAAATAACTCACATCACTCCTATCAAAAACACATAGATATTAGGCATCAATTTCTTAGCGATCACACATTTAAAAGATATATCATTATTCAATTTATCATAACACAAGATCAACTTACCATTATTCTTTTAATATATTTACCCTCATATAGATTTTAAAATAGTAAACAAATTATAGGAATGATAAACGTAATGTAATGATCCATATTAACTTTTTTTGGAAATATATCTCATTAGATTAAGTAACTCTTTCTCATGGGGGGTGGGTGCATTTTCTTGTTAATCAAAATCATTCCTTAATCAAATTTTTCATAATCAAAATTTTTCCATAATAAAATTTTTAGATCCAAATTTATTTCCCTTAATAAATTTTTTCCTAACATATTAATTTTCTCATAACAAAATTCTTTTCCATAATCTAAAATTTTCATAACCAATATTTGTTTCTAAAACTCACAATTTCAGAACCAAAATTTCGTTTCCCAAATTAAGCATTCCAAAATCTAAAGTTCTTCATGAATAATAGTTTTCATCACCAATTTTTTTTTTACAATTAAGAAGGTATTTTTTAATAAACAAATTATTGTAATTGAGTTTTTTACTTATTGGTACTTAAGAAATTTTTTATCAGATTCATTTTTCCAAAATTCAAATTTTTTTATTAATACCCCAAATGATCAGAACCTACCAAATAATTCCTCGAATTTACTATCATCCATAAGATCAATTTAATCTCATTTAAACCGTTAGATCAAATTAAGAATTCAAACCATCACCATTATTCCTATATCATGAACCCCTATTCTGTATCCCACTTCTGTTTTCAATGTTTACTCTGTCGAAACTCTTCCTCCCTTCAAAAATCTCTTTTTGATTTTCAAAGTTTACATAGAATACGGGTTTCATTTGAAGTCTCCCCACAAAAACAGATTTAATTAGCCAAGGAAGTTTGGGAATAAGAAATATATGTGGAAAGGTTTGTTGATCAAAAATTCTTCTTTATGTTTAATTCATTAATTAAGAAAAACATTAAACTAAATAGATGGTAATGCTTTTGAGTAGTGAAGCCAAACGGTTTGGAGCCGGTTTACCCATCGATTCTTATATAATTCAATGATACATTATTTTTCTAGAATGAAGGTGGAAGATACATTTTTATATTAAATAGTTATGGGAATAACTATTCCCTATCATTCAACATGGCATCATATATAGTTGGAATTAAGTTTGATGGAGAAGCAATTTTATGCACTCACAAGTTGCCAGATTAGTCAGGATTTTTTGAGAAGGAGATTATAATAGAGTTCCTAGGTATTAAAGGAGTAAAATAACCAAATATTAACCATATCTAAATGAATAGTAGATTATTATAATTATTTCTACATGTTTTTCTAATTCTGAGAAAAGGAGACAAGGGCTCCTTAAAGAAAAGTTGCATCTTTGTCTTTGATTTTCTAGTTAACATGAGTAAGATAAATCCTGTGAAGTATATTCTTCTGACAGTCACCAAAATCAAGAATGGAAGTCTCAAATCCTAGATCATCATGTATCCGCCCATTTTATCAAATATCATTGTTCTATGCTTATAACCATTAAAAATTTCATACAGCTCCAAATAAAAAAATTTCAAGATATTGCTACTAAGTGATGACATCGTGAGGAGAATGAAATATGGGTTCAATACAATGTCTGAATAATTATATGATCTTTCAAAATGTGATATCGAAGCACATTCTAAGAAAGTGTAAGCAAGAGATACTTTCATGTAATATTAGAAAAATATAAAGCAAAAAGGAACCTGAAATCAAAGAGAAGCCTATAGTTTTAGATAGTAAGTCAGCACCAACAACACCGAAGGTGAAAAAATTTTCCATGATAAGGATGTAGAACAATAGAGGATACAAAATAAGCACATAAAAAATTAGATTCATGTTTTATTCTAGATCCTACTATGGAAAAAGGATATGAAGATTAAATCTATTGAAGAGCTTGAGAAGCAAGAAAAATAGAAGAATCAAAAGAAGAAAATGTCTGAAGCTGAGATTGATCAAGAACTTCTCAAGGCTACTAAGAATGAATTTGAATAGATTCAGGTGTTGGAATCGTATCTCAATGAACCAGAACCAGTAGATAGTCCAACAATAAAATTCCTAATTCCAAAACGATGAGTGGATGAAGAAATAGTTCAGGAATAAGAAGTAGTTGATGAAGAATAAGAAGAATAAGAAGAAAAATGTGATGAGAGGAATTGTTTTATAATACATGTCGAACAATATCATGAGAAGGAAATTCCTTCTGAAATGATTTTAATATGGAATTCCCATGATGAATCATCTAAAATTATTTCTCAACGAAAAGGGGATGTTGATTAGGAATAGGTTAACAAACCTTCTGATGATGAAAATAGAAATCATGAATTCATCCATCCTAAGGATCATAAGGTAGATGCTGAGAAAGATGAGATAGATGAGGAACAATTTACCATCTTTCAGATAGAGGGAATCAATCTCCAATGTCTATAGAGAAAATTTCTAATGTAGAAAAAGGAAAATAGCTGATTGATAATACACCAAAGAAGGATGTGCTGGTTATGAAGGATGAGGCTGAATCATACAAAATGATGGTTGTAGATCTATAAAATAATCATCACCTGCAAGGGAATCAGATTCCAAATCATCTTTCATGTATCAGGATTTCATGGTACTATCTCTGAAGATCATAGAATACTCTATACCCTTGTTTATGAGTATTTATTTGAGATTCTATTTGCTTCAACACTCCTTTTATTAGAAGTTAGATACCTTAAGCATGCTTATTGAAAAATTTATCCAGATTGTGGTAGATTCCAAGACCTTTTATATCGGTTATGATGCTCACAGTATATCATGTAAGGAAATTAAAAATTGGTCCAAAAGAAAAATTGAAGACATTGAATTTTTTATTGACTTCCATGAATCATTGAAAAATGAATTTAACATGTCAACAGATAAAATAAAAAATCGTATTACAAGATTTACAATGAATATGATCCTTGAACATGTATCCCAAATGCAGTAGGATAAAGATCTTAATGGGAAATTAAATTCAGTTTCTCAAAATTTGCAGAGAGAAAGGGAACAAAGGGAATAATTATAATAAAAGATAAACCATCAAGAAGGGATATTGTAGTCTCAGGAATAAGAACTTATGTATCTGGATGTAAAAATCAAGGACCAAGAAAAGAAAAATCAGGACAAGGAGTTATTGATCAAGAGTATTGAGGAAGATCATAAGGATCTCAAGATGTTGAAGGCTATTTTGAGGAAGATCTTGTGGAAGAAAAGTACTGATGAATAATTTTTTCTCTCAATTTTGATCTTTTTTTAATACCCTATATCATCATTTGTTTCAATCAAAATGTTAATATAAATATCTTTCATTTGTTTTTATGTGTTTAGTACTACTCTTTTAGTTACGGTTTTTTTTCATTCCCTCTATTCCATTTTGAAAAAAAACAATTGTGGAGAAAAGAATGATCAAAATATTAATAATTATAATTAAGGGAATTCCCAAATTAAAGTAGAGTTTATGTAAGGTGTAATTTACTTAAATAATACATTATTGTTCATGAAAAATTAAAATATCTCTTAGGAAGTCATAAATATGATCCTTAGGTATTTCAAAACCAAAGGGGGAGATAGTTGTATTAATCATGGTTTGTAAGTAAAGGGATATAATTTTTCTATTAATGTTCATAAAAAAAATTATTATTAATTATATTCTTTTTTAAAAGTCTGTTTGTGCATTCCAAAAACGGGGAGTTTGTAGAGTCAATAGGGTTTCCATATGATTTTACAAATCCATTATATTTGGAAAGTCACAACCACTTTATCTTAAGGAATATTATATTTTCCTAAGGACTATTTTCATAAGGAATATTTCCCTTCACTAAGGAAATTTTTATCCATACATTCATTTTCATTACCTCTTTTTATGTTATCTCAAAACCAAGTTCATTTTAATACTATGTCAAAAATTCAGATCCTATCAAAAATTTCATAAAATTATAGTTCCATAGATGTTGAATTATCTTAAATTCAAACTCTATATTTTCTGAAATTCAGACTCTAAATTATCTGAAAATCAGACTCCATATTCTCTGAAATTCAGACTCTGAATTTTCTGAATTCCAGACATCACAATCATTGAAATTTGGACTCTGAATTATTACAAATTCAGACTCAGAATCCTTTTAAATTCAGACTCCAAATTATCGAAAATTTAGTGTCATAATTCTCTGAAATTTAGACTCTTGATTCTCTAAAATTCGGAATTCTATTTCTCTAAAATTCAGACTCTTAATTCCTTATAAATCAGACTCCTAATTCCCCAAACTCTAGACTCCGAATTCTTCAGAATTTAGACACCGAATTCATTAGAATTCAGACTCCAAATTCAGACTCTGAATTCCTCATAATTTAGACTCAGAAGTCCTTATAATTCAGACTCTTAATTTATCATAATTCATACTACGAATTTATTGGAATTCAGACTGCATAATCTTTTGAATTCTGATTAAAAATTTGTTACAAAATAGAATCCAAATATCAATGTTTTCTTGAATCATATTATTTATATGATTATAATTATAATTTTATTTTCCCATAGACTCCAAATATTCAAAATTGGTTAAGCTAATTCATTTTCTTCCTTACACATGATTTTAATGTATAAAAAAATTTCATGCATTTTGTTTCTAACTAATTGTTCGTTGAGTGACAAATGTACAAGTCCAACCAAAATTCAAGGAAAAATATAACCGTTGGAGGAGGGATAAGATCATTGATGTTTTTCATATAAATAGGAACTCATTTGAGCGAGCTGATTATCTATTATTTGAACTAGAGATTACATGATGTGATGTTGTGGTGTTATTTATATAGAGGAAATTAATATCATGCTTTGTGTATTTTCCCAAACATTTTGTTCAACTGTGATCATATGGTTTAGCATACATCATGCAACTCTGATTGTTACTGAATAAAATCAAGGGCCTCTAAGGATAGGAAGGCAGAGGTGTTGACTACCTTAATGATTAAGGGATTGTAGGGATATAAAGACATATTCGTATATCCCTATTAATGGATTACCCTAGTGTGGGTAAGATAGTATTTCATGAAAGTATAACTCAGGTTCCTTTTTCCAAGTTTGTTGGATACCCGACTCTTTGGGTGAAATGATTTCCTACTTTTGACTTGTTTTTTCTTCATGTTTTTATTTCCTCAATATTTGGATAAAGGAAGAATGTATAATAATATTATACTTTCTTATACTATACTTTCTCTGATAAATAAGATTTTATATGCATTAAGTTATAATATTCCTTTAATAAAATTTTTCTTATGTTTCATTTCTATATTCATATTTCTGGAACCTATGTATGATTTTTTCATAGAACTAAAAGAGTTATTTTTAATTTACCATATAAAACATTATTAAACATAGATTTCCTTAAGGGTAAAAACTATTTTTTCAATCATACAATTCACCCCCCACTTTTAATTGAGCATCTACAAACACTACTTCGACCCTAAATTGACAACAACTATGAAATTTTGAGAATCTCCATTTATTAAAGGACTATAAAATGTAATTAATTAATCAATTTAAATATCTATTTAAGGAATTAATATGGTTTGGAAAATATTGGTCATCACATTCATATCCCTAAATTAATGTAACATCCGATATGATTCATATTTGTTTCTAAAACATTATACGACTTGTTTTTATATAGGGTTTGTTTAATGTATTGTGCAACTAGAGAATTAGTAAACAAGGTCAAATAAATGATGGAGGGATCAATGAATAATTTGGTGGAGGGAATATAAAATAATATACTAAAAATTTTCGTTGAAATGAAGAATTATTTAACAAATATCATAACATATTAGGTTATATAGAATTATATTTCCTAAAATTACAAATATATATATATGTTTATCCAATTTCAAATGTGTATAGATGAAGTATCTGGTAGTAGGAAAATATTTCAACCGTGAAACCACACATTAATAACTACATAACTCATAATTGGGAGAGGTCGATCACATATAATAATAATTTAGAACACTCTTTTCCATATATATAAAAAATCACTAGGTTGTCATAATTTTATCAATCCTATTACATTATATATTTAATCAATCAAATAAACATAATATTTATTAAAACCAAAGAATTTTATTTTCATTAGGACTAAATTGAGTTGTACTTTCAATCAATATTCCTCCAACTATGAATTGATAAAATAATATATAAATGATAATTATGGAAATAATAGATACTTTACAATAATAAAAATATCACCACCAATGAATCAATGATAGAAAAGGTTATTATAAATAAATCTGAACGACATAAATAATAATTTATATTTTTTAAACAAATAATATAATCTAAATGTATTAATAAGATATTAGTTCCATTAAAAATTAATATTCATAATACTAAATTATATCTCTATTAGTTTATCATGCTTTATTCATATTCTAAATTTTAGATTCTCCATAATTTGGAGTGAACACTTTTTTTCACAAATAGATGTCCCTCAATCATACTAAAAAGGTTTATTGATCATTGTAACAAAACTAAAAAAATATACCATTAAACTCAGCCCATTCCAATTTTTTTTTCATATATAAAAATGGACACATACTAGTGCCAAATAAGGCCCTAGGAAGAATATAATCTACCAGAATAATACCTCTAAATTTTTTCCATCCATCCTCTAGATCTACATGTATAGAATGAACTACATAGAGTTATCTTTCCCATATTACTAGTGATTCATTCCAAGTCCCCTAAGATACACCAATAAATTGGTACGAGTGGTCATTCCCAAAAGGACAACCAACATTGCATCAATCTCTACAACCTGTAAAGAAATAATTGTAAAACTAGTATAGTGTAGAAGTCCCCTTCCCATACTATAGTATTTTTTGTAGGGTAATCAATGTGTTAAAAGTTATATATGGTATTTGAGAACAAGATCCATTTCTCAAGTAGGCCAGGTCCTGAAGAATGGTACCATTTCCAATACCCAACAAGAAGTGAATACACACTACTTGTAATTGATGTTTGGAGTGTGTAGTGAATGAATTTTTTTTAATTGGATGGAGAGTGTGATACCCGACGAAAAGTGAGACAAAATAAAATATATGTTACTGCCCATTTCCTCATGGATAACCACTATTTTTAGGAGTTTAACTAGTTTGTAATTTATTGTCAAGCCTTCTTTTCAAATTGTATTATCTAGATGGGTGAACTCTTTAGATGTATCACAAAGTGTACGTTAGTGTGGAAAATGAAAAATGAATGAACATGTGTTTGAATATGGAGACAGTTTTTACTCTAATGAGATAATGTAGTGGATAATATCCATGGTAATGTTAGGATAGTGGGAAATATATTTTTGGGAACTCATGGTGTCACACAACTTGGTTTACAGCCTAATGAGGTTGGGACTTAACACTTCCATATGTGGATAAGGTCCCATGATTCTTTAAAATTATGGGATTTTAATATTCAGTTCAAGATTATGTATTAAAATATTTATCTTTGTGCATGGTTGTGAATTTTCCCATATTAGTTTTCCAATGATCATTAGGAGTTAATTTTTTTCCATTCATCTGGATAAATATTTTTTAAAATTTTTGAATTATTATAATTCATAATAATTGTCTTCAAGAAATATTATGTTGTTATAATTTATTTTTATGAGAAATTTATTAGAAATATTATATGTTTGTATCTTAGAGAAGTATAACTTATTTTCCTACGTCATAGATGTTGAAACCTTAATTCACTGGAGACAATTTCATCCATTCCTCAAACCAGAGGTTGTGACAACCCATATTTCTTATAATATTCTACCATTGAATTTGTTATATCTCAAGATATAGAGATGATACATCATTTTTCCATTTCTATCTCCTAAAAACTAATCATGTTGTTCCTCTGATTTGGATATCATATGAGAAAATACCAATCATATAGGACACACTAACTAATTTCATGTTTTAGAACACTATAATCCATAATTATTTACTGGATCCAAAATCTATTATGGATTTTCAGCGAATCCAATTTATATTTTAGAGTGGAAAAATACATACAACCTAGTTGTACACTCACTAGAAAAAACAATATAACAACCCAAAAGGGTCAGGTAAATTCTTGATGGGACACAAGAGGGACCTAATAAACATAATGTTAAAATATTAAAACTATAATGGAAGATGGTGAGAGAACATAGTGGAATAGGTAGTGGGTCCATGGATCCTACTCAACCCATTCACTACATACAATATCATACAATGTTCCATTTTCAATCACATAGTATTCATCATTCTTACAAAATATTGATGAATTCATCAACCTAAAACCTAACAAAAACACAACCACCGTCATCATTATTGATTAGAACTAACACTATGTAATAATATTAAAACAACTCTAATCCCATAATAAACATTCACACCAACAAACATTATAAAATACTATATATTTATCTTAGCTCTGCACACCTCCCTTTCAAGGATCAAAACCACTCAAACCACTGATTATAATCCCAAAATTCATTGAAACTGAAAATAAATACAATGAAATATTAACATCACAATATGGGAACCTAGCTTGTTGGTTACATGCCTTTAGGTGCACCTCCACGTATTATATAGGTTGTAAACATGTAGTGAAGGTCTAATATATATCATGGGGAGATGATAAAACCATTATCAATGAATCACAATCATGTAAATAAATAATCAATGACCAAATTTTAAAAACAAATAACTATAATAAAACTTGTAATATATGATGACCATAATAGGAATATAATATCAAAAACAAAGCTAGTAGATATTCCAGGAATTATGTGTATAATGTATCAAAATAAAACAAAAAATTAATGTCACAAAATAATCCCCTAAAGTGGTTCCTGAAATCATGTGTTGTTCCCTCATCTATGCTCTTCCACAACTGATCCTTCTAACAAAGGGATCTTTCCCTTATCATTTCCTATATACAAGATTTTTATTAGGGTTCCAATTAGGATGCCCATGTAAGGTGTGCGTAAAACGTAGTATAATAACACTAGCGGTGTTTACAACAGTATCCCATATATAAAATTGTATTCAATAGTATAATTAAAAAGGTAGAATAATTTAAAGAATTATCACATTTCATTATTAAAAAATTAACCACATAAATGATCCAGGTTCACTATCACTGTAGATCCATCAACACTAACATTTACCGAGGTTAGAGTCAATTTTATCTACAATACATATCCCATATCAAATTACTCATTGGTTTTCATTTATGATTTCATTCCTATTTCATATCATGACACCTCGGATCCATAGTCCAAAGCGAACATTTTGGGCCTAGAATTCCATTTCTACAAACCTATGGGTATTTGAAAAATCACTTCATGTCTTAGAAACTATTTTTATCACATTTGGGGTTTTTAAGAGTCACTCTATGTCCCACACACATATATTAATCAATAATATGCGGGATTCTAAAGCATCAGTACATGTCTACACATATATAGAAAATATATCACAATATCACATATATAATCATATCACATATATCAAAATTTCAAAATCAACATTGTTATGCATTGTTATCCTTCTAAAAAAAATTATCAATAAAGCGTAGCATTTAAATTAATAAAAAAACAAGGATCATCACTTTAATTAAAATGATATAATATGAATAATTTGTCATTAAATATTTTATTAACATTTAATCATATATACAATTTTGATTTATTGTTAATTAATTCATTCCTTAATTCCCCTTAACAATCAAATCATATGAAATTAATCATCAATTTCAAAACCGAAACTACAAAATTCAAATTTCCAAGTTGTACCAATTTTATTACCTGATGAAAATTTGATTACCCAATTCCCTATTTAAATTAAAAAACTAACCAATTAATTAATAATATTTAAGAATAAATTTCTATACATGAAATAGTGATTTCAAAATAACCTACATGTAATTGAAATAAAAATTTTGGAATTAATAATTAAACCACCAGCCTCAAGATCATTGATGTAAATTAACCAAACATAAATTTCAAAAATCGAAATGTGGTGATCAAGATCATGATGATGAATAGGATCCTGAACCAAATCCTATAAAAAATATCATGAAGTTCATCATACAATAAAAATAATCTAATCCAACTCTAATGAGAAATAAAACACCCATCTTTATCATGTATGTGATACCATAGAAATAAAAAACATCATGGGAAGTAATAGTATGCTAGGAGCGATTCAAATCAATAAAAAAAAATATTTGATTCCTAAAAAATGGAGATTGATAAACCTATGAATCTTATGGGGAGCTTCAAAATTCACAGTAATGAGTTTTGGTCTGATTATGGGTTATTAGGGATTAATATAGTGGTTTTTTATTTTCTTTTATAATTTTTCAAGGTATTAAAATCCCTCATTCATAGTTTCTCATACAGTGCTACAATTTTCCAAAATCGTGTTACATAACCATGCACCTCTATTTAAGGGTGTATAGTTTTCACTAAGATGAAACATGGTTTGAAAAAAGTACTTTCCATCTATGAATATCCTAATTTTGGGATTGAATGGTTTGGAATCCTATACGCACAGTTTAGGAAAAGTAGTCCCCAACAATTTACTACCCAAAAAACACCCAAAAACATCTAGAATTATCTTGTTCACCCAAAAAATACTAAAGGTAAAACCCAAAAATGTTATAAGAAAAACAGCGTAAAAGGGTACCTGAAAATGAGCATTAGACATATCTAGAAAATTATGGTATCATACAATCTACCTAGCTTATAATATCACATCCTTGATCTATAATCCAGTAAATATCGTTGATTTTGATATATAAAGATCTGTCCACTTAATCTGTATATCTTCTTCTATCTCCAATGATTCCTCTTGGACACATCCTTGTTATAATAAAACACAAACTATCGTAATCTTTTTTCACAACAAAACATACCCATTATTATTAACAACATGTATCATATGTTCCTCAATGGATGCATCCATATCTTGATCAAAATCACACACATAGATTACATAATACATTTTGGGGTGATGCCACTAAATTTGTGACACATGAAAAACGTTGTGCAAGGAGGTGAATCTGTATAGAAGAGTCAATATTTTCACCATCTTCCTGATTCTCCCCTCATTATCAAAAATATCCAATAAACCTGGGTCCCAACATTCAATATCTCATAATTCAATGGTGTCCCATTATAAGATAAACTAAAAGGAAAACACAATCACCCTCTTCAAATACAAGGTTTAATAAACATTTATCTGTAGGGGACTTCTACCAGATTTGATCATTAGATATAATTGTCCAAATCAGTTGAACCTTATCTAATGTCTCCTTTTCATGACTCATTCGCAACAACTCTTAATATCCTACCTATATCTAACCTCTAGTTGATCAGCCTGTCCTACTATAAAGAACCAAATTTGGTACCATCTGGATAGATTCATAATAACAATTGTTTTAGGAAAAATACATAATTCCTATGTGCTTCACCCAAGTCCCATCAAAATCATGAACACATGGCAATAAAATTTCTTCCAGCACCATTATTGTATGTTCTAACTACTGATATATATATGGGTGGAAATTCATACTCATTAATACCATAAAACCATGTGACTTCTACAAGCATTTACTAAAGCATGAATTAAATCATGATTCATGGTCTAAAATTATATTATTTGGCACACAATTCAGATAGACTATCTCTCTAACATAAAATTCTCCCAATTGATCCACTGATTATGTATCCCATATAGGCCTGAAATTTTCTTTTATCTATCAGTTCACGACCTTCCAAATAACACCATTCTTTCGATAAGTCCTTAAGAAACCCACCACAAAACCCATGTTGACATCATGACACTTACATTATATAATGGGTAGTGGATTTAGTAAATAACCATGTAATTGATGATCCACCATCACCTATTGATAGGTGTTTCATCATTTCATGGACTCTAAAATATCATTTTAATGCCTGAAAACCAATAATATTGAGGAAATTCATGGTACATTTTTTCATACCGTAATGCACCTACCAATTAAATGCATGAAAATAAAAAATAAACACCTCTCACATACACATGGAAATAGCTACAAGACCTCCCACATTTATGTTATCAAACACATATATTGTATTATCATAAGGTAAATCCCCATTAAATCTACATTCCCTCATGTACATACACTTTCGATCATTATATTTGCTCCCCTTGATCTGGCTCAATGTTTTTTACTCAACAATCATTGAGACCATGCTCGTATATTCTTGGACTTCATGTACCCCAACATCAATCTCAGCACACCAAGTCATCAAATTTCACACATAATTAGACTCATGAATATCCTATGTTTTTTAATTCTACTCAAAGAATCATCAACACTATTTCCCTTCCCGATTGTATATTCTAGATCAATGTCAAATGAATACATATACTCAATCCATCAAGTTTGTAGTAGATTCAATTATTGTTATGAAAAGACACACATTATTCTCTTAAAATTAATATAAATAGAAAAATTTTCACCCAGTAGATAATTTTGAAAACACTATCAACCATACACCACTATAGATAACACATTTTCATGTACATGTTAATTCAATGTAGGTGGCCCAAACTTCTGTGACCCATATTCCACAACATGAACCCCCTGGATCAACATTTCATTGATCTCTACTCCAAATTCCACAAATAAATCCTTATAATCCTCCCATGGATCAGTTATGATCCGTATTATACTGGTAGTCAACTGCTTCTTCAACTCCTGTAAATCTTTCTCATTTCCTCCTAATCATTCAATATTAACTACCTTCTTTACCATCCCTGAATGTGGTACTAATAATATGAAAAAAATATAAAATTATTGTATGATAATAGATCTATAATCCAAGAAAGATACGGATTTCCAAAATATTTTTGGAATGCTCCCAGGAAACCACTTCTCACAACTTCTCTCTGTCCACAAATAGACCTTCCTCTATGATGATGTGACACATGAAATGTACCTGATCAGTCCATAGATGAAACACAGATAGATTGGTGTACAAACAATACTCTCTCTATGTACTAATGATGATGAGGATATATTGGGCATGATCAACTGGTGTCTGGGAGTACAAGAACATTTCACTCACAAAAAGATCCAAAAACTAATCTTGGTACAGAGGGAAGATTTGGTTAATCAAGGCCACAAACTCTTTTAGAGCATTCATAATCCGAAAAGGAATCATGAAAAACTCCTAAAGTCCATACCTAATTCTGAATGATTTCTATAGTATTTTAGAAGGTTGAACACATAATTGATGTATCCCTGATAACAATTAGATAATTGAGAAGACATAATATCCTCTCAATTGGTCAAGGATATCATTTATTCACGGGTTAGGATCTCGGTTATTCACTATCATTTAGTTTACCTAATGTTAATCCACACATAATTGGATGGTCAGGTCATTCTTCCCCACAAAAAAAACTATATAACCCTATTGTTATGTAAATATATAGATTAACCCCTTATCCATTAACTCTTCTTGCTAAATCTTATTCTCATGATTCTCTTTTGGTGAAATTTTTTATGGTCTAATAAAAAATGAATTATCCCCTGAAATGAGATCAATCATTAATTATACAACACTCGTAGTTGGAAGTAATAATAATTCCTTATGAAACATGCCTTATAACTAGTCCACAAAGTCTCATAAGATATCATGTGTCACAACCCCATTATCTAGAATAAATATTGCAACATGGGCGGTGAGCCCCACCTATTGTTGTTGAACTGGGCATGCACGACATGCCTAGATATCCCAAAATCTATGGGGAACCTAATTTCCACCCTCATGAGACATAAAATTCACTGTCATATTGTAATTGTCTATAAGGGATTGTTATTCTACAAATAATTCAATACACAAAATTAATTCAAATCTTCAAAAAATATGGATTTCATTATCCCAAAAGAAATGTTACTCCCAAATTTATAGAGAACACTTTTTTCACAAATAGGTGTCCATCAACCGTACTAAAAATGGATTATTAATCATCATAACCCCAATCAGGAAACCCCCTATCATGAAAAAACCAATGAAAAATTGTGCATATATAATAATTTAGGGGTACATGTTTCAAATGAGGAACTAAAAGAACATAATCTACAAGAATAACAGATCTCATATTTTTTAGACATCTTCTCTATCTATATGTGTAGTATCAACTACTAGTAGCTATCAATATACTCATCCCTTTTATGTAGTCTAGGTCCCCTAATGTGGCCCACTCTACTGGTATGGGTTCACTTTCCCAGATGGACTACATCCACTTCCTCGATCTCTAAGACCAGTAGAACTATAATGGCTATGCTATTATGGTTTAGTCAACGCCCTTCCCATACTCTGGTTCTGCCATGATTCTCCATCACTAAAATTATAAAAAGGTTTCATGTAAATCTTTTAAAGATTTCACATCATGCTAAAATCACAACACACTATGGGTGGTTGGGAACACAATCTATTAAAGTCACCTAGTCTACCTCACCGGTGATAGATAACTCATTTAAAGTCTTCAATAGTTGAACATTTCACCTAGACACTCAGTTTTATATCACCCTTGATTTTGTTTTTAAAGAAATGATTCCTAATATCAGAATATATACCTCCTAGTCATATAATATATCCTCCATTCATTACACAAATTTTTTTCCTCAAGTTCCTATCAGATAAAATAGAAGGATTCACTATTCTTGAAAACATTTTTCAACCGAATGATGTTAACTTAGAACATAAATTTAATTTTATATTAAATATATTTCTTAATATTTTTTGCATCCCCTTCAAAATATATAACAATGAACTATAAATCAATAAATTATATTATGTTTTTCATCACGAACATACTCCCTTGGATCATCCTCATGAACTATATTTCCCTCTACTGTCTGATCATCTCCGTGTAAATGTTCTCCATGATCATATCTTAAATGCACTTCCAAACCATAATCTCATATTTTCCATCTTGAGTCCATAAGTCCCACCAATACTTCTACTGACCACATAACGTATGAGCAGCTAATTTGAATCCCTTCTCCATACGATTATTTATGTTGTCAGGGATCATCTCTATTGACTAAATACAGAACTCATCTTCCTTGTCTCTACCCTCTCGAATATATGTTTGAGGATGCTACAACTGAAACTAATGGGTCACGTGATTCATACACATCAAAAACAGATTTGGGCATCTTTCCATAACATGTATTAAACAAGAATCTTCCTTCCTGAAATAGCTATCAGTCTTCTTTTCCAACAATTGTCAAAACCTATGGCTACCCCACTAGACTATCTGTAACACCCCAACCCCAGTTATGGGAGTCAGTTCATTATTTTAATACATTGGAATGATTACAAGGAATCATTCCCTGAAATAAAAATCAGTCTACCGGTCTTGGAAAATAGATTACATACATGAAAATTACATTACACATTAGAAAATAAAACACAACAAAAATGATTCGTTGGGAATGCTATTAATACCTTAGCTTAACCATGTTTATCAGTCTTAAAATACTTTTTCACATTCTAGGAAAAATAATACATAGAAAGCGGTGAGCTCAGATGCTCAGTAAGGATAACAATATAGCAAAAACATTCATAAATATGAATAAACATTTAAGGCAATGTATTAGATGATAACAATATCCTTTTAAACTTATTCTTCAGCATTATATGTCAATGATAAAATAAAATAATTCCACTTACTTATTAACATGGATATTCTACTAGTTTAATAATCACATGAAATATCAATATCCACTTTCATCTTGATGGAATGCGTAATTCCAGACTTCATAAACACATAGTCAAGGCCTTTTACCAGGACTAAAAATAAGATTTTGTCAAGGCCTTGTGCCAATACACTAGTTTGTCTCATGAGACATACCAATTCATCGAGGAGATATTGAGTGCTCAACCTTCCACTTACTATGTCCAATGCATTCCTCATATGAAATGGTTTAATCATAACATAATAATTCATTTTAAAACTGGAATACGAAATGTCAATAATTTATCCATAAAAAATGAATAGAATAAAAATAAAATTTCCCTAATCCAACATAACACAAATCCTTCAACACAATATGGAATATTTGTATCATAATAAATCAACTTCAAGCAAGATTAAAATACATCAAAGGATGTTGACATAGATGAAATTGATATGAAAAATACTTTGAGATAAATATAACTTATTCATGGAAACCATTAAAAGTCACAGAATTTAGAAAGGAAGACATTTAAATTCATTTTTGAATTACAGTGTCCCATAACCCATTGAAACATTTAAATTGAATTAGTATTTTAAAAACATTCATGTCCATATAAATAAATCCTTAAAACCCATTTCTGAAATCATGGACATTAATGAGAATGATTTACAATAATAAATATTTAAAAAATTAAAAATGATGATTTAGTATATAAATTACCTAAAAATAATCCCTTTTAATACACTTTCATTAATCATGTACATGGAAAACCAATATGACCCAGATGATTATTACGTAATAACAACCTCAGATAATAAAGAGATTGTGAAATTTACCCTCACCTTTAACTTTCTATTAGTCGAGTGTATGTTTAAACTCTTATATAAATACTGTATCATGTTATAATATTATACTAGAACAATATTAATATTTATGATATCATACATGATTCATTTATGACTTTATACTACCATTTTAAAAATAATTTCCTTGTAAAATTCACTGTTTGGGTCATAATCACTTTCTTTATAGTACGTGTTTTAACTTGTTACTCTTGATTGTACCACTGAGATCATTATATACATACATCATAATATAAAACATGATTTATATATAATATATATTTATAATATAAATATGTACAATAGACGTATATAAGAAATGGAAAACATCATTTATAGTGATGGTAGGTCGTGCGTACGCATAAACACTGATTTTGTTTTCATATCGTATTGAATAGAACTAACTGAATAAGATATATATATATATACTTATATATATATATAGTAGAATTATTATTTCATATATTATATCCTTATTGATGATATATATTTTTTAATCATTGTTGAATGGTAAACGTGGAAATGAATCTCATCATGTCGTGGAGATCATAATCCATACTTACGCACGTATGGTGACTTGGTGATTTATAGGATGGATAGAATAATGATTATGGTTGTACTACTTTTATAATAAAATCATAGTATATTGAAGATACTGTATTTATTATTTTATAATTGAAAAAGAAGAAATAGGAAAAGGAAGATGAAAATAACTTGAAGGAGGTGATGAAATATTTACCTCTTCTACATGTTCTTCCTTTTGATTTGATGAAAAGGGCACCATATGCTAGCTTTCTGACCAAAGTAAGGCCTCATGGATGAAGGGGTGAATGGTGAGAGGATATTTGGGTAGGGGATGGATGATCCAAAAATCATTGGATGTGTGAAATGAAGAGAAGGGGAAGTCCCCTTTTATAAGAGAGGTGAGGGTCACTTTAGGAAAAGCTTGAAATATTATTTTATAATAAAATAATTTTCGGTTTCATATGGATCCAAAATAAATTATCTAAATGCTAAGGTGGGGATGGGTCGAAAAAATCTCAACCAATAGGTTTTAGACATATTTAGGTTATCATATTAACCTTATCTTTTAGATTTAACTCTTAGATAAATAGTTTGACATTTTCCATGTCTCTTTGTATTTTTATGTTATATGGTTAATAAACATACAATAAACTTCTAAGAGAACCCCAATAGCTTCATTAATGACATATATAACTTTATTAAGGCCCATTGGCCGAACCCTATATTTTTAGGAATATTATATCAACAATTAATAAACTATTTGTTTTAAAAACCCAATTATATCAATTTTGACATTATTTAAGAAATGATTTATGTTAAATTCCAAAAATCAATATTACATCAAACTAAATTCATATGTTAAATAATAAAATGTCATATGAACCAATAAAATATTTGTAATTCATTTAAAGTCTCATATTTCATTTATTTGGATATTTATAATATCAATTATTTTAATATTTCATTACTAATGTAATAACTGCGTCATCATTGTGTCATAAATAAATTAAATTATATAATTTCTAAAAATTATAAATAAAATATCATTATTTAGGAAATATTTTTTATATTTTTAATTAATATTTATATTAAAATTTATACTATGTATAACCCTATATTAAAAATGGTTTAATTATTAAACATTATATTTAACTCTTTTAACTCTTTTTTAAATAAAATAATAATAAATGTCTGAATCCAATCCATGTGGACCAAAAAGGATCATATTGTATTCCTAAGGTTTTTTTGGTCGAATTATTCTTATCACATAGAATTATCACTTGTTTTAGGGTAATTATGGTATCATATTTACCCTTAATTACCATATTTACTTTTTACCATGGTAAACTTAGTCAAAAGTTACTATTCAACAAAAATATTTTCATCGTATTGAACCACATTATACATACTGATATTGACTATGTCTATTATATTTTTTAAATTCAACTCACAGAAGCCGTAAAATTATGTTTTATACAAATTTGCAAATACCCCTAGAATGTGGGTAAAAGACGGTAAAATGTTCGATAAAATTTTATATTTATAAACATATTATAAAATGAATCCAATGAATTAAATTGAACAAATATATTTATATTGTATCTATTTGGACCTAAAATAAATTAAGGTAAAATAACTAATTATTTAAATTGAACAAAATGCAGGTTTTTAATAACTAAAAACTATCAAATTATTGAAATGTGTTTATGTCAAATATAAATGTGAAATTAATTATAATGACCTAATATGTATTATATGATAATAATATAATCTAATTATACTTCCAAACCCTTAAAATACAAAATATATTACTGAAAATTATTTCAATTAAAAAAATTGTTTTCAACAAATACATAGTATTTTTCACTATTCATCAAAACATAAAAGTTATCAGAAAGGATCCATAAATTTATCTAAACTAAATATTTATGTCCCTATTCTAATGAAAATTTTAATTTAATTAAATTGAATATATAAATGTGTAAAAAATAGGTTTTAAATAGGGTTCTCCATTAAAATGTGGTAAAATTACTTTTTTTTAATAATTATTTTATCTAAAAAATGAATTTGTTCTTTTGTTATGTCTAATAAACACATAATATGGATGTTAAAATTATATGGAGTATATAAGATTAAAAATTTAGTTAATACTATTCAAAACTGATTTTTGAACGGTATGTGTGGTATGTTGTGGTGCGCTCGAACTCGGTGTTGCGTGTAGCACAAGCTATTGAATTATTTTACTGAGATAACATACTATGAAATCATGGTGTAATGGCCCGGACCTCTCCGGTCCATTACTTTGTGAAATGTTGGTATTGGAGGTGTTCCGGGAGGTCAAGGGGACTTATCCCCAACACTATTCCAATTTTCCGGTTCTGTGAACAGTGTTTCCAGTTTTTATGAACAGTAACAGATCGGTGAGACAGATCAGTTTCACAGATCGGTGAGACAGATCGGTGAGACAGATCGGTGTGACAGATCAGTTTCACAGATCCGTGAGACAGATCGGTGAGACAGATCGGTGAGACAGATCGGTGAGACAGATCGGTGAGACAGATCGGTTTCACAGATCAGTTTCACAGATCGGTGAGACAGATTGGTGAGACAGATCGGTGAGACAGATCGGTGAGACAGATCGGTGAGACAGACCAGTTTCACGGATCGGTGAGACAGATCGGTTTCACAGATCAGTGTCACAGATCGGTGAGACAGATCGGTGAGACAGATCGGTGAGACAGATCGGTGAGACAGATCGGTGATACAGATCGGTGAGACAGATCAGTTTCACAGATCGGTGAGACATATCAGTTTCACAGACCGGTGAGACAGATCGGTGAGACAGATCGGTGTGACAGATCAGTTCCACAGATCAGTTTCACAGATCAGTGAGACAGATTGGTGAGACAGATCAGTTTCACAGATCGGTGAGACAGATCGGTTTCATGTACAGTAACGGTGGGTGAACAGTGCTTCCAGACTCCTACAGTTTTGCCCCTTTTGACGTTTCCTTTGACGTAAAATACATTTAAAGCCTTATTTTAAGGGCTCTTAAGGCCGATACAAATGCCATAAATCCTATATTAATTATTCCTAAGGCTTGGAATGTTTTACTTGGTCAAACCGCGTGGTTAATGCGATCCGTTTTTAATGGAGAATTAACCGGATCTTAAACCATCGCCCCATTAAATCTTAAAAAGGGACGAGATATCATTCTTCCTTGTTCTTTCCCTTTGTTCTCGACTAAGAGGCGCTAGAACCTTTCAATCCTTTCCGTAGGAGTTTCACAATCAATATTTACTCCTAGGATTGGTTCTGCTCTGTTTTTGATGCAACCGAGCCGTGTCGATCAATCTTCGATATAAGCATCCTCCGGTGGATGCAGTTGTCACGAGGGGAGGATCGTGGCCTGTTGTGTGGATAAAGAACCCGAGGAACTGTTTGAGGTAGGGGATTCATGGCTTCTCTAATTATATATGTGCAATCGTAGAATTAGCATGATTTATTCCTTTGGATCACAATGAAATTGACCTAATTAAATACTTGAACCGGATTAAAAGAATTGGTTGATCGCATGCTGTTGCTTTATATCGTGATAACGGTTTGCCTCATGTTTTCCTAGATATAGTGATATCTATGTTTTCTTTGATTTATTGTTCATTCATGATTGAAATTGATAATGAACGTAAAGCCGGAATTAATTGTTGATTAATTGGCTAAAGATAAAGAGGCATGTAAATTAATCTGGTTATTGTCGTTGTTGTAGTTGTTCTAATTTGAGGATAATCAAATTAGGGAATCAAGCTTGGTTATTTAATTGCGATAGCTTACTGATTAGGTATCCATGATTGGAGCCTACGAATAACAAATCTGTTAATTCAATATGGATTAGAGAACAGATTATGTGGGAATTCCAAAAAGGGTTCTGAGTTACCCTCTTGTTTGTTAACGGGCCGAGAGCCCATTTTGTGATGTTTGTTTTCCTGCTGCTTGTGCTGTGATGTGAGCCTGGATGGCTGTTGTGATATGTGGAGGCATGGAGACTTGTGGTTGTGGCAGCGGATGGCGCCTAGTGTGGCGAGATGCATCGGTTTATGCATATGGGTGTCAGGGAGGACACCAAGGGTGATGGTATGAGATGAATGTGATGGTTTGATGTTGGTGGTTTGGTCTGGTTGCTTATCTGCTTTACTTTTCCCCACTGCTCAAGGCAGCTGGTCTTGCTTACCCTCTTTCCGAAGGAGGCGAAGACACGCGGGGTATGCCACGTGCTTTCCATGTTTAGCCTCTCGATGGAGGATGGGTCTATGCTCTTTCTATAGGCGGCAAAGACTCGACGGGTAGTATATCTACTCACCGTGTTGAGCCTCCTTTCTGTTTAGAAGCATAGGATGTTTTTCTAGAATGCCTGGGAATGTGGAAAAGTATTTCTGTAATGAATGTTTGATTTAATGGTGAAAATCCACGGGGATGGAGATGCTGGAATTTAAAGGTGATGTGAATCTTAAAAAGGAGAAGTTGTTTCTGAAAGTGATGCCTTTTCAGTTAAATGTTGAATTATTCATTCTTAATTAATGTTTAAAGAATTAATTAATGTACAGTGGAACTGATAAATGAGAATGGAGTAATCTAATAAAGCTCTTCAATTGGTTGTGTGCTTATAGGATACCTAGTCTTAGAAGTAGCAGCCTAGAGTCTGAGAGACGTTAGCTGCAGTTGTATCTAAGACTAGGTAATGCCCATAGTGTGGATGTGATTTACTTATATATTCTGTACTTTTTGTGTTTCTATACGCTACTCCACCCTGTCGGTAAGGGCAACGGACACCCCGGGGATTCTGAGCCCTGGGGGGTGTTTTCCCCAACATTCTGATGGGAGGTTGAATGGCTGACCACCCCCATTTGGCCCCGCTCTCTTCTCTTGGTAGATCTTAGTGCTGGTAGGCACAGTGGTTAGTTTTACCCATATATGTGTGTAGAGGGTTGTAATGACTTGTGGTTATTTCACACACATATATTCTGGATATAGTATCCTATGGACTACTATAGGTGTAACGTGTATAGGCTGTGATGGCTTGAGGATCCTTACTCGGTGTATGGGTTGTAATGGCTTGAGGTATAATACCCGACGTATGATACACGTTATACGAGCTGTGGTGGCTCCGGAAACTACCTGGTTACTTTTGGTTGTGAGGATTGTGTGGAGCTTAGCCCAGGTGTTTGCGGGCAAGCCTTTGTGGTGCACGAGGTGTAGATTGTGGAGCTTGACCCATGTTGATACGGGCAAGCCTTTGGAGAGAGATGCACAGGACGTATGTCGTTGGGGCAAAGCGGAAAACCAGTGGGGAAGTGGTAGCGGGGTACCCTTTTTATTCTTTTCTACATGCTATATTCTTGTATGCATTACTTGGTGACAGTAGCCTTGGTGAGGTTGGGAACATAGTATACATGTTTAGGTGACGAGTTAGTTTCACTTGTTGTTCACTGGGCTTTAGCATGCTTTCTTTACTTTTGCACGAGAGTCTTGGGGAGGATCCTACTGAGTATACTGTTATACTCACCCTATGTACATATAAACTATTTTTCAGGTCACTTGGAGAAGGTTGGAGATCAAGCTGGTTACTACTAGCTTGTGGTTGGAGGAGGAGCTGTTCGGGCTTGTGGTCGCTGCCGTTTTTCTTTATTTTGGGTACTTTTAGTTTTCCTTTTCAGTTGTAGTACTTTTGCATGACATTTCATATATGTAATTGGTTTCCTTTTATATTTCAGTTCTGAGTTGGAGTTGATTGGAGTCTATTCTATCTCTCTCTTCTGCTTGTGTTCTCTTAGAGGGTAATGCCTCCCATTTGTGTGTGTATTATACCCTCGGTGCTAGTCGCCAACCCGGGGCCTACTGGAGGCGGGACTCGGGGGTCATTTTCTCCCTTTTCACATTGCCGGCCCAGGAGGGGTACACTTTGTGGGGAGGGGGTCGTGACAGAGTGGTATCAGAGGTCTGGTTGAGAGATAGGATGGAGTTTGGAGTTAGGCACAGGTGAGGATGCATGGGATGGTAGGGCAACGGTGTCATTCATGTTTAGCAAGTGGGGTAAACACTGGAGACCGGCAGAGACATAGGCGTTCAGGGCCCCCTATGATCTGTTGCACGGACCTTTAAGTTTACAATGGCTACTAAACAAAGTGACACTTGTTGCAGGGTAGAGACCTAGGAAAGGATCATGCATCATTATTCCTTGCGCCTGTGTTTGAATGGGTAGACCTTGGGATAGGTAACCTAAAAAATTAATAAAACAAAATAATTAATTAATTAATGTTTAATCTTCCATATTCCTGGCTTAGGAGCTCTAACAGTTGTTACTTTACAGGTATGGCTCCAGGTCGACGTCCTCGTCAGGTTTGCGCAGAAGGTGCCCAGCAGGCTGTTCCGGCAGATCGCCGCCGGGTAGAGGTTGACGACGATGACACTTGGAGGAAGACACTCCGAGAGTTTCAGCGCCAGAGTCTACAGAAGTACGAGGGCTCCGTTTCAGATGCAGTCACAGAAGACTGGTTGGAGGAGGTCGAGATAGGCTTCAGTTCGATTCGTGCTCGGAAGGAACACTGGGTGTCCTTGGTTGTGACGATGTTGCGTGGAGCAGCGAGACAGTGGTGGTTCTTGTTCCTCGGGGATCGTGAGGAGTCAGCGATCTCATGGGAGGAGTTTCGAGACAGGTTTAGAGTCGAGTTTCTTTCATCGACTGTGAAGGCATCTAGTCGCCAGGAGCTTCTTACCCTTCGACAGGGGAGCTCCAGTGTTCGGGAGTTTGGGATCCGTTTCAGGAACCTTCTATGATATGCTTCAGACCTGTTACCAGATGATGAGGCCAGGGCGAGGCATTTCGAGGAGGCTGTGCGTCCAGAGATCCAGCACCAGGTCACCCCATTTATGCTGAAGACATATCTTGAGGTGCTGGCGAGGGCAGAGGTTGTTGAGAGGACTTTGGCCAGGACCGGATCGTCACGAGAGGTGAATCGTCATGATTCCTCACGAATCAGGGCTGTGGTTCGGGGTTCCCGGTTTTTAGGACAGAAGAGTTTTCGTTCACCTGGGGTTAGGTCCCAGCCCTTCCCATCTCGTTTCTCCGGAGGCAGCAACTCTCAGGCCTATGCCAAGGGATCAAGCGCTTGTTTTTCTTGTGGTGGACGTGGTCATCAGCAGCGGGAGTGCCCGACTTTTCAGAGCAGTCATCGTGCACCAGGCGCTCCACTCCAGGTTCCTCCGTTGAGGCAGTTCCAGCCGAGGCAACAGCAGCAGGTTGCACCAGCATTAGATCACCAGAGGGTAGATGGAGCAGGCAGAGGACAGCCCCATGACGCTCCCCGTCCTCAGAGAGCAGAGCACGGCCGTGGTGGTGGTCGTCATCAGGGTCAGAGAGGTCGTGGATATGGTCGTGGTCAGCTTCATGCTCTAGCGTTGCCACCTCCAGGCGAGCCGGACGTTGTCCGAGGTACCCTTTGCTTGTTTTCTACCTTGGTGTATGCCTTGTTTGATTCAGGGGCGACACACTCCTTTATATCTCCTACCCTTGTCCATGCTGTGGGACTTGAGGTAGAGAGGTTTCCAGTGCCCTTGGTGTTGACTATGCCAGTTGGAGGTCGAGCTAGCTTGTTTGAAGTATGTAAAGACTGTGAGCTAGTGTTGGGGCAACACCACTCTTGGGGAGATTTCCTATGTTTACGAATACAACCATATGATGTCATCCTCGACATGGATTTGTTGTATTCGGTGCAGGATATTGTGGATTGCTACAGGAAGAAGGTCGTTTTCTTTGATAAAGATGGAGAGGAAGTAGTGTTTGTTGGTGAGAGAGATCCTCGGATGAGTCATAGACGAGTTTCATCCTTATCATCCATGATGGCTGGGATGATGCTGAGTTCTTCAGAGGTTCAAGAGTTGGTGTTTCCTAGGGTCGTAGAGGAGTACCCTGATGTCTTTCCAGAAGAGGTTGTATCCTTACCCCCTCGACGAGAGATCGAGTTTGGGATTGAGCTACAACCAGGAGCGTCTCCTATCTCTATTTCTCCATATAGGATGGCCCCTTCTGAGTTACGAGAGCTACGTATTCAGATCGATGGTCTGTTGCAGTGTGGTTTTGTTCGGCCAAGTGTGTCACTGTGGGGTGCACCAGTCTTGTTCTTGAAAAAGGCTGATGGCAGTTTGCGGTTGTGCGTCGATTATCGTTGCTTAAACAAAGTGACCATAAAGAACCGCTATCCACTTCCACGGATTGATGACCTATTCGATCAACTGAAGGGTGCAAGTTGGTTCTCAAATATCGACTTGCGGTCAGGATATCATCAGATGCGTGTAAAGGATGAGGATATCCCGAAGACTGCTTTCTGTTGTCGTCATGGGCATTATGAGTTTGTTGTAATGCCATTCGGCGTGACGAATGCTCCAGCTGTTTTCATGGGGTTGATGAATGTTGTGTTCCGTGAATTCCTGGACATGTTTGTTGTGGTTTTCATCGACAACATCCTTGTGTACTCCACATCTGAAGAGGAGCATGCAGAGCATCTACGAGCCGTTTTGGGAGTTCTTCTCCAACATCGGTTGTTTGGGAAGTTGTCCAAGTGTGAGTTCTGGGCTCAAGAAGTTCGTTTCTTGGGACATGTTGTGTCCCAACAGGGAGTAGCTGTGGATCCTTCGAAGATAGAATCAGTGGTGTCTTGGCCAGCCCCCAAGACCGTGTCAGAGGTGCGAAGTTTCCTTGGTCTCGCAGGCTATTATAGGAGGTTTGTGGCTAATTTCTCCCGAGTTGCGACTCCTCTGACAGCTTTGACCAGGAAGGATCAAGCGTTCATATGGACTGATCAGTGTCAGACAGATTTCGAGTATCTAAAGGAGAAGTTGGTATGTGCTCCAGTCCTTTGTCTTCCAGCAGAGGGAGTCCAGTTTGATGTTTTCTGTGATGCTTCACATCTGGGGCTAGGCTGTGTTCTCATGCAGCAGAGGTCAGTTCTTTCTTATGGGTCTCGGAAGTTGCGTCCCCATGAACGCAACTATGCCACCCATGATCTTGAGTTGGTAGCCGTGGTGTTTGCGCTGAAGTTGTGGAGACATTACCTCATTGGCGAGCGCTTTGTGGTTTTCACTGATCATAAGAGTTTGAGGTATGTTTTCTCCCAACGCGATTTGAACTTGCGGAAGCGTCGGTGGATGGAGTTCTTGCAGGAATACGACTTTGAAATATCGTATACACCTGGGGGGGAAATGTTGTTGCTGATGCACAGAGCCGAAAGTCACGTAATGATGTTGTGCGTGAATCCGGTGATTCCTGTAGAGGAATGGAAGAGCTAGCAGCTTTGCATATTGATATGGGAGAAGTTGGGGGAAGAGTTTGTCTTTTCCAGATGACGGTGCAATCATCCCTGATGCCAAAGGTGGAAGAGTCTCAGTTGGGTGATCTAGAGGTGGAAGTTTTGAGAGACAGAGTTGTTTGTGGGGAGGCCCCTGATGGTTGTTCGGAGGATGAACAACACCGAGTGTTGTATCATGGCAGGCTTTTTGTTCCCTTGGCGATGCGCGAGACGTTTCTCCGAGAGTTCCATAGCTCGCCCTTAGCTGTACATCCTGGTGTGACGAAGATGTATCGATCCTTGAGGAGTCAGTTTTGGTGGCCTGGGCTGAAGCGTTCAGTTGCAGAATGTGTGTCTCGATGTTTAGTCTGCCAGAAGGTGAAGGCTGAACACCGTGTTCCTGGTGGTCTTCTCCAACACATAGATATTCCTCAGTGGAAGTGGGAGGACATCTCAATGGACTTTGTTATAGGTTTAACTCGAGCTCCGGGAGTACATGATGCTATATGGGTGGTAGTGGATCGTTTAACTAAATCGGCCCACTTCATAGCAATCAAGGAGTCGAGCTCAGTGGAGGTTTTGTCGAGGCAGTATCTGGAGGAGGTGGTGAGGCTTCACGGAGTTCCTAAGATGATCATTTCTGATCGAGACCCTCGTTTTACCTCTAGGGTGTGGAGAGGCCTCCAGCATCCTTTTGGCTCTCAACTATGCCTTAGCACTGCTTTTCATCCTCAAACGGATGGTCAGATAGAGCGAACCATCCAAACTCTTGAAGACATGTTGCGCTCTTGTGTTCTTGATTTTGGAGGTTCATGGGTGAAGCACTTACCTTTGGTAGAGTTCGCTTACAATAATAGTTTTCACTCTACCATCGGCATGGCGCCGTTTGAAGCCTTGTATGGCCGGCCATGCCGTTCTCCGTTGTGCTGGACTGGGGTCGGAGAGTCAGCAATTCTCAGACCAGAACTAGTGAAGAATACGACAGAGATGGTTCAAGTGATTCGTGAGAGGATGAAGACAGCACAAGATCGTCAGAAATCTTATGCTGATCAAAGAAGGAGACCCTTAGAGTTTAATGTTGGGGATCATGTGTTTCTGAAGGTGACTCCCCGTCGTGGGCAGCGAAGGTTTGGTCGCAGAAGTAAGCTTTCTCCCCATTTTGTTGGGCCTTTTGAGGTGTTAGCTCGTGTTGGAGCTGTGGCATATCGAGTAGCACTTCCCCCTCAGATGAGTCGGATACATGATGTTTTCCATGTATCGCAGCTCCGTCGTTATCTTCATGATGAATCTCATGTTATCGATTGGGGAGAGATCGATGTTGATGATGATGCAACTTTCGAGGAGCAACCTGTGGAGATCCAAGACCACAAGGAGAAGGTGTTGCGTGGGCGTTCTATTCCTTTAGTTCGTGTCTTGTGGCGACACGGCGGCATGGAGGAGAGTACCTGGGAGCGTGAGTCACATATACGTGCTCAGTACCCAGAGTTGTTTAATGTTTAACTCCTTTCATGTAATGATGTTTTCTCTGTGGTTGGACCTTTCATGTTTTATTTATGTACCTTTAATGTGATGTTATGTTTGAATTGTTTTTATGGGTTGTTTGTTCTCGGATGTCGCGGTTTTATTCCAGATTTTGAACAACTCGTATTGGTTTTCCCCTGAGAGGTATCTTATGGGGTGGTTGTTCGGACCCCTCTTTTCTTCTGGGTTGGTTTTTAATTCTCGAGGACGAGAATGTTATGAGACGTATCTAATGTAATGGCTCGGACCTCTCCGGTCCATTACTTTGTGAAATGTTGGTATTGGAGGTGTTCCGGGAGGTCAAGGGGACTTATCCCCAACACTTTGCCAATTTTCCGGTTCTGTGAACAGTGTTTCCAGTTTTTATGAACAGTAACAGATCGGTGAGACAGATCAGTTTCACAGATCGGTGAGACAGATCGGTGTGACAGATCAGTTTCACAGATCCGTGAGACAGATCGGTGAGACAGATCGGTGAGAAAGATCAGTGAGACAGATCAGTTTCACAGATCGGTGAGACAGATCGGTGAGACAGATCGGTGAGATAGATCGGTGAGACAGATCGGTGAGCCAGATCGGTGAGACAGATCAGTTTCACAGATTGGTGAGACAGATCGGTTTCACAGATCAGTTTCACATATCGGTGAGAAAGATCGGTGAGACAAATCGGTGAGACAGATCGGTGAGACAGATCGGTGAGACAGATCGGTGAGACAGATCAGTTTCACAGATCGGTGAGACAGATCAGTTTCACAGATCGGTGAGACAGATCGGTGAGACAGATCGGTGTGACAGATCAGTTCCACAGATCAGTTTCACAGATCAGTGAGACAGATCGGTGAGACATATCAGTTTCACAGATCGGTGAGACAGATCGGTTTCATGTACAGTAACGGTGGGTGAACAGTGCTTCCAGACTCCTACAGTTTTGCCCCTTTTGACGTTTCCTTTGACGTAAAATACATTTAAAGCCTTATTTTAAGGGCTCTTAAGGCCGATTCAAATGCCATAAATCCTATATTAATTATTCCTAAGGCTTGGAATGTTTTACTTGGTCAAACCGCGTGGTTAATGCGATCCGTTTTTAATGGAGAATTAACCGGATCTTAAAGCGTCGCCCCATTAAATCTTAAAAAGGGACGAGATATCATTCTTCCTTGTTCTTTCTCTTTGTTCTCGACTAAGAGGCGCTAGAACCTTTCAATCCTTTCCGTAGGAGTTTCACAATCAATCTTTACTCCTAGGATTGGTTCTGCTCTGTTTTTGATGCAACCGAGCCGTGTCGATCAATCTTCGATATAAGCATCCTCCGGTGGATGCAGTTGTCATGAGGGGAGGATCGTGACCTGTTGTGTGGATAAAGAACCCGAGGAACTGTTTGAGGTAGGGGATTCATGGCTTCTCTAATTATATATGTGCAATCGTAGAATTATCATGATTTATTCCTTTGGATCACAATGAAATTGACCTAATTAAATACTTGAACCGGATTAAAAGAATTGGTTGATCGCATGCTGTTGCTTTATACCGTGATAATGGTTTGCCTCATGTTTTCCTAGATATAGTGATATCTATGTTTTCTTTGATTTATTGTTCGTTCATGATTGAAATTGATAATGAACGTAAAGCTGGAATTAATTGTTGATTAATTGGCTAAAGATAAAGAGGCATGTAAATTAATCTGGTTATTGTCGTTGTTGTAGTTGTTCTAATTTGAGGATAATCAAATTAGGGAAGCAAGCTTGGTTATTTAATTATGATAGCTTACTGATTAGGTATCCATGATTGGAGCCTACGAATAACAAATCTGTTAATTCAATATGGATTAGATAACAGATTATGTGGGAATTCCAAAAAGGGTTCTGAGTTACCCTCTTGTTTGTTAACGGGCCGAGAGCCCATTTTGTGATGTTTGTTTTCCTGCTGCTTGTGCTGTGATGTGAGCCTGGATGGCTGTTGTGATATGTGGAGGCATGGAGACTTGTGGTTATGGCAGCGGATGACGCCTAGTGTGGCGAGATGCATCGGTTTATGCATATGGGTGTCGGGGAGGACACCAAGGGTGATGGTATGAGATGAATGTGATGGTTTGATGTTGGTGATTTGGTCTGGTTGCTTATCTGCTTTACTTTTCCCCACTGCTCAAGGCAGCTGGTCTTGCTTACCCTCTTTCCGAAGTAGGCGAAGACACGCGGGGTATGCCACGTGCTTTCCGTGTTTAGCCTCTCGATGGAGGATGGGTCTATGCTCTTTCTATAGGCGGAAAAGACTCGACGGGTAGTATATCTACTCACCGTGTTGAGCCTCCTTTGTGTTTAGAAGCATAGGATGTTTTTCTAGAATGCCTGGGAATGTGGAAAAGTATTTCTGTAATGAATGTTTGATTTAATGGTGAAAATCCACGGGGATGGAGATGCTGGAATTTAAAGGTGATGTGAATCTTAAAAAGGAGCAGTTGTTTCTGAAAGTGATGCCTTTTCAGTTAAATGTGGAATTATTCATTCTTAATTAATGTTTAAAGAATTAATTAATGTACAGTGTAACTGATAAATGATAATGGAGTAATCTAATAAATCTCTTCAATTGGTTGTGTGCTTATAGGATACCTAGTCTTAGAAGTAGGAGCCTGGAGTCTGAGAGACGTTAGCTGCAGTTGTATCTAAGACTAGGTAATGCCCATAGTGTGGATGTGAGTTACTTATATATTCTGTACTTTTTGTGTTTCTATACGCTACTCCACCCTGTCGGTAAGGGCAACGGACACCCCGGGGATTCTGAGCCCTGGGGGGTGTTTTCCCCAACATTCTGATGGGAGGTTGAATGGCTGACTACCCCTTTGGCCCCGCTCTCTTCTCTTGGTAGATCTTAGTGCTGGTAGGCACAGTGGTTAGTTTTACCCATATATGTGTGTAGAGGGCTGTAATGGCTTGTGGTTATTTCACACACATATATTCTGGATATATTATCCTATGGACTACTATAGGTGTAACGTGTAAAGGCTGTGATGGCTTGAGGATCCTTACTCGGTGTATGGGCTGTAATGGCTTGAGGTATAATACCCGACGTATGATACACGTTATACGAGTTGTGGTGGCTCTCGGAAACTACCTGGTTACTTTTGGTTGTGAGGATTGTGTGGAGCTTAGCCCAGGTGTTTGCGGGCAAGCCTTTGTGGTGCACGAGGTGAAGATTGTGGAGCTTGACCCATGTTGATACGGGCAAGCCTTTGGAGAGAGATGCACAGGACGTATGTCGTTGGGGCAAAGCGGCAAACCAGTGGGGAAGTGGTAGCGGGGTACCCTTGTTATTCTTTACTACATGCTATATTCTTGTATGCGTTACTTGGTGAGAGTAGCCTTGGTGAGGTTGGGAACATAGTATACCTGTTTAGGTGACGAGTTAGTTTCACTTGTTGTTCACTGGGCTTTAGCATGCTTTCTTTACTTTTGCACGAGAGTCTTGGGGAGGATCCTACTGAGTATACTGTTATACTCACCCTATGTACATATAAACTGTTTTTCAGGTCACTTGGAGCAGGTTGGAGATCAAGCTGGTTACTACTAGCTTGTGGTTGGAGGAGGAGCTGTTCGGGCTTGTGGTCGCTGCCGTTTTTCTTTCTTTTGGGTACTTTTAGTTTTCCTTTTCAGTTGTAGTACTTTTGCATGACATTTCATATATGTACTTGGTTTCCTTTTATATTTCAGTTCTGAGTTGGAGTTGATTGGAGTCTATTCTATCTCTCTCTCCTGCTTGTGTTCTCTTAGAGGGTAATACCTCCCATTTGTGTGTGTATTATACCCTCGGTGCTAGTCGCCAACCCGGGGCCTACTGGAGGCAGGACTCGGGGGTCATTATCTCCCTTTTCACATTGCCGGCCCAGGAGGGGTACATTTTGTGGGGAGGGGGTCGTGACACATGGGGTGTTACATTCTCCCCTACTTCAATAAATTTAATCCTCACAATTTGAAGTAGTTATTCGAAAATAAATGCTTAAAAATAGAAAAATTACCTTTGTGGAAAACCACATGAGAAATTGGTTAAATTAAATTTATTCTTTATAAGCGTGAAACAGAAAAAGAAAAAGTCACCACAAAATTACAATATTTATTAGGAGAACATTGGAGGAAATTAGAGATTTAAAATTGGAGGAAAAAATGTAAATATTTATAGGGAGTGATTGAGGTCATCAATCTCAAACAAGTGTAAATTTTAGGGCCTCAAATCCATCAATCTAAGATGCAATAATATATCATCGGTTCAACAAACTATATGGTATTAGGGTAACACATTTTTGGTTTTAAGATCCCTTCCCTAATGTTTAAAAATTAATTTGTTAATAGAATAAGAGGAAATATATATATATTCTTGAAATCTAGAGTTTCATATTAAACTAATTCCTACTACAAACTTATCTTTCACTCCAAAAGATAAATGAAATAAAAATATTCTATTTATCCTAATCATATAGACTTCCAATAATAATGAATTTATAATTCATTTTAAAGACTATTTAAAAAAACTACATTATAAAAACTTGGACATCGTGTAGGCTAGTGGTAGGTGATGCACCCTTGCCACCCTTCGATTGGGGGGTTCAAGTCTTGTGACCTTGCATGACGCGACAGGTTGTCATCCGACCTCCAGGTTGTCCTTTTTATGAAAATCCAAAGATAATCTCAGGAAATTATTTAACCTTAAAAATAGTATCCAATGTCAGTCTTAATCGATTAAAACCTTTAGAAATATCCCTAATACTTCTGTCCAAACTCATATTCCAAAATTTATAAGGAAGGTAACCACAATAAAGATCATTTTCCAAGTAATAACATGTGAATACCTTCATCATATATTCTATTAAAACATGGTAACTCCCTGAATTATTATATTACTGTATTGATTACATTTAGGCTACCTTATTCCTTATTGAATACTGAATATACTCCTTATATCCAAAATTGTTGTAAACTTTATGAATGATGGAATAAAAAAACCATTTACCGTTTCCAAATATGTCAATAATATCCAATATAATTAACCCAAATAAATCATCAATTTTTCCAAAATCAATACCTCAGTATCAGGACTATTTTAATGTTTTGTCTTTCCTTAAACCGTGTATCTTACAAGATGTTTAACTTGTCATTGAGTCACTTTTCTATGTTCCACTAATACCAAGTCCTTAATGAAATAGTATTGTAGTACAATCCTTATATAATCTATAATTCTTATAACATGTACATTATTAATACAGTACTCAAATGACACAATACTATAATAACAATATAAGAACTCTTAATCATTCTTCTTCCTCATTGGTTGTATCATAACATAATTTTTATTCCACTGCAGCATTTGGGGTATACTCTGATGATTTGGACATTGATTCACGTAGTGTCCCAACTCCTTGTCGATGAAGCATTGAATCGTTGAATTCTTTTTCCCACTCTTGCAATCACATACTTTGTGTCCTTTTTCTCCACACTTATAACAAACTCATATTCCCATCAAGAGTTTACTAAGGTGATTCATTCCACAGTTATCATATATGGGAAAATCCTTCATTCCCTTATTCCCTTTATTAATATGTATCTTTACTATCTTCTACTTTTTTGGAGTCCCTTCAAATCCATAGGACTCAAAATACTTATCTTATTAACACACGATACTATTTCTTCATATAATGATAATATGTGGGAGACTAGTTCCTTTCTAAATGTTGTCTTAACACCATGACATATATGATCCTTCTTACTATAAGTATAATGAATATTGTTGGAGGTCTTAATCCATCTACTGGGCACCATTTCTAAACAATGGAATACACTAGGTTAGTTTATGAATCACAATGAATAATTTCAAAATTGTAAAATATTAAACATAAATTGAACAGTTCATCCATATAATCCATAATAATAATTTTTTTGAGGAGGTATATACTCATAAACCCTTGATAGTGGATTGTAAATAAAATGAGAATTATCCTAAGCATATCCCCCAGATGTGTCGTAACCAAGAGTGAAGAAAGGAATTTTTTCGTGCACTAGTTCCCATTTGAGTCTAGATCAAAGCGGTGTTTTCAATTTTTACCCATAGGTACATATATGACAGAGCCGCCTTTACCTGCTCGAATCTAGATTGAGATTTATGGCTTGGAAAACTCACAAAATCTCGACAGTACAAAAATTTTATGAAGATCTTATATGCTAATCCTCAATGGCTCTCTTTGGGCAGTGTTTTCTAATTAGAGTTTTTCTAAATCTATTTTCCATAGTTATTTCTAAACGTCCTCTGATACTAACTGTAACTCCTTGACACAATTATGGGAGTTATTGCATTATTTTTAAAACATTATCATGATTACAAGGAATCATATCCCAAAAGACCGATCAATTTAGCAGTCTTGGAAAATATATTATATACAAGAACATTTCATTACCCATTAGAAAATAAAACACAACATAAATGATCCTTTGAGAATGCCATTAATCCCTTAGCTTATCCCAGCTTATCAATCATAAAATACTTCATCACATCCAGGGAAAAATAAAACCTCGAATAGGGTGAGCTCATATGCTCAGTAAGGATAACAATATAGGGGATACATTCATAAATAAGAATAAACATTTAAGGAAGTGTATTAGACTAAAACAAAATCTTTTTAAACATAAACATCATCATAATGTTGAAAAGATAAAACCAAATAAATCCATTTATTTATTCACATGGATATTCTATTAGTCGAATAATAACATGCAGTATCAATAGCCACATTCATAATGATGGAATTCATAATGCCAGACTTTAGAACCACATAGTCAAGGCCATGCGCCAAGACTACAAATAAGATTCTGTCATGGCCTTGTGAAAAGATACTATTTTGTCTCATGAGACATACCGATGCATTTTGGATCTATAGTGGGCTCCTTCCATCACATACTATGTCCAAGGAATTCCTTATATGAAATGTTTTAAGCATAACATAAATATTATTATTAAAACTTGGATTCAAAATCTCTATACTTTATCCATAAACCATGAATGGTATAAAAATAACATATCCATATTAAAACTTATCACAAAACCTTCAATACAAATAAAATATATTTATCTTAATAAATCCAATTCAATCATGTTTAAAATCCATCAATGGATGTGGACATAGATGAAATTGATTTGTAAAACTCTTTGAGAGAAATATCCCGTTTTCATGAAACCTATTAAAAGTCACAAAATTTATAAAGGAATACATTTATGGAAATTTTTTAATAAAAGTGTCATATACAACTTTGAATCTTTTTAAATTAATTAACATTTTAAAAAATTGTTAGGTCTAAATAATGAAATCCTTAAAACCCATTTTAAAAAACATGGACCTTAATGAAAATGATTTACAAGAATAAATATTTAAAACATTTAAAATGATATTGTAGTTAAAATTTCACATAATATAATCCCATTTTAAACTCTTTCATGATTCATTTACATGGATAATAAATATGTCCTAGAATATACTTACATAAAAACAACCTTGGATAATAATGAGATTGTGAAATTAACCCTCACCTTGCACTTTACATTAGACAAAGGAACATTTAACCTCTTGTATAAAGGCCGTAGTATGTTATTAAATTATATCATAACCATATTAATATTTATGATATCATATATTATTAATCTATGACTTTATACTACACATTTAATAATAATTTCAATGTTAAATTAACATTTTGGGTAATAATTGCTTTCTTTATCGTACGTGTTTTAACTTGTTACTCTTGATTGTATCACATAGATCATGATTTAAATACATTTATAATACAAAACATGATTTATATATCATATATTTTTTGAATATAAATATGAATAATAGATTTATATATGAAATGAAAAACACCATTTATGCAGATGGTAGGTCGCACATACGCATAAATGCTATTTTCTGTTTTCATATCGTATTAAACGAAACTAAGTGAATAAAAAATATGTATGTACAGACAAACACAAGATGAATCACACACATATAAATATCCAGTTGCATTATTATGGCATATATTACATACTTATTAATGATATATATATATATATATATTTTTATCATCATTGATTGGTGAACGGGGAAATAAATCACATCGCTTCATGGAGACGGTAATCCATATGTAAACACGTATGGTGACTTGGTCATTTATAGGATGGATAGAATAATGAATATGGTTGAAATATTTTTATAATTAGATCACAGTATATAGAAGACACTGGAGTTATTATTTTAGAATGGAAAAAACAAAGAAAGAGGAAGTGGAAGAAGAAAAGAACATGAAAGAGGTGATGAAATATTTATCTCTTGTTCGAGTTCTTCCTTTCAATTTCATCAAAAGGTAACCTTATGCTAGATTTATGACCAAGGTATGGCCTCTAGGATGAAGGGAGGAATGTTGAGAAGGTATTTTGTATGGGATTGGCTGAGCCAAAAGGCCTTGGTGGAGTGAAATTATGAGAAGGTGAAGTGCACTTTTATAAGAGAGGCGAGGGTCAATTTTGGAAAAGTTTGAAATTTTATTCTATAATAAATTCATTTTCGGTTTGTAATGTCTAAAAAATGAATTATTTAATTTCTAAGGTGGGGATGGGTCGAAAAACTCTCAACCAATTGGTTTTATACTAGTTTAGGTCATCATATTAACCATATCGTTTAAATATAACTCTTAGATAAATAGTTTGACATTAACCATGTATCTTTGTATTTTTATATTATATCGGTAATAAACATACAATAAATTTCCATGTTATTCCCAATAGTTTCATTAATGACATATATAATATTATGAAGTCCCTTTAGCCGAAACTTACATTTTTAGGAATATTATATCAACCAATAATATAGTATTTGTTTTAGAAACACAATTAGGTCAATTTTGATATTATTAAATGAAGGATTTTTATTAAAGTTATAAAAATATTATTAAAACAAATAAAATTCATTTTTTTGACAATAACATGACATAATATCTTATAAAATTAGGTAAATTCATCAAAAGTCTCAGATAACATTTATTTGGATATTTATATTATCAAATATTTTAATATTTCATTATTACGGTAATTACATTGTCATCATTGTGTCATTAATAATTTAAATTATTTAAAGTCTAAAAATTAAAATTAAATTATCATTTTGTAGGAAATATTTTTATTTTTCTACTTAATATATATAGTTGAATTTATATAATGTATAAACCTATGTAAACAATGTTTTAGTTATTAAACATTGAATTTAACTCGTTTAACTCTTCTTGAAAACAATTAATAATAAATGTCCTAATCCAATCTCAGTGGTCCTAAAAGGATAATATTTTATTCCTAATGTTGTTTTTGGACGAATTATAATTATACAATAGAATTAGGACATGTGTTAGGGTAATTATGATATCATTTTTAACATTAATTACCCTATTTACTTTTAACAATGGTAAATAAAATTCAAAAGTTTATGTTCACCAAAAAATATTTTCATCTTTTTGAATCACATTTTACATACATATATTAACCGGGTCTCTCGTATTTTTGAAATTAAACTCACATAAAAAGTAAAATTACGTTTTCTACAAATTTGAAAATGCTCCTAAAAGGGGAGTAAAAGACGGTAAAATGTTTGATAAAATTTTATATATAAAAACTTATTATAAAATGACTCCAATGAATTACATTGAACATATATACGTATTATGTAATTATATTTACATAAAATAAAATATATTAAATAAATAATTATTTAAATAAAAAGTCGGTTTTATATACTAACGAAGTATTTTTCACTATTCATCTAAAATTGAATGTTTTCAGAATACAAAAAATTTACCGTAAGATATTTTTGATACTCCGAATTAAAAAAAAGAAGTCTATTATACCAAATTCAAAACATAGATGTTGAATTTATTAATTTAAAATTAATTCATGTTGTCAAAACAAAAAGTGGGTTTCTAAAAAGATACAAATATCAAAAGATTGACATGTGATTATGTCAAATTTAAATGTCAAATTACACATAATGACTTAAATTGTATTAAATTATATAAATATAATATAATTATAATTCAAAACCATTCAAATTCATAATTAATCACTCTAAATTTTTTCAATTAAAAAACGATGTTTTCAATTAAAACATAGTATTTTTCACTATTCCTCAAATTATGAAAGTTATCAGAAAAGTACCAAAAATTTATCTAAACTAAATTTTTATGTCCCACCTCTAAAAAAATATAATTTAATTAAATTTTATATATAAAATATCAAATATTGGTTTTAAAAATGGTTCTCCATTAAAATGTGGTAAAATTTCATTTTTTGAAAAATACTTATTTTATTTGAAAAAATGAATTTGTTCATATATTATGTATAAGAAACATATAATATGGATGTTAATATTATACAGTGTATATAAGATTCAAAATGTTGTTAATACAATTCATAACTTCTTTTTGAATAGTTATTGTGGAAAATAGGGGTGTGCTCGAACTCGGATTTGCGTGTAGCACAAGCTATCGAATTACTTTAATAAGATAACGTATTATGAACTCTTGAGGCATTACACTATCATTTCATTACATGTCCTTATTTTATACAATAAAAAATCATCTTCATGGAGAAATATTTCTAAAATTCCAAAAAAACACATCATAAGACACATAACACATTTCCCACACACATTAAAACAATAGATTCACATGTGACAATAATAAGTCATTACACTGAACTATGTCACACGTTCAAAACCAAGTTACTATCATTACCCCCAACCATCCATCATCTAGGTTATAGATGATACAGGTTAAATCACTATCATAAAATAAAATCTCATTAGACTCCCTTTTTCTTCTTTTAAAACTATCTCATTTTTTCAACATTTAAACTTTCCAATTTATATTAGGAACCGTTTTCATTTAAATTACACAGAAAAGAAAATCATTTTCATTTAAACATCTTATCTCAAAAACTACTCCATGTGTTCCTAAAATATTTAATTTCATAATAATTTACTAGTTCTTTAATAATTCTTTCATTCCCAACCATTAATCCATTCAAGACCATGATGAAAAAAATAACTCTAAATAATGAAATCAAATAACAAGTTTTCCTAATGAGGTTAAATAACATTCAAATATAACAATAGACATCAATAATAACATTCACACCCTGGGTACTTGGTTTTTTACAAAAATATTGGTTACCTAATCCCATGCATGATATAATGACTATGTCCCAACTAATTATAGTATCCTTTATTCCTTTCCCAAAATTTAATTTAATATAATATTAAAGAAAACTATCACCCTTAATACCACATTATAACATCACAACATGGGTGTCACATGCCAGCTCCCCAAGATGGTTGGTTACATGACCAAAGGCATGCCTCCCCATATGACCAAGTCTTTCAACTATCGTCATGGATAACATATATAATAGAGGGAAGTTGTACCATATTTATCTTAGCATCACAATAGAGGACATTAATAAAAATACAAAATGATAATCACCATAACATGAAGAATACGAGTGTCACATACTAGAAAATAGAGGTATAAAATATCTATAACTAATTAGGTAGATATGGAATGAAATATATGTTTCAATTGTATAAATAAAACACAAAAGTAAATACATGTAGAAAAATCAATATTCAAGTTTTGAAATCAGGTCTAGTTCCCTCATCCACATTCCATCACAACACATCCATATAACATAGGAAAATTCCCATATCCTTTCATGAAAACCTTAAATATATTTGGGTAAGGATTATTAATCCCCTACAGGGTGTTAATATAACCCTATAGAACACCAAAAAAACAATATCTACTCGATAATTATGTTTTTATTTCTATAAATAATATGTTACAATAACATAAAGACTTATTACATTTCATTATTATTTAATTGATCACATAAATCACTTGGTTTCAGGATGAAACTCGACCCATCAGTACCTACGTTGGATATTGATGATGCCTGATTTATCGATATGGTATATCACATATAACATATATCGTGGGTTTTAATTAATCATTTCATTCCAATTTAATATCCTGAAGACTTGGAACAAATGTCTAATGAAACCATTATTGGCCTAGAACACCACGTATAGGACCTAGTGGGTATATGAAGCATCAACACATGTCCTATAACCTATTATTAACACATATGGTCATTGAAAGCATCAATCCATGTCCTACTCACATATAACAGTCAATCACATATTGGTTATTGAAGAATCAATAAATGACCCACACACCTATAAAAAACATATTACAATATCTCATATATCACAGTTTTTTATGCATCATGGTTAAGAATATTTAACCATCCTCTCAAAAAATCTCAGTAATGTGTCCTTTTTAAATCATGAAATATATATGGTTTATAACATCAATTCATATGGAACAATATAAACAATTCACCATTAATTCATTTACCATTATTAAATCATATAAACCATTAGACCTCTATAGATAATACAACCATACCTTTAATCCCATTAATAATCAAACAATATCACATTAATCATATATTTCATTTCCGCAACTACCTAATTAAATTTCACAAGTTTAATACATTTCATTATAACATGAAAATTCCATTATCCAATACCATAATCAAATAGATTGATTAATTATTTGATTAATAGTATTCAAGATGAAATTTCTAACCATGAATTAGAAATTCCACAATTAAATACATTTAATTTAAATCAATAATTATATAATTGATAATTAGACCATATACCTCAAGAACATTGATAGAAATTCACATTGGAGAAATTACCCCTTTTTAAATTGAATAATCAAGATTAGGATGAAGAAAATGAACATGAACCATATCTTAGAAACAACATTTACCACATTAAAATAAAAAAAGATGAAAAATCACAAAAATGGGTAATAAAACACTCCTCTTCATCTGGGAAGATATACAATTTAGAAATCAAAATGCATAAGAAGATATCACACTCAGGGTGAGGTGAAGATCTATCAAATGGATCATTGATTTGTCATGAACAGATATCAAGATGCCTTCGAATATATCAAAGAGATTCAAAATTTATTGTAATTAGTATTGGTTAGATTGAGGATTATTAATTTTTATTAATAAGTTGTTCAATATTTTTATATTTTTATTTGGGATACAATTCTAGTGTTCAGAACTTCTACTATAGAGTCTATGGTTTTCCCAAACTGTGTTCCTTAACCGTTCCAAGAGGTACATGGTTTGAAAACCCATGCAACAACTGCAAAAATCCACTACATTTGGGATTTCTCATATTTCTATCCTAGGTGCATAGTTTTGGAAAAATGTGTTCCAATCATGTGCTGCCTAAACACCCCCCAGACATCCAAAACTATCCTATTTCACATTTAACATCCAAAATGGTAAAACCCAACTATGATAAAAATAAAAATAAAGTACTAAAAAAGATCTTGAGATATCTCCAAAAGTGTTTGCAAATTTACAAAGAAGAAAAATTAATTACACCATTGAAAAACCTACACCATATAGAATTCAACAATATAAATTTACTAGAACCAATGATATAAAATCTAAGATATGAAAGACAAATGACCATTAATACACTAATATATGTGATATATCCCACATAAAATTACATGAAGAATATCAAACAATCATTCCATCATGTAATAGAAACGAAATATGGACATCTTCCACTAATTACCCCCACTGAAAATGCATAACCCACACATGATAATTCCTCCAGGGGAGAGTGACATCCAAACAACTACTCCAAAAGTAAATATATTTGAAATGATAGAGGTAATATAATAATTAATTGGTAAATTTTTAACCTTTCCCTACATGATGACTACTAGGGGATATAAAAATCAAGAAGCATATGACTTGAAGTAAAAAATATGAAATATTGTTGTAACCAATCCCACCAACACCTACCCACACCATACTGAACTACTACATGTTAGATAAATATAGGGTCTTATAATATGGGGTAGTAAGGATAAATAAAATAGGAAAAGGAATATAGTACAATGAAATGTAAACCAAGAATAAGAAAAAGATGTAAAAAATTATGTTTAAGGATCACCTGATTAATTTGTCTACCATCATCTATAGGATCGAATGAGTAATCATATTACTAAAATGGTTTCGATTGCTGTTTTTGAAATAAAAAATATAATTTCACGATCCTCATTTGGAATTTAATTCAGATAACACATTTTTTGGGTAAAAGATTATAATATGAAAAATAGTTGAACCGATACATTATTTATATCACAGTTACAGAATAATTTTTAAAAAATAATATTTCTTTAATCATGAAAAATGGAAATATAAACATGAAAAATTAATGTAAAATTAGTAAAGAGATTAAGAAAATCATACGGAACATTATATGATATATCCACTCTTTACCCATTATTGTTAATATTGTTTAAAATCCAGTTATTAGGAATCAATTGTTCTCACCAAACCATAAATTTATGTCTTCATAATTAAAGGAAGGCCTCAATTTAAATATTATAACAAAATCTATTTCCCTATCCATATTATCACTTAATCAGAATTTTTGGAGACACCTCTATCTTATTATCCTCAAAAAATATCAATAGAACCCCGATTCATATATGAAAATACAAAATCCAAATATTTTAAGGAGTTTACAATCCTCAGATGGATTCTGTATTAAAAAAATTCGTTAAATATTATAATAGAAATCATGCATAAAAATATTATACAAAATCAAAAAGCTATCATTAGATAATTGGTGATGTAAAATCCCCCTTCTCCTCAAATGGTGCTTTAATTAATAGAAATTCGATGAATGGTTATGTAATAAATTTCATAGATGTGGTTGTTATGGCTTCATAACATTCCATTTTTGTAGGACTCCACATGTTTTAATCATGTTTTAATGATCAAAGATCTTATACATCCAGTAAAAATGGTTAATACTATTAAATATATCTGAAATCATTTGTAGATATGGTTGTTTCTTTTTTTCTTTATAATAATTCCACTATATCTAGTTAATCCTAAACCATGTTTGATCACTGTAACATCTGGTTAACTTTTTCTATAATGATTTCTTATATGAATGATTAATTATAATTCATTCTCTAAATATTACTTCTTAAGCTAGAATAAAGATATTTGGCTACGTCTGAGAAACAGTGAGCTTGCCTCTAGATCTAGTTTTCTTGCAAAGGACCCAGACACTATGACTCAGACACCTTGACCTAGACGCCATGACCCGGACACCATGACCTAGACATGGTGACCCTGAAAATGTTTCCCACACACAGTGTCCCATACACCATGACCCATACACACTAACGGAGACACCATGGACCATACATCGTGGCCCAGACACAGTTACCCAGACACTATGACCCAGAAACCATGACCATGACATCGTGACACAAACACAGTGGCCTAGACACTCTGCCCCAAACACAGTGACCCTGACACCATGGCCCCGACTCAGTGACCCAGACACCTTGGCAATTTTCAGATCTCATGATGTCTGTGACACCGGTTCCATGCAATTGTCACTATGTGTAACACCCCAAGATTTCATAGTGTGTTATTTCTTCAAAATAATTCAATAAATTGCACTACACGAAACACTGAGTTCAATTGCACCATGACTTACCAAAAAAAAGCCATTAAAAGAGGTCATGAATAGTATTAACTAAATTTTAAACTTTATATAATCCTTATAATTTTAGAATCCATATTATGAGTTTCTTAGTCATAATGCAAGAACAGATTCATTTTCAGTATTGCACTTTTATCAACTTTTGATAGTGAAACCTTTTTAAATACAATATTTTAAACTTTTTGACTAAATGGAGACATCAAAAAATTTAAAATGAAACATCTCAAGCTTCCACGGTACGCTTTCCTTTGAATAAAACAGTAGCGTGTGTTGTACGTAACTTCGAGTTCTAACACACCGTAACCAATCAAACTAGCTGTTATGAATAGTAATACCTAATTTTTGAAGTTATATATATTTTATATTTTAAAATGGACTTCATTTTTGGATTCGGAATATCAAATTTAGCCTAAGGTGAAATTTTGGTACTTTTCGGATAACTTTCATATTTTGATGAATAGTGAAAAATACTAAATTTTAATTAAAAACAACTTTTTTAATCAAAATAATTAATAGTGATAAATTATGAATTTGAGTGGTTTTAAAGTATATTTAGAATATATTTTTACTATTTAATATAATGTTGGTCATTGGACATAATTTTACAATTAAACCGAACATAAACAAGTGTCAATCTTTTGATAGTTATTATCTCTTAAAAACACGCTTTTTGTTTTGACAGCGGGAATTAATTTTAAATTAATTTCTGCCACTTATGTGTTTAGAATTTAGGAAAATGGATTCCATATTTGGAATCAGGATGTTCAAATTGTGTAAATAGGTATCTTTTATTTTTAGACATTTTGAATAATTACTGCGGTAAATATTTTATTTACCATGGTTAAGGGTAAATCTGGTAAATAAGGGTTAAAAAAATAATATTATAATAATACTAAATTACCCTAAAAAGTGTCTTAACCCTATTGGTTGATAAATGGTCGACCATGGGCATCATTGTGTCAATTTTGGGACCCCATGGATCCACTTGTAAGTGATAATGACACTTTATTTTAATTAAGTCAAAATGAATACAAAAATGACACAAGCATATATCTTTTAGAAAAACAATTGTTACATAGAGTTATATAAGTTGGATTTTAGATTATAAATATTCATTAGAAAGATAAAATGATTTCCTACATAATTATATTTTATTTATAATTTTTAGACATTAAATAATATATTTTATTTAAGACACAATGATGATGCAGTAATTACTATAATAGAGAAAAATTAAAATAATTGATATTATAAATACCCAAAAAAATATAATATGAAACTTTTAATGAATTAAACTAATTTTCTAGGATAATATGATATATTAGGATTGATTTAATTGACTTTTTTCGAAGTAATCAATCTGTTATGAGTTTCACAAAAATCAACTATTGAATAGTGTCAAAATTGACATAAAAGAGTTCTTAAAACAAATATTATATTATTAATTGATATTAAATTCCTAAAAATCTAAGGTTCGGCCAAGAGACTTATATCAGGATATGTTCATCATTAATGGACCACTTGGGGGTCTCTTGTATGTATATAGTATGTTTATTAACCATATTATATAAAAATACAAAGAGACATTGTAAAAGTGAAACTAATTAACTTAGAGTTAATACTTAAAGATAAGGTTAATAAAAGTACCCAAACCGGTCTAACGTCTATTGGATGAGTTGTTTTCGACCTATCCCCACCTTAACATTTAAATAATAAACTTTGGAGCCATTTGAAACTGAATATGAATTTATTATAAATTAATATTTCTAGATTTTCCAAAGGTGCCTCTCACCCCTCTTATAAAAGGGCACTCCTCCTTCCCATTTCTTCACACCTCTAAAGCCTTTTGGTTCGGCCAAACTCTGCCCAAATACTCTCCCAACATCCCTCACTACAATCTAGTGGCCTTAGTTTTATCAGAAAGCCAACCTAAAGAGCCCTTTTGATCAAATCAAAAGGAAGAACCCGAAGAAGAGGTAATGATTTCACCACCCTTTTCTAAGTTCATTTCTTCTTCCACTTCTTCTTCCTTTGTTCTTACCATTCTAAAATAATAACTCCAGTATCTCACATATACTATGATGTTATTATAAATATGGTACAATCATATTCAGTATTCTATCCACCCTTTGAATTACATGTCACCATACGTGCGTACGTACGGTTTACCGTCTCCACGTCGTGGTATAATTGTTATTCAATATAATATTATTTGGATGGGTATAATAATGATGTGTAACTCATGTAAATAATAAATATAACATGTTAATGATTCTGTATATATGATATACCATCCATTTATATATTATTTTAATATCAAATGAAGTATATTGTCGCTCTGCATACGTACGGACTACCGTCTCCACAAACGCGATGAGATTCATTCTCCATCGTAACCATTCAAGTATAATTATCATTTGATGATTTAAAAATGATTTTTAAGGACTAGATATCATTCTAGATAAGAATAAGATACAAAAACCATGGCCTATGTAACAAAACATATAAATAAAATGAGTAAGTTAACACCAGAAACGACGATAATTCTAAGATATTATTAACAAATCAATGTTAAAAGATCATATATGATATCATATTAATATATATGATTCTTGTATAATTTAATAACAATTATTTCACCATTATACAGGAGGTTAACCTACCCCAACAAAGGAAAAGTACAAGGTAAGGGGTTTTCATCTCACTCCTTATTTCCGTGAGATTCATGCCATATTGCCACCATCACCTTTTGTGTGGTGTATGTACTGCCCATAATTATATTCCTTGTGTAATACACGATAATTTATGTGTATTTACATATTCATTGTATGATACCTCATTCATGGGTTGTATGTTTCATAAGTTACCAAATTGGTAAGGGTTATTTCACAATCTCTTCATTATCTGAGGTTGTTTATATGTAATAATCTACTGGGATTTCTTTATCATCCACATCCATGTTTTCTTAAAAATGTAATTCAAAACATTTTTATTATTTACAAGAATATGGTTTAAAGTCATTTATACCTTTTTTTGACTTTTTATAAGAGGAATCTTTCCATCATTTTCAAAACAAGGTCCTTTTAACCTTTTCGACAGAATTAAGGTAAGAATGTTTTTTTTAACTTATACGGCGGGTGCGGTTATTTTCCGCCGTTATAAAATCTTCAAAGCTTTCCTTACAAGCTTATAAGAATATTGTAAAAGAAAATGTTTTATTTTATATGTATCTTAAATGATTTCAAAATAAAAGGAGATATTTCATTAAAAAGAATTTTGATTTCATCTATGTCAACATCCTTTGATGGATATTAAGATTATTTGAAGTTGATTTATTATGATACAAAACTTCTTTATTGTATTAAAGGTTTTGTGATATGTTTGACTGTGGATGTGCTATTTTTATACCATTCATAGTTTATGGTGAAAGTATTGACATTTCGTATGCTAGTTCCAATAAGAATGTTTATTCCATATTTCAACCTTTACTTCATATGAATGTGTTGGACAAGTATGTTTCAGGTTGGGGACTGGTTAAAGTAAGCCCTCCAGGTTGGGGACTGGTAAAAGTAAGCCCTCCAGGTTGGGGACTGGTAAAAGTAAGCCCTCCAGGTTAGGGACTGGTAAAAGTAAGCCCTCCGGTTTGGTCTCCGGTTATTAGAAGGACTCCGGGTTGGTGTCCGGTTATTAGAGGCACTCCGGGTTGGTGTCCGGTTATTAGAGGCACTTCGGGTTGGGTTCCGGTTACAGTTAGCCCCAAGGTCTTGGGATGAGGCCTTGACAAAGAAATTAAAGTTCAGCATTATGCATTCCAACATTATGAATGTGGTTATTGATTTTTTCATGTGATTATTCGATTAGTAGAATATCCATGTGAATAAGTAAATGGCATTATTTCATTTTATTTATGCCATACCATGTGGAAAGTTCATGTTTGAAAGTTTTTTGTTTTAGTTATACATTTCCTTAAAAGTTTATTCTTATTTATGAAAGTTTCCGCTATATTGTTATCCTTACTGGGCATTTGAGCTCACCCCTTTTCTATGTTTTATTTTTCCCAGGATGTGAAGAAGTAAGTTATGAATGACCTGCAGGGATTTTATGAGGGGTTAATAGTGTGGATTGTGGAAACATTATGTTGTTGTAGTAGTTTTTCATTTTATGATGTAATGTAAAACTTATGAATATATCTAGTGTTTCCAAGGCTACTAAACCAATCGGTCTTTCGAGATTTGATCTTTCTTGTGATCATGCCAATGTTATGTAGTAATGCACCGACTCTGGGTAACTGGGGTCGGGGCGTTACACTATGACACCGTAAGAATTTTGGAAAATCACCAGACACTATGATTCTAACACTGCATCTCTACTTCTTGTTACTAATAATAACAAAACAATGCCATCATGAATATCTCACCAATCAATGGAAAATAAGAATACATAGTTTCATGGTGATACAGTTTCCTTGTGACACTATTTCTAGACAGACTGTGACACTATTCTCTAATCAGTTCTTTCATTATCAATTTAATTTATAATGGCCATATTTGAGTCATTTAAAGGAACTGACGTATTTAATATTTATTTTTAGACATGTCACCTAAATTTAATAGGTATGAGGTGTAGAAGACATGCATCCTGTCAGCACCAACGTGCGCACATGCAATTAAAAAGGAATATATGTTGGGTTATAAAAAATAAATATACATAGAAGTAGAGAATCATGTGCATGAGCAGTTTTTCTCAGAGTGAACTAATACATGCAACACGATACAACTGAAGAACACACCATGAACTCTCTATCCAAGGTATAGACGAAAGTAGATCATAATCAAAACCATCTTCATTGTACCAACTGCACAAAGATCACGAGCTAGGTCTAACTGGAAATCAAAGAACGAGACATGAGAAACTCTGTTTCTTACAAGAGGACTCGATACTTGCATCTACTTCATTATAAAAGTCAAGAGTTGAATTGAATAACATTTAGAGAACTTATAACCTTATCTCATCATCTATTCTCTATTTTTTATAGTTTTTAGCTATATATATATATATGTTCATGTGTATTAAAACACATAGAGTCTCTTGCACTAAACTGAAGGATAAAAGATATCCTTCATTTTATATCTTTTTAAAGTTGTTTACTCCAACTGTTAATTGTGGATGAGATCCTTGTAGGAACTTGTAGTTTATATCCATGAAGAACTAGGGAAGAGGTCATGTGACCTGGAAAATCATGTACACTGTTGTTTATCCCGATCCACAGTGTGGATCATGTTTATTAATATAAACTTCATAGTGGTAGGTGCTCACAATTTGGAGTCGATTAGGTCATGAATTTATAAAGAACCACTTGTTTTATCTGATCTATCTTTGAATTAAGTTTTTATCTAATTTAATGTATATATCATGAAATATTATATTTTAATTTGATAGTGAAGCTTAGATAGAAGTTATAATTTTTCTGTTTTAATAAAATACCTTTCAATGTTTTATCAATAACTCACATTGATATTATAAAAAATTAACCAATATTCTGAGAGGATATTTGAATAGTCAGACTTCTATAACTATATTACCCGGATTAACTGGGATACATTCATTTTTATTGGGGAACCTATTTCATAAATCCTTTTAATAGAAATTTTTAAAAGATACTCAATTCACCCCCTCTCAAATACAACACTCCAACAATCATTTGAAACCAAATGAGTTTTTATTCCTATTAAGACTATGTTTTTAAATATGATCTACTGTGATGTTAGTTGTTCATTAAAGTTCTATAAATTTTTATTATTTCTAAATTTCAATCTCATTCAAATTATTTCATTATTATTTTCAATGGTCTGGAAGGTGATGCAACAAATAGACCACCATTCTTTAATAGAACTAATTATTCCCAATGGAAAATAAATATGAAAATTAATTTTGAAAGCATGAGATTTGAAATTTGGTCGTCAATTATAGATTAGTATAAAATTCCTTATATAAACTGAATTACATGGGATTACCCAAATAAGACCTCCAACAATAACAATTTCAAATCCATGAATGCTTTATATTGTCCTTTAGCAGATCATGAATTTAAAAAAAAATTTGCAAGTAAAATTGCCCCTGAAATTTGGGATACGTTTTCTGTTTCACAAGAAGGAACTTCTATTGTGAATGAAATGAGGCTAAATATATATAATTTTAAATATGATAACATTAAAAATAAAGTATGATGAGCCTATTTCTAACATGTATCTCAGGTTCAAAGAAATTTTCAACACAATTATTTCTCTTGGTAGGGAAGTCACTACCAAAGTACAAATTATGAGGATCTCATATTCATACCTAATAGATAGATAGAATATTGTATCCTTATTTGAGATTCAGGTTACATCAGCAAATTACCTGTCAAAGAACACATTGGGAAACTAATGATGTATGAAGATGAGCTGAATGTCAACAAGGAAGAGGATGATAATTCCATGGGAATTTCTGTGGCATTCAAGAGAACTACCTATAAAAACAAATAAAAAGAGAAACTATAAGTCTCTGTACAATGTTTCAACACTGAAAAATCCTTACATGATAGTCATGAAGAGATTGATCATTTAGCTAGAAGGTTTAATAAATATTTCAGAAAGAAGAAATTTTTCAAAAAATCAAACTTCAATGGAAGATATGATGAAAAGGGAATACAAAGAAATACTAAAAAATAAGTGACATGTATAATGAGATAATATGATTTGAATGTTAGCGAATAGGAAATGTAAAGGCTTAATATACAAATTTCATGTTTAAAATGAAATATGGGGACAATGATAGGAATTATAAAATGTAAATGAAAGAAACATGGGGTTCTTTTGAGGACAGATCATGTGACTCAGATTCTTCATAGGATGAATAGGAAAACAAAGACAATGTGTTTTTCATGAAAAACACATCTGAGGTATCACTAGAATCTTATGTACACAATTCCTATTATTCTGGAGATCAAAATGATTATAAAAATATGAATATCGAAGAAGTGTTTGAGTATTGCAATATGATTGGAAATATATTTATTGAACTAAAAGACAAATTAATGTCTTTAATGAAACAATATTCTCTTACCTAAAATGTTAAATACGAACATACTATAGAAATTATAAAAAATGTTCAATTACTAAAAGAATAGAATGAACTAAATCTAACGATATATTGAAAAAGGACTGTTAAAGGTTTACTAATGGTAAAGATCACTTGGTAAAAATTATAGGTAAATAGATTTATTATAAATAAACTACTAGTATTGGCTATCAACCTATTAAAAGAAAAATTGGATGTCCCAAAATTGTTTCTAAATCTAGAACATACATCTTTACTCCTAGTTTTGGAAATCATTCTTCTAGTTAAAATTGTGGTATACCCTCTATTGCTTCAATCCTTTCTAGTCCAAATAGATTTTATTTTTCAAGCACATTAAATAAATATTATAGGAAACCAATGAGGTAGATGTGGGTACCTAAAGAACTAATGACTAATATTACTAGACCCATCAAATAAGGGTACCAAAGTATGTTTTTATTTTATTGTTTTGTGGGATATTTGTTTAATGATCTACTATAAGATATTATGGTAGGTGGATTGTGGGTGTTCAAGAAACATGATAGGTGTCTATTCATGCTTCAAGAAATTAATAAAAATTGGAAGTGGACATGTCACCTTCTATGACAATGCAAAAGAAAAAAATCGTTGTCCATGGACAAATCAGTAACTCTAACTCTATTTTAATTTATAAGTATTTTTTTATGGACTAATATATAATCTTCTTAGTAATTCACAATTATGTGATGATGGTTTTCAAAAATTTTAAAATTATGATTTTAATGTTTTTAATTCTAAAAATTAATTATTATTTTCGGCATTGAGAAATGAAAGTGTATACTCTATTAACATCGATTCATTAGTTTCTCAAAATGATTCACGATTAAGTGTATTTCAAAAAGAATCCCAGCTCTAGAATAGGAGACTATGACACTTTAATATTCACACCCTTAGAAATATAAAAAAAATGTTTAGTCAGTTACATACCTATACATTATTTTCTAAATGGTAATGTCTGTAATCCTTTGAAAAGGGAAAGCAACAAATATTTCCTTCAAACCAAAGAAATACGTATCAACTAAAAAACCTCTTGATTTGGTTCACATGGATTTCTTTAGACCATCTGTAGTTTCTTGTTTAAATGTGAATGACTATGTTTTTGTTCTTGTGGATGACTTTTTAAATATACTTGGACTTTCCTTTTGGATCACAAAATTGATGCATGCTCTCATTTTCCCAAATATGCTAAAACAGTAGAAAACCAAAGTGGAGTTAGAATTAAATCATTAAGATATGTTCTTGGTTGTGAGTTTGAAGTTCAAGACTTTTAATCATTTTCCTCACAAAATGGCTATAATCATAATTTATCTTCCCCTAGAACAAATCAACCTAATTGAGTTTTATAATGAATAAAAAGGACCATGTATGAAATTTATTAAACCATTCTTAGTGAATATGACATACCAATTTATTTCTGATCGGATTCTATAATTATGGCATGGTATTTTATTAATAGAGTGTTGTTTAGACCTATTCTTAAAATAACTCCCTTTGAGATATGGAATAATATAAATCAAAAAGTGAGCTTATTCAATGTTTTTTGTTTCAAATTCTAAATCCATAATACTAAGGATAATCATGACATGTTTTTATCCATGTGTGATGAAGGAATTTTTTTAGGATATTCAATCTCTAGTAAATCTTATAGAGTATTTAACAAAGGAACTAAATGTGCAGAAAAATCTGTCCATGTCATGTTTGATGACACAAATCTAAATGGGCCTAAGACTTCTCTAGAGAACTTGGTGGATGATGTGTCAAATATCTACATTAATTCTAAATCCTCAAAACATCCTATAATAGAATCTTTGAAAACATCCAGTTTTGTAAATTCTACAAATTTTATTCCAAATGAACCTGAACCTATTGGAGAACCTGAAATCACTAGTGCCACATTTTCTAGAGTGGTTAAAACCCTTTTGAACCATCCTTTAGATGCTGTTGTGGGATATTTAGATAAATGAACTCAAACTAGATCATCTACTAAAAAATATGGTTAAACATCATGTTTTCCTGTCATCACTTGAACCTAAAAACATTTATAATTCTGTAAATGATGAATTTTGGGTAATGACTATGATAGAAGAACTATATCAGTTTGAATGGAACAATATTTGGAAATAGGTTGACAGATCCAAAGACATATTTACCATAGGTACTATGTGTGTGTTTAAAAATAATGTAGATGAAGCTATTAATATAGTTAGAAACAGGGGTATATATGTTGTACAAGGATATAGTCAAAAATAAGGAATTAACTATGAGAAGACCTTTTCACATATTTCATGACATGAAGTCATCAGAATCATGCTGGTTATGCGGCCCTTCTGAATTTCAAAACTATATAATATGGATGTCAAAAGTGCATTCCTGAATAGATATATACCTGAGGATTTTTTTGTTGAACAACTTCTTAGATTAAAAAATCCTCTCCTTCTAAATCATGTTTTCAAATTATTAGAAGCTTTGTATTGTTTAAAACAATACCTAAGAGGTTAGTAGGATATATTAAGTACTTTTATAATATAAAATGGTTTTACACAATGTATAGAAGATCCTATCATTTTTATAAAACGAATTTCTAATGATGTTTTAGTAGTTCACATTTAGGCAGATGATATTATTTTTGTTTCCTCAAAAAATTATTTATGTATTGAATTATCTAAAATGATACAGAATGGATTTGAAATGAGATTAATGGGTGATGTAAAATTAATTATTGGATTTCAAATCCTTCAAAATAAAGATGGTTTTATTTTAAATCCATGAAAATATACTAAAGATCTTCTATTTTTTTTAATCACACTAAAATTAGTGATGATCCAATGAGTACTACTTGAAAGGTGGATCTTGATGAAGATGTAAAATCTGTTGACCAAACCACTTAGAGAGGATTGATTAGAAGCTTACTATACACAACTTCTATCCGAACTAACATTAGGTTTAGTGTATTTATGTATGATAATTTTCATGAAAATCCTATGGAATCTAATTTAAATATTGTTAAAAGGATTTTCAAATACCTCAAGCATACACCCAATCTATGACTGTTCTGTCCCAGGGTACAACAATTTGAGATAGTTAGCTATTCTGATGCTGATATTAGTGGTTGTATGTAATATAGAAATAAAACCTATAGAACATGTCAATTTTTGGGAAGTATCTTGTATCATGGTGTAGTATGAAACACAACATTATTGCATTATCTAATGCCAAAGATTAATAAATATCCTCTGGTAGTTATTGGGGACAAATAATGTTAAAGAAACACACATTAATAGATTATGGAAATCATATTAGGAATGTACCTGTAAAATGTGACAATACTAGTGATGTTAACATCACAAAAAAAATCATGTTTTTCAATCCATGACAAATCATTTTGATGTAAGACATCACTTTAGGAGAGTGCATTACCAAAAAGGTGATATGACATTGGAATTCATTGGAACTGAATATCATCTTGCTATTATATTCACCAAACCATTAAATTCTGAAAGGATAGAATACATCGTAAATAAATTAGGAATTATAAATATTATTTAGAAAGTGTACTATTTCATAGTTTATTGTTTCACAAGTCAATGTATTTAGATTACTGTCTCACTCTCCAGATTCTATAGTTTACTATCTTGAAGTTGTTGTTTCCTATTTACAGTCTCATAGTTATAGTATCTTAGTAACTATCATGTACTTACTGTCACAAGTATTAAGTTCGCACCACGTGGAGACACACTGTAAAAATGACACCATGAGAACCTATTCTGGACTCACCATGACAAACAGTACTGGTCTCACCGTAATGACACATTTTGTTTTATATGCATTTTATTACCTATATCACTATGTTCACTATTTTAATATATTCATCCCACACATTTGAATTTGAAATGCCTAATATCCCAAAATGATAAAAATGTAATAGGATTCACTATTTTCTTCACTCAAGGTATCTTTTGTCAAAACCTAAAACTTTCTATCTCAAACTGTATGAACTCCTTAATCTCTCTCTCTCTCTCTCTCTCTCTCTCTCTCTCTTTATCCCCCAATTGAATTCCTAGAATGAAGCACCCATATTCTTCAACTCTAGAGAAGTGCAGATCTAAGAAGAATGTGAAAAGATATTGGAGGTAGCTCTCAAAGGACCACTGGACCCAAACCTTGTTGATAGAATAGCTGTACCTGAAAAGTAAATCTGCCCTAAAAGGTATCAATCTAGTATGTATTTATATTTTAAAGTACTAAAATAATAGGGATGGCTCAATTAGTTCAAAATGAGACATGGATGATTTATCCAAAGCTTATTGCTCAGTTCTATCAGTTTGTCACGTTCTCATTTGATAAAGAAGATGGTTTTGTTATGTAAAGCTTGATTCGTGGACTAAGATGCTCCCTCTCCTTGAGTTAATGGGATGCCTTCCTAGGGATACCTCTTGAAGGGATTTTTTAGTTCTACCAGAGAGTTCATCCACCTCCTAGTTATATTTTTGTATTGGAATAATCCTTGGTAAGTGTGACTGGATATAAAATGAAAAGAAGAGATATTGCTGCTAAATGGGATGGTGAAACCAGATTGTTGTTTAAATTTATTCAAAATATGAATAGTCCCAGAAAAGGATACTTTTCGACCCTCAAATATCAAGATGTATTTTCAAAACATCTTATGACGAATGGACATAATATTTACCCGTGTAGGTAAGTTGATTAACGTATCCTCGAAGTCTACCTCCTTGTTCAACTCAAGGAAAATCACTATTGTGCTATATACTAATGGATTGGTTGGACTGAATGAAGAATTCATCAAGTACTATGAATTATGTATCTCAATGGATATAGTAAACAAAATGAAATTAGTATGAATTAGTGGAAAAAGACTTGGGTGTGGGATAATGAAAGGTTATATGAAATGAGTAATCTAGTTCTGAATCCTTCAAAACAAAAGAACTCATTTGATCCTTGTTTAAAATCTGTTGAAATTGTTGATTATCCTAATGAAAAGAAAGAAGAGTCATATATTTTAATTCTAGAAGAACCTATCATGGATATGGATGATAATTAACCCTTTCCACAAGACATAGTTGAGAATAAATCGCTTGTTACTGAAAGTAGTATTGATTTGGAAGAAGACACTTCTGGTGGAAAAAAATAAGTAGTTAATAAAAGGAAAAACGCAATTCCTGAGGATCATCTATAAGAAGAACTTTATCTAAAGAATGGATTTGTGGATGGAGAACATTTGGAAGAACAACCTTATACTAAAATTATCCTTTCCACAGAAGAATGAATGGAAAAATACTTCCAGGTGGCTAGGAATGAAATGGATGAGATTATTCGAGTTGATATTTTAGCACTAGATCATGTAACTGAATCTCTTAGTAATATGAGAGATGCATCTGTTGAGTGGGAGGTGAACCCTAGTCTATAAAGTGTTGGAATTCCTAATCTGGTTGATCAAAGTATTGTGGATACCTAGTATAAGTTCCCTATATACATTGATGTGAATGATACACAGGAAGCCTCATTTAATGGCATAGAACTATATACCATATTTAAATTAAATCAAGTTTGTACTCTAGAAGTTTTCCCTTAAAAAGGAACATAAGCCTCTCTCAGCTACTATTCATGAACCTTCACATGAACCTCCTACTTTCGTGAGTCGGGGTGATTAGAAAGCCTTTGTAGCTACTTTATTAGATGGAGTTAAAATGATCATGAACACCCAACCTGTTCCAATGGAAAACCTATGTGAAATAGATGTTCCATTGATGTTAGAGAAGATCATACGGTTAATTTAGCACAAAAAAATTCATGAAATTCAAGTGGTCGGAATTGAGAACAAAAAGATAAGTGATGATGTGATGTCTCTCAGAGATAAGGTTGAATATTTGGAAAAAGTATTACAATAAGAAGAATCTTATGTTTCTCATCCAGATGAGGATGTTACCAATAAGATTACATGACATGTTTCCTCACTGATTCAACTAAACGTCACTTGATTAGGTGAAAAGTGTCTAAGAGAAACAAGAAAATCGTATAAGAGAAGAGTTATCATGTTATTGGTCTTAAAAAACAGACTGATTAGTATAAGGGATGTCTACAAAATGTTATAAATAAACTAAAGTCCCCCACTTCATCGGTTATAGCCTCTACTGCCTCTAGAATTTCATCTAAATATATTGACAGTATTCTGCTCAGAACTGTGGTTAAGGAAGAACTTCATTCAATGTTCAGTGGTTTTCCAAAGGATTGTCTATCTATTGTTTTTTAAGAATATTGATAAATTCCTTGACATTGTAATGTTTCATTTTATGATTTCAAATGATTCATAGAATGAAATTACTAAGAATGTGGAGTTCTACATTAATAGTATTTTCTCTTATCATGATATGACCAATCATTTCATGTATCTTGTATGAATTTTAAAATCCCTCCTATCACACAATCATTCATGACTGATGTTCAAAAGATTAAATATTTCACCCCTATATTGGAAAAGTTAATAGAGAACAAAGATGATATTAAGAAGTCAATGTAGTATGGGGTGAAATTGTTGCCAACTTCATTCATTTGTTGAATCCTTATCTTGATGTACATAGCACTATTATTTTTCCTCCTGTAGCTGCACCAATGAGGTATGGTTAACCTCCTTCCTCATCCAATACATTTTCTTTTACCATTTTGTCTGTATCTCTAGCACTGAGTCAGACTACACCTGTTAACCTTGACCAACACTCTCCTTTCTCTTCCACAAAACATGCATTTCCACCTTCTATTTTTTAAGGCATACCTCTTCCTTCTATGACCATTGTCTCACTCACTTCTTCAACATCTACTTCTACTCATGTGGCTCCATCTGATGATGCTGCCATGGGAAAAGAGAAGAATAATTGTGATAAAGAAAACTAAAAATTGTATATTGATAGGGATATTTTTTACTTCTTCTTATTGTTTTTGATGACACATATTTTTTCATCTAATGTAATGTGAACTGTTGTTCTCTATTCTCTTCATTATCTTCATTTTTTTCGTTAATTTTTTTCGTGAACTCTTTTTGAGTATCCCAAAAGGAGGGAAAAGAATACCAAGAACAAATATATCATTCACAAGATTTGTGATCATAAAAAATGTGGTTATTGTTATACTCCTCATGTTTTAATTATGTTTTAATGATCAAAAATATTGTACATCATGTAAATATTGTTAATCCTACTGAATCTTTCTCAAATCATGTGTAGAGATGGTTGGATTATTTATGCTTTAAAATAACATACACTAGATACTGTGAATCTCAATCCATGTTTTCTTATTGCAACCTATTTATAACGTTTTCCTTTAATGATTTATTATATTAATGATTAAATCTAATTAATTCTATGAATATTACTGCTTATGTCAGTATTCAAATATTTTTTTATGTATGAGAAAATGTGAGTATTACACTGGTTCTGGATTTCAGGAAAAGCACCTAGACACCATGACCCAGACCCCATGACCCAGACACCGTGACCCATACACCATGACCACTACAGCATGACGAATTTCAAATCTCAAGAAGTCTATGACACTAGTTCCATGCTACCATCACTAAGACATCGTTCGTAGTTTGGAAAATCCCTAGACATTATGATTATAATGCCAAATCTGTGCTACTGGTTCCTAATCTTCACACAACTATGCCATCATGACTAACTGACTACTAAAAGGAAAATAAGAATACTTCATTTCCTGGGGACACCATTTCTGTAACGCCCCGACCCTAGTTACCCAGATTCGGTTCATTATTACATAACATTGGAATTATCACAGAAAAGATCAAATCTCGAAAGACCGATTAGTTTAGTAGACTTGGAATAACTAGATACATTCATAATGTTTACATTACATTATAAAATGAAAACTACAACAACATAGTCTCCATAGTCCACACTCATATCCCCTAATACTATCCCTACAGGTCATTCATAAAATAATTATTCACATCCTGGGAAAAATAAAACATATAAAGGGGTGAGCTCAGATGCACAGTAAGGATTACAATATAGTGGTATCTTTCATAAATAATCATAAACATTTAAGGCAATGTACAACTAAAACAAAAGACTTTTAAACTTGAACATCATCATAATATGGAAGAAATAAAATAAAATAATTCCATTTACATAGTCACATGGATATTCTACTAGTTGAATAATCACATGAAATATCAATAACCACTTTCCTAATGATGGAATGCATAATGTCATACTACCATAACCACATATCCAAGGACTCGTGCCAAGACTACAAATAATATTTTTTCAAGGCCTTGTGTCGTGACACTAGTTTGTCTCATGAGACCTACCGATGAATTGATGAGCTATATCGGGCTCCACCCATCACTTATTATGTCCAATGCATTCCTCATATGAACAGGTTTAAACATAACATAAATATTCGTATTAAAACTAGCATATGAAATGTCAATACTTTCTCCATAAACCATGAATGGTATAAAAATAACATAGCCAAAGTCAAACATATCAAAAAACCTTCAATACAATACGGAAGTTTTGTATCTCAATAAATGAACTTCAAATAAGCATAAAATCCATCAAAAGATGTTGAAAAAGAAGAAATCAAAACTATTTTTGAGAAATATCACTTTTCCAGAAATCATTTGAAAGTCACATAATTATAAAATAAAACATTTACATTGAAAATTTTTCTTATAAGCTTGTATGGGAAGCTTAGATGATTTTACAATGGCGGAAAATAGCTGTAGCCGCCGTATAATTTAAAAAGGACATTCATACCTTAATTCTGTCGAAAAGGATAAAAAAGAAATTGTTTGGAAAACAACATAAAGATTCAATTATAAGCTTCTTATAAAAAGTCAACAAGGGTATAAATGAATTTATCCCATAATATTTAAAATATTTATAATGATTTAAAATACATTTTTATGAAACATGGATGTGGATGATACAGAGGTCCCAGTAGATAATTACGTATTAATAACCTCGGATAAGGATGAGATTGTGAAATAAACCCTCACCTTGTACTTTTACTTGGTTGATGGTAGTTTAACCTCCTATATAATCATGAAATAATTGTTATTTAATTTTAAAAGAATCATATATATTAATATGATATCATATATTATCTTTTATCATTTATTTGTTGATAATATCATAGTATTATCGTTGTTTCGGGTGTTAATTTTCACATTTTCTTTTATATGTTTTATTACATAACTCGTGTTTTTTATGGATAGGTTGCATCTTACTCATATCCAGAATGATATCAAGTCCTCAAAACATTATTTTTAATCATTAAATTATAATTAGACTTGAATTGATACGATGGGGAATGAATCTCATCGTGTTCGTGGAGACGGCAGTCCGTACGTACGCACGAGCGACAATATCATTCTTTTGATAATAAAATAATATATAATTGGATGGTATAAAATATATACAGAATCATTATCATGTTATATTTATTATTTCCAGGAATTACACATCATTATTATACCCATCGAAATAATAATATATGGAATACCAATTAAACCACGACGTGGAGACGGTAACTCATACGTACGCACGTATGGTGACATGTCATTCATAGGGTGGATAGAATACAGAATATGGTTTTACCATATTTATAACAAAATCACATTATATATAAGATAATAGAGTTATTATTTTAGAATGGGAATAACAACGAATAAAGAAGTTGAAGAATAAAGTAACTTGAAAGATGGTGGTTAAAACATTACCTCTTCTTCGGGTTCTTCCTTTTGATTTGATCCAAAGGGCTCCATAAGCTGGCTTTATGATAAAACTAAGGACTCTAAGATGTATTTAGGGAAGTTGAGATAGTATTTGGGCAGGGGTTGGCCGAGCCAAAAGGCTTTGAATGTGTGAATTAGTGAAAAGGGGGAGTGCCCTTTTATAAGAGGGGTGAGGGGAACCTTTGTAAAAGCTATAAATATTATTATATAATAAATTAATATTCGGTTTCTAATGGCTCCAATGTGGATTATTTAAAGGTTAAGGTGGGTATGGGTCGAAACAAACTCAACCAATAGGTCTTAGACATGTTTGGGTCACTAAATTAACCGTATCTTTTAGTTTTAACTCTTAGTTAATTGGTTTGACATTTACCATGTCACTTTGTATTTTTATATTATATAGTTCATAAACGTACTATATACATCCAAGAGACCCCCCAAGTGGTCCATTAATGATACACCTATCATGATACAAGTCCTTTGGCCGAACCATAGTATTTCAGGGATAGAATATAAATAAATAATATAATATTTGTTTTAAAAACTCTTTTAGGTAAATTTTGACACTATTGGGTATTTTGTTTTTTATAATTTTATAAAAGCATTATTACTTCGAAAAAAATTATATAACCAATAATAATATGTGATATTAACCTATAAAATTAGTGGAATTCATAAAAGCCTCAAATTACATTTATTTTGATATTTATAATATCAATTATTTTAATATTTCATTAATTGGATAATTACTACATCACCATTGTGTCATAAATAAATAAAATTATTTAATGTCTAAAAATTATAAATAAAATACCATTATATAGGAAATATTTTTAGGTTCCTAATGAATGTTTAAAATCGAATTTATCTTATGTGTAACCCTATATTAAAAAGGTCTTAGTTATTACACTTTGATTTTAACTATTTTAACTCTTCTTTGAATTAAATAATAATTAATGTCCTAATCTAATCCAAGTGGACATAAACTATAATATTTTATTCCTAAGGTTGGTTTTTGTTGAGATACACTTGTCCAATAGAATTAGGACATGTGTTAGGGTAATATTAATACCATTTTTACACTTAATTACCCTATTTACTTTTAACCGTGGTAAATAAAAGTAAAAAGTTATTATTCACCAAAAATTATTTTCATCTCATTGAACCACATTTTACTCCTTGATATTAACCGTGCCTATCATATTTTAGAAATTTGACTCACAGAAGCAGTAAAATTGTGTTCTATGTGAATTTCCAAATTCTCCTAAGAGTTGGGTAAAAGACTGTGAAAAGTTCAATAAATGTTTAATATATCTAAAATTATTCTCAACTAACTCTAATGAATTACATCTAACTTATATAGGTATTATGTATCTATTTTGAACTTAATTAAATTTAAGTGAAATAAATAATTATTTAAATAAAAATTCGGGTTTAAACTATAACTCGGTGTTTTTTCACTATTCATTGAAAATTGAATGTTTTCAAAAAAATACCAAAATTTCACCCTAGGCTAATTTCGATATTCCGAATCCACAACTGAAGTCTATTTTGATAGATAAAATTTATTAAATTTCAAAAAATGGGTATTACTATTCATAATGGCTAGTTTGATTGGTTGTGGTGTGTGTGTTAGAACTCGAAGTTGCGTACAACACACACTAGCGTACCGTGGAAGCTTGGGGTGTTACATTCTCCCCTCCTTCAAATAATTTCGTCCTCTAAATTTCTAGAATAATTCTTCATGAAAAGACTCTAGTGGTTCTTCATCATATGTTCCTCAGGTTCCCACGTTGCCTCTTCCATCTAATGGATTCCCCACAAAACTTTTACCAGACGAGTCGTCCGGTTTCTCAGTACTTGTTCTCTCGTATCAAGAATCCTGACGGGCTCTTCACAATAATACATATTGGGTTCCAGTTCTAATTCCTCATAGGTGAGTACATGCATTGTGTCAGGCATGTATTTCCTCCACAGTGATACGTGGAACACATTGTGATCATTGGAGAGACGTGGCGGCATTGCCAAACGGTAAGCTACACCCCCAATTTGTTCTAGAATTTTGAAAGGTCCGATGTACCTAGGACTCAATTTACCCATCTTACCGAAACATATAACTCCCTTCCATAGAGATACCTTCAAGAAAACATGATCTCCTGCCTGAAATTCCAAATCCTTCCTTCGGTTATCGGCATACCTCGTCTGCCTACATTGAGTTGCTTTGATGTGGTTTTGGATTACCTTTACATTTTCTATTGTTTCCTCCACCAGTTCTGGGCCTACAAGTTTTCTTTCACCATCATCAACCCAACAGGTTGGTGTGCGCCATCTCTTTCCGTATAACACTTCATATGGTGCCATCTTAATACTCAAATGGAAGCTATTGTTATAGGAAAATTCTATCCGAGGTAGATATTTATCCCACATACCTTTAAAGTCAAGTGAGAAAGATCTCAACATGTCTTCTAAGGTCTGATTAGTTCGTTTTGATTTTCCAACTGTTTGGGGGTGGTAGGCAGTCCTCAAACGAAGTTCAGTATCCAGGGCTTTCTAAAGACTTTGCCAGAATCTTGATGTAAAACAAGGATCACGATCAGAAACAATTGATAGGGGTACTCCATGAAGTCTCACAACTTCATTAATATATAGTCTTGCTAGACATTATAGTGGTAGATCTTCTCTTATTGCAAGAATATGTGCTGACTTTGTAAGATGATCAAAAATAACCCATGTTGCATCGTTCCTTCTAGGAGTCTTTGGTAGCCCCATGACAAATTCCATCGTAATATTGTCCCATTTCCACTCCGGTATGGGAAGAGGTTGCATGACTCCTCCAGGTTGTTTCCTTCCAGCTTTAACTTGTTGACAAACCATACATCTTGACACAAAATCAGCAATCTCCCTCTTCATGCTGTCCCACCAAAAATGATCCTTCAAATATCTATACATTTTGGTGCTCCCAGGGTGTATAGAGAAATTGGAGCTATGAGCATCATCTAACAATTCCCTTTTCAGATCAGGTATATCGGGAACATAAAGTCTCTTCCCAAATTTCATAATTACATCTTCATACACAAAGTCTTTCAATCTCCCATAATTCACAGCTTTAATCTTCTATTGAAACTCTTCATCACCGATCTAAGAACTCTTTATCCTTTCTAGAAAGGATGGTTTGGAAACCAGTTGAAAAAGTATCGATGTTTCACCTTCCATGTTAATTCCTAGAGCCATCTTCACTATATCCGTGAAAATAGGATCCATTTCAATTCCCATCATGTTCAAAACTCCATGATCTTTTCTGATTAAAGCATCTGCCACCTTATTTGCCTTCCCCGGGTGGTAGTGTATCGTGCAATAATAATCCTTGAGTAGTTCAAGACATATCCTTTGACTCATGTTGGGTTCTTTCATTGAGAAAATATACTTCAAACTCTTGTGATTAATAAAAATCTCACATTTTTCACCATTGAGATAATGTCTCCATATGTTCAAAGAAAATATTACAGCAGCTAACTCAATATGATGAGTAGGATAGTTTTTCTCATGAATTTTTAGCTGTCGTGATGCATAGGTAAAAACCCTATCATTCTGCATAAGGACACTACCATGTCCTATCATTGATGAATCACTATAAATAACAAACCCATCATTCCCTGATGGTAGTGTCAATATAGGATCATTGACTAATATTCTCTTCAGTTCTTCGAAACATTCTTCACAATCTTCTGTCCGAACATATTTAACCCCTTTACGTGTGAGCTTTTTTAATGGGTTAGCCAACAGGGGAAACTTCTAGATGAAATGTCGATAATAACCTGCTAAACCAATAAAACTACGTACCTCAATTATACTCATCGGTGCAGGCTATTCTTGGATTGCTTTGGTCTTAGAAGGATCAATTGATATTCCATCATTAGAGACAATATGGACATGAAATGAAATCTCCTGAAGCTATAATTCACACTTTCTAAACCTTCCAAATAATTCATGTCTTCTCAGAGTCTTCAGGATAATGCGCAGGTGATTCTCATGATCTTCGTAGATTTTGGAGTATACCAAGATATCATCGATAAATACCACCACAAATTCATCGAGATATTCCATGAAAACTCTATTCATTAGATCCATGAATATAGAGGGCGCATTAGTCAGCCCAAAAGCATTACTGTAAACTCGTAATGCACGTACCAGGTTCAAAATGTTGTCTTCAGAATGTCTTCCTTCTTCACACACAACTGATGGGATCCAGACCGAAGTTCAATCGTTGAAAATTATTTAGCTCTATGTAGTTGGTCAAATAAATCATCAATGCGAGGTAAAGGATACTTGTTCTTTTTGTTATATCATTGATCTCCCTGTAATCGATACAAAACCTCATAGATCCACATTACTTTTTAACGAAAATAACATGGGTTCCCCATGGAGAAACACTAGGGAGAATAAATCGCTTATTACTCAATTCCTCTAGTTGATTATTTATTTCAACTAATTCCACAGTGGCCATTCTATAAGGGGTCTTCGATATAGTCCTTGATCCAGGAATTAAGTCAATGGAAAAATCAACTTCTCATTCGTGAGGATATCTAGGTGAATCTGCCGAAAACACATCTACATATTCTTTAATAATAGTTACATATTCTATTTTAACATTCCATTCCTCACCCACAATCATTTCATTCTCTTCCGACCCAATAATTTAATTTAGTTGAGCTACTGGTGGTAGATCTCGAAAAGAATTAGGTGGTGACAATTCTTCTCTAAAGATAAGGCGTTCCTTATCATCATCATCAAAAAATTTATCCTCCTTCTTTATACAAGAAATATTCGCATCATGGTCTGAAATCCAATCCATACCGGCGACTATGTCAAAGTCAATCATAGGTATGACGATGAGATCAGTGGATAAAGAACATTTATGTGCTCTAATGGGGAATGATTCACAAAACTTTGTTGTAATGATACTTCCCTTAGGAGTTTTAACTGACAACTCCCTTGTTAAATGAAATTGTAAATATCTTATTTTCTTAGAAAACTAGGACGATATGAAAAAATGTGATAATCTAGAATCAAATAACACATTTTCTAAACATGAGGAAACCATTAAATTACCTGCCACCACATCTTTCAGAGCTTTTACCTCAGCAGTAGTGATAGCATAAGAATGGCCTTGATCCCTTGGCCTTTTCTTAGGTAAGTTCCCCTAACACTTAGGAAATTCATTTGCATAATGTCCCATATCCCTGCAATTGTAGCATTGGACCTCGATAGCTTCATTATTCCCCTTGAAATCATGATCTTGGTGGCCTTTTTCACCACACTTATAACAGACTCCCATTCCTTTTAAGGATGTACTGAGGTGTTTCTTCCCACATTTATTACATGATGGATATTAAACCTTTCCCTTATTCCAATTATTTCCATTCCTATATTGATCAGTAGATATCTTCTTCTCTTTACTTTCTTTAAAGTCATAATACTTTGAGAATTCATTTTCTGTCTTGATAGCACATGAGAGAATATCTTCGTACGACGAGAAGTATTGTGACATTAATGCTTGACGAATAAATGATTTTATCCCATAAAAGAAAGGATCAATCTTACTTATTGGGTTACATATAGAATCTCTAGAATACCTTTCTAGCCTTGTAATGTTAGCCTCATACTTTTCGACATTCTCATCCTCCTTTTGCCTCAGACTCAGAAATTTTCTTTCCATATCAGCTCGATGGTCACGAGGAAAGTATTTTTCTAAGAAAATCTCTTTGAACTCCCTCCATTATATATTTGATACTTCATCATCTTCCATCATGTTTTGAATCAATGACCACCATTGATCAACATCTCTAGTGAGGAGATAAACTCCCATGAAAACTTTTTACCTTTCACTACTCCCCAATGAATGAAATATTTTCTCTAGGGAACTTTTGTTTTGCTCAGCTACTAATAGATTTGTACTCTCATTGAACGTTGGTGGTTGCTGCCTCATGAAGTGATCTAACATTGATCCTCCACGCTGTGGATCAGGGTGCTCCATACGGGTAAGGTTATTATTCATAACCTGAGTGAGTTTTACCAGTATGGTGATTAGTTGATCAGCACTAGTTTCATCACCAGATCTACTATAATTATCTTGGGCAGGAGGTAAATCCCTACATGTAGTGCATGCATTGATACTTTCTCCATTTCTTCTACAAGGTTCCATTTCTAAACAATGGTATAAACAAGATCAGTTTATGAAACGAAATACATAATTCCATACTTGTAAAACACTTAACATAAATTGAACTATTTATGGATATAATCCATAATAATAAAAATGTTTAATTTGAGGAAGTATATACTCATAAAACCTTCATAATGGTTTGTATAGAAATTGAGAATTATCCTAAGCATATCCCCTGGGAGTGTTGTAACCAAGAGTGCAGCAAGGCCTGATGTCGTGCACCAGTTCTCATTCAAGTCTTACTCAAAGAGGTGTTTTTGGGTTTTACCCCTAGGTATATATGTGCCACAACCACCTCTACCAGCTCGTATCTTGACAGCGATGTATTTCTCGGAAAACACACAAAATCTCTACAATACCAAAATTCTAGGAAGTTCTTCTATATTAATCCTCAAAGTCTGTCTTAGATCTATGTTCTCTATTAAGTGTTTCTCTAAATCTATCTTCCAAGTTTTTTACTAAACTTCCTATGATACCAATTGTAATGCCCCAACCCCAGTTACCCAGTGTTAGAGCATTATTACATAACATTTTCATGATCACAACAAAGATGAAATCTCGAAAAACCGATTCGTTTAGTAGCCATGGAATAACTAGATACATTAATAAAGTTTACATTCCATCATAAAATGAAAACTACAACAATATAGTCTCCATAGCCCACACTCATATCCCCTAATACTATCCATGCAGGTCATTCATAAAATACTTCTTCAAATCCTGGGAAAAATAGAACATAGAAAGAGGTGATCTCAGATGCTCAGTATGGATAACAATATAGCGGAAACATTCATAAATAAGCATAAACATTTAAGGAAATGTACAACTAAAACAAAATCCTTTTAAACATGAGCCTTATAATAATATGGAAGAAATAAAATGAAATAATTCCATTTACTTATTCACATGGATATTCTACTAGTTGAATAATTACATGCAATATCAATAACCACTTTCATAATGATGGAATGCATAATGCTAAACTATCATAACCACATAGCCACGGCCTTGTGCTAAGACTACAAATAATATTTTGTCAAGGCCTTGTGCCAAGACACTAGTTTGTCTCATGAGACCTACCGATGCATTGAGGAGCTATAGCGGGCTCCACCCGTCACTTATTAGGTCCAATGCATTCCTCATATGAATAGGTTTTAACATAACATAAATATTCGTATTAAAACTAGCATATGAAATGTTAATACTTTCTCAACAAACCATGAATGGTATTAAAATAACACATCCATGGTCAAACATATCACAAATCCTTCAATACAATATGGATGTTTTGTATCACAATAAATCAACTTCAAATATGCTTAAAATCCATCAAAGGATTTTGACATAGATAAATTCAAAACTATTTGAGAGACATATCTCTATTTTTGAAAACATTTGAAAGTCACATAATTATAAAATAAAACATTTAATTAGAAAAATTTTCATATTATCTTGTAAGGGATGCTTAGAAGAATTTATAATGGTGGAAAATAGCCATACACGCCATATAAGTTAAAAAGGACATTATTACCTTAATTCTGTCCAAAAGGTTAAAAAGGACATTATTTAGAATGCGACAGAAAGATTCTATTATAAACTTCTTATAAAAATTCATCAAGGTTATATATCACTTTATCCCATAATCTTTAAAATTTTAAGAATTATTTGAAATACATTTTTAAGAAACATGGATGTGGATGATAAAGAGGTCCCAGTAGATAATTACGAATAAACAACCTTGGATAATGTGGAGATTGTGAAATAAACCCTTACCCTGTACTTTTCCATGGTTGAGGGTAGGTTAACCTCCTATATAATGGTGAAATAATTGTTATTAAATTATAAAATAATCATATACATTAATATGATATCATATATGCTCTTTTAACATTGATTTGTTGATAATAACTTATTATTATCGTTGTTTCGGGTGTTGACTTACTTGTTTTCTTTTATATGTACTGTTACTTAAGTCATGTTTGTTATGGATAGTTTGTATCTTATTCATATCCAGAATGATATCAAGTCCTTAAAAATTATTTTTAATCATTAAATGAGAAATATTCTTGAATGGATACGATGGGGAATGAATCTCATCGCGTTCGTGGAGACGGTAGTCCGTACGTACGCACGAGCGACAATGTCATTATTTTGATATTAAAATAATATATAATTGGATGGTATATCATATATACAGAATCATTATCATGTTATATTTATTATTTCCATGAATTACACATCATTATTATAACCATCAAAATAATGATTTATTGAATAACAATTACATCACGACGTGGAGACGGTATGTCGTTCGTATGCACGTATGGTGACATGTCATTCAAAGGAGGGATAGAATACTGAATATGGTTGTACCATATATATAATAACATCATACTATATATAAGATACTAGAGTTATTATTTTAGAATGGGAATAACAGAGAAAGAAGATGTTGAATAAGAAAGGAACTTGAAAGAGGGTGGTGAAAACATTACCTCTTCTTCAGGTTCTTTCTTTTGATTTGATCAATAGGGCACCTTAGATTGGATTTATGATAAAAATATGGCCTCTAGGTTGAATTCAGGTAATTAGAGAGAGTATTTGGTTAGGGTTTGGCCGATCCAAAATGCTTTTAATGTGAGAATTAGTGAGAAGGGGGAGTTCCCTTCTATAAGAGGGGTGAGGGGAACCTTTAGAAAAGCTAGAAATATTATTTTATAATAAATTAATGTTCGGTTTATAATAGCTCCAAAGTATATTATTTAAATTTTAAGGTGGGGATGGGTCAAAAACCACTTAACAAATACGTTTTAGACTTGTTTGGGTCACTAAATTAACCTTTTCTTTTAGTTTTAACTCTTAGTTAATTAGTTTCACATTTACCATGTCACTTTTATTTTTATATTATATAGTTAATAAACTTACTATATACATCCAAGAAACCCCCATGTGGTCCATTAATGATACAACTATCATGATAAAAGTTATCTGTCCGAAGCTTATATTTTTAAGAATAGAATATAAATTAATAATATAATATTTGATTTAAAAACTCTTTTATGTCAATTTTGACAGTATTGGGTATTTTGTTTTTGATAATTTCATAAAAGCGTTATTAATTAGAAAATAATTTATATAACGAATCCTAATATGTCATATTAACCTATAAAATTAGTGGAATTTATCAACAGTCTCAAATTACATTTATTTTGATATTTATAATATTAATTATTTTAATATTTAATTAATTGGGATATTATTGCATCACCATTGTGTCATAAATAAATTAAATTATTTAAAGTCTAAAATTTATAAATACAATACCATTATATATTAAATCATATTATCTTTCTAATAAATATTAAAAATAGAATTTATCTTATGTATAACCCAATATTAAAAATGTTTTAGTTATTAAACTTTGATTTTAACTCTTTTAACTCTTCTTTGATTAAATAGTAATTAATGTCCTAATCTAATCCAAGTGGGCCTAAATGATAATATTTTATTCCTAATGTTGTATTTGGTCGAGATACACTTGTAAAATAGAATTAGGACATGTGTTAAGGTAATATTAATAACAATTTTACCCCAAATTACCCTATTTAGTTTTAACCGTGGTAAATCAAAGTAAAAAAGTTAATATTCACTAAAAATTATTTTCATCTCATTGAACCACATTTTACTACTTGATATTAACAGTGTCTCTCAGATTTTAGAAATTCCACTCATAGAAGCGGTAAAATTACGTTTTATGTGAATTTCCAAATTCTCCTAGGAGGTGGGTAAAAGACAGTGAAAAGTTCAATAAAATTTTTATATATCTAAAATTATTCTAAACACACTCCAATGTATTACATTGTACTTATATAGGTATTATGTATCTATTTTGACCAATATTAAATTTAAATAAAAATTCGGATTTAAACTATAACTCAGTGTTTTTTCACTATTCATAAAAAGTTGAATGTTTTCAGAAAAATACCAAAATTTCACCCTAGGATAATTTCGATATTTTGAATCCAAAAATGAAGTCCATTTTGAAAGATAAAAATTATAAAATTTCAAAAAGTGGGTATTACTATTCATTAAGGCAAATTTGATTGGTTGTGGTGTGTGTGTTAGAACTCGAAGTTGTGTACAACACACGCTGTTATATTATTCAGAGGGAAGCGTACTGTGGAAGCTTGGGGTGTTAGAATTTCCATGTGACAACGTTTCTAGATAGACTGTGACATCATTCATTAATCTATTTTGTCATTTTAAATTTAATTTCTAACTGTCATATTTCAGTAATTTAATCCACATAAATATTCAATGTCACTTCGTAGACATGTCACCTAACAGTAAGTGGTATGAGGTGTACAATACATGAATTATTTCATCTCTAATATGTGAAAAATATATTAAAAATTTAGATAATATATGTTACAAAAATATATATTGAGAGAATTTGAGCAGTCGACGCAGAAGTAATTTTTATGGAGAGTGAACCGATACAAGAAGCAAGATACAACTGAAGAACACATAAAGAACTCTCGATCAAAGGGTAGGACAACAGTATATCAGAATCAAAATACACTTCATAGTACCAACTCCAGGAAGAACACGCGATTCATATAATTGGAAACTAGAGCACTATATTTGTGAGACTCTGTTTCCCACAACTGTACTCGATACTTGGATATGCTTCATCCTACAAGTTCAAAGCTACATCGATTTACACATAGAGAACTTCTAGCCTTAACTATTCATTTTTACTCAATTGTGTACTATTTATAGCATTCATGATGTGTGGGTGTGTGTGTCTTTATTAAAACACACATGGTCCTCTACAAGAATCTGAAGGATACAAAATATTATTCCTCTAAAATAGTTTTACAGTTGTTTACTCCCACAGATATCTCTGGATGAGGTCATCATGTGACCAGGTAGTTTATACCCATGATGAACTATGGATGTGGTTCTATGACCTAGATTGTCTAGTGCACTGTTTTTTACCCAATACAGGGTGTGGATAAAGTTTATTAATATAAACTACATGGTGGAAGTTGTTCATAATGTGGAGCAAATTATGTCTTGACTTAAGACTGAACCACTTGTTTTATCCAAATTGTCTTTTAATTTAGTTTTCCTCTAATTTACTAAATAAATCAGAAAATACATTATTTTACTATCATAGTTAATATTGGTTAGAAGTTATAATTGTTTTGTTTTATTAGAATAACTTCAAAAGTAGAATCAATAACTCATCTTGATTTCATTGAGAATTAATCTATCTTCAAAGAGGTTATTTTAATAGTCAATATTTAATAACTATATTAACTAGATTAACTAAGCAATATTCATTTTTATTAGGGAAACATCTTAATAAAACATTTTAATAGAAATTTTTAATAGATAATTAATTCACCCCCCTCTTGAGTACTCTACTTCGACAAAAAAGTTTCAACAGGAAAAATATCATCTACAGATTTTTAATGATGCTAGTAGTATATAACATCATTATAATGTATTTGTATTCCATCTAGTATAATAATGATATCTCATCCAATGAAACAATATTTCATTTTTTGGTTATTTTAGTAAATGTTTTTCTAAAAATTAATGCTGACTCCATCAATGGATGTTATTCTAATGTTTAAGATATAACATCATCTAATGGACACAGTTATATTTGAAATTATATCATTTTTAAATATTAATCTAATGTATAAAATAATCAATAAATTGATGTAATAATTACATTTCAATTCTATTACTCAAAATAATTCCATCCATTGAACAATATTTTTATTTCTTGTAAAAAAAATATTGGTATAAAAATATAATATAAATTTTTGATTTATAAATATTTGTAAGAAAAATATTTTTTATTTAATTGTTTTGTGACATTTAAAATAAGATCATATTGTTTTGAATGTCATCCATTTAACTCAATGATCTCCCCCTTTTTGAAAACCACAAACATTAACTTTTAATGATAATGAATAATATTAAAACATAAATTAATTAAAACCCATATCTTATATAGTTTTATATTTTATCTATGTCTTATATGTTCATTCTGACCCTATTACTTTAGAGAATAGAACCTTCTATAATCTCCTTTTCTTAGTTTTATAATTTATCTTCAAAATTTAAAAAAAAATCTCACCCTTTTTTATTTACAAAAAGATAGATTTATAGATGGTATAACATAAACATAAAATGTTAGGAAAAGTAATTCAATATGAAATATTTATATATAGTAATCCAGAAATTTAATAATGATTTTAAACCATAAGAATTGTAATAACATTTAAACTATTATATTAGGAATATCCATCGAGAAAGAGTTATGGATAACTTATATCATAAATATGATTGATTTATTATACAAAATTTGAAGCAATTAGAAAAAAGTATCAACATTTCCAAATAATTTTTTGTATGTTCATATTTTATTTCCTAACATCTTTTTGATACATCTCTTACATTACAATGAATGATACCATCATTTAGACTTCTTATTATAGAACATTAATTCTATTATTTTCATTCTTGATATTAGAGTCTCATTCTCCTAATACAATTATTTTACTAATTTCACTAGGTTTCTCTTTAATATCATTAACAATTTTCTTTGTTTTTAAATCACATTTCTCTGGATACTGCTATTTTCCAATTTTCCCTGTAATGTCTAATTAAATCAATACTATTCACCTTATAATTGAATCTTCTTCTAGAATCACTCCAATAATCATCCCTTTTTATGTAGATTCATCATCTGGATTCATAATAAAAAAAATTAGACTATCGATTGGTTTGATAATGTCTACGTGTTTATTACTAATACTTCTTGATTTTTTTGAATGTTTCATGTTTAAATTTCATGAATGTTTTTATAATAATAAGTACACACTAAATCAATGTGTTTGATCCAAAAAAAACATGTTCCTTGATTTTTATCAGATCATATTTTTATCTTTCTTTGAATTATTTTAATTCTATTTCATTCTTTATGAATAAATTGTAATGTCATTTGAATTAATTTTAATTTTCTAAAAGATGAATCTTATACCACATGAAAATAATCCATTATGGAATTTTGGGGGGAAAATAATAATTCCATCCATCTAATGATTTACGTTCTTATGTTAATTAATTTTTATTTATATTAAATCAATTAGTTTACTTGTAAAAGTGTTTTTGGTAACAATTCAATCACTAATAATTCAAATAAAAAATTTTCTAGAAGTTATTCATATAAATTCTCCATCTAGACATTCATCAAATTTTTCCTTAACATTATCTTCACCATCATCGAAAAAATGTTTGTTAAATGAATGAACTTTAATTATTGTTGATTTTCATCAAAGGGAACATTTTGTTTTCTGGGATTATGAATGAAAAAATTATCAAATATTTAACATAAAATGATTTTTATTATGATTTTTATATATAATTAAAATCAAAATTATTTTTTATCTCTTTAACTAATTGATAATTATTTTTTAAAGAATTATCTCTTGGAATAAGATTCGATTCATATAGATTATAAGATTGAAAAAAATCGTACTATTATTATTAAAATTGTTCTTTCACATTAAGTTTCAAAACATTATCCATCAATTAATTTTATTTAATTTTATAAATTTCCAAATGTTCCACTAAAATGTTGACTGATTTTTCTATAATTCGTTTGGAATGTATTTATGTTGGTCAATCAAAAAAATGAGGAATTTTTTTGCTTAAAATTTCAATAATTTAATTCATTTGATTAAAATAAACAGGATGTAACACTTAACACATATTTTTTGTTTATCTCCACCAATGTCGAAAAATATGTTACAAAAAAATGATAATAAAATTCAAATTCTCTTTTCTCAATATAGATAGATTCCCATCCCTAAAAAACAATAAATTATTTTATTAGAGAGACATAAAATTAATACCACGATTTTATTATCAGCCTCTGTTTTTCCAGAATATAGTTAATGATGGTTTTTGAGGAATCTATTTGACTCATTAGATATACATTAGAATTATAATTTGTATAAATTATTAGATAAGTATAAATCTAGGGATGTAAACTCTTTATTGAATAATGAATTGATGAATGATTTATTTCCCACACCAATTTATATAATCCTGATTGAAGTGATTATTCATTGGCATCAAATTTGATTATTTCTTTGAAAAGTTTCATTTCAATAAATGGTTCAAAAAATTCCTCCAATAATGTGATGGAAGAAAACTAAACATTAGAAATATTTAAAAAAATTATTATAGATTCTTAAATATCAAGGATTGTATCTAATGAAAACCTATAGGTTTTTATAAAACACTATAAGGATTATAAAGAGTATATAAAATTCATAAAAAATATAAGAAAAATATTTTGAATAAACTGCTTATGGGGTAAATATAATCATTCAATTTAAATATTGTACAAATATATACAATCATTATATTTTTATAATTAATATATTATTTAAATAAAATATGAATGATTTGATAAAAGAATTTTATAATATTTAAAAAAATTTCTAAAATCATTTTTTCCCAAACATTTATTAATGAAAATACATTACGAAATGTTATTAAAAAATTAAATTTATGAAAAAAAATTCAAGGAAAATTTAATATGTACTCTATAATTTAATAAAAGGACATTAAATTAATGATATTGGTAAATAAAAATTCCATTCAATAATAATATTATATTGATGATTCCAAGATTAAGTTTAATATATTAAAATCTGTATATATTTAGGGGATTGGTAAAAATATTACCAAATTTTTATTACTTTATGTTAAATTGTAAAATTATATATTCTTTATGTCTATGATCCTGAATGAAATGGATTTAGATATCTATGTTCTTATCTTTCGAGTTATGTGTTGTGTCTTTAAATTAATCTTTGGAACTTGTGTTATCACACAAAATTAGAGTCTGAGAAATACCCATTGCTTAATATGTGAGTGTTTATTGCATTGACATCAATTGAGAACAGTAATTTCTGGTTACCTCATATTCAGCTTCATTAGTGGAATATTATATTGAGAATTTTTTCATATAATAAAATTAAACTAATAATAATTCTAAATAATTAAACATTCTAGATATACGATTTCTATCCAATTTTCATCATGTAAAATTTTTATCTAAAAAATTTTAAGTCAAAATAACATTTATTGATGAATAAAATATTCCACGATAGATATTTACCTTATGATAATGAAAGATTCATTTTATATATTTAATATTGAATTATTTTGTATTTATTTTCAATTTATCTCATAGGAATCTAGAAAACATAAAATCTGGTTGACTAGCTATGATATAAATTATACTACTAATCATTACTCAAAAAGTATTTTGATGAAATGATTTCCAAGATTCATCAACAACAATAGTTTTTTTGGTACCAGGAGAATTAAAAATACTCTTCTTCCTTTTATAACCAATATGTTTTTGTCAATTCTCGTAAATAAATATGTTGAGACATAAAAGTTCCTTCTAGTATTTCATAAATTTAAAAACCATGGAAAAATTATATTACTCCCACCAGGATCACATCTAACATAGACAATATAAGATCCTCAAAGGAATCCGTAAAATAATTTTCTGTAGAACAAAATATAATGTCATAAAATTTAAAATGAATAATTATTGTGTCATTACATTTTTTATAAAAATATTTGGATGAGTATCTCCCTTATTAGACAAAAATTCCAACACTAATATTGTTAATATGTTGTACTAGTATATGGGGAATTTTTATTTATATAAATATTCCAAATATGTTTAAAATTAAGATTCATTGATTTTTTTTTCAAAAATAGTTGGTTGATTGATATAATCATTCTCCTATACATATAAATTATAGAAAACACCCTATATATCCATTGGAAAAGTAGTTAAATTTAAAATTGATTTACATACTAGATGTATAAAAATATATTCATCTCCTTCTACCGGGAAATATGATTCTTTATAAATTATACATTGTTTTTTTTATAAACATTTGAATAAATTATAGATTCATTAATAACTATTGATTCATTTACATCAAATTTTTTATGGAAAATACGATTTTACTCCAATTATAGGATAATTGTAAGGAAAATCAACCAGATTTTAATATTTATTTTTCTAAAATTCATTAACCACATTATGATAACCCGACTCTGGAAACCCAAAACTGGGGGTTATTATTTTACATTTATATATATAAAAGAGTTCAAATACCAAATTGCCAACCATTTTACCAATATTATGGAACTAGAAACATATAATATACCCATTTTATATTGATAATAGAAAATAAAACATAAAAAGGAAAATTATCTACATCTGTAAATCTCACTCAAATGATTCATCTCCCTAACCTGTGGAAATGATACAAAAGAACAGTGGTCTCAAAAAATAAATTAGTTATATTAAAGGATATATATATATATTGAATTAATAAGGCATAAATTTTGGATAAAATTCCATCAAGGTAACACTATGGAGTTTTTGAGATGATTGTGTTTGTTGAAAAAGCATCTTTCAGGGGATTTTTTGGAAGTTATAGGGAGAATATCAAAAAGCTATTATGAAAATGATACAAGACAAATGAAAAGATACATTATAGGATGTAAAAAAATCTAATATACATGGTTTTATCATTTCCTATTTTTTGATAACTTTTTTTTAAATCTAAAGAATAGAGAAATGTGTTTTTTTAAAGTATTTTTCCCATAAGAGGGATGGATTTATCTAATGTTTCTGGAATGTGAAGCTAAATGATCAATAAATAAAAATATAGAAAATTAAATAATATTATGAAAGATTATATATTCCTTGTATGGATTTTTTTGTGCACCAAAGAAATAAAGATAAATTTAACGACAAGAAATAGGCTTTGATGCCCAATGTGACGTCAAATATGGTTTTACATGGATAGTTAATATTTATTTAGTAGGGATAGAAATTCGAAAAATTTAGCAGCTACCCCTTATTTGAGATTCTTAACCCTCAGTGAAATCCAAGGCTGTAAATAAAAAATGAGTTATTCACAAAAGTAACTGTACATAAATTGAGTTGTACAAAAAAATGTGTTTCACAAAAAAGATAGATTGGTGAAAAGAATAAATTTTGTGAAAATGTCAATAAGTACTCACACAATATTACAAAAGGTTGCATGAAAGATAGAATTTTTCAACTAAATATATGGTAAATGAGTTTTCATCAAGTGGATGAATGTGGGACATAAATAGAGAATCCAACAATAGTCGAGGATTCATTTTTCAGTAAAAATGAAAGGACCTACAATTCTATAAACTATGGGTACCACTGTTCCAAGAGTAGTGTGACAAAAAGAAGTGGAAGAATTCAATCCTTTCAACTAGCAGTGAGCCAATGAATAGTGTCAGGGATTGACCTTTGGGAATGTAGTGAGAAACCCTAAATGTGGTTCAGGTCGTTCCCTTGGTAATATAAGTGGGCTATCCTATGAAACATTTTGTATTTAGCCTTAGTGGATTTGTTTCATCAACACATTGTTGTTGTATGAACCATGGACAAAACCTATAGAGGCTGAACCAAGATAATTTTTTCATTGATCATTCATTCATGCTTATCTTTTAATGCATTATCATCTGAAAAAGTATTAGTGCTTAAGATCAAGAAAAAACATAAGTGAAAAATTAGTGACCCTTAGAGTACAGACTTCAAGACCCATTGGGGACGGAATAGTACATTAAATAATATCCAAAACCTAATTCCCCCTCTCAGTGTATCTAAACCCATTTGAGACATGAACATTTGTATCTATGGGTTGGAATATTTTTTTCGTATTTGGTTTAATGGACTTGGTTAAGTTGAATTTTGAATTAAATGATTCTATTTTCAATTTTCATGGTGTTCGATGGAAAATTGAAAAACATAGAAAGGGAAGTATAAGTCTAGTGTAATTCCTCAGAGTGTAAGTTTCTATGAAAACATTGTGTTTTAGATAAATGAAATAAACAATGTATCAGGCTATGAAACTATTTCTTCATTCAATGATACAATATGAATGAATTCCAAAATTGATATACAAAAGATGTTTGAACTACTCATCATAATGATATTACATGAAACCAATTGGTATATGATTTCTAAATAAAAATGTATTATATTTGAAATTTGATGAAATAAATAAATCTAAAGATATTCGGATCCAAGTAATGTAATTTGAGGTAAAAAGTAAAAATTATTAAATAATATGGTTTTTGATGTGGCTATTGATCTAAGGAAAAATAATGATCCCCCATTTGAAGAACTGAAGATTATGTCTATAAATAAATAAAACCTCAAAACTCATGAGAAGGGAATGAATTTGAACTCATATGAAATCTCAAACGAGATAGTTATAAATGAGGATCTTGATAAACATTCATCTAAACTAGTTTATATTAACCAATTATTATAGTAGGATAATCCACAATGTAATGATTCTATTTCCTAGAAAGATTCCGAAATAAAGTATCAAGATAACATGAATGTTAAGATTAGCTGTGAATTGGATGCCCAAATTTAAGGATTCTTTTCATTTATTATTTGAAAACCCTTCAATTGAAGATACTAATATGAAAATAAATCATGTTATTTCAATGTAAAAACATGAAATGATTGAATCATCCAAATGGATATCTAGTTTTGGAAAAAATAGTATGGAATATGAAAAAAAATTCTCAATTACAAGATAGGAATAGAGCCATAAACATTTCAATAAATAGTTAAATACTCTAGGTGTGGGAATGATGCCTAAAATTATTTTTAAAAAACTGATGATAATATATGATATTTCAGTAGGATTCCATGGGAATACAACATGTTTTTTATAAGGCCCAAAAATATATTTCATGGATTAATGATTGAAATGCTTCTAAATATTTAGTTAATCAAAATCTTCTTAATGAATCTGAAATAAAAGTCTCCAGTAAGATTGTCACCATAAAATAATACTATTTTAGAATATTGGTACATAATATGGGAATTTTTCCTGAATATTGAGGGATTAATTTCAGAAGAATAATATCGATTAATGCATCAAAATCTCAGCAATGAAATGATTATATGAGGAATGTTTTTATTGGTAGATGTTATATATGTTCTACTCACTCACATTTGGATTGATATTGCTTTTGGAAGAAAGATGTGAAGGAATGTGAACTATAATGGAGATATCTAAATCTAGTTGTGTATAGTGATAAATATTATACTAGTTGAAAAAAATTTCAAGTATAATTTAATCACAAATTCTTGGAGGAAACAAAATGGGCTCAATGAAAAGCGTATCAATCACCTGCTATATTACACTCATATTTTCTGTCTTGGAATAAATGCGAATGAACCAGGATGGAAATCAGAATACCCATATAATAGAGTAAGAAGCATGATCGAATGAATAGTGGAGAGATTCCATCTTATTGAAATTATCAGGAAAAATCTAATATTGGTGGAGCGTCAAAGAATGAAATTTCAACTAATGGGGGTAAACATCAAATTGTGAAAAAGGTAAAGCCTAAAATCATAAATATGAGAATTGGAATCAACATATGTGTAAGAAATTCGAAGTTTTTTCACCAAATATATGATTTTGGATAGTCAGTTGGAATAATTAAAAAATCATTACAATGATTTTCAAAAAAGTATCAATGGGTTGATTCATCAAGATTGACAAAAATACTATTCTTGAAGATTCAATAGGTACTCATCTCCCTATATGTTAATTTTTTCTCATATATACTATAATTCGTATAAGAATATGGGGGAGGTACTATCCATGGGGTTTGCACGCTTAATGTGACAGAATGTATATGTTGAATAGAGATAATAAATAGTTGGAGATAAAAACAGGGTTCATGATTTGAATATAGTGCTGGACCAAATTGTGAAGAATTAGACACAAGATATTGTTTCCAGACAAGATGATAATAATGTCATATGGATCAAATGGTAATTTCATAATAAGATAAATGATGATGGTTCATTAATTTGAAAAAATAACGACTGCTGTAAAAATGGTACTCCCCGATAAAATGTATTAATGTTGATGATATATTTTAACCTTTTTCGATACTGGAGACAATCATATTATTATTTTCCATAAATGAGAAAAATAAGATCAATGTTTTCTAAATTAATGTAATTTCTATATTGATGAATGGGGTTATAGAAGAAGATGATTATATTGTGATAATAGATGGTTTTATCATTTATGAATATGAGAATAATTGTTATCAGTAGAAGAAGTCTGTATATGGGCTCAACTGAGCACCAAGAGCATGGTTTTCAAGACATGATATGTTTTTTAGAAGACCAGTTTTCATTGTGGTGTAGTTTTTTATGTTTTTTATGTCAATAATGGCAGTAATCAAATAATGATAGTTCTTATATATATAGAAGACATAATTTTTTGTGGATCAGATGAAGCATTCGGTAGACAGTTTGAAATATTTCATGAAATGTAAATTTCAAATTCCAATGATTGGTGAACAAATGTTTTCTCTTCGGTTTACTAAAGAAATAATGAAATAATTGAAAATTAATTCCCCAATATAAATATTTCAATGTGTTTTTCAGAATATTTGGAATGGATATTTAAATTAAGATGATGGCTCTAATTTATTCATGGATGAAACTATAATAGAATGATAAAGGAAATGTAATTAATATCACCAAATATTGGAAGCTCTTTGATAGTCTGTTTACATGATAGTGATAAGAACTAATATACATTTCCACATTAAAACCAATGATATATCAATTAAATCCATACAAAAATAACTTTCTTGAAGTTAAACTGTTAATTTGATATTCTAAGGGTACAATGGATTTCATTTTTTCTGTAAAATAGAAAATATCAGCAAGAGTTGTTCAGATATATTGATGTAGATTGGGCCAGTTCAACAGTGTATAGATAATCAACATCTGGTGGACCATTAAATAATGGTGTACTGGGTATTTCTGATCTATGTAAGAAAAATTATTTTCATTTCTTTCAGCACAGAAGAAGAGGAATATATTGCAGCTACTCAATATTTCACACAGTTATTGTGGATGATGTAGGATCTTGATTAATTAGTATTTTAAGTGGTGTCTTTGATTGGAATCAATTTCCATAATTCATGTTCTATAAATCATTGAAAAATTATATTCCATCAGAACTATATAAATCAAATTGAAAAAAATACCATTTTATCAAGGATAAGGTGGATCATGGGCATTGATGTTGGAGTATAAAACTACATAACAATAGGCTACAGACAATATAACAAAGGACATACCAAAATATTCCTTTGATCAGCATCGATAATATCCTAGGGTTCATTCAACATCCCACACTAGAATTTTTTTTGATGTGGGACCTCATATCCATGTAGTATGGTTTGTTTTTACCAAATATTGTAATCCATGTTCATTACCCTATTGCCAACCAAAAAAAAGGACCTTCAGGTTCATTATCAATGCGGGAGAAATTGTGGCTTCTAATGTGGATAAACAATGTTCAAAATAATGGGGGATTTGATGACAGGGTATAATTTATGTATATAGAATGAAATGATTCTGCGATATGATGATAATTCAATGTTATGAGGAAATTGCTCATGGTAATGTCTATTAGGTCTTAGCATTGAAATTTTTAATTATAACAGAGAGAATGAGAAATCATGTAGTGAAGTAGACGGTTTTAAATATGAGGATGAAAAAATTGATCAATCAAAGGATATATATCACAAAAGATTATGTTTATGAAGGATTCAGTAGATTGGTTTGGGAATGAAGTGATTAATTGATGAAATAATCATGTAACTCATGTTTCACATTCTGAACATGGCTCACGTGGGACTACAGTATGTTTTCATTAAATCCATGATAACTATATATATCAAAAGAATCAATTTTTAGTTGATGATATAGTAATCTTTAATGATCAATCAAAATGAGAAGATTTTTCCCCAACCAAAAAGGGGGAGATTATTAAGAAACAATTTCTACAGGTAACATTGTTGTGTTTTTGGGTTGATTATGTTTTTTTTGAAAATTAGTTTTTGAAGGGTAGTTGTGGACTTCTAGAGATTCTGTTGTCAAATTATTTTGAAAAAGATCCATTACAATGTAATGTATTCTCTAGAGGCTATACCAAAAATTTAAAGGAAAGGCGGGGTCATTCCCCTAAGTTTGAAAAATTGTAGGGTCTAAAATCTAAAGAATGGAGAAAGGTGTTTTTGAAAAAAAAAATTTTTGCATAAGAGTGAATTATTTTTCCAAATTTGGGATCAATCGATGCTTCAATATTATCTAAAAAATTATGGAAATGGATAGAATCGCATAAAGGGTTGTTTTTTTTGTGAAAGATGGTTTACATACTCTTGGAAAATAAATATGAAGTGAATGACATGAAGAGGATTATACACCTGATGTAACATTATATATGGTTTTAAATGAACAAGGGAAATCATACACATAGGGCTCGAAATCCCTATAAATAAGAATAAAACCCCATTATTTAGTATTTCAATCCTTAGATTAATATAGGGATTTGAATCGCATAAGAGTTGCATGTGAAAGGAGTTGTTTGTAAAGACGGTTTCACATAAAATGTTTTGCATGTAATGTGAGTTGGGTGAAATGAATAAATGTTTTATGTGACTCTATAATGTTTCCATTAAGGCATCCAATGGTTTTTCAAAAGATAAATGTTTCCTAGTTACTCTGTGGTAATGGTGTATTCATCAGGTGTATGAAAGTGGTACATATATATATATCATCTATCTACTGTTGAGTATGCATTCATTTTTTATAATAAAGAGACCAGAGATACCATAAACAGTGGGAAATTTCCTTTTAAATTCTGTGAGGTAAAGAAGAACAATAATATGATCCTTTTCACTAGAAGTGAGCTAGATAAAGTTAGATAGGAAGTAACCCTTTGAAATGTTTTTAGCTAACACTAATTAAATTAAAGGTATTGAGAAATTGCATAAAAGTGACCTAGCCTGAAGTACTTTTTAGCAGTATGACTTTGTGGATTAGGTACGTTATAAAATATCCATATTATGAGCCTTGGACACAACCCAATGAGAGAAAATCATGTAAAAATTTATTTCTCTGTTTTCTAGCTTTCATAATTCACTTTAAATACATCATCATAAGATAATGATGTAAAGACATAGAGTAAGATAAATGCATAATATAAAATAAAGTGATCGTTATAATAAATAATTCAGGATGCAATTTGGTAGGAATAATTCACAAAAGAATTTTCATACCCTGAATCACACCCACCGCCTAGGTTTCTATGCCACTTTTGGGCCGATAAATTAACATCTAATACTAATTACAAGTAAATTCATTCCATTTAATCAATAAATTATCTATCATTTTTAGATAAGGAATAATCAATATGTAATGGTTTATAACTAAAAATACATTACATTTAAACAATTAAAATATAACAGAATTCATACAGAGATAATATCAATGCGAATATATCATGGATAAAAATATAATCAGAACTATCAAGGAAGGAAATGAGTAATTATTGGAAATCATGATCAAATGTTTCATGATACCTCTATAGTCAACTCCTTTAAAAAAATAGTTCGATATTATTGGCGAAACCACCTTTAATTTATATAACTAATTTTTTCCATGACACCTACCAATGCATCATGGGGTTGTGTAATTTTGGGCCCACACAAATCACTGAATGGAAAAACAATTCAGTATATATCGAATAATAAATTTAATTTATGAATAATATTATTTATGATAAAATATCTATTTTGAGTCATGAATATAGATTTGACAATGTCTCCATGAATAATAAAATTACATTCAATGTAAACATATTATTTAAAATATATATATAGTTTAATATAATATTGAAGATTGAATGAATAAAGTAAAAGGATGAGATATATTTAAATATCCTTTTGTAATATATTTTTCATCATAAACCCGTTCAAAATGTGTTGAAGAAAAATTATTTTTTAAAAACAATTATGACAGAATGAATGTTTGTTATCGACATATATAAAGAAAATTTCTTTTATATTTTTTTTGAAAATTTAACTTTTGGAAAATAGAAGATAGAATACCATAAAACACTTTTTAAAATTATTGGATAACTATAAATTTCCTTTATAAATAAATTAAGAAAATTAAATGTTTTTTCTAAAAATAATTTTATGAAACATTGATTGAATGGAAAATATATCTGATTTAAAGGGAAATATAATTATATTTTCATTCTAGAATTTAATTAATAGATCAATGTACCAAATATAAAAAAATATGAAAATATATAATTGTTTTAAATACCCATGGGATAAGAAAATTATTCGATCAAATGAAGAAAAAATATAACATTCTTTTAACAAGAGTAAAAGAAATCCCAAAAGAGATGGAGATTGTAAATTAGATTCTTACTTATCTGTTAACAGTAAAATTGTTACAACATGAATGAATAAATGTTTATTTTAGAATTTTTCCCAATCTATAAATAGTTATTCTGGTTAAACACATCAAATATTTATTTTATACACCACATAGAAGTGAATTGGTGAAAATTTACAAATATGCCTCAAAAAATATGAATTGAAATGAAATTCCTTACCTCCATCAAACATATGCTCAAAAATTCATATACCTAAAATATAACGGTTTTAATACTCAAATTAATTTATTATATAACCATATGAATAATTATTATATCTTATGTGAACTTATTTTTACAACTTATAACACATTTGTTAATAATATTTCATTAATACCACTGTTTTGAGTATTAACTACTATATATTCTCATTCTTGTTTTTTCTCCAATGTAATGATTTTTATGCATAGGTTATATATCCATAATACCAAAAATTATATCTATTATATATATATATATCATAGTTACTAATTTTATTCAATTTTTAAACCATTCTTTAATGTTGGAAATTCAAAATTTGGCTCATTGATTCATGGAGATTGTATGTCGTATATATGAACAAGTGAGATAATCATTCACTTAATGGGTGGAAGGGTAAGAATATTTATGGTGAATTAATTTTTCATAATTAATATCATTTCATTTATATCCATTATATGCATTAGAGATTTCCTTATTACCTTCCATATAATTTGTATGTGAAAAATGAATCACAACGCTTTGGGAGGCTATAAACCATTGATACAAGTGACATTGTCTTATTTTAAACAACATATAATATATAATGGAATGTTTGATATTAAAACTAAATAATTATAATTATATTTTTAATATTTTAAGTGTATAAAAAACAAGTATGTTTTCACATGTGAGTGGTGTTAACAGAAAATGAGTCATATCAGTTCACGAGTACATATTCCACCGTACATGCTAGTATTGGATTGGATTCCATTTAATAGAAGATTATATGGATATATATTAGGAAATAATCAAAATAATATCTATGTATATGGGAGACATGAGTATATATATTGGAATTGTTAATAGCTAATTGATGGTTTAAAAATAAGAGAAAAAAATATCATTGTTAAGATGATTACTTTATCTTATAGAAACCTCATTTACATCTCCTCTTAAAGACACATGGGATTATCTTTCATAATGAACCTACTAACTTTAACATTGATAATATTATTGGGGATATATTTTTTCATTTATTTTTCTGGCTATATGGATTCATACATATGAATAATTGAGGGGAGGAAGTGACCTTTTCTAACTAAGGAGGAGTGATATTTTTTTAATTACCAAAATCCAATCAATAAAGGGATGTGAATGTCACAACAAGTATGTATAAATTGAAATCTAAATTTTTAAATTGGGTTTAAGGCATATTAAAACATCTATCATTATAAATAACATATTTTAAACACATTATTCGAATTAACTTTTTATTTTAACCACCTAGTAAAACTGTTTGACCATTAACTATGGTACTAAATTTTTTATATTTCAATTTATAATTTTCAAAAAAAATAAATTTCAAAATATTATATAATTTTTCTTATTCTTATTAAAAATACAAAATAATATTTTTACAAATACAACTCATAATGTTAAAGAATTCAATGAAATATTATACTTGCAGTCGTGTTGAAAAAAATGAAATTTCAAGAAATATTTTTATCCAGAAAAACATGAACTCCTAGTAACTATATGACATGTATTTATAAATAATTTAATTTAAATTAATATAAAAATAGACAATACAATTTTAATTTAATTAATTCTTAAATATGGTAAATTTTAGACTTTTAATATGGGGAAACGTTTTTCTCTTTAAAACAATTTTCAGAAAAATGTGTTTTAAAGACTAAAAATACTTAATATTAAAATTCAAAATAATAATGATTTTAAAAGAGAAAATTGAATGAAATATAATTAAAAAAAATTATATTACATTAAATTCAAAAATCATTAATGGTAATTTTTAATTTTACAATTTATTTTATATAAATAAATGTTTTTCTAAAAATATGTATTATTCATTATTCCATGAAAAATAAATATTTTATAAAAAAATCACATAATTTAAAAAAAATTCAATATCATTTTTTTGATATAAAAAATTATGCCCATTTATAATATTAAAGTACTAAAATATCCAATAAATGAATATTTTTATTTTCAATCAAAAAGTATTCAAAATTATTATTTTGATGGAAATACAGTTTATTTATAATATAATATCTTTATTAAAAGATTACTTCCTATTTAATAAGAATATATGAGTAAATTTATTTTTTGTTGGACATTTATATATTTCTTAAGGTATGTAATCTTATTCATTCCCACCATTTCGACATCGACATTATAATGATCATATTTAAATGGTTTATTTTTTGGCTCATTTACGCTTTATGGTGTGGGTCGTATACGCTAGAAATTATAATTTTCTTCATTTAATAATATCAAGGATGTGTGCACTATAGTATATCTAAGATATTTAATATGTTTAAAATAAATATACAGTACAAAAATATCATGTTACTTTCTCCCCTCCTTCATTAAATTATGTCATCATGATTTGAAGTTTCCCTCAGATGTTAATGGTTTGATATTTGAAAATACCATTATTTAAAACACATACAATAAAAAGTTTCACTAAAACCTCCTCTAAAAAGAGGAAAGTGAAATATGAAGATCTATTGACAATGATTCCATATAGGATAAATTTTCAAGGATGTAAACATAAAGACTTGGAAGGAATATGTAAATTGTTATGGGGAGTGAAAGAGATCATTGATGTCATGTGGCATGACCCGGCCCAAGATGGGGCTCGAGCCACAACAACACCATTACCATTTAGATTTTCTAGGGGCAAGAGACTAGTACAATAGTCATGACTAAATTAGGTGGCCTTTCCCTATGAATATATATTCAAACACACTCTCAACAATATCAATGCGTAAATATAGAGGAAGAAATAATAAAACAATACAAACACAAAGATAAAACCATGCATGAATAGACTCAATACAGGAATAGAGTATCGTTGAATTAACTGAAATCTAAAGGGGAAAAATACACACATATCCAAAAATATGTCCAGCCAGAAAGATCAAAAAAGGTTAAGAGATTGAATCTTTTGATATTCAAACTGCAACCACCATGAATTTTCAAGGTACCTGGTATCTCAACATTCCTCTAAAGTCACCACCGACCTATCCATCATATGCATAAAATGAAACACATTCTGGAAAAGAACATTTAGGGGTTAGTATAAAAATACATTGTAGTACACCATAAAATATGAAGGTGGGATGTATGAGATATAATAAGAATATAAAGGTAGTAGATCATAAAAAAGATGCATATCAACCCATATAAGAGAAATAGTAACATTTTATAAGCCCATGGGGCTTAACATAATGATTAGATAAACTGCATATCGATTCTCTACTACCCTAATAAGGTGAGTAAACCCATCCTACCATGAGAATCTCTACACGGAATTCACATGGAATTTCTCATGTGCCTTCTCATCCATTGGATGGAGAGTGACCAAATACAATGGAATGGATTAAATAATATATATATATATATATACGTAGTAAAAAGAATAACAAACGAGAGTGAAAGGAGATCTTCATCTTTCAGCTCATCCTAAGAATAAGAGTGGCCAATAGTCCGAAACATCCATCAACAATGTCCGACTTCTTACACATATTCCCAAAAGTAACCTTCCTAATCTATAAATGCCTCATCACTGTGCCATATAGTGGTGGGGCCATAATTGTGAGGTAGAGGACCCACGACTTGGAACTATAGGAGGGTTCCACTCAGTGCTAGAGGATTTGTTCCCAATCCTAATGGTGGGTTCCATAATATTAGTCATCAAGGACATATTCACAACCTAGCCGGAGGGATCCACTTTTAATGTTGGTAGAGGACTCATGTCCAGCCCATATGGATGGTTCCATTGTAGAATTTGTTGATGTACTATGCTTACCCAGCTAAATGATTCCACTTGAGAGTTTCTAGGGAACCCGTGAACATCTAAGGTGGAGGGTTTCAATCTAGAATCCACTAATGACCCATGAACCTCTCACCTAGGGGGTTCCAAATGGATATTGTAGATGACCACTGGCCCAGATAGTTGAGGGTTCCACTCTCGAAGTCATCATGGTCCTAAGAACAACCTAGATGTACAGTTCCACCCAAGAGTTAGTAGAGGAACTATGCCTAGCCTAGTTGGGGGGTTACAATCTATATGTCTCTGGTGATCTTGTGTGATCACTACCATCATCTAGCATCACCATACCAAAAATCATTCTCGAAAAATGAAATATCCCAGCCCAGGTTCTGTGAATTGGTTCCATGATCCGGTCGCCACATGAACTCACAAAAAAGTCCATGTATTCCAAAGGATTGTAACTTGAAAATGGGTCTAATATCTATCATGGGGAGACTATAACTTCATTATTAGTGTAATGAACCCATAGAAATAAATTTAAAATATCCAAATAATGATATACCATAACCTGAATTATCAAAATCATAAGATGTTAAAAACTAGAAATACAATATCAAAACTAAACAATAGATATTCCATGAAAATGTATAATTTATTTGTCAAAATTATACTCATAATTAAATACATAACAAATCCCAAGAGTGTCTTGAACCATGTCTCATTACCTCATACATTCCCCATCCTAAATAAAAAAACATATCTTCGGCCATTTTCCCTTATCCTATAGGACAACCATGAAATCTATTGGGGTACTGATCAGGCAGCCCAAATAAGGTGTGAGTAAAACTTTTCAAGACACAACCAATAGTGTATAAAAAATATCTATCTAATAATAGTGTTTGAATTCATATATTTAAATAAGTATATTGGATAATTAAAGAGTTATCAAATTGTAAAATATTATTTTATTAACCAAATAAACCCCCAAGATTCCAAGGGAACCCAAACCAAAATACATGCTTTGGCCCATGTTAAAAATATATTATATCCCCAATGGATATCATGTCTGAGAAATCTTCCATCACAATTCATTATCACAGTTCATATCTCCCATTTTTGTTGCTTCTATTATTTATTTCAACTCATGCATGAATTCCTTTGTTAACATTAAAAATCAAAATTAATATCTCAGAATTAATTTTTTACCATTATTCATGTTAATTCATGTTGGAATTCCATTTTTACCATTAAAAATCTCAATTCATGTGTGAATTACTTTTTTAGAAATCAGTATTTCAATTCATTTCTCAAAACTCTATTATTAACATTCTTCATTTCTATTCCTGTCTGAATTGTTACATTGGAATAAAAGCATTAATTGAGATTATGAATGGTAACAATGGAATTTAGACTTGCATTGAATTAATGAATGGTAAAAATGGAATTTTGAGATATGAATCTATTTGTTGAATAGTAAAATGGAATTAAGATATGAATTCATAAAAATAATCATAACGATGGAATTATTAGATATGAATTGTGATAATTAATATTGATGATGTATTTATGAGAAATGATATCCCTTGGGATAGTACAGACTCTAACGTGGGACAAAGTATGTATTTTGGTTCGAGTTTCTAAAATATCATAAGGGGTTTATGTTGTTAAATAATGAAATGTTTATAATCTAGTAACTACTAAATTCTGAAGTGTATTTATTTAACTTATAAAAATTAAAAAATTATTGACTTCATATTTTATAGATAACATTGGTGGTGGATTACATAGATTTAGTCACACCCTACTCGGGCTTCCTGATCAGTACTTGAATAAATTTCATGGTTATATGACATGATTTTTTTAAAATCCTTATCATATATGTCTTCATCAGGATGGATCATGGATAAGGTAAGTAGTAATCGTTTGCTACCTACTTGGGAGATGTTAATGTATTTAATTTTGGGTTGTATTTTAACCCTTGAAGTGTACTTTAGCATGGAATATCTATTGGGTATTTTTTATATTGTATTTCCATTTTTGTCATCTTCTAATACTTATTATTCGAGATATTTTAAATAATATTTTGTTATTTTATGTTTATTTATGCTTCTTTATTACACAGATAAAGAGGTTATAATACATCCATGAATTATATTATATTCTCACCGGTAGTTGGATGTCTTTGGCATATGGGGAGGCATAGTTGATTTCATGTGGTGATCTACTTAGGGAACGGGGTTGTGGCACCGGGGCTTAGTCATCATAAAGTGGTATTGGTGGCCGAGTTTCTTTTCTTTTATTTTTTATTAAAATTTAGCAAAGATAGAATTGATAAACTAATTGTTTCATGCCTTTTTTATGATTTGATTAATGAGTGTAACTACCCTATGCACATGGGAGAACCCAAGTACGAGGGTGGGAATTTTTTAATTAATGTTATCTACTATATTTGAACATTATTTAAATGTGGGTGATGTGCTTGTTGTGTGACATGATTATTATGTCAAATATATGTTGAGATTTGAATCGTGTTCTAATTTTGAATGAGTGTTGTGTTTACATGAATAATTTTAGGCTCTTGAATTTATTTTGTGACATGAATAATTTTAGGCACATATGGTAAAACTAGTTATGGAAATGATATTAAACTTCAAATATTTTTCCATTCTTGTGATATTGACCTGAAAAAATCCTAATATGAAATTTTCAATTTTTAAATGATTAAATATTATATTAAATGACTTTCGATGGAGAAACATGACTATGATATGATTTTATCCCTTTTTATTCATGAATTATATGTTAGATGGTTAAGGGTTAAGATGACACCTTGATTTTGACCATGTGGAAGGTTTATAAGAAATGAATGCTTGGGTGATTGGTAATCACTTTGTTAGGATTATTGTGTGGATTTATAGTATTCATGAAAAAAAACGTTGGTCTACATTGAAACATGAAATTATCATTCCATATACCTTAAGATCATTCTAGGTAAACCCAGTGAATATAGGTTATATGAAAATCTATATATATATATATATATATTCTGTTTAGATAAGGGGAATTCAAGAAGGTTGAGAACTTCAAGATTGATAAAGCTAAAACCATGTGGTGATTGGTGAACCAACATTCATATATAATGAGGGTTTTAAGGAAGATGTGTGTTGATTATTTCTAAGGGGTCAATTCCCAGAATCCATTAATGATAGATAGTTAATAATTATATCTTAATGGTAAATTGGGGACAAGAATGCAATTACCACTTCTTGGTCTCTATATGGGATGTGGAGTGAGACATATTGGTTTATAGTTTATTGATGAAAGTGATGAAAACAACACAATTAAATTGAAGAGAGATGTACCGGTAGTATATGTGTAGAGAAAGAACTTCTGTTGTAAATGATGGAATCAGAATCCAAATAAAAACTTATAAGGTGAATGTGAAAATACTAATTGAAAGGACATGTGAACCATGGAGGGTGTCGATGTACATCCATTATACAGAGTTTTTATTGAATGTAAGAGTTCCCATGTTTGATGGTGCTCTTTTTTTCCTGGGAAGGTTGAGTTGGTAATCATATAGGGTATGTTATGAATGTTGTGTTTGTGACCATTGAATCATTTGGAGAACATCTGATATGTGTGTAGGATCACAATGCTAATGTTTTGTGGGGAATGATTTTTCCGATTGTTCTTGTTTTGTGGAAACATATCTGTGTTTAAGAGTAAACAAGGGAGAGAGAAAAGGAAGTGGGGGATAAGTGGCCAATACTTTTTTTACTATGAATCTTATAGATGTGAGGGAGTACCACTTGAGGATGACCAATTATATGTTTGATAGATTATAACATCCAAACAATTTCTACGGATGTATTGAGTTTGTTTAGAGGTATTTTTTTCATGATTTTGTGCATAATACTTTTTTTTGAGTTTTGTCATGCTTGCGTTTGGGACATAGTTGGATTATTTTTTTAAGGAGAAGAGGATTTACATGGTTTTCACATAGTGTTAAAAAGGATAGAAATAGTGTGAAATGCAGTGGTATGGTTTTCATATGGTTTAAACATTGTTAGACAAAGTGTGCATGAGAATTTCCTGGTTTGTTCATATTGTGAGCACAATTAGAAGAAATGTGCAACAGGGTTGCATGGCTTGTGCATGGATAAATAAAGCGTAAAAGGGGGTTGGACGGATCATTCATGGTTAAACTATTTCCGCAGCTTATGTGTTCAATGGGTGCATGGAGACATGGAACAAATGAGCCTCAGACCAGTTGGTGAGGACTCTAAAGTGTATCAAGGTGACCCAAGATCACATCCAGGAGGAGGCACAATTTTCTAGCGTACTATAGCAGTACGATAATAGTACTATAGTGGGTACTGTAGCAAGAATTGTGTAGTACTATAGAAGAACTGTAGTGGGAAATATAATAGGCACTTTTTGTCACTATAGCATCCATGAATTTTCCCCAGTTTGGGACTTCAGGATACAAATTTTCTCCCCGGGTCTTTTAAGGCCTTTTGGCCACCCAAGTCTTCATGATAGTAAGGACTTAGAGCCACCTCAAGGCCTTCAGGCCACCCTAAGTAAAAATGCAGACCAGAAAACCTATAGGGAACAAGTTCTATAAGGAGGATGAGCAAGGATCTTTCACTACAATATATGATGCATTGATTTCAACAATGAGAGTGTATGGCACCTTTCATCGGGATAAGCTTGTGCATGCATGGGGTAGCCTAGTAAAATAGCCATGTGAAGGTGGAGAGATAATTTCATGATAATGATGCTGGGGATGAGTAGTTCCAAGTATCACGTCTTTATTTTATATACAGTTTGAAGCCTATAGGCAATGAATTATTCTCAGGCTTATGGTCCATGTAATACTTACACTAACGGGCCTTATAAGGGTTCGACACCACATTTTGAAATGTGGATTATCGAAAATAAATTAAAAATAAAGGCCTTAGGGATATTGGATGGATTGTTTCATGGTGACATGGAAGATTATTACTAACCATACAACCTGACATAAGAAACCATGTAAATGGTAATTAAAGATATGAATTTTCTTTTTAAAATTTCATGAAACCCCATATTAATCCAAAATCAACACTAGCTCATCACAAATAAAATTCACTCATTCTTTAGGATCCCTAAAACATCCATAGGAATAATGGCCTCTGTCATTATCAAATTGAATGGTGTATTGAATATCTAATCCCCCCCAGGTATGTGTTTTCTACCAGATTAGAACCCTCTTACCCACTCGCCTTCCCATATGAAAGTGATATTTTTTCAATTCTTGGTTCTATATATGGATCTACATTTGTAATATATATATATATATTAGATATAAATATATTTAGATATTGAACAATTTAAATCATGGATCTTGGAAAGTTATTATGATATCGATCTTCAACGTCATTAGTGTTATTCTGTACCAATTAGGGATTTCTTTTTGAGAGTGTTCATCGTCAAACATGAGGTATGTACTCAATAATTCAATTTACATTGTCTTGCTTTCAAATTACGTATATGTTGTTTTAAAATTGTTATTGGATGATTCAAAATTGAGTTTGTTATTTAATTAATTAATTTATTGAGTGAATTAATTAATAAATTTTGCAACTATGGATGTTCAATTGTAGATATAGATAATTAATTTTTTAATTAATATATATATATATATTATGATTTTTGATCGGAGATAATTAATATTGGATTTAATTATGAGATATTAATATTGTTGATTTGAGATAATTAATTGTGTAATTAATTATGGGATGTTTACTTTATTGATTATAGATAATTAATAGTTGAATTAATTATGAGATATTGAGACTATTGATTTTTGGAAAATTAATTGTCTAATTAATTATCAGAATATTAAATTGTGAATTGAATAATTAATTATTGAATTAATTATGGGTTATTGATTTTTTGGATATCGATGAATTAATTGGTGAATGATATTAAGTTATAGAGTTATATTAATTAGTAGTGAAATTAATTAATGGAATAGATGTAAATAATTAATTGGTGAATTAATTGAGTTAATATAATTAATTATTGACTTATTTAATGATATAATGAGATAATTATTTTCTGAATTGGTTCAATGGATTGAATAGGATTAATTAATTGCAGAATTCAATAATTCAAATGATTATGATTAATTAATTGGCGATTTAATTAATGGAATTAATGTTATGCTATTTTAGTATGATTGATTAATTTTTTAATTAAATAATTTGGATTATTTTGAGTTTATAATTGAATTAGTTATATTCATTAATATTGTAATTAATTAACGGGTATTGTTTTCATGATGCAATTGAATTAATTGGATTAAATAAAAAGGGAATTAATTAATTATGATTGTTGTGATTCTAAAATTGATCAAATTTTATTAATTAATTACTGAGTTAATTAATGGTACTGAAATTGGATTAATTAATTATTAAATTAATTAGGTGGAATGATGGGATTAATTAGGTGTTGAATTAATTAATATTATTTATGTGATAACATAATTTTTTAATTTACTAATGGAATTTATATGGTCAATAAATTGTTGAATTAACAAATGTTATTAACATGACTAGTTTATTATTGAACTAACTAATGGAAGTGTTGTGATTAATTAATTGATTAGTTAAATAATTTTATTGATGTGATTAGATAATTCTTGAATTAATTAAAGGAATTGATTTGATTAATTATTTATTTAATTAATTAATTTCATTGATGTGATTAGAAAACTATTGAATTAAATAATGGAAGTGATATTATTAATTAATTGTTGAATTAATTAATGTTATTAACATGATTAGTTAACATTTTATTTAAGATAATTGAAGTGATGTGATTAACTAATTATTCAATTAATTTATGATATTGTAGTTATTAGTAAATTGTAGAATTTACTAATAGATTTCATGTGAATAATAAATTTTTTAATTTGTTAATCTTATTTATGCGATTAGTAAATTGTGGAATTAAAAAATGGAAGTGTCTTTATTAGTTAATTGTTCGATTAACTAATGGAATTGATTTGATTAGCTAATTAATGAATTAATTAATGATATAAACCTGATTAGTTAATAATTTAATTTTCTACGGGAATTGATGTGATTAATTAATTCATAAATTAATCAATTATATATATATGATTTGTTAATTTTTAATTAAATAATGGAGTTCATATGATTGAATAATTGTTTAGTAAATTAATGAGATTGAGATTATTAATTAATTAATGAAATGACCAGTCATAATGATGTGAATAATTGGATATTGAATTAATAAATTAATTGAAATAAATAATGGTAACAATGTAATTATGATATACGAATTGATGTTTTGAATCATTAAATTAGAATTTGTACAAGAATCGATTTTTATAATGGTAAAAATGTCATTCAGGCATGATTTAAAAATTAATAATTCTAAGAATGGAATTATAATATATGAATTGATATGTTGAATAGTAATAATAAAATTCAATCATGAATTGAGATGTTGAATAGTAGTAATGGAATTCATACATGCATTGAATTAAGGGATGGTAACAATTTTATTCTAATATATGAATTGAGATGTTGAATGTTAACAGTGGAATTAAGACAATAATTGAAATAAATATGGTATTAATAAAAATTCTAAGATATTAACTGTGATAATGAATAATGAAACTATCTTTTTGGGAAATGATATATCTTGGGGATTGTAAAATATATATAATAGATTGAAGTAGGTATTATGGATTTGGTGTCCTTAAAAACATGGTGGTGTACGTGGTTAAATAATGAGTATTTGATAATGTGATAACTGTATACTAACACATTGAAAATATTTATTTAAATAGTTACATAAATTGTATTAAACTAGATATTGTTTTAAACACTCTTGGTGATGGACAACTAAGTTTTACTTAAACCCTACTCAGGCTTCCTGATTAAAACATGAATTGATCTCATTATTATTGGATAGTAAAATAGAAAAGGCCATATGTTAGATGGATGAGTCAGGATAGAGCATGGATGGGGTAGCTAGATGAGTATTGGGACATGCATCAGAGTTCTTATTGTCTTTATCTTTCATTTTCATTTTGAAGAATGACACATAACTATTCATGGCATATATAGTCTTTAGATTTGATATTGTATTTCAATATTTAATCATATTGTTAAAGTGATTAGTCAGGTTTTGTCATATAATTATTTTCTTATCAATTACATATTAATACACGTATATTACTCTAATAAATAGGATATAGTCTCCTTGATACTAATATTAAACCCTCGTTGCAGGTCGATAGTCACTGGCATATGGGGAGGTGTTCTTGATTTCATTTGGCAATTAGATCGAGGCACCTATTTGTTGCACCTGGACATGTACATTACATAACATTCTATATCATAACCCAAAATCCACATCCAAGGGAACCAATATGTTCTATTCTTAAAAGCATGTGGATATCCAACTATTGGGCTAAAATATGATTTATAATGAATGGGATACAAAATATTTCATTTTCCACAAAAGGATCCCAGGAGTGCATGGCGTCTGATGGGTCCCACATGACTTGTGGTCTAGTTATATCACCTGTATTTTTCCCTAGAGGAACAAATATCTACATATGTGTAAGATTACACAACATTTTATGGATATATACAATGTTCCCATTCCAATTAGGGTCCCTTCCATGTATTTCACCACATGGATCTTCCACCTAAGGACATTGTATAATGTGTGTAGGAGGGATACACATTCTTCCATGCATATATGTTTTCAAATACCTAGCTTTCACAGGCACATGCTGATCTTCCATGTGTTCTTTTTACTACAACGAGGGATGTCAAGATTTTTCATGAATCACATATCCATTTTCATCACATCTAATATATTAATTGTAATAAATCTCAGACCCGATTCCACCTGTGATTTCAGGATCTAGCATCAGTCTGTATATTTCAGACCATAGATGGTAAGAAAATCATATTTTATTTGATTATGTAAAAACATATATGCTTCACACATCTGGATTCATTGTGCTAGTGAGGATTCAATTATTGATCCCCAAAATGATCATCAAGGGACAAAAAATAACATATCTCTACCATTTATTCATATATATGTTCCTCACACTTCATTACATCATGGTAGGGGGTTCTATTGGGCTTCGTACCTCCTATAAATGTTGAACTGGGATTATGTTTTCCTATCGATGAAGAAAGAAATTAAATGACGTGAAATTAAAGATAAAAAATATTTTAATAATCATTTCATTGATTTATTGACCAATGATCATGTATGGGGATATTCATGGTTAGAAACAAATTGAAATAATCAATTTAATCAGTTCTATTCTATATAATCAAGCCCCAATTCATGTAGATCCAAGAAAGGTATCAACATGCTCAATCAAATTAATCTTCTCTTGTGTAAACTGCAAATAGATGAGTTCTATATGGAAAATGTATCGTTCTCCAATGATGAAAATACTCACCAGTTCTCAAAGGAATTTGATGCATTCTCTATGTCCTTATCTTCTATGAACCATCATTCTATCATCATCTGATGTGATTCAACAATGGAATGAGGGAAAAAAGCTCTAAAAACCTATTAGGGTTTTGTGCCTAACCTAGGATGATTTTCCATGTAATTTTATTTTTATGCATTTCAATTTGGTAAAAATAATTCATCCACAGAATATAATTCCACTGGGTGGGATGTCCAAACACCCCATGTCGACATATTTTAGGTCATTCCAAGGGTAAAAATCATGTCCTTGTATCAACCATGGTTTCATATTTCTACTCCAAGATAACATTTAAAATTTATCCCATTTTCTTAAACAAATTCTACATCTGCAATATAATTTATACTTAATATTTTTTAAAAATTAATTATTTTCATACCATGCCTCATAATTTCACATCATCTAATTTCCAATGTCCAGAAATATATATTGAAATATTTCAAATTAGTATATGGAAAATCTATGTATCTACATCCATAAATCCTCCAAGATATTCTCCCAAAAAATGGAATACAATGAAAAACACATAGTATACTGAGCCCACTTCTGGATCTCCCACTCCATGGAGCTCTCACTAATGTTTGTGTATTACAAAAAAATTAAAATAGGTCAATGTTCTATCATCATAGGGTCCTCTTTTATTGATCCTCAATCACCATCTAGTACTCCACAAAGATTGCTCCATCCATGTTGTCAAGCTATCCCTAGTCGATTCTGTGCAAGCGTAATTCACGTATCTCTTCACCTGCAACACATGGAACATGACTTACACCTTCTCCAGCTGTGTTGGTTGGGTGAGGTGGTAGGAAACATTTTCAACCCTCTACACATAGTCAAATGGGTATATAAACCATGGGGACAACATTCATCCTAGAAAAACCTCCAGAGTCCTCCTCATGAGGAGACATTTAGGAAAATATGGTCTCCATAATAAAACTAGAAGGCACTATGTTGATGATTTTTTTATGATTTTTATATTCTAGGGGAAATAATCATGTTCTCACATATGACATTAACCTTCTATGTTTTCTATTGAACCATCACATTCCTCACAAGAGATGTCTCACAGATATATGACCAGCACAACGATAACCTATATGTTCACCCCTAAAGGGCCTCAAAACAAGCCATGCCAATAGTAGAGTGCTAGATGATTATTCATGAAAACTCTACTAAGGTCATGTGATCCTCGCATATCTGTCGGATGCGTAAAACCTACACTCTCAACAAATCATCCAACAGCTATATGGTACACATTGTCTTTCCATATGTGGGATGAAAGGATGTACTAAACCTTGTTTAGATCCTCAATTCCTCTAGTAGGAATCTCCACAGTCATTACATAAACTACATGTCATGATCAGATAAAATCAGTAAGGGCACCCCATGAAGGTGAATAGTCTTCCATACGTACAACTAGCCACACTCTAAACCGAACCCCACTCCATAATATTAAGAATGTGTATAGACTTCATGATTCGATCAACTACCACCAAAATGGTATCGTAGACCATCACTCTATTTGGAAGTCATGTCACAATGTACATGTATTGGAAATCCGACTTCCACTTTGGGATCATATGATGCTACAACAATCATTCATAAACATAATGTCATATTTCACCAACATACATGTCAGGAAATGAGAGAATAACTTAGTTGTACTTTCTCCCATTACCTACTACCAAAATTTCCAAAGGTCTCCTTAAATATTCCCCATAACATTTTTAATAGCTAGGGGAGAAGTGTGGAACTCTCACAACCCCTATACCCTCATCATCTGTGGTACCATTTTCCACCCATGGAAATTATAATGTGATTAAAACAATCATAATATCCATTTGGTGTGTAATGTAAATTTATCTAGTCACAAAAAACCTCACATGTGATGTCTCTAAGCTAGGAACCTCTCATTCCCTCGACAAGAAAAGGAGTAAACACCATCAACAATAGAAAAGATGTACCCTCCTACTTTACAAGGGCCAGCTTGAGGGAATCAAATTTCTTCAAAGCCTCCCTCAAAAAGGGAGACAGGGACATCCTACTATGGAAACCTACTAATATGTTTCTATTCCATAGTTTATAGATAATATCAATTCAATATTCCTATAGGAACTCTATATAGAATCATTTTCTCCATCATGTGTGTCTTTATGTGAAGACATACCTGAGACACTGATTGTCTGAGTGATCCAAAAATTATCCCCAAGTAGGTTGTGCATCCACATCCTTAATGAGAAATTTACCTATTATAGTTCTAGGTTTTTATTTTTCTTAGTTATAATCATAATGTCCCAAATTCCTTGATATGTATGCAATAAATTCATATTGTTGTATGAACATGTTATAGAGCCTGGAATTTGAGGAATCACAATACACTATGTAATCCATGCCCTCCTCAAGGTTTGTCAATATGGAGCAATCTTTATACTTAGCCTCTACTCCTTGATGGAACTCTGGAGCTACTTAGTCAACAAAAATGGATTCCCTTTCTATATGATGCAAATCACTTTTTTTGGATTTTTAAAAAGCCGGTTTGAGGGTTATCCGGTTCCCGATACAGGTGCACCCAAAACCATCATTCAAAATTCAAATTCAACAAAACGGCCTCGAACTTCACCCCATGGACAGCTCATCGCCTTGTAACTCGTACCCCCATCACGTCGAAGCTCGAACCAGTCATCAGAGCCCCGCGATCATCTCGTCGGTCGCCGGCGAGACCATCGGAAAATCGTCGTCGGATCCTCCTTCGCAGCACCATCCGACCACCGTCATCACAAACTTACGAAAATCACAGGAGCCCGAAACAAGCTCTCCTCATCGATGTCAACAAACAGGGCCGAACAACGTCGACGCACAACCGAGAAGGACCCAGAGCGCTCCGGAGAGTATACCGGTGAAGACCGGTCTTACACCCGTAGATCCGACCATCAGTGCCGCCAAACGTCACCGCTGGAGCAAATCCAGCAAGGCCAATCACCGGGAAGCGTTCACCGGGGAGAAAAAACCAAGCAACCAACAAAGATCACACATACCAAAATCAAGAAGCAAACCTTCAAACCCAATGAGTTAAAAACCTCCAATACTCAAAACCGGAGGAAGCAGGGATCCGCTGCAAGCAGAGGAAACCCATCGCCGCCATCCTTTGCGACCTCGAGGTCCGTCGCAAAACCATCCGCCAAACCCGGGAGCAGGGCCAAGACCTCATACGTATGGATCTGGAATTTTCGTCTTGGACCGACACCACACCGCCAACGAAACCCTAAACAGAGAAAGGAATCGAGAGAGGCTATGGAGAGCGGGAGAGACGATAAGAACCCTGAACCCACTGGATTTGAGGAACCGCCAGACTCGCCGAGAAAACGGAAGGTCGCCACGAAAATTTTCATGTTCCAGTAATTAACCATGATTAGAAAATACATCCCCTAATAAGTGATCCTCCTGAATCTAGAACTAGAACATTGAGAGTTTCCCACAAAAATCGTGCTCTCGGATATAATATATAACCATAATAAAATAATTTGTATGGTCATCGTCTAATTAATTTCATATGGGTAATTTTTCTTATGAATATGGCCAATAACATCTCTATGTAGAATGGGAAGACTTGGTTCATCAAATCCATTATCATGGTATGGTAATTCATCACACCAAAGGGAACTACTAGGAATTCATACTGTCTATAGAGACTTAAAAATGAATGCTTTGTAGTATCAACCTCATGAACCATCAATTAAATGCAACCAAACCTGATATCAATATTAATTATTTACCACATACATCAACATTATTCATATAGATATTAAATCCTCATCAAGAATTAATTTTTCTTTGTCATGACCTAGTTCAAGTGTTGATAATTCCCAAAAATAGGTTAGATATCATCCTATGTTTTGATAAACAAAACATGAGGTACCTAGGTGGACCCTGTTGGCAGGGTAAAACCATTTATCGAAAGTCCTTCACCTATATCCATATACTCTTGATCTTGGTATGAGATATACGATATTCCATAGAAGCTATCAGGGCTGGTCCAGGATGTACATCGATGTAAAACTCCATCTCATGCCATTGATATTTTCATTGAATGTTCATGGGGTATATGTCTATATAATCCTCCATAGCTGAATGAATCTAGATTCATTAAATTCTAACTACCAAAAGGGATATACTCACTCAATTTTGGGTTATGGGATGAATCCTCTTTCTCAAATATCCAAATCATCCTGCTATGAGATCCCCCTCACTCCTAAAGGTAAATTGCATCCCATCAATTTGTAGGCATATGACTCATAACTATGAAATTAAATCTAGGCTCATAATATGGAAATCCAATCCATACCTAAGATAACATCATTGGGTTCCATCATAAAGACCAAAAGGTAAATAGTTAATTAATATTAACCATGTGTTAGATCTCACTATACATGGATTAATGATATAGATGATGTATACCCTATAAGAACATAATGATTTAGTTTATATGCTAGCACCTCAATAGGAAGATACAACTCTCTCACCGGAATTATAGAAATTATGTAATCACTATATGATAATTATAATATACTAAATCATGAGTAGAATAAACATAGTCTATAAATCTAACCATCTCGTGCACCGTTGGGTAATAAGCCTCCAAAGAAAGAATTTTTTACCCCAGCCACTAACTCCTTGAGTCTGACATGGACCACATGGTTGAGGTGGTCGAATGATCTCATAGATTAATCATTCACACATATATCCTCCATTTCTTATACCATATCCTCCTACCTATATACCACCATACCCTCACTTAGGATATGAATGATCATAGATCTTCCACAGTTGTGGGAGCCTGTTATCTACCTGCCTGCACTCCCTAGCATGTTTGGCTAATCAATCTTGCGCAACATGATATTACACATCAAAATCAAAGAAATAACTCTCTCGAGGCCTCCTGTGCATTCTATGATATCCCAATACATCTCAACCGTGCACCTATGTCTGATCATGAAATAATTTCCAACACTGAGATGCCACTATTCAGAACATAATGGATTTTTTAGAGGACTCAGCTCTATGATTCCCACTACTAGCTCCAACTTCCTGGTTTCCCTCTGAATAAAATATTACTTTCATTAGTGCTTACTCTAGAACCACAACATAGGTGGTGATTCCCAAGGGAACTATATTGAAACTAATCTTACAATGGAGCCCCTACTCAAACATCCATCCTCAGAAGTATCCAATGATGATCAGTTCAAGGGAGGATTGTGTAAGGTCTGTGAACCTTATTCTGTACCCACACACTACCACCCATCCATATTGTATCTCTAGAATCTCCTAAATAATATATGAGTGAAAATAGTAGGGGAATTAATCCTCAGGAAATATTTTTGAATGTCATCCCTTGAGAGTGGTGAATCATAGTTCATCTTCAAACAAGGCTCCCCCAGCTCCCACCTGCTCCATGTAAAGTGGTAACTGCCAGTGTAACCACCAAATATCTCTATTTTGGGATGATCCTAAAGTCACAAACAACAATCTCTAGACAATAATCTTCTACCTAAGGATCCATGACCCCTAATACATCTTCATCCTTTGAAAAAAAATTGTGGAGTGTAGTAAGCCTGCATGAATCGTCATCTCAATTTTTTCGGATGATCTAATGGTAACCGTGTAGAGGTTCTACTACCAGACAACATAGAGAAGGAAGATTGTGGGATAGACCATGAACTAAACCTTCTCCACCCTCAAATTGTCCACATGATTCAAAACTAGTATCCCATATGTCTATCATCGTAGAGGCATCCAGAAAAATAATCAAGGAATACGACAGTCAGATGAGGTTATATATATAATGAAATTGGGGAGCTAACTCAAAAAGGATAGTTAAATACTCAATCATATATTATGTATATACCATTGATACATATCTTAAATTTCTTTGTATTCTGAGTGGACAAGATGTTAGTCGTGGTCCAGGTGAATGGATACGTCCTCCACCAACCCCATTATTGAATTCCCTAGCTTGAGAGTGACACGTCAAAATCATTGACATTATTTACCTAACCCAAACAAAATCCTCATTTGGGGACTACTCCAAACACCATCCTAGTGAAAAACCCACCTCTAATTAAAATAATTCATGATCTGAACTAAGTTACATCTCGAGTTGAAACTAACCTAATCCTGCCCCCATATGCCGGGGGCTGATGAACAATTCCAGGGCATAACATACACATGGAGTCATATTCCTAAGTATCTATAAGAACACCCATATCCATATCGATGAATATGTGTAGTAAAAAATTATTAAAATAATTAAAACATGGGGAAAACAAAAACGAAAGAAAACCCTCTAGGTAGTGATTGATTATGGTAGTGTAAGCTAAAAATTAAAAGGTATAAAACACACACCCAACCAAAATGAGGCCCCAACCTGAAAAAACAAAAATTTAATATTCTGAGAGGGCCTAGCTCTAGATTTCAATGTAGTGACCGCTATTCAAAATCAAATGTACCAGCTATCCCTAAGAGCCTATGAAGCCACTACTGACCTATATATCATTTCCATAAGACACGACACATCTGATAAATTCACATAAAGGGGTGAATATATTCATACCCAGTAGCACAACCTGAAAGATGATAGGGGATAAATAATAAAAACACCATGAATATAAATATAATGGATATTAAAAAGCTATAGCTCAACCCATACTTGAGAAAGATAAACCTCGTCCAAGAAAAGGGGGCACAACAAAGTGGTAAGATGAACTACACGTTGAGTTTGTTTCACCACTAACAGGATAGTGAACTAGTCCAATCATGAGATGCTAAATAGGGGAATCACATGGCATACCTCATGTACGTTTATAAACCATAGATGGGGAGTATAATATCCAAATGTATAAATATAGAATTATGTATGTGTGTATATATATACATTCAATAAAAATAATGACAAATGAGAGAGAATATAATCTTTATCTCACTACTCATCCCAAGATGAAGAGTCTCTTACAGTTCCAAAATTCCTTCAATGATACCCAAAATATCACTCTTATACCAAGATATTACAATTAAAATCATGTCATGCATCTTAGTTATGTCTCATAATAATGGGGAAACAATCTCTAGTTTGACGACCCATTCCATATCCTTAAAATAGGGTTCTGCTCAGTAGTAGAGGACTCATTCCTAGCATAGCTAGAGGGTTTCACCCTAGAAGTCATCGAGGACCCATGACTAGCCTAGCTGGAGGGTTCCACTCTAATGTTAGTAGAGGACCCATGACCATTCCACATAGAGATTTCATGTCAATATGTTATCAGAGGACACATGCTCGACCCATATAGAGTGTTCCGATATATAATTCATCAAGGACCCATACCCAACCTATCTAAATGGACCAAATAAGGAGTATGTAGAAGACACCTCTCTAGACCAACTGGATTGTTACACTTAGGAATTGGTATAAACTCATTCTATGATCAGTTGGAGTGTTTCAATGTAGATTTTGTTGAAGTCCCATTCCAATCAAAGATAGAGGGTTCCACTAAGGAGTCATTAGAGGACTCAGTCGCATTCTAGTACGATGGTTCCACTCCAAAAGTCACTTGTTATCTTTTGTGATCAATTCCATAATTTAGAATCACCTACCAAGTGTATTTCCCCAAAAATTCCACATAATATACCATAATCCAAAACTAAGAAAATTATTGAATTCAATGTGAAAAAACACTCAAGATAGGCTACTTTTGGGACAAAATCGAATTCCAAACGCAGTTTATATTGAATAATTATGCTTCCACATGGGGATACAAGGTGTATATGGCCTATGAGGGGACCCACATGGCATGTCATCCTGCTCCATCACATGGTCGTGTCCATGGAGGTACACTTCCTGTTAACCATGTAAGAGTACACGATGTTTTAGGGATGTACACAGAATTCCCATGACACTAGGGGTATCACCCTTGTTCTTTACCACATGACTCATCCACCCAAGGAAAATGTGCATGGAGTGTAGGAGGGATTAATGTATTTCCATACAAATAGATTTCCAAAAACCTAGACATTATAGCCATGGTCATAAATAATATGTGTTATTCAAACTAAATGTCGTGTAGTTGAGATTTTTCAAGAATTATATATCAAATTTTCCTACAGCAGACCTAGTAATCCCCTACACATTTACCCTCAATTCAACCAATTAATTGTAGATTGAGTGTTTACTAGTGGATTATGGCCTTACGATGGCTAGAATCTCAAATTCGATTTCATTTCATGTGAATTCATACACCCCGCATGTCCTGATTTATTCAATCATTAATGATTCAGATACCTATTTTCCAAAGGACCATCCATGACTGGAAAACATCACTGATCTATTCACGATTCATTGAACCATGCCTCAAACACCATCTTTTTCTTATTTGGGTGGTCTGATGGGGCTCAGTACCACGTGAAAATCATAAAATAGTATTGTGGGGTCCAATCAGCAAGGAACAGGATGGGAAATATATATAGAAACTAAAAAATACATTCAAACAATCATTGAAACGATTTCATGGACAATGAATGGGAATGTGGATAACTAGGTGAATAAACTAGTTGAAATAATTAATATAATCGGTTTATGGGTATACATTCAGGCTATAATTGAATCAGATCCATGAAACGAATCAATCTGCTCAATGAATTTAATCAAACAGGGCGTAAAACGAAATATAACAAGTCCTTCCCAGATACTAGATCCTGAATCATCAAATAATGTTCTCCAAATTGATTGATTGAAGTCATTTAATTTGTTGTTTCGTGATTTTCTCTGAGGCTGTGCTTTTTCATTGTTTTGGGTGATCCGCCAACAAAAGGATGGAATGATTCTCTAGAATAATCACATGGTTTATATGACTAAACCTGCAGTATATTACATAGTATATTTTTTATATACATATAATTTGCATCAAATAAATTAATTGCTTAATTTAATTAATGAATCTATTCCCTAAGCATACTGCTAATGGGTTGGACATTCGAACCCCCTATTCCGTACTATTTTCAGTCACACCAAGGGTAAACATCAAATTCCAAACTCAAACAGGGTCTCAGATTTCTAATATAAGCTTCTTTCTATGTGTAATAACATTTTATTTAAGGAATTATTCATGGGAAATATAAAATATACTAAATTTTTTTATAAAATTTATTTTGGGCTCACCAGGCCTCCGAATCTCATGCTAACTCAGCACCATGATCTATATATATATATATACACAAACACATATAGAGAGAGAGATATTTCAAACTGTTACTCGGTAAAATGAAAATATTTACAACATGAAAGTGAATTATCTATGGAAAATCAAAAAGGAAGAATCCAAAATTCAGTGATGTGTAAAAAGACCAATAATTCATTAGATATGAAGGTAATAGGATAATTTTTTCATCCATAGATCATTTATACTATAGTTGATTAATTGTCTCACTATCATGTTAGAGAACACCATAAAACATTGATACATGATTTATTTTAACTAAAATATCATATTTTTTTGTTATTTTATCGATTTCCACTTTATTTCTTACTCTAGGAAATGAATATAAAATATTAAATTTTATTCCTTAAGCACTAAATTTAAATTTTAAGGGAAAGCATGATCCATAAAATTATATTAAGATATTCCCATTGTATTAAAATATTAACAATATCGAAAATTATTTCTCAATGGTATGATAAGAAAAAAATGTGTAATCATTCATATGATGAAATAATATATTTTAACATGAAAATTTTAACATAGTTTATACATAGATTATACAAAAAATACATTACTGTATATCCCAATCATCCTCAATATTATCAATTTTAAAGAATTTTTCACCAAAAATGGAATGTCATACCATTTATTTCCCTCCTCAAATTTATAATTTAATATTTCTAAATAAATATTTTACATTAAACCTATTGATTATAAATACCTAAACTAAATAAAAGGTCTCCCAAAAAATCACTAATTACCTCAAATTAAATAAGATTTGGTCTAATATTATGTTTCCCAAAAAAATTATTTATAAACATTAAAATATTTAATGAATACCAATATAAAACTAACAAGTATATCTCATAGTCCAGCTCTAGTCACTTCACCCTTATCACCCACCTATTGCGAGTTCAAGCCCCATGGCCTTTAAGGATGAAACGTTTCTGCACGTGAAATATAGTTGTCCTTTTTAGAAAAATGTATTAATGCAACTCCTACAGTCTTCCAAAATTTTAATGACCCATAATTACTTAAATATAAAAGATAAGATGAACTTTAAATAATACCAATAATATTAAACTAACTCCCCCAAATGTATATTAATTCATAATAAAATTACTTTTTCTATAAAGTATATTATATACCAATGGGTTGATATTACATAAAATTCACCTAAAATAACATAAAAATTCATAATCACCCATTATATTCATCATTAAAGTCAATCCTCTCATCTATATACAATGAATAAAACAATAATGTATAGTAGGATATACAATAATCATTTTGAAAAACCATTCAATCATTTCTAGGATTTCTAAATCATTAAACATGTTGTTCAATGTAGTATATCGTATGATAAACATATATCATTCATTTTAATAATCAATTTAATTAAATAATAGTGGGTTTTAATGAGAATTTGGATTATCCTATGTATATACCCAAGGTTTGTTAAAGAAACTGAAGTGTAAGGCATATTTTCGTCCACAATATGATGATCAAATAAATTATAAATGGTTCCTTTCCAGAGTTTTTTCCCATAGGTAAAACTATTCTAGAAACCTATAGACTTAAATTATTTGGATAGGGATGTATTTCTATGAAAACACAGATAATTTATACATTGAAAAATTAAAAGGATGTTTTTCTTATTATTATCCTTAATTCCTATAATAGAATTTTATTCAAAAATATAAGATTTCTTAAATACAGTTCTAACAATTTCCTCTAAACATTATCTAATTAAAATTTAAATGAGCTACAATATAATAACCCTTATCCATTGGCCACATTATTACATTGGTAAAGATCCAATGGGGTAAAATCCCAAAGGAATGGATAGTTTATATTTTTTTAGAACATGATATATAAATATATAAATATATGATAAACATTTTCCCTTGGAATAGAAAATAATACATAAAAAATAGATTTATCATCATCCCTAAAACTCATTCTGTGTATTAATCTTCATTACCTATGGAATTGAAACAAAATACGGGTGATAAAAAACTCATAGTAAGGATTAAAAATTGTTCTATATGCCATGAATTAATAAGGCATAATAAATACAGAACGGTAAATAACATAAAACACATTCCATATAAACAATGACATAACTATAATTCTTTGACAGAGAATTATCATTATTGAATGGTAAATAACATAAAATAAATTCCATTTAATTAAAAATTTAAAAAATATAATTCATCTAGATATAAAATAAATCATAAAATCTCAAGGATAAAAATAATCACGAAATTATAAATGAACCAAATGCTTCATTATTTGGAATCGTGATCTCATGCATCATTATTCCTCTATAATCAATACCTTCCGTAATATAATTTATAAAATTTTTTAAAACACCATTTAATATTCACAAACTGATTTGTATCATGAGACATACCAATGAATTAATAGGATATATAATTTCAGACCCCACCCATCATTGGAAACCCATGTAATTCCTTATATATAAATAAAGAGATAAAATTCTTGAATAATATCTCTATATTGAAAATAACTGTATTGAATAAAGAATATGTTAAGAAAGGCATGAAAGCCTTAATTTTTTATTATTTTGATAATCCAACTTTCAAAGGCTTAGGTGGATCCCTTACAAGGCCCGAAGGCATGGAGATAATTACATGACCCATAGGTCTTAGAGGGAATCACCCAAACAAAACCACTTAGAACCCTTCCTCCCCTGCATATGTCATGATATCACCACTCCACCTTCGCAGGGTTGGTTGGATAGTTGTCCTATGAAAAGCTGCACATGCCTAGTACAAATGGAAACGCTATACCCTCTCATTCTTCCAAATCCGGTAATCTCTACTCTAGTGAATGTGCTTGCCCTGAATCCTCATCTAAAGCCTAGTTCTTTATAGTTAAACTGGTACGTCTGAATTTCAAGTTTCCTGATGGCCTTGGGGTGTTCCTATGTCCTTAAGGTGGCCCGAATGCCTTGAGAATCAACAGCCCCAAAGGCCTTGGGTGGACTGAAAGCCTTGCACAACCCGAGGACCAAACCGGTGGCCCAAAGTCTCAAATGGATGAATAGTTCCAGCTGCTACTATACTAAACAATACCAAAGAGAACCTGTTATAGTACTTCTACATTATCCTGTAAATACTCCTCCAGTTGGATTTGATCTTGGGTCTCTTGGGTGTACATACCGAGTCCTCACCATCCGGGCTGAGCATCATGTACAGAATACAATTTGGATTTTTAAAAATTTCCACATTTAATCATATAACCTTAAAATCAATCTACTTATGTAAAAATGGAAGATGATCAAGGAAATAATCATATTTGTTAAAATAAGAATATAGATACTTAAGTTAAATGTAATATCCAATGAAAAGGAGTTATATTAAATTAATTATCTCAATATACTATTAACAAACAATAAATTAACAATGAAATGAGTGGTTCCCCTTTGTTCATTGAGAATATAGGTTTATGCTCTAAAATCAATTAATTTGGAAAGAATATTTTAATTGAAGGGGTATATTAAATTATTCATCCAATAATATTATTTTAAACCATTGAAAATATGTAGAATAAAATACATTTTTTAAATTTGTTATATTGGCGGGGAAGTCCATTATTGCTATATATTTTAAAAAACATTCCATGGAATTTTCCTTGAAAACGATGATTTTGAACAACATTATAATATATCCATTAAATCCATTTTTATAATTCTATGTTACCATAAAATTTAATTAATATATAATTTTTGTAAATAAGGTAACTTCTGATAAAAAAATTAGAACATGGATATAGAAACAAAATTTATATAATTAAAAATTATATAAAATTGGATTTATTTTTAAAATATCATTTCTTGTTCCAAATATAAATGGAAGTAAAATTTTGGTGAAAATATAGATAATTTATATATATATATATATAGGATAAGAAAATAATTAAATCTTATTATGAAGAAATGACAAGGTTTCTTTATCAAGAGTAAAAGAAATACAAAAATAATGTTAGATTGAAAAATATATTGTCAGGTCTTTCATAACCTTAAAATTTTAACCCCTAGAAAGCATAATCTTTTTATAGAAACATATAAAATAAATTATAAAGATTTATTCATGTTATATTTAAAAATAGGTATGTATATAAAACTATAATAGTTAATAGGTGCATATTATCAAATACTTCCCAATGAAATGGGAATTGAGATGAAATCTGTAACACCACGGTTCCTTTAGGATAATGATTTTCTAACATTAAGGGTAATATTATTAATAATACTATTAATTTATAATACAAACATATTTGTTTTTATAATATAATATATTATTTTATCATAGCATCTTATTACCAATTTATTAATAGTATTTTATTATTACCATTGTTTCATGTGTTAACTACTTCACTTTTTATGTGTCTTTTTTACAGAATTTTAAATAATATATATATGATATATATCCATCATATAGTGAATTACATTACGTTTATAAATATTATATATGATTTTTTTATTGATTTTTAATATATTTTTTATTTTGTACATTGAAAATGTGTCACATCATTTCGGGGTGATAGTAGGTCGAATATACACACGAGCGACTGACTCATTCCAGTAATGAGAAAAAAGGGTAAAGAAGTGGATGGTGTATGAAATTCCATAATTAAATAAATTTAATATTTATTATATATTTTTTTAAATGAATAATTATTACATTCCATGTGATTCATAAGTGAAAAACAAATCACATGGCTTTGTGGGGTGTTAGTCCTCTATACGCATGAGCAATGTTATCATATTTTAAATAGAATGGAATGTAAGAAGGCATTTATGAAATTAATTTTAATGAAGTATAATTATATCATTTGTGTAATGACCTGCCAATTCTCATTGTCTTGAGAGTATAATGAGTAATTACTAGGCCTTAAAAGACATCCCCAAGACACCCAAGGATGGAAATAAATACCAAATGGGTTTCAAATACAAGTGGGGATGATTTACCCTATAAAAAATAAACATGAAAACCATCTAAAAATACCCAAAAATTAACTGTATGATGCATGATCAAATTATAGACAACTCAACCACTTTATGCATGCAAACCACATCAAAGTAAGAATCAATTGAAGGATAACCAAGTATCAGAGTACACAACGGATAAACTATAAAAAACTCTTCAAAGACCACAAGAATTCATGCTCCACATGCTCAAGGCTCCAAAATTTCCGAAAACCCAACATCACGAGGTAGTTCTGAACACAAGTGAAACATTACCTTATCCCTTGTCCCGGATGATAGAATCTTTAAAAGCACCAAATTGCCAATGCAGGGGTGAGTATAAAACTGAGTAGGATTTCCCCAATGACATCGTTGCTCATGCCACTAAGATAGAAGAGTTAGAAATAATTATTTAAAAGGGTTTATATATAAAAATTTCTCAAAATATGTTTATAACTAAATATAAACATGTTTTCTAAACCCATTCATTACCAAAACCAAACAAGTGTAATTGAAATAAATTTTTCCAACAATATATTTTTTCTAGAAAAAAAACCATACCATATTTAAAAAAATTTCCCAATATCCCTATATTGGCATACCCAACCATTACCCAGACCTAGGAAACCAACCATTCATGGTACAATATGATAGTTCTCTACTAATGAGCGGTTTCTTGTTGATCTACCAAGTCCTCACAAGGTAATTGTTTCCCATGTGCCATTAATCCATTAGCACTGAGAAAAAGGTAAAATTTCATCCAAGCCCTTTATATAAAATTCACATGTGTCGTTAAACCATTGGCACTGAGCACAAGATAATATTTAAAAAATGCCACATATATGCAATATGAACACCCAACACATATTCCCAGCGATCAAGCCAAAATAAAACTTTCCATAAAAACAACTTTTTATTGAAAACTATTTCCGTCAAAAACATTTCAATGCCTAACAATTTCAACTCCAAACCATTTTGATAAAACTCCATCATTATTGAAAACTATTTCTATTGAAAACCCCTTTTTCATCAACCATTTAGAAATTATTGAAAAATTATAATTTAAAATCATTATTTTAAATTAAATCACCTTTTGCACAACAATTCAACAAGATCATGAAATTTCACAAACCCCATAAATCATCACAAATGAATATTTTTCAGGAATTTCACAATAATGAAACCAATTTGAATCTATGAAAATAAATTATAGTAAGAGGATTTAGGAGTGAAGCAGCCTACTTATAAGGTTTTGATGACACTTTAACAACAGATGAAAAACGCGCAAGGAAACAGGTCGATTCTCCAGGAGGGGCCTTAGATCTCTTATCCTAGCAAGATGCCGACTCAATATTGAAATATTTTTCATCCTATAACGTAGATCAACACACTATAGGGTTATATCTAAAAAATAATGGAGATAGGAGAAGTGGATCTAATCAGATCAAATAAAACATGACAAATCTGTAAAGAATGGTGACCTACCTCAAGAATCGGACTCTAAATCACCAAGGGAAGGATCCTTAATGGAATTAAATCGTGTGGGGAGGGTTCTCCAGCCTTAAAGGGAGAGTAATCTAGAATTAGGGGCATTTTGACACCAAAAATAAATAAATAGAGAAAAAAAACAGTAAACTCATAGAAATAGGATCTAGATTTGGCCTATGCACAAGATTTGACCACACGGCTTGTGCCAATAGTGTATGGATCATGAAACCTTGATTTTGGTCCCAACACTCCAAAAAAACACCCAAATTATTCCATACTTCACCTTTACTCCTTTTTAAGGGAAAGTCGAATTTATGGAAACACCCCACTTTATGGATATATCCCACATTATAGAAATTCTCTATTTTATGGAAACAATCTATTTTATGGAAACAAAATATTTTATTGAAACCCAATAAAAGACACAACAATTAAAAAAACATGAGGAAAGGGGGATATATACCCAAAAATGAGGGTATTATATTCTCCCCACAATTGGTCTTTCCATCCTCCAAAAGTAGAAATCAGTTGCTGTCCAAAAAGAGTTCCGACCATTTCTCTTTCATTTCCTTCTCACGATCCCAAGTATTTCCTAAATCTGGAAATGATTCCATAAAACCTACACTATGACGATGTTTTTCCCATGATATACTTTCTCTTGTCTATCCTTGATCTGCACTAGAATATGTACCAGTGAAGCATCTGGTTCCAGAACAACGTGATCCCATCTGATCACACGGTCAGGATCAAGGTGATAATTTTTCAACTGGGATACATGGAACCCATTATTCACTGAACTATATTGTGGTGGTAATGCAAACAGATATGCCACCTCTCCAACCCATTTCATTATCTCAAAAGAGCCAATTTATATAGGAGATAACTTTCCATTCTTTCTGAATGGACAATGTACAATCCTTGGAGAGATAATCAGGAAGACATGATCGCCCACAAAAACGAAAATGGTCTTCAACGGTGATATGCATAATATTTTTGATGACTCTGATCTATCTCAATCCTCTTTCAAATCAAAGAGATCTTATCTTTTGTTTCTTGGGAAAGGCTTGGCCAGACTAGTGATGTTTCACATATTTCCACCCACTATACCTGTGAATGACATTGACGCCCATAAAATGCTTCAAACAGAGCCATGTGTATCGAGACTTGGTATTTTTTATTATGTGAGAACTCTAGTAAGGGTATATGCTCCTCCCATGATCCACCAAAATCCATTACGCAAGCTTGCCACATGTTTTCCAATATTTGTATCGTCCGCTCAGATTGCCTATCTGTTAGAGGATTATAGGTGGTAATCATAGTCAACTGAGTTCCAAGGGCTTGTTGTAATGATTTCCAGAAATTAGATGTGAACCTCAAATTTCTATCTGAGACTATTGACACTAGTACACCATGCCTATTTACCAATTCAAGGACATAGATATTTTAAAGATCATCCTCTATATGATTTTCATGAATATGGATAAAATGGGCCGACGTGGTTAGACAATCCCCTATCACACAAATGGCATCACGTTTTCAGACCGCTCTTGGAAGAACTATAACAAAATCCATTGCTATTTGATCCCATTTTTTCACTAGGATGGCAATGTTTATAACATACAAGCTGGTCTCTGGTCCTCTTCTTTAACCTATTGAAATGTTAAGAACCTCCATATAAACTCAACCACCTTCCTTTTCATTCGACTCCACCAATACTATTCCTTCAACAAATTATAATTCTTCTATGTACCTAGATGTAAAACCCATCTGGAATGGTGGTAATCATGAAATATTTTTTCCTAACAAACCCTTGGTACAACCATCTGATCTCTGAAACAGAAAACTAAACAACCATCAAGATTCCAGCCCTCAATGGTCTCCACACCATTGAGTTCTGAACTTACAGCCAGACATTTTTCATCATATGGGTGTGCCTCTTTGATCAATTTTACTATATCAGGAACAAGAATAGGAGAAAGTAAAACGGCGACATCTCCTCGGTATTCAACTTCCACATGCATGTCTGCTATGACCGACATTAACTTCCATTCATCTGAAGCTTATTTACCCAACTAAACATATGGAATTCTACTCAACGCATCCACTACTAAATTTCATTTCCCTGGTGTGTACTTCAAGTCAAAGTCAAACATTTGGAGATACTCCATCCATCTCCTTTGGATCAGATTCAAATATCACTATGATAAAATCTATTTCATGATTTTGTGATCTGTAAACATAGTTAATTTCTCACTAAATAGATTATGTATCCATGTTTTCAATGCTTGGATGAATACAGATAAATCCAAATCTTATGTTGGCTAATTATTCTCATGCACCCTAAACTACCTTGAACCATAAGCAACCATGTGATCTCTTTGCATGAGAATACAGCCCAAACATGATCTTGAAGCATCAAAATCAACCACATACCCCTATCAAGATTCTGGAAAGAACATGATAGGTGCAGATGTAAGCCGAATGTTCAGTTCCTAGAAAGCCTTATGATATTCCTCCGTCTATTATAATTGACCATTCTTCTTTTTAGAGTTATCGTCGGTGGAGATAGTCGTGAAAAATCACTCACAAGGTTTCGGTAGTAACCAGCTAGACCAAGAAACCATCATATCTCAAACACATTATTTGGTGGTTGCCAAGATATAATGGATTCTATCATTTCAGGATCAACAAAAAGACCTTTCTCAGAAATTAAATGCCCAACGAAATGTACTTCCAGTATCCAAAATCACACATTGAAAATTTTTCATACAAATGATGATCTCTCAAGATTTGTAAAATTGTTCCCAGGTGCACCTCATGATCATACATTGTATTTTAATAGACTAAAATGTTCTCGACAAACAACGAAAAATATAGATATTTTTGAAATATCCAATTCATCAATGCCATGAAACTTATTGTGAATTCATTAGATCGAAAGGCATGACTACATATTCATAGTGTCTATATCTACTTCTGAATGTTGTCTTTGGAATATCCTATTTCCGACCTCTCAATTAGTGAAATCATGATTGCAAGTCAATCATGGAGAACCACTGAGCTCCCATTAATTGATCGAATAGAACATCAATGAATGGAAGTGGTTATCTATTATTTTTCGTAACTTGGTTAAGATTACGATAATCAACACACCGATGAAGAGTTACATCTGCCTATCGCTGAGTGCTATAGTCGTCGTAGTCCACTGAGGATCTCTGCACAGTCGTCGTCGTAGTCCACTGAGGATCTCTGCACTGTCGTCGTCGCAGTCCACTGAGGATCTCTGCACACTCGTCGCTGCAGTCCACTGAGGATCTCTGCACAGTCGTTGCTGTCGAATTAGCAGTCGCAGCCAGCTCTAGGGTTCCCGCACATAGCAAGCTCGTTCGGGAGGGTCCGCTCCACGAGCCGAGAGGTTGATACATCAACTGACACAAATTCTGAAGTTGATGTATCCAAAAGTACTGTATCGTCAATATGAACTCAACGTCGCAGAAGGCCCGTCAATCGGACGCCCGGTCGGAGAGATATTAGCTTTTTCGTCCCAGGGGCCCGGTTGGTTTTTAAGGCAAAACCAACCCGACTGTACTCCACCTGCACCCATACCTCGGGCGGAGTATTCCAAAAGATCCGTCTCACTTAGAGGAAAACAACAAAGTCGACGGAACATCGATTAGACGTCTGAAGCTCAAGATATGAGCGTTTCCGCTCCGAGGGCCCGGTTTGTTTTGTGTATGAACCAACCTGGCCGAACTCAAAGTATTCCTAAACATTGAGTGTGATATACCAAAACGCCCGTCTCGATCCAAGGATCACATTGCCGCTGACGGCACGTCGTTCGGAGGCCTGTAGCTCATGATACGGGCAAAAGACCGAAAACGGTCCGAAGATGGGGGGTCTGGGCCCGGGCCGACCCAGCCCGACCCCCCGGGGTCGGCCGAACCGGGTTGACCCGACACGGTCCGACCCGGCTGGACTCGGTCTAGTCTATCCAGGGCACGGCCCGGCCGGTCGGACCGGCCCGGCTCGGCTCGGTCGAGCGGCCGAGCGCGGTAGGAGTCACAAGATGCTGCCCCTGCGGGTTGAAGGTGTCGCGGCCCCATGTGGGGTCGCACTGGATCAGCGGACGCAGCATGTCGCCGCGTCCCGTGCGTGCGAGCTGGACCCGCGCGACCGCGGGTCCGTTGGCCGCCGCCGGTAGCTCCCGCGGGCCACCGGAGTTTCTCCAGTGGTCCGTTTTCCTTTCCGTCTGCGCCGCTGTTCCTCCCGGGTTCCGTTCTTCACTGCAGGATCATCAAAACTACCTTGCGTCACGTTTTTTCGTCACCCACCAAATCCGCACAACAACGAAGAACGACTGAGGGTTGTCGGGCCATGTTCGTTTGGCCCGCACCCTCCGCATTAGATAATAAGAAAGGGAGAATTATTCAACACATGAATACATAACCCAAAACAATTTTAATGAATTAAAATTGTTTTTATAATCCTGGTTCTTCATTTGAACTGAAACAACACGGGAATGTAAAACATCCAAAGAAAATCCCTACCTCGTCAAGTGTCGCACACGCGTTCTTCACGGAATTGATCGCTGCGGATGGAGGTGATCATCGTGTCGTGGAAGGGTGTCGCGTCGATGAACTCTGAGGTTTAAGAACAAATAGATTTAATTAATAATAATTAAATCTGTGCGTTGTTAAAAACCATAAAGGAGTTTTAAAAGAAAAACCAAAATCTCTTACCTCAAACAGATGATCGAAGATTTCGTTGCGGAGGAAGGAATGTCACCGAAGAACGATGCGGGAGAGGAAACGATGGCGTCACGGCACACGGAATCGCGTCGTCGATTTCCGTGGGTTCGACGTTCTTCGTCAGAGGCCGGCGTTCTTCGCGTTCTTCGCGTTCATCGCGTTCTTCGCGTAGATTGGTGAAGGTAAAAGAATTTCTGTCAAAATCCTCTCAACCTGTAATCCTCAAGATGTCGGCATTGGTCTTATTTTATTATTACGCCAACAAACAAAAAAGAGGTAAGTAACGACCCATTAATTCGTAGAATTAATTCAACGAAATTAACCGCCCAATTAATTGGTGCGTTAAGAAATTAAGAAAACGCGTCGGTTGACTTTCATAATGACGGGTTTTCGCAGGTGCGTTACTTAGCGGAAAAGAAACGGTGGGGCTCGTGCGGGCCCCACCCCACAAATATCCTACCAAGTGGGTAGGATATTTTGGATAGTACCCTATCCGTAACAACTCCTCTTAAGCAGCTTTAAGTGTCTTTCAAGTGTCTTGAAGTGAAAATAAAATAAAATTGTCGCACAACTTTTCTTTATTTCATAACTTTAAACCCAAAAATTAAAAACCACACCCATGAAAATGAAACTCCGGAAGAGGCGTTTCTAAGCAATTATTGGCGTTGTGATTCCATCAGTTCCCTCAGAATTCGATTCCGGGCACCAGTTCAAAAGTTAGGAAAACCCGCTCGTCCGTTCCCTGAATGTACCTGAGCCAAAATTTGGAAAATGATTCCGGGCACACCGGGCCTCAGAATCAGGTGCCGTCAAAAACTGCACTCTTGTAAAATTCCAAATAAAATTAAGAAAAAAATTTCCTTGATATTTACGGGTCTTTACATCTAAGACCATTTGATCTTATAATTTTCATTCGCAACATTCCTTGAGGGAACTAAACCATGATTTATTTAACCAAAATTTGATTTATTCATGTCCAAACATGAGTGGTCGTGGAAAAATTATTTTAAATTACTCATTCATTCTGTAAGATCTCAATCCCACTTTTTAGAAGACTATTTTTTATTATGGAAAAAATTATAAATTTAATCCTTGTATCCCATTTATCCCATGAATATCCTATTATGTAATCCACATTACAATCCAGTTTTCCCTATCCAATCTTCTGTTCAGATGAAATTGAATGATCTAGTTGATCTCATGCATTGGGGTTCTATCTTCTGTCATGCTAAATCAATTGGCATTACTTTTGGTGGAAAATATAATTCTAAAGTCATTTGTTTATTTATATAAATTCATTATATCAAATTTTTTGCCTTTCTGGACCTTTAATGGAGAATAAGATGTGCCTTTTGATTCTTCCAAATGAATAATAATGTTGGGCCTATTGCGATAATTTAAAAAATAGGATACTTTTGTGAAAAATTAATACAATAAAGATGAAGAATTGGAGAATGCTTGGGATGACCTTTATATTTTTTAAATAATTTTCTGAGATAATCTTTTATACTATGGGTGAGGAGGAGACTATTGGTATGTAAAAATAAGAATCATGCAATTTTTTTAGAGAGATAATAGAACTCCTCATTAAGGCACTTAATTTTTGAAATCTATATTCTACCAAGTGAAAGAAAAAGAAAAAACCTAAAAATTCATCCAAATAAAAATTCTGCCTTGACTTATATATGCTTCATATATATCAATCCTATTGTGAATATTTCCTAGCTTTGGAAGAGAAAATCCTTATTAAAAATTGAAATTTGAAAGAAGAGATAAAATACATGTGAGGTATGTTTCTTGTGTGCATTAGAGGAGAAACTAAATGTAAATATATTGAGGAAATAAATGGATAACTAGAAATATTTTATTTTTTGAATGGTTGATATCATATATATTGTTGAAAATTTGTTGCATCTCATGAGTATATGTTTTATGTTTTCTTTGAATTGATTTTAGTACTTACATTTCCATGATTCCTTGTGATATGTATGGTGTAATTGATATATATATATATGACATTTTTATAATTTTTAATATTGATTTCAATGATTTAATACCTTCAAATTTAATTGTTTGAGTTGATTTTCTTCATTTTTGGGATTTTTAGGGTGTTTTGAGATAAATTATGAAAATTAAAAAATCCTACAATTTCAAGAGATTTTAATACATTTTTATTTAAGGAATAAAATTTAAAATATTGATCCAATTATTGAGATTATTATTATTATGATACTTTTTTAAGGGATGCAACATATTCTTCTTGAACAAGAGTTAATTCCGACATCTACCGGCCTAAAAACAATAAATTAGAAAATTATTTTGGCCATTAGAGTAGATCCAACCATAGTAAATGAGTTTTTATTGAGGTAAATACATCAGTATAATCAAATTAATTCTGTATTTAGATGAAAAATATAATACTAATTTTACCATTAAATTCAATTTTGATATTATCCCATTAATGTGGCCCATGAATGCTCCAAATTTGTAAAGATTTATGGAATCCTCAACTAGAAAAAGTGTGAATTATTAATTAATTCATAAAATATTTTTTACATGTCAAAATACTTTAAAATTTCAAGATAGAGGGAAAAACAAATTTATAAAAAAAAATTATAAGGACTATAGGTGATTTTCTCCATCTAGTTGGAATAGTAGGAGAAAAACAATGGTAGACAGATTAAATAGGAGTAATTTTTTATTCATTATTTTTTATTGTCTTCTTATTTTTTTGTAATATCTTCTTTATACCCATTATTCTTATTTACCTTTCACATAGACATGTAAAATTATTACTGATTATGGAAGGAGATTTTTTTAATTTTATCATAATTTAGTTCTGGCACTTTATGTAATAAAGTGCGAGAACTCTCTTATATGATGTTGATTTCAATTTTTAATTGTTGTTTTTATAATTATGTATGACCATATTTGGGTTTTTATTTTTTTATTTATGTTCCTTTGGAAAATGGTCTTTATCTCCCTCCTCATGTTTTTGGTTTATATATTGTTGAATAAACCATGAGTTTGTGGTGAAGTACTAGATAATCGTATATACATGTTAGAGGGGTAGTTGAGGTTCATTATTTTTTGGTATAAATAAGAACAAATCATATACTAACCAATTCAGATGAGGATATTCATGAAAAATATATTATTCAAGGAATAAGAGTATGGAAAATTGAGATGTTGAAATATTTTTCTGTCACCATCACAATTTTGAAAATGTGAGTCAGAGGAAGATACTATGTAATCTCACCTTTATCGGATTTGTAAATGAGGAAATAATAAATAGGAACTAGGATAGAATTTCATTAGGAAATCTAAACCCAAACAATTAACCCGTCTCATATAATATATTACAATCAAATTATTTGTCAAAAAATCAATATTTTTATTAATTTATTTATTATTTTTAATTTAATTAGTTTGTTTTCAAAATAAATAAATATTCAAAACATCGACATTATCCTCTAATTTTATTGTGACAACAAGATTTTTATGTTCTCCTCTATGGATAAAACCAAGGTTCACCACATTACTATATTTTAACAAAGGATATATTTCATTTCCAAACCCCATGATAGGAATATGTCCTTATGATGTATAATTATTTTTCATTGTATAAATCATTCTTCGTGTATCATAATAATCCTTTGAAATCATTCAATAAAATAATTCTAAAAATTATTTAAATAATGTTACATTTACATTATTTTATTAAAATTATATAATTTATATTTCTATCCTTTTGGAGATGGTTGAAGCTGGGTTACATATACACCTTTTCTTTTGTTATGTAATTTTCATTAGAATTTTATATTGGAGAGCGTTTGGGTGAAAATTATGAATTTTTTAAGGAGGAGGGAATTTTCATTGTGGGAGAATAGTTTTCCCTGACCATGATCCTTGGATCGATAAACATGGTGTACCTAGGCAGAGGGGATTCTAAAATATGACAAAATATTTTACCAAATGTGGGCCCTATTTGGAGAAACTGATCATCCCCCCCAATGGCCAATGTTAAGGAACATTATCTCAAAAATTTTGTGTCTATTCTATGAAAAACATGCATGTAGTTTTAATAAATCAAAATATTACTCTTTAAAATACATTAACCCCCATATTAACCCAAAACCAACCCCCGTTGGAAACAACTCATTTTCTCACATTTTTTAGGTTCTCACACGCATTCCAATCCTTCCTGACCTCTGTTATTCACAATTCGATTGTCATATTATTAAACTAAACCTCCCAAATATGTGTACTCTTCCCGATTATGTGTTTATTTTTCAAAATATTTGATATATGAAATAAATCAGGATATTGTTCTTCTTCATTGTTCCACTAAAACTTTGTATTTCAATTGGAAATAGTTCTTCATCGATTTTTAGGTGTGCGATATATCATTCAAATGCCATTGTCTGTATGTAAATTCTATGTATGTAATTGTATAATAATTATTGTTTTGTGAAAATTAATTTCCAAATTTAATTAATTATTTTTTAATTGAATTAATCATTCAAATTTCATAATTGGGAATAATTAATTATTGAATGAATTTTCCAAATCATGAAATTAAGGTTTTTTTGGAATAATTAATTGTTGAGTTAATTGATAAAATAATGAGATTTTGGGACAGCATTAATTAATTGAAGAAAAAATTAATGGGATTTTTTGTGATTGTGAAATTAATAATTGTAATAACTTATGGTTGAATTAATTATAGGATTTTTACATTGCTGAAATATATTAATAATTTGATGAATTAATTAATGGGAATTCTGGAGATTAAGAAATTTATTTAAGTGGGTTAATAAATTTTGGAAATATTATTTGGTTAATTATTGTGATATGTAAATTTATTGATTTGGATTACTTAATTGTTAAATATGATAATTGAGGTTTTCATGACTATAGAATCATTGATGTGATTAAATAATTTTCGGAAAAATTAATAGAAATAAGGCGATTAATAAATTGATTAATTTATTTGTGGAATGATATTGAAATTAAATTTTTGTCATAAATTAATTAACTGTTAAATTTTTTAATGATATATTTTGGTAAATTTGATATATGGGATTTTTTATATAAAATTACGAGAGACCGACCAATGCAAAAAATAAAAATTTGTGATTGAATGTGAAATGAGTGTGGGGACTGAAATGATTCTCAAAATTCCAATGATGTCCTAGCCATGACATTCAATAATTTATGTAATAAATGAAAATTTTATAGGATAGGTACCGGTGTGAAAATACCCTTTGGTTGAGGGATATGGGATGATGCTCTAAATACACATGGTGTATTAGACATGAAATTTTATACCCCTGAGATTGGCATTGTACCATGGTTCCAATTATCAATTATCATGAATTTAAATGAATCTATAATAAAATACTTTTTCATTATAGTAAATTATTATTTGTATGTGTGAAATAGTTCTGACTCTAACAAGGAATGAAGACGGTATTGAGGTTTGGGTGTCCTCAAGAATCTAAGTATTTAGGTGGTTAGTTAATTAATAATTGATAATGTGAGAACTATTTAATTATGCATTGTAATTATTTCCTTGTAAATATAAATACAATATTAATTACTAGATATTATTTTAGATTTCATTGGTGGTGGTATACAGTTTTTTAGTCACACCCTAAATGGGATGACTAATCGTCTCCTAAATGGAATTTAGATTTGTAGAAAAGGGTAAGGGTAAAAGCCCTATGTTAGTTGGTAAATTTGGAATCGAGGATAGATGATAGAACCAAACGTGGTCCGAGACCTACATTGGAGTTTTCAATTCACTTATTTATTTTAGGTTCTCCATTTTGAAATATGACATGAAAATTAAAATGGAATATCTAGTGTTTATTTTTTATATTTTATTTTCATGTTTTGGGGAATTTTTTATAATGGAAATACAATGGTTATGGTTGTATTATTTGGTTCATTTCAATTTAATTTCCTCAGGTGTATTATATAGATAATCATTGTACAATCTCTCCATAATATATATTAGACCATATCTTCATGTCATTACCCTCTAGAGTATGCGGAGGTTTTCCTGAAGTCAAGTGAGAGACAGTGTCAGGGCACCGATATGTGGAATTTGGGCTAGGACATCAAAAAGTTGTATTATAAGATGTTTTATTATATTTTATTTTGTCCTACTATTTGGGAATGGTAGATAAGATACCTGGATGACTTTAGCCTTGGTTGTGATCAAGGTCATGAGATTAGATAACCCATGAATGGGGGGAAACCCAAGTACCTAAGGTGGGATGTTTGTTATTGGAATTTCTAGTAACATTTGGTTCTTATTTCAACTTAGGTGATGCACATGTCATGTGATGTGATTATTATTTTTGATATTTTCTGATATTTAACTGATGGAAGCATATGACACGAGAGTTGATTGTTCCTGAATCATTCTATGCTCTCAAAATTATTTTGTGACACATATCATTTTAAGCATGCACAAGAAATGGCTTTTTGGTAAGTTGTTGAACATCCACAATTTTCTATGCATAGGTAATTAGACTGAAAATGATGCTTAATTTGAATTCTAAAATGGTAATCTAATAAAAGTTGTGAATAAATTGGTTTATAATGGTAAATATGAATAATGAGAATGTTTTACCCTTGTTAACCCTTCCATAGGTGTAAAATGGTTGAAGGTAGTTATATCAGCTTGTCTATTACCATGTAATGTGGTGTGGGGAAATGACTTATTTTGGAATATTGTATTTCTCATAAATTTGTTAATGTTGTGAAATGTGTCCTAAGGTGGATGTTTTTAATTTTAGAGTTTTTCCACAATGATGACTCTTATATTTAGGGAAAAGGAGACCATTGATAGGTATGATCCTCCATTGGTGGAAAATGACGAAGCGATAGGTCCATGTGAGGAATTCAGTGAGTAGTTCCAAGGGAACATTGATCAATTCATGAAGATAATAAAAAGAGACATAGGGATGGTTGTGAAGGTAAATTATATCTTGACATGGGAGATTTAGTTGCTACAACATCCACCATTAATTATAGAGTGTGGACATGTGGTAGATGAGTTCTGGATTGATTCTATCAAAACTATATGTGACGGCACAAAGTCTTATACTAAGAAGACGGTTTTGTCGGCCTCTTACATGTTGTGTCTCCCATAGAAGGTTTCAGGAAAGTCATGAACAATGATTAAAAAAATTACAATATGAAGTGGATAGAATTTTAGGAGAATTTATTGGAGAATGTTTTTCCTAAGATGCTCTGGCAGGAGAGAGTAGATGATTACATCAGTTTGAATCATGGGGGTATGTCTTTAATGGACCATGCTGGTACATTAAATATTTGCAGCATGTTTCTCCAGCATTAGTAGCAGATGAGGCTACATCAAAAAAATTATTTCAAAATAGACTTATGTGTGAAATTATGTCCCATGTCAATATATTCAGACATACAATTTTTTAGAAGTGGCGAATCATGATCTCATATAAAAGGGAAATGTAAAAGTGGATTATAGTAAGGGATATGTGGATTCATATGGTCGATAATGAGGTATGTATTTTTACGCTTGATATTTTCTCTACTATAATGTTAGATAGTTTAGTGGGAAGTAAAGTGGCTATGGTTATGTATCAATTACTAACGATCTTACCCATCCACTTTTCAACCAGGGGATATACCATGGCACTTTTTTAAACATTGTCCCCAACAACTAGGGGAGTGTTGATTTGGTTACAAGATGGGACATCTATTTATGTTCAATAAGAACCAATGATAGGTAGGTAATGATATATTGTTTCAGAATAATAATATTTTGGGAAGGAGATGTTCCATATAATATCAATTGGGTAGGTGGAGTTCTACTGGCCATGGTAGTATAGGTAGTGGGTGTTGTTATTCTGGGTAAGAGTACAATTTATGAAGAGTTTTGTAGCTTAGGGAATGTAGATTTCATCATAGGGAAGAAGGGTTATACATTTTCATGTGTTGTATCATACACAGGTAGACTGTATGTCTAGGCCAATAACAATGATATGTACAATTATTATAGCTTCTGCATTTGGTAGTTCTTTATTTGATACTAGTTCCTCTCATTATTTAATGTATTTCGATGATTTTAATGTTCTGATTCTGTATGTCGAGTTTTTGAGATGGGTTATGATGATAGATACAACATTCAGAGTATAATTGAGAGACATATTCTTATGCAAGGGGTGTTCTCTCATGGTTGGGAGTATCATTTTATGTGGGATCATTACATTGTTGATGATTCAAGATTTGTATTCATTTTGTTAATGTATTTGTTAGTAGAATACTAATCCCATCAAAAAAATTTATGAAAATGTTTGAATTTTACTCCACCTGAGGTTTAGAATTATATCTATTGTGGATTATAGAATATTGAGGCTGATAATGGATGGCCTATTCTACAGAAACTACGAAGACTCACTAGCTGGGTTACTAGAATAATATTGGATGAAAGAGAATTAAAGAGAGATGTATTTCCACTTGGGGTGGGCAGATTTCAAGATGTGTTTCGTGATGATTTATTGTATTTTACACCAAATAAAATGTGTTTTTTACAATTTATCTCATGATGGTTGATGAACTAGTTCCAATTCCATCATATAAAATTTCACTGATAGAGCATCACTAGATCAAGGCTCAGTTGGAGGAGTTGGAACATAATGGGTTTATCTAATTGACTACGTCGTCTTGTGGTTCTCTATTGTTGTTTCCTAAGAAGACTAACATGACTATAGGATTTTTTCTATTTTTGAAAGATAAACGAGATGACTATAAAGAGCTTGTTCCCCCTTATGCAAATTAATGATTTGTTTGACTAGTTGAGGAGATATTGTATCTTCTCAAAGATTGAGTGGAGTTTAGGTTGTCATCATTTGAGACATAAAAAATCTTCTATTCCATGAATTCTTTCAGAGGAAGGGGTGTTCAACATTAGATTATCATAATTTCATTTGTGTTAAAAAAATTAACCGACAATGTTTATGACATTGATTAACTGAATCCTCCATCTATAACAAGATTGTATTATGGATGTGTTTGTGGATGATATCTTTGTGTACTCCATGACTCATGGTGATTATTCCCAAAACCTTGAAATAATCATAAGTACACTTATATAGCATCATCTATACGATAGGATGTGTAAGTGTCATTTATGGGCTGATTGGGTATACATCCGGGGTAAAATAATCTCATAGGATTATGTCTCAGTGGACCCATAGAAGGTTCCAGAAGTTGTGTCTTAATAGAATTACAATAATGTGTTTCATATTTGTATATTTTTCGGGAAAAATGGTTATTATTTAAGGTCGTTTTAGGATTTTTTTTTTCCTATTTACATCACCTATTTTTGGTATTTACCAACAAGGAGGTAATGTTTGAATGGATGGAAGCATGATAGAATTATTTCCAATAGTTTAAGAAGTTGTATAAATGGACACCAGTTTTGATCCTACTTATGTCTCGTGAAGACTAAACGGTGTTTCATGACACATCAGCTATAGGGTTTGGAGCAGTGTTGATGTAGGGAGATCAGGTTGTATTGTGCTGATCTTGGAGGCTGTGGAAGCATGAGAAAAACTACCCTAGACATGAACTATTTTATTCTATTGTGTTTTATATTTTAAATTATTCTAAAAATTACATGTTGGGTGATAATTTTTATGTGTATACTAATCATAAAATAATAAATTATTTCATAGACCAAAGATACTTAAATCCACGATAGTGGAGATCGGTCGAGTATATGTTGTCATACAATTATTATTTATCATATATAGATAGAAAGTTAAATCATGTTTCATGTGATTTAAGAAGTCAAACCCAAACATAGTCTATTTTGGGGTCTAGTGTTGTGTGTAAGATGATGACTCTACCACCTAAGATGCATGTTGAGGTTTTGAAGTGTCATGAATATGTGACTACATGAGTAGTTTAAATTGAGTATACACTCTTTAGGTGTATCAAGGATATATATTTTGAGGACTTGAAATTCATATCCTTTAATGAAATCCCTAATGGTTGGGATACAACTACATATTGGATTATAGATGAGGATAATAATTCCTATATTAGAAATTTGGTTGTTTTTTCAACGAGTATGTAGGGTGAGAAAATTTATGAATTTCATTACTCAATGTGGGAGGTGCATTAGGTTGTGTCCAAAATGTATCGTGACCTACAATGGAGGTTTTTGTGGTCAATCATTAAAAATTAGATAGTAGGTTCTGTGACATGATGAACTCATGCCAATAGGTGCAGAATGAGCATCATTGAACATGAGGTATACTAAATCCACTGCCCTTTTGAAAAGGGATGTTGAATGATGTGACCATGACCATTCTTGTGTGTCTCAAAAGAATACCATGGATGAATGATACGATCTGGATGATTTTTGGCTTGATAAAAATTGTAGCGATCTTATTCTGAGTGTGGGGGTCTTCTCAGTTGATCAGTTGGGATAACTGTGTGTTCAGAATATAGTCCTCCTGCACAAGGTGGCACATAAAATTGTTATGGACTTTGACTTGTACATTACTTCATGATTCTATAAGGTCTTGTCAAATAAGGTTGATGTGTAGGTTTTATTGAGTTCATCTTTCCACCATAGATAGACAGGTAGTTAGATAATACTATATATGTGCAAGAGGATATTATATGATTGTTTGTCCTATACATCAGTGGATCTTGGGAGAGACAACAATAATTTTTATATTTTATCTACAGTAATAGGTTTCTTGAAACTATTCAGATTTAACCATACAAGTCCCTTTATGGTAGGCCATATAGATAACATCTATGTTGGAAGGTGGTTGGTGAGTTAGATTTTTGGGACTGAGTGTCATGTAGGAAATGTCGAAGAGGTTGAAGATGATCCCGAAACATATGGATGTGGATTTAGGCATGAAACTTTTTCCTATGAATTGATTTCTATAACCCTAATAGTATATAGAGAGTGATTATTTATTCTATCAAGTGTCTGCTACGTTGGATAACTATAGGATACGAATAATGGGAAAGATATTTCCTAGGTTCATTAGACCATTTTGTGTTGTGTAGATAATTGAGACAGGGTCATACTGATTGTCTCTGCTACATAGATACATTATTATGCATGACATTTTCCATGGGTCACAATTATTACAGTTTCAACCTGAGCGTTCTCATGTGATTGATGTGGAGGATGTTGAGTTCGAGGTAGATATGTCCTTTGAGGAGCAACCAATATGTTTTTTGGATCTTCATGATAATTTGTTTTATTATAAGGACATGGAGTTCATTCATGTATATTGATAAAATGGGAGTGATTAGATGGAATCTTTTTAGAGATAAATGGATATGATGGCTTAGTTGATCAATCATTCTAACATGTATTATTAGAGATATTTGGGAGTATAGCTCGAGGGTGAGATATCATATATTGGGGATACAGTAGGATCTTGGCCATTTATGGATATATATTGAGCTCTATTTTAGGTACAATTTTTTCTTTCTGTGTAATACATTTCATTACGGGTTTATCTTGGGGTGCGTTTGGGTGAAAATTATGAATTTTCGAAGGAGGAGGACAAGTGAATGTTTGTCGCACAGTTTTCCCAAACTGTGCACCCTATGCCAACAGACCATGCCAACCACAGTATGGGGGATTCACATAATTGGCACCTAGTTTTCCAAATCATGCACCCCTAGAAGAGGTTCATGGATAAGGCACCCATGCTAGAAAATGATGCACCTCAGTCTAGAAAAAACTGAAAACAATATTAACTGATCCGATTTTTTTTAAAAATTCCATAACCCACATATAAACCCAAAATCAACCCCATATGTATAACACCATTTTAAAACTTTTTTAGTAGTTCTTATATACATTCCAGGACCACCAAAACAATTTCTTCATGATTCGATTCCGGGATTATAGATCGGCACCACCTAGGTTTGTGGATTCATATAAATTAGATATATATATATATATATCCCACTCCTCTTCCTAGATAAAAGAATGATTTTTATCTGTAGATGAATATAGTATGAGGACTTGGATTTTTATAAGATGATTTTTTATTTCATGGATCTATTAATTTAATTATGGTACCGTTCTACACCATTTCTCCTCTCATATTGAGTTTTTCCATTAGTGGTTGTTTTTATCTATTTTTTGGTAGGTTGTCTGTTATTCAAATATCATTTCCAAGATTTCAATTATATTAATGTAATTGTATAATATCTAGTGTTTTTTAAAAATTGAATTTCATAATTGAATTAAATAATTTTGTAAATTATTTAATTATGTGAATTGGGGAATTGGGGATGATTAATTGTTGAATTAATTATCAAAATATTAGAATTATGGGATTTGGTGAATATTTAATTGGTGAGTTAATTATTGTAATTTTGAGAATGTGGGAAAGTATTAATTAATTGTAGAATTAATTAATGTGATTTTTTGGGTGTTTGTGAATTTTTATATTGCAATAATTAATTATTGAATTAATAATGGGATATTGACATTGTTGAACTCTATTATCTAATTGTAAAATTAAATATTTGGAATTTTTAATATTAATAAATTCATTGATGTTGGTTAATGAATTGTTGAACTAATTTATTGGCCAATTTTTTATGCAGAAATATAATGAATTGTATTAATCAATTTTTGAATTAATTAATGGATGTAGTCCTAATTGTTAAATCATTGATGTGATAAATTAATTTTTGTATTAATTAATGGAGTTGAGGTGCTTAATTAATTTGTTGAGTTAATTAATGGAATTCTAGAGATATTAAATTGATGTGTTGGGTTAATTAATTGGGGAATAAATTAATGTGATATTGTGGTATATTTGATGTATGTGAATATTTGACATATATGTGCAGGACACAAACTGATGCCCCAAATAACCATATGTGATTGACCAAGAAATGATTGGGGGACACTGAATGATGCTCAAAATACCCCTCAACTCATAGAAATGATGTTCTAATACCATGGCATGCATTCAAATTGTATAGGATTGGGAATCATGATCCAAAAAACCCATGGGGTGTGGGATACATGGCGACATTGTAAATTTACATGGGGTTCTATACCAGACATTCAATTCCCGTGAAATTGACATTAGACTATGGTTCCATTTTGCCTGATAATGAATTGAAATGAATTTATAATGAAATCTCATTTCATTATTATTTATTGTGAACTAAATTTGTGAAATGGTTCTAAATCCCGAACAATTTGATGTAGGTATAATGGATTGGGTGTCCTCAGTATCCCAGTGGATCATGTTGTTAAATAAAAAATAATTGATAATATGATCCTATTTATGTATTCATTGTACTTTTCAATTTATATGATTGAAGAAACTATTATATAATGGATAATGTTTTTAATATTGCTCATGGTGGCCTATTGAGTAGTATTGACACCCTACTCGGGTTTCTAGATTGTTACTCAAATAGAATTCTGGTTTCCAGGATAGGATTAGGGTAATGTCCCTATGTTATATGGATAATTTGTAATAGAGAATGGATGAGGGAACCAGACATGATTCAGGGCCTACATGGGAGTTGTCTGTGTATTTATTTATTTTGGGTCTTTCATATTTACACAAGACATATACATTGGAATGGAATATCTACTATTCATTATTGATATTGTATTTTCTAGTATTGGTCATAATCTGATATTGAAATTATTCTTTTTAATGTTGTGTTATTTTTTTGGCTATTTTTTCATTGGGGATTTATATTGATATAGTGGGTATTTTCTACCCATAAATGATTTTAGACCCCTTCTACCAGTCAAACGCCTCTGGTATATGGGGATGTGAACCTGAAGTCAAGTGACCAACCAGCTTGGGGCACCGATGTGTCGCACCCAGGTTGGGATGTAACATATAACAAGACTAACATTACATATATATATATATATATTATATATAAATAGTTGAATATTCATTACATAACACAACAATTATATGCTAGAATAATATAGGTTTATTGTATTTGTAAAAAGGATACATAAGAAACCTACTTGTAAATAATCTACATCATCATCTTCTAATTCCTTCATAACTAAAACCCCATTTTACATGTCATACTTAATACCTTATTTCATATAATTGGGAAATGAAACATATATAATTTGTGGTATCATATGCTCAGTATGTATAATCAAAGGAGATATCGATCCATGATTATATGAAATCATAAGATTATAATTTGATAATGAAGATAACATATGAATTTAATTGCCAACATTTCATGGATCATAAACAAACATCATGGAATAACATTACCTTTTCAAAAAAAAATTGACTATTAATGTGATAAATCATAATAAATCAATGATGATCCATAATATCATGTCACAAATGTGTTAAACCATAAAAAATATAGTAAAACCTTTCATATTTCCAAGTTAATAACTAAAACCATCAATATTTTTTATCAGGTCATACATGTTTCCCCTAGTGGATTATGAGGAAATTGATTCACATTGTGGATCAATCCCATCAACAAGTTTCTCATTATTATATCATGAGATGTAAATCATTACCCAATGCATTAGTGGGGAAATATAGGTCCCACCCATCACATAATAAAATAATACATATGTGTTCTGAAAAAAAAACAACATATCAGAACCCAAGAAAATAAATTGGTTTAATAAACAATTCATCATAGTGTTACTCCTAAAAAACAAATGGGTTTCAAAAACAACTCATGTTTTAACAAATAATAATAAAACATTCATATAAATAGTATGGTTGGTATCCTTTGAGGATATCCCCATTACATATTATGTATCATCAATGAATTTTATCTTCCATGGTAAACAATTTTGAAATACCGTAATAAATAATTCTGGAGAAACTATCATGTCCATTTTTAAATCATTAGTTTTAAGTCATGCAAATATAATGAAAAAAGTTTACATGAAAATTAACCTATATAATTTTAACTTATTTTTCAATTAATTAAGGTTTCATAATGGTGTGAAAATCCACTACTGTCGTATATGTTATAAAACAATTCTTTAATAATTTATTAGAAGAGCTACAATGAAATTTGTTATGTAAACGAAGAAAAGATATATTGTAGAATGTTTTATAAAAACAATATATATGTAAAATTAACATTAAAAAGTTGTTGTTAATTTTTGAAAACCATTTGGAAAACATTTTTACAAATAATAGAAATAAAAAAGAAATATTCCCCAATAGAGATGTAAACACAAACAATAAGGAATAGTAATGAGATTCTGAAATAAAAATACACCAATTTGTAATCATTTGAATCATATGTTCGATGATATATTTGAATTTAAGTGAAACATTAAATACCACTAATATAAATTAAATCTCAATATAACATAAAAAATGGGTAGCAATTACCCCACAGAAATGAAATAAGAGATGAATTTGGTGTATGTCTCATTAATATAAAAGTGAGATGAGGCACTCCTATAAAGATCGTATCATTAATGTGAGAATTAAAAAATAAATAAATTATTTTTTTCCACTATAAATCCACTTAATTATTTTATGTATAATAAAATAATCAAAAATTATCTCACATGTGATCATAACATAGAGTAATCAATGAAGTAGATATTTATCTTAATGAATTAAAATTGATTTATGAAATCCCTTATCTCAGGAATCCATTTAGTTTTACATACTTAAATCTCTGATCTAAAAATTTAAATAATGTTATTATTTAATTAAAAAACTATAAATATATTAAGGGTACTTTAAATGATAATTTTATAACTTATTACCACCTATCTATTGATTAAATTTTATTATTTCAACTATTTCATGTGAATTCATTTCAGGGTCTGTTGGTTAGTTCACTTATGTATAATTAGGTATTTTTATATAAAATTTTAATAAAACACAATAATTGAAAATAAATTGTATTAATATTAATCAATAATATTAAATTATCTCATAAATAATTTTTCATTTGTGCATGAGGATGATTCATTTGATAAAATGATTATGGTAAATTTTTAGTTTATTTTCACATTTTTTCAGACCATTATTATCTAGGTTTATTTATTATAATATTATGTCTATATATGAGTTTTAAAACATGATATATGATATTGTATACCTATTTAAATATTACTTTACAATAATAATAGTTGTACAACCATCCTTTATGTAGGTAATGGAAAACTAAAAAAACATTATCCATAGAGACATTTAACCGCCATAATTTAGACAATGGTTTTGGTCCGTTGAGTAAATGGGGATGTGAAAAGGGGTAGATATAAGATATACAATTATAAACATAGTATTATAATATATAAATGATAATGGATATATTAAGATTTAATGGGTGAAGTATTTAATTATAGTGTATAAAAAAATTATGTGATGTTGTTTTAGAAAGTTACATCTTAAATATTACATTCTTGCTGGTCCACAAAAGGAACATGGAATTGGTATTTGGGTGATACTATAAGCACATGGATGTGTGGAATTTTTGGATGAGAAATATTTTTAGTGATTTGAATTGACTCATGGATTTTTATTAAAATGTGGTTGGTGAGGTGTGGTATTTATATTTGAGGAGGGGTGGATTAATGTGATTAAATAATTATTATATTGTATTTAATTCCAATCACATATGTGTGGAATTAATTTCAATGATTTTGGATGAAAATAACTATTTTAAAGGCATATCTTGTTCAGGGAACACAAAAAAACCCATTTAATATATTAATTTTGAGCTACCTTAATATTTTTCCTTTTAACTTTCCCCTACATTGTAATTTTACCTATACTCTAGTAAATCCTTTTAATATCATGGAAACTTCTTATTCTACCTCCTCTGCCGTGGATGAAAAGTCGCGACCTCTTTTCACATCGGTGGCATGCAACAATATACCCCACCTCCTCAGAGGTCAGTCGGTGCTGGCTGCTCCAACGACTGTCATGGCTTTCTGTCGCGCCCTCCTCTTGCAACGTGCATCGACGCGCTACCCACCATGTAGCTAGTTGGTTTTGTTGCATTGTTAGTCTTCCGTGGAGTCATAAGGATGTAGCATAGTGGTGGAGGGTTTGGGACATGTTCTTTAGGCATGCGCCCTCCACATTAGCTCACAAAAAATGGGGATAAATTTAAATGCGTTGAATAATAAATGGACTTAAACAATAAGCTAAACCCACAAGACTCCCCACAACAACCCCCTACAAAGATGAATAAATCGACAATCATGTTGTTAGTCAGTGGACCCGTGTTCATCATATAATTTCAAGAAAAAGGAATATGGAATCAATAAAATGCACAATAAAAAATAACCCCTACCTCAAAAACCGATTAGAGAGCGTCAGTTCTTGAAGGTGGGACAGAGTTCTTTGTCCCCGCAACTGGATACCAATGACGCGACTCATACATTACGTTCTAGTTTGTGGTACAGTGTCACCCTTCACCTCCCGCTGGTTCTGTTCTGTCTTATAAGGGTTCGGCATCATGGCACTCCATCATCACTTCATTTCTTTGTGACGCTATTCTGGTACCTCCACCCATACTCCATATATTTATGAGAGGGGGAGGGTAAGTAACAATGTTGCAATTTAATGGTGAATCATTAATTAGGATGCTCTAAAATTTCCCCCAACATTGATGTTACATAGACTGGAGGATCAATCAATTTATTGAATTGACACGTCACCAGTCCCCCCTTACCACGTGTCCATTGGAGGAATAGAATAAAAATAAAATAATAAATTTATTTTATTTAATCTATTATAAGTTCCAAAAACTAGATTTTTATTCAGACCTAATGTGGTAAATATGAATAATCCCATAATAGAATCTCGGAACTATGGATTCAACGAAACCCTCATATTTTTAATAAGAGCAATAGTTAGAAGTTATAAAAATCCAGCCACGTTTTTACTCAATGTACCTGAAAAAAAAATTCAGTAAATTATTAACAGTAACCCTTTGACCCGCGCCAGTCGAGGTTAGGATACGACTAAGTGAAAAATGACCTACAGAACCCAAATTTACTCTCGGATTTCGAATCTGAGTTGCAGTTTAAATATTATGTATTTTTACAATAAAATAATTGTCACCTAATTATTTTATTTACGGCCAAAAACTTATTTTTAATGGTGGAATGCACCGGTCAATGTTAGTATTTTCCTAAATAGCGCATACACTCATGAGTTTAGTGGTGGTCTCAGATTTTTAATCTAATTTACCATTTGTGTGTTATAATAATTTAAAAAATAAAATAATTTAAATTTATTATTTTATTTATGGTTATGCCATTTTCGGGTTTTCTCACAGGAGGACAAAACTAACTAAACATATGTTGTGCTTAGGGTAAACCCGCCATCCTGAGCACAACAAATCCATCAGATTTCTGATCTGGGAAATGTTTTAATAGTTATTCAAATTTTTATGGAAAACTGCTCATGAGTGCTATTTAATGTTTAACAAAACTTCAATGGATCATTCTAGGCACTCCAGGAATAGGAATTAAACATTGTCAGATTTCGCGGTCTCAAAATAATTCCATACAGTCATAAAACTTATATGAAAATTCATGTAAATTACATTAGGTTAGTTTTATATTATTATAATATTAATTTTTATGTTTATTTACCTGATTTACACCTCATCCATTTTACATAATTTTTTTTACTTAATTTAAAATTCATTATATCCAAAAAAATAAATGTTACTTATTTATAAAATTTAGACAACATGATTCTAAATATTTAATCCATTTGTGTAAATTTAAAACATCGAAATAGTCATAATTGAATTAAAATTAATTCTAATTATAAAATCTAGAATGTGGGGTTTTAAGAAGTAAAAACAATCAAAATATTGACATGTGTTTATTAAAATATATAGGAGAAATTTATTCTAATGAACAAAATTTGAATAAATGATAAATACATAATCTAATTACACATTAAAAAAATTAAGCATAATATCATAATATATAAATAAATTAAATTAAAATGAAGATTTGAATTAAAATATAATATCTTTATAATTCATTAAAATATCAATTTTATCATAAAAAACCAAAATTTCAAATAAGATAAATTTTGGTGTCCCAATTGTAAATAATAATTTTATTTTATAATATATTAACATATCACAGAGACAAGAACTAGAATTTAAAAAGGTTTTCTATCAAAAGGAGATAAAACAACCTTTTATAATTATTTGAGTATTTTATGCTTAATTTTGGATTCATTCCATGTTATGCCTTTAAAATTTATTCTATAAGTGTAGGAACATTTAAAAAACATATTTAATAAAATTTTATTCCGATACATTCATTATTTAATACAACAGCTATGAGTTAACTGCCATTTTAAATAATAATATTATTTTTTATGATTTTTCGGTATAACTCAATTTTTTGCGCACCATAAGATATCAGATACAACTATTTTTTTCATTTAGGTGTACTACAACACATAATATCATATTTGAACTAAAATTAATTTTAAATTGAAAAGTATTAATAGATATTAAAATGTATTATTCTATAAATATCTATGATGTTACATCTATTCCTGAGGAGTAGATGTTTTTAGTGACAAATTAATGATTTTCTATATTTAAAGATAAACACATTTGGGTGACCTTATTTAGAAAAAAATTGGATGTTAAATATTTTATTAAAGAATGTCTACGATCTATTAACACATAAAACAAACATTTAATGTTTTATTTTTTAGTTATTTTATGCTTTTATCAATTATCTTTATCTCGATACATTTTTTGACCTATACTATGGTAAATATTTATTTACCATTATAAATTTTTATGCCTAAAAATGAAAAAATTATTATAAACTAATTTTTACTTCCAGATTAAATATATGGAATACATTTCAAAAAATTAAAAACACTTATTTTTCAAAATTACACATAAGATCAATCAATCAAAATGCAATGAAAACAACTTTTTTTTGGAAAAATTCGTTTTATGCCAAAAAATTTACTTATACCTAAATAAGGTGTAATGATTTTTAAATTTTATTATTTATAACATATATATATAAAATATTTCTTTTTTATTTGAGCTAAATTTATAATAGTAATATTACTTTTAAAAATAAATATATTATGATCCTTAAAAAACAGACATTTCACTAAAAAATTACAATTTTCATAAAATTCACAAAAATTCATCCTTAGATTTTATTTACATGATGAATTCAGAAATGATTTTAATATTATCTTAAAAATATTATAAATGTTTCACAAAATAATTATGTGATTTTTCCAATAAAAATCTATAAAATTTTATTTTTAATGAAAATACATATTTGATGAATAAAATTTCTGTAGAAAAAAATTATGTGAATATTCACAAATAAATAATAATAACAGTATATTGGAAAAATTAATTTTATATAATGTGGTTATTACCATTCACACCCGCTAAATTTAATTTCTTGTTTAGGTTAATATTTTTTAATTAATTTAATCTTATCATTCCTTATAATCTATGTATTCAAAGTAGATAATTTTTTTAATAAGTGGCATACAAATAAATATTAATGTTTTAGAAAGAATATAAAATTCCCTATTAGGATAAAGTGACAATTACATTGTTAAAATAATGAATATAAATTTTTACATTTCTCTTTAGTTCCATTCATGGATCCTTTCATGACATGAAGAGTAATTCAAATTTTAACTTGACAAATATAACTATACAAAAAATATGATATTCAATATTCATGATAAGAAAATGTAAATAATTAAATTTTTATGTATTATATCATTTAATATACTCTTTAGGGTATTATGTCAAAATCACATCAATGATAAACTGGATTAATCCACTATATGTTATCTTCGAATATATATAAGTCCCTAATTTACTCCCACGATCATCTTAGATCGTTTATACCTTTTATAATGTCATTATATGACACATATAGAATCTTTCGTCTGGGAATAACATTCATTTTATTCTTGTGAACATATTAAAAAATAAACTATGATTTATACTTCATATAAGGTATTAGATATTTATAGAGTTTTTTCATTATAGGGAAACTTATTATTTAAAATATTATACAAATGGATAAGAATCAAATTCAATATTATTTTAAAGAAATAGTTGGAGAAAAAAATTATGGTATAAATTATTTTTATTTATATTTTCTTCACAAAATAAATATACAGAATCTAAGGAATCATCGTTTGTGTCTACATCATTAGTCATCGTATAATATTCATGAAAGTTATTTTTTTATAACAAAATATATTATCACATAAGATAAATGTGATACATATAAACATATATTAATTATATTCACCTAATCATGTCATATTCTTTTACATACCAATTATTGATGTGATAACTTTTTAATTTATTATTTGAATGTAAAATAACAGTAAATACCTCCCTCTATTTTAACCACTACTATAATTACAACACATATAAAATATATATGTTCTATCACATTCCCTTAATTGTTAATGAATTTATTCATATGAACCAAATTTTTAAAAGATCATTCCTTTGTGTTCCAAAAAAATCCATCAGCTAGAATAATTATCCATCATATGAAATTTTTAATCATTCCCTCTAATGATTCTAAGATTCAATTACCATGATTTGATTCCTGAAGAATCACTTTTGAACATCTAAAAATAATTTCTCCTCGTTTAAACATTTACCCACTACTACAAAACATTCCGAACATGGCTCTTATAAATCATATTCAATGTTATTCTATTATCAATATCTTCATAATCTCTTATAATGTTCCATGATTTATTTATCAATGTTTTATCATTTAAATAATTAATAATTCAATTAATTCCCTAACATGAATGAGATAATTTATTTTTCTTTAATTCATGTTATAGAATTAAAAATTCATAAAATATGTCTATTGAAAACACCCATATAATATTAATAATGAATAAGAGAAAATTGATATAATGCAAATCATATGATAAGTTATCATGTTCTTGAATAAACATGGTTATCAATTACATTACTTTTTTCATCCATTACATCGAGGTTCATTCCATAATTATTTTCACTTTTTAGAACCCTATATACTCAGAACATCTATGAAAAAATAATATATATCCTATATATATAATTAAAATATAATTTAATTTTATAATGAATCAAAATTTAAAGAATATTTTCCTCTCACAAAGTCATTACATAGTCAATAATGTTCACTATCATTTAGAATACCCAATTACATTAAGTAAATGAGACTAAAAATATTTATATTATTTTCATAAAAATTTACATTTAGTTAACTCATAGAGATTAACATTACATTGGTAATTTTTCAAATATTTCAATCAAAACCTCAAGTGAATCAAAATACACTTCTATATCCTTCAGGATTCATGTGTTAAAAAATTTAAAAATTTATTACTCATAAATATGTATTTTTCTAAAAAAATATATTTCATTATGAACATAATAAATGAAAAAGTATTCTTATAATGTTCCAATAAGTTCTTAGTCCAAGCAGTAGATTAAATTAATATTCTCCTTCCTCGGACTATTCTCACTGTTTAATTTGATGACGATGATATTCATATATAATAGAATCTTTTTTCAAATGAGTATCATGTCTTATAACTATTTAATATGTAATTATATTAATTGATAACACACTATAATGATAAAAAATCTTGAAATAAATCATACCTATTATCATACCATGTTAGGTATTTTAAAATTTAATTATTTTTATTTAGACTTCTTCTCCCAATATAGAAATTTAGGAAAGCAATAATCCCAATGATATAATATATGAACTGTTGAAATTCATGAGGAAAACTCTTTCTCGAATTAGACATGTTTGTAAACCAAACACATTTCCATTGGAAACCTTTTGATGTATTTCCCAGCTATGTGTAACCAAATAAAAAAACCTATAAAAGAAAATTAATGAAAATTAGAAGGAATAATTCTTTGGATAACCTACCCACGAATGATCCAATTTCATTTATTTTATCCTTTCCATAAAAAGTATAATTTTAGTGAAACCTACATTAGCCAAACCTACACAGTTGGATGATCATGGCCATGAAATGATCCAATTTTACAAAAATATATTAATTTGTATTTGAAGAATGTGTAATCTCACCCACATATAAAATGTTATTCCATTATATATATGAATTATTATAGAATTTTTTTGTATGTAACATTATTCCATCATACTAATTATTGTTGAACACTTTTTGGGGATATGACTTTTACAAAAACCATAGTTTGTGTTACCCACAATAAATTAGATTTCAAATACATTTTTATATATCCAAATGCATCATATGAATAAGGTATATAACTATTTAGTGTAATGGAATAGTGTTTTATAATATCTTAAATCTCTACATAAGTAATCACATATCCACAAATATACAACAACATTCTCTATTCTATAAATGGAATAAGCCTCTATACCAGTATGTACTCAAACCCTAAGTCCCCCTACCAAAGGAAAATTTACTTAATAAGTAAATAAAATCATCATAACTCTAAATCGTAAAATGAATGAACTATATTCAGTAAAAAAAACATGTCCGAAAATTCATTTATAAATCCAGGTCATGGATGATTAAAAAGTAAATAAATTTGCATACCAAGAATGTAATAGAAGGCTCTATTTCCTAGAATCTGCAGAGAATTTAAACTAACGAATACATGTTACATAATATAAATAGTTTATAATTTGGAATATGAATGGTATTAAAATATATATAAATGAAAAAAATATAGTTAAATAGGATATATTCATTTTGGTTTAATTAATAATTAATAAAATTATAAAATTATAATAATTTTAGCTCTAACTATATAAGAATTCACAACTTTTGAATGTGAGGATTTTCATTCATTCTAATATTAAATCATTTATATTATACATTTCAAGGAATTTAATTTTAAATATGGGAAATTTTATGAATTATAAATAGTTTATAACCCAACATAACTTATATAAAAACTATATATATTCTAAATATCAATTAAATTATATTATTTAAACCATGATCGTATCAATCTGAAAAACATTTTTGATGTGGTCTAAATAATATTCGAAATCAGGTCATTATTTATAAAATTCTAAATTAAATAATAAAGATCATTATTAATTTTAAATATAAATTTTATATTTTTTCCTTATTTATGTAATTTATCTCTCTTTATATGCTAATAATTATGAATTCTAAATAAACATTTTTATACTTTATCATATTCCATGTAATATGTTAAAATTCATTTTAAATTTTATCCAATAATATTTGGATTTTTTTAAATAACTTTTTTCGAATCATTTATATTAAAATTAATAAAAAATGTATATTTTAAATATTCTTATCATATCATATACCTTGATTTGTAAGCATTTTAAATCTATTAAAATTAGATAATTGTTAATTATTTTTTCTAATTTTCTAATTCAACTTATGAAAAAACCCCATTTATGTAAGGGTAACCTCCCAAAACCATTATTTAGAAAATATATTTACGTTTATATTTCCATAAACATTACGCGATGTATACTACATAAGGATTCTCAGTTTTTTATATCCATGAAAAAAGCACACATATTTTAAATCCACTAATTACCTATAAGTTAAATCCTTTAAAAAATTTAAGTTGTTTTCTACCTTTATCTTAACCATTTATGTTAATCCATTTATTCAACTAGTAATATGTTCTACCATGATGTTTTTCATAAATTCATATTACTTCAACATAGCCCAACTATGTAAAGGTAATTCTTTGGTCATCATTATGCAGCCTCACTGCCTAAATGTAACATCCAAGTTACCAAAGTAGAGCAATGTTTTGTAAATGAAATTTCATGGAAACCATTATGTATCCCAACTACATAATAATCAATAGTTTTAAAATATAATTTCATGAATTAAAATAAATACTCAATTATTCATGTTTTCCTCATTTAAATAATTATTTCCCAGACCTAACCACATGGGTTGTATATGATACCATTGAATGAGATTAATATGGTCTAATAAAATTTATTGGATTATATAAATTTTTTTTATCCATCTTAGAAGTTCCCTCAGGTATCTAATATAAAAAAAATGCCTAAAATATTTGAATAAATTATGTAACTGATTTACCATATAATTATCATTCCTCTATAATGATCCCAATATTCAATCAATACATTTTATAACTATCACTTAAGAAGATGAAAAATTCCTCCAAGCTATGAATGAATCATTGGGTTGATTTAATTATCTAATTTTTTGGTGGGGTTCATTATTTCATCATAACATAATAGAAACACTCATTAAAATTAGAAGGAAGAATATATATTTTGTGATCTAGGGAGGTTCATATGTGGATCAAGAATTAGTGTACCATATTTCTAGTGTATATAACTGAAATTAAATATTGTTTTGGGAATTAATTGATTCCCGGAATAACCCACGATTTATAATGAGTTATTTAATTCCTTCGTGAGTTTATGGATCACATATATTAATTAGTCACTTATCTCAAAATTAATCGTATAAATTATTTCCATTAATGATATTTTTGATACATGATTTCTCAAGTTCCCAGTAATTTCTTCCAATTTAGTGGAATAAAGTGAAATGCAGAAAAATATTATCATGAATCACATGAAAGCTATGGATTAAGGGAATATATCTAACTCACAGACAATATATTTTAATTATCAAAACATTCCTTCATGAGGATCACCAACATCCACCCACATCCTTCAAAGGATGTGATTCTATCTAATGAAGCCTCTATGGGGTTAAAAACCATTTTCCATCTAGATCCTCTAAGAACCCATTGTGTGTATAGTATCACACATTATGATTATAGAAAAAAAACACTTAATCCTATTAGTTCCACACTATCAAAACATAACTCATGTTATAAAATAATATACTAAGACTCCCTTTCAGATCAATATCATATATTAAAAAACATATACAATTAATTCTCTACAACATCATAGGCATCACACTCATCCCAATGCTACTACAACATCACAACCCCATGTAATTTTCATTAAAATATAATTACTCTTCCCACAATCAACAGATCTTCCACCACACTATTTAGGATAATATATCTCGATCAAATTTAAAGATAGACCCAAAACCAAAATGTCTATAAATCTGACTAATTCATCCTTCAAAACCAAACAATGAAAAAAGATCACTCTATTTGCTTCCTATCATTATGGACCAAGGAATTCCAAATTCCTATCTCCCTAACATCACAGGGGTATGGAAATATTTTTTCTATTCCATTAACATTTTAAGATTAATCTATGGAATATTTTTCCTATATCCATCCATAATTACAGAATCCAATTCATAATTCAATGCACCATTGGTAATCATGCATCATATACTTGTTTTTACTATGAAATAATAACTCGATCATGTTATCTGAAACTATTATATTGAAATATCATATTAAAATATCATGGATTACCTTAATATAATCACCTAATATTTTATATGAAGAATCATTGTATATTTTTCTAAAAACATAATGAAATTAATCACCTATCCTTCGTGAAATCAACCACACACAAGAACACAAATTTCATATGAATTATATATTCCAAATGTGAAGTATATATATAAATCTATTGAAACTATCATCCAACATCCATTGAACAAAAAAAACTAAAATTATTATATTGTAATTGAATAAATATTTCAATTGTAGTTGGATTAACTAAGAACATTAATCATGTAACCCTTGGAAGTTAGAATTAACATTAAAATTTAAATATTTTAAAAGTTTAATAAAAGTCCATAATAATATCTAAAACATAACTATATCAATTTACCAGTTCCAAAATTCTAAATAAATGTATGATAAACTCAATTTACACTTTTTAATAGACTATCAAAAATCACATTGTTTATCTCAGTTAGAGTGCCTCAAAAACTCATATACATTTCCCTTGTGTTGGTCAATCTTCACTACTAGTCTGCATCATTGATCAATGATGGTGAGACCATAGTCACTATATCATTACCATTAGTAATATGAAATAATCGAAAATCATCCATATAGAAAAACAGTAAGGATAAAGATCATTTATTTAACATATTATAACAAATGAATATTCAGTCAAAATGTTATACCTCCCAACTAACCACCCATTTTATAGAAACACACATATAATGAATATTGGAAAAAATGAAAATGGAGACACATTATATCCCATATCATCTCCTCAATCTGATCAATAATCCCACATAAAAATATATTTCATAATCTAATATACTATATATCAACTTAATGATAAACATAAGGCTTGGACAAGCACCAAGTTTCCAAGGTAGGCTATAAAAAATACATATATGTTTTATATCACCTAGTACACCAAATGTTTTCCATAATGTATGTGTGTATGATTTAGGATCATAAATGAACCAAATACATAATAATAAATCTTTTTCATCAAGTCTTAATATAGTAAAAAGGAATCCACGATAATTATCCCTAACAACATTGGGAAATGTAGGTTGAAGTCACATCATAGCATAATCTCGGATCATAAAAAAAATTCATGGTAGGTTGTCATATTTTTTCTGAAATAATCACCTCATACTCAGGGTAGGACCAATAATAAACCCTATCAAAAACATACCATGACTCGACCACTGTACTCAAAACCAACATAGGGTCCTAAAGTAAATATCTATACCAATATATACTCACAAAGGGTGATCACAAGTATCACAACCTCACATAGAGTGAGTCTTAACATCGAGTCCCATTCCATATCACAAGGCACAACACCCTATCTCAAGGTGGACATTAAAAGTAACTCCCATACCAATACATTCCATTTAGCGTAGTCCCTACATGTACCATAATTCATTAGTAAAGGATATGAATTACGTGTAATCATCAACTAAGTAAAATAAATTAATCCCATCTTTTTTACATGTGTATCACATGTAAAAACTATAAAAATACTCTCTTACTAATGGTAATCATTGTTCACAAAATCTCACTCTAATGATGCAACAAATAATGTCCCATAACTAACCACAAGATCATAATTTGGCATAGAAAATTAGAATCAAAAATAAAATGTGACATATCCCACATGTAATTCACTATCTCATGTTGATAAGACTAACCAACCACTCATACCATCATCACATCACATACTCATCTTGCAACCTGATATGATTTCCTAGGGATCTCACCCATCCCCTTAGAGAATAATGTATCCCCCACCAAGAAGATTATGCCAATATTTATAAGATAATATCAAGATATAATGGTTTAACTAATAAAACAATCAACATTTTTATTTCACCCATAATAGAATCTTCATTGTTACCCAGAAAAAATGATTTTCCAACTCATTAAAACAATATGAACATATTAAAACAATATGAACATATTAGACAATTGGGACCCCATGGTCCATACTTCCCACCATACCTTGTCCTCAAGAGGTATAGTCTAGAACTCGTTATATGATTATCCTCTTAACTCCCCTTAGAGAGTAAATGATTATTCATTAGTAAAATTCTCAGAGAAGACCCCTAGGCCCCATCTCAAATCCTGATCACGAGATTTTTTAATCCTATGACACAACATGGATTATAGAAGGGATTATTCCTCCCATTGAACCCACATTGTGTCGAATAATCCCAAAATATATTGTATCCAAACAATAGTGTATTTTTTCCAATATCAACCATCATCATAATGAATAATACCCTCATTCCAATTCTTATAAAACAAAAAAATCCAACCTGGGAAGTTCTGAAGTCAATATGATCCCTATAATCCATTCCTAATCTCTTATAATCTATAACTATATATATTCCCCCTGTATTCAATCCATTGTCTTCTTCTAAGATACTAAATAATAAAGAATTATTTTTCAACTCCCTTAGGAACTAGGCCATCTAACTCCACTACAATGGGAATGTTTAATCCCTATACATATTGCCTCAACCTATTTTCTAAATTAAGAATACATAATCAAGCAATAATTAAGAATATGGTTTTGTACTATAGGGACCATCTCCCTCATACATGGGATTTCCTACTAATAAATACTCTTATCCACCTCAACCAAACTCATGATGAGGCACACTAAGTCAAACCAAGACTCAATCCCCTATCTTGAGCCATTAAATATATACAAATTAATTATAAAAAATTTATAAAAAATCAATTAATTATATAAAATAATTTTAATTATTAAATTAAACCAACATGGAATAATAGAAAAAAAATTAATAAATTTTCCCACAACACCAGAACACATTCCCAAAGGAATGTGGAGGGTCTATATAATACCCCTAACACCATTATGGGTAATATCCCCATAAACTGACACATTATAAATATATAATTTAAATTAATGTAATTAAATATTAGAAATGAACTCATAGGGTGACATACCATAATTGAAATTGTGATAAATAGTGTACTGACATTAAAACATGATATCATTTATCCATTGTATGCATTTACTCAATTGATAGGGATGGTTCCACAATGCCATTGTATAAATTTAAATGAATACCTATCAAAGAATCACAATAAATTATAGGATCATTGATAAGAAGAATAAAAATACAAGAATGTAGGTACTATATAATTTAATTTCAAAAATAAACCCTCAAATACCACACACAATTCCTGGGGAACCAATAATGGAAGTGTGGGGACGCTAGAAAAATGGGTATCCCTTGACACCCACCTTAATTGAAAAATGGAAGGGCTCCAAAAATATGTTTTTATTCTCGTAGTTGAATAATACAATTACAAGACCAAAAATATACGTAATGTTCCAGCATCATGAACACATTACTCTACGAGGTAGTATGGGTAGTTCTACCAGCCACATATTGGGACCCTTAGTATTAAATGATTACAACCTAATCCATTAGTTAGGTGATGGAACTGTACAAAATTCACATTCATCACAGATTTTATTCCAACCCCCAAACTCCAAATAAACCTCTTGGGCCTTGTGAATCTATCCCAACACTATAAATTTGAATCTAAATCTTCTGATGACCCGTATTCCATGACTTAAAATGTAATTTCCCTCCAAATTTATTATTCTGTAAAAATTTATACCATTACATTATGCATGGTTAATTTTAATTTTAAATGTGAGGAGTATAGAACATTCTCTCATGATGGATATTAGTGAAACTCATTAAACAATTAAAATTATAAGTGATACATTTAATACCATATGTTAATTTGTAATGTAAGTTAATGTAGTTCAGAGAGTATTAAATATTATTAAGTGTGTATAAATAGTCACCCTTAGTAGGAAGAAGTTAATTTATGAAAGAAAATTTTGGTTTATGTGATTAAATGATGTAAAAAAATGTAATAATTTCTCCATTAAATAATTCATCCATTATTAAGGTTCCTTATTCAATTTCATTAATGGGAAATGTATTCAATAATTTACTATTCCAATTATTTAATGATTTATCTACATATTTCCATCACATAGTAGTCTAACATGGTCTTTTAGAAAAGGCCTTTAATTGTTTCATCAATTCACAATAATAGAATTATTTATTGAAATAAAATTATATCATGTCTATTTGATCTATATTATTTTTTAAGGTCTATATATACCTTTAGAAATGGGATGGGTGAACCTGTGTGGCATACTTATTACCAGTTAAAACATTTTATTTTTACTTATTGGCCCTTTCTTGTTAGTATATATAAATCTTTTATATCACACTCTATCTAAATGATTTTATAAATACAAAACCAAAAAAGAAAAAACCCAATAGATATTTATGAGGGTCACACACAATGTGAGATCAATTCCATTATGTGTTGTTGTTCTTATCCCCCTCCCCTAACACTAACATCTAATTATTTTTATCAATAAAACTAGGGGATAATGGAATAAATTATTACCCTTATACCTAGAACAATCTATATTATAATGAATTTCAATGAATATATCATCAAATACCCACATTAAATTTCTCAAATACATATAAAGAACAAACTATCATTCTTCAAATCTATTTTTTGTTGGGTTATATTCATGAATGATCATATTGATTTGAATAAATCACTACAAAAAAATGTAAATAAAATATTATTCTTCATTTAAAATAATATTCTCAATGATTATTTTCTTCACATTTAATATGTTTTATTCTAAATATATTCAATATTAGTTTTAAGAAATGTTCAATATTTATATCAAAATAATCAAATGTAAAACAGGATTATATAAATATAATTTCAAATCATTATCTCTCGAAATATTTTCCCCTTTATTGTTTGTTTACATTCTACTATATTCTTTTATAATTGGTTGGTATCTTCAACCATATTCTCTACATCGAATAATATTCCTCTCTACAAATAAAATCAGTATTATATCAATAATAATCCATAACAAGTCCATCGAAAATCCCTTTAAATTCTAAATAATTATCTAAATTGAAACTCTTTCAACTTTTCCAAGAAAATTACTACTGAAGAAATATATCCTCTATGATAGGGAAATATATCATCCTATTCAAACATACTAAAATATAATTCAAGAAAAATTTCTATCTCCTTGGACTAAAATTACTAAATTCCATTAAAATAATTCATTGATATGTTAAAATATCAATGTAGATATATCTATGCAGATTGCCGAATCTCATATCATAACTTAAAATTAATATACTAAATGTCCCAATTCCTATTTTTATACATATTATGCTCAAATTAAATAATAATATTAGTTTAAAACAACCTATATATGGTATTATAGTTTTAAAATTATAATAACAAAATAATAGTTTAAATATGACAGTGAATTTTGGGGATTATTGAAAATGGATCCTCTACCCCCCTTCGAAAACATGGCAGAGTCTTTTCAAATTATTCCAACCATTGCACCCTCCACCCCATGGCCTCTATCATTTCTTTCAGTCCCATTTCTTTTCATCCTTGGTTCTCCATTCATCCCCTCCACACTGGTTCCCTTATATTCATTTACAATATACCAATATCTGTGTTCTATGTTTGATAAACCAACTATGATGTTAGTCTTACTTGGGTTTTCTCCTCTTCATGTCCCCCCTCTACTCTCCCAGGTTCATATCACCATAGTTTCCCCTCTAGATTACTCCACTCCCTCACAAAATATACAATCCTTTTGAGAAGTCATCTATGGATCATCTCTAGCTTCATCCCTACCCCACTTCATGTATGTATCCATGTCAATAGAGCAGGCGTAGAGGGAGAATTCAAGAATTGGTCTGGATGAACCTATACATACCATTTATTAGGAGAATAATTTCTTCAAATTCACCCTGGTATACCACATAGGGGCTTCTAAGCACCCGTCAACAATCTTCCTGTTCTTTTAAATCTCCTGGAGGCTCTACCTATCGATGAAGATCTCAACGATACACCATGTTTTTTTCATGCACTTTATTTCTCAAAGGATGACTTCATCCAGGCATGGGTTATGTCTCCCCAATCCCTCCGTTTCTAGAGATTTACACATTCATAGGGGTACTTAGAGGATCACATGGAAAAGGAGTTTCTCGATGTTGTGGTTTGGATCTGCCTCCCTCACCTATAACAACCTTTACAAGACGATGGCTTTCTCAAAGTGATATGTCAATCCCTTGGGGGAAACCATTGATTGGATTAATGTACTAGGAATTTCTTAGTTACCTCGGTGTCTTTCATATATGTGGAAATGGACATATCCTACCATTTTCTAGATAGTCTTAAACATGAGGTCCTGGACTCCTTCATCCGGAGTCATGATATTTCATACCCAATTTCCCTAGATATTAATTTCATTACCATTTACCGGGCCACTCCTTACATGTTTTTCTTCATCACTACTAGAGCAGGCATTTCCCCCCCCATGCTGAGGTTGGTAGGGACGTTCATATTCCCCATTTCAAAACCAAACATCCATATGTATATATGGATGCAATTTAGGATCATGGTGAGGATACATTTCTACACCTCTAGTCCCAAATATGGCACTTCCACCTACACCTTGGAAAGTAGGTGAAAAAGCAGTTTTCGAGCTATAGTGCCCTATGTCCCAAGGTTTCTACCTTCTCTCTATGTTAATCCTACCTAATACTCATACCATAAATACATGCATGCTATCGATGGTTGTGGCCAATATGACTTACATGTCTGGGATCCTCATCCCTCGCTGGTCTGCCCTTTCCCCAAATTCTCACCACCCCACCGATGTGGTTATGGTTATTATGAGTTTTGTCTCGTTGAGGTAGCTCTAGAAATGGGTTATTCTTTCAAAGGGCCCCTCTTAAATCCTATCTCATAATCCATTAGGGTGTCTACAATTGGCTCCCCTTCCTGGAAATCCTGTTTCAAAATGAGGTGTGAAGCATCCTCTCCTAGCACTCAGAGAAAGCTATAATCTAACCATATTGATAGCTTCTCAAACCCAGTAGTTCTCTTGGATAAGGATACAAGATTATGCACAATTTCTATGTCAAAGTAACTAAAGGCGGATCGACAATACCACATTGAGAGGTTATGAGTTCAATGTCTTGTCCTAGAACACTCTTCCATCAATGATTCCTCTGCCCATATGGAAAGATCAGGGCATTGGTGCCCAGGTTAAGATGGTTATATTGGATTATGATATTTCCATATACAAGGCCACTATTTTTTCCATCCCTAAATTCAAACATAATCCCTCCTGGATTGGTGTTTACTCCATGAAGCTCAAGCTGCAAGGCTACATACACATTGTCCCAACCAACTAGAATATATGGATATTATCATACATGATTTTCGGTATTTATACGGTATAGTTTTGTGACTAGTTCACCAATGATAAGGTGGCTCAAGGCCACTAATCCATTTTTGTGTCCTTCATCTATAGAAGTTGGGACCGTCAATATAGAGACAACATAATGAAAGAGCTCAATTTTTTTGATCCTACTAGAAATTCTTGTATAGTCAGAGGATATTTCGGTATGATTGTAGGTCCATATGTGAGGAAGGGAAGGGTTCCATTCCCTAGGAAATCCAATTTAGAATATTTTAAATTAATAGTGGGAAAGGGGCTCTTGTACCACAGCCTCTCTAGTGTTCGGTTCACATGGTGGAACAATCAATGGGGGAATCGTCACTCATGGAGTCATTTATAAAGAGGTATGGTTAATATGTAAGTCATATATAGGTTATCTAATATTAAAGTGAATAATATGGTGTGTGGTGTTTTGGATTATTCCCCACTCCAGGTCTCCTTTGCCTCCCCGGAGGACCTTCCAGAATTGTTCAGATACTACCAGTTATAGGGAAGCATGCAGAGGTTTCATTAGCTGGATATAGAAATAAGGAATAAACCCTCCCAGGATAACAAATGGTATGCCTTTCCCAATAAGCAGAAGTAGCTCATGATGAGGCTCTATTAATGGATGAGGGATGTGCCTCCAATTGATAGAGATATAGATGCTGCTGTATAGGATGTTGAATTCCTTAAAAGTCATTTGAAGAGTGTTGGGACTACTTGGTTTTTTAGAAAATTATATGAAAGAAGGACTATCTGGCAGACATGATTCTGAAATAAGAATGGCTAGCCAGGGAGGGTGCATGAATCCAATGGTTTAAATAGGGAGATGAATATACTACATCCTTCAATGAATGTATCAAGGAGTCGAGAAGTATGGTTACACTGAATTTTTTTTTGGTTGATGGTATTTACACGAATGACGTGGATATCATTGGAGGTTTGGACAAATCATTATACATAGATCTTCCTATTAGTCCAAACAACAATCTACCTAACAAGTACCATGGGGAGAATAGAGAGCTCTTTGATGTGATTCATAACCTCTTTATTGGCTGGGACAATGAAGGCAAGGGGGATTTACCTGGAGAGAAGGAGAGTCTTGACTACATGGTGAACCTAAACCCTAATGGTGCATCAAGACCAGATTGTTTCCATTGATCATTTTATAGGGCCACTAGGGATATTGTGGAAGAGGACATGTTTTTGATATCCAATAATTTTTTGGGGGGTCACTTTCCTTGTGTTGAATGTTTCACAACAATTTTTTTTCCTCACTGAGACTAAAAACCCTTCCTCAATCATGAATTATGAACAAATTATCACGCTTAGCATCACATATAAAATCAACGAGGGCATTAATATCTCAAGTCTAGATATTCATATCCCTTAGTGTGGTCTTATGGTATAACACATCTTTGAGATGGGATGCTCGATCGAAGGGGCTACCACAATGGAACTGGAAATGCAGAGAGATGTTAATATTAAAACACATGGTTCTATCTTGTCTATCAAGATAGATATCAATAAAACTTATGAACGAGTTGAATGTAGCTTTACCAACAAGGAGCTTACTAGTATGGGTCTTTCCTCTCAGAATACTGATATCCTTTTTTGGTTATAGTTCTTCATGGAAAATTGATACATTCATGAGTAATATATATGGCTTATATAAGGCAACACACATGCTACAACATGGGGACCCAATCTCCCCATTTATATTCATTCTCACTCTAGAATTTCCCATGTGTCTCATCAATAAAAGTATAATAAATTGAGAAATCACCCAATATCATATATTGATGATCTATTCTTCTATTTCTGACCTTGTGTTCCCAAAGGATATTATCACCATCATGAATGTTATGAGCATAAAACATCAAGGATTGAATAGTGTGATGGGGGAGTACTTCCACTTGAGTGACCAGGTTATTAACAAGAGTAATAGAAACATCTATATCTCCAACAGTTTCACCTCTATCTAGATATATACATTTCACCACAATCTAGACATGCAAAGAGAGGTACTCCCTATTGACTACTTTGGATCCCCATATCAACCGGTAGGTTGTGTTTCATCGACTATAACCCACACCTCATTTGGATCACATATTGGATGCCCAAATGGATGAATAATTAAATCTTCTTTGGGGATCTGAACACCCTAGTTATCAGTGTGCTCTTGGATACTCTAGTGCATGACCACTCAACTATCAATGTCTCATAAGGAATCAACATTGAAATTTATAGGATTTTATTTGGGTTTATATGTGATCTTCTCTCTAATGAAAAAAAGTTGTCAGGTATCCTGGAGCTAGAGGGAGAGGCCTGTTATAGAAGGAGGTATCAATGTTCGTAAACTTGAGGATTTCCTACACTGAATTCATGAAAAAAATATCATGGTAGTCTTGGAACAACATAACTTGTGTCGGATAAGCATGCACAAATGATCCACCGGGAACCTGACTTCAGTGACTGGTGATTCCTCTCATCTCTAGTCCAGGATTGGCCCCCTTGTTACATCCCTTCGACCTCATACACACATGATTGTCTGGAAAGGGGAGGTTTCCATCTAGGACAAGAATAGAATCAAGTATTTAATTATAATTCTAGGATTCCTAGTCACTAACATATCTGTTAGGGAATCTAGTCTATGCCTATCATTCATCATGCCAGTGTTGTACATGAACCAACATGATCCGTTCAAACTCATTGAGATGAATTCATAAATGGATAGATTTTTTTTCACCCCATCCCCTTTAGGGTGCATCACGTCAAAGGACTTTCAGTAGACCATTATCAGTAAGGACCATGCATATTTTTAGAATCAGTATTTTTGGGTTAAAGTATTCCCACAAAATTCAACATCCTTAAATGGAGGATAAGTAACAAACAAGTACCTATGATGAGTACATTAAGCACTGTAGTATTAATAACTTATCCAGATGTTCTTGCTGTAAAGACCATAGGAAATAATGTGTTGGACATATATTTTATGAGTGTGAGTGGGTGTGAGAGGTATGAAACTATATTGGTGAGTTCACTGCATTCTATACTCCTATCTTGGATGATCACACCTTACTGGATTGATGGTACCATGAATTGAGAGATTGAGGCCAAGAGAAAATGGCCCACACATCAGTATTGCATTACGGTTGTTGGTGCCTTTTTAGGGGAGGAATAATGGAAGACAAGAGGGGTAGTACACAATGGAAAGATATATTGTTATATAGAAGAAAACCCATTTAATTGAAATTGTTGGGACTCTGAGAAACTGGAGGGAGTCCCCATATTTTCATCGATTTATTGTAGTGTTCCATGGGGTAAAACCTAAAAAAAGAAGAACAGGGAGCAATACGGACATAGGCACACCCCACCAAGGGTTTGATACTCAACATGGATGGATCTTGCTCCTTGGTTGTAATGTGTGGAGGGTGTGTTTTCTGTAATTCCAATTTCTCATCCATCCTATAATTTACTGCCGGGTTGTGGCAGGGTACACCTCTCCAAGAAAAGGCCATGCTTTTTCTTACGAGCCTTATAATAGGCATTCAGATGGGTATTGAAAACATGGAAGTTGAAACAGATTCAGTGTTATATCAAAACTACATGTACGGATTCCACGTCACTCCTTGGTATATATTCCATAAAATGAAGAAATATTTTTTCTTCCTTAGAAAAAACATGAATTTGATACAGACTTGGAGGGAGGGTAATAATGTTGCATACCACCTGACGTCGCTGGATATCAATAGTATCAAGGATGTATGGTTACATATGTGGTTAGTGTGATGCCTAAGGTGTTCAATTGGTCTATAGGGGATGCCCTTTGTCTCTATTATTTTGGGCCTCTTTAGTTTCATGCTACTTTAGCCAATGGTGGAATGTTGTGTTCTTCATGTACCTTCCTTTTCCTTGAATGAAAATTTACATGATGATAATTATAATAGTTTAAATCTAGGAATAACACATTTAATCATGATATTTATTCATTAAAGAGTATTTATGCATAATAAAATTTTATCTTACATCACCTAATCCATTTAATCTTAAATTAAATGTATTAGGATATTATGTATGTATTTAAGTCATCTCGTTACACTTATACATCATTAGATTTAATTTTATGTTATCCAAACATCTTATTACATACTCTATATGATCTAATAATTACTATTATGTATTATAAAAATTAATCTATAAAATTATATGATCATTAAGATATAATCTCACATATCAACTGATTAATCAGCTATTCTCTTTATTCTATTTTATGAACATATTTCAAACACATGGTTACAGTTATGTATCAAATACATTAACAAATATTCATCAGATATATCTTATGAATTTAATTACCGATTTTCAAATGTCTCTATGATACTCCTTATAAAATCAATCCTTTTTTTGGAAGTCATAATTAATTCCTATAAATTAAAACATTTTAAAATCAACTCATAAAAACTCAAATCCCTTAATGAAATCATTAAAAATCAAACACCATATCCTAATAAATATCAATGTACAATAATTTATTATTAACTCTTTAGAGTAAGTCAATGAATATTCACTACCTCGAATAATTAAAATCGTATTTAAAAATAATTATCCATCAATAAAATATATGTAATATATGAACCTCAATGCTTAATTACACAATAATTTCTACTATTCAACATGCCATAATATTTTTGAGTTAACATAGTCATTCTTTCTTCTGGCAGGTAGTCATTTGAAATTTTCAAATGAATCATAGGATGTGAATTGGTCATCTTGAAAGGAGGACCAAATCATTAGAATTTTTTTTTGGAAATTATTTCCTACCACAAGACCTAATTAATTAATTATAATATATTCAGGAATAATTCCCATCATTATTTTTAGAAATGTTTGTTACTATTTCACCACTTATTAATTAAAATCATGAATTGATTTGAAAATATTTATAAATATATTATATTTTCTCCATATTTCCAATACTAGGTTGATATACTATGGTGTAAATACCCAAATCATGGATTCTCATAAATATATCACCATTCAATGAAGATATAGGTGTTGTGGAATTAGGATATGGCCTCTGGAAGGGGATTCATATATATCCTAGTGAATATAATATGAACCAATATTGTTTAGTTTATTTAATGAGACTTGTCATACCACATAATTTCCTATGAAAATGTCCAATGTGATTACTTTAATGTAAATTCATCAACTATCATGTGAAATTACATTTCCCCTCATGCACCTAATAACTATGATATGGCTTTTAGGGTAGTGCCAAAAATACCAATGTGGTTTATATTGATCCTCAGGGAGTCATCTGATATATCATTGTTAATAATAATTAAATCCCACCTAGATTTGGTCACATAGTTTAAGGTCTTATGACAAGACTGAACTAGGTACAGTAACATTGGGTTTCTGGAATAATATTCTATTAAATTTAAATTTATGGAGTTAGTGATACAATGTGAAAAGTATATATAAATGGTTGTTTTTGGAATTATGTGTGGATGAGAAAACTTATATTCACTATTTTTAAAGATATATAGGATATATTACAATATATATTTCATGGAATATAGACCATTTATAATATAATAACTCATGGTGGATATGTACCATTGAGTAGGGTCAACATAAATGGAAAATGGTACATATAAGAATCATTTCTATTATGTAATATTTTCCATTCGTGAAGGATTTATTGAATGTTATATTTTCCATTATCGAAGGGGTTATCTTAGGGAAAATGGCCTTATCAAGCTTATGATGACTCAAAAGGGATATTTTTATGTTCATGCTAGTTTCTCATGTTTATTATTTCCCATTGAGGAAGGGTTTATCAAATAGAATGTGGCTAATTGATAAAGTGTTAGAAAAAGGTAATATCATACATCCAGCAAGGGTTAAGAAATATTCATAGTAGGCCCATATATTTGTATGAATCTCTGATATATTATAGTATAGAAAACATTAATGAGAGAGAAATCAATATTCTAGTGGGAATTACACATATAATGTTTTGGGATTCTCAAATAAGAAGCTGACATATGTAAATGTAGGTTTTAGGTAATACCAATTGTAGTAAGCCCAAGTAATATATCAAGAATACTATGTTCAAATAATAATACATGGGATAATTAGTGTAGTCATATATTCTATATGGGTCATAAAATTTGAGAAACATGACATTGGTGAAGTCGCACCAACATCATCATTACATCGACCCAAATAATCATGGTAATACATGAATGATATTACACAAATGTTGGTTTAGAATGTATTCATGGGGAATCTATTTTGAGGGATTAAATGATAGTTGTGGTTCACATAGATGTGAGTATAATGATCATAGATTATTAGGGGTTTTACAGGATCCCTGATTTGTCTGGTGGCATGGAAGATTTTTGGTGGAGAAAAGTTCTTAGGGAGTATAATAGAATAATAAAATGATTAGACATGGATTTAGGGGTAATATTCATTACCTGCTGTATTGAACAAGTTTATTAATTATTTTAGTTGGTGAATAAAATGTATTGTCTCCCTATTTTTGGTTTTGGGAAAAGGATGTCCCTAGTATGATGCCAAGATAAAGAGTCTCTGTATTTGATTACTTTTCCAATGTGTGACCTTTGTGCAAAATTATGCTAATTTTTACCATGTATTGAGAGTTTATGGAATTTCATAAACTAATTGTAGACCTAAAATGGATACATGGTTTTGTATAACCATTTTATTCCACTCTCGCTTTTAAATGGTCATGTGCCACCCCAGTACATTTCTTTCTAGAAGGTGGCCTTCGGAGGGGTCCTTAATGATCATTAAGGAAGTGTTATTTCATAATTTTATATGTATTAAAGTCTTAAAATGAATTAGTAACACTAAATTATAACTAATATACCTATACATAAACATAATTTTTCACATATGGGGATGAGTGGAGACTATGGTGTTCTCAGCTAATTGATGTTTCTTCTTTTCAAAACTCCTTCAAAATGGCTCACATTTGGTCTATTTATAGACATATTGGGACTATGGTGTGGGGATATATGGAAAATACCTATCATAAGATTATAATGTTGTGTGTTTCATACATAGAAACCTAGGATTGGAAGTCTTGTATAGAATTTCTTCACGTAAAGGAGATCTAGAAGAATAATCCTAAACAATGGAAAATAGACCTGATTGTTTAGACCTAGGTAAATAGATAAAGACAGATAGACAAAGGAACATGCATAGGTATGGGTATCTAGCCACATGGAACATAGAACACACAAGTATTAGGCATTGAACATTTGAGGAGTTCATATTATCCTTGTATTAGAAATTTAAAAAAATCACTCTAATATCAAATACCAATAATATTTGATATGGGTGTATATTTGGGAAACAGAATAAGAAAGTCAAATATAATGATATAAAATATAGCCAACGATACTAATTTTCCTTATAGAAGGTCTTTTAGGGGACCTAAATATACCTAGAGTATAAATAAATAAAGGGTTTTACTATTTTGAAAAAAAAAATCGATGAAATATAGGGCTTAATCCATATGTTATTCTTTCAACACTATATCACTGAATAGTGATTTTTTTAAGAATCTACATCACTTTATTTATTAGTGTTTTTGGGTAATAAATATAAAATATTGGATTCTTCTTAGAGTGTGGATATAAATTAATTCCTTCCATTGATTTATTATTTCTTTTTTAGGAATATATCATGTATTCCATTGACGATTGAAATATACCCATTTTCTGGTGCCAAAAAATATCCCCTCTCGTTATTGGACATTTTGAAAACAACAATGTTGATTCTATTGTAACAGAGGTTATATTTATTTATTTAAATAATATCTGGTTGGTCTGTAGTGTTTACTAACTGGTAGGATATTTTTCATTAGAAGGTGGATCTCAACTCATGGTGTTTTTGTTTTAATGATTTATTAGTTCATGATAAATTGAAAACCTAATAAAGGGATGTATCCTTCAAACTTAATACACTTGAACATTATTTAGACATGAAACAATTAATTATTAATTTCTAAATGATTGATTCTATGAGGAAATATTGAATTTCCCTTTTTATCTAGGGTATGTTCCCTCAGACAGATCTATGTAGTCCAAATATGGAGACCTACACGTGACCACCTCATCTTATATTGAAACATTCAGATGAAGAACCATAGAATTTATTCTCATCCTAAGTGTGTGCACTTAGGCTGTTATTTGAAGTCCTTATATAGAAGTATATAACCATTTCCTTAATCTAATGTTATCATAATCATATATAATAATTAGTTTCCTCTTACACGTGCTCTCATTTATGAATATTGGTATGGTGAATAATTATGTATATCTTTTTTCACCATTAACAATGGTAATTCCATTTAGATATAGGTTATGGTTGAAGGAATCATAATAATAGAAATCATAAAGAATATTTTGGAATGAGGATTATGTTGTTCAGAAGGGATCATATAAAACGATATTACACCATCATTAATTTTTCATTTGGTCATCTGAACTAATATTTGGGTGGAAGAAAGGGGTTCTTTTATTTATAGAAGGGTTAAGATTCTTAGTGTCCATGGAAATACTTTTTCAAATGTCATATGTTATACCCCATAATTTTTATTTCTACGTTATTTATTTCCATCACCATTGAATTAATCTTGGATGAGGAAGGATTATATGGATCAAACTCATCATTTTCTCAAGACGAACTATTTACATTTTCAACATGAAAGGTTCTATGTATGGTCCTTTTTCGAATGAACATGTTTTTTGATTTTTTTTGTCATTCCGAGAGATAGAAGACTCAAATTTTTCCTACGAATAAAATTGAGATTTAATGCCATGGAATGTGTTACTCCTATTTCAGGTATAGTTTATGTTGTAGTGGTGAATTTATTTAATATTTGATATAATTGAATAGAAAAATGAGGCAAACACTATTGAGAAAATATTAAGGAAAACCTCAGAAGAATGAAATCCAAATCTCACTAATATAGATATCCATGACAAAATCAGATTTTTTTTATTATTTTAAATAATGGTTTTTGATGTTATTGTATAGATTTCATTGACTGAATTGTGATATATTCTATCCTCAATGGGTGTAATAAACTGAATTGTTTTGATATCATAATGAGAGTATATATGTTTCTATGGATGGTTTTATGTAGTTTAGGTTAATTGTGATGAGACCACCCTATCACGAATTTTCTGTATATGTGACAGGGACTAGAGAGTGTTTTTAGAAATCTACGGCCAACCCATGCTTTGAAAATAGGTATGTTTCATAACTGTGTAAAATTGATGGTTTTCAAATTCACTAGTATATGTGGGTTATGGAATGCATTAATAAGAACATTAGACACATGAATCATGAAATAATGGAATCTAATTTGTATACATAGGATGATTATTGACCAAATTCAAATGATTGGTTCTACTAAGACCTTGTTTAAGGAATATTAGGATTAGAGGACCCTAAACATGGGATGAAATATTCTTATAACAATAAATGTAGAATATTGTGGAAAAAATACCATTACCAACTAGTAGTGTCCAACAAATCCAAAAGCGCTCATTATTGATAATAAGGAAAGGTTTTTAAATATTAAATACAATAATTAAAAAATTATTTTAATATAGAAGTGGATGTCCATGAAGTATTAATGTACACTAAGGGTTATGGAACTGTTTATTGAGAACATTCTCTGGGAAAATGGATACAACATCAAACTTCATGAACATGAGTGTTTGAGAGAAGGTAAAAGGTTTGATCTAATTTTTCATAGTCGATTGATGTTGGTGAGTATATCTTGAATATGTTCAGTAAATATGATGGGGAACATAATAATTATAAAATTTTCATATTGTGTTTTAACCTTTAACTAAATCCGAAAAAGTGATTTCAGTGAATGGGGATACATAGGTCTTTATCTGATCTCAATAGATGATTTTTCAACCAAATTGGATTTGTGTATCCATCATTTATTGTTTAATGTTCTTGTTAGTTAATCCATTGGTTAATATTATTTAAAGATTTATAACATTAAAAATGTTATTGGAGATTATTGTTATATAACATTATCCAAAATGATGGAATGGTCTCTCTTTATATATAATAGAATATCAAATCCGAATAAAGAGAATGATACCAATATGTATAGCCTCATGGAATGTTTAATATTATTAATGGTCGGGCTTCCTCAAAAAGTTCCTATTGAAGAATATGCTCATACACCACGGAAATAAATGTGAATATGTATATATAGGCTGGGTTATACCCCATTTGAGTATGGATCCCATTATAACTATAGACTATCTCATAAATTGTTTCATGAGGTTTAATGTTGTGGTTCTTAGACTGTTCATGTCATCGTGATATGGAAACCATGATTGGGAAAGATATAAAATGGAACAGAACATCATTTTTATAAGGAGTTAATATAATTTCAATTATTTCATGTTGTATTTTAATCAGGAATGGAGGATTTAGAATTACTATATCAAAGATTAATTGGAGAAAATTATTTGAATAATATGTTTTTCAAGAATATTTTAAATAAAATATTAGGATAGAGGACCATCATCTTAGATTGAAAAAATTACAACGATTAATTTTTTGAAATTTGGGGGATTTAATATGATTAAAAATTATAGGTTACCCATGGGTATGAATACACTCATTATCAGTATCCATGCATGGTGTGGGATGACTCAAAATACATGAGGAACATTTTACAATTTATGTGAATGGAATATTAAAAAATCTATGGGGTCATTCCAATGAAAAACATAATATTTTTTGACTGATATAGGGAATTGAAAAGGAGAAAAAATGATGATGATCTTTGATGGGACTAAAATATATTGATTAGATTCCACTATGTATTCAAAAATAATAAGAATCATTCAATACGTTGTTCTTCTGAGGTATATATATAGATATAACATTTTTGAAGGGTTGATTTATTGGGTTAATTTAGATTTCAATCTATTATTAGATCCATATTTTGAATGAGTGAAATCATGGGAACCACGAGTCAAGCCATTATTATTTATGGTTGGGCCCTAATTGGGGAGTATGCGTGTAACTATGTATCTTGATGTAATATGAATTAGGCTACATTTTTATTCATGTAAAAGTAATTTTTACAATTATTAAGTCTAATTATGAAATGATATAAATGAATTAGAAGACCATATAATAAGAGGGGTTCTATATTGATTGACATTGGGTCTATGCTCATGATTAGTGATCTAGGTGTCACTACAATCCCTTGAAATGTGAATCAAACCATACATAATTATTATCAATTAAAACTCCGGTCATATCTTTCACATATATATTAGAGGTGTATTTATTCCAAACATGGTATTATGGATTGAATACATATAATATGTTCCCGTACATGGGTTTGGATTTCATGTAAGGAGGCTAGGACCTCTATGATTAACTACTCTAAATAGATTATTTTTAGTCATTATTGGAAATTTATCACGTGATTTAACATAATGTGACATTGAATGAAGATCCATGTAGTTTTGGACAATATGATGATTACCTATGTAAATGGTCAATTTTCAATATATGTCTCATATATATAATGGCATATGTATATCTTTTTTTAGTGCTAGGAAAATAAAATGAAAATTAATCAAGGATCATTTACAACGATTAAGTAGGGGTGGATCTATATTTATGGCAGGCCTTATGGTAGGAGATCATATAACCACAACATATCATAAAATATTTTCAATCATGGTAAAATTAATTCCTATAATGTATTATTATATTTTTGATTATTGAAAAAAACATGAATATATAGCCTCTTAATAAGATGAATAGTGGTTGGAAATGTTGGGATATATGGCTGAGTGTGTGATAGGACATTTTTCGATGCATTGTTTTATAAATAAAGAACTATAAAATAAATATTCATACATAGATATATATCATACTTGATAAATCATGGTCTCATAGAATATATTACAATTTTTTTTAGAGTCATTTAGGATGTATGAAATAAATTCCTTGAATCTCAGGTAAATACTATGAGGAACATTATGATGTATAGTTTAGATTTTTTCATCAATTAATTTATATCTTATAGTTTTATATCATGTAATAATGATGTATTTTAAACAATTTAATGTCATGAATAACATACATCTAAACCTCAGTTATTTTTTTGAATATACTTCCTTGGAATTGTCTCATTAATGGTGGGTGTGATGCCCTCTACATCCATTTTGGTCATGGAATATTCTCTATTATAGTATAGATAATTTATTTCACAACTTCCATCACATTATTGTTCCATTTTTTGAGATTTCTTCCCAATTATTATATGATATCTTAGGACTATTATGATTTTTATAGAGGCAAATGGGAATACTTGAACCTTCTTTTTGAACAGTAACAAGACTCAATTATACTAGATTTTGGGATTTTCCATCTTAAAAAAATATATTAAAATTTTAAATGGGAATAGAATGTATTTAAACCTCAATTGTAAATATTTACTCTTTCAAAAATATAAGTATATATGAGTTCAAAATTGTGGTAGAATGGGCTATGGTGTGGTAATACTAAATTATATATAATATTTTTTCAATCAAATATAATTTCTCTCATTCTCCACTATCTTTTTATGTGTGGTAGAAATATTATTATTGAATGCATAAGTATATCCATTGGACACTTCGTAAGAGAAATATATGTGGATGAACTATATATTACTATTTTGATATATCATATTTACTTGTAATTAAAAAATATGGTCACATTTCCCATCAATAATATATTAGGGAAACCAAATGTGGATATCATATTGGTCATCATGAATTTGAATATTGAACATTATTATAATTCCATTATTAATGTATCATCAATAAGTAAATAGAATAATTCAGTATCAATAAGGATATACATGAATAAAATAGATATAGTTATAAGAAATGATCCCATGTTATTTTTTCCCTATATGAAAATTGGACATTCGTATTTGGTGGTTTGAAATAGATTATCGAGATGATGGATAATGTGAACATGTATCCAGGAATCATGCATCTTCATCATGAAACCCATGTAAACATTCATCATTAATGGATAGAGGTATCCAATCCTATAAATATGGTAGAATAATGTGGTATCTAATTTTTTAGAACACTGTTAACTAAAATGGACTTCCATCATAAAATGAGGGTACCTTCCCTTTTGATGAATTCAAGTAAGAATGAATCAATAACTCAATTATATAATACATTTTGGGAATTTTGGTTGTGGTAAAATATTAAATTTTCTTCCCATCATCTGATATTCTATTTCTGGTTTCAATGAGGTTAAGAAATTCCATTTTAGAGGATTTATATTATAGGATAGTTCTATCAGAATTTGATATCAATTTGTTAAGGATTATGTTACACCTTAATTAGTCATGTTTTTATCATTATTGATCTCTTACATTCCATTATTTATAAAATACTAGACCATCCCATAATGCTAACTGTAGATGGCCACCTTATATATCTCTATATGTCCAAGGGAAATAGTTGTATTGGCTAATTCATATCCTTTTTGGAATAATTAATACATGATCTGTGGAGAATTTTAATTTCGGATAATATTAAAATTATCCAACATAAATTGTAATTAAATTTAATCGTGTCATTCCTTTTTATGTCATAGTCAAATCACCAACTATGAATCACCATTAATGTTAGTTATATCCACTTGTATAAATATTTATAACTCCAAGAAAAAGATGAGTAAATGAAATTAATCCTCATTATTTATGAATCATTTTAAAAGAGGGAATGGTTCGGTAAAAATTCATTTGGTTGGAGAGATAAGTTCCATCACCAAGACAACTTGGTTGTTATTTAGGTTTTCCATTCTCATTCCTCTTGAGATCATACATAAATCATCAAATTTATATCTTCCATTCTTGAAAAGTGAAATGGATGGAAAATACATCTTTCTTAGTATGTTCTATGTAATGTAGTGACATCTCATGGATATGTTTCACTATATGGTAATTTTCTAGCAAAATCCATTAATTCACCTTAAAAGACATAAATTAATGTTAAGAAGGTGAAAGATGACCACCTACCAAAATAGATGTCTTTTTAACATTAAAAAACCAATGATATATTTAAATTTATCAAAAATTTCAGATCATTGGATCACATGATACTATAGATAATTTCTCAACATCTACACTTCATAAATAAAAGAATGTTAGTTCATATTGATATCATGGTTTCAAGTATTAACACCAATCATTATCCTACTATGATAGTAGAGAATATTATTTATTATAATATAATTTCTATGAGAAAGGATGTGAGAAAGTGATAACTCCATGGTAGGCACATAAAGAATGAGAGGTTTCCCAACAACCACAATTATAAATACCATTATATATAAGAGATACTTATTCAGATTATAAAAAGTCATTTGAATATCATCACCAAACTAATGAGTGACTCTCTTATTTATCATATTTGTAATGGAAATAAAATTTTCATTGAGTTTTTCTATGAAATATATTGTATAATCAAGTCATCCCTAGAGTTTGGTAAACACTTTATGGTATTAAATATTGTTAATATCATATATATCCCTCTTATTTTCATTGTAAAATTTAATACCATGAACGAATTATATGAAGTTAATGGATTTCCCTAATGTTACACCAAAATAACACTCCATATTATTCATCTATAAGATTTTTTCTCACTTTTTTTAAACAATTTATAGATTGATAAGGAGATCATATCTTTTCTAGGATTTGAGCTCCAAATAATTCATATATAATCCATGAAATTCTATATAAGGGTCATATATATTTATATGATTCCGGACACATTATTTTGTGTTTCTTGTCCACCCTAGCCCAGAGGAAATCTATTGATAAAAATAAAACCCTTTAGGTTCCCAGAAAAAAATGGCCTCTTCAATTATGTTGGGAATTACGATATGGATATAGCGTAATTACTAATCGAAAAATGAGAGAGACTTAAATCTAGTCGTTTTAAAGATGTGTAGTTTTGTAATAATCTCTAGGAATTTATACATAGGATAGTGTCAATTTAGATCCCAAAAATATTTGATGACATTAAATATTACAATATATCTGTTGAGATACACAATATGGTTATCCCTCTTTAGTTTTTAGGATTATTGAATGATTTAAAACATGAAAATATTCTAAAATTTGGTATCTAATTTGGCATTATACATTGGATTCATTCTCATGTATTTTACATTAAATCCACAGTGGTTTTTTGACGAACCAAAATGATAGGTATGTACTCTTGGATTAAACTAAATAACTATGGCACAATTTTATGAAACTATATCCTACTTTTTTTTGAATAGGTTTAATTCCATATTTTCATTCGGAGACATGGTGGATCTAATTAATGTAATATATGTTTTCTCAATAAAATATATCAACTATTGTAAAAAATGTTATGGTGATTTATAGCCCTTCCTTAAATACTATAGGGGAAAAATAGTGTCATTATTATTATTATTTTCACTATTATGTTAATAAATGGAATATGGATGGGAATTTTGTGATCTAGGAGACCGTATGGGTGATTATTAATGATGAATTTCCCAAAAATACCAATATTCAACAAATTCATCTAATACAATGTGAATTATAGAAAATATTTATATACTCAATGATTTTATTTTTCATCATGGATTTATATCCAGATATTCAATGTTTTTTTGTTGTATTGATAGAATTTTGTCAAACCCACTAGCTAAAAATAATTATTGAAGGTGAGGATAATGTGAATCGATTTTGAAATGGTCTCCATCTTACATAGAGGAATTTTCACCATGAGGAATTTTTTCGAAAAATCATATGAATGAAATGTGGTTCTATTAATTAGTTTATTATTGAATAGATCCTATGTCAAAATTTGAATACCCATATTTTTTTCCTCAATTCAGTTGATGTGAAAGATGTGATCGTCACCGAGATCAGTCCAAATATTGAAAATTATAACTTCTAGACAATTCACAGAATTTATTGAAATTGAATTACTATCCATTAGTTTCTTCCCCTTAATTATATAGGTCCCTATTTTTATGTACTAAGACTTGTATGACTCAAAGGGATAATTATGGAAATAAGTTACATCAATGAAACTAATAATTCGGTACTCAAGTAATTAATGGCATGGTGATGTAATTATATATGCATGTAGATCCACAAGCATCCAAACATATTTTGAAGGCTTTGTATTATAGAACAACAAGATTTTAGATGTGAATTATTAAATGGTATTTATGTTGGATCATCTTGATTGGATTTTATTAACATTTTTTAAACCCTCAGACTATTAGGTTATAAGGTGAAATGCCAAATTAATTGTATCACACATTTTGAGGCTTTTACCTTGTATGATATTAATCCGATATCCCTTGGTACAAAAATAATTTATCACCCAACAATCCAAATATACAAAATGGTCTAATGTTCCCTTAGTTTCATAGCCTTTTTCCATGATATAAATGACCATAAAAATTTATCAGAATAAGTCTCTACAAGATAAGACTCAGTTGAAAATATTATTCTCATCCTCTTAATGACTTTAGTGATCATGAAATAAAGTTCTTATACTTATTATGGTGGGGAAAATTGAATCTTGAATGGAATGATTTTTTGTAAAAATGTAATGATATTTTTGTATGTACAATTTCATGAACAAGGTTCAAAAATAACTTAGATGAGTATTTTTTATAGTTTCACACCTATAGAATGATGATATTAGTTCTAGAAAATTCATGTAATTAATAAAAATTGGGTATTTTTGTTATCTTAGAGTTGGTTGGAAGCAGACATCCCCAAAACTAGTGAAAAAGTATAAAATTTATATATTACAGTATATGTAGATGTATTATTTGAACAGACTGAGTCCTTGATGATTCACAATCACATCTATGTACTTATGGCCTCACAGAAGTGCATGACCTCTTCATTCTACACAATATATAGCCACAATATAAATGTTTTTTAGCATATATATATCCATTAGAAGATTCTTATTTTCAACATCCTTAGTGTCAGCTAAGTATTCCAAAACCCACACTCACGGATCCAATTCTAATAATACATCCTTTATAAATTGTTCTTGATACAAACTGGAGAAAACAAAATATATACATAAATAATTAAATAAATAAGGAATATTTATTGACATACATAACCAATCCCTTTTTCTATTTAGAGTTTTGTAGAATTAAGAAAAAATTTAACTAATAAAACAAATAACATTTGGATATAATGGGTTTCTTCCAAATAATAGAAGGATTCCTTTTTCAAAAATAATTAATAAATAATTCCTATAAAATAGTACACACATGATACCCTTCTTGACCTGTCAAACATGGTACTCTTACTCATAACATTTGTTCAGAGAAACAAATGACGTTGTGAAATCAACACTCATTAAAGGTTGATTTAATTAATAAAAATCAAATAGAACATATCAACATAACATATATATATATGAGGGAATGAGAACAAAATAATATTCAATTGGAATAATTTAATGAATCACACCACATAAATAAATTATCATAGCTCCTGAATCATGAAAAAAGGATTTTGGCATAAATAAGTATATATCATAGAATCATGGTATCATAAAAATGTTGAAAATACATAAAACATGACATAATAAGCATACCTCAAGGCTCACTTACAAGAAAAAATAACATAGTAGACATGCTCCCATTGTTTATTGTTTTTACTCTCCAATCCATTACATATAATATCCTGAGATGTTTAAAATTATGATATGCTTTAGTAGGATAAATAATTCCATCCCCATCCATAACATTATAAAATGTAAAATAATATGTGTTATGTTAAAGGAAAAAATACATAAATATATTTCTAAAAATAATATGTTATTTCATGGAAATTAAACTAATATCCATTAAAATTAAGTAACTCAGTTTCTATATACAGTAAAATTAGGTTCATATGGTGTAAGTTATAAAAAAATATATAATAAAAGGAAAAAACTTAACTAATAATTCCCAAATCAGTTATAGTATTGGTATCTAGGTGAATATAATTCAATCAATATAGTGAAGTATAGGGTTTCCAAATTGGAAATATTTTTGAAGAAATGTTCAGCTTATGAAAAGTGAAGGATTCAACAAAAAATAAGAAGTCATAAATTATTTATGTAACACAAATATCACTTCCATATCATTTCATATATGTAATAAATCAAAAAATATAATTATAAAACTATTTATGAATAATATACATTTATTTTAAATATTCTATTCAAGGAAATACATCATTAGAAAGAGTGAAACATGGAAGAGTTGTTAACATAAAAGAAAACCATTGATAAGATTACCTAAAAATGAATATATTTTAACAAAAAAAAATATTTATTTTGGAAAACATTGAAATAAAACAATATAATAAAATTTAGGGAAACCCATGTAAAAAAAATATTTTGAAAAAGTATTAATATATATGATATAAATAATTTTAAAGAAAAAAATGTTTACAAAAATAATAATAAAAATATATGAGAGATCATAAAATGTATTTTCATAACATTTTTCGATATAGTCATAATGATGGAGAAATGAAACACTATTAGAAATCATATTAAAAAGGGATCATAATTTCATTTAAAATTATTAATTATTAAAAAAAGTTCAACATAATGAAAAATCAAATAAAATTTATTTTCAAGGGTTCTTGTAGAAAAATAAAGTAAAGAATACCTTATAATATTTTTTGGATTTTGAGATTAAGAAATATTATGAATGGATCCATAATTAAATTAATTTTATAATAATAGGAATGAAATATTTTTTAAATAAAAAAAGTCCTATTAAAAAGATGGAATAATTATATATGTGGGATATAGAGTAATAGATAAGGATGTGTTGAATCAAAATAGAGGGTGTAGGTTTCTGGATTCCCATTACGGGTTTGGTAATGAATCCAATAATCATGGAAGGAGATAATGAAATTTAATTTTAATCAACATTATCAAAAGTATATTTATGGTAAGTTAATTAATTTTAGTTAATTACATTATTTCAACCAATAATTGGTATATAAATTTAGATATGTTTCTTGAAATTTAAATTGGGATAAAAAACCTTTTTCATTGATTCCATTTTAGTTACTAAAAATTGATACACCTGAATAATAAAAATAATATTTAAAAAATTAATATAAAAATAATTATATTCCATTTTTTTATTTTGTCATGTTATAGTCATTTTATTTTATTTATTACTGTTTTTATAGACGATTAATCAGATTGTAGTCATTTATTTATTTAAATTGTTCTATTTTGTTTTGATTTCATGATTTGGATTATTATTTATTTGATTATTTCAAAAAAAATAAAAAGGTTTAGAGTATATCAAATTTCATTTATATTACGTAATTTAAAAGAACAGTCAATACCTATGGTATAAATAAGAAATAATCCTTCATTGCAATTTGTACATTTATCATTTATTACCTTTGTCAAATCACCGAGGAGGGTTAGACCTGTTTGGTAGTTTGGATATCTTATCATGCATAGTTTGAATATCAAATTAATAAAAAACCCAAAATAATTATTTCTTTAATCCATATGTTCACCATAACTAAATATCATATCGACTTATTTGAATCCCTATAGGGATTCCATTTCTAAGACACAATATACTATTTAATTTAGGAAATGTTTAGGATGGTTTATGGGTACTTGAGTGTTTTAGAATAAATTTTGTATATAAATGTTGTATAATGAAAGGGAATGGTGATCAGTAATTGATAATATGTTATTTATTCTATAACAATGATGTATAATATCATTCATCCTTATAAATAAAATTAAATGGAATGATTTAAATAATAAAATATTGAAGAGTTTAGGAAGGCTTACCTTGGTATGCGTGATCCAAAATATTTAGTGGATCGCCATATAATTTTCGAAAATACTTGTATAGAATCATTATATATTAAATGAGATGTATCAAATTATAAATAAATTTATAATGTAGATGAATGTGAGAATGGGTGGGTATTTACACATAATGAGTGTGTATTTTTTGTTAAAATATTTATTAATTTTGAAGTTTGAACATCTAAATTTGGAAGGAATCAATTCCTATAAATTAAATGGATTTATATAACACAAAGTAGGTATACATTCTAATATAATCATGTAAAAATTTAATGAAACATATCAACCACTCCATTAAAATAAAAGAATCCAAAATAGATTATACCATGATAAAATGTAATTGTGAATCCAAATTATCAAATATAAGATTATTAATTCAAATTTATATTTTAGAATTCCATATCTTACACCTAACAATATTTTATTGGAAAATTGTTTTTGAGAATTATAATATCTTTATTATATCATTATTATTTTATAATAAATATGGCATTCATAAATTTTTGGTTATTTTTCAATTCACCAAAAAATCAATTTCTTTTGAAAAAGAACAAGAATTCACAATAAACTAATTTTTACTACATGAAACCAACATTTAACTCCTTTATATCTAATTAATTTTAAAAAAATTACAATTTCCTAATCAAATAAAATAATAAATGTTGTATGAGTTAATTTAGAATAAAAACAATTTCTTTTATTTTTAGTGACTAACTATATATTTTTTATTATTAATTTTATATTACATGATTGAAAAGTAATTATTTTTATATTTAACAAATTTAATATTTATGAAATTATTCTTCTAATTAATTTGAATTAATCTATTGAATATATAATAGAGAATATATTTTAATGGTAACGAGTTGTACACACTTAGATCAATATTTTCTATCAATTAACATTTTACCATGGTAAAAATTAAATTATAATAATTATATATATTTTTGTGATAATAATATTTTACACATAAGATTTATTATACATTGAAAATAAATAATGAATATTTTCTAATGTTATTTAATTGTAAAACATAATAGTTAATAGTTTGAAAACAAATTTCTTACTAATATAGAATATGATAAAACCCATTTTGGATTTATATTTTCAATTATTTAACTAAAAATTAATGATAATTTTTTACTGTAAAATAACATTTTAAAATTTATCATATGTCTCATAGAAAATGTTACTTGGAATTAAATTCAATATGTTACAACTTTTCAACATTTAAAACATTTATCATAGGGTGTTTATCATTAGATTATAAGTACTTAATTATAATTATGATATGAAAATAAAAATAAAAGGTAATATAGTTATGAAACTATATATATATATAATAACCATTAATATTGTAAAAGAGATATACGTATACATATAAAGGTTAAGAAATTTTAGTATGAAATCATGTGTGTTAATGGTAGGTGTTTCATCCTTATCACCCATCATTTGTGGGACAGAGCCCTGAGACCTCGCCGAACATGATAGGTTGTTTCATAGATTAATATATAGACTTTTTACAAAATAAATATTTAAATAATAAAATTAAATTATACTTGTAAAATTTATTATCTAAAAACATATGTAATAACTTGAGTATGAATGTTTGTATTGTATTATTTATATAAATAAATTAATTTTAATAAACAAATTCAATTTTATAAAAAAATTATAAATTTTTTTACTAGAAATATGGGATGTTCCATTATAACACCATAAAATAAATTCATTCCCCAAAATTATATTTCATTTGAAAATGATATTTACGTTTTCTCAAAATTACATGAATTTATTTGACATATAATTATATACTAAACTGAAGGGATTTCTATACATCATTCATATATTATTCATATAACTCGATAAACATCTTCAATAATATCATTAATCACCTTAATATTAAATAACTACATAAATAAAAATTGTCTCCTCACTCTTAAATTCTCTAAATCCAATAAAATAATATTGTATAATGTAACATAAAGCATCTTTTTTGTTATCTATGATTCCTTATGAATGTGAAACTATATCGGATGTTAAAAACATATACTTTACAAATTATCAATAATACTGACTGAATCGACAAAAACATAACAAATCATAGTTAAAAATAAATAGAAAATATTAATTCACAAACATACATAAGAAATTTTTAACATTATAGTTTTATAGAGTTAGGGAAAAACACTAACTAACAAAAACCGTATCTTTTACATCAAATGGTTAATTTTCCAACAAAATGAGAAATTCAACATTTGAGAACAAATTTGAAATGTCCACCATAAAATTATCCACATATGATACACTTTCAGGAATATCATAATTTATACTCCTCTTAATAACCTAAGGGAATGTAAAAAATAATAATTGTTGATATAAATGCTTAGCCTTCGAAAATGTAATCGATAACAATCAGAGATCATAAGTGAGAAAAATATAAACTTGTAGATTGAGAAAAAATTATGTGTGAAATTTCCTAGCGTAGAATAATCATACATGATTTTATGTAGTTAATAATTGATGAATCCAATCCTAATGGATTACATATAAAGAACAACATATCATAGGATCATGGAATCCTATGAATATGGAAACAAGAAAAAATGTGAGGCACAAACAAAAGTTATAGATCATTGTCATGAAAATGTGAAATTGTCAAAAGGGTCCCATATTTGATTGGGATTACTCTTTATACCCTTAAATATCATCAATTTATATATAAAATAGTATCCATTGAATTATAGGGTTATATATATCTAGATCCAATGATCAAATCAAAATAGGTTCAAGTGTTTGTGTTCCAAAGTAGAAAAACATACATAGATTCATCAATAACGAAAACATCATTAACATATCGAAATTAAATGGATTTATAAAGAAACTAAGTATCTATATAAGAAAATAATATTCAATTAGTATAAATATGTATATTTTATTCACACAGAATATATAAAAGGTATATAGTTTAGTCAATAATTTCGCAATCAATTGTAGTATATGTATCTAAGTGAATACCCTTCAAAAAAATAATTAAATAAATGGAATTTATAGAGGATATTAATTGAATGAAAATTTCTGTTTATGCATATATGAATATGACGGAATAAAATTGTTGTAATATACCATTTATCAAATTGATATCTCACTTGTTTCACACTGTATTTATGTACGAACATTCACAATGACACATGGGATAATATTTCAAGGGTATAAATTTATGTAAAAGAAACCATTCAATAAAATACATCATTATAACTAGTGGAACATGAAATAGTTCTTCACATTGCTAAAAATCACTCAGAGCAGAACATGAAATTGAATATGTTTTAATAAAAATATTTCTTCGTTTTTTAAAATTATGAAATAAATTGACGAGATAACCATTATGAAAAAACATAAATGTAAAAAAGTTATATATTAAAAAATTAAATGACTAATAATACGGGAAATATAAATAAATTGTTTGTAAATGAATCTTTATAAAAATATAGATGGAAATTAAAGTGAATTCTTTAAAAAAAATCATTAAATTTTTTGGTGTTTCCATATAAATCGATAGAAGTATGAAATTTAGAAACAATATTTTAAACGAACTATAAAGGCTCTTAAAATATTATTTTAATTATAAAATATCCAAATAATGAGAACTATAATAAAATTTAAAATGGAAGAATTGTATGGAAGACAGTAAAATTGGACATCCCTTATAATCTTTACTATGTATGAATTTATGAAATATTTTGATCAGACACATAAGATTAGTAATATCCCAAAAAAATAAAATATAAGAAAAATTGCTTTTATTAATAGAATAATATTAGTATAATTGAAAAATTATTTAATATATATAATGTGTGATAAATAAATTCACGAAGAACTCAAAAGGAATGTTTTGGTTTTGAGATTCTACTAAATAGTTTGGTAAAAAAAACATATGAAAATGGAAATTAAGAATGAAATATTCATTTAAATTACAATAATGGAATAGATTTATGATAAGTGAATTCAATGAGATTTAATTCCATTTTGTGGAATAATAATATGTAGATAATATAAAATATGTCTTAAACAATTGATATTGAGACAAAGAACCCTTACAATAGGTTGTGTTTTATTTCATCATTTTGGACCACCAACATAACAACCCAATGTTTTGTAAAACATTAATATAGAAGTAAATTATATTCATTTTTTCATTAATGATTGTTTATAATCATTTTAATTTTTATAATAATATTTAATTTCATGAACTAATGGATTAGCCACAAGTTGTTAATTAAATTTTTTGTTGAGTTTCAATTTAATGATTTTGATTATTTGTAATATTATTTCTTTTAAAATTATATCCAATATATTATAATATAATAATAGACTATTAAATTTTCTTCACAAAATATTTATATAAAAGATTTTATTAGGAATGAATCCTTTATTATAGTTCACAATGAGCTCCTAAATAATCCACAACATATACATTAGGCATGTAAAACAAGATTTGTTGTCTCAGTCTATTCTCACACAATGAGTGAATATAAATTTAATAAACAACAAAACATTTCTAGAATTATAAACCAAATGAACAATAGAAGAAGAAAATTTATCAACTTATTTGAATCCAAATGAGTATGTTATTTCTTTTAAGCCACACACTTCTCACATTACAAAAAATTGTGGATGTTTTTTTTCTATAGTAGTGATTGAGTATTATAATGGCCTTTGAAGGAAGCATAATTAGAGTGAATGTTGATATCTCATTTTTAAAATAATAACAGATTTATATAATTGATTTATTGTTACAACCCAATACATTATAAAATAAATACCCTTATTTAATAAAAAAATACAATATTATGTTATATAGTTAGAGAAAATACATTCACCACAATTGTTATTTTTGAACATTATAGGTCATATCCAATCATATTTAAAATACCATGGAGAAATTTATCCATTTATTGTATAACTATTATATAGTGGTCATATTATTATTATATATTAAGTATTATGATAAATTCTAATTGTCATTAACTGAATGTATAATAGTCTCGATGAGTTGAATCAGATCTAATAATGCAGATTTATCGATGCTTCTATGGGAGGGAGAAACCCATATATTTTTTTTCAGGAAAATCATATTCTAAGATTCAATAACTAATTTATGACTGAAATCCTTTACTAGAGAATCTGAATCTCATCGAGAACATGTCCTAGAATATATTAATTGAACCGCCCCATAAATATTTCACCATCACACTCCCTACTCTAATGTAATACATTAGTGTAATGCTATGATTTTTTTTAGATAATAAAATTTTTAATTTTTATACTTTATATTTTTACATATACTAGAAATTGTATATTTCATTTTTACACTATACTAATAAATAATAAGTTTATGAAAATATAGATGTTGGTATCATGGAAGACTAGTATTTTTTTGGGATATGTACTATTTCAATAAAGAAAATCATAGTTATGAATTAAAAAATTATTGGAATAAAGGGAATTTTAATTTAATTTTTGAGTAAAATAATATTTATATAAAATAAATTATAATTAAAATTTATGAAGCCAAAAATAATTTTAGTAGGAGTAAAAAAATTACATTTTAAAAAAATCTGGTATAATTCATGAAATAGGTAATTTAATTTAAATTATTCTGTTCTCATATTTAGATGATTATTTTGATAGACCAATTTATATTTTTTACATTATAACTTCAATAATATCAAACTATGAATTTTTCATATATTTGTGATATAGTTGAATTTTTGGTAAAAATTAAATATGGTATAAATATGTGCTATGTATTATGAAAACATAATGTCAAAAATGTGATGTATTATATTGATAAATAATGTATCCATGACCAAAAAAATATTTTACCTTTAATATTATTAGTTTTTACATTATCTTATTAATTTTACGATACCCTTAATGAATCCCCCAAAACCAATATTATATTCTATGGAACTAAAATCCATTCATTATAAACATGACTCACTTCCATATCCCAAATGGTATTTATTTATTGAGTTCAGTTCATGGACATATAAAATATTTAAAACTACTCTTAGTAGGAAGAAACCAATGGTATATCCCATGGGATGGACTGTGGTTTTTTAATTTTAATTTATATTGTCCGAAGAGTTTGTTTAGAAATGAAGAAATAATTCTGCACCATTTTTCTATATAATCCCACCAAGAATCTCATTCTTATTCATCAAAAAAGTATGTAATATTAATTTAATCTACCATTCCTTCAGAACATATCTCCCAAGGTTCCATAATCCCTTAATAATCTCATCCAAATATTTTATAAGTTCACTCTCAAGGTAAGGGATAGTCTCATTTCCCTGTTTATTGAGGAACCTAATTTATATGATGACATTTAATTTTTAAATTTTCATGTATAGAAATGGTCTTAATAATCCCTCATACTTTAAATATAAATTCTTAGTGATTAGAGATCCCCTATTTTCATTAATAATTTTATGAATCTTTATGAACTGCTGTTATGCGGTCAAATTATTTAGATATTTTTCATTCCAAACAATTATATAGTAAACACCCATCCACATTTCCACTCATTATTATTAACCAAGATTTTGATATCTTTCATTAATTTGGGGATCCATTTAGGTATCTCACACTCCATAATTGTGGGTTTAAATTTATTGAATACATATCTAAATTGTTTGATCTTTATTTCACACTATTGAATTTACATGATATGAATGTGATGGGTGGGCCCATAATTATATCTCTACCCAATGAATTTGGTATCATTTTTTGTCAAATTATATTTTATGTATGGGAAAAGAATGTCATCCTAAATCATTATGGGAATTTTTCTAGAATATTATGTTGTCTGGGAAGTAATCCTTAACATATGCTTATGTCTCATTTTATTTTGTTTCTACATTATTATGTTGGATTGATGTTATGCTGTTTTATCATGCCTCATTATTCATGCTTATAATTAATACCACTTTTATGTCTCGTTGATATGCCTATTGAGTCACACATATTACATTCATCATGTTATACATCAATTATTCATTTATTGGGATTTATAACATAGATGATTCTTATTTACATCCATGGGTTCTCCCGTGTAGTTTTTGAAGGACCATAGAGGAAAACCCCATTTTATAGAGTTTTTTAATAATGTTACTGTATTTATTTTGTAAGGTGTTCTGTTATGTTCTTAAATTCCCAATGAAATTGGGGATCATGATCTTATAGGGTTTTATTAATAGAATCTTTTTAATTTAATTATGATTTTTTTGTATGAAGGATATGTATTGTAATAGGTGGCCTTAGGTAAACATCTATGTATTTCAAGATTATGATTATTAAACTCTTGTGGAATCCTTAAGGGTAATTGAAAAAATATAAAAATTCATAAATTTTTTAAAATTATAGATTGTGTGGTTTCTAAGAAAATATATTCATTTCCAATTACTACAAGTGCATGTTGCTCAGACACAGTTGTACCTAGGTGTAATAACCCCGAAAATCACTTATTGAGCTAGACATGATCCCCACCTAGTGCATTAAAATGAGATATATTTCCCACATAGTTTAGAACTTGTGGGATATATTCAATTGAAAATTAACTACATCTTAAATAATAATTATTACATGAAAAAAATGACCATATGATTTTATATTAGTATTTAAATAATTGATAACCTAGATTGAGAAATATAAATTCATAAATTAAGAACTATTTGTTATGTTATATTTATCTATATAAACATCATGTATTCAAATTTCTATGATTAATTTTTTAAAAATAATCATTTGTAATTTTCACTTTATTCCACTAAAATTATAAAAATTAGAGGAAAATAGTCAACAACCAATTTAAGGGTCAATGTGATGACTACCAAACATATATACGCAATGAAATGGTATCAGGAGAAAGTAACATCATGAAAATAATTTATTAATTAACTCATGTTTAAAACAAAAACCTAAATCAAGATGAACATAAAATTTCCCCTAAGAAAGTGAAATATGAAATTGAGAACAATATGTGGTAATGTTCTCTATATTTAATTGTATCTTCTAATCCATTAATCATGAAACAACACATCAATAGCATTGAAAATACATTGCCTGTCTTTAAATGACCTGAGGAAGAGGAGGTCAAGCTGGATGCCTTTTTTAGGGATTTAGAACCAAATAAATGATGGATATTGGTCATATTATGAGGAATTAGGATAATATAAATGTGATGGAGTGGATGGAATTCAATAAAATGTTTCTCAAAAATTATTTATCCTTGAACTTTCAATAATAAAATAGGTAAAGAGTAAATTATCCCCAATAAAATGGATGTTGAATCCATTAGGTCTTTTGAAGTGAACATTATAATACATTCAGGATATGCCTCTAGAGTTGTAATTGGCACAAAATGTATGATTTGTCGCATCATTACTGGACTATAAATGGCTATTAAAATAATTTAAAATTTGAGTCTTCAATAGCTATGAGGAAATATTTGAATGAACACTTAATGTTGAAATGGAAAATTAATAAATCTCAAGTTATCAATGGGGATTATAAATAGAAAACGGTGTTTAATTTTGGTACTATAATGGAGAATTATAATAGTGCCAATTGATTCCAACATCTCACTATTAAAATTTGGGGGAAGAGGCATCCCAATAATTTATTAAAGGTTATGATGAAATTATTTAGCTGAGGGATGTATGGGTACCAAGCTATGGATTGGTGAAGGGATTAACACACCAATGTGATGGTATATTGGAATGATCCCATCAACCCATATCCTGTTATCTAATGTTTCTAATACGGGGAACACATACACTATTTAAATAATTGAACTAAATCAATTGTTTTTTACAATAACTTATGTTGACAACCTTAATATCTCTAAGATAAAGGGAAACTATATGTCATTATTACAACAAAGGTTGATGCCAATGTTGTAGTGGTGATATTTATTCTTGTTTTTATTAAATTATTGCGAACATACTTATTTATTATTTCTCTATGAGTCCTTTTTTATCATGCAAGTTTACAACAACAATTAAAAAAACACATAAAAACATCAATGTTGATTTATTAGTTATGATAAAGAATGGGTCAATTATTTCATCCACGAAATATGATTTATCCCATGATGAAATTTACAAGATTAATTTCGTAGGGAACCTTTTAATACTCCCTTTATTTGAATTTTAAGCTCTCGGAATGGATTTACTAGACCTTTATAGAGCCAACATAAATTCTAGGGAGGATGGAATCACCCTTCATGTCATGAATCACCCTCTAATCCTATTAAAGTGTAATAATGTGGATGAATATCCTATGGTATCATCATCTCAAGAATGGGTATTATATAACATTGAGCATGTGTATCTTGCATGAATTACTGATAAAAATATAAAAGATAGTCCTTGAAGACATGCCCTTTGTAAGGGAATTAACTGATTCTTTTCTTGATGAATTTTAAAACATTCCTCCTAGATTAGAGTTTGATCTATTAATATAATATATGACCAGATATTTTCAATATTTGAAGTCCCTTTATAGAATGATTTTTTTGAACATGAGGAGGTGAAGAAACAATTACTGGAGACTCTTGAAAAAGGGTTAGTATTCTGATGTTCTTCACCATGATTTTCAGTTGTCTATTTTCCAAAATTAATGATTGATTCATGACCCTATTCATTTATATCTTGATCTCAATAAGATCATAATAATTAACACATATCCTCTTCCATGGATTTATGTCTTGTTTTATTAGCTGTGTGGATCTCAATAGATCTCCAAGGTGGATATTCAGTCAGTATTTTACCAAGTAAATGTTAAGAAGGAGGATATACCAAATACTAATTTATTTAAATTGTACTCGTCCTTGAAATCATATTTATATTATTTGGGAACTATAATTCTCTCCCAATCATCATTCACTTTTGACTGGAGGAATTAGGGATTATCATTAATAATTCTTGGTACAGATTATAAATGATATTCTTACCTACTAAAAATGAAAGGAGGAACATTATGTGTATTTAAATGTAATAATTATGAGCTTATGGAAAAATATATATGAATATGTTAGTAAATATGAGCATCAGATGGATCAAGAATAATTATCATGGAAAGAATTCACCATTAATGGTATATTTCTAAATCCATAAAAATAGATGTAATTGAAGGATGAAACAGAAAATCAAAGGGAAAAAAATCCATAGTTTACTTGGATTATATCAGTAATATTGTTAATTTGTGAGAAACATATAAATATTGTAAATCCCACTAAAAAATATTACTACTAATTGAATGATGATTTTTCAGAATTATTACCATCAATAAAAATTTATAGAGATTAAGAAGAGGCTAATCACTACAACTGAACTCACATTACCCAGCAGTGTTGAAGGATTCATGATCTACAATATTTCGTCCAAAAATTTCATTGGGTTTCTACTCATTCAAGATGAAAAAGGGAAACATTCTACTTCCCCCCCCCCAATTAAATATTAATTTGAAGAACAACCAATATCCTGATCTGTAATTTTCTACATAGATCTACGCATTGTAGATATAGAGATATTATATCTATGGGGAGTAACGTTACATATAAATAGATAATAAAAGCATCATTTATATATTAATAAAAAATAATATCAATATTAACTTATGATTCTAGTTATAGATGATCAAGGACTACGATTGTTCATTATATTTTGGTCATGGGAAGGAGATCAATTTAGAATATGCTCTGAATAAAAAGGATCTGGAAACTTTATCCATTATTACGATATTAATGGATCCAATATTATTTGTCATACATAGGATTTACATGGGAATAATTTATGGATAATAATCCTATATTACTGAAAAAATATCAATCATATATTCTTGAGAGGTTCATAGAGTCCCTAAAAAATTATTTGGTGGAACTAAAAAATATATCTAAACTTTTATAAATTTTTTTCGATATCGAAGACATTTTAATTTTTGGCACATAGATATTAATCACATAATGAAGTGAAATTAAGAGAAATATTCTAGATGATACACATTAATCATCACTGTCTATTCAACAAGTAATAACTAATTAGTAAATATATGTAAAGAGAAACATCTAGTGTGATAACATGAATTTGGGGATTGTAGAATCTAAATCGTGAATATTGGTATGCCAAAAATTCAAGGATAAATGGTATAATTCTAAGGGTATTATGAGACCATATCCCATAATAGTATGGAAATTGGAAAACATAACCATGCATTTTATCATAGTACTCCCCAGGAACCCCATATAAAGTAATGTCATCTATGTGGTAGTCAATTCCTGTACCAAGTTATATAATATCATTTCTATTAAAAAATATTTTTCTCATGACTAAATATCTATGATATATATAATTTTAGTGGTAAGAATACATTATATTACAATATTTATTGCAAATGATCAAGATTTGAGGTAAACCCCTATGGTTGGGAGATTCCCTTAGAATGTTGTTGATATAGAACTGGGTGTTATAACATAATATCACCCTTATAAGGATGATTATGGTGAAATAACACTTAAAATTATAAATGATATTATAATAACATTTTCTATGGATTCCCAATGATGTTGGTATCAAAACTTTTTCCATGTGGATTACCCATATAACAGCAGTTACCATTCAAGCATTCAAATAGATACTTATTATGATATATATGGGAATAGGTTTTAAAATCAATAAACATAGGTTGATGTTTTAGATAAGTTATTTATGGGACATGATCTGTTCTATTAGATAACAGATAAGGATTAAACTATTCAGCATCATATTAAATCTACACAAAATTGGAAAAAACAATTATGATGAGTATCATTGATTATACCTGGTGTTTTATGTAAAACCTAAAGTGTTACATAATATATCACCTTGAATGAAATTTGTGAGGTTTTTTATTAATGGATATTATAGTGTATAATTCTTAACCTAAATGGATATTACATCTTTTTATAAGAATATTCATCACATTATTAAAGTAAATGATCGTAGAACATAATAGTTTTGTTACTTTGTAAACATGGATCATAATGTCTTATAACATTGTGAAAATTTATCAAGGACTCCAATAATGATATTCCCCTTTAGTATTCCAACATAAAACTGTTCTTTATATCCAAGGGAAAGGTAACAAAAGAAAGGGGTGAGATCAAATGATCAATAAGGGTAAAAAATGGAGATATGTATCTATAAAATGATCATATGGGTTTTATAACATTATTGTATCATTAAATTATTATACCCAAGATATCAATGATCATAATCAAGAGTCATTGCAAAAATATTTTTAGTCAACATGACAGTAATCATAAGGTAATAAAGATAAAAATCGTTGAAATCATAACACAAGAATAAGAAGTAGTATTTTGGTATGCATAGAATATTATAACATTATGGACATTTATAAATTGAAATCGGTTCACTCATTTAGGTATGAAGATGAAATATTCCCCCGACATAACCTTGTGGGCAGCAACCGGGTCTCAACAAAACATTGTGAACATGTATTCAGGTCCATACAAATGTTTCCAATCATTTTGAGTGGGCCACACCACAAAACCTAATCGTAGAAATTTATTTATAGTGGATTAGGTTACACAATATCCCCATTATGTATCAAGATGTAGAACCTTTTCCCATCAATATATCATGAAATATTAATATTAATCCAATGAATTGGAGATCTATAATGAGAACACAAAAAGATATATGGGCGACCCCATCATATAAGCTATAACAGCCTTACTAGAACTATGTGGACCACACCATCATATAAGCTATAACAAGCCCCACGATGATTTCTGAGCCATCATGTCCTATAAGAGATATTGGGCTTTCCCAATTCTATCTGGTCCCCCTATCATTTGCGTTGTGAATAGGAACTACAACATGAATAAATTACAATGATTATACATATCATTAAAAATCATTATAAAGTCATTATTTCATTACTAAATTTACTCATAGAGAAAATGGGTTTCATGTTAATATCCTTGAAACATGATTAGCCTGTGGAAGAGAAACATGTTTCATGAAAATATATTTGAAGCGTGTCTCACACATTGAAAACAAATGGGATCTATAAAAATCATGGTGTCAAAAAATATAAAATTCAGAGGAAAAATATTAATGGGATCCTTGGATCATATCCCTAGTAAAACATAATTTTATCCAATGATGGAATCTTATGTGAAGAATTATTTTGAATGATAACATGTATTAGTTCTTAAGGAAAATAGAATTTCATTTAAAATCATATAAAATTTTCAAATAACTTTTAATTGAAAACCACATAGAAAACATATGATGTAAAAATTAAAAATAATTTTAAAAATTTCTCAATTAATCTATCCTTTCCTCATTAAAATACTCTTTTTAGAACAAAAAACATTTTGAAAACATTTTTCTTTCAAAATAACCTTGATAACATAAAAAGTATTGTTCTTAAATATTTTTAAAATAGTTTATTTTAAAATAACATTAAGAACATATAATGGATGCATCATAAAATTTATAAAATCCGCTATTTGAAAATTATATTTAAATAAAATATATAAACTTTTTCTAAAAACTTTTTCTGAAAAAATTATTTCATGAAAAAAAAAATATTTATTTTTGAACAAAGAGAGATATAATGTTCATTTTTTTAAAACATTTTTTAGTTAACTTATATATCATAGAGTTTATTATTTTACCGCTACATGAAGATATCATGAATAACTATTGGATAATAAATTTCTTCTGATTATTTGATAAATGGTTCATATTATTTCATCAATAGGATCATAATCGTTAAAAATATCAATAAATGATGAGATTGTAGAAAAAAATGCTTTCCACTTTGGTGACATTAAATAATAATACCTATAAATGATTTAAGTTACCTTAATAAAATAATATAATTAATATAAGGGAATTAATTTATAACATTTCAATGGTATTTATGTACACTTTGTAAATTTATATAGTTGTATAATAAAAATTGTGTCCCAAAGAAGTAAATTTGAGACAAATTTTTTTTACAGATTTGGTAGATTCTAAACTACAATTTATAGGAATGATAGATAATCTAATGAATATATAAATTTCCATTAATTTAAGGATAATAGTAATAAAATACAATCATGTTTACGATATATACTACAGAAAATAAATTGGTGGTGAATATGGCATATGTCTTGCAATACTAAAATTCAAACTAAAATCCCCTAGTTACTTGCGTAACATATAAATAATTGTCCTTGGGAAATAAAAACATCAATTGTAAAATTTAATATAATTAAATAATGTAAATTCATGATATAAAATGGCATGGGTCTGTATATAAAACACACAACCATAATTTGTGGTGAATAATGAATAAATCGCACAAAAATAAATGTTTGATGATAATACACATATAACATGAGTAACTAATGATTAATGATCCCAAAAAAAGATATAAATCCATTAAAAATTTAAACATAATTATGTTATGTTAATTAATGATATAAAATGTCACATTTAAGTATATCCACCGAACAAACGAACTGACTAGTGAATATGACATGTATATCACCGAAAAAAAGTTAACTGAAATTACTATACCATATGTATTGAATTTATTAATACACATTACATAATATTTTATAATAAGTAAAAGTTTATTATAAATCATTAAAATTACTATATTCATAACTATCATATCATATATTATTTTAATCGTACATAACATTAGATTTTTATTAACAAAATCATGATGAAGTTGTGTTTTGGGTAATAATCACTTTGTTTTTATTATATATGTTTGGACTTGTTATTCTTGATCCTCATACATATATAAATATTTAATTATTTACATAAATAGTTAAATATAATATATATTAATTATATATGTATATACAATAATATATTAATGATATAAATATGAAATGGTATATTGCATTCATGGAGACAGTAGGTCGTATGTATGCATGAACGTTGTTTTCATTTTCATAACATATTTCAAGGGGAGAATTTAAATTGAAAATATGTATATAAAATAAATATATATTATCAATATACTAGAATTATTATTTTTTATATATAATATATTATCACTAAATCCATCTTAAATGCATTCCATGTAAATTGTGAACGAACAACATCACTTTGAGAAGGTTGTAATCCACACGTTCACAAACAAAATTATTATTTTACAAAAATATGGAATTTTTGATGGTATGGTCTATATAATTATAAAATTGTATTAAATACTTATTTAATATAATATATATCAAATAAAATATCAATTCCATCATTATTCCTAACCTTGAATGATGGAAATCAAGAACAATTAACATCAATTCGTGAGGTTGTAGTCCCCCGTACACATGAAGGATGCTTGCATGTCTCCCTACATAGAATTGTGTCTGAGTGTAGTTCGTACCCTTAACAATAAAAAAAATTATATTTGGGATATGTATTTTTTTATATTATCATGGAATATGAATTATTTATGGCGTCATGAGAATACAAACATTCTAATAAAAGGATATTACCTCTTCTTTCTGTAACTTCTTTTGGTTTCCAAAAAAGTGATTCTGTAACACCCCACCCCTTCCTCATTGGCTAGTAAAGGTGGAGGAGGAGTAACTTGTCCTTAAACGACAATCCAAATAGGAAAAATTCCAGTAATAAATAATAAGTACATCAATAATGATTGGGGAATTTTTTCCCATTAGAATAAAAGAAAACAAAAAAACCATTACCAACGAACCACATGATACATGTTAACAAATGACCCAACCCATACATTACAAAAACAATGAAACTAATCCATAAAAATTCAAAAATGCCTAAAACAACGAATCAAAATATCAGAGTACCCAAAAAAAGACTACACAAGAAGACCCTAAAGAACATGCACACCAACCACATCTCCACACCAAGCTTCATGATCTCATCCCTACTACATCACCAACATCGTGACAAAACACTAGAAAAAATAGATTATTTTATCTTACCTATGTCTCAAAATACATAATCAACAAAATCACACCACTACCCATGTAGTGGTGAGTAATAATAATCAGTTGAATTTTCCCAAAGGACGTCCCTATGCTTTCCACTAGGAAAGAACCATTAACACATTTATATAAACTGGCTATATAATACATTTAATTGTGAAACCATTAACATAATCCAAACATATACTTATCAAGACATGTAAAACAAGGTAAACACAATCTATTCCATAATCCATTGCACCACCACACATTATTCTAATAAAATAAATCTTACAAATAAGCACACAATAAGGAAACCCAAAAGGCGAAACGTCCATCCAACCTGTTCCCTACATTCCCATCTATTGGTGCTTCATGACCACTCTCCATAATGGTTAATCTTCGATCCACTATCCATCATATTTTATAGTTAGAAATCCCTCCCACATCCACACAATAATCCCAAGCCATAACACCTAATCAACCAATAAGCATAATGAACAAAGGCTACACAATAATCACAGAACCATATCTAACACATGCCAATTCACTTCAATAAATCAACCATTAATTGATTTCACTGTAGAGACCCGAAGCTTGAAATACATGGACAACACATTACTTTATCAGAATACTTAATACATAACAAAATTCAAAACTCAAGGACCATAAAATTTTAGTGTCTTTGGAAACTCGGAACGTAATCTTCTAATTATGGTGGAAGATCTTCAATAACTCCCATAAAGATCTTCCCCTTATGTTTTCATACCTAAAACCTTTCATTATATCCTGGGAAAAAGAAAACATATCAAGGATGAGCTCAAATGCATATTAATGGTAAGCATGGATAAAATAAAACAAACCATATACATTTGAAATTAAAAACATGAACACAATGTTTAAACAGCAAGATCATGAACAATGAAATAAAACATGGCAATACGTAAGGAATAAATCATAAAGAACCATTAATCCTAATAAAATAGCATGGTAATAAAACTAGTAATTGTGGAAAAACATTATTATTTCCATAGTAGCCAAGGCATTGCTTCTAGGACCATCATAGTGGACAAAGTCCCATTCTGAATTGAGTTCACTCCTCATTTCAGTCCTGTAACACTGATCCGGATTAACTTACCATTCCATCCATGTCTATATAATGAGATATAAATAATTACCCAATTCATTGGAGGGAGATATAGGTCCCACCCATCTCATAATGAAATCATTCTTACTTGTTCCACAAAATAAACTTGAAACATTCATCATAACCCAAAGAATAAAATGGGTTTCATAAACATCATCCCTTCAACACATAATCCATATAAAACAAATGGATATATCAACATAAAAAAAATTGAAACCATGTAAATCATATAGAAATTATACTTGAAACATACACATATAATGTCATCTTAGATGGAGAAATGGTTTTGATAAAACACTTGAAATGAATTCTGGAGGAAAATATCCTTTCTTCTTCAAAATCAATTTCTTTTCACAAAAAGTCATGCAATTTTAAAAGAAATAAATTTTTTTGAAAATAGTCATGAAATCTTTTGGAGGATACTTGATGAAAATAAGGCTTTATAAAACTGTAAAAATCATTTAATGCCATATAAGTTAAAAAAACATTCTCCTCGTACTTTTGTCCGAAAAGTCAAAAAAGTACCTCATAACGTAAAAAAGAAAGAATGATTCCTTAAATATCATGTAGTAAAAGAAAAAATGGGTAAAAATAACATTAAAAATACATAAAAACACTTTTAGAAAACAAGGACTAGGATGATAACAATAACCCCAGCAATTACTTATGAATAATCAATCTTGGATAAGAACGAGATTGAAAAAGTTATCCCTTACCGTACGTCCGATAAGCTTCGTATGTATCAGAACCTCATGTATAATGATTTAAATAATGTCATTGACTTATTACAGATTCATATTCATTGTTATGTTATCATATATGGTTCACTTATGACTTTATATTACCCATTATTTTATAAATTAATGTTAAATTAGTGTTTTGGGTAAAATCATCTTATTTATCGTATGTGTTTGGACTTTTTTTTCTTGATGTTATTATTACTTATATCATGATTTACATAGTTAAAAAATGTAAATCATGATTTATATATCAAATAAATTCATTATATATCCAGAATATACAATCATTTATAATAATACATAACATATGGAGGTAAGAAATGAAACACACCGTTCATGGAGACGGTAAGTCGTACGTATGCATGAACGCTAATTTCATTTCTATTTATTATTTTAATGGAATTAAAACATAATGATACAAAGCTATATTATAATTCCATTATAATATCATATATAATATCATTAACCACATCCTTAATACATCCCACATAAGCTATTAACGAATCACATCACTTTGAGGGGGCGGTAGTCTGCACTTCCTCAATTGAGATTATATATTTACCGACTATGGAAACCGTAATGGAATGATATAATTGGGAAGTAAAGAAGCATAAGGAAATCATAAACATAATATATATTATATATAAATATAGTTCCATCATAATGGAAACCATGAGAGGCGGTAGGCGAAAATCGAACAATCATCGTTTCGTGAGGCGTTAGTTTGCCATCACAGAAACATTATGTTCTTCATCCATTAGATGGATTTGTGTGTATGTGTATTTAGAATAATTCTCATAAAAACATCTTAGTATATTTATGATATTATTTTTTGTTACAAAAGAAAGGATTAAAAAGAGTTTAGTGGTTGGAGAAGTAGAATAAAAGAAAACCACTTAAGAGAAAATGTTACCTTTAATTTTGGTAACTTCCTTTGGTTTGAACCAAAAGGACTTCTTGGAGAGTCTTCTTACAAATGTAAGGCTTCACGGGAGAGAAGAGGGATTTAGGTAGCTTAGTTGGTCAGAGTTTGGGTGAGCCAAAAATCTTGATAGATGTGAGGAATTGCATAGAAGTCGTCTCCTTTTATAATGGAGAGGAGGGGCTCTTTATGAAAGTGTGAAAACATTATTTTATTATAATTTTATCTTCGTTTTCAAGTGGTCCAAAACACATTAATGTCGAAGATATGATTACTCATATTCGAAATAACATCATCTAATTGGAATTGGACAGGTTAGGGATGATATTTTAATCATTATAATCATATTTATTTAAATCATTTATTAATGAGGTAAACACTACATCATTATTGTGTCATAAATAATTTATCTCATTTCATGTTTAAAAATCATGAAAAAAATACCATGATATATGGAAGCTTTTTATCTTTCGAAAGAATATTTATAGTAAAAAATATAACTTATATAACCCCTTATAAAAATTAATTACGAAAAGATTTTGGTTAAAGTAAATTTTGCCTTTACATTAAATTAATTAATCCAAATTGTCATTTTCACTACCAAGTGGCACATTAGGGTCCCCAAATCGGCCCAAGGATGCCCATGGTCAGCCAATACGCATCCAATAAGTTTACGACAAGTGTAATGTTAATTTTGAATTATTATAATATTCTTTTAACCTTGAATTACCCTTTTTATCTTTAACCGCAGTAAATAAAAATTACCATAGTTACTATTCATAATATAAAAAAATTAAAGTAATCTATTAACATAATTTGGACCCACTGATTCCAAATATGGTATCCATTTTTCAAAATTTAAAACACTGAAGTTGCAGTATTTAATTTAAAATTAATCCCGTTGTTAAGGGAATAGGTTTTAAAAGTTAAAACATTTCCAAATATTGAATTAATTTAACCTATGAATTCAATGTAAAATCAATGATAATGACATACAATATATTAAATGGTAAAAATATATTATATTTATACTTTAAAACCATTCAATATTATTATTTAACCATATAAATTATTATGATGAAAAAATTTGTTTTTAATTAAAATATAGCGTATTTTTACTATTCATTAAAATATGAAAGTTATCAGAATAATATGAAATTTGCATCCAAAGTTAATTTTTATATCCTGATTCCAAAGAAAAATTTTATTTTTTCAAATTGAACTTATAAACATGTCAAAAAAAAGATTTAATGTGGGAGTTCCATCAAACGGCAGCAAAACTGCATATTTTGAAAAATACTTATTTTACCTGAAAAACTTATTTTGCTCACATACCATGTTCTAGAAAATATGTATGATGAATAATAATGTAATAAAATTCAAAATTTAATTAATACTATTCATAATATCTAGTTCATAATAATATTATAACCATATATCATTATTTAGTGAAACCCGTTATTGCGTACACCACATGCTATAAAAGAAGGTCACGATTCTATGTAATGCAAGCCAAGTTGCGGTTGCGTGTAGTGCATGAACCCATTTTTGTTGTCTATAACAGAATCCAACCATATTTTATTTATACATTGAATATATATATATATATACACTCAATGTTGCATAGAATAACTTCTATCAAACGAACTTGAAATTGTGTGTAACACGAGCCAAGAATAGTGTTGCGTATACTGCAAGCTAATATGGTGTTGCATGTAGTGCAAGATAATCTTGGTGTATCGTACAACAGAAGATATGAATGAAATTAAAAAGAATGTATCTTATAAAATCTCGGGTTGTTACATTCTACCCCCATTAAAATTAATTTCTCCCTCGTAATTCGCCGGGGTTATAAATCGTTTACTATTCTTAGAAACCCACATCGTAAAAAGGAATACTAAAATGTAATTTTAAAAACTAAATTATGAAATGTAATGATTACCCAAAGTAACTCATCCCTGGGCTACCATATAGGAGAACATAGGTTAAAATATGGATATGGATGAAAAATCTATCCATCACGTTCTGATGGAGAGTGGTAGAGAACATGGCTATAAAAAATCCAACAATCACAAAGCCATAAATTTGAGATGATCTAAGGTACCATCTGATTAATCGGATATAAGAGCACTAGGATAACATTTTTGGTTCTCAATATCATTTCCCAAAAGTTGATGAATTAAAAGAAATACTTACATGATTTTCGTACAATCTCACTATTTTTCGTGAATAGAACAATTTCCACTTCATCTCTTAAAGAAATGAAGTTGAGTTTGTTATTCGTGAAGTGTTAGCAGATCATGTGATAGAATTATGGGTCATTCCATCTATCTCAAACAAAAGGTTAGAAAAAGTTATCAAAAATATATAAGTCCATCTATAGCGAGATTTATCATATATGGTTCCTAAAATGGACTTATAAATCATATATCATACTTCTTAACATAATAAAACTAGTTTCTACTATGCAGGGACTTCCTGTAGTCCAGTGGTAGGTGATAAAGGCCTGTCGCACTTCGGTTGTTGGTTCGATTCCCATAGCCTTGTCCGATGCGATTGGTCGTCGCACGTCCTGTAGGTTGTCGTTTTTCTAAAACTACATTACTATAACATCCCATCAATAATATCGAAAAAAGATATATCCTTAAGGAATACTAACTTATATCCAACATAATATATTTCAATATATAGGCTTATCCATAATATTGGAGTCCATTGTCATGTTATAGTGAAAACGATTACCAGAGATTTCATATAACAAGAATGTTAATACCATCGTTGATCCCCACATATCATAAGATATGTCTTGTTGGTCACATTCCAAATGTTCGATGGCCTTAATCATGTATTCTCTTGAAAAATGAATACCCATTGGTTCTTAGTGAAAACATGAGTGCTTTCAAAAGTTAACTCTTTCCACATACCAAAACCCCAAAATTCTATATACTCAAACCATGATATAACTATTTCCTTATATCAGTCATGAGCTCCTGAATACTGTCAAACATTTCATTTTCTCCTTATCCCTTCATTATGTGCATGTCATCTTATTTCCAAAAATATCTCCATCACTTCCAATGGTTACAGATGCCATATTCTTATGGAAAACCATAATGTACCAATATATAGGTATTCCAATATACCATAAAAGTACCTGAACAACATTATTTTGGAATACCAATACATAAACACTTCAAACCATTCTCTTCAATGATTTTCATGGAATAAGTCCTTCCATGATTTAGATGTATCCTCTTAGGTCAGGGCATTGAGTTGGGTAATTCCCATGTTCTCCATAGATAAGACATTGAACTCAATAACAGTCTATCACTATATGACCCTTTTCTCCACACATATAACATATGTCTTTCCATTTGAGGTATTCTCCAAGGTTCATCTTCCATTCTTTAGAAATCTCAATCATCATTTCTTTATGCTCCTCACTATGTGAACATGCATAAAATTACATCTTCCTCTTATTTGATGACTTAGGAATACCACTAAATTTCACATTTTTAATCATATATCATGATGACTGATTTGGAATAATCACAATATCTTTCTCTCAAGGCATTACACAATTTTGTTGCTCGTTGTCACCAATTTGTCCATTGGGTTCAATGTTAACCGAATTCCTTCTGGTTCCCTCCATTGACTAAATCATAAAAATAATTCTGTGAGAGGCAAAAATCATGCTAGGGAAAACAACATAACAAAGGGGGAGTACCTTCAATATCTAACATCATAGGTTTAATTCTAAGATCATTAGCGAAATTCTAGGACTATAACCTATACTTATACATAACCTTAGGGACATCCCTACACATACCTTAGAAATATCTCTAGGGATCTCACTAAAGTTCTCGCATCCTTGTTTCCAATGGTTGACTAAACCTTTCCTTTGATACCAACTGTGGAGCCCCGAAGCTTGACGTACATGAACAACACATTACTTTTGCGGAATACTTATTACATAACAAAATTCAAAACTCAAGGACCGTAATAGTTTAGTGTCTTTGGAAAATCAGAACGTAATCTTCTAATCATGGTGAAAGATCTTCAAAATCTCCCATAAAGATCTTCACCTTATGTTTTCTTACCTAAAACCTTTCTTTATATCCTAGGGAAAAGAAAACATATAAAGGGTGAGATGAAATGCCCAGTAAGGGTAATCATGGATAAAATAAAACAAACCATATACATTTGAACATTAAAACATGAACACAATGTTTAAACATCAAGATCATGAGCAATGAAATAAAACATGGAAATACGTAAGGCATAGATCATAAGGAAACATTAATACTAATAAAATAGCATGGGAATAAAACTTGTAATTGTGGAAAAACATTATGATTTCTATAGTAGCCAAGGCATTACTGCCAGGACCATCATAGTGAACAAAGTCCCTTTCTGAATCGAGTTCACTCCTCGTTTCAATCCTGTAACACTGAACCGGATTAACTTACCGTTCTAGCCATGTCTATCTCATGAGATATAAATCTTTACCCAATGCATTGGAGAGATATATATATCCCACCAATCTCATAATGAAATCATTCTTACTTGTGCCATAAAATAAACTTGAAACATTCATCATAACCCAATGAATAAAATCTGTTTCATAAAAATCATCCCATCATCACATAATCCATATAAAACAAATTGATATATCAACATAAGAAAAGTGAAACAATGTAAATCATAGGGACATTATACTTGAAACATACAAATATATTTTCATCTTAGATGGAAAAATGGTTTTGACAAAACACTTGAAATTAATTCTTGATGAAAATATCCTTTCTTCTTCAAAATCAAATTCATTTCACAAAACGTCATGAAATTTTAATTGAAAGAGAATTTTTTGAAAATATTAATGAAATATTTTGGAGGAAGCTTCATGAAAATAAGGCTTTATAAAACCGTAAAAATCCTTTCATGTTGTATAAGTTAAAAAAACATTCTCCTCGTACTTTTGTCGGAAAAGTCAAAAAGTTCCTTGTAACGTAAAAAACGATTCCTTACATATCATGTAGTAAAAGAAAAAATGGGTAAAAAGGACATTAAAAATACATAAAAACACGTTTAGAAAACATGGACTTGGATGATAACAATAACCCCAGTAATTACTTACGGATAAACAATCTCGCATAAGAAAGAGATTGGAAAAGTTATCCCTTACCTTACGTCTGATATGCTTCGTATGTATCCTAACCTCCTGTATAATGATTTAAATAATGTCATTGACTTATTAAAGAATCATATTAATTGTTATGATATCATATATGTTTCACTTATGACTTTATATTACCAATTCTTTTTTAAATTAATGTTAATGTAGCGTTTTGGGTAAAATCATCTTATTTATCGTATGTGTTTGGACTTGTTGTTCATGATGTTATTATTACTTATATCATGATTTAATTACTTCAAAAATGTAAATAATGATTTATATATCATATAAATTCATTATATATCCATAATATACAAGAATTTATAATAGTACATAACATATGAAGGTAATAAATGAAATGCACCGTTCATGGAGACGGTAAGCCGTACTTATGCATGAAGGCTACTTTCATTTATATTTCTTATTTTAATGGAATTAAAACATAACGATACATAGGTATATTATAATTCCAGTATAATATCATATATAATATCATTAACCACATCCTTTATACATCCCACATAAGGTATTAACGAATCATATCACTTTGAGGGGGCGGTAGTCCGCACTTCCTCAAATGAGATTATCATATTTACCGACTATGGAAACTGTAAAGGCTTGATATAATTGGGAAGTAAAGAAGAATAATGAAATTATAAATATAATATATATTATATATAAATATAGGGCCATCATAATGGCCACCATGAGAGGCAGTAGGAGAAAATCAAACAATCATTGTTTCGTGAGGCGTTAGTTTGCCAACACAGAAACATTATGTTCTTCATCCATTAGATGGAGGTGTGTGTAAGTGTAGTTATAATACTTCACATAAAAACATCATAGTATATTTAGGATATTGGTGTTGTTACAAAAGAAAGGATTAAAAAGACTTTAGGGGTTGGAGAAGTATAATAAATGAAAACAACTTAAGAGAAAATGTTACCTTTAATTTTGGTAACATCCATTGGATTGAACCAAAAGGACTTATTGGAGAGTATTCTGCATAATTTAAGGCTTCATGGTGGAGTACAGGGATGTAGGGAGCTTATTTGGGTAGAGTTTGGACGAGACAAAAGGCTTGAGAGGTGTGAGGAATTGCATAGAAGTGGTCTCCTTTTATAATGGAGTGGAGGGTCTCTTTAGGAAAGTGTGAAAATATTATATTATTATAAACTTATCTTCGGTTTCAAGAGGTCCAAAACACATTAATGTACAATATAAGATTACTCATATTCGAAATAAAATCATCCAATTGGAATTGGACAGGTTTTGGATGATATTTTAATCATTATAATTTTATTTATTTAAATCATTTATTAATGAGGTAAACACTACATGATTATTGTGTCATAAATAAATTAATTCATTTGATGTCTAAAAATTATGAAAAAAATACCATTATGTAGGGACTCGTTTTAGAATTCCAAATAATATTTATATACTAAAATATAACATATATACGCCCTTATAAAAATTAATTACTAAAAGATTTTTTTTAAAGTCAATTTTGTCTTTACATTAAATTAATTAATCCAAATTGTCATTTTCACTACCATGTGCTCATTGGGGTCCCAAAATCGGCCCAAGGATGCCCATGGTCGTCCACTACTCATTCAATAAGGTTAGGACAAGTGTCAAGGAAATTTTAAATTATCATAATATTCTTTTAACCTTGAATTACCCTATTTACCTTTAACCGCAGTAAATAAAAATTACCGTAGTTACTATTCATAATAAAAAAAATAAAAGCAACCTATTAACATAATTTGGACCCACTAATTCCAAATATGGAATCCATTTTTCAAAATTCAAAGCACCAAAGTTTCAGTAATTAATTTAAAATTAATCCCATTGTTAAGCGAATGGGTTTTAAAAGATAAAACATTGCCAAAGATTGTATTGATTTAAACTATGAATTCAATGTAAAATCAATGATAATGACATAAATTATTTTAAATGGTAAAAATATATTCTATTTATACTTTAAAACCATTCAATATTATAATTTAACCATATAAATTATTATGATGAAAAAATTTGTTTTTAATTAAAATATAGCGTGTTTTTACTATTCATTAAAATATTAAAGTTATCAGAATAATATGAAAATTCTATCCAAAGTACATTTTTATATCCTGATTCCAAAGAAGAATTTTATTTTGTCCAATTGATCTTATAAACATGTCAAAACTAGATTTAATGTTGGTGCGCCATGAAAAGGCGGCAAAAATGCATTTTTTTTAAAATAATTATTTTACACGAAAAAATTATTTTGTTCTCGTACCATGTTCTAGAAAATATGTATGATGAATAATAATGTTATAAAATTAAAAATTTAGTTAATACTATTCATAACAGCTATTTCATAATAATATTATGACCATATATCATTGTTTAGTGAAACCCGATATTGCGTACAACACACGCTATCGAAGAAGGTCGCGATTGCGTGTAATGCAAGCCAAGTTAGGATTGCGTGTAGTGAAAGACTCCATTGTTGTTGCATATAACATAATCCAACCATATTTTATTTATACATTGAATATATATATATATATACACTCAATGTTGCGTAGAATAACTTCTTTCAAACGAACGTGAAATTGTGTGTAACACGATCCAAGAATAGTGTTGCGTATACTGCAAGTTAATACGGTGTTGCGTGTAGCGCAAGATAATCATGGTGTATCGTACAATGGAAGATATGAATGAAATTAAAAATAATGTATCTTATAAAATCTCAGGTTGTTACATTCACACTTCTACCATTTTCCATGAAAATCCAAATTTCCATAAAACTATTTTTTTGGAAATCAATTTTCACAAACCATATTCTTAATACAAACCAAGAAACCAATTTTAGAATATACATTTTAAAATCAAAAAACAAAACCCCTCTTTCTACGTATCCCATTCAACCCAAAAGTCCCAAAATCTTCACCCAATGGGTTTCCACCAAGATTTATCATATCATATTCAAAATTAATTTCAAGAAAAACAAATTATTTTTGACCAAAACCACTAGTAATAACAATGCACAGTCAAGAGGGATGCAACCTACCTTTAAGGTATAGGAAAAATCGACCCACAATTAATCGCACCACAAATTCGGCGATTGCACTAACGAAACCCCCTAGATCTTCTTTCATATAAAAAAAATCCCTAAAATCATCTATTTAGACTACAAAAACCTTATATATACATAAAACGGATGTATATGTAGAATAACAAGAAAGGGAGAAGAGTGATTCTAGGGAGAAACCAATAAAAATCTAAGGGGAGAGGCTTACAGAGATGGAACCACCTAGAAACCCCTTCAAATTGATTCCAAAATTACTGGGAGAGACCATATTACACTTGAGAACCTTGAATCTTGAGTGATGCAAGGTTGGGAGAAATTTTGATGTGATTTAGGTCAATCCTGAGTATTCCTATTTTTTTAATACCCAAATATATTGGGATGTACAGTTAGATTGTATAGTTTGACAAACAATGCGCAAAATGTGCAGATGCTACTACATGGAAGGCATCTCACCTGAACTCCTTAAATAGTTAGACAAATTGATTGAAACCTATGTAAGACCCCACTGCCTCGAGTTTCCCAGTTTTCCTAGGATTCTCGCACGATTTACCCTAACCATGATCAAATTGTGGAACCCTAAAAGGTCCTATAAAATCTTTCAAAACTATTCTAAACACTCCCAACATCCTCTAAACTCATCCCATGGTACTTTGATCACATAAAAATACATAAAAAGGTAACATATCCCAAACCATGGGGGGAATATTCTCTACAACATTGGACATTATATCCTCATAATGCAGAAAAATATCTCATTGCCCAAAGGGCTAAGGCCATTGCTCGACCATCTCTTTCTCATGTACCCAAGACTCCTCCTGAGTCGGACCTTTAAACCAAAAGACGTGATCTAAATTGATTCTTTTACAATGAAATACATTATATTTTCAATCCAAAATCTATGCTGGCATGTGCACTAAAGTAGCATCTGGTTCTAGAGCACCTTGATTCCAATGAATCACATTGTCATGATCCAGTAGATACTTTTTCAAATGGGATGCATGAGACAAACTGTTAACCACCATAAACCATGGTGGCAAGGCCAACCGATAAGGCACCTATCAAATCATCTCAGTTATCTCAAAAGTCCCAATATACCTTGGAGATAACATACCCATCATTACAAATAGATTATTTCGTAGCCTAAGAGAGATCTTAATTAACACATGATCACCCACCTCTAATGTCAACGGTAGCCAACGATGGTCCACATTTGATATTTGGTGACCTTGAGAAATCTCTATCCTTTTTATAATAAAAATTATTTTCTCTGTAGTATCTTGGACAAGGATAAATCTGATCATTTAAGTCTCACCCATTTCCACACAAAATATTGTAAAATGACCAATATTCCCATATATTTCCTCAAATAGAGAAATATGTATTGAATCCTAATAACTTTTATTATAGGAGAAATTCACCAACAGTAATTGGTCCTCCCACAAACTACCAAAATCCATCACACAATCCCTTTGAATATCCTTCAATGATTGTATCAACCTATCAGATCAGCCATCCATATGAGGATGAAATATCATACTCATCATCAACTATGTCTCAAGAGATTGATGTAAGGATTTCTAAAAACAAGTTGTGAACCTCAGTTCTCTAACTTATACAATCAAAACTGGAAAGTCATGCCTACTTAAAACATCCCGTATATATATTTTGGATAGATCATCCACCATATGAGATTAAAAAATAAGGATGAAATGGGACAACTTTGGGTGTCGATACATAATAACCCAAATGGAATTATGCTTCCTGACCATTCTTAGAAGACCTGTCACAAAATAAATCAATGTTTTCTCCCACATATAAATTTTAATAGGCCAACATTGCAACATTCCTATTGGTCGTTGATTCTCTACCATTACTTTCTAACAAGTCAAATATATTTAGTCAAACACGACCACTTATATTTTCATACCATCCCACTGAAATTGTGTTTTCAATGGCTCATACATATTCTGAATTCTAGGATGGATAGCCCACCTAGAATGATGATAATCTATGATATGTTTCTCCTAAAAGACCACTAAATCCACTATCCAATTATGAAAACAAAAAATTTATTTCACATTCATTTCCCACCACTCAATGTTCTCCCCACCATTGAGTTTCAACCTCATCTCCATACACTCAGAATCATATGCATGCGCCTCATTAACTAAACCAACAAAATTTGGAACTAAGTAAACTGTAATGAATACCACTCTTAAACCCTGGTCCCCACATTCCAACCACATTTCATTTCTGACTGACATCAACTACCACTGATCATATCCATGTTTCACCACTAGAACATATGATGATATACATAACGCATCCTCCACCAAATTTCCCTAACCTGGTGTGTACTTTAAGTAAAAAAAACATCTAGACATATTCCATCCAACTAATTTTCCTCAAGATCAAATATTTATGTGATAAAATATTCATTATGCTCTAATGATTGATAAACAGTATAAATTTCTCACTGAAGAGATAATAAAACCACATTTTTAATTCATAAACCACTATCACAGTCTCCAAATCGTTGTGGGGTAGTTCTTCTCATGTAACCTCTACTGGAATGGTCCACATGCAACCACATGACACCCCTACCTGAGAACACACCCCAACACAAATCCTGATGCATCACAATAAATCATGTACCCTTTCCCTAGTGTAGTAAAAACCACTATTGGGGCTGATTAATGAAGGCCCTTTAGCTCTTCAAAGTATTTTTGAAACTTTTCATCCCATTTAAATTATATATTCTTCCTTGTCAAAGTCATCATTGGTAAATAAAATTTGGAGAATCATGAACAAAACATCGATAATGTCGAGCTAGTCCAAGGAAGATCTATATTTTGAAAACATTCATTGGAAGTTTCCAGAGGACAAAAACCTCTATCTTTTTTGGATCATCAAAATTATCATTTGTAGAAATAACATGTACAAGGAAACAAAGCTATTATATCCAAAATTCAAACGTTGACAATTTAGCCTACAAATTTTGATCCCTCAAGATCCCAAACACTATCACCAAGTGCTACTCAATCTCTACCATTGTCCTTGTATACGCCAATATATCATCACCAAATACCACCACAAAAGGAACCAGATATCTCTAAAATAACGGATTCACCATTTCCATGAAAATCGTTGGTGCATTCATTTTACCAAAGGGCATAACTGCATACGGTTATATGAAATATCTACTTTTGAAAGCTATTTTGTCAATATCTTACTTCCTTACCCATAATTGATGATATAGAGACCTCATTTCAATCTTATAGAACCACTGATGTCCCCTCAAATTCTCATAAAAATCATTATTGTGTGGAAGTGGATATTGTTACATTATCGTAATGTGATGAAGTGTATGATAATCCACATATAGCCACATAGTTCCATCCAAATTTTCAACAAACAAAACAGGTGCTTCCCATGGATATGTGCAAGGCAAGATGAAACATTAGTTTTCTTACTTTTCCTAATGCAACATTAATTCTTTCAATTCTATCAGTTCCATACGATAATTCAGAAGTGAGATAGGACTGGTTCCCTGATGGGGATAGATCATAAACTCTTATTCTCTCATGGGTGGAAACCCTAAGAATTCATTGGGAATGTAATCCATAAACTGATCCAAAACATCTCGAAGAACACTTTTTGAAACAACTTCAACTAATTCCAAATTCAATGTTTCAAACAAATATGAGATCATTGTAAGAGCTTGTGCCAACAAATCTATTGTACCTAGATTTTCCTTATTCTCAACTCTAAATAGATGTTCAATGTTGTACTCTATCATAAAACTAACCATTTTTTCATAGATATTGATGGGGGAATTAAACATCTCCAACCAATCCATTCAAAGTATTATGTCATAAGCTTCCATCTTAAGAACTAGAAAATCCCACATCATTTCAATGATTTCCACAAATAGGTAACATGCTCTATAAAGGATAGCTCAGCACTCTATTTGACCACGTGGATTTTGTAGTTTCGAAATAGAAGGCATCATTTCCATATATAAACCCAAAAAATCTAATTGCATAGGAAGTAATAAATGAATGGGATTTACCCATATCAAATAAATCTTGCATCGATATTGAATTTAAAAGAAATATACCTATCTCTGTGGATAGTCCCAAATGATCCTCCATCAGAACATGTTCTTCTCCAAACTATGGCTTTCTCACCAAACTCTACTCTATTACCCTACTGAGGTTTCATTTTATTACTATAATCACCATTACTAACTTGGATCTACTAACGAGGAGAATGTTGTTTCCCCCGTCCTGTCGAGGAATAGGATGCATGCAGCCCCTGAGAGTGTTACGAGCACCTGACCTTAGAGCATTATAAAGATAATGTTGGAGATTCCCAATCTTATTATAGTTATGAAATTATTGTGTTTTTGGCCTAAAAACTCTCTTGATGTGCCTCGTAGAGTCACACTAAAAACATATCATCTTATGCCGAAGCTTCAGAGGAAGATTCACGGATCATACCATCAGATTCTGATACATACTCCAAACCTAGAAATAAGTATCCCTCTTCTTTTTGAACCCAGCATTCTAGTTCCCACTATTACCTACTGGTACAAACATACTTCCCCCCTATATCCCACCAAAATATCATGCTCCTCCATAGTATCTCTATTTAGAATTTCTATTTGATCATTTAGACACTGCACCTCTCTCTTTGAATGAAACTCGTAGTTCAACTCCCCTTAAAAAATTTGTGCCCTCAACAATGTACTAACTGCCACCTTATTTGAAAACTGCACAATATTAATAATCATAGTCACATATTCCATTACTGAATGGTTCAACTACACAAAAACGAATAAATCCAATGTATGCAAAATCTTTAATGTATAATGGTAGAATTATTTATTAAACAATTCCTCAAAACATTCCCATGTCACACCGTAGTCCGTCCAAGCTTGGACAGCCAGATCCCAAAACAAAAGGGAAATATCATCCAATATTTACATGGCTAAATTCACATTCAGCTCTGCCATGGTTCCCATGATATCAAATATCATATTCATTTAGTCCAGTCATGGTTCAAACCTCTCTAGCTCGGAATCACCCCTAAACAAATGTGGATTCTGTCATTTAAAATGAATCACATGATCCATATGCTTTGTTTATTCTCCTATATTCTCACCTTCCACAACCTAGAATGATTTCAATATACTATTCACTAGTTGTTAGATCACCTAGGGCTCACGTGCAACCACATTTTTAGTATCTTCCACTAGTTTGTCTCAATTACACCAACATGATTCCATTTATATCAATAAAAACACAACCACAAGTCTCGATCCCTCAATAAGAAGGGGTATACAATTTTCAAATTCAATACATTGCAACTACTACAACCTGGAATTCCACAAGATCACATTTCCCATTTTTCACTATTTTAAAAAGCGATCAATTTAAAAAATACAAAAATTTACATGTTTCTAATCATTTCGTTTGGAAACCCAATTCTGATTTTTCAAAATCAACATATTCATAACACATTATAATTCATTATACTGCAATGAAATATGCATCCTAAAGGGAATTAATTTCTACCATGCATGTCATTCCCATATCATTGGGGAATTTATTTTCTTAGAATAAAACCAACCAAATATTCCCTTACTAACGAACCACATGATGCTTGTCAACAAGCGGTTAAACCCATACATTACCAAAAGACAACCAAACTAATCGATCAAAATTCACAAATTCCCAAAACGTCAAAGAAAAATATCAGAGTACCATAAGGAAGACTACACAACACTACCCCAATGATCTAGGACAACAACCATAGATCCACAACAAGATTCATTGTCTGATCCCCACAACATCACCAGGAATCATGAATAAATTCTAGAAAAATGAGATTCTTTACTCTTACCTATGTCCTAGAATACCACATCTTCAAAAGCACCGAACTTCCAAAGCCGGGGTGAGTAATAATACAAGATTGGATTTTCCCAAATGACTTCCTAGAAAAAGCCTCTTGGAAACAACCATTAGAACATTTATAAAAACAAGTTATATAAAACATTAAATAGTGTAACCATTACAATAAGAAAAAAATAGCAAGACCAAGCCATTTCAGACAAGGAAAATCCACACTATGCTATAATGAATATCACCATCACACATTATCCCAAAAAATTCCATCATCCAAACTATAACATAGTAAGGAAACCAAAATGGATGAATTTCTATTCAACCTGTTCACTACATTCCCAATTAGTGGTGCATACCGACCACTCTCTAATAATGGTGGATCTTCTGTCCACTGTCCATCAACATTTATAGTGAGAATTACCACCCAATTCCTCACAATCTACACAATCCCTAATACTTAATCAACCAATGAGCATTAAACACCTAGGCCACACAATAAAAACACAACCATTTACACATGACAATAGACTTCTATAAATCACTAATTTATTGAAGTCACTATATTAACGTTTTCAATGTCAACCCACATTTAAATAAAACCACATTTTTTTATTGAATCCCATTTTCAAAAAACATTTTTATAATCCCAACCAAACAACCAATTTTAAAATCTACTTTTAAAAATCACACAACAAAACCCCTCTTTCAACTGTATCCCATTTCACCCTAAATTCCCCAAATCCCCACCTAATGGGTTTCCACCAAGATTTCGAACCACATATTAACAATTACATTACTGAAAAAAATTGATTACAACCAAAAACACTAGTTCAAATCATGTGGCGTCGAGAGAGAAGTTACCTACATTAAGGGTTCTGGTGAGATTGATCCACAAGAAACTACAACACAAAACAGGAAAACACACTGCCGAAACCGCTTTAGTTCTTATTCCCAATCATCAAGAAGCCCTAAAATCAATAAATTATGATAAAAACCCTAGTTCTACATGAAAGGTGTGATGATCTATAAAACCATGAACAGCAGAAGAGTAGATCTAGAGGGAAACCAAGAAGAAGTCATGAGGATAGACTTACCCAGAAGGAACAACCATTAAACCACTATGAAACCCCTTTGAATCACATCCAATGAGAGTGGTAGATCCCCTCAATCAATTCAGAACTGAAAATCTCATATAAGGATCGAGTGAGAGAATGTTTGTAGTGATTTAGGTCATTCTCGAGTGTTCTCATTTAAAACAACCCAACTTTACTAGTCTGCAGGGTAATCTCACACAGTTTTACAAACCATGCACTAAATCTATGGATGCTAATCCCTTGAAGGCATCTCATATGGCCTCACCGCATGGTTAGAAAAACCATGCACAACCCTTGAGGCAACCCACTACCTCAAGTTGCACAGTTTTCATAGGATTCTTGTAGGTTTTCCCCTAACCATGATCACACCATGCAGCCATAAAAAGGCCACCAAAACCTTCCAAAACCATTCCAAACTCTCTAATAAACTTCCAAACTAATCCCAAGAACACTAATCACATAAATTGGCATAAAAAGGCTGCATACCTCAAACCAGGGGGGCTACATATTCCTTGGTTGGATTTACGACCAAATATATGCTTCTACATTGATATGTGGGAATTTTACAGCATATTTGGTATGTTTTTTAAGAGAAATATGGATTTATAGTTCTGAATAAGTGATTTTGTGAGTTCCCTTTTATCGTAGAGGTGATGTTGTATTCTTGTGAATACAAAAATTTGAGCACTATTTTGAGTTCCCCATTGCATCATGTGCCTCCAATTATTTTAAAAATTATACCCTAGGTATTATATTATTAATATAATTCTATAAAATTTTATTCTTAATTATTTATTTTGTATTCTTCTCCTTATGTTAGTGTCTAACCACTATTTAATCTCATTTATACCTTGATCTCTAAAATTAGTTTTATTTAATTTTACTAATATATTTGTTAAAAAACAAATTTTACATAGAATTACATTATGAATTATCCTTATTCAAAATATTAATCCATTTTTTCACATTTCAAACACATAAGTGGATGAAATTAATTTAATATTAATCATGCAGATTTGATGGGAATGTGTGGTTGTAATGTAAAAAATTCAAATGATTCAAATGTTTATATATCAAATATCATTTTGAAAATAATTCTGATGAACTATATTAGATTTATTATAGTTTAATTTAACTAATTACACTTTAAAACAATTTTTAAAATTTTGTTTAGTAAGAAATAAAATTATATTAAAAATCATTTTCTAATTAAAATTCGACGTTTTTAACTATTCATAAAAAGACGACACATCTCAGAAAATACCAAAAACTAACCCTGAGTAAATTTTTATCATATTCATTAAAAAATAAAATTATTTTTGGAAATAAATTTAATTGAATTTCCCAAAATTAGATTTAAAATATGTGTTCCATTAAAAGGTTGTAAAATTACATTTTAGAAAAATACATTTTTAATTGATTAATTTGAACTTATTCTTATCTTATACATGTAAAATGTAACTGATGAGTGTAAAAAATATCGATTAAATATATAGATGGTAAATTATATTAAAAAAATACATCATAATTTATTTTATTAATTTATTGATTTAAATAATATTTTTATATAGAAAAATAGTTTTCATTTAAATGTAATTTACATATTTTCAGATAGATCATACATTCATTTATAACTAATTGAAAACCAAATGATTCATTTCATACACATGTGTAAACCCTTTTTTTAACTTTCTTTAATTTTATTCAAAGAATCCATTCCAAAGGATGTATTATAATTATAATAAAAATTTAATATATCATTAATAGTCTAGTGACGTTCTGTAAAACTCAGTCCTTCTTATAACACAATCTATCAAAAGAAATCGACATTATGTGTAACAGAAGAAAAACATATTGTTGTTTATAATAGAATATAATCTATGTTTTTCTTATAGTGAATGATTAAGTCGGTTATGTGGGTAATTCAAGCCCAATATAGTGAATTCATATAACATAAGATATATTCAGTATTTTTTGAAATGAAAAATATGAAAAAGATTAAATTAATTAGTAAAAAATATAAAATAATTTATCATGGTGTAACATTATACCACCCCATAAAATGAATTTATCTAGAAATTAAGCTGTTTTATCAATGGTTTAATAATTCAATGTTACATTCATAGTAACCCTCATCATAAAAAGGAAAATCAAAACATCTATTAGAAGAATGAATTTTGGAACCATAAGGGAACCAAAAGTTACTCATAACTATTGATACAAATATGATAACATATTTGTCCAATAAAATACTAGATATGGAAAAGAAATATAACTATCAAGTTTTGATATATCTTGATAGAGAACATGATTAGAAGAATGTTAATGATAACAATTTTATAAATCATGTAGTCTTGAAAAATTTCACTACTATCATCAAATATAATGAAAATGAAAAAAAAATTAATTTCAATACCAATTTCAAAATGTTTAATAATTTTCAAATGGATATATACGTACATGATTTTACTACCATTCATATGCACAATCTCACCCTTTAGTTATGCCTTCATCAATTTCCACTTCACATATTACTCCATGAAATGAATGTCGATTTGGTATCCCTAAGCCACATATTGGTCAAAATACCCATAAATAAATCAATAAGACAAATTTATATCTTCTTATATCATAAAAAATGGTTATAATTGGTAATTCCATAAAATTAATGTCTATTTGGTATCCCTAAGACACATATTGGTCAAAAGACCCGTAAAAAAATTGATAAGTCAAATTTATATCTTCTTATATCATAAAAAATAATTATGATTGGTTATTAAATATGTATAAATACTCATATAGTTATGTAATACCATAATCTCTAAAACCTCTTTCAAATTAAATATAAACTATTCAAAAAATGGTTTACCTTGTAACCCTTTCAAAAGATGAATGTTCAAAAGGAAAGAAATAAGGTCAACATTTTCTCAAAATAAAATTAACATTGACCCCCATATAAAGTGCCTCTTGGTTTTCACACAAAACCTTGTGAACACCATAACCATGTATTCTATAGAAATATTTTAAAAACATGAATTACCATATATCCTTATCAAAAACATGAATTCCTTCTTATTAAAAATATTATTAGATATATACCATAAATAAAAATGTTTCCTAAAATCCATCAATAAAAAAAATACACTTTGTTAAAAAATTATTTTCCATTTTTGAGGTCATCGATACTATCCAATTTACATTTTCCAAACCAATCATCACTTTATACATTATACTCACAATATCCTCTATATCAGAATCTCATTAAGGGTTACCTTTCAATGATAACAATATTATTTCTCCTTTAAATCACAATTTTAGGTCATCATCACCATTCCATAAATATTTAATAATTTTTAAGGAACATGTACTGTATGAATCATAGAACCTAGTTATTGAATTTCAACACATGTAAACATCAATAAAACCACTTCATTCTCAAATAATTATCTATGATTTTTCATATAATTCCATTATACCCCATTATATGAAAATAAAATATGAATCATGTCTCCTAGTTCATCAACCTCAATTTAATCAGGATAAATGGGTTTAAAGTAAAAAATATTTTTAGAACTTCCCATACATTTCACATGTCATTAATGGACTATTTATCTCTAGTAGTATAATAGAAACTCGTTACACATTCCTGGTTCTCTTCATGATATGTATATATATGACAATGATTTTAATAATTCCAACACATTCTACATGTCAATCTATCAATGTCAACCTTATTCTTCTAGTTCCTGCTATAGATTAATTATAGAAATCATGGTGCGAGGAACACTTGTCATATCATAAAACTAAAAAATCAAGAAAAATTTCATTTAGTATGTCTAAATCATGAAACAAGATTTTATATTTATGACACCATTGGCTTATCCATAGATACATACCTCAAAATTTCCATAGAAATATCCATAGGGATATCATTAATGTTTTCTCATCATATTTCCTAGTGGTTGGCTCAAAATTTCCATTCTTACAAACTAAAGATACAAAGGGTTATCATACATGAAAATTACCTCATTTTATATTATTCTTTATCACATTAAAAAAGTAAATTATTAAGGAAAATAATAACTTAGTGTATTTAGAAACATGCATCATAACATCTTTTATCTTCATGAAAGGTCCTCAATGTCTTTAATAATGATCTTCTTATTTATAACTATTATATAAATCCTTTCATCATAACATGGGTTAAGGAAACATTAGAATGGGGTTTGATCAAATTCTTAGTACGAATAATAAAGTGAGATATAAAATCACAATTGTCTTAAATGTGTGAGAACATGATAGTATCATTGTAATATCATAACCTTCATATCTAATATCATAATCAATATTCTTGTCATAATGATTAGATGTTAATAAGTCGTGAATCCTAAGGTAATTGAGAACATAATCCTTGTTAATATAACATTCGAATATGACGTAGTATTTTTTGCATACACATTAACTTATACCATTTTGAACATGTATAAATAGGTATAGGTTCCCTCACTCTTTTTATCACAAGAAATCAAGCACATGCACAAACATGTAGACATATAACAAGGTCCACACATAACATTTTGAACATGTAATCAGGTTCATTTAGAGGTGTTTAATCCTTATGGGTGGGAAATACCACCATCCCTAGTGGAATCCCTTTATTTTTATTGGGACAGGTTATACATTCTTCCCATAGTGGATCAAGCATGTTGATTTATTCCCATCATTATTTCATGAGATATAAATATTTACCAAATGAATTGGAAATATATAATGGAATCTCCCATCACAATATTGGTCATCCCAAAATATAAGTGACAACTGTGTTACTCGACAATATCCTGGCCTCGCCATTATATAAGAAATAATGGGAATACTCGATGTTATCGTGGTCACCCAATTGTAGAAACTATAACGGGACAACATTATACTATTGGGGACACACATTATATAATCTTTAATGGGATTATATAGAAATATTTGGGACACCCCATCACATAAGCTATTTCCCTAGAACACAACATAATTATTGAAAAAATATCCCAAATAATTTCATATAAACATATTAAAAAATTATTCGTTCATAACCTAATTATCCTATGAAAAAAAACTATTCTCATGTCAATCTATATGAAATATTATTATCTCATGTAAAAAAATTGGGATTCATAACATTCTCTTTGAAAAATGTTTTACTCAAGGAAATGAAATAGGGTTCATAACAATCATTCCATAAAAAATTAAACCATTCAGAGAAATAATATTATTGGTATCATTGTATCATAACCCTAGTAAATAATAATTATATCATATGATCTCACCTATGATGGAGAAGGATTTTACAATATAATGTAGAAATGTTCTTAAGAAAATATCCTTTCTATGATATTGATTTAACATTAAAAAAATAGTTTTCAATGAAAAAAAACTGAAAACATATTATTTATGCATTAAAAATAATTTAAAACATTTCCTGATGGAATAATCCTTTCAAATTTTTAAAAATATTTTTAAAAAATAAATCATTTTGAAAACCTTTTTCAAGGAAATTTACTTTGAAATATTATAATGGAATCTTTGAAAACATTATTAAAAAAATTACTTGAAAACAATTTTGAAAAATTATAATTTAATCATGAAAATGTTACCAAAAAATTTATATTAAAAATTATCATAAAATATAATTTGAAATGATTTTATTAAAAAAAATTTAGAGAAAATGTTTTTTATAGAAAACATATTTCTGAAAAAATAGAAATATCAATTTATATTTTCTTAATAAAAATATATAATTATCATAAGTTATATAGTGTATAAAGGGATATAATACATGATGGTATAATAAATAACCTTTGGATAAAAAATTAGTGATATTTCTTGAGAGACATATTATATGATTTCCACAATATACGAATGAACATAAATAATAACAAAAAACCATGACATTATATAAATAAATTTTTACCATAATGGAAACATTGAATCCTAATTACCTTGATTGAATATAATTACATAAAGAATAAATATTCATTAAAATATGTATATTAATGATATAGAATGTCAGAGGGTAGTACAGATACCATAAAAAATATTACATTTTCATAACTTAACATGTGTCCCAATGACTAAAAATTATGATAAAATTCCATTCAAATTATGATTCTTTTGAACTGTAAAACCCAAGAAATATATATATTAAAATTGATATATAAATACTGTTAAATATTATTATAAAAATAATAAAATTAATTCATGTTAATTACATATACCACATAGTATAAATGGTTAGTGAATATTTCATAGGTCTCACAAAAATAAAAGATTGACCATAAATCCCTTACAACTTGGGTATCATTAAAATAATGGTCCCCATCAAGTAATAACAAAAACTGGGACATTTAATGTCTTTTAATAAATTAAATTCAGTATATAACATTTATTGTGGAAGCATATACACCAAACAACAAGAATAAGTTGTGAAAATAAAAAATATCTCACTAAATTAAAAAGCGAGATGAAAAAACCCTTAGTATATGAGTAACTTCTAAATCATCATCCCAGTGATATTATAACAAAAATTAAATCAATTAACATAATTAAATAAATTAAAATAATTATATTACATGTCATATGGTGGTATATACACAACATAAAAGAAGAGTGTGGTGAATATAGCATCTATCACATGGAAATAAAAAGTGTTGTGAAATTGCCTTATGTTAAGTCATAACTTTATTCATACACATTCAATCATCCTGTGTAATATATATATATATATGTTTCTTATAAAAATTTAAAATATTCATATTCATATATATCATACCACATATTATTTTATTATGACTTTATATGACCCCTTTTTAAGAAATTTCATGATGATGTTACGTTTCAGGTAATAACAACTAGGTTTTTTTGTATATGTTTTGACTGGTCATTCTTGGTCCCCTTACATAGATCATAATTTCATTATATAATGAATGTAAAACCAGATTTAAGTATCCTATATTCATTATATAATTATTTCAAATAATCTATAAAATATATAAATATGAAATGGAATACATCATTCAAGGAGAAAACAGACCCTATGTATGCATAAAGTAGTTTCTGTTTTCCAATCTTATTGAAAGAATGAATGTAAATGAAATATATGTATATATAAATATGATTGTGATTAAATAATTATTATGTCACATATATCATTTATTTTTACTAAAAATCATTAATTCATTTCAGGTAATGTGTGAACCAATCCCATTGCTTTGATGAGGTTGTTGTCCACACCCCAAGAAATGATTTTGTTATATTACCACAAAGAGAAAAAAATTAATTAATGAGTTAGATATTAATTACTGAATTAAAAATTAATAATATGTATCAGATATATCAAATAAATATAATAATCACATAATTATTCTCAATTGTAAATGTTGGTAATGGATGAACAAACAACATTGGTTCGTGAGGTGTTAGTATATTGTACAAACGAATGATGATTTTGAATCAAACCTTTTGAAAGTGTTTGTGAGTGTAGATAATACCCTTAAAGTAATCAAATATCAATATATTTTAGATACTGAGGATATTAAACAATCAGTTAATCATAATAATTTATGTCGTGGAAGAATAAATAAAACAAAATTTCTTGTTAAATGATGTTACCTTTTCTTTGGGTAACACATTTTGGTTTTCACCTACTGGCTTCCATGGATGGATTTCATACAAAAGTGAGGAATCTAGTATCTAATGAGGTAATTTGGGAGCTAATTTTCTCTGGAATTGGATTCTATAATGGTATTTAAAGGTGTGATAAGTTATTTGTGTTAGTGCACTTTTATAGTGGATCTGTGGCATTTTTCTCAATACAAAAAAGAAAAGACTATTGAGAGGTCTTCATTTTATCATGTGCCTCCAATAATTGTAAAAATACAATAATAGGGGTTATATGGTTGAAATATGGTCAAAAATGTATTTTTTTTACATCTTTCTAGAGTATTTGACCAACTATGGTAATATCTATCCACTAAGTAAACGCTTATTTACCTTAATCGTTGCAAATAATTTTAATTACAATCATAGCTATTTTTGAGAAAAATCAAATTTAACCTTACTAGACATTAAAATTACTTTGATTCCAAATATTGAATCTATTTTAATTATTTCCAAACACATAATGATTTTAAATTAATTTAAAATCGATCTGAAATACGTGATGTTGAAATAGGTTTTCAACTAAAATGATCAAAAGTTTCAAATATTTGTATATCCAATTTAAATATGAAAGTGATTTGAATGACCTAAATTGGATTTTTATTTGTATAATTGAACTAATTATATATTAAAAATAATTTAAAATATAATATAATTATATAAATAACTTATCTGAAAAAAATTTCAATTAAAATTCTATTTTTTCCAGTACTCATCAAAAAATGATACATTTTAGAAAAATAATAACATTTAACCCAAATTAAAAATTAATATTATTATTTAAAATATAAATATTTTTTTCAAAAAAAACTTAAAAATTTTTAAAATTAATATCTATAATATTTTCACCATTAAAATTTATTTAAACCACCTTTTTGGAATATACAACTTCCTATTCGTAAAATTTGATTTATTCTTTTTTTTATAATTATCAAAAATATTCGATGACTATAAAAATAAATCAATATAAATATAATATATAAAATTTATTAAAATAATTCAGTATAAGTGGATTGTTTAATTTGTTGATACAAAATGATATTTTTCAAAAAAAATATAGATTTCATACAAATTAAATTTTATTATTTTTAAGTAGTTATTACTATAATTTATAACTAATTGATAACCAAATGATTAAATTTATATACATATATTGACAATACATTTTCTATTTGGTTAATTTTTTTCATAACATCAATTCCAAAGGATTGGTGATAAATATAGTAATATTTTATTAATAACATTAATTTTATTATGTAGTAATGCAAAAATGGGTCTTGTGTGAAATTTGAGTTATAAAAGGAACATGGAATTGTGTAACACAAGACAAACATAGCATTTCATGTAATGAAAGATAATATATTCATTTTTTGTAGTGAAATTTTGACATTGTGATGCATATAATGGAATCCAAAATTAGTTATTTCATATAACAAAATATATATTGATTGTTGTTCGAAATAAAAAATATCAAAAAGATTAAATTCATCCCAAAAATACATTTCAAAAAATATCAAGGAGTTACAGAAATCATTTTCTAGTCTACATCCACCAATTTTAGATCCTTGATTGTATCAGAGTTTTGGTTTATTGACTAACACTCTCAAATAACCTACCTTAATTAAACAACGTGTTCCCAGTTTCCCTTTAGAGGAAGTACATAACAGACCCCTCAGATTCACCGAATCTGATGGTGGTACCATTATAGAATGATATTTCCTAAAAGGGCCATCCATTGATTATCAATGATCATATAGGAAATTTTATACGAAAAAAGATAACTCACCTAGACAACATGTTATGTTAGAACAATAAGTATGTTGATGATACATGGGAATAGATAGGTGAAATAAAACAGAATGAACCTAATCTATTTAATGTATAAAATGGAACTTTAAAGGGAGAACATTCTAAAAGGTGGAAGAATATATTTACCACAAATTTTATAAATGAACGTTTTTCCTGAATAAGACTTGAGTAAAACCCAAACTGACATTTGACCCTGTTTGAGACATTTCTCGAAGGGCGTTTGCGATCCCCACAGGCTGGAAACATGTGTTGACCATCAAATAAAAACCAAGTGGGAACAGTTTCAGTACAATAACCTAGATATAATAAATATAACTAAACAATATAATGAAATAACAACAACTAAATCTCAATGAAATTCAATAAATATATTCAGTTACAAGATATTTCTAAACCAACAGGAACCCAAAAACAATGATCAATCCACTTCCAACATAATCTCTATGTGACCTCAAGGTAACCACCGCTTACCAAACGACCTTCTCGAACCATGAGCACACAAATAAAGAACCTTAATAAGAAAGACACCAAAAAATTGGTCTACTCACACTAAATGGTACAAGTAGGGTATGAGCTTCACATCATAATATTAATTCACCACATAATACAAATATATACATTCAAAAAAATGGTCACTTAACACATCTTTAAAATAATTATATAAAAGTAGGATTTCCAAATTTTAATCAATAAAAACAAATTTTTCACATTCAAAAACCGAACAGAATTCCTGTTATTTTCAAATAGGTTATCATTTTAAAAAATAAATCCCAAACATAAACCAAAGATGACAATATCAAATTTTTGTTTAAAATAAATAATGGTTGCTAGATGAGAAAAAAATATGAAATGAATTGAACAAGAAAAAATAAAGTATTAAAAATGGGAATATTTTAAACAACCCTACATTGACACCTAGATGTACTCAATTCAGAACCACTCTCAGTGTATAGTGAAGGTCCCTAATCAATAACCTACTATCGGACCTCATCTAACCAATCATATGGAACACCACACCAAGCCTATAGAGAAATATAGGGGTGACCAACCCGTCTAATCAGGGGTTAAAAGAAATCGTCACTCATTTCTCTAAAAGACTCTTAAGAAACACATGGTAAATGTATAATGTGTAAGTAGGAACCCCTTGCAAGTATGACTCACCTAATCTACCAGTATGGAACATTCCTACCCCAAAAACAGAAAATACCTATATAAAAACAATATAGGGAAATCCCTAAGAGGAGTTCCCACAACACATCACGTGATCAAATGTCCCAACTGGGCCATCACGTCATATAATCTTATAAAAAATTACCAAAGCATTTAAACATGACAATCAGGCATTCACATTTTAAAATCCACATTTCTATCCCAATATTTAAATGTTAAAATTGGTCCTTATACCAGGTAAATCTAAAATAAAAATTTCAACCATTTCTCAACCATTCTTAAAAATAAATATAAACAACTAGTTTCAAGAGTACAATTCCAAACATTCCTTTACCCAAATTCAAAATTATTCCAACACCAAGATGATAACACACAATATACAAAAATATTCCAAAAGTACATCCATATTATTTAGATACAAATCATCATTTATATAATCCAAAATATTCCATAGAATCAAATACAATCTTGAAACCAGTTTCATTTCATTAAAAAAATCATGGAACTATTGGTAAAGCATTAAGAGTTTTAAGGAGGAATGACTGATGAAGGTAGGTTAAGTGCTTCATAATCTGGTAATTAAGTCATGAAAGGTCCTTATTAATTGTGTTACCATCCATGTGTCCATTCCATTTAAAAAAATGTTCCCAAATTTAACGGTACACCCAATGTAACTTTTTTCCAAAACAATTTTCAATGAAACATCACATGTTTTCTATCAAATGAATTAAACAACAATAAAAAAATCACCGCATTCCACATACCATTCCCAACAAAAATCCAATCATCTTATTAAACCAGTTATATGGGAAAAGTCCATCACAACTATCCAATCCATAATTTAAAGGATGAAAAATTATTTTATCAAACACATTTTGTGCGCAAACACATAGGAATAAATATTTAATCACTCTAAATTTTTTTTTAACAAACTATACCAATAAGAAAACAGAATAATAAATGTAGTATGTACAATATAAAGGTGTAAATAATGTTTGAAAATTATTTTAAATAAAGAAACATCAAGTAGATTTCATCGTAAAGGAAACAGACAGAAATAGCTACATGAATGGCATGTGAATGCGATGAGACCCTTGGGTAAGAGAGGTCTAACCCCCATAGACCAATTGCACACCATGGAACCCAAGGAAACTAAATCTACATGAAAACCATCACTATTACTATTTAGTAAAAAGAGAATACCATATAGGGAACCCTTGAAATTGAGAGAGAGGGGAGGGGAATATGGATGGGAAAAGGGCCAAAACCCTAAAAGCATACCTTTGATGCTTGGATATTGATCCATATAAGGAGGAGAACCCAAGGGTGGGGGGATTGTGTACCCTCTTCTCCACAAAAACATGGAAAGGTGGTGGGTTCCAATTAATAGTGTAAAATGGGAGGAGGGTAGAATAATTTTTTGAATATTATAAATTTCTAGGATGATTACTCATTTTAGTCGAATAGTTTACAAATCTATGCACCAACTGTGTTCTAGCCTCATCATAAAAATGAACTGACCACATGAACAACCCATATTGTTTGATTTACTAGGATGAAATTGTGTGGTAGTTAGTCTCCAACTCCAAAACATATTGCCTGGTTACCTAGCTTAGCCTGCGTGGTTTCTACCTACTTTTTAGTGACTCTATATATGCAAAAATTCACCTCAGCTTCCAAAATATGAAAATTAAAATTGGAAATCAACTAAAACCTCAACTATAATGATCCATGACCATTGAAAATAAGGTAATGTAAGTGTTTTCAGGGTCGGGGTATGAAAATTATCTCCACCACAATTCCCCCCCCCCCTAATTAGTCACCCAGCCAAACCAAAGCTCGAACTCATGCTTGGTAAAATTCGAAAGAAACCATGATCCGTTGGGTGACTATACAATACACGATTCACACTTGATTAGTTAAAGAAGAAACCATAGCATAAGAATTTGTGGAGAGCATGAGGGGGTCCTCTACACCATAAGAACACAACTAGAACGAAAACTTCAAACCCAAACAACATCAAAAAGAATAAAATAGGAAACCCACCACATAAAATCCCATCAAACCGAGATCTCAGGAACTAACTCAACTTCTCCACACTAGGAAAAATCACCTTCAACTCAACTAGAATCTAGGGAAATCCCAGCATGGTTGTCATCAAATTTATTTAGCACAAGAGAAACACCACCACCACCAGATCTAGAAATTTCCCACACCAACCAAATCTCCCAACATGAATGGATTACCCCCTGAATATAGAAACACTGATCCCAACCCACAATCCATAAAATTCCCAAAACCAATGCCTCCATAAATGAGCACTGAAAAAACCAAAACCTACTCATGAAAGGTTTGATCGCACTCTAAGAAAAATGAATGATAGTAATATACATATTTAGATGAACACAACCATTTGGATAAAATAATCTTGTCATTATTTTACAATGAAATCATGAACTAAAAAACATGAAAAAATTAAATAGCAAACATTTACTTCCCAAAAGGGTAAGAAAAACTGGGCCATGGTCTATCACATCCCTTAGTGACTCCTAATTGTGGGAAAGCATTACTCTAAGGCATGTTCCTGGAGCCCTGGTGACTAAAGTATCACCTACCTCATGTTTAGGTGATAACATCTTCTAATCACTATTCCTTATTTGAATCATGATTCCATAAAACATCTCTATATGACCTAAATAGACACAACTATGGATGTTCGTCATAGTTATGTGACAAGATAGAATGGAATTCCTGAATTGGAATCACATATAGCACATAGGTGAAAGTTATAATGGAAATGAATCTAGATCCCACAAAAGAGACTCCTTAAAAAAATTTCTCCAGTATACAATCATTTCCATAGGGAAAACTCTCCTGAAAACAAGAGATTATGAATTGAAAAATGACTATGCTACATAAACAAACTCATATATAAACTCTTCATTCACTAAATATTCAAAACAATGATCCTTAGAGAAGAGGATACACATATATTTATTGGGATTAAAATCCCCAATAAAAATATAATCCCCCTAAATAAACTTTGACAAAGCCTCCAGAGAATATAAAATTAACTCTTTGAAGTGGTCAACATAGGCCTTCACCGAATGATACCCCAGCTGAACATTCATGAGATCTTATCTCTTCATTTTCTACACCTCCTCAAGTATAAACAATTGTAAAAATATTGAATTATATACTTCCCATATCATCCCAACATTAATTTATGCCACATAAGACAACTCCTATAATCCAAATCTATACCCTTAATCAATCCCAAAAATATCACTTATTCTAACAGCTTCAGGACTTCCCAACAAACGAAATACATGCTCCTCCATTCCCTCTAATGTACCTCTATCACCACAATAAATATGTAATAACTAAAAAGATCATGAAATATGAATGAATAAATAATCTGTGTGGAATTTTATGAATAACACAAATCACAAAACAAAAATTTATATCAAACCAAAACACAATTAATAAATACCATTTGAGAAAAATTAATAGGCTCACAACCAAACAGACACAAACACAACAGAAATCCTATTTTTAAAGCCCCATTTCCATTTCAGTTTCCAAATCATCATTTTTTCAAGAAAATTTCCCAAAGTAAAAGCCTCTTTTTAAAACAAATACCCACATTCTAAAACAAAAAAATATGAATTCATTTTCCTCTTTCCGAATCACGTTAGAAAAGTAAGGAAAAGCCTTTGGTTTTAGATACACAAGCATGAAATCTTATAAAAATGTTCATATATGTTTATCCAATTCAATCCACACATGAAAACATGATTCTTTCACACTCACCCATACATATGAAAATGATGATAAGGAAAACCAAGTGTTTCTCTCACTATTTCATTTCTAAAACCCAGATTAGAGTCCCACCTGACTCGACATGTGACCAATTCTGAGACATGGACCGAAGGTCATTCCTAATCCCCATGGCCTTGAAAATAATTTCAAGAATCAAATAAAAAGCAACTGGGAATCTTTTCTCCACATTAAATAGGATCAAATAAACTGAACATAATAGTTTGAATAAAAAACCACAACTGAATCTCAATGAATATGAATAAATAGATCCAGTTACATGATACCGTTAAACCAAAAAACACAAAAACAATGTCTAACTCACTACGCACTCGATATCATAGGGACCTCAAGGTCAACACAATCATCTAACCATCCTTCTACAACCATGAGCACACGAATAATGAACCTAAACAAGGAAAGTGACCTTAAAAAATATTCAAGTCTACTAACATCGAATGGTTCTTGCTTAGTGTGAGCTTCATAGATAAATAGTTAATCACCAAAGAATCATTTCATTTACTTCCCTAAAATTAGTCACTTAAACAGTAGTTTGAAAAAATATATATATAAGTTGGATATAAAATTTTAATAAATTAACACATCTTTCCCCATTTTAAAATAGAAAACAAAAAATGTTATTTTCAAAGAGGCCATCATTTTAGAAAAAAATACCAAACCAAAAACAGGTTTAGAAAATACTTGGATGTGTTGAAAATAAATAAACATTTCCAAATGAGAACACAAAATAATAATAAATAAAAATCTAATACAATTTAGTAACCATGGGAAATTTCTAAACATCCCTAGAGTGATCCTTGAACAGACTCAGTTCAGAACCACCTTCTGGTGTATGGTGAAGCTCCATAGTCAATAACCAACAGGTAACCCTCATTATATCAATCTAATGGAATAACACACCTAGTATCTCAGAAAATACAGGGGCAACCAACCCTTCTTATCGGGACTAATAAAAAATAATCAATCAATTATCAAATAGAATCCCAGGAAACTCATGGTAAAAGTATACTATGTAAGTTTTATTCCCTCGCAAGCATGACTCACACTACATACCATCACCAAACATACCAACACCAAACACATACACTACCTATATGATAACTCATATAGGGAAATTCTCTATAGGCTTTCCCACTACATATCACATTATTAAAGGTTATCACCTTACCTTCACATTATATAAGCTTATAAAACATATCAAGATGATAATCGGTCATTCAAATTTAAAAATCCGCATCCATTTCCCAATATTAGAATGTGGATTGTGTGCCTTATATCATGTCAATCACAAATACACTTTTAAAAAATTTCTCAACTGTTCTCAAAATTAATAAAAAACCACTCTCAGTAGTGAAATGAAAAATGGGTTGTTACCACAAATGCAACATTATTCCAAGTTCATGATGAAAACAGAAATATCTCTTAAGGATTCCAAATGGGCTTACCTATCATTAAAAACCAATTATATTTTTTAAAATACCAAACAGTCCATTACATAAAATTCAATATTGCAACCACTTTCTTGTCTAATCAGAAAACATAGAACCATTCGAAAATAATTTAGAGTCTGAATGAGGAGGTGGAAGGGAGGATAAGTGTTTCCAAATTTCGTTCTTAGGTCATGCACATCCATTATCATTTGTGTGCCCATCAATGTGTTAATTCCATACACACATGGATTTTCCCACATCCAATGGGACATCACAAGTAAATGTTTCCCAATATAATTCTAAAAAGACGTCACATGTTTTCTATCTAATGAACCAATCCAATTATAAAATTCATCGAATTCCACATACGGAGCCCAAACACAATCCACTCATCATAGAAAAAAATATCTATGGAAAAACACCCAAATAATCTAATACTACATTTAAAGGTTCAATTAATATTTTATCAAATGTTACTTGTTTGTAAACATAAAGGAATAAATAAAGAATCACTCCAAAACCTATTTTTATAAAATTCCATCTAAAAGAATACACCATAATATACTAAAATTGGGAATTATAAATATTCATATAATTTTTAATATTTATTTAACACAACAAAGTATCAAGTGTATTTCATTGTAAATGAATTGGATGAAAACCCCTACCTCAATAGAATAAGAATGTGATGAAACCCTCAGAGAATATAGATCTAAGCCCCATGAACCATTCACACATCATATAGTCCAATGAAACTGAACCAACCCACAACACCTAGCCTTTTGGGTACATATAAAAGATTAATCCCACATGGAGAACCCTATAAATCAAAATAGAAGGTAGAGGGAAGGAGGAAATGATGAAATCCTAAAAAACATACCATCGAAGCTTGGAGATTGATCCATATAGAGATGAGAACCAATGGGAGAGTGTTTTGGAAACCTCTCATGTTCCAAAAATAAGAAAGGAGGAGGGGTATGAATTTTTTTATAATAGTGGTAGGTCTGAATTGTTTTTAAAATATTTTCAAGTTATGGGGTGATCACATGGTTTGGTCACACAATTTTCAAAACCAATTGCCTGATGTATAATAGTCATAGCCCATGAAGATATAGAGAACATGACTGACCCACATGGTTTGACCGACCATGCATAAACTGTGGGGTAGATTCTATCCAACTCTAGGACACTTTGCATGGTTACTTGTGTGGGGCCTAATAGTTTCCACTAATCATATGGTTCTCGTGCACATGACAAAATTAACCCGAGATTCAAGGATTTGATAATTTTAATTGGAACTCAATGTGAACCTCAACTGGAAGGATCCATGACTAAGAAAATAAGTAAAAGAAAGTTTTTTCGTGTATGGGGTGTGAAAAATTCACTTTTTAAATGAATAAAATTCATTGTTATGTAATTTATTTATCGTAATCACATGAATTACTTTCGATATGTTGGACCATTATATGTTTTATCTAGTCGAATATAAATGAACATTAGGCATCATAACCATGGATTTAATATCCATTATATGGTGGTTGTATGATTGATATATGTTATGGGTTTTTTATAAACTCTAACAGACATATATTGAGGGAGTGATGATCTCAATCAGTAGTATGATTCCATTCAAATCCCATATAATAAATATTTTATGGGAGAGAACATCACCAGGATCAACCCTTAACCAATACCAATGTAATATTCAACAATTAAATCATGAGAAAACCAATTATGGGATATTTTCCAGCTCCTCATGATCATGGACCACAACATTTTTTCTAAACCATTCTAAGAAACCATCTCCATCAAAATCCTTACTCTTAGGCCATTAACTAGTGAAATAATGGGATTTGTATCTAGACCACAAAAATATAAATTTTCAAATTTTTTATATTTGTATAAATTAGTGATTATATTTATCATTTATTAAATTATAATAATTAAATAATATGATTGAAGATAATTAAATTTTGAAACAACAAATGACATATCAAATATGCAATATATTTATAGTTTCAATAAAGACACTCTTGTTGATGAGTTAATGAATTTTGAAATAGTATATATTCAAGTAATGTATTATTATTAAGTAATAATTATTATATATAAATTATTATATTACTTTTTGGAGTAAAATTTATTTTTATAAGAGTTAGAAAAATTATTGTTGTAAAAATAATTGTATTTATCAATAAATGTGGATTTTGATTTATATGTTCAAATTTATATATTTAGAGAATTATTTTAAAAATAAAAATATTATTTTATAAATTACAATTTCAAAATTTTCCAATGGTGAATTTTTCATTTTTTAAGACAGATTCATATTTTTGTGTAAAAATTATATACGGTATAAATATACAAGTTATATTGTGACATCATAGTGTCCCAAGAGTGATATATAATATTGGAAAAATTTACTAAATGACCAAATTTATGTTTCCACTTAAAACATAATTTTTTTTGAATATATTTTAATAAATTTATAAAACCATAAAGAATCATCCAATCCTATACTTTATATTTAGTTTTTGAAATCAATTATTTATAATAAGACTCAAATTTACATCATGATAGGTGTCATTTTTGTAACTTTTGATAATTTAATTATAATTTATATTTAACCACACAACATTGGGAGAAACCATGGGAAAAACCTATTTTATGTTTTTTAGATTCTATTATTTTCTTTTACAGAGTCAAAAAACTATGATTTCAAATTAATAAATAATTCCCATTTCTTTCACTATATAATCCCAACCAACCACTCATTCCTCTCCAACCAATTACATTGGAATATTAAATTTCTATACCCTTGCCTCAACATACCCTTGCAGAGGTTCCTCAAAACCCTTTAAAAGCTCATCCCATGATTTTATAAGTTCCCTCTCAAGGTAAGGTATCCTCTCATTATCCCCTTTATTCAAAAATTTTATTTATAATATGAATATTAATTTCTAATTTCTCAGGTTGGGCTATGTTATTAAACATTAGTAGTACTATATATATGATTTCCATGTAATGAAAGTCCCCATTAACTATCATTAATTACATTTATGAATCATTATACACCATTGTTATAATGGTATAATTATCATGTCATTTTTCATTCCAAACAATTGTGTAGTGAATACCAACCCTCCATTCCACTCAGTGGCATGAAACTTAATGTACCTATGCTCATTTTAATTACTCGTTTCATTATTTATATTACACTCTATAATTTTGGGATTACAATTTCTAAAATATATCCTTATTTTTCATGATCTATGTGAAAACTTATGCATGTACATGATATGAAGGAGATGAGTGGGCCCAAAATTATATATCCCCCAATACATTGGGTAATATTTTCTTACTCAAGAGTTGTTATGTATGGTATTAGAAGTGAATCTAAATAATCATCAGATTTTTATGTTACTTTATGTTTTCTTTTTTAACTCATATATGACTTATTCTTATGTCTTTTTTTTATGATTCCGCATTCCAATGTTTCCTTCATGTTATTACGTTAAATCATTCCTAAATGTTCAAAATTATGGTTATCACTCATTTTTTCTCATTAATATGCCTATTGACTCAATTGTGTTCATTTTATCATATTATTATTATATTATTCTCTTGCTGGGATTTATAGGTCACCCCTTTCCTATGTTCATCCCTAGGTTATCCCTTGTAGTTTTAGAATATCCCTATGTTAGAATTTCTTGTTAGTGATTTTATAAATAATGTTTTCATATATAGTTTTGAATTTTTCTGTAATTTACCAAATTTCATAATGAAAATATGCCTCATTATTAAATGGGGTTGTCTTAATTTCACCCTTATGAAATAAATCATGAATCACAGTGTTTGAAAGATATGGGTGGTGAAATATAAGAAATCATTTCTATGTGAAAATGTAATTAATAGAAAAGATTGAAATAATAATGAAGGGATTTTTTTTAAACACTTAAATCGTAATATAGTTTCCAAAATAAAAATTTGAACACCATTGAACCGTTGAAACTCAATTTAATAACTCATGACAGGGGAAATGAGAAATAATTTGGGCTCAATGTAATTAGGTAGAATACACATGGGCTAATGTTTATGTATATAAATTAAAAGGGGTGGTTTTTTTGTGTTAACATATTGATTATTTTGTTATTTAATCCAACTTATGTAGGATGAAAAATGTTTCCAAAAACATTATTTGTTAATTATTACAAAATAATGGGTTATATGACATTTAAATCAATCCATAATAGACTAGAACATCCCTATCACTCCAATAAATGACATAAATCCGAAATTCATTTTACATGTATTTAAATTTTCTTTTTCAATCAAACAATTAAATATAAATATCTAAATTAAACATATAATTTATAAATTATTTATTATCCCCATTATATTTTCTATAAGTTTTAAAAATGTATAATTAAATTTTTTTTATAATAATATCATGATGATTACAAAATATTTACAATATTCATAAATCATATATTACTGACTATTCACCTAAAATCAACTTTTTCATACAATAATAAAAAACAAACCTAATATAATTTTAATATACTTATTCCAAAATAATAACCCTTTGATGAAATTCATATTTTATCATTTAGAAATTTATATTTTAATTAATTTCATAAAATGCATGGATAAATAGTTCATTTAAAAATAAAACTATTTTAATTGAAAAAAATTATTACATTAATAATTATTTTTATCTCTTATTTATTAAATTATTATTATATAATTATATATATTTATAAAATGTAAATTTCTTATAATTTATACTGCTAATTATGTGTAATTAATCTTTAAGATACCCATTTGAGAAAATAGTTTCAGGTTCATACTGTGTATATAGTAATTCTATAATTATATGTCAATGACCATTAATATTTTTTAAATAAATGCATTATAAATCTTTTATAACAATATTTATATAATAAGAAACTATATATATGATTAATTTCAATATCATATAAAAATTATTATTTCATGATGTTATATTGTTATAAAACATTTTACTTTTCCTTATAAAATGTAAATTTTGACATTTATTTAATCTAATAAGATCTATTTATGAATTAAATTGGATATATTTTAATTTTAAATGAATTAGTATTTATTAATTTAGATTTTAAATTATTTTTAACCATCAATCATATGATTTAAATGGAAGGTTATATGGAACATTATTTTCTAATCTTTGTAAATACATAAACTAAACCACACAGGAGTGGTGGTTCAACGTGAAAATAGATCCCATATTTTTTCAATATGAGTCTTAGAATATGTTCTAGTTAGTTTCAATGGAATAATTTTTTAATATTAATTTTATGTAAGGAAATAAACTAACTTATTCTCAAAAAAAATTTAGAAGAACATTTAAAAAAATATTAAAGATCACAATCAATGTGATACAGGAACCCCTACCTTGGATCATGGAGATAACACTGTGATGATTAATATTATTTACTCCATGCATAACGATTCAAAAAAATTTTAAGAACCCAGATCTTTGTTTTCAGGTATGTCTTTCCTTTTTCTGGAGTTTTTTAGAAAAATGAAGTTTTTGGAAATTTTTTATGTACATGCTGTGTACTTTCTGAGTACACACCATGCACTTTTTTCCCGCTCGAAGTTGTGTTCTTGCCGTGTCCGGGACACACAAAAGGTGTGTAAGGGTGATGTGGAGTCCGATTTTGGCGGAGTACAGAAAGATATTCTAAACGCCATGTACAATAAAAGTACATGTTGTGTACTTTCTTTTTTTCATTAATCAGACTGGGGTCGCGCCTGATCTCCAAAAATGGCTTCTTCTTGGTCTTGTTCGACCGAGATATGTCGTACGACCGTGAATCTTCTCCAGATTCCAGAGCCTCCATATGTGGGCTGATTCTACTGCCATCGATTGCATTGGAACCGCAGTGGTGAGTTCTTCCTTCTTCTTGAGTTTCATTCCTTGATTCTTCATCTTTCACATGTTATCGTGGTTTGAGCGTTTTGTACGTTTTCACAGATCTACAACATTCATGGGAGAATCAGTCATCGGGGTGAAATTATATCGATCTCCTAGGATCGAGGTTGGTGGTTTTTACCTTACCATTCAAAGGCAATGAGTTTTATGTGAAAATTCCACCAATACCCTTGAACGGGGTATTGCGTGTTTACATTTTTGCCCTTATTGATTTCATGCCTTGCATGTATGCTTGTGTAGAGATAATTTAATCATGTTAGAGGATAAATTTGTTGTTCTTAGATGTTTTTCCCATTCATTTCTCTGTTTACAACCTTTGGGTCTTGTTAGACTTTGGACGTTATGATTGTTTCCATGCCTTGTGTCTATAAGATGGAGTGTTTTGCATTACATGCTTGTTTCCTTGTATATTGTTAGCCAAGTAGCTCAAAATTCAAACTTTGGTTAGCCAAGTAGCTCTGTAGGTGTACTTTGGCCTTATTGAATTATCATACACTAAATGGCATGGGGATGTGAGAACCTAGTGCTATAGACTATAAGGGATAGACCGAGTGAGCTTTCTCGAGAGTCCATGACATTATAGACTATAGGAGGTTAGACTGAGTGAGCTTACTCAGTGAGTCTTAGGCATTATAGTCCACATGGGATAGACCGAGCACGCTTCCCAGAGTGCATTCAGATTTTATAGACTACATGAGGGTAGACAGAGTGAGCTTCCTCAGATAGTCTTACCTTGATTGATTTCTCTTTAATAACCTTCCTTGGATAGAGTAGGAATTGACCGAGGGAGCTTCCTCAGAGAGTCTGTGGTATACCAGAGGCTATAGAAGGCATTGACAGAGATAGCTTCCTCAGAGAGTCTCTAGACCTTGGTGCTAAGAGGGTTTGACCGCATGATCATCCTCAGAAAGTACATGACTAACCTAGACTATAAGGGGAATTGACCAAGTGAGATTCCCCAGAGAGTCTCATAAATTCGTATGACCAAGATAGAGGGGTTAGGATGAGTGCACTGCCTAGAGGGTTGTGGTACATCTTGGTTAAGACCAGAGGGGATGGCTGTAGGTACATTCCTGAGGGTTTCCTATTTGTGTTAGCGGATTTTCTCACTGCTGTTGTTGGTTGTGGATTTATTACTATTGTGTAACATCCTGCTTCACTACTTACTATTTACTGCCTACTACTTGTTGTTGTTGTTTTCTACTTATTGTACGTTTACCTGCCATATACTCACTGACTATTAGGCACAAATCTTCGGGTGGTTTCCTACAGTTATTTTATCTCACACCCAATTTGGGCCACGATTTTGGGCCCAAGAAGACTATGTTGTTGTAGGTATAGACAAGGGCATGTGCCCTTTGACTTTTGGAACATGATTTCTTGGAGCAGGAGAGCAAGGGACCAAGCTTTGGCTTGCGATGATGGGGATATGTTTACTTTTATTTTGTACGTTTTTTGGTATGGTGGTGGTTTTCATCATTCTGACTTGTTTGGATGCTTTCCTAGAAATGTATCATGCATCATTCCATATATACATATGTTCTATATTTTGTTGATTTAATCTTCTGCGGCTTATATTGATGGTTATTACTGCTTCTACTATTTCATGTTTATTTATTTCCACTGTGTACTCTGCCAATGAGGGCATAATTTCCCCACTATCACACCCAAAGCCCTTGCTACTAGTCTGCAGCCTCTGGCGTTTCGGGAAATGCGCTTGAGGCCATGTGACCAACCGGGTACGGGGCACCATTGGGTGGCTTCTAGAACCAAGACATTACAAAGTGGTATCATAGGGATTCTTCTCTCTTGATATACAGTTTGGAGCTATTAGGCAAGGATAGGATGGATTCGATACTTGGTAATAAGATATGCTAAAGAGTAGCTAACCTGTGTACAAGGAAAAGTCATACTACCTTGTTTATTTCAGTTTTCTGTTTTTGAGATTTTACAGTTGATATGATTTCACCTAGAGTGATTCACATGCCTTGTGCTATTATTTTTTTGATATTACAGTTCTATTTCTGTCACAACCCAATGATATGAGGGTATTCCATCTCCCTCATCATATATGCACTTGTTAGAAATCACATGCCATGAACTCTTGCCATTCCATTTAGGGTGCATTAGCGACTTCATGTTGTTGTGATAGACTCTGTGTAGATTATGTAAGTTGTTGTGAAAGATTCTTGATAGAATCCCTACTGTTGTGATTGATAAATTGATTATGTTTCACATTTCTTAAATAAACGCCAAATTCATGTTCATGAGGTGTTATGGGCCCTCTTGAATCAGATGTTGGTGGATCATGATCCTGTTTTCTCTTGAACATGACTGTATGAGATTCCAAGCTTTGATTAGAATGGTGTATGGGACCTCACGGATCGGAATTTGGCACCTCTTTGCGTTGTTTTTAGTGTTTCTGGGATTCTGTGCAGTTTCTGAGCTACTTCCCAGAAAACCCAGAATACACGGCGTGTAATTTCTAGATACACATCGTGTAGTTTCAGGCCATGTCACTTACCGTGTGAGCAGAAACACGGTGTCGAGAAAATAACATCAGGAACACGCCATGTACGGTATGTGCACTCTGTGTAGTTTAGAGCCGTGCACCTGGCCGTGTCACTAACAACACGGGTCGGGGAAGCTCGAGTAGAACATTTCGTGTTGGTAAAGAACACGCCATGTAGTTTTGTCCCAGGTACCCGACAATGTCACGAACAACACTATTCGGTGTTATCTTCTCCTATACACTCCGTGTTTGTTCGGAACATGTCATGTAAGAGAAACCATGTAGACGGCCGTGTAACTAACAACACGGGCCACCGAGACCGTTTTTAGTACACGCCGTGTCCCTAGGGAACACGCCGTGTAGTCCTGGGTCAGTTTGGACTGTGTGAGTTAGCTGTGTAAGGAGACTCAGGTAGGTGTTTAGAGTTCAAGTACACGCCGCGTGTAGGAACAACATGCCGTGTAGTTTGGGGTGTTACACGACCAGAAGTGGCGAGAGTACATGCCAATGTTAATGGCTAAAAGTACATGTCATTTAGGTTTTATACACGCCATGTAGTCGTGTTTTGTAAAACATGATAGTTTCTTCCCCCTGTTCTCATTTTATACCCATGTGTTTTCAGTCTATGTTACCTGGATCTAAGGTGTGCTTTTGATCTTTCAGAGATATGCCTCTGAGACGTCCTTCGGTCGTACGTCAGTTGCCAGATGGCGACCAGACACCAGATATGGCCGATCATGGACTTCATATTGATCCTCCTGCTGTACCAGCCTTGGCAGCGGCATTTATACCCATCGCAGGTGATGATACGCAGTTCAAGGGGGACTTCCTGAGGATGTCACAGTCTTTTCAGGGAGAACTACCTCCTACCCCTTTGATGGCTGAATTGAGGTGGGTTTTTCAGTAGCAGCATCCTCCTACTTTCTTAGGGGATGGAGGACCCCAGGCTGCAGATTCATGGTTCGAGGCCACCCAAACTATCTTCCAGAATCTGGAGATACCCCTAGAGAAGAGGGTAACGTTGGCCACCTATATGCTCCGGGACACCGCCAACAGGTGGTGGAAGATGATCTCGCAGTCAGGACGCCAGTAGTGTATGTCATGGGATGAGTTTCGACGCACTGTCTATGACTACTTTTATCCAGATACCTTGAGGGATGATCGAGCCCGGGAGTTTATGAGTCTGCAGTAGGGTACTCTTTTTGTTATGGAGTACTCTTCTAGCATCACTGACCTGCAACGTTTCACGCCGATCCCAGCAGGTGATGAGTTGTTCCATGCTAGTAAGTTTGAGGACAGTCTCAAGCAGGAGATCCGCTCCCAGTTTAATATCATCCAGTTGACATCTTTATCCTCCATCGTCAACCAGGAGCTGATTACTAATCGTAATTTGAGGGATTCTGGAGCAGTGAGTTAGCGCGGTTCGACATCTAGAGTTGGTGTCCCTCCTACGGACAGTAGGAAGCATCATATAGAGTCTTCTCGAGGAGATTGAGGTTCACGGGATGCATCTTCTGGAAGCCAGGTTGTGTGCTACAAGTGCGGTAGGAGTGGTCATACTAGGCCTCAGTGCCAGAGAGATCTGATTGAGTGCCTATGTTACGGTAAGATGGTCCATCTTCAGCGCTTCTGTCACATCTTCTCTCCTTTACGTGGTGGTAGGAGTTCCTCTATGACCCCGCGTTCTGGAGATGCTTCGCCAATTTCTCTCTAGTCTGGGGACGGGAGTTCTTCTGGCCATTCAGGCCGAGGTGTACTTTGCGGCCATGGTGGTCAGTCACCAAGTCATCAGCGACAGCATAGTGGATCAGCTTAGAGCAGTCAGCCATGGGCACAGGGCCATGGTGCATGCCAGTCTTTCACCGTGGAGAAGACCTATCATGAGTAGGATCCGGAACCTTATACAGTTCGAGGTATGATAATAGTAGCCTCAGTTTTATCTTCATCGCTTTTTTTATACTAGTGATTCACATAGCTTTATCTTTGTTTATGTTGTGGATAGCCTTGGGCACTGTATCTTTCTTTATACCAACTTGTTGACTCTTGACACACTGTTGGGATCGAGGAAATCTAGCGTACGTCAGTGTAGAGAGTACCCTCTTGAGTTTGTGGGGTGTCATTTCATATGGGACCTCTATTTCATATAGATGATGGGCTATGACGTCATTCTTGATATGGGATGGTTGGTTCCCTTCTAGGCAGTCATCGATTGCTATCGTCGCAGGGTGAGATTCGTATCACTAGAGGGTGGATATTTTCTTCATAGAGGTGAGTGGGATGTCTAGGCGGGTAGAGAAGGACCCGAGCATCATGGGATAGGGGAAGATACAGCCTAGATTTCCAGTATTTATCTGGATGACCAGGGGACTTCACAGTTAGACATTTTCCTTGTGGTGGATCGTTTCAGGGATTTTTTTCCAGAGGACTTTTTAGGTTTGCCTCCAGAGTGTGAGGTAGACTTCTTGATTGATCTCGTGCCAGGAGCAGCACCGATGTCCATTCTTCCTTATAGTATGGCTTCACCTGAGTTGTAGGAGCTCAAGAAGCAGTTGGAGGAGTTACAGGTTAATGGTTTCATCCGACCCAGTACTTATCCTTGTTGTTCGCCTGTCCTGTTTGAAAAAATGGTAGACATCACCCTTCGGCTTTGTGTGGATTATCGGAAGCTGAACCAGTTGATGGTCAAGAACTGATATCCCTTTCCGAGGATAGATGACCTCTCTGATCTGCTTCGAGGAGCCCGAGTGTTCTCAAAGATCAACTTGTGGTCCGGTTATCATCAGTTTCACATTAGACCATCAGATATTCCTCTTACAACCATCAGGAGTAGGTATGATCTATACGAGTATACAGCCACGCCGTTCGGTCTCACGAATGTGCCTGATGTTTTCATGGCACTGATGAACCGAGATTTCCATCCGTACTTGGACTCCTTCATCGTGGTCTTCATGGATGATATCTTGGTGTACTCTCACACTCGACATGACCGTGCCACACATCTTGAGATCGTTCTGATTACACTAAGAGAGCGTCGGTTGTATGCTAAACTCTTGTAGTGCCACTGTTGGATGGACCAGATTCACTTCTTGGGTCACGTCATCTCAAAGATAGGAGTATTTGTGGACCTAGAGAAGTTGAGAGTTGTAGTTTCATGGGAGAAACCAAAGAACATTATTGAGGTACAGAGTTTACTAGGGCTGGATGGATACTACATATTCTTTATACATGAATTTTCACCCCTAGAAGCACCTTTGATAGGTCTGACCAAGAAGGGGGAAATGTTTTTATGGCCAGATTCTTGTGAGTCTGCCTTTCAAGAGTTGAAAGGGAGGTTGACGTCAGCACCGATACTAGTCTTTCCAGATCCAGACAAGAGGTACACTATTTATTGGGATTCTTCAGGTATTGAGCTAGGAGCTGTGCTTATATAGGTAGATGGAGTCGTTGTGTACGGGTCTTGACAGTTGAGGCCACAAGAAGGGAATTACCCTACGGACGATCTGGTGTTGGAAGCTATTGTTCATGCCTTACACTGTTGGAGACACTACCTTCTGGGAGAGAGATGGTCCAGTTGCCTATCGGTTGGAGTCACCTCAGAGGTATTGGTCCATGCATGATGTCTTCCATGTCTCTCATCTTCAACGTTACTTTTCATACCCATCACATGTCTTTCAGCCCGAGGATTTTGAGCTCGATGCAGATGCATCGTTTGAGGAGCATCCCATCTATATATTTGATAGTAGTATGAAGGATCTCTGTGTGTGGTATTTTTCTTTAGTATGGGTGCTTTGGCAGCATGGCTGAGTACAAGATGAGACCTGGGAGATTGAGGCTGATGTACGATCGCAGTGGCCAGAGCTGTTTGGGGTTTTTTCTTCTATGTCTCGCTATGGAAATTTGGGGATGAATTTCTTTAAGGGGGGAATTTTTTAAGAACCTGGATCTTCTTTTTCATGTATGTATTTCCTTTTTCTGGACTTTTTGAGAAAAATAATGTTTCTGGAAGTTTTTTATGTACACACCGTGTACTTTCGAAGTACATGTTGTGTACTCTTTTCCCACTTGATGTCATGTGCTGGCTGTGTCCGGGACACACACACAGTGTGTAGGGGTGACGTGGAGGCCGATTTTGGCGGAGTACGAAAAGACTTAGTACATGCTGTGTACTCTAAAAGTACACGCCATGTACGTTTTTTCATTAATCAGACCGGGGTCACGCCCGATCGCCAAAAATGTATTCTTCTAGGACTGGTTCGAACGAGAGATGATTTATGGCCATGAAACTTCTCCTGATTCCCGAGCATCAATCTGTTGGCCGATTTGACCATCGTCGATTGTGTTGGAACCGCATCGGTGAGTTGTTCCTTCTAATTCAGTTTCATTCCGTGATTCTTCCTCTTTCTCATGTTATCGTGGTCTGAGAATTTTGGACATTTTCTCAGATCTACGGTGTTCAAGGGTGAATCAGTCGTCGGGGTTCAATTATATCGATCTCCTAGGATCGAGTTAGGTGTTTTGTGCCTTACCGTTCAAATTATTTGTGTTTTATGTTCAAATTCCACCAATAACTGTGGACGGGGTATTCTTGTTTACCTTTTTTCCCTTGATGTCTTCCAGACTTTCTTGTATTCTTTTGTAGAGGTAATTTAATCATGTTTGAGGATATATTTTTTGTGCTTAGATGTTTTCCTATTCTTTGATCAGTTTACAACCTTTGGGTCTTGTTAGCCTTTGGTCGTTAGGACTATTTCCATGACTTGTGTCTATAAGATGGTGTGTTTTGCATTACATGCTTGTTTCCTTGTAGACTATAAGACAAGTAGCTCTATAGGTGTACTTTGGTAATCCAAGTAGCTCTTTATGTTAACTTAGGCCTTTTAGAATTATCATGCACTTACTGGAACGGGGCACTTAGAACCTGGTGTTATAGTCTATAAGGGATAGACCGAGTGCGCTTTCCAGAGAGTCCATGACATTATAGACTACAGGGGGTTAGACCGAGTGGGCTTTCTCAGTGAGTATTAAGCATTATATTCCATGGGGGATATCCCAAGAGAGCATCCCAGAGTGTCTTCAGATTTTATAGGCTATAGGAGGGTAGACCGAGTGAGCATCCTCAGAGAGTCTTACCTTGTTTGATTTCTCTTTAAGAACCTTCCCAAGCTAGAGGAGGATTTGACCGAGTGAGCTTCCTCAGAGAGTCTATGGTATACCTGAGTCTATAGGAGGAATTGACTAATATAGCTTCCTCAGAGAGTCTCTAGACCATGGTTCTAATATGGTTAGACCACATTATCTTCCTCAAAGAGTCCCTGACTATGCTAGACTATAAGGGGAATTGACTGAGTGAGCTTCCCCTGAGAGTCTCATAAATTTGTATGACCAAGCCAAAGGGGTTAGGCTGAGTGTACTACCCAGAGGGTTGTGGTACATCTGGGTTAGGACCAGAGGAGATGGTTGTGGGTACTTCCCAGAGGGTTTCCTGTTTGTGTTAGCTTATTTTCTCACTGCTGTTGTTGGTTGTGGACTGATTACTGTTGTGTATCATCCCGCTTCATTACATAATGTTTACTACATACTGCTTATTGTTGTTGTTTACTGCTTATTGTATTTTTACCTGCCATATACTCACTGACTATTAGGCACAGATATTTGGGAGGTTGCCTACTGGTATTTAATCTCACTCCCTTTTGGGCCATGCTTTGGGCCCAAGCAAACTATGTTTTTGCAGGTATAGACAAGGACATGCACCCTTCGACTTCTAGAACATGATTGCTTGGAGCATGAGAGAAAGGGACTAAGCTTTGTCTTGTGAATCTGAGGAGATATTTACTTTTCTTTTGTACTTTTATTGGTACTGTGGTGTTTTTCAGCATTGTGACTTGTTTGGATGCTTTCCTAGATATGTATCATGCATCATTTCATATATACATATGTGATCCAGTTTGTTGAATTAGTCTTTCATTGTTTATATTGTTGCTTATTACTGATTTCGCTATTGCATGTTTATTAATTTCTGATGTGTACTCTACTAATGAGGGCATAGTTTCCCCACTATCACACCCAAGGCCCTCGCTTCTTATCGGCAGCCTCTGGCGTTTGGGGAAATGCGCATGAGGCCATGTGACTAACATGGTATGGGTTGCCTTTGGGTGGATTCCGAAACCAATATGTTAAAAAATTGATCCTTTTTTTACACTCCCATGATTAAGGTGCTGACCCAACTGAACATTCTAGTATTTTCCTTGAATTTATAACATTATAAGAACACATTTCTATTGAAAATACTATAGCACATATAATTACACAAGAATCTAGAAATGCTATTTTAATAGTGGAAGATGTGGTACCGTCTTGTTTTATTGATATATTATTAGATGATTAAGTATCTAATACGATTAATTATACATATAAGATTAATTGGTTTGAATTAGGGAACCTTAATCCAATCCGGTATTTTTTATAACCCTAAAATATGGAATTGAAACCTCTCTCATTAGATTTCATATTTGTATTCTTCCCTGTAGGAGAGATATAACAAATAATCAACACTAAAAGTATATCTAAACCCCACGATTAATTAATTAGTCACCATATTATAATAAATATCCATTCCATATGTTGGATACTAGGAGATATCCAAATTAGTAACCCCAAAAAAAATTCGCAGGGAATCTTGTATGAGGGGATTTCCAGACCAACATGGCAGCTTAAAAGGAAGACAAACCTGAACATCACCGAGGTATTAAATAACAAAATAGGGAATTTGTCAGCAAAGGATATCATATAACCAATTTATGATTCAAATAGATTAGTCCAATCCTTTTAGTTCCCTAAAATCCCAGTTTCACACATGGGAACAAGGGGAAGAGTAATTAATTCTATAAGAATATATATATGTGGGACTTGTGTATTTATTATAGGAATCTAAATCTAGTTACCAGAAAATAAAACATTCCCATTCCATTCAATAAAAAAATTATATAGAGGTTAGTGAGAATATAATATTAATAATATATATATATGGGTTTTTAGGATATATTCAAATACCAATTTCTCTAGAGGACCTGGTGAAGACATCCTTCACTTTTCCTTTTGAAAACCTTACATAAAAAATATGTTTTTTTGGTTTTTGAAATGCCTTGGGTATATTTAAACAGTGCATGGTAATTATATTTAAACGAAATATTAGGGATTTCATAATATTATTTCTTGATGAAATCACTATTTTTTGTAATTATTTTGATCATTTCATAGGAAATAATGAAAATATAATGAAAAAAAACATTGAAAGTATATGGTTTTTTATTTTCAAAATTATAATATCATGATTGAGAAAGGGATATTATATAGAAATATAAATCCAAAAAAAATCATTGATGTATATAAATACATGGTTTAAGATATAAATTTTTTTCCAGATCACACTTCTGTAAAAAATAATTGATATTTCCTAGGCTATGTTCGATTATATTGAAAATTCATTAAGTATTTTTGAATGATTACTCTAACACTTTCCATTAAACATTTAAAAGTATTTGATTCTTATTTCAACGATTGATATAAGGAATCATTTTTTAAGGTAATTAAAATAATTATTACCCCACCAATAAAGAAACCACAAAATTGGGATCATCCATTTATGCTTCACATTGCTTCATAAAACCAAGATATAGGAGGATATCCCACTCATTATGGTAAAAGAACACCATTAGCCTTCTTTTATAACTCAAGGACATCATATTTCACTAAACAAAACTAAAGAACTGCCAAATTTAGTTACATTGATTGTTTATCTTTAGATATTTTCATATATTATATTCACAAAAATAGTGTAGTTTACTTTTATAATAAAATAACTCATTGGTGTATAATAATTAAGGATGATGATAATTTATGGTTTGTAAGATGAATTCTACTTTTGAAACAGTTAAATTATGAGGTTAATGAAAATAAAAAATCAGAAAATCAGGTGGCCGATTATCTATATAGATTACCCAACATCACATAAATATAAATTCTGCATACAACCCAACAAAATGAAAATATACCTAAAGAAAAACTCTTTATTATAGAAGGTGAAAAACTATAGTACTCCTACATTGGAAAATATTTGGTAACATCTTAGGTTCCAACTCATTTAACACCCATTAGAAACAAAAAACAAAAAACCAAATCTATATTTCCAATTTGGAAAGATTCATTCCTTTGGAAATTTTCAATGATCAAGTAATAAGGCATTATTTTATATAATTTATGTTGAACCTATTTTTGAATCATATCACAAATTTGTTTTTATGGAGGCCATGTAGGACCTCAAATATTTCTTAGATAAGTTTTAGAATCCCAGAAATATAGGACAACATTATTTAATGATGTGTGGGAATATAATAAAAAATTTAACATTTCTGTGTTCCCCGAAATATGTAGAAAAGAATCAAATTCATCAAAAAAATTATATTTTGTGAAAAAATATATTATTGGGGTATATGATTCTTGTCTCCATTTCCAATATCACTTTGGAATTCTCATATTCGACTTGTTATACATTACTTTTCAAAATTGGAGGATGAAAAAGCCTCTACGGATGGTGAGGTGAAAGTTGTATAAATATTTTTAAGGTATAACATATTATGTAGGTTTGGAGTACTATAATATATCATGAGTGAGTAAGTAACTCACTTTTGAAATAGAAAAATTGGGCAATTATTGAAAATGTTTGGGGTGCATCATAAAAAAATATTTATAATATCATCAAACAAAAAAAATCCCAAGATGATGTTTCTAAAATGTAAACTAAGGAAATTCTCAAAATGGTGGTCAAACCAAATAGGTAGGATTGGATCCAAATTTGGAACAATACATTATGGACTTATAGGACTGCATACAAGACACAAATAAAAATCATCCCCTACCGATTAATTTAAGGGATGATGTTCCAACTCCTTATGGAAATGGAACCCCAACCATATTTACTTATAAGAGAGATAAATTTAGAAAATGAAAAATATGAGAATGAAAAAATATTATAGATTAAACAGATCAGGTAAATCATGAGAGAAGCTTTAAAAAATTCGAATTTTCAATAAGAGTGAAAATGTATGAATCCTTAAAAGATAATTAAAAAAACATCTAATATGGATATATTTTACTCTTATAAGACTTCATAATAAAGACTATGTTGGGTAAAATTCATTATATACAGGATGGACCTTAATTTGTAACTCATTTATACCATTTTCATATTTATTGATTCAAAATGAAGGATATGAAACCAAATTCACTATTAATGAGAGTAGAATGAAGAAGTACCCCGGTAACCTACCTCAAGAAAAAATGGAGGACATAAAACTCCACCAACAGCCCTATCAATGATGACCCACTATGTTGTAACTTTCATTAACATTTCATTTAATTTGGTTACTCCATTAACAGAATAATTACCTTAATAATCAATTTGAATTCGTTTTGTACCGTACATAAATTAGGTTTGGGAGATTAAATAATTTATTTTTGACCATTAGTATATGTTGTCATTTATAAAAAAATATAATACCAACATAATGATGTTATCCAAAAGCGGTTTTGGGAGGCCACTCCATTTTTAAAAAAAATACTCTTCCAGTTTTCCATATGAAGAATAATTTAATAGTCATTTCCAACAAATATTTTTTATTCTTATTTCCATACCACTAATATTTCAAAATTATACATGGAGAAATTAAAGAAACTACATGTTTTTCATGCCTTGAAATGGGAGTTCATGCAATGGAAATATACAGTCTAGAACATGTATAAATATATTATCAGAGTATTAACTGATAAATGATGTTAATTATACTAAAAGGATAGTAATGTTTTACATTCCGAAATTATTTTATCTTAGCTTCATTATATGAAATAAATATTTATTTTTTCCCTTACAAATTACATTACATACTTGGAACTCTTATACTCAAGTATTTATCTATGAGATAAAAACCTACTAACCATAATCATTATTTTATTGTGGAATCTTCCCTGTCGAAATTATTTTCAATGTAAAATGTGAATTGAATGAGTAAAGAAACTAAAAAGTGTAGAATCATTAAAATCATGGTTTTAATAAATTATTTGATCCCTATAATAAACAATCCTTTAGATTTTAGATATCATGAGTCATTGAAATATATTTTCATTAGGTTATTTCTATTCTGTATTTCCATATATCATTATACCAATTATTTGATCTCAATTATTGAGAGGATTCTAAGCCTAATTCATTACCTTCATATCTAGATCAAATTTCTTGAGAGATCAATTGAAATGTTAAATATGTTAAATTTTACATTAATATCACAATGTTATTATTATTCAATGTTACATTTAATTTGAATGAGGAATTTTTTTCAACTAGATATTATCATTGTGAAAACCTGTTACACTAAACATTTTTTTGGTTATGTGAATAACCATTAAGGAATGTGACCCATTATAACCCATATATATGCATTCTTCCCTAATCTTATATTTTCATGATATTTTAGATATTATCTGTGGTGGTGAGAGAAGTCATGGTATAAGGGATGACTAGGTGGAAAGGAATAAGTGTGGGGTTCTTTATTTTTTATTATGAATGGTTAATGTTCACTCATGTTATTTAAATACTACCCCTCAATAAATGTTTTTTTCAATTTGTGGAATAAAAAGTCACTATTATATAGAATTTGATTTTCTCGTATGGAATTAGGTGGTGGATATGAGTTCATTCTAATCATAACTCTATAAAAATAAAAAATCTAAAAAAAGAGTGAAATAAACTAAATTATTGAGAATATTTAAGTGGATGCGCATCATACTCTGAGAAAGATTTATCTCATGAACATATCTTATAATATATTATCATATCAATTTCAAAATTCACCATACATGACATACTTCTATAGTCATGTTGCATAATAATCTACATCCTAACCTAGGAAAAAATAAAGAAAATATGTGGTGGGATCAAGGCTTAGTGAGCGTAAAAGTAATCAATAACAATCAAATATAATAGGTGAATAAATAAAAAAATCATGTTTTAACAATATAATGTAAAATAATAATGCATAATACAATGGGTATCATAAGTCATGAATCAAAATATATGTCTTTTAGAATAATTATGTAGATGTCATAGTATAATGACATTATAATAATGTCGAAAAAATATAAATCATGAAATCATAAGCATAAGTAAATTCTAAATTCCAATAAAATGTACTGTAGTTTATATTGTCATATTGTTAATTTGGATTAAATTATAATGCAATAGATATCATCTCATGAAATATGAAACATCACCCAATCCATTATAGAGCTATATAATCATGTTACATCCTATAATATCTTAATATGTAAATGAATACGTGTGACACAAAATGAACACATACATAAATCCATTAGTAATCATTACATAGTATGTTATGTTAAATTAAAATACAATATAATGAAATTTAGTAAATCTCTAGGTAAATATTCATTAATTATGATAACAAATTATAAATTTTTAATAAACTATAAATAAATTGTAAAAATTGTAGTTAATAATTTCCAAATCAATAAATTAATTGGTAGCTTAGAAGACTCCCATAAGTCAAAATAATGGTATAAATTGTGTACATGAAGGGAGTCAATTTTAAAAAATTATGTCTATGCAATGTGCATGAATATAAACGAATAAAGAAGTGGTGGATACATTATTTTTAATATATATCAATTTAATCACACTTCATATACATTAAATCATTTATAATGAATTATAGGATATTCTTTAAAAAATATCCCTTCATATAAAAATACTATTGATGAAAATAAATCATTAAAAATGGTGGAAAATCAAACCGATTTTTTCATAGATAATTTCTATTTAGTAGAAGACATGAAATTGAATTTTTTTAATAACTTATTACATGGTTTTATGAAATTTTTAATAAAATGAAAAATAAATACATTATGTAATGGAATATACATAATAAAATTACACCTTAAAGATAATAAATAAAATATCATTCCTAGAATATAAATATTGAATTAAAAAATTAATATTTACAATTATGAAGAAAAATATTAAATAAATAAATATTGAAAATTATTATTCATAAATTTTATTGATGTTTTCAAATAAATATTTATATTTTTTCTTTCCAAATCAGTATTAAAAAGGGAACAAAAATTCAATAAAAAAAGTAATAGTCAAATTCCCTAAGAATGAATCCTTCAAAATATATATATTTAAAAAATTAATCTTTTAGAGTTGGATATTAAAAATCAGCACTTGTATTATTTTTTTGTTCTGAATTTATGAAAAACAACCATGGGATCCATAATTAAATGAATATTCAAATAAATGTTGTGGGTCATGTAAGAATAAAGATGATAAAACAAGAATGATTTTGATATCTGAAAAATTATTGTGTGAAATTTAAGGTTTTGGAGAAAAATGTGATTAACTACATATGAAAGTGTGGGGTTAAAGATTTTCCATAAGGATTTGGTAATGAGTCAATATAAAAACGTAACATAACATTAAATCGCATTTTCTTCAAAATATAAAAGGTTATTTAAGTTAAAATCTATTCATGGATAGTAATTAAATCATTTCAAAGAAGAATATTTATGTAATTTAATATATGTCTTAAGAAATGAAAATTGAGACAAATAAAACTAAGCATCAGTCCCATTTTACTTTTTTTCATTTCAACCTCTTATATAACAAAGTAATGTTTCTTAAAAAATTATTATATTAGTTAATTTTATTCATTTTTTCGATATTAATCAGTTATAATATTTATATTTTATTTTATTGTTTTTTAATTGATCAAAAAATTTATTTAATACATGCCATCATTTAATTTCCCCCATTTTGTTTGAATTTCATTATTCTAATTATGTTAAATTTTATCATTTGGTAAAATTATTTTTAAATTTTTAAAATAATTTATTCTAAAATTATAAAAAATAATATGAACAATCTTGGGATTATAGTGGAATCAATTGGATATAATTTATTTGTATGGGTCGTAGAGGGCTCAGGAATTATGCTATGCATATCCCTTGGGAGCATCAAATTAAGAGATAATTGAGGCACTACCATACCACACCATAAAAATATTCTATTAATACCAGATAAATTTTTTTAATGTTAATACTCATAGGAATTACATATCTAGCTCAACTATCCACTTTTTAGTATCGAGATAGGGATTTCATCGTAAGAAAACCACAAACTCCTTACATAATCAATAAATTTGCATTTTTTTTGGATATAAGAGTGTTTGATCACTATAATTGCAAATTAATGAAATAAAATGAGAGGGAACGAAGATATATTATTGTAAATATAATAAAAAATTTATTATAATGATGATTAATAATATTCCTCCTTGTAGATGAAAGGAAATGGATTGAATGAAATAATTAAGGATAGATTATGTTAGGAATCCATATGATAAAATTATCTTAATAAAGAATTATAGGAATTTTATATTTCCATATAAACACTTTTTAATGAAAGTGTATAAATTAAATGAGTGTAATTTCATGATAAATGCTATTTTTTTTGTGAGTAATGAGAGAATCCGTTAGAATTTAGAATTGGGGAGGGAATATTAATTTTAAAAAAATTAAACTTTTTTTTATTAAAAATAACAACATTTTGGAGGTATTGATTCAAATGAATATATTTTTCTTATTATATCTCATATGTGAGTTATTTTTCATTAATATCATGTAAAAACGTAAATAAACATCCCAAAAAATAATTTAAATAAAAATAAAAAAATAGTTCTTAATAGGATAAAATGTTATTAATGTACCGAAAAGAAAAATTAATGTTTAAAAATTCAACATATTATTTATAAATTCATTATTTTATTACATGAATATATTTTTAATAAAATTGTTTCATAATATTTTAATTAATGATTATATATTTTTGATTCCATAAGAGTTGTTGTAATTAGAAAAATAGAATTTTTTTCTTATTCATCAAAAAATCATCTTCTATTAACAATTACCAAAATTGAACTCTTAGATAATTTTAACATGATGAATCCGAAAATTAATTCATTTTTATACTATTTATATTCTAAAAATTCTATATTAAAAAATTAAAATAAGTAATATAATAAATGTAAAACCCTTTATTTAGAATAAAAACTATTCCCAAAGTAGTTACTAACTATATATATATATATTATTATATATTGATTATTACATGATTTTTTAATAATTATATTTTTTATAAAATAAATACATTTCATGAAATTACTCTTCAAATTAATTTTTATTTTATTTTAAATAAATAACATAGGAAATTTTTTTCCTGTGACATACTCAAAACACTAAGATTAAAATAAAATGGATATAAGTATTATATATTTCTAAAATTTACATTAATAAAATTTTATATCCATTTTTTGATTAGAAGACACAATAAGTAAGAGGAGTTTCACTTTCAAGTAAAAAAAATTATATTTTAATTATTTTATTTTATTATAAAACATGTTGATTAATGTATAAGACAAAATGTTATTAATAATATATAATGTAACAAAAGTAATTTAGAATTTTAATTATGTTTAATGTAATTAATGGATCATGATAAATTATAATTTTATATTAGAATATAAATTTAACCATTCATTATATGTTTTTCATTGAATGTCATATTGAATTACTTTTAATACATGAAAACTTTTGGAATGTGAAAATATTATTCATATTGTAATAATTGTATATGATGATATTAAACTATAACTACAAAGTAATTTAGTTTTTAAAATATATATTTAAGAATAATCATTAATATAGTAAAATAGTCATATGTATATATATATATACATTTTCTAAAATGGGTTTATGAAAAGACATTTCTTAGTTGTAGGTGTTAGACCATATCACTATTCAATCATGGGTTTGATCCCAAAGGCATATCCAAATATGACGGAGTGTCTCCCAACCTATTGTCTACACATTTGATAAAAAAATTAATGAATTCCCCTTATACATGGAAAATATATAACAAAACAACTTTGGTGATTAATATTTGTTTAAATTTATAATAATCATATGCTTTATTACACATTAATTCATGATTTATTATAAGATATTACATTGAATACAAACTAAAAGAACAACAACTATAGTGTATATTGGAATTAAGAACATTTCATAAAAACTTAAAATAATAAATACATCATATTTATTGAAAACATGTTTAACATGATCTTACACAAAACATCTTTGGATAACTTGGGGACATACCTAAGAAAGCGGTGAGCTATAAAGCCCAATAAAAGAATAATCATGGAATGACATGAAGAAAATAATAAATTTTTAAATCTCGGAATATCAATGGGCCAAAAAAGGTGTGAGAATAACAAACATGAACAATGAGTTATTATATAGAATGATAACATAAAGGGAACAAGGGAAATGTGGCTACAACATAAAACATCACATCACAAACATAAGTTGTGGCTAAATTAAAATACTTTAAGATGGAAAAATTCCCATTAAAGATTCTTGTTTACTCTATATCAAAATCAAATTTCTCATGATACTGTAAATTACCCATTACATTGGAGGGTTATATATTTTCGGGTGCACCATCCATATTTATTTTAATTCTCATGCTTAGCTATACTACATTGATCTTTCAAAATGGACTGATTCATCATCATATTTTATTCAATGGTCATGGTGTGCGTAATAAATACATGTATGTTCAAAAATAAATAATTTTTTGTTATTAGATGTGAACAACCATAATAGTAAATGGCTACAGGTATTAACTTTACAATTGTTTGGAATGGAAAATCATAGAGGAATTTAAGCATCATAATGACTTCATAAAAAAATCATAAAATGGGATGATGAAATCAAAATCTACATCACATAAATTTTTAATAAAATTTAATGTAATTCATATAGGTAATAAAATTATTGAAAAAATATTAATTTGAAATGGAGGTCATCAAATAATGAAGAAACTTGTATAATGAGGAGGAGGGGAAGATCCCTTACCCTGAGATTGTGACCCAAATTGCTTGGTAGGACATTATTGGGAGATTGGGGAAACCTTTTGGGCACTCTAGAGAGAGGATTTATGGATAATGATGATCTCTAAGGGTTTATAGTGAAGATAAATGGGATACTAGGTGAGTTTATATAGGAAATGAATATGGAGCTCCTTATCATTTCTCAAATATGGGTATTTATTATATATAATAAAATAACCATAACCACAAACCATACAATGTTTTTCCTATGGTTTTTCCAAATTATGGGTGGTTTACATTATTTAATATTTCTAAGGTCATAATGTTATAAAATAATTTCATTATTGAGGTGGAATTAAGTCATACAATTAAATAAATTATTCAATTACCAAAAAATCTAATAATGATTTTGAAGGATTTATAGATGCATTTTAATATTAAAAAATAATCCTAAAATCACATTGTTTTAAAAAGGAAACATGTATTTGGTACTATGTATAATTTATATTATTTATTATATCACTTTTTTTCATTATGATATCGGAATACAGACTATAAATTTATATGATATTTAATTTTTACCTGAATATTCAACTATCTGAGAAAATTATGAAAAAATCACTATTGAATAATTTTGACATTCTAATTCAATAAATAATATTTACTTAATAAAAATATGTTTATAAGTATATGAATTTTCACATTTAGAATAATAATTGACATTTATTGAGAATTTCTGTGTTTTTGGACAATGATAGATATCAAACCCCTGTAAAATTACATTTGACTTCATAAAAATCAAATGATCAATTATATTTAAAAAATATTATTCAATAAAAATATACTATTATAATAATTATTATTTAATGAATCCAATAATTCATCAAAATAAATTAAAAAATAGAAATTGAATTGTAATCAAAAGTAATTTTAATATTTTATTGTATAAAAAATACTTTATAATGTAATGATACAAAGAAAATATGGAAAGTATTATATTGATTTTTTTTTAAAAATTATTATTATTATGGTCTTGATACATATCCCATTAATACAAAAGAAAAATCCCTATGGGTATTTAGTGTGATGGTGGGACATTAGTATGATTGTTCTACGTACATGGTTGGTTCATGATGTCGATGATCATAAAATTATCCTATAAACGGTTTTACTCATGCTTATGTTGGTAAATCTAAACATGGTCTTGGTTAAGGGAAAATAGCAAAGATGTAATATCCCTCTGAAGATGTAACACCACATGTTTTTTAAAAATAAATTGAAATTAATAAATATTTTACTATGTTTATATTAATAACTAGACTTTAAAAATAATATTTCCACTTTTATGATTTGAATGTCCAAAAATGTTCATCTACAGTTGCGATCAGTAAGTTAATTGGAGCCTCAATGGACCAACTAGTTTTTTGGTGACTTTTAACATACGCTAATGAATAGTAAAATGACATTTACAAATAGTAAATTATATTATTATTTTATTTTCTTAATTATATATGATAATGAGATGTGGATTAATTTTTCATGGTGTAAAAAATGAGTTATAGATTTAAAATTTTAATTTATGAATAAATTATTATTTTATTTAAATATTAAATTAATAATATTTAAAAACTTATTTTAAAATAATAGTGTTAATTTTGGAATTCAATACATAGAAATATAGTTAGGGTTACTTTTTATGATTTTTCTAAAATACATGAATTTTGTGAATAGTAAAAATATAGCTTTTAGTTTTCGGTTTGTTTAATGAAATCATAATGATATAATAATTTATATAAATTTTTTTTCAAATTTTGTGATTTAAAATATTACATGGTTTGTACCAAGTGTCTAATTTCATGGGAAAAAACCATGGGAAGCCCATGGTTTTTCAAAAACCACTAATGAGGTGTCCTTTGAAATTAATAGAAAACTCCCTCTCATTTATTAGAAACACCCACTCATTCTTCTGTTTTATTTTGTTCAAAAATCATCATACTTGAAAATTTTGTATCTTGACCTAACATGGTGTCCACAATCCCACAATGTACCAACCTTCCAGATTTAGGTGTTACTCTATAAGGTAAAATAATACACTACCCTTCTCTTTTTTAAGAATTCATTTTATGTTAATATTTTTAATTTCAATAGGATTATGTTGGGATATGTCATTAAATATTCCACATACATTACATATTATGTATGAATGATGAGAGACCCCTTTAATCTCATCAAAATATTTTATTAAATTTTTTGTGACCTTGTTATGCTGCCAAATTTTTGTAAGGGATTTCTCAACTTCTATTTTATTTCGTGTTTCCATTGTTTTCTTTTTAATTCCTGGCCTAGTTTCAACCAAATTTTTGGATAATTTCATTAACATATATTTACTATAATTTTTTTTAAAATGTAATAATTCTCCATCATCTCTCATTTCTAATTGTTTTTTACTAAAAATGATATCACCTTCCAAGACGTATTAATTTACCATATTCTAGGATGATGGGTTTTCAATTTCCATTACCATCTTTATTTCTGGTAATGAAACCATTTTTATGGTTGAAACAGATTATAATTTTTTTATTATATCTTATATAATTTTCTAGATTCATTTTTTAAATATGTTATTAACTTATAATACAAAATGAGTTCGTTGTGATCGAAGAATCTCCAATAATGACCTAAACAAATATCATAATGTTTTAACTTATGAATCATGTTAATATCTGAATTAAATTTTTTTACTAGTATAATTAATAATTCTTCAAATATTAAAATTTTATTCCCTACAAATTCTTGAGTTTCACTACCAATTGACAATAATACCCATCATGAACCGATCATGGAAATCATGTAAATAACGCACCAAAAACAATGGAATGATAAAAATACTAACAATTAATGGGGGAAATGGTGTAATAAAGTGATTATAAAAGGTATTATACACATGAATATGTTCCAGTAAGATATTAATAGCACTATTTTAGGTAGGATCGAAATAATGAATGTAGGTGCTGAAAATACAAGAGGGGGGTGAATTGTACACTTTAAAATTTCCATAAAAATGAAATGATATAAGTTTAAAAATTTTAAACTAAGAAAATTCACAACACCTCTAACACCAATGAAGATTGGGACAAAGTATAAAGTTATAAACTTCTAGTTTTATGCACTTGCTTAAATCAAGAATGTGATTCTGAAAATAGGTTCCGGAATTATGGATCCGGAAATTGAAACTCAACCAAAGTTTACAATATGAGATTCTACCTTATAGCGTATAGAATCTAACCAAATCAGAGTATAGGTGTAAGGAAATATAAGAAGATTATACTTTCCTTACAATACAATATGCAGTAGAAAAAACAAGTAGTAAAACTACAAGTAAAATGATACAAATCATTTAAGACAAAGAGAAGGGTATCCAACAACCTTGGATAAAGGTCCCTTGATTTATACATTCAAGAAAGTCTGTCTTACCCACACCAGGGTAAGCCGTCGATACGAATATTGATGTATTTGTCTTGCTATCCCTGCAAGCCCTCAACATCAAGGTAGTTGGAACCCTTGTCTTCCTCAGCAAGGAAGCCCTCGAACGTCAAGGTTGTCGGCACCTCTATCTTCCTATCCCTGGAAGCCCTTGAATATAATCAACTATATTCGGAGTCACACAAAGAATGTCTGCACAGGGAAAATTTTGAACAAGTAGTTCAGACTTTCTGCATGAATCTTGAGAGTTGATAAGAGCCTCTCTCACTAAAAATCACTTCAACAACATGTGAGCACAAGTTTTCAAAGTTCAGTATTGAGCTCATTCAAATGATCTTCTATTTATAGGAAAATTTCCAATGGTCGGATCCCTCATCCAATGGCCATATTTTCCTTAAATTTCGGAGAGACCTGTACATGTGTAACTCAACCAACGGTTAGTTAGAAAGAGAATGGACGACGTAGTTTTATAAAAAAACTTTTGTAACTGAAATCACGACATCATTTTTCAATGAAACAAGTATAAGTATAAGATAAACTAATGTTCTGAATGTAAGAAAACAAAAGATTGAAGTGTAAACAAAATGGAATTCTGAATTTTTAATAAAGAGATATTCAGATTCTATTTAATAGAAATTCTAAACCTGAATTCTGTAAAAATCTGGAGTCTAAATTTATAAGGAAATTCGGAGTCTAGTTTCACCAGACATCAGTATAAGAACTTACGAAGTTCGGATTTGAGCTTGTAAAAGATCAGAGTCGAACTCATAATAGTTCTGAGTCGAACTTGTAAAATTTCGGAGTCAAACTCATATAAGTACGGAGTCAAACTTGTAAAAGTTTGGAGTCGAACTCATAAAATATCAGAGTCTAACTAGTAAAAGTTTTGAGTCAAACATTGTTAGAGTTCGTATCCAGAATACAAAATTGTACTATATGAGAGTTTGTATCCGGAATTTGGAATGGAACTATATGAGAGTTCGTATCCAGAATTCGGAATGGATCTATATGAGAGTTCGTATCCAGAATTCGGAATGAAACTTCATTACAGTTCATATCCAGAATTCGGAGTGAACTTTATTACTGTTCACATCCAGAATTCTGAGTGTAACTTCATTATAGTTCATTTCCAGAATTCGGAGTGGAACTACATTATAGTTCACATCCAGAATTCGGAGTGGAACATCTTTACAGTTCACATCCAGAATTCAGATCCTAAAACAGAAAGCATACTATCTTGGCTCTATATGATTCCTAGGTTTTGGGTATGAATCCGATTTTTTCATTTAAGAAAAATATTTCTATGTATAAGGAAATCTAGGTTAGGGTGAATTTCATTAAAGAAGTAAATTTTCCATATAGAAGTAAAATATTTATTTTCTTAAGTATAAGGTTTTTGTGATTTTCAAAACAAGAAAGAATAGAAAAGTCATAAGGAAAACCTTATTGACCCAAAAATCTCCCCCTTTTTGGAAAACACAAACATCCTTACGAAAAAAAATTGAGGACTTTGAAAATTTTCATTAGACATTAAAATTAAAACATATATCCCTTTGTTTATGGACGATAGTGAATACAACTAACTCCCCCTTAGGCATTGAAACTATAAGGATTGTATTCTGAATTTTTGGAGTGGGGTTTTCATTATCATGGGAATTAAAAACATCGTAATGAGAAACTCCCCCTTACATTGAGGATATTTCACTTAGAAATTTTTCATTCTCCATTTTAAAATTTCATTCACCCCTCTTAAGTAGTTCTTTTTCCTTCTCCCCATTGGTGATTTTCAAAAAGAATTTAAGGGAATGGAAAAGAAGTATGATACCTGAAATATAATTACATAATAATAAATGATAAAACCAACCAAAATTTCATTTGAGTAGAAAAAAATTACAAGCAAAGACAAATACAAAAAAAGATCAGAGTAATTTTATTTGTCTTATTTTTCCTTCGGGATCAGAATTTTTCAACAAGGTTTTCAGTTTCTTCAAATCTCTATGATCCTCCTCTGCTTTCCTATCCAAGGCTTTTATCCTTTTATCTTGAGCTTTCAAAGCTTCTGATTGAACCTTCATGGCCTCTTCCTGCATTTTCAATAACTCATCTTGATTTTCCAGCTTCTCTTTAAACTCAATCCAGAAATCTCTTACCCCTTTCCAGTTCTATGTAACTGAGTTAAGATTCCCATTCAGGTCTCTATCCTATTGATTCCGAGAAATTTCCTCAACAATTATCTCATCCTGAAGATTCTTAATCTTGTTATCCTTAGTTTCAAAGGAATCTTTTACATCATTTTGAAAACAATCAATGTCAGCCATGTCTACATCAATTTTCTTAGACCACAAAGTGATTTTTCTGCATGATTTGTTGTGTACATCATAATTGATAAGGATATTTCTAGGGTCGGATTCAATTTTCACACTCTTATCCATCACCATGGAAAAGGATTCCAATTTCTGATTCAAACTATGTTGCAGCATCTGGCATCTGGAATCAATAGTGGGAAAAATCGGAATGGTGTCCATTGTCTTTTTCAATGATTCAACAACGAAGTCATGAGCATGTGTTGATGAATTCGAATCAGATATCTTTCTTGGATATTTCTCTTCCTCAATTTGTACCATCTTCATTTTAGAAGAACCACCAACCTATTTCTTCCTAATTATATCTTTTGTTGGTGTATCCATAATCACTTTCTTACTTTTATCCGTTTTCGGAATGGGTTTGTTCATCTGGAGATTCTTCCTCACTTTCCGATAGTTGAACAATTTTGTCTTCATCAATTTTCTCCTTCTCTATTCCATATCAAGAAAATGATTCTCATAGTATTTTTCCTTATCATACAAAACATTTTCTTCCTCTTCCTCTTGATTATCATCATCCTTCTTACTTTATTTCTGAACTCCCTTTCCTAGAGTGACTAATTTTGTTGATTCATCTTTTTCTTGATAATCTTCTACTTGTGTGATCGTGTCATCCAAAATATCACTTCCTTATTCTTCATATTCTTCTTCTTCTTGCCCTTCATGAACAACCTCTTCACCCTTAGACTTTTCCAAAGTGATGTAGTTCTTTTTTGGAGTCTCTGGTAATGTTTTGGTAAGAAATGTTTCCGGAAGTAGAATCTGTTTAGAATCTATTTCCGTTGCTTTAAAAAAGATTGAACAACCTCGGCTTCAGAACATTTCTTCTTCATCTTCTTCTCCTTTGCTTGCTTCTCTAACTCATCCGCTGCTATTTCTTTTAAGGCCTTAGCCTCAGCAGGGTCCAATCCAAACTATGGATCCCATTCTTTTCTCTTCTCCTTGTATTCCCTCTACTTAGCACCCACTTCATCTGGGTATGATTTTTGTTTCTTTGTCTTGAGAGGTGCAGACTAAGTTTCCTTAGCTTTGTGGGTTTTGTCGCCAGCAAACACTTCCTTAAGCTTTCTCTTCTTTGTAACTTTCTTCAATGGTTCAACCTTATCCACATTTTCCGGAATGGTCTCACCTTCTTCTTCTGGTAAAGGATAGAATTCTCCATATTCATCAGAAAAACCCATTTTCATCCTCTTTAGTGTATCATCACTTACTAACATTACCTTGAAATTTCATTTCCGGGAAGTGAAAGCAACATTGAATGAATCAAGACATCTGATGATAATTTTGGAAATCAGGGCCGGATACATAATTATCTGACCTTTCAGATTCCAATATTTGATATTCTTAACTGTAATAAAAATATGCCTCATCATATTTATCTTCCTTAGATTTACAAAAAAAATATAGGATGTAAATATCACCCTTCATTAAATTATCATTTTCACCCCTTCATGGTACGAGAAAACCTTGTACCCATAGTTGTAGAATCTGATTATTCGGAGTGAGATGAGCAGTCTTAGTTGTCTTGGAATCTTTAAGTCCAAGACATTTCAATGCCTTAACTTTTTTGAAACTTCCTTACTCATTCGGAAGCTTATGTGAACATAACTCAGCTTCTCCTTCATAAGCTAAACCCTCCATGCTTACAGAGTTGTTGTAAGATAATTTGTAAGTCTTCTTATAAGTCCTGAAAAAAAAATCTCTTCCATATTCCTTAAGGAAGGAAACAGACTCGTAGAACTCAACATGAAAATCTGTATAAACCAGATCCTGTTTCTCTAGCTTCAGTAGGAAAACATCCTCCCAGCCATTCAATTTGATATTCTTAGTTATAAGAGAATTATACTGAAAGAAACTTGGATGTACTAACCTCTCCCTGTAAACTAACCATTTTGAGATTGGTTTTTAGGTAGACATATCTTGAGATGTAGCTTCAATAGACATTCAGAATGGACAGTTCAAGAGGATTCAGAACGGGCTTCAGAAATATCGGATCAGTCCTTATGAAGAGAGTCATGGATTCAAGATGTGAAAGCTTTAAAAATCGATGTGTGACGTCTTTTAGGGGTCCCCTTTATATAGGCATTGAGATGATGGTTCATTTTCCACAGTTGTTTAAATTGTTGAGAGACATTGAGATTTGATCTGATGGTTGAGATACAAACAACAAGGAAAACATGACTCCGATCTTTTGAGGTATTATGAAAATCATTCGAATTTATGAAAACTATAATCCGAGAAATTTTTAAAACTTATAGAAAAATTCTAGCAAGAAAAATATGACTACGAAAACTTATGTAAAAAAATCATACCTTTCGGATTGGCCAGGAAGTTTGTTCGTAATAGGTGATATTCTTCTTGAAGATAAAATTTGACTACAAAAATCCAACAATGAAAAATTTTCTACGAAAAATATGAGTACAATAATTCACATTACGAAAATTCACATTAAAAAAATTTTCATTACAAAAATTTTCATTACGATAATTCTCATTATGAAAATTCTTATTATGAAAATTCAGTAGGAAAAAAAATCATTACAAAAACAATCAGTTTCGAAAATTTCCATTCTGAAAATTTTAGTTCCGGATACTTCCATTATGAAAATTTCAGTTTCAAAAATTTTCATTCCGAAAATTTCAGTTCCGTAAATTTTGAAAAACTCGTTACGCAAATTTTAGTTACAAAAGTTTGAAGGAAAGACTACGAAAATTTTTATTACTAAAGCTCGAAAAAAAAGACTATGAAAATTTTTGGTTGAAAAAGGTTTTTTTTAAAAAATGACTATAAAAATTTTGTTTATGCTATCAACCAAATGTACTCCCCCTATAAAATGGAGTTTATTATTGTAAGGAGAATTGTTCATCAAGAAGTAAATGAATAATTATTACCTTACGATTATCATTCCTAACTTCTGTTTATGTATTCAAATCTATCAGAGGGTAAATATTTTGTGAAAATGTCAGCAAGTTGATCTTGCATTCCAATAATCTGAAAAATGATATCTTCTTTAACTGTGTGATCCCTAAGAATGTGTTTCCTAATATCAATGTGTTTTTCACGAGAGTGATGTGAAGGGTTTTTATTATGGGCAATGGAACTTGTGTTATCCCACAAAATTTATGTTTTAGTAAAACTCAACCCATAATCTGTGAGTGTGTGTTGCATCCACATCAATTGAGCACAACAGCTTCCAGCTGCTACATATTCAGCTTCAGCAGTGGAGAGTTCTACTGAGTGTTGCTTCTTTCATGACCAAGAAACTAACGAATATTCTAAGAAATTACAAGTTCCCAATGTACTTTTTCTATCCATTCTACATCCACCAAAGTCAGCATTCGAAAAAAATAGGATAAAATCATTTCCAGAAGTATAAAATAGTCCTAGATCAATGGTTCCATTTAAGTAGTGAAAAATTCTTTTCACTGCCTTTAAATGATATTCCTTATGATTGGATTGATATCCGGAACATAAGCATACTGGAAACATCAATTATGGTCGAGTAGCTATGAAGTAATGTAGACTTCCTATCATACATCTGAAAGATGTTTGATCTACTGGTTTCCCAGCTTCATCAAGATCAAGTTTGTTTGAGGTACCAATGGGAGTACTTATACTCTTAGTGTTGTAATAACCATACTTTTTAAGAAGATATTTAATATAATTATGTTGGGATATGTAGATTCTTTCAAGTTTTTGAGAAATTTGAAAACCAATGAAAAATGTTATTTCACCCATCATACTCATTTCAAACTCAGATTTCATTAGATCCGTAAATGAATTAGTTAACGATTGCTATGTTGACCAAAATATAATGTCATTAACATAAATTTGTACAATCAAAACATTTTTCTTATCTTTCATTATAAAATGAGTTGGATCTGCATTTCCCTTAACATAATCATTTTGAAGAAAAAATCCTATAATTCTATCATACCCAGATCGTGGGGATTGTTTTAGGCCATACAAAGCTTTCGTAAGTCTAAAAACATGATCAGGATGTTTTGTATCTTCAAAGCCAAGAGGTTGTTCAACAAAAACATCTTCTTGAACATAACCGTTAAAAAAAGCACATTTCATATCCATTTGAAAAAGTTTAAAATTGAAGAATATTGCGAAGGCAAGTAAAATACGAATATATTCAAGTCTAGTTACTGGAGCATAAGTTTCTTCATTGTATATTAAATCTTGGTGATTATATCCTTTAGCAACAAGTCTATATTTATTTCTAACTATGACTTCATTTTCATCACACTTATTTCTGTATAACCATTTTACTCCAATAATAGAAGTTTCCATAGGTCTTTAAACCAAGGTCCAGACTCTATTCCTTTTGAATTCATTTAGTTCATCTTACATAGATTTTATCCAATCATCATCACCTAATACTTCATCAGTGATTTTTGGTTCCAATCGGGAAAGGATTGCTAGATGTTCTACTTCATTCCATAAGGAACTTTTAGTCCTTACATGTTTATTGGCATCACCAATGGTACTATCACTGGGATGATTCTTTAGAAACACCTGACTTGGGTATTGTAAAACTTGTTCATCAACGTAGGGTAGAGACTCTTCTGGGGTAAATGTTTCAGAAGAATCTTCTTGAAAATATTCCTTATCAGAAGGATCTTCTATCAAAGGTTGATAATCAGTTTTTGAAAACACATCTGAGGATGTAGGTTGGGATGGTTTTAAAATAAAAGGACCAGTTTCATCAAATTTTACATGTACTGTTTCCTCAACATTACAAGTGTTTTTGTTAAAAACTCTATAATCCTTAGAAGTTTTTGAGTAGCCTAAGAAAATTACTTCATCTGATTTTGGTGCAAATTTATGTAGGTTATCTTTACTATTCAGGATAAATACCTTGAAACCAAAAACTTTTATGTAGGAACGTCTATGTTTTCATCAATTCCATTATTAATAATGAGTTTTATTACGAAAAGGTCTAATCAAAACTCGATTTATAGTATAACAAGTAGTACTTACAACTTCATCCAAAAAATGTCTAGCTATATAATATTCACTCAACATGGTTCTAGTTATCTCTTGAAGAATTATATTTTTTATTTCAACTACTCCATTTTGTTTAGGAGTTCTAGGTGCTGAAAATTTGTGAGTAATACCTTTTCTAATAAAAAAATTTCAAAATCAGAATTTTGAAATTCTCCTCCATGATCACTATGAATAGTTTTTAGTGGAAGGATTTTCTCATTTTTAACTTGATCTATAAAACTTTTGAAATAAGAAAAAGCTTTTAGACTTCTTTTCTTGAAAATAGAACCATGTAAATCTAGTGTAATCATCAAATATAAAAAACACATAGTATTTGCCTTCAATGATTCAAGTTTTTGTTGGACCAAAAAGATCCATGTGTACCAACTGTAATTCATTAGTTTTTCAGACTTCACCAATTGATTAAAAACTAGATTTTTGTTTCCTTCCATACTAACAAGTATCACAAACTTTAGAAGAATCAAATCTAAGATCAGGTAGATCCTTAACTAGTTTCTTCTTAGAGTGTTTTTTTAAGTTCCTAAGGTTATAGTGTCCTAAACTTCTACGCCATAACCAAGAATAATCTTCCATTGCACTAAGGCAAGGTAAGTCTTGGATCCTAAGATCTTATAAGTTCAATGTCTAAACACTCTCTTGCATATTGTAATAAAGAATATAGTCTTCCTTGGAATTGTGTAATAAGCAATTATCATTCCAAAAATTCACAAGTTATCCTTCATCACATAATTGACTTATTCTAATGAGGTTGTGTTTGAAACCCTTAACAAACAAAAAATTTGAAATCAAGGTTTTAGCAAGAAGAGCATTATTACCTATACAAAAAAATTTGTCACTGAGCATTATCTAGGAATGTTACTTTTCCTAGTTTCATCTTGATAATATTTTCAAAATAGTTTTTGTTACCAGTCATGTGCCGGGAACATCCACTATCCATGTACCAAGTATTGTTGTTGATACTTCTTTTATCTTCCTGAAAATAAGTAAAGAATTTGACTTTTGGAATCCAAACATGTTTGGATCCGATATTTTGAGATAACTAAATTTTGGGCTTCCACATTTTTTTAGAGAAATATGATTTATGAAACCCAAGAGATTAAACTTTGTTTAAAGAACAATTTTTCTTCCATTGACCACCACTTTGACTCTTAGTTCAAAAAGGGGATCTAGAAGGAATAAAATAGTTGTTTTTGAAAATTGGTTTTTGATGAGTGTAACCTACTCCGATAGTGTTTCCATGTGGTTTAATTTTAGAATAAATCTTGTCAAAATTTTCCTTCCCAGAGGTAAATTTTTCAAGGAGCTTCTTTAGGGAAAAAATTTCAGATTTTTGTATAATGGCTAAATTCCTATCCTCGGGAATCATTTCGTTAGAGTTAGATTTTTCCTCAAAAATTTTTATTTTTGAAATAGTATTCCTAAGATCTTTAGAAACTTCCTCCGTATCATAATTTTCTTTCTCAAGGTCTTTAAAAAGTTTTTCTATTAGATCTTATTTATCTTTAATATCTGATGAATGATCTGAAATCTCTTTTGTAATAATTTCATCCCTAGTACATTCCTTCTCTAATTTATTAAAAAATTTAAATTTTTTTTCTTCATGTAACTTGGAAAATCTAAATACTTCTCCATATAATGATTTTTCATTTTCTAAGGATGAAGTATCTTCACTATAAGTACTATTTTCAGAATATTAATTTTTATCAAGAGATAAATTTATTAAATCCTCAACAGAGCGTACCTTGGCCATAAGACAAGTATGTGTAAAAGAAGTATTAGCAATGAATCCCATATTCTTCTGAGATGATGAATCATATTCTGAAGATTCACTTTCTGAAGAGTCTCCACAGCTAGCAATCCAAGTAGTATTAGCTTTGAGACATTTTTTAGCTTTAGCTTTATAGAACATGTTCCTATTCCTTTAAGAATGCCTCTCATTCCTTCCATTATTTTTAAGCCTAGGGAAATCAGGTCGTATGTGTCCACTTTTCTTGCATTCATAGCATGTTACCTCTGTATCCTTCTTATCTTTCCTCTCCTTCTTCTTATACTTGGATTGGAAATTTCTTTGACCAGCTATCTTGTTCATCCTTCGAGCAAGATTAGCTAACTCATTCTCTGAGACTTCACTCTCACTAGATTCAAATTGGATAGTAAACTTATTATATTTGGATCTAGTTACTCTCTCAGGAGTCTTTTCGTTCATGTGATTTGATGTTTTAGTAAAAGCAACAATATCATTCCCATTCTTCTTTTTTATGTTGTCAACATCTCTCTTTAATCTTGTTTCATGTTGGAGAAGAGTTCCAAATAACTCATCTAAGGAAATTTGAGAAACCTTCCAGTTCTCATCAATATCTGTTCTCTTTGATTCCCACTCATTGGACATAATATCAATGATCTTTTCAGCTATTCCTTCATCATCTAGACCTTTCTCTCCCATTGATTGTATTCTATTTACAATAGTAATAAACCTTTTTTGTACTTTGCTTATAGGTTCTCCATAAAGAAAATTGAAACCATGATACTCACCTCTCAACAGAGCTCTTCTAGTCTCAATCACTTTAGATGTTCCAAAATGAGAAACTTCAAGTTTCTTCCATTTACAATTAGCTATTTTACATGAAGAAATTTGGATATATATGTTCCTAGTCATTGAACATAGTAGAGTATTGTGTACCTTATAGTTTAATTGATAATCATGCTTCTCTTGGTTTGTGAAAGCATTAACTTCCTTATCAAGAATTTTATATCTTCCAATAAGCATAAAAATGTTTTATACTCCAGTATTGATAACGAAAGTCTTCATTCGATCTCTCCAGTACTCTTAATCAATGCCATAAAAAATTGGTGGTCTTGTAGGATTTATGTTGTTGATGTAACCAACATTTAAACCTGCCATCTTTAAGAAAAACTTTCTACACAGAAACATGTTAATAATAAAATTTAGGATTCAAGGAAAATATTCCTAAGCAAGGAAAATATATAAAAATGAAAAACTAATAAATAAAAACTTTTATGTGAGCATAAGTATTTCAGAACCCGCTCTGATACCAAATGTAAGATTGGTATAGAGTATGAGGTTTCCAACCTCTAACACCAATTGTAGGATCGAAATAAAGAATATTGATTCTCAAAATACAAGAGGGGGGGGGGGTGAATTGTACACATTAAAATTTCCTTAAACAAGGAATGATCTATGTCTATCAAAGTAAAACTAAGAAAATTCACAACACCACTAACACCAATGAAGATTGGGAAAAAGTATGAAGTTATAAACTTCTAGTTCTAGGCACTTGCTTAAATCTGGAAAGTGATTCTGAAAACAGGTTCAGAAAATATGGATCTTGAAATTGAAACTCAACCAATGTTTACAATATGAGATTCTACCTTATAGCGTACAGAATCTATCTAAATCAGAGTACAAGTGTAAGGAAATATAAGAAGATTATACTTTCCTTACAATACAATATGCATCAGAAAAAACAAGTAGTAAAACTACAAGTAACAAGATACAAATCTTTTAACCCAAAGAGAATGGTATCCAACAACATTGGATAAAGGTCCATTGATTTATATTTTCAAGAAAGTATTTCTTACCCACACCAGGGTAAGCCCTCGATACGAAGATCAGATTCTTTGTCTTGCTATCCCCACAATCCCTCAACTTCAAGGTAGTTGGAACCTCTGTCTTCCTCAGCAAGGAAGCCCTTGAACATCAAGGAAGTAAGCACCTATGTCTTCTTATCTCCAGAATCCCTCGAATTTAATCACTAACATTCAGAGTTGCACGAAGCACATCTACACAAGGTAATGTTTGAACAAGTAGTTCAAACTTCTTGCACGAATCTTGAGAGTTGATAAGAGGATCTTTATCTAGAAATAACTTCAACACACGTGAGCACAAGTTGTCAAAGTTCAGTATTGAGATCATTCAATTGAGCTCCTATTTATAGGAAAATTTCCAACGGTCGGCTCCCTCCTGCAATGGTCATATATTCCTTAAATTTAAAAGGGACCTGAACACATGTAACTCAACAAACAGTTTTTTTAGAAACATAATGGATGACATCGTTTTATAACAAAACTTGTGTAACTGAAAGCACGACAACGTTTTGAAATGAAACAAGTATAAGTATAAGAAAAACTAAAGTTCATAATGTAAGAAAATAAAAGTTCGGAGTCTAACAAAAATGGAATTCAGAATTTATAATAAATAGATATTCAGATTCTGTTTTAGAGGAATTCAGATCCTGAATTCTGTAGAAATCCGATGTTTGAATTTCTAAGGAAATTCACAGCCCGGTTTCACCAGAGATCAAAATCTAAACTTACAGAGTTAGGAGTAGATCTGGAAAAAGTATGGAGTTGAACTCATAATAGTTCGGAGCCAAACTAGTGAAATTTTTGAGTCAAACTAGTAAATTTTCAGAGTCATACTTTGCTAGAGTTCATATCCAGAATTCAAAATGGAACTATATGGGAGTTCGTATCTGGAATTCAGAATGGAACTATATGAGAGTTCGTATCCAGAATTCAGAATTGGACTATATAAGAGTTCATATCTAGAATTCGGAATGGAACTTCATTATAGTTCAGATCCAGAATTCGGAGTGGAACTTCATTACAGTTAACATCCAGAATTCGGAGTGGAACATCTTTACAGTTCACATCCATAATTCGGAGTGGAAATTCATTACAGTTCACTTCCTGAATTTTGTGTGGAACATCATTACAGTTCACATCCAGAATTCGGATCCTAAAACAGAATGCTTCTTATCTTGGCTTTATATGATTCCGAGGTTTTGGGTATGAATCCGATTTTTGAATTTAAGAAAAACATTTCTTTGTATAAGGAAATATAGGTTAGGGTAAATTTTGTTAAGGAAGTAAATTTTCCTTATAAAAGTAAAATATAGATTTTCTTATGTATAAGGTGTTTGTGATATTCAAAACATGAAGGAATGGAAAATTTATAAGGAAAAAATTATTGAATCAATATTTAAACCATTATACAGGAGGTTTGAATTAGTTTATGTAAGAAAAACATAAGGTAATGTAATTCATAACGCAATTTCCATTATTTAGGTTAACCTAAAACTTCATTATTTATGTACTATAAAAATTGGGTGTGTGAAGTATTTTGTTTTTATTATGTGTAATTATGTGTATTTACTATTTATATACATATTCCATCTAGTCTACGAAGTCTCACATCAATTATATTCTATTTTAAGGGACATTTCATTACAAATCCTCTTTCAAAATTCAATTTTACCAAATTAAAAGGCAATGTTTTTATTAAATTATTCATTTTGAATGATTCTGTTACAGTTGTTGGGAATTTTTCTTGATGAAGGGTGGGACCTATATCTCCTTCCAAGAATGGGTTATGTGTAAGTTGGAGGATGGTTGTATGGTTACTACAAGTGTAACTGTGATGGTTACACAAATTGTAAAGTCGTCGTGAGGGTTTGAAATTATATGGTAGGTGAGAGGGTTATATGAATATGTAGGTAATGAACCAGGATAATTTCGTTTATCTATTTATGTTATATATGTTTTTTTTTAAATATCATGTTTCGAAAAGTGTGTTTATATGGGTACACGTATTTTTTTAAATGATTTCACACATTAAAAACATTCATGTACTAATGTCTTGTTTCTTTCTTTTTATATATGTTATCGAGCATTTTGTGGTCCTACCATGTTTTTAAATTAATTAAAAAAATTATAAGGATGTGTACGATATATAAGAATGTCCTGTTAAATTATATGAAGTTTTTTCAAAGAAAACATGTTTTTTAAAAAATTTAATATTTTAGAAGATATAGATAATATTTTGGTGGAATCTTCTCCAAATGAATATGGAATTTTATGTATTTATTATATCCCATTATTCAAAAACTCTGACTATTAAATGATCCATAATTTTAAAGGAAATGATTTCTTTACAAAAAATTTAGAGTGGGTAATGCAATAAGGTCAGGTTCTTATATTTGATAACTGAGTATGGTTTAGATAACTTTAAAGTTTATGATGATATTAACAGAACACCATAAATGACTTTTAATCTATGTTTAATTTTAAATGATATATTATTTAGTTATTATCAATTTCCTTCTTCAGATATATTTTTGTTCAGAAAGGTTATCTTCAGAAGAAATAAGGAAGCTCAAGTGGAGAGGCACCAATAGAATGACATCCTTCCTAATATGCATCCTGGATAGGTGGGAATTGGAACTAAATGGTTTTTTTTGTAATGGATCACCTTACACAACCAATAAATGTTGGTGGAATCCATTTATTAGAAAAACTAGAGGTACCACAATGAAATATAATGACAGTGGAACTTTTTTTGTGACAATTACCTCCTACTTTAAATGGATATTTGGACCTAGTAGTGGATGATGGATGGATTGAGGCCCTTTAAATGATATTGGATGTTATTGAATATTTAGATAATCAAAAGTTAAGTCTTTCCATTTTTCATTTTGAAGGTAAAGATGATTATTGGTCGAAAATGATAAGTAATATCAGAGATATAAGTGACATTGATGCCTTAGAGTGGGAAGAATGTAAAAGTATTTTACATGAAATGTTTTTCCTAAGGGGGTGTGACTTAAGATGGAGAATCAAATCATTGAGTTGATGAAAAATAAGGAAGATCCAGTGGCTTTGTATGAAGAAAACATCAACATACTAGAAAGGTACTCTGAAAATATTATTCTGGATCACGATAACAAAATAAATGGATTTTACTCATGAATAAATTCAAGGTATCGAAGGGAGATGACCTCTGGTTAAGTCAAAAATTTGGAGATACTTTTCTGATTTGTTGAGAGGGTAGAGATGGTGTTTGTTGATGATCAGGTGCACTTTGAAAAGAAGGATATGAATTGGTCCAGATAGAAACAAATTTGTAAGAATCAATCAATTAGATATGATATAATGAAATTACAGTTTCTAGTTTATTGAAAGTGTAGAAAAAAGCACCCCGGGGAATATATTATGAAAATTGGTAAGTGTTTTCAATGTATAATGTTTTGAAATATGGCCCAATGTTTAAATGAAATTGATCTTAAGACTAATACTGATAAGAATAATGTTAATTATTTTATATGTGGACAGATGGGTCGTTATTAAATTGCCTACAAAAAGGGTGATCTGAATGATGCAAAGATGCTACATTATAAACAAAAAGGTGTAGTGAGTTCCATTTCAACTACATTAGAAATTTTCGAGCCGTCCAATGATGTTGTATCAGATGAATTTTTTTATATAGATTTTTCTATAGATTTTATCAATACAAGGGCTACACATTCCTTTATTTCTGAGTAATTTTTTTTATAATTAAAAATATCACCTCAAAAAATGAACCTAGAACTTATTGTTAAATTAGCAGGGTTAAATATTATGGAGAATAAAAATAATATGATTCATTATATATTGTAATATGGAAAAAAATTTCCTAAAAATCTTGTTTTTTCCCATAGTAGAGTTTGATGTCATTCTAGGAATGGATTTTTAATCTTTTTATCATGATAAGATTGACTGTAGAGATAAATAATTTGTTTCTCTAAATGAGAATTAATTTGTATTGAAGAATGTACCTATGAAATTGATAACATATCAGGATGTTGATAAATAGTTAGAAGATGGAAATAAAAATTATCTTGCTCATATTTTTTAAAATAATAGAATTGATCAGATTAATGATGTACTAGTGGTATATGAGTAATGTGATTTTTTTCTTGATGATTTACCAGGTGTCATACCATATCGGGATGTTGACTTCACAATTAAATTTGTTCTGGATGTTAATCTAATTTCAAAACCGCCTCACATAATTTCTACAATATAAATTTTTGTGTTGAAAATTAATTTCCATACTTTCTTGATAAAGGCATCATTCATCCTAGAACTTCACCGTGTGGTGCCCCTATTTTGTTTGTAAAAAATAAGGATATTTCCATGAGTATTTTCAGTTATTATAGAGAATTGAATAACATCACTTTTAAAAATAAGTATCATTTTCCTAACATTGACGAATTTTTTGATCAGCTCTAAGGATCTCAATACTTTTTCATGATTCACATGACATCCAGATACCATCAACTTAAGGTGATGGGGGAAGACATCCCAGAAATATATTTTGGAACAATATATGGGTGTTATGAAATTGTTTTTATTCTATCTTGGTTAATTAATGGACTTCTATATTCATGGACGTTATGAATAGAATATTAAATGAGTTCATGAATATGTTTTTGGTTGTATTTATTAATGACATTCTTGAGTTTTCAAAATGTAAAGAGGAGCATTAAAAACATCTAATGGTTGTTTGGATAATATTAATACAAAATAAACTGTATGGGATACTCAACATGTGTTATTTTTGGATACAACGGATTTATTTTCTTGGGCACATTATAAATAAGGATATAGTAATAGTTGATCCTACAAAAACAAATTTTTTTGATTAATGTCCACGACATAAAAATGATACAGATATTTTTATTTTTATTGGATTGGGAAGTTATTATGGATGGTTTGTTATAAACATTTCATGGTTATCTATCATGATAACTATGTTAACCCAAAATGGGGTAAATTTTATTTGGATAAAAGAATGTGATGATTATTTTCATGAACATGATAACTGATTGTTAAATGCTCCAGTTTTGGACATGAGTTCCCAAAATTGGGTGTTTTTCATGAATAGAGTTTCTTCATTAAAAGTACTGGTTTTTTTATGTATAATGATTTGTTAATTTTTTAGGATTCCAGACAAATAAAACATCATGAGTTAAATTATCCCACACAAGATTTGGCATTGTATGTTGTCATTTTTTCATTGTCAATTTGGATGTATCATTTTTATGGATCCAAATGTCTAATATATACTGACCATTAATTTTAAAAGTATATATTCACATAGAAGGAATTAAACAAGAGGAAAAGAAGATGTCTTGAACTAATAAATGATTATGATTGCATGATCAATTACCATCTAGGAAAAGTAAACAAGGTGGTGGATTCTTTTAGTTTGAAACATATTGCATCATTAACCATGTTATGTTTTGAACATGATACCTCGATTAATGATTAGATGAATTTTTGGTTAGATTTTGTTGGTGTAGGAAATACCTCTAATGTTTTTTAGGTTTCAGTGTTGTCATCATCATCAGATAGAATTTTGAAAGCATAGAAGGAAGACTCTGAGCTGCTGAAAATGGTAGAATTGGTTTAAATGGGTAATTTTCTAGAATTTTAACTTTATAAAGATTGTGTTTTCAGATTTTGTAAAAGGCTATGTGTGCCTTATGATTCCCAGTTGAAGAACGAATTATTGTTTGAAGATCATAGTTCTCCCTTTTCATTTCCCCTAACATTAATATGATGTACTAAGTCATTCAGGAGTATTACTGGTGGGAAAGAATGAATAGGGATATTACTGATTTTACCATGAAATGCTTGACATGTCAATTGGTTAAATGAGAGTGTCATTTACTGAAGGGTGTGATTTTGGCTTCTCCAGTTATAGATTGGAAATTGGAAAATGTATCCAAGGACTTTGTGGTGGGACTGCAAATGATTTCTCATGGTAACAATGCGATTTTGTTTATTATTGATCCTGTAACTAAATATGTACAATTACGTTTTTATTTGAGATACAATTTCCTTGGATAAGCCTTCTGGACTGTACATAAAATTAGTAGTCGGGTTACATGGAGTTCCTCTTTCCATTTTATCTGACCAGGATCCTAGGTTTACTTCTAACTTTTTGAAGGGCCTTCAAAAGAGGTTTGGCATAAAATTAAATTTCATTATAGAATATCATCCTCTATCACATGGGTAGTAAGAATGAATGATTCATACATTGGAGGATATGCTTCGAGATTGTTCAGTAGACTACAAAGGAGTTGGGATCATCATGTTCTTTTAGTTTATTTTTCTTATAATATTAGTGTACATTCCAATATACAGATAGAGGATTTCAAAGAATTTTATGGGAAATGTTTTTGAACTCCAGAATTTTGGGATGAAGTTAGGAATAGATATTTGATGGAACTATAATTATTAGATTACGTTTATTTGAATGTGATGATGATCCAGCCATGCATGAGGAGAGCTCAAAGAAGACAGGAAACTGATGTATATAATAGGAGGAATGAATTTTCTTTTGTTGTACATCATCATGTTTTTCATGGAATCTTGCCATAGAAATGTGTTATGTGTTTTGGTTAGAAAGGAAATATAATCCCACTATTTATTGGAAATTATTAAACCTTGTAGAATTTTTTACCATTTTCCTTCCGAGTGGAATTTCAACAGAGTTTTCCTCAGGTACATTATTTGTTTTTTCATAATTCTTTATTAAGAAAGCATGTTCCAGATTCATCTCATGTTTTGAGGATATAATTTGATCACCTGGAAGAGAAACCTTCTTATAAAGAGAAGCATGTTCATATTCTTGATCAAATAGAACATATATGGAGGAATATGGTAATCCCCTTGGTAAAGGTGTTTTAGAGAAACCACGTGGTAGAATAAGAACATGGGAATCTGAAAATGCTATGAGGGAAAAGTACCACATCATGTTTAATAAGTAATTAAAATTGGGATGATGCAATTTCCTAAAGGTTGGAATAATGTAACATCCAGTGTTTTTTAAAAAATCAATTGAAATGCATGAAACTATTTATACGTATATATTTTTAAATGTCATTTAATCATAATTTTTTCTCTTTTATGATTTGAATTTAAAAAAATTGTCATATATTATTGTGATTAGTAAGTTATTTTGAGTCTAATAGAACCAACTATTTTTTGGAAAATAGTAACATACCATTAGGTATAGTAATAGGATCCTTATTAATAGTAACTTAGATTATTATTTTATCATCATAATGATATAAGATAATGAGATGTTTATTAATTTTTCAAGGTTTTAAAAAATGAGTTATAGATTTAAAGTTGTTGTTTTTTAATAAAATATTATTTTATTTAAAAATTAAATTAATAATATTTATACCATTATTTTCCAAAAATATAATTAATTTTTTTTATTTCACAGAAAAAAAATTTGTTAGGGTGAGTTTTTTTTATTTTTATAAAATATTTGATTTTTTCTAGAACAGTAAATATATAATTTTGAGTTTTTAGTATTTTAATGAAATAATAATGATATAAATATTACTATAAATATATGTTATAATTTTGTATATTAAAATATGGCATGAGTTTTTCCATGTGATTAATACTATGGGAAAACCAATGGTTTTGCAAAAAACACAAATGGGGTGTCCTTTGAATTTAATCAAAAAACTCCCAATCATTTAATATAAATTACCCATAATTCCTTTATTATAATTAATTAAAAACTAATCATCCTCAATGCTCTGGTAGTTTTACCTTCCAAGGAGTCCTCCCATGGTGTCCTCAATCTCTCAAGGTTTTAACCTTTATGTTTTAAGAGTTACTCGACAAGGTAAAGGAATCCACCACCCTTCACTTTTTCTAGAATTCATTTTATGATATTATATTTAATTTATATGAGATTATGATAAGATATGTAATTACATATACCCCTTAATATCCATATTATTTATGAATAAAGAGATTCCCTATTATCAAATCAAAATATTTTATGAAATTTTATGCGACGTTGTTATGTTGTCGAATTTTCATATTGGATTTTTCAACTATTATTTTCTTTCGAGATTCCGTTATATTTTTTCATTCCTCACCTCCATTCATCCAAATGTAATTATAACTATAGTACCATTCATGTACTATATTTGTGTCTTTATAATGTAATAATTCATCGTCATCTCTCAATTCCCATTCTTTAATACTAAAAATGATACCACTATCTGAGGTTCAAATTTACCACATTCAAGGATGATGTGTTTTAAATTTATTTTACCATCTATAATTATTTTCATGAAACAAATTTTTTTGTATATATATTTTATAATTTATGAAGTATATCTCCTATAAGCTTTTGGAATCATTTTGTTCATATTTTATTAACTTATAATATTAAATGACGTTATTATTATTAAAGAATCACCCAAATGATGTAAACAAATATCAATAATTTTTTAACGTACGAATCATACTCATGTAAAAATTAAAAATGATAAATAGTATAATTAATCGTTTTGGAAATATTTAACTACCTTCTCATTCCAAATATCTAGTTTCACTTCCAATCGGAACAAATACACATCATGACTTGATCGTGGAAATCATGTAAAAAACATGCCCAAAACAATAGAAGGACAAAAATACTAACAATTAAAGGGATAAATGATGAAATTAAATGATCATATAAGGTAATATAAACATAAATATATTTGTATTATATTAATAACTTTATTTTCACCATCATATAGGAGGTCTAAACGAGTTTTATTTTTGAAAAACCCGAGGTAAGGAAATTCTTAACCAGATTTCCATTCATTATGTTAATATTCTACATGCATATTTATGTGGTATTAAAATTGTCTGTTTCATGAATATTTTTTATATTATGATTAATTAAGTGTATTTACAGTGTATATACATATTCCATACACTCAGGGTCTTTTCATTTAAAATTCTCTATTAAAATTCAGTTTTAAGAAATTAAAAAAGGAATTTTTTTATGAAATTATTCATGCGGTATGATTGTGTTCTGGTTCAAGGGAATTATTTAATATGAATGGTGGGACCTATATGTCCCTCTAATGCATTGGGTGTGTGTATGATTGAGGTGAGTCGTATGGTTACTCCAAGTGTAACTACGATGGTTACACAAATTGTAAAGTACCTATGAGGGTTACAAATTAAAAGGTAGCTGAGAGGGTTACAAGAATATGTAAGTAATACCCCAAGATACCATTATGGATCAATTTATATTTTATATTTTTTTAAAATCTCTGGGAAATATTAATTTTCACAATGAAAATTTATATGGGTCTAAGTATTTTTTTTAAATGACGTCACGCGTTACAAGTATTCTTGGACTAATATTTTCTTTCCAAAATTTTATATAACATAATGAGATTTTGGTGCTCCACCTACTTTTTTAAATTCATTCCATAGGTTATAATGATGTAAAATACAATGAAGGAATCCATGTAAAATTTTATGAATAATTTTCCAATAAAAATTATTTTATTTATAAAGTTTTATATTTTTGAAGATTTGGATATTGTTTTTATGCTATCTTCTCTATATGAATGTGGAATGCTATATATGTATGATATCCCAATTAACTAAAACTATAAACTTGAAAATATCCTCAATTTTAAGGGAAATTTTTTCTTGACTAATATTTAATATTATGTAATATAATAAGGCCCTTTTATCATAGATGATCATATAAAACTTTTTATAGGTTATGATTCTACTAGTTTATGCTGTCACATCCTTTTTATTAATTGGATATTATTAAATCCTATATTGATACTAATTGGGGTATCATTATTCAACAGAAATATTATCATATGTAATAATTATTATAGAAATTTTAAATCCAATAAAATATAATAAAACCAAAGAAGTTTATTTGTTTTCTATAACCTTATATAATAATAATACATTTATATAAAATGGAATGAAGATTTTATTTTTAACATTTTAGGTCATTAAAATCACCCCCTTAATATCATTAGCCCTCTAACTTTTCAATTCACACACTAAAACTATCATGGGTGATTTTGTTTCATCACATCCTCCAATTCTCATGTTGCATCTTCAAACATGTTTTTTCTCTATAGCAGTTTATCCATGTGAATTTTCTTATTCGTAGACCATTTTCTCTACAATCAATTATTTTCAATGGCTTCCACTGACATTTAAGTTAATTCTAAAATGCTGCATCCTCTTGATTGAATACATGTGAGGTGTTTGGTATGTACATATTCAAGAGGGTTACTTAGAATACATCATGTACTTGAGATAGGTTAGGTTCGAGAGAAAGCTGATAATCCCCCTTTGTAGTGATCAATGATCACAAAGGGTATGATTTTTCATGGAATAGGTTTTCACTTCTTCCCAAATATCATAAACGTCTTCATCAGAGATATATGGAGGAATAACATTTCCCAACATCAAAATATATGTATCATTGATGATTGTAAGCACATCCCTTCCATCGAATATGAGTGGCCTTGAATTGATATTGAATGGTCTTCACCTTTTTCATTATATTATTTAACATTTCATGACCAATTATTTTTCATTTATCAACATGATGGTGTTTTACACATCTTACCATAAATGGATTACAAGGGATCTATTTGGATTCTTCAGTGGTATCTAGTATTGTATGAGAACTCATACAGAGAAATATTTTGATCACATCCTCTATTGAATTCAATTTAGAATGATCTCATCATGTAATAAATTGTCTAAATAGACATCCTATATTTGACCTTAGATTGATGGTGATAATACATGATGTATTTCAAAATAGTATTTATCGAATTTTGTGGAGACATCGAATACATGGAGATAAATTAGGGATCTATATTCGATACATATGATAGTGGTGTTCCATGGAGCCTAACTGGTTCTCTAAAATATATACATGCAAGTTGATCAATTGAAACTAATCTTGAATCAGAAAGTAGGGTGAAGTAGTCATATGAATATCCACCATTACCTATATGTCATTATTTAATCTTGATGTATTCATAATACCAGTGAAAAATTTATTGGTGATGTTTTCCCATTTCCATTCTATTAAATGTAATGGTTGCATCAACCCCTTGTGTTTTTTCTTTTCTAATTTCACTTGTAAACATATGAGATATCATGATGTATATTATGAAATAATTATATATATATTATCACACCAATAGTCAACCCATTTATCCCGGCACATCATTGTGATTCCATGATGGATATAGAGGGGAAAAATATGTGCATCCTCCAACCCCTACATCATTAACTCAATATTTGATGGTACACATAGTCATGACCCAAATCTAATAACTCATTATCAATTAACATTGAACATTGAGGACTTACCAATTCTTATAGTCTTTAATACCTTCTAAAATATCACATAATCTCATTGTTATTCCTTTATCTTCTCCAAAGTGGTTGGTTCATAATCATTTGTGAATGATTGTTGATGTTACTTCCCTTATGATTCCCGTGTCCATCCATTACAAAATAATGAATATTGGATCTCTATCATTTCAAATCAATAATGGATTTAGGGGAACTTTTCTACATAGAATGAATTATACTTTATTTATTTTCCTATGATTCTAGTGGATTGAGTAATCCTAGTCTTGATAATTTCTGACCATATTCATTGATGTATATTTAACTCTTTATATGTGACTATATACTAAAGGATATTGTGATCTGTATATATTTTTTACATCAACCCAATGATTTAATTTAACCATGTTCTCTATGAAAACATCACTATGGCCTACTAGAGATCATATGCTGGGTAGTTCAATTCAAGAACATTAAAATCCATTGAAGCATATGTTATAAATTTTTTTTCCATTTATCATTAATGCAGAGAAAAATACCTTATTTGAATCATCACCGAATTCCATTTGATGTTCCATACTTAGGGGTAGTGTTAGTACATGTGAAGTGATAAGCCTCATTTCTATCTCCATGAATACATATTGACATTCATCATTCTAAGAAAACTTTTATCCCTTCTGAGTTATCTTGTTTTAATAGTTTGAAATTTTATATAAATTTATCAAAAATTAATGATAATAACCAACTAATCCATGAAAAGTAAAAATATATATCCCATATGTTAGCCTCCAACATCAATAAATTACTTTTTTCTTTGAAGGGTCAACAAAAATACCATTTATTGTGACAATATTACCCAAGAATGATACTTATTTCAATAATAACTCACATTTTATATACATGGAATAAATATTTTCCCACTATAAGGTCTTTAACAAAGTGCTCAGATGCTCCTCATATTCCTCATTTATTTTAGAGTTTATTTGATTATAATATATAATGAATACCAAAAATTTATTAACGTAAGTACAAAATACTCTTGTAATGTCCTAGAATTTCGGTATTATTTTTTTAAATATAATAAAGATTATTACGAGTCTATGAAAATTGGCTATGGTTTATTTTGAGGTCCGGTGTGCCTGGAAGGGAATTTTGAACTTTTTTTAAGGTACATTCTGTAAACGTGCGGTTACCATTTTCTATCTTTCGAACTGCTGATCGAATTAAATATCTGAGGGTACCGTTTAATTTGCAACACTGGGATTTTCTATTGGGAGATTTAAATTCTACCAGAGTTGGATGGGAGAAAATGACAGTTTTAAACTTTTTAAAGAATATTAAAATGACATAAAATTGTTATTTTATTATTCTATGAATGATTTAGTGGTGGTGGAGGGACCGTTGAGTTGTAAATCCATTTAATTCCTTGACTCTTTGTTTTTGTAACCACACTATTGAGAATTAATAGGTTCATTTATCAATGATCCTCATTTATCTATCCTTGCATTAACCACATTTTCCTTTCGTTTTAAAAGAGGTACGGGCTTGTGTTTTTTACGCGGAAGTGATGAACCTCAGACGAAGTGTCATGGTGTCTTCAACCAATGAAGAATGAATGCTTGTACTACAAAGTTGGAGGAATCAATCCCAGATTGAAGAATGTCGGTGGATTTATCATGCAAGGATTCTTTCTCCAGAACTGCGATGTCACATTCTATTCCGAGGAAGGGGTTGTTTATATTTAAATTGATGAGATTTGTTTCTTTTCCATGATCACAAAGAATGATGAATCATAGACATGCTTAGTGGGGTTTAACATTATTTTACATGATTTATTAATTACGACTATATGATATAATGCTAACACGGTGGGAACATCCCAAATGAACAAGATCGAACCCTCTGGCGCTTTGGTATTTGTCTCCTTCTTCAGGGATGAATTTCCATCCATGAGGAAACATGAATCCAGGTGCCCAGAAGAGATGGAAGCAACCCGAGAGGCCCGTAGGCTCGTTTGGATGGGTAAACGGACAAGCAGAGCTCACCCATGCATGCCAAATGGAGGAGCAGGCTGCCATTTGTGCCAGCGACAAGGTGGAGCGGCGCAACGGTTTGGCGGAAGCCACAACTGACCGGTCCCTAGCACTAGAGATATGCGACACCTAAACGGAGTCGTGTTGACTGGGGTCATCCCATGGACTGGGTCTGTGGGTGAGTGGAGGGCGGTCAGTTTTCACTGGTCACGGCTTATAAAGGACCAGCCTTCTCTTTGCAGGAAGTGCACGAACATGGAGGGATGCATCGGTCCACCACATGCTAGTCTAACCCCACTGGCTGCAAGTGCAGCCGGTCTTCAGACACACAGGTTGTGCCCCTAGTAGGAGGTTCCCCATCAGGATGGGCCGGACTAGACAGGGTCACCAGGAGGCCTAACGGTCTGGACCCTCTGCTCACCGGGTTGGGTCTAGCGAGGCCTATTGGGCTTCGCCCACTGGCCAGGCTAGACCAGTCTGACCTCCAACCATACATGGTTGGGGGATGTCCATCAGAATGAACATGGGTATGTGAAACCCCCCGAGATGGGTTGGTCAGGTGGGTTGGGTTGGTCCGACCTGGTCGAACCCGGCCCCATCACAACTGGCCCCCTGATTAATAAAATTCTCATAAATTGCAAACCGTGTTTCCGATTGTTGATATTTCAGTGGTGTTGGGAACCTCTTGAGGTGGTGGATATTTTGGTATGCCTTGTGGTTACTGTAATGGATGTTTACAAGAAAAAATTTCTTGAGGATCAGTTCTGCAATGCATGCTACTTATGGAACCTTACGACTGGTTGAGACCAGAAAACTGCTGATTTTCGACTATATGTGTCTTGAAGTTTTAGTGGGAATCACCCCTATGTGACTTTGTATGAAAATGGTGGGGACTAGCTCTATTTGACCTGGAAGACCCATGGTAACTGACTACAAGAGTTCCTCAGCAAGAAACGGTGGGGAGCGACTCTGTGTGGCCCAATAGACCCATGATACGCGATTGGTAGGAGTTCCTAAGAAGTTCAAGGTTACTGGGAAGTGGCTTTGTGTTACCTAGAATGCCCACTGTACTTGATAGAGGAGGTTTTATCTAGTATCTGAGGTGTTCAACGAAGTGTCTGATGAATCTACTATTACTACCCTAGAATATACCTGGTTTGAGTATCCTTGTGTCTCTTGTTTGATTTTGATGAATTGTTGTATGTTCATTCATTTTTTTGGGTACCTCCTAAATACATAGTTACACACCCCTACATTGGCTCCTCATGCACGTGTTTTGTCTGGAGCAGTGGACCGACATTTCAATAGGGGTTCCCAGGGAGACGGGACACACGAATGCTACGATAGGGGACTACGTGGCCTTGGACCAGGCGAGGCCCTGTAGGATCGGTTTGACATGATGTACTACTTCGTCTTCGAGTAGCTTCCCTACACTCACGATTAAGAGGGTTTTACTATGGATGGACATCAGAGAACTTTTTTTACTTTATAGATTTCAGTACTTTTTCTTGGGTTTGTATTGTGGCCCACATTCTTTCAGTTGTACTTCTTCTCAGTTATTCAGTGGTATTTTTTTCCTTTTTGTGAGTTGGGATTGGTTAGGATTGTGTGAGCATACATGTATTTAGAAAAATTCCTCCCACTTACAGGTTGATGCCTTCAGGGCTAGTCGCCAGCCCCTGGCCATGATGAGGTGGGGTATGGGTAGTCACGGCATGATCCCCAGGGGATGGGTGGTGCCAACTTTTTTTATCATATCCATGAATATTGATGCAAAATTTTAGACCCTAAATGGTAGTAATATAAACTCATAGTGCCCCTAACATATATAAACGGAAGACATGGTGATATCTTATTTTCGACCCTAACATAGTAATATCTCTACCATAGATTGACCATGGATATGTATTATTCTCCGCATAGCTAATTGAATAGGTCATCAATCCATTGTAGAGGATACATTTCATTTATCATGCTATTTTTATATCACGAAAATAAATGAAAAGGTGCATTGGCCCATCTATCATCTTGATAAGAGGAATAGTGAATTCCAAAGGTGAATCACATAGGTGAATGAACCTTTTTTTCAATATTGTACTATATATTTTTCGTCATCTAACCAAGTACTAAAAACTGTCATTCTATTTGGATTCTTGTAAAATTGTAATCTGTGAGATATAATATTGATTGGAAATTCAACCTCTCGCCTAGGAGGAAGACCATGAAATTATGGATGAAACACATCAGTGTATTCCCTCACAATGGGAATATTTTCATGGATGATAATTTCATTAGTCTTAATCATTTTATCTTTATAGGATTTATCATAGGGATATAATATACTTGGTTGACATGTTTTTTATAAAGGATATTTATCATCTTCCATGAACATGTACATAATCAGGGGATTATTTTCAATACATAGAGTGATTTCCAACTCAGAGAAATTTATTTTGGCACTATTATGGAAATATAATCTATACCATGAATTGTTTCAAACTCATCAAAAATGAGTAAGTCACGGTATTGTGGTATGTTCATCCCACAAATGTTGATCTGGGGGGGGGGGGGTTATATACCTATGATGTAATAATTTCACAATTTAACATTTTAATTGATAGTTGTACTCCCATGATTTTTGTTCATGTTTGAATATTCTAACTATATCTATATGCCCAAGGGATATAAATTGAGCAATCATTGAATCCCTCTCTTACTAACCTTGCATAAAAAGATTAGTAAAATTGATAAATGGAATAACATTGAAATAGGTCAGGCCAAGACCATTCTTATCACAATATCATATATTATTTTAGATCACCCAATTTAATTTCTTTTATATTATAAATTATCAATCCAATTCCAAAAAATTCCATAAACGATATAAAATTTTTGATTGGTTTTGTTTTTACTCCTCTGTCAGAGACAAAATAGGATGCCTCTATACAATATTTAATATTATGAATAAATTTATGTTTTATTCTTCCTGAAAATATATAAATAAATGTGATAGTATATAATTTATCTAAAAAGATACAATTTTTATAATTAAATATGATATTAAATAAAATCTCAATATATTTGAAAAATAATAAGATAATGACTAAGGTGATAAATATATGTATTAATGTTAAATATATATTTTTTACTAAAAATATACTTATATGTTTAGTTTTAAAAATTATAAGATAAAATTAGTTAAAATAGTCATTATAGACAAATCATTTAACATTCTACAACTTTAAGTAAAATTTTTTCTCATAAATTTAATTTCTAAAGAAATGATTTTAATATTTTCCTAAAATAAACTGAATTTCAGTATCATTAAATTGTGTACCAGACCTGAGGGATGTCTATTCCTAATGATAGAATTCTTATTATATCCCATAAGAATATCATAGAATATCATTAAACACCTTAAAATATTATCACATAAGAAAACAAAATTTCTTTATCACTCTTATATTATCCTTTAATGAGATCATACTAATCTATAATGTTCTATAAACCCTACATTTATATGAACGAATATTCCCTAGACATAACCTCTTCTAAATGGTTCTAATAAAATATCATTTATATATTTGAATCAATACCAAATATGTGGGATGGAACCAATAAATTCATAATTACTATATCAATAGAAAATATAGATCCCTCAAAAACCCCTCTAAATTTTATGGCTTTGTGATATTGTGAATTAACGTATACCATTAATAAAAAAACACATGTATGTCTCATATAATATGTTATTATACCCTTAAACTAATTATTACTTATGTTATAATAATTTTAATATATCAATTTCAACATTCACCACACATTATATACTTATATAGTCAGGTTACATAACAATCTACATCGTCACCTAGGGAAAAATAAAGATAAATTGTGGGGGGATCATGCAATGTAAGGGTAAACATAATGAATAACATTCAAATAACATAGATGAGTATATGATAATCATGAGAGTATATAATAAATAATGTAATAACAACATAATGTTAAGAATCATACCTAGTAAAATGAATATCATAAGATATTAATCATAACACTTTTCTTTTAGAATAATTAATTAGATGTAATACGAGTATGGCATTATAATAATTTTGAAAAAATATAAATCATCACATAATAATAATAAGTCAATGCTCACTTCCAATACAACATAACATATTTTATATTGTACTATAATAAATTTTGTTTACTTTACAGTCCCATAAATATCATCTCTTGAGATATAAAACATTATCCAATGCATTGGAGTAGTATATAATCATTTTATAACATGTCACATCCTAATATGTAATTGAATATGCATAAAAAAAGAAAACATACATAAATGCATCAACAATCATTACATAATATATTAAGCAAAATTAGACTACTTGTAATGATATCATGTGACGTTCCGGTGAAATACACTTTAATTATGATAATGATGTATAATTTATATACAAAGTATAAATAAAGGGTATGTGATTTAGTTAATAATTCCACAATCAGTCGATGTATGGGTATATAGGTAGACTCCCTTCAGTCAGAAGAGTATAATACACTGTATATATATTCAAAATGAATAGTAATAAAAGTTATGTTTATGGAAAGTTCATGATTATGAAAGAAAAAGTAGTGTTGGATCATTTTTTTGGATATGTCACATTAATATGGCTTCATATACATTACATCATATATAAATAAACAAATTTTATATTTTCAAAAATATCCATTTATATGAAAATACTATTTAAGAAAATAAGTCAATAGAAATGGTGGAAAATGGAATTGATCATTACATATATGAAATCCATTTAGTGGAAGACATTGAATTTAAATTTTTTTAATTATAATATTACTTGGTTTTATGCAATATGGAAAAAACTAGAAAATAAAAACATTAAGTAATGGGACATACATAATAAAATTTCATTTTAAAAATAATAATTGAATTTTAATTCCATGAGTATATGTAATGAATTAAAAATTTATATTGAAAAATATAGAGAAAAAAATAAAATATAAATCTTGAAAATAATTTATCCTAAATTTTAATTATTTTTATATATAAATATTGAAATGTTCCAATTTCCGAAACAATGTTAAAAAGGGAACACAAATTATATAAAAAAATTAATAGTTAAATTACACATTAATGAACACTTAAAAAATATATTCTAAAATGATTGTTTTAGTGTTAGATAGTAAAACAATAACATGTAATGTTTTTATGATATTATTTTTTGTAATAGAACCAAGTTGTCTATACATACATGAATATTCTAAAAAATGAAGAATGTGATGTGAAAAAAGAGAATAAAATGAAAATGCTTTAGAGATTATAAATGGTAATCACGGATATTTTTAGTTTCAATGAAATATATGATGTAATATATATGCAAGAGTAGGGTTCATGATTCATGGTGTGGGTTTGGTAATGAATCAACATAATAATGACTGAGTTCATGAAGTGTCATTTTAAAACAATTAATAAAAAGGTGACTTATGTTAAAATATATCAAGGTATAGTGATTACATCATTTTAAATAATAACTTGTATATTTTTTGAAATATGTATAATGAAATGTAAATTGAGAAAAAGAACCCTGAGCATAGGTCACATTTTTCTTTTTTTCGTTTTCATCTCCAACATTATAATTTTATGGTTATTAAAATATTAATATATAAGTTATATATATATATATATTAATTTTTCATTGTTTATATTCTATAATTTTTATATTTTATTTTTCTAATTTTTTATCAGAAAATATAATTAAGACATGCCTTCATTTACTTCCTCCATTTTTGTATCAATTAAATTATTTCATTTATGCAAAATTTAAACATTTTGTTAAATTATTTATAAATGTTTACAATAAATTATAATAATTTTATATTACATAGTATAATCTTTATAGGATTTCAGGTGGTATTAATTGGAAATAATCCATCATTATGTGTCATAAAGATCTTGTGGATTGTCTACTGCATATCCCATAAGTGCATCAAACTAGGAGATAACTTATGGTCTATTATAGAATACCATGTGAGGATACAATTAATACCCAATAGAAATTTTTATGTTTTATACAAATATTTTTATCATATACATCTCTACAACCCACTTTGTGTTATCCAGATAGTGATGTCATTGTTAGAAAACCACAAACTTTTTACTTAATCAAAATATGAGGATGTTTTTTTATATGAGTGAGTATTATCATTATAATATATTATGAAGGAAGGTAAATTAGAGGTAATAGATATATATCATTAGTAATAAAATAAACAATTTATAACTATGATGAAAAATAATATTTATCCTTGAAAATTATAGGAAATCGATGGATTGAATAAAATAAATTAGTTACAATTTTATGAATCCTTACCTTAAAAGTAGCTTTTTAAAGAACTTTAACAACATCATATATCCATAGAAACGCTTTTAAGAGAATCTTGAGAGATAAATTAGTGGTAATTATAGATAAATGGGGATATTTTGGCATGTAAAGGGACAATGAATAAGAATTTACAATTGTGGAGGGTTTATTAATTTCATAAATTTTTAATTTATTTATTATTTAATCTAACTTGGGTTAAGTGGTATTGATTCCAATGAAATTTTTTTTCTTAGTATAATAAAAAAGATGGTTATTTGAAATTAAAAAAAGTGAATTATATACTCAAACACCCTAAAAAATATTTTAAATTAAAATATAAAAATAGTTTTTAATATGATAAAATGTTATTATCGTATATTAATGTGAAGTTTTTGTCCACAAATTCAACATAATAATTTTCAATTTATTAATCTATTATAGGAATATATTTTTAATAATTTTTTTATAATTTCGTTTTTAATAATTATATCAATATGAGATCATAAGAGTTCTTGTAATCATAAAAATAGTATTTTTTCTATTCACCAAAAAATCCTCTTATTCCCAAAAATTTCAAAATAATACCCTATGTTAATTTTAGCATGATATTTCAAAATTGGAAGTCTATTTTAGGGAACTAATATTCAAAAAAACTGGATGAAATTTTTTAATAAATAATTCAATATATAGAAAACTCATTATCTTCAATATAAACTATTCCCAATGTAATTTTTAATTACAAAAATATTTTTTATTACATATTCAATATTACAATATTTTTTATTTTTTATTTTTTTAAAACATAATTTTTTTAAATAATTCTTCTAAATAATTGTTATTTATCATTTAAATAAATTATTGTGAAAATAATTTTAGTGTGAATAACTAAATACAATTAGATAAAAAATTAAATTTTAAATACTATTATAAACTTCTGAATACTACATTAATAATATTTTATAACCATTTTTTGATAATAATAAACTATAAGTAAAATTAATTAAACATTCAAACAAAAACTAATTAATATTTCATTTTGTTAATTTCTTATAAAACATGCAAAATATTGTTTCAAAAAGAATTTTTTTAATAATATATAGTGCAACAAAAGTAATTAAAAATTAAATTACATGTAATTTAATTAATTATTAATGATTAATTATTATTTTATTGTAGAAAATATTTTTAACCATTCAACATATGTTTTTTATAGAATTTAATATGAAATTAGTTTCAATGTGTAATAGCTTTATGACTTTGAAAACATTCATCATACTATACTAATCATATAGGATTATATAAATATAAATCGAAAATTTAATGTATGTATTGAACTGTATATTTTAAAATAATCATGAATACAGTGAATTAGATATAGGTATATATATTTATATATAGTATGGAAAATAGACATTGGAAAAGACACTGCCTAGTTGTAGGTATTGTCGCCTTATCACCCTCCAATCATGTGTTTGAGACCAAAGGTATTTAGAAATTTGATGGGGTGTCTCACAACCTACTATATAGTTTATTCCTAAAAAAATTAAATTCCATTATACATGGAAAATATTTAACAAAAAAACATTGGTGATTAATATGTGTATAAATTTATAACAACCCTACTCTTTATTATACATTAATTCCTGATTTAATTCCAATTATTACACATCATAAATATTGGAAGATCAAAAAGTATAGTTGATTTGGGAATTAGGTAAATTACATAAAAACTAAAAATAGGAAATACATCATCTTTATTGAAAACTTGTTAGACATTCTCCTACTTAAAACATCATGTGATAACTTGGGAACATACAAATGAAAGGGGTGATCTACAAATCCCTACAAGGGAATAAGAAAATATTAACATTATTAACTTAATATATATTAAAATATATTCATACAAATGATTCATAATAGATATTATAATCTTAAACATGAAAAATGAGGCATGATATTGCATGATAACAGAAAGGGAACATGGGAAATGTTGCACAATATAAAACACTACATCGTAAACTGAGGTCATGTCTAACATCCAATACATAATTATGGAATAGTTCACATGAAGGAATTAGGATTAATCCCTTTCCCAACATTATTTCTCATGATAGTAGACAATACCCAATACATTGAAGTGCTATATAATTTCTGGTGCACTGGACACATTCATTTCATTCTCATGATTAAGTGTTCCACATTTTCTTAAAACATGGAATCATTCATCATCATATTTTATTCAACGATCATAGAGTGTTTGATTAATTCAATTATTTACCCAATAAATAATTTTTTTATCATAGAGGAGATCATCCTTAAATGTATATGACTATGGGTATAAACTACACAGTTGTTTATCATGGAAATTCATAGTGTAATTTCAGTATCATGTTGGCATCATGAACAAATTGAAAAAATTAGTTGATGAGATAATAAGGGGACTATCATAATTTGTAAAAAATTGAAAATAAGTGTGACATGGAGAAATATGTCCAAAAAATTATAATTTGGGTATAGAAGGCCTAAAATAATAATGAAACATGAATAAAAAGAAGAACAGAAAGATCCCTTACCTTGAGAGTGTGAAATCAAATGCTTGGGAGGATAGTATTGAGATCATAGAGAACCATATGAAAATTATAGATATAAAAGGGAAGAATGAAGATGTAATACAAGTTTTTATAGTGAATAAAAATGGTATCCTAGGTGAGTTTATAATGGAAATGAATAGACAATCCTTTATCTTTTAAAAATAACAGGTTTCAGACCCTATATGATAAAATTAACAAAACCAAAAAACCATACCATGGTTTTTTCCTATGCTTTCAACCAAAGGGAAGTTGTTTTATTTATTTAATATGTTCATGGACTGAAATTATTTATCCAATTCCATTGTTTATGTGGAGGTGATTCATAGTCTTAAATAATGTGTTTTTACAATACGCAAAAAATTTAATGGATTTACAGGATTAATAAAGGATTTATTTATATAAAAAATAAACATAAAGTCACATTATATTAAATAGAAAACACATATTCGATCATGTATACTATTTATAGTATTTATAACAATAGTTTTTGGTCATTATGAAGTCAGACTACACACTATATATTTATACGATACTTAATTTTTACCTGAATATTCGACTATCTCTAAAAATAGGGAAAACATCACCATTGGATAATTTAGAATTTCAAATTCCAAAAAAATATTTTTCTTATCAAAATAATTTTCTATGTATTTGAATTTTCACTTTGAGAATAATAGTGGACATTTATTTAGAAATTATGTGTTTTTTGACAATAACAGTTTTTAGACACTTATTAATGTTACATTTGACTTCCTAAAAATTATATTGTCATTGCTTTTTTAGAAAAATTATTTAATAACAATACATTATTAATATATTATTTATTTCAATAATCCTATATTTCATGAAAATAAATTGAAAATTTTAAATATAATATTAAGTAAAAATACTTTTCATATTTTATTGTTTAAAAATAAAAATCATTTATAAAGTAACAATAAGAAGAAAATATGGAAAATATTATATTGAAAATAAAATATAAAAATTCTTATTTTTATTTTCCTGATACATATCCTTTCAATATACCATAAAACACCATAAGTGTAAGGTGCACAATTGTGATTCTTTCATGGGGGTTCTTTGTACATGGTTTGGGTTGTGATCTCTATGAGCTTTAACATCCCACGTAAAGGGTTTTTCTCATCATTATGTTGAAGGGTATCATCTAGGGCTTGGTCATGGAAAATCATAGAGATGTTATCTCCCTCAAAAGATCATATAAATGGGCATCATAGGGTTTGATGCTATTGGTTAGGGCCATCACTTCTTTTGTTTGTTTCAATTGGAATTGTTAAATTTGAATAATTATAATAATCGTCCAATAATTTTACAGAATCTATATTATTGAGTCTAATAATGATTAATGGTCTTGTAAATATAATAGTATATAATAAAACCATATAAGAACATATAATTTCTCAAACCATATTATATAATAATACATTTAAGAAAATTGAGTGGGGATTTTATTTATAATATTTTAGGTCAATTCAATCTTCCCACTTTATAAATTTCACCCCTGATGTTTCACATAAAAAGGTAAAAAAAATAGGTAATTTGCTTTCATCACATACATATGTTCCCACATTACTTCTTCAATCTATTTTTTTCCTCCACCGAACATTGACAAGGTGAATTTTGTTATTCCGTAGAACATTTTCACTACTATCTATGATCGTTAGTGACATCTCCTCATAGGTATGTTCATTCTATAATTCTAACTTTTCTATTATGATTACATGTGAGGGTTTTTGTATGTACTTAAACAATTTTGTTACATGAAATACATCTTGTACTTAAGATAGGTTAGGTTGGATTGAATGTTGATAAGACACCATTGTGATGTGATCAAGGATCCTAAAGGGGTCGCTGTATCTTGGACCAAGTTTTATCCACATTCCAAATATCATGAATTTATTCCTTGGAGATATATGAAGGAATAATATGTCTCTGAAATCAATCTCTATATCTAACTAATAGCGGTCATCATACCTCTTTAATCAACTCTGAGGAGCCTTGATGTGATGGTGATTAGTCTTAACCTTCCTCACTATTTCGTTGATCTTTTCAATAGCTATCTATTTTTTTCCCAAAATCGACCCCATATGAAGGTTTTATACCCCTCTTTCCATAAAGGTATTTATAGGGATACACATGGATTCTTGAGTGGTAACTATTACTATGTAAGAACTCTCCTATAGGAAGATATTAACCCCATCTTCCTTTGAAGTCAATTGAAAAAAATTTCAATGAGTGTGCAAATGTCTGAATATTCTTGTTTGATTTTCCATATGTCTGAGAGTGAAATGATGTTCTGAAGTTCAACTCATTATTGAGAGCATGTCGAAAGGCCTTCTATAATATATAAATAAATCATGGATACGTATCGGATACAATCTATAATAGTGTTATTTGAAACTTCACCACTTATATATTTATTTTTTGAAAGTCAATCAATTGAAAATCCTCTCAAATTGCAATGTGGTGTGGAGTCATTGTATAAAGATCCACCATAACTCAGATAGAATTATTTCATCTTGTTGATTTTAGAAGACTAGTGTCAAATTCCAGGTTTATGTTTTATCATTTCCATGTATTTAATGGTAACAATATTATCATCCCTGTGTATTAATTTCTTTTTTACATAACTTTCTAACATATAAGACATCTTGATGTTTATTCCATGATATCCATATATATTGTCCCACTAATAGTTCACTTAGAGATCATGGTACATCTTATTGATTATTTTATAGAAATATATGTCCAAAATATATGCATCATCAATCAACTCCAACATTAACTTGGGATGGGAGGTCACACATAGTCGGGACCCAAATCATACAACCCATTCTTTATTAACATTGATCACTGAGGATTTTACCTTTCTTATACATTTCACATTCTTATTGATTCCCACATAATATCTTTTATTATCTTCTATCTTCTCAATAAAGGGTTTTTGGGAAATCATTTGTGATTGTAATGATGAATTTCTATCAATTTTGATTCCCATGTCCATCCATTCCAAATATATAAACATCAGATACAACTCAATTTACATCAATTATAGAATTACTGGACCCTTTCTACTTAAATTTAATTCCAATTTATGCTCATTCAAAGGATTGTAGGGGATTTAGTAGTCATAGACCTTGATCAGTTCATGCTATCAACATCGGCATAGAATCAACTCTTTCTATGTGATTATATACTTGAGGATTTTTTGATCTCTATATATTTCACATTTATCCACCAAGAGAAAATGCCTCCATATTTTAAAATAAATGATCACTATGTAAAACTCCAGATCATGGGTTCGGTTGTTATATATGTGAACTTTCGACTACCTTGAATAATATACTATAACATTTTCATTTTTCATTAACTCACAACTCAATCCATTCGTTAATTCCTCACAGAATAACATGATATGTACCCCACATGTGGATCGTGTATGTATAGGTGCATTGATAAGAATTCTTTTGAAATCCTTTAAGACCAATTCACATCCATAATTTCTAGAAAATGTAATTCATTTCTGAGTTATCTTTTATTGATTGTTTGAAATTTTCCAGATGTTTCTCCCAAATCAATGATAGTAAATTAAAAATCTGAGGAAACCAGATATATCTATCATAAAATGTTGACCTCATACATCCATCAATTTCATCTATCTTTGGAGGTTCCTTATACAACCCATTTCATGTGATAAAATTCCCCATTAATGATACTTCCTTCAACTAGAACTCAAATTTTCTATACATGGCATAATAGATCTCCCATTATAATGTCTTTAGAATTGTGCTCATATGATCCTCATGTACATTAATTATTTTGAAGTATATTTGAATATAATCTATAAATAAAACCATAAATTTGTTATGATGATTCTAGAAGACTCTGTTAATCATTTCCATGATTATTACTATAGCATTTATGTGTCTAAAAGGAATTAATATCAACTCATAGTACGCGTAACATATCTGAAAATGTTTCTTGGGGATATCCTTTTTCTTCACCATAACTGGGTAATATATTGACTGTAGATCCTCCTTTGCAATTTATTTTATTCCACATATATAATTTAACTAGTCATCAATCCATGGAAGAAGTTATTAGTTCATTATCATGATATTTTTCAACACACCATAAGCAATGAAAAGGCACACAGAAATATCATTTTTTTGGATTAAAAGGACTGGTGCACACACACTGTGAAGCACTTGGGTGTATGAACCCTTTACTCATATTATAATATTTTTTTTGTTCAAATACTCATGTTCCATAACATAAATTCAATATAATGTCTTGGATAATGGTAGTATTATAGATATAATCTCAATTAGAAATTAAACCTCTTGGTTGGGAGGAAGATTAGGAAATTCCTTGGGAAACCCGTCTGTGTATTCCCTCACAATGGGTATGTCTTCAAGGATAATCACTTCCATATACTCTATCATTTTATCTAGATGTGAATTCGTATACGGAATACTATACATTCATGAGATTCTTTTTCTAATGAAGATTCATCAACCTCCTTCAACATGTAAAGAATCTGGGGATGATTTGAATTAAATGTGTGATTTCCTTCTTATGAAAATTTATATTGGATATATATATTTAAAACCAATCCATACCAAAAATACAATCAAATTTTACCAAATGGTGTATGAAAAAGGATTGATTAGAATTTCATACCACAAATTTTGACAGGGGAGGAATTATATACTTCAGCTGCAATAATTTCCCAATTTACCCTATTCTCCTATAACTCTATATACATGATTTGGGGATATTTTTGAATTTTTTTACTAAAAATTAATGATATAAAACAATTTTTAGAAATATAATAAAAATGTAATTTCACTATTCAGGAATAAATAATTGGTTAACCTATCACCACTTCATTTTCAGGATTCAATTAAGTGGTTGTGATGATATATTGTCACCATTTCCTCCTTGGAGGTCGTTGGTATTCTCAAAAAAACCCTTGACTTAGTTCATTGGTTCGAAATTTGATCTAGTTCCTTACATTTGAATCAATGAACAATGAACTAAGGTTCAGATAGAGAATTCCTATCCTCCATTACATTTTTGGTTTTCTATTAGCAATAATATTTATCTAGGTTCCCTTTTGTCCAACACCTAAAGAATTTAATTTTCCCCTTACGAAATTTATGGGGATCTTTTTTCCAACCTTTGAAAAGAGAGATGTTGAAATTTATTCGTACTGTTAGATTAATCCTTAAAACCACCTTGATTGAAATCTAATTTCCACATATTATTCATCTGATTACCATAATATTCTTTGATATTATTTTAGAATTTGTTGGATCATTGGAAAATTATCTCATAACTCTCAATGTTTTGGATCTCTATTTCTTTTCATAGACTAGGTTTTGGCCCACCAAAGACATGGTCAACAATGCATTATAGGGTAACAAGAAATATAGATGCTTTTTCATGAATTTATTGTGGTGTTTTTCTTATACACCCTAATAGATTCTTTATCATTTTACATGAGGTGAATGCAATCCATTTCAATTTTATATCAGATAGTGTGAGAAATATATTTTTAGAAAACATTTTTCCAAATTTCTTCCACCCCAATTATTCAATATCTCCCTCAAGTTTTGTATTCTTGACCATTGTCAACCACTAATTAGATTCTCCCTCTATATGATAAATTGGTACTGGAACATTCTACTGTTCACTAAATTTATGGATAGGGAATATAATCTCAATTGATTTGATCCATTATTACATGATTAAAGATTTAGATGATCCATTGAATGTCAGATTCCTTTTCACATAAATCCTTCAATTGTATCTAGTCTTTTCTGAGGGGGATTTAGTAGCTCCATTTGATCAAAAATTCTATTAATAAACTATGTCATCTAAGAGAGTATCATCCCAAATTTAGTTATTCAAGCTCTCATTAGGACTAGTAGTTATCGCATCTCCTATCACATTGGTTTCTTACCTTATTACTATTAGTTCCTACCGTTAGCTTCAATAAGGAGAAAAATTATGAATTATAATTTATAGACTATTAAAATGATAAAATAGAATCCAATGACATTAAATATATAATTTATAAATTAAAAATATTTCCTTAAATTATAAATTTCTAGGCATTAAACAATGTAATCTATGATCTATTTGATGACATATGTCTATATATGTAATTTATTATTCCCCTAATAATGGTTTGTGATGATATTACTTGTTTATTAAATAATATTTTATGGGTTTGTTAAAACATGTATGTGGAAAGGCTCATTTTCATGAACCAGTTCCCATTAGAGTCAAGATCAATGTAGGGTTTTTAGGTTTTACCCATATGTACATCTATTCTAGAGCTACAACCACAAGTAGTAACCAAATAAGGATATATTTTATAGATAAATAAATTTCCATATAATTACTTAATATTATTTATTTATTTATTATATATAGTTTGATCCTTATGTTTTTCACTACAATTTTCTAATCCTAATCAAAACAATAACTAATATTTTCCCTTGATACAATATATATCAAACATACTCATTATTACACATCAATTCATGATTTAATAAATAAGATTACACCTACTAAAAATTGGGAGATCTATATTTATAGTGTATTGGGGAATTATGGACATTTGATTATAATTAAATATATTATATAGATAAACATTATTGAAAACATCCTTAACACGATCCTTCTTAGAACTGAATGGGATAACCTTGGGACATATATAAGAAATTAGTGGCCTATAAATCCTATAGGGGAATAAAAATGGAATACCATGAGGAATTTAATACATGATATAAAAAAAATGTCATTGGGATATCGAATGGGTGAGAATCATAAACATGAAAAATATGGTATGATATTTCATGACAACATAAAGGGGACATGGGAAATCTAACCATAACATAAAACACTAAATCATAAACATAGTACATGTGTAACTTCCAAGACATCCTGATAAAAAATATCATAAAAAGGAATCAGGTGTTTTTCTATTCCAAAAAATAATGTCTCTTGAGACTTATCATTACCCAATGAATTGGAGTGATATATATTTCTGGGGTCACCCATCAATTTCATTTCATTCTCATGCTTAACTGTAAGACTTAGATCCTATAACATGGATTCATTCATCCTAATATTTTATTCCGTAATAATTGATTGGGGAATAAATACATTTAATTCAATAAAAAATATGTATAATTTATTATATGTGTACTCCTTTTATAGGAAATTGGTAAAACTATTAACTACACTTATGTTTTTAATTGAAATTCATGGTGGGATTTTAGTATCCTAACAATGTAACAAAAAAATCATTAAATGGGTTGATAATAGAAATGGTGTATATCATAATTAGTATAGAATATTAAAAGTAATAGGGTCATGTAAAAACATATACCAACAATATTAATTGGATAAATAAGGAATCTGATAATTTTGAAAATTGAATAAATAGTAGAACAAAAACATCACTAACCTTGAGAGTCTTACTCCAATTGATTGGGGGCTTCTTGAGAGCTTGGGATACCATAGGAGGACTCCAGAGAAGGGAGGTAAGAGTAATGATTTTCTAAAAGTATTTTTAGGGAAGGGAAACTGGATCTTTTGTGGGAATGTATTATAAATTTGTGGTGAATTATTTATCATTTCTCAAACATAGGTTTTTGACTCTAAATATTAGAATTACAAAACCTGCAATCATTCCTAAGGGTTTTGCCCATGTTTTCCACCAAATTTTGGTGTTTTTAATTATTTTATAAGTCCATGGGTCTCAATTATCAAAATTATACCCTTTATGATGTATATGTTAGTTAAAATCTTAAATAAAATATTTTATAACATTGAAATATATTAATGGTTTTTGAGGATTTAAAATAGTTTTATAAAATTAATAAAATGAGCATTAAATCACATTATTTTAAAGGAAACCCATTTATTTCATCATGGATACAATTTATATTAATTATTACATCACTTTCGGGTCACTATGAATTCATAATACAAGTCTTATATTTCTACGATATTCAATAACTTGTGTTACACGCAACACAAAGTTCGAGCGCACCATGACTTAAAAACTAGTCGTTCAAAAATAAGTTATGAATAGTATTAAATAAACATTGAATTTTATATACTCCATATAATTTTAACATCCATATTATGTTTTCTAGATAGAATATAAGAATAAAATTCAATTTTCCAGATAAAAGAAGTATTTTTCAAAAAATGAAATTTTACCACCTTTTAATGATGAACCCTTTTTAAATACAATATTTGACACTTTTTTATATAAAATTTGACAAATTATACTTCTTATTTAGAATCAGTACATACAAATTTAGTTTCGATAAAATTTTGGTCTCTTTCTGATTACTTTCATATTTTGATGAATAGTGGAAGATACTACATTTTAAATAAAAACAACTTTTTTAATAGATAAAATTTATAGTGAATAATTATGCATTAAGTGGTTTTAAAGTATAATAAGATCATATTTTTATCATTGAATATAATTTAGGTCATTGGATGTAATTTTACATTTAAACTGGACATAAAAAAGTCTTAATCTTTTGATAATGTTTTTCTTAAAAACATGCTTTTTCATTTGACAATGAAAATTAATTTTAAATTAATTTCATTCACTTCTCTGTTTTGAATTTGAAAAAATGTATTCCATATCTTGAATCAGGAGTTATAAATTGTTTAAATTGATTACTTTTATTTTTATACATTATTAATATTTACTTTAGTAAATGTTTTATTTACCATGTTTAAACATTAAATTTTGTAAATATGGGTAATCAAATTTTATTATAATAATAATAAATAACCCTAACTTCTATTGTATTCTGATTGGCTAATACATTTCCAACCATGGGAATCCTTAGGCTTATTTTGGGACCCCATTGAAGCCACATGGGAGTTATAATGACACATTATATTAATTAATTTAAAGTAAATAAAAAAATGTAAAAAACATATAACTTTTAATAAAATAATTTGTACAAGGAGTTATATTTGTTATAATTTAGACTATAAATATTCATTAGAATGATAAAAAGGATTTATAAATAATAGTATTTTATTTATAATTTTTAGACTTTAAATAATTAAATTTATTTATGACACAATGATGATGGAGTAATTACCTTAATAATTAATGAATCAAAAAAATGTATTATAAATATTAAATTAAATAAAATTTCAATGTTTTTATGACATACACAAATTTTCTAGGTGAAAAAGAATTTTTATTATTGATAAATTGTATCTTTTTTTATGTAATCAAGTGGTGATGTCTTTAATTAAAACCAAATACTAAATAGTGATAAAAGTGACAAAAATGAGTTTTTAAAAAAATATTATATTATTAAATTATATAATAATCATAAAAATATAATGATAGGCAAAAGGGCTTGAATAATTTATATATTTCATTAATTAACAACATTATGATCTCTTGGACGTTTAGAATAATATTATTAACCATATTCTGTATGAATACAAGAAGACTCGGTAATAGTTAAACTATTTAACTAAGAGTTAAATCTAAATGATAAGGTTAATATGGTGGAAAAATCCTATCCAAAACATATTGGTTGAGTGGTTTCCATATCATCCCCACCTTATCCTAGAAATAAATAATTTAGGATCCATTATAAAACAAAATTTTTTTTATTATAAAATAATATTTCACTCTTTTCCTATAGTGACCCTCACCTCTCTTATAAAAGGGTACTTCCCCTTCTCACCAAATCACTCCCCCAAATCCATTTGTATCGGCGAAACCTAGCCCAATTAGATCCTCCCATCTTCCATCTCATCATCCAAGAGGCCTTATATTGATCATAAATATAACCTAAGGAGCCATTTGGATCAACTCAAAAAGGAAACACCTGAAGAAGTGGTATGAATTTCACCACCCTCTTTCAAGTATTTTTCTTCTTCCACTTTCTGTTTATTTGTTATTTACATAACCAAATAACAACTCTGTTACCTACTGCATATTGTGATATTATTATAAACATGATACATCGATATTCATTATTCTATCCATCCTATAAATGACAATGTCACTAAACGTGCGTACGTACGACTTACTGTGTCCACGTCATGGAGTATTTTGTTATTCAAAAACATCATTATTTGGATTAGTATAATAACGGGTATAACTAATTTAAATAATAAATATAACATGTTAATGATTCTGTATATATTACATACTATTCAATTACATATTATTTCATCATCAATATAATGATATTGTTGCTCGTGCGTATGTACAGATTACTGTCTCAACGACGCGATTAGATTCATTTCCATATTCACCATTCAATGATGATTTTAGAAATAAATATTATTAATAAGTATGTAATATAAGAAATAATAATGAAACTTAATATATATATATGTGTGTGTGTGTTTGTGTGTATGTATGTAATTACATATATCTTATTCACTTTCATCCATTCAATGCGATATGAAATCTGAAATCACGTTTATGCATACATACGACCAACTGTCTTCAAAAATGGAATCTTCCATTTCATATATAATTCTATACTATATTTTTATATTATAAATATATATGATATATAAATCATGTGTTATATTCTATATTTAAATCCGGATCTAAATGATACAATCAAAAATAACATGTTAAAACATGTACGATACAGAAAGCAAGTATTACCTGAAGTTTTAATTTAACATGGAAATCAAAATTAAGTGGGTGGTATAAAGTTATAAATGAATCATGCGTGATATAATAAATATGAATATGGTACTATTATAATTTAATAACATTCTATGGTCATCATACAAAAGGATAATTGTACCATCGACCAAAGGAATGTGCATGGTAAGGGTTAATTGCAGAATCTCTTTAGGATCTGAGGTTGTTTTTACATAAGTATATATGGTTAAATATTTGATCTCCATGCCCATGTTTCATAAATGAGTTTTCAAAGGGATTCCCTTTACGAGTTTTCTTTACTAAAACATCATTTTAAATGTTTTAATGATTTATTATTTTAAACTCTTCTCATTAATTTCCATGTTTTACAAATGGCTTTAAAGATTTATTTATATAGACTTGAATGTTTTAAAATGTCAATTCCTTTAAAAATTTGAAAGTTATATGGGACACTTTGAATCCAAACTATATTTTAAAATATATCCTTTATAAATTATGTGACATTTATATGTTTTCTTGAAAAAGTGATATTTCTCTCAACTATTTTTACTAATCATTGTCAACTATGTAAACATCCTTTACGAGATATTATTCTTGATCGAGGTTGATTTATTATGATACAAATAATTCATATTGTATTGATGGTTTTGAGATATATTTGACTGTGTATGTGTTATTTTTATACCATTCATGGTTCAGGGTTAAAGTATTGTCATTTCATATGCTAGATTTAATACGATTGTTTTTGTTATGTTTCAACCATTTCACATTAGAAATGTATTGGACTTAGTAAGTGATAGGTGTAGACCGCTATATCTCCTTGGTTTCACGGTAGGTATCATGATACAATTAGAGGTGGAATTGGATGAGGCCTTTCCCAATTTGATATATGTTTTTGGTCGAGGCCTTAATCATTTTAGACTTCTTGGCCAAGACCTTGACACAATGTTCCAGAATGTCTGACATTATACTTTTCTCATTATGAAAATAATATTGTTGGTTCATGTAGTTATTCAACTTGTAGAATACCCATTCCTATTTTTTATTATGGCATTATTTACTCACCTAATATTCCTTCCATAATGTATTCTTGTTTATTATTTTTAATTTCATCTATTTTCAATTAATCTCCATGCCTAATGTTTATGTTATCTTCCACTGTATGGATTACTCATACTGAGCATTTGAGCTCACCCCATTATTATATTTGATTTCCCATGATATGAAGTAGATATTTATCAGTGACTTGTAGGATTATTTAGGATGACTAGATACTTCTAATGGAATACATTAGTGTTGTATTTATTTTCAAGTTGTACTGTTGAACTCATGTATGTTTCTTGTATACAATAATACTAAACTGATATGTCCGTCGGGACTTGATTCCTTGTATAATTCCAAAGTTATGTAATAATACACCGAGTCTAGGTAACTAGTGTGTGTTATTTACAGTGTTTATCAGAGTAAGTTTATTATAATCCTTGGAAACTAGATTTAGATAAACTCATATTAGAGCACATTACCATAAGATAGACTTTGAGGATATGTATGGGTGAACATCGAAAAATTTTGGTAATGAAGAGATTTTGTGAATTTTCCAAGTAATACATCCCGATCTGGATATGAGAAAGTATATGTGGCTCTAGAACAGATGTACCTAGTAGTGAAAACTCCGATAAGGAGTTTTGGGCTTGACCTATGGTATCCAGGTACATGACAACTGGCATTGCTGCACTCTTGGTTATGAAACACCTAGGGGATATACTTAGGACAATTAAAATTTTCTTTACAATCCATTATGAAGGATTTACGATTAATTACTTCATAAAAGATAACATCATTTGATTATATATTATTGGCATAATCTTTTCAATTAACATAAGGTATTTTAAAATTTTGGAATTATGTATTACGATTCATAAACTAAACTTGTGTATACCATTGTCTAGAAATGGTGCCTCTGTTGATGTTCATTTTTTGTCACATTGTCTAAAAGAATGGAAAGGGAAATGACTGAGCACAAATTGATTCAACCTTTGAAGAAAACATCAAAAATCGACAAAGGGATGAACAAGGAGAAGATTGCCCATAAGTCATGAAAGTTTCCTCATAGTCGCGCAAGTCCACTTGCGCGACGCATGATGGCCGTGCAAGTGACTTGCGCGACCTAAGTGGTAACCGCCCGGGGTCTTCTCCTGCCTATAAATAGACCCTGTGGGACCCCATTTGGGAGGATTTTTTCCAGAAACTTAGATTTGAGATCTCGGCGCCGTAGTCTCTTCTCAAAGCTTCTGAAACACTTATAAGGTAATTTCATACCTAGAACGGAAGATCTAAAGAGGGGGAGGAAGGCCTAAGTGTGGAACCTCATCAACACATGCACGCCTGAGTGGCCAGCCCTTAATGTAAAAGTCCACACTTGCGGGCCGCCTTACTCCATCAATAGAACATGAACGCCCCTTTTCTGGAAGAACCTCAAGATGATTCTAAAGGCTTTAATCAAGAGTCACTCAAAAATTACCCTGCTAGTTAACCGTCGCGCAAGTACACCATGTGTCGCGCAGGCATACCTGCGCAACCAGGACTTGCGTGCCTACGTAGTACCTGTGGGCCTTCCCGGACTTGCGCGCCCCTACCTATTTGGGTGGCCTTCTTTCCCATTTCATCCCTCTTAATCCATTCCACCTCTCTTATTCAAGATTCAATCTTCAAGACACTCTTCAAAGCCATTTATGGAATGATTTCTTGATTTATGATTCCTTATCTGAAAGGAACTCTGTATAATATCTCTCAAAACCTAGTGATTTACACATCATTATGTAACTAATGATTGATATTTCATTCATTCAACCTCATCCTTTAAGATGAGAGAACTCAATCGATTTTGGACTCCTTTTCATGAGTAAGTCCTAGTCATAATTCTTAACTTGGGCATCCTCCTTAGGTGTAAGCCCCAATTCTTAAAATTCCCAAATCTAGGCATCCTCCTCAGGAGTAAGCCCCAAACCGTAAAATCTCTTAACATGGGCCTCCTTTTTAGGAATAATCCCCAGTCATAATTCTCAAATTTGGGAATACTCCTTAGGAGTAATCCCCATGTCCCTTAATTTTTAAAATCTCTTAACCTGGGCCTCATTTTCAAGAGTAATCCCCAGTCTTAATTTCTCTTAACCATCCCAAATTTACCTTTGATCTACGATTCCTCTTCAGGAGTAAAACCCAAATCATATGTCTTCTCCTAATTTGGGCCTCCTTTTCAGGAGTAAGACCCAAGTTAGAGTATTCAAAAACTCCATGAAGCACATATACCTTTATGGACCCTGCTCCTGGATTTCTTCCCTAAATTAAATCATATCCTTCATTTATCTGGGCAGTCATACATACATAAGCCTCACATTATTTCTTATGATTGCATCTTTCATGGCACAATTGTCTGATTTTTACAAATATCTCATGTTTCTCACACTGAGCATGACTCACATGAGCTTAGAGTGTAACAGTAATTATGACATCCTTCTTGGAGCCATCAATCATAAACATCATAATCCCTTACTCGAACTATGTCGGTTCTGATTCCTTTTCTAAACAAAGGATACGTAGGTATCCAATCTGTGGGTTCGATCCCAACTCTGAAATAATCCATGTCCTTCTGAATGACAATAAACATCAAGTTCCCCACTGAGTGGAATTAAAACCAGCATGGTCATCATAATGACCAAGAGACTTCTATATAAATGTGTCGAAGGTTACCATTGACCAAGAATCTCTAATAAATACAGATGATTCTTAATCAATTATGTACCGCGAATACATATAAAAGATTCTCTAAATTTCCTACATTTCGATCATTGATTTTCAAATATAAAGGAAAACTCATTTTATACATGGTTATGTAATAAGGATTCACGAACATAACATAAATCTATAAAGAGAGTCCCGGAGTAGACAATAATTCCCCCCAAAATGTGTGATGAGTCTGACCTCCCATCCTCTCGACCAATGAAAATTACTATGCCTTATCAGTCCACAAACTAATGAGCACCTACCTTTGGAAAGTAGGTCCGAATGGATGTGGAATCATTGGATGTTTCCTATTCTACGAACAAACCCGTTAGAAACCGATCAAGATTTTTGAACCTCCCATCAAAGGAGGTCATCCCCGAAATCCAAGGGAAACAAAAAGTTTGAACCCGATGTGAATCCTTAACCAAGTTAAAATAATGTTTTACCTATTTGATAGGCTCTTATTTAAAACTCAATGATAGGGGCAAGAAAAACAATCATTGACATATGTGCTCATCCAAATGATGTAGTGGCTGAATTTATCTCGATTACATCTGTTATATCAAACAGGCACTCTTTTCCATGATCTTCTGCATTTCTAGAATGGCTGCTCTCGTGTTCACATATGTGAATACTGCTGCAGCAAATGCCAGAGATGCTACTCCTATTGGATCATCGTCCGCTCTAAGGACGATATCACCTACTCAGCATGTTCAACGCTGGGTAACAAATGCACTGGTTAAGGAGTACCATCAACACGGTACCATCCCAACTCTGGATGCTGCCCGAGAAGCCCTCCAAGTAAACAAATTACATCGGTTGTCCGGATAATGATGACCAGTGATCATGAAGTAGGCGGTGCTGACTACCGTCTCTAACCATTTTGGGTCGCTATCCCCTAAACGCATCACTATTAGCTCCCTTATTCTGTGGAGGTGAATGAGCAGGTACCTCAAGACCTTAATTCAAATAAACAGGAGTCCTTCCAGAGGGCTCTCCCCAACAATCGCAGCCAGACTCGTGCGTTAGTGCACCCTTAACATGATGAGGGTACCGACTCCAGGCGTTCGGCTCAGGTTCCTTGAACCCGAGCAAGCAAGACGAACCACCATAGGCGGAATCCATTCAATAGTGATCAGGTTCTCATCTCTGCCATCTCTTGAGAAGTCGACCAACCTATCTTGGTGTCAAACAATGAGAAGGCTCATACACCTTCCTGTTTTAATTCCATTGTCCAGCAGACTCGTCTGGTAGCATCATGCCAATCCCGCTAGTGAATTACGACAGAGTACTATAGGCAGGAACATTCACCTGTCTATACATCATCAGCTAGTCAGAAGGCTCTTCTGACTACATATAATGGATCTCGTCCACCACCTTTGGTGAAGTGCAATCAGCAGGCACATACACCTGCTAGTATTAATCAAGCCTACCAATAGTCTCGCTTGGTAGCATTCGGAGAAGTTAGTCGGAAAGCCCCGACAACAAATAGGAGGCATACTCAACTCTCTGTCCCCACACTTGTGTACTGTCAGGATTCACTAACAGGAAAAGGAGGACAGGAGCAGGCACATACACCTGCTCCAAGCCCGGAATGGACGTATATTCCTGTTCCAACAGCTGAAGTCACCAAGCATATTCTATCAACGGTGAAAGAACAGAAGAAAATACCTGCTCATATTCTGGATTCCTTCCAGGATATTATAACAACTTCAGCAGCATCTCAGGGAAAGACACATAAATCTATCCCTACCAATGGAGTGACACATCAACAATTCACTCCGCAACAGACACACAAATCTATTCCAGTCCAAGAGGGTTGTGGGGCATACTCCCCCATATCATACGGACAACCAAGTCAGGCACTTACACCTGATTTGAGTGGAGATCTTCATCCTAACCTGGCCATCATTATTGATCTGGCATATACACCTGCTCAAAGAAGCCACTTTAGTCAACAAGTGGTTTCCAAGGCGAGTAAGAAGGCATCTAAGAAAAAGACCCACCCGACACAGTCAGGAGATCAAGAGCCAATCTGTAACAAGGCCTTGCTCGATGCTAGAGTTATTGAAGCCCTCAGACAATTATCTGTTGAAATTCAAGATTCTACTCCCTCATTTCCCAATAGTGGGAACATTAATTCCTAATGTCTCAATAGACACTTCCTCATGAAGGCTTGCTTCATGACAATTCGGTCGATCTCGAAGTTTCATCTTCAGATGAGAGCCACAGGAACCCTCTGTGTGGTCAGAAGACCAAGGAGAAAGAGATCTCATCTTTTGTTGTAACCCATTATGGTGGTCCTTCCCATGATGATGAATTTCGCTGTGAAAGTCATCTCCGCAGTAGTGATTCACATTGCCCGGAAAATGCTCCAGTGGACAATGTAGTGGCGAGAAATCCCTCTTCTCTTGAGGCACTTGCAAATGCGAAACCAGCCATGTGTGAAGCTTCATCCCTAGCATGTGAAATACGTTCTCAATCATAAGATAGCCCATGGTGTAGGTCATTCTCCAAACCACCCCTAAGTCATGCATCTTCTAGATTGATTAATGAGTTTTCTACCAATTCTATTGAATAAAATGAAGCAACAAGGAAACACCAACTCTGGTCAAATTAGGTAGAATAATCTTCATCAAATGACAAAGAGTAAATGCTGAAAATGAGAAAACAACTAGAAAAATGTGAAGTGTCAGTCATGTTTTGGCCTTTGGCTGACTCTCAGTATAATATTCCAGAAATGTTGACAGAAGATGAAATTCATGATATTCGTCTCAACATATGGAAAAATCATTGTTAGTTGAAAAATAAAGTATTTTCTTTTGATCAATATGAAAATAATCTTAAGATAATAGAAGGGTTACAACATCAGATTAATTTGGCGTCTCTATCTGTCTCTCGATATCCGAAAGCTGAAAAGCAGTAGAGAGCCCTTCAAGATTCATGCCTTGGCACACTAAGAAAATTGTGTCAGTTAATTGCCAATGCCCCATCTGGTATTCGTGTCAGAGGATGGGGTGTTCATGGAGCACTGAATTTCATGGTGCTCTCTAGTCAGCAAGGACCATCGAAAATGGTCTCATGCAATGTTATTTCCCATAACCACCCACAGTCAATGGGCTTTGTTTGTAATCAAGAGCTTGCCCAAGAACATGCTTCAACTAGTTCCTCTCAAAATCAAGAATACAGAGAACATGTTTTTGAATTACTCTTGTATCAAGCAAACGAGAATATTAAACAGGCCTCTCGTTTGGAGCAATCACATCACCAAGTGACAGAAGTGTCAAAAATCATCCAACGGTCATTTGAACTGGGTGATAAAAGTGGATTCAAGTTAATGCATCCAGCTAATTTCTGGAATAAGGTTCGCAAGATCCGTAGGAATTTCAAGAAAGTATCAGACATATAATGTCAAGAAGCACCCCATCTCGCCAGAATGTGGACTCTTTTAAATCGACCCTCAGAATAAAAAAATAGGATTCGAGGAGTTGAGCGAGAACAACAAGAACAGCCCCAGTCCACTGGACTGGGGACTTTTTCAAATCATCAATCCCCTCCTCAGAGAAAGTCGGTCTTTTCTTGATTAGGGAAGAAAACTCAAGAGGAATGAAGAGCCAAATTATCAGGAGATTCCCTACAAATTATGGTTCGTCAAGAAGTTCCAGAGGGATCGAATCAACAAAAGGCAATGTCTCATCAAAGACATGGAAGAAGACAATATCACATAAATGCTGAGAGAAGGGATGTGATGAGTTATGCATCAATAAATGTAATCATGTCATTGTTGCTGATCCACCAAATGAGTCTCATTCAAGGGACTCAGATGAATAGGTTCCTGCTTAAGAATATGTATGCACCGACACAAATGAAGAAGGTGTGCGTACATGAAGTCAAAAGATTACTCAGAACCTAGGCAATCCTTCGAGTAATACACTTCCCCCTCTCCGAAAAGGATCTAAAAAAGGGAAGGAAAAGAACTAGGTTACATATCCTTCCTCTGGAGAAGGTTAATCACTCTCACTAGAGCAAACGTTTGCACAATCGGAGGAAGAAATAAAGGAATTAAGAAGGTTGAATGCAGAACTACTTCAGAGTAGTATTCTTCTTAAGCATGCTAGAGTCAGTCAGCCAAAGGAATTTGTTGCAGCTACTGAGATGGATTAAGAATATCCTCCTGTATCAGTACACCCTCACAGGTCTAATCCTACGGGTCATCTGCAACAACAGTTGGCAGTGCTAACATCAGTTGCAGCACCAATAGCCACATCTGTCCAAGCTCCAGTCATTTCACCTACACAAGTCCAAGTTTAACCTGATTTTTCTCAAAAGTTAATAACTACTATTGAGTCATTAACAGCTCAGTTAGAAACTATGGAAGGGAAACGTGCGCAAGTTCAACCAAAAAAGAAAGTTTACCCTGAATGGGTAGATTCAATTTCTCCTCCATCCAGTTTTGGGAACCCTGTATTCCCTATTTTCAATGGATCAGACGATCCTGAAAAACATTTGATGCATTACGTGTCTTGTTGCAAACCTATGATGGGAAATCCGGAGCAGCAAGAAGTAGTGAAACTCAAATTCTTCGTGCGAACCTTGCAGGGACCAGCTTTTTTTTGGTATACAAGCTTGCAATCCCGGTCAATTACTGGATGAGAGGATCTTCACCAAAAATTCCACCTTCAGTTCAGCTCAACTTTTCCAAAGTCAACAGTTTTCAATCATACAAACTTTAAGAAAAGGTAGAATGAAAGGGTCTCTTATTTCATTGCTCGATGGAAGGGATTAACATATTCCTTGAGTTTAGCACTCCCTCAAGAAGAATTGTTGCCAATATGTGTGGCAAATCGGTGTGACGAATTACGCACGCCTTTAATCACTGTGAAATACACATGAGGGTCTCGAGGACTAACTTCAATCTCTCAGCAGATTGAAGATTCCCTTATACAGGCTAAGGCTAAATCTCGTGTAATTCCAACAGCTCCAGGAAGGAGAATGGGTAAAGAAGAAACTGCTACAGTTATGCTTAAACAATCACCTTTACCTGTTTCTACCTCAAAACCTTCATCTTCTCGAAGGGATCCACCTTTTGAGCACCAACAACAAATGCATTTTTGTCCAGACGATCAAAGAGATCAAAGATGAAAACAATTTGAGGATATGAAGAGAAAAACATACTCTTTCCGAAATTAACAAGTTCCTGGTTATTTCATTTCGACTCTGGAAAACAATTTGGTTCAATTTCCAATACCCAAGAGGCCAAACAAGAAAGGAGACGAAGAACGTCCTAATTTTTTTCCTTTTCATCAACTGTTGGGGAATCCCATCCAGGAGTGTTTCATCTTCAAATACCTCCTTCAAAAGATGGTCGAATCAGGACAAGTCACATTGAAAGGCTCCTCAGCCCAGGTAGCATGTGTCACTGCTGCAGTTCCAGAGGAGGAAGGTGAATGGAAAGAAGTCAAAAGAAAAAATGGACAGAAGTATGATGATTGGATGGTCATAAAGACAGTTAATCGAACTCATGCTATTTTGCGAACACAATTAATGAAACCAATTGTGTCTTCTGCCCTAAATGTTGCTGCAAAACCCTCTTCGTCAGAGAGAAAGTCCTCAAAGAAACGGCATGATTCAATGAATGAAAAAGAATCAGAAGAAGATGAGTATGTGTCAAAGCCTAAGTTATCTTTGACTTTGGTGGACTTCATGCCATCTATTTCAAAGCCACGGGCACCGCCCCACCAGAAAGCACAGCCTAAACAGGCTAATCAGGAAGATTATTCATCAGATTAAGAGTCAATATTTGGTTTTGTTAATATGATTCAATTAACAGATCCGTATGCCAGTCGAAGTTTCGATTTCAATGAGCCTAAATTCCCAGTATCAAATAGGGGAATCAGAGGAAGATCCAGGGGGTTAGGATACAGGGGAAGACGTGGATCTTTCAGAAGTCACTATTCCAATTCTACCCCGGCTAGAACTTTGTACGCAGAATAAACATGTGGTAGATCCCTTCAGCGAGCTCAGCAAGAACAAGAAAGTTTTTCTACAAATAAGAAAATTCAGTCCTGGAACAGTTATTTTGGAAGACGGGTTAAAGGTTCCATCTTCTTCCTATCAGCAAGTAAATGGATCTAATCGGTCTAATCTTCCAAAACCAGGAATATTTCCAACTCATATCCCAATACAAGACGCATCAACTTCCAAAGCATCTACTTCCAAGGTACCTTCTAAACCACTTATTCCAATTGGGAAACACAGACCTCGAGATCAAAAGTATGATATATTTAAACACTTGGCCCATGTACCAGCCAAGTTATCAATTCTGGATGCTCTAAATCTGTCAAAAGAACTTCGGTAAGCACTCATCGAGGCATTGTCACGTCCTCAGGAGTTTGAAACTAAAATTTCTGCAGCTGATGTCTATCACATATAGAATAATCCTGCATAATTCCATGCAATAATATCTTTTACTGATGAAGATGAAGATAATGTTGTGCATGGAAATATTAGACCATTGTACTTGTCAGGAAAGGTCAAAGGCTTGGATGTTCGAAGAGCTTTCATTGACAATGGTTCAGGAGTCAAACTCATGCCCATTCATAAACTTCGTCGATTGGGCCTCACGGAATCTGATTTATCTCCTTCTACCATGATGTAACAAGGATATGATAAAAATGGACAAGAACCACTGGGCGAGGTTACACTCAGAACTCAGTTCGGAGATCTTGTATCCAATTCATATTTCGTGGTTGTTGATCAAGACTCAGCCTTCAACATCTTGCTTGGAAGACCCTGGCTACATCAACATGCGGATATCCCTTCATCATACCATCAATGTCCAAAATATTGTTTCGATGGTCATGTTGGGACATTGTATGGTGACAAAGCCTCGTTCAAGACATGTGAGTCTCAATACATTGAGGCGGAATTCTATCACATGAAGCAAAGGGAGAAATCCATAACAAAAGAAGATTACCAAAGTAAATGCTCCATAGGGTTCGGAAAAAATTCCAGTAAATCCATTTACACATGTGAGTACAAATTATGTGTTTCCTATCAGTAAAATTGACAAGATAGACCCAAATCAAAATACTCTTATGGAAAGATCCATAATGTCAATTACGACAATCGAGCCGGACAACATGGTAGAAATTGGTAATCTACTAAGCAGTGATGAAAGCTCAAATGGTCACTTCTTCATTTCATCTGATAAAATCAAACAAATCTATGCTTCTCTAATTAGGCCAGAAGATTTTATAGTAACATCGAAGGTGAACAATGATGTCGATTCTCAATCCATCATCTCCACTTTACTACTCAAAGAATACCCTTCATCATCAATCGGGTCGGAAATGGATGCTTCTTCTTCAAGATATGAAAATTTTGACATCTCTTCGGATCATGACAATTCTACTTTATCATATATTATGAAAGTAGAAAAGGAAGAAATACCACATGATGAAGAAGAAGAGGAAGATCTCAGAGATCCTCCTCCAGCATTTGAAGAGGGTATCTCTACCACTGTGGACGAACTCAGAGTAATAAATCTGTGTACAAAAGGAGATCCACACCCCACATTAATCATTGCGGCCATGAATCTTGAAGAAAAGAGATGTATATTTCTTTTCTAAATCAAAATAGAGATATATTTGCTTGGAACTATACAGAAATGCCCGAGCTTGATCCTGATGTTGCTACTCATCATTTGGGTTTACCAGAAGAACATAAAGGATTTAAGCAAGCCACGAGAAGAACACACCCAACCTATGCTTCCAAAATTGAAGCTAAAGTGGATAAGCTTATCAAAGATAACATCATCAGAGAAGTTCAATATCCCAAATGGTTGGCTAATATTTTCCTTGTAATGAAAAAAGAACAGACAAATTAGAGTTTTCATCGATTTCAGAGATCTTAATCGCCATTGTCCTAAGGATGATTTCCCATTTCCGATTACAGAACTTCTAATTGAAGCAACAGCTGGATATGAAACACTTTCCTTCATGGATGGATATTCCGGATATAATCAGATCCGAATAGCCCCAGAAGACGAGGAATCTACATCCTTCAGAGCCCCTCAGGGTGTGTTTTTCTACCGGGTAATGCCCTTTGGCATAAAGAATACAGGTGCAACTTATCAGCGTTCCATGCATCATATCTTCAACCCTTCTTAGGGATGTTTGTTGAATACTATGTAGATGATTTGGTAGTTAAATCCAAACAATGTTCTAACCATTTGGCTGATTTGGAAGTCATATTCTGCAAGGTTTGACAACATAATTTGAAGATGAACCCCTTAAAATGTGCTTTTGGGGTAACCTTGGGAAAAGTTCCCGGCTTTGTTGTACGCAATCGTGGTATTGAAGTTGATCCTGGGAAGAAAAAGTCAATACTTGGTATGTCACCTCCTCAAAATTTGAAAGAATTAAGAGGACTTGAAGGACACTTAGCCTATATTTGGCGTTTCATCGCCAATTTGGCAGGCAAAAGTTTACCCATCACCAAATTGATGAAGAAGGGAGTCACTTACTAGTGGACTGAAGAATATAAAGAAGAATTCTATATTCTCAAAAAATACCTCTTGAGTCCACCGGTACTCATGCCACCTGTTGAAGGAAGGCCACTTATCCTCTACGTGACATCTCTAGAGCAATCATTGGGTGTCTTTTTTGCTCAAAAGAATGATGCTGGGAATGAAAACAGTCTCTACCATCTTAGTCGAACCATGCTTGAAGCAGAAAATCAGTATTCAAGTATTGAGAAGTGCTACCTGGCATTAATCGTTCCAGTTCAGAAGTTGACGCACTACCTGCAACATCACGAGGTCTAATTGTTACCTCGCAATAACCCGCTAAAATTTATCCTTAGTCGTCCAATGCTTACAGGATGTCTGGCAAGGTGGGCGGTTATTTTTCAGCAATTAGACATTCAATATGTGTCTCAAAAGGTGATAAAGGGCCTAGCTCTGGCAGATTTCCTAGCTGAACACCCTTCAGTGGAAGACACATCTTCATATATTGAACTCCCTAATGAATAAGTATTCTCTATTCAAGAAAGTCCTCACGAATGGGAAATGTATTTTGATGGTGCTTTCAGAAGTCCAACTGGGAGGAAAATGGAAAATCCTAAATTCAACAAAGTTGTCTTAGGAATTGTGCTCATTTCTCCAGAAAAGGTAGTGTTACCTTATTCCTTCTTATTGTGGGAAGGTGGTACCAATAATGAACCAGAATACCAAGATCTCATCGTATGTTTGGAATTTGAACTTCAAGCATAAGTGAATCACTTAAAGGTGAAAGGTGATTCAGACCTGGTAATCAAACAAGTCAATGGGGATTATGCCATTAGATAAGATGATCTAATCCCTTTGTATGATTACGTTAGAGAGTTAATGGAGGAACTCCCTTTGGAACCGACATTTTCTTATGTCCCAAGATCACAAAATGCTCAAGCTGATGCATTGGCTAATATAGCCACAACTCGGGCAGATCCAAATCGGGACGAGACAACCATTAGTATTTCCCACCGTCGTGCAATTTCACCTTATGTTCGAATCAGAACAGAGGAAATTAATGAAATTTGTCCCATTCCTGAACCGTATGGTCATTCTACATGATGGATGTCACCTATCAGGGAATACATTCAAAATGGAACTGTTCCATCTGATAGAGCTGAGAAAGAACAAATCAGGCGACGTGTGGTCAATTTTAATCTTTATGATAACCCAGATCACCTAGAGAAAATTCTCTACAAATGTGGTTTTGATGGAGTAATCTCCAGATGCATTGATGGTGAAGAGACAATGGTTGTCATGAAAGAAGTACATGCAGGAGTCTGTGGTTCCCACCAGTCTAGACATAGACCGTCTGATCAGATTCTAAGGCTTGGATACTTTTGGCCTTCAATGATACAAGATTGTGTCGATTTTACAAAAAGGTGTCATTCATGCCAAGTACATGGCAACATCATTCATCAACCTCCATATTTTCTTCATACAGCTAAATACTCATGGCCATTGGCTACATGGGGAATGGATGTGGTGGGACCTTACCCTTTGGCTACGACCAAGCAGTTTAAGTACATTCTTACTACTACTGACTTCATTTCCAAATGGGAAGAGGCAATACCTCTCAAGGATGTCAGTTATAAATTCATGTTTTTCTTCATCATGTCTAACATCATTACCATTTTTGGTGTCCCTCATACCATATTGATAGATAATGGCACCAATTTTTGTTCATCTGAGGTGAAGAAGTTGTATCAAGAATAAAACATCAAATCTAACCATTCATCTCGGTATCATGCTGCGGCCAACGGCTAGATAGATGCCTTTAACAAGACTCTTTAAAATATACTGCAAAAGTTGGTGGATAAAGATAAGGGGTCATGGCCTGATAAACTCTTTCATGCTTTATGGGATTATCAGACAACCACATGCACTGCAACTCGGTCAACACCATATTCATTAGTTTATGGAACAGAAGACGTCTTGCCCATTAATGTTCAACTATCCTCACTCAGAGTTTCCATTTGTGATCAATCATCTACATATGAACAATCTCAAAATCGATTGAATGAATTGGAATGGTTAGATGAGAAAAGATTGTGCACTTTGCACCACTTAGAAATCTATCAGAATCGAATAGCATGAGATTTTAACAAAAAAGTTCATCTTCGTTCATTCACTCAGGTAGAATTAGTATTAGTTCTCAGAACTCCAATGATACCAGGAAAGAAACCTCCCAAACTTGAGCCAAAATGGTAAGTACCTTATTCAATACATAGGGTCTACTCCAATGGAGATTATTCATTAATATCAATGGATGGAGAACTCATCACTACTCCAACCGATGCCATATTTTTTAAGAAGTATTTTTTATAAACTGCAAAGTACCTACCCTCGTCCTTGCTATATGACGTTAACTATACAACAACGGTCCATACATATGACCATAAACTATTTGTAATAATTTCATTTTCGTCCTTGCTATATGACGTTAAACTATACAGCAACAGTCCATACATATGACCTTAAACTATTTGTATTAATTTCGTTTTCATCCTTGCTATATGACGTTAAACTGTACAACAACGGTCCATACATATGACCTTAAACTACTTTCCCTTTCGTCCCACATGACATTAAACTGTGAAAACGTTCCTTAAATGGTCCAGTATGACCTTAAACTGCAACTAGGCCCTGTATGACCTTAAACTGCATAATCCATGGTCCATGCATATGACCTTAAACTATTCTCACTTTCGTCCCACATGACGCTAAACTGTATCGTACCTTTTTTTCATCCAACATGATGCTAAACTGTATCATCCCTTTTTTTCGTCCAACATGACGTTAAACTGTGAAAAATGTCCCCAATGCATCCAACATGACGTTAAATGGTGTACACTTTTGTCCTTGATATATGTCGTTAAACTATACAGCAATGGTCCAGTATGACCTTAAACTACAACTTGGTCCAACATGACGTTAAATTGTGTCCCCCATTGTCCAGTATGACCTTAAACTGCAACTTGGTCCAATATAACCTTAAACTGCATCATTACCGGTCCATGCATATGACCCTAAACTATTTTCAAGTCCCTTACATCCAGCAAGACGTTAAACTGTGATGTCCTAGATACATGACGCTAAACTGTATAAAAGTCCCTTATGTCCGGAAAGACGTTAAACTACATAATCATCAATGGTCATGTATGACCTTTAATTACTCACACTTTCATCCAACATGATGCTAAACTATGGGAAAAATCCCCAATGCATCCAACATGACGTTAAATGGTATACTCTTTTTTCCTCTCTGCATGACATTAAACTGCACAGTCCCCCTTTCGTCCAATATGACTTTAAACTCTATTGTCCCCATCGTCCTTACTACATGACCCTAAGCTGTACATAATGTCTTTGATACGTCTTTCATGACATTAAACTGTACTTTGTCCCTACTACATGACACTAAACTGTGCAGCACCAATAGTCCTAACTGCATGACTCTAAACTGCATAGTCCCTTTATATTTCCTACATGACATTAAACTATGCATTGTTAAGGTTGTTGTTAACTATTTTTTCTCACACTGAGTATGACTCACGTGAGATTATAAAAAACAACAACCATAACACTCTCTTTGGGTCGCTAACCATGTGCAAGTCCCAACATCATTTTTTAGGTCATTGTCCCCAAGATCAACTTGATCATTAATTCATTCTTTAATTGAACTACATGGACTTTGATCCTTTCCTTCTAGGCTGGGTATGTAGGAAATGTCCCAAGGTTCATGCCCAAAACCAATCTATTCACATCGGTTCACCTCCATCTCATACGATGTTGATTCGTGAAAACGCCCCTAGAATCAATATCGTAACATTGGTTCACTTTCGTCCTTGTTATACGGCGTTAAACTATACAACACTTTTGTCCAGTATGACAATAAACTACAATATTCTTTGATACCCTCACCTGATAGGGAACCATTATTTATATTGATTTTTTTCAATTATTTTTCATTTCAATGACTACATGCATACATGGCAATGCCCAAACCTTTTATCTTGGGTTAAACCATCATTGTACTAAAGTCCCCTTTCACCCTTCATATGTACGAACCTAATTTGTACAAAGGGTATTTCTAGAACTACATGGGCTTTATTCCCATCCTTATGGGATATGTAGGAACGTTCGAGTGTCACTTGAATCCAGCCCCATGTCTTTGGGCTTAACCCCAAATTCCACTTTCGGTCCCTTGGCTGAAAAGTCCCGATGAAAACACACATTGTGTATTTCTTACAATAGTCGATGATCTATGACCCTAAACTAAGATCTCTAATCCTTTTGTCCCACATGATGTTAAACTGTAGTTTAAGAACTACGTATGGCTTGATTCTCATCCTTATGGGATACGTAGTGAAGTCTAACATTTCAATTCAGGACCCATCCACAACATGATTATGGTTAGCATTGATCTGTGTCTCTCTGTATACATTGAAAAATATCCATCTTGATGTGTCATAATCCTAACCATAAATATTTTCAGATCCTCATAACCCTTTTCAGGAATTCTAGTCACAAAAATGTCAAACTTCTGAGAGTTATTTTGCCTGACTATGGAGCATGTGCCCATAGGTGGCCTTGCATAAACAATCTACACAACAGACTTGTTATCCAAAAGATACTATTATTTGACTATGCAGCCAATTCCCTTAGGGGGCCCTGCATAATTCAACCCCCTAACAGGGTTTTTCGGATAATGGTATCTTCATTCATGGGAAGAATGCCTCTTTTTTCCTTATTTGTCTTAAAAAATAGTATGTAGGGATCCGCAATAATAGCCACCCTTAACATATTTGTCCCATATCCTTTTTCATGATCTGAAAGTATTCAAGTCTATGGTTTATATTCTCCTTCCCTACATTTGGGTCAGACCTTCATAGGAGTGATATTCATCCAGTTCTTCGATAATCTTTTTTGGAAATATCTTCTCCATACTCAAGTACCACTTTCCATACAGCAAATTCTATACTTTCGATGATTTGAATCTCCACAAAATTTCACAGGCTTTTAGCACTAGGAAAGTAAATTTCTGAGAGTTGTTTTTCCTAACTATCCAGCAAGTGCCCATAGGAGGCCTTACATAAACAGTCTACATAACAGACTTGTTATCCAAAAGATACTTTTTTATTTAACTATGCAGCCAATGCCCTTAGGTGGCCCTGCATAATTCAACCCCCTAACGGGTTTGTTAAATAATGTTAACTTGATTCTTGTAAACTACTTCTTCTAATGCCTTTTAGCCCTTTTTCATGTCATTTCTCAGATTCAAATATTCTTAAGTCATATCTTACATATTTTCCCTCATACCTAAGTATGGTAATATGTTTTCAGATGAATTTTCCATGAATTGAGACAATTCTAATCCATTTCAGTCAAATCTATTTCGACCTTGATCATTAGCATTTTTTTGTCCGATGTGCATGACATTAAACTGCCCACAAAAGACAAGGAACTCTAAATAAAAGTCAAGATCCCAGCTCACTAAACATACATTTTGTATGATTTAGGTAACATTGAGCAATTAAAAGGTTTGAAGTTTGTAGGTTTATTTACATTAATCCTAGTAAAAATCAAACTATGGTTACTAAGTGCATTGGCATAGGTAAAATCTAAAGCATTTAGAAAAATAGAATGCAAGTACAAATGATTGAAGGTGAAAGTGTTTTTCATTGATGCATAAGAGTTAGAAGGACATCCACAGACTGGAGTCTCTTCTCTTTTTCAAGAATTACAAAGTGGCTTTCAACATACCACTTCATTTGATTTACAACATCCCGAGCTTCATCAGAAACCACTTGGAATTCATTCGTTCAACTGGATACCATAAGAGATGTATTGATACCAACTCTTCTTGGAACAATTGTAAAAGATTGTTCTTGAGTGCGGTTTGAGAAAATTTTCTGCTGATCAAACAGTGAATCTGTTTCTGTCCAAGAGACTTGGAAGATGGATACATGGATTTGATAATAAAGCATTTGAAGTTAAGAGCCATTTGGAGAGATTACTCTTTTCAGATATTGCCCGGATGCCATGATTGTCTTATCTCTACCAACCGGCAGCGGAAAACATTTTAGCCCATGAGTTTTCCATTTTCATATCTGCAAGAAAATGAAATGGAAGAATAATTTTAAGGTTCACACCATTGTTGTTGCTCTTAATGCACAGCATAACCGAAATGGAGGAGTAGCAGTGCAGGTGCATTTCAGGAATATAGTTCTTTGTATCTGGAACATTGATTCCTTGCAGATGACCATGACCATATAGAGGCAGGTAAATGCTCTGTGGGAAATTTAGATGATATTTCTTCAAGTACTTAGCCAAATCTGGGGGAGTGATGTCGCAGATATCATAATAATCATGACCAACAATGTTCATCATGTCATCAATCCGCTTGCTAGCCAGTTCATCATCTATTACGGGTCTAAGAGCCGTTCAATCTGCACAAAATTTGAATAAGTGAACTCTTAAAATGGGTTAATTTTTCATAAAATTTGTGAAAGAATTCAGAAAAATGGCAAAGGCATTAAGGCGCGCAAGTCTAAAACTTTGCTCACATGTATGGATGTGTCGTGCACATAGTCGGCGTGCAAGTATCCCCACACAAGTCAAGATACCTTGACAACAGCATGCCATCAAGGAAACACCGGAAAACAGAACAACCTGCATGGCTAAGATGACATGCACGGCTAATGACCGCGTATTTATAGGCCAGACGACCTATCTGTGCGCCGTACCCTAGGAGACTAAAGGACGTCCCCTACGCGCTGGATTCTTCACGCCCGAAGCTCATTTGCGCGCCCAAACTTGAGCGCCACCTTTCCATTGGTTTTCTTCTTATCCTCAGAGTCAAATCCGCATTTCTTTTGGATCCAACTCTGAGGGGGGACTTTTTTTTACTCTCCTTTTTCGCCAAATTGTCTAAAAGAATGGAAAGGGAAATTACATAGCACAAATTGATTCATCCTTTGAAGAAAACAACAAAAATAGACAAAGGGATGAACAAGGAGAAGATTGCCCATAAGTCGCGCAAGTTTCCTCATAGTCGGGCAAGTCCACTTGTGTGACACATGATGGTCGCGCAAGTGACTTGCGCGACCAAAGTGATAACCGCTCGGGGTCTTCTCCTGTCTATAAATAGACCATGTGGACCCCCCATTCGGGATAATTTTTTCCAGATACTCAGATTTGAGCTCTCTGTGCCCTAGTCTCTTCTCAGAGCTTCTGAAACACATCTAAGGTAATTTCTTAGCTAGAACGGAAGATCTAAAGAGAGGGAGGAAGGGATAAGTGTTGAATCTCATCAACACTTGCGCGCCTGAGTGGCCACCCCTTAAGGGAAAATTCCACACTTGCGCACCGCCTTACTCCTTCAATAGAACTTGTGTGCCCCTTTTCTAGAAGAACCTTAAGAGGATTCTAAAGGATTTAATCAAGAGTCACTCAAATATTACCCTTCTGGTTAACCGTCGCACATGTATACCAGGTGTCGCGCAGGCATACCTGCGCGACCAGGACGTGGGCGCCTACGCAGTACCTGCGCGCCTTCCAGGACTTGCGTGCCCCTGCCTTTTGGGTGGCTTTCATGCCCATTTCATTCCACTTAATCCATTCCACCTCTCATATTCAAGATTTGATCTTTAAGACACTCTTCAAAGCTATTTATGGCATGATTTCATGATTTTTTATTCCTTATCTAAAAGGAACTCTGTAGAATATCTCTCAAAACCTAGTGATTTACATATCTTTATGTCACTAAAGATTAAGATTTCATTCATACAACCTCATCCTTTAAGACGGGGGAACTCAATCGATTTGGGCCTCCTTTTCAGGAGTACGTCCAAGTCATAATTCTTAACTTGGGCATCCTCCTTGGGAGTAAGCCCCAATTCTTAAAATTCACAAATCTCGGCATCCTCCTCATGAGTAAGCCCCAAACCTTAAATCTCTTAACTTGGGCCTCCTTTTCAGGAATAATCCCTAGTCATAATCCCTTAACCTATGCCTCCTTTTCAGTAATAATCCCTAGTTATAATTCTCAAATCTGGGCATCCTCCTTAGGAGAAAGCCCCAAGTCCCTTAATTTTTCATATCTCTTAACATGGGCCTCATTTTCAAGAGTTAGCCCCAGTCTTAATTTCTCTGAACCATCCCTAATTTACCTTTGATATGCGATCCTTTTTAGGAGTAAAACCCAAATCATATGTCCTCTCTTAATTTGGGCCTACTTTTTAGGAGTAATCCCCAAGTTAGAGTATTCAAAATCTCCATTAAGCACATATACCTTTATGGACCCTGCTCCTGGATTTCTTCCCTAATGTAAATCCTAACCTTCATTTATCTGGTCAGTCATACATACATAAGCCCCACATTATTTCTTTGATTGCATCTTTCATGGCATAATTGTCTGATTTTTACCAATACCTCTTGTTTCTCACACCGAGCATGACTCACGTGAGATTAGAGTGTAAAAGTAATTATGACATCCTTCTTTGAGCCATAAATAATAAACATCATACTCCCTTACTCAAACTACGTGGGTTCTGATTCCTTTTCTAAACAAATGATACGTAGGTAGCCCATCTACGGGTTCGATCCCAACACTGAAATAATCCAAGTCCCTTTGAATGACAATAAACTTCAAGTGCCCCACTGAGTGGCTTGAAAACCAGCATGGTCATCAAAATGACCAAGATACATCTATAGAAATGTGTCGAAGGGTACCATTGACCAATAATCTCTAATAAAAATAGATGATTCTCTATCGATGAATAACCTCGAATACATATAAAATATTCTCTAAATTTCCTACATATCGATCATTGATTGTCAAATCTAATGGAAAACTCATTTTATACTTGGTAATGTAATAAGGATTCACGAACATAACTTAAATCTATAAAGAGAGTCCCGGAGTAGACAATAATTCCCCTAAAAAGGTGTGATGAGTCCGACCTCCCATCCTCTCGACCAATGAAAATTCCTAAGCCTCATCAGTCCACAAACTAATGAGAACCTACCTTTGGAAAGTATTTCCGAATGGATGTGGAATCATTGGATGTTTTTGGTTCAACGAACAAACCCGTTAGAAACCGATTGGAATTTTTGAACCTTCCATTAAAGGAGGTCATCCCCGAAATCCGAGGGAAACAGCCTCGTAGAAGGAATGAAAATTCCAACAATACATAAGATAGAAAGATTAAGAAGGGTCATTTCTTTCATTGTATTAATCCAACATTTAAAAGGGAAATAGTCTCCTAGATTTTCTCATCATATGAAGAAATAGTATCATGTGTTAATAAGATAGGTAAATAATTTTTTGAGTCATATTTCATTGAAGGGAAGAAAGAGATGAAAAATATGGTAGAGAAAAAGATGTATAATGGGAAGAGGGGATAGAAGGATTTTCCCATATGTGATATCGGTGGAATGAATTGCCTTGGTCAATGTATGAAGGGAATGAGAGTTTATTATAAGTGTGGAGAAAAATTACACCAAGTACATGTTTACAAGGTTAAGATAATGTATTCAAATGTACACTACTTCATCTGCAAGGTGTTGAGACACTATGTGAATAAATGTCCAAATCATTAGAGTATTCCCCAAATGATGTTATTGGATAATAATAAAGTTACGATCCTACCACAGATGAAGAGGAATGAATTCTGTTATTATGTTTTTATTAACGAATTATTTCATTTGAGTGATGTATCAATGATGTACTGGTTATATGAATTATAGAAATAAATAATGATTTTACTGCAATACTACTTAATTAAGGATTTGTGTTTGTATGGTACCAAGTAAAGTGACCCAGTTTATGGTTAAATTATTTGGAAAATACATGGTTCAATGAATGGTAAACTATAATATGGCCCTGATAATGAGGTAGGGGTTTTGTAATAAGATGTGGTTGATTTGGATAAATTATATTGGATATTCTTGAATACCTGAGAACAGATTAATGGTTTTTTATTCCATCATTGTTGGAATATTTAAAAAAATGGCTATAAAGAATATATATAGTATTCTATAAAGAATAAGGGATAATGAATTTAATCAATAATTTCAAAAGATAGAGTTCAAGCCCCTTTATTAAAATAGAAAAATAGAATAAAACATTTTTAAACTGGTAAGGGAAAACCAATTACACCCTATTAAAGCCAGAGGGAACAACCCACTACAAAACCCAGTGCACAACAAGTACAATGACATGAAGGTGGAGAGTAAAAAAACCCAACACTTGCCCATAAGTCTAGAGAAAACCGCAGAAGCACCATCGTAGTAGACCCCCATCACAAGCGCCGACATGTCGCCAGTTGTGGGCGGCCCGCTGTAAATCCCGACCTATAACCACACCAATAAAAACAACGGTCACCAAGAATTTCAACCAGATCTAGTTTGAGAACTAGATCTGGACCTGATGTATGTCACGGGTGCCTGCCAACAACATTTCCTTCAGTTCCACCATGCCCGTAACCCATCCCTGTTGTCGCCTAGACAAACCCACCTTCATTGCTGATTGAAATCCACATGCATCTTCCCTCTATCAATACCCCTTCTGTAACCAGATCTGGAAATTACAAGATATCAAATGGAGCTGATGATATGATCCATGAGCGCACATCCTCACCCTGATCCATCATGCTACCACGACCACAGAGACCATCACTGCCAGAAATCGCACCCAATGAAGATGCCAAGCCACACGAGAGCTATCGCATGAGCCACCAGGAATTAGAACAGAAGCCAAAGAGAAAATTTCACCGCTCAAAACTAAAGTAGATCAACTCCCAACTCATCGCGTTCGAATCAGACCACCACCCAAACGTGATTCCTGATTCCCTAATGAGAGAAACCATTGTAGATCTACTCTCTTGCCGTCGTGGAAGATGTCAGATGTCGTCCAAAGCCCAAATCCCTGGTAATGGATATGCCGCCGCACGGAGAAGAGAGCCGCGACCGAATCCGTGACACCTCCAGGATCAGGAATGTACTCAATAAGGTATTATAGTAATTCAGGGTGTTACCATGTATTAAAAGAATACATAATGTTGTTATTCATATTTTGTAATGGGGGAAAAGAGATATTAATTTTGTTTACTTTCTTTATTAATTTTGTACTATGAGTTTGGAAAGAAGTATTTTGGATTAGTATAAAGGTTGTAATGGATTAATTTTGACGTTGATACTATTATTAAGGTTATATAATTTCTTAATATTGTTTTTGGATTGTTATAAAAAGGACAACCCAGAGGTCGGGTGACAACCTGTCCCATCTAGAAAGGTTGTGAGACTTTAACCCCCAGCATAAGGGTGCAAAAGGTGGATCACATACCACTGGCATACATGATGTCCTGGTTTGTATTATGTGGTTTTTTTAATATTCGGAAAAATGAATTATAAATTCATTTTTTTGAAACCCAATACAATTAGGAAAAATAGAATATTTTTTAATTCTATTGTCTTTTGTAGTGAATGATGAGTTTGTGGTAGGAAATAGTTGAATGATGAAACTTTACATGTCATGTATATATATATTTATATGTATGTATATATATATATATATATATTCCTCTTACTTTATGAATAAATAAATTCTTAATCTTTAGGGAAGGGATCTTAAAAACAAAATTGTGTCTTCATCACACCAAATGTTTTGTTGACCCGAATATATTTTACATCATCATTGATTGATGACATTGAGGCCCTAAATTTTACAGTTCCTTGTGATTGATGACCTCAATCACTCCATATAAATATTTAAATTTCCCCCAATTATGTGTATAATTTCTTCAAATGTTCTCCTAATCTAGATCAAAATTTTGTGGTGACTTTTTAATTTTCCTACCCCTCTTATTAAGACTAAATTTTATTAACTGGAATTTTGATGTGGGTTTTCCACAATGTAATTTTTCTATTTTTAACCATTTATCTTCAAGGAAGAATTTAAAATTGTGGGGAAACAATTTATTAAAGGAGGGGATAATGTAACAACCCAAGATTTTATTGTATTTTATCTCATCAATGATATTCAATAAGTTTCACTACACTCAACACTGAGTTTGAGTGCACCACATCTTACCAAACTAGTCGTTCAAAAAGCCATTATTAATTTTATAAACTGAATTTTTAATTTTATATACTCCATAAAATATTAACATCCATATTATGTTTTTTAGACATTATATAAGAACAAAATAATTTTTTCATATAAAAGAATTTTTTTAAAAAAAGGAAATTTTACCGCCTTTTAATAGTGAACCCTTTTTAAATACAATATTTGACACTTTTTTAAAATGAATTTGACAAAATAAACTTTTTTTTTATAATTGGGAAATAAAAATTTAGTTTGGATAATTTTTTTTTGTTTTTCTAATAACTTACATATTTTGATGAATAGTGTAAATACTATATTTTAATTAAAAACAAAATTTTTTATCAAAATAATTAATAGTGTTAAATTATATATTTTCGTGGTTTTGAAGTATCATTAGATTATATTTTTATCAATTAATATAATTTAGGTCATTGGATTAATTTCACATTTAAACTGGACATAACAAGTGTCAATCTTCTGAGAATTATTATTTCTATAAAACATGCTTTTTTGATTTGACAATGAATATTAATTTCATATTAATTTATGTCACTTCGGTGTTTTGAATTTGAAAAAATGGATTCCATATTTTGAATCAGGAGGTCAAAATTTTGAAAATATGTAACTTTTATTTTTACACATTATGAATAATTACATTAGTAAATATTTTATTTATCATGGGTTAATGGTAAATCATATCAATAAGGTTAAGCAAGTATTATTTTTATAAAATTAAACTTCTCTAACATGTGTACTATTCATATTTTTTGATACATGTCCAACCATGGGCATCCATGGGTATATTTTGGGACTACTTGGAGCCAATTGAGAGTGATTATGACACTTTAAATTAATTAATTTAAAATAAAGACAGAAATGGCATAAACATATATCTTTTAGTAAAACAATTTTTATAAGGTGTTATTTAAGATATAATGTGAATAAAAATATTAATTAAGAAAATAAAAAGATTTACTAAATAATGGTATTTTAATTATAATGTTTAGACAATATATAATTAAATTTATTTATGAAACAATGATGATGTAGTAATTAACATATTAATAAACGAATAAAATAAATTGTATTATAAATATTAAAATAAATATACATTCAGAGTTTTTATTACATAGATGAATTTTAATAGAGAATAATACATGTTATGATAGTTTCAATTTATCTAGTTCGAAGTAATCAAGTGGTTATGACTTTCACAAAAACCAAATACTAAATACTGTCAAAATTGAAATAAATGAGTTTTTAAAACAAATAATATATTTTTAAAATAAATAATATTCCTAAAAATATAAGGTTATTCAAAAGAGATTAAATATTATTATATATGTCATTATTTAACCACTTTAGGATCCCTTGGCTATTTATAGTATTTTGATTAACCATATAGTGTAAGAATACAAAAGGACAATGTAAAAGATAAACTATTTAACTAAGAGTTATATATAAATTTTAATGTTAATATGCTGACCAAAACCTATCTGAAACATGTTGGTTGAGTTTTTTTCGACATATCCCCACTTTATATTAGAAATAACTCATTTTTGATCCATTATAAAGGGAATATGATTTTATTATAAAATAATATTTCAAGCTCTTCCTAAAGTGACCCTCACCTCTCTTATAAAAGGGTACTTCCCATTCTCTCATAATCACTTCCCCCAAGCCATTTCACTAGTCCAAACCGTGATCATATATCCTACCAACATCCCTAAAATCATCCTAGAGTACTTACTTTTATCATAAATCCAACCTAAGCAACCCTTTGGATCAACTCAAAAAGAAACACCCAAAGATGATGTAATAATTTCACCACCCTCATTCAAATTCTTTTCTTCTTGAACTTCCCCTTTAATTGATGTTTCCATAAAAAATAATAACTCTTGTACCTCCTACGCAATGTGATGTTATTATAAATATGGTACATCTATATTCGTTATTCTATCCATCCTATAAAATAAAAAGTCACCATACGTTTTTACGTAAGGCTTACCGTCTCCACGTCGTGGTGTAGTTTGTTATTCGAACACTTCATTATTTGGATGGGTATACTAATGAGTATATATGATTTATAAAATAAAAATAACATGTTAATTATTATATATATATGATATACCATCCAATTACATATTATTTTACAATCAATATAATGATATTGTCGCTCGTACGTTCGTACAGATTACAGTTACCACGACGTGATGAGATTCATTTCCGCATTCACCATTCAAAGATGATTATAAAAAAAATATTATTAATAAGAATGTAATATATGGCATAATAATGCTACTAAATATATATGTACATATATTTATTTACATAAATATATCATACGACATGATAAAAGAAACAACGTTTATGCGTACGTACGGCCTACCGTCTCTATAAATGGTGTTTTCCATTTCATATGTATCTATATTATAAATAATTATATTCTAAATATATATGATATATAAATAATGTCTTATAATCTGGAGGAATTTAAATTGTCATCTAAATTATATGATCTTGAATAACAAGTTAAAACATGTACGATAAAGAAAGCGATTATTTTATAAAATGTTAATTTAACATTGAAATAATTATTAAATGGGTTGTATAAAGTCATAAATGAATCATGTATGATATAATAAATATGAATATGGTTCTACTATAATTTAATAACATACTACAGTCATTATAGAGGATGTGAAATGTACTCTCGACCAAAGGAAAGTTCATGATAAGGGTTAATTTCACAATCTATTTATTATTTGAGGTTGTTTTTACGTAAGTGTCTACTAGGACATATTTATTATGAATGTCCATGTTTCATAAATGATTTTCCAAAGGGATTTATTTTAGAGGAATTTTTTTTTTACTAAAACATCATTTTAAATGTTTTAAATATTTATTCTTCTAAATATTTCTCATTAATGTCCATATTTTCAAAATGGGTTTAAGGATTTATTTATATGAACATGAATCTTTTAAAATGATAATTCGGTTCAAACGTTTTAAAATGGCATGGGAAACATTGATTCAAAACTATCTTTTAAAATAATTCTTATATGAATTATGTGACTTATAGATGATTTCATGATAAAAGGATCTTTCTTGCGAAGATTTTTACAGATCATTTTCCACTATCTCAACATGCTTTACTTGATATTATTCTTGATCACTGATGATTTATTATGATAAAAATATTTCATAATGTATTGACGTTTTTGTGATATATTTTACTGTGGATATGTTATTTTTATACAATTAATGTTTTCTGGTTAAATTATAGGAATTTCATAAGCTAGTTTTAATACAAATATTTTTTGTTATGTTTCAACCATTTCATATGAGGAATGTATTGGACTTAGTAAGTGACAGGTGGAGCCCGCTATAGCTCTTCGGTGAATTGGTAGATTTCATGACACAATTAGACTTGGAATTGATCGAGGACTTTCCATATTGGATATATGGTTTTGGATGAGGCCTTAATCATTTTTAGACATCTTAGCCAAGGTGTTGACAAAATGTTTCAGAATCTCTGGCATTATACATTCCCTTATTATGAAAATAATATTTATGGTTCATGTGGTTATTTGACCAGTGGAATACCCATGACTATGTTTTATTATGTCCCTATTTACTAATATTATATTCCTAACATAATGTAATCATGATTATTATTTGTAAATCATGCTTTTTCAATTATTCACCATACCTAATGTTTATGTTATCTTCCATTGTTTTAATTACTCTTATAGAGTGTTTGAGCTCACCTATTTCTTGTGTTTCATTTTCCCAGGATAAAAATAAATTAGTTATGATTGACTTGTAGGCATATCTAGGTGTCTTGTATGTTTCCAATTGAATAAATTAGTGTTGTATTTCTTTTCAAGTTGTAATGTTGAACACTTGTATGTATCTTGTTTCCAAGAATACTAAACTGGTCGGTCCTTCGAGACTTGATTCCTTGTATCATGACAATATTATGTAATAATTCACCGAATCAGGGTAACTAGGGTTAGGGTGGTATAGTTGGTATCAGAGGAAGTTTAGTACATACTTTGGAAAATATATTTAGATAAACTCTTATTATATAACATTACTATAAGATATAATTTAAGCATTAATATAGAAGAACTTCCTAGAATTTTTTTAATGTAGATATTTTGTGAATTTTACATGCAATACATCCATTTCTAGATACGTGCAGGTAGAGCTGGCTCTGGCACAAATTATCTTAGGAGTGAAAACTCTGAAAAGGAGTTTCAGGCATGACCTAGAGTATCCTGGTACATGACAATGGGCATTGATGTACTCTTGTTTACGACACTCTTGGGGGATATTCTTGTGATAATTCACATTTTTTGACAAGCCACTATAAAGGAATTAGGAGTAAATACATCCTTAAACAAAATATTTTATGATTACAGATTATATGCATAATATATTAAATTTATGTTATGTATTTTACAAGTTTGTAATTGTGCATTTTTGTTCATAATCTATCATGGTGTATGAAATTTTTTATAATTGGTTCCTAGTAGATAGAATGATAATTCCAGCAATACGCATGATCGAATGATTAATAAGGATCATATCTTTCATTGTATTAAGGAAAATTTTATAAAGGTAATATTCTCCCATGTATTCTTATCATATGAAAAAAATACAATCATGAGTTAATAAGATAAGTAAATAATTCTATTATTCCAATGTCTTTGAAAGGAAGCAAGAGAAAAAAAAGAATGATAGTGGAAATGATGGGTAAAGGGAAGAAGGGAAATCAGGATTTTCTCATATGTGATAACTGTGGAAAGAATTACCTTGGTAAATTTTTGAAGGGAATATGTGTTTTTATAAGGGTTGAGAAAAGGGAAACCATGTTCATAATTAAAATGGTAATAAAAAAGTTTCAAATGGACAATGCTTCAACTAAATGTAGTTGGGACCCTACGTGAATAAATGTCCAAATCATCGGAGTATGCCCCAAATGATGCTATTGCAAAATAATCAAGTTATGATACTACCACCGATGAAAGGGAATGACTTGTGTTATTATTATTTTATGAAATAATTATTTAATATTAATGGTATATCAATGATGAACTGGTTATATTAATTATGGAAACAAATAAGGATTTTACTGCACTACTACTTCATTAAGGATTTGAGATTGTATGCTACCAAGTAAAGTGACACAATTTCTAGTTAATTTTTTTAAAAAAAATACATGGTTTAAGGAAAGGTAAACCATAAAATGGCCTTGATACCGAGGTAGTGATTTTGGAATAAGAGAAGGTTGATTTGGATAAATTATATTAGATATTCTTTACAACCTTGGAACTGATTAATGGTTTGTTTATTCCATTAATGATGGAATATTCAAAAAAAATGGATATAAAGAATACATCTACTGTAAGGGAGAATTAATGTAATGAATAATGTTTTATGGTAATTCAGGGTGTTACCATGTTTTAAAAGAATACATTATGAAGGAATTCATATATTGTTACATTGAAAAGGTTATATTAATTTTGATTACCATTATTATAAATTTTGGAATATGAGTTTGGATAGACGTATTTGGGATAGGTCTAAACGTTGGAATGGATTAATTTTGAAGTTGGATTCTATTATTAAGGTTAAATAATTTCATAATATAATTTTACGATTTTTATAAAAAAGATAACCCAGAGGTTGAGCAATAACCTATTGTGTCCAGCAAGGTCGTGAGACTCGAACCCACAACCGAAGGGCGACAAGGGTGGATCACTTACCAATGGCATACGTGATGTCCTAGTTTGTATTATTTTGTTTTTCATAATATTCTAATAGATAAATTTTAAAGTCATTATTTTTATAAGCCTATACGATTAGTATAAATAGAATATTTTTAATTCCATTATCTTTTGGAGTAAAAGATTAGTTTGTTGTATGAATTAATTAAATGGTGAAACTCTGAAAAATTCAGATAAATATTTTCATTTTCATAACATGTTTATTGGTTCGCTAAATTTTTTATTAAGGTAATATTTTAATTTTCATAACATGTTGATTGGTTCTCTAAAATTTTGATTCATTTCTATAAAAAATTTATTGGTGGTGTTTATTTTAGTTGATTGGGGAGATTCATACATTCCAAATTTTTTATATTATATTTTATATTATTTGTCCACATAGTATGATTGGATCATTAATTGGTTTTATAGAAAAAAATGTAATGATCATTATTAATGAGATTAAATTTTTTATGTTTATCATTATTTTCCATCTGTATAGTATTATATAAGACTCAACAAGCATTTATTCATAAAATAATATCATTTAGAAATTGTGGTTTGTTACAACTTTACATAGATAATATAAATATATATGTTAAAAAATTTAGATCAATATTTTTATATGTGTTTGGTTTATATTATTATGAAATGTACATTATTTTAGAATTTTTTATTATAATTTAAAAAATTCAATCTATTGAAATACTTATTAGAAATCAGTGGTGTTAAATCTATAACATCCCACTCTATTATGTATGAGGAGTTCGTTTTTGTAAGTGTCTTCTATTCACTTATTTTAGAGATCATTAAGGTTGAAGAAATTAATTAATAATTTTTTTATACTTGAAAATATTATAAATTTATTTAGTGGGGAAATTCTCATAGTCTTGTTTGGTGGGAAGGACCATGTTGTACTATGAAATTGGAAAAAAGACAATGAAAGTATGAAATTGATTAGGATCTATTTAAGGGTATTCCAAATCTTCCTTATCTTTTCTATGATTATTGTATAATATTTTTTAAGATTACGACGATATATAAATATAATTTTACTAAACATGGTTAACTGAGGTAACAAAAATCATGTTCTATTTATCAATGAGTATAAAATGTTCCTAGATGAATGATTTACACATCCTATTGACATCAAATTTCTATACTAACCTGTATGGTACACACTACCATTGTGATTATCCTCTTGGGGAGGGGGTAAATATTCATTCCACTTATGATTAATGTTTTCCTAGATTAAACGACCAAGTGTAATTCATATAATAGACAATATTCTAGAAGATAAATATTCCTTCTATATTTAAATTAAACATTTATATAAAGGGGTATTAATCAAGTTAATTTCATTGGGATTCCTAATATTGAATTGTTTGATTTGGTTTTTCTAAATATATATAATGAAATTCCATGGAACATTCTCACATAAAAATAAATATATATTATTCTTCACATATTTTTATTTTGGGTTATTTTATCCATAATTTCATCAATATATTAGTGTCGTTGTTGTTGGATTAATTCATGGGGATGCACATCATTAGTTTATGGATTATGGGGTATTCAAATATTGGATATTGATGAGTTGAGTGTGAAAATTACGGTCTTTCTCCCATGTTTCTTCTCTTGTACTAGTGTTGTAGTCCAAGACGTGTCCATATGGCATCATATTTCCTTATACGAACTCTATGTAGTTGTTTCAGTCTCATAAAATCAATAGGGGTATTTCAATATGATTATTGACCATTTTAACACATCATATATATTCCATATAGAGACCACAAATTTCATATATTGAGAGAGTAACATGTTTAGAGAATATTTCAATCTCTTAAACATGATGGGAATATCCAATAATGTCCCTTTTATGTTTTTTACAATTTTAAGAAAACAAATATCATCATCATGTTCCCTAATATTTTTTTGATCAGGTAATAGAACAACCATAACAGGTTATCTTAATAGTAAATAGTTCATGTAAAAGGTTTTTCTAGCAAATGAAAATATGTCTCTCTATTGTATGTAATAAATCACTTGTGTTTTTTCACCTCCTTTTATTTTAATGATCCCATTTTGGGGCCATTTTGAGATATAAAATGAATGAGATGAAACTCTAGATTCCCCATGAAATGGATTGTTTGGGAATTCATATCTCCCAATTTTAGAAATATATGACTCAAATATCCATACTCAAGATAAATAATTCCATTCAGCTATACTAGGGATAATCACACATCCATCGCCACCATATGAGCAGCGAGGGACCTGATGAAGTAAAGGAGTTCTTCTTGTACTATTTCCTTTTATTTTTTATGTAGTGGTAGTGGCTAGAAAATTATATTATTTCAACACCTACGATTATTTGTAATATACATTTTGTGTTTTCGTGGGGGAAATACTTGAAATAGTAATGGGTTTTCATAAATAGGGGGGATTTCTCATTTAACACCACAAAATTTTTATGAGATTGATATTTTTTAATTTAATGGATGTTATGTTTTGTACTATACATCATGATAATATTTCATTAAATGAAATGTCATCTTATCTTAAAATATATAAAACACTATTCTTGGTATTATTTTACACGTAATTTCAATTTCTTTTGATATATTACATTTCACGCAAGACTGAGTTTGGAGAAAAACAAAATATTATAATATCAATTTATATCCAAGTCATTATAATGGTGTCTATAAACTTTATTAAATGACTTTTGAAGATATTCATAATTATTTGGTGAGAAATTAATTTTAAATGAATATAATACCCTTTTTAAATATAAGTACATGTTTATCTAAAAAATAATTTAAATTTAAATATGTCTCTTCATTAAATAATGAAATCACTCTTGATTAATTTTATAAATGGAATATGTGGGTAATATGATCCTTATAATGTTTAAAATGCATCTTTTATGTTTTTTATATATGATATAATAACAAATTCAAGTTTGTATAAAATAAATATTTCTCTTGAAAAGCAGTTTTGCAGCCTTAAGATGGTACATCCATTTTAGAGAAAGATTTTGAAACATTTATATATTAAAATAATTAAATAAATTTATAATTTGGATTCAGGAAATAAAAAATTATTTTGGAAAATTTTTTTTCTATTTTTTTGATTTTTTTCAATTTATGATGATTAGTGAAAATATATATTATTTTATTTGAAAACAACTTTTTTTTGAAATTAATTTATATGGTTAAATTATATTATTTAATGTATTTAATTTAAAAAATAATAATTTTATCAGTTAATATATTTTTGGTCATAGGTCTTAATTTTACAATGAATTTTGATATAAAACATTTCAATCTTTTGCAATGTCTTAACTATTAAAACCTAATTTATCATTTTGAAAACTAGATTAATTTTAAAATTATTGAAACTTATGTTTTTTTAATTTATAAAAATGGATTCCAAATTTGGAATTATTAAATCCAAATTATGTAAATATATTTAATTTATTTTTTTAAAATTATGAATATAAACTTTTGTAATTTTTTATTAATACATTAAAATGTTAAATCAAGTAATTAACGAAAAATAATATCAAATTAAGTTAATAGTTTTAATAACATCATTAGATACAATTTTTACCTAAATAATCATAAGTTTGAAATGTTATCCACTCGAAGCCACTAGGGTGAGATTAAGTCATTTAATATATTTTATTTAAGGAAATTCTAAATATGTATTACTCAAATTTTAATAACTTTATCATTTTTAAAATAATGTTATCCATAAGATAAATTATCATATAAAGACTAATTTTAAATATAAATTGTTTTCCTTGGTAAAATATTTATGATTTCTTGGAAATATATAATTAATATAATGGCTAATACATTGGTGATGCCAAAATTATTTAATTATTGAAAAATCAATAAATAATAATTATTAAAATGATTATAAATAGTAAAAGACACAAACACATGTCCAAATCTTATTGGATGAGTATATCATGACCATAATCATCCAAGGGTCATGTTATTGATCATATGAAGACATATATAAGAGATTATGACACTACTAATATTTTATTTCAAGTGATGTTAAAGTTGTCACACACATGTTTTAGTAAATGTAACATTTTATGAAGTTTTTTTCTAGAGGATATATTCAACAAAAAATATTATTATAACTTCTAGGGGACATAAATTCTTCATTTTATTTTATTTTTAATTTTCTTTAAATAAATATGTATATTAAATAATTATACAAAACTGATGTAGTAATTAATTTTTTAATTGATATATCAAATTATTTTTATTAATAGAATTAAAATATATATAATTTCCGATAATTAATATGTCCATTGAATTTTTTTTAGAGATCGTGACTACTTGGGGATAAAAGAAAATATTTTTTTCTAGGGTAATATCTTATCATGATATTTCTAAAAATCAATTAAATTAAGAGTGTCTAAATTTAAACAATATATATATTTTCAAAATATGTTTTTATTAAGTTATTTAAAAAATGAACGAAACTAAAAATATAAAATAATTATTATATGGTTTAAAATATACTAATTTTTTCATTTATTCTATAATTTATATAAAATTTGTATCTTCTAAAATCTGTAAGTATTGAATCGTTTTTTACATCTGTTAACATTAAAATAGAATAACTAAGATTTTATTAAAATGACAAGGTATTAATTTCCAGAAAAACTTGTCTAAATATAGTTGGTTTATTATATTAAAACCAGATCTCTTATAATATTCTAAAATATAATGTTTTGAGGTTATTGGGAGTGGTTTTATTTTATTTTAGACTAATATATTTTGAGATTCAAAAAGATCCCATATCCATAGTTATAAATGGGTATCTCCTCCATCACTTATTTATTTCATTACGAACCATAATGAAAGTCCATATCCTATCCATTTCCATTATAAACTTCCATAGCTTCAGTATAGTGGTTCTGGTCTCCACAAAAGATCAACTTTATTTCTTTAAGAAGAGATCTTAATGGACGATGTCCAAAACGAGGTAATCTTCTCTAACAATTATTTCCAACTTATTTCTTCATCTACATCCTCTTCATGAGTTATTTAAATTATTAAGTAATAACTCTATTATCACATATATACATATATTTTATTATTATTATGGAACAACCATAGTCCACCACTTATCCATCCAAGGAAAAACAAAATCACAATATGTGCATACGTATGACTTACCATCTCCACATCGTTGTGTAATCTGTTTTACTACACCACCACACATGGAATGTTATAATGATGTTAATACATACTATATATGATTATTATAACCTTATATTGATTCTGGGATAGAATATATACCATCCAATTCATTACCATTTCAGAAGTATTGGAATTATCACATTGTTCATGCATACCTACACTTTACCGTCTACATGATGAGTTGGGTTTCATTATACATGATATTAATTAAAAAATGGTTATATAAATGTATAAAATGATTAAATATGATATATATTATATTGATACCAATTTGGAATGATATAACTATGACCTATGAATTATAGTTAGAACTTATTCAATAAAATATGCTTAAGAAAATGAAATGTTATTAAAAAATAGATGATAATATGATCATATATGATATCATATGCCATGGTATGTCCCCCAGGGCCCATACTGTTACTACCCCAATCCTACCATACATAGGCTAGGATCTAGCGACTAGCACTAAAAAGGAATATACTGAAAAGGGAAGGCATTGCCTTTATACATGTACACACACACAACCAGTTATATGGAATGTAAAGCTAATACTGTGATACCAAAAACAAGTGTGTCACATGGGGAAGAAACCAAACTAGTATAGGAGAAACAGAAAGGAAAAGGGCGCTATAATACCAACCGAACTAAAAACAAAAGTACAGTAAAATGAAGAATAAGCTCTGGAAGTTGCCCAAAAAGGATACTACCTAAAGTATAGATGTATCTCACTTTTAGATGTCGCTGAAGTGTAATACATCTGTAGATCCACATTTGAGAACCAATAGACCCTGGCTCTCTAAGGTCCTAGTCAAAGATGTCTACCATCTTCAAAAGACACAATAGGTGCGGGAGAAGACCGTGGAGGGGTGAACATTAAAACACTCAGTAGGGACCCCAAATGCAACTTGGGTCTCACAATAATACACAAAAGATATCAAAACAGAATGTACAACAATTTCAGTCAATAAAGTCATCTCAACATAGGTATAACATAATATGTTGATTGAAAAACCAATGGTAGCAAACAATAAATATCAATTGTTGAAAAGTCACTCATCCCCAATGAGTCTGTTAGGATAGCTAGGTCATCTAGGCCTATTTAGTAGATGAGTCACGAAGACTTGCTGGGTAGCTGAGTCACAGAGCCTTGCTGATATCTGAGTCATGAGTCCTTTCTTGGTAACTGGGTCACAAAGTATCACTAGGTAGATGAGTGGAATGTCCTCTCTGGCTAGATGAGTCCTGAAGCATCACTTATAATTGATTCACAATGCCTTGTTGGGTAACACATTCATGGAGCCTCGCTGAAAGTTGAGTCATAGAGCCTCGCTGATAGCTGATTCACGGATTTTCACTGGTAGATGAGTCATGATACCATTCATGGTAGCTGAGTCATCAAGCCTCACTGGGTCATCTTATATGAAATCTTACATAGAGGATTTCATAAGGACTGTCCCATCATGTGGGTCCCAATGCCACAAACGGCACACCAATTAGACTCACGATCCGAGAGATACGTCCCTTTTTTTTAAATAGGGGTTGGTTGCATCCAAGACTGGTCAGAATGGTTCAGACCGACCCGATCAACCAGGCACGAGGTCTTGTATGACCCGATCATGTCCATCTGGCCAATTGTCCTAGCCTATTTGGTGTCACTAGAACCGACGTAGGTTGGTTGTGGGTCTAGTCCGCTTGGCCACCGAGTGACCCCAATTTGTCTGGCGTATCCCTCACAGGTGGTCTGGTCTCTTATCCAATCCTGGAATACCTCATTCCGACCTTCATCCTATCGACCCTCTAATCAAAAGGGGACTGAAACCAAAATGTAGGCAGGCCACTTGGGAGGCCCGATCTACTGGCCCAAATCGGCTCAGCCAATCCAGTTGGGGAGCCTGCGGCCGGTCTCCCCCCCCTCCCCAGTGAACATGTGGCCCGCATGGAGAGGGAATTCCCTCCTACACGAGTCCATGCTTCTGCCGTGTCCATCCAGCCATCATGACCAATGGGAAATGACCCTCCTTTTCCATGGCATGCACCGAGTGCACCTCCAATGCTTGTGTGGCCGGTGAGAACCGACCCCATTTTCCCAAATCCGGTTCTTGGGGTTTCACCACCACACTAACATCACCTTATATAATCCATCGGGTCTAATTCGGTGCTTTCATCATAGATCTATTTTCTTGTTTAGGCCTCTCAGAAATCCACCATCACTTCCACGGCCTCGGATCCACCTGGCCTCTAATTTTAGGATGTTTCAATGAAGAACACACACACAATGTGTCTTGGGACATTTTTGTGTCACCCCATTCCCAATGCACTAGATGTTTAAAAATAGGGGTGGATTAGGATCATAGTTCTATCATATAATCATCAATCTTGGTAAAAAATACCCAAAGAGAACACTCTCTTAAAAGAATACACAATTAATAGATCAACCTGTTCGTGGGTTGATTCATGTTCGTTGTTTTAAAATTATAATATTGAAAACTCAAAACAATTAAACCCCTACTTGGATTGAGGATTCATCCTTGAAGAGGGATGAAGATCCTATACATCGTCAATCCTCAATCTGTTAGAATTCATTGTCATTATTTTTCTCTTGAATCCATCTTGCTGGCGTTCTACAATCCTTGATTCATGGGAATTCGTTAATGGAATTTGTCATTAGAGAGATAGAGATATATTCCTTGTTCATTAGAAGACTTCCCGGGTTTTTTCAACTCTAGATCCCTTTTTAATTAAATAAAAGAGACATGTTTTGTGTCATCGAACGGTCTCATTAATGAGGTCCATTAATTATTTGGTATATCCTCGTCACTGTGTCACAATTGAAAATAGTTTGAATTAATTTAAATTTTAATTTCATTTCTGTTTATTTTATTTTTTTCACTAAACATCCAAAATTTATCTTTTTTAATTGACCCATTCTGGTCGAGGTTAGGCAATTCTTAGGTGAATCTCAATGTTCTGTATCCAATAGTGCCCTTATATTTTTGATATGGGGACTTTTCCAAAAGTTTTAAACACCCTCCCACATGATTACATTATATACTTTTAAAGCTTCTAAAATATGTTCTTGAATTTCTGACCCTCAAAATCATGTGTCGTCTCAATGCTAGGTTTCAAAATAATTTCATGTAATAAAATAAATTACAAATAAATTTAGGGACATTGAATTACTCCCCCCTTTGGGATTCAGGTAATCATAATCCAAAACCAGCCAAAATTACCAAATTGGGGTAATGATCCGAAATATGAGCCTCCCACTACCATGTTCTATCCTAGAGATTCCCATTCTACCACTGATTGGACACAATAAGAATCAACCATCCAAGAAGGAACCTCTTCATTCGACCCCAAATCGTCAATATAAAATATAAAAATGTCACCCCATCATCAATCTCCATCTCTCCCCAATCAATGACGTAAGTTGGATTATGCACATACCTCCTCTGCTGGGACATGTGAAAAACGTAGTGCCCCAGTTCATTTTTTGGGGAAGAGCTAGATAGTACACCACCTCACCAACTCTTCCCATTATCTAAAAAGGTCTGATAAAACTCGAAGATAACTTTTTTCCTAGGTCAAATATTTGAAATTCTCATATGGATGAGACTCGAAAGAAAACATTACCTACCTCCTCACACTCCAAGTGTGTTGGTCTGCTTCCATCATACGATTTTGTCCTGCTCTGTGTAGTTCTCATCTGATCTTTGATGATCTTCACATTCTCAGTGGTAGCTTGTACCAACTTTAGAACTATAAGTATTGGATCCCCTAGGTCTATCTAGTTTGGAGGTGTACTGCAAGGAAACTTGTAAAAGGCCTCAGAAGGTGAAATAGAAATTTTGGAGTTATAGCTGTTGTAGTATGTAAACTCCACCAGTAGTAGGTGGTCCTCCCAACTATGACAAAATACTAGGATACTTGAACGAAGAATGTCCTCTATGGTCTGAATGGTCCACTCTGTTTATCCATCCATCTGGGGGTGAAAGGATGTTCTTAAACATAGATGAGTCCCAAAATCCTCCTGAAATCCATTCCTCAACATGGATATAAATCATGCATCACAGTCTGAGATGATCGTCGAAGGAACCCCGTGAAGATGCACTATAACTTGGACGTAGAGGTGTCCCAATCCCACTATCAATCCCTGCTCCCAGATGGGTAGGAAGTAGCCGACATGGGGAGTCTGTCAAAAATCATCCAAATAGAATCCCATCCCCTGGACATGAAGGCCAACCCTATCACGATGTCCATCGAGATACCATCCCAATTTAACTTCAGTACCTCAAGTGGTTGTGTCAGGTCTCTTGGGACCTGATTCTTCACCTTTATTTTCTAACAAGTAAGGCATCGTGAAACAAACTCAACCATTGCATTCATTATCCCATGCCACCAGTGCTGATGTCGGAGGTCCTGATACATCATCGCCACACCAGGATGTACTGGAAATGTAGATGTATGAAACTACCTCAACACATCCACTTACAATGTCACTCATACTATGGTCCATCCCCTAAAAAGGATGACATACTCCCCAAAAATCAAAAATACATCAGGATATTGTCTTAAGGATAACTAATCTTGTCAGTCCTCGCTGTCAACTTCTATATGTTATGCATCCTTGACTCACTATAAGAGTGGAGGAGTGAAAATTATCATGTGAAGGTAAGCTTCTCCATCATCATCCACAAAATATAGCTACATCGTGTCTAGCTAATCAATAGCCTCACTCGGTTGTTGTAAACCAAAACTCCTACTTAGAGCGTCTGGAACCACATTATTCATCCATAGAGTCAATACTATTTCAATGTCATATTCCTAGACGAACACCAAGCATCATCCTTGTCTGAAGTTCATGTCATTCAATTAGAAGATATATCTTAGACTCTTTTAGTCAAATTAGATGATAAACTGGTCACCCATCATGTAGTGCCCCCACATCTTCAAGTCAAAGAACACTACTGCTAATTCCAGGTCATGGGTAGCATTGTTCGGCTCATGCTTCCACAAATTCCTTCATCCATATATGATAACTGCTTGCTCCTACATCTTGGCACAACCCAAAATGGTCCCTGATACATCTTAGAAGACTACATTCCCAACTCCCTGTTTTGGTTGTCTCTATATGGGGGCACTCGCCAGTCTCCACCTCATCTCCTGGAAGCTCTACTAAAACCTCTCCATCCACATGAATGTTTTCCCTTTCATGTAAATGTTGATAGTGGTTTTTATACTCATTAAACATTGGGAAAAATCCTCTAGTACTATCCAGCCAACCCCAAGAAACTTCAAAAATTAGTCACGCGCATAGCTGGATCCTAAGAAAGCACTGCCTCTATCTTCACTGGATCCACTGCATCTCCAGCTTCAAAGAAGATGTGTCCCAGAATGTGGGCCTCCCAAATCCAGAACTGGAACTTCAAGAGATTACGGTAATGCTGGTGATCATGGTGTGTGTCTAAGACTATTCACAGGTGTGTAACATGCTCTCCCTCTGGCTCTACGTACACCATGATTTCATCAATGAAGACTACAATGAACATAACAATGTATCATTATAAGATTTTGTTAATAAGTACAATGAACAGTACTGGGTCATTATTCATGCCAAAAGGCACCCAAAACCTCATAGTGACCATACCGGCATCTAAATTCTATCTTCAGTATGTCCTCATTTCATACTCGATGCTGATGATAGACTTCCCTAAGGTTGATCTTGGAGAACCACCTTGCTCGCTTCAGCTGGTCGAAGAGGTCATCAATCATCATCAATTTATACATGATCTTCACAGTCACCTGGTTTAAGAGCCGAATTTCCATGCATTGCCTCATTAATTTGTCTTCCTTCTTGGAAAAAAACATTGGGGATGCCCATGGTGAAACATTGTGCCTCACAAAGACCTTCACATGTAAGTCCTCCAACTATACCATCAACTCCTGAATTTCCATGTGGTCAATCTGAAATTCTGGTGTGGATATTGGTGTATTTCTAGGGTACAGGTTTATATGGAAGTCTTCCTCCCTATGATGATGTTTTCCTATAACATCCACAGAAAATACATATTCATACTCATCCACAACTATAGAAAATCTCATTCTCCTCTTGTCCACTTAGCCTAGGGCGAGGCTCACCAACTGGTGAGTGATTGGTTGGACCCTCATATAAGAAAGCTCATCATGTGATGAAAATTTTTCCTTCTCACTAGTGAAGGAAAATTTAGTCCCATCCTCACGGACACACGACAATTTTCACATAATACATTCGATTTGAGCATGGACTATAGATAACCAATCCATACCCATGATGATGTCATAAGGCCTCCACACCACTACTAGAAGATCACAGTCAAAGAACATGCCTCTAAGAGTATGATCACACTACCATCACCAATGTTTAATTGCCGAATCCCCTTCTGTATGAGTCTTTAATTGTATGGATTCAGAAAATGGTACAAACAGAATCATCAAGCCTTGAATAAGGCCTGTGGAAAGGAATGAGTTACTGGAACCTTTATCTATAATAACTGTATCTAATTTGGAAAAAAATAGATCATACCTTTAATCATCTCTTAACTGTTATGGTCTTATGCCTCCACCGCATGAAGCTATCCTCACCCCTGTCTACTAGCTCTTAGAGCCTAGGGTGGACCCCCTGGGGGTGGTGGTGGTAGCTCCTTGAACCGTTGTCCACAGCCTACTATTTGGTCTACTCCACTACCATGTTTTCCACCCTACAGACCTCCTCTCCTAAACCACTTATTCTATCTTGGTAGTCCCTCGATTGCCTATTGATCATCTATATATAATTCCATTCAGTCCTGAGATATCTTCCCCATACCAGTGCACGCGAAGTGCAACCTATCCCTCTATAGGTTTCCACATCCCATGTGGCCTCGCACTATGGATCCAGTATCACGAAGTCATCCCCTAGATGGTTCGGTCCTCTATGACCCAGTTTCATTTGTTGTTATCCCGTTGTTGAGGATTCCAATACCTTCCATTTAGTGGTAACACTCACAGTCGTTTCCAGTTCTGCCAAGAAGTTCTCCACTAGAAGACCTCACTCCAGCAACCCACCCTGTGTAAGGATGCTAAGAGAGATCATTGATGCTCTGATCTCCCATTTGATCCTCTTCTCAAAGGATTTGGCCCTAAAAAGGGACTCATATCATATATAATGAGGATCAGGGGGGGTCTATGAACCTTACAAAGTACTCATCCCCAGTGAGGCTTCCCTACTGTAGGTGGAGAAGATTTTGTATTCCTACTAAGTGAAATCACATGAGGAAGAACTCCTCCCTAAAAAGGCGCTCTATGTTTGAACAGGTGACGGTCGCCTCCTCTTGCATCTACAGTGCCAAGCTCACCCATCTACATGTCACTCTCTATAGAAGTTTAGCATCTTGAACTACCATCTTTTGTGAATATGTCCTCACCTCGAGAAAAACTAGAATCATTGTCTCCTACCTATCCTTACCTTATTGAGGATCTATATCTCCTTGAATATAAAGAATAAATTACCTATAGAACTCATGAATAACACTCATTAAGCATTAATCCACTAATTGGAACCCTGGTAGAAACTTCTACTCAACAAGGTGTGGTACCTCTAGTACACCACCTAGGGGTGCTTTCTCTAGAACTGGCCCCTACACCAATACCCCGTCGCTCTGTAGACCATCTTCATGATCATGTAACAGGATCCTAACTAGCTGTCTACATGGAAGTATCCTAGGAGAAATCAAGATGATCCACTATCAGTTAGTAATACATTTTGAGATAACTCTAACTCAAAGTGATTATGAAGAACATTTTAAAGACACATACAATCAATGTTTTCTTGCACCATGTTAGAAAGAAAAATTTATAGTCTTAGTGTATGGACACATAGGTAGCCCCACCAACACTGGGCACCTCGAATTTTAATTTCAAACTCAAAAAAATATAACTCTATTGCCCAAAAACAAAAAAACATACTATCGGTCGTTGAGGTAGAACTGACCACCTCTGATACCACTCTATCACACTCAGTCCCCCAAGGCCAATGTCGTGACAACCCCAAGCCCGAACCTATAGCCCAGGGGTTGGCGAGTAGCACTAAAAAGAATTATTGTGAAATGTGAAGGCATTGTCTTTTAACCTAAACACACATAAAACCCATACTGCAGAAAGTAGTGATGAAAATGGGATTCCAAAAAAAAGTATGTCACCCGAGGAATGAATCATATATGTAAAGGTGAAACTAAAAGGAAAAATGGGGGCCAGAATACAAACCTATAAGACAGGAATGTATAGTAAAAGGAAGTAAAAGCACTGAAGTTCATTCTCTAGTGATCCCTCTATAGGGTAGGTGTAGATCAATGTCAGATGTCACTGATGTATACTTTTTCTGTAGATCCACCTCCGAGCATCACCAGGCCCTGGCTATCCAAGATCCCCATCATTTTTTTATGGCGCCTCCATAGAACACAATAGGCGTGGGTGAATCTAGAGTGTCATTGAGTATAAAAATACTCATTATGGACCCTGAAACCGACTTGGGTCTCATATAAATCCACAAATAATCTCCTAATAGAATGCACTATAATTAGAGTCACTATAGTCATCTCGACATAGGTATATCATAAAATGTTTATGGAAAAAACAATGGTTGTAAACAATGAAAATCAATCATTAAAAAGACACTCATCCCTAATGAGTCATTTACGCTAGCTATGTCACCTAGACCTATTCATTAGCTGAGTCACAAAGCCTCTCTGGGTAGCTAAGTCATGAAACCTCAATGATAGACTAGTCACAATTCATCACTCAGTAGTCGTGTCATGATGGCTTTCTAGGTAACTAAGTCATGAAGCCTCACTATGTAGTTGAGTAACAATGACTCGCTGATAGATCTGCCTCAGAGCCTCACTTGGTTGCTATGTCATAGAGAATTTCTTATAGCTGAGTCACATAAACTCACTGAAAACTGAGATCCAGAGCCTCACCTTTAGCTAAGACACAAACCTCACTCAGTAGCTGATTCACAAAGCCTAATTATTTCAACATCCACAAAATATTACTTAGAACATTTCACAAGTATTTTCCCCTATTGTGTGTCCCATCAATATAGACAGTGCATTAACTGAATGTCGGGTCTGAGAGATACGTCCCTTTTTGTAAATAGGGGCCTATTGCATCTTGGACCAGTCTGACTAGTTCAGACCGACCCGACCAATCCAGTTCGGGGTCCTGCATGACTCAATCATGTCTGTCTTTCCCATTTTGCCTCACTTAACATGATCGAGGTTGGACATTGGTCTAGTTCACAATGTCACCAACTGACCCAAATTTATTCGGGTCGTGTTGTGGCCACACTTTAAACTGTCAAACAGGTATGGTATAGGGGACAAGCATGAATATTTTTTCAGAATGTTCGGGATGACCAGCCTTGTTGGGGTGCGTGCGACCAGTCAGCTGCCCCCTAGTCAACACCCTGCTCACATGGAGCAGTCCTCTCATCCTATGCGGCACCATGCAGGTGCCTCTTCTAATTAGCCATTGCGGCCGACATGCCATAATCCACATTCGGAGTGTCTCCTCCTCCAGTGCAGTCGGTGAGAGGCATCCGCTTTTTCCCACACACAGCACCTGGTGTGGCACCTATGTAGGGCACTGATCACCTAAGCTATTGTGCTGATGTGGCATTACTTGGGGAACATTATACGGGCCACTAGGTCCTCTCTAGTGGTCCAATCTCAGATCTATCTGCACCAATGTACCTCTTGGCTTGCCGCTATCACTAACACATCCCCAAATCCACTTTGTGTCCATTTCAGGGATGCAACCACAAAGAACGCACAAGTGGAGGGGCTCAAGCCTTGTTCGTGTCTGCCTACACCATCTTCTTTCAATGTTTAAAAATAGGAGAGGCATGAGATCCAAGTTCGTTTGGATAATCATCAATACCAGTGAAAAAACCACAAGAAAAACTCACTCCTTCAAGAACACACATTCCATGTATCAAACTACTCATGGTTCGACCTGTGTTCAATGTTTCAAAATAATAATAGGGAACACATAAAACAATTATACCCCTACACGGATTAAGGATCTGTTGCAGAAGAGGGACAAAGGTCCAAGCCATTTTCAATCCGTGATCAGTTAACGTTCTTCATCGTTCATCGTCTCTTTATTTTTTCCCAAATGGGTTAATCAATCATGGATTAAATGGAGTTACTTGATGGAATTCTTCATCTGAGACAGACATAGAGATATTCCTCCTTCGTAGGAGGATATTCTTGGTTTTTTTCAACTCCGTATCCCTTTTTGATTTAACAATGTAGATGTGTTATGCGTCACCAAATTCTCTCATTAAAAATGATCATTAATAATTCAACATCACCTTGTCACTACACTGAATCACTAACTGGTCACTGCGTCAGTACATAAAATAGTTTGAATAAAATTAAGATTGAATTTATTTATGTTTATTTAATTTATTAAATAAAAGTCCAAAATTTATCTTTTTTGGTTGACTTGTGCTAGTTGAGGTTAGACCCTTCTTAGGAGAATCCTAGCATTATTAATTCCACGACGCCATTTTATTTTCGTTCCAGGAACTGATTCAAAAGTTATAAAAAACCCACTAGCACAATTACTTAACGTACTTTTAAAATGTTCTAAAATATATTTCGGCCATTCTGGGGCTCGAAATGACAATCCATCTTTGTGTCGAGTTTCGAAATCATTCCATGTAATAAAAACAATTACACTGATATTCCCAGACATTAGAACCTAAAAATAAACATGACTCTAGAATATGTCAATGAAATTATTTAAATCATTATATAGAATGTTCACAGAAAAAAAAGGATATCAGACAAAAGGTCGTGGATAATTTCAAATTCTCATTATAATATGAGATTGTTTATAAATAAGTATTTCCTTGGGTATATCACTCCTCCTTGCCCAAAAATCCTAAAAATGTGTTACCAAATATCATTTCTTTTGTTATATAGAATTTTAATATCATTTTTACACATTGGTGAATTTTTAGTAAATGGTATAAAGCAATATGTTTTCTATTTTGATATGAGGTACTTTTTTAATTATCCAAGAAAATTTTGAGAAGAATGATTTTTCATTATATGGAATAAATGGATTTTTATATTTTCATAATCCCATATTTTGATAAAGAATCCTGTACAATATTTCAAGGTTATTTTACCAATAAATACTTTTCTATAATATTTTTTGGAATTTTGAAAATATAAAATTTTTTTTGAATAAGAAATGATATTTTTCTCAGGAATTAATAACATGTTTCCAATAAACATTATTTTCTATATTAGGATGAATTGTTTAATAGCGTTATGTTTCGAGAATATTATCCCTATTATTCATATGGATTTATTATTAATATGTAGCAATACAATTTGAAAAATACATTTGTTTTATGTGGGTTATGTTATGAGGGAATTGTGTTTGAGAAACCTATGTTATTCTGTGGGTTATGCTATGTTGAATGATTTATGTTTTTATGTGACACATAAAAAGGATTTAGTTATGAGATTGGTAGGACCTATAAATACCTTTATTTAATTTTTTAATGATTTATATCTCATGAGATATACATGAATGGAATGAGAAATTATCTCAGTTCATAAATATAGGGATGGAATGGGAAATGATATCATTTTATTGATATTGGGATGGAACGATATTTAATCCCTCTTTAGTAACATGAGGTAGGATTGGGTAGTGAACACACTTTGTTAAAATAATTTTTCCACTATGATAGTCTTAGAGATGATCCTTCGTTAATATGGAAATGAGTTTCTATGTTTAAGTGGTTTCCACAATTCCATGTTTTATGCCATTGTTATTCTCTCTTATCTCATGTACCTTTTTGATTTATGCATTATAAATTTATAGAATTTATGCAATGACTCAATTTATTCATATAAATTATACATGATTGGATTTGGAAGTGTTTTTTCTTGTTATTACATTCTTAGGTTCATGTTGTGTTTGATATTTTACTTGTTTACCCTTAATGAGAATCTAAGTTCACCATTTCATAATATTTCATTTCCCCATTATATAAATAATTGTTTTTTGTTGGAAAAAAGAGGGGGTGGACTTTATAAGACAAATTTAAGATTTTTCACTAAATTATAATAACATTTTCCTAGTTTCTAAATGCATAGAACTTATATGGTCTTTGAGTGTCAGTTTGTAAGATTTATTAATTATTCCAATAAATTAGTGTAATTTCAATGGATGTCAATCATATGTCATTAGAGTCGGTATCAAAGTGAAGGTTTCGTCAATAATTGGAATCCGGGATGTGAAAAAGTTAGTGAGATCCCTATACGTATTCCAAATAATATTTCAAGGGATGTATGAAGGATAATTCTATATATATGTTATAATCCATCAATTTTTTTGATAATCATGAATAACCTAGGATTAAACGTAAGATATCATATCTTGAAATATTATATTTAATATACCTTACATATTTATTAAAATTATAATATGAATTTATCACACTTTTCTTTCTAATCTTATTTAATATCATAAAAAGGATAGAACATACATAACCCTAAATGTTTTGGATGTGGACAGTATAGGAAATATGGAAAATGATTTCTTAAGTTGAAATTTCATTAATTGAATCATAAATGCAGTATGATCATTGGTTATACTACTGAGTAAAATGATATTTTAAATGACATGTGAATGGTATAGGATATTCTATTATTATTGGTTACATCAAACCTATGAAGCACAGTTAGATTAAGGTTAAGTAACCATAAGACATGATTCTTATATTTGGAAATACTAAGATAAGGGATCCAATGTAATATTTTTAGAATATAGATTCATGATTTATGTATATATATTTCTAAAAAATAATATTATATGAATCATGATATATATAATTGTTTTCATTATTTGTTTTTCATCAAGGATTAGAAAGGATATGTTGAAACGTTCTTAATACGTAAGAAATTAATTTAAGGGTATGAAGAAATATTTGAAGAACACATGATTAAGGGAAATATAACCCATAATATTCTCCCTATTTTAGGACAATCTTTTTTGGGTAAATATATATCTAATATGAATAAGTAAATTAGATGGTACTTGTTTCTTAGTAACAAATTATGGATTTTTTGTTAAGAGGGTTATGATTTAATAGATAAAGTATACATCGTTTAAGATATAAAGAATATATCCAATATGTTTTGGAATAATGAAACATAAATTTTTTCGATAAAGATATAGGGTAATTCATGTTTTTACCATGACTCAAGGGAATACATATTGAAGGTATTCAAAAGTTTCAAATATATCCAACAAGTAATAAATTATGATATATGGGGGATAAACGTTATGTGAAGTTTGTTCAAATCGTTATAATGATTTGGATTTACAACATTCATAGGGATTGTATGGTTATCAAATTTTTTAAATTCTATGTTATAAATTTGATGAAGTTTGATAGAATAACGCATTTTCTCACCATAGGTGGAGTTTTTCATATTTGATGACATGTGAAAACTCTATGTCATGCTAAAGATATATAGAATAAACTATCATTATATTTATCAATGAAATTATTTTCTAACATGTCAAAATTGAAACATTCAACTTCATTTAATAGAATAATAGATGAATTGGAAAATTGATGAACGCACAACCATTAGTGAGATTTTACTGATATCAAGTATATCTTCTCCATAGTATTCTTCCACATTAGGAAAAGGGATCATGATGTAAAATGGTGTCATATTATTATAATTTTTTGGTTTTAAAGGAACTCTTTCAAGATTCATTAGTTTGTAGTTTTGTGATTTTTAAATTTCTCTAGATCACCAATTTTCTTGGGATTAGTGTTCTTAATCATTCTCTTTGATTATTTTTTATTTTCCTCCATTCCCATATCTTCCACTATTTTCTCTTATTTAGGGAACTAATTACAATTTAATTTGGGTTGCTATAATTTTTCAACTATTCCTTTTTAAAAGAAATATATATTCCTCTTTTTTATAATGTAGGTTTCTAGGAAAGAAACTTTTCTATTTAAATAATTTTATTAACCAGATGAATTATGAGGGTAAAATTATTTTTAAGTGGGGTAAAATGTAACACCATGATATTTTAATGTGATAGATATTTGTTTTAATTTATTTTATGTACTTTTTCATACTATACAACGTGATATGGGAGCATTACATGTAACAACATATCAAATGTAGTATACACAACACTAGGCTTGGCTTGTGTAACACATAATTTAATGTAATTTTGGTAGATTTCATTTCATGCATCACAGAGTTTAAGAAAATAAATAAATATTAATATATTACCTTATAAAAAAGACATTATAAATGTTCGGTATGAAAAATTTTAACTAATATGAGAAAATATCCTTAATTATTTGTTGAGTGATTTATTCTAAATGCAAATGAAACCATTTTTAGATAAAAGGGAAAAAAATTTGAAAAAAATATTTAAAAGTAAATAAGTGAGTTTATAAAATAATAAAATAACTCTTTATTTATTTTAATTATTAAATATATATGTAATAAATTATTTATATTTGTTAAAATTGTTCTTATATATATTCTAGACATGATATAAGAACGAATTCAATTTTTCGGAGAAAAGAATTATTTTTCAAAAAATGCAATTTTTCCACCTTTTAATAGATCACCCATTTTAAATATTTTTTCTAAAATTTTTATATATTATATTTATCAAAATAAACGTCATAATTTGATGAAGGATATAAATATTTACATTGGGTGTTTTTTTTTCTAGTTTTTTTATAAGTTTCAAATTTTCATGAAAAATAAAATTAAAGTAAATATTAATTGAAACCAACTTTTTCAATGACATAATTTATATTGTTATATTATATTATTAAATGGTATTCAATTAGAAATAGAATAGGTTTTTATCATTTCATATAATGTTGTTCATTAGCATTAATTTTACCACGAATTTAGATGTAAAAAATATTTCAATCATTTACAATGTTTTTACTATTAAAACTCATTTTCTTATTCTGAAAATGAGATTAATTTTTATTTAATTACATACAATTATATGTTTTGAATATGGAAAAATGGATTCGATATTTGGAATCATTAATTCCAAATTATGTAAATATTTGTTTTGGGGATTTATGAATTGTAACTTCCATAAATTATTATGATTACAGTAAAATAGTAAATCGTGTAATTAAGGGTAAAAATAATTTTATAAAATACTCCTAACACTAATCCTTGTATCATTGGATTAGTGTTGTTTGACCTAAGCCATCCTTATAATTCCCTAGCCTTAAACATTACTTAATCTTGAGTTACTTCAAGAATACACGTTGAGGATCATTTCAGGTTTATATTTTTAGATAATTAGATCATAAAACATGCATTTCATTCCACATTTAAACAAAGTGGTAACATAATAGATAGTATTCATTTTTCCAATCACGGAAACATATTTAAAATAAAACATTGATTATTTCTTCACACTTCCTTGACACTATCATCATATCATGTACCCTTCCCTTGACCTGTGAAAAACATTTCAAAAACATGGGATGAGCATAAAAAGCTAAGTAAGGGATATGAAAATATGGAATGGAAACATGAGTACATATATACATAAGAATCAATTAAATCATACTTTACCCATAAAACATATGGACTTTAAAATACCTCATCAAATCATGAATAAATCATAGAAATCATAATACATATAGGTAACTTGAGGCATTCATAACATTCTTACGTAGGGAGTAACTCTCTTGGTTACGTTTGGAATACCCATCACAGTATATTCCCAAAATCTATTCAGAGAAACCGTAAAGTTTAACTCCTTCGTGTTACCCAATGCATTGGAGAGCTAAATTTGTCTCACCCACCCTTAGTTTATCATGAAACCACCCGTCTTCATAACAATACCCAAAAACCATAACATAATCGTATCACATAAAACATGCATAAAGGAAACATAACATTTCCACTTTTCAATCACAAGATATCAATACAACACAATGATATAAAAAAATTATTAAAACCATTTTCAAATACCAAAATAAAAGAAAAGTAAATCATGGTATTTATTTTTTCATTTTAAAAAAGGTTATGTCTTGTTGAGGAAGTCGAAGCACAAATAATGGTCACAGCGGCGAAGAAGTCGTTGTCACCGCATACGTATGACAAAAAAACATTCCCTTTTGTCATTTAGTAAATTATTAATATAAAAAAGATTCCTTTTGATTAAACGTAAAATTCAAGGGGTTTTATACACCGTATAAAATAAATTTGTGTATAAAACATAATATGCCTCAATGAAAGGAGATTGAGACGAAGTCCCATACCTCGGGTCCGACTTGACTCGATCGTTCTTTAATCTCCTGAATAATAAACATGAGTTAATTTCTACATTCTTATGAACCTTTTTCAATTTCATTACTCATTTTATATCACTTATTACCATGTCATGAACACTATGTAATTATTTATGTTAATAACGGTCGTTTTAACGATCATTGCTACTTGAGTCAAAAATAAACTCTTTATAATTAAAAGTTTGTTCATGGGGTCAAATATCCATTATATCCAGAATTATATTAATTATGTAGATATCATATATATCATATATATCCATTACATAAATGCATTTATAATATTACATAACATTTAGAGGTAAGAAATGAAATGCACCATTCATGGAGATGGTAAGCCGTACGTACGCATGAACGCTACTTCCATTTCTATTTCATATCTAATGGAATTAAAACATAATGACACATAATAGTATTATAATTCCAGTATGGTATCATATATAATATCATTAAATATATCCTTTATACGTACCACATATGGTATTAACGAATCAAATCACTTTGAGGGGGCGATAGTCTTCACTTCCTAAAATGAAGATATCGCGTTTACCCATAATGGACACTATAAAGGAATTCCATAAATGAGAAATACAGAAGCTTAAGTAAAACCTAAAAATATTATATATCATATATAAATATAGTGACATATTAATGGCCACCTTTGAAGGTGTTAAAAGAATATTGAACAATCATCTTTTTGTGAGGCAGAAATTCGCCATCCACATAAACAGTATGCTCATTAACCATTATATGTAGGTGTGTATAAGTGTAGCTCGAATAATTCTTATAAAAACATCCTAGTATATTTATTATACTGGAGTTTTTACAAATTAAATTAATAAAAAGTGTTTTGGGGGTTGGAGAAGAAAAATAAAAAAAGGACACAAGTGAAGACATTACCTGAAAATTTGGTAACTCTTTTTGATTTGAGCTCAAAGGCTTACTTGGTAAGACATCTGCCCAAAGTGAGGCTTCAAGGTGTAATAGAGGGATGGGTAGAGACAAAATGGTCAGGGGTTGGCCGAGCCAAATGCTTGACAGGTGTGGGTAAGGAGGTACAGGTGGTGGCCTTTTATAAGAGGAGAGGAGGGGCACTATTGGAAATAAACAAAATGTTACATTATTTTCAAATGTGTTTCAGATTTTAAAGGACCTAAATTGATGTATTTATAGGGTAAGGTGATAAAGGTTCGAAATATACTCATCAAATAGGTCTTTTACAAGTGTAGGTCTTAGATTTTACATTATCTTATTATTTTATTTAAATCTTTATATAATGAGGTAATCGCTGCATCATCATGATGTCATATATAATTTAATTTATTTAATGTCTAAAAATTATAAAAAACAAACTATGATGTAGGAAATATTTTTAGATTTCCACTTACTATTTATAGTCCAAGAGATCATTTATTTAGACAAAATTAAATTTTTTTTACTCAGGTGATACATTCTTTGTTATATTTAACTTTCTTTAAAAAAAGAGATAAAAAGTCATTATCACACAAAAGTGATTCCATGGGGTCCCCAAGATTGGAACAAGGCATCCCATGGTCGGCCATGACACAACCATTAGTATTAGGTCAAATGTTGGGGTCATGTTTTATTATTATGATATTATTTTATTATCCTTGACTACCCGATTACTAATTAATCAAGACAATTAAAGATAATTACCGTCATTGCTATTCATAATGTCCAAAAACAAAAGAGTCTTAATTAGATAATTTATACCTACTGATTACAAATATGGAATCCATTTTACCAAATTCAAAACATAGAAATTAAAATAATTAATTTAAAAATAATTCTCATTGTCAAAACATATAGCTGGTTTTTAGAAACAATATCTATGAAAAGTTTGGCACTTCTTTATGCCCAATTCCAAAGTGAAATTAATTATAATGACCACCATTGGATTAGATGGTAAAAAATATATTCTAATTACACTTTAAGCCCAATTATAAAGATAATCTAACCATATAATTAAATTAGATGAAAAAGATGTTTTGATATAAATTTCAGTATTTTTCACTATTCATTGAAAATCAAACATGGTCAGAAAAATACAGAAAATTTACCCAAGGTAAATTTCAATGTCCCAATCATAAATAATATGTTTATTTTGACAAATATATCTTATAAAATTCTCAAAAGGTATATTTCATAAATGGTTTGCCATCAAAAGGCGGTAAACGAATCTTTTAAAAATATTAGAGTATTCCATGCTTAAGATTGGATTTATTCTCATTTTAAGCCTCTAAAACACTATCTAATTCATAAATAGACATAGATAAGAATTTATATTATTAATTACTTACATGGGATGTTACATCCTTCACCCCTTTAGAAAATTTCATCCCCACAATTTATTTACTTATCGAATTAGTGGTGGTATTTATCCCTCATTGTATTTTTCAGATTCCCATGTTGCCTCTTCACTCATGTGGTTCTTCCACAAAACCTTTACATGATTAATCACCTTATTATGTAACACATTCCTCCTGTGATCAATAATCTGAACCGATTGTTCCTTATAAGATAGATTCTCTTCCAAATGAACTACCTCTGGACTCAAAACATGAGATGGATCTGGTATGTACTCCCTTAACATTGAAATATGAAAAACATTATGTACCTGAGAAAAACTCAGAGGTAAAGCCACTTGGTAAGAAACTGATCCAACTCTCTATAGAATTTCATATGGTCCAATGAAACTTGGACTCAGCTTTCCTTTCTTACCAAATTGCATCACACATTTCCATGGTGATACTTTGAGAAAAACATGATCACCTGCCTTGAAAGATAGATCCTTCCTCATGTTGTCTGTATAACTTTTCTGTCTACTCTGAGCTGTTCACATGTGTTTCTAAATCAACTAATCATTTTCAGCAATCTCTTCTACCAATTATGGTCCCATCAACATCCTTTCACCCACTTCAACCCAGAAAGCTGGAGTTCGACACCGCTTCCCATATAATGCCTCAAATGGTGCCATCTATATACTAGAATGAAAACTGTTATTATAATAAAACTCAACCAAAAAAAGATGTTGGTCCCAACTTCCCTGATAATCAATCGAAAAAGAACGTATCATATCCTCCAAAGTTTGTATTGTTTGTTTTGACTTCCCATCTGAATGAGGATGAAAACCTGTACTAAAATTTAATTCAGTACCCAAGGACTTCTGAAGGCCTTTCCAAAAGTTAAATGTAAACCTGCGATCACGATCAGATACAATGGATAGGGTAACTCCATGCAACCTGACTATCTCTTTAAGATACAAACACAAAAGTTGATCTAGGGAAATAGTATCTCGCATATCAATGAAATGACTAGATTTAGTCAAGAGATCAACAATAAACTAGATTGCATTATTACCTCGAGATGTCTTTGGTAATCCCACAACAAAGTCCATGGATATGTTTTCCCATTTCCAATCTGGAACTGGTAAAGGAAGAAGTATCCCTTTCGGTAACTACCTCTCTGCTTTAACCTACTCACAATTCAAACACTTCACAGTAAAACCAGCAATATCTCTTTTCATTCCATTCCACCAGTAATACACCCGAAGATCTCTATACATCTTAGTACTGCCAAGATGAACAGAAAATGGAGAACAATTAGCTTCACATAAAAAATATCTCTTCAACTCTGAATCACACGGCACACACAATCTCTTCCCAAATCTCAGAACACAATCATTATCAATGTTGAATTCAGGAAACATACCCTTCTGAACCAGCTCTACCTTTTTCTATAACTCACTGTCTTGCTTCTGTGTTTTCTTGATTCTGTCTAATAGAGAAGATTTCACTGATACCTAAAACAAAACAGAAGGACATCCTACACCAACAACATCTATGCCGAAGTTCATCAAATCCTCAACCAAAGGTTCACGTTCCAAACTCAACATTGTTAATGAAGAATTACTTTTTTGACTCAAAGAATAAGCCACTTTATTTTCATTTCCCGGATGGTAATGAATTGTAAAATCATAATCCTTGATTAATTCTTTCCATCTCCTCTTATCTCATGTTCAATGATTTTTGAGTGATTATATACTTTATAATTTTGTGATCGGTATATATTTCACACTTTACTCCATACAAATGGTGCCTCCAAAATTTTAAAGCGAAAACAATAGGTGCTAATTCCAAATCATGTGTAGGGTAATTTACCTCATGAGTTTTCAACTGTCGTGAAACATAAGCAATTATCTGGTCATTATGCATTAGGACACAACCAATTCCTTTCAATGAAGCATCACTGTAGGTAACAAACTCACCATTCCTGGAAGGAAGTTCCAAAACTGGAGCATTCACCAATCTTTTTTTCAACTCCTGAAAACAATCAGGACATTATTTTGTCCAGATAAACGTAACACCCTTCCGAGTTAGCTTAGTCATTGGACTAGATAACTGTGAAAAATTTCTAACAAACCTTCGCTAATAACCTTCCAAACCAAGGAATCTACGAATCTCAGTTACATTTGTGGGTCTTGGCCATTCTTCAACAACCTTTGTTTTTGTAGGATCAACAATTATCCCATCTTTAGAAACAATGTGAACAATGAAAGAAATTTGTTGCAACCAAAACTCACTCATTCTGAATTTCCCATACAATATCTTTTTTAAGGATTTTGAAATAACCCTTAAATGTCTTTCATGCTCCTCTTTACTTTTACAAATCACCAAAATATCATCAATGAAAACAACCACAAACTTATCCAAGAACTCATGGAAAATTCTATTCATTATGTCCGTGAATACAGCAGGTGAATTGGTTAGCCCAAAAGGCATTCCTACACATTCATAATGGCCATATCTTGTATGAAATGAGGTCTTCGGAACATCTTCTTCCTTTACCTTCAACTGATGGTACCTGGATCTCAGGTCAATCTTTGAAAAAAACTGAGCTCCTTGGAGTTGATCAAACAAATCATCGATATGAGGAAAAGGATATTTGTTCTTAATAGTGATGTTATTCCAAGATCTATAATCAATGAAAATTCTCATAAAACCATCATTATTTTTAATAAATAAAATAGGAGAACCCCATGGTGATGTGCTAGGTAGAATGAAACCATTATCTAATAAATCTTACAATTTCTTCTTCAACTCTAAAAGTTCAATTTGAGCCATTTGATAAGTGGGTTTTAAAATTGTCTTAGCCTCAGGAACTAAGTCAATAGTAAACTCAACATCCTGATCTGGTATTATTTCACAAAACTCATCCGAAAAAACATCAGGATACTCATTTACCAACGACACATCATTAATCTGAACAGTTCCTTTGTTTTCAACAAAATCTTCTAGGTAACATTCATTTCCATCTTTTACATGTTTCTCAGCCTCTTGATATGTTATCAACAGTAAGGGTTCATTATTTTACACAAACTAAATGTATTTCTGAAAAGAAACTTCATTATCTCTACAGTCAATCATAGCATGGTAAATAGGGAGCTAATCCATACCTTGGATAACATCAAACTCTACTAGAGGTATAACAATTAGGTTTTCAAGTAGGTTCCTTCCACAGATGAAGACAAGAAGATTCTTATAAATTCTTTTTTCCTCAACATTTCCCTTAGGTGTTTTTTACACAAGTTCAGGAGTCATTTCTTGAGATGGTATTCCCATTTTACTAGAAAAGTTTTCAGAGATGAAAGAATGTGTAAACCCCGAATCAAACAACACACTGGCATAATCTAATAAAACAAACAAGGTACCTGATACATCTTCATTTGATGGCCCGAAATCTGCTAAAGTAGTTGCAACGGATTTCACCACCCCTTTCTGCTGGTATTCTAACTGTTTCCCATCACTCAAGCTCTTTGTCGGACACTCATTTTCATAGTGAACCATCTCATTGCACTTAAAACATTTCACTAACTATAAATCAAAGTTGGACTTACCATACCTTTATCTTTTTCAGTGAAATCATGAGACTTATGTTCCATATTACCACATCAGTACCACTTTCCAGAATTCAGAAGACATTTCCCAGCATGCCTTTACCAAATTTATCACAAACTGGAAACATAGTTTTCTTACCGTCATACCTTTTTGAAGAATTATTTCCTTTCTCCTGCCACCTCAGTCTCTTCTTCTGCTGGTTGTTATAGAACACTTGATCATTTGCAAACTCCATTTAAACCTTCTCAGCAAATCGATCAAGCTTTTCATAACTTTTTAACTCATGAGATGTTAAATCCCTTCAATATTTTGGCTTTAATCTTGAGTAAAAACAATTTATTTTAATATCAAGGTCTCACATAAAATTTTGATGATAACTTGGCAATCGAGTGGACCTTTCTTCATAGGCAGCCACTGAGTCTTCCTCTTGCCTCAATTCCAGGAATTTTTTTCCACCCTAAGTCGAAAAGCCTTAGGAAAATACATCTCAAGAAACATACCTTTGAATTCATCCCAGTCGAGAGCATCAATCTCATCAGCATCCCTGATATTTTTAACCATTAACCACCACTGATCTTCTTCACCCTCCAAACGGTAAATAGAAAGACTAACCTTTTGATTTTCTGAACACCCCATGACCTCGAAAATCTTCTCCAGGGCTTTAATCCACCCTTCTGCTAGCACAGGGTCAGATGTTCCTCTGAATGATGGGGGATGTTGCCTCATGAAATGTTCCACCACTGACATGTTCCTCTGCGGTTGATCTGGAGGATCTCATGCATGGATACCGCCACCATTTATCGCTTGAGTCAACTGGGCCATTACAGCAACAAACTGTTCAGTTCCAATTCCGACCATCTCAGGATGCTAACTCATAAGGTTATTTCCTTCTGTATGCCTTCCTAGAACGGCTTCCCTGTTTCCTCTGTGGAAAACCATTATGAACAAACATGTCTTAGATGAAGCGACATGGTAATCTTAAAATGCTATATCATTTTCAATTTGACCATAAAAAAAATATTTTCGGATAATCATTTAATAGAATTCTAACTCCTAAAGTTTTCTAAACCGACCTTTGATACCATCTATAAGGCCCCAGCCTTAAAAATTACATAATCTTGAGTTTATTCCAGAATACACGTTGAGGATATTTTCAGGATTAGAGTTTTAGATAATTAAATCATAAAACATTCATTACATTCCACATTTAAACAAAGTGGTTACATAAAAGATAGTATACATTTTTCCCATTACTGAAAGATATTTAAATAAAACATGGATTCTTTCTTTACACTTCCTTTACACTATCATCATATCTTGTACTCTTCCCTTGACCTGTGAAAAACATTTCAAAAACATGGGATGAGCATAAAAAGCTCAGTAAGGGATATGAAAATATGGAAAGGAAACATGAGTACATTAATACATAAGAATCAATGAAATCAATCTTTACACATAAAACAAATGCCCTTTAACATACCTTATCAAATCATGAATAAATCATAGAAATCATAAGACATAAAGGTATCTTGAGGCATTCGTAACATTCTTACGTAGGGAGTAACCCTCTTGGTTATGTTTGGAATACCCATCACAGTATATTCCCTAAATCTCTTTAGAGAAACCTTAATGTTTAACTCCTTCATGTTACCCAATGCATTGGAGAGCTATATTGGGCTCACCCGTCCTTAGTTTATCAAAGAACCACCAGTCTTCATAACAATTCCCAAGAACCATAACATAATCGTATCACATAAAACATGCATAAAGGAAACATAACATTTCCAATTTTCAATCACAAGATATCAATACAACACATTGATATAAAAACATTATGAAAACCATTTTCAATGAAAAAATAAAAGAAAAGTAAAGCATGGTATTTATTTTTTTCATTTAAAAAAGGTTATGGCTTAAAGAGGAATCCGAAGCTCAAATAATGGTCACGGCGGCGGAGAATTCATTGTCACCACATACGTATGACAAAAAACAAACATTCCATTTTGTAGTTTAGTAAACGCTTCGTATAAAAAATATTCCTTTTCAGTAAACGTAAAAGTAAAGGGGGTTTATACACCATATAAAATAATGTTGTGTATAAAACATAATATGCCTTAATGAAAGGAGATTGAGACGAAGTCCCATACCTCGAGTCCGGCTTGACTCGATTGTCTTTAATCTCCTGAATAATAAAAAAGAGTTAATTTCTACTTTCATAAGAACCTTTTTCAAGTTCATTATTTCTTTTATATCACTTATTACCATTTCATGAACACTATGTAATTATTTATGTTAATAATGGTCGTTTTAACAATCATTGCTACTTGAGTCAAAAATAAACTCTTTATAATTACAAGTTTGTTAATGGGGAAAAATATCCATTATATCCAGAATTATATTCATTATGTAGATATCATATATATCATATATATAAATTATATGCATGAATTTATAATATTACAAAACATTTAGAGGTAAGAAATGAAATGCACTGTTCATGGAGACGGTAAGCTGTACGTATGCATGAACGCTACTTCCATTTCTATTTCATATTTAATGGAATTAAAACATAATGATACATAATAGTATTATAATTCCAGTATGGTATCATATATAAAATTATTAAATCTATCCTTTATACATACCACATATGGTATTAACGAATCAAATCACTTTGAGGGGCGGTATATTTAAAAAATGGTTCGCCATCAAAAGGCGGTAAAACAATCTTTTAAAAATATTAAAGTATTCCATGCTTAAGATTGGATTTATTCTCATTTTAAGCCTCAAAAACACTATCTAATTCTTAAATAGACATAGATAAGAATATCTATTATTCATTACTTACTTGGGATGTTACAATACTTTTGTAAAAATGGTATTCAGTGTAATCCAAATGGGAGAGATTTCGACATTTAATAAATTTTATTTAATGAAATGTTAAATATGTCTTAATAAAATATTAATAAATTCATTATTTTTAAAATATGTTTATAGAAAATGTAAATTCCACTGTAAATACTCATTTTAAAACTATATTGTTTTTATTTATCATGGTAATTTATTCTTATTTGTTTTTTGAAATAAATAATTACCTGATGCCATATATATTGATGATATGGAAATTATTTAATTGATGAAAAAGCAACAAAATATTTTTCATTAAAATATTTATAACCATTAAAAGACCCGATAACATTTCCAAATCTTATTTTTAGAGTTTATCGTGACCATTATAATCTATTTTTTGAGTTATTGACCAATTGGATACATATAAAAATGATTATGACACTTAAAATATTTTTTTTTCAGAGATCTTATAGGTGTCACATTCATGTTTTTCAAGTATATCATTTTTAAGGATGATTTTCAAGAATAAATATTAGAAATCTAATGATTAATATGAAATTTAGAGGATTTATATTTTTCATAGAATATTTTTTTTATTTTGTATTCTTTAAATAAGTATCTAAAATAATTACACAATACTGATGTAGGAATTATTTTATGAACAGAAATATCAAATTAATGTAATTAAAAATAATAAAATAAATATAATTTTAGATAATTAATATATCCAATGAATTATTAGATGACCTTGACACCTTATAGACATGATTATATATATTTTTCAAGGAAAAAATATTTTTATATTTTTAAAAAATCATTAAATGAATAGTGTCAAAATTGATACTAATGATATTTTTCCAAAATACTATTTAATTACATTTTTTAAAAATCAATAAATAGTTTTAAAAATAAAAAATAATTTTTAAATGATTTAAATTGCTATAATGTATCCATTTATGCTCTAACTGACACTATATTAGTAAAACTATACTTTTTTAATATTAAACCATTTGTTAGCTTAATTATAATTAAAGTAGAATAACTAAGGGTTTAATTAAAATGATACGATATAAATTTATAGAAAACATGTCATAAATTTATTAGTTAATTATATCATATCCATATGTCCTATAATCATTTAATATATTACATTTTTTTTCATTTTGGGATGTTTTTTTTATTTTTTTATAAATTTTTATTTTAGGAGATTCCATAAGTACCCCTCCCCTCAATAATTAAAGGGAATATCCACCTTCACATATTTACATCATATTGAACCTTCAATCTTAGAAATATAATTCCAATTTCCCTTATAGTATTACCAAGTAACATTATACAGGATCATGAGTTCTCCAATGGACAACTCTTGTGATTTAAGAAGAGATCTAGAGGGCGAACATTAAATAAGAGGTAATGTTTTTTATGGATTCTTTCAAACATATTTATTCTTCTTCATCATTTTCATGAGTTTTAAACATTCTAAATTAATTAATAGAGTATAAATTATATAATTATATGTTATTATGATAATTAAATAGACATATTCCTTCCTCTATCCACCCCATGAAAAATAAAATCCCCAAGAATGCGTACATGTCTCTCATTGTCTGATGTCGTGGGGTGATATGATTTTTTACAATCAACATACTTGGATGCTTATAATAAAGAAAATAATAAATATATATTATTATTATCAAATTATATTTTCTCTTGAATAAAATCTAAACCATCCACTTCTTAAAAATTTCCCAGTTATGGTAATGATATAGTCTCTCATTCATACGTACGACCTACCATCACCACGATGTGATGCGATTTATTCTATATGATATCCATTAAATAATGATTATGTAAATGAATATAATGAATAAATATGATATATATTATCCTATTTTATTTTTAATGATATAAATATGACCTAATAAGGATAACCATAACTTATTCAACCAAATAAGCACAATAAAATGAACCTGGTAATGCCTGAATAATGAGTAAAAATGAAATGTCATTAAAAAATGGATGAAAATATGATAATATATGATATCATAAAAATGAACACAATTCTAGAATAATTCAATGACTTTATTTGACCCATTATACATGTGGTTTAAAATCTTATAAGGGACATCAGACCAAATGTAATGGTTAATTTGAAAATCTCATTATTATCTAATATTGATTATACATAAGTATATATTGGGACATATTTATCATACATGTCCATGTTTCCTATATATGTACTATAAATAATAATTTATATTCTGATACAATTTTTTAAAGACAATTTTATCCATTGGTGAATTTTTACTAAATGGTATGAAAATAATACTTTTACATTTTTGATCTGTGGTACTTTTTAACTTTTCTGGAAAAAAGTATGAGAAGATGGGTTTTTTAGTTGTATGGAATGAATTAATTTTTTTGTTTCAAAATTGGATTATTTCAATGAGGCTTCCAATAAATCATTTCAAGTATATTTTCAAAAAAAAATTCTTTCTAAAATTGCATCGCATTGTGAGAAAAGAAAATGATTTTTGAAGAAGAAGGGAAAATTTTCCCCATGAATTAATTTCATGTGTTCTATCTAAATTATTTTTCACATAATATTAAAATCCTTAGTAGGGTTATTAATCAAGTATAATATCTATATAATTATTATGATTTGATTATGTTTATGAGGTAATTATATTTATGAAACCCATTTTATTTATATATATTATGTTATGATGGTAGGATGTTTACCAACCCTATGTTATTCCCTAGGTTATGATATGTTAAATGAATTTTGTTCTTGTGGAACATGTAAGAATGATTTCATTATTAGATGGGTGGGAAAAATATCTTTATCCAATGAATAGGATAAACATTTATATCTCATGATACAAATAAGACTGTAATGGGAAATGATCTATGGCTAGTAATACAAGGTTGGAATGATAAATGATTTCATTTTAGTAATAGTAGTTTGGAAAGATATATACACCCGGTTTTGTAATAGAAGGCTGGAAGGAGGAGTGAAATTGGATTAGTAATTGACTTTTTCCACTATGATGGTCTTGGTAATGATCCTTGGTTAATATGGAAATTATTTTCTATTCTTATGTTTTTCCAAAATTCCATGTTTTATTTAAGTTTTATTTTTTCAAGGCTTGTGTTCCTTTATGATTCATGTCTTATTAATTTCCATGATTTATTCCATGAATCAATATATTGATATATGTTATAAAATTTATGACTCTCAAAATTTATTTTCATATTTTTAGAATCTTATGTTCATGTTTTTTTATATTTTCTTTTATTACCCTTATTGAGCATTTGAGATCACCCTTTTCATTTGTTCTATTTTCCCCATGATTTAAATAAAGGTCATAGATAGGAATAATAATGGGGAAGATCGTTATTGTATATGTTTAAGATCTTTTATTAATTTATAAAAATTTGATTTCAGTTTCAAAGGCACTAAACAGATTTGGTCATTGGGAATCTATTTTTTTAATGTATTAAGTATTATGAAAATGTAATGTATTTTCCTTGTATTCCTGGATTGGGTTGTTAGATCTAGCCACATACATCAACTGTGTCTAGATAAATTGATTTTCTAGACTTGTAATATGTTATATGGTCGGTATCCACTATTAGTCTCTAGGAATTTTTTTCCTAGTGGATATATATTATAGTAGGAACGTTGGCCCCTTCTTGTGATTCATATATTTCTCGATTATTACCTTTGAGTAATTAAAAAATAACTTGCATCAATCTATCCAACTCAATATCACATTGAGAAGGTATCTCTTTAGAATAAATGGTCTCACCATCTTTAGGTTTTGTAGGGATATAGCCATGACATTGACTTTATAATTGGGTGATGCTCACTATGTAGGAAGTGGATAAATATTTTTATGTTATTTTTGACCTTGATCCACCCTCTATTAAAGGTACACAAACCTTATTTATTTTTATTGATTTTAAAAATATATTGAATTTATAGTCCCACGTCACTTTTTCCATTGTTAGTATTGTGTTTAATTAAATATATTTGTTTTTATTTCAAAAACATTCACTTTTTCAAAAAAAAATCTGGGGACATATTCTATTCTTCATTTGAATAGTGAAGTGATTTTATTCCTCAAAAGAACAATTTATGGATTAATATTTATCCCCCTTGAAATTTCACTTCTCTGAAAACTATTTTCTATTACAACCACTATGATGATTACATTTCCTTCCTAGATAGATTTTTTTCTAGAGATAGTCTCTAAAAATATTCACTAAACACACTCAAAATGATGATGATAAAGCATATAGTATAAGAACAATTGAAAAGTATTCTTTTCAATTCAATCCAAATCCAAAGAAGGAAAACTTTTCTAAGGTATTAGTGACTAAAAATTCCCAAATCCCTTTGATATTGGGTTTTATTTGGCCTTCCAACATAACATATTAGATATGAAATATATTTGAGGATTCTAGGAATGGTGGTTGTGGTAAAAATCCATAAACCCTATGGTATGGGTTTTATCATTTAATTTTTTTGAATTATCTAATATTGTGGAATCCTTAACTTATCTCACCTCTATTTATGGATGAGGTAGATAAAAATATTTTTTAGGGTGTGAACTACATTCCAGTGATGTTTTATTTTTTGTATTTGGAATTTATTTTCTCATAATAGATATTTCATTTAATTCCACAGTATCCTTTTATAGGATAATAAAAATTTATATATCTCTCTATGTTTGAAATTCTCGTCTTTAGGGGAAAAATATTTAACTATCATGAAAAATTAGACTAATATGAATCAATTCTTGAGATTTGGCCTGAATATGTGAAATTTCATTACACTTCCCTCAGTATTCCCAATTTATTGATGAGTGGTGTTTAATATAAAGATATTTATTCTACCAATCCTCACATAAATATATAAATAGGGAAAAAAATTATTATATTACCCAAAAACATTATGGTATCGAGGTAGTCTTGTTTATGGTAATAAAACAATTTCCTCAATAGGGGTCCTATGTAACTTGGATAGTTTCCAAGTCAACTCAATGATAGAGTTCACTCCATGATTCATTATATTGAATGTGTTTATCATAATATAAATTATTAACCATGATTTATATTAGTGATAACCATAAATTATATCATTTAATATGTATTCATTACACATTTTTTATATCAATAATGTCATACCAAGAGGTGTCGATGAGATATAACGTCACTGGAGTTTCACATTTTAGAAATTATTTCTTTAAGATAATAGAATTTTTATTCTCATTTTAGGGTAGTTCCTCAATTAAATCATAAATAGATGTCCTTTCACAATTTATTTGTTAAATGTAGATATAATAATTTACATCTACTCAACTACATCAGAAATTATGTGATCCAAGGATGGTGAAAATGTTGATCATCAATTCAAATTATCCTTCTGATAAGATCAGATAAAGTTAATCAAATTTTAGTTGCTCCATGTGGTTAGACAATACATCTTCAGTGCCTCTTCATATGATGGAATCCATGGATGAGTTTATTTATTGGGAGTACATTCGTGAAATTTATAGATTTCTTTTCTTCTAGGATAATTGTAATGTGAACCATAAAGGGGACCTCTATATCCTTTGGCTCACCTTTCATGGGGAGGACCTCAGTGGATACCCAATATTGTTATGTTATAATGAGGATATATTTTTATCCTTATGATATTCATGTTTCAGGAAAGACTATATCATTCTACAATATGGTGGGTATATTAATTTTTGTTCATCATATTTTTAGGGGGAGGACCATTGTGGATAGAACTCTTGAAAGATCCACTAGAGTTGTTGATATCTATATCATGAGGAGAAGTTAACCAAAAATATATACCTTCCCCTACTGCTGATGATATAGAAGTTGAAATAATTTCTATTGAGAAATGAGGAATATAATCACCAACATCAACATTGAGAGGGATGAGAATATGAGAACACTCCAAGATTATGTGATTTATTTTAAGATATCTTCATTTATATGTCTTCATTCTTGAAGGTAGGGTCCTAACCTAAAAAAATTGGTATCATGCACTCTTGTAAATTGACCATCCATGAAGATCTTCCCTTAGGTGAATCCTCATCTTTTTTAAGAATATTTTGATTGGATTTATTAATGTGAGTGAGGATATGAGCCCAATACTTTGTTTTCATTGAAATATTCTAATGATAATCCTTTATGGGGGTGGATATTATGTCATTCCGTAAGTGATATTGTAATACATTCGTTTAATTTATTTGTTAAATAGGTGATATGATCGTGAAAATACATTGTCATCAAGATATTTCATTATCCCTATCTAATAAGAGTATGGATAATGGTTTATCCTAGAGTTACAGTCTATATATGTTGCTGAACAATGGTGGTGGAGGTGGGGATATGAGTCTTATCCTTAGTGATTTTTAGGATATGCCAATAAACATTATTTTTTGTCGAAAATGATATGCTTTAATTCCAGAGTGATTGTTGATAAATGATTATTTTATCACCCTTAATTTTAAGATATCACTTCATTTGAGTGATCGAAATGTGCTTGATGGATTTATCTACTTGTAGAAATTAAAATAAATAAATCTATAATATTTTTAGATAAAATATAAATATTATAGTACAACTAAATAAAAAATATCCACTAAATTAGGATAGAATAGGAGTAACCACTTTATTTAATATGTGTATTCATAAAAAATATACATTTATCATTAATTAAATTCAATCAGTTTTCCTAGATTGACTAAAAAGATCACTTACTATTTAGGAAAGTATTTTTTCAAATTTGTATCTTTAGAAAATAAATATTTTGATTTCAAGAAACATGTGACTAATGATGAAAAATGATTATTGATATAAATAATTGTTTAACATGTATCTGGTTGGTAAATAATTATAAATAATAAAAAAAAATTAGTTTTTTAAAACATCATTATATAATAATTATTTGATTTCGATATATTAATTAATTTTATTAAAAATTGAATTAATAAATATTTGGAACTAAATATCAAAAAATGAAAATATTTACTGATTTACAATAAATTTCTTTAGGTTAATATGAATTTTAAAACATTTCTAAAATATTTTTTTATGTAAATAGTGAATCATGATGATTTCAAATATATCATGAAATTGGTATAATGTATAGTTTTTTAAAAAAGTTTGATATATAAAATAAGTATTTATGATTTATAATAAATCAATTAAATAACTATGTAAATTAATAAAAACCATGAAAATCATTTTATAGAATCATGTAGTAATTTTGGAAAACTAATTTTCATATATTTTATTAATTAAATTTACACATCTGTGAGGTTTTGTATTAGATTTGTATTAATTTTACATAACTCTTAATTTAAATTTAATAAGGTTTTTAAAATAATTCATATTCATATAATTGATAATTTATTTCTGTACATAAACATTACACTAAAAAATATACCTCTTTCAAGAAAAACATGTTTATACACATTTTATGAGTTTTAACAAAAATTAATTTAACTAAATATATAAATTTAGTTTCAAAAAATGGATTTAGTAATTTATGAAGTCATTTTAATATTATTTAATAAAGAACTTTTTTTAGGTTAAAAATTTGATTACCATGGTTAATGTTAATTTCCACATTAAAGATAATAAGGATTCTTTTTAATTATTTTAATGATGGCACGTGATTTTCATCTATTAAAATATATTAATATATTAAAAATTATAACTGTAATAATTTTTTAAAATATATATAAATTTATTATTTGTCATTTAACATCTAAATAATATTAAATAAGTTTATGTACACTGAGTGGTAGAAAAACTTTTTTTATTAACATATTATATATATATATATTAATAATACAATAGATAATACTATCCAATTTAAAAATTAATTATATTAAATAGAGATTATTTCTGTGTTGATCACATAATAATTTGGTAATATGGTATACCTTTTATATTTAATTTGATAAAAATATCATATTTTTAAATTAGTCACCATAGTAAATTTTATTTTAGGTAAATGGTTGAATGTAAAAAAATAATATCCTTATATTACTCTTAACTTGAATCCAAATGAAATTTATAGGGTATTTTTTACCTTTTATTTTCATAAAACATATATTATTCTACTTTGATCCATTGACCCCTGAATAGTTTAATGGCATTATTCAAACAATGAGGATTGTTTCTAAACATTCCTTTTTCTTCTGTTATCAAAAGAAATAGCTTCCACCATTTCAATGTTATACATGACCTTAAAATTAGTCATTTAAAATATGAATTTATTATGCCATTATAACCCATTAACTCTTTCTAATTACCATATTCACACTATTGTTTCCTGATCCCTTGAATTGCTATTAGTATTTCATGTAAAGATCAAGCCCCCAATATAATTATTTTCACCTAGTAAAGTATTTCTATTAATCTTACCCATCAAAATATGATATCAAAAAATAAAATGATGATATAAGTATCAATAGTACACTGATATGTTGTTATATTAATGACATAGCACTTATTTATTCGTTTCCATTTACCTATAAAAATAAAAAATCTGTATCTAAGTGTTTGTGTGGTCTATCTCCTATTCAAAGAACCGTTATTATTTTTTCATCATTATAATCATTATTTATCCCAAAATTTTAAAATATGGTTCCCCCATTTTAATAACATAATAAAATTAAGTATTATTATTTTATGTTGATTTTGTTTGAAAAGATACAATGTTATAAAAATACTCACCCATGAGGTTAATGCGTGCTCAGTTTTGAGATAGTTTAACCACATATATGAATAATACTATAAAACCATGTCCTAGATTACTATGAAAACATAAATACTAATATTATTACTATATTATATGCTGATAAATAATGGTATGTCCTTTTAGAAATATTAACATATTTATTTGACTTATTATTAATGTATCATATTTGTTCACTAAAATAACAAAAAATTCCTTACTCTATTTCCATTTTGACATTAAGAAAATAAAAAGCATATAAAATGTTATTGGTAATTTATAAATCAAGATAAGATAAAACATTTGTAGTATCATGATTAATATATTAATTATTAAAATTTTATAAAAAAATTGGAAATGATATCAACATTAAAAACACGCACAAGCAGTAAAGGTTGTTAACACTAATTAGATTAGAAATGCAATAGAAAGACAAAATTTCCAAATTAAATAATTATAAATTAAGCGTATAGATGGTAATATATATGAATTTTTTTAAAATATATTTCTAGGGTAGATATGTATTTTTATATTTTGGTAGTGTGTCATCAATTCAAAAAAGAAACATGGTGAGGGTTTTATGATGCAAATTTCTCCATTTATGAAATATTTTGTGTTATGCACCTAATAGAAATTTATAGGTATATGTAATTCCCATTTGAGATAAAATATTATATTTTATATCTTATTAATTTTATTTTTATTTCAATTAAAATACATCAGATTCAAGGGTATTAGATTGCAATTTTTCCTAAGTCGATGGTGTTCTTTATACTGAAAATTAATTTCGTGGGAAATGTTTATGTTATTCACCATGTTTTCTATTGATTGATGTATTCAATACCCATATTTTATATTATTCATATAGTATCAATATTTTATATATTATGTGAAATTAGTTTCTTTTGATAACATTTATTTTAATATTTTTGTTACCCCTATTTAATGGTGTTTTGGAAACTCAGTTTTCATTCATTGGGAAAGGATAATCCTAGTAAATATAAAATATGGGTCAATTATACCAACTAATTATTTATTTGGGGAATTATATTATTTATCTATGAATTTATATTTCTAACTAATAATAATAATTTTTAACTCATTTATTACTTGATGGAGTGTTTTTATTATTAGTAATATTGCCATGTCATGTATTTCTTCCTGGAGCTATATAGTTTCATTATTAATTCCTTTAATCCAAACTTCATAGACCCCCATAATAAAAATTTTCATATTAATTTCTTTTCTCCCATAGAGAAATTATATTTTGATTCTAAAAATGGGTTTTTACACAATCTAAAAACTAATTTATGAACAATGGTATTTTCGAAATAATAAAATGTTTTTCCCTTAATCATTGATATATTTTTTATTCCTCTTAATATTTCTACAAAATAAACTGTAAATATTTTAATATTGGTATTATTAAGTATTATTTTTCGATTTTTTTTCATTTAATGATGTTTCACATAAAATTTTGAAAATAACTTTTGGAAGTGACCTGTAACATCATCTTTATCAACAATGATAAAAATGATTCCTAAAGTATCTAATAATTTTTCACATCTATTTACTTTTAATTTTCAAATTTATTTACCATAATAGGTGTTATATTAACTGGTTATAATATAATTTATATTTATCTTTTAGGGTAATGAACTCATTGTACTAAACAGTCCATTTTTAGATCCCTTCTTTGGTGACATGGATCATGAATTATATTGTAAATATATTTTTGTGTGAATTCTAATATCCTTATTTGATTACTTGGATTAAATTCTTGTTATGTTCACTCGTAATAATAAAACATATTTATAGATATGGTTGATGATCATGTTATGAAATTCATTTAGATGGGGAAAAATATCTATGTATCGTATACTATCATTCCAATAAATATTTTTATTGGCTTGTAGACTATGTACAGTTTGACCATCCTCTATCTTTCTCTAGATGGTTATTTTTCAGTTTATCCCTTATATTTAAATTCTAAATGGTATTTAAATTCATTTAAATTATTTAAAACTAACATAGGTTGATCATGCATCATTTATTTATATTCCTCATTATACGAATATATATATTTTTATTCTTCCAATTTCTCCATGGGAAATGTTAAGAAATATCATATTGACACTTGTGTTGAATTATTTTGAAATAATGACGTGATGGGTGGGGATCAAAATTTTATATCCCTTAGATGGACTAAATTTCCACTTGATAAAGAACTATTTGGTTTTGGTTTTGTACATCTCCCTATATCAATATATTGACTTGGCACAGGGTCTTGGCATCATAAATTTTCATGTCTGGAATTATGAATTTCCTCATTATGAGATTAGTATATTTTACATCAATGTTTTCAATTATTATCAAGGATATATAATTCTATAAATTTATTTTTATTATGGAATTATGAAAATTATTTATCCCTTCTATAATTTTTATATCATTTTTATATTTTCTCATCATCAGTTATATTTTTCTATTACAAAGAATTTGGGTACAACCATTATTGTGTATAAATTCACTAGGTTGTGAATAAATTTAAGACATATGGAATATATCCAATATGTTTTGGAATATTGAAACTTGAATTTTTTCAATAAAGGTATAGGTTAATTCATGATTTTACCATGACTCAAGGGAATACATGTTGAAGGTATTCAAAAGTTCCAATTGTATCCAACAAGTGATAAATTATGAAATATGGGGGATAAAAGTTATGTGGATTTTGTTCAACTCTTTATAATGTTTTGGATTTTCATCATTCATAGGTATTGTATGGTTATCAAATTTTTTTATATTTTATGTTATAAATTTGATGAAGTTTGTTAAATAAATAATTTTCTCACCATAGGTGGACTTTTTCATATTTTATGACATGTGAAAATTCTTTGTCATGCTAAAGTTAGCTGGAATGAACTATCATTATATTTACGAATCAAATGATTTGGTAACATGTCAGAATTGAAACATTCAACTTCATTTCATAGAATAATATATGAATTGAAAAATTTATCAATTCACAACCAATAGTGAGATTGTACTGATATCAAGTATATCTTTTCCATAATATTCTTCCACATTTAGAAAAGAGATCATGATGTAAAATGGGGTCATATTATTATAATTTTTCAGATATAAAGGAACTCTTTGAAGCTTCTTTAGATTTTAGTTTTGTGATTTTTAAATTTCTCTAGATCACCCACATTCTTGGGATCAGTGTTCTTAATCATTCTCTTTGATTATTTATGACTTTTCTTCATTCCCATATCTTCCACTATTTTATCTTATGTAGGGAACTAATTACAATTTAATTTGGGTTACTATAATTTTTCAATTATTCATTTTTAATTGAAATATATATTCCTTATTTTTATAATGTGGGTTTCTAGGAAAAAAACTTTTCTATATTAAACCCTTTATTATCCAGATGAATTTTTAGGGTTAAATTTACATTAAGTGGTGCAAAATTTAACACCGTAATTTTTCTATGTGATATATATTAGTTTTAATTTAGTTAATGTACTGTTTCATACTATACACCATGATATGGGAGAACTTAATGTAACAACGGATCAACATGTAGTTTACACAACACTAGGCTTGGCTTGTGTAATACACAATTTAAAGTTCTATTGGTAGATTTCGTTTCATTCTTGACCGAGTTTATGAAAAAAAATATTAATAGATTACCTTATAATCAAGACAATATAATGGTGGGTATGAAAAATGTTAACTATGTTGTGAAAATATTCTTAATTTTTTGTTGAGTGATTCATTCTAAATGAATATTAAACCATTTTTAGATAAAAGGAAATTTTTCTTTAAAAAAATATTTAAAAGTAAAAAAACTTTTTTGTATTAACGTATTATATATATATATATATATTAATAATACACTAGATAATACTATCCAATTTAAAAATTAATTATATTAAATAGATATTATTTCTATGTTGATCACATAATAATTTGGTAATATGGGATAACTATTATATTTAATGTGTTAAAAATTACATATTTAAAAATTAGTCACCATTGTAAATGTTAATTTTGGTAAATGGTAGAATGTAAAAAAATAAAATCCTTATATTACTCTTAACATGAATCCAAATGAAATTTATATGGTAATTTTTACCTTTTATTTTCACAAAACATATATTTTTCTACTTTGATCCATTGACCCCTGAATAGTTTTATGGAATTATTTAATCAATTGGGATTGTTTCCAAACATTCCTTTTTCTTGTGTTTTCAAAGGAAATAGCTTCCACCATTTCAATGTTACACATGACCTTAAAATTAGTCATTTAAAATATGAATTTATTATGACTTTATAACCCATTAACTCTTCCTAATTACCATATTCACAATATTTTTTTCTCGATCCCTTCAACTGCTATTAGTATTGCATGTAAAGATTATGCCCCCAATGTAATTATTTTCACCTAATAAATTATTTCTATGAATCTTACCTATCAAAATTTCATATCAAAAAATGAAATGTTGATATAAGTATCAATAGTACACTGATATGTTGTTATATTAATGATATAACATTTATTTATTTATTTCCATACACCTATAAAAAGAAAAAATCATCATATAAGTGTGTGTGTGGTCTATCGCCTCTATAAAGAACCGTTATTATTTTTTCATCTTGATTATATATATTTATCCCAAAATATTAAAATACGGTTCCCCTATTATAATAATATAAGAAAATTAAGTATTATTATTGTATGATGATTTTATTTGAAAATATACAATGTTATAAAAATACTCGCCCATCAGGTTAATGTGTGCTCAATTTTGGGATAGTTTAACCACATATATGAATAATTCTATAAAACTCTGTCCTAGATTACTATGAAAACATAAATACCAATATTATTACTATATTATATGCAAATAAATATTGGTATGTTCTTTTAGTAATATTAACTTATTTATTTAACTTATTATTAATGTATCATATGTGTTCACTTAAATAACCAAAATAACCTAACTCTAATTCCATTTTGACATTAATTAAATAAAAATCATATGAAATGTTATAGGGAAATTATAAATCAAATTAAGATAAAAAAATTATAGTATCATGAATAATATATTAATTATTAAAATTTTATCAAAAAATTGGAAATGATATCAACATTATAATACATGCACAAGCAGTAAAAGATGTTAACACTAATTAGATTATAAATGAAATATAAATCCAAAATTCCCATAACAACTAATTATAAATTAAGTGTATAGAAGGTAATATATATAAATTTTTAAAAATATATTTCTAGGGTAGATATGTTTTTTTTATATTTTGGTAGTGTGTCATCAATTGAGAAAAGAATCATAGTGGCATTTTTTAATGCAAATTTCTCCATTTGTGACAAATTTTGTGTTATGCACCTAATATCAATTCAAAGGTAAATTTAATTCCCATTTGAGATAAAATATGATATTTTATATCTTATTATTTTTATTTTTATTTAAATTAAAATACATCAGATTCAGGGGTATTAGATTACAATTTTTCATAAGTCGTTGGTGTTCTTTATACAGAAAATTAATTTCTTGGGAAATTTTTTTGTTATACACCAGGTTTTCCATTGAATGATTTATTCAATACCCATATTTTTTTATTTTTCCAATATTTTCAAAAAAATTATATATTATGTGAATGTAGTATCTTTTCATAAAATTTATTTTAATATTTTTCTTACCCCTATATAATCGTGTTTTGGAAACTCAGGGTTCATTCATTGGGAAATGATAATCATATTAGACTTAAAATATTGGTCAATTATTCCAACTAATTTTTTTTTTGGGGAATTATATTATTTCTCTATGAATTTATATTTCTACCTCATAATACTACTTTTTTACGCATATATTACTTGATGGGGTATTTTTATTATTAGTAATATTGACATGTCAGGTCTTTCTTCCTGGAGTTATATAGTTTCATCATTAATTCCTTTCATCAATACTTTTTACACCACCATATTAATTATTTTCATATTAGTTTCTTTTCTCCTATAGGTAAAATTATATTTTGATTAAAAAATGGGTTTTTACTCCAACTAAAAACTGATTTATGAAAAATGGTATGTTCGAAATAATAAAATGTTTTTTCCTTAAAATTTCATATATTATTAATTCCTCACAAAATGTCTACAAAATTGACCATAAATATTTTAATATTGGTATTATTATGTATTATTTTCCAAAATTATTTTCATTTAATGAATTTTCACATAAAATTTTGAAAATAACTTATGGAAGTGACCTGTAACATCATCTTTATCATCAGTGATAAAAATGATTCCTAAAGTATTGAATAAGTGTTCACATCCATTTACTTCTAATTATCAAATTTATTTGTCATAATAGGTGTTATATTAAATTTTTATAATATAATATGTATTGATATTTTATGGTAATGAAATCATTGTACTAAGCAGTCCATTTTTAGATCCCTTCTTTGGTGACATGGATCATTAATTATTTTGTAAATATTTTTTGTGTGAATTTAAATATCCTTGTTTGATTACTTGGATTAAATTCTTGTTATGTTTACTCGTAATAATAAAACATATTTATAGATATTGTTGATGATCATGTTATCAAATTCATTAATATGGAGAAAAATATCTCTGTATCGTATACTATCATTCCAATAATTTTTTTTGGCTTTTATATTATGTAAAGTTTGACCATCCTCTATCTTTCTCTGGATGGTTATTTTTCATGTTATCCCTTATATTTAAATTCTTGATGGTAATTAAATTCATTTAAATTATTTAAAACTAATATAGGTTGATCATGCATCATTTTTTATATTCCTCATTATACGAATATATATATTTTTATTCTTCCAATGTTTCCATGGTAAATAGTAAGAAATATCATATTGACACTTATGTTGAATTATTTCGAAATAATCACGTGACGAGTGGGGATCAAAATTTTATTTCCCTTAGAGGGAATAATTTTTCACATGAGAAAGAACTATTTGGTTTGGGTTGTATAAATATCCCTATATAAGTATATTTACTTGGAACAAGGGCTTGGCATCATGAATTTTCATGTCTGGAATTATGAATTTCCTCATTATGACATTAGTATATTTTACATCAATTTTTTCAATTATTATCGAAGATATATAATTAAAAAAATTTATGTTTGTTATGGAATTGTTAAAATTATTTATCCCTTCTATAATTTTTATATCATGTTTATATTTTATCATCATCTGTTATATTTTTATGTTACAAATTATTTGGGTTCAACCATTATTAGGTATAAATTCACTAATTTGTGAATAAATTTAAGACATATGGAATATATCCAAAACGTTTTGGAATAATGAAACATTAATTTTTTCAATAAAGAAATAGGTTAACTCATGTTTTTACCATGACTCAAGGGAATATATGTTGAAGGTATTCAAAAGATTCAAATGTATCCAACAAATGATAAATTATGATATATGGGGCATAAACATTATCCGGATTTTGTTCAACTCTTTATAATGTTTTGGATTTTAAAAATTCATATGGATTGTAAGGTTATCAATTTTTTTAAATTATATGTTATAAATTTGATGAAGTTGGTTAGAATAAAGAATTTTCACACCATAGGTGGACTTTTTCATATTTGATGAGATTTGAAAACTCTTTTTCATATTAAAGATAGATGTAATGAACTATCATTATATTTATTAATCAAAAAATCTGCTAACATGTCAGAATTGAAACATTCAACTTCATTTCATAAAATAATAGATGAATTGGGAAATTGATCAATGCATGACCATTAGTGAGATTGTACTAATATCAAGTATATCTTCCCCATAATATTCTTCCACATTAGTAAAAGAGATCATGATGTAAAATGGAGTCATATTATTTTAATTTTTTGGATATAAAGGAACTCTTTCAAGCTTCTTTAGTTTGTAGTTTTGTGATTTTCAAATTTCACTAGATCACCCACATTCTTGGGATCACTGTTCATAACCATTCTCATTGATTATTTATGATTTTTCTTCATTCCCATATCTTCCACTATTTTCTCTTATGTAAAGAACAAATAACATTTTAATTTGGGTTATTATAATTTATTAACTATTTCTTTTTAAAAGAAATATATATTCCTTATTTTTATAATGTGGGTTTCCATGAAAGAAACTTTTCTATATCTGTCCCTTTATTAACCAGATGAATTTTGAGTGTAAAATTCATTTTATGTGGGGTATAATGTAACACCATGATATTTCTATGTGATGGATACTTGTTTTAATTTATTTTATATACTGTATCATACTATACACCATGATATGGGAGAACTACATGTAACAATAGATCAATATGTAGTATACACAAAACTAGTCTTGTCTTATGTAAAACAAAATATAATGTTCTATTGGTAGATTTCATTTCATGCATGACCAAGTTTACGAATAAAACTAAATATTAATAGATTACCTTACAAAAAAGACATTATAATGGTGGGTATGAAAAAGTTTAACAAAGTTGTGAATATACTCTTAATTATTTTTTGAGTGATCATTCTAAATGAAAATGAAACCATTTTTAGATAATAGGAAATTTTTTAGAAAAATATTTAAAAGTAGAAAAACTTTTTTGTATTAACATATTATATATATATATTAATAATACAATATATAATACTATCCAATTTAAAAATTAATTATATTAAATAGAGATTATTTCTATGTTGATCACATAATAATTTGGTAATATGGGATAACTTTTATATTTACTGTTATAAAAATTACATTTTTAAAAATTAGTCACCATAGTGAATGTTAATTTAGGTAAATGGTTGAAAGAAAAAAAATCCTTATATTACTCTTAACTTGAATCCATATGAAATTTATAGGGTATTTTTTACCTTTTATTTTCACAATACATATATTTTTCTACTTTGATCCATTGACCCCTGAATAGTATTATGGCGTTATTCAAACAATTAGGATTGTTTCCAAACATTCCTTTTTCTTCTGTTATCATGGGAAATAGCTTCCACCATTTCAGTGTTATACATGACCATAACATTAGTCATTTAAAAAAGAATTTATTATTCAATTATAACCCATTAACTCTTCCTATTTACCATATTCACACTATTTTTTCTTTATCCCTTCAATTTCTATTAGTATTGCAAGTAAAGATTAATCCCGCAATGTAATTATTTTCACCTACAAAAGTATTTATATTAATCTTACCCATCAAAATATCGTATCAAAAAATGAAATGATGATATAAGTATCAATAGTACAGTGATATATTGTTATATTAATGATATGACATTTATTTATTCATTTTCATCCACCTATAAAAAAATATTTATCTAAGTGTCAGTGTGGTCTATCGCCTCTATAAAGAACCGCTATTATTTTTTCATCCTGTTTATCTTTATTTTTTCCAAAATTGTAAAATATGGTTCCCCCATTATAATAACTAATAAAATTATGTATTATTATTTTATGATGATTTTATTTGAAAAGATACAATGTTATAAAAATACTCGCCCATTAGGTTAATGCGTGCTAAATTTTTGGATAGTTTAACCACATATATGAAAAATTCTATAAAACTTTTTCCTAGATGACTATGAAATCATAAATAGTAATATTATTACTGTATTATATGAAGATAAATATTGGTATGTGCTTATATTAATATTAACTTATTTATTTGACATATTATTAATGTATCATATTTGTTCACAAAAATAACCATAATAGCCCAACTCTAATTCCATTTTGACATTGATTAAATAAAAATCATAAGAAATGTTATAGAGAAATTATAAATCAATATAAGATAAATAAATTATAGTATCATGAATAATATATTAATTATTTAAATTTTATAAAAAAATTCTAAATCATATCAACATTATAAAACACGCACAAGCAGTAAAAGTTGTTAACACTAATTAGATGAGAAATGCAATATAAAGCCAAAATTACCATAATAAAAAATTATAAATTAAGTGTATAAAAGGTAATATATATCAATTTTGAAAAAATATATTTCTACAGAAGAAAGGTTTTTTATATTTTGGTAGTGTGTCTTCAATTCAGAAAAGAAACATAGTGAGGGTTTTTTGATGCAAATTTCTCCATTTGTGACATATTTTGTGTTATGCACCTAATATGAATTCAGAGGTATATGTAATTCCCATTTGAGGTAAAATATGATATTTTATATATTATTAATTTTATTTTTATTTATATTAAAATAAATCGGATTCAAGGGTATTATATTATAATTTTTCATAAGTTGTTTGGGTTCTTTATAAAGAAAATTAATTTCTTGGGAAATGTTTAAGTTATGAACCATGATTTCTATTGAATGATATATTAAATACCCATACTTTTATATTTGTCCTATTTTTTGAAATAATTTTATATATTATGTGAAATTAGTTTATTCTCATAAAATATATTTTAATATTGTTGTTACCACTATTTAAAGGATTTTGGAAACTCAGTTTTTATTCATTGGGAAATGATAATCCTATGAGACTTAAAATATGGGGAAATTATTCCAACTAATTATTTTTTTGGGGAAGTATTTTATTTCTCTATGAATTTATATCTCTACCTCATAATACTAATTTATAACTCATTTATTACATGATGGGGTATTTTTATTATTATTAATATTGACATGTCAGGTCTTTCTTCCTGGAGTTATATAGTTTCATCATTAATTCCTTTCATCCATACTTTTTAAAACCCCATAATAATTAATTTCATATTAATTTCTATACATCTATAGGGAAATTTTTATTTTGATTCCATAAGTGGGGTTTTACTCCATCTAAAAACTGATTTATGAACAATGGTATTTTCGAAAAAATAATATATTTTTCCTTAAACATTCCAATATTTATTATTCCTCTCAAAAGTTAAACAAAATAAACCATAAATATTTAAATATTGGTATTATTATGTATTATTTTTCAAAAATTATTTTCATTTCATGATTTTTCACAAAAAAGTTTGAAAATAAATTTTGGAAGTGGCCTGTAACATAATATTTATCATCAATGATAAAAATTATTCCTATAGTATCTAATATGTTTTCACATCCATTTTCTATTAATTTTCAAATTTATTTATCATAATATGTGTTATGTTAACTGTTTATAATATAATATGTATTTATATTTTATGGTAATGAACTCATTGTACTAAACAGTCCATTTTTAGAACCCTTCTTTGTTGACATGTATCATGAATTATTTTGTAAATATTTTTTTGTGTGAATTTCAATATCCTTGTTTGATTACTTAGATTAAATTATTATTATGTTCACTCGTAATAATAAAACATATTTATAGATATGGTTGATGATCATGTCATCCAATTCAATGAGATGGGGAAATATATCTCTGTATTGTATACTGTCATTCCATTAAATATTTTTATTGGATTTTAGATTATGTACAGTTTGACCATCCTCTATCTTTCTATGGATGGTTATTTTTCTTGTTATACCTTATATTTAAATTCGAAATTGTATTTAAATTCATCTATATTATTTACAACTAACATAGTTTGATCATGCATCATTTTTTATATTCTTCATTATATGAATATTTTTTTTATTCCTCCAATGTTTCCATGGGAAATGGTAAGAAATATCATATTGACTCTTATATAGAATTATTTGGAAAAAATCACGTGATCGGTGGGGATCAAAATTTTATATCCCTTAGAGGGACTAATTATCCACATGAGAATGAAATATTTCATTTTGGTTGTATACATCTCCCTATACTAGTATATTGACTTGGCACAAGGGCTTGGCATCATGAATTTTCATGTCTGGAATTATGAACTTCTTCATTATGAGATTAGTATATTTTATATCAATGTTTTCAATTATTATAAAAGATATATAATTATATAAATTTATGTTTATTATGGAATTATTAAAATTATTTATCCCATCTATAATTTTTATAACATGTTTATATTTTGTCATCATCAGTTATATTTTTCTTTAACAAAGAATTTGGGTTCAACCATTATTGGGTATAAATTAACTTGGTTGTGAATAAATTTAAGACACATGGAATATATCGAATATGTTTTGGTATAATGAAACAAGAATTTTTTCAATAAAGATATAGGGTAATTCATGTTTTTACCATGACTCAAGGGAATACGTGTTGAAGGTATTCAAAAGATTCAAATGTATCCAACAAGTGATAAATTATGATATATGGGGGATAAACTTTTTCGTGGATTTTGTTCCACTAATTATAATGTTATTAATTTTAAAAATTCATAGGGATTGTTTGGTTAATTTTTTTTAATTTCTATGTTATAAATTTGATGAAGTTTGTTAGAATAAAGAATTTTCTCACCATAGGTGGAGTTTGTCATATTTGATGACATGTAAAAACTCTTTGTCATGCTAAAGATAGATGGAATGAACTATCATTATATTTATGAATAAAATGATTTTCTAACATTTCAAAATTGAAACATTCAATGTAATTTCATAGAATAATAGATGAATTGTAAAATTGATCAATGGAAGACCATTAGTGAGATTGTACTGATATCAAGTATATCTTTCCCATAATATTCTTCAACATTAATAAAATATATCGTGATATAAAATGGTGTCGTATTATTATAATTTTCATGATATAAATGAACCCTTTCAAGATTCTCTAGTTTGTAGTTTTGTGATTTTGAAATATCTCTAGATCACCCACTTTTTTGGGATCAGTGTTCTTAATCATTCTCATAGATTATTTATGACTTTCCTCTATTCCCATATCTTCCACTATTTTCTCTTATGTAGGGAAATAATTACAATTTAATTTGGGTTACTATAAATTTTCAACTATTCCTTTTTAAAAGAAATATATATTCCTTATTTTTATAATGTGGTTTTCCATGATATAATAATTTTTATATTAATCCCTTTATTAACCAAATGAATTTTGAGGGAAAAATTCATTTTAAGTGGGGTAAACTGTTACACCATGATATTTCTATGTGATATATATTTGTTTTAATTTATTTGATGTACTGTGTCATACTATACACCATGATATGGGAGAATTACATGTAACAATAGATCAACATGTAGTATACACAACACTAGGCTTGGCTTGTGAAATACACAATTTAATGTTCTATTTGTATATTTCCTTTCATGAATGATTGAGTTTAAGAAAAAACTAAATATTAATAGTTTACCTTATAAACAAGACACTATAATGGTGTGACTGAAAAATTATAACTAAGCCTTGAAAATATTCTTAATTATTTGTAGAGTGATTCATTCTAAATGAAAATGAAACCATTTTTAGATAAAAGGAAAATAATTTTTGAAAAAAATATTTAAAAGTAGAAAAACGTTTTTGTATTAACATATTATATAAATATATATTAATAATACAACGGATAAAACTATCCTATTTAAAAATTAACTATATAAAATAGATATTATTTCTATGTTGATCACATAATAATTTAGTAAAATGGGATACCTTTTATATTTAATGTTATAAAAATGACATATTTAAATATTATTCACCATATTTAAAGTTATTTTAGGTAAATGGTTGAATATAAAAAAATAAAATCCTTATATTACTCTTAACTTCAATCCAAATGAAATTTATCGGGTATTTTTTACCTTTTATTTTCTCAAAACATATATTTTTCAACTTTTATCCATTGACCTCTGAATAGTTTTATGGCATTATTCAAACAATTAGGATTGTTTCCGAACATTCTTTTTTCTTCTGTTATCAATGGAAATATCTTCCACCATTTCAATGTTATACACGACCTTACAATTAGCCAATTAAAATATGAATTTATTATGCCATTATAACCCGTTAACTCTTCCTAATTCCCATATTCACACTATTGTTTCCAAATCCCTTTAATTGCTATTAGTATTGTAAGTATAGATCAAGCCCCCAATGTATTTATTTTCACATACTAAAGTTTTTCTATTAATCTTAGCCATCATAATATCATATCAAAAAATGAAATGATGATATAAGTATCAATAGTACATTGATATGTTGTTATATTAATGATATAACAGTTATTTATTCATTTCCATCCACCTATAAAAAAATCTTCATCTAAGTGTATGTGTGGTCAATCGCCTCTATAATGAAATGTTATTATTATTTCATCCTAATTATCTTTATTTATCCCAAAATATTAAAATATGTTCCCCTATTATAATAACATAATAAAATTAATTATTATTATTTTATTATGATTTTATTTGAAAAGATACAACGTTATAAAACTACAAGCCCCTCAGGTTAATGCGTGCTCAATTTTGGGATAGCATAACCACGTATATGAATAATGCTATAAAACTTTATCCTAGATGACAATGAAAACATAAATACTAATATTGTTACTATATTATATGAAGATAAATATTGGTATGTGCTTTTAGTAATATTAACTCATTTATTTGACTTATTGTTAATGTATCATATTTGTTCACAAAAATAACAAAAATACCCTAACTCTAATTCCATTTTGACATTAATTAAATAAAAATCATATGAAATTTTATAGGGAACTTATAAATCAACTTAAGTTAAAGAAATTATAGTATCATGAATAATATATTAATTATTAAATTTTTATCAAAAAATTGGAAATGATATCAACATTATAAAACATGCACAAGTAGTAAAAGTTGTTAACACTAATTGGATGAGAAATGCAATAGAAATCCAAAATTACCATAATAAATAATAATAAATTAAGTTTATATAAGGTAATATATATGAATTTTTTTAAAATATATTTCTAGGGTAGATATGTTTTCTTATATATTGGAAGTTTGTCATCAATTCAGAAAAGAAACATGGAGAGGGTTTTTTATGAAAATTTCTCCATTTGTGACATATTTTGTGTTATGAACCTAATATTAATTCATAGGTATATGTAATTCCCATTTGAGATAAAATATGATACTTTATATCTTATTATTTTTATTTTTATTTCAATTAAAATACATCAGATTCAAGGGTATTAGATTACAATTGTTCATAAGTCGCTGGTGTTCTTTATAAAAAAAAATTAATTTCTTGGGAAATGTTTCAGTTATGCACCATGTTTTCCATTGAATGATGTATTAAATACCCATATTTTAATATTTCTACTATATTTTTAAATAATTTTATATATAATGTGATTGTAGATTATTTTCATAAAATTTATTTTAATATTGTTGTTACCCCAATTTAGAGGTGTTTTGTAAACTCAGTTTTCATTCATTGGGAAATGAGAATCCTATTAGACTTAATAGATGGTTCAATTATACCAACTAATTATTTTTTAGGGGGATTTATATTATTTCCATGTGAATTTATACTTCTACCTCATAATAAATTTTTTTTACTCATTTATTACTTGATGGGGTATTTTTATTAGTAGTAATATTGACATGTCAGGTCTTTCTTCCTTGAGTTATATAGTTTCATCATTAATTCCATTCATCCTTACTTTTTACACCCCCATAACAATTATTTTCATGTTAATATATTTTCTCCCTTAGGGAAAATTATATTTTAATTCCAAAAATGGGTTTTTACTCCATCTAGAAACTGATTTATGAACAATGGTATTTTCGAAATAATAAAAAAAATTCCTTAAAATTTCATATATTTTTTATTACTCTCAAAATTTCTACAAAATAAACCATAAATATTTTAATATTTGTATTATTATTTATTATTTTTCAGAATTATTTTCATTTAATAAATTTTCACATAAAAATTTAAAAATAACTTTTGGATGTGACCTGTAACATCATCTTTATAATCAATGATAAATATGATTACTAAAGTATCTAATCATATTTCACATCCATTTACTTTTAATTTCAAAAAAATTTTATCATAATTGGTGTTATGTTAACTGGTTATAATATAATATATATTTATCTTTTAGGGTAATGAACTAATTGTACTAAATAGTCTATTTTTAGATCCCTTCTTGGTGACATGGATCCTGAATTATTTTGTAAATATTTTTTGAGTGTATTTAAATATCCTTTCTTGATTACTTTGATTAAATTCATGTAATTTTCACTAGTAATCATAAAACATATTTATAGATATGGTTTATGATCATGTTATCCAATTCATTAAGATGGGGAAAAATATCTCTGTTTTGTATACTATCATTCCAATATATATTTTTATTAGCTTGTATATTATGCAAAATTTGACTATCCTCTATCTTTCCATGGATAGTTATTTTTCATGTTATACATTATATTTAAATTCTAAATGGTATTTAAATTCATTTCAATTATTTATAATTAATCGTGGTTGATCATGCATCATTTTTTTGTATTCCTCGTTATACAGATATATATAAATTTATTCTTCCAGAGTTTCCATGGGAAATGGTAAGAAATATCATATTGACTCTTATGTTGAATTATTTAGAAATAATCATGTGATGAGTGGGGATCAAAATTTTATATCCCATAGGGGGATTTATTTTCCACATGAGATAGAACTATTTGGTTTTGGTTGTATAGATCTTCCTATATCAGTATATTAACTTGGCACAAGGGCTTGGCATCATGATTTTTCATGTCTGGCATTATGACTTTCTTCATTATGAGATTAGTATATTTTACATCCATGTTTTCAATTATTATCAAATATTTATATTTCACTAAATTTATGTTTAATAATTAATTATTAAAATTATTTATCCCTTCTATAATTTTTTATCATGTTTATATTTTATCATCATTAGTTATATTTTTCTATTACAATGAATTTGGGTTCAACAATTATTGGGTATAAATTCACTATGTTGTGAATAAATTTAAGATATGTGATATTCATATAAGGATAGAATTGTTGGAAGTATTTATGGGGAATTTTTAAGACTCTTTATAGATTAATTAGTTTCTTTTATGGCTAAAAAATATCCATTAGTTAAAAAAACAATGTTTTTTTCCTAGTTTATATTTTATCCTAATTTTTTAAATATATAAACCTAAAAGTTATTGGGATTGTGTGTAATGAATTATTTTTTTAATTCATGTAATTATATCACTTGTATTCTAGGGAGTTAATAGTTGGTAATGAATCCACCATTTGAAGTATGTGTTTTTTGAACTAGCTTTGTGAGTGTAGTTTTAGGTCATTAAAGTTGGTATAAAATTAGGGTATTAATAACATTGGTGATGAGGATGTTTTCTAAGGATAATTTAATGGAAGATAAGATAGGGTAGATAAAAATTTTAATACTGTTGATATACCTTTGGGATAGTATATTATTTAATACTAAGGAAAAAATATACGTATTTTTTGGAATGAAGATAATATAACATTATGGAAAACCCTTCGAATAATTATATGAGAGAATTATATGCATCGCATAACATATCAATGTTATGGAAATTAATACATTGTGTAGTTCTCCACGTATTTACATCTATGTTTAGTTACTACATGTGGATACTAGATTTGGAGCATATGTTCTTATTGTCAATAAATTTGAAAAGTTTGGATTGTGTAATAACATAATCATTACCTACTTTATGAAAAACTATAGTGATCTGACCCCAAAATTCTTGGAGAAGTTGTCTACTTCCATTACATTAGAGTTAATATAGGAAATAAAATCCCAGAAGACATAATATTTTAGTAGTTTTGGTAAACCAGATTCAAACATGAGCCCTTTATAAAAAATATATACACAAATTAGAACATAATTTTTTTCATTTGTGGATAATAACTATATTCCCTCTAGATTATCCTTACATATCTTTCTTAGTATACTTATTGAATTTCTAGGATAAGGAAATAAAATATGTGTGAGATAAAATTCATAGTAATGGTAAAGTATAGTAGAATAAATAATGAATCAATGAGTAAATACAATATGGAAAGGTAATAACTAAATACAAATTCCATGATGTAAATATATTGCTAAAGAAGTTTATATAAAATATTAAAAGTAATTTCATTAATTCAATAAATAGATTAGGTAGTTTGTATACAATATAGGAATGAAAATAATTTAAAACATATTCCATTTAAATAAGTATATAAGCAAAAATCAATATGTCTAAGAATAAATTGAAAAAACATGTCATTTAATCAATCAACAATAATGGAATTTCAACTATATATGTTTCAAGAAAAAATCTCTTAGGAAAAAAATAACTAAATCAAAATGATGGGAATTATTAATTATTGGTTGACATGTTTGAGGCATATTAAAACCTACACCATAAATTCCATTCACAAGAAAATTAAAAAATATAGGTATATACCTTTCTTATTTTCACAAAAAACATTTTTCATGAGAACATGTTGATTAATCTAGGGGAAATATAATTCTTGACCCCCTCTTATCATTGTATATCCAAGTTATTCCTCATATAGAGTAATCCATTCCATTAAAAAAAATACGCCTTTAAAATATTCCTATTCAAATTAGAATACGAGTTTATCAATATTCTATTAGTGGAAGATAATTAACAAAAAGGGTTATTTACATTGACGGGTAGATATACCATTGAACGATCATAACAAAAGTTTTGAGGAAAATATTATTTTGACATTCAAAAGTGTCCCATACCACTATGAAACATTTGATTCATAATTCCCCATGAATTAAATGTCAGGTAAAATTTCATTAGAATAAGGAGATTAATGATAAAACATATCAATTTAAAAAACATACATAAAAATGATATATGGTTTTGGAAATAAACCTATCCTTGACAAATGATATGGATAATTAGGGTACATTAAAAGTCAATATATCATAGTAAATTAAATATTTTAGTTGGGATAAAATATATCAATGTAGTGAATTTCAATACTATCATTCATCAAAGGAATCATAAATCATCCAAACAAAGAATAAATATGGTTTCAATACTAAATATCCCATATTGATTAAGTATAAATGGTTGGTGTCATGGTTGAATAGAAATACTATAAATAGATATTTTAAAAACAATCATGAGGAAAATATCTTATTTATTTTGAAAAACATTTGAAACTACTGTTATTTAATAATTACATTTTAAATTTTTTTCCATAAATATACAATTTTAAACATTTAATGAATTATTCAAATTAGTGAAAATGCGTAAATCTGTACTTGTTGTACAATGTAAAAAGAACAATCCTTTATCATGGTAAAAGGTTACTAAAATTCCTTATTCAAAAAGAGACATGTGGATTCATTTAAAACATTTTTCAATGAATTAATGGTAAAATTTACTATAATAATTTACTTTGTAAAGGTTAAATCATTTTTGAAAAACTATTTAGAAAACTAGGGTTTTAGAAGAAAATGAGTTCTCCGACTGAAGGGGGAAATAAAGGTGGGTGTTATTAAAAATACCTTTTAGAACATTTTTTTGTAAAAATGTGCTGGAAATGGTACTATTACATGAAATAAAGTAAGGAATTAGTATATGAGGTTAAAATGAATTTTTTTAATAAATAATTATCCAATAATTTCCTTTTATAGAAAATCAAGTATAAATAATCCTGATCGAATTGATATTTTGATGTAAACCCATGAAAATAATGTATCATTGTAGTGAGACTAAACCAATGAACATATTATGTATATAAAATATAAATCCACATAAAATATGTGGAAATAAAACAAAAAATATAAAAAAATTATTAAAAATATAATCATAGAATATTAACAACAATGAGGAAGTAATATAACCAAATAAAATAAATTTGGTAATTAAAATATTTTGCACATCGAAACGCATAATAATAATCAGAGTAGAATAAAAAATTTAAATTCAAAATGAAAATAACATTAATATTAAATAATTAAACACATAATGTATCCAAATTTCTATTAGATACACCACTCCAAATACGTTAGTGGTGAATGTGGAATTTATCTCAAAAGTGAGATGAAAATGACATACCATTCATTTCATTTTCAATTGAATATATGTTAACATAATATATTGATGTTCTATCCATGTTTAAAAATTATTAAATATATATATTTATATTTTTATATCGTAGATGATATTCATATAATATATTACTACCATTTTGTTAGTAAACATTCATTATTTTTTCTATTTTGGTTGTTAATTTCCATGTTGGTCAACTATTTTTTGACTTGTTACATGTTATTACTGTTACATAGATTGTGATTAAATGATTTTAATATTTTAAACCATAAATTAATTATTATTTATATCCATTATATATTTATTTATAAATTTATTTAATGTTTGGAGATGTGAAGTGAAATGCATTATTCAGGGAGATAGTTTGTTATATGTATACGTGAACGCTATATTCATTTGTTTTTCAAATTAAAATATTATAAATTAAATTCAATATATTTATATTATAAGTTATGTATCACATTTATGTCATATAATTCATAGTGGTTTATTAAAACCATCTTTTATACATTCCATGTATAGTGTTAACGAATTACATCACATGGGAAGGAGGTAGTCCGGACACCACAAGTAATGATTTTGTATTTTCAAAAAATAGAAATCACAATGGTATGTTTTAAATTAAAATTAAATAAGAATAAATTAAAAATAAATATCATATATATCATATATAAATATCATTTCTGTCATAATTCTCAATAATTAGAGGTGGTAATGGAAAAATTAAAGACATCATTTTGTGAGGTGGTAGTTCATCGTACACATTAATAATATGTTAATTACCCATTAGAAGTAATTGTGCGTATATGTGGTCTAAAAACATTTAATAAAATGATATCATTATATTTTGGATACTATTTTTAATATATAAAAATGTTTTAAGAAAATTTGGGGGGGGGATAATGAAAATAAATAAATAGAGCTTGAGGATGGCTGTTACCTCTTATTCACGTAACTTCTTTTGGAATTCACCAAATGGAATCCTTAAATGGATTTTATAGAAATGTTAGTATTATTTATTTTGAGTTTCTATATTTAGGATCTACCTTTCAAGTTATTTTTTGATCTGTTGTAGCTTCACATGTGTTAATGTTTGGGAGGGGTGAGTTCCTTTTTAAAATGGAGGAGTGGAATTCAAGTAAAGTTTTTATATGGGAATTTTAAAATCTTTTCCCTATGATTCATGGATCAAATAATGATCATAATTAGATAAAATAGATTTTAGTCTTGTAATATGGCCAACAAATGGATTTTAATCCAATGTATTGATCATTTTGGACTTTACAATTATGGTTTAGTCCCTTCTTAAGCTAATTTGTTTCTTACTCGCTATAATTAATTTAAATCACTTTCACTACTATTTTTGGTCAAAAAACAAGTTTACCTTATTTAAAATTATAAATTATTCTTAATAAAAATAAGGAATCATTTATTAAAAATTATAATCACATAAGTTTCATAAATGATTTTATATTTAATTTTATTAACGAGACAACAAAGAGGGTCTTAAACGTAAAATGTTCAATGGTTTTCTATATTTTTATATTCAATTGAGAATGAAAATTCCTTAAAATGAACTAAATGGGATTAGTGGACATAAAATTGAACTAATTTAACATAAAAAAAATTGACATATAACTTATCCTTATTATTAAATCATAAAAAAATAGTTTTGATTTAAAATTCAGTATTTTCACTATTCACAGAAAATGTAAATTCTCACTAAATTAAAAAAAATTCACCGTATAATTATTTTAATGTTTCTAATTAAATGATCATGTAAATTTTTACATATATGACTTATAAAAAATTGAAAAATATAATTTAAAATATATTCTCCATTAAATGGTGGTAAAATTTCCTTTAGAAAAATATAGGTTTTTATGCGTAATATTGGGTTTGTTATTATCATATAACTATAAAACATATTGGATGAATATAAAAAATAATTGATTAAATATATAATATATAATCATTTAATTTAGTAAATAATAATAATTTTACTACGTTTTTATATCCTATTATAGTAAATAATAATGTTCTAATAATATATTTTTATTCAGTGAAACTCGGTCATGCATTTAACGTAAGATATTGAAGAATATAATTGTTGTCTGTGAAAAATGATAACTTAGTATTCCATGAATTTCAATCTATATCATGGATTATATTTATTAAAAATATTAAATATTTTGAAACATTTTAGGATATTAAATTCCCCATTGTGATTTCTGTGGCATTTCATAAAAACTGTTGAATACATTGTTTTTATGTAATAATTTGATGAATAACATTCTTTTCACAATAATTAAAATTTTCATCATAATTTAAACCATAATTAGCTAAAAAGTTGTTTGATATTTCCTATGTTTAAATCTGAAATCATGATAACTGTTCATAACAAATCATCTAGAATTGAGATAATGAGAAGTGAAAAGGTCACATAGAATAACATATAAATTGGTCTCTAAATCAGAGAACATTAGTGGCAAGTATTAGTACATACATAGAAAAAAAGTGATTGTATTTATATGGAATGACTGAGTTAATAAATTTAAAAAATTAAATGGGTAATGGAAATTTGTGGGCACCAAATCCATAAATCCTTGATGATTCAAAATAGCATCAGTTCAACAAAAGATAAAGTATTAAGAAAATATTTTTGTTTTAAAATCAATTTCTAATCATCGATAAATTATTTTACAACCTATGAATATAATAAAACATATATACATTACACATTTGTATAAACCAAAATTTTTATAATTTTTTTTAAATTTATATTTCATCCATTGCATTTTGAAATATATATCAAAAAATTACTTAGATTGATGAAGCACTTAAATAAACATTTTACGGATCATACGGTCCATTAAAAATGGAAAGGTATAAATACTTATGTCTAAAAATTATCTAAATTATAATTTTTTAATACCATAATATCTAAACCTAAAAATTTATACTAATATTTATTTATTAATATTTATTAATTAATATTTTCAACAAAGAAAAATGTCATACTAACAAGTACATTTTGTAATTTTGAGGTTGGCGTGAAACCCTTATCATCCTTCGTTCATGGATTCTAGTCCTACATCCTGGCTAGATTTGATGGATTTTCACCTGGTATACACATTCTTGTTTTTATAAACGATATCGATTCGATTTCAAAAATAAATATGAAGGAAATACTTGATATAATATTAAATTTTTTTTATACTTTTAACTATTGACATCATTAAAAACTCAATACAAAAATACTTTATCCATTTTTTCAACATATGTACTTCTATGGTCTAGACAATAACCAGGGTAGTTTAGTATCATTATCTATTCAAATTCTATAATGTGGTTTGAAATGAAAATGTGAGTTATTCTAAGATTATACAACCTATAGTGTCAAAATTGTTCATTAAAAAGAATGTTCTTGTTTATATGATTATGGAAAGTTAGGCTTGACACACCTGGTTGGAGTTGTTACCCCAAGGTACATATATTCCGAAAATCACATTACTTGTAGTATCCAGATAGGGTTGAATTTCTAGGAATACCCATATAATCTTTACCTTATATAAAATCATGGATTTTCTTCTATACTTATCATAACAGACTATCTTAGAGTTATGTTCTCTAATCTATGTTTTCTTAAATCTAGTTCCAAAGGATTATACAAAACATATTTGATACCAACTGTAGTGACCCGAACCCATTAATCACAGAGATGGTGTCTACTACCATTAAATCGGTATGATTACAAGTAATAAAATCCCAAATTATTGAATAGTTTAATATTCATGGTGAACTAGATAAATTCATGAGCCATTTATTACGCATAAATAAACTAATGAAAAAAATAATTTCTCTCATTCTAGGATAATAACTATATTCAATCTACCGTACTCTTTCATATCATTCCTAGTGCACATAATAGATTTATTTAGAAATGAAATAAAATATTTCTAAGCTAAAATTCTCAGTATTGATCAAGTATAGTGGAAGTTGTAATGAATCAATGAGAATAGTCATGTTGTAAAGGTAATAATATAATAATTGTTCCATGAAATCAATAAATTGATAAGGAAATTTATAGAAAATATGACAAGTTAAATAACTAAAAACACATTCTATGATTTCAATAAACTAATAAGGAAGTTAGTAAAAAATATATAATGAAAAATAATTGAAAACACATTCCATTTAAATAAATAGATAAGGAAAAGTCAATATAGAAAAGAATGAAACTAAATAAACATTCCATTTTGACCAATAATCTGATATGAAAATTAATCCATTGATATGTCGATGAAAAAGGTCATGGATAAAAAATAACATAATCAAAATAATGTTAATTCATAATAATTCAATTTCATGTTTGAGTCATAAGAAAACATATACTATCATGACCTTTCACAAGAATGATTAAAATTAAAAGGAGAATTTTTTTAAATTTATGCAACTAATTTGTATCATGAGAACTTGTTGATCCATCAAGGGGCAATATAAACTTGGTCCCCAAAGTGTCATTACCTATCAAAATAATTCCTCACATTGAGTAATAAATTTAAATAATAAGAAATATTATTTAACAAATATCTATTTTGAATGAAGAATATAGATTTATCAATATTTCCTCAGTGGAGGATATCTCACAACAATTGTTTCTGACATTAATGAATAGATATTCCATTGAAAGATCATTAGAACATTATTGAGTAAAATAGATATTAAATGTTCCAAAGTGTCCCATACACTACGAAACATTTGAATCATAATTTCCCATGAATTAAATGAAACATATATTATATTTATAATAATGAGATTCATGATATTACATGTAATTGTAAAAATCAGGTTAAAAATTGATATACGATTAAGGAAAAAAACTAATCCATGATTAATTATATGGATAATTTGGAGATATTTGATATTAAATTATCATAAGAAATTCAATATCTTGATGGGAATAAAAAGGAATCAACGTAGAGAATTTCAATACTATGATTAGTCCAACTAATCATTAACCATCAAATGTTAGAATAAGGATGGTAACAATACATAATATCTTATATCGAGTAAGGACAAAGGGTATTCATGTAGGGATGAAAATATTATAAATATATCTTTTAAAACATTTTTGACAAAAATATCATTTTTATTATGAATTTTTTTTGGAAATACAATTAATTTAAAATAACTTTTGGAAACATTTATATTAAAATAAACATTTATTAATGAATAGAAGCATTGAATAATTTATTCTACGTAAATCCACACATATCATATAGTGTATGAAGAATATTCTTTTTTTCATAGAAAAAGGATCAAAAAATTCTTAATTTTGATTGAAAAAATAATATTCCATTGAAAATTTTTTATAACACAAAAAATTGTTAATATTTCATTAATAAATCATTTATTGATTGTTAAAATGTGTTGAAATTGTTTTTATTGAAAAGGTGTTTTAGAAGAAAACACGTTCTCTAATTAAAGGGATAAATAAACTCATGTTTTATTAAAAAACTTTTCTAAAAAGTTTTGAGTACCAAAAAGTGGAAAATGGTACCATTTGCTGAAAATGATCATGAATAAATAGAAAATAATAAAATTAATGTTTTTAAAATCAATTTTCAAATAATTTCCTCTAATGGATATTTGAGTATAAACAATCTAAAAAAAATAAAATTGTGATGTAAACCATTAAAATGACTGTAATATAGAATTGAGACTCAACAAATGAATAAGTTATCTATGTAAAATTTAAATACATAAAAAATTATTTGAATACAATAATATAGATTAAAAATTTGTAACACACTTAATCATATAATATTAAAGACAACGAGGATGTAATAAATCCCAATTAAATGAAATTCGTTTATAAAATTTTCATATTTGTAATGTTGAATTATAATCGCATTAGATGAAATAATTAAATTTTATCTCCATAGACCAGAAATTTAATATAATTAATGATATAACATATCAAAATTTTCATTATATACACCAAACAAAAGAAATAAGTGTGGAATATGACATTTTTCTCATAGATGTAAAAACGTTAGATGGAAATCCATTACCCTGCATTCCTTTTCAAGTGAATGTCCATTAAATTATTATATAATGGTTTTTAACATGTTAATTACTTTTCTCAGAACCATATTAACATATAATTTATTACATATGTTCTTCTTATATATCACTACCTATTTGTTTATAAAATTTTCATTATTTTCACAATTTCAAAGATTCTTAAGTATTCTTTAAATTTTTACTTTTTATTCATATTAGTTTTATAATGACTCCATAATATCAAAAATTTATAAAAAAATTAATTATAAAAAATATATAGTAAATATATATTTTTAATGATCCATATTGTCTTGATATCAGATATGAAATTCACTGTTTATGGAGATGGTTGGCCTTACATGTGCATGAATGCTACTTTCTATTATTTTTTGTATTAAATAAAAGAAAAATATATTATTTATATGTATATTATAAATAAATAAACATACTATGGTCAAATCTTCCATATATGTTTATTAAAACTATCCTTTAAACACTCCATGAATAGTGTGAATGAGTCACATCACATTGGGGAAACAATAGTCCACACTTCCACATAAGATGTCATCGTATTTACAAAAATGATAATTATAAGGGTACATTATATATAAAAACTTAAAAATAATAAATAAATATTTAATATAATATATAAAATATATAAATATAATTTCCATCATAATTTCTGACCATGGGAGTTGGCAAAGGAAAAAATGACTGACATCATTTTCTAAGACGGTAGTTCGTCGTACACATAAACAGTATGATCATAACCCATTGGATGGATGTGTGTGTAATTTTATATTTAAAACTTATAATAAAAACAAATAATAATATTTAGGATACTCTTTTATTATATAATAATGAAATAATAATATTAGAGGGGGTGGACAATGAAGATAATATATAAGATCTTGAGGAACGATGTTACCTCTTATTTGGGTAACTCTTTTTGGTTTGCACCAAAGGGATTCTTTGTATGTATTCAAGAAAAAAAGTGAGCCTTTAAGGCAAATGGTAGGTATTTTTTGATTCTATTGTGGAAGATAATGGTCCATAAAATATTTCTTTAGAGGTGTGAATATGTGGGAGGGTTGTGTGCCTTTTTATAGTGGAGGTGGAGTACCATTCTTATAAATTTTTGAAAAGATAATTCCATTAATATCTTTCATATTAAAAATGGATGCGATAATGAAGAAAATTAGGTAAAAGGTATGATATGGTATAAATATTTCCCTCATTTTGATTTTTTACAAGTTTAAATGTCATTATTCCCTTAATATTAAGTTTTAGTCTCCTATTAAGCTATTTTTTTCTTAATCATTCTAATAAATTTTAATTACGTAAACTAAATTTTTTGGAAATTTTTTTTTACCATATTAGAAATAATAAATTACTATTGCGTAAATTTTGGAATCTATTTTTCTAAATTGAAATCCCATAAGTGACATTAATTAATTGGAATTTAACCCAGTATGAAAGATAATAAAGTGTGGTTATAAATTTATGTGATCAAAATTTTGTAATTATTTTATATTAAATTTCAATGTGAAAATGATTAAAATTAAATAAATATAATTATTTTTTTTATTTTTTTTCATTTTTAAATTTAAAATCAATTAAATATAAATTTAACTTACTAAATAAATTACATGAAAAGTATTTTTGAAGTAAAATTTAGTATTTTTCACTATTTATATAAATGAGACTTCTCTGAAATATAAAAAAATGAATCCGACCATAATTTTAATATTTCTACATAAAAAATGTGTACTTTTTTACATATAATATTTACTAAACTACAAATTATTATATTTTAAATTGGTTCTCTATAAAAAGGTGGTAAATTTTTCTTTTGAAAAATATATTCAGTTATGCATAATATTGGGTTTGATATTATCTTTTTAAAACAAAATATATTGAATGAGTATCAAAAAAAATTTAAAATATAACATATATTTATATATATTATCATTTGTTATTTAATAATTAATATTTAATCAATATGTTATATAATATTTTATTAATTATAAATGTTTTAATAATTTATTATTCTTCAGAAAAATATGGTCTTACATGTAACATATGTTAGAAAAGAAACTCATTGTTTTGGGTTTATGCATGAGTACATTGTATTGAATTCATTAAAAGATATATCATGGATTGAATTTATTGAAATTACTAAATATTTTTAATGTGTGAGGAAATTATATTCCCTTATGCTCTTGGTGTTACATGACACAGACACAATTTAATATAATGTTTTTACATTAGAATTTATGGGCATTACAAAACAAAATGTCCTAAATGGAATCCTATTTTGAAAATCATCTGGGTTATTCTTTGGATGACCCATATCTTATTTCGGAACCATTGTGTAGGATATAATTATTTTGAAATTAAATAACCTTATATGTAATTTACAATAGAAAGCATATATTTAAATATCGAGATTCATATGTTTAGGGACATATTAACAATATTTTTGTTTCTAGATAAAGGATAAGTTGAATTTTGAGAGCTTTTATTTCAATGATTAAGAGGTTTAGAGTAATTTAAATATGATAACAGATATTATTAATCTCTATTTTATTGATTATGATAAGAAATATTAGATTATCCAGCTCAAATTGACCACGTATGGAATAAGAATGATATGATTTAAAATGAGAGTGATATATGATGATCTCGGTCTGTTAAAATTAGAGTTATAATAACTATAGTATAATAGGTTAGTGTTTTATTGTGATAAATCATAAAGTTATGTTTTACTATATTAATTTTTAACAACAATATTATAATGTTCATCACTGATGTCAAAAATTCATGTTAATAACTTTAACATGAAAGACTCAATGCTACGATGGAAAATTCATTGATTACCTCAATAAAAAATCCATCAAAATAAGGGAGTAAGTGGGAAATGTTATAATTATTCAAAACCATAAATTGTTAAATAATAGTAAATAAATTTATATCATATGCCTCAAATACATTAAATAAGTTTATGATGGATTCTCATGATGGATCAAGTAATGATGATGGGGATTGAATGAAGATTCATTTTCCAAAATATAAAAAATTTGAAAAGAGGTAAGGAGAAATTTCATCAAATGGATTGAAAAATAATATAGTTGTGGGGATGATGCTTCTCAGAAACAAAAATGTAGGGGATAAGATAATATATAAAAATTTATTTCATCAATTTTATGATATTTTTTAATTACACAAATTAATATCCCAATCCATGGGCCATTGAGGGAAATAGTCACTAAATGCCATGAAAATAAGGAAAATCCTATGTAAATACAACTAAAAAATATATTGTGATTTTTCATGATATATTTTCATGTGTTCAATGTCATTCATGTTTTCACCAACTAGTGTATATTTATTTTAAAAATGAAAACCCCTTTTTTTATGATCACATAATTAATTATTTGGGTTTTTTGGAAGTTATTCCTCATATATCAAGATCTAATACCTTAAATTGAGTTTGATTTCAAATTAGAAATGGGTTTTTAATATTTATAAAGAAATTATAATAATATTTAAAATTTATATCTCTCATTACACAACTAAAATAAATCCATAAATATCAAGCCATGTAATCTCAATTATGATATCCCTATAGAATGTCATCGGATCTTATGCATAAAATTATGATAATTAAATTTATTTAATGAGGTATAATTAAAAACCCTTAGGATTTAATGTAAGACTTCCGTTAAAAGGGATTTTTTTGATAACATTCACTACAATGAATTCATAATATTAGTGAACTAATAATATATTTTTATAATATATGTATATTTAAAAATTACCTCTAAATAATAGTCACTGAAATGGTCGAAGTGAATATGATTAACCATTTTATAAAATATAAGTACAAAGAAAAAATGTAATATTTTAAAATGAGGGATTTACATTAGTTTAGTGAATAGGGATAATAAGATCAAATATTTCTTAGAAATTTATAATTATGAAAATTTTGTGTTTATGTTGTATAAATTTCGATTTTTTAAGGGCTGATTATTCAAGATCAATTATGATTAAAATTTACAATTGGTTTACATCATTTTTTTGGTAAATTATATGAAATAAGAATAATCATAGTTAATATTTGGAAACATTATTTTAAAAAAAATCAATTTTCATTATTTTTTTCTAATTTATTCAAAAATTTAATTGATAAATTTTTTTATTTGAACTTGAAAAATGATCATCATTTTTAGCTTAAGAGTAAAAATATTATCTTAACATGAATTTTTCATATTTTTCTAACAAATTGTCATGACTATGAATAATGATATATACTAAATTTTATAATACAATATCTATTTTATGAAATTGATTAATTTAAAAAAAATCTTATAAATAATATATATTTGTGAACTAAACTATTGTATTTAAAAATTCTATGATCAATTAATAAAATGAATAAATATCAGTTTAGAAAAATCAAGTGTCATTTTATGAATACTATTATTTATATGCTTTTTTCATTTTATTTAGGCATTCTAAAATTAGGATTTTATTTATTCTAGTTTCACATAACTCTTATTAGAAAAAAATGATCCTAGTAATTCCATTTCAATTATTACCATTGGAAATTTTCAATTATACATAAAATTTATTATGAAAAATACATTTTTTTCAAAACATCATTTATGCATTATATGTGGTAACATAAATATTAAATGTACTAAATTTATAAATTCAATTTTTTAAAATTAAAATTATTTAGTAGGGGTTTTAATTTAAACTTTATTCTATATAAAATTACTTTGTTATAATCTACATACCGTAGAAAAATATAATTTGTTTAAAAGATTAAATTTAAAAAATAACACTAAATCTCTGTTAGATTTTCTCAAAATGAATATATCAAAAGGATTTGTGGAATTATATTCTTCCACTCCCCATAATTTTAAACTTTTGATCCATTGTACATTGAATAGTTTCACGACATTATTGAAAAATGATGAATATTAATAAAATATTATTTTTCATACCTAATAAAAGGATACAACATTCAATTATCTAATTAATCAAAAAATTAAAATTACTCCTCGAAATTATACCATATTTATCACACTATCAATCTATCTTACTTTATATGTCTCTTTTTAAATCAATTTTATCATAATATATTCAATTACAATGATAATTTCAAAGAATGATCTAGTCTCCAATGTCAGTATTATCTACTTCTTCAGTTTTTCACTTTAATATTATTATTCCAAATATTATATCCAAATAATAATATGATGATATAGGTCTCATCAGTAAAATAATTTTTCATTATTTCTATGAACTATCTTGATTAATCTCCTTATTAAATGTCAGGACCGGTTCATGACAAGGCCCAAAGGATATTCCTGATCCCTACAAGCTAGCATAATTCCTAGTGCCACATGGAAACACCATCTAAGATATATATATCACATAAAATGTAATTAAATAATATGAATAAATTCTAATTAAATATGGGAATAGAAAATACATACATCAGATGTCCATAATATAGAAAAATAAACAAACCTAATAACAAAACAATGAAATCATTAAAGAGTATCAAGAACCAAAAACTCCCATACTCTCTTTCCTCCCTCCCTTACATGGAAAGGATACCACACATTGACAATACAAGTCACCAACTAATAAAAAATAACTACAATACCCCATGTAAGAAAATATATGATCTTCATTCAAATCAAAAATAATTATAGAGTTATAAGTGTGATAAAAAATATCATTGGGTATTCGAAAATCAAAAAATTCCATGTACCTGAAAATTAATAAAAAAATTATTCCATTCTAGTTTTAATGTTTAATTATATATAAAAATAAAAGTATCCGTTTCATTGAAAACAAGTAGAAAGTCAGCGTCTCAGAAATCAATTTAAATAATTCAAATTTAAAACCATTTTAATGAATGATGGATAATAATTAAATATTTACAAGAGGTAAACAGGGTTACAAAATATTTCTCAATAAGAAATAATAAAACTAAAAGCATTTTATAGAAATTCCATGATGATAGAAGATCAAAACATTATTGTAAAATTAGTGTCATGGGAACTTAAGAGGTACCCATTAAGGTAAATATTAGAGCAATAAACATTCAAATAATCAATCTCATCCAACAATAGATACCAAAAATTCCAACTATCCTAACACATAATGATACCCTCAAAAGTTTTACCATAGGTCACATCGCATAAGAAGTCGTGTAATCCATATTAGGGCCACTAGTGAGAGAAATATTCTAAAATAATGAATCATGTGTTCCTGGATATCCCTAATAACTACCCATGGAAACCAATGATTTATAAATAAAGCTTAATTTTTTTTAAAAAAGAATATACACACATGTCATATATTTTTATAACAAATAAATAATTCACTTTATCATCTCAGAACACTCTAGTATGTGTATCCCCTTTCCCAGTTTCATAATAGAATGAACAATACCCTTAGTAGAATAAAATCACATTCCTCACATTTATCACATACAGAATTTCGAATAGAAGGGGTATGCGTTATGCATGGGATTTAATTTTAGTAAAACATATAATAATACTAATCGGGCCTAAATTCATTCAACGAAAAATTTAACAATAAAAATATTCCATTTATAATGCACTCTATTTAGGTTACACGAATCCCTCCTTCACCTTATATAAAAATCCACATATACATAACCCTTTTCCTAGTGTAGGTAATCACACAACCCTATGAAAATATATAAATGAAGGAATATATATACACATATGATCATATGTGTATAACACTAATAAATAGGGAGAGTGAATTTAAAACCATTTTAATCCTTTTTGGTAAACCAATCATGACTATAGTAAATCGTTAAAAACCATATAGAAGGAAAAAAACAACATTGGAACCCCTAATATATATATTAGAAACTATTTCTATGATTCACTAACACATTCTACAAATTATTTATTTCATAATATAATTAAAATTCACATTAAAATAATCTAAATATTAAATATCTCAATTCATTGGTTAAAAAATACTGAAACCAACATCAAAAAGGTAAATCAAATTGAAAGGGGACGATAAGACATCACCTTCATTGAATCTTGTAGTAAAGATTTTGAAATCAATCCCCAATAGAACTAGGAATCCTAAAAAAACAAAACCCAAATTATAAGGACCCGACCATAAAAAATACTTAATATTGAATTAAATGAATAATAAACATTGGGTATATTTTCAGGTTCAGTGTTTTAGTGAATTAATACATAACTATTACATCTCAAAAGATCACAAAGTAGACACTTCTATAAAGTTTCTTTTTTTTACAAAACATGAATTCTTAAAAAAAGAGTCATTTCTAGTTCCATGTTTAAGATAGCAAGACTTTTACTTGATCCCATCCTTGACCCTATTCCATATTATGTCCTTTGAAAAACATTTCAAAAAATACATGGGGTGAGCATAAAAATCTCAGTAAGGGATACACAAAGAAAGTAAAACTATTAGTTTGTAAAAACAAAAAGTAAATCATGAATACTTTATCAAAGTAATACTTTTCACCTTTATAAAAAGTAAATACTCTTCACTGAATAAAATATCAGTACTTACCCTTTTGTAACCAATGGATTACCATAAAACCCATATAAAGGACACATAACATATAAAGTTAACTTGGGACATAAACATACTTAAATGGAATAACCATACGATCGAATTCCACACATATCGCTACATGGAATAGCCATACAGCCGACTTCCATTCCTAATGAATTGGAGGTTATATCGTGACCACCAGTCCTAGTATTCACGGCACCACCTGTCATTTGGTTTATCACGTAACCAGCCATCAAATGTCAACGTACCATTATAAAATCATAACACATAAAACAGTTATAAAGGAAAGAAAAAATTTCCACATTTCAATCACAATATATCACTTAAATATATTTACATAACAAACCCATTATCAAAACCATTTTCAATACCAAAATATATAAAAGAGTGTATGGTATTTATTTACTTTTAAAAACATTACTGCTTGTTGAGGATGCCAAAGATCAAATAATACTCGCAGTGGTGGAAAGGTCGTTGTCACCACGTACGTTAAAAAGAAATATACTTTTTGTCATATAGTAAAATTCTTTTTATAGAAAATATTATTTTTGAATAAATTAAAATTAAAATGGGTTTATACACCATATAAAAGAAAGTATTGTATTAGAACAAAATATGCCTCAATGAAAGGAGATTGAGACAAAGTCCCTTACCTCGTGTCCGACTTAACTCGATCGCTCTCTAATATCATGAATAATAAACTTGTGTTAGTTTATACTTTCTTAAGAACCTTTTTCAAGCTTATTATTCCTATTATATCATTATTTACATGTAATAAACACTATGTAATCATTTTAGTTAATAATGTTCATTTTATCGAAATTTGTTACTTAAGTAAAAAATTGTCTTCTTATAATTACATAGTATTCATGTGGTAAAAGGTTCATTATATCCATAATTATATTCATTATTTGGATATAATATATATGATATATATCCATCATATACATGTATTTATTATAGTACATAACATTTAAAGGTAAGGAATGAAATGCACCATTCATGGAGATGGTAAGCCATACGTACGCATGAACGCTACATTTATTCCTATTTTGTATTAAAGTAATTAAAACTAACTGAGAAAAATATATATTATAATCCATGTATAATATATATTTTATATATTTATCCTAATTTCATTAATTATATTCTTTATAAAATCAATTTTTGGCATGAACGAGTCACATCAATTGAGGGGGCGGTAGTCCACACTTCCTCAGATGAAATTATCCTATTTTTATAACATGCAAAGCATAAAGGTTTGTTTTAAATATATAATACATAAGATTAGAGAGGGAATAAATATATTATATTTCATATATAAATACAGTGACATCATAATGGCCACCATGAAAGGTGTTAAGAGAACATTGAACAATCATCGTTTCGTGCGGTAGTAATTCACTATCCACAGAAATAGTATGTTCTCTAACCATTAGACGGTGGTGTGTGTAAGTGTATATCTAATACATCACATAAAAACATACTAATATGTTTAAGATGCTGGTGTTTTTACAGAATAAAGTAATAAAAACAGTTTGTGGGGTTTGTGAAACAAAATAAAACAAAAGGACACAAGAGAATACATTACCTTTAAATCCGGTAACTCCCTTTGGTTTGAACCAAAAGGGTTTTGTGAAGATATTTCTACCTAATTTAAGGCTTCTATGATGAGGAGAGGTATGTGGAGAGATAAAATGAGCATATTTTGGTCGAGCCAAATTCTTGAGAGGTCTGGGAAAGGGGGTATAGGTGGGGGCCTTTTATAAGAGGGAGGTGGGGCACTCTTGGAATGTTATAAAATGTAACTTTATTATAAAATTCATTACAGATTTTCAAGGTCCTGAAAAGATATATTTCGAGGAAAAGGTGATAAGGGTTTGAAATCCACCCATACAATAGGTTTTGGACAAGTGTATGTGTCAGATTTTACCTTATCTCTTCATTTTATTTAAATCGTTTATTAATGAGGTAATCAGTGCATCATCATGGTGTCATAAATAAATTTACTTATTTAATGAATACAAATTATTAAAAAAAATATTATTATGTAGGAAATCTTTTTATATTTCTAATTAATATTTATAGTAAAAAATATGACTTTTATAACCCCATTTAAAAATTACTTTAGTAAAACAATACAGGTTTGTGACATTTTTATTTTAACATTAAACATAACGTTATTAATGTCATTTTCAAAACCCAAGTGGCTCCATGGGGACCCCAATTTCACCCATGGATTGTTATGGTCTTCCATGACTCATCCAATAAGGGTAGGACATGATTCAAAGTAATTTAATATTATTATAACATTATTTTTATCTTAAATTACAATAATTACCTTTAATCACGATTAATAAACCATAAAAGTTACTATTCACCAAAAAAATTATTTTCATCCCATTGAACCACATTTTACTTACTAATTACAACCATGTATGTCCAATTTTTTAAATTCAATTCACAGAAGTGGTAACATTTTATTTAAACAAAAAAACTAGTTTTTTAACTACCACTTAGTGGTTTCACTATTCAACAAAAATTGATGTTTTTCAGAAAAATACCAAAAATTCACCCTAAGCTATATTAGATATTCCGAATTCAAAGATTATGTCTATTTTAAAATATTAAAATCATATAAGTTTCATTAACTAATTTAGTAATTAATTCCCGTTGTCGAAACAAATAGCATGTTTTTAAGAAACAATATCTATTGAATGATTGACACTAGTTCAAGTCCAATTTCAAAGTGAAATTAATTCCAATGAACACCATTGGATTAAATGGTAAAAATTTATTATAATTTCACATTAAAACCAATTCAAAAGATAATCTAATAATATAAATAAATTATATTTAAATGTGGTTTTGAATTTAAATACAACATTTATCACTTATTCATTAAAAATGAACTTTATCAAAAAAAATAACAAAAACATAGACAAAGTAAATTTTGATGTCCTGATTCTAGAGAAGGATTTTATTTGGTCCAATAGAATTTATATGAGTGACCAAGACTATTTTTAAAGAGTTTTCTCTATCAAAAGGCGGTAAATCGACCTTTTGGTGAATATTAGAGTATTTATGCTTAAAATTGAATTCTTTTCATATTTTAATCCTTTATCTTTTATTGGATAATTGTAAAATTATTTAACAAACATATATAATTTAATTTTAGTTATTTCTATTCATTCCTACCAATACAATGGCTACGTGTTAACTACCATTTAAAATAATATTATTATATTATTAGCATACAATGTAAGCTTTCAAAGAAACTCATTATTGAGTATCAGGTATGCTATCGAACATAGAAACCCCTTTAAAATAAAATTAATATTTAATTCACAAATTTTAATAAATATGAAAATGTCTTATTCTTTATTATCCTAGGATGTTACATCCTTCTCCCTTTTTGGGAATTGCGTCCTCGTAATTTTATTCACTTATCAAAAAAAGTGGGGATTTTTATCCATCATAGCATTTTCAGATTCCCACGTTGCCTCTTCAACCATATGGTATTTCCACAGAACCTTCACCTGATAAATTACTTTATTTCGCAACACTTTCTCTCTTCGGTCAAGAATCGGGACTGGTTGTTCTACATATGAGATATTATCTTCCAACTGAACTACCTCTGGGCTCAAAACATGAGATGTATTTGGTATATACTTTCTCAACATCGAAACATGATAAAAATTGTGTACCTCATAAAAACATGGTGGTAATTCTACTCTATTTTCAACTGATCCAACTTTATATAGGATTTCAAAAGGTCCAATAAACCTTGGACTCAACTTTCCCTTCTTGCCAAAACGCATCACACTTTTCCAGGGAGAAACTGTGAGAAAAACATGATCACCTACCTCGAAAGGTAGATCCTTCCTCTGGTTATCTGCATAAATTTTCTGCCTACTCTGAGCTGTTTCATGTGTTTCTAAATCAACTGAACTTTTTCTTCCATCTCTTCTAAAAATTCAGGTCCCATCATCTTCATTTCACTTACTTTATCCCAAAAATATAGAGTTCGACACCATTTTCCATATAATTCCTCAAACAGATCCATTTGTATACTAGAATTAAAACTGTTGTTATTAGAAAATTCAAAAAAAGAAATATGTTAGTCCCAAAATCCCTTGTAATCCATCATCCAAGAATGTAACTTATCCACCAGGGTGTGAATTGTTCATTCTTACTGCCCATCTGATTGTGGATGAAAAGTTGTAAAGAAATTTAATTCAGTACCCACCAACTTCTGAAGGCCTTTCCAAAAGTTATAATTATACCTCGGATCATGATCTGATACAATGGAGAGGGGAACTCCATGAAAACTGACTATCTCATTAACATACAACCGAGAAAGTTGATCTAGGGAAATAGTATCTCGAATAGGAAGGAAATGAGTAGATTTAGTCAATCGATCAACTATAACCTAGATTCCATTATTACCTTGAGATGTCTTTGTTAATCCCACAATGCTGTCCATAGATATATTTTCCCATTTTCACTCGGGCACCGGTAATGACTGAAGCATCCCTTTCGGTAACTTTTGCTCTGCTCTAACATGCTGTCAAGTCAAACACATCACAGTAATATCAACAATATCTCATTTCATTCCATCCCACTAGTAATACTCTTGTCGATCCTTGTACATCTTAGTACTGCCCGGATGAACTAAAAATGGGGAAATATGAGCCTCACATAACAAATCATTCTTCAACAGTGAATCTCAAGGCACACATAATCTCTTCCCAAACCTCAAAACACAATCATTATAAGTGTTATATTCTGGAAACTTACCCTTCTGAACCAGCTCTACCTTTTTCTGCAACCAAATGTCTTTCTTTCATGCTTGCTTAATTCTGTCTGATAGAGAAGATTTCAGTGATACCTGAAACAAAACAGAAGAATATCCTTCACCAAAAACTTCTATTCCAAATTTCATCAAATCCTTAACCAAATGTTCACATTCCTAACGTAACGTTCTTAATGATGCATTAATTTTTTTACTCAGAGCATCAGCCACATTATTTTCTTTTCTTAGATGGTAATGAATTGTACAATCATAATCCTTGATTAATTATAGTCATCTCCTATGTCTCATGTTCAATTATTTCTAATTGAATATATACATTAAACTTTTGTGATCGGTATATATTTCACACTTTACTTCATACAAATGATGACTCCAAATTTTTACAGCAAAAACAACAGCAGCTAATTCCAAATCATGTGTAGGGTAATTTAACTCATGAGTTTTAAAATGACATGAAGCATAAGCAATTACCTGATAATTATACATAAAGTCACAACCAAGTCCGTTCAACGAAGCATCACTGTAGATAACAAACTCACCATTTATGGAAGGAAGTTCCAAAACTGGATCATTCACCAATCTTCTTTTCAATTCCTGAAAAAAATCATCACATTCTTTTTTACAAATGAACTTAACACCTTCTCGAGTTAACTTATTCATTGGACTAAATAACTGTGAAAAATTTTCAACAAACCTCTGTTAATAACCTACCAATCCAAGAAAACTACAGATCTCAGATATATTTGTCGGCCTTGGCCATTCTTCAAAAACTTTTTCTTTAGCAGGATCAACAGTTATGTGCTTTTTTGAAACAATGTGGACAAGGAACGAAATTTCTTGTAACCGAAACTCACACTTGCTGAATTTTCCGTACAGTTTATTTTCTTTTAAGGTTTGCAAGATAACCCTTAAATGACTTTCATGCTCCTCTTTACTCTTAGAAAATACAAAAATATCATCAATGAAAACAAAAAAAAATTACCCAAGAACTCATAGAATATTCTATTCATAAGGTCCATTAATATAGCATATCCATTGGTTAACCCAAAAGGTATAACTACAAATTCATAAAGGCCATATCTAGTTCGAAACGCAGTCTTTGGAACATCTTCTTCTTTTACTTTCAACTGATGGTACCCCGACCTCAAGTCAATATTCGAAAAATAATGAGCTCCCTGGAGCTGATCAAACAAATCATCAATATGAGGAAATGGATACTTGTTCTTAATAGTGATGTTATTCAAGGCTCTATAATCAATGAAAAGTCTCATTGAACCATCTTTATTTTTAACAAACAAGACAGAAGCACCCCATGGAGATGTGCTGGGTCGAATGAAACCTTTTTCTAATAACTCTTGCAATTGCTTCATTAACTCTTAAATTTTATCTTGAGCCATTGGATAATGGGGTTTTGACATTGTCTTAGAATCAAGAACTAAGTCAACAGTAAATTAAACATCTCGATCATGAATAATACCAGCCAACTCGTCATGAAAACATTAAGATACTCATTTACCATTGGCACATCATTAATCTGAATAGTTCCTTTATTTTCAACAACATGTGCAAGGTAACATTCATTTCCATCTTTTACTAGTTTCTCAACTTCCGGATATGTTATCAAAAGCAAGGGTTTATTCTTGTATACAAACTGAAAATCTTCATGAAAAGAAACATCTTTAGCTCTACAGACAATCTTAGCATGATGACAAGAAATCCAATCCATGACCAAAATAACATCAATCACTACTAGAGGAAAAAAAATAAGGTTTTCAGGTAGATTCTTTCTGTACCCAAGGATATGAAGGTTCTTATAATTCCTTTTTGTCTCAACGTTTCCTCTGGGTGATTTTACCATATGTTCAGGATTCATATCTTGAGATGGAATTCTTAATTTACTAGAAAACTTCTCAGAAATGAAATAATGTGTAGGCGCTAAATCAAACAACACATTGGCATAATCTAAACGAACAAACAGTGTACCAGATACTACTTCATTCGATGGCCCAACATCTACTGAAGTAGTTGCAAAGGATTTCACCACCCCTTTCTACTTGTATTCTAGTTGCTTTCCCTCAGTTGATTTCTTCGTAAGACACTCATTTGCTTAATGACCCATTTCACTACACTTAAAACATCTTACCATAGGCTTTTCATTGCCTACTTGGTCATCTTCATTACAGTTACGAGCAATATGACCAGACTTACCACACTAAAAGCACATTCCAGACATAGATAAACATTCTCTAGGATTCATTTTACCACACTTCTCACAGGATGGATATTTGGTTTTCTTACCTCCTTGCTTCTTTGATGAATTATTTCCCTTTTCCTACCAACTGGACCTCGTATTATGTTTTCAGACAAAGAACACCTGATCATTGGAAAACTCTATTTCCACCTTCTCTGCACATCGAACAAGTTTTTCATAACTTTTGAACTCATGAGAAGATAAGTCCCTTCAATACTTTGGATTTAACCCTGAGTAAAAATAGTTGATTTTACTATCAAGATCACATATGAAATTTGGAGCATACCTTTCTAGTCAAGTGAACATTACTTCATAAGCAGCCACTGATTCATCCTCCTGCCTCAAATCTAGGAATTGTTTTTCCATCCAAAGATATACCACCTTAGGAAAATATTTCTCAAGAAACATACCCTTGAATTCATCCTAGTGACGATCATTAATCTCATCACTATCCCCGATTTTTTTCACCATTGACAACCACTGATCTACTTCACCTTCAAAACAGAAAACAACAAGACTAGCCTTTTGATGTTCTGAACATCCCATGACATCAAAAATCTTCTCCAATGATTTAATCCACCTTTTTCCTAGCACATGGTCATATGATAATCCGAATGATGGAAGATGTTGCCTCATGAGATGTTCCACCACTGACATGTTCCTCTGCAGTTGATCTGGCTGATCTCTTGCATGGATACAACAACCATTTATAGCCTGAGTCAACTATGCCATCACTATAACAAACTGTACTGTTCCGATTTCGACCTTCTCTGGTTACTTATTTGGAAGGTTGTCTTCCTCATAATTTCGTCCCAACATAGCTTCCATGTTTCCTCTATGGAAAAGCATTCTGAACACATAAATATCTTAGGTGAAGCAACATGGTAATCTTTAAAAGATATATCATTTCAATCAAACCATAAATTAATTTAGGGACATAAATTGAATAATATTTCTAACTCTTAAAGTTGTCTAAACCGAACTTTAATACAAACTATAAGGACCCGAACGTAAACCATACTTAATGTTGAATTAAATGAATAATTCCCATTGTGTATATTTTTGGGTTTAGAGTTTTATAGAATTAGGACATAACTGTTACATCTCAAAAGATTACAAAGTAGACACTTCTACAAAGTTTTTTTTACAAAACATGAACTCTTAAATTAAGAGTCATGTCTAGTTCCATGTTTAAGACATCATGACTTTTCCTTGATCCCATCCTTGACCCTATTCCACATTATTTCATGTGAAAAACATTTCAAAAAAAAAACATGGGGTGAGCATAAAAATCTCATTAAGGGATACACAAAGAAGGAAAATTGTTATTTTTTCAATACAACAAGTAAACCATGAATACTTTATCAAAGTAATACTTTTCACCATTATGAAGTAGTAAATTCAATTCACTGAATAAAATATCATTAATTACCGTTTTATAACTAAAAGATTACCATAAAACCCATATAAAGAACACATAACATATAAAGGTAACTTGGGACATAAGCATACTTAGATGGAATAACCATACGGCCGACTTCCACAAATATCACTATATGTAATAGGCATACTGTCGACTTCCATACCAAATGAATTGGAGGTTATAATGTGACAACCCATCCTGGTATTCACCGCACCTCCCATCATTTGGTTTATCACATAACCACCCATCAAATGTCCAAGTCCCATTATAAAATCACAACACATAAAACAATTATTAAGGAAAGAATACATTTCCACATTTCAATCACAATATATCACTTAAATATATTGACATAACAAACCCATTATCAAAACCATTTTCAATACCAAAATACATAAATTATTATAAGGTATTTATTTACTTTTAAAAACACTACAGCTTGTTGAGGAAGACAAAGATCAAATAATACTTGCGGTGGCGGAAAGGTCGTTGTCACCACATACGTTAAAAAGAAAAATACTTTTTTTCATTTAGTAATATGGTTTGTATAGAAAGGATTCCTTTTTAATAAATGTAAACTTAAATGGGGTTTATACACCGTATAAATGAAAGTTTTGAATTTGAACAATACATGCCTCAATGAATGGAGATTGTGATGAAGTCTCTTACCTCGTGTCCGACTAGACTCGATCGCTCTTTAATATCCCGAATAATAAACTAGGGTTAATTTATACATGATTAAGAACCTTTTTCAAGCTTATTATTCCTTTTATATCACTTATTTCCATGTTACAAGCATTATATAATCATTTAAGTAAATAATTTTCATTTTATCGATATTTGTTACTTAAGTAAAAAATGGACTTCTTACAATTACATGTTATTCATGTGGTGAAAGGTTAATTATATCTAGAATGATATCCCGGATTTGGATATCATATATATAATATATATCCAGCATATACAATTATTTATAATAGTACATAACATTTAGAGGTACGAAATTAAATTCACCGTTCATGGAGACGGTAAGCCGTACGTACGCATGAATGCAACTTTCATTCCTATTTCGTATTAAAGGAATTAAAACTAAATGATACAAATATATATTGTAATACCAGTATAATATATATTTTATATATTTAACATAATTTAATTAATTACATTCTTTATAAAATCCATGTTTGGAATGAATGAGTCACATCACTTGAGGGGGAGATTGTCCACACTTCATCAGATGAAATTATCATATTTGCACAACATGAAAAGAATAAAGTTTTGTTTTAAGTATATAATACAGAATCATAGAGAGGGAATAAATATATTTCATACCATATATAAATACTATTACATCATAATGGCCATCATGAAATGTGTTAAGAGAATATTGAACAATCATCGTTTCGTGAGGTAGTAATTCGCCATCCACAGAAACAGTATGTTATTTAAACATTAGACGGAGGTGTGTGTAAGTGTAGCTCGAATACTTCTCATAAAAAAATACAAGTATATTGATGATACTGGTTTTGTAATAAAATAAAGGAATAAAAATAGGTTAGGGGGTTGGAGAAGAAAAATAAAACAAAAGGACATAAGAGAAGACATTACCATTAAATCGGGTAACCTCCTTTGGTTTGAACAAAAAGGGTTTATTGAAGAGATTTCTACCTATGGTATGGATTATAGGATGAGGATAGGGATTTGGAGAGTTAAATGAGTAGATTTTGGTCTAGTCCAAGGCTTGAGTGGTGTGGGTAAGGGAGTAGAGTTGGGGGCCTTTTATAAGAGGCAGGAGTGGCACTCTTGAAATGTTATAAAATGTTACTTTATTATAAAATGATTTTCGGATTTTAAAGGTCCCAAAAAGATATATTTCGATGATAAGGTGATAAGGGTTCTAAATCAACCCATCAAATAGGTTTTGGACAAGCGTATGTATTATATTTTACGTTATATTTTCAATTTATTTAAATCGTCCATTAATGAGGTAATCGCTACATCAACATGGTTTCATAAATAAATTTATTTATTTAAAGTCTAAAAATTGGAAAAAACTATCATGATGTAGGAAATAATATTACCTATCTAATTAATATTTATTGCCAAAAATGTGACTTGTATGACCCCATTTAAAAATTAATTTAGTAAAACAATACATGTTTGTGACATTTTTATTTTAACATTAATAAAAATGTTATTAATGTCATTTTCTTACCCAAGTGGATCAATGGGGTCCCCAAGTTGACCCACGGATTGTCTTGGTCGGACATGACTCATCTAATATGGTTAGGACATGTGTCATGGTAATTTCATATTATTATAACATTATTTTTACCATAAATTACACTAATTACCTTTAATAGCAATTAATAATACTTAAAAGTTACAAATCACCAAAAAATTATTTTCAGCAAATTGAACCACATTTTAATTACTAATGAAAAATATGAATGTCAGATTTTTGATATTAAATTCACATTATTTTCATGACAAGTCCCAAAGGATATTCCTGATCCCTACAAGCTAGCATAATTCCTAGTGCCACATGGAAACACCATCTGAGATATATATATCACATAAAATTTAATTAAATAATATGAATAAATTATAATTAAATATGGGAATAGAAAATACATACATCAGATGTCCATAATACAGAAAAATAAATAAACCTAATAACAAAAAAATGAAAGTATTGAAGAGTATCAAGAACCAAAAACTCCCTTATTCTCTTGCCTCCATCCCTTACATGGAAAGGATACCACTCATGTGGCTTCACTCAAACCTCCACTAGAGTAAATAGTAAAATTATAAACAAAAAACCAGATAAAATAAACTGAAAATAAAACAATATTATACAAATATATACCACACATTGACAATACAAGTCACCAACTAATAAAAAATAACTACAATACCCCATGTAAGATAATATATGATCTTCATTCAAATGAAAAAAAATTATAGAGTTATATGTGTGATAAAAAATATCATTGGGTATTCGAAAATAAAAAAATTCCATGTACCTGAAAATTAATAAAAAAATTATTCCATTTTAGTTTTAATGTTTAATTATATATAAAAATAAAAGTATCCGTTTCTTTGAAAACAAGTAGAAAGTCAGAATCTCAGAAATCAATTTAAATAATTCAAATTTAAAACCATTTTAATGAATGAAGGATAATAATTAAATATTTACAAGAGGTAAACAGGGTTATAACATATTTCTCAATAAGAAATAATAAAACTAAAATCATTTTATAGAAATTCCATGATGATAGAAGATCAAAACATTATTGTCAAATTAGTGTCATGGGAACTTAAGAGGTACTCAATAAGGTAAAGATTAGAGAAATAAACATTCAAATAATCAATCTCATCCAACAATAGATACCAAAAATTCCAACTATCCTAACACATGATGATACCCTCAAAAGTTTTACCATAGGTCACATCGCATAAGAAGTCGTGTAATCCATCTTAGGGCCACTAGTGAGAGAATGATTCAAAAATAATGAATCATGTGTTCCTGTATATCCCTAATAACTACCCAAGGAAACCAATTATTTATAAATAAAGCTTAATTTTTTTTAGAAAAGAATATACACACATGTCATATATTTTAATAACAAATAAATAATTCACTTTATCATCTCAGAACACTCTAGTAAGTGTATCCCCTATCCCAGTTTCATAATAGAATGAACAAGACCCTTAGTAGAATAAAATCACATTCCTCACATTTATCACATACAGAATTTCGAATAGAAGGGGGATGCGTTATGCGTGGGATTTAATTTTAGTAAAACATATAATAATACTAATCGGGCCTCAATTCATTGAACGAAAAATTTAACAATAAAAATAATCCATTTATAATGCACTCTATTTAGGTTGCAAGAATCCCTCCTTCACCTTATATAAAAATCCACATATACATAACCTTTTTCCTAGTGTAGGTAATCACACAACCCTATGCAAATATATAAATGAAGGAATATATATACACATATGATCATATGTGTATAACACTAATAAATATTGAGAGTGAATTTAAAACCATTTTAATCCTTTTTGGTAAACCAATCATGACTATAGTAAATCGTTAAAAACAATATAGAAGGAAAAAACAACATTTGAACCCCTAATATATATATTAGAAACTATTTCTATGATTCACTAACACATTCTACAAATTATTTATTTCATTATATAATTAAAATTCACATTAAAATAATCTAAATATTAAATATCTCAATTCATTGGTTAAAAAATTCTGAAACCAACATCAAAAAGGTAAATCAAATTGAAAGGGGACGATAAGACATCACCTTCATTGAATCTTGTAGTAAAGATTCTGAAATCAATCCCCAAGAGAACTAGGAATCCTAAAATAAAAAAAAACAAAACCCAAATTATAAGGACCCGGCCTTAAACAATACTTAATATTGAATTAAATGAATAATAAACATTGGGTATCTTTTCAGGTTCAGAGTTTTAGTGAATTAAGACATAACTATTACATCTCAAAAGATCACAAAGTAGACACATCTACAATGTATCTTTTTTTTACAAAACATGAATTATTAAAAAAAGAGTCATTTCTAGTTCCATGTTTAAGATAGCAAGACTTTTACTTGATCCCATCATTGACCCTATTCCATATTATGTCCTTTGAAAAACATTTCAAAAAATACTTGGGTGAGCATAAAAATCTCAGTAAGGGATACACAGAGAAAGTAAAACTGTTAGTTTTTAAAAACAACAAGTAAATCATGAATACTTTATCAAAGAAATACTTTTCACCTTTATAAAAAGTAAATACTATTCCCTGAATAAAATATCAGTACTTACCCTTTTGTAACCAATGGATTACCATAAAACCCATATAAATGACACATAACATATAAAGTTAACTTGGGACATAAACATACTTAAATGGAATAACCATACGATCGACTTACACACATATCGCTACATGGAATAGCCATACAGTCGACTTCCATACCCAATGCATTGGAGGTTATATCGTGACCACCAGTCCTGGTATTCACGGCACCACCTGTCATTTGGTTTATCACGTAACCAGCCGTCAAATGTCAAAGTACCATTATAAAATCATAACACATAAAACAGTTATAAAGGAAAGAAAAAATTTCCACATTGCAATCACAATATATCACATAAATATATTTACATAACAAACCCATTATCAAAACCATTTTCAATACCAAAATATATAAAAGAGTGTATGGTATTTATTTACTTTTAAAAACATTACTTCTTATTGAAGAAGCCAAAGATCAAATAATACTCGCAGTGGTGGAAAGGTCGTTGTCACCGCGTACGTTAAAAAGAAATATACTTTTTGTCATTTGGTAAAATTCTTTTTATAGAAAATATTATTTTTGAATAAATTAAAATTAAAATGGGTTTATACACCATATAAAAGAAAGCCTTGTATTAGAACAAAATATGCCTCAATGAAAGGAGATTGAGACAAAGTCCCTTACCTCGTGTCCGACTTAACTCGATCGCTCTCTAATATCATGAATAATAAACTTGTGTTATTTTATACTTGCTTAAGATCCTTTTTCAAGATTATTATTCCTATTATATCACTTATTTCCATGTAATAAACACTATGTAATCATTTTAGTTAATAATGTTCGTTTTATCGAAATTTGTTACTTAAGTCAAAAATTGTCTTCTTATAATTACATAGTATTCATGTGGTAAAAGGTTCATTATATCCAGAATTGTATTCATTATTTGGATATAATATATATGATATATATCCATCATATACATGTATTTATTATAGTACATAACATTTAAAGGTAAGGAATGAAATGCACCATTCATGGAGACGGTAAGCCGTACGTACGCATGAACGCTACATTCATTCCTATTTTGTATTAAAGGAAATAAAACTAACTGAGAAAAATATATATTATAATCCCTGTATAATATATATGTCATATATTTTTCCTAATTTCATTAATTACATTCTTTATAAAATCAATTTTTGGCATGAACGAGTCACATCAATTGAGGGGGCGGTAGTCCACACTTCCTCAGATGAAATTATCCTATTTTTACAACATGCAAAGCATAAAGGTTTGTTTTAAATATATAATACATAATATTATAGAGGGAATAAATATATTATATTTCATATATAAATACAGTGACATCATAATGGCCACCATGAATGGTGTTAAGAGAACATTGAACAATCATCGTTTCGTGCGGTAGTAATTCACTATCCACAGAAATAGTATGTTCTCTAACCATTAGACGGTGGTGTGTGTAAGTTTATATCTAATACATCACATAACAACATCCTAATATATTTAAGATGCTGTTGTTTTTACATAATAAAGGAATAAAAACAGTTTGTGGGGTTTGAGAAACAAAATAAAACAAAGGACATAAGAGAATAAATTACCTTTAAATCCTGTAACTCCCTTTGGTTTGAACCAAAAGGGTTTCGTGAAGATCTTTCTGCATAATTTAAGGATTCTATGATGAGGAGAGGTATGTGGAGAGATAAAATGATCATATTTTGGTTGAGCCAAATTCATGAGAGATCTGGGAAAGGGGGTATAGGTGGGGGCCTTTTATAAGAGGGAGGTGGGGCACTCTTGGAATGTTATAAAATGTAACATTATTATAAAATTCATTACGGATTTTAAAGGTCCTGAAAAGATGTATTTCGAGGATAAGGTGATAAGGGTTCGAAATCCACCCATACAATAGGTTTTAGACAAGTGTATTTGTTAGATTTTACCTTATCTCTTCATTTTATTTAAATTGTTTATTAATGAGGTAATCAATGCATCATCATGGTGTCATAAATAAATTTACTTATTTAATATCTAAAAATTATTAAAAAAAATATTATGATATAGGAAATCTTTTTATATTTCTAATGAATATTTATAGTAAAATGTATGACTTTTATAACCCCATTTAAAAATAGCTTTAGTAAAACAATACAGGTTTGTGACATTTTTATTTTAACATTACACATAACGTTATTAATGTCATTTTCAAACCCAAGTGGCTCCATGGGGACCCCAATTTCACCCATGGATTTTTCTGGTCTTCCATGACTCATCCAATAAGGGTAGTACATGATTCAAAGTAATTTAATATTATTATAACATTATTTTTACCTTAAATTACAATAATTACCTTTAATTGTGATTAATAAAACATAAAGGTTACTATTCACCAAAAAAATTATTTTCATCCCATTGAACCACATTTTACTTACTAATTACAACCATGTATGTCCAATTTTTTAAATTCAATTCACAGAAGTGGTAACGTTTTATTTAAACAAAAAAACTAGTTTTTTAACTACCACTTAGTGGTTTCACTATTCAACAAAAATTGATGTTTTTCAGAAAAATACCAAAAATTCACCCTAAGCTATATTAGATATTCCGAATTCAAAGATTATGTCTATTTTAAAATATTAAAATCATATAAGTTTCATTAACTAATTTAATAATTAATTCCCGTTGTCGAAACAAATAGCATGTTTTTAAGAAACAATATCTATTGAATGATTGACACTAGTTCAAGTCCAATTTCAAAGTGAAATTAATTCAAATGAACACCATTGGATTAAATGGTAAAAATTTATTTTAATTTCACATTAAAACCAATTCAAAAGATAATCTAATAATATAAATAAATTATATTTAAATGTGGTTTTGAATTTAAATACAACATTTATCACTTATTCATTAAAAATGAACTTTATCAAAAAAAATAACAAAAACATAGACAAAGTAAATTTTGATGTCCTGATTCTAGAGAAGGATTTTATTTGGTCCAATAGAATTTATATGAGTGACCAAGACTATTTTTAAAGAGTTTTCTCTATCAAAAAGCGGTAAATCGACCTTTTGGTGAATATTAGAGTATTTATGCTTAAAATTGAATTCTTTTCATATTTTAATCCTTTATCTTTTATTGGATAATTGTAAAATTATTTAACAAACATATATAATTTAATTTTAGTTATTTCTATTCATTCCTACCAATACAATGGCTACGTGTTAACTACTATTTAAAATAATATTATTATATTATTAGCATACAATGTAAGCTTTCAAAGAAACTCATTATTGCGTATCAGGTATGCTATCGAACATAGAAACCCCTTTAAAATAAAAATAATATTTAATTCACAAATTTTAATAAATATGAAAATGTCTTATTCTTTATTATCCTAGGATGTTACATCCTTCTCCCTTTTTGGGAATTGCGTCCTCGTAATTTTATTCACTTATCAAAAAAAGTGGGGATTTTTATCCATCATAGCATTTTCAGATTCCCACGTTGCCTCTTCAACCATATGGTATTTCCACAGAACCGTCACCTGATAAATTACTTTATTTCGCAACACTTTCTCTCTTCGGTCAAGAATCGGGACTGGTTGTTCTACATATGAGATATTATCTTCCAACTGAACTACCTCTGGGCTCAAAACATGAGATGTATTTGGTATATACTTTCTCAACATCGAAACATGATAAAAATTGTGTACCTCATAAAAACATGGTGGTAATTCTACTCTATTTTCAACTGATCCAACTTTATATAGGATTTCAAAAGGTCCAATAAACCTTGGACTCAACTTTCCCTTCTTGCCAAAACGCATCACACTTTTCCAGGGAGAAACTGTGAGAAAAACATGATCACCTACCTCGAAAGGTAGATCCTTCCTCTGGTTATCTGCATAAATTTTCTGCCTACTCTGAGCTGTTTCATGTGTTTCTAAATCAACTGAACTTTTTCTTCAATCTCTTCTAAAAATTCAGGTCCCATCATCTTCATTTCACTTACTTTATCCCAAAAATATAGAGTTCGACACCATTTTCCATATAATTCCTCAAAGAGATCCATTTGTATACTAGAATTAAAACTGTTGTTATTAGAAAATTCAAAAAAAGAAATATGTTAGTCCCAAAATCCCTTGTAATCCATCATCAAAGAATGTAACTTATCCACCAGGGTGTGAATTGTTCATTCTTACTGCCCATCTGATTGTGGATGAAAAGTTGTAAAGAAATTTAATTCAGTACCCACCAACTTCTGAAGGCCTTTCCAAAAGTTATAATTAAACCTCGGATCATGATCTGATACAATGGAGAGGGGAACTCCATGAAAACTGACTATCTCATTAACATACAACCGAGAAAGTTGATCTAGTGAAATAGTATCTCGAATAGGAAGGAAATGAGTAGATTTAGTCAATCGATCAACTATAACCTAGATTCCATTATTACCTTGAGATGTCTTTGTTAATCCCACAATGCTGTCCATAGATATATTTTCCCATTTTCACTCGGGCACCGGTAATGACTGTAGCATCCCTTTCGGTAACTTTTGCTCTGCTCTAACATGCTGTCAAGTCAAACACATCACAGTAATATCAACAATATCTCATTTCATTCCATCCCACTAGTAATACTCTTGTCGATCCTTGTACATCTTAGTACTGCCCGGATGAACTAAAAATGGGGAAATATGAGCCTCACATAACAAATCATTCTTCAACAGTGAATCTCAAGGCACACATAATCTCTTCCCAAACCTCAAAACACAATCATTATAAGTGTTATATTCTGGAAACTTACCCTTCTGAACCAGCTCTACCTTTTTCTGCAACCAAATGTCTTTCTTTCATGCTTGCTTAATTCTGTCTGATAGAGAAGATTTCAGTGATACCTGAAACAAAACAGAAGAATATCCTTCACCAAAAACTTCTATTCCAAATTTCATCAAATCCTTAACCAAATGTTCACATTCCTAACGTAACGTTCTTAATGATGCATTAATTTTTTTACTCAGAGCATCAGCCACATTATTTGCTTTTCTTAGATGGTAATGAATTGTACAATCATAATCCTTGATTAATTATAGTCATCTCCTATGTCTCATGTTCAATTATTTCTAATTGAATATATACATTAAACTTTTGTGATCGTTATATATTTCACACTTTACTTCATACAAATGATGACTCCAAATTTTTACAGCAAAAACAACAGCAGCTAATTCCAAATCATGTGTAGGGTAATTTAACTCATGAGTTTTAAAATGACATGAAGCATATGCAATTACCTGAAAATTATACATAAAGTCACAACCAAGTCCGTTCAACGAAGCATCACTGTAGATAACAAACTCACCATTTATGGAAGGAAGTTCCAAAACTGGATCATTCACCAATCTTCTTTTCAATTCCTGAAAAAAATCATCACATTCTTTTTTACAAATGAACTTAACACCTTCTCGAGTTAACTTATTCATTGGACTAATTAACTGTGAAAAATTTTCAACAAACCTCTGTTAATAACCTACCAATCCAAGAAAACTACAGATCTCAGATATATTTGTCGGCCTTGGCCATTCTTCAAAAACTTTTTCTTTAGCAGGATCAACAGTTATGTGCTTTTTTGAAACAATGTGGACAAGGAAAGAAATTTTTTGTAACCGAAACTCACACTTGCTGAATTTTCCGTACAGTTTATTTTCTTTTAAGGTTTGCAAGATAACCCTTAAATGACTTTCATGCTCCTCTTTACTCTTAGAAAATACAAAAATATCATCAATGAAAACAAAAAAAAACTTATCCAAGAACTCATAGAATATTCTATTCATAAGGTCCATTAATATAGCATATCCATTGGTTAACCCAAAAGGTATAACTACAAATTCATAAAGGCCATATCTAGTTCGAAACGCAGTCTTTGGAACATCTTCTTCTTTTACTTTCAACTGATGGTACCCCGACCTCAAGTCAATATTCGAAAAATAATGAGCTCCCTGGAGCTGATAAAACAAATCATCAATATGAGGAAATGGATACTTGTTCTTAATAGTGATGTTATTCAAGGCTCTATAATCAATGAAAAGTCTCATTGAACCATCTTTATTTTTAACAAACAAGACAGAAGCACCCCATGGAGATGTGCTGGGTCGAATGAAACCTTTTTCTAATAACTCTTGCAATTGCTTCATTAACTCTTAAATTTCATCTTGAGCCATTGGATAATGGGGTTTTGACATTGTCTTAGAATCAAGAACTAAGTCAACAGTAAATTAAACATCTCGATCATGAATAATACTAGCCAACTCGTCATGAAAACATTAAGATACTCATTTACCATTGGCACATCATTTATCTGAATAGTTCCTTTATTTTCAACAACATGTGCAAGGTAACATTCATTTCCATCTTTTACTAGTTTCTCAGCTTCCGGATATGTTATCAAAAGCAAGGGTTTATTCTTGTATACAAACTGAAAATCTTCATGAAAAGAAACATCTTTAGCTCTACAGACAATCTTAGCATGATGACAAGAAATCCAATCCATGACCAAAATAACATCAATCACTACTAGAGGAAAAAAAAATAAGGTTTTCAGGTAGATTCTTTCTGTACCCAAGGATATGAAGGTTCTTATAATTCCTTTTTGTCTCAACGTTTCCTCTGGGTGATTTTACCATATGTTCAGGATTCATATCTTGAGATGGAATTCTTAATTTACTAGAAAACTTCTCAGAAATGAAATAATGTGTAGGCGCTAAATCAAACAACACATTGGCATAATCTAAACGAACAAACAGTGTACCAGATACTACTTCATTCGATGGCCCAACATCTACTGAAGTAGTTGCAAAGGATTTCACCACCCCTTTCTACTTGTATTCTGGTTGCTTTCCCTCAGTTGATTTCTTCGTAAGACACTCATTTGCTTAATGACCCATTTCACTACACTTAAAACATCTTACCATAGGCTTTTCATTGCCTACTTGGTCATCTTCATTACAGTTACGAGCAATATGACCAGACTTACCACACTAAAAGCACATTCCAGACATAGATAAACATTCTCTAGGATTCATTTTACCACACTTCTCACAGGATGGATATTTGGTTTTCTTACCTCCTTGCTTCTTTGATGAATTATTTCCCTTTTCCTACCAACTGGACCTCTTATTATGTTTTCAGACAAAGAACACCTGATCATTGGAAAACTCTATTTCCACCTTCTCTGCACATCGAACAAGTTTTTCATAACTTTTGAACTCATGAGAAGATAAGTCCCTTCAATACTTTGGATTTAACCCTGAGTAAAAATAGTTGATTTTACTATCAAGATCACATATGAAATTTGGAGCATACCTTTCTAGTCAAGTGAACATTACTTCATAAGCAGCCACTGATTCATCCTCCTGCCTCAAATCTAGGAATTGTTTTTCCATCCAAAGATATACCACCTTAGGAAAATATTTCTCAAGAAACATACCCTTGAATTCATCCTAGTGACGATCATTAATCTCATCACTATCCCCAATTTTTTTCACCATTGACAACCACTGATCTACTTCACCTTCAAAACAGAAAACAACAAGACTAGCCTTTTGATGTTCTGAACATCCCATGACATCAAAAATCTTCTCCAATGATTTAATCCACCCTTTTCCTAGCACAGGGTCATATGATAATCCGAATGATGGAAGATGTTGCCTCATGAGATGTTCCACCACTGACATGTTCCTCTGCAGTTGATCTGGCTGATCTCTTGCATGGATACAACAACAATTTATAGCCTGAGTCAACTATGCCATCACTATAACAAACTGTTCTGTTCCGATTTCGACCTTCTCTGGTTACTTATTTGGAAGGTTGTCTTCCTCATAATTTCGTCCCAACATAGCTTCCATGTTTCCTCTATGGAAAAGCATTCTGAACACATAAATATCTTAGGTGAAGCAACATGGTAATCTTTAAAAGATATATCATTTCAATCAAACCATAAATTAATTTAGGGACATAAATTGAATAATATTTCTAACTCTTAAAGTTGTCTAAATCGAACTTTAATACAAACTATAAGGACCCGAACGTAAACCATACTTAATGTTGAATTAAATGAATAATTCCCATTGTGTATATTTTTGGGTTTAGAGTTTTATAGAATTAGGACATAACTGTTACATCTCAAAAGATTACAAAGTAGACACTTCTACAATGTTTTTTTTACAAAACATGAACTCTTAAAATAAGAGTCATGTCTAGTTCCATGTTTAAGACATCATGACTTTTCCTTGATCCCATCCTTGACCCTATTCCACATTATGTCATGTGAAAAACATTTCAAAAAAAACATGGGGTGAGCATAAAAATCTCATTAAGGGATACACAAAGAAGGAAAATTGTTATTTTTTCAATACAACAAGTAAACCATGAATACTTTATCAAAGTAATACTTTTCACCATTATGAAGTAGTAAATTCAATTCACTGAATAAAATATCATTAATTACCCTTTTATAACTAAAAGATTACCATAAAACCCATATAAAGAACACATAACATATAAAGGTAACTTGGGACATAAGCATACTTAGATGGAATAACCATACGGTCGACTTCCACAAATATCACTATATGTAATAGCCATACTGTCGACTTCCATACCAAATGAATTGGAGGTTATAATGTGACAACCCATCCTGGTATTCACCGCACCTCCCATCATTTGGTTTATCACATAACCACCCATCAAATGTCCAAGTCCCATTATAAAATCACAACACATAAAACAATTATTAAGGAAATAAAACATTTCCACATTTCAATCACAATATATCACTTAAATATATTGACATAACAAACCCATTATCAAAACCATTTTCAATACCAAAATACATAAATTATTATAAGGTATTTATTTACTTTTAAAAACACTACAGCTTGTTGAGGAAGACAAAGATCAAATAATACTTGCGGTGGAGGAAAGGTCGTTGTCACCACATACGTTAAAAAGAAAAATACTTTTTTTCATTTAGTAATATGGTTTGTATAGAAAGGATTCCTTTTTAATAAATGTAAACTTAAATGGGGTTTATACACCGTATAAATGAAAGTTTTGAATTTGAACAATACATGCCTCAATGAATGGAGATTGTGATGAAGTCTCTTACCTCGTGTCCGACTAGACTCGATCGCTCTTTAATATCCCGAATAATAAACTAGGGTTAATTTATACATGATTAAGAACCTTTTTCAAGCTTATTATTCCTTTTATATCACTTATTTCCATGTTACAAGCATTATATAATCATTTAAGTAAATAATTTTCATTTTATCGATATTTGTTACTTAAGTAAAAAATGGACTTCTTACAATTACATGTTATTCATGTGGTGAAAGGTTAATTATATCTAGAATGATATCCCGGATTTGGATATCATATATATAATATATATCCAGCATATAAAATTATTTATAATAGTACATAACATTTAGAGGTACGAAATTAAATTCACCGTTCATGGAGACGGTAAGCCGTACGTACGCATGAATGCAACTTTCATTCCTATTTCGTATTAAAGGAATTAAAACTAAATGATACAAATATATATTGTAATACCAGTATAATATATATTTTATATATTTAACATAATTTAATTAATTACATTCTTTATAAAATCCATGTTTGGAATGAATGAGTCACATCACTTGAGGGGGAGATTGTCCACACTTCATCAGATGAAATTATCATATTTGCACAACATGAAAAGAATAATGTTTTGTTTTAAGTATATAATACAGAATCATAGAGAGGGAATAAATATATTTCATACCATATATAAATACTATTACATCGTAATGGCCATCATGGAATGTGTTAAGAGAATATTGAACAATCATCGTTTCGTGAGGTAGTAATTCGCCATCCACAGAAACAATATGTTATTTAAACATTAGACGGAGGTGTGTGTAAGTGTAGCTCGAATACTTCTCATAAAAAAATCCAAGTATATTGATGAAACTGGTTTTGTAATAAAATAAAGGAATAAAAATAGGTTAGGGGGTTGGAGAAGAAAAATAAAACAAAAGGACATAAGAGAAGACATTACCTTTAAATTGGGTAACCTCCTTTGGTTTGAACAAAAAGGGTTTATTGAAGAGATTTCTACCTATGGTATGGATTATAGGATGAGGATAGGGATTTGTAGAGTTAAATGAGTAGAGTTTGGTCTAGTCCAAGGCTTGAGTGGTGTGGGTAAGGGAGTAGAGTTGGGGGCCTTTTATAAGAGGCAGGAGTGGCACTCTTGAAATGTTATAAAATGTTACTTTATTATAAAATGATTTTCGGATTTTAAAGGTCCCAAAAAGATATATTTAGATGATAAGGTGATAAGGGTTCTAAATCAACCCATCAAATAGGTTTTGGACAAGCGTATGTATTATATTTTACCTTATATTTTCAATTTATTTAAATCGTTCATTAATGAGGTAATCGCTGCATCAACATGGTTTCATAAATAAATTTATTTATTTAAAGTCTAAAAATTAGAAAAAACTATCATGATGTAGGAAATAATATTACCTATCTAATTAATATTTATTGCCAAAAATGTGACTTGTATGACCCCATTTAAAAATTAATTTAGTAAAACAATACATGTTTGTGACATTTTTATTTTAACATTAATAAAAATGTTATTAATGTCATTTTCTTACCCAAGTGGATCAATGGGGTCCCCAAGTTGACCCACGGATTGTCTTGGTCGGACATGACTCATCTAATATGGGTAGGACATGTGTCATGGTAATTTCATATTATTATAACATTATTTTTACCATAAATTACACTAATTACCTTTAATAGCAATTAATAATACTTAAAAGTTACAAATCACCAAAAAATTATTTTCAGCAAATTGAACCACATTTTAATTACTAATGAAAAATATGAATGTCAGATTTTTGATATTAAATTCACATTATTTTCATGACAAGTCCCAAAGGATATTCCTGATCCCTACAAGCTAGCATAATTCCTAGTGCCACATGGAAACACCATCTGAGATATATATATCACATAAAATGTAATTAAATAATATGAATAAATTATAATTAAATATGGGAATAGAAAATACATACATCAGATGTCCATAATACAGAAAAATAAATAAACCTAATAACAAAAAAATGAAAGTATTAAAGAGTATCAAGAACCAAAAACTCCCTTACTCTCTTGCCTCCATCCCTTACATGGAAAAGATACCACTCATGTGGCTTCACTCAAACCTCCACTAGAGTAAATAGTAAAATTATAAACAAAAAACCAGATAAAATAAACTGAAAATAAAACAATATTATACAAATATATACCACACATTGACAATACAAGTCACCAACTAATAAAAAATAACTACAATACCCCATGTAAGATAATATATGATCTTCATTCAAATGAAAAAAAATTATAGAGTTATATGTGTGATAAAAAATATCATTGGGTATTCGAAAATAAAAAAATTCCATGTACCTGAAAATTAATAAAAAAATTATTCCATTTTAGTTTTAATGTTTAATTATATATAAAAATAAAAGTATCTGTTTCTTTGAAAACAAGTAGAAAGTCAGAATCTCAGAAATCAATTTAAATAATTCAAATTTAAAACCATTTTAATGAATGAAGGATAATAATTAAATATTTACAAGAGGTAAACAGGGTTATAACATATTTCTCAATAAGAAATAATAAAACTAAAATCATTTTATAGAAATTCCATGATGATAGAAGATCAAAACATTATTGTCAAATTAGTGTCATGGGAACTTAAGAGGTACTCAATAAGGTAAAGATTAGAGAAATAAACATTCAAATAATCAATCTCATCCAACAATAGATACCAAAAATTCCAACTATCCTAACACATGATGATACCCTCAAAAGTTTTACCATAGGTCACATCGCATAAGAAGTCGTGTAATCCATCTTAGGGCCACTAGTGAGAGAATGATTCAAAAATAATGAATCATGTGTTCCTGTATATCCCTAATAACTACCCAAGGAAACCAATTATTTATAAATAAAGCTTAATTTTTTTTAGAAAAGAATATACACACATGTCATATATTTTAATAACAAATAAATAATTCACTTTATCATCTCAGAACACTCTAGTAAGTGTATCCCCTATCCCAGTTTCATAATAGAATGAACAAGACCCTTAGTAGAATAAAATCACATTCCTCACATTTATCACATACAGAATTTCGAATAGAAGGGGGATGCGTTATGCATGGGATTTAATTTTAGTAAAACATATAATAATACTAATCGGGCCTCAATTCATTGAACGAAAAATTTAACAATAAAAATAATCCATTTATAATGCACTCTATTTAGGTTGCAAGAATCCCTCCTTCACCTTATATAAAAATCCACATATACATAACCTTTTTCCTAGTGTAGGTAATCACACAACCCTATGCAAATATATAAATGAAGGAATATATATACACATATGATCATATGTGTATAACACTAATAAATATGGAGAGTGAATTTAAAACCATTTTAATCCTTTTTAGTAAACCAATCATGACTATAGTAAATCGTTAAAAACAATATAGAAGGAAAAAACAACATTTGAACCCCTAATATATATATTAGAAACTATTTCTATGATTCACTAACACATTCTACAAATTATTTATTTCATTATATAATTAAAATTCACATTAAAATAATCTAAATATTAAATATCTCAATTCATTGGTTAAAAAATTCTGAAACCAACATCAAAAAGGTAAATCAAATTGAAAGGGGACGATAAGACATCACCTTCATTGAATCTTGTAGTAAAGATTCTGAAATCAATCCCAAAGAGAACTAGGAATCCTAAAATAAAATAAACAAAACCCAAATTATAAGGACCCGACCTTAAACAATACTTAATATTGAATTAAATGAATAATAAACATTGGGTATCTTTTCAGGTTCAGAGTTTTAGTGAATTAAGACATAACAATTACATCTCAAAAGATCACAAAGTAGACACTTCTACAATGTATCTTTTTTTTACAAAACATGAATTATTAAAAAAGAGTCATTTCTAGTTCCATGTTTAAGATAGCAAGACTTTTACTTGATCCCATCCTTGACCCTATTCCATATTATGTCCTTTGAAAAACATTTCAAAAAATACTTGGGTGAGCATAAAAATCTCAGTAAGGGATACACAAAGAAAGTAAAACTGTTAGTTTTTAAAAACAACAAGTAAATCATGAATACTTTATCAAAGAAATAATTTTCACCTCTATAAAAAGTAAATACTCTTCCCTGAATAAAATATCAGTACTTACCCTTTTGTAACCAATGGATTACCATAAAACCCATATAAATGACACATAACATATAAAGTTAACTTGGGACATAAACATACTTAAATGGAATAACCATACGATCGACTTACACACATATCGCTACATGGAATAGCCATACAGTCGACTTCCATACCCAATGCATTGGAGGTTATATCGTGACCACCAGTCCTGGTATTCACGGCACCACCTGTCATTTGGTTTATCACGTAACCAGCCGTCAAATGTCAAAGTACCATTATAAAATCATAACACATAAAACAGTTATAAAGGAAAGAAAAAATTTCCACATTGCAATCACAATATATCACATAAATATATTTACATAACAAACCCATTATCAAAACCATTTTCAATACCAAAATATATAAAAGAGTGTATGGTATTTATTTACTTTTAAAAACATTACTTCTTATTGAAGAAGCCAAAGATCAAATAATACTCGCAGTGGTGGAAAGGTCGTTGTCACCGCGTACGTTAAAAAGAAATATACTTTTTGTCATTTGGTAAAATTCTTTTTATAGAAAATATTATTTTTGAATAAATTAAAATTAAAATGGGTTTATACACCATATAAAAGAAAGCCTTGTATTAGAACAAAATATGCCTCAATGAAAGGAGATTGAGACAAAGTCCCTTACCTCGTGTCCGACTTAACTCGATCGCTCTCTAATATCATGAATAATAAACTTGTGTTATTTTATACTTGCTTAAGATCCTTTTCAAGATTATTATTCCTATTATATCACTTATTTCCATGTAATAAACACTATGTAATCATTTTAGTTAATAATGTTCGTTTTATCGAAATTTGTTACTTAAGTCAAAAATTGTCTTCTTATAATTACATAGTATTCATGTGGTAAAAGGTTCATTATATCCAGAATTATATTCATTATTTGGATATAATATATATGATATATATCCATCATATACATGTATTTATTATAGTACATAACATTTAAAGGTAAGGAATGAAATGCACCATTCATGGAGACGGTAAGCCGTACGTACGCATGAACGCTACATTCATTCCTATTTTGTATTAAAGGAATTAAAACTGACTGAGAAAAATATATATTATAATCCCTGTATAATATATATGTCATATATTTTTCCTAATTTCATTAATTACATTCTTTATAAAATCAATTTTTGGCATGAACGAGTCACATCAATTGAGGGGGCGGTAGTCCACACTTCCTCAGATGAAATTATCCTATTTTTACAACATGCAAAGCATAAAGGTTTGTTTTAAATATATAATACATAAGATTATAGAGGGAATAAATATATTATATTTCATATATAAATACAGTGACATCATAATGGCCACCATGAATGGTGTTAAGAGAACATTGAACAATCATCGTTTCGTGCGGTAGTAATTCACTATCCACAGAAATAGTATGTTCTCTAACCATTAGACGGTGGTGTGTGTAAGTTTATATCTAATACATCACATAACAACATCCTAATATATTTAAGATGCTGGTGTTTTTACAGAATAAAGGAATAAAAACAGTTTGTGGGGTTTGAGAAACAAAATAAAACAAAGGACATAAGAGAATAAATTACCTTTAAATCCTGTAACTCCCTTTGGTTTGAACCAAAAGGGTTTCGTGAAGATATTTCTGCATAATTTAAGGATTCTATGATGAGGAGAGGTATGTGGAGAGATAAAATGATCATATTTTGGTTGAGCCAAATTCATGAGAGATCTGGGAAAGGGGGTATAGGTGGGGGCCTTTTATAAGAGGGAGGTGGGGCACTCTTGGAATGTTATAAAATGTAACATTATTATAAAATTCATTACGGATTTTAAAGGTCCTGAAAAGATGTATTTCGAGGATAAGGTGATAAGGGTTCGAAATCCACCCATACAATAGGTTTTAGACAAGTGTATTTGTTAGATTTTACCTTATCTCTTCATTTTATTTAAATTGTTTATTAATGAGGTAATCAATGCATCATCATGGTGTCATAAATAAATTTACTTATTTAATGTCTAAAAATTATTAAAAAAAATATTATGATATAGGAAATCTTTTTATATTTCTAATGAATATTTATAGTAAAAAGTATGACTTTTATAACCCCATTTAAAAATAGCTTTAGTAAAACAATACAGGTTTGTGACATTTTTATTTTAACATTACACATAACGTTATTAATGTCATTTTCAAACCCAAGTGGCTCCATGGGGACCCCAATTTCACCCATGGATTTTTCTGGTCTTCCATGACTCATCCAATAAGGGTAGTACATGATTCAAAGTAATTTAATATTATTATAACATTATTTTTACCTTAAATTACAATAATTACCTTTAATCGTGATTAATAAAACATAAAGGTTACTATTCACCAAAAAAATTATTTTCATCCCATTGAACCAAATTTTACTTACTAATTACAACCATGTATGTCCAATTTTTGAAATTCAATTCACAGAAGTGGTAACGTTTTATTTAAACAAAAAATCAGTTTTTTAACTACCACTTAGTGGTTTCACTATTCATCAAAAATTGATGTTTTTCAGAAAAATACCAAAAATTCACCCTAAGCTATATTAGATATTCCGAATTCAAAGATTATGTCTATTTTAAAATATTCAAATCATATAAGTTTCATTAACTAATTTAATAATTAATTCCCATTGTCGAAACAAATAGCATGTTTTTAAGAAACAATATCTATTAAATGATTGACACTAGTTTAAGTCCAATTTCAAAGTGAAATTAATTCCAATGAACACCATTGGATTAAATGGTAAAAATATATTATTATTTCACATTAAAACCAATTCAAAAGATAATCTAATAATATAAATAAATTAGATTTAAATGTGGTTTTGAATTTAAATACAACATTTATCACTTATTCATTAAAAATGAACTTTATCAAAAAAAAATAACAAAAACATACACAAAGTAAATTTTGATGTCCCGATTCTAAAGAAGGATTTTATTTGGGTCAATAGAATGTATAAGAGTGACCAAGACTATTTTTAAAGAGGTTTCTCTATCAAAAGGTTGTAAATCGACCTTTTGGTGAATATTAGAGTATTTTTGATTAAAATTGAATTCTTTTCATATTTTAATCCTTTATCTTTTATTGGATAATTGTAAAATCATTTAACAAACATATATAATTTTATTTTAGGTATTTCTATTCATTACTTCCAATTAAACGGCTACGTGTTAACTACCATTTAAAATAATATTATTATATTATTAGCATACAATCTAAGCTTTCAAAGAAACTCATTATTGTGTATCAGGTATGCTATCGAACATAGAAACCCCATTAAAATAAAATTAATATTTAATTCACAAATTTTAATAAATATGAAAATGTCTTATTCTTTATTATCCTAGGATGTTACATCCTTCTCCCTTTTTGGGAATTGCATCCTCATAATTTTATTCACTTATCAAAAAATGTGGGGATATTTATCCATCATAGCATTTTCAGATTCCCACGTTGCCTCTTCAACCATATGGTATTTCCATAGAACCTTCACCTGATAAATTACCTTATTTCGCAACACTTTCTCTCTTCGGTCAAGAATCTGGATTGGTTGTTCTTCATATGAGATATTATCTTCCAACTAAACTACCTCTGTGATCAAAACATGAGATGTATTTGGTATATACTTTCTCAACATCGAAACATGATAAAAATTGTGTACCTCATAAAAACATGGTGGTAATTCTACTCTATTTTCAACTGATCCAACTTTCTATAGGATTTCAAAAGGTCCAATAAACCTTGGACTCAACTTTCCCTTCTTTCCAAAACGAATCACACTTTTCTAGGGAGAAACTGTGAGAAAAACATGATCACTTACCTCTAAAGGTAGATCCTTCCTCTGGTTATCTGCATAACTTTTCTGCCTGCTCTGAGTTGTTTCATGTGTTTCTAAATCAACTGAACTTTTTCTGCCATCTCTTCTAAAAATTCAGGTCCCATCATCTTCATTTCCCTTACTTTATCCCAAAAATATAGAGTTCGACACCATTTTCCAAATAATTCTTCAAACAGAGCCATTTGTATACTAGAATTAAAACTGTTGTTATTAGAAAATTCAAAAAAAGAAAGATGTTAGTCCCAAAATCTCTGGTAATCCATCATCCAAGAATGTAACTTATCCTCCAGGGTGTGAATTGTTCATTCTTACTGCCCATCTGATTGTGGATGAAAAGTTGTACAGAAATTTAATTCAGTACCCAACAACTTCTGAAGGCCTTTCCAAAAGTTAGAATTAAACCTCAGATCATGATCATATACAATGGAGAGGGGAACTCCATGAAAACTTACTATCTCTTTAACATACAACATAGAAAGTTGATCTAGAGAAATAGTATCTCTAATAGGAAGGAAATGAGTAGATTTACTCAATCGATCAACTATAACCTAGATTGCATTATTACCTCGAGATGTCTTTGTTAATCCCACAACGATGTCCATAGATATATTTTCCCATTTCCACTCAGGCGCCGGTAATGACTGAAGCATCCCTTTCGGTAACTGTCACTCTGCTCTAATATGCTGTCATGTCAAACACATCATAGTAATATCAGCAATATCTCATTTCATTCCATCCCACCAGTAAAACTCTTGCCGATCCTTGTACATCTTAGTACTGCTCGGGTGAACTAAAAATGGGGAAATATGAGCCTCACATAACAAATCATTCTTCAACTGTGAATCTCAAGGCACACATAATCTCTTCCCAAACCTCAAACCACAATCATTATAAGTGTTAAATTCTGGAAACTTACCCTTCTGAACCAGCTCTACCTTTTTCTGCAACCAAATGTCTTTCTTTCACGCTTGCTTAATTCTGTTTGATAGAGAAGATTTCAGTGATACCTGAAAAAAAAACAGAAGAATATCCTGCACCAACAACTTCTATGCCAAATTTCATCAAATCTTTAATGAAATGTTCACGTTCCAAACGTAACGTGCTTAATGATGCATTAATTTTTTGACTCAAAGCATCCTCCACATTATTTGCTTTTCATAGATGGTAATGAATTGTACAATCATAATCCTTGATTAATTATAGTCATCTCCTCTGTCTCATGTTCAATTCTTTCTAAGTGAATATATACCGTAAACATTTCTGATCGGTATATATGTCACTACTTCATACAAATGATGCCTCCATGTTTTTACAGAAAAAACAACAGTAGCTAATTCCAAATCATGTGTAGGGTAATTTAACTCATGAGTTTTCAAATGACATGAAGCATAATAAATTACCTGATAATTATACATAAATACACAACCAAGTCCGTTCAACGAAGCATCACTATAGATAACAATCTCACCATTTATGGAAGGAAGTTCCAAAACTGGATCATTCACCAATATTCTTTTCAATTCCTGAAAAAAATCACCACATTATTTTTTCCATATGAACTTAACACCTTTTCGAGTTAACTTATTCATTGGACTAGATAACTGTGAAAAAATTTCAACAAACCTCTGTTAATAACCTACCAATCCAAGAAAACTACATATCTCAGTTATATTTGTCGGCCTTGGCCATTATTCGAAAACTTTTGTTTTAGCAGGATCAACAGTTATGCCCTTTTTTGAAACAATGTGGACAAGGAAAGAAATTTGTTGTAACCGAAACTCGCACTTGCTGAATTTTCCGTACAGTTTGTTTTCTTTTAAGGTTTGCAAGATAACCCTTAAATGACTTTCATGCTCCTCTTTACTCTTAGAAAACACCAAAATATCATCAATGAAAACAACCAAAAACTTATCCAAGAACTCATAGAATATTCTATTCATAAGGTCCATGAATATAGCATGTCCATTGGTTAACCCAAAAGGTATAACTACAAATTCATAATGGCCATATGTAGTTCGAAACACAGTCTTTGGAACATCTTCTTCTTTTACTTTCAACTGATGGTACCTCAACCTCAAGTCAATCTTCGAAAAATACTGAGCTCCCTGGAGCTGATCAAACAAATCATCGATATGAGGCAAAGGATACTTGTTCTTAATAGTGATGTTATTCAAGGCTCTATAATCAATGAAAAGTCTCATTGAACCATCTTTATTTTTAACAAACAAGACAGAAGCACCCCATGGTGATGTGCTGGGTCGAATGAATCCTTTTTCTAATAACTCTTGCAGTTGCTTCATTAACTCTTAAATTTCATCTTGAGCCATTGGATAATGGGGTTTTGACATTGGCTTAGAATCAAGAACTAAGTCAACAGTAAATTAAACTTCTCGATCATGAATAATACCAGGAAACTCGTCATGATAAATATTAAGATACTCATTTACCATTGGCACATCATTAATCTGAATAGTTCCTTTATTTTCAACAACATGTGCAAGGTAACATTCATTTCCATCTTTTACTAGTTTCTCAACTTCCGGATATGTTATCAAAAGCAAGGGTTTATTCTTGTATACAAACTGAAAATCTTCATGAAAAGAATCCTCTTTAGATCTACAGTCAATCTTAGCATGATAAAAAGAAATCCAATCCATGACCAAAATAACATCAATCTCTACTAGAGGCAAAACAATAAGGTTTTCAGGTAGATTCTTTCTGCACCCAAGGATATGAAGGTTCTTATAATTCCTTTTTTTCTCAACGTTTCCTCTGGGTGATTTTACTATAAGTTCAGGATTCATATCATGAGATAGAATTACTAATTTACTAGAAAACTTCTCAGAAATGAAATAATGTGTAGACGCTAAATCAAACAACACATTGGCATAATCTGAACGAAAAAACAGTGTACCTGATACTACTTCATTCGATGGCCCAACATCTGCTGAAGTAGTTGCAAAGGATTTCACCACCCCTTTCTACTTGTAGTCTGGTTGCTTTCCCTCAGTTGAGTTCTTCGTAAGACACTCATTTGCTTAATGACCCATTTCATTAAACTTAAAACATCTTACCATAGGATTTTCATTGCTTACTTGGTCATCTTCATTACAGTTACGAGCAATATGACCAGACTTACCACACTAAAAGCACATTCCAGACATAGATAAACATTCTCTAGGATTCATTTTACCACACTTCTCACAGGATGGATATTTGTTTTTCTTACCTCCTTGATTCTTTGATGAATTATTTACCTTTTCCTACAAACTGGACCTCTTATTATGTTGTCGGACAAAGAACACCTGATCATTGGAAAACTCCATTTCCACCTTCTCTGCACATCGAACATGTTTTTCATAACTTTTGAACTCATGAGAAGCTAAGTCCCTTCAATACTTTGGATTTAACCCTGAGTAAAAATAGTTGATTTTACTATCAAGATCACATATGAAATTTGGAGCATACCTTTCTAGTCACGTGAACATTACTTCATAAGCAGCCACTGAGTCATCCTCCTGCCTCAAATCTAGGAATTTTTTTTCCATCCTAATATATACCACCTTAGGAAAATATTTCTCAAGAAACATACCCTTGAATTCAACCTAGTGAAGATCATTAATCTCATCAGTATCCCTGATTTTTTTCACCATTGACTACCACTGATCTACTTCACCTTCAAAACAGATAACAACAAGACTAGCCTTTTGATGTTCTGAACATCCCATGACATCAAAAATCTTCTCCAATGATTTAATCCACCCTTTTTCTAGCACAGGGTCATATGATACTCCGAATGATAGAAGATGTTGCCTCATGAGATGTTCCACCACTGACATGTTCCTCTGTAGTTGATCTAGCTGATCTCGTGCATGGATATAACAACCATTTATAGCCTGAGTCAACTGTGCCATCACTATAACAAACTGTTCTGTTCCGATTTCGACCTTCTCTGGTTACTGATTTGGAAGGTTGTCTTCCTCCTTATGTCGTCCCAACATAGCTTCCATGTTTCCTCTATGGAAAAGCATTCTGAACACATAAATATCTTAGGTGAAGCAACACGGTAATCTTTAAAAGATATATCATTTCAATCAAACCATAAATTAATTTAGGGACATAAATTGAAAAATATTTCTAACTCTTAAAGTTGTCTAAACCGGCCTTTAATACCAACTATAAGGACCCGAACTTAAACCATAATTAATGTTGAATTAAATGAATAATTCCCATTTTGTATATTTTTAGGTTTAGAGTTTTATAGAATTAGGACATAACTATTACATCTCAAAAGATTACAAAGTAGACACTTCTACAAAGTTTTTTTTACAAAACATGAACTCTTAAAATAAGAGTCATGTCTAGTTCCATGTTTAAGACATCATGAATTTTCCTTGGTCCCATCCTTGACCCTATTCCACATTATTTCATGTGAAAAACATTTAAAAAAAACATGGGGTGAGCATAAAAATCACATTAAGGGTACACAAAGAAGGAAAATTGTTATTTTTTCAAAACAATAAGTAAACCATGAATACTTTATCAAAGTAATAATTTTCACCATTATGAAGTAGTAAATACTATTCACTGAATAAAATATCATTACTTACCCTTTTATAACCAAAAGATTACCATAAAACCCATATAAAGAACACATAACATATAAAGCTAACTTGGGACATAAGCATACTTAAATGGAATAACCATACGGTCGACTTCCACAAATATCACTATATGGAATAGCCATACTGTCGACTTCCATACCAAATGAATTGGAGGTTATAATGTGACCACCCATCCTGGTATTCACAGCACCTCCCATCATTTGGTTTATCACATAACCACCCATCAAATGCCCAAGTACCATTATAAAATCACAACACATAAAACAATTATTAAGGAAAGAAAACATTTCCACATTTCAATCACAATATATCACATAAATATATTGACATAACAAACCCATTATCAAAACCATTTTCAATACCAAAATACATAAATGATTATAAGGTATTTATTTACTTTTAAAAACACTACATCTTGTTGATAAAGACAAAGATCAAATAATACTAGCGGTGGCGGAAAGGTCGTTGTCACCACATACGTTAAAAAGAAAAATACTTTTTGTCGTTTAGTAATATGGTTTGTATAGAAAGGATTCCTTTTTAATAAATGTAAAATTAAATGGGGTTTATACACCGTATAAAAGAATGTTTTTTATTTGAACAATACATGACTCAATGAATGGAGATTGTGATGAAGTCTCTTACCTCGTGTCCGACTAGACTCGATCGCTCTTTAATATCCTGAATAATAAACTATGGTTAATTTATACATGATTAAGAACCTTTTTCAAGCTTATTATTCCTTTTATATCATTTATTTCAATGTTATAAGCATTATATAATCATTTAAGTAAATAATGTTCATTTTATCGATATTTGTTATTTAGTAAAAAATGGACTTCTTACAATTACATGTTATTCATGTGGTGAAAGGTAAATTATATCTAGAATGATATCCCAGATTTGGATATCATATATATAATATATATCCAGCATATACATTTATTTATAATAGTACATAACATTTAGAGGTAAGAAATTAAATTCACCGTTCATGGAGACGGTAAGCCGTACGTACGCATGAATGCTACTTTCATTCCTATTTCGCATTAAAGGAATTAAAACTAAATGATAAAAATATATATTATAATACCAGTATAATATATATTTTATATATTTAACATAATTTAATTAATTACATTCTTTATAAAATCCATGTTTGGAATGAATGAGTCACATCACTTGAGGGGGAGATAGTCCACACTTCATCAGATGAAATTATGATATTTGCACAACATGAAAAGAATAATGGTTTGTTTTAAGTATATAATAATGAATCATAGAGAGGGAAAAAAATATATTTCATACCATATATAAATACTATTACATCATAATGGCCATCATGAAAGGTGTTAAGAGAATATTGAACAATCATCGTTTTGTGAGGCAGTAATTCGCCATCTTCAGAAACAGTATGTTATTTAAACATTAGACGGAGGTGTGTGTAAGTGTAGCTCGAATACTTCTCATAAAAAAATCCAAGTATATTGATGATACTAGTTTTGTAATAAAATAAAGGAATTAAAACAGTTTATGGGGTTGGAAAAGAAAAATAAAACAAAAGGACATAAGAGAAGACATTACCTTAAAATCGGGTAACTCCCTTTGGTTTGAACAAAAAGGGTTTTTTGAAGAGCTTTCTACCTATGGTATGGATTATAGGATGAAGAGAGGTATTTGGAGAGTTAAATGAGTAGAGTTTGGTCTAGTCCAAGGCTTGAGTGGTGTGGGTATGGGGGTAGAGTTGGGGGCCTTTTATAAGAGGGAGGAGTGGAACTCTTGAAATGTTATAAAATGTTACTTTATTATAAAATGATTTTCGGATTTTAAAGGTCCCAAAAAGATATATTTCTATGATAAGGTGATAAGGGTTCTAAATCAACCCATCAAATAGGTTTTGGACAAGCGTATGTATTATATTTTACCTTATATTTTCAATTTATTTAAATCATTCATTAATGAGGTAATCGCTGCATCAACATGGTGTCATAAATAAATTTATTTATTTAAAGTCTAAAAATTAAAAAAAAAAACAATCATGATGTAGGTAATAATATTACCTATCTAATTAATATTTATTGTCAAAAATATGACTTGTATGACCCCATTTAAAAATTATTTTAGTAAAACAATACATGTTTGTGACATTTTTATTTTATCATTAATAAAAATGTTATTAATGTCATTTTCATACCCATGTGGCTCAATGGGGTCCCCAAGATGACCCACAGATTGTCTTGGTCGGACATGACTCATCTAATATGGTTAGGACATGTGTCAAGGTAATTTCATATTATTATAACATTATTTTTACCTTAAATTACACTAATTACCTTTAATAGCAATTAATAATACTTAAAAGTTACTAATCACCAAAAAATTATTTTCAGCAAATTGTACCACATTTTAATTACTAATGAAAAATATCAATGTCAGATTTTTGATAATAAATTCACATTATTTTCATGACAAGGCCCAAAGGATATTCCTGATCCCTACAAGCTAGCATAATTCCTAGTGCCACATGGAAACACCATCTGAGATATATATATCACATAAAATTTAATTAAATAATATGAATAAATTCTAATTAAATATGGGAATAGAAAATACATACATCAGATGTCCATAATATAGAAAAATAAATAAACCTAATAACAAAACAATGAAAGCATTAAAGAGTATCAAGAACCAAAAACTCCCTCACTCTCTTGCCTCCCTCCATTACATGGAAAAGATACCACTCAAGTGGCTTCACTCCAACCTCCACTAGAGTAAATAGTAATATTATAAACACACAACCAGATAAAATAAACTGAAAATAAAACAAAATTGTACAAATATATACCACACATTGATAATACAAGTCACCAACTAATAAAAAATAACTACAATACCCCATGTAAGATAATATATGATCTTCATTCAAATAAAAAAATTATAGAGTTATAAGTGTGATAAAAAATATCATTGGGTATTCGAATATAAAAAAATTCCATGTACCTGAAAATTAATAAAAAAATTATTCCATTCTAGTTTTAATGTTTAATTATATATAAAAATAAAAGTATCTGTTTCTTTGAAAACAAGTAGAAAGTCAGCGTCTCAGAAATAAATTTAAATAATTCAAATTTAAAACCATTTTAATGAATGAAGGATAATAATTAAAAATTTACAAGAGGTAAACAGGGTTATAACATATTTCTCAATAAGAAATAATAAAACTAAAAGCATTTTATAGAAATTCCATGATGATAGAAGATCAAAACATTATTGTAAAATTAGTGTCATGGGAACTTAAGAGGTACTCAATAAGGTAAATATTAGAGCAATAAACATTCAAATAATCAATCTCATCCAACAATAGATACCAAAAATTCCAACTATCCTAACACATGATGATACCCTCAAAAGTTTTACCATAGGTCACATCACATAAGAAGTTGTGTAATCCATCTTAGGGCCACTAGTGAGAGAAAGATTCTAAAATAAAGAATCATGTGTTCCTGGATATCCCTAATAACAACCCAATGAAACCAATGATTTATAAATAAAGCTTAATTTATTTTAAAAAAAGAATATACACACATGTCATATATTTTTATAACAAATAAATAATTCACTTTATCATCTCAGAACACTCTAGTAAGTGTATCCCCTTTCCCAATTTCATAATATAATGAACAAGACCCTTAGTAGAATAAAATCACATTCCTCACATTTATCACATAAAAAATTTCGAATAGAAGGAGGATGCGTTATGCGTGGGATTTAATTTTAGTAAAACATATAATAATACTAATCAGGCCTCAATTCATTCAACGAAAAATTTAACAATAAAAATAATCCATTTATAATGCACTCAATTTAGGTTACAAGAATCCCTCCTTCACCTTATATAAAAATCCACATATACATAACCATTTTCCTAGTGTAGGTAATCACACAACCCTATGAAAATATATAAATGATGGAATATATATACACATATGATCATATGTGTATAACACTAATAAATAGGGAGAGTGAATTTAAAACCATTTTAATCCTTTTTGGTAAACCAATCATGACTATAGTAAATCGTTAAAAACCATATAGAAGGAAAAAACAACATTGGAACCCCTAATATATATATTAGAAACTATTTCTATGATTCACAAACACATTCTACAAATTATTTATTTCATAATATAATTAAAATTCACATTAAAATAATCTAAATATTAAATATCTCAATTCATTGGTTAAAAAATACTGAAACCAACATCAAAAAGGTAAATCAAATTGAAAGGGGATGATAATACATCACCTTCATTGAATCTTGTAGTAAAGATTCTGAAAGCAATCCCCAAGAGAACTAGGAATCCTAAAATAAAAAAAACAAAACCCAAATTATAAGGACCCGACCTTAAACAATACTTAATATTGAATTAAATGAATAATAAACATTGGGTATCTTTTCAGGTTCAGAGTTTTAGTGAATTAAGACATAACTATTACATCTCAAAAGATCACAAAGTAGACACTTCTACAAAGTTTTTTTTTACAAAACATGAATTCTTAAAAAAAAGAGTCATTTCTAGTTCCATGTTTAAGATAGCAAGACTTTTACTTGATCCCATCCGTGACCCTATTCCATATTATGACCTTTGAAAAACATTTCAAAAAATACTTGGGGTGAGCATAAAAATCTCAGTAAGGGATACACAAAGAAAGTAAAACTGTTAGTTATTAAAAACAACAAGTAAATCATGAATACTTTATCAAAGTAATACTTTTCACCTTTATAAAGAGTAAATACTCTTCACTGAATAAAATATCAGTACTTACCCTTTTGTAACCAATGGATTACCATAAAACCCATATAAAGGACACATAACATATAAAGTGAACTTGGGACATAAACATACATAAATGGAATAACCATACGATCGACTTCCACACATATCGCTGCATGGAATAGCCATACAGCCGACTTCCATACCCAATGCATTGGAGGTTATATCGTGACCACCAGTCCTAGTATTCACGGCACCACCTGTCATTTTGTTTATTACGTAACCAGCCATCAAATGTCAAAGTACCATTATAAAATCATAACACATAAAACAGTTATAAAGGAAAGAAAAAATTTTCACATTTCAATCAAAATATATCACATAAATATATTTACATAACAAACCCATTATCAAAACCATTTTCAATACCAAAATATATAAAAGAGTGTATGGTATTTATTTACTTTTAAAAACATTACTGCTTGTTGAGGAATCCAAAGATCAAATTATACTCGCAGTGGTGGAAAGGTCGTTGTCACCGCGTACGTTAAAAAGAAATATACTTTTTGTAATTTAGTAAAATTATTTTTATAGAAAATATTATTTTTGAATAAATTAAAATTCAAATGGGTTTATACACCATAAAAAAGAAAGTCTTGTATTAGAACAAAATATGCCTCAATGAAAGGAGATTGAGACAAAGTCTCTTACCTCGTGTCCGACATAACTCGATCACTCTCTAATATCATGAATAATAAACTTGTGTTAGTTTATACTTGCTTAAGAACCTTTTTCAAGCTTATTATTCCTATTATATCACTTATTTCCATGTAATAAACACTATGTAATCATTTTAGTTAATAATGTTCGTTTTATCGAAATTTGTTACTTAAGTCAAAAATTGTCTTCTTATAATTACATAGTATTCATGTGGTAGAAGGTTCATTATATCCAATATTATATTCATTATTTGGATATAATATATATGATATATATCCATCATATACATGTATTTATTATAGTACATAACATTTAAAGGTAAGGAATGAAATGCACCATTCATGGAGACGGTAAGCCGTACGTACGCATGAACGCTACATTCATTCCTATATTGTATTAAAGGAATTAAAACTAACTGAGAAAAATATATATTATAATCCCGGTGTAATATATATGTTATATATTTATCCTAATTTCATTAATTAAATTCTTTATAAAATCAATTTTTGGCATGAACGAGTCACATCAATTGAGGGGGCGGTAGTCCACACTTCCTCAGATGAAATTATCCTATTTTTACAACATGAAATGCATAAAGGTTTGTTTTAAATATATAATACATAAGATTAGAGAGGGAATAAATATATTATATTTCATATATAAATACAGTGACATCATAATGGCCACCATGAATGTTGTTAAGAGAACATTGAACAATCATCGTTTCGTGCGGTAGTAATTCACTATCCACAGAAATAGTATGTTCTCTAACAATTAGACGGTGGTGTGTGTAAGTGTATATCTAATCCATCACATAACAACATCCTAATATATTGAAGATTCTGGTGTTTTTACAGAATAAAGGAATAAAAACAGTTTGTGGGGTTTGAGAAACAAAATAAAACAAAAGGATATAAGAGAATACATAACCTTTAAATCCGGTAACTCCCTTTGGTTTGAACCAAAAGGGTTTCGTGAAGATCTTTCTGCCTAATTTAAGGCTTCTATGATGAGGAGAGGTATGTGGAGAGATAAAATGAGCATATTTTGGTCGAGCCAAATTCTTGAGAGGTCTGGGAATGGGGGTATAGGAGGGGGCCTTTTATAAGAGGGAGGTGGGGCACTCTTGGAATGTTATAAAACGTAACTTTATTATAAAATTCATTACGGATTTTAAAGGTCCTGAAAAGATATATTTCGAGGATAAGGTGATAAGGGTTCGAAATCCACCCATACAATAGGTTTTAGACAAGTGTATGTGTTAGATTTTACCTTATCTCTTCATTTTATTTAAATCGTTTATTAATGAGGTAATCAGTGCATCATCATGGTGTCATAAATAAATTTTCTTATTTAATGTCTACAAATTATTAAAAAAAATATTATGATGTAGGAAATCTTTTTATATTTCTAATGAATATTTATAGTAAAAAATATGACTTTTATAACCCCGTTTAAAAATTGCTTTAGAAAAACAATACAGGTTTGTGACATTTTTATTTTAACATTAAACATAACGTTATTAATGTCATTTTCAAACCCAAGTGGCTCCATGGGGACCCCAATTTCACCCATGGATTTTTCTGGTCTTCCATGACTCATCCAATAAGGGTAGGACATGATTCAAAGTAATTTAATATTATTATACCATTATTTTTACCTTAAATTACAATAATTACCTTTAATCGCGATTAATAAAACATAAAAGTTACTATTCACCAAAAAAATTATTTTCATCCCATTGAACCACATTTTTCTTACTAATTACAACCATGTATGTCCAATTTTTGAAATTCAATTCATAAAAGTGGTAATGTTTTATTTAAACAAAAAATCAGTTTTTTAACTACTACTTAGTGGTTTCACTATTCATCAAAAATTGATGTTTTTCAGAAAAATACCAAAAATTCACCCTAAGATATATTAGATATTCCGAATTCAAAGATTATGTCTATTTTAAAATATTCAAATCATATAATTTTCATTAACTAATTTAATAATTAATTCCCATTTTCGAAAAAAATAGCATGTTTTTAAGAAACAATATCTATTGAATGATTGACACTAGTTTAAGTCCAATTTCAAAGTGAAATTAATTACAATGAACACCATTGAATTAAATGGTAAAAATATATTATAATTTCACATTAAAACCAATTCAAAAGATAATATAATAATATAAATAAATTAGATTTAAATGTGGTATTGAATTTAAAAACAACATTTATCACTTATTCATTAAAAATGAACTTTATCAAAAAAAAATAACAAAAGCATACACAAAGTAAATTTTGATGTCCTGATTCTAAAGAAGGATTTTATTTGGTCCAATAGAATGTATAAGAGTGACCAAGACTATTGTTAAAGAGGTTTCTCTATCAAAAGGCGGTAAATCGACCTTTTGGTGAATATTAGAGTATTTATGCTTAAAATTGAATTCTTTTCATATTTTAATCCTTTATCTTTTATTGGATAATTGTAAAATCATTTAACAAAAATATATAATCTTATTTTAGTTATTTCTATTCATTCCTTCCAATACAATGGCTACGTGTTAACTACCATTTAAAATAATATTATTATATTATTATCATACAATGTAAGCTTTCAAAGAAACTCATTATTGCATATCAGGTATGCTATCGAACATAGAAACCCCTTTAAAATAAAATTAAAATTTAATTCACAAATTTTAATAAATATGAAAATGTATTATTCTTTATTATCCTAGGATGTTACATCCTTCTCCCTTTTTGGGAATTGCATCCTCGTAATTTTATTCACTTATCAAAAAAAGTGGGGATATTTATCCATCATAGCATTTTCAGATTCCCACGTTGCCTCTTCAACCATATGGTATTTCCATAGAACCTTCACCTGATAAATTACATTATTTCGCAACACTTTCTCTCTTCGGTCAAGAATCTGGACTGGTTGTTCTTCATATGAGATATTCTCTTCCAACTGAGCTACCTCTGGGCTCAAAACATGAGATGTATTTGGTATATACTTTCTCAACATCGAAACATGATAAGAATTGTGTACCTCATAAAAACATGGTGGTAATTCTACTCTATTTTCAACTGATCCAACTTTCTATAGGATTTCAAAAGGTCCAATAAACCTTGGACTCAACTTTCCCTTCTTGCCAAAATGAATCACACTTTTGCAGGGAGCAACTGTGAGAAAAACATGATCACCTACCTCGAAAGGCAGATCCTTCCTCTGGTTATCTGCATTTCTTTTCTGCCCTCTCTGAGCTGTTTCATGTGTTTCTAAATCAACTGAACTTTTTCTGCCATCTCTTCTAAAAATTCAGGTCCCATCATCTTCATTTCCCTTACTTTATCCCAAAAATATAGAGGTCGACACCATTTTCCATATAATTCCTCAAACAGAGCCATTTGTATACTAGAATTAAAACTGTTGTTATTAGAAAATTCAATAAAAGAAAGATGTTAGTCCCAAAATCCATGGCAATCCATCATCCAAGAATGTAACTTATCCTCCACGGTGTGAATTGTACATTTTTACTGCCCATATGATTGTGATGAAAAGTTGTACAGAAATTTAATTCAGTACCCAACAACTTCTGAAGGCCTTTCCAAAAGTTAGAATTAAACCTCGTATCATGATCAGATACAATGGGGAGGGGAACTCCATGAAAACTGACTATCTCTTTAACATACAACCGAGAAAGTTGATCTAGAGAAATAGTATCTCGAATAGGAAGGAAATGAGTAGATTTAGTCAATCGATCAACTATAACCTATATTGCATTATTACCTCGAGATTTCTTTGTTAATCCCACAACGATGTCCATAGATATATTTTCCCATTTCCACTCGGGCACCGGTAATGACTGAAGCATCCCTTTCGGTAACTGTCGCTCTGCTCTAACATGCTGTCAAGTCAAACACATCACAGTAATATCAGCAATATCTCATTTCATTCCATCCCACCAGTAATCCTCTTGCCGATCCTTGTACATCTTAGTACTGCCCGGATGAACTAAAAATGGGGAAATATGAGCCTCACATAACAAATCATTCTTCAACTGTTAATCTCAAGGCACTCATAATCTCTTCCCAAACCTCAAAACACAATCATTATAAGTGTTAAATTCTGGAAACTTACCCTTCTGAACCATCTCTACCTTTTTCTGTGACCAAATGTATTTCTTTCACATTTTCTTAATTCTGTCTGATAGAGAAGATTTCAGTGATACCTGGAACAAAACAGAAGAACATCCTGCACCAACAACTTCTATGCCAAATTTCATCAAATCCTTAACCAAATGTTCACGTTCCAAATGTAATGTGCTTAATGATGCATTAATTTTTTGACTCAAAGCATCAGCCACATTATTTTCTTTTCTTAGATGGTAATGAATTGTACAATCATAATCCTTGATTAATTATAGTCATCTCCTCTGTCTCATGTTCAATTCTTTCTAAGTGAATATATACCTTAAACTTTTGTGATCGGTATATATTTCACTACTTCATACAAATGATGCCTCCAAATTTTTACAGCAAAAACAACAGCAGCTAATTCCAAATCATGTGTATGGTAATTTAACTAATGAGTTTTCAAATGACATGAAGCATAAGCAATTACCTGATAATTATACATAAATACACAACCATGTCCGTTCAACGAAGAATCACTGTAGATAACAAACTCACCATTTATGGAAGGAAGTTCCAAAACTGGATCATTCACCAATCTTCTTTTCAATTTCTGAAAAAAATCATCACATTCCTTTTTTACAGATGAACTTAACACCTTTTCGAGTTAACTTATTCATTGGACTAGATAACTGTGAAAAATTTTCAACAAACCTCTGTTAATAACCTACCAATCAAAGAAAACTACGGATCTCAGTTATATTTTTCGGCCTTGGCCATTCTTCAAAAACTTTTGTTTTAGCAGGATCAACAGTTATACCCTTTTTTGAAACAATGTGGACAAGGAATGAAATTTGTTGTAACCGAAACTCACACTTTCTGAATTTTCCATACAGTTTATTTTATTTTAAGGTTTTCAAGAAAACCCTTAAATGACTTTCATGCTCCTCTTTACTCGTAGAAAACACCAAAATATCATCAATGAAAACAACCAAAAAATTATCCAAGAACTCATAGAATATTCTATTCATAAGGTCCATGAATATATCATGTCCATTGGTTAACCCAAAAGGTATAACTAAAAATTCATAAAGGCCATATCTAATTCGAAACGATGTCTTTGGAACATCTTCTTCTTCTACTTTCAACTGATGGTACCCTGATCTCAAGTCAATCTTCGAAAAATACTGAGCTCCCTGGAGCTGATCAAACAAATCATCGATATGAGGCAAAGGATACTTGTTCTTAATAGTGATGTTATTCAAGGCTCTATAATCATTGAAAAGTCTCATTGAACCATCTTTATTTTTAACAAACAAGACAGAAGCACCCCATGGTGATGTGCTGGGTCGAATGAAACCTTTTTCTAATAACTCTTGTAATTGCTTCATTAACTCTTAAATTTCATCTTGAGACATTGGATAATGGGGTTTTAACATTGGATTAGAATCAAGAAATAAGTCAACAGTAAATTAAACTTCTCAATCATGAATAATACGAGGAAAATCGTCATGAAAAACATTAATATACTCATTTACCATTGGCACATCATTAATCTAAATAGTTCCTTTATTTTCAACAACATGTGCAAGGTAACATTCATTTCCATCTTTTACTAGTTTCTCAACATCCATATATGTTATCAAAAGCAAGGGTTTATTCTTGTATACAAACTGAAAATCCTCATGAAAAGAAACCTCTTTATCTCTACAGTAAATCTTATTATGATAAAAAGAAATCCAATCCATGACCAAAATAACATCAATCTCTACTAGAGGAAAAACAATAAGGTTTTTAGGTGGATTCTTTCCGCACCCAAGGATATGAAGGTTCTTATAATTCCTTTTTGTCTCAAAGTTTCCTCTGGGTGATTTTACCATAAGTTCAGGATTCATATCTTGAGATGGAATTCCTAATTTTCTAGAAAACTTCTAAGAAATGAAATAATGTGTAGATGCTAAATCAAACAACACATTGGTATAATCTGAACGAACAAACAGTGTACCTGATACTACTTCATTCGATGGCCCAACATCTGCTGAAGTAGTTGCAAAGGATTTTACCACCCCTTTCTACTTGTAGTCCGGTTCCTTTCCCTCAGTTGAGTTCTTCATAAGACACTCATTTTCTTAATGACCCATTTCATTACACTTAAAACATCTTACCATAGGCTTTTCATTGCCTACTTGGTCATCTTCATTACAGTTACGAGCAATATGACCAGACTTACCACACTAAAAGCACATTCCAGACATAGATAAACATTCTCTAGGATTCATTTTACCACACTTCTCACAGGATGGATATTTGGTTTTCTTACCTCCTTGCTTCTTTGATGAATTATTTCCCTTTTCCTACCAACTGGACATATTATTATGTTGTCGGAAAAAGAACACCTGATCATTGGAAAACTCTATTTCCACCTTCTCTGCACATCGAACAAGTTTTTCATAACTTTTGAACTCATGAGAAGCTAAGTCCCTTAAATACTTTGGATTTAACCCTGAGTAAAAATAGTTTATTTTACTATCAAGATCACATATGAAATTTGGAGAATACATTTCTAGTCAAGTGAACATTATTTCATAAGCATCCACTGAGTCATCCTCCTGCCTCAAATCTAGGAATTGTTTTTCCATCCTAAGATATACCACCTTAGGAAAATATTTCTCATGAAACATACCCTTGAATTCATCCTAGTGAAGATCATTAATATCATCACTATCCCCGATTTTTTTCACCATTGACAACCACTGATCTACTTCACCTTCAAAACAGAAAACAAAAAGTCTAGCATTTTGATGTTCTGAACATCCCATGACATCAAAAATCTTCTCCAATGATTTAATCCACCCTTTTTCTAGCACAGGGTCATATGATACTCCGAATGATGGAAGATGTTGCCTCATGAGATGTTCCACCACTGACATGTTCCTCTGCAGTTGATCTGGCTGATCTCGTACATGGATACAACAAACATTTATAGCCTGAGTCAACTGTGCCATCACTATAACAAACTATTCTGTTCTGATTTCGACCTTCTCTGGTTACTGATTTGGAAGGTTGTCTTCCTCCTAATGTCGTCCCAAAATAGCTTCCATGTTTCCTCTATGGAAAAGCATTCTGAACACATAAATATCTTAGGTGAAGCAACATGTGAATCTTTAAACGATATATCATTTCAATCAAACCATAAATTAATTTAGGGACATAAATTGAAAAATATTTCTAACTCTTAATGTAGTCTAAACCGACCTTTAATACCAACTATAAGGACCCGAACGTAAACCATAATTAATGTTGAATTAAATGAATAATTCCCATTGTGTATATTTTTAGGTTTAGAGTTTTATAGAATTAGGACATAACTATTACATCTCAAAATATTACAAAGTAGACACTTATACAAAGTTTTTTTACAAAACATGAACTCTTAAAATAATAGTCATGTCTAGTTCCATGTTTAAGACATCATGACTTTTCCTTGATCCCATCCTTGACCCTATTCCACATTATGTCATGTGAAAAAAATTTCAAAAAAACATGGGGTGAGCATAAAAATCTCATTAAGGGATACACAAAGAAGGAAAATTGTTATTTTTTCAAAACAACAAATAAACCATGAATACTTTATCAAAGTAATACTTTTCACCATTATGAAGTAGTAAATACTATTCAATGAATAAAATATCATTACATACCCTTTTATAACAAAAAGATTACCATAAAACCCATATAAAGAACACATAACATATAAAGGTAACTTGGGACATAAGCATACTTAAATGGAATAACCATACGGTCGACTTCCACAAATATCACTATATGGAATAGCCATACTGTCGACTTCCATACCAAATGAATTGGAGGTTATAATGTGACCACCCATCCTGGTATTCACCGCACCTCCCATCATTTGGTTTATCACATAACAACCCATCAAATTTCCAAGTACCATTATAAAATCACAACACATAAAACAATTATTAAGGAAAGAAAACATTTCCACATTTCAATCACAATATATCACTTAAATATATTGACATAACAAACCCATTATCAAAACCATTTTCAATACCAAAATACATAAATGATTATAAGGTATTTATTTACTTTTAAAAACACTAGAGCTTGTTGAGGAAGACAAAGATCAAATAATACTTGCGGTGGCGGAAAGGTCGTTGTCACCACATACATTAAAAAGAAAAATACTTTTTGTAGTTTAGTAATATGGTTTGTATCGAAAGGATTCCTTTTTAATAAATGTAAAATTAAATGGGGTTTATACACCATATAAAAGAATGTTTTGTATTTTAACAATACATGCCTCAATGAATGGAGATTGTGATGAAGTCTCTTACCTCATGTCCGACTAGACCCGATCTCTCTTTAATATCCTGAATAATAAACTAGGGTTAATTTATACATGATTAAGAAAATTTTTCAAGATTATTATTCCTTTTATATCACTTATTTCCTTGTTATAAGCATTATATAATCATTTAAGTAAATAATGTTCATTTTATCGATATTTGTTACTTAAGTAAAAAATGGACTTCTTACAATTACATGTTATTCATGTGGTGAAAGGTTAATTATATCTAGAATGATATCCCGGATTTGGATATCATATATATAATATATATCCAGAATATACATTTATTTATAATAGTACATAACATTTAGAGGTAATAAATTAAATTCACCGTTCATGGAGACGGTAAGCCGTACGTACGCATGAATGCTAGTTTCATTCCTATTTCGTATTAAAGGAATTAAAAATAAATGATACAAATATATATTATAATACCAGTATAATATATATTTTATATATTTAACATAATTTAATTAATTAAATTCTTTATAAAATCCATGTTTGGAATGAATGAGTCACATCACTTGGGGTGAGATAGTCCACACTTCATCAGTTGAAATTATCATATTTGCACAACATGAAAAGAATAAAGGATTGTTTTAAGTATATAATACAGAATCATAGAGAGGGAATAAATATATTTCATACCATATATAAATACTATAACATCATAATGTCCATCATGAAATGTGTTAAGAGAAGATTGAACAATCATCGTTTCGTGAGGCAGTAATTCGCCATCCACAGAAACAGTATGTTATTTAAACATTAGACGGAGGTGTGTGTAAGTGTAGCTCGAATACTTCTCATAAAAAAATCCAAGTATATTGATGATACTGGTTTTGTAATAAAATAAATGAATAAAAACATTTTATGGGGTTGGAGAAGAAAAATAAAACAAAAGGACATAAGAGAAGACATTACCTTTAAATCGGGTAACTCCCTTTGGTTTGAACAAAAAGGGTTTATTGAAGACCTTTCTACCTATGGTATGGATTATAGGATGAGGATAGGGATTTGGAGAGTTAAATGAGTAGAGTTTGGTCTGGTCCAAGGCTTGAGTGGTGTGGGTAAGGGGGTAGAGTTGGGGGCCTTTTATAAGAGGGAGGAGTGGCGCTCTTGAAATGATATAAAATGTTACTTTATTATAAAATAATTTTCGGATTTTAAAGGTCCCAAAAAGATATATTTCGATGATAAGGTGATAAGGGTTCTAAATCAACCCATCAAATAGGTTTTGGACAAGCTTATGTATTATATTATACCTTATATTTTCAATTTATTTAAATCGTTCATTAATGAGGTAATCGCTGCATCAACATGGTGTCATAAATAAATTTATTTATTTAAAGTATAAAAATTTAAAAAAAAACTATCATGCTATAGGTAATAATATTACCTATCTAATTAATATTTATTGTCAAAAAATATGACTTGTATGACCCCATTTAAAAATTATTTTAGTAAAACAATACATGTTTGTGACATTTTTATTTTAACATTAATAAAAATGTTATTAATGTCATTTTCTTTCCCAAGTGGCTCAATGGGGTCCCCAAGTTGACCCAAGGATTGTCTTGGACGGACATGACTCATCTAATATGGTTAGGACATGTGTCAAGGTAATTTAATATCATTATAACATTATTTTTACCTTAAATTACACTAATTACCTTTAATAGCAATTAATAATACTTAAAAGTTACTAATCACCAAAAAATTATTTTCAGCAAATTGAACCACATTTTAATTACTAATGAAAAATATGAATGTCATATTTTTGATATTAAATTCACATAATTGGTAGAGTTTTATTTAAACGAAAAATAATTTTTTTAACAACCACTTAGTGGTTTCACTATTCATCAAAAATTAAAGTTTTTTAGAAAAATATCAAAAATTCACCCTAAGGTATATTTGATATTCCGAATTCAAAGATGATGCCTATTTTAAAAAATTGAATTCATATAATTTTCATTAACTAATTTAATAATTAATTCCCGTTGTCAAAACAAACAATATGTTTTTAAGAAACAATATCTATCCAAAGATTGACACTTGTTTAAGTCAAATTTCAAAGTGAAATTAATTCCAATGACGACTATTGGATTAATTGGTAAATATATATTCTAATTTAACATTAAAACCAATTAGAAATTTAATATAATCATATAAATATATTATATTAAAATGAGGTTTTGAATTAAAATACAACATTTTTCATTTATTCACTAAAAATGAACTTTATCAGAAAAATAACAAAAAAATACACAAAGTAAATTTTGATGTCCCGATTATAAAGAAGGATTATAATTGGTCCAATATAATTTATAATAGTAACCAAAACTATTTTTAACGAGGTTTCTCCATCAAAAGGCAATAAATCGGCATTTTAGTGAATATTAGAATATTTATGCTTAAAATTGAATTCTGTTCTTATTTTAAGATTTTATCTTATATTGGATAAATGTAAAAACATTTAACAAACATATATAATCATATTTTAGTTATTTCATTTCATTCCCGCAAATACAATGGCTAAATGTTAACTACCATTTAAAATAACATTGTTATATTATTAGTGTGCAACGTAAGATTTCAAAGAAACTCGTTTTTACATATCGAGTACGCTATCGAACATAGAAACCCCTTTAAAATAAAATTAATATTTATTTCACAAATTTTAATAAATATGAAAATTTATTATTCTTTATTTACCTGAGATGTTACAAAAATCAGTTTTGAGTTGACACCAAATTCTACAAAATGCTATGGAAGAAAATACCCCAATAGAAAATGGGAAAAAGAATATGTAGGAGATAAAAGAGAAGACAATTGTGGATGATAACTTCAAAAATCAGAGAAGATATTTAAAACATAGAGCATGATGACGAGGATTAAGCCATGAATTTGGGATCACCTCATTGGTATCGAGTGAGTGTGGGAAATTGTGTTCTTCAGTGCGAAGACCCCCATTAGGGGAAAATTTAATTTAGGGATCATAAGTGATTTTATTTTATTTTATTTATTTAATTTTAAATCATGACAAGGGGAATGTTGGGGTTTCATTATTTTGAAAACAACATCTCTTTTACTAAGAATCTCAATAATCTCATATTGGTAGGGTGCATGGTTGGTAACAATAAGCTCTGACCATACAGTTTGACTCTGTCAAATCTATAGAGGATGTTAAACAATTGCATCAATATTTGGAAAACTAAGTTAATTACCCTTGATACATTCACTACATTCCCAAATACATCTAGTTTTGTAGAAAAATAATCTATAATTTAATAAAAACAATTATATCTCAAGATAAAATATAATATTACCGCATTGTTGGGTCGGGGTTTGACAATTCTCCCCACCATGAATCTTTTTTCCCATAGAATATCTAAAGATTTTATATGGCGATGATACCATGTAAGGATGAACTACCTTTCACTATGAAGCTACCAAAATGAAATTAATCATATATATAATCATAACATTAAAATAAATTACACCCCCAAAATAACATATCAATAAAAACATTATTCATCATGTTCTATTCGGGATCTCCACATGAATAGATTATACAAACCACTATGAATTTTATCAAACTATTATGATTAGAGTTGGTTCCAGGAGAAAAAAAGAATAAAATCTATGATGATACATGAAAAATATGAAGAAGATGCACATAGGGACTAGAATACTTGGTTCAAAATGAGCTCCATCTAGGTGGTCTCCCAATCTTTTTAGAATATTGGCCAAACAAAAATTTCTCAATATGAAAAAACATAAAAGTCTATGATTCAATGAACTCCATTAGAAATGAATAATGGGATGAAAAATACAACGACATCATGAAAAAATAATTCAAAATTTAAAAATAATATTCTCACATGGAATCCAAATTTCCAAAGATATACAAAAATAAGGAAACCAAATACCAATAAATCTCACAATATCACTCAATGAGTGAACCCAACAGATTATTGATATCCTTATAAAGGATAATAAAAAAAATAACCCAATATATTGGCACATAAAAGGTTGAAATCTATGATTAATCTATTAGAGTAGAATGATAAGATATGGCTTGGAGTTCCCCACACAAACATTCCTCAACCAAATCAATATAGGACCTAGTCTTAGGTTAAGTGAAGAAAATATGGGACCATGATTTGATGCAATAACCCTCAATGTACCCAACCAATCAAAAGAAAATAGTACTAGTAATCCAATAAAATAACACCATATATTATTAAAAATCTAAAATAATGAATGATATGACTCATGTTAGCATGATAAACCATTATTTTCGGGATACTAACTTTTTATAACTCAAATTTTATGTGTGTTTGGCCTAGAGTTTTGTTCGGGATGGATGACCTCATGATAAGATTCCTTGGGTGATTATATGTGTGAAAAAAGTACACTATGTGAATAATTGATAGATTTTGTGGTGTTTAATTAGATAGATCCTCTGTTCGGGCAAGTGGGTGGGCCCTAAGTAGGGGAATATGTGTCTGTGGGGGAACTAGTGGTTCCTGGTTGGGAAACCCCCAATATCAATGTCCCGTAATATTTTATTTCCTATTAATGTGGCCCAGTTATTAGATTAGTATCAAAGATTATCCCATCTGGAAGTTTGGTGAACTACTGGGGTTGCGATATAGGGTCCACAATAAGAAAATTTCACTTTAAATGGGTGTTGGATGTAACACCCTAAAATGATAAATTATAATGATAATAAATTATATGACACAAGTCAACAAGGTGAACATTTATTTTAATGATCCTTAAGTATTAAAACTACATATTTAAGCGTCCATGGACTAGTGTATTGCTCAGTATGGGTGACCTCCAAGAAATTATCACATGGTCTATATATGTGATGAAAATACACATTGAAGGAACATGTGCTGACCTATGGGATAATCATTAGTCTGTTAATTCATTTTGTCCATGTTGGTGGGAGCTTGGAAGTGGGGCCTAGTTGATACAAACCCACTCACCCATGATGTTTTCATTAAAATAATATTCACCCACACTAATGTGTTCTTCTCATAAAAATGGATAATCATTTAACTGATTGGTACCTACTAAGGATCCTATAATTGGAAATATTCATAAAAACTCTTATTCAGAAATCATAAAAACTCTAACCATCTACCACATGACAATATAAAACCAGAAAAAATTGACATCATAGATTTCCAAAACTGAACATTTCCATTATAACTAAATAACACAACCTAAAGACTGACCAAACACTCTTTGTAGTGATTTTTCTAGTGAATTATCTAAAAAATTGAAACCTGAAAACAAATCAAAAGATACCACCACTTGAAACATTACATCATAGACTAATATCCCAAACATGAAAACCCACTTCAAAAAAACTTCCACAGAACAATATCAAAATGGAAAAATAAAAATTTGAGTCCCAAAAAATATCAATTATTACTGACTCACCCAAACAATGAGTCCCCTTTTTGGAATCTCTTTTGGATGGAAACTTAAGAAATTGTGAATTTTTTTTATTACATTTACTCCAAGAGGCCTCACATATATCTTTATTAACATTCCCACCTATATACATGTCCACGTAAAAGATTAAGAACACCTTTTTTGTACACATAAACCAATATATATGAGAATTCATAAATAATATTTAAGGATAAATGAAAAGGTAGGGAAGTAACTTTCAAAATAGATCAATAAAACACCAAAACCAATTTAAAATGATCCATATTCCATTAAAAACATCTAAAACATCCTAATTCACTTTATATTAACAATTTCTATAATATTTTGAAAACACAAAACAATTTCTTTTTTTAAAAAACCCATGGTTTTTATCAAAAAAATTATGGTTTGATAAATAAAATATCATTTAAAATTTAAGAAAAAAACCAACTTCAACTAAAAGGAAAAATATAATGAATGGAAGCCTTCCAACAGTCAAACAAAAAAATATCCAAAAAATGAAATGAAATTATTATTTATAGTTTGATATATAATGCACCAACTATTTGAATCTCAATTAAAATCAATATAAGATGCTTTTTATTCTGCACATGGATTTCCAAATAGTGAAAAATAATAATACACCCAATAAATCCTTCCAAAAATGTACACCATGCCTAGGATCCTTTCAAAATAACCCATAAACTCTCAACTAAAATTAAAAAAACTAAAATAATGACCTATAACATAGAAAAATATTTACACCCAATATTGTATTTAAGAAACAAACATTCCAAACTACCCAAAAATATATTAATACATCCTAATAAGTGGTGATCATGAACATAGCCATAAGTATCAGAATTTATTTAGATAAATCCATGATCTGAAATAATATAATATCCCATATTACAAGAGAAGATATAATCTAGTACAATTTTTTAAAAAAAACTCATGATCCATCCTTCTTTCGGATTCTAAATGTGATTCAAGACATGGATTAAAGGGCTTTACTAAAACCCATGGTTTGGAGAAATTCACTAAGAATCATGGAAACCTCACATGTGTATTATTTATACCATAAAAAATAATTAAATAAGAATTATGAATTGTAAATAAATTCTAGCATGACCCACTTAAATATTATATTTCCATTTTGGATAATAATAAATACATAAAACGTTAAATTATTTTTTTTTAATTTTGTAAATACAATTGGGAAACAAAATACACCCTCACCCTATAGTATCTATCTCCAACCAAACAAAGATGCCCCTCTGTTGGTTTTTTACGCATCATTATTTATACCTAACATCCATAAATAAAAAAATAAAATTATATCTGGATAATGAGATAAAAGAAATTGAAAATAAAAATAAACTACATACATACCTTCCATAATTTTACTATATGAGTCACCTCTAAATAAACACGAACAAAAATGCCTCTTGGGAGAGAATAAAGGAAATCAAGTTACCTAAAATTGAAAACAAATATAGAGAAATTGGTTTGAGGAATATTCTATATGGGGATACCAAATGAAAAAAACCTCAGTATACCTTAATTTTTAAAGATAAAACCATTTATTTCTAGATTTATTTAATTAGATTATATAAAAATACGGTTTTCATTTTCAACAAAAAACATATAGGTTTGTGTTGTCTTAAAATATGAGTTTTTCCTCATTCATATTTGAAAAAAAAATTAAAAAATGATGGAATATTAATAAAATATTATATTTGGTAATCAATTTTGTAAAAAAATTCACATTATAGAAAAAAATGAAAATTGTTTAAAAAAAATAGTGTAACAGCTTGAGTTTTTATGGACATTTTTTTAAATAGAAATATTTATTTGTGTCTTGAAATGAATTAATTCAAAATATCCATTCACATGGAACCAAATAGGAATATGTTACAATAAATACTTGCTTTTAATACATTACACGCAACCCCAAATAAGAGTATAATAAAGGAAATATCGACTTAACGTACATCACATTCAACTCCAAACATCAATGAAACAATGTTTTGTTGATATAATTATTTAAATTTTATAACTATAACATAGGTGTAAATCATAGTAATATGAACTATAAGAACTAATTTTCAAACATTTTTAATAATTTTTATAAATAAATAATACATATTGATAATGAAAGAAATGATTTTTGGTAATGTCCTTTTTTTATTTAAAATATTATTTTCTAAAATTATCCAATATTAAGAGTTAAATTAATTATAGATACATTGTGAAATTGTACTTGGAAAAATAAAGTTCATTTAAAAAACATCCAAATTATCTTTTGGTGATTTTTTTATTTCTTTTACAAACAATAAATTATGATGAACAGTGAAAAATATTGATATGTAGTTAAAAACTGTATCTTTGAATAACTAATTATTAATGATAAATGAAATTAAAAATTTTTAGGGTAAAATTAGATAAATATTAAAGCTATTATTAAATTTTAATTCACTAGAATCAAATACTTGTAGAAATTGAGTATAAAATCATAACAAACGTCTGGACATTTCTCTACTTTAAATTCCCACTGTTTTGTCTCGTTAGTGGGATTTGCAGTAATCTAAATTTTCAAATTATGATATTGGAAATTAGAATAAATAACATAAAAATATATTCAGTATAACATTTCCATTCTAATAATACCAATTAAATGTTTTACCCAAATTATTTGTAATCGAGATTAAAATTACTCCCACTGATTAAGGAAAAATTACTCTTCATTGGGTAGAAAAATAGAATTAAGGGACCATATTACCTATAAACTTGTCCAATAGCCACTGTATATTAATATTTAGTCTAGAATACTTCCATTAATGTTTTTTTTGTTTTTTATAACTTTTCTAGTAATGAAGATGTGTACACCAAACTTGTTCCTAAACATTCCAACTGAGTCCTTTTCTTTTCAAAAAAAATCCACCACCTCACCCACTTCCTCACACCTATAAAAACTCTTAAGTTCATCCAAGTCATACCCAATAAACATCATAATATCCCTATATTATTCTTATAATACTTCACTTGGAAATAATTAAATCCAAGGAAGCCTTTTCGCACACCCCAAACTGAGTTACCCGATCAAGAGGTAATGTCTTCTCTCAAGTCCTCTCTTTAAATTTCTGTCTCCTCCCCCTCCACATTCAATTTCTCATTATATTATAAAAAAAATTATAAAAATATAATATGATTCTTTTAATCTATTTATTAAACCAAAATACACACACACATCGATCTAATGGACAATGAACACATAGTTTATCTTTTTGGAAAACGACTGCCTCACTAAACGATGATTGTTCAATTTTCCTTACAGCCTATCATTGTGAACAGTTTGATTTAAATACATTTATATCTACTATATATGATATTTATTATGTAATTAATATTCTATATTCATTTTTATAATACATATATTTTACTTTCCATTTTGTGTTAACAAAATAATCTCTTTTGAGGATGTGTGGGCTACCACCCCCTCAAAGCGATGGGATTAGTTCACACACCACAAGGAATGTATTAAGGAGGGTTTAGTGAAAATATAATATATATAAAATATAAGAATTATAATTTAATAGTGATATATATTTATATATATATTTCATGTACATATATTCTTTTAATATGATAATAAAAACTGAAATTGTGCTCATGCGTACGTATGGCTTACTATGTGTATGAATAGTTTATTCCATTTCTCATTTCTATACTCTATAGATTATTATAATATAAATATAATGAATATATAATATATTTATATAATTTTTTACATTATTGAATCATAATATAATTATAACGACCTACAATATACCAAATAAAGACAAATGCGAAGAATGAAGAGAATATTACTCAAAGTGAAATCATAACAAAGGATCGTTAAAAATTGGGTAATATAAGGTAATATTAAAAAATATATGGTATTATATATAATGATTTTATTCTTCAAAATATTTATAATAAATTTATATATATTATATACATTGTATGAGCATGTATGAAGAGATTCATGATACAGTGTTTGGGGCTTTCTTCTCACATTTTATTTTCATGAGATACATGCTATGTTTACCACTATTTATTTTTATGTGGTGTATATAATGAACTAGATTGTGTTATATGTATCTTTTACTAAAATTTATTTTGAATAGCATATCCATTTCAGTAACATCCATTCATGGAGTTTCTATTACAAAAGTTTCCAAATTGGTAAAAAATGTTATGTATCAAATTTCCTTCTTTGAGACACATATATTTTTATGCACAAAAACTCTATTGTGAGGTATAAATACTTCTATGAAATATAATGAATATCCTTATTTTCATAATATTTTAGGATTGATTTAATTCTCTTTTACAACTTAATGATTATGGTATCTTGTAACCAAGCGTTAAGTGTTTATTGAAACAATCTCATCACTTTTTGAGATTATTAATGATTATGTTCCTTTGATGAAATATTATGATCCAACTCTCCAGAACACTCATTAGATTTCATACACTATATTTATTCAACATATACTCATGTATTATAACCTTTTTTCCACTCGTTGGTACGTATGATAATTTTTTATATAAAATATAATTGTCTCTCTCCAGTTAGAAATATATTGTATTCATCAACCATGGTTTCAAAAATGTTTACCAAATAGTTATCTAAAATGATTTAAAAAAAATTAATCCCACTTTAAAGGAAAAGAGATATTACATATGTTTTATTTTTCCAGATCTTCATTCATCATACTTAATATCTATTTTCAAATAAAAATGTTTTAAAAATGTTTTTTGTTCTAAAACCCATTTTCAATCAAAAAATATATTTTCCCCCAGAATGGTTTTTAAATGATATTTCAAAATTATTTACCATATAAGACAACATCCATTGTTGATACTCAATACTTTATGGGGAATTTATTCAATTTTTTTCATTAATATAATTTCATTAAATCGATTTGGTTTTAATTTCATGATGTTTATGGAACCCGTTCCACATTCAAGGGTTATTTGGATTTGAAACCAACTTACTTTCACGAGATATTTTTATGATAAAATGATTATGAAACCATTCTATTTCAATGGTTTTTTATATTATTACCTATTTATAATTCCCATTTCATTTATTGTGTAATTATATGATTATTTTTGATCTTATGGTACATGGGTTTATTATTTAATTATGAGATGGGTGGGACCTATATCTCCCTCTAATTAATTGGGTAATCATTTATATCTCTTCAAATAGACTAAAATGGTCTTTGTAATAATCCATGACTACTAAGATGTCCATGGGCATGAATCATGACTACCATGATGCAATGAAGAGTAAACTCAATATACTATGATGAAAATGTGAGTGTACCCTTACTACCAAGATGGTATGGGAAGTGAAACCATACTACTAAGACTATATTGGTTTGGATGCATTGGATACTATATAAATGATTATATTATTATGTATTTTCCACAATTCATTGTTTCATTCCTAAATAATTATTTCATGTATAATGTTCTTTATTTCCTTTTTATTCATATCTTATGAACTACCAATATTTATTCCATGATTCTTGGATATATTATTTTAGATGTTGGGTATGATATTCACATTTCATGATATCGTTCTCGTACCCTTATGCTCACGATTATGCTTATATGTCTACCTTTTTATGCTTAATGAGCATTTTATCTCATCCCTTTTTATGTTTTCATCCCCAAGTTATGATAATATGTATTCTTTATGATGTTTCTAGGAAGGGTTCTATTCATGAAGAACCTAATGGGAGATAATCTACCACATTTACATACAAGTGTTTATGTTTACATGTTTCCAAATGCACTAGACTAGTATGGTATTCATGCATCTTTTTATACAATGTTTTAAATATTCCCCAAATTTATGTTATGTTAGTGTATGTTATAACTAAATTATTATAGTTGGTATTATAGAAATAAATTTGTTACCCTTTAGAAAAAAGGATGTCAAAACCGTAGTGATAACTCTAAGTACTTTTCTGGGGATAATTATAATGATGGTTCAAAATTTAAGAAAATTCCATGGAATTTGGGTAAATGATAGAATGATGTTTTTCCTATAAATACATCTAGGTGTTGTTTTGTGGCTCTGGATCTGAGGTACCATTGGGTAACCAATATGAAATGTTTTTCCTAGTCAGACATGGGGTAATCTGGTATATGATAATGGGACTTACTACACACCAAGTTTGACACAACATGGGGATCTACTTTGAAAATTAAAAAACTCTTCATGAACCATAATGAATGATTTAAAATTGAATTTTTTTTATGAATAAACAATGTTAATCCTATAGTTTATAAAGATTAAGTAAGGTTCATATGATTGAAACCCTATACGTGATTTCTCATGATCATGTGGTTCCCCATTATGATTACTATATCTTACTATATTTTTTCTTTTAATCAATAGCTTGAACCAAACGGAACTGAATTGATGGTGATCATGATTCCCAATGCAATGATTTTTCCCCTATACAACTCAATTATATGAGAGCTATAATGAATAACCTCATTTTTATGGTCACAATACTTTCTCATGCTATGAATCATAGTGGACTCGCAAATGAGAAAAGGATGTAAGAACATCATATTGATTATTTCATGAGGAAACATCCACCTTATTTAAGAGGTTATTTTGATCTACTTATTTCTAAATAATGGATTTGAAACACATACATGATATTCTCCACAGGTTAGTGTTTATAGCATGTACATTTTTTTATGGCTGTATATCATTTAGAATGTGAAGAAAATAAGTTATGAACTCTAATAAAGATTACAAGTTATAAATATGGGATTCAATCCTTGTAATTTGATATTTTCATGAACATATTATTCAGTATGTACATTCCCTATATTCTTCATACCTAGAAGGATAATGATTTCACTATGTTGATGAAAAGGGATGATGAATCTGTTGGTACCTATGAGGCTAATTTCCCAAGACATTCAATGTACACTTCATGAATTATCACCTTACCTAAATGAGAATATTATAGTTTTTTCAGTGTAATTAATCCAAGACTCAAAAGGTTGTTCTCCATAAGAATCATTAGTTTTAATTATGAGATTTTATGTTGTGAAATCAATGTTGAAATGGATGATACAGAATTCTATCAATCTCATGAATTTGAAAAGTAGTGTAAGATAGAGTTGAATGGAAAATATAAAAAACACAATGAAAAGAAGATAATATTTCCATTATGCTCAAAGTGTTGGAAGAATCATGGATGAAATTTCCTTAAGGGGAAAAATATATGTTTTATGTGTGGATAGAAAGGTCATCGAGAAATTGACTAAAAATGTGATGTAATGAAGCTAACTAATGTTTAGAATTAAAAAAAGTGTCAGATAATGCACCTCCCACGATGGAGTGCTACAACAGTAAAGAGAATAAGAATTATACTTAACAATGTCGAAACCCAAGGTCTAGTGATGATGATCGACATAAAAAACACTAAATCCAAGGGAGGGGGAAATATCATGCAATCGCTATTTATGAGGAGGGGTGTTTTAAAAACATGATGAACTGTACACATACTATTCACTCTAGAACTACTAATGTCATAACTGATTATGGATCTACAAACTATTTCATATCATGTTAGTTTTCTATGTAGGTTAGGATTCCTCCAAAACAATTATAAAACTAATTATTAGTGAAAACCTCTAATGGTTTGATTATTTCATGTCAATTCTATGAATTATTTCTAGTTGATGTTTTTGGGAATGTACTTCCGGTAAATATTTTCATTTTTCAATGTTTGAATTTTATGTCATATTAGGCATGGATTGAATTTATATGCATAAATCCCAAATCAATAGACATATGGGTGAATTTACGTTCGATATTTCAAACCCAACAATGATAATCCATCAATGTGAAGAAAATTGTGTAGATATTGTGGAGATCACATCCATTTTCTGGGTCTTTATTCACAATCAAAATCAATTTTTATCTCCTATGGTTGGGGATAGAATCAATATAGATGATATTACTATTATTATGGATTTTGTGGATGTATTTCTGAAATTTTTTTCTAGTATTCCACAAAAACATGATATTGAGTTCTCAAAATAACTAATAATTCATTCAACACAAATTTTGATGACTACTTATATAATTTCCCTGATTAAGTTGAGGGAATTGAAGAAGAAAATCCAAGATAACCCTGATAAGGGATTTATTCGACAAAGTGTGTCCCCTTGTGATGAACTGGTTCTTTTTCTGAAAAATAATGGTGGATCAATGCGACAATGAAATTATTTTTAGGATTTGAATAAAATCAAAATAAATAACAAGTATTATCTTCCCATATTAATGACTTATTTCATCAACTGTGTGGAGATCAATACTTTTACAAGATTTTCATTCTTATGGATTTCATCAAACCAGGGTAAAGAAATATGATATACACATGATGGAATTTTATACAAGTAATGTAAATTATTAATATATATATATATATTCAATTTGGTATTATTAATTCCACTACTATATTTATTGATTAAATTAATAGTGTTCATAATGATTACCTTGATATTCATGTGTTAGTATTTATAGATGATATTGTTATCTTTTTAAAAAGTGATGATGAATATGGATATCACTCGAGAGTTGTACTAATGACCTAAAGGAAGAAGAATCTATATTAAAAATATAAAAAGTGTGAATTTTGGTTAAAAAATGTTTCATTTTTTTCCACATAATCTCAATAGATGGAACTATAATGGATCCATTAAAGATGGAGGCAACAGAATGTCCACCCATACCAACAATGATGATTGAGATTCAAAACATTTTTTGGACTAGATGGATATTATGGATGGTTTTTGGATAATTTCTCATGAAATTATAATCCTATGAAAAAGATAACTCAATAGGGTTTCTTGTTCCCATGGAAAAATAATTGTGGGGAAAATTAAAAGTAACTGAAGAGAAGGTTGGTCATTTCACATTTTCATACATTAACCTATAGTGGATATGGGTTTCTAATCATTATAAATTCATACAAGAAGGGATTTAGATGTGTTCTTATGAATAATAAAATTTCAATATCAAATTACTAATTATAGTTGAATATTCATGAGAAAAATTATGCTACTTCAGATTTTCAGTTAGGAGTGGTGTTTTTTGAATTAAAGATAAGGAAGCATTATCTTTATATAGATAACTGTTATAAATGTACTGGCTATAAAAGACAAAAATATATATTGACATAGAAGGAGTTGAACATACCCAAAATAATATGGTTAGAGTTGATAATTGATTATGACTTCTCAGTACATTACCACCCTGGGAAAGAGAACAAAGATTATCGATGATTTGAGTCAGAAGGATCATGATAGTTTATCCATGATGAGAATCACAAAACACCCAATATTTCTGGATTTGAAATATAAAAAAATATAAATATCCAGGAAAGGTAGTAAATCTTATCTTTCTAAAATGAATTTCCAATCCTCTATCCAAGTAATGATAAGTAGGTGTAGAATGAAAATGAAGATATATAAAATAATACCATAAATTTTCCTAAGTTTATGGTTAATCTGGACAGAATGATAAGATAATAGACCTGTGTATGTGATCCATAATACCATATTTGAAGAACGGGTTGTTAGATGATCCTAATAGTTCTTCATTATCTATTCACACAAGAAGTAATAAGATGTATAGGGATGTGAAGTTATACTTTTAGTAGGATAGAATGTATAGAGATATCAATGAGTTTGTATTTAGGTGCATGGTATTCCAACAAGTTATGGATGATAGAAAAAAATCAAACGTGATGTTGCATCCAATACCAATTATTGAATGGAAATGGGAAAATAATCCCTACGGATTTTGTTGATGGAATACCCAAATCCTCTAATGGTATTAATATATAGTGGGTGGTATTTGATATCATACTATGATATCATACCTCATCGCTATTAGAGAAGAATTCTCTCTATGTATGCTTTCTAGTATATTCATTAAGGATGTGGTAAGGATTGATGGAGTACCACATTCCGTTGTATCAGATCAGGATTTGAGGTTTACATCAATGTTCTAGAAAATTATTTAGAAAGAACATGACCCATAGTTGAGTTTCATAACTCTTTATCATACTCAGAAAGATGACCATTCCGAAATAATAATTCACACCGTATAGGATATCATTCTGTCTTGTTAACTAGATTTCAAATGTGGTATGGATCAATAACTTAATCTAATTGTGGTTTCATCCAACAATATCTTATACTCAAGAATTTAGATGGAACTTTATTAATCCACATACGGGAATAAATGTACAGCACCAAATATTATGGGATGAAGTTGGATAAATAAATCTACTGGGACTTGAGATCACTGAAGAAATGACTAAGAAGGTTAAAACCATTCAGCATCATATCAAGAAAGCTCAGTGTAGGGACAAAAATTTCCCCAAAAACTGCCATCCTGATTTTTTATTTTATGTTTCATAAAAAGTACTTCTATGAATCTAAACCTGGAAGAAAGTTGTGAAATTTTTTTTGAACGGAAAACTAATCCCTAGGTATATGGGTCTCATTGAGATTCTTGATTGCATCGGGATGGGAGAAAATGGACTAGTACTTCCAAAAAATCCCTCTCACTCCATGATGTGTTACATGTATCCCTATTGAGGAAGTACATACCTAACCCATCACATAAAATGATTATAGAGGTCTACCACTATAGTAATATTTGTCTTCTGATGAACAATTTGTTAAAATTATGGACCTATTAGAGAAACTTCTACAAAACAAGACCACTCATATAGTCAATGTTTGTGTGGAAATAATGAGTCAGAGGAAGCATTTTGGAAACTAGAGGATATAATGAAGTATAATTTTACTCATTTTATTACTCGAGTGATGAATTTCAAGAAAAAAATCATTTTAAGGGGGGGTAGAAGGTAACACCCCATGTTCTTAATGGCCTTTTTTGAATAAATTAAATATTTATTTTTTTCATGCAATGAACTAAGTCAGTAATTCCATTCACACAATACTAAATTTGAATATGATACACACAACACTGACTTTTCATATGTTACACACAACACTAACATGGTGTAACATATACACAACACTGACATAGAATACATCACATGCAACACAAAATTTCTACGTAACATCATTTCAAGGATATAAATTTTTAAATAATATTATTATAACCTAAGCATAAAACATAGTAATATAAATAGTATTAAATTATTTTAAAATATTATGTGTCATTTATTTATAAGTAATTCATAATGATAATGAAAGATATGATTTTTGGTAAAGTCATTTTATGTTTTAAAATGATTTTCCTCGAATGAACCAATTTTAATAATAAAATTAATTTTAGATGAATTTATAATTTTAAAATGATAAATTAACCTTTCTTTGTCAAATTAATATGTTGAAATTATCATAATTTTAATTTTTGTTATTTTTATGGGATACTTTATTTTTTATGAATAGTGAAAAATACAGATTTTTTGTTATAAATTATTTATTTTAATTTATTATGATTTCAAATTGATATAATTGTAATGACCCAAGATTTCATAGTATGTTATCTCTTTAATGTAATTCAATATCTTGCACTCCACACAACACCGAGTCTGAGCACACCACGACATACCAAACTAACAGTTCAAAAAGCGGTTATGAATATTATTAACTACATTTTAAATTTTATATACTCCATGTAATTTTAGAATCCATATTCTGTGTTTCTTAGACAAAATATAAAAACAAATTCATTTTTTTCATATAAAAGAAGTATTTTTCCAAAAAATGAAAATTTAACACCTTTTAAGGGAAAACATTTTTTAAATCCAATATTTGACACTTTTATATGATTAATTTAATGAAATTAAATTATTTTTAAGAAAAGGGTCATAAAAATTTAGTTTTTCTAAATTTTGGGTTGTGTTCTTATAACATTCGTTTCTAGATGAATAGTGAAAATTATTAAATGTAAATTAAAAATAACTTTTCTAATCAAAATAAGTTATAATGTGAAATTATACATTTTAGTGGTTTTGAGGTATAATTAGATTATATTTTTATCATCTAATAAAATTTAGGTCATTGGATGTAATTTTACTTTTTAATTGGACATAAACACATATCAATATTTGGATAGTTTTTCCTTCTCAAAAATCAGCTTTCTTATTATGACAATGAGAATTATTTTTAGGTTAATTAATGAATCTACTATGTTTTTAATTTGATAAAATATAAATTGTTTCTGAATTCTGAATATCAAAATTTTCTTAGGGTGAGTTTTCCGTATTTTTCTAAAAACATTAAATTATTATTGAATAGTGAAAAACACATTTATTGTTTAAAACTAACATTTATTTTAATAATTTTTAATTTTATTTAATTTTTTTTTCAAAATAGATACATAATACCTATATCAGTTCAATTTAATTCAATTTCATCATTTTATAATTTTATTAGATTTATTAAATTAAATTATACCTTTTAATGTCTTTTACCCACCTTCTTATAGCATTTGTAAATTTTCGTAAAATGTAATTTTTCTACTTCTGTGAATTTATTTTCAAAAATATGAGACACAAGTTAACATTAGTAAGAAAAATTTGGTTCAATAGGATGATAATAATTTTTGGTGAAAATAAATTTTAAATTATATTTACATCGGTTAAATGTAAATTGGGTAATTAAAGGTATAAACAATATTAAAATTACCCTAACACATGTCCAAATTCTTTTATAAGGGTACGGAAAATGTTTTAAATGTCTATTTCTTCATATGAAAGGAGTTTAGTCACTACCCTAATAAATGTCCCCATAATTAGAGTATACCCCAAATAATGCTATTGGATAATAATCAAGTTATAATATTGCCATACATGAAGAGGAATTATTAGTTTTCTTATTTTGATATTAAAGTAATGTGTCATTCGAGTATTGTATTAATGATGGATTGGTTATATGAATTATGGAAATAAATAAGGATTTTACTACGATAAAATTTCATTGGGGATTTGAGATTATATGGTACTAAGAAATGGGACTCAATAGGAAGATAATTTATTTGAAACAATACATGGTCTGAAGAAAATATAAACCTTAATATGGTCTTGATATTGATGTAGTGATTTTGGAATAAGATATTTTTTTTTTGGATAAATTATATTGGATACTCATGACTACCTTGTAAATGATTAATAATTTGTTTATTCATTCTCTGTTGGAGTATAAAACAAATTTGGATATATAAAATATATCAAGTATTTTATAAAGAATAACGGGGCATGAATGTAATCAATAATTTTTTATGGTAATTCAGGGTGTTAACATGTTTTATGAGAATACATGATGAAAGTACTCCCATGTTATTATGTGGAAAAACGAGATCTTCATTGTGTTTTGTGGACCTTCCCTATAAATTTTTGGACTATGAGTTTGGGAAAAAGTATTTTGAATAATTATAAATATTAGAATGGATTATTTTGGACAATGGATACTATGGTTTAACGTTAAAACCTTTCGTAAGATTGTTTTTTTTCTTTTTTATAAAAAGGAAAACATGATGGTCGGGAAAAAAATGTCACATCTGGAAAGGCTGCGAGACTTGAACCTGCAACCAAAGGGTGACAAGGGTGCATCACCTACCACTGGCCTACCTGATTTCTTGGATTGTCTAGTATATTTTTTTTCAAATGGGATAACAGGTGAATTATAACTTCATTCTTTTTGAAACCCTATACCATTAGGTTTAATATAATATTTTTAAATCCTATTATTTTTTAGAGAGAAAAGATGATTTTTTGGTAGAAATTAGTTAATGGATGGAACTCTACTTGTCATGTATTCATTTTTTATAATTTTTTGAATAAATTAATTCTTAAACATTATGGAAATTATCTCAAAACCAAAAATTTGTTATCCTGATACCTTAGATTACATTAAACAGGGTATATTTTTATGGCTTTGAGGCCCTCAATTTGCTATTTATTGTTCACTTGTTTGTGATTGATGACCTCAATCAATCCTTATAAATATTTATGTTTTTCCTCCAATAATGTGTCTATAATTTCCACCAATGTTCTCCTAATCTAAACTCTAATTTTGTGGAGACATTTTCATTTCCATTTTCCTCTTATTAAGTCTATATTTTATTAACCCTATTTCAGATGTGGGTTTTCCACAAAGGTATTTTATATTTTAAACCATTTATTTTCGATGAACAATTTCCAATTAAAAGTATGCAATTTAATGAAGGAGGGGAGAATTTTACACCAAAATATTTAATTGTACGTTATCTCTTTAAAGTAATTCAATAACTTGTTCTATAAGCAACACTGAGTTCGTGCACACCACAACTTACCAAACTAGCCATTCAAAAAGTGGTTATGAATTATATTGACTAAAATATGAATTTTATATACTCCATATAATTTCTTAATATATATTACATGTTTATTATACATAATATAAGTGAAATACAATTTTTTCAGATAAAAGAAATAATTTTTCCAAAAATTCATTTTTACTGCCCTTTAATAGAGAACCATTTTTAAATCCAATATTTCACACTTTAATATATTCAATTTAATGAAATTAAATTATTATTTATAAATTGGTCATAAAAACATAGTTTGGTTAATGGTTTTTACTTTTCTGATAACATTCATATTTTGATGAATAGTGAAAAATATTAAATATTGATTAAGAAAACATTTTAAATCAAAATAATTAATAGTATTAAATTTTAAATTTGAGTGGTTTTAAAGTGTAATTAGATTATATTTTTATCATTCAATATATTTTAGTTCATTGGATGTAATTTGACATTTAAATTAGACATAAACACACATCAATCTTTTGATTGTTTTTACTTCTCAAAAACCCACTTTCTGGTTTTGACAACCAAAATTATTATTTGATTAACTAATAAAACTTATTTGTTTTTAATATGGTAAAATAGGAATAATTATTAAATTTGGAATATAAAAATTATCTTGGGGGTAATTTTTGGTATTTTTCTGAAAACATTCAATTTTTGATGAATACTGAAAAAACACTATGTTACGTTTAAAGCCAACTTTTATTTAAACAATTATTATTTTCATTTAAATTTATTTTTAAGAAAAAATAGATACAAGATACAAATATTATTATAATTTAATTAATTTGAGTCATTTTATAATAATATTACATAAGTAAAATTTTATTGAAAATTTTAACATCTTTTACCCACCTTCTAGGCACATTTGCAAATTTGAATAAATTTTTTTTACTGTTTCTGTGAATTGAATTTCTAAACTACAAGAGACACAGTTGAAATCCATAAGGAAAATTTGGTTCAATAGGATGAAAATAATTGTTGGGGAATAGTAACATTTGAATTTGGTTTACCACGGTTAAAATTATATAGTGTAATTAAAGGTAAAAATGAAATTATAATTACCCTAACACATGTCATAATTATATTGGATTAGTGTATTTCTACCAAAATAACACATAAGAATAAAATAATATCCTTTTTGAACAACATGGATTGGATTAGGACATTTATTATTATTTTATTCAAAAGTAGAGTTCAAAGTGTTAAATTCATATTTTAATAACTAAAACATTTTTAATATAGGGTTATGAATTATATAAATTTGACTATAAATATTTATTAGAATGATAGAAATATTTCCTACATAATGGTAGTTTATTTGTTATTTTTAGTCATTAAATAAGTAAATTTATTAATGAGACAATGATGATGCATTAAATACCTTATTAATGAATGATTTAAATAACTGATATTATAAATATCCAAATAAATGTAAATTTAGAGTTTTGATAAATGACACTAATTTTCTTGGTTAATTTAACATGTTAGGATTTCATTAATGTATTTTTTTAAGTAATCTTGTTTTTTGACTTTCAGAAAAACCAAATACTTAATGGTGAAAAAATTGACATAAATGAGTTTTTAAAACTGATACAATATTATTAAATGATATAATATGCCTAAAAATATAAGGTTAGAAAAAAGGATGAACATAATGATATATAAGTAATTAATGAACCACATTGTATTATCTTGTTATTTTATAGTTATTTTATTGACTATTTAATATAAAAAAACTTGAAGACATTATTAATATTAAACTATTAAAGGAAGAGTTAAATCTAAAAGATAAGGATAATATAGTGAATAAAACATAACCAAAACTATTTTTTGTAAGGATTGTGACCCATCCCCACCTTTTCATCTAAATAAACCCATTTATATCCATTATAAATAGGATATTATATTATAATAAAATAATATTTCAGGCTTTTCCTAAAGCGACCCCACCTATCTTATAAAAAGGTAATTCCCCTTCTCTACCAATCTCTCCCTCAAAGTTATTTGGCTCGACCAAACCCTACTAAACGATACTCCCAACAACCCTCAATTAAACCTAGAGGCCTTAAATTGATCATATTTCCATATTTTGGATCCCTTTTGATCAAATCAAAAAGAAGCACCAGAAGAAGATATAATAATTTCTTCACCTCTTTTAAAGTTCTTTTATTCTTCCACTTACTCTTTCTTTTATTTATTCCATACTAAAATAATAAATCAATAAAATTCTATACAAAATGATGTTATTATAAATATGGTACATCAATATTCATTATTTTATTCTACCTATGAATGAAAAGGTCAACATAGATGTGTGTGTGCGGCTTACCGTCTTCACGTCGTGGTGTAGTTTACTATTCAACTCTTAATTAATTGGATGGGTATAATAATGATTATAATTTATTTAAAAAATAAATATAAATTTTTAGTTATTATTAATATATAATATACCATCCAATTACATATGATTTGACCATCAATAGAATGATATTGTCTCTCATGTGTTCGTACGACTTACCGTCTCTACGACGCGATGAGATTCATTTCCACGTTAACCATTCAAGGATTATTATAAAAATATATGTTATTAAAAAGTATATAATATATTAATTAATAATTGTACTGTTAATATATATATATATATATGTGTGTGTATTTACATATATCTCATTCACGTAGTTATGTTCAATATGATATGGAAACGGAAACAACGTTTATGCGTACATACGACATACCATCTCCACAAACGGGTTTTTTCATTTCATATATCTATTTATAATATATATTTATATTATGAATATATATGATGCATAAATAATGTTTTATATTCGGGAATCAATTAAATCATGATATAAGTTATAAAATCAATAATAACAAGTAAAAACATGTATGATAGAGAAAGCGAGTATTACCTGAATTATTATTTTAACATAGAAATTATTATTAAATGTGTAGTGTAACACCACAAATGAATAATGTATGATATCCAAAATATTAATATGGTCATGTTAAAATTTAATAACATAATATTCCCATTATACAAGAGGATAAACGTAACCTCAACCAAAGGAATGTACATGGTATGGGTTAGTTTCTCAATCTCATTATTATTAGTGATTGTTTATCTGTAAGTATCTACAGGGAAATATTTATCATCTACGTCTATGTATTCATAAAATGTTCTAAAAAGGAATATTTTATGTTTTTATATAAGATAATCATTAACTAGATTATCACTTTAAATGTTTTTAATGATTTATTTTTCTAAATATCATAATTAATGTCTATGTTTTCAAAATGATTTTAAGGATTTAATTACATAGACATGATTGTTTTAAAATGTAAATTACTTTAAAAAGATTCAAAGTTTTATTGGACACATTGATTCAAAAATATATTTTAAATGAATTCCTTTATAAATTGTGCAACTTTTAAATGATTTTTGGAAAAGGGTCATTTCTCTAAAATAGTATTATTGACTATTTTGAACTATGTATATATCCTTTATTGGATATTATTCTTGATTGTGGGTGATTTACTATAATAAAAATTTTCATATTGAATTGAATTTGTTAGGATATGTTTGTATTTGGATGTTATATTTTAATACCATTCATGGTTTATAGTTAAAGTATTAACATTTCATATGTTTGTTTTAATACGAATGTTTAGGTTATCTTTCAACCTTTTCATATGAAGAATGCATTGGACTTAGTATGTGACGGGTGGAGATTATTATAGCTCCTCTATGCATCAATAGGTCTCATGAGAGAAACTAGTGTCTTTCAACAAGTCATTGACACAATCTTATGTGTATTCTTGGCACGAGGCCTGGACTATAGGGTTATGATATCCATCATTATGCATTCCATGATAATGAAATTAACTTTTGATATTAAATATGATTACTTGACGCGTAGAATATCCATTTGAATAATTAAATGGAATTATTTGATTTATATTTTCAATATTATACTGAAGTTTATTTTTAAAAGGATTTAGATATATTCTTATAAATTGCCTTAGTTGTTTATTTTTATTTATGATAGTTTTTTGTTATATTGTTATCTTTACTGAGCATCTGAGCTCACCCATTTCTTGTATTTTTTTCCTAGGATGGGAAGAAGTGTATTATGATTGATATCCAAGGTTATTCGTTGGGTAAAATGGATTTCTCAAAATGATTATTTATGTTGTGTTTTATTTTTGAAATTTTATTTTAATGTCCATTTATGTAATCTATTTTCCAAAACATGTTAACTGGTCGGTCCATCCGGACCTGATTCCTTGTAATCATGCCAATGTATTAAAATAATTCACCAGATCTGGGTAAACACGTTTGGGGAATTACAAATTAGATTTTTTAAGATCACATTTGATAAATATTACATCTATTAATAAAATTTAATTCACTAGAATCACTTTCACATTGAAATTTAATATAAAATATTATCAAACTTTTGATCATTTTTCTTCTATAAAACCCCATTATTTCACTTCATATATGAGATTAATGTTATTATTTATTTTTCCACTTCAATGATTTGAATTTTCAAAAATTGGCATTCACCACGGTATTCATTATACAATTTAGTTTCTAACGAGAACAAGTTAATTTTGGAGAAAAATGATTAGGAAAAGTTATTAAAATTAATTACAATGATAATGGGAATAATAAGCATAATTAGGGACTAAAAAATATCATTAAGGGACCAAATAACCTAAAACCTTTCCCAAAAACAATTTCATGTCCATATTTTAGCCATACTCCTTCCATTCATGAGTGTTTTGGCTTATTTTATCTTTTTTTTTTGGTAATAACATTGTACACCGAACCTGTTTCTAAAACATCCATACGTGTCTGTTTCCTTCCATTTAAAAATACACCACCTATCCCACTTCCTCACACATCCCAAATCTCTTATCTTCAAACAAACCTTACACTTTTCCATAATTCAATCCAAGTAATCCTTTTGGCACAAACCAAAATGAGTTATTAGATCAAGTGGTAACATTTTCCCTCATGTCCTTTATTTTATTTTATTTCTCCACCCCTAATCATTGGTTTTTTAATTATTGTATAACAACCCCATTATCCTAAATATACTATAATGATGTTATTCTATGTATTAAATCTAAACATACACACACCTCCTATTAATGGATAACGAATGTACTGTTTATGTGTACGACGAACGATCGCCTCACTAAATGATGATTGTTCAATTTTATATACCACCTCTCATGGTGGCCATTATAATGGAAAATATGTTTATATATGTTATATTTGGTATTTATTATTTAATGAATAATATTTATTCCTTTTTAAAACACACACCTTTTACTTTCCATATTGTCAGAATACAATAATATCGTTTGAGGAAGTGTGGACTATTTCCCCTTCAAAATGATGTGATTCATTCACAAACCGCATGGAATTTAATAAGGATAAGGTTTGTAAAATTATATGATATATATGATATTTTAATGATAATATAATAATTATATATAGATATATATTTATATTTTATTTACATACATTCTTTCAACACAAAAATAAAAACGGAAATAGATTTCATTCATACGTACGACTTACCATATCTATAAACATCATATTCCATTTAATATTTCTATATTATATAGATAATTATAACATAAATATAAATAATATACATGATATTTATATCCTGGTACAAAATCTAGGATCATGATATAATTATATAGACCAATAATATGACAAATGAAGATATATGTGATAAAAAAAAGAATATTACCTGAATTGAATCCTTAACATTGGATCGTTTACAAGAGGAGAATATAATGACCTAATCAGAAAATATACAGTATTAGACCTAATTATATGGATATGTGAAATATTTATAACATATTTAAATTTATTATAATTTTTTTCCAAACTAGTATAATGAGATTCAAGATTCATGGTTTGGGGATTTCTTCTCACTTTTTATTTTCATAAGATACACACTATGATCACCACTCTTTCCTTTTTTCTGGTCTATGTACATCCTATGATTTTATTATATTTATCTTGTATTAAATTTATGTTTATTAATATATCTTGTTTTTTAAAATTATTAAATGGGGTTTAATTTTCAATAGGCACCAAATTGGTAAAAAAGACTTTATCTCAAATTTCTTTTTTTGAGACTCATGTATTCCTCAACACATAAACTCTTTTTAGAGGAATATATACTTCCTGGTTATATCATGAATCTCCTTATTTTCATGATATTTTAATCTTTATGTAATTTCATTTTAATACATGTAGATTATTGTCCCATTTAACCATGTGGTATTGCATTATTTAAAAAATCACATTTCTTTTCGATATTGTTAATGATTATGAATCTTTGATGAAATATTATGATCCATATATCAAGCAAACTCATGATTTTACTTATCCTCTATTAATTCATGATATCCTCATGTATTAGTAACATTTTCCCACTATTTATTACTTAAGATAATGTTATTAAGTAAAATCTGGACATCTCTCTCTCCGATCATAAATTTATTGTTTTAAAAAACCATGTTTTCAGAAATGTTTCCAAAAATGATTTAAAAAGTAACTTAGATCCATTTTTCAAGGAAATTAATTTAAAAAAAATCTTTTTTTACAATAATCCTTTATATTTTTTCAAATCTATTTTCAAATAAAGAGGGTTTCAAAAAATAAATTAGGTTTAAAAAACTGATTATTAATGCCCAAAGGATATTTTCCTCAAGAAATGTTTTTAAAATATCTTAAAAAATTATTTCCCATCTAAGATAATATCCATTTGTGTTTATCATGCCATTATGTGGAATTTATTTTATCTTGACATTCTTATTCTATCTAAAAAAATTTCTTTATGGAATGATGTTTATGGAAACCGTTACACATTCACAGGATATATGCATTTGAAACCATAATTTTTTCATGGGTTTTGATATGATAAAATTATTAAGAAACGTTTATCTTTACACAGGTTATGATATTATTACATTTTTATAATACCCATTCCATTTGATAGGTTATGATATGATTATTTATGATCTTGTTGAATATATATGTATGATTTCATTATTAGATGGGTTGGACCAATATCTACTCCAATACAATGGGTGAATATATATATATATATATATATATACGTCTCATGAGATAGACTTATATGGTCTTTGGAAAGAACCATGACTAATAAGATAGACATATGAGTTACTGATGACAACCAAGATGGTATGAGGAGTGAACTCATGCTACTAAAATTCCCATGCTAATGAACCATGACATTCATTATGGTATGCGGAGTGAACCCATAATACTAAGATGGTATTTCCAGTGATGCCTTGGTTGCTAGGGAAATATTTATATGCTTATTTGTATGCCACAATTCCATTTTTCATTACTATGTATACATTCATGTATTATGTACTTTATTTATTTATTATTCAGGTATTATAAACTGCATGTATTTATGCAATGATTCACTTATATAATTTTTAATAAGATGAGTATGATCTTATCTTTTCATGATCATGATATCAAACCCTTATGCTCATGATTATTCTTACATGACTCCCTCGTTTACCCTTACTGACCATTTCAGCTCAACCGTTTTTTGTTTTTTATCCCCATTTTATGAATATATGTATTATGTTTCATGTGTCTCAGAAGGGTAATAGTCAAGAATAACACAATGGGAGATAATGTAGCTCATTTATATACCAATGATCATGTTTCCATGTTTCCGAAGGCATTAGACTATTACGGTCTTCATTTGACTGTTTGTGTAATGTTATATGTATTCTATAAAGGAAATGTGACATTAATGTTAGTTCATATAGGATCATTATAATGAGGATAGAGGAGAGTAATATAAATTTAGAACTGGTGTCAAGAGAACTATGGAGGTACTCAATGTTGTCAAGGATAGCGCCATTAACATTTACATAATCACTCTCCTCCAATGATGGATACAAACAATTCTCACAGCCCTAATACTAAGAGAAACTCTCACTAGTTTGATTGAGGAGAACACCCCATAATCAGTGTAGCGGTAAATATTAGGGCCATTAGTTATAGAGTAATACTAGACTAGTGATACATGTATTCATAGATATAACTCCGAACTACCAAAGGCTTCCCATTATGTAAAATTGGAGTTTATTTTTATAAATATAGCATATACAAAATTTTATACTTTTTTAAAGAAAGTAATTCATTTTTAAACTATAAACCCTCATTTGGGTATATTCCCTTTCCTAGTTACATAAAATAATAACAAGACCCTTTTCAGGATAACATCACATTTAAATCATTTAGAACAAGCCACAATTCCAATACAGGGGGATGCATTAAGTGGGATTTTTCATTTTAGTTATTGATATCAAAGATACAACAGGGCCTCAATGTTTTAGAAGAAATATTTTACATTCAAAAAACCATTTATAACTAATGAATTACTAGTTATAATCCACTAACTTACCACTTAGAAAAAATGAACCTCTATATATATAAATACAACATTTCCCAATGTACATATTCACAAAACCATATGTGAATATATATAAAGAGTACATATATATAAGAAAATCTATTTATCAATATAATACTAATAAATATATGAATGGGAATATAAATCCACACTAAACTAACTTTTTAAGATCATAAATGACTTTTGGCCTTTTTTGGAAATTGGATGAAAGGGAAGAAAATATAAACCACAATTTTATAGAATAAAAAAAATTTCCATGCATCACAACAACTTTCATCCATTTTTTAATTTGATAAAAAAATTATTTCCATATAACAATCATGTATTTCAGTTCATTGGATTGTAAATTTGTAAACCTACCTCAAAAATAATAAATCTGGTAATGAATGGTTTGAAAGTCATTGTATTCGATGTATCATGCTATAACTGGTCTCACATATGGGCTCACAATCCCTTGGAACAATTAACCAACCAAAATGAACATGAAAATTGGGTTAGGGTTTACCCTTGGTCACACTCATTAAAATGATTGAAAATAAACTAAATTAAAAAGGGGGAATGATGAAGAAGGATAATAATATAAGCTAAATAGAGATTATTTCACACAAGATTAAATACTAAATCATCCCACCAGTGGGAGATGTGGGGGATAAGGACACATGGGAGGGATCCCCTCCTAGGAATCGAACAAGAGTGGCTAAAATTAGAGTGAGTGTGAGGGTGATGAACTCATTTGAGGATTAAATTAGTTTAGTGGAAAAGATTCTTTTTTTAATATCTGGACACCACACAAAGTTAGTTCACACAATTTGGTAAACTAGGATCCAAAACTGAGTCCTCTACATGGATTTAGTGGCACCTCAGATGGGAAGGTGACATATATTTCAAAACCATGAACTAACCATTTAGTAAGGATCTATAAATATTGTATTGGATATCACATGGTTACCATATAGTTTATAAAAGCATCCACTTAACTATGTGAAATTATCTACATGCCTAGAAACATATATTTTTTAGAAAACCACATTGAAGAAAAATGAAATAAATAAAACTTTAGAATAAATAAAATATATAACACTATTAGGCCTGGGATGAAAAATTCTCTCGTCCATGACACATACTTCCCCAAAAAACTCTAAAACATGTAGTTTATTATGGAACCATGAAAATATGGAATTCCACAAGGTATGAGGCTCCCAAAAACAAAAGAAACTTATCTCCAAAAAAACCTCAAAACATGGAACACGATAACCCCATAAATAAAAATAATTGAATTAATATCATCATAGTCTGATCATGTTATTTGTGACAACTATTAGATGGCACATTTTCCACACATACAAAGATACTATTATCGGGATCAGGTGGATAAATAATAAATATGCTCATAAGAAACTAGAATTTGAAAATTCTGTGAATAAAAACAAAATGTGTAGAATAATAGGATCATCAAGAGATCTATCCATGGAGATATCCCCACCCTTTTAAGATACTAGTCAAACACTTATTTAATAAGCTATAACAAAATCACAAGTCTAACCTAGATTCAATATGATGAGTAATAATAAAAAAATGGAAAAAACCAATACTTCATGTCAACAAAATCATTAATTTCCATAAAATATACTCCCACTAAAGACTAATTATTAAAGGAATAGTGATACAAAAAAATAAAAATGAAATATAATAATCCCACTCAGGGAGGGTTCTCCTAATATTGAATATATTTCAAACCGGGGTATTAAAACAACATATGAAAATGCATATTTAAGGATCTGACCGTAAACATTAAATATTCTAGTGATTTTAAACATGAATCTAAATTATAAAAATACTAATAATATTGTAGGTTTAGAGTTATAGAAAATTAAAAACTAAATAAAACATGGAATCTTGAATATTTCAATTTATATAGCTCAACTCAATATCCATTTTCCCAATAATGGAATCCCTTTAAAAAAACATGGAGCTTTTTCAGGCTAAATCTTCCAAATTTTTATATTTTCCCCATCAACATCAATACTTATTATTTACCCTATGAAAACAATTTTAAAACTTGTATGGAGCATTAAAACACTAATAGGTACATAAAATATGTGAAGAAGTTAGTCCAGTGAATATCCATAAAAAATCATAAAAACATACCTTTTTTATTTGGAAAAAAGATTCATCTTTTCAAAAAGATCATTATGATACCATTTGAAAATAATATTTTTTTTCATTAAACTTATTTACAAATAATTAAAAAATATATGTATCTAACCTCATATATCATTTTTTATATCTATCTTAAAAAATTTTAGATATCTCATTTATACAGGGGGTAGCTATCGTAGTAACATTTGGAATAATCAGCACCACAATTTTCCAATAATATCATATAAAAAACCTAATTGGTTAACTCTGTCCCATTACCCAATTCAATGGTGAATTGTAATGGGATCACCCATGCTTAGTTAATCCTGGAACTAAACAACCTTATAAAAAATTCACATGAACCATAACATAACCATAATTTATAAATCTTGCATAATATAACCATTCTTTAGCTAACAAACATTTCCAATTTAAAATCACATTATGTTTTTTACTATTTCATTCACTAATAAATGAAAAGAAAATTATTTTAAAATAAAATTTTAAAATTTTTAATGATTCCTTGAAAATTTTAAGTGATATGATGGTGTGAAATATAACTCATACCCGGAAAAACAATTCATCGATATTACTATCTCAAAAATCGAAAATAACATCCTTTTTGAAAACAAAAAAAACAATACTTTAATAAAATTTTGTAAAAATAAAAAAAATAGTATAAATGGATTTAAGAAATAATTTAGATTAGTGAAATAATTTATAGAAATAATTTTCAAATTCATGGACATTGAAAGAAAATATTTTTTTAAGGATGTCTTTAAGAAGATAATTTTTAAATGAAAGTACTTTATAATTATCATATCATTGAAGTGGGAATTAATCAACAGAATAGATAGTGTGTATATAATATAAATCAACATTAAAGAAGTCTAAATGAAACATAAGATATTGAAAATTCATTTCACCCTCAATATTAACATGAAACTATCAAGAAGTTTAAATGTATCCTAATGAATAGAAATTGGGTTCGAAAATCCATTACCTCATATTCAAAATTCATAAAATGAATTCAAGACACCTATATAATTGATTGAAGAATGTTTTTAAATTATTAAGGAATTTTATTAATATTTATAATACCTTAATTGATTATTTTTAAATATTTCATTATATTTATGTTTTTGGGTGTGTTTGTTGCATGTTATCATGATCGGTTCATGTGTGAAAAACTATGGATGTTATTATAAAATTGTATTAAAAATCCATAAGTGGAATATATATTAATAAATGAAATTATATAATTATTAATGTTTTAATATATAATTTTTATTTCTTATATGTGGATGATTAATTAGAAAAAATTCTAACGATAAATGTTATGTTTATTTTGATGGTTTTTTTGAACACCATGTAATAGTTTCATCTTATTTAATGTTATGGGTTTATAGTTGTTCTAGTTGATAAAATAGATTAAAATTTTCCAATTTAATTGGAGTTAAATATAATTAAACCTGTATGACGATACATGATCTTGGTAATGGGAAAACATAAATCATTATTCATGGAGTTGGTAAATTAACCTAACCTGGACAATAGTTTCTTTTCACATAATAACTGTATATGAGAACTGATATGGTCATTAGATATTAAATTAGAAGTATAAAACACCAATATGTACATGATTCAAGAGTTTTCATTGAAACATTAATGAAATATTTAGACAATGTAAAATAAGAAAAATAAATTAACTTAGGTACTTTGAAAAAATTACCTCTGGAATAATACCTCCTCGAGAGCCCATTAAAGGCTTAAATTTTTTTATTTTGGTGAGTCCATAAGCACTATTATTAAGGGAGACATATTTGGAAATTATTAGGGAGATATCTTGGAGACACAAGGGTTGTGAGTCGAAATTTGGGGGTGAGGGGTGGTATTTATACTTCATGAGAGGTGGGATTACATGAATAGAATAGTGATTATTTCATATTTAAAGCCAACCACATTGAGGTGGAATTATTTTAAAACATTTATATTATTAATTAATTATTTTCAAATTTTTTATGGTTGATAAAAAAACAAAAAATTAATAAATTTTTTAATGTTTAGGTATCTTAATCTTTTATGTTTAGATACTAACCCCGGTCGTTATTTTACCTATACTACTTTAAATAATTATTTTACCACGGTAAATTTTTTATTCAAAAGAATTAATTTTACTTTTTAAACTAATTTTTATTGTATAATTCCAAATATTAAATAAATTTTACTAAATTAAATTCAAATATTTGGTAAAATTCAATTTAAAATTAATATGTTAGAAAAAATAAAAAAGTCGGTTTTTAAAATGAAAATTTTAAAACATTGAAATGTTTTTCTATTTAATTTCAATTTCAAATCAATTAAAACTACATATATTTGATTTATTGATGTATTATTTAACTAATAATACTTTAGAAAAAATTATAATTATAATTTTACAATTAAAATTATTTTGATGGAAAAGTTATTTTCAAATAAAATGCAGTATTTTTCACAATTCATAAAAAATTAAATCTCAATTGAAAATTTATAAAGAAATTAACCAAGATATTATTCATATTACACTTTAAAGAATTAATTTATCATGTAATACAAATAATATAAATGTGACAGTGTTTATATTTAAAATATGTTCTCCATTAAAATTTGAAAAAATACCATTTAGGAAAATAATTTTTTATACTCAAAATTGAATTTATTATAATCATGATCCTATAAAATCAAATATTTGAATATAAAATAATTTTATTGTATAAAAAATTTATAATCATTTTTAATATATTTTACTAATATTTATTAATTCAATTTATTATGATAAAATGTCATTTTGGGCATAAAAATATTCTTTTAACATAAACACATACATTATATTCAATTGGTTTTATTTTTTATTTCTATTTAATTGTTTCAAAATTAATCCATTCCATAAACATATTTAAACTATATTTTAATAATTTAGTTATTCTTAAAATTTCCCACCATTCCAAGGGCATGGTGATAACAATCAAATTTAAATAATAATGTTTAGTCATATATTTAAGCATGATGTGATATATATTTTATGATATTGAATATATCGTTTCATTTTAAAATAATGGGGTATTACATGCCGCCTATTTAACAAATTTAATTCACACAATTATAACTCGGGGTAAAAAATCTATGTGTTTTAATTTTCAAAATACCATTGTTTAAATTGCATAGTGAAAAATTGGCCAATATAACATAAACATGAAAAGTGATAACGTAAAGTAGGAAGGTCACTTGAGATTACACATTCTAGATTTACATGTTGTATAACATAGACAAGGAATATAATTATAAATGTCAATTTCAGAAGGTAAGTGATACAAGAAATTTCCATAAGAAAGTTAAGTATCCAAATACAGTAATTTTTTGATAGGTTTAGAGACCATGGATTTCCTATTACGAAAAAAATCGGATAATATTTTTGTTTCCAAATAATATTTACCTAGATTTAAGGAATTTCTTTACTCCCTAAACTAACAACATAAGAATAAAAAATTCTTACATGGAATTTGGATTTTCATTCTCATATTTTTACTGAATTATGATTATTCAAGATGTATTTTCATACCTGAATCATTAGAATAAAATTATACAAATTTACAAATAAACAAAAGTATAATTATCTATTAATTTTGTCTTTAATAATTAACTAAAACAAAAATGTTTCATACAATTTAATTTCATTCAATAAATTTAATAATCCTTTATATCAAAAAATTAGAAATAAATCTCTAGAAATCATTAGTAGTACTCAGAGTTCAACATAGATCTTTAAAGAAACTAACCTTCAAACACCCCACAATAATCCTGACCAAAAAAGTAACCCAAAATTCATAATTACTTGATCATATATTCATCCAAGATAAATTTAATATCTACCATTATATAGTTTTAATCACTCTAAAAGTATCATACCAATGTTTAATTTCCCAAATAACATAATCATTGAGTTATACTTGTCATTTCCATTAATAACATTAATAACCATGTATATGTTTACAATATATAACTCATCCTTTTTTTCTTTAATAAAATCCCCATGTATTATGTTTATCTTAACCATATTAGGTTCCCGAAATTGGGAAAATATTGTTAAATTAGATTAATAACAGAATCCCGAAATAATTTCCTAATACAAATATTATCAATATTCTAAAAATGTGTTCCCCTAATGAACATGACCTTTTTCCGTCAAATAATTTAAATTAATAAATTCATACAAGATAGGCCATCACGTAGTCGAATGGTAGATGATTCACCATTGTTTCCCTTTGGTTATTGGATCAATCATCATTGCATTATAGAATGTGACATGTTGTTACCCATTGTGCACTTTTTCCTTTATATGAAACTATATTAATGAAATCATTATAATATTCTATAAATTTCAAAAACAACGTCAAAATACCCTTAACAAATTCTAACATAAAAGGTTATCTTGTACCATTAATTTTTCATCCCAAAAATGTAGGAACTAATAATTAACTCAGAATAATTGATCATATAAACCCAAATGGTTATCAATACCTTTAAACATATATCTAAAAAATAAAAGAGAATACTTAAGTAAACATTAATTCAAACAAATGTTAATTATAAGGGTTATATATAACAGAAACATATATTTATACATAAGTACAAGTATCTAATGTACTCCCATCCTCAAAATAGTATTAATACAATTAAAAATTTCTTCATTATTAAATCTACCATAACTCTTGAATCCCTATATTTAGGAATCTTAATTATTGAATATTCTTACGAATTCTATACCAATTCCATTTCAGCTTATTCCACAATAATTATTTATTGTAAAAAAATATGAATCAATTCCTATGATTAAAAAATCTCAAAACATGATCAAGGAAAAATCCATATCTTTCATTTTTCATTCATAGTTTCTTCATCATGAATTGTAATGGAAGTAGGTAATACTAATATTTAATTTGTATCATCCTAGTAATCTCTTATTTATCTTTCTTCCTAGGACATCGATGAGAATAATATATATACACCAAATATTCAATGCATTCATTTGGTAACTCAAGAATATCTTTTATCCCCTTTATGGAGTTAACTGAATGATTCCGATTTTCCAATACATTTTATAACATTTTTACCACATTTAACTCATATAAAACATCTTCTATGGTTGTTAGGACATATTTTATGCACATTCTTCCTCATTATTAATAAATATATCACTGAATATTTTTTTTCATTCTTAACTTTTCAACATTAACTTCCATAGGGATCCATTTCTATCATATTATATGCACTAGGAAACTCATAAATGTTCTTAAGGATAATCATTATTCCTGATAGCCGGTTTGGTATAAATATAAGTGTTCTCATTATAGCTCCAATTTCATTTTCTTTTCTCATTCATATAACCACTAAAGATTCCTTCACATCCATTATTTCATTACTAGAAGATAGATCCAACCATTTACCAAAACAGAAAATTTTTAGTAAGATAATATCAATAAAATTAAAATATACCATCTTATTGGGTGAAAAAACACAAGGATATACTTATTCATATTAACTAAAAGTCATTAAATTTATCAAAAATAACTTTAAATATTCCAACCATGATAAAAATTGTAGTTATATGATACTTGTAACTTTTTATTGAACAGTATCCTAACTTCTAGTTTTATCTAAACCACACTCCGATAAAAACTATGAGGACTCAACCATAAAAATTATATATTCTAGTTATTTTAAACTAGAATACAGATTATTAAATTTCCAAGAATATTTTATTTTACAGTTTTATAGAATTATAAAATAAAACATACATAAATAATAGAATATTGAAAATTAGAAACTTCTAGTGAATGTTTGTTGTTTACACCAAGGGAAAGCTTTAAAAGACATGGTTAATTTTTATGTCAATATTCTAAATTTTCATCATGTCCTCATACTTGTATCTTATGATATTTTACCCTATAAAAAAATTAATACCTGGGATGATAAAGAAATCTCATTAAAGGATATAAATGAAGCGAGAATGTCATCCCAGTGAAATTAGAAAATAAAAGTTTCAAAAAAACATACCTTTTATCCCATTAAAGGATTCATCTTTCAAAAAATACCATTTTCATTACTTTTAAAAATAAATATATCTTCATCGATAATCATTAGAATGAATAAAAATATCGATATTGGTAAAATGGGACATCATTTTACATATCACTCTTAGGAACATTATATCTATCTCTGGCACACATGGAGTTACCATCATAGATACATTAGGAATTATCACCTCAACACTATTCATATACTCTCTTATAAGAAACATAACCAGTTAACTCCATACCATTAAAAAATGAATTGGAGAGCTATAACAGGCTCACTCACCCACATTTTTTCATGGAACAACACTTCCTCATAAAAATGTTCCAATAACCATAATATAATAATAACATACAAAACATGTATAAAGTAAACATTCTGGAGGAATATACCATTTCTAATTGGAAATAACATTTCATTTTTCAGAAATTCATGCACTGATAAATTAAAATATATTATTTTAAAATAAAATTATAAATTTGTAAATGAATATTTGAAACATTAAAGAGACATAGTAGGGTAAAAAACTGCAGATGTTGTAAAAAACATTCCTTTATATTATTGTCTAAAAATTAAAAATAAACCTTAATTTAGAAAATAACAAAAGGAATACATAAAAAAAATTAAAAAGTAAAAAATGTGTAAAAATTAATTTAAAAAATCATTAATGTGGGAATTAATAACAAGAATAGAATATGATTATTCAGTGTAAATCCAAATAAAAATTATATATATATAATAATATATTCAAAATTCATTCCATGCATAATCTTAGAAAAAATGATCTATAAGTATATGTTCATTCCAATGAATGAAAATGAGTATCTGAAATCCCTTTTCCCACATTTTACTTTCTTAAAATGTTGTCAACACTCCCGTATAATGGATTAATGATTGTTAATACCTCATTATAAAACTATACTAATATTTATAATACCATAGATGATAATTTTATAGAATATTATGATTCATTAATTAATAATATTTCACTATTTTCATGGTTTTGGGTGTATTTGTTTCAAGTTTTAATGAACAATTAATTTCTGTATAATTGTGTATGTTCTTGTAAAATGGGATTACAACTCCATAAGTATAGTGGAATAGAATAATAGAACTTCAATATGTATTAATGTTCCCATATATCATTTTTTTCTTACATTATGATATTCATTGTAAAAAAAATTAATGATAAATGTTTTGGTTATTTTTGGCAGTTTTTCCCATCATCATGAACTAGTGTTGTCTTATTTAATATTATATGTGTATATTAGTTCCAGAAATGAAATAGGATATAATATACCTATTTGAATCATATTTAACTATAATGAAAATTTTATTACTATACATGTGGGAGGTAACAGAAAACAAAAAATTGGTATTCAATGAGATGGTAAACCAACATAACATGAAAAATAGTTTCATTGCTTTTAATAAGTGGTTGTGAGAACTAAAATATTTATAATATATTCAATTTGAAAAAAAACTCCAGTATATAAATAATTTTGGAGTTACCATTCATTTATAGATTAAATAGGTGAGGATAATGTAAAATAAAAAAAATAAATTAAGGCAGGTTCTTTTAGAATATTACCTTTTGAATATCAACTCTTAAAGATACCATTTAGGGCCTTTGATTTTGTATTTTTCTTATATAAGATGAAATAATTCATTGGTAGGGTGATTAGGATAGTTTTGGGATGTGATGTGAAGATATACATGGATTTTGAATCGAAATGGGTTGGTGTGGGGTGGTATTTGTATATGAGGAGAGGTGTGTTGAAGTAATTAAAATAACGATTATTTTATACATAAAGGAAATCACATTGAGGTGGAGTTAATTTAAATGAATTATATTGTTATTTAATGTTGTAAAGGATTTTTATTTTCAATTAATTCATCAAAAAAATCATATGTAGTAATTTTTGGTATTTAATCTGTTACCATTTAAATTTAGCAGTGTCATTATTTTGGCAATAATATGGTACATAATTGTTTTACCATAGAACAATTTTTATACCAAAAAATGAAATTTTCCATAAAACCTAATTTGGACTATAGATTCATAATATTTAACCCTCTTTATATTATTTTATTTTAGATATTTCCTAGATTTTAAATTTGTATTGATCTCATAGAAAAAAAATGAAAAAGCAGGTATTGAAAGTTAAAAGTTCAAAATTATGATGTTTTTTATATAAAATTTAAAATTTAAAATGGTTTAAATGATCTATATTTGATTAATTTATGTATATTTTAAATAATTATACATTAAATATAATTTAAAATATAATTTAACTATATAAATTATTAAGATCAAAAAACGTTTTCTAATAAAATGTAGTATTTTTCATTATTCATCAAAAAATGAAACTTGTCAAAAAATGCCAACAATTCACTATAAGATAATTTATATTTTCCCATTTACAAAAATTTTATTTATATTTTCTTATAAAATGATAATATTTCTAATATATAATTTTAATGTAGTTTCGCAATTTAAAGGAAACAAAATTATCTTCTAGAAAAATAGAGTTTTTTACTCAAAATTGAATTATTTCTTATCTTAAGAATATGAATCATATTCGATGAATTTAAAAGAATTATTTGATATAAAACCTATAAGTTTAATTAATATGTTTAAATAAATATGATTAATTTAATTTATTATGATAAAATTATATAATGGTCATTAAAACAGTTTTTAAATAAAAACATATCATTATATTCAATTTATTTTTATTTCCATTTATAATTAATTTGTAACCAAGGTACTAATTAGAAAAACATGTTTAAACATCATTTTCATAATTTAATTAATCTCATTTATTCACATTATTTCAACGATTAGGTGGTAACTATCACATTTAAATAATAATGTTTAGTTGTTTGATTTAGTGTGATGTGGCATATCATGTAAGATATTGACAATAGTGATTCCTTTTAAAATAATGGTGTGTTACAGGATACCAAATAGAAGGATGAATAATTGGAATAAATGATCTATGTATTATGATAATATACAACTGATAATTCTTGAAGAAATGTATGGCTCAATAAGAACAACATGGGATCTAGTCTCGGGTTAAGAGGGGACAATCTTGGACTATCTCTCGGAATATTGACCCACAATGAACCCAAAAAATTATAAAAAATAAAATCACCCCTATTATTTATCCCCAAAACACAAAAAATGAAATTCCAACTATAATAAGTTGCACCAACACCAAGTAATTTACCGCATGGAAAGAGATAATCACCGAAACAATGGGTATTTGTATGAGTTTTGAAGTGGAACATCTAAAAGAATCAAATTTTTAGAGTTTTATAACTACAAAATCCACCTCAAACATAAGAAGATAAAATCACTAAACAATGACCATCATAAATGTAAAAAACATACCCAATTCTATGAAACAAGGGATGATACCCAAGACAATTATTTTCCACTCTTTTCAAATACATTTCTAGTGGATAGAAAAAATAAAAAGCACCCAACTAAATCAAAACATATCACAAATTGAATCTTTCGATCCAAAATACAATCAATTACCCAAACCCAAAAACTGAATTTTGATAATACTTTAAAATAATAATAAAGAAATTTTCAAAAAGGTGAATCCCTAAACATTAGATTGGGTAATAAAATATTGATCACTCACAAAAACATTGAATCCTATTTTTAAAAAAACCTTTGGAAAGATATATCAAACTTAATGAAATTGAAAGCTCACCAATGGTATTCTATGAAGCCTTAAATATATATCATCTCATTATCCATTTTAATCACATCTACATGCATGAGTAATGACACATTTACCATATACATACATAAATATATGCGATCATTCATTATATTACACCAAATGATAAATGAAAAGGTAAGGAAACCACATTCCAAAAAACTCTTTAAATCACCCCCACACTATTAAAAGATATCCATTTTCTATTAAAATAAAATATTTACATGTTCCATATTCACATTCCATTCCCCGATTCTATTAATTTTTATAAATCTAAAATAATATCATTTTTATTTTAAAAAAATCAGTGTTTTTCATTCTGGAAATCAATCATTAATTAACAAAAAATCACTCATCATATAATAAATCACCAAAATTTTGATAGATACGAATGTCGATAATGATTGGAATCCTTGAGATACTCATGGAATCAAATTTAAAAATATTAAAAAGATAATGGTGTACACCATTTAACTAACCCTGATCTAACTGTGTAAATCTCATTGAAGTTCAATAGTTGAATATCCTCTATCTAAAAAGGTCATATAGATAGTTCATAGTAGTCCTGAACCCTAAAAATCAATCCCAAAATTCTATCCATGGTATTTATATACTCAAAATTGACCAGGAACTATAAATTCCTATCATAAACACTCTAATAAATACCAAAATCCTCAAAGACAACTGAGAAAGAAGCATGGATTCATGCACCATCATATAGAACTACCATAAAAATTCAATTTCCATTCTAAATAATAGGTGATCAAGAACCAACACCCAATAGGCTATATTAATTCTAAAAATCCAAGATCAACACTTTTGGGAAACCCCTAATAACATATTATAACCAACTATGGTACTATTTTTTCATGAACTATCTTGATCTGTTGCTCTGTCAATTGCATGTACCATTTTTTGTTATGTCGTGATGGGCATTCACATCCTCATTGCCCAGAAAAAGTACCTAGGAGTCACAAAAACAGGACCTCAGAATGATTTATCGAATAAAAACTAATTAATTAATCACTTGAAATTATAAATAAATTTAATCATGACTCATCTATACATTATATGTTCATGTCATAGAAAAATAAGTAGATCAACAACCTAATATCAAAACTGGGAAATTTGTAAATAGTGGAGAGAACCAATAACAACCCCACCCATTGGCCACCGTCTCTTGAAAGGTAATTTATCCCCTCCAATAAATTTTACTCCCCCAATAATTGGTTTAGCTACCCAATAACTTTAGAAATAATTAATATCCTAAGTGTGTAATAGGATAAAATAAACTAAAAATAAAACTATACTACAAACATAAATTCCTCCTTATGGCTATACGAGTCACCAACCGATAAACAATATCCACAACTCCCCACTTGTGAGAAGAAAATATAATATTTCACTTAAAACTAAAATATTATTGATATATATACATGAGAAATAATCTTAGTAGGTTTTCCAAATAAATAAACACCCTAGAAAATACCATCAAATAAAAAATAATTCCAGGCTAGTTTGAAAGTATTAATATATATAAAAATAGTCTTTTCTTTACTTTCAAAACTAGTAACATGTCAGTGTCTCTGAAAACCATTATTCATTTTTCAAATTTGAAACCATTTTAAAGAAATGTGTGAATTTAAAAATAACCATTTACAATAGGTAATTATTGGTATAACAACACTCTGTATATAAAAACATAATAATTAAGAAATTATAAAATATTATATGAGTGTAGAAAAAATTAAAATATATGTAATACAAGTGTCATGGAAACATAGGAGCTAGTCCAAATGGTATGAGATAGATCCATAAACATTCACATAAATAATATCTTCTATAATCAGATACCGATAATTCTCACTACTCTGAAACACAGATATACATTCACTTGTTTAATTGAGGGGCACATCCCATATAAAGTAAATTGATATAAATAAGGGTAAATAATCATAGGATAATAATAAAATAGTGTAGTATGGGTACCTATATCTCCCTCCAAACAACCCAAGGCTTTTAATGACATGAAAATAGAGTAGAGTTTTATCATCCTAGCATAAAAGTACATTTCATACATGTTATTCACACAAAAAGAAAGTCATATTTTCACCTAAAAAATCCCCTTCAAGCACAACCGATTTCTAATTACAAAAATAAATAAATATCCACTTACCTTGATTATGAAATATTTCATACATTTATGACACACCATATTTCCAATATAGGTGGGATTCCCTAAGAATGGTTTTTTCATTTTAGTTAAAAATGTTTATGTTCCATCCCTGATTAAATTTTTTAAAAGAAATACATAACATAAAAAACCCCATTTACAAGTCTAGCATTTTAGGATTCAATACACACTCCTTAAAAATATATAAAAATTTATCACAATATATTTAAATACCCATTTTCCAAATATACATATTCACAAAACCTTAAATAAATATGTACAAAGTGGATACTTTTTTGTATACACATATGTGAATATTTATATTAGAATAATACATAATTTAAAGAGAATTTAAATCTACTAAAATGACTTTGTAAGTGAAAAATTGCCTTTATAACATGATTATAATGTTTCATAAATACAAAAAAGTTATTGAAACCCCCATCTTATAGTACATAAATCCTTTCTAGTTAGAAAAACCTATTTATACAATTTTATCATTTAATTTTACAATAATAACTAATATATAGATAATAAATAATTTAGGTATTTTGATTAAAAGGATAGGATATGGGTAAACCATCCGTGATTAGAAAAAATCATGTCACAAAGGATTCAAAATTCATCTACTTCGATGAATCTTTCCATTATGGGTCTCAAGAGGGGCCCTATGTAACCTATTATCCAAGAACCTACCAAAATTGATGCCCAAATCATGTCAGGGTTTACCCTATTTCACATGAAAAAAAATAAACCAAAACAAAATGGGTTAAATAATAATATGGTTAACAACTAATGTTCAACATAGTTTATCCCACTGAAAATCATAGAAATTGATGATTTGATACTCTTTTTACAATGTGAGTCTTGAATCATGTTATTGGAAAATAATAAAAAGGGGTTTCCCATTCAATTTTATATGTTGTATATTCCTATAAACATTTATAAAAGATAATCATTTCATATACTCAATAATATATTATTGAAAATTATTTATATGAATTACGGGTTTTCATAGATATTTCACTTCGGTATAAGCAAAATACATGTGGATGTGACAACTGTAAATACTAAAAATGTTTTCAAAAAAGGTATTTTATGTTTTCATTTCCACTTTCCTATTTAATATCAGAAGATCCAACCTCCCTGTTTTATTGATCAGAAAATAATGATTCTAATGATATTAATTTATTACATGTTTTCAATGTGAGTTTTATAATTTGAGATAGGTGATGAGATTTCCTATGTATGAGTTATAGTATATGTTGAGACACTACTGAGGATAAGTCAACATTAAGACTGACTCACCACCCTGATGACACACTACAAGAAATAACTCACCATCAGATGTGACATCGCTAGATATGTGTCACAACAATGTTGGAATTTTTACAAGGTATGATACACCACCAACCCGACCCAACTCCAGAGGAGTCACCACCAGAAGGACGACTCATCATCAGCTAAGTCACTATCATTTGGGTGTCACCATTATAAGGAGAGGCCTCATATCTCTAAGACATAGATAGAACGATACCCTTCTAAAAATAGACACCATTATAGATAAATTCATCCATAAGAAGACAATACCATTATTTCACTTAATCATATTGAATTAAATTATTCTAAGTTATTTATTATTTAATTTATTTCCAAAAATATTTTAATGATTATCTCTTAAATTTTCAACAGAACACATTAAAATATGTTTCAGAAATTTTGTAATAGGAATCAAAATATGTGGTTTCACGTGAATGTTATTTGAAATATTACTATTATGAAATGGAGTAAAATACCTCATTATAAATATTAAGGAACATATGGTAAATATAAATATAGACTATGAAAAAGTTTGAGAACACACGAATACTAAACTCACCCATAGATCTTAATTTCATTAAAATAACATGATGATATTATAATCGACATAGAAGTCTAATCCCATCATTAAATCAAGTCCCTTCTTGTAGTCAATAACAAGATTCCATGAAACTCTTTTATAATAAATTATTCAAGAATCCCCGACACAAGATACATTTCAAAATAATCTCATTGTGTTACGAGTTACACTATATACAGACTGATCCCTTCTAATCCTTCACACTTTATGTTTCCATATTCTATTTTCATTAATTTACATTGTGAGTAGTGTGTGTATGTAATCTATTTTATAACATTCACATTGTCTCTTACTATGAACTGGAAGATAATTAATATCTTCTCAAACCCCATTTTCAATTTTCCCATGAAAAATATGGTAGAGGTCCTTGGGTGACCTATTTCTTTTATACTCCCATTTATAAATTTGAAAGAGGTTATGTGTGACCAAAACTGTTGTAAACTCAAGTAAAACTTCATCCTAGTTGTGTATCAATATGAATGATTATATAAACTTCTTGGTAGTAGGTGATCACCAAATGGAGAGGACTACGTCACAAATTGGGAATGAACCACATGTATTCAAAATTCAATAGTCTATTTTATATTTTTAAATTTAATTTATTATTTAAAATTGAAAATTATATTAATCTATAAATAAAATATACACTTTGATAGTAAAACATAATTACTTTTTTATAATATTTTAATTATTTAAATTCATTTAAAAGGATTGAGTAATATTGAATATTATTTACACAAGACCTAATAAATTATATAATAAATCTTTTAAACCCATGTAACATATTATGATAAACTATTTTGGTTAATGGGGTCACTTTTTAATTAATAGGGGGAGTCAATTTTTAATATTTTTGAAAAGAAAATTTTATTGGGTACTCAATTCACCCCATATAGATACTTATTCCGGCCACCATTTTGTATAATTTTTTTTATTTTGTATTAATGTTTTCAAATCTTATTAACTATGATTTTAGTTAATATTTAATGATATTAAATGTATATAATTTATATATTTACTTATTTAGAAGGATTCTTGAAAAGTAGGTTTTAATACCAACAAACCTTCCTTTTTCAATGTTAACGATTAAGATCAATGTAAAGTTAAAATAAAAATACATAAAAAGACTATAGTATTTGAAATATTGACTATTAGATACGAAAAATATGTTATATCTAATACTAATACAAGTATATAGGTTCGTGCTACTATGTTTACATACATTAATAATTATAATATGAGGAATTCCAAATATTGTACCCTAGTATATAAAGAGGGTAATATAATTTCTAAATGAGGAACTAATTATTAAATTTCAGATACCCTATTTCATTCTCTTAAGGAAACATATAATTTCAAGGATATTAGTTTAAATATTATACTATTAAAAATAATAAATATAAGAAGAAGCCTGGTAAAACTATTTATAACATGTACCTCCTGGTCAATTAAATTTGTAACATAATGTTGTCACATGGAATTCCTATATCTGACAAAGACTAGATCATGTTGTTGTTAATATTTCTACATGAAAGATCGAGAGACACAATAGTCTTTATTAGAGTATCATTGGATATTCATAGGATACCAATCAAGGAGCTTAATGGAAATATTATGATGTATGAAGAAGATTTAACAGTAATCATAGAAGACAATTAAGAACCTAAGAGAATATTAGTACCATTTAATACCACTCCATCTAGGAAAAAAGAGAAATAAAAAAACATAATGTCCAAGGTGTAAGTTCATGTGATAGTTAATCACAATCAAAGTGTGATGAGGATATGGCTCACCTATCTAGAAGGTTCATGAAATTTTATAGGGAAAATAATTTTTTTATAAATCTCAGTTACAAATGGAAATAAGATACTAAAGGAAATTAGAAGAATGACTTGAAGACATATGATGATTCAAAAGATATCACCTGTAAATAGTGTAAAAGGAAAGGACATCTCAAGGATGATTTCTGAAAGATGATGTAATTATATAAATATAAAAACATGTATTGGAGGAACAAAAAATACAAGAAAAAAACATGGAGTTCCTATGAATATATATCTTGTAGATCTGATACATCACTTGAGGAAAATCATATTGAGAAAACATGTTCTTTATGGCCAACATTTTTAACAAAGCTGTTGTTTCTATTTTACCTATTATCTCTACTACCTCCACTATTCACAGTGATCATATTTCTCAATAAGAAGTTTTCTAATATTGTAAAATACTGAAAGGTATTTTTATTAATCTATGAGGAAAATGTAAAACTCTAAAAAAAAGACTATGCAATATCTACAAACAATAAATATGATCAGTCTATTTAAAATGAGATAAGTTATCTACTTTAGAAGGAAAAATCAAATCATAAACATTAAAATGATCATTTAAAGAATGATTTAGTAAAATTCAGTAATTAAAGATACATTATCACACATATTTTTTTAAACCAAGTTGCACAAAAATAGGATACTAATATTAGACACAAACCTATAAAGTTCCTTAGTCTAGAACAAAAAGTTTTTCTTTCATCTATTTTTCTAAAGGACCTAATGAATTTTTTATTCAAAAAATTTATAAATCTATTTATAAGAAACCTATACTGAAATTGTGGGTTCCTAAAAGTCTAATTACTAATATCTATGGACACAAAAAGCTCATGGTACCAAAGATATTTCTTACATTAATTTTGTTTTATACGAAAACTTTTTAAAGACCACTTCTAAGAGTCTATGATACATGGAATGATATTGTTTAATAAATATGATAGGATATTATAAGTGCTTCAAGATAAATATTAAGATTTAAATTGGTCATGTAACCATTGGTAAAAATTAAAAACTAAAAAACCCCAGCATCGGAAAAATAGGTTACAAAAATTCAATTTTAAATTCTATAGAATTATTTTCTAATGGTTGGAAATAGAACATGCTTATTATTTCATAGTTATGAGATGAAGAATTAATTGTTTAATTTGAAAATGATGCGTGAAATTTTTTTTGTTTAAAAATGATTTATTCTTTACTTCCTTAAGAAATTATGATGTTTAGGTTATTGATTTAAACTAGTTATTTTAAAAAAAATGTTTCATTCTTAGGGGCCTATAAAATAGATCCATGGATTATTTAATGGATCATAAGAAATTGAAACATTCAATCACATATAAAGCTTACTATGAATGGTTTAGTTATAGATCTACCAAAAATTGAGTTCCCAAATGTAAATTTTGTAAACCCCAATCAAAAAGGGAATCAAAAAACAGTTTCATTTAAATAAATGAAATAAGAATCAGCTTATAAACCTCTTCAGTTGCTTCAGATAGATTTTATTGGACCATCTGTAGTTTATAGAATAATTGGGAAGATTTTTGTCTATAAATTAGTAGATAATTTCTCAATGTATACTATGTTATTCTTTCAATCTCAAAAATGTAAAACTTTTTCTTACCGTACTAAGTACACTTGATCTATATAAAATTGATGTCAACTAAGAATTAAGACCTTGAGAAGTGACCATGGCCTAGAGTTTAGAAATAAATATTTTGAATTTTTTTACTCAAAAAATGGGTACACTCATATCTTACATCCTCTTAATACCACATAAAAGAATATATTTTTTGAAATAAGATATAGAACACTTCAAGAGATATCCCATTACATGGTAAATGAGTATCGACATACTGTCTATTATTTGATAGAACCAATCAATACATCCTGATATATTATAAATATAGTTTTTATTAGGCCAATCATGAATAATACTCCTTATAAAATTTTGAATAATATAAAACATGTGGTTAATTAGTTTTCAGTTTTCATTTAAAAAGTCGTTATTCTTCCCACTATGGATAATTTTGATAAGTTTTATACCAAAAGGGATGAAGTAATTTTTCTGGGATATTAAATTTCTAGTAAATCCTATAGCATTTTAAAAAAATCAATAGAATTATTAAGGATTATGTTCATGTAATATTTTATTAAATAGATAAACATGATCCTAATACCTCCACAGAAAACCTTTATTATGATTTATAAGCTCTTATCTTAAATTCATAACCTTATGATTTTTCATTCAAATAGCCAGAAAATTCATCCAGTTTTGATGAATTTCTAGAAGGTTTTTAATCAGAAATAATAAAATATTCTGATGTGACAAGCCATACTTTTCTTAGAGTTGTTATAACTCTTAAGTATCACCACTTAGATGATATTGTAGGATATATAGATTGTGGTGTAGAATCAATAGCTTCACTTAGAAAATAAGTTTAACATCTGTAATTCATATATCAGTTAAAACCTATGAACATAAATAAATCCATTAATGATGAATTCTAGGTGATGGTAATGAATGAAAAATTAAATCAGTTTAATTGAAACTATGTGTGGGAACATGTCGATAGACCCAAGAAAATCATGACTATTGTCACTAATTTAGTGTTTAAGAATAATGTTTGTGAGTCATTATGAATTCTAGGTGATGGAAAAGCAAGAAATATTAAATTAATTTGAAGGAAACTATGTTTGGGAATTTTTTGATAGACCTAAGGATACCATTACTATAGGTACTAAATGGGTGTCTGGGAATAAGGTGTATGCATTATGAACAATAGATAGATATAAGAAATGACTTGATTAACAAGATTATAGATAATAATAAGGAATATACTATGAGGAAACCTTATCAATGGTTGAATGATATTATTCTAGTAGAATTATACTACCATATGAAGTAAATTTAGATTTGAAGCCTTATCAAATTGATTTCAAGGGTATTTTCATGAATGTTTTCATTATTTAAGAAGTTTTTGTAGAACAACGCCCTGGTTTTCAAAATCTTCATTTACCAAATCAATTTTTCAAATTGTATAATGATTTATATTCTTGGAAATTTGATTCAAGATCTTGCCATGGTAACCTCAATAATATATTTTTTTTCAAACAGTTTTTCGAAAGGTATACCCAATCCTACCGTTTTTATTAAATAAATTTAAAAAGATGTTTTAGTAGAACAAATATAAGTTTAAGATATTATTTTTATATAATAAATGAATTATCTTTGTAAATTTTTTTCTAAAATTATGCAAAATTATTTTGAAATGAGTTTAATTGGTGAAATTAAACACTTTTATGGATATCAAATTACTCAAAATAAATAATTAATTATTTAAAAAAAGCTTAAATATAGAAAATATAGTCTAAATAATTTTATCCAGGATAACACTGAGGGAAGTGATACTCCTATGAGTATCACCTAGAAGTTGGATCATGATGAAACCAGGAAACCAAAGTATCAAACTAGTTAAAAAGGCATGATTAAAAGTCTTCTCTACTTTAATGAAACATGAACTAATATAATGTTTAGTTTTTTCACGTGTTCTCATTTTACATGAAATACAACATATTCACCCATAAATAATCTCCAACAAATTTTTAAATACCTCAAGTATAAAATCATTTATGATTGTTTTACCCTAGAGTAAAATAATTAGATCTAGTTAGTTATTATGATGCTGATTTAGTGGATGTAAGTCAGATATAAAAAACACCTATAGAACATTCAATTTTTTTTGGAATTCTAAACATTAATGGTTTAATAAGAAGCAAAATTTTCTTTCATTCTATACTAATAAAGATAATTACATGGATTCTAGTAGTTGTTGTGAAAACATTTGGAGGATGAAACACACATTACTATAATATGGGGACCTATTATGATATGACATCATAAAATGTGAAAATATAGGGGTAATAAATATTTATAAGAATATACTGTCACATTATATGATAATGAACATTTATATATGACTTCACATTTGGAGAGATAATTTTAAAAGGGTGATATCACTCTTAAATTTATTGCATTAGGACATTTTTTAGCTAATATATTTACTATGCCATTAAATTTTGAGAGAAGTAATTATAAAAATAATAATTAAGAAGGAAAAAATTTGATCAAAATTATTGATGGGTTACACACCATAATTGTGACACTCAATTGGTTATGACACACCATTGGGTATGGCACACTATTATGGTTATCTCACCACCAAGTTTGACTCATCTCTATGTTTGTCTAACCATTGTGACTGAATCACCATTATAAACCTCATGTTTTTGATTTGTCTCCCCATTGGATTCAAGCCTTTTCCTATTTTTTATTTTTTATCAAATTTTTTATGTACCGCCTTATTTTGTTGGGTATGATTTATTTCGGTAAACTATTTCAATGATTTTCCCCCATAATTAATTTCCATTTTTCAATATCATTATGATTTTTTTTTTCGAAATTCATAAATAAACAAGGATATGATATAAATGAATTTTTAATTCCAACACACTTATACTCTTGCACCTTCATTACTCTCGAGTTCAGTGCAACCCTTCGACTCTCAACCTTTAATCCTCTATCCATTTCACCTTCACCATTGACTGACCTTACCAGAACAATCTATACGGAAAAAATAATGAATCCTTATTATATTTCACTGGATGAGTTGTGTCCTTATAATAAGAAGGAATATGGATCTAGTAGTCAAGTTTTGGTTATCACCTATAAGCCCAATAAATTCAAAGATATTTATAGTTTTAGAAAAACAATATCAAATAGAGACATTAATTTCAAGTAATTCTATGGTCCACAATATTCTACTAAACCAATGTTTGTTAGATTGGTTGTCGTAGAATTGGAAACTGTTCTATTCTAATATTGTTTATGACTTTTTCCAACAAGTAGAATTTGGTTTTAATGATGAGTAATAATATTGGACTGGAATAAGAGTTAATGTCCATAGAGTAAAAATTTCCTCAATATAGTTGGCTGAATGATTTATAATTCCCCATGAATAAGTTTATGATGAATACAAAGGATCTATTCCCGAGGAAAATGAATTATTTATTTATGAAATAGATAATGATGATATGGAAGGTGATGGGCTATATAGAAGGACATTATCTTCATAACATTATGGAGAGTAAGACTATTTTTCAAATTTATTCTATAAATGATTTTCCCAAGAAAGTGTGATATTTCTAATCTAACATATCACAATATATTCTTTCTTATTATTTTGAAAAGAGAGGTTAAGATCTATATTTTTATGTATATTAATGTTTATTTGACAAAAATGATGAAGCCTTCATCTAGATCCAATTACCATATTTATCCGAATATGATCTCGTCTATGTTGAAATAAAAATGGATAGTTTCATATGATAAGGAAACAGTTATGTATTGTGGTTGTTTTTTTCTAAAAAAATAAATTTTCTCATGAATGTGTACTAGATGGAAACCTTGGAAGAAATAGTTGGTAGCTAATAATGAAAAAAAAAATTATTTTAATATTATAGAATATCCTTCAAGGAAAATAGATATTGTTGACACTAGTCTTGAAAGAAATTATATATTTATATAATATAATGAAAATTAATAAGATATTTTATAATAAGAAGAAGAGAATGAACCTTATATATATGATGGAAGTGATCGAGTCCTATCTCCCTAATCTCTTCCTATTACTTTTGGAACTCCTAGTCCACCGTGTTGATTTTCCAAAAGATAGATGTGAGTGAGAACTGGTGAAGAAGAAATTGATGTGTTTGGAGAAGATTAGTTCCAATCTAGCTCTAAATATGATAATTAATAGAATGATTAAATTGTATAAAAAAGGGATAAAATAGTAGAAATAATGGAAATAATGATGGGGATTATGATTCTAAACATGAAGGTTATGGTGGAAAAAAGACAAGGGGAAATGTATAGATTCTTTAAAAACGTATGGCCTCACCTAGTTTATGTCAAGAGAGATTAAGCCTTCATGAATAATTTTATATAAGTTTTAAAAGGAAATATTCATTTTTGGTGGGGGAACTCCAAGTGTTGAATCTAGTTGAACTTTTTAGGGTTATACTTTTTAATACACTACAATAGTTGATAGGAAGGTTTTCCTAGATACTGTTTATCAACATGTGGCTAAAAAAAGAACATATTAACAAACAACATAGAAATAAACTGATTGATGAGCCTCGTTTTGATAGGCATGTGGAGGTAAAAATAAATGTTGATATTCCTAAAGAAAATGATGATTATATAGAAGAATAACCTATTGTTGTTGAGTATGATGTTGTTTCATGTATCTTAGATGTTCAGAAATCAGATGAGATATCTACTTCACTTGTGTAGACTGTTGCTGGACAGAGTCTGGATAGTCAGAGATGTGTGTAGATAGTTTTGGTTATAACAACTGTAATGATACCCACAAACTATATACATATTTTTTGATGTTATTGAGAGTTTTGTTGATCCTTTTATAGAAGAATGGGATAGATTCTATAAGTGTCCAATAAAGGATAGTGGAGTGATTGTTTAAAAAAGAAAGAGATTTTAAAGTATCTATGGTGGATTAGATTGATGTTGTAGGATTTTGGAATAGTTAATTTTATTTAATAACACCTACACCTAAACATTCTGTTCTATCTCCTCATTTTTTACAGTTTACATAATCATATGAAGTGAATTAGATACTTTTGGTAAAAAAATTATTTTGATAAAATGTTTATGATTAAATCACCCCTCCTCACAATGATTAGTAAAAGTGATTACTAGTATAAGTATTGATTAGTGATTCACCGCATTAAACCAAAAATGATGCTTCAAATTTATGATAATGAGATTGATCATGAGAGGATTAGTAGTGAATTGGAATATATAAATTATATGTTTGAAACCTTAAAGTTTAATTTTACTTCCTCTAAGGATGAAATTATGATATGTATTAACAATGTATCCTCATACACTCCTTCTTCCAATACATCATCTATATTGGATGTTGATCAAATCCAAACTGTGGATAGAGGATAAGTTATAGTTCTTCCTATTTCACCTACTAATAGTGAACATATGATACCATTGAAGATTCAAAAAATGATTCAGAAGCGTATTGATCATGATCATATGATGATCATATCATATTCAAGAGATATGAATTTAGAAAAAAATAAATTAAAAACCCGTAATATTTTAACTCTGAATAATATATAATAATCATTTCATAGATTCATTCTTTATGATTTTGGTTGAAAATTTAAGGACTCCACATAATTCATAATATTTAGATGAGAATTTTTGAAATTTGAAAGAGATTACTCTAGTGATGAATCAATTTGTGGATGAGAAGAGTGAATCTATTAGGGCCATGAAGATAGGATGGTAGATTATCATGGATCTCATAAACCCTACAAAACTGTTTCACCATGTGTATGGTAGGGATGTTGTGGCTCAGAATGTAATTCCTATTACCAAACATGAATTTCTTTAACCAGGAGATACCAGGGAACTATATTCACCTTTGTCTACCCAATTACAACCATTCCTCTTTATCCAATATAAGTGATGAGACAACTCCCAATGGTTATTATTCTAGGGTCAAGATCACAATGTATAGTCAGAATCCCACCTGGTTTTCCAACTACTTTTCCTACTGCTCCTTCAAACACTGTTTTCCTATTATCTCGGATCAAGAGAGATCCAGATGAAATTTAAAAGCTGAAATAGACCCATATTCACAACCTCAAGAATACTATTGGTGTAGACACTTTGTTTTGATGGGAAACGTTTTTGTAATATCATTTTAATTAAACATATATGGTAGAATTTTGAATGTCTTTATTTTTCACGCACTGGTCCCTGACTACCCCAGATCCGGTGCATTTTTAATAAAACATGGTTTGTAAATATATTTTTTATAAGATAAATGAAATGTTGATAAGTTACACATCATGTTCCATACAGAGGATCTTTACGTTTTAGGTTCTAGAAAACTATATACAAATATTAATATCGTTAAATACTAATTAGAAATGATTCCAAAAAGCATCCAAAATTTATAATATCTAAAAACTATGAAACCTATAAAATTAAAATTAAAACAAAGGGTGAGAATAAAAATTCCCTATGAGAGGTTTTTAAAGGTATTTTTTAAATCAAAAACTTTTATAATCATTCCTATAAAAATATTCATGAAACATTTTCTTAAAGAAATTTTCAATACATGAAGCATAGCACACTAGTTTTCAAATATTTACGAGTGAACAATTTAAGGTACATTAACATGGCTAAAATAAATCATGTTCCAATAAAAAGCATATTTATACAAAATATATGGTGTGCATCATATAAATCAAGAGTTATTCAAACTATAAATAGTGTGAAATAGAAAAGTGAAAGTACAAAATTTACAACTACAAACAGTACATGATCAGAGTTGTGCATAAAAAGGTCACAAATAATCTATCACATAAAATGCATGTCATAAAATAATTGGTAAACGACCATCATTTGTATTATGGTAAATGAGATGGGGTTTGAAGACTCATCATTCCATGTACATTTACATCTCATGATACACATAAGTACAAGCTCTTAACTAAGCATATTATATAGTCGAATACGTACTTGGTTAATTAAATACTACACACATAATGAGGGAATTTATATTGAATGTATGATTCAAGGCCTCGTTCTATGACATGATTTGTCTCATGAGAACTACCAATGCAACATGGGGATTTCATTAACTAGTCCCTAACCCCTAGGTATTTCATTAACTAGTCCCCAACCCATTGGGCATCCATTAACTGTTCACCAACACATTAAATACATAGTCCAATACATTCCTCTATTATCCAGTAAAGTCACATATTCAATGTGTCCCATACCACTCGGAATATTTAATTTCTCATTCATATTATTCAAAATGTCCCATACCACTTTGTATAATTTAGTTCCTTAATCCATTAGTTTTCTTAAGAGTTAAATTTTTTTCTTTATAAATTATATATTTATAGTGAATCATTCATTAATTTTGAATACAAACAACTAAATAACTATAAAAAATTAAAAAAATACATGTATGGAATGGAAGACATACTATATAACTTGTGATGATGACCAATGAATATAATATAAATTATTATTTAGGTTTCATCATAGAAATAAATAACTCTTAAATTATAAAATAATTTTTTTCAAATTTAACATATTATATTAAAAAATGTATAAAGACAATTCATCATGGATTGAATACATATTCAATTTAAACATGATCAAAACATTTAATGTGAAGTATTTAACACATAATTGTCTAAATACCCATTACATACATGTATAACATAACACAAAGGTACTTACAACTATTTAACCCACTGTAAAAAATTTAAAAGCATGAAGATCAACCACACAAATTACTAGAATAACCATTACTATTTAAAATTATGAAAATAAGTGTAAACTCCATAAAAACATTAAGTCATTATAAAGGGTTTGTATTACTAAAAAAAATTAAAAATTGGCCATTGAAAACCTTTCACACTTCAATATACTTGTCATAACATTTTATCAACACATTGAGAACCCATATTAATATCTGTATCAAAGAATAGACAAACACACACACATATATATAACCGAATGTATTATGGGATCTTCATCAAAACATAAGAATCCAATACATAATTTATTTATAGAAAAACATAATTAAAACAAAAGTTCAGTATTTGAAGACCATAATGTAAAACCGAGATATTTTTTATCAAATATCTACCTATATATATACAATAATATATACATGTTTTTAATTTCATCATTCTAAAACAACACTAAACCTAGTATGGTTCCCATTTATTATGAATTTCATCAGAATTGATTTCTTCTTCTTTAAGTAAAATAAATCTGTAATGATTTATTTTGAACACATATATGTATATACTTATGTGTATATATATAGTGAATAAAATTTTAGGTAAAATCATAAAACCCTAGCCTAGTTTTACAGATAGCAATATCTTTTAAAACAAAAAATTTATTTTTATAAGTTATTCCAAGAAAAATCAATAGGATTTAAGAACATCAGTATATATGTTTTTATGTATGTATGTATGTATGTATATATCTATGTGTATATATATATAAAAAAACCGTAAAAAATAAAGCAAGGTAACACATAGGACCCTCACCTTGTCTGAAGTAGAAGATGAAGAAGAATAGAGGTTGACGGAGGTGTGGGAAATAGAAAACCAGTAGTGTTATCAATGAAGAAAGGTTATATTTATATACAATATATTACATATATTTAAGGAACATGAAAGGTATCCATGGATGTTCAGTATAAAATTAGACCAAGTGTGTTTAGAAATGTGGAAGATGAGAAAGAGAAGGGCCACTGGGTGTCACGGTTGTGGAAAAAATAAATAAAGTAGTGTAGCTAATGATACTAGTGTGGCGCAAGGTCAGAAGAATAAAAAGGTGATGAAGGAGAGGTGTGGAAAAAAATGGAAGGCCATGATTGGAAGTGATTTGATCTAGTGTTTGATGTGTGTATGTGGGTTTTTAAAAAGATAAACAGTTAATATCAAGACGTAGCGTAGAACGGATGGTCGCGAGCGATATGTGGTTTTAAAAAGGTTTAGATAGATGATATTAGATCATGGAGCATATCAGAAAGCTGAAGAAAAATGTGGGCTAAATTGCGGTGGTGGGGTATGAAGGCCGAACTGATCGGATGGTCTAGATCCTGCATGGTGAGATCGGACGAGCAAGTCACGATCTACATTTAAAAAGTCCATCCCACATCGAAACGGGGGGTATTTTGGGCTACATTTAAAAGCCTGAATCTCCTGGCTTTGGCTCATAAATTTTCCTCCCCCCTCCCTGGTACCACCCCGTACTGGGTCTCTATGGGCGTACATCTGCACCCACTCCTACCACCATGCCGCCCAGTGCTGTGGCGTGCTCTGAAAACCCTTACACAAGCCCATGCTTGATTAGGGCCTTATTACGCACACCCCCATGTGGGACTCAGCATGAACCTTGACAACACCACCCAAGGTCTTTGTCCTAGTTGATATTATTGAGATTCCCACCTTAGCCTTGAGTGAATTGGCCTTCTAGGGCACCCTCAGTTATGTAAGGTAGTCACATAATTTTTAGCAAAAAATGTAAAATTCATTATTTTTATTAAACATAAGAATCAGTTTATATATATAAAGGTGTATTAAAACAGTGAATATAAATTCTCTATTATGGTTAAACAAAATCCTAATTAACAAATATTTTGATTACTTTCTAAACATTTGTGTTTTAAAAACATCAATGTTCAAAATCCAAAATCAATGTTTAATATGCCATAAAATAAATCTCATACATTTTTTATATTAAAAATCCACAACTTATATTTATTTGAAACCATGTTTTTATTCATTCAAGGATAAAAACATATAATGGTAACATTTTAAAACTATTGAAATACATAAATACCAAATTCCCTAAGTATAGATAAAATATTAAATAAAACCATAGTCTTCAATTTCATTTTCCCTGAGTATGATTTCAACACAAAAAAAAATTTCTTTGTACTAAAATACAAGGATTAACAAGGGTGTACATCTCATGGTATTTTCATTAAAACACAAGGGATATTAATTCAAATCCGTTTTATACATTAAAATATTTTCCTTTCCAAATATAAAGTTGTCTTAATTACAAACTATTTTAAAGATATAACATTAATTCATAATTAAAACACTTTCAAATATCAATATACATAAATACATAAAAACTAACCAGAATACCCAATGGCTATATGGTCTTATAGCCATTATTTATTCATCATATATACAGTGGAGGAAACTATTGAATTAACTTTAAGGCATTAAAAAACATGATTATTGTGTCCCAGATCAATATAACTTAGCGATGATGGTGCTCATCATACCTCTGATGCATAGCACAGTTGTTGTGTTTCTGGATATAATGTTCTTCATGGTGATGGATCCTAAGGAAATCCACTATTTTCTTGGACTTTTTTTGTATTTGGTGTTATTCCAATGATTTTATATAGGTCTCTTATTAGGTAACCTTGGAAGGTATGACACTTTTGTCTTTGTTGTAATGTAATCATTTTAGTGTTTAATGAAATAAAACATGGCTTGTTTTTATTTAGAAAATATTATTTGGATATTATAAAAATTTAATGATGTAAAAACATTAAATATTATTATTACACATGAAAAAGGATCGAGTGTAACATTATCCCCCTTCAAATAATTGCATCCTCTCAATTCTAAATCACTCATACACTTCCACCAGTAATACTAGACAAACATCAATCTCGATGTACCCACATACTAGGACCACACCTGTAGATTATCTTTTTTTTCGGTGGATTCCATGATTAGTTTCACGTTCCTCAACCCCCTTAGCAAATACACACCATGAGAAGGTAGGATCCACCCTATGCATAAAAAATTCTGGTTTTTAGAGGAAGGAAAGAGAGGTTTGGAGATTTGAGATTTGAGAGGGGTATAGTTCCCTTTAAATCCCTCAAACATAATCATTCTTGAAAACTTTTTTGTTGAAGAGCATCCCATACATAGTAAAATTTAGGACATTTAATATATAAGTGAGTCAATGGTCACCCTTCAATGTAGATTCTCAAAACATTCCCAATGCTAGGTAGTTCTCAGACAAGGTGAAACATAGGAATAGACATTCATGGTACGTCCACCTCTGTCTGTACTATAAAAATTGTGAATTTGTGATACAGTTATATATGTAGATATATGCATTGTATTAATAGAGGATATTTGGGCTTATTGATGCTTAGTAGAGTCTTTTACAAGACATGCGTAGTTTCTCAAAAGGTTTGTAGTCTTTTTGAACATGACTGGATGATTATGGACTCTTGTAATTTGGTAGGAAGAGTTAAGAGGTCTGTTGGTAAACCACGTCTTCCGTCATAAAATTTCAAGGGACATGTTTTAATCAGTAAAGCATAACCATATTAATATAGATGTGTTATATTGAAAATTCATTTTAAAATTAAAAAACCAAAAATATAACATTATCCATTTATACAAGATTCATAAAACATAAGGTGTTACATAACCATTCGCTCCCTCTCACAACTCACGATTATGGATTTCCTGACATCTACAATGATGTCTCTTCGCAAGTACCACCAGTGATAGTGATTTCCCCAGTTCCCAGTCAAACAGATCCCTAACTCGTTTCCAAACTCTTCAATATCATTGGTCCATATGCAGCACGGGAAACAAGAATAAACATTATTTGGATATATAAAGTTCCATGTGAATAAATAATGAAGTGTATGAAGCTAGGTGAAATCAGTATGAACTAGACGTTGATAATGTATATGGGAAAAATTGTCTTCAAGGACTTAAAAGTCAATAACTTGTCATGAAAGACCATAGGTCAATATTTGACAAAGATTGGATACTCGGAGGTCACCCTCTTGTGTATCCACTCTGAATTCCTCAATGGAACAAAAATTATCAGCTAGGAAAAATCATGTAAACAGACCCTCAATATATTTTCCCTTACACATAGCGAACAGAAATTGGGAATGCTTCATAAGGATGTTTTCAAATCCTGATCCTCAATGGAGTTGAAGTACACAAAGTGAATTGGATAAATGGTATAGGTGTTTACATGAAAAATGATGTTTTTCAAAATTATCATAGCCTTATAAACATAACATTCCACTATAGTCTCTAATATTTATGTTAGAAGGGATAGAAGGCTTGATTTGTCTGCCATTTGAAAATTTTATAAAGAATTCTACTTAGTAATACATAATCAAAAAAATTTAATGTTGTTTTATTTTTCTAGGGTTTTCTAAACTGATCCTCTGATTCTAACTATCACAGCCCAGCCCTAGAGTGCCTTGGAGCCGGGGTGTTATAAAAAATGCGGTGTAAATATTTTTTTTAATAGATAAATTAAATGATGATAAGGTACACATCATAATCCGTATAGAGTATTTTTTTTAATGTTGTTTTATTTTTCCAGGGTTTTCTAAACTGATTTTCTGATACCAACTATCACGGCCCAGCCCTAGAGTGCCTTGGAGCTAGGGTGTTCAAAAAAACATGGGGTGCAAATATTTTTTTTAGATAAATGAAATGATGATAAGGTACACATCATAATCCATATAGTGGATCTTTAAGTTTTTGGTTCTAGAAAAACAGATACCGATATTAAAATTAGTCAATACTGAATAGAAATGACTCCACAAGGATGGAACCTTTCAACGTAACTGATTACTACTAAACCGGTAAAAATAAAATTAAAACCTAGGGTGAGTATAAGAATGCCCAAAGAGGGGTTTTTAAAATTAATGTTTCAAATAAAACCTTTTATGATCATCCCATTAAAAAATTATTCAAAAAAATTTTCATAAAGAAAATTTAAATACATGAAGCACAACATAACAATTTTTGAAGAATTACCAGTGAACATTTTAAGGAACACTAATAGGGCTAAAATATAACATGTTCCTATAATAATCATTATTATAAAAATTATATTGTGTGAATCATATAAATAAATAGTTTTTGTAACTCTACTATGAGTGACATGTCAATGTGGAAGTACATAATTTAAAAAAAATAGTAAAACATCAGATTATCTCATAAACAATTTAACAATTAATCTATCACATAAAATGAATTTCATAAAATAATTAGTAAACTAAAATCATTTGTATTATGGTTCAACATATGGGTGCTTAATAATCATCATTCCATATTCATTTACATCTTCTGATAATCATAAGTTCATGCTCTTAACCAAGAATAATCTCCCATTTAGTACACACTTGGTTAATTAAATACTATACACATAATGATGTTATGTATAATGCTAGAATTTTTCAAGTCCTCATGTCATGAATTGATTTTTCTCATGATAACTACGAATACATCTTGGGGATTTCATTAACCGGTCCCCAACCCAATGGGATTTCATTACCCAGTCCCAAACCCATTGTGCTTCAATTACCTGGTCCCCACCACGTTAAATACTGAGTCTAATACATTCCTCTTATCTCCAAAAAATTCATATATTCAATGGGTCTCATACCACTTTGAATATTTAATTTTCCATTCATTTTATGCAAAATTACCCATAACACTTAAAATAATTTAGTTCTTTGATCCATTAATTTTCAAAATAGATAAATTTTAATCTTTAGACATTACACATTTTTAGAGAATCATGTATTAATTGTCAACACTAACAGCTGCATAGAAATAAAAAATTAACCATTGATATGTATGGAATGGCAGACATACTACAGAACATGTTATGATAACTGATGCATATAACATAAATGATTATTTAGGTTTTATAGCATAAATCAATAAATCTTCAATTATAAAATTATTATTATGAAATTAAACATATAATATTACCAAAAGCATAGTGACAATTTATCATGGATTGAATACATAATAAATTTAATTGTGAACAAAATATTTCATGTGATGTTTTGAATGCATATTTGTATAAACACCCATTAATTTCATTTATAATGTATCAAAAGGGTACTTCCAACTATTTATCCCAAAGTTATAAATTGAAAAGCATGTAGATCAACCACACAGCTTACTAGAACAACCATTACCAGTTAATCATATGAAAATAAGTGTAAACTTTGTATATACATAAAGTGATTATAAAGGATTTGTTTTACTGAAACAAATTAAAAATTGATCCTTGAAAAACTTTCACACATAAAAATACTTGTTATAACTTTTTATCAACCTTTTCAAAAACCATATTCATATCTGGATCAATGTGTGTATATATATATAAAGGATTGCATTTAATGGTTCTTCAACAAAAAATAAGCATATGATATATAATTTAAGTATAATAAAAACATAATTAAAACCAAGTTTTGTTATTTGAAAATAATAATATTAAAACTGAGGGTTTGTTTCTCAAATAAGTAGATATATATATATATTAGAATATGTACATTTTTATAATTTCATCAAAAAAACACCACTAAACCAATAATGGTTCTCATTTGTTATGAATTCCAATAGAGTAGATATCTTATTACCTAAATAAAATAAACATTAAATGACTTATTAAGAACATATGTGTGTGTCTGTGCGTCATTATGTAGTGAAACTTATTTTAGTTAAAATCATAAAATCCTAGCATGGTTTTCATGACAAGAACAACTTTTAAAACCAATAATTTATTTTTATAAGTTTATCCATGAAAAATCAGTACCATTTAAATATATATATATATATATATCCATGTATATATATCTATATAAACAACCCATAAAAATTATAGCAAGGAAACACCTAGGACCCTCACCTGCTTCGAAGAAAAGAGGATGAAGAACGAAGGATGATGATGGCACTGGAAGTAGAAAACCTGGAGGGTTCATGATTCAAAAAGGTTATATTTATAAACTATATATGAAATATAATTAGGGAAACGTTCAAAGTAATCTGAGGTATTTTGGTTTAAAATTAGATCAAGTCTATTCAGTCTTGTTGAAGATGATAAAGAGAAGGGTCCACTGGGAGTCACAGTAGTGGAAATTTTTTTGAAAGTGTTGTTGAAACTGAAAATGGTTTAGCACGAGGAAAGAAAAAGAATAAGGTGATGAAGGAGAGGTGTGGAAATTAATGGATGACCATGATTGACCATGATTGGATATAGCGGATGGCATGCATTCGTGAGTTTTTAAACGGATGAATGATTATGGTTGTGTTGATATTGGATCGAACATATGTGAGCGATGAAGGTTTCGAAAAAGGTTTAGATTGCTAAGAATAGTTCTTGGGGATGATCATAAGGCCGAAGAAAAATGTAGTGGAAACCACAAAGGTGGAGGTTTGATGGCCAATCTGATGGGATGGTCGAGATCCCGCGCTCCGAGATCAGATGACCAAGACACTTTCTCCATCTAAAAATTTGTTCCCTCAATGAAACAGGATGGATTTCAAGCAGTATTTATAAGCCTGATGTTTCTTCATAGGCTTAGAAATCCCCCACCCTCTCACAGGTATCACCCCTTTTCAAGTCTCGGCGTGCGCTCTTTTGCGCCCTCCCCTATCATTGTACTACCTTGCACAACGACACACTCTAAAAAACCATTGAACATTCTTGTGCGCTATTAGGGTCTTATAATGCACACTATCACTTGCGACATAGCACACACCATGCGTGCACCACCCTGAGTATTTAGCCTAGGGTATGTGAGTGATATTCCTACTAAAACCAAGAGAGTATTGACATTCATGGTCACCCTCGGTTAGGTGAGGTACTCACATAAATTTTAGCAAAAAAGGTGATTTTTTTGTTAAACATAAGAATGGGTTTATATATATATATAGTTGTATTAAAAAAAAGGAATATAAATTCATTGTTATGGTTAAACAAAATACTAATGACTAATATTTTTATTATATTATAAACATTTGTTTTTTCAAAACATCAACGTTCAAAATAGAAAATCAATGTTTAATATGTCATAAAGAAACTACATTCTAGTTTTTTGTTTAAAATCCACAACAAATTTTTAATTAAAACAATGTTTTTATTAATCCATGGATAAAAAAATCTAACGTTAACTTTTTAAAACATTTAAAAAACGTAAATACCTAATTCACTAAGTATTGTTAAAATACTAAATACAACCAAAATATTTAATTTCAGTTTCCTAAAGTATGATTTCAACTCAAAAAAAATATTTATCTGTACCAAAAACCATGGATTAACGAGAGTGTGCTTCTCTTGGTATTTTATTTAAAATACACGGGTTATGATATCAAATCCATTTCAAACATTAAAAATTTATCGATTAAAAATATAATGATGACTTAATTGCAACCATGTTTAATGATTTTTCTTTAATGTATACTTAAAACACTTGGAAGTTTCAATATACATAAATAATTATAATAAAATTACCAGAATACCCAACATCTATAACTTCATATATCCATTATTAATTCAATGGTCACCTAAAAGAGGAAACAGTTGAATTAACTTTAAGGACTTATAAAAACATTATTAGGGTGTTCTAACTCAAAATAACTTTGGAAAGAAGGTTCTAATCATACCTCTGATACTTAGCACGACGTCTGTGGTTCTGTCTATAATGTTCTTTGTGGTGACATATTAGAAGTAAATCCAGTATTTTCATTGTATTTTGATGTTTTTTGGTCTTCTAATTATTTAGATATGTCTCTTAGTCTGTATTGTAGGGTATTATTACTATTTCCAATTTGTTGTAATGTAATCATTTGACAATTTAATTAAATAAAACTTTCCTTGTTTTTATTTTGAATACATTGTTTGGATTTTCTAAAAATTGAACAAATTAAAACCACAAAATATAATTATTACACATCAAAAAGGATCAGCGCACCACATTATTCGTGATTTATTATTATGATATTTTTATTTATTTCCCCTATATTTATTGTTTCTCTTAATTGTATTTACCTTTTTTGTAATCCCAAATGGAGTATATTTCTTATTGAATATATAGCTTATAGAATATATTTTACTTATTTACCTTTAATACTATATGAATGATATGTCTTAATATGTTAAGATTTTATCTTTTATAATAAAATTTATTTTACCTTAGATACCATGATTAAATTTTCAATCAAACCTTTGATGCCTTGATTTGCGATCATCAAAGCATGTTGATTGTTGACCTCTTTATTTTAATGATAAAAAAATCAAGATTCCAATAATAGTAATTCATTTCTTTTTTATGTATGTATTTTATATTCTTAAGAAGGTGATGAAATTTCCTAATTTTGAGTTTCTATTGATGCCCAGAAACCTCTGAGGATGAGTCACCATCATGAATATCTTACTTCCAAGCTGACACACCACCCGAAAAAAGTCACTTTCACATGAAACACTACAGGAGACACATTACCAAAAATGTTGTTTTTTTAAATTGCATGAAAAACCTCCATCCATACTAACCTCTATTGGGGTTACCCCCATAATGATATCTCACCATCATCTAATTCACTTTCAACTTTGTGTCGCCATTATAAAAATACAACCCTAGTCTATGAGACACCATCAGAAGGAGACACCACTCTAGAGAGACACCATTACAAATACATACAACTAGACTAAGAAATCACCACTCTTTCCATTACTCAATTTAAATTAAATTATTATAATGGATATATTATGGAATTTAATTACAATCACATTTTAACAGTTGTCTCTTGAATGATTTAAGGAACTCATTAATGAATGCGTTAGACATGTTGTTTGAGGAATCAAAGTATATATATGAATGTGGATATTCTTCATGTAGTTGTTGTTAAAAATTTAATCATAGTACCAAATGCTAAGGATGAGACTTCCTATGAAAAGAAGAAAGATAACATGAAACAAAATTATGAGAGCACAAACATACTAAATACACTCATAGAGCAGAATTTCATCAAGAGAAAGCAAAGAGATTGCTCTTGACTGGGAATGTAAATCACATCATTGAATCAATATCCTTCCAGTAATTATGAATAAGAGTCTAAGAAAATATTTTCTCCTCGATTTTTCATGAGTACCAAACTGGATATTCATTTTAAATTAATTTCAATGAGTCACAAACTAAAGTGTATGCAGAGTAAGAACTTAAATTTCATTATAGTCTAAGTTACTATATTCAATTTGGTTTTTAATATAATTAGAAGTGGGTGAAAATACTCTATTATATCCCATTCCCATTGACTCATACTGGAAACTGGAATATATTTGATATCTTATGCAACACATTTTTTCTATTTCCCCTTGAAAACTGTAGTAGAGGTCCCTATGTGACCGGTTTCCTTTATACTCCAATGTATAATTTTGGAATAGGTCATATGTGACCATGAAAGTTGTAAACTATTGTATAACCTGATCTAGGTTGTAGAAAAATTTGTTTATTTATATAAAAAACTTGGTGGTAAATGATCAACAAGTGGAGAGGACTAAGTCTCAACATGAGACTGAACCTCTTGTATTCCAAATTATATTATGTGTTTAATTTTCTAAAAATATATTTATTCTTTAAAATTGAATATTATCTTAATAATAAAATAAAATATATACTTTAATAGTCAACCTTAATTATTTCTTTTATAAATTTATAAATAAATAATTTGGTTTCAATGTTGTTGAATTATATTGTATATTATATACCCAAGACCTAATCAATATTCTAATAAATCATTTTAAATATAGGAACCTATAATGATATGATATTTTGGATTACTAGACCATTTTTGAATTAATTGGGGGAATCCTTTTATTTGTTTTTAAAGAAAAAATTTATTGTGTACTCATTTCAACCCCTCATTAGATACTAACTCCATCAAACAAGAATTATTTACCCTAATATGGGTTATGTTTCATTATTTATTATCTAATATATAATTTTCATTTTTGGTAATGAACATATAGTACCTAAAAATCAATTTAAATCTAAATTAATTTTGTGTATCATTCAATAATACTATCATAAGGATTTTTTCATCCATGTCAATATCCTTATACATATCCATCTTTAGAATATGGTCACATTCTTTTAAAATCTTCCTCTTTCTTTCTCTGGCTAGGATATGATCATGTTTCCAATTTTATTCACAAATTTCTGTTTTATGATATACAATAATTTTAATACGGATGAATATTGCAATTTTGTCTATGTATATTTTGATCACACACATTCATTCTTATACTGGATTATAATGAACAAATCCCTTTTCAAGACATTGGGAAATGTATTGATATTACTGGTAATTATTGACTACTAATATAGGTTAATCATGTATTGATAATATTTATTATTTATTTTATGTAAATTCATATTATTATTTAAAAAAGGTTCCCTAATGAATTTAATGAAATGTATTATTGACTCATATTGGGAATGTATAAGGCCTAATCTGGTGATAGTGAGGAACCAAAATAATATAAACCTCAATGTATCAACAGGTCACATGAAAAATAACTGCATAGGTTTTGGACTATACATCTTCTTATATATGTATAGTTTAATGGTTCAAGTCAATGAAAAAATGTTTTTGATGAATTACATTATTCCTTCCATCATTTTTAAAATAGTATTGTATATATTCATTTTTTCGTTTTTTATCACTGATATTGAATTCTCTGAGTTTTAATTGATTGTGACATTATTTATATTTTTTATTACTTCCAAATTATGTATACCATGTATATTCATTCACTATTTTTTTGTGTTAAACTGTTTTGAAAACATTTCATTCCCATATATTAATGATTTAAATTAAATTAAAAATAATCTTATATTCCTTTAGATGTATTTCTTGAAAATTAAGAAGAAAATTATTTTTAGTAATTTTATTTTTGAATTATTTTTTATTTAATATACATTTCATTTTATAATTTTTATTATAAAATTTATATAAAACTTTTTTATAGGTTCTATTGTATAAAACTGCGAATAATGTTCAATCCCATTACCACTCCATCATGCACTCTTAAGGGATCTATGTTTCAACCACATGTGAGGTCTTTCCTGTGGTGCATGCACAAAGGGTAGAGATAAAGTGGTTGTGTATATTCCCAAGAAGAATATATTCTTAGCGTTCCCTTTAATGTATCAGGCATGTGGGATAGCACAAGTCAACACTATCCCATGACATTATCTGTGTTGTTTCATAGGTACTGATACCCATCTCTAGTTGGACTACTTTTAACACGTGTTGATTCATAAACAAAATTAAATCATTAATAGAGAACTAATGTGGGACTCAAACAATCACATCAGTGTTCCACCATCAATTAATATATGTAAAAAATAAATGATGTACAATAAAATCAATAACATTCATCTAATTTATCCCTACCTACCATATTCTTCTTCCTAAAATTCATTAAGGTTCTTATACACAAGTGTTATTGGATCAATGCAACAGTAGATCATCAGAAATGGGTTTGATCAAGAAATGGTCTACTAGTCTGTGTTAATCATCATATCATTACCTTCTAATATTATTATGGATTTCATATCTCCACGAAGTATCTCCCAAAGATGGAAGCTCCACCATAAAATTGTGTTATAGTTATTCTTTCAAAGTATCCTATACCACAAAGTTTATTTTCAAACATAAATTGTTTTATAGTATGAACATCCATATGGTGTCATGATATTTCATAGAAGTGCCACTAGGTATTGGTCACCTCAGGTAGCTTGATCGAAAAATATAAATATTCATTGACTAGAATGATGGAAAGCATCATGTTATAACAGTTGAACTGCACTCCATCCTCATGGTGGCATGATAGGATCTAACGATTTCGCCTTCTCTTCAAATAGTGGTAGCACTTGCCATCATGATAATATTATACTAAATCAAAATATTTCATTGAATGGTACTTCACAAAGAACATTATATCATACTTAACATTAGATCTTCACCAATGATAGATCGTTATAAAGGCATTTTGCGATGGTAGAATCCTCATGTGACTGAGGGGTATTATTTTTCTTCTATCGTTTGCTTAAAATATTTTTCTAATAAAAATTTAATCAATATATTAATTTAAATACTGGAATTTAAATGAAATATCTTAATAACAATATTAATGGATTTTATTTTGAAAAATATATACGTATATATTTTTAATATATTTTAGGCTAAAATCTCATTTTACATGTATTCACAAAGTATCTTATTAATGATACCCTATTTTTGTGTGAATTTGATATTCCATTAAACTATAAATTTTTATTTTTATTTTTAATGTTTTTTAATTATGAATAATTTATGTTCTTTATACATATAATTCTTTTATATTTTTAAAATTATTAAATGAATTAATTAAAGATAACATGAACTTAAAATATTATTGTGTTAATTTATGTTACCAAAAAAATATTTTTTATATTTTTATTGTTTTTCCTATTATGTATTAATTTGATTATAAGAAGAGAAACTTCCAGATCCTGAGAGTTATGGAAATTATCAAATATTCAAAATATGAATCAATAATACCTTATAAAATAATATCAAAAATTATTATTAGAATAATCTTGGCTGTGAAAATTATGAGGATCAGAGAGATTGAAAAATAAATACTTTATAAAATATTTAAAAAAGTATTAAATTTTCACTATGATTAATATTTGGTTTAATTTATCATGATTTAAATCATTTTTTTCATCATCCTCTAGTCATATAATTTAAGAACATGAGATGCATCAAATTTCGACATAATTTGCTCCATTGTTCAAAATTTATTATTTTTTCACAATTGTTTTTATTCTTTCCATCCTTAAATACACTAGGAGTTTTGTTTATTATTTTACAATAAAAAAACTAATGTACAAGGATATTCATCCTATATAACTGAATGGTAGGGTTATTTCAATTAGAAAAATATGAAGGCGGTTTGTGTATCCTTAAAAAATCATGGTTTGTACTCACATTTGAGAAGAAGGAATTTTTGTATATAATATGGTTATCACACCTGAAAAAAGTGGGGATCTAGTAAAAACCAATATCCTAGATGAGTAGAGCAGAGTGAAAGAGGACTTGGATCTTGGTGATCTAAACCACTATAAAAACATCATGAATTATATGTTTTTATTTTCACAACACATTTAGCACTGTTTAATAATTATTATAATCTTATTTTAATTAATAATTTTAAAAGGCCTATTCAACCCCCCCCCCCTAGTAAATGCTTCTCTGCATTGGGACCGATGAATTGGTATCATAGAATGGTTACTTTTAAGTAATTATCATTAACTATTTAATTTTCTATTTTAAAAAAACTATAATCCTATACTTTAAAGTATATGGAAACATTCCTCTCATTTAATGTGGAATCATAATATTTTTATATTATTCATACCATCAGACTATTACACTTCAATAGTAGTGAATGTGCCTTCTCAATGGATTATATGTAGGTATTTCTAAAAAATACAGGTATTAAAATCTTGGTTATTATGCTAAAAATTTTTAAAATTCATTACGTTGATTTACAAAAATTTACAAGTAATAACGATAAAAAATTCCATTAAAATTATAATGTTATAAATTATTTATATTATTATTTAACTATACATATGTACAATTATATTTCATCTTTAAAACACCTTATGACATTAATAGGACATTAAAAGTATCCCATCACGGAACTGTACAATTGTAGAGAATCAATATATATATTCACATATCTAAATTTCAATAAACATGAATAAATGAATAATATGGAATCAATGACATTAACAAAAGACCCACTAAAATTATAAACAACATGTATATACACATAAAGACCATGAATAATGAAGCTCTTCTTGAAATATAACTTATAGATCTACCAAAAGGTGGAAATCACATAATGATTCATTTGAACAATGTACGGATATTATTGAGTATTTAATGGATGAGTTCATATGATACCATGTTCAGTATGAGTTTTAAATGTTGAATGATAATGTTGTTGATTCTCATGAAATGAATCATATATAATTTAAATCTAATATAAATGTTATTTTTGACTCCTCAGATTTCCAGTTATAGCAATGTGTGAATGTTAAAATAAAAAAATTCACTAACGAATTCTATAATTACTTTAATAGAAATAAATACATTATAAAGAACCCCAAAAAATATCATCAAAATAATTGAATAATGATTTTTACCTGATTAAAAATTAGTAAATATGATGTTTTTGAATAAATATGAAATTCCATCAAGAAAAAGTGAAATTTAAAATTATATATTTTTTAATTGAAATATGAAGTGAAATGAATAAAATACAATAAATATCTAAAAATATAATAATTTTTTTTTACATGTATGGATGATTTATATAGTATTAGTGATATTTTAGAGAGTGATAAGGAATCATCCAAAAATATCATGTTGCAAACAAAAAATCATTAGGAAAAACATGATTATGATTATTGTTTTAGTTATGAGTCTGATATTGAAAATGATGTTAAGTAGTATACTAATAAATTGAAATGTTTCAAACGGATATTTTGAGAGTGGATAAACTATGAAAATAACAAAAAAAGTAAATAATATTTTTATTAAATAGAAAAATTCTATAGGTTTTTAATTATTTAAGTTAAACTATGAGAAATATGAAAGAAACATTTCATTTCTAAAAAACAGATGGTTATGATTGGAGATTTAATGTAGTATTTAATTATTTAGATAAAATTTAAATTGAATTTAAAAATCCAAAGCAGGAAAATAAGAAACAGAAGAATACATGATCATGATTTTATATGAAAATTTGTGAGTACCTGTAAGTATATTTAAAAAGAAAATGAAAATGTTAAATTTTAAATAACGGTATTAAAAGAAACAATATATTTTTTTTCAATAGAAACAAAAAATTTATAAGATAATATATTTAAATAAAATTAATATTGAAAAATATATCATTGGCCCAAATAGAAAGATTCCTAATATGTACAAATATATTTTTTATTAAAGTAATAAAGGAGATATTTCAAATATTATTAAATTTTTATGTAAGTGAAAAAAAATTAGGTGATTGAATTTTTTTTAAGATTTACTCAATAATTAGGCCATACCAAGGCATTTATACCTAATTAAGTACCCTCTATATTAGCCTATACTAAATTTCATAAATTTTAATGGGTTCTTAAGAGTTTTATTACTAGTCCAATAAGACCCAATATAGCATGTGTGCCAAAATAATTATCCACATATTCTATTTTATAGAAAACCTATGTAATGAGTCGTAATGAAAAATGGTACAAGGATAGTGGGTGCTCTTGGAACATAAGTAGTGAAATTTATAATCCTATATATTTTTAATTGATGTAATTTTGGTATGATCCCTTTTTGGTGAAAACTCTAAAGTAATGTTCAACGGTTTTAGATTGATAGGATTGTTATAATATATAATAATTTATAATGTACTATTTACAGAAGGGTTAAACCACCATATTTTAGTATATCTTTACTTTTTGATGATGGTATGGCATTCATATTTTAAGATAATAACATTCTTCTTTATAATGATAATTCTATTTTAGTTTATACTAATAGAAATAAAAATATATACTCAATATATTTTTACAATCTAACCCAAAAATGTAAAATGATAGAATTCTACAGTATCATACCATATTCATTGGCATAGAATGTTGGAACATGTTCATCATTGAAAATTAGACATGTTTACATGTAAAATATTGGTTCAAAAACATCTTAAATTTAAATTTTGTATATTTTTAAGTGATTCCTGTATCATGGGTAAGATGTAAAAAGATTATTTTGTGTCTATTAATATGGTTAACACTACTATATTCATATACATATATCATCTTGATTTATTTATACCCATGTGATCTAGTATTTTATGTACTAACAGGTACAAGTTTATAATTGTAAATGATCATTTTAGATTCACATAGATCCAATCCATATCCCATTAAAGTGAAACCATAACCAAGTTTAATATATTATATAAAAAATTCAAAATAAAATGGAAATTTATTTACATCAATTAGTAGTAGTAAATGATGATAGATTTTCAACATATACATGGAGAAAGTTTTTTTGATCATCGATTCTTATATAATAACTCTCCCCTAGAACAAGATAAAAAAATAAAAATAAATAATAGAACTAGACATGAAATGTAATGGAAAATGATAAAGGAACTCAACCTACCAAAATAATTTTGGTGTAAATTAGATAAAAATACCTTACTTTATATATCATAAATACATTATATCCTTGAAACATAAAACCCCATATGATGTATTTAAATAAAATAAACCTAACATCAAATAATTTATATTTATTGGTTATGGAGTTTTTATTCTAAATACGAATGTCAATCTGGATAAATTATATACTAACAATGTTGTGAGAATTTTTATAAGATATTAAAATAAAAGAAAATATGATAAATTTTATAACAAGAAAACTTTTTCAATAGACGTATTCATTCATGTAAAATTCATTGAATATAAAAAATAATAGATTATTGATTTTGTTGATTCTAGTGAAGAATTTAATGATTTATAATTTTGATGTAGATAAAACTGAAAATTATAATGCATTAATTAAGGGGGAGAATATATCATCTCAATATGATCTTATGAATTGGAAATCTCATGGGGATCTTTTTTTATAAAATTTCATTGGAATTATTGAAACTATAAATATACATAGAAAAACTATTTTGTAGTTTCTATGAAAAAATAATTCTGTGTGGTTGATTCTATTTGTATTAATTTTGTATAATCATTTCAAGATTGAAATTGGAAAACATCACTAAAGAATTAAACCCACCCTTTTGATTGGAATAAATTCTCTAATATAGAATATTTTTATAAAAATAAACTATCTATAGAAACTAAATGTATTTTTTGAAATAAAATGTTTCAGTCTAGTAATATAGTTAAAAATAATAAGACATTAATTTCAAAAGGATGTTTATAAGACCATTGTATAGAATGTGAACATTAAATTTCACTAGAAACTGTATTATATGATATTAAAAACTTATTATATTTATTAAATTTTCAAAATTTTAAACTATTTATAATGGATTTAAAAAAAGAGACATTTTGAATGGTGTAAATTGAGAAGTTGTATACGTTAATAAATCACCAAGCCTTGAAAATGTTGAATTTCCATGACATGTTTTCAAACTACATAAATAATTATATGTTTAAAATAAATTTCCTGTAGCTTGTCATAATAGACTCAGTAAATTTTAACATCAAGATTATTTCAATAAAGGAATTTTTTATCCATTATTATTTATAAAAAATATTTGTACTATTTTCCTAATTTTAAATAAATGTGTTGATGATATTTCATTTTGTTATAAAATGTTAAAAAAAATTATTTAGTGTTCAAAATAAATTTGAAATTAATATAATATGATACTAATGTGGGAAATTAAAATTTTCCCATGGAAATTGGATTTTAAAAATATTAAATGTTATTTTACTAAATCAATAAAAATTTGAAAATAATTATTTAAATATAAATATGTATTCCTTTAAAACACTGAAGAATATAATGATAACTAATTCTAGCAAGATTTCAAGTGATCTGGAAAGTCTAATTGATAAATATTGTAGAGTAATGATATAAATCCTACATTATCTAACTATATCTAGATTTTAAATAATTTATGTTGCCTATATCATTTCTAGATATTAGTATAACCCAAAAGAGAGACAGTTCATGGAAGTTAATAAAATAATTTAATATATTAAAGGAATAACAAACACTATTTTATTTTACTCCATCCAACTACATTTTTATTATTATTACCAAATATACTTTTAAGGGAAAAGTGAGAAACCCTAAGAAAACACAAATTTGTTAGAGGACAATTTATGCTTACCGACATTTTTATCCTTAAAAAGTTCCCAAACAAGAGATGTTACCAGTGTTTCTGGATCTTCCTTTATGAGGTCTTCAAATTGATGCACCAGTCTGCCCCACACAAGAATGTATTCCTCTTTGTTGATTTTCCCTTCCATGAGACCTCTTACTAGGATATAATTTTTTATGTCATTCCAGTCCCTCTGTTATCTATTGGTGTCTACCCGAATAGTCCTTTCTATATTTATAGCACCCTCATCTATTGAATCGCTAGTCACAAGAGATTACACCTCCATTTCTTCTCTAGAATGCAATATTATATCCATAGGTCGCTCATCAACCATGCGTGAAACTGCAATACATTCCTAATAAGAATAGCCCCATCAACTATAGTTGTTGCATCCCCTAATCGAACTGAATTTCCATTGAAGATTAAAGCCCCTTCTTTGACATGGGCCATCACATTACTTGCAGATCAAGTTTATATTGGTGAAGGTAGGTAGGAATAATCCTTACATACTTTATTTCCACCATGCCAACCTTTCCTCTTACTCGGACTACAAGTGTCACTACCATAGATCCCATGAGGGATGACTCCGGATAGCTGTCCAGAAGAGTCCTCACCAGACTCCCCATATGGGATAACTTTATCCTCATCGCGATGTCCTTTCCGATCAGCCTCTTGAACATGCCCGACATCCTCCAAACTCTCAAAATGGATAAATAGCTTAATAGATGGCACCACTTTCTTCGAGTGAGATATTTTCACTGGATATGGCTTAACCAGAGGACCCGCCAATCCCTTTTTATCATGTCTGGAAAGAACAGATTCCATAACCAACAACTTGTGATTTTAATGTTTACCTAGATAAAATTCCCATATTCATTGATAAAAAGTCATCCATTTAAATAAAAAAATACCCCTTATAGTATTTTTTTGGAGAAACCATAACGGTGTCATATTTCATTTCCTAATAGACCGTGATGAAAAAATGGAAATTTTTTAGGAATACATTCTTATAGAAAACCAACTAACATACATATTTACTAAATATCTAAATTCAGTGAGATTTAACAATTTGAAATTTGAAATTGGAATGGTGTAAATTTAATTATTGATATCATGTTATATAATGATTTATTATTTTTACAAATCTACTGTTAGAGTTTCATTAAGTTTTGTGGATTTATCTACTATTTAACTATTTATATATACAGTTCTTATTATTTCTTCCCTATCTTATGCTTTTAGATAAATTTTAATATGGGGTGAAATTTATGGATAAATTTTTGGATAGAAAATGGATAGAAAAATTTGGATATCATAATATTATAAATTTAGTTTCGGATTTCAATTTAGAAATAGAGGTGATTGATTAATCTAAGATTTTTGTGTTTAATTGATTCGATAAATTTAAATCCCATTAGTTATTAGTTTTAAATTAAATTACATTTAATTACCTTTTATTTTTATGCATTTATATTTATTTAAAAAGAAATTAATATTTATTAATTTCATTTTTCAATTATTTTTTAACTAAGCTACAGTCTGTTTTATTTTTTGTTTTAAGGAATTTCTTTTTATCATTTTTGGGGTCTATTAGTTAAAAAATTTTCCAATAACACTATCCCCTAACACGTCCTTTAAAACATTCATTGGAGAACCTCGACTCAACCCTGTGGGTGTTCTATGATAATGGAAATTCACGAAATTAGGAAATAATGTGGGCTACATATAGTCCAGAGAATAATTAATGCTTAAAGATATCAAGGTTTTATGGGGCCAGGGGCTGCTCTGGGTTGATGCCATCTTATGAGGTCGGTTTTTAGGGTGATGGTGATGATAACACATAAAAATATTGATCTGTTATAGCACATGTGGATTATTATGTCTAGGGGTAGCACTATATGAGAGATAATTTTAGACATGAATGAGTAGATCATTGATATTTCATCATTTAATATATGTACATAAGGACAACATAATTATCAAATCCATCAGACCCACCCAATCTGTCCTTCTCTAGCATTTTGTTCTTCTAGACCTTCATCATGGTTCATTTACATTGTAGTTATCATTCAATAATCCAATGAACAGTCTAAGGATGACTTGTTTATTTTTAATTTAGGATTACAAGGTGGTAAAGCACACATCATCATGTATGGAACATTATTTTCATTCATTTGAATAGTGGTATAGTAGAATGATTGCGGAAAGGTGTAACATATATTTAAATGCATGTAAATATAGGATATATAAATCTATAGCTCATTATTAAAGAATTCTATCCAGGAACAGTTGACCATTAACTGACCATGATGGGTATTGAATCCTCCTAATATATTTTCAATAACCACTCATCAAAAAATTGCTCCAAAAAAAATATCTCCAACAATAAACCATTTTACAATTTCTAAATCGTTATATACCGCCTCTCGATGTGTGTTCTTCAAAATTCAGTGGTTGTACCACCTGATCATCCTTATGGTAACATTATCTTTCAAAGTAGTTTCACAAGGCACATTCCACAAAAGACAGCTTACTCGAAAGGTAGTACCATTAACCAACAGCCATAATAGAAATAATTATGTCTCTCAGGTGTCACATCAATCTATCCTTATTATATAATCTCATTCTCCAACGGTTTCACCTTCTCTTCTTAGTATTAGTAGGATCAACCATTATGGTAGCAGTATAAAATTTCATGGTCGATCAACAAATGGTATATAAAAAAATTTTTGATCATACTGAATGGCAGATCATCAACATTTTTATATCATTATAATGTTATCACATGATGATAGAAAATTATTACTACCACTATGTATTATTTTTCATCTACAGTTAGTTTAATTTTATAAAACATTTCTAATTAATATATTATTTTAATTTGTGTGATGAAATTATAATAATTTAATTACTAATTTTATTGATTATATGATTATAAAATATAATTGAATACAGTTTAAATAATCCTTACTAGAATTTATTTTCATATATATATATATATACAGTGTATCATTTATGAAACTATTTGTGTAGGAATTTTATATTCTAATAAATTGAATGTTTATTATTTTTATTTGAAATGTTTTATAATTTTGAATCATTTCTGTTTTTTCATAAAATAATATTTGAATCTTTATCATATTATTCTGTGAAGGAATAAAATAGCACGAAATCTCTATGTATAAATTTTTCAATTCAAATTAATTTACCATAAATATTTTATATGATTATTTTTTCCCTAACATGTAATAATGTGATCAACCACTCAAATACACAAAGATCAATAGAGTTAATGACATGATTTGCTATTGAAAATGTGAATCAACAAATTATGATAAAATATTCATGGTAATCATTATTACTTCATTATTTCCTACGATAATTGAGAGTATTGAAGATATAGAATAATAAAACATTCATACAATCATTTTGAAGAAGTATATATGAAATATGAAATATGTTCCCTAGTTAGGATCCATGTATCACTGAGAGGTGGAGGGGGTGAATCAGTGATGCCCTTTTCTTTAATGTTTATTTCTTATTAAAAAAACCTTCACCTCCTGTTAAAGTGTTATTTCCCATCTAAACACAATCAAAACACACATCCATAGGAATGTCATATTTACAATGTTTACTACACCAAAAAAGTAGCTACGTCCTTGGTATGGTATAGAATAAATCCAATTCCACACAATCTACTAGAAAAAACTCCTTTAATGTGGAAAATAATGAGTAGGATATACCCTTACACTGAGTTTGCACTTGTAAAATAATATGCAAGCCTGTGTGTACCCTATTGGAACAAATAGGTTAATTCAATGTTTTTGTGCATCATGAAAAACGTAAAAAAATCTGATATCTTAAAATAATTCTTATCTTTCCTACCTAGAATATACTAGGGACAACCTATACATTTCAATGATACTCAGTCCTATACCCTAGTCATATCTTCATGCACTAAGATAGAACATCCCAGTTAAATTGGGTATTAAATCCTTCTACACATAGAGGAACTTCGCAAAGCTCCTTCACAAATAACCCAACTTTGCTAAGAACTCTAGTTCTTAGGGCTCACTAGATTGTAAAACCCAAGTTGGTCTTTATGAAGTCCACATATTTCTCAAACCTCAATGGCCTTCCATGAATCTCTTTCCCTTCGCAGAGCTTACTACATTCACAGATCTCATTTCCATCTCGAACCTTCTTCACAATTCAAGAGTTCAAAAAAAAGTCATTGAGTATCTATACACTACTCAATGGGGTGTAGACCTATTTATAGGCTTTTAACAACGACTCTAGAACCTTATATGCTCCTCAGTGGCATGTCCCCACCAAATAGTATTGCTCTAAACGTTTTGGAAAAAATCATTATGTTTCATTAATCACTATGGTTGTTTTTTGGATTCACAATGTGCATTTTAATCATGAAGAATTCCATAAAATCCATTGTGCCACCCTGATTCTCCTTCTTCCATTTCACCATTGAAATTTTCCACTCACAATGTTATTCAACACCATATTGCTCACTTGAAATGCTCTTCACCTCTTCCATTCACGAAGCTCATCATAGTCACACAGTACACTGTCAACTTTCTTCATGTCTTTGCGAAATCAACTTCTTAAAGACCATCTTTGCGAAAAATATTATTTTTCCATATTTTGATTATATATTCAATGAAATACACTTTGATAAATACAATTCGAAATCAATATTTTGGACCCCAAAAAGTTCAAAATCCTAGGAAAACTACGCCACCACAGACCCTTGCTTCTGCAAAACCAACCTTGTAGATTGAAAAACCCTTTTCTCCCTTTCCCTTCATAAAATTTTATCAAAAGTTCTCTATACAAATTCTGACCATTGTGAAATACATAGAAGAAATACATATTCAAAATTACCATGGAAGGTATAGTAACATACATGTCTTCCCTCATCCAATTATACAAAGTGAAGTGATTTCCTTTCTTCTAAAACTATATTGATAACAAAATAATATATCTAAAAAAGATACTCTTCATTATCAAGTTATTCCTAAAAATTCCCCCATTTTTATTTTTTTGTCATCTAAGATTCATAAATAATTGAACTTTGAAACCTCGTGTAATGGATTACTTATCATAAATTTTAATCATATGTGGGATAACTCATTTTAGGAAACAAGAATTATTGAAAACAAAAATAGGATGTCCAAAAGTAGTGACTATGACATTTTATACTCATTTCTTCCTCATATTTCCCCACTTCATAATCATTAATGGAAAACAAAAAATTTGTTTCCTACAACCACTCTAAAAAATAGTTAGAATAGTTCACACACTTACAAGCTGGATTCACATATTACCCAAAACTCACCATTTATGCATTATTTTATAAGGATAGATTTAGGAAATAATTCTCCACACTTGAAAACACTATTCAAATGAAAGATGAGTGAGCGGTAGAAACACATACCTAATCCTGGGTGGGAAAGAGCTTGGACTCCCATGTTAAACCTCAATTTAGAAAATCGTTCTTTTTGAAAAGGATTTTTGAAAATGCCCGAAACTTGTTTTTGTGTAAGAACATACTTCAGTTTCAACTCATTCATCTCCAAATAATCTTTGATGAAGTGGTACATTATATAAATATAATTTGAACAAAAATGGTGTACCAGATTCCATGTAAGATAGATTATTCATTGATTTCCACAACCCAAGAACAAGGGTAATTTTACATAAAGAAGTATATCTTTTAACTGAGTCTTCAATAAAAAAAGTGGGGTAAACGTGTGAGTGGGAGTAACATACTCATATTTATCCTTTTTAGAGTCAATAAATTATATTTCATTGTATTCCAACTAAAAGAACTTTTCAACAGAAATAAAACTCCTCCAGATTTGGATCTTCTATCATCAATATTTCATTCCCAATCTGTATCTAAATACCTAAATAGATCAATATTTCTTGATCCATCATACCTGATTCCAAAAAAAATCGTGCCTTTGATATATCTGGGAATTTTTTTACAGATACAAAATGTGATTCTTTACGATCACTCTGAAGTCTTTCATATAAGGTAACAATATAGTCAATTTCTATTCTTTAGGTAATCAAATATAAAATACTTTCAATAATATTTCAAAACACTTTTTGGAAAACTTCCTTGCCTTCTCCACCGTTACAAAATTGGTTCCCACTTAAATTGGTGGGAAAAAAAGTTTCTAATTTTCAATTCAAAACATCTTAATAAGTTCCTTTGAAAACATTTCATGAAAAATGAAAAATTTGGTTCTTCTGTATGATTTGAATCCCAAAAAAAATATTTCATTTATCTCGGCATGGAAATCTAAAGAAACTTTTTAATCACCTAATAAAATCTATCACATGATATTACATTAATCCAACTGTGATAATTTCATCAATATAAACAATTATGATCAGACAGAACTCATGATATTCCATGATGTAAAGATTGATGTCAACTCTACTTTTCTAGATATTCATTTCCCTTAAGAAGGTATGCAATTTTGAATACCATTCCATCAGGGATTGTTTATATCCGTAGAAATAATTCTTTAACCTTCACACATAACATTAATCTTTCACAACAAAAAGCCACAAGGTTATTGTAACACCAAGATGTTTTTATGAAATATTTTATTTAAATAATTTGTATTCCACATTAACTTTCTTTGCACGTAATAATGAGTTTAAAATAACCAAAAAATTCCCAAATATTAAAATTATTGTTGCATCCTATCCGTTGGGATACTGGGAATAATTATTACTGTCTTAGGAGAATTAATTAGTAATTCATTGGCTATTAATTACTATTTAAAAAAATAAATCAAGTAGATAATTTTAATTTTGAGTTAATTACAGTTGGTAATAAAATTAATGAGTTATATGTCTTATATACTTAATATTTTTTTTGATATCCATCTAATTTATATTTTAGTCGTATGGTATGAATAAAACACTATTATATGTATAAGAACATTTTTAAAGGTTAATTTTACGACTTCGAATGGAGAACCCATTTTAAATTATGAATTAGGCACATTAATGACCTATATATTAAAACATTAACATGTTATCTTTAAGTGAGATATAAAAAATAGTTTGGATAAATTGCTGATATTTTTTTGATAACTTTCATGCTTTGATGAATAGTAAATATGTGCTAAATTTTTATTAAGAACAACGTTTTTTCATTAATATATTTTATATGGGAAATTATGATATTAAATTTTTTGAAAGTATAAATAGATTATATTTTTACCATTTAATATAACTTATGTCATTATTATTAATTTTAAATTGAAATTATATGTAAACCCATTTAAATCTTTTACAACATTTGAAATTTCAAAACTTGTATTCTCATTTCAAGAAAGTGATTAGTTTTCAATTAATTGACTCAAATTATGTGTTTTGAAAATGAAAAAATGGATTCTAAATTTTTAATCAGAAGGACCAAATTTTGTGAATATGTACCTTCTGTTTTTGGACATAATGAATAGTTACTTCAGAAATTATTTTATTAACCATGGTTAAAGGGTAAATTTTGTAAATAAGGGTAAAATATTAAAATATTAATAATTTAAAACTACCCTAAAATGTGTCATAAAATTATTGGATTAGATATTTCTGACCACAGTCATTTTTTGGTAGATATTTGGACCTCGTGGATTCTCATGGATTTGTAAGTGACATTTTATAAGAATTTATTTAAAGTAATGATAATTTTAACCTAAACACATATCTTTTACTAAATCCATATTAATATTGGATTTTATAACTAATATCAATGTCTATAAATATTAATTACAAATATAAAAATATTTTCTACATCATGGTATTTTATTCGTAATTTTTAAACATTAGATAAATATATTTATTTATTAAACAATAATGATGTATTTATTACCTTATTAATGAATGATTCAAATTAATAAATTTATAAATATTAAATATAATTTAATTTCGTTATTTTAATGTCATCCTTGAATTTTTTGGATGATATTGACATATTAAATTTTATTTAATGCCTCAGTTTCGAAGGAATCATGTTGTTTTGAATTTCAAAAAAAGTTAACTATTAATAGTGCCCAAAATTTACAAAATTCATATCTTAAAAATAAAATAGTTTATTAAATGATATTAAATTCCAAAAAAATATATGATTCTTCCAAATGGTTAACATGAGTCCAAATATGTCAAAAATGACTATTTTGGATCATTTGACATGATATGATAATTTCACTAACCCACAAGGTGTAAATAACATGATATCACTGTATTATTAAAAAGGGTAAAATAAGGGTTAAACAAAAAATATTGTGATAATAAAATTCCCAACATCTTAATAAATTATTGGATGATGGGTATTTGAACCGACCATATATTATCTTCGAATTGAATAATTTTTGGACAATTTTTAGGTGATATTTAATTTATAATAAATTAAGATTTTGAGAGTTTCTTAATGTTCCCCACTCATCTCTTATAAAAAGAAACCACATCCATCTCATATTCGCTCCATTTTGAGCCTTCAATCTCATCCAACCCCTACCCATTTATCTTCTCAACATCCCTAGTTACATTCTTGATGTGATGGTCTTCTCAGAAGACCAACTCAAGTGACCTAAGAGGAAATTTAAATGAGGCACGTCGAGGAATATGTAATTTCTTCTACTGATTCGTTCAAATTTATTTATTCTTATACTTACTATTCATTAGTTGTTTCATTATAATGTAATTACATCAGTATCACTAATATACTTATATGTTATTATAAATATTAAAAACCCCTATTTCACTTTCTATCTGTCCCATGAAAAGTGAAATCACTACATGTGCGTACGTATGACTTGTCGTCTCAACGCCATTGTGTAATCTATTTTTCACCACCGCCTAACATGGATGGGTATAAGAGTTTAAATAATAACTATATATTATAATTATAACATGATAATAATTCTGAGAAACTATACACCTTCCACTTTAATACGATTCAAGAATTATGGATACAATATTGTCACTCATTTGTATGTACGCCTTATCGTCTCCATTGTACGATGTGATTTGTTCTACAAAATCTTTATTAAATCATTATTATATCAATTAATTGAATTAATATTATATATATTAGGATAATAAAATTATGTAAATGATATATCTATTACCTCAAAATAGGAATAAGATCTTATTTGAAAAAACATACATAATAAAATAATGTAGTTAATACTCTAATAACGAGTAATAATGAAATGTTACTAACAAACAAATAAATATATGTTCATAAATTTTTTCAGAAAAATGATTATGATTCTGGTATAAATTATTACTATTATTTAAATCATCATAATGGAGGTTCAGATACATATCAAGTATATCAGACATAATGTATGGTATAACTTTTCCAATCACGTTTTATCATAGATTGTTTATTCATAATTATATACTAGGGATATATTTATCACCTGTGTCCATGTTTTCTCAAAATATTCTAAAAAAAGTGTACAATTAGTATATTTATTTTAAAATTAATTTTACCCATTTTGACTTTTAATACATAGTTTGGAAGGAATCTTGGTTTTGTTTACGATACAAGGTACATTTTGACTTTTCATACAAAAGTATGACGAGAATGTTTTTTTAACATATACTGCATGAACGGTTTTTTACATCTTTATGAAAAATTATTTCTAGGAAGCTTATTCAACACATTTACAAGTTTATTTTCACCTCAATTATTTTCTTTTGAAATTGGATGCAATTTTCAGAAAAGATAATGTATTTTAAGAAGAAAGTATATAATCATCAGGAATGAAGCTCAAGTGTTTTTTCAAAATTATATTACATTCATGATTACATAGTTTTATATTTCTATCCTTGTTATTTTTTTGGTTTTATTGTGTTTATTGTGAAATTTTATTTAGGAAATGCATTTGTTTTATATCAATTATGATGTAATGTTGTTTAAGAAACCCATTGGATTTAATGGGTTATGCTATGGTGATTGTTTTTTTGGGGAACATGTTAGTATTGTTTCATTATGAGATTGGTGAGTCCTATATCTCCCTCTAATTCATTGGGTAAATATTTATATTTCATGATATAGACATGGTTGGAATTTGATGTTAATCTAGTTCAATGATATAGGGCTAAAACAAGGATAAAACTCAGTTCAATAATGGAATTTCTCTGCTATGTTGGTCTGGGAAAAGAAACATGACTAATATGAAATGATTTTTCAAGCTTATGTGTGTGTGAAACAAATGTCATGTATTATTTTATGACTATTTGGATTACAATTCACATTTATGATTTACCCATGATATTATTTTGTGATCTTTTAGATCTAGGATACGATTTTCATATGTTATGTTCTTATGAATATGATATGATTAGTCTTTAATTTTTTACCCTTACTATGCATTTTAGATCACCCTTTAATGTATTAATTTTCCCTAGTACATGAAGAAGTATATTTAGAATGATATTCCAAAAATGATTCTAGATATGATGAAATAAACTTGAGACAATTTAGATGTTTTATGAAGTGGTTGTTTTCGTTTTCTAGTTTATAATAAAACTCTACCCATAAGTTCCTCTCATTGTTTTGATATATATTGTAATAAATATACTTCTATTTTGATGTGATGTAAATGTTTTTAATGAATCGGTCGCCATATTTTGTATGAGATATAATTTATAGTTAACCTTTGGAAACTTGGATGAGAAATCCTTAAGTACATGTCTCTGTGTAGGATAAAATATTAGTGTTTTAGAAATGTCCATGAATAACCTATGATAAAACCTAATGCGTCCTAAATTGAATTTGTTTCTTGATTAGGTAGTTTTTCTTTTATGATTAGTGTTTCTCATACTATTCTTCATGGTTTTATTCAATTTAAGGAACCCAAAGGAACCACATTAATGCTGAATGCAACAGACAATATAATGATTGTCCCCCTGAGCAACCAAATGTTATGGGAGCTCGAATGAAAAATCATGTAGCTATGCTCACAAAATTTCTCAATCTATGAATCATGAAAGTCTTTCAAAAGAACAATGGAGGGAGAAAAATTCTTTTGAATCCATTATGATGCAGCGTCCACCTTCATTCTGTGGGTCTTCTAATCCATTAGTGGCGAAAAAATTGATCTGCACCACTGAAAATATAATTCCAGTTCAACAATGTTCTGAATATGATAATGTCATCTTAGTAGTATAGCATTTGGATGGTGAACCTGGTCAATTGGGGAATGTTATCAATAATATGAGGCAAAGAGATGAAATTGAGTCCATTTAATAGGACGAGTTCAAGAACATAGTTTTTATTAATTACTTTCCATGTATTCTTCAAAAAAAGATGGAGAAGGAGTTCCTTAAACATAGGCAAAATGATGATGAATCTGTTGGTACCTGTGAAACATATTTTACAAGACATGCAATCCACGCTTCTGCAATTATTATCCAGCCTGAGAGTAATATTGATAGATTATTTAGTGGCATAGAACCAAGCCTCTTAAGGGAATTTTCCATAAGGGACATAAATAGGTATGAGAAAATTGATCGATGATCTCTCAAGGTTGAAATGAAGATTGGAGTAACCCATCAGTCCTATGGGTTAGAAAACAAGAGAAAATTGGAATTCTAAGGAATATCTAAAGACAACACTAAAAAGAAGATGTGTATTCCCTTATGCTCAAAGTGTGGAATGATACATGGATGGATTTTTCTTAAAGGTACAATTAAACTTTTTACGTAAAAAATAAAAGTTCATCTGGAAATTGAATGCTGATGTGATATGAAAGATTTGTATAATTATAGGAACAATTAAAAGGCTACCTAGGATTCAAATCCTTCACTTCAATGTTACAAGTGCAAGGAATTGGGGAATTATTCCAATCAATTCCCCAATCTAATGGTTATGGATGATGATCGACATCAACAAACACTTAAGGAAAAAAGGAAAAGGAATATCACATGAAATTACTATAAGTGATGGGGAGTACGATAATGTTGTGGTGAAAGGATTAGTTACCATCCACTCTAAATTAGAAAATGACTTTTTGATTCTAGATCCACCAACTCTATTATTTATAAAGAATTTTATAATGGTATTTTCATATTACATCAACAATTTGATGTTGAGTGAACTGTGAGAACTCCTAATAGTACAATAGTCACATCAATATATTAACATTCTTCTTTAACTAATGTTAGTGGTAAAGTGCTTCCTGAAAATAGTGTGATCCTTTCTATAGTAGAATTTGTTTTTATTTTTGGGATGTATTATATTTCTTTATATGGAGATCATAACAATTTACAAAGTATGGAATTCACATTTCATAGTACTAATCAATCTATGATCATCTATTGATGTATGGATGAATATAACCTTCTATTAAAAATTTGTTCGATATTATTAGTCTTGATTCCAAGAAATGTAGTTTATTTATCTCAAATGGTTGGGGAGAAACTCACAATTAATAATACGCCCATTTTTTGGGAGTTTGTCAATATCATTCATGGGAAATTTCTATGTTTTCCACCAAATAGTAAAGTTGAGTTTTTAACAGAAATCATACTGGGTTCTATGCATATTTCAAAGACACCTTTAAGAATGGCCCTAATTGAGTTTGAAGAATCCAAGAAGAAACATAAACAGAATATTTATTAGGGTTTCATACACCCTAGTATGTCACCTTGGGAATAACATCTGTTGTTTGTTAAGATGAAATACAGATCAATGATACTGTAAATTGATTATCAACAACATAACAATATCAAAATTAAGAACAAAAATCCTCTACCACACAATTATTACAGTTTTACCAACTATGCGGAGATCAATACTTTTCCAAGATTGATTTTCATTCATGGAATCACCAATTAAGGGTGAAAATGGAGGATATACAAGAGAAACCATTTTGTATAACGTACAAACACTATGACTTTATTGTTATTCCTTTTGGTCTTACTAATGCCCATGTTATCATCATGGATCAACGGAATAGTTTCTTTAGAGACACTTGATCCATTTTTTATAGTTATTTTTTATGATATTTTTGTCTATTCAAAGAGCGAGGAAGAACATGATGATCACTTGAGAATTGTACTAATGGCAATGAAAACAGATATGCTTTGTGTCAAATTTACCACGTGTGAATTTTGGATTCAAAAGGTATAATTTTTAAGACACAAAATCTCAATAGAGGGGCTATTTATGTATTCAGCAAAAATAGAGGCTATTGAAAGATGGTCGAGACCAACAGCAGTAATTGAGATCCGTAGTTTTCTTGGATTGGATGGATATTATCGACATTCTATGAACGATTTTATCAAGATTATCTAATCCAATAACCATGTTGACTCAAACATGAGTTATGTTTGTCTGGACATAGTAATGTGAAGAGAATTTCAAATAGCAAAAAAGAAGTTTAAGCAGTGAACCTGTGCTCACACTACCTTGTAGTGGAGAACGGTTTGTGATATACTGTGATTCATCCAAGAAGTTGTTTGAGTGTGTTCTCCAGAAAAATGATATGGTGATAGCTTATGCCTTAGGATAGTTGAAAATACATGAGAAAAATTACCTAACTCCTGATTTGGAGTTAGAAACAGTAATACATTCATTAAAAATATAGATGCATTATATTGATGGTGAAATGTGTGATATTTACACTAATCATAAATGTTTACAACAAATTTTCACACCAAAGGAGCGGAATATCTGCCAAATAAGAAGGTTGGAGTTGATTAATGATTATGACTTCCCAATAAATTACCACCTGTGGAATGAGAACTAGTTCCAAGATACATTGATTCAGAAAGAACATGCTAGATAATCCATGATGAGGATCACAATAGATCCAATATTTATAGATTTTCATAGGATAGATCATGAATTTTTAATGGAAGGGGAGAAATATTATCTTTCTCAAATGAATGTTCAACCACCTATACAAGTAAATGTTAAAGAGGCATAGAAGGAAGATGTAGAGTTTCAATAGAAGGTGATAAGAATTCCTGAATTCAACCTTGATTATGATTAAATAATAAGGTTCAAGAACAATGTTTGTGTTCCTCCCATACCATAATTAATGAAGGAGTTGTCAGATGAATCGCATGGTTCATCATTCTATATTCACCCTAGAGGCACAAAGATGTAATGGGACCTAGAAGAGTACTTCGTTATGATGGTATGAAAAAATATTTGGCTGAATATATACCTCGATGATTGGTTTGTCAACTATTTAAGGTTGAGAGACATAAGTCTAACGGGATGTTACATATATTAACCATACCATAATGGAAATGGGAAGACATCACTATGGACTTTGTCATCGAACTTCCCAAAACACCCAAAGGAAATAATGGTATCTGAGTTACATTTGATCATCTTACAAAGTTGACACACTTATCTTCTATTAGAGAATATTTCTCTCTTGATCATCTTTCCTGGATATATATAAAGGAAGTGGTAAGATTTCATGGAGTACCACTTTCCCTTATATCTATTCAGGATCTGAGGTTTACCTCAATGTTCTGTAGAAGTCTTCAAAATTCTCTAGGTATAGAGATTGGTTTTAGCACTACATATCATCCTTAAACAGAAGGTCAGTTTGAGAGGACAATTCAAACACTTGAAGACATGTTGAGAGCTTGGTTTATGGATTTCAATGTTTGTTGGGATCAATAACTAACATTGGTCGGATTTTCTTAAAATAATAGCATTCACTCAATTATTCAGATGGATCTTCATGAATCCCTCTATTATAATCATTGCAGAAAAAAATTTAGTTGGGATGAAGTTGGGGAAGGAAAGCTATTAAGACTTAATCTTGTTAATGAAAAGGCAAAAAAGGTCATATCTATTCGACAACACATAATTGTAGCTCATATTTGACAAAAAATTTATGATGAAAACAAAAGACAAGACATAGATATTGATGTGGGTGATAAGGTGTTCCAACAAATAACTCTCTATATGAGATTAGTGAGATTTGGAATGAAGGGAAAGCTGACTGCTACGTATATCTGTCCTCTTAAAATACAATATCATGTTGGGAAGGTATCTTACTGATTGGAACTTCCACCGAATCTCTCTCAACTTAATTATGTGTTCCATGTATCTCTCTTGAGAAAGTACATTCCCAATCCTTCAAATGTACTATGTTCATAAAATGTACTATTGGATCAAGATCATTCTTATGAAGAACAACTGATAGAGATTATTGTTTTTAGCAAAAAATTTCTACAAAACCAGACCAATCACTTGTTAAATATTTTATATAGGAACCACAAAGTAGAAAAATCTACATGGGAACTTGATGATATGGGGGAGAGGTATCTTTATCTGTTTATTTCTAAAGTGATGAAATTTGAGAACGAAATTCTATTTAAGGGGGGGGTATAATTTAACACCCGGATGCTTTTAGGAAATAATTTTTTAAATAATATTTATTCGTTAGTAGCTTTATTTATAAGAAATCATGAGATCAAACAAACTGTAACATTCCAGTAATACAAAATTACTATTACTACCTAGTCATTAGGTCAACATAATTAATAAGAACTATCTTATGAAAATGCATTATGAATTTATTGGATATTAATAATTTATGATAGATAAAAATCAATTCTACATTTATATTTTTGAGTGAAATAGAATTGGTAATGAAATTGATGAGATATATGTTTTATATACATAATAAAATATTTTTTATTTTCATCCAATGGATATTTTAGTCATAGGGTATGAATAAACCCTATTTTAGGTATAAGAACCTATTTTTTTAAAATGGTTAATTTTACATCGTTGATTGGAGAACCCATTTTAAATTATGATTTCAGAAGATTAATAATTTCTATATGACTACATAATCATTTTATTTGGAATAGAGATATAAAAATTTACTTTGGATATATTTTTTATATTTTTTTGATAACTCTCATGTTTGGATGAATAGTAAAAATACGCAAAATTTTAATTAAAACAACTTTTTTCATTGAGATAATTTTTATGGTTAAATTTTATAATAGAATTGTTGGAAAGTATAAATATATTATATATTTAAAATTTAATAGAATTTATTTGATTCTAAATAATTTTACATTGAATTCATAGGTAAAAACATTGTAATCTTTTGCAATATTTTAACATTTAAAGCTCATATTCTCATTTGAGCAACGAGATTAATTTTAAATTAATTACTAAATTTATTGGTTTAGAATATGAAAACAATGGATTCAATATTTAGAATAAGATGTTCAAAGACTTTGTGAATAGTTACCTTCTATTTTTGACATTATGAATAGTAACTTAATTTATTATTTTATTTACAATGGTTAATGGGAAAATCTGGTAAATAAGGGTAAAAAATAACAGTTTAGTAATATAAAACTACCCTAAAACATGTATATATCATATTGGATCAGATATTTCCGACCATAGGAATACTTGGGTCGATTTAGGGACCCCATTGTTTCACTTGGATATGAACATGACATTTTATCAGAATTAATTTAAAGAAAAGATAATAATAACCTAAAAAATATCATTTATTAAATTGATTTTCATATATTGTTATATAATTTATATCCATGTCTAAAAATAGTCATTATAATGAAAAAAATATTTCTTATATCATCATGTTTTATTTATAATTTTTACACATTAGATAAATATATATATATTTGACACAATTAGGATATAGTGATTACCTCATTAATGAATGATCCAAATAAATGAATTTAAAAATATTAAAAAAAAAATTAATTTGGTCATTTTTATGTCATCCATGAATTTTATGGATACTATTTACATATTTTATTTTATTTCATTCATTATTTTTTATGGAATCGGGTTTTATGAATTTTTAAAAATAGTCAAGTATGAATACTGTCCAAAATTGACATAATTCATAACTTAAAACATAAAATAGTTTATTCTCTGATATTAAATTCATAAAAATATAAGATTCACCCAAATGGTTAATATAAGTCCAGATATGAAATAAATAAATTTTTTTGGTCGTTTTACATGATATGGTAATTACACTAACCCCCAAGATTTAAATAACACGATGTCAAAGTATGATTAAAAGGTGTTAAATAATGTTTAAACTAAAAGTTTTAGGATTAAAAAAATTCAATACATTTCTAAAAATTATTTAATAATGATTATTCCCTCAAAAATTATCTTATATTAGAATTTAATAAGTTTTAGAACATTTTTAGTTGTAATTTATATTATAATAAAATAATATTTTGAGAGTTTCTTAAAGTGTATATCTCCTCTCTTATAAAAGGGAACCTCCCCCCTCTCCACATCACTCCATTTTGAAACTCAAATCTCATCCAACCCCTAACCATTTCACCTATCAACTTCCCTAGTTACATTAAAGATGTTATGGTTATCTCTAAGACTAACTATAGTTCCCTAAGGGAAAATTTAAAGAAGTCACGTCGAGGAAGAGGTAATCTCTTCTACCGATTCATTCAAATTTATTTCATCTTCTACATAATATTATTTTGTGGATTGATTATAAAGTAATAACATAAGTATCACTAATATACTTATATGTTATTTAAATATAAAACAATAGTATTTCACCTTTTATTCATTTTACGAGAAATAAAATCAGCACGTGTGCGTACGTACTGCTTACCATCTCCACATCGTGGTGTAATCTATTTTTCACCTCCACCATAATTGGATGGGTATAACAGTGAAAATAAAAACTATATATGATTATTATAACATGATACTAATTCTGAGAAACTATAAACCATCCACTTTAATACCATTCCACAAATATAAAAATAATATCATCGCTTGTGCATACGTATGGCTTACCGTCTCCACAGTGCGATGTGATTCATTATACATAATCATCATCAAACCATGATTATATAAATGAATTGATTGAATATGATATATATAATACTAATACCATACTTTAAATGATATAAATATAACCTAAAAAGTGGAATAAGAACTTATCTGACTAAAAATATATAAGAATATAAAGCAGTTAATACATGAATAACAAGTAACAATGAAATGTTACTAAAAAAGAGATGAAAATATCATCATAAATGTTGTGAATTTTTTTTTATTCTGGAATAAATATGTAACATTATTTAAATCATCATACAAAAGGTTCAGATACATATGACGGATATCGAACTTACGGTAAGGGATAACTTTTAAAGTCTCATTTTATCCGAGATTGTTTATTCGTATGTATCTCTTGGGGATATATTTATCATCCATGTACATGGATTCTAAAAATATTCTCATAAAATTTGTACTATTTTTATATGTACATTTAAAATTACGTTACCCATTTTGACTTTTACTTCATGATTTGGAAGGAATTCTTCTTCTGTATATTATACAAGGTACTTTTTGGCTTTTCCAGCAAATGTACAAGGAACATGTTTTTTATCTTATATGACATGAATGGGTATTTACATCTTCAAAATGAATTTTTTCTATGAAAATTCCTCTACATGTTTTCAAGTTTATTTTCAACTCAATTCATTTCTTTTAAAATTTCATCACATTTTGAGAAAATATAACATTTTTTAAGAAGAAATGATATTTTCCTCAGGAATGAAACTCAGGTCTTTTATCAAAATGATTTTCCATCTAATATTATGTTGGATAATATTTCAATCCATGTTATTACTAAGATTTTAATTTTTTTATGATGGAATTTTTTCTATGAAATCTATTTATTTTATATCAATTATGATAGAATGATGTTAAAGAAAACCATTTGATTTCATGGGTTATGATATGGTGAATGTTTCTATGATTATGTGTCACACGTAATAATGGTTTTATTATGAGATGGGTGGGACCTATATCTACATATGATTCATTATTTAAAGATTTATATTTCATTATACATAAATTTTTGGAATTACACGTTAATCTGGTTCCGTGATATTGTGCTGGAAGGAGGAGATAATCCAGTTCACCAAAGGACTTTGTCCACTATGATAGTATTGGAAAAGAACCATAACTAATATGAAATGATTTTTTATTCTTATGTGTGTATTCCACAAAATTTCATATCCTGTTTTACAACTATTGGGATTACATTTAATTTTCATGATTTATCCCATGATAATATATTGTGATTATTTATATGAAGCATAAGATTTTTAAATTTATGTTCTTTTGAATATGATATGATTTTTTTCATTTTTTACCCATATTTAGCATTTGAGCTCACCATTTTATATGTTTCTTTTCCCTATGACATAAAGAGGGTTATAAAGTAAGATATGCTAAAAACTAGTCTAGAAATGATGAAATAAATGGGAGACAATGTAGATGTTCTATTAACCAGCTGTTTATGTTTTCTAGTTTCTAAAGACACTATACATGTATAGTTCTGTAAGGGTTTTTTTTTATGTTGTAATAAATATACATAAATTCTGAAGTGATATCAATGTATGTAAATAATGGTTCTCTATAGTTGTTTAATTTAGACTTCTTCATCAAGATCACCATTCAAGAATGCGGATTTAATATCAATTTGAATGATATTGTAACCTCAGTTTGTAAAAATAGAAAGATAGATTCAAAATGTTTCTTATCTTTCCATCGGAGTGAAGGTTTTATCAAAATGAATTCCTTCATTGTCTAAAAAATCTTTTCACACGAATCATGCCTTGTTCTTTATCATATCCCATGTTTCATTCAACTTGTTTCAGAAAAACCATTTTCTACCAGTAGCATTTTCATTATTTGGTTTGTTTAGAAGTTCCCAATTATAATTCCTTTCAATCTAATCAATGTATTCATTCATAGTCTAAACCCATTCTAGATGCGCAGATGCTTCATTCACATCATTACTCACTACATTTGATTATATAGATGTATGTGTAACAATATTCACCGTTCTTATGGTTTGATCCCTCAGATATTGATCTCTTAGAATGTTCTGAGCCTCTACTAGCTTCATCATCTTAGGATAATATGTTTGAATTTCATCCTCATCACTCAAAATTGATGTGTAAGATTATTCTTCTTTAGTAATATAACCTCTATCAACATCATTATTAGAATTTTTATCAAAACAATCCTTTCCATGCTCAACTTCCACACCATCATAAAACTGTTTTTCATTCTTAAAATGTTCAACAACTTTGACATCAGTAGAATAAAAAATACTACATGATTCTTTATTGAAGAATATATATACTATTCCTTTTGTAGTATAGCCATGAAAAATTCCACCATCTACTCTTTGATCAAACATTCAAAGTTTTCCACATTTCTTCTTTATAATTCTTGGACTCCCAAAAATTCTTCATTGATTCATACTTGGAGTTTTTTGATAAAACATTTCATATGGTGTCACATATGAATTTGGCATATAGAAACATCATTTATGAATATACACAATATTTCTCATGGTTTACCTTTAATAATAATGAGAATGATTATGTTTACGTAACATGGTTCTCCTCATTACCACCAAACTTCTATTGTTTCTTCCAGTAACCCCATATTGTTTAGTTGTGTATGGTGAACTAAAATCATTCCAAATTCCATGATTCTCAAGATAACATTCAAACTATTCATTCTTATACTCTGAAAATTTACTAGTTCTCAACATCATCACTGAATACTCATATTCATTCTCTTCTTTCCCATTAAAACTTGTAAACATTTTTGGAGCATATGACTTATGTCTCGTGCACAAAAAACAAGTAATTTGAGTTAAGTCGTCAATGAATCTAATGAATACATATTACCATTTTCTGATGGATTTCTCATTGGTCCATAGATATCAAAATGTGAAGTTCTACGGGTGGTTCTGAATAAATTTCAACTCTCTTATGCATAGTGTTTATAATCATCCCTTTCTCACAAATAGTGAAACACCAATCTATTCTTCTTGATAAATCAGGTATATATCCTAAAATATCTCTCTTTGATAACTTTCACATGCATCTAGGACCCATATATCCTATCCTATGATTCCATAACTGATTTTTATCCACCATACCCATATAACAAGAGTTCTATACTTCACAAACATGGAACGAGTTCCTTTTTGTACATTGAACTTTTGTGACTACATTTCCATCATCTTCACTATTCACAAATAACCCATATTTTCTCAATATAACTTTTTCCCTCATCATTGAGTTGTGAAAAAACTATGAAAATCGAGTTTCATCCCATCAAAATATACGGTTTTTTGGAGATTTTATATTTTCATTCTTAATGATTGTTGATCCAAAACCTTTTATCCTCAGCGATTGATCATTGCCAATTATCATTGTTATTTCTTTGAAGTGTTTTATATTATTCGGAATCATTATTTCACCTATAATAAGATAATAAAACCCAATATCAAGAATCCATGGATGTTCTCCTTTTGTATCATTTAAATTAGTTTCGACAACAAGAGATTTATATTCTCTCTTTTCATTCTTCACCTCCAACTTCTATGGATTTTTAAAAACATTTTGTTGTGCTGGAAACAAAACAAGTCATCCCCAAGAAATATGTATAGCTTTCTAACATCATTCCCTATTTTTTTCCAATGGTTTGAACCTATTTTCAACTTTAACACCAGCCTTCTCAGATTTCTTCTAAGCTTCCATCTCAAGCATCTTCTTTTGAAAGGAATGACTCCCCCCAAACCATGTATTCCATAGTTGGTGGAATATAAGTAATGTTTTTTCTTAAACCAAAACATATTTTCCATGATCCTAAATGCAACACAATAATAACAGTATCCATAAAATGAATATTCCCCATGAAACATCCATACTGACAATAGTTGTGAACATATTTCTCAACACTCTTCTTAATAACACTATGTTGACTATCAACCTTCCTATTCTCAATCATAACATTCTTCTTCTGTTCATATTTCATTTCGGGATTATCATAACTAGAGAAATTATAAATTTTTCTAGACATAGGATTTCTAGATACATCATATTTCATGAATTTCTAGCTTTGGAAACATACATTTCCTTTCCAGATTTGTTCTTATTAGAACCAGTTCTATCATTCTTCTAAACCTTTAAAGGTATCTTTTATTGATCCGAATTTGTTTAATTATTACTAGGTCTTTTACCAGCTTCGGAGATAGAGTTATTGTTTCTAATATTTCTTTCTTCCACTTCATAAATTTTCAGTTGGACAGTTCCAACTCATCTTCTTTTTCCTTAATCGCTACATACAAATTCTCGTTATAATTCTTTTCACTATTAAGATAATTATTATGATCATATATATTCTTTTACAACTTGAACATATCATCAACAAAAAAATTCATGATAGTTTCATGAGGAATCATCATTTTTCAACATCCCGTTTTCCATCTCGAGCCTTCTAATCGTTCTCAATCATTCATTCAACTATACATTAAAATGATATTCAATTTGAGTTTATTCTTATTCAAAACAACTTCTCATGTAATATACATTATTCAGTACTTCAATAAATGTATTTTCTATTGCTTTCTCAAGAAAAATAATTTTCATATTTAGGTTTACTATCTTCTTATTATCCATATTTGGAAAAAATCTTCTTATTTTGGATTTCAAAAAGTTTTTATCTATCCCTTTATTAGAATATTAATTTTATTTCCCAATTTATTCCATAACCTTCTTGGACTTCTTTTAACATCATCATTGTTTTTTTCATTCTTTCCTTTAGGAAAATTATAAGAAAAATTAACAACAAATCCATATTCAAAACATTTCAAGGGATATTTCCCCTTGTATTTACATGTACCTTTTTTAACATTCACATAAAATAATTATAATGTTTCATCAAAATATTGAAAAACCTGATCATGAGAATCAATTTCCCAAGCTTTATCATCAATAAAAATATTCTTAGACTTCTCTTTCATTTCAACCTTGAATGACAATTATTTGTTAGATTTTTTTCTCTTCGTAGTATTCTCCCTTCTCATTTTACATGTGATACGAGTACTTTGAAAATCATGTATAGAAAAAGTTTTAGGGTCACTTTCTTCCAATGAAGAAACTTCAACACAATCTTGTCAAACAGAATTCTCAAAATATTTTAAACTACTATAGAATCCTCCAACATTTCTCCAAGATGTATAATTATAATTACAATGTAATTTATCCTTGTAATGAAGTCCCCAAAATATTAAGACTCTTCCATTTTCATGTCTTAATACATTGGCCTCCAGGTTTATAGTTTTTCCCTTTTAACTTTTATATTTCCTACATATATGTTCTTCAACTTATCATTGATGCCTTCTATTCCAACAACACATTTCAATATTAAAAACTCACTCTCACAAAGATATGAGTGTAATGAATTTTTACCCCTTCCATCATTACTAGTATTTTTCTTATCAATATTTTTTTTGAGGAACCTATAATCAATAGTACGAAACCCATCTGTTGTAGCTTTATGAAATTCATACCCAAGGGAAATAAGATAAGGAACCATTTTATCTTTTCAAATCAGATAATTCGTCCTCTAAAATATTTGAATCCCCATACGATTCACACAAATCATATTTTCCATCACAAATTCTCTTTAAAACATCATCAATTAATAGAGGGATAGAACTTGTCCCTTTGATACCAATTGAAAATGCCCAGACAGGATCCAAGTATCACTGAGAGGATGAGGGTTGAATTGGTGATATCCTCTTCTTTTATGTTTCCTTATTTTCTGATACAAACTTTGATTGAAATAAAATTATTATTTCCCTACTAAACACAATCAAAACACAAATCCATAAGAGCATAAGATTTACTTGGTTCACTACTCAAGAATAGTAGCTATGTCCTTAGGATAGTACGAAAAAAATTGTGTACCACACCATACAATAGAAAACAATCCTTTTATGTGGCATTTAGTGATTAGGATATAACATTACACTCATGTAGCATGTGGAAAATAATTGGCAACCATTTGTGAACCCTATTATCACAAATTGGGTAATTAAATAATTTTGTGCTTATTGATAATCTTTTACACATATGATCTCTCAAAATGATTCTTCTATTTCCTACTCAAAAGATGGTCGGAACTTCCGGAACATCACAATGATACTAATTCCAAAACCCCAGTCATATCTTGAGGAACTACGAAAACGCTTCCAACTTATATTGTGTACTTAAACCTTCAACTAGTAGAGCTCCTTCGTGGAATAACATTGTAAAACTCCGAACTTCACGGAGCTCTCTAGTTTTCAAAGCCCAATAGTTTACAGATCCCAAGTTGGATTTTGTGAATTTCACTTATTTTTAAATGCATAACGGCCCACTGCGAATCACCTTCCCATCACAAATATTACTACATTCGTAGAGTGTAAAGACCCGGAAATTTCAAGGAATTTTTTTTAATTTATTTGGAATTTCACATGTTCATAGTTTCTGACGGAACCGGATTCTGAGGCCCTGTGTGCCCGGAATCAATTTCTGAAGATTAACTTGGGTATGTTCCGTGAATGAACGAGCGATTTTTCCTATATTTTGAACCGGAGCTCGGAATTTAAATCTGAGGGCACCATTGAACTCACAGCGCGAGTTTTCTCTTAAGAATACTTTCCGCTCAGTGCCAGGTGATCGGGTATTAATGTTAGTTTTTGGGTTTTACGTGGGTTAATAAAATAAAATAAGTGAATAATTAATTTTTATTTTTTAAAACTCATGTCATGCGGATAAAGTGGTTTGAATCTTCACATGGAGGTTAGATCTTGGTGGAAACCACACGAGGCCTTCGATAAATGGGAGGGTAATCATAAATCCTTAAATCCCCCTCATTTATGAGGGAGAGCCTCTAGGTTTAAATCTAACTCTTAATTGAGGAGGATTAAACCTCTTTTTTTTAATGAGGGGACCACCCAAGAAATAACCACCCCCTTGACCTTCTCCCCAATTTAATGTGCCACTATAGTGGATTAATTGGGTGGAGACCTCTGTCATAAATCCTTCATTTATGACTTGCGTGCCAACGACGAGCCCTCCCAGCTCATATATAAAGGAGACTAGGGGAAGAGTTATGGATGGCTTCTTCAAGCTGTGGAATGCTGGCAGTGCAGCACAGCGCCCAGCACATGGAGATTTTCCTCTTCCTCCAATGAAGAATGAAGAACGCCGACGCCACCCTCGGCTCCTACCATTCCGACGTTGACGGGAAGACGCCGATCCTCCGCAACACTCGATCACCGCGACGTTCGTCTTCTACGGTTTGATGACTTGTGATGTCTTATTGAGGTAGGGGTTTATTTATAAGCATGTTATATTCCCATGATTCGTCCCTTCTAAAACAGAGAACAAAGGTTAACTCGTTATCAAGTTGATCTGCAAATGTATTAATTTTTGGGTTGGGAATTGATGATTGCGGGATAAATGATGGGTGGTTTGATTAATTGTTTCTCGAGTTAATTTGTTCTTCATACAACAGAAATCTTTTTTTATCCTTGGGATATTGTTATCGGCTAACACGGAGGGCGCGAGCCGAACAAACATGGTCCGACGAACCTGCGCAGATTATTTTTTTCTGTGCGTATGATTGGGCAGCAATGAAACGGGACCGAAAAGGCATATGGATGTCGTCATAGTGAAGAGAGGGCCCCGAGAGGGCCACAGGCACAGACAGCGGGCAAATCGGACCACCGGAGCGCATCCGGTGGTCCGCGGAGGACACTACCGGTGCACTGCCAGGATAAGCCTTCCATGGATGAAGCCATGGTGGTGGAGGCCGGATCTCGTGGCCGTTCGGGATCCGGGGGAGACACGGCGCCAGGCGCCGCATCCGTAGAATGCAAAAGGGGGCGGGACTGCGTCCCCCCTGCACGGCTCGCTGGCCGAGCCAGCGCAACCCCCAACTGAGCTGGGGCGGGTCGTGCGGACCAGGCCAGGCTACGCCCAGTCAGGCTAGGCTACACCCTACTGGGATGGACCCATACTCGTGATGGGTCGACCCAGTTCGGGCTGACCCAAATGGGGTTGGGTCGGGTCGGACCGGGCCCAGACCCCCCAACTTTGGACCGCTTTCGATATTTTGCACATAACATGAGCTACGGACCTCCAATAGATGCACCGTCAGATGCGAAGGAATCCCTAGATCGATAGGGTCGTTACGGTATATTACACTTGAGGTTTCGCCAAATTTTTTGTACAGCCAGGTTGGTTCGGATTCGAAACCAACCGGGCACTTGGAGCGGAAACACTTATATCTTAAGGACCGGACATCCGATTGATGATCCGTCAATTGCGTTGGGATCATTTTGTTGAGACAGTCCTTTTGTCTTACTCCGTTTGAGGTTTGGACATAGTTGGAGTACAGTTGGGTTGGTTTTAGCTTAAAAACCAACCAGGCCCCTGAAACGGAAAAGCCAATTACTCTCAGACCGGGCATCCCATTGACACACTGTCTTTCGTGTTGGGTTTCTTTTAACAAGACGGAGATTTGAGATATATCAACTCTGGACTATATGACAGTTGATGTATCTACTCTCTTTCTCTAGGAGCGGACCCTCACAGAATCGAGCATGCTGTGTGCGAGAACCTTAGAGCTGTCTGCGACTGCGACTGTGACGACGAAGGCTGTACCTGGATCCTCCGTGGGTTCGTTAGTGAAGACGACTGTACATGGATCCTTCCTGGGTTCTGTAGAGAGGAAGACTGTACATGGATCCTTTGTGGGTTCGGCAGTGAGGATGACTGTACATGGATCCTCCATGGGTTCGGCAGCGAGGAAGACTGTACTTGGATCCTCCATGGGTTCGGCAGCGAGGATGACTGTACATGGATCCTTCGTGGGTTCGGCAGCGAGGACGAATGTACTTGGATCCTTTGTGGGTTTGGCAGTGATGATGACTGTACTGGGATCCTCCGTAGGGTCTGACAGCAATGACTACTTTTCCTGTATCCTATGTGGGTCTGGCAGTATGACCTATGTACTTGTATCAAGAGTGGGTCCGGTATAGTAGCTGGTCTTGTATCCTATGTGGGTCCGAAAGATTAGATGAATTAGTGGCTTCTTTTGTTTATCTCTATCACCTTACGAAGTGTATACCTGTCTGATTTGAGCCTTGTTTTCAATCAATATAATCGATGTGATTGGTCGTGCTATCCTGTGTGGACTAGGTCATGCTTTCCTGTGTGGACTGGGTTGTGCTCTCATGTGTGGACTGGGTTGTGCATTCCTGTGTGGAATGTGTTGTGATTTCCTGTGTGGACTGCGTTGTTCTTTCTTTTGTGGAAAAGGTTGTACTTTCTTGTGTGGAAAAGGTTGTGCTTTCCTATTTGGATTGGGTTATGCATTCCTGTGTGGACTGGTTTGAACATGGGCTCGAGAGTGGGAGTCGTTTTGTAACTGATAACTTAGGTATATGTACGCGCATATACCTAAGTAGTGTTGTTGATACTTCATGATTGTATCATTACCTTTGTGTTTTATCCTTCATGTATTCTGAGAGACCTTCAGGGTCTCGGGGTCCCTACTGATTATTTTGTACTCCCCCCTTCACGGGATATGCCCGCACTACATTGTGTTGGATGCAAAGGACAGACAGCACTAATCGGGGTGGAGGCTTGTGGAGCTGTATGGTACCCGGAGGTGGACTACTTGGCAGGGCGTATGTGGAGCGGACGGCCGGACCCGAGGAGATGAGGAGGCTATCTGTACCCACCCTTCAGGTGGGACTTCCAGAGGACGAATCGGTGTTGCGGATTTACTTACTACTATTGTACTTTCCTTTCAGTTGTACTATACTTTCAGTTGGGTTTGTATACTGTCCCATTTACTTTTCAGCAATTATCTTGTACCCAAATTTTACTTAGATCTTACTTCACTGGCGTACTTTGTTGTGTATGTTACTTCATAAAGGTAATTCCTTCTCTTCCATTGGTATTTATGCCTTTGGTGCTAGTCGTCAGCCCCTGGCCTATGGAAGGTGGGCTTGGGGTAGTCATGCCACGAGCCCCGAGGACGGGTCGTGGCAAATTGGTATCAGAGGAGTCGATTCTACCATAGAACTCAGGACTCTGATCTTTCTTCTCTGTGAATAACTAGTGTTAAGAGTATTGAGGGTGGTTTTTAGTCCAGGGATTCCAGTGTTGGTGCGGTGACCGACGTATCCATACACCAGGACCCTGACTTCTGATTTCCGACTCAGTGCACGAAAACACTGTTTGCGTTTCTGTTTCCTTTCAAATGTTTTCTTTGTGATTACTTTGTGTCAGCTCACCAGGTATACCATTTAACCGTGGCACACCTATTTATTTTTAGGATGGCCCCTCAACGGCATCCAGCTAGGGTTCCGAGGTTTGTGCGAGACGGCAGCCCACCGAGCTACGAGGCCTCGGTGCAGGGCCCCATTACAGTGGTGGCACAGGCAGTACCTCTACCCACCGAGCCACTGATGCCACCATCCCCAGAAGCTGAGAGTGCACGTCACCTAAGTGCACTGCATGATTTTTAGCATTAACGGCCTCCCACGTTCCATTGAGAGATGGACCCTCAGGCTGCCGAGGATTGGCTGGAGGGTATCGTCCGAGTCATCGGATTAGTAGGGACACCCGTTGACCTCATGGTGATCCTTGTTGTGAGTCTACTGCACGTAGAAGTAGGTAGATGGTGGAGCCTGATGCTCCAGGTGAATGAAAAGTCATCACTACTTGTGACGGACATCGAAATCCTCTTCCGCTCAGAGTTCATTCCAGCCACCCTCCGTGTGGTGCGCATCAAGGAGTTACTACAACTGTGGCAGGGCAGCATGTCAGTGGCTCAATACTCAGCGAGGTTTACCAACCTCTCACGCTACTCCACGGACATGGTACGGAACCAATTCTTCCAGGCCCAGACCATTGAGTAGGGACTCAGACATGAGATCAGGGCTTCGATGATCTCCCTCAACATCTTGACGCAAGATGGGGTGCTGGAGAGATCCCTTCTAATGGAGAGTTTTCTCGCTGTGAAGTCACCAGCAGCGAGGCCCTCCACAGGGCGTCACATAGCGGAGTCTTCTGCTACCAGTAGTAGACCATAGATGCAAGGGTCTATGAGGACCAAGCCATCAGAAGGGAGAACTCAGGATAAAGGTTCGAGTATGTGGGTCACACGGCACAAAGCCAGCCATACGAGGAGCAGGCAGTGCTATGCATGCGGCGAGCAGGGTCACATGGCTCGAGACTGCCCGACCCACCCTGCATATGAGCAGCAGGTGGTAGAGGGACCTCCCAGATAGAGGATCGACTGTGGTGGTCCCCCCGGAGTATGCAGACGTGGCAGAGGGGCCGGCCAACCAGTAGATAGTGTACAACGTTTTGAGGCCCTACCACCACCACCACCAGGAGGACCACCTCGACCGTAGGGAATGGCTGGACACGGGAGAGCTCAGCTTCAGGCAGCTGAGGCCTACGACCATAGAGCTTCGAGAGCAGACGGGTAGGAGAGGGACTAGCTCCGGTCATGGAGACTTTTTTTTCATGTTGCTTCTAGATTTGTTAATGTCGTTGTTTGTGGATTACTTGTGTCTTGTACTTAAGCTGGAGTAATAAAATACAATTGTTCATTGTGACGTTTACCTTCTTGTCCACTTGTGTGGTTGATACTAAGAGCTTCCGGTTTAAAACTGTTGACATGATCCTCAATTTAGAAAAACCTATAGGAGGAGACCTAGTGACCACACACTGCTTCTGACAGTGTGACTCGGCCCTTGGAGGTGAGAGTAATGGTAGGATCTCATGGTAGTAGCGTCGAGGCCTTACGACGTCGTCCATGGAATTAAATAGTATCATTCATGTGAGGATTGACTGTATTTGGAAAAGAACGTGGTTCATCCAGAGGATGAGACTAGATTTCTCTTTTTGGAAGAGGATAAATCTCAGCAGCTCTTTGGTGGAACGTAGACGGAGAAGGGTGGAGATGAGTCTTACTTTTGGCTAGTCTCACCCATTGTTTGTTGAGCGAACGGTTTGCGGTTCCCTCCATCTCAATAGTATATAGTGTATCTTCTATCAGAAGGACTTCAATCAGAGACAACGATGATGGCTTGTTTTCCTCCAGGACTATGAATTTGAGATACTTTATACTCCTGGAGAGGGGGGACGTTGTAGTAGATTCTCTTAGTAGGAGATTAGACTTTCAGCTATTAGGAGTGGCGAGAAAGAAGATGGATGCATTTCAAATATCCTTTGTGGATAGTGATGGAGTCAGCATGTGTATAACCAGAGACGGATCAGGCTACGATGGAGACGGTTCCAATCATCCAGGAGCGGATGAAGACTACACTGAACAGACATAAGTCCTATGCTAATAGGAGGCAGAGACCACTGGAGTTCAAGGATGGCGACTAGGTTTTCTTATGGGTCTCACCTCATCGTGAATTATGGATATTTGGCTGGGGTGGAAAGTTATCTATGTGCTTCATCGGACCATTCCAGGTCACCAGCTGGGTAGGCGAGGTTTCTTACCGCCTGGCCCTTCCACCTCACTTGCACCGGGTGCACGGTGTCTTCCACGTATCTCAGTTTAGGAGATATGTGCACGACCAGATGCATATCATCGACCACGGGGAGCTGAACATTGATGATGGGGTCACTTTTACAGAGGTCCCGGTGGAGATCAAGGATCGACAGGAGCAGGTCCTACGTGGGCGGTCGATTCCTCCGGTGTGCATTTATTGCTCACTCGAGAACCTCCATGAGAGCACATGGGAGAGGGAGGCTCAGATGCGTGCTCAGTACCCTCTTTTGTTTCCCTGGTTTATGATGTATCTTTATGGAGACATAAATCCTTCAGGTGGGAGTAATGTAAAGACCTAGAAATTTCACGGAATTTTTTTTTATTTTAGTTTGAATTTCACGAGTACGTAGTTTCTGACGGCACCTGATTCTGAGGACCGTTGTGCCCAGAATCATTTTCCGAATTTTAGCTCGGGTACGTTCAATGAAAGAACGAGCGGTTTTTCCTATATTTTGAACCGGTGCTCGAAATTGAAATCGGACGGCAGCGTTGAACTCACAGTGCGAGTTTCCTCTTAAGAAGACTTTCAGCTCAGTGGCAGGTGAATGGGTATAAAAGATAGTTTTTGGGTTTTACGTGGGTTAATAAAATAAAATAAGTGAATAATTTATTTTTATTTTTTTTAAACACACGTCTTGCAGATAAATTGGTTAGAAGCTTCTCTTGGAGTTTGGATCTTGGTGGAAACCACATGAGGCCTCCCATAAATGGGAGGGGAATCATAACTCCTTGACTCCCCCTCATTTATGAGGGAGAGCCTCTAGGTTTAAATCCCTCTCTTAATTGAGGAGGATGAAACCTCTCTTTTTTTTAATGAGGGGACTAACCATGTAATAACCAGCCCCCTTGACCTTCTCCCCAATTTAATGCGCCACCAAAGTGGATTAATTGGGTGGAGACCTCTGTCATAAATCCTTTATTTATGACTTGCATGCCAACAACGAGCCCTCCCAACTCCTATATAAAGGAGGCTAGGGGAAGAGTTATGGACGACTTCTTCAAGCAGCGGAACGCTGGAAACGAAGCACGTCGCCCAACACTTAGAGAGTTTCTTCTTCATACAATGATGAATGAAAAACACTGACACCACCCTTGGCTCCTCCCTTTCTGACGCCGACGAGACGACACCAATCTTCCGTGACGCCCAATCACAGTGATGTTCGTATTCCGCGGTTCGATGACGTGCGACGTCTTATCGAGGTAGGGGTTTATTTATTGGCATGTTATATTCCATGATTTGTCCCTTCTAAAACAAAGGACTCAGTTCAACACATTATCAAGTTGATCCGCGAATGAATTCATTTGCGGGTTGGGAATAGATCTTTGCGGGATAAATGCTGGGTGGTTTGATTCATTGTTTCTCAAGTTAATTTGCTCATCGTATAACGGAAAAACATGGTTATCCTTGGAATATAGTTATCGGCTAACACAGAGGGCGTGGTCCGAACAAACACGGCTGGACAACCCATTCATAGATTATTTTTTTGTGCGTGTATGGATGGGCGGCAATGGAATGGGACCGCAATGGCATATGGAAGTCGTCGTAGTGAAGAGTGGGCCCCGAGAGGTCCACAGGCACAGACGGTAGGCAAATCAGACCACCAGAGCACGTCTGGTGGTCTGCAGGGGACACTGCCAGTACGCCGCCAGCAGAAGCCCGCAGTGGGTGAACCTACGAGGTTGAAGGCCAGATCTCGCGGTCGTGCGGTATCTGTGGGATACACGGCACCAGGTGGCGCGTCCGCGGAGCTCAAAGGGGGGGGGGGACCGCATCCCTCCTGTGCGGCTCGCTGGTCGAGCCAGTGCACCCCCCAGCCGGGCCGGGGTGGGTCGCCTGGACCGTACCGGGACACACCCAGCCGGGCCGGACCCGTTCTCGGGATGGGTCGACCGGGTTCGGGCCGATCCAGGGGGCTTGGGCCAGGTCGGACCGGGCCCAGACCCCCTACTTCGGACCGCTTTCGGTCTTTTGACCATAACATGATCTATGGACCTCTGATCAACGCACCATTAGATGCATAGGAATCCTTGGATCAAGACTGTTGTTTCAGTATATTACACATGAGGTTTCGGCAAAGTTTGGGTATGGCCGTGTTGGTTCGGATTCGAAACCAACCGGGCCCTTAGAGCAGAAATGCTTATAACATAAGGACCAGACATCCGATTGATGAGCCGTCAATTGCGTTGGAATCATTTTGTTGAGACGGTCAATTTGGATTAATACGTTTGAGGTTTGGACGCAGCAGGAGTAGGTTCAGGTTGGATTTAGCTTAAAACCCAACTGGGCCCCTAGAACGGAAAAGCCAATTACTCTCAGACTGGGCGTCTGATTGACGCACCGTCTATCGTGTTGGGTTTCTTTTGACAAGATGGATATTTGGGATACACCAAATCTGGACTACGTGATAGTTGATGTATTGAAACTCTTGCTAGTGAAGCGGAATCTCATGGAATCGAGCATGCTGTGAGCGGGAACCTTAGAGCTGGTTGTGGCTGCGACTGTGATGACGACGATTGTACCTGGATCCTCCGTGGGTTCGACAACGAGGAAGACTATACATGGATCCTCTACAGGGTCTGACAGCGATGACTACTTTTCTTGTATCCTATGGGGGTCGGGCAGTATGACCTATGAACTTGTATCCTGAGTGGGTCTGGTATAGTAGCTGGTCTTGTATCATATGTGGGTCCAACGACTTAGATGGATTAGTGGATTCATTTGTTTATCTCTATCACCTTACGAAGTGTATACCTGTGTAAGACGTGCCTTGTTTTCAATAAATATCATAAATGTGATTGGTCGTGCTATCTTGTGTGGACTGGTTCATGCTTTCCTATGTGGACTGGGCTGTGCTCTCATATGTGGACTGAGTTGTGCTTTCCTATGTGGACTGAGTTGTGCTTTCCGGTGTGGACTGGGTTGTGCTTGCCTGTGTGGACTGGGTTTTGCTTTCCTGTGTGGACTGGGTTTTGCTTCCCTGTGTGGACTGGGTTGTGCTTTCATGTGTGGACTGATTTGTACTTGGGCTTCGCAGTGGGAGCCGTTTTGTAACTGATGACTAAGGTATATGTATGGGAATATATCTAAGTAGTGTTGATAATACTTCGTGATTGTATCTTTACCTTTGTGGTTTATCCTTCATGGATTCTAAGAGACCATTGGGGTCTCGGGGTCCCTAATGAGTATTGTGTACTCACCCTTGCATGGGCTATGCCTGTACTATGTTGTGTTGGATGTAGAGGATAGACATCACTGATTGGGCTAGAGGCTTGTGAAACTGTACGATACCTGGAGGTGGACTACTTGGCAGGGTGTATGTGGAGTGGACAACCAGATCTGAGGAGATGAGGAGGCTATCTGTACCCACCCTTCATGTGGGACTTCCAGAGGATTACTTGGTGTTGCAGCTTTACTTACGGATGTTGTACATTCCTTTCAGTTGTACTGTACTTTATGTTGGGTTTGTATACTGGCCTATTTACTTTTCAGCACTGATCTTGTACCCAGGTTTTACTTAGTGATTACTTCACTTGCGTACTCTGTTGTGTATGTGACTTCATAAAGACAATGCCTTCCATTCCTTTGGGATTTATGCCTTTAGTGCTAGTCTCCATCCCCTGGCCTATGGAAGGTGGGCATGGGGTAGTCACGACACGGGCCCCATGGACGGGTCGTGACATAGAGCTCACAGCCTTAGCGAACCATCTTCTCAATATGAGATTTCTAAAAATTCTCATTGAGTCTCTCTAAAATTTTAATTGGAGTTATGGAATATTTATAGGTATTTTCAATTGACTCTAGAACCTTCCATCCACCTAAACACCATTTGATCAACAAATCTAAGGGCTCTAAAATTTCGTCGAAAAATCATTTTGTTTCATGAAACACCAAGGATAGTTTCTAAATTCACAGTGCTCTTCATAATCACGAAGCATTCCATAAAATCCTTTGTGTGTTAGTGATGTTCCTTCTTCCTTTGCACCACTAAATTCTCCACTCTCAAGGCTCTTCCCTATAGCAATGCTTACATTCAATTCTCTTCGCCTCTACCATTCGAAAAACTCATCATTGTCATAGTGAACACCAACAACATTCTTCATGTCTTTTAGAAATCTACACCATGAATCACCTATTGACAAAACCGATGAATTTTCAATATTTTTATAAAATATTCATGGAAATTATCTTCTCTCAATGATATACCTACTCCAAATTTTGGACCCCAAAAAATTGGAAAACACAGGAGAACAATCCCACCTTAGACACCTGCTTCACAAAAAAGAACCATGTTTATTGGCAATATCTTTTCTACCCCTTTCCTTCGTAAATTATGCATCACATGTTTTCCAATCTATATATGATCTTTGTGAAATTCAGACCAGTGAATAATGATCAGATTTACCATGGAAGGTATTGTAACTTCAATATCATACCTCTCACACTAATACAATGTGAAGTGATTTTCATTCTTTTGAAACTTCATTGAAATCCAAAGACAATGCCTAAAAAATATACTCTTCATTATCAGATTGGTCCGAACAATGACTATTATTCCATTGCCTCTATCATAATGGAATTAATTATTCTCATCATCCACTACTAAAGTGATCAAATAAATTGAGGTGCATTGTATTTATACACCATGTTCTGCACTTATATTCTAAATTATTTTTTTTACTATTATATATATTTTTACCATCAATTTGTTCAATAGAATTTTTCGTATGTTTTCCCATATGAATTCCTTCATTCCTGGTTATTCCACTCATATAAAAGAAAGCTTGGGGTTTCCACCTAAACCAAATGATGTTAGGTCTTGGATCCTTAAAATCTTGGGGGTTATACTACCGTGTCATAAAAAGTTACATTTATATGTAATCTTATTATTTCTCCATAAAAAATGAGGATCTAGTAAATTCCAATTTTCATAGTGAGTATATGAGTGTTAAAAGTGGACTAGGATATTGGTGATATTAACCACCATAAAAAACATCATTGTTACTTTATTGATTTTTCTTTCCCATTTTAAACTCTTAGAAAACATTAATAATATTATCTAATTGATAAATTTAAATGAAATATTCACCATGTAATGTTAATTCCCCAATACACTAGGACCAAAATGTTTATGTTTCAACAGCTTGGGTTATGTGCTTCCCATATAAATCATGTGTGCTCAACCCTTCATTATGTTTCAATTCCCTAAGTTATAAAAAGAAGTAGTAAACGTCATATGTTTATATGGATTGCATTTATTGAAGTATTTATATGATATTTTGAACACAACTTAAAGATTATATGTTTTTTTATATGATAGATGAAATATATATCAATTGTGAAATATATGGGTTTTAATAGTATTGGTTTATTATGTATACGCTAATGACATAAACATAAATGGTCTTAGGAATAAATCTGATATATTATTTAATAAAGGTTATTTAATTAATTGATAGTTTTGTTTGGTAATCTGTAGTTGGTATCAAATATTCTATGCAATGTGTTCTTGAAACTAGATTTGGGAGTGTGGGTCTAGGTCATCTCACTGAAGAACACTGGTAGTGGGGATTGGGTTATGAGTATGTACTTTACTGTCTACTAGGATATATTATAAAATTATATTTTGAATTAGGATTTAATCATGTATTGGTGTTTATTCTTTGAAAAAACATATCGTTAACCCTCCTAAATGAGATCATGATTATAGGCACGCAACTTATGTGACATTGAGATATACCAATGGTCTTTATGTGTACAGGTAGAGATATTACAATATTACTAATATTTTATAGGATGTTCCGTATACTTTATCGAGGGGGATAAGGGATAAGAGAATCTCACAATGTGACATCAAGGATATTCGAGGGAACTCCAATGGTTGGGGTAGGGATATTCGCCTATACACAAGTGATTGTAACGATATAAAAATGATATCTAGAAATACTGGGGATATATGCTAGAATTTAGCATTGATTATTCATCAAAATATACTGATGATTTTATTAAGTGTGAGAGAGAATATATTATCGCTGTTGAGTATCCACTGGGATCTTTTAACATTATCTCATTATGTTTTTATTAATAGGAAGATGTAAATTCCCCAAGGTGGCTAACGAAATATGTCATGAGGTGTCTTATATCACATCTGTGATAAATTTTGTACCTAATGGTGAGTGAATGGATATGATACAACTATTTAGATACTAATAAGATAATTTACTGTATTTCTATGATACTAATTGGTATATAAGTTGATATTTTATTATTTTTCCAACAGGATATACTCACACATTTTATATATGGGGGAAAGAATACGAGAGTTAATCCTTTTTGGGAAAAGATATAATGGTAAATGTTTATCAAGGGAATCAGATGATGGTCCAATTCAATAATTAATGCCTTTTTTTTAACTAATAATGTCCTTCTTGGGTCCCTTGTTAGGGTAATTTAAGGTGATATCACTATGAGTTGTATTTTATGTATTCTAAAGGGTTCTATTTGGTTTGGAATGTTTTGAGAATATGGATGGAAGGATGCCTCCTAGGTGGATCCTAAACTGGTTTAGAAACATGTTATACACCCTACACTATATAATTTGGATAAGGGAGTTGTGCACTATTTCTCCATGGGAAAATATTCCCAAATATGTTTGGTGTAGTTATACCCTCTATTAAATTCATCAGGGTCCTACTATGTGATTTTCCCTTGGAAATAATTTTATAGAGGCATTAATCAGATCCCTCTAATATATGAATTTAAGGATTGTTATGGTACTCCAAAATCATGGAATTTTTTAGCTGACATTAAAGGCTAAATTTTGGTGAAAACATACTCTAGTATGGTGAGGAACACCCTTTATCGTGGATGTGTCAGGTGGAAAATATCTTGATTGTGGAGTAGTTAAAAAATATAGATATCCATAGATTCTACCAGTTTTTATTTTAATATTTACATGAGATGATATATGGAATTATGTTTCTATTTGGTTTGAGGAGAGCATAGTTAGGCTTTTTAATGGTTTGAAACGTTATAGGAAATAAATAAAAAGAAACCCATAAACTTTTTATCTCTTGTAATGGAATGGTTGATCAATCAAAATCAAAATTAAATGATTCACATCATGTTCAACACATAGTTTATAACATCTAAAAATCTTTTATTATTATCTTAGTAAGTGAAAAGATGATTTCTAAAGTAAATAATTTATTACGAAATTAAAAAGTACCTTGGGTTCTTCAATAAGTATGAATATGGCAGTTCAATAACATCACATGACTTTTTAGGCTTGGCATTCATGCCGACAAAAATAATCTCTAATATATATAATATATTTTAATTAATCATTACTACCATCATTAGTAAATCAAATGGATACCCATTAATTAATTATTTAAGATATCGTAGGCCATGAAACTTCATTATTTTAAGACCCCAATAATATAGAGTACCATAGTCATTTCATGTAATCCCATTATTATAGAGAATGATTTAATATATGGATTTGAAACCCCTTATTGAATATAATCATGTCCATCATCTAATTCAGAATAAAACCCCATATTTTCTAGTATCCTTGAGCCATAGGAGAAAACTGCATTCATATATAGTTATAACCTTATAACATATAGTTAAGTCACGATGAAGGAAATGGATACACCATATCACAACCGGGTTACCAAATTCCACAATGTATGAAACTAGACATGGAATTAATATCAATATATCATATTTTCAACATTCAAACAATTAAATTACTTCATCCTTCCTCTCTTTAACCCATATTTGATGATATTTTTACAATGGAAATGGAGACAGGTTGTGATTTGATCTATACTTCAAAAAACAATGACGAATACATAATTATCTTATATAGTTACTCATAACCTATAAAACAGATCCAAATATTATTAATAGTAATAAAATTATTTTATTCCAAAATTATTAAATAAATTAAATTCAATAATTCAAGAAAAATTAAATAATATTTAAAAAAATCTTCAAAATATTTCATTAATTTTAAAATATCAAAATTTTCTCTCATATAATGATAGTTTTGTAATAAAATAAATTTTGATAAAAAAATTATTTAATGAGATTCACATATTAGATTCCTATAGGTGATATGAACAATAAATTAATTAAGTTATAAGCCAGGTTGTCCATTCAAATATTATATGTAACACCCCAACTATAATAACTTCATAGTATCTTATTCAATGTATAGTAAGACATTAGATGTGCCCCCAAGAACACTGGTGGCCACTAACTAGTATAAAGAGTCTATGATCAATGTTAAGGATATAATACTTTATGTATCAATACTATAAATAATAAAAAATAACCAAACATCATATATTATAGATAATTTAATAATGAAATATCAATAATAAATATTTTTATAAAAAACTAAAATGTGGTCGCACATCATACATTCGGACTTATCTGCCTCATTTCTGATCACACATAAAGACAATAGAAAAAAGGAAAAAATATAAAAGATTCCAACTAAAATATTAAGACTAAACTAAAACCTATATCCAATAAAATTTTATATTTTACATCTCAATCCACTATATATGTTTTGGCCTATGATTCCAAAATAGGTTATGCATGTGGACTAAGGTTCTTATGAAAGGTGTGAGAAGTATATCTCACTAGTTCAATACCTAGAGTCCCAAATATATTAAATCATATACGTGATTATATATAGTGAATGTGAATAATTATAATACATGATTGTGGGTCAATTCATCATGTTCTGACTACTCCACTGTGACACTGGACACTAGCTAGACTGGATAATGAATCATGAAGTCACATCATTCCACAATTTCATCAAATTATCAATAATACTAGGTACAATGTTATATACTTTACTTTAAAATACCTTTTCACTTTAGTATGGGTACATATATGACCTTAGTCACATCATACTAATTCCTCAACCTCAATCCCATCACCCATGGTTAGGTCCCAAGATCACATCCTAGACCAATACCCTATAACATACAGTGACCCATGTTATCACCCTCTTACTCCAAGTAAGACTATTAAATAATTCACAAGATAGACCATGTCTGAAAAAACCCTATCTGAAGTCAGATCCCAAATGTAAAACCTCTCAAAGTACCCTATCACTCAATGATATCCATTACAATGAACATATTCACAAGGAGGGCTACGAATCATTCCATATAATCAACCACGTCCCACGGACCACTACCCTTTCAATCATGGAGGGTATCACAAATAAAACCAATACCAATATCCATTCACCCAATTTGGTCCCCAGATGTACCTTATCACTGTATCTGAGGCTAGTAATTGACTTCCATTAAAGAACACTAGATCAAAAATTGGCACGTCGACTCAGAAATAAGCACAGAAACATGGAACACCCCACATGAAAATATGTGTCTCAAATAAAAATTTATTATAAAGTGAAAAACCTCTAATACTATTATAAAATCAAATACCTAATTCACCACCGACACAAGTAAATCTCATTCTAGTTAGGACCCTTTAGGAACAACTTAACACACATCTAGCCATATATTCTAAACATCAGAAGGCTAACAAGAATATGAAATATCAATGCGAGAAACGGGTCAAAAATATGATAAATCCTATAAATATATAATTTAAAATATCTGCAAAAAAATTAGTATCTACTCATTGATACCAACCTACACTCGTCACTTAAAAGTGATGACATACCCTGACATGCCATGTGTGACTCTGAAACATGAATATATGGTTAACTGGTTCATAAGTGAACTAATTTATATCCCACAAGGTTATTTATAAAAATATAATATCATAGAAAAATCATTCACAAAACCATTATTCATAACATGTGGAATGAAATCCTTCGAAAGGGTTAACCTAGATGCTCAATGAGGGTAAATAATAGAGATATCAACATAACAATGGAATAAGGGTTTGAAAAAAGGATAATAGAATTTGAAAACAATACCTTACATATCATATATTATAATTTGAGTCATAGAATAAATAATGGATTCTCATAAGTCATGAATCAAAATGGAAATAAATTATCATTGTCTTTGGGATTATAAAATAGAAATAAAACTATGGAAAACATATGAATATAAAATTTTGAACATGTATAAATAGAAACAAGATCACTCATTATGTTAATGCCATGAAATCAAGAACATTCACAAACATATGAACATGAAATCCAAGTCCACGAAAAATCTTATGGACATGAATGCTAAACCCAAACATGATATTATTGACCTGAAATTTAGGACAACCCCAAATATAACAGAGATGAAAACTGTATTCACACTTATAATTATGAGTATATAATAAGGTTTGAGCATAACATATTTTAGTGATCATTTATCCATATTTACCCAATGCATTGGAGATATATATAATTCTAATCCCAACCATAACATAATGAAAATCATATATATTTGTGACACAATATTGTAAAACATTAATAATATTATAGCTAGGGAAAAGGAAATGATATTTTATAAATATTTCATCAAATCATAACCCATGGAAAATAAATGGGATTCATAAACATTTTTTCATTTCATCAAATCATAAAAAGAGGAAAAGAAATGGATTTCATAAAAAATCATCATAATCATAAAAAATTATGAGAAATAATTTGGATGGTTTAATTTTATCATATCCTCATAATAGGAAAAATATAATCATGGTTTTTTGTAATTGATGAATTATAGTACAATAATAAGTTCACTTGTACTTTCATGATGAAAATACACATTACAATTTGAAAATAAGTTATTAAAAAATAAAAATATACCAACTAATAATGAAATTATTTTCTATTAAAATAACCTTCCAAGAATGCAACATAAGTTTAAAATCATTTTTGTTTTAGGATGTAATGAAATATATTTCATGTTGTACGTCTTGAAATAAGTATTCCTTCAACATTTTCATTAAAAAGACAAAATTACTTAACTTGTAAAAAATAAAGTAGATTCCTTTTAAATAATTATGTAAAACATAATACATTGGAAAAAATTACATCAAAAATTCATATAGGAAAATTAATATCACACATGAAAATATTTTTAGAGATCATGTATATAAATGAAAAAGGATTTATGATTTATGATAGAAATGAAGTTATTTTTCCTTAAAAATAATCTTTTTGATTAATGAATTATTAAAGAGAGTATAATGAGAGGATAAAATTTATATTCATTAAATAATAATTGGATAATAAATTTTGTGTTTTCATTTATTTATAAATTGTAATATTTCATTATGATAAACTTTATAAAAAATTATCCTACTAAAAATGACATTGTGTCGTATAACAATAACTACTTCGGTAAGTTTGGAGTCATAGGCCTTGTGAGAGAAAGAATGATATATTTTTATTTATATATGATAAAAATATATATATAAAATTAAAATATATTCAAGGGATGTATATAACGTAAAAAAATAAATAATTGTAAAAATGGAATGGAATCAAGAAAATAAATGTGAGATGAAGATCACATACCCCATGTCCCAAATTCCAATGTATATGTTTCAACTTCTATTATAATATAAATATATTTATTATAAATTATTTATGGAAACATAATAATACAAATAATACTGTGTATGACTTACCTATAACCCTTTATCAACAATTTACTAACGATTCTTTACAAAAAAAATTTGGGTGATAATTTCTTTTTTTCATGTATTTTTTGGTTTGGTAGATTTTGGTAATTATACATTGATCATTGTATAATCATATATATAAACATAATAACAATATAAATATAATATGTATTCTAGATATTCATATTTATTGTCATCTATAAATGTTACAGATAGATAAATGTGTCACATCGTTTATGGAGACTGTATACCACACCTACACATGATCAATAGTTTCATTTTTCAATGGATGGAAGGAAATAAAGGTAAATAATAAATCTCCACTAAAAAATAATATTTGTATAATAAATTACATATATATTTATTAAATCTATAGTTATTACTATCCTTGTCAAAATGAAATGAAAAATTTATCACATCGATTCATGGTGGTTGTAGTCGACACATACACACAAGAGGAATTATCATTTTCCAAAGTACTGGAATGTAAAGTGGTTTGTGTGATATTATAATTTTATAATTATAATTATAAAATAATAAATATATATATATATATATAATGATTCATTATACCCAACCCTAGAAGGTGGTGATGGAAAATGAATTAGATTAGTTTGTGAGGAGGTTATTTGATGTAAACACGATCAATAGTGTTTATTCCGATTTGATTGAAGATGATAAATTTAAAGGATATAAAATTAACATAATAAAATTTCATTATATGGAGTTTTTTTTGTGGTATTATTTCATTATTGATGAAAAATATTTGATGGATATGGATGAATAAATAAAACAAAAATATTTGGTTATAAATGATGCATACTCTTTAGAAAATCTCTTTAGGGTGGAAATAAACCCCATTCAAGGATGGATTTATAGTAAAACAGGACATTAATGTGTGCGAATGAATTAAAATAATTAATTGGGGTTACTATTTTGAAAATATAATTTCTTTTCAACTATGAGGAAAATAGCAGAGGATGTACCCTTTTAAAGGGGATATGGAGTTTCTTTTCTTTAAATACCCAAAAATATTAGATATTGATAATTCACTCCCATTAAAGGTTCCTAAAAAATTGTTAAATAATTTATTGAATGGATGTTAATATTATAAAAATCCTTCTCCAATGAATAATAAGCATATTTTAATCATCACATTCCCTTTACCTATAAGGTAACTTACTTTAACCATTTTATTTTTCACCACAGTATCAGGTTTTCTCCCAAAATTATTTCTACCTTAGAATAAAAACATTATGATCATTATTAGATTACTTGGACCCCAAAAATATTTATAATTTTTATCAAATATAAAAATTATGTGTGTGGAAAACTAATATTAACAAACCCACATGTAACTTGTTAAAACCTAGCATAAACCTTAATAGTGGGAATTAATTTTTATTATTTTTATAGTTCATTATGGAAAATGTTTTGTGTAATTAGTTTAATAATTTTAATCATTCATATACGAAATATATAATCCATTTTTTAAATTTATTTCACATAATTATGATAATTTAATTTATAATTAATCCCTCACGTGTGATAAAAAAAATTTACAAAGAAAACCTTTCCTTAAGTATAAAAAATATTCATATAAAAATAAAATATAGAATTGACTAAAAAACAATATATTATATTCAAAATATTATTATTGAAATAATTATACATTAAAAATAATTTAATGAAAATTTTAACTTTGTAAACTTCTTAAATGTAACCAAATATCTTAATAAAAGCATTATTTTTCACAATTAATATAAAAATTACTCTTTTTAGAAAATTTAAAAAATTAACATCATTTTGACTGTTTAATTTCAAAAATTTATTTATTTCATTAAAATAAAATATATATTTTTGGAAAATTTTATTTTTAAAATAAGTTCTCAAATTGGGATGAGAAAGATTTTTAGAAAAAATAAATTTTATAAAAATAAAAAGAGATTTTTTCTTATCCCTATCATATAAAAATTATTTGTTGAATGATAAAAAATTATTGAATATATAATATATAAATTTCATTTAAATAGATCAAAAAGTATAACTAATTTATTTTATTAATATAAATACACATTGCACACATAAAAATATATTTTCATAAAAACATATACATTATTTTCAATTGATTTTTATCTTAATTTTAAATTGATTCATTACCAAATAATTGATTTTATACTTTTGGAAACCATTAATTTTTCATAATTTTTTAGTGATATTCATCCCACCAATTTGATGGCTATGAAATAACTATCACCTGAAATAATAATACTTTGACTATATTTCTTTGTTTTTTTAAACTATGTGATTTGTATAACGTAGTCTATTAAAGAAATCAGTTTTTTGAAATAATAAATCTCCTAAAATGTTGGGTAATTACACTTGGAGGACCATCATCATAAATTAAAAACTAACACTAATTGTTGAGACTTATTCTAGATCCCTCTTAAACTAAATTGATATTTGAATCCCCTTAGAAATAAGGCATCATGAATTTACAAAACACTCATCATGAAAAGGTTAACATTATATTTCCCTTGGATGTGTTATAACACCTAATATCTATTTCATGGGTAGTTTATCTCCCTATCAACAATGCCCAAACCCATTATTTTTGGAAAACCTGACAATCAAGAATAAAAAAGAATATTGCTTCATATTATATAGACCACATTCCTAAAATCCAATTTTTCCCATTAACGATGATTTTATACTCATAATACATTCATCCACTAAGCCACCCAATGTTATGCCAACACTAATTCCCCTATATCTAGACTAAACCTCAAAAAATTATCTATTAATAATTTATAATCACTTTATTAATTTATTGTAATATTTTTGTTTAATTATAAATTATCCAATGTATAATATCCACCCAATAAACATTGATTAAAATTTATTCATAAAAACTATGATTGAAGTCAATTAAAGTGTTCATGACACATGAACGACACTTATAAAAGAAATATAACAATTATCTATCACCTGATAAATGGAAATTTTAAATCAATTAAATTGAATTTCCCAAAAAAATCACTCAATAAAGTATAATAACAAAAATTATGAGAAATTTCATGTGTTCATTAACTAATTACATCTCATATACACCTCATGAAAATTACCCTTTTATCAGGAGGATTCAAACATGAAGGGATAGAATTTTCACTCAAACCTAAAACCAAAATCACAACAAATATTATGATGATTGAGAAAAAGTAGAATAGTAGTATGTTAGATAAATCATTAATTCAAATCAATATATGAAACCCCTTAATAAAATCCCTTATAAAAGGAAAACCAATAATAGAATAGAAGGGGAGATGTTGGCACAATAGAAATCTCCCAAGCACCCCAATTCCCAAAAAATGAAGTATGACTTAATCATAAAATTATAAACATTCCCATGTTTAAAGAACATTTATGGAAAAATAACATATGTAACATGGTACCCTATTGCATGACTTGTGGAGTACTACTAACCACCTTATATAACTGAATTGTATACATGCTCCCATCCTTATCAACTGAGTTTGAAACATATCTCTATCAGGCTCCAAATGTACATTGTAAAAATATTTCAATTCACCACTGGGTCAGTCACTCCCCTAAATTCAAAATACACCTCACGGGCATCCTAAAACTATTTTAACACATAAAAATCATTACATTGGTATAAACGCACTAATTCCAATAAATTATTCAAAGTTATCTTACCACTCCCTATAACTAGTATCTAATATTCAATTTTCTTATGGATTTATCAACTCTGAAAAATGTGGGTCCTATAAAACTCACCACCATAATGTTTCTCTTCAAAAACAGCATGAAATAATGTTCAGAGTCTCCAAATTCATTAAACAATATATGAAATATTTACTAATCATGTTTTGAAATTGAATCAGATATATTTACACTATCCAAGAACTATTCCCAAATTCACTAACATTTCACCCCCAAAACAAATTGTGATACTCAATAAATGTGAAACCCAATGTGGTTTTAATTACATTCTATCAATTTCAATGTAATATATGGTTTTTTTCTCCTTTATCCATGTCTTCCTATAAAACACTCATCTTCACCCATTGATGTGGTATTATAACACATGTTGTTGATATACTAACTAATATAAGCATCGTGGAATCATCCAAACTCCCACACGTATATATGAACACAATGCTCAATTTAATTACATGATTAGATACCGTAATAGAAAAATCCACAATCACACTACACCCCCAAGCATCAATACAACCCTCGTTTGACACACTCTTAAATGACAAATAACATTCTCTTAATCTCATCATAAACAAATGAAAACCATTTTACACCACATTAGAATGTATAATCATGTATTCAATAATGGACCATAAAACTTATATCTTTCTACATATTGGAATCATGGATCTATATCAGTCATAAAACATTAATTACCATTTAATTTGTAACAATTCTAATATTATCTATGTGAACTAGTGACCAATGAGGTTCTCCAAACCATTTGGGTGTCTATATGATTTGTTAGTTGAACTAAAATTCATTGTTTATGAGGTCTATTATTTTTTCATCAATGAATGTAATGAAAATAATTATTCAACATTCTCATACATTTGTTAAAACCTGAAAATGATTGATATCTATCATCATCCTATATAGATAATCATCCCTAATGTTTTCAAAAAAAACATATAAATATGTCCATGCCCTCTTATACCCAATGGTGTATTTCCCACCATATGGATTCTATTAGATCATTTTTGTAGCACAACGAAAATAAGAACTAGCATAAATCACATATATCACATCATGGGAAATTCCCATATAATAAGTAATACTCACTATCAAGGACCCAAGATAGATCAACAACACAATGTTGGTCCATTCCATTTTCATCTAATCCCACCAAGGATCCAAAACTCATCCCAAAAACATTATAAGACATACCCTATGGTAACCAATTATATAACCATGAACAAATCTCATTATTCCATCCATAGAGGATTTTATAATGATCAACCACATTCAAAATTCATAGGGATATACCATCCTAAAATTGATGGACCCCCATATTTCCTCATAAAACCCCCAGTTCTCTATGTCCAGAGGAGTCCCACCAATCTCTTTGGTCCATGATCAATAACTAAACCAAAGAGAAAAAATAAGAATCACAAATATAGCTCGTTTATAATCACATATCAACCCACTGATGTCATAAAAATTTCCAAGGTAATCAGGACCAGTGTGGTTCACACCCTAATACCATCATAACTACACCAGCCAACTTTCCTTAGTACCAATTATTTTAAAAAATGGAACCATACATTGAACCTTTTGACTCCCTATGACTAAACATGAACTTTGCACAAAAAATACACTATATACTTCGCTATTCAGAACCATCCATGAAAAGGGTACACTAATGCTCACTCTCTTCCTTACTAGGAAGTGTGGTTTTCTAAAGAACCCTCTATGTGGTTCTTAACCAGGATCCATTTAGGACATATCCAAACCTAATTGGTTTCTCATCCCATACTACATAATGAAATTACAAGTCCTATTTTATAATTACATTCGAACCAATAATCATTTGATCATGATCGTAGGTAACTGACCAAGCCCCCTCCCTATTCAATATCATATAGAAAAATCATACTCTGTTTACCTTTCACAAAACCCATGGTATCTCACTCATTATAAGACTACTTTATTATAACATTACCTTCATTCATCATTACAAAACTATGAAGCATCTAACCATTATTTATTTATCGTAACCCCCACTATCTAGGATCACCTCCCAAAATCCCATCAAAATGAATACCAAAAAATCTCATGGAATATAAAAAATACATCCTCACAAACCCATTAGTTATAATAAATCACCCAATGTGATTCATCTCAAAAAGGCATATGGCACACAAAAATAATTTTTTGTCTAACCTTTCAAGTGAATTCAACTTATCATGGAAATTTATTCCCATTTGATATAATATTTCTATCATGCCCTTCCTATATAGAACAATCATCAAGATATAAAATAACTCAATAATCCCACAATGTGTTAGCATGCTTCCCCATAATGGATAAACTTTTCAATCAAAATTAGAGGATATCCCAATAAAATATTCTCAAAAAAATTCATCAAAAAAATCATATTTTACCAAATTATAATTATACCAACATGTTTTATAGGAAAAAACTATAAATAGTTGATAGTTAAAAATATTTAACCCATACTTTCAGAAAAATCAACCACACAATAGCACAAAATAGTTCATATGATTCTGACATGGAAAATATCAGGCATGTATCAAAGCCTCTTCCACATCATTCATAGAGTAAAACACTAAAAAAAACACCCTCATAATAGGAACTCATAATAGAATAAATATCATAGCTATTATAGGAAAAATAAAGAACAATAATCCAATAACACTGATAAACTGAACATCCCTCTATATAGGTGTTTATAAATCACCATCATATAGTCTATCAAAACAACTGACACATCACTCTCTCTATGTCGAATCTATCAAATTGTAAAATAATTGAAAAACTTTTTTTATACTAATTCTTCACTCAATGGATAAAATAAAAAATTATTATATTATCATAATTACAACAATACCTCAAATATACATCCCTATTTTCTATATGATATCTACATATTTTGAATTTCAATTCTCAATGTTATAGATATTGTAATCATAATATATGTACCATAAATAATATAAAATAACCCAATATCACCAAAATTATATAATCATTGTACACAAGATCATTCTTAAAAATTTTATAAAAAATAATTATGTAGTCACACAATAATACATTCCAACAATTCACCCATTATAATTTAAAAACTCCCCAAATGAAAAAAGGAAAAATTAAAATGAGACAAACTATATCATTGATCATTACATCAACCAAATATCTATTTCTATTAGATTCGATCCATTTCAGTCCACTATATAACCTATGAATTAAAATTAAAACACAAGTTTTGCATATTTATAAGGGTTCAAATGTAATATTTCAGAAGTTTGTTTTAATTAGTTCTCACTAAGTTTCCCAAAATATGTTCAATTAAATATTTTTATTCATCGTAATGAAAAATAAAATTATCAACATAATATTATATTTTTTCCAATCACCTTGTGCTTACCAAGAGAACACACACATAAAAATACCTAGCCTGGACAATGTAGGAATAATTCACCATGTTTCATAATCATAACATATACTTGAATATTTAGTGTTGGTTTTCATACCATTTACAATTCATTATCCTCTAACATGAGGTTGGTCCCATATCGAATTAAAACATTATCATATCGTATATTTACCACTACACACTCGCATTGGTTTGTATCAAAAATTCAGATATTGGACCAATACAGTCTCATTGAGGGTGGACCTTGTAAAAATCGTCAAACAATGGGTGAAGGAACACATAAAGTCCCATTACACATCACATAGACTATTCCTCTCTCTTTGAGTGAATATCAAAAGAAAAACCTAGGCCTATAACTTCTTAGTCCCTATATCCATTTTCTCCACTATTTTCCTCATAGAGAGGACAAGAATCATATCTTATTATTAGCCACATTACATCAATCACTCCACTCAATTTTATGGTAGGTCTTATAAATATAACTTTCATGAATATCCTCTCACTCAGTTTAGTCCCAACAAGTACCCTCATACCCCATGATAGGTTGAGAACTTAGTGTCATCACAAACCACGTGATAACAATCTGAAACATTCACTCATAAATTGGTATGAAAATGTTGAAAATAAAACATGCACACCACTAGGTCACGTGACCATTCCCAGACCCTTCATCAACCTATAATTCCATTATAACGTCATATACTCATCTAACCATAGCACACTATATACTCAAAATCCAACCTAGAACCTCATGTCACAACTCATCACTCACCTAGCCTAACAGTAATGACTTCTCAATCTATACTCAATAATTGATTTATGACATGTTGAACCTATTAGAATTCCCTTTTCATTGGTAAATTAATTATATAGGTTAACTAAACCTAACTCATTAACTTAACATTGATACCAACTCACACTTATCACACCAAAGGGACCTCATTGATTGTTGGCTCGACATAACCCGAGGACCATGAAATTAGTTCAAAACCCTTAACCCAATATTTGACTTAAAAGATACTTTGAAACTCATGATGCATTGATTAGGAGAATTAAATCAAATAAAATACCTTGATCTGATCTCCCTACTCCCTTAGGTGTGATTTTAATACCATCACATGGAGAAACCCCCTGTTACATAAGACCTACTTCCAAGGGGATTATCGCTTTCATATAACACACTAGGCCTTCAATCCACCCTAATTTGTTTGATCCAAAAAATAGAAATTGATATAATATCATATCAAACATCATATATATACCCAATCCCCTAATTCATAGAACATTATCTCTAGGATCCCAACCTGGGCTATTCAAATCTCACTCGGATCCCCAAGACCTATTTTTGGTCTTTCCTAATTAATATAAGTATTTATTCCACCATGGAAGAAACACATATTGCCCTTAAAAATACTCAATGTATAAAAGAATAATTTCTCCCTATATAGAAGGAACCAGGACACCTAAATTCTCTATAGAAATACATTACAGTTACAATTCATCTCTACTATACTTAATTTACCCTCTATACTTGAAGAACCATTCATAAAAATTCATATGTTTTATAATTATGTGGACCAAAAACATCATGCATGGAATTACGCTCTTATCCTCGCTTCACTTCTCCTTTACCAACATCATTCCAAGACATATCACTCCATTCCAACACAAAAAACATTCACTCAATCAATATAATCTATCTAATGTAATTATAAAACATTTATAATTAATAGGTAAATTGATTATAATAATTAAAATTATTTACACAGTTAAACTAGATTTTTATATCATCTAAAAACTCATCGAATGAAAAATAACATAAATTAATGCATGTGAAGTCCCAAGATACACCCACATCAAATATATGGGTAAAATATACATCATCCTACACCCACTTAACCATAAAAAATATATTAATATTAAATTTCCTAATATAATCATTACATGAGTACATTAATTGATAAATTGTTAAATAACATTATCTCACATACCAAGACGTCATTTATCCACTACAGGAAAATTCCCTTTGATTTGTGTGATTCAACCATATCATGGTGGAATCATCACTCAAACCCATCATTAAAATCCTGAATAATTTGAGGGTGAGTGAGAATAATAAGAATAAATGAATTAGGGGAAGAATATACCATAAAATTAATATAATTAACCCTCAATGATCACTAATAATCATGAGAAACCAGTAAATAAATTGGAAGGGAATAAGTTTTTCAAATAGTCCTCTCCTAATATCCCCTTTCCCCTAATAATAAAACTTGTTTTCAACAAAAAATTATTTTAATGGGCCCAATTAGTAAAATAATTACGAGACAAACCAAGTAAACATTTTTGTAGGAACTGCATACTTAGTACCCTATAAATTGTTTTATGGAGTTTCACTGACCACTTAATAAGACTCTAGGTACTGAAAGCTCCATGCCTTATCCATAAATTATGCTCTATATCTCAATTATGTATTAGTTCACCACCCAATCATCCATTTAACCCAACACTGGCTCCATCTTTTGAGCCTTATGATACAATATGAAAAGATCAAAAAAATAACAGCAATTGATTTCTAAACACAAGTATTCCAAATTTTAGTCCCAATTCATTAATGACTCTTACTCAATGATTGAAAATTAAATTTCCCATTAAATTTGCAAACAAGTAATAATTTCATTCATTGTTGTATACATAGGGAATTCCTACATTAAATGAAAGATGTAGTGGACATCCCCCAATAATGGATATATATGAAACTGAATGAACCATATAAATATTATGGGATATAGGAAAACATATACTACTTTTGTGTATTATAAATGAATGATATTTAAGGATTATTAAATGTTATTAAGTTCATATAAAAAAATAAAATTTAGCCCTTTTATTTTAATATATGAATGAAAATTATGGGTTTAACATCTAAATTATGTTAAGATACTGGTAAATGTTATATATAACCTAATTAATCCCATAAGAATATTTATCAATGAAATAAATTAAAAATAAAATTATCTACTAATATACAATTCTCACTATATGATGATTCCCTAAATTATTTCATCGTCAAATAATTCAAATATGGTAATTTAGAAAAGTCCTTAAATAGTTTGAACACTATTTGAATCTTGTATCTGTTTTTATAAGAAAAGTAAATAAAGACGATTCATTCAATGTTTTCCCATATGGTCCATATAACCACACTAAGAGTGGGGGTGGGTGAATGAGTGTCAGATAGAATATACCAAATGAAACATTTTCTTTTCACATATACACAATTTTGTGTGAATTAATATCAATATCTCATTAGAAATTGATCTTAAAACCTGTCAAATATGTAGAATAACTGGATTATAAAACAAATTTATATTTATTAGTTTCACTAAAAATGTGTGCTCTAGTACTCACTATATGTTAGTTTTTAGAACATTCAAACAAAAAATTGATCTTTTATTAAAAATAAACCCTATGATAAATTTAATTTTGTTAAACCCTTATAATAAGAAGTAACCAAATTACAATTCATGGCACCAACCAACTTAATAAGAACACATTTTTGTCCTCCATTAATAATGGAACCAAATATGTCAATTAATTAAAATGATATTTGGATGGGTCCTCCTTATGAAATATCAAATGGATAACATTGAATATTATATAGATAAATGTGTTACTATATTCTTCTTTAGTTATAAAAATATCCACCCAATTGCCTATATTATTTTTCAGGGAAATTGAAATTCATGATATTTATTTGTAGGAGTGTTTTTTTACACTACCCATTACCACTTTAATTTTATGATGATATTTAGAAGTTTTTATGTCAGTCTCCATAAAAATATATAAACAATTCTTCCCCTTCCTCATTGATATATATATTTAGAAATACTAGGTTGTTATCTTCTACCTCGTCTTGTTCAAATCATCTTATTATCTATAGACTCATCAAGAAAATTTCCATAATATTCCTTATTTATAATATATAATTCCCCTAAAAATTCTATATATAGATCATTATTTATACACATTCAGCATTGGTGAGTCAAATCACCTTTAAGAATAATATATCAGTGATCCTCTATGGAATGAAATGAGTTTATCTAAGTTAATTGTCTTCTAATATAATTAATTTATCTATTTATATCTCTGTGATCACTAACTATTACTTTTCATTAAAATTACTCAATGACACCACTAAATATCTATTTAGATATTATTTTGGGCTCACATAAATTATCAACTTCTTCCTTTACATTGTGCTTCCAAAAATCCACCATCATTTTTTACATATATTATTACATGAATCAACAAATGATATTATGGTTAAAAGAACTATTATTATTAAATAATTTTTATTTAAATATAAATATCATTATATTAAAATAAGTAAATGGTTAACATGTAGTATTCTGATATTTATTCATAGAAGTACAATATAGAATAATTATATTTAATCTTGCCTAATATGATCCACATAATATTATTTAAAATTTAGAAGGAACATATATATTATTTTAAATACCTAGGTTACTCTTAAATATCATCAAATTTAATGTTATATGTTTTTGATTTATTCGTAAATATACTCTGGATTCTCAAAAATACTCTTATATATCATTGAAATTAATTGTATCTATGTTTGGAATCATTATAGGTAACCATACATTTCACCATAAAAATATATATTCTAAGATTTATTTTTATGTTACTAAATGAAATATCAGAGTTACTATTATATAACACAATATATTTAAAATTATCTTTTAGAGTTATCTTTCACATTCGATTTCCATTTTTGATTTATCTCCATTTTACTACATATAAACTACAGGATGGTGGAAGTAACATGGGTTTTATTCATATAAAATCATATATCTTCAAATAAACTCATTAAAACCGGAAAAAAAATATTATTGGAATGCTAAAATTATTCCACGATATTGTTTTCAGGAGAGTTGGATTCATTGTGGTTTTGGGATAAGTGGTTCGTTTGTCGTGGGTTTTTCAGGCTCCCCTTTACAGATTATTTCTTATGATTGGATTATGGAATCATTACCACCGTGATTCCACTGCTCAGATCCATAGGCCATTTAATTCTCTTCCTAGAACGCGAGTCCCCCTCTCTTTTCTATTTCATATTGGGAGTGGCGGTTCATTAGAGGCGTTGGGAGGTGAGATGTTGGGAGTCCCCACGCTCTTTTCTATGTCAAATAGTGACAACAGTGATGGTAGTGACATCAATGTCGATAGATTATTTTGACGTGAAGAAGGTATCTGTCATTTTATGTTTCTTGATTCGGTGATTTTTTCTAGTGTGGTGAGATGGTCGTTGAGGGTGAGAAAAGATGGTGTGGGTTCTTCTATGATGAGAACAGTGTGGGGAAATTCTCTTGTGGTCTCTCTAGTGGGTACAGACAATGATGATAATGATTTGGTATTCCTAATGATTATAGTGGATGGAGTTGATGGGACGACTGATGCAGTGCCTCAAGGTTTGGTCCACCTTGGTGTTTGCATTATTATTTGAATTGCAAATTATCACCCTCGTTGTATTGGAACTAGAGTCTGTCAAAGTGCAGTTCAAGGAGGGTTCGAGGAGACTTCTGATACAGAGGTGGTGGTTCTTTTTTTTTGAATTCTAAATTGAGTATATATGGTAGGTGGGGTCATATTTATTTTTTTTGATGTATTAATGTGGGTTTTTATTTGAGGATATGGACCAAGGAAGAGTTTATTATGGAAATTGTAGGTTTCACAGATAGCCTTTAAAAGTGTCTTTTCAAAAATATAGAAAATGGATATGGGGGATATTTGATTAGTTCTAAAATATTTAGTATAGACATCAACTTTTATCCATAAATATTTGGAATTAATACACACTTTTTTCTTATGATATATATTAATAGATGAAACTCTTGTACATGTGAATTTTGATGGGTTCCATTTTGGTATCAAGTGATTTTAGAAAACCTAATGTGAATGAGTTAGAAATTGGGAACCAAGAGTAATGTGAATGGAATTACACCTAGGACTTGAAAAGGGATTCTAGGTTTCAATATTAACAATTAAAAAACAGGATTCAAGAAAATCAAATTTATTATAAAATATTTTTCATCCCAACATAGATTCAAATATATATAAAATGTTGTGAATCAAGACACCATATAGTGGGAGGGGGTTAATATAAATTTAATTTGCAGTAAGGTCATAGGTAAGTTATCTATCCATCACTACATAACCCCTATCAATGGAATCAACTCATACATATTAATTATCAAATATAATCTCTATATAAAGCATTCTATAATTTAGGTGAGTTGAATTTTATCCTACAGTGTGTCTATTGATAGAAATCATATTATCTGTACCATTACATACATTTTCCCATCATGTAGGGAGGTTGGTCCATTTATGATAGTCCACTCTAAGAAGTTTATATTCTTGAGGGTTGGAACATATATTGTGTAGTTTAATGTATTGATACAATGAATTAGGTGTCATTCGATTTAGGGTAATTCAATAAGGACCTCTATATAGGTGGGCTTCATTATATCTGGATTGAGTGAATAATGTTATAGCTTTAACCTAGTTTCAGGTAAAGGGAAATAATATGTGCATCAATAAAGGATTAAGAACTAGAATAAATTTTTTTTTATTAGGATTTGAGGTTGGGATTTAAAATATCCATGTTTCACTACATATCTTAAAATATTAAGAATAAAGATACATGTACTTCTTGTGAACTCCTAAAAGAATGGTAATTGGATATAAAAATACACGAATGGAGGGGCCCATATATGGGTAATGTGTGGTTGAAATTATTGGTATTTGTTGATAGGACTAGCATAAGTTATCCATGAATCAATATATGTATTCTGCTATGGAGTGTTAAAATACACATAGTTCTTGTAAATGGTAGTCATTACATAGATCTAAATCATATATAGAAATGGATGTGGGAAATATATGGATACCATGATAATGAATGGATGAATAAACCATGATATTACTTAGTAAATTATTATTAAATATAAGACAACCAAATATAGGAATGGAATATATGGATAGTCTTGGGATAAGATTGCCAATAATCACTATGTATTAGCTTTCAAGATTAATAAATACACATGTCATGTTGATATATGTGAATTATGTTATAGAATAAGTGATCTGTGACATTAGGGTTAGGCATTATAGCCAAAACATTTGGATCACCCTGGAAATAAAAACATAACCTCAATGTAGATAGAGCACGTATATATGATAGTGGTATTTTTGTCTTAGTTAAATTTAATTGAACTCTTATAATTAGTTAACAATGTAAGAACATGAAAAATTCTACATATTTAATGGGATTGTTATATGTACAAATTTTCCTTCGAATGAGTACTTTCATTTATGCAATACCTTGGGGTGTTTTTGGTGAAAATTTAAGAATACTTGAAGAGTGTAGTGCATGGTTGGTTCATGGTTTTCCATAACCATGTTCCCAATCCCAAAAAATAGTGCAACCCTAGATATTGAGGGATAAAATTGTTGGCACATAGTTTTTCAAACCATGACCATTAAATAAAGAAATTTGGAACTCCCATCCCACATGAAGAGGCCCGTGAATAATGTTCACAATTTGGTAAACAGGGTGCCTTTTCCCAGAAAATCATCCATTAAATTTTAATTAACCCGAATATTAGTTTTTATAATTCTAGACCCCCTCCCCCTCCCACAAATATAAACACCTAATTGTCCCCAGTTCAAATATATTCTCTCTTCAATTATTTTGTAGGATCCTAAACATATTCCAATCCTTCTCTACCTCTTTTCATAGGGATTGAATTTCAATATCGAAGGAATACACCTTCCTCATTAATGGAATCTCATCGTGACTGGTTTAACATATCTTTCCCGTTATTCTCCCATATTTTAAAGGAAGTTTATCCAGTATTATTTTTAGATGTAGATCTTGGGTTAATATATTTATATTTTTTTCTCAGAGATATTGGTTTCAGATATAGACCATTTTCTTTGTAGTATTCCTTATTAATTTTCTTCAAAATGTGGATATTTCTATTGGTGATAATTTTCAATGATTTGATGTAGGTGGTCTATAATTAAAATCCCCAAGTCTTGATTTCATTTACGTGATAGTAGTTTTATATTTTCTATTTATGATTAGAAATTGAGATTCATAAAAAGAGTTAATTATTTTGGTGAATTAATTAATTTAGGGATTATGAATTGATTATATTGTGTATGGGAATTGAATAATTAATTTTTTAATTAATTATGGTATATTGATAATGTTAATTGAATAATAAATTGTTGAATTAATTATGAATTTTTTGAGATCGATGAACATTATTAATTAATTGTTTAATTAATAAAGGGAAATGTTGGGAATATGAATTTGATTGATTTGATATAATTAATTATATATTAAATTACGGAGTGATTGAGATTATTGAATTGAATAATTAATTTTTGAGTTAGTTATTGTTATATTGGAATTTTTTTATTTGGAATAATAAATTGTTAAGTAAATTAATGGAAAAAATTATTTATCTAATAGATAGAGATAATTAATTAGTTATTGAATTAATTAATGGAATTGATTGGATTAATTAATTTTTTTTGAATAAATTAATGTGATAATCATTTGTGGGACATTGAATTCTGCATCAAATTCTCATAGTGTGATAAAAAATGTAAATGTTAATAATGGAATTCACATGTTATAATTGTGTGTGGGACCTGGATTAATCCTTAAAAATCCCAAAGTGTGATAAGAAATGTTTAATTGAAATAATGTAATACAGATGTGATAATCATATGTGGGGAATGGTCTTCTTTATAAAAACCCTATAGTTTTAACTGAAAGGTTGAATGGTTATAATGGACTATATATATGGTTTAAAATTCTAAATGGTAAAAATAGAATTCATATGTGAACTGTGACAATGAATCGTAACAATGGAATTCAGATATATGATATCCCATAGTGGTAGTACAGAATTTACAATAGGCTGAAGATGGTATTTTTGGTTTGTGTGTCCTTTGGACCCCAGGTGTTATGTGGTTAAGTAAAGGGTAATTGAATATGTGTAAATTGTTTACATTATTTATTTTATTTATTTTGTATACTAATGTATACACAAGTATTAACTAGATATTTTTTTAGATTCCATTGGTGGTGGCCAACTGAGTTGTACTCACATCCTACTCAGGATTCCTAATGAATAACAAAATAAAATTTGTTAATGTATAACATGGAAAGGGAATAGGCCATGTGTTAGATGGAATATTTGGGATAGATAATGGAGGAGGTTACCAAATGTGGTTCGAGACCCACTGAGAGCTGTTAGTCTCTTTAAATTTGGTTTTTTCATTTTGGAACATCGAACATACATTGTCATGGAATATCTACTATTCTATTTGGATATATTTTGTCTTGTTTTTGTCATCTCCTTATACTGTTATTATCCTAGTTATGGTTATATGTCATTTTGTTTTTCTTATATGTTTTTGATGTGTTACAAAACTGATAGATGGGGTATAGTCACCCTATGATTGATGTTAGACCCTCACCAGTAGTCATGAAGATGTAGTATATGGGGAGGCAAGCCTAAGGCCATGTGGCCCACCCTCAGAAGAATCTGGTTTGAGGAACTCGTTTTGAGGTGTCACATAAGGATACATTGGATAGACTATTCCATATAGTTTGAAATTTTGTGGTGCTGAGTATATATAGTGAAATTTTTTTCATTCAATATGGACTATATTATATGAAATATATAGTCATATGACTAGTAAATATTTATTGTTCAATCATAATTCTTACACTTTATGAGATCATTTTTTAATGGGTGCACATAAATAACTACAAAAAGATATAGAAAATAGGTAAATTTTATATTCACATAGGTTTATATATAAAGAAACACAATCTAATGGGTTATTATGTATATATTTTTTGCACATAATAAGGATTTGTCTCATATAATGAAGCATCTAAGTAATTCAGGGTCGTATGGGATATACCATTTTTAATGATTCTTAATATCAGGTGACAAGAATGCAAGTACCATGTAGTTTAATTTCATGTGTAAAGGTCATTTACACTACATGATATAGATTCACATAGAAAATTCTTTATGTGATACAGTTTATTATGTTATTATTGTTATTATAAATCCAACATGATGTTATGAAAATTAATTCTTTGGAATCATTGTTTTGGTTTTGGGGAATATGAAGTCAATTTTTATTATGATCAAGGAATATGATCCATTAGAGTAGTTGTTGTGTAAATCATAAGGTCTTCCCCATTTGAATTCATGTATTAGTGGATTATTCCTTGATATCAGGGGACTAATCAATACAAGCACAACATCTCCTTTTCAAATTTAATAACGGTGGACCTTCTGGTTGAAGTTATAGACAATTTTAGTTTGATGGGTTCCATGGTTTTGTAACATGTATAAATTTTTTTTCGTCGATTCATTTTAACACATATAGCCACACCTCTAACTACTAGTAATAAAACAACTTATAGTGGATATAGATGTGAAGAGATTTTAGTTAGACCTCAAAGTTAATTTCAACCGATTTTAATATAAAAGAAAACCTATTTTCACCATTGTGGAAGTCCATGTCCAGTTATGATATAATGATAGAGAAAGTAAGAGTTTTTCAAGAAATGAGTTCTTTTCTTTTATCATCATCTTTTGAAATATATAATACCAATTTTTTGAAATGTTTCTTTTTATCCATTGGTAGCTTCATGATTGTAGGATGAGTATTCATAATGTATGTTACACTAATAATATTGTCTCTTAAACTCTGAATTAATTGATTTTTTTCTAATTTTTATAAATATATTTTGAGGAAAAAATATGGTTATGGTATTGTTCTCACAATGATGATGATTACCTTTTCTTCAATTTCTTTATGTACTATAACCTCATCCCACTTGGAGAATAATTTGATTGTAGTAAGGATACACTAGAACTACTTGGATGTGGCTAAGGGATACGACCCTAGGAAGACTACTCCATAAATGGAAAATGGATAGGATTATTTTGTGGTGTATATATTTTTTAATTGTTAATGGATTAAGGTGTAATATATCTAAAAATAATACAATTTCTTCATAAACTATAGAGATTATTTTAAAAGTAATGCATATGTCATGGAATCTACTGAATGAGATTGGTTCTTAAAAAGTTTTTACTATATGAACTAGAATGTAATTAGTACATGAACATGAGGTTCTATCTTCCATGAATATATTTTAGAATGAAAGAATCAATAAAGTTATTATTGACTAGGTTTTAGGAATATGGTATATTCTAGTGGATGAAATTATTACCCCCACTAGATCATCACTTTTTGGGATAAATTTTGTGAAATAATTATATGTTAATGATACTATATTATGGTATACATATATCTGGCTAGGGTATCAACCAATCAAGATGATTTTTCACCATGATAAGGGTTGGAATTGACTACGTTGATATCTTATATGACATTATTAATGAATAAAGATACCACTCTACGAAATAATGTGTTAATGAATGTCTCATCAAAGTATATATTGTCTAGGTCCATGGATAAATTGGTTAATGAATATTTTTGGGTGTTCTAGGAATATGGGATATGAGACATAGAGGGATATTCTGTGAATTCATAAATTATCCTTTTTACACAATCATGGGAGGGAACTACATCATCTATTTTATAGTGAAGTAACAATTTATATTCATTATCACATACTCTAAATTTCATTTGATTTTCAATCTAATTACTTCTATTAACATGTTAAACTAACATCATATTATGAGGATGTCTTATTAGTCATCATTTAATGCGTTTTATTTTTATAGTGTGATCTATTAGGGAAAACATATTAGGATGGAAAGATTAGTACAATCCCTATGGTAACCTAATTTTTTATGATTTCCGTACTTCATTCTGTTGGGATCCTAAAAGAGGTAAAAAATATTATCCCTCATTAGTGGGATGTGTCATGGATGAAAAATTCTTCTTAATTGTGATTCTTCTAGTCTCCTATTTTCTTTCTCATGGCCCAAGGCATATTTCATTGATTTCATACTCGGGTCACTTTTGGGTTTTTGGTTCTTTTTTATGTGTGGATTATATATTTACCTTTAAAATTGATTTTTTATAAAATACAAAATTTTCTTGTTGTGGAGATTGTTGATACTATTATCTTCTCTCAAATTTTAATTCTATGTATGTATAGTTCTGAGTAATCCCTCTCGGGTTTCATCTTTATGGAAACGTGTTTACCCTCCTTCCAACACCATATGTATAGATGGATATAGGAGATACTCATTTATATAATCATGTGACTTTTAAAAATCATCACCCCATTGTTACATCACCCCATTTATCATAATTTTTTTCAGACAAAAAATTTATTAAACACATTGTTAATGAAATATATAATTTTTTATAGACATCCCTAGATTCCAAAAAACACATTAAGGTTTTAATGATAGCTCATATCATGAATCACCACATACATTTCGGGGTCCATTTAAATTACATGATAGAACACCCGGATTCCAACGAAATTTCATGATATTACCCTAAAATAATTTTTTTGTTATTCATATTCAGGAACAGTTTCTATATACAATAGAAAACTATTTAGAATTTTATTTGTGATCAGAGAAATGTAGTGATTGGGCCACCCATGAATCCCCATAATACTCAATAGTATTAACTAAATATGAATTGAATATCTGATTCATGAATCATTGGTATGTGTAACTACCTTTATTTGAGATAAATAGAATCACTTGATTGGAATATACCCCTTCGAGATCCATTAAGGGAGTGGCTTCATTATCTTCATGGCACATTCCGTACTATTTAGAGAAAAATACCTATCCATGAAGGTGAAGGATTGAAATTCCATCATTACATTGATAAGTATTTCTAGGATTATGAATATTCTATGGGAGATTCTAGTTGAGATCACTGATATAGAATGAAATTTTCGTATTACTTTTCTAGAGAGACACAACATTTTCTAACAACATTAGGTGTCATAATATTTAGAAGAAGTTGGTTTTTTAGATCATATCAGTTTTTATTTCTAATTTTGAAACATTACTTAGAAACATTCATATAGTTTCCTATTTATTGGAATAGTAGTCATCATACAATTATAAATTATATGTACCCATGTGGGGATCCTACTTGATAATTTTGGTGTAGTTCCATGTAATTATATTCTAATGTTACATGGGGAAAATGATGTATGGCTCATGTTATTTCATATTTATTTAGGAATTAAACTACATTTTTCTTAGATCTTCCTATATACCTAAATCCACTTTTCTTATCTCATTGATAATGTTCTAAATACCTCCCTTGAATGAATGATTATAATATTTAATATCTTGTTCATCAACCTTTTCTACCATTTTTTGATGCATTTGACCTAAAATATGGTAGAAAATGTTCCTAAATGAAATTATTTTCTTCTTTTCCAAATATTTGTATCCAGTTAGTTGAAGAGTTTAATCTATTTTAGATAAATACTGTCTATAGAACCATTTATTTAATGAATATTTGGTTCAAGGTTAATTATCATTGATTAAACATTATTCTTTTCCTTCTATAGTATAGGTAACTCCTTCAAAATTTTGACTAGATCTGAATATGAAAGTAATGTAATTGGATACATCAAATTGATAACCAATAAAACCCAGGTCAACCAATATAGTCCTAAATCATATTGTTTTTCCTCATTTTTTATGGGGAATACTTAGTATTCCTTGAGTTTAATCAATATAATATCTGGGGAAGCTTCTAGGGATTAGATAAAATTTATTAGTATTGATTTATCAACAATAAGAAACTTGTAATATCTTTTTCCAAACCTTCCATCATTATACTAAGATTCCAAAGAATTAATTTTTGAATTATCATCATATAATATCTCAAATTTTCTATTAACATAGTACCTGAAGAACTAATTATATGAAAATAAAGTTTCTAACAGATTTTGATGGTACTACATTTGAATAAATATGTCGAATGATTTATTTTTACATATCACCATGATGTAAGACTAGTAAATGAGATCTCCAAAATGTTATCATATTTTGATCCTCTTGAGTGTATTGTTTCCCTTATTCATTCCATTTGATTATTAGGTTGGAAGGGGGAATGTTTTATTTATTTTAGCACATAATAAATGGAGGATCCAATCTTGTATAAGATTAATAAGAGAATAAATATCAATTATTGATCTTTATATATTGATATCACCTTGAATTATATATATATATATACACCAGGGTAATATTTTCCCTTGTTTGGAATTTTATGGATCTTGTTCCAGGATGGAAATGATCTTATGTTATTCAATACAAATATACTACTTATCATTTTTCCCATATATAGAAGCATTAGACTGAAAATAAAGAAGGAAGAATAACCACCTTTTGGGTTTCCCTATGTTCTATCGAGAGGTGTTGTATATCGATAATGGAAATCTTGGCTTGAATGACAATAACATTTTGGATGTTTTATTTCCAGAATAGGGACATACGATTAAATTTATTTGGATAATAATTATCATTAGGTTCTGAGGTTAATGTTGAATATACTATTGGATCCATTACATGACTATAATCTGGGAAATTTTTGGTTAATTAATTAGGCATAATCAGCCTTCCCATTCCATGACATCAAATAAAAAACTACATATTTTATATTCCTTCTTTTAGTATAATGAGATCTAAATGAATCTTCGAAGATCATTGTTCATTTCAATGTTCTTATTAGGATAATTGAAATTCCATTAGTTTATTCTTTGTATACTTTATATCCTCACTATAAATATTATATGAGAATCAAGTCCCATTCAAACTCAATCTTTCCAGACAACCATGGCCTTTATGACCTCCTCCTAAATTATGAATGGGGAGTTTGTTGTTCATAAATATATTTTTCTTTTTCCTTTAAAGGGTTGGCTTTGATGAAAATATTGACTAAGCTATATATTTAATATTAATATGATAAGAATATTATATCGTGGTGTAGTTCTTAGTGACTCATTTTGTGGGATGGTTTACATCCTCTCTTTGATGGGGGTAAGATCTCTTAGAGATTCTAGACTATTTTAGGCACTTTAAAATTAAATTCCACCAATAACATAATTATAAATATCATTTTGATCAATTTTTATAATGTTATAATGAAGAAGATGTTACCTCTAACATTTTAGGGCAAACTTGGGTAACAATTGGCCAGTTTCGTTGTTCCCTAAGTACGGGTTTTTACTAAATGAATAATTTCATTATTATTTAGACTTTTTATTCCAATACACGCATTAATATGAATTTCTAGAAATATTATTATACATAAGGAGTGGTATAATATTTTCATTCCAAAAATACTGAGTGTCTTCTCAACATAATCTAATTATCATCACCCATATTATATAGTATAATAATATAAGTATTTTTGATTATATAATTCATTAATTTTGTTACTATATTGAAAATTATGTCCCTTGGGTTTAATTATTCATTCATATTGTTGCTAGATACAATAAAATTGTGAATCTCTAAGACATAGGATGATAATAACCCATTCACATTATATGAAGTTCAGTAAATGATTTAAAATCTATGAGTAGAGGTTTGAGGGAAAATTGTTATAATTGAGTTATATAGAATAAATTCATTTGATGAAATAATTTTTAAAACATGATTTTTAAGAATATTCACACCCTTACCTGCCATGAACCTGGCTATAAAGAGGTCAATATAGTGGGATATGATTATATTTCTTGGAAAGAAACCATTTTTCTTGGTGTGAATCCATCTGATTGAAAAAATCATTAACTTATATTCTCTAAATATTATCAAAATAATTTATTTTGGAAAACATACTCTAGTTCCCACAAATTATTGAGTCTGATAGAATTTAATTTCCATATTTATAGAGGATAAATGTTAACCTATGAATAATTATTAAATTTCATTAATATGTTGTCTCTATAATAAAATGAATCTATAATTCGTTAGTGACCAGATCATGGGGTGAGGTGTTGAAATACTGGAGAGTCCTTCCTTAGTTTTGCACAACAATTTATTTCTTAAATTATTTTATTTCACCCTCCCTTATCACTCCCATAAGAATAGAATGAGGTTGTAACCCCCAAATTGTGTTAACTGATGTAGAATAAGAGAGAGGGCTCTTTGAATTACAATTTTATTATTATGTTCATGGTTGGTCTGTAGTAAACATATGTCATTTTCAACTTATTTCCTCTTATAATCTAATGATCATTTAGTTATTAATATTGCAACTGTTATTAAATTATTAAAATAATTATCTTAAATTGAGTATTACCATTGAATATATAAGGGTACTTATGTTTAAAAATGGTATTGGGAAAAGATAATTCATTAATAAAAAAATTACATGACTATAATAAAAGTGGGATTTTCCTTCAGGATAAGAAACCAAGACTAAGGATTTTAATCCTCTTTAATCGAAACAAATACAAGAAAATAAATTTCATTTCGAAATACAACAGCACACGAACCCAGATTCAATAAAACTCAGATAATCATTCTCAAATTTATTTCAAAACCAAATCTGTTTTCTTCTCTCTCCCTTTTTAATAAATTTAATAAATCAAATTAAATTTTATTAAATGCTTTTATCATCTTCACATCATCTCTAAGTCTAACTCAAACCTTTTTACACTTATTATGTTAGTCTCAATTTTTTGAGTAATTTATAAATTATTAAATTTTCATTTCCTAGTAATATTTAATGAAATCCTTTTCGGAAATAAAACTAATAGTGTTGTTGTCAAAGACGGTGACTAAGAAAATTATAATATTTAATACCTTTATTTTATATCACATATTTTTAATTTCATTGTTAACAATATGTTTTCTCATATTGTGGGTATCGTATTAACAAAATCATAATGAAAAATAACACCATCTAGTCAAAAGGGAAGGAAAGACATGATTAATAACCTGATCTTGAAAGAATATTAAGGAAGTATAATGTAGAATAAAACATGGTTGGTATAAAACTAAATCATGTTAGAAGAGATACAAAACTAAGAGAACCTAGAATATGAGAATTTTAATATTAGGGATGACTATCGAGCATTAGAGCTCTACAATGTATTCACATACTACCAGTGGCTGGAACAGTCTTCAAGATTACAATAGTTATTAATCATATAATCTATGACATAGTGTATTTCTCTAGAATACATCATGAACATCCAAGATAGTAATAGTGTTTTTCCTTTATTATTGTGATACTTTAAAATTTTATAACATTTCAAGGGAAGTGATAATACATCATCTTTTAAAATTTTCATTAAAAGGGAAATCTCATGAATGTATTCAATGTTGTTATCCCATTACATCACCATATGGGATGAGTTGGGAAGAACCATTCTCAAACGATTCTTTTTTGACTACCAATCTTTGGATTCCCAGGTCAACGTTTTTAATTTCAACCAATATAATGATTAATCACTATGTTGCTTCCTAGAGGGTTTCATGGAATTTTCATTAAAATTACTACATGAAAGTGTAGATTTATATATGTGAATTAAATCATTTATTGTATTAATTCCATGAAAATAGGTCAATTTTACACTCCATATCTGGTGGATTATCAATAAATAAATCATTATAGGAGAGATTCAATTTTTTGGATGAAATTGTGAGAAATATATTCCAATGGAAAACTGAATGAACTCTTAAAAGATGAATACTTGTGGTTGAAAACAATAACTGGATGATATCTTATAAAGAATCTCAGAACAAAATTATGGACATAATGTTGTGATAAAAATAAAATGTACATTCACATATGTTGTTGTTAACATTTATAGTAATCATAAAATCCATTCCATGATTGGAAATTACATCAACAATCAGGTTATGGGTTTTAGTATAAGGAAATATGCATCCAAATACTGTGAGGACCATCACAATAGATCTGTTCCCAAGAATTAGAGTGGATCATGTTACATTTAGTACACCCACTAAATCATCCATTAAAGAACTAACCTCTTATTCAAAACACTATGGAGAAACTATAAAAATTTTAAAATATGACTATATAGAAAAAGTTGATTCAGTAAAAAGATTGGAATTTATTTTATAGAAAATTATTGATAAGAATAGAAGGACAACCTGAGTAAATATTTAAATCCATACAAATTATAACCAACAATGAGAATTGAAGTTCATAACCCTAGGAAGTAGAAAAAAATTTTATGGTTACCCAAAACCATACATCAAGCATATTGAATTATAAGGTGAAAAATAAGTTGAAACATTTCAAATGAGTAAGTAGAAATAGAAAGTGGTGGTTGAATAAGTCTAGGAAAAATCACCACTATTAAATCCTAGTCATCCTTTTTTAGAGCATTTAGTGCAATTAAGATTCAATACATAAAAATGTATCCTTCTAAAATATTTAAAATATTCCTACCAATATCCCTATTGTAAAATCCATCACTAAAATGTTATTGTATTCAAAATTAATGAAATAGATAGTGACCAATTTTAAAAGGCATGAGGAGATTAGAATAATTCCACTCATATGAAAGTATTCGGTGATGGTGTTAAAGGAATAAACTAGAAAATAGAAATACTCATTATATTTCAAATTATTATTAATATTAGGGTCTAAAAATTCGGAATACACTGTGTGATTGAGTTACAAGTTTCAACATCATGTCTTATATCATGTTCCAGAAGTTGGACGTCTAAATTATTATGTACAAGAGAGTTTTAATACAATGAGTATATTTGGAGGTAAAATACCCTTAACGTATTATGGATGATATAATATTAAAGTATTAAGAATTATATATCCCATTGGATTCTTTAGGGAATGAAATAGTGGAATAGATGATACATATCAACTTGAAAAGAACCTTCTTTTCCACCTAATGAGAATTCACAAACATAAAATGTTGAGAACAATGCATAAGAGTTTGTTTCCAGAAACTATTTTTCAATATTCAGTTGGTGATGAGAAATAATTATTTCAAAGATGATGATATATAAGTGGAGAGTGATACCAAATCTGGTGATGTTGTGGTTGTTAACTAATATCATACTGTGGTGACTTTCATGCATGAAAAAAATGCAATTTTGAGGAATGGGAAAGAATAAATAAAAAATTGAATACATCAGAGGTGTTTCCGACTCCACTATGTTCAATGTGGTAAACCAATTTTGAATAGTACATGATCATCCATTTTTCCTTTCCAAATTTAGGAAAAAGTGGTATATCATCCATCTTGTAATTGAGTAGGTGCTTGTCAAGGGAAACGTCGAGGTATATTCAAAGGAAGGAAATGGGTAGTCCAATGTAGAAAACTCACATATATGGTCGTTTGTAGATCCAGAAAAGATACAATTTACCAATCTCCTCTCATGTCAACTTATGAGGTAAGGGTTATCCACTAAAGTTAAACAAGATTGTTTCCAGGGTACAACCCATTTTTCTTTAGGATTTTCCATTATTTCTTATTTATTTTCAATATCTTCAAACACTTTTCCATTATCAATGAAAATTTTCTACACCTTCAGTTTAATAATTTCATTTTTATTTCCAAATTGAAGGCACAAGAAACCATCATGAGGATAAATAAATAATCTACCTATTTATGATTCACATCATGAGATGTTAACTCATTTCAAGTACTAGTGAAGATAGAACCACAACAACCCAATAAAAAAAATAAGTTGAATGGGGATATGATTTTAAATTCCATATTTTACCCTCATATTTTTAAAATTATTTATGATAGTTTTACTATAAATTGAATGACTACAAATGAATTTTTTGTTTATTCATTGATCAAGGAGAAAAAAATCATTTTATAATTTTCTTGCAATGTATTGAAATTTCAATGTCAATATATTTGAAAGAAAAAAATCATAGAAAAAACATTATAGACTAACATGGGGATTTAGATTTGATAAATCCTGAATTAGGGGAATGTTTTGATTTATGTAAATGAAATTTATTTGATATTTTTCAGTCTTTTAATTTCATGTTATTATTTTAAATTGATTTATTATAAGTATACTTTTCGATATTTTATTAACCTCATCATTTTTTATCGTTCTCAGGAAATTTTCAAAGCCTAATTTTCCAAATTCTTTTATAAGTCATATTTCATAACTAAAACTTTGGAATTATTTATTCTAGATATTTCATTGCATCTTTTCAAATATAAAATTAAAAAATATTCAAATTTGAAATAATTGAAGAAATCTATTTTATTTAAAACATTATCCATGACACACTTATATATTAACCATTGTAAAACAAATATAATATCTAATTATCTATGTTAGGAAATATCCATATTACAATTATATAATATCCATTCTTATCCTATATTATGTATTTTTCTTTAAAGTCAATAAAAATATTATAGAGGTAACAATTACATGGTTGAAGTAATGGAATACTGATATGTGTCGGATGATTTCATGGAATTTATGAAAGAACAATGATTTTACTTCCTTATATTCATTACATTACCTCTTGTTAGAAAATAGAAGAATTGGTCATGACATGGAAAGTTAAAAAATAACCAAAGTTTAACCATTGATCATTCTATTACTATTAAAAATTAGTTTGTGTAGATATCATTTGATCTTGGTTAGTGGATATTAGATTTTTAATAAGAAAAAAATAAAAAAACATTAGGTTGTTCTATTAATCGTTGTTTATTTCTTCAAGATTTTTCATTAGGATATTTGTGGGAAACGGGATGTGACAATTATAGAGTGGGTTACCATTTAGATTCATTTTATTATCATGAATGATAATATATAGATTATCATTTTCATGTTATACATCATTTATAAATCTTCAATAAATCCTCCTAGTCATTTAAACCACCTATTGTTGTTTTTGTAGTTATTTTAAATACATTATCTATGTTATGTAGAATGTAGATGCATTGAACGACTATGTTAAAGAGCATGATACTAGGTATGAGAAAAATTTGATTTACAATTATACCTTGATTATGTGTGAAAATATTTAAATTAAGATTAGTTTTTTGTGGTATGCATATTCGTAATGAATAGAAAAATATAAATTGAAGGTTCAAGGGGCATGGTAATTTCCATATAAAAAGAGTGAAATTTATAGTTAATTTTTTTCTCTAAAAATTTCAGAGCTGTTACCATTTTCTTATGTGATGCTTTCAAATTTAATACCCCATTTAATCAATTAATTTCCATGACATTGTATTTAAATGATGTGGGGGTGAAAATCATTTATAAGTTGTCGAGATTTTATTCTTGAGTAAAATCATGAATATAAATTTTGGGGTGGGTGTTGATTTTAATATTTCATTTATATCATTTTAAAAATAAAATTCATCATTTTTTTATTAAATTGATAATAGTTTCCCACGTGAATAAGGATTCATTAATATTGAAGAAGGATCTAGTAAAATAATGTATTCTTGAAAAAGTCGATAATAAAAACAATTTCACGTCATATTATATTCGGGAACTTGTTCCATGGTTCAAGGGGGTGGATAGTTCAAAAAACATTAGAATAGAGTAATAAAAAATGGATTCACATTGTGAAATAATTTTTACACTATGAATAGTGAATATTTCCAGTCTTAAGATTGGTTGTGATCTATGCCATGAATAGAATTTCTAGGGGATGTATCATGATATTTGATTTCGTGAAACAATTTATCATGTTGTAAAACTATCTAATGGGAAAAAACATTCCCATGATATTATCAAAATCTAGATTTAATCCGCCATTATTGATTTGTTAATATCTTGTGAATTGTTGATTAACTCTAATATAATTTTATGGATGATATTTATAAAAGATTTTTATGATCCTAAGAACCATTTATTCATATAAGTCAAAGGTGGTTACTATTTAAAAATGAATATACAATCATTCAGACATCAAATTTTGTGGAGAAATTTTGTGGTACTATAGATTCCTTCGTCAGTTCAACATATAAACTTCCTTATAAAATTAATTACTTTTCACCTACCCTCTCACTCCCTCATTCCATTATTTAAGGGGGTAACTCCCAACATTTTTTAGATGATGTAAATAACGGGGACGGGTCTTTTTAATTATATTTCAAATGTTTGTTTTGTTTCTAAACATTAATATTGTATTAAACATATTTCCCCTTCTTATATCATGGTTATTGTATTAAGAATCTAAAGAGTTTTCATAAATTTCACAAATTATTTACATTAACTATTAAATATCATTGAATAGTTTATTGAAACTATGTTTACATGATTTACCTTGAAAACCTCACTCATTAATAACCTAAAGTATATGACCATTAAAAAATGGAATTTTTTTTATTATTGATCGGATACCAAGACCAAGGATAATCCAAACATTATCTATAGAAATAATCATAGAATATCTATTTAATTATTAAATTCCCCATCATATAAACCATAATCCTATTAAATCCTATAATGATTTCACCAATTGATTTCAAAACCATAACTTATTAATTTGATCTATCATTCTTAATCAACTTCAATCAATAATATTATGTTTCCTAGAAATCAAAATTCATTGTCTAAGGGTTTTGACCTCAAACGTTTCACTTTCAACAATTATTTAGTTAGACTCACCTATTTACTTCATTTATAAATTATTAAATTTTCCTTTCCCCGTAGGATTTAAGGACACACTTCCAGGATATCATATTTCATTAAAGACAATGAATCCTTCGATATTATGTCCCAAAAACTATGGTATGTCTAGTAATAATTGAGGATATAAAGAATTATTTCCTCAGGTTTTGAGATATCTCATAGTTTGAGAAAGTCATATTTTATATAAGAAATGAAATACCCTAAAACATACTCTTTTCTAAATTAATAGACAAAATTCTTCTCATTTTATTGTCCTTGGCGACCCTTCTCTTTTTTCCTCTCTTGAGTAGGGTGTTATTTCTATTTCTACCTTCTATGGTTAGACACCACTTGATATTATGCATCATTGGGTGTTAGAGACAGTTTATGTATGGGACAAATCCTAAATGACTCTGTCTCTTCTTTACCAGATTTCATCCCTTGTTCAAATGGTTTTATCTAAGACTCATCCTAGGAATATATGATTGAATCATTCAGACTTTGTGAAACTAATTCAAAATTCATAAATTCATATGTTTATTTCAAGGGTATTAATTATATTTGAAACTCATCATAGAGAATATCTATATAGATTTACAACTGCTATACTTTAATGTGTCACATATTTATTTAATATGTCCATCATTTCCACCTAGATATGATGCCTGAGAGCCTCCAACTTTTATGCCTCTTAGATTTATAGAGATCAAGTATCTCCTTTATCCTTATTATAGAGTAAAAACAATAAAGGAATTTCTATTTTAGATAATTCTAGTTAGAAACATATAAATCTTGTGGTTTTTTATTTCATATTAAAAACAACTTCTACTATATGAAAAAAACACCAGATTATTTTCAATTTATTCTATTCTAATGCTTCCACCATACAAGCACACCTAGAAATATTTTCATGATATGAAACTCAGGGTCCATCGTGACGTAGAATATTTTGAATTTGGGATTACCATAATTGAGAAGATGAGGATTTTCATCCTCCCACTCAGGATATTACATCTTTATTTGTTACACTAGTGCACATCTACCCTCTATGGGCTCCAACAAAGTGGTGTGGTGATTGATGGTGTCTAGGATCTCTAGTGGTATAATTTTTTCTATTCATTCACTAGAATAGAAAACCTATAGAACCTTATATGGTCCACTCACATGTGTCTACTTATGATTTAATGTTTAATCAAGACTATGACATCTTGAATGAATTGAACATGGATTTATCTCTAGTGGAGGTAATGTATGACAACTTTCTTCCATGGCGTTTAGATAAACTATTTTTCTAGAAAAAGAGCTAATTTGATGGCTATAATATGATCCAATTGTAAATGAAGCATCACCTTAGTTCATTTGTATCTATGGAGGAATATTGGCCACTTCCACGAGGGTTGTAATTTGGGGGAGTATTTCCCCAATTTAATTTGGCATTAAGGTGGATTAATATACTATACACAATATCATAAAGAGTCAAAATCTATCCATATGAAATAATGTAAACATATTTAACTATTGGATTAAATGTGGGAAAATGTTTTCTCATATCACTGGTTAAATATCAATGGATAGGTGGAATGTTAATATTATGAAGAGCATATATTTTTACACTCTTCCATTGAAACTGAGTATACACTCCTTTACCAATTTTAGTATAAACCACATTTTGGAAATATTCTTCCTTGTTTCATTCTTATATGAAATGATCATTCTATGTGGAATATGAGATCTTGATTCAAATGACTTACACTAATTAGAAGTGTAAAATGATGATAAAATCCATATCTTCCATATTGTAAACATAGAATTCATTAAACTCTAAATACTCAAAGAGGGATAAATCAGTATCCCCCTTGGGTGTATTCCTTTTTAGTAATTTTTTAAATTAATACCCCTATATGGAATCAATTACTCTCCTTGATAAATTCAGATCCTAATAATTTATCTAATCCGATTCACTGAATGTAGCCCTAATGAATGGTATGGATTGTGCTCAGATGAAACTACAATTATTTTTCTATTGATGTTGAACACAATTTATAAAAGAATAGATTCCTTGGATAAGGGAAGGGAAATAATGACACTAGCCTTATGGTATCATGATTCCTTGAATATACCATAAAAATATCTATGATCCACTATGTATTTGAGGATCCATGGTGTGGTGGTAATAATTTTCTCATCTCTATAGGTTAGGGTTTCTTCTATAATACTTCTAAATTTCATTCTACTATAGTCATATTTTATTTCACCCACTATTCTATAATAATAATGATAAGGTGTTCATAGTGAAAAAACTATATTCCATTATAAGATGTTTTATTTCTGCATGAATTGATTTTCATCGAATGAATTCTTCCTTCACTTTATTAGCAACTTGATATATGAGTATTCATTGGATAACTCTCCTTGAGCATGCCACTTTTAGGATCTTAGTGTCTAAAGATTTTTCTGGACTAACCGACTAGCATATATTGTACTATGTATTCAGATATATACCAAATAAATGGAATTTCAAGAGAGTTCCTTTAATGGTCTCTATTAGCCGATTAGAAGGGTGAAATATAAATATGAATATTATCTTTATCCTTTGAAGCACATCTTAGGTTGGATATCAACAATTATAAAATTTATAGACTTTGTTCTTCAGAGGTAGGTTTTTGGGTGGAAATGACTCTATTTTTAAAACTGAGGTCTCAGGGAAACTGATAAAGTAACCCAAAAAACTCAATGGAACATATTTTTCACCATCTCAAAATGTTCGGTGTAATTTTAATAAGGAAAATTATTATCCTGATATGTTAAACAATCACCCAAATTTTTTTACAGAGATAAGATGTGTATCCATGTTTTAATTTTTTCATAGTTTCATACAAAGTTGGATCCATAAACCATAAAATGTATAGAATTTTACATTTAGTTAATTTATCTGAAATCACCATAGATATTATTTATCATTAGTGAGGGTTTTCTTAAAATAATATAAAAATAGAGTTTGGATCTCTATTTTTTATATAGGGGAATGTGATTATTCAATATCTCGTCAATGTCATCTTATGGAAAATGGTTTAATGGAGTAGTAGATGACAACATACACTAAAACAAATCCTTTTGTATAGATAATATATCTCTATGAAATGATATGTCTCAGGGTATGGTTTGTTATGAGTTATTGAGTTCTTCTTTATATAAGGTTATCCTTATAGCAAAAAGGTGTGAAAATTTGTGCTCAGAAGAGATTTCATTATTTAGGGGCCTTCTAAACGGGCACCATGTAAAGGCCTCAATATTTTTTACTCAACTTTTACAGATATAACATCAATGTTTCAAACTATTTATAAAATAATAAGTGGAGAAAGTTCATTTATATTGATCTTAATACTATGAGTCAGTCCTTCAATGAATGTATCATGGGGAAGTACTCCATGGCTGGTATACATGTTCCTACTATGATGAAATTATGGGATGGTACTATGGGGTGAACCATTATTGCTTTTTTATCTATAAAATGGGAATAACCTTTGTGGATATATTTTACTTCTCTAATTTATGATGATATAGAAAATTCTAGTTCTTTAATTAAGAGATGATAATGATCTTTAACTGTATTTGTGTCACCAAGGTTTGAATATTTTCTTGATCATGAATTATATATTTTTTGAAAATATATAATTTTTTATTCAGTTGACTGTCAAATTAGTGTTATATCATCAATCAAAATCTTGGTTTTACATTCTGTGTAATGTCCCCATTAAGAAAGAGTTCTTCTAGAAAACTCATTAACCACAATCAGAATATATCAATGGTGATATAAATAGTGATATGTTACCACCAGTGCATTCCCAAAATTATATTTTTCTTATCCTCTTAAATCGTATCAAGGATATTAATAAAATCTATTAGTTCCACCAGAATATATCAATGGGTCTTATTTTAATTGGATAAAATGGCATCATGTTCCTACACCATCACAGGGATACATTGTCAACCGTCTATTGTGGGTGAGATTGAATGATCCTATCCTTTAGAGACTTTTTCAGTATTCTAATCAACCAAATTATTGGGGGAAGGGATATAAGTTTTTACCTAAGTGACGAACATGATATGTTAGTAAAATATAGTATTTTATTCAAGGATGTTATCATATCATTGGGTGATAATTGGGATATGTTAGATAACTCTAGTATGAATGGGGATATAATCCCACCCATATTCTATATTATTTATCAGGACAATCTAATGATCGCATTAAATGGGATATGGAATATAGGATCCCTCTTAGAGTTTCTATAGGATAACCATTATTCATGATATGTACCTGTATGGATATAATATTAACCCAAAAATGTTTTGAAATGTTTAAAAAACCATCATTGGTGGGAGAATGTAAAATATCATATCCTTGAGTAACTATGGGTATATAGTGGTGATTTTCAGTTACGAGTGTTGGGATATGTGCCTTCCCCAAACTGAATGATAAGATATATTAGTGATCATCATTAGGGAAGGTGATATGTTCCCACCACTGGTCTTCATTATTTTCAAAGACAAACTACAAAAATTCTAAATAAGAGTGGGAATATAGGCCCTCTCTTGAGTACTCTTCATTATATCCAAATGATCGATGTTGATGTTATAGGTAATGAAAATAAGTTCCTACCACATGGTGGATGTAATAATATGAAAAGATATTTCTTCTCTCATTTCAATGATATCAAATAAATCCTAGAAAGTGTGAGTATAGATATGAGCCTTCTCTTATGTTACGTTCAATATATGTTGATGAACTTATTCAGGGGTAAAAATTTATATAATAACCCTCATTATATTTATTTTATATCAAGATATGTTAAAGCGAATCAGATTTGGGAGAAAGAAGATAATATTTTCCATATATTGACATAATGATAATCTAATAATAATAACTCGTGATAACATTAATGTATTTCAGTTCCCTAGTTTCTTGAAACTATCATTATTGGTTACACATCCTTATAGGATCCCTTTCTTAAATGTTTAGGGTTGATATCTCATTGGTGGCCTCCTCAGAATGATCTAGAGTGTTCAGGACTATGTGAACTTGGTGGTCGTAATAGATAGTTGGATCACTTCATGCTGTATTCTTGGTATATTTATTGATATAGTTTTCACCCTCCCCCATTTTCATAAGTTAATGTATCCTTTTATTTTTATGTGCTAGGTATAGGCTCGTCGAGTTGTTTGATTTAGAAATCGGTTCCACTGACATAATTACAATACTTGATTAGTGGGATCACATGTGGTTGTTATTTCCTCAACGGTTTATTAGGACACTATCATGGTAGAGGAAAATTCATTATGAAGGTACTGATGCACTATTGAATTTATCACCGTAAACTAAATACATTATGTTAGGGATTATAACATTTAGTCTTGTGGGACAAAGCAATTTTCAAAGTAGTGGAAAATTTTAGGGACATTATATGAGGAGTATTAGTTGCCTTTTGGAGATCTTTGGTGGGAATTGTTATATACTAGTGGCCTCGAATAACACAATGTATGTCATTATGATTCTATTTTGATTGAAACTATATTGAATAAGGTTTATAAAGGATATGAAGAAAATAAAAAACCACAAATATGAAACCCACTATTGTAGAAAACCAAGTAAAATCATTATCAATTAATCCCTTTCAGGGTTAAAATATTAAAATCTGTTTCACTATTGTTCTTCTTATACACTTTGTTGCAAGATATTATTGAGTCAACATCCACCTATTTTCAAAAGGTATGTTCTCACTAGAACCTTTCTAGTGATTCCTATGATTACCATTGTTTTTTGGGAAGGCTGTTTAATCTCATGTCACCCATTTAGTGTAATTATTTCCTTCTATAGGTCATTCATAATATTTATGATATGTTCATGAATCCTTACTATTAAAATTCGTGAAATAATCAGTTACCCATCTGCTAATGACTAGTCCAAATAATGAACTGATGTGAAAATATAAATATATACCATAGGTTCTTCATCATTACTTTACATGGTAGTTATATTATGGTTTATAGACCTATAGTTGGGTGCTCTAGAATTTATTTCCCCCCAATAGAGTTTGTAGATGTATTGGAGTTGGGATAATTCCCATATAAGGGGCTTCCTATGTATCCATATAAATGAAATAAGAACCTATGAAGTCTTCTTCCACATAATAAGAGACATCATTCCATTTATTATAATGCAACAAGAAAAAATGTGGTTAAATTAAAGGCCATACACCCCTGACAATGTAAAGTGAATTTTAATGTTTTTTATAAAGGAAACAATATATTCTTTTTATAATCCTGGGAAAAAGACCATTTTTATTTGGATTGAACCACATAAAGTAATCTTATATAATTTTATTAATTTGAATTGGAGGTAAAAAGTCTCTGTTTCAAATGTTAAGGTCGTGTAATGTGACAGATCCACTTAGTTTAACATCTTATGGTAATGATAATATGATATGTTGCTTATAGTTTTGTATATTGAACTACTAGGTTACTTAAATATAGAATTGTTTAGTGTTTCACTAATATATGTAGGGACATTTCAAATTCATCATATCTTTTTCATAACTAAATAAAAGATGATATGATTTAATTAATGTGACCCAATCTATTAATACTTAATATTAACTAATTTTTTATTAATATTAAATGCATATCATATTAATAAATTACCTCAAAATGTAATGATTTAGTGATTTTGAGGAAAAGATATAAAATAATATATTTTAATGAATTTTCTTTAACAACTCTCGCAAATTTCATCTCGCATTGTAAGATTTTTAGTTATACCCTAAATATACTAATTATTTATAATCAGGTGAAGGAAAATATATAAAATGGTTAGCATAGATACTCATAAAAGGTTCATGTGGGAGAGATTAGTCAATGATCCTATGTAAGTATTACATGACATAAAGGGTTTGTAAATATGATCTTAGCCTTTGAAATGATACAAATAAATTAATAGATCGTAATCATGGAATCATGATCTAAATGATCATAAGGCAAAGATCCTATAAGAAAAAAAGATCATGGGATATGAGGTCTTGTTATAAGAATAAGTATAAGTCCTGGAGAGTGGAATATTTTTTTTAGTATTCATAATCATATAAAACATATATCAGGGATAATCAATAAGAAATTCATCACATTTAATGCATGGTATAACCACCCATGTACCTGTTTTGGGCTTGGGATGACCTCCTATAAACCCTTTTCTATCTTGTCCAAACTATTTTTGTAACCTCTATTGGGATACGACCAATATCTCATGAACAGATTGCTCTTGTTATGAATTAACAATTACTAAAAAGAGAAGAAGACTTTAATATACACACCCATCCAATAATCTTAATAAATTCTTATTCAATCAAAAATATCATGAAAACATATATCCTTACATTATGACATGCCCTATGTAAACAAAAATGGGTTTCATCACGATTTGATCACCATAATAAATAACTTTCTAGATTAAGAATAATGATAGTGACAGCCGATCATATCCCTAATACGTATTAAGTTTATGAAATGATATTTTTATAGACGAAAAGACCATTAAAATATTATAAAAAATATATATAGATGAAAATTAATTTTCATTATGAAAATAAATATTTAATATAAAAAATCAAGAATATGAGTAAAAAATATCCATTGAAAATATCCATGAAAAATTGTAGTGTATTTTATAAATCAAAGAGTAGTCATGATGTTGGTAAAATTATTTCATTTGGTATACTTTAAAACAAATATTTATACCATGCCATTAATTAAATGTACCTCATATAGAAAATAGCTTGATTTTTATTTTTAAATATTTTAATATAAATTCAAATATCGGATATAATTAATTTATTAAATCATTTTATAGTTGTAATAACATTATATTAGATAATTTAAAGAAAATATAGACGTTGAAGAAGAATATTTTTGACCAGATAGAAAGTCCAAGATGACTTTCCTTAAAATCATTCATTAGGTATTATGAGTACATAGATAGATGAAAATACAACAAAAAAACAATTTATAGAAATAACATGAGGAGAAGAAAATAGACATGATTTGTATATTATTGATTATATAATTTCGTCATTATAAATTTTATCATAAACTATTCTAATATAAAGTGAGGTGGTAAAACTAAACACTTCTTACTTTTGTAACTTTTGAATAATAACTCCTATGAAATAAATATCATAAAATGTAATGTTAAATTATATGAAAATAAAGAGATTCAGGATATATCATATCAAATGTTTAGTATATATGGAATGATCATAAAACTATTATGACATTTATTCGAAAATATATTTGTGTTATATGATATTATATTATACAAAAATAGTATATAAATATACAAACATTAATTTATTTCTTTTATAAATAATGATAAATTAGTTAACCACTAAACCTATAAAAATTTCAAACATTAAAGGGTGATTAAAATATAAAATGTTCAATATACATTAGGAAAATTTGGAACACCCTAATATGATAAAATCATCATTCCTATCAATAACACTATAAAAGAGAAATAGAATATTAGTAAAAAATCGGTATCTTTAAAAATAAAAATAAGGAAATTTTGGATGAATTGTACTAAATATTGAATTAGGGAATGATTTTTTATTTATAGAGCTATTATGAACATTGGAAGAGTAATATGATCATTAGAACAGTAACCTGAGTTTCGGAATAGTAACCTACTAGTAAAGAATAGTAATCAGAATCTGGGAATTAATAATTTAATCTCAAAATAATATGATTAAATATAATTATTATTTATCCTCGTTAATTTTACAAAATATAAACATTATAATTATATAGTTTAAATATCTAGATTAAATACACCATTAAACAATCAGAACCATTTAATTAAACTTTATTTATATATAAGTCACAAAAATAATAATTTTTAATATTAATAGATAAAAATAGAAAATATAAACAATTCATTAAACATAATTAATATCATTTTTATATTTATCATGTCCAAATTTTCCACGTTTTGGTTTTTATTAATTTTTTGAAATACATCAATTTTTACATTAATAGTAAAAATGCTTATTTCTAAAAACCACATGATTTTTTACATAATGATATTTTCATAAAGTATTATTAGGTGTAAAATTGTATATTTAGAGATAATATAACATTATAGGTTTGATGGGTCATCTATAAATAATAAACATAATTTTCAAACCATATTTTTTCGCATAATGTAATGTCAAATGTGTTCCATAGAAATAAATTTTTTTCTCTTATTCCACTTTCCATTATATTAAACTATTAAATTCGGTTTATAAAGGTAATTAAAGTCCTGAAATCAATTTATTTTAATTATATACAATTCGTATTGTAATAAATATCACAATGAAAAGTATTACCATGGATATAATATTTTATTAAATATTTTATCTTTAAAATACCCCTTCGCTCAAATATAAATAACCACTCATACCTCCCATATAAATCCACATACCAAATCCTTGGATCTGAAATAAAAATATATTTTAAGACCACTTATAATACTTATATAATTTTACTGTAATCCAATTCCAATATTGAATAGATTTTTTTTCATAGAAAAGGAGAAACTCTGAGAAAAGGGTGCGCTTTCATCAAAGCCTCTTCTAATTTTCATTTACCCTTTATTCCCTATAACTATAAAAACTAAATATTCTAATTTTAATTAATTATATATATGAAATATACTAATTATGTTAACAAACTATTATGATTATATTTATTACATATTTGTTTCATACCTCTCATTCTTCTTCATTGGAAAATATCTCGTTAAAGGTTGGAAAACCAACAACAAAGATGTTGTCAACACTATAATTATCCCAAATATTATAAATGATCATTATATATTATTTATAATATTTTAATATCTAAATATATGTATTTTATTGTTTTTATAATCCTTTTTAATAATTTATAAATACCAACATAAGAATATTGTTTAAACAAAAAATATGTGGTATTTTAAAGAGGATATCATATCAAAATGTTTTGACATCAAAAATGGAAATTAAGAAGAATAGTCCAATTATGATTATTTATCAAGATTGAAAATTTTATCATAACTCACATATAGTTTCATTTTTAAAAAAACATAGAATAATTATTCTGAATGTATAAAAGTTATTAAATAATGAATGACTTAACATAATTAGATTATCAAACCAAATTCCTTCATTTTGGGTTATTATTTCTTATACGTTATTATTTGTATTTATTTTACTCTATTTCCATTAAAGTGTCCTCTAAAGATTTTTTTACTTTTATTTGTGGCGTTAAACATTTCATAAACATTTTAAAAGTACTTCTTATATAATTTCAATTGTTTTAAAAAACACAACTTAATTTTTGAAAGCATATCTTTGACTCGTATTAAGTTGTTTCTTACTCAAAAAAAATATTTTATTCAAAAATATGATCTACCTACTTAATTTGGGAAAACAAGTATATTCCTAATGTATGATTTATAAATATCATAAGATACTCATTCCATTAAATGTTTATATTTATTGACATTTATTTTCATATATTTTCTTTCTATGTGGCATGCATTTTCAAGACAATTTAATGACGTGATGGATGGTCTCCAAATTATCTATCCCACAATTTCATTTAGTGATGTGATATATCTCATTATATTATTTGTACTATATGTGAACATGATGCAATATTTTTTCACTATCATCATGTTATAATTTGTGCACATATGTTATGCGTGAACATGATGCTAGCTTTGTTCACAACAATCTGTGGTATTTTACCACTATGTTAAGATGATAAATTATTATAAATATTCGACATTCCATTAATTTATTATATTTCCCCCTCATGATTATTAAAAAGATCCTATGCATATTATATTATTATTATTATTATTATCACTCTGGTATTATTGATTTTTGTTCCTTAATCATCACATGATAATCCTCCACTTACTGGGACTATAGAAAACCCCATTATTTGATGTTTATCCTCAGGTGATTACTTATACTAAAGAGAACCAAATAGATTTTAAGAGGATGGAAATAATACAGGACAAAAAATTTTATGTATTATTATGTAAAATAGATTTATGGTCCTAGTTTTTACATGATATTAAACCTTTTGATCTAAGATTGTATAACTATTATGTTGTTTATCTTAAAATTATATGATATTAATGTATGAAGAATATGGGTATCTATAGTTTTTTCCCTATCATGGTTTTTCCAATATGGGAATTTGGATTAAACAAAGATAGTGAAAACCATAAGTATATGTCTAAGTATTGGAAGAGATACAAATTTTTAGTAAATTATATGAGTTTGTGGTTTTTTTAAATGAAATGCATTCCTAGATAATATAACTAGACGTGGATATAGAACAAATGTACATAGGGGTAATAATGTGGAAAAATAAGGATAGAATATTAACTCTATCATAAATTAGTGCATGATAAAGATTACATGTTGCACTCTTAGTTTGACACAACCGGGGATATCCCTTTAACTCATCATAGTCTCTATGAAAAGCATTAAAATGGATATATGTCTAAAGATATCATTCTTCCTAAACATTGAATGTAATTATGGTAAAATATCCTAGATTATTTTTTGAGAAAAATTTAAACATACGGATCCAATAAAATATGAGTTTATAATTAAATTTCATATAATAATAAATTACTTTTTATTTTATTTTACTTATGTTTTTATGAAACCATATTTATTTAATAAAATTGTGGTAGACCAGAGAAACATGACTAAAATCCCATAGGAAGGATACTACAATAAACATTTAAACAATATTCCTATTGAAATGATAGGTGGAGTTAAAATTATCATGGGGACTATTACATGTCACTCTGAGTATATGAACAATAAATAGAACCATGTAGAACATACACAATATCCCAAGAAAGAGAAACTTGATATCATTTCATTCATGTGGATACGACCACCAATTTATACTAAATCCTCCGATACAACATTCACATAATGATGTTTTAACTTAATAGATAAGATATTTTCAAAGATCCACTATAATAAAAAAGGATAAATTAATAATAGATGTTTATTACTATGAAAGCTAGTGTTATCAATGGTATAAATTGATAAAAATACCAAGAGATATGGTATAATATGAATATTGAGAGGGAATACTTTAAGAAGGCATTTAATAACAATAATTTTACTTGAACTATTTGAAAAAACTATGGGGTCCTAATTCATAAGGATTAAGAAAACGGAGGGAAATCAATACATTATTATGATTAAACTCTCACAAGGGTTCAATGAAATGCCATAGGTTATAATATAATCAATGGTATAAATATTATAGAGATTCATTAGTATCCTAAAACCACACTTTTAAAAGGATCTACATATAAAATACATTAGGTGATAAAAAATTAGTTTGACGTTCTCTCAAATTAGAGATTGATTTTACATTATGGAATCGTGAAAATTAATATAAAGGGAGAATAATATCATTTAAAGATGAAAGATCAAATAAAAAATGAGGAAACATGATCCAACCACCCACATGCCAAAAATATGTGAAGAAGTATCATGGGAATTTTTTCATAGGGAATGGAAGTGCATCTTGTTTAGGAGAGAAGGCTACCATGATCATGAATTTCCAAGAGGCATGAAGAATAAAGCTAATGTGGTGTAGAGTGTAATGGACCTCCCAATGAACCACCCATGGTATGGTGCTTCAAATTTAGAGAAAAATGAAATTATGCGATCCAGAGCACTAAATCATGGGACATTAAGGGTAATCAATGTCATCTACCAAAATATTTGAAGTATAAAGGGAAATTGTATTCCATCACAGCCATTAAGGTGGAAAATAAGTATAAAATTGTGCAATGTATACCTCCTACTCACTCATGAATGGAAAAGGTTTTAATTAATTATTGTTCTGTGAATTAATTTATATCCTGAACCTTTTCAAGAAGGGTTGAATAACAACCTTGATACCTTGATATTGATATATCCAAAAAAAACTATTGTTTTGATCAATTCAACCAATGTGTTGTATTCTTCTCTTGTTAGCATCTATGGAAGGATTATTACAAAAAAATATCATAATCATACTTTTACTGTAATTTTATGCAATAATAGGTTTGTATTAGATCTCATTAAATAGATCTTACATCAAATATCATGTAATAGACTAATATTTTATGATTATATTAAAATAAATATAAATCATTTGATATCTTTTGTTACACACAACATCGAGTTTTAACAAAACACTATGTTCAATTAATATTATATTTTATACTTGACAATTATAACTGATATGTTAAATTTTATGTTATGAATAGTAATAACCACATTTTTAAAGTTACTTATTTAATATATATATATATATAACCAAAATATCATTATAAATAAGTAATTGATTTTTTTAAAGTCAGTATATTCTTCCAAAATACATTTTTTCTCAATAATTTTTTTTTCTAATTTGGAAAAATGTAAAAAAAATTAAAAATTTAAACATTTTAATTCACAAAATTAAATTAAATTTTGAATTAAACACTTAAAAATTATCCTAGGATGATTTATTATAAATTTTATAGAAATATTTATTTTTTGATGATTAGTGACAAATACTAAAATTTATTAAAAACTACATTCTTTTTTAAAGCCTTTAAAATGTTCCATAGACTTAGAAAATAATTTAAAATTAAAATTATTTCAATTATATAATTATTAATCTTATTTAGGTCATTTGAATCTTTTTCATGGTGTGTTTTATTATAAAATATTTTTATATGTATGAAACATTTCTCCATTGGAAACTACTTTTTCCTCGCGTCTACATGTTTAATTTGAAATTAAATTTTATCACTCGTATGAAATTATTTTTTAAAAATGGATTAATATTTTTAATAATATTAATTAATATTATATAATGATTTCAACAAAAAAAATTAATATTTAATTGTAAAAACACTAAAAATAACCTCATCTGCTTATGGTCAAAATGGGTTTGTCGAGACGGTTAATCTGAAAAGATAAGATATGAATGACATGTAAACAATTCCAGTTATACTTTCATTGAAATATTTACACCTTAAATCCTTTAGTATTCAATAATTATCCATTTTTTATCCCTTTTAATGTGAAAAATTTGGTTATATATTATTATTTCTATAACTTATATGTGTTCCGTGACCCAAACTTATAAAAGTTATCCCCTTATCCTCTCTTATTAGCACTTCTAATGAAATTATTTTCAAACAATACCTTTCAAAAAACATTCTTATTTCAATCCCCAAATCCAATTGGCTTTGTTTGTATTAGAAAATCCTACTATGAAGGCTTTATGGGAAAACCTAAGAGGTTCTTTGAAGAAGTGGCACTGTCTTAAACTGTGAATTATTTTATTATTTCTCCTTCCACCTCATTAAAATAATATTCAAATATTATGATATAATAAAACCATTATACTAAATATAGTTTTATTTTATTATTTAACTGGAACGAACTATTTCCACCTCATCTTCCATAAAACGGGAAATGAAACCCTCGACCAAGTATGTGGAAGACTACCGCCTCTTAAACCAATTTAATAGGTTTTGTATCACCAATCCTCGTGGATAGATATAGTGATGTGTTTAACATATTTATATGATACATATAAAATGACCATTTTTCAATAATTATAATAGAAAATAATACTTATTTCCTTATAATCCATTTGGAAATTATAACATTGCTCATGTGTATGTGTGGACCACCACCTCCATGAAACGATGTGATATGATTATCATTTTTTACATGGACGGTATTAAGATTATATTTAATTAATATATATGGTATATATGATATAAAATATATCATAAAAGGTGAATCAATAATTATATTCTATTTATTCTATCCATTACAAAAATGGAATTTGTGTCCACGCATACATACGACCTATAGTCACCATGAATTGTGTAATTCATTATCTATCTATAAAATTATTATATTACTATAAATTCATATATAATAAATATATATTACAGTTATATACTTATTATAATTATATAGATTAAGTGACCCTAAACAATGTATAAGGACTTGAACTATCAAACCATGACATACATGGAAAACAATGTTGTTATCATTAGGAAGAATTATTTTAAAGAAGAATTGTTGAAAAATGGTTGATAAAAGGTTATAAGTAAATAATATATTTTATTATATGTATGAATATGTTTCCAGAATATATTTATATAAAACTTATTGTTAATATAGTAATTTCTAATGGGTACATTGAAATTCCAGACCTGAGGTTTGAGATTTGAATCTCGCTTATTTTTTCGTGGGATACATGTCATATTCACTACTTGTTTCTTTTATATGGTCTATATACTGCCCATGATTTTATTTTATGAGTAAAATCATGATAATTACCTGATAAATATATTCATCTAATATTATTTCTTTCATGAGTCTAATGATTTAAAAGTCTCTAATATGGTAAGTGTTTAAGGATACAGTGTCATTTTTTATCATGAATGTTTATGCTTATACTTATGATTCTGAGGTATTATTATATATATCTCAAGAAACTGATGAATTTTTTCCCCCTATTTAATTTCTTAAATTACATGTTTTTATTTCTATTACCTCTCTTTATGTTCTAAATAGTCCAAAATAGTGTTTTTATAGATAACCAAATTTATAACTCTCTATGGTTGAAATTCCATTTTCTTCCATATCTATGTTTTTCTTAAAATGTTTTAACTTTATTTATATTCTCATAAGATTATTTAAATTAATTTTCACCCATTTTTGAATTTATAATAAATGACCTCAAAATAATCTTCTTTTAATTTTTTGAACAATGTACATTTTAGTTTTTTCTGAAAATGTCAAAGTGATATTTGATTTAATGTATACGACCTGAATGGAATTTCCATCTATCCTAATTTCTCAATGAAAAAGGGATTCCAATATATATTTCAAATTTTATTTCCAATGAAAATGAATTATTTAATATTTGATAATTTTTTTTGGTTCTATGATGATTTTTCAAAATGGAATGGATATTTTCCACAAAAGTGTTTTAATGATCTCTTTATGATATTTCAATTCGTTAATGAAAATATTCTCGAATGTTGATTATGATTTACTGGGGATATTGACTAATGATATTATCCATATAATTTATTTGCATAGTTAATGATTATGATTGAAATATTTTTATGAAACTCGTTCCTTTTCCATCGGTAATGTTATGATGAATTGATGGAATGATTATGAGACCTATTACATTTCTACAGGTTATGCATTGATAAAATGTTTTTGAACCCCATTAATTTTACACATGTTATTCCATGATAGAATGATTATGAAACACATTTCATTTTAATGGGTTATTAAATTATAAATTATTTATCATCTTATGTCACACATCGATATAATATTAAATATGTGATGGGTGGGCCCAGAATTATATAACCCTCCAATTCCAATTATAAGGAATGATATCTCAGGAGATAAATAAAATTCTAATGATGAGGAAACCTAGTATAGTAAGGGACTATGTCTATCTTGTTTTTTTATGTGAACTTGGGCTTATAATATTGTTCGGTTATTTATCCCATTATATTATGATAGTTATTGCAATGAGACATAAATACTAAAGAAATTATTTTATATTCTTATGTGAATGCCAATATTTTATGTCTTATGAAAATGTTTTGTTCTCATGACTCGGGTGATTTAATTCAATTATGAAATATGTCTAACGAACATCAAATATTTATTCCATAACAAAATATTATGATCTTTGATCTATATTGTATGGTTTTTCAAATGTTATGTGCATTTACTCATACCCTTACTCTTATTTTTTTTCTTATGTGGTCATTCTAACCTACCTTTTTTATCCTTAATGATAATTTATTCTCTCCATTTATTGTGTTTCATTTCCCCTTATATTGAAGAATGATATTATATATTATATGTATAATAACAAAATTAAATATTAAGAACATAATGGGATGTGTGGTATTTCACATATGAACTTGTTTATCTTTCTAAGTTTCTAAAAGAAGTAGACCTATATGATTCTCATGTAGATTATTATGTAATATATTGAATCTTCATCAATTAATATGTAATATATTTATATATATGAAATTTGTGGTTCTCCCTAGTTGGTATTAGAGAATTATTTTTCAAACCTTTTGAAACATGGATGATAAAACATTTTTGACAACCCTAGAGATAAGTATATTTATTAGAAAACTTCTTCGAATTTGGGTAAGCGAAATAGAATATGGTTTCTGGAAAATTGCAACCCTATATAGAGAAAAAACTAGAAATTAATTTGGAGTTTTTGTACCTAGGGAAAATAAATCCAAAAGGGCTATATTTTTATTTGACACATTCATCACTTGATGCATAAAAATGGGATTTTCTAAACCCATGGTTTCATATTCCTATACGATATGTTGGGGAAATTCACAAAATCTACGTGAACCATCATGAAATATTTGAATAGATGGAGAACATGAAGGATATAGGATAAGTCTACGGTTTCATATATTGAAAATAATGTATTATAATACATACATCCTATAAATTATTTTTCATTATTATGTTGTTTCCTTATATTATTATTATTTCTCACATTATGATTTCTGGTTTTGGTCTATGGATTGAACCAAGATGAATCTTGTTAATAAAAAATGTGGTGTAATATTTGATGATTACAAAAAACCAAACTAGATGATAACTATAGAAAATGATATTTTGATTATTCATAATCATCTCTCATGATATATGATTACTAATTAGAATTATTTTGAGATTCATAAAACAAAAAATAATAGGAATATTAACTTTTATAAAATTACATGTGGTAAAAAACATAGAGGAAATGAGATTGGCTTAATAAATGTTAATAAAGTTGGGATAAGAACCTAGAATAATAACTCAAATGGAGAGGAAGTTGTTTTTATATTTAAATTATGGTCTTGGAGGAGATAATTTTAATGAAATTCAATGTCATATTTGTATGGAACATGGGAATTATCCATGTAAATGCACAAAATTAAGTTTAATCCCCTAATCAAAGGAATAATATATGTTATACAAATTCATTGAGGTAAATGGGATGAGGTATTTATGCATTGGGATTTAATAATTATACAGAAGAATTATATTTACTAATTTTTTTTGGTCATAATAATCCTGAAACTTCTATATATTATGTTAAATTTGGAAGCATATATATCATAAATTAGGATTAACATAATATTTTTGGATACCATCGTGGGTTTATGTGTTTAAGGATGATCATAATTTTAATTTATTATAACCACTTTTTAGGTTATACCTTATGGGATTTTAATGTAATTAATGAAATTTTTGGTTTGCTTTATTATAATAATATATATGTAACCCCTATTTTCAAAATCATGTATTATTTGGAAGAAACATATTTTTATTGGTTGAAATGTATTGATAACACTTCAGGGTTATATGAAAATTGATGAATAAGGTCATTTTTAGGCATGATAAATATATTTCTAGAGATTTTATAAGAATAGTATTAATATATTTTTACAATAAATTAAAACATATCTCATTCGGAAAAGTCATTGTTTTTGAACCTGTAACTAAACCGAAATAAGGGAAAACACCTACCACTGGTATACAAAATGTTACGGTTACTAGAAATTTTGGTAATTTACATGAAAAATTATTGTTGAATTGATTTTGGGAAATTAATTTTTATCATAGATGTAATTTCTTGGATTTTCCATGAATTAATTATAAATGTTATATGGAATTATTTTGAGACCTGGTGCAGAGACGACACATCATTCCAAGGCCTATTGAGGATAGAATGGTGGTTTAATATTTTTTATGTTAAGTGATTCTGTGTGTGTGTGTGTAGTCTTGGCAGCTTCCAAATGGATTCCTGGATTAAAAATTCAAGGGAACTATTGTGTCTAAGACCACGAATTTACATAAGAACATGTCTATCCTCGACCGGCACATGTTGAGGGAAAAAGTTATTTTTCAGACGTTTTAATTAAATCAAAATAAAATAAAATAAATTGAATATTTTATTTTATTTTATTTTCATATGTTCACTACAGTGTGATGATGGGGCAGTTGTTTCAATAATAAATGACACATCATAATCACTCTGAAACAGCAATGCTGACTCATAAATTCCAGAACATAACGTCAGCAAATCAGCATGATGGAATGATGAAATGTATTCCCTCGTTCTGATGGGTTAATCGAATATAGGTAATATGAAAAATAGTGAGAGAGACTTTGGAAAATTCTTGGAGCTTTAGAGAGAACTCTCAATAATGATCGATGATGAATAAAAAGTCAGAATCACTACTCTAAGAGAGGTGAAGGATCTCAGTGATGACGGTAGCACGATCACTTCATCATCGATCGATTCCTCTTGATGGTAGTGGTTATGTTTTAAATTGTTTCTTTCTATTTTATTAAATATAATGAAAATTTTTAATGAACCCAAAAATTAGTTTTACTACGCATCGTCGTTCTTGAGGGAGGGATTCTGTTTATCTTGTTAATTCACGGGGATTCATTTGTCATGTTAGGATGTTTTTAATTTTCATTATAAAGAAATTATAACTAGAGAAGATTAACACTCTGTCAAATGATGGGCAAGGTTCATTCTTATTAAGTTTTGTTTTCTTCCTCCCTCTTCCCCAATTTCATCGCATTATTCATGGGGATACAAACAAGGAAATCATTGCACACTCGTTTCTTGGAGAAAATACCTTAACGGAGATCCTACATAATGATGACCCAGAGGAGGTGCAATGAATATAGAAGTGGATGAATTGAGATGGCTCAGAATTTCAAATTCTTCGATAATTCTTTTGGAAGTTGTATGAGAATGTGTTTTTGGGGCCGATCGGAGGCCCAAAACCGACAGAATTATCTTCTTGATGTCATGGAGATCTAAACCTTTTATTTTCATAGCGATTAGATGGCTAGATCAAAGAACGAAGAACCATGGGATATGCACTGATGATGATTACTGGTCTAGGAAATTTTTTAAGAACAGAGTTTATATCCCAAAGAACATGCTATGTGGGACTGGCTAAGTGGATACTAGGGTTACACAATGATGTAAGTGATGACATGGTGTGTTCTCCAAAGAACACAAAATGTGGGTCTTTATGTGGGACTCTCTTTGTATCTCAGATAATACATGGACAAAGGGTTGAGTACCTGGTCGGTCGTGTACTCCACCACATGGTCAGACCAAGCTACTTTCATGGGTTACCGCGTCTACCGATTACATGGGATGACATACACAAGTTGTTGTTGTGTATGGGAACATGGTCGTGCACATGGAGAAGACCCCTGTTACTTAGACACGGCATGTAGTCTTCCCTACATGTTGTGTGCCTGACAATCTACACGGCATGTTCCCTCTAACTCAGGTCGTTACACACAGGCAGTACCTGGAGTCGTTAGTCATAGCATGTGACCCCTTCTAAACACCATTTATATCTTGGAAACAAGGAATGATCTCATTTTCCACTATTACATGGAAATGTATCCATTTTTTATTTCCACTTTTTAGTGTTCCCCTGAAGGACAGATATCGTTTCCATCCATAGTAGTATGATCCCTTCTGTATGACTTTCTAAGACAGAGTCAGGTATCCATCCGAGAGGCCTGGAGTTACATCCTCTATCCATTCCTGCCCCTAAGTTGTTTCGGGTATCGACGTGACCAAACAAACATGACACTTGTACTCTATTGAGTAGGTAAATCCATATGAGTTGTGGTATCTGCAAAGTCCATGGTAGTGATCCTCATCTGTGTATCGTGATCTTTTCCCACTGTAGAGTGTGTTCTCTGGGAATGGGTGTATCTCTCTCTCATTGCTTTTCCATTATGAATAGTACATCGCATACGGACGTCATCAGAGATATCAAAATTGTTGAGTGAGCTCTCTTGAATTAGTGCTTCGTGGAATCTTTTAACTGAATCCCTAGTGTGGGTATGTGGTTGTGTGGCATGTCTCTAGACTACAGGTATTGGTTTTGAGAATATCTGGATTGTGTTTCTCTTACTATATGTTCAGTAGACACATACTTTGTAGAGTTGACTATAAATTTACCTTTTGTATTTCTATATGTTTTTTGGGGTCCCTTACTAAGAATTGTAATATACACCCCTACATAGGATTTTCCTCCAGATGTCATGTCTTGTGATGATGAGAAATATTTTGATAGTGTCTAGGGAGGACAAGGAACAGACCAAACATTCTATATTCCCTACAGGCCGAGTTTTTCTTATAGCTTTGATAAATTTTCCATGTACATATATGTGCTTAAAATTTTTACATTATATTCGGTAGACTCTTGTTTTTTTTGGATTCTTTTCTGGCCCAGATTTACTTTCCCCAATATACATCCATTGTACTCTGTTGCTTGGGTTTAGTTGTATGCATGCATTTTGTTCCTTAGTGTTTTTTTACATTTCAGAATTTTTGGGCATGAAAATATGTGCATTTGTATAGGTAATTAGGAAATGCCTCACATATTACGGATATTCCTACATGGTGCTAGTCACCAGCCCCTTTCCTATTGGAGGCGGGCTTGGAGGTTTGTGGCACATCCCCACTGAATTAGGTCATGACAGTGTGGTATTAGAGCTAGTCGGTTCTACCTTAGGACCAAGAGTCTATGATACTGGTTTGGGGAAATAGTGTTAAGTGTTTCGAGTTCATATTTTAGTCTCAGGACTCTATTATTGGGGTCAGAAGCCAACGTATCCATACATTAAGTCTATGATACCCTACTTTTCAACATGGTACATGAAAACACAAGTTGTAGGGAAGAAAAAGAATAGTGCATGCATCATAGAAGAATTGGCTGTGTTTTCCATGTCCATTGTCTCAGCTATCAAGATATACACATTGACCATGGTACATCTTTTTTCCTTACTGGATGCCTATATGACACATAACCACTAGGATTCAGCAGCTTGATCACGAGGATGTCCTCCTCAGCAATGAGATTTTGATACATGGACCAGTTCACCAGGCGTTACCTCCAGGTGGTGCACCAGCAATACCACCTCCAACATAGCATCCCATGGTACCTACAGTACTGAAAAAAAAAATGGGGAATAGGCTAAGCACACTCCATCAGTTCTAGAAACAGATACCCATCAGCTTCCAATTCAAGCCCAACCCTCAGGCAGTTGTGGACTGGCATGAGGTGGTGACCATAGTTTTCCATCTAGTGAGGACTCCAACGTACCATATGGTTACCCTAAGAGAGATCCTTCTTTAGGGTTCAACATAACTATGGTGGATTATAACCACATAGACTCACTCATAGGATACTCACATAGGGACGGAATTGGAGAGACTCTTTTGGGATAGTTCGCTCCGATTATGCAAGGATCGGTGTGTATCCAGGAGATTCTTCATCACTAGTAGGGCAGTTTGATAGTGGAAAACTATTCATCGAGGTTTACAACCTCTCCAGATAGTAGATGGATATATTTAGGGATCAGTACTTTAGATATCAGACCATCGAGTGAGGTCTATTATGGGACATATAAGCTAGTTTCGGGCATCTAGGAATTTCATCTTACGATGGAGTGCTCGAGTGTTCCTTGTTGAAAGAAAGCTTCTTGGAAGAACCAAGGCAGTCGATGGTAGTTAACAGTAGGTAGATAGGTGGGGGGACCTCGGAAATAGGGATCCGATGTCAGGCATAGGATTCAGGATATGGGAGACGTCATAGGAGGACCCATGACATAGAATCGATAGTCAAGGGCTCTTAGGGTGGATCCAATCAGCCTATTGATAATCGATGATACTTGTAGGACAGTACGGGATATCTTTATATAGATTATCTGACCCATTGATCTTCTGATAGAGAGGTGTTGGATAGACCACTAAGGATGAGGTAGATAGTGGAGCTGATAGAGCCTCCTGGTGGTGGACATGGTAGAGGTGTAGGGAGAGCAGCAGGTGGTGGTAGAAGATTCGACCTACATCCACCACCACCGCTAGGAAGTCCAAACCAGGCTCAGTTAGCTAAGGGAAATGGGTAGGTAGAGAAACATGCAGTTGAGTCAGACAACCTAGGGACTCCAAGGGTGATTTTGGGCATGATCTGTGTCTTCTCTACCTTATATTTCATACGATTAGACATAGTATCTAGTAATTCCTTCCTTGCCACATGCCTTGTGTAAAAACATGAGATTCTAGTAGAGTCGTTGAATCAACCATTACACTTGGAGACAGCTACATGAAGGAACTTAATTAATATAAATATTTTTAGATAATGTGACCATGCCCTTTGAGGTGAGAGTTTCGGTTGGAAAATATTGGTGGCAGCGTCGAGGTCTTACAATGTCATTATCGGGATGGATTGGTTATCTCTGCTCAATGACTAGAGTGACTAATTTTGGTAAAGATTGTGGTGTGTCCACGTCGATGGGACACGGTTTTACATTGTCGGTGAAAATGACACCCAGGCATCAAAGGATGGGTCATGAATAAAAGGGTGCATCCAACCACTCATGAGGTGGATCGCCTTACCCTCACAATAGTATATGTTCTTAGCTTCCAGTTCCCAACAATTGTGGGAGAGTACAAGGATGACTTTCCCGAAGATGTTCCATGACTACCTCCCTTTTAGGTGCTCTACTTCTACATCGACAAACAACCTGGGATGGCTTTGATAACCTCACCAGCATATCAGATGGATATCATAGAGCATGGTGAGTTAAGGATGTAGTTTGAGGATTTGATGGGTACGGGATTTTTAAGACCCAGTGTTTTTCCCATGTTAGACCCAGTTTTGTTTTCGAAGAAGGCATATGGGAGTTTGGGGTTGTTCGTGGATTACAGGTTCCTGAACTAGGTGATGGTGAAGAACAAGTATCCACTGTCGAGGATCGACGACCTCTTAGATCATCTAACAGGGGCATACTGGTTCTCAAAGGTTGATCTTCGACTGGGCTACCACCAGTTACGAGTACAGGACAAGGATATACAGAAGACGTCTATCAGATGTTTCTATAGCCAGTATGATTATGTTGTGATACCTTCCGGCATAAAAAATGCCCCTGCACTGTTCATGAAACTTATGAACCAGATATTCCATCCATATTTAGATCTGTTCGTAGTGGTGTTCATCGATGACATCCTTGTGTACTCGGTGTCAGAGGAGGAGAATGCGATACACCTGCGGATGGTTCTAGACATACTCTAAGAGCATCAGCCTTATGGGAATCTCTCAAAGTAACAATTTGTGATTTAGGATGTCCACCTTTTGGGGAATTTCATCTTAGTGGATGAAGTAGTTATGGACCCAGCAAAGGTAGAGGTAGTTTTAGCATGGGAGATACCATGTTGCGTGACATTGGTGCGGAGATTCCTTAGTTTTTAGGATATTTATGGAGATTAATTCCATATTTCTATTGGATATCAACGTCGATTACAATTATGAATAGGAAGGGGAACCCTTCGTATTGATAGAGAAGTGCAGCAGGCTTTCGACCAGTTGAGACATGGTTTGACCAGCGCCCTGATCTTGAGGTTGCTGGAGGATGGTGTCAAGTACATGGTTTTTTGCGACGCATTAGGGACTGGTCATGGATGTGTCCTGATGTAGGGATAGGTGGTGATTTATTATGGTTTATTCTATCTAATATTGCACAACCAAAACTATGCAACCCATGATATTGAGTTGGCAGTCATAGTCTTAACGTTGAAGATATGGTAACCCTACCATATGGGCTAGAAGTTTATTGTCTACTCTAATAAAAAGGGCTTCAATACATCTTCTCATAGAATTATATGAATCTGAGATAGATGAATTGTATAGAGTTCATACAATAATCTGATTCAAGTTCATCAATACTCTTGGTACGGGAAACAAGGTGGCAGATGCTCTTAGAAAGAGATCGAGCTTCCAGCTATTGAGTGAGAAGATTGAGAATTTGAACTCATTACAATTATCCTTTGTGGATAGAGAGGATATATCTTACCTTTAGTCGATGGATATCACCCCTCCACTCTTACAGTGAGTTAGGGAGGCACAACTTGGGAATGTCGACTGTGATTCTTTATGTGCTCCGTTATCCACATGACATTCTCATGATAGAAATTTGAAAGGATGGGAGAACATTTCTCCTTTAAAATGACGCATTATTGAACCCGTGGAGTTGTGAGAGAAGGTTTTATGAGTGTTTCATACATCCCCATTAGCGGTACACCCTGGCATAGTGATGATGTACCAGGACCTGTGATGGTAGTTCTGATGGCCAAGCATGAATAAGGCAGTTTTGGAAGTTCATTTCTCGGTGCCTGAAATGCCAGCAGGTGAAGGTTGGGCACCAGGTTCAAGCCGGTTTAGATCACCACATTGTGGTACCTGAGTGGATGTGGGATTATATATCCCTAGACTTCCTGGTAGGATTACCATGATTCTCTACATGGCATGATTTAATCTGGGTGATTGTTTAAAGACTCACCATGTAAACCTAATTCATATCCATCAGGGAGCATATCATAGTGGAGGGTATGGAAGGCCTCTACGGGTAGAAGATAATTTGGATTTATAGCATCCCATTGACGATAGTATTATATTTTGATGCTAATTTCACATCCCAGTTGTAGAAGGGATTATAGGGGCATTTGGGACCTAGTTCTGATTGAGCACAGCGTTCCATCCCTAGCTGGATGTCCAGACTGAGAGGACCATTCAGGTTCTGGAGGATATGTTGCGGGCCTATATATTGTACTTTGGCTGCATTTGGGAGTACCACCTACCACTGGTGGAGTTTATATACACCAATAACCTCCACTCCACTATTAGCTTGGTACCATTTGAGGCTTTATTTGGGAGACCCGTCCAGTCACCGGTCTACTGGATAGATATTGGAGAGTCAGCACTTACGGGTCCAAATCTGGTGTGAGTTACGGCCAAGATAGTGTAGATCATCTTAGAGTGGATGAATACTACACAGAGATGGTATAAGTCTTATGCTAACAGAAAATAGAGACCTCTGGAGTTCGAGGTGGGAGATCACGTCTTCCATCGTGTCTCTCATCGATGAGGGTTACAAAGATTTTTTGGGGGTGTAAAGATATCTTTGAGGTTCATCTAACCTTTCTAAATATGACACAGAGTTGGAGAGGTTGAATACCTCTTAGTTCTACCACCATAGTTCCATCGGGTACATTATGCCTTCTAGATGTCATAGCTGAGGAGATATGTGCATGACCCACCACACGTCATCGACTGGGGCGAGCTGGACATCGATGATGGAGTGACCTTTTCTAAGTACCTACTTGATATCAAGGATTGGTAGGATACGATCCTTTGTTGGAAATTTATTACCTTAGTGCATATCCAGTGGTAGCACGGGGACCTTTAAAAGAGCACGTGGGAGCAGGAGGCTCAGATCTGTGCCTAGTACCCATATCTCTTCGAGTAGCCTTTGTTTCGGATTTTTGTGAATATAAATCCCCAAGGTGTGTAGAATGTAACATCTCATATTTTCAATTCATTATTTTTAAATGTTATATGGAGTATTTTCATGATCAATAACAAACAAGATAGGTCATTCTGAGCCCCAGTGAGCTCAAAATGGTGGTTTGAACCTTTTTAAGTTAATTGAATCAATTTGTGTATGTGGTGATGTATGTTTCCAAACGGATGCCATGATTAAAAATATAAGGGCACCATTGAGTCCTGGGTTTTGGATTTAACTAAAATGGTCCTAACGCCTACCGGTGCTGGTCGAGGTAAAAAAATAATTATTAGATGTTTTATGTAAAATAAAATAAAACAAAATAATTTGAGAAGTTTATTTTATTTGGAAACATTCATTGTAGTTCCTAGATGGAGAACTGTATTAATAATTAATGAAACATCATAGTCACTATGATATATCAATGTTGACTCATTAATGCTTCAGCATACCTACAGTGACTTAGCAAGAGGGAATGCTGAAACGAGTTCCCCCTTTTAGTGGGTGAATTTAATGTTAGTCGATGGGAGAAGATTTTGAGAAACTCTGGAGAATTCTTGGGGATTTAGAGAGAACTATCAAAAATGAATGAAGATGAATTAGAAGTTTGAATCATTTTACCAAAAGAGTTGAAGGATCTCAACTATGACTATTGTGTGATCTCTTCGTGACTGATCTATCACTCCTCAATGTAGGGGTCATGCTATAAATTGATTCTTCCATTTTATTTAAATAAAATGAATAACGAAAATCAACTGACAAACTAGTTGACCCACACATATTCGTTCTTATATGGGAGATTTTTTATCAGGTCCTCTCTTAGGGATTATTTTATCATGATTGGATGCTTTTAATTTTCCATATTTAAACCATCAAACAAGAGCAGACTAACTTTGTGATAATCGACGGTGGAGGTTTGTTCCTCCTTTGTTGTTTTGTTTTCTTCCTCCATCATCCTTATGTTCTTCATGTTCCTCATAGGGATATGAATGTGGAATAATTTTGCACCCTTTTCATGCAACAAAAATCCAAAAACATAGATCTAGAATCGTGATGACCCAGTAGAGGTGTGACAGAAACAGCGGTGGACAAACCACCATGGTTTAAGAATTCCCAATCATCAATGATTCTTCATTCTAGAGATTTAGAATGTCTATTTAGGGCCAATCAGAGGCCCAAAACCAACAAAATTATCTTTTTGATGTTAGGGAGATCTAAGCCCTTGAGTTTCATGGAAATCAGATGACCATATCGAAGATTAAAGCCCCACGGGAGGGGCGCTGACGAAGAAGAGTTATTTTGTAAATTTATGAACAACATGACATATATCCCCAAGAACACGTCGTGTGGGACCAGATCAGTGGAAACTAGGGATCTGCGATTTAGGAAGTGAGTATATGGTGTGTTCTCTAAAGAACACGATGTGTGGGTCCATACGTGGGACTCGTTGTGTATCTTGGATGATACATGAACACGGGGTGGTGTACACGGTCATGTACTCCACAACATGGCTATATATGGCCGACTCAATCGGTTACCACATGTACTAGTTACATGAGATGACATACATGGGAAGAGGCCATGTACGGGCACATGGTCATGCACATGGAGTGGACCTTTTTTACTCGAACATGGCTTGTGTTCTGCCCTATACCTCTTGTACTTATGTTTCTAGATGGAATGTTCCCTTTGACTCTGGATATTAACCAAGGGCAGTACACAGAGTCACAAGACAAAACTTGTGACCCCTTCTACACGTTGTGTATATACTAGATGTTTGGAATGGTCTCTTTGTCCACCATTCAATTGAAAATTTTCCTTTGTGTTAGTTCCCCTTTTTCTTATTCCCCTGATGGTCAGGTATCATTTCCATCAACAAGACTATGATCACTTCAGAAAGACATTCATAGATAGAGTCGGGTATCCCTCTGACATGCCGGTACAGAGATCCTCTATCCATTCTTGACAAATGGTAGAGTCAGGTGTTGAAAATATTAATCCTACAGTAAACCGATCCTCTACATATAAGGTGAATCCAGATGAGTTGGGGTATCCTCTAAGGCCTTTATCTTTGTATCATGGTCTTTTCCCACTCAGAAGTCTATTCTCCTAGAATGAGTGTATCTCTCTCTCTTATTTATTTTCCCTGATGAATAGACTTTCTTGTACAGATGTCATCAGGGCTATCAAAATCATGGAGTTTGTTCTCTCGGATTAGTGCTTCATGGATTCTTTTAACTGAATACCTAGCGGGGGTATGGGGTTGTGTGACCTATCTCTAGACTACGAGACTTGGTTTTGGTTAAATCTGGATTTTTTTCCCTTACTATATGTTATGTAGAACTATATTATGTAGAGATGACTATACCTTTACCCTGTGTATTTATTTTTTGCTTTTGGGGTCCCTTGTTGAGTATTGTTATACTCACCCCTGCAAGGTCTTTGCTTGAACGAGTCGTGTCTTGTGCAGAAGAGCGACATATTGACAGAGTCTAGTGTGACCATGAATGGAACAAGGTTTCTGAGTTACCAATAGGAAGAGGTGTTCTTACATCTTTTTTCATCATTCTCAGTACCTAATTGTTCTTATAGGTTGTACTTTATAGTTTCCAGACTCTTTTTTTTGTGGGCTTGTATTCTAGACTAAATTTTATTTCTAGGATTTTCTTCCATTCTTATATGTTGTTTATGTTTAGTTGTATACATGCATTTTGTTCCTTAGTATTTTTTTACATTTCACCATTTTTCAGCTTCGAGGTGTGTGTGAGTGTACAAGTACTTAGTAAAGGCCTCCCATTTTAGTGATATGCCTAATCGGTGCTAGTCAACAGCCCTTAGCCTAATGGCGGTAGCTTTGGGGAGTTGCGGTACGGGCCCTATTGGGATATTATGTGATAATATAGAAGAGAATGGGACATAAAAAGGATATGGTGATATATAAATAACTAGTTAATATTGAGAAATGTTTTTATATGCTTCGAGAATAAATTTTTGTCAATTAATTATTAGTTTTCTTTTTAAGAGTAATAATAAAATTAATCCATTCCACTTATAAAAATATATTTGTAAAAATAAACATCATTTTTGAAATAAACATGTCCAATTTATCTTTAAAAATTATTTTATAATTTAATGAAAAATTAATTTTTTTAATGAATATTGAAAATACAGATTTTTATTAAAAAATACTTTTTATTTTAAATCATTTAAAAAGTAACATAATTGTTTACAAATTTTAAAATTTTGAGTTAGTTAAATTATATTTTTATTAATCTAATATAGGTCATCAGAATTATTTTCATTATGCATACTCATTTAAAACCATTTTATACTTAAGAAACATGTCTTTTTGGAGAACACATTTCTCATTGCATCTATAGGAATATTTTTATATTAAAACCAACAAATTTTGTGAATTTAATTTGGAAAATTGGATTTCTTATTTGGAATCAACTTAATTAATATTATATGACATGTTCAACATAATATTTATTCATAATGTATATTAAAAATAGTAAAACAATAGTTACCACATTTAAGGTTTAAACATGTTTATCATCATTAAACTAAGATCAAAAGGGTTAAACTTGTCTAAAACATATCAAATTCTTATTTTATAGAAATATTCGGCCTAAGAAAATATAATTTTAGATAATTGAAATTTTTATCCTTATCACATATGAATAATGTGGGTATATATTTTTATTTTCAAAAATAACATGTATACCCTCTCCCCCACTTATAAAAGGGAACCCTCTCTCATACTCTCTTTACCCATCCAAATAGTTTAGTATTATCCAAGATAATATAAAATAAATTACTAATATCACTATCCACATATTAGAGTCTATTTTTTTATTAGGGAACCCTCAAAATAATTATTTATATGTAAAATTAATGACGTTATCGAAAGAATAGGTATATTCATAAACCATGTGTTTTTTATTCATTTCATCTTACACATATATAATATTTAATATAAATAAGATGATAGAATAAAATATGTATATTTAATATAACGATATTTTACAGTGTTTATTTCATAACCTATATCGATCTCCTCTTTTATAAAATTTGAAATGAAACTATGAAACAGGTGTGTGAAGGAAAACCACCTCATGAATCGATGTAATTCTTTTTCGATAACCAATTCTCATAGATGGATATAATGATATATATAACATGTATATATATATATGATTTTTATGAAATAATTATACTTAATAAATTATCATATCCCATATATCTTTTTACCATACTGTAAAACCCCATGATTTTTATGAAATATTTCTCTTTAGATAATTTTATTTCATTGATAGCTTTTATGGTATGCAATAGTGAGTATAAATAAACCATGTAATGTTATGTGGCCATCATAAAAGAAATGTGTAATTTGTGAGTATTAATAATATTAAACAACTTATGAAATATATATATATACATATATATATATTGGGCCTACGTGGTAATAATTTATTTATCATTGATTAGAAAATATATACTCAATTATTAGTAATATTATTTTAGCCTTTATATAGAAACCCAATCTTAAAATACAAGAAGATTACATAATTTTTATGTATAATCGTTACCTTAATCAAACACACAACAAAATACTATAATAGTTTAGTTCCATTGGAATCGTGGTAAAATAATCTTTTATCCGGGTGAAGGTTCTATAAAATCATCCACAATGATCATCCCTTTTAGTAAACCCAAATAAAATATTTCTTCATAACCTAGAGAATGGAAACATAAGAATGGGTGAGATTAGATGCTTAGTAAGGGTAAAATAAGAGAATTCAATATATGATCATATGAAATCAAAACATTTGAATAATGGTATGTTATCAAAAACATATCTTATGAGGTGCAAGTATAACTTAACATAGATTATAAACATGAGTCATGGAATAAATATTGTAAATCCATAAAAAATGAATCATAATGGTAACAAATAACATTATCCATGAATGTATAACCTTGGAATAAGATAGTTAATCTGTGTAATAATCATAAGCATAGAAAATATTATTTTATTGCTACCCACCAAGATATTTTTAACATGTTAGGCTTGGGATGACCACCACTATGCCTAATATTTGCTTGGGATGTCCTATTGTGTATCCAATTGTTTCATCCTTTGTCTGACCACCCATGTACCCTCTTGTTTTAGGATTGGGATGACCACCCTTGTACCCTCTTGATTTATACTTGTTTTAAACACCCATTTCAACTTATATTTAGACTTTGTATGACCACCCATATACCCTCATCATGGGGCCTATGCTGATTACCCACGTAGCCTCAGAGCTCATAGAACATTTATCCTTACCCAATGCATTCAAGTTATATATAGGACTCACCCACCACATATTAAAAAAATTTATAGGTTTCATAATGTTATAAAAAACATAATATCATTACCCATGAAATGAAATAGATATCATAAAAATTTCATTATATCATACACTATGGAAAAGGGACATGTTTCATAATCATTTCACAATCAAATAACCTATGAAAAGAAACTTGTTTCATCAGCATCTTATCATGGTATAAACCATTGAAGTGAAATCAATTTCATTAAAAAACATGTAAGGTTAAACATAAACCATAATTAGAATGGTATATTTGGATAATATCCCTAGTAAATAATAATTAACCTCAAATAATTTCATTTTATATGGAAAATAATTTGGAAAGGCTACTTAGGACAGTTCTAAGAGGAAAATATTTTTTCATTTAATATCATTTTTTTTAAAATGAAACATATTGAAAATTAATTTATTTGAAAATAACCTCGAAAAATATATTTGTATATTTTTAAAATCAATTAAAACAATTCTTGAGGAAAATATAATTTCTTCTTTCAAGAAATATTTTTAAAATACATAAATTTTTTTAACCCATTTCTTTCGAAAATTTCCATAAAATCTTATAAAGGGAGCATTAAAAACATTTTGAACTCTTTTTAAAACATAATCCATTTTCAAAATCATATACTATGATATTGAACTTAATATTTTATTAAAATAAATTGATATTTTTTTGGAGGGAACAAAGATTCGTGTTCGAAGAAAGAAATAATGTCAGGTTCCCTAAAAAAATTCTTATGTATATTATGTACCAATTTCTGTTAAAATGCAACCATTATATGATGATGTCATTAATAACCATATTAGAATAAAATGCATGGGAATGCTCAAGAGATAGATCAAAAAATATTATAATTGTCTGCATAATCATTAAAAATCCTGACAAATGATGATATTGAAAAAATATTATTTACACATTGGAAACCACAAATCATATTCCATATACAGGAATAACAAAACAGGGGAAATAAAAGTGAGATAGAAATCCCTTAACTTAAGTCTTGAATTCCATTATACTCATTTTATACTACTGTATAAAAAATATAATATAATTATAAATATAATACTGAACCATATTTATTCATATCATACTATATTATACTTTTTATTATCTTTTATTACCTGTAATTAACAATTACATTTAAAATGGTTGTTTTGAGTAATAACCACTTTGTTTTCCTAATATTCATCGATTTTATATATTATTTGTTATATTGAATTTATCCTTATTTTATCCCCTAAATAATTATAAACACAATATAATTATACTATATATTTAGTATAAATGTATTTATAATAATATATAAATGAAATAAATTGTAAATCCAATGCAAGTTTCACTAAGATAGTAGGTCGTATGTATGCATGCATATTGTTTATAGTATCTTATCGGATTGAATGAAAATAAAATCTATGTGATATTATAATTATAGATAAATATTTATTTCATACATATAACATATTCTTATTAAACCAATTCTTAATGAATTCCAGGTAAAGTGTGAACAAATCATGTCACCTTAAGAGATGGTAGTATGATGTAAACTTGTAAGACATTATTGTATTAGAAAAAATTGAAATCTGGATGTTATAAGTGATATAGAAATTCAATAATAATAATAAATTTATAAAAATTATAAATATAAAAAATATATAGTATTTCCGTTATTATTCCCAATGTCTAAGGGTTGTATGAAAAACCAACGACATTGGTTCATGAGGAGGTAATCCACCGTACACATGAATAATTATTTAATATTCAATTTGATGGAAGTATTTGTGTTTTATGTTCATACCCATAACATAAAAACATATAAATTTATTTTTGATACTCATTTTATTATATAATCATGATATAAAAATAAACTAAGGGTTTTGAGGATGAAACAAGATAAAAATGTTTGTTGCTGAATGTTACCTCTTATTCAGGTATCTCCAAATTGTATGAACCAACGACCTTTTTTAGATTTATAAAAAAAATAAAGTATTAAAGGAAAACATGAAGGAAGTGGTAATGTTATTTGGGTATACAATGGAAGAACCAGTAAGATTTCAATTTTTTAATATAGAGGATGATGGAATTGCCATTTATAAGCAACATGAGTGGAAATGTTGTAAATATTTGAAAGAGTGAATTGCACCCATGTTTGTTTCCAAGTCAAGTGGCTCCAATAATAGACCATATTACGTGATGAATGGGTTAGGGTCTATATATTTATATTAAAGGGATTATTTATAAGTTTATAGGTCATTTTCCCCCTTTTTTATGTTTAATCCCTTTTAAAAAAAATTTCTCTTAATCTTCATGATTAATTTTTACGTTTTTCACTAATCACATGCATCAAATGTTATGTTTGAATAAATTGAATATATATATATATATATTATTATGATTCCAAATATTGAATCTATTTTTAAAAATTAAAAACACAGAAGTGGTATAAATTAATTAAAAATTAATCTCATAGACATCTTTAGAAAATGAGGTCTTAATAAGAAAAGATCAAAACATTACAATGTTTATATATTCAATTTCAATAGAAAATTTATTATAATGACCTAAATTGTATTAATATATTTATAGTTAAAATATTTTCACATTGAAACCAATTTTAAATATAGTAATGAAATAATATTTATCTAAATAAAAAGGAATTTTTTAAATAAAATTTGATATTTTTTACTATCCATCCAAAAATAATTCATCTAAAAAAACACAAAAAATTATCCAAAGAAAAATTTGATATTATGATTTCGAAAATTATTATTTTTAAATTAATTTATAAAAGTGTAAAATTGTTCGTTTTAAAATAATTTTAACAATAAAGGGGACAAAACATCTTTTTAGGAAAATAAAAATATTAAGTGTATAATTGGACTTATTCTTATATATTATCTAGGGAACATATAAGAGGTATTTTAAACATTTTATTGAATATATAATATATAAATTTCATTCAATTAACTAACAAAAAGTGATTTGGTAAATTTATTGACATAAAACTCACTTGTGCGCATAAAATAATTTTTAATAAAAAAATTTCCTTTCATCTTAAGACGTGTTTTATTTTTATTTTTATTGATTTGGTCGCCAAAGAATTTTATAAAAATTTGTAAAAAATATGTATCTGATTTAGTGAATCCCTTTTCACACATTTAATTCCATTGGATTGTTGATAACTCCCATATTTAATAGTAATATTTATATTATATTATAGTTTGGTAAAACTGAGTCTTGTGTATAATGAATGATATCAACGGAACTCGGTATTGTGTATAACACACGATGGCATGTGTTGTGTGTACTGATACAAAATATTAATTGGTTTATAGTGTAATATTATATTGTTGTTTCATATAAATAAATATTATATTAGTGTAGCGTGTAATGCAATACATAAAATAATTTTCATTTAATCGAAAAAATTTCCAAATAACATTGGGTGTTACATTCTACCACACTTAAAATGATTTTCTCCGACAAATTTAATCACTCTAATTGAAATAAATTAGGATAAGTATTCATCTTTAGATACACAAGTTCACACATAACTTCCTCAAACTAGTGGTTTCAACACAATAATTGACCAGTAGAGTGGTCTTATTTCATAGAACATTCTCTATATAATTCAGAGTGTCCACAAGTTGTTCATATTAAAAAGATCATTCTCTAGAGGTATTACATCTATGTTTAGTAAATTTTATAGATCAGGTATTTACTTTATCCAGATCGATACATGGAACACATCTTGTACCTGAGAGTGGTTTAGTTGGAGCACCAAATAATAAGGTATTATCTCGATACGATCATGTATTTTAATTGTAAAATATAATAAGGGATTAGTTTTTGAATATTTATTCAACCAAAAAATTAATAAAAACAACTTCTCCCCAAATTCAAATTCTTGATCATGATGAAGGTAAAATCATGTCAATCAAAAAGTTTATTTCCTTTCTTATTTCTGAATTATTATAATGATTTCTTCCATCCCATCATCTTCGTTAGGTCCTAGTAGTATTTTTTCTATAACTTCTCTCTAGTATATTGGTGTTTTACAATTTATTCCATAAAATCTATTTATAAGGAGTCGTTTGAACGTTCCTATGAAATATATCATTTTTTAAAAACTGAACTTGATGATAGTGTTGATCCAAAACATCATTAAATCCATAGAATATGATATTAGAGTAAACATTAATCATGTTTCCTTTAGTTTTAAAGGATTTATTCCTCAAATAACATTATTACTACAAATAATACCATAGGTTTTAATTTCGATAAATGTCACATAAAATCTACTAAATATTGATAAAAACTCATCTCATAAAAACTAGAAAATGGTGTATAGAATTGGGATCATCCTAGAACTATTTTACCCATGATAGAATCTATAAATATTATGGTAATCATAATCAGAGACATATATGATTCCAAAATATAATTCTCTGTTTATTCCTTAAATAATTACTTGTCTTGTACAAAAAAAATAATTCTATACAATCTTTGGAACATCCTTGTACCGATATAATATCAAATGGGATTTTACTAATCTAGAGTCCATGTACATGGATATAATAACCTAGAATTCCAGTGAATTGCGACTAATATGACTTCATAGGGTTTATTCATAAAAAATCAAACATGAAATTCCCTACTAAGGAGGGGAGGATAAGTGTTCCCCCAATATCATCATTCACCTAACCAATTATAATAGACATTTCATCTATCCTTTTTCATCAGTGTTTTTTAGGGATTATCATCCACATTAGTCCTTGGATTGGGGAACATTTATGCAAAATTATGAAAATGCATATAATTGAAACACTGAGGTGTGAGAGGTTCGTTCTGAGGAAAGTTTATATTATATCAAAATTCAGCTACTTGATGAACATTATTTCCACACATAAAACATTTAATTGTACCCTTAATAAAATTTCATCCCTATTCCCTACAAAATTTTGTTCAAATAGTAAGATGTATCTTCTTCTCTCTATAGACTATAAAGTTTCCATTAAATTATATCATTATTTTTTATCATAAACCTAATATTGATGGGAAACTACAATCTGTCATTTCATATAAAGAATACAAGGAAGGTACTTATAGAAAAATATTTTTCTGACATCGTCCAAATATAAGGAGTCAATTTTATCATGGTTCCTCTTATTATTGATAAAATAACATTACTGATACACTTCACCTTCCAAGCGATAGGAATCCAATATTAAATTTTCATATTCAATGACGTGGAAAATGGAAAATATATTATTAATGTTAATGATCCATTTCTCATTAACATGTGGATCAGTCATTCTACTAAATGAAGTTGGATATTACCTTATGATGGATTCGATAAAACAGTGTTCCCCCCTTTGATTGTTTGGATGATCATTAATATTTTTGACTTGAGAAAGTTGTGTAGTCAAAGAAATGAGATTTCTCATTCCATCTCTAATAAAATTCAGTTTCTCTATAGGAAAATCATTTCATTTTCCATTTAATTCCTCATTATCATGGTTCCTTGATGTTCCACCCATTTACCAACACCATAAATCATGGTGTGTGCAATGCTCATCACAATATAAAACCATATAATTGTGAAAATTAATGTATATGATGTCTAAATCAGGAAACCTTCATTTTAATCTATGAGATCATATTTTATTCTAGGTCATTCAAATTCATCATATTATTAAATCCTTAATGAGTGTTGTTAAGGATTCTGTTGACTTCCAACGCATATCTCATGGGATTATCAATCTAGGTATGCAGTATGACTGATTATTGTACACCAGTTCCCAATTGAGACTAGATCAATAAGGTTTTTTCTGTGTTGTTTCCCCTGTGTACATATATTCCATATCCTCACCAACATTTGAAATCTAAACAGGGAGGTAATTTACTGGAAACCACTGTCTTAATCCTTTACCAAAATTCTAGGAAATTTTCCTAAACATAGACACATTTTTATAATTATCCATAGAGATTACACTATAAATATCCTTAGAAATATCCCTATGGATTTTACTAATTATTCAGCATCCTACTATGAATATAATAACTAATCCTTTCCCTTTATACCAATTATAATTTCATAGGCTTAACAAACATTGATATTATATCAGTTTTTATGAATCTTCCTTATATTACAATAACATAGGAATATATATCATAATAGTTTAAATCTATTGAAAACCTGGCAAAAAATCATTTATATTGGTGAAATATCATTAATATCTACCTTAAAGATCAATTCCTTTAGTTATCCTACTTAAACCCTTTCATCATAACCTAGGGAAAGGAAACATAAGAATGTGTGAGCTTAGATGCTCAACAAGGATAAACATAGTACATATCAGTCTACAATCACATGAAAAAATAAGATAAGAATAAGGTTATTTGATCTTGAACATAAATTATGAGGTTTATACACAACCTATCATATATTATCAACATGAGTAATGTCCATGTCATTAGTAGTTCATAAGACATGAATTATAATTAAAATAAATAAAATGATCAATGAGAGAAAAAAATTATCTTTAAAACATTAATATATCATAAAAATGATATATATTTATTAAATCCATCATTGTATCCATCAATTTGGGAAATTGATTGAAAATGAATCTTATTCATTTTTAGGGGATGAATTCCACACATATACATGGTTGATACATCTATTCCTCATTTGATGGAAATGTAAGGGAAATGGTTTTCCCATTATAATAGTAACATATCAATATATTCATGATACTTAATTCATTATTTTATGACGTATTCAATATATTTGGAACATGTAGAATAATAAATAATATTTTTAAGAGTCGGGTAAGATGATTACCAGTTTATTAAGAATCCCCCTTTTTATTACGCCTTATTACATCAAAGGATGGAATTAGGGTAACAATAGGAGAAAAATAATGAAGTGGACGTATAAATGGTTGATTTGGGAAGGGATTGGAAAATATATATGACTAAAATTATGTAAATAAGGGATGAGAGTAGGTTCCCATTTATTAGTGAGGGTAGGGAAATACATGGAATTACTGAAATGGTTTATATAATATAAATTAATTTCCATATGAAAGTAGATACAAATGGAAAAAACATATTATTTAGATAATATAATGTCACATTATCCTTAGAAAATAATATTTTGACACTTTTATTTTTCATTTTCACCATTAAATATTGGTTTTACCCTCTCCCTACAGCAAACACTTTTAACCTTAACGATGGTAATAAATTTTGAAATTTGGTTATTATTAATTATAAATAAATTGAAAGAAGTTTCATTACTAAATTTAAAATTTTTATTCCAAATATTTAATCATTTTTATCACATTAAATTTCTATAAATGGTAGGAAATACTTTTAAAATATTCATATAAAACCCAATGAAAAAAAAAAATTGAAAAAAAAAATTTTAACCATACAAACAAATTCATTCTCATTATTTTCTTAGTAAAAATTGTTTGATGAATGATACAATATATTATTTAATATATATTATATATATTTCCTTGACATAATTAATCAATAGTGATTTATGATATTTATTAAAAACACATTGTGCACATAAAAAGCAATTTTCAGAAAGACAAGACTTTTTTCCAAAAAAAAATATTTTATCTTCATTCATAACCATTAGATAACTAAAGCATGATTGATTATTCATAAATTACTAATAAATTCCATTAAAATAGATTTTACACATTTATTATAATATTACTCAATATAACAATCCACCACTCATAAAAAATACATTTATTCAGATTAAGGAGTTTTTTTAATCATGAAATGGATTTAATAAAATTTAATGATTATTTATATAGAGATAAAAAATAATTTTTTTAAGAAAATAAATTTCAATATATTTATTATAATTTTTTATTCTAATTTATACCCTCCAGTAAAACATCATGTTTATAAATATGATAATATATCATGGTTAATTTATACTATGGACTTCATGTAAATAATGAAATTAAATAAATTAAATTTTTATCAATATAATACATATAAAATCTTCCGTTGTTACATTCTATCCTCATAAAATGAATATAACCCATGACAATTAATTAATATTATACAAAAAAAATAAGGTTACTTTTAATTCAACACATCTTAGAGTTCACATGTTGCTTACTCAGATTTAGGTTTGTTCAAAAAAACATTTACTTTGTGATTGGTCTTGTTTTGAATCTCATTCTCTCGGCAATCCATAATCACTACTGATTGTTCATTATAATAATGATAATTCTATAGTGGTAAAATATCTATGTTAAAATCATCTTAAGGATCATGAATGCACCTCTTCAAAATTGATACATAAAACAGATCATGAACATGATAGAGCTTTAGTGGATTCCCCATGTGATAATCCATCATCCCTACTAGATCCAGAATCCTAAAATGGAAAATATAAAAAGATCTTATCTTTCGCTTGACTGTTAATACCGTATCCCTCATCCATAGATAAATTTAGAGGAATAACTTATCATGTAAATAAAATTTCTAATTAAATGAACTTTTGTTTGTAGGACTTATCTGTCGACACTGAAATGTTTTTCTGGGATACTAAATAGATATATCCTTTTCTGTCATTTCGTCTCCTAGATCAAGTCCCAATAACTCTCATTTTAGAACATCATCACAACATGTTATAGTTATTGACTTGTTTCCACATATGTATTCATAAGGATCCATCTAAATGATCGAAAATTTTTTTTTATAAGAGAGTTTGTAAAGAGGAAGTTATTGAACCCCACTAACATTAAAATACACAGAATAATTTCTCAACATGTCATCTGGGGTTTGAATATATTTCTCATACTGTCCATCTATCTGATAATTATAGGAATTGCCAAAATAAATGTCTATATCAATAAAATGGGGATGACTTATCCAAAACATCAAGGGGATGGTTGGATCCCAATCAGATGTAATAGAATATCATAATCCATGAACCTTTTCCACTTTCATAATGTATATATAGTAATGTGGATCATGAAAGAATGATTCCCTAATAGAAATGAAATGTTTTTATTTCGTAAGTGTACTTAAAATAACCCAAATATAATTACTCCATTTAGATGAGTTTTGGATTTCTAAAAACAAATCTACGGTGAAATTTTCACATTTCCATACAAGTATAGGTAATGGTTATAATAACTTCTTATACTTATGGGGCTCATTCTAAAAATAATGGCATTCCAAAAACCATGATACATACTTTATAAGATACATTTTAATGTCTTAGAATGAAAAATACTCTTTTAGATCTCATTAAATATGCATTCTTCTGGGATTGATAGAAAACTATGAACTATGATCATCATATGACCACTCATTAAATTTTAAAGTTGATGGGAAATTTACTATTTTACTAAAACTTATCATTCCATAACAATATTGGTTGAACTCAAGAACCATCCCCACATTCTTCTACAAATCCACATATTTCATTTGTGCCTCTTTAATCCACATATTAATAGTTGTCTGAACATTGATCATAGAGATAAAATATTCATCAACATTCATTATTATTTAAAGATATATAATCATGAAATCCATAATTAATGGATCTATATCAATTATCATCATATAAAAACTAGCATACTGTTTGTGACACATTGAATCACCCTCCTTATTTGACTTCATAAGGAGGTAATGTATGTATTATACATAAGATTTATCCAACTCCAACCATATTATCATGTGAATTATAAACTCTATAAAGGTGAACTTATACATTCACATTTTATGATTAGATTTTATATATATAACATCTCACCAACTAGATTATTCCTCTATATCTTCAATGAGAAAATTATTATAGATGACTCTATCCCAATTTGGGTAATTTTAGTCATAATACATCAACTGATGAGAGTTATAAGATATAAACATGTCATTATTAGAAAATAACACTGCCTAATTCATTATCATGTTCACTAATATAGATCAAAAACCATGTTTCACTAAAGAGTAATTTGAGAGTAGGTGTACTAACCAAACTTCTCTACAGCCCCTTGAAATTTTGTTGACATTCATTATGAATCAAACATTCCCGATATACCAATATTTTAGAAGTCCCTAAGGACATTCCCAATCTCTATTTGAATGTCATAATCTCTTGGGAATCATCAGATCTCCATTAGGAATTATTTTCTCAAAACAGAGAGATAACTATGAAATAAAATAATATAGAAGTGAAAATAATTAAACAAGATCCAAATTGGTCATAAAAAACTAACATATTTTCAACCCATTTTTATATAAAAGATCAATATCAATAAGAAAAGAGATATAGGCATACATAATTTAAAAAACTAACTAATAATAAAACGAAAAAAACCATCATGAGGTAATTCCTAACCACCAGAATGAAACATTCGGTTTCTCACAACCTCCATACTCAACCTAAATCAACCACAACATACATAAAGGATAAAAATTGAATTTAATAAGATAACAAAAATTATATTTGAGATAAAAAACCAAGAATGTTACCAAAAACTGCTGAGGCTATGAAATTCATTTCATATGGTAATTCACCAATGCTAGTTTATAAATACTATTGGAAAGTAACATTGAATACATAAACATTTATGGAAATAAAACTAATTCTAAAACCATTTAAAAATATTCCTTTTTGATTCCAAAACCAAACACATGTTGTTTTAAAATTAAACCACTAGATAAATCCATTTTGTGACCATGAATGCCATTATCATTTTTCAATACAACTCAACATTGTTTTAGCAATGTCGAAATTAATACATGAAATCATTTCACCAGTTGAATCTATATTTAAACCCAAACCCATTTCAAAATACGCATTAAATTACTCTCAAAAGTGTTTAAAAAATAAAAATAGGTTTTCATAATTACGTTTAGAAACTCATTTTCAAAGGAAACCACCCGAATCACATTAGTGGAGTACAACAATCTAGAATGATATATATATACAAAAGAATTTTAAAATGTAGCATAAGAAAGGAAGGTTACATAAAAATTAGAGTAGGGGAAAAGATACCAACCAACACAATTTATAAATCCCTTGAAATAATGACATGTTGAGAAAATAACTATTACATTGTCTAGCCTGAAGTCACTGACATTCCATTAATCAAATCATATAAGGGTGTAACTACCTGATCTAGGTTAATGAATATGATAATTCCATACCATCATCTATGAATTCGCCACAATCGTTGTTGGAATGATCCCCCCATATATATCATTCGATTATCACGACTTGTGGGAAACTAGTAGCATATAAAACCAACCAGAGGAACATGCTAGATCATCAACTTAGTACTCTACTTCCCATCAAGTATAATGAAATTGAGGAATACTGAAAATATTCGATGTATACCCATATGGAATAACCATAACAATAATCACCCATAGAATAAAATGATGAAATACCCTGTAAAGACCTATAAATTCTGTTGAAATTTATTTTGTAAAATACATGGGTTGTTTATGAGTCCGCAAAAAATTTACAGTGCTTTATTTTGATGCCTGGTGTGCCCTGAATCAATTTCTGAAGTTTTGTTCAGGTACGTTCAGTAAACGTACTTGTGGGATTTTATAAATTTTGAACTGATGCTTGGAACGGAAATTTGACGGCACCTTTGAACTCACAGTGCCAATATTCTCTTAAGAATACTTCCACTTTGATGACATATGGTCGAGAATAAAAGTTAGTTTTTGTATTTTTATAAAAAAAACATTAAAATAATGTGTACAAAAATTTATTTCATTTTAAGCTTCCATGTGTGTGATTGTTGGTTAAAACCTCCACTTGGGAGTTTGAGGTGGGACCGCCACACCCTAACCTCCCATGAGAAGTTATGATGGTGGGGTCCACAAGAATTTAACCTCTCGTGAGAGGTTACGATGTGGGGACCACATGAGACTAAAACCCCCCCAATTAATGGGTGTGTGGAAAATCTCTCAACTCCCCTAATTAATGAGATGGGAGTCCCCTGACCTCCTCAACCATTAATTGGTGCCACCTTCCCCTTTTAATTAAATGTTCCAACACCCTTTGTTTAATTAAGGGGTTCCTAGGTAATTAAATTCTTCTTTTTGAATTATGTGCCAACATTAAAATAATATACAATCTATTATTATTTTTAGGGTTGGCATTCTATTTTGGTGGAATTTGGGAGAAGAGAGAAAAGCTACAAATGAATAATTGTTCTTCCAATGATGAACGCGAAGAATATTGGAGAAGATTTATTCTTCGACTTCCTTCCTTGAAACATAGCCTCTGCAACGTCGCCAACGAACCAACGCAGCTCGGAATTGGGAGTGCGCGAAGAACGCGGTGAACGACGATCTTCATCTTCTTCTATCTAAAACTCTGTCAATGAAGGAAGAATGACGAGTGAAAAATCCAAAAAGGTAGGGGGTTTAATACTTGATATTATTATACCCTATTCTTATCTTCTTCATCGGATAAAAAGAGATTGTTGAGGAAAAGTTATTGATCATCTACTTTTCTTGATGAGACAAATGATACCTCCCTAAATGTGGAGGGTTCGTGATAACCTAACAAGGCCTCACACCCTCCGTCAGTTTTCTTCCTTATGGTGAAATTCTATGACTTGGCGATGTATCAACGACGAGGCGACGAAGACGGAAATGAAGAAGGCAGCGCTACCCGTGACCTTCGCGAACTGCACTGCCCCCCCCTGCAGCACTCCGAAGAATCCAGCTGAACCCCGCCGGCCCGAGCGACGCCAGGCCTGCCTACCCACGTCCTCTCGGTGCCCTGCCCGATGTGTGGCCCGCCTGCCTGTGGCCTCCCGTCACCCTACCCGGTGCGCAGCCCGCCTGCCCGCTGCCTTTCAGCGCCCCTATGGCCAACGTGGTGCCCTACTGGCGCTACCTGTGGCATTCCCGGCCCCTAATGCACCCTACACGGCGCACCCATGTATTTCTCGACATCCATCTGGCCTCCCCACTCCCCGCGTGCTTTTCCCATTGGCCTCGTGGCCGACCGGCCTCTCGGGAAAAGTCGCTCGATTCGGGCCCCTCACGACATTGGTCGAACCGGCCCCTGCCTTTGGGCCGAGCCGCCTACATGGAGACATCTGAGGTGAACCACCCTCGCAGTCCGCTGGGTCGGGCCGAACATAACGGGATGACCCGCCCAATGGGTTGGGTCAGACCCCGCGAGTCTCACAGGGTCGACCTAGACCAGGTTGTCCCATACTAGGCTGGGCCGGGACGGTCTGACTAGGTTAGACCAGACCCGGGCCCACTACTGACCCATTATATACATTGGCCATAACATTGGCACCGGACGACCATTTGACGAACCGTCAGCAGCGCTAGTATTCCTGGAGAACAGTGGTCTCTTTGAGTATAACCCACCGGAGTTCGGGATATTTTTGAGTTACGGTCAGGTGGGTTTGTACACGAATCCAATAGGGCCCCTAGGACTAAAAGGCTAATAACATGCAGACTGGGCACCCAATTGATGTGTTGTCATTTGCATTGAGTCCTCTACGATGTGGCCGACCTTTGTAATACTTCTACGTGGGACATCGTGATTGTAGGAGTATCGAATAGTAGCTTCTGGAGCAGAACATCCAGAGACAAGTAGGCATTTTGGGGGGAATCTAGTAGCTAGCTGAGATTTGATTACTGCTGATCAATTCGACTCAGAGTGATTTGACTAGCCCAGTGGGGAGCACCTCTGTGTGAGCACGGCAGACCAACGGTGGGGAGCTCCTCTGTGTGAGCGCGGAAGACCCACTGTACTCGACACGTGGAGTACCTCAGCATGCTACAAGGGGAATTGCCTCTATGTGATCACAACAAACCCCCAGTGGGTAGCACCTCTGTGTGAGCATGGGAGACCCATGGTGGTCAATAAGAGGAGTACCTTAGTAGTCCAAGTTTGTGGGAAGCACCTCTATGTGACGCGGCATGCCCACTGTACTCAATAGAGAAGGATTTCTCCAACAGAAGAGTGGTCATATTGTTAATTCCCCAAAAATATAAACCTTGGTTCAGCTGAGTCAATAAAATTTGTCTTTTCCTCATTATTGAGATAGGTTACTAGATAACATAGGTATATGTATGGTATTATGCCTATTTAATGGTTATCCATTGATATCATACTTTTTCGTTTATCCTTGTTTGGATTTTGTGAGACCTTGAGGGTCTCGGGGTCCCTACTAAGTATCATTATACTCACCCCTGCATAGGCTATGCTCACACCTCGTTGTGTTGGTTGGAGACAATGGATAGCGCTGAATGAGGCAAAGAGTAGCAGGAGTGGACGGTACCTAGAGGTGGATCACTCGGTGAGATGGTACCTAGAGGAGACGGAAGGACAGGAGTGCTGAGGAGGCCATGTGTACGTACCCTTCAGGTAGGAACCCTGGAGGAAGACCCAGTAGTTTCTTTACTTTTCATCAGTTTTACTTGCATTTAGTTGTACTTTTACTTTCCTTTTGGGCTTGTATTTCCAGCCCCTTTTACATTCCATCACTTCTTTTGTATACAGATTTACATAGTGTTTTGCTTCCAGTTTTGTACTCTGATGTGTTTTTTTTACATTTATAAAGGAAATGCCTTCCCAGTTTATAGATTTACGCCTTTGATTCTAGTCAGTAGCCCCAGGACTATGGAAGGCGGTCTTGGGGTAGTCGCGATATGGGCCCCAGGGGATGGTTCGTGAAAAATTGGTATCAGAGTTGTCGGTTCTATCGTAGAACATAGAACTCTGATCTTTCACTTCTATGAAGGAATAGTGTTAAGGGTACTAAGTGTGGTTTTAAGTTCAGGTAGTCCTTTGTTGGTGTGGTCGGCCGACGTATCCGTACAACAGGACCCTGACTTCTGATTTTCGACATAGTGTATGAAAACACTGATTGAAAATGTGTTTCGAAAAGTTTTCTTTAAGTCAGCTCAACTAGGTCAGCTCACCAGGTATAATCTTTTGATTGTTTCGCATCTGCTTCTTTAGGGATGCCTCCCCATAGATGACCAGTTAGAGCACCGAGAGTCGTATGAATATATTTCCCACCAAGTGATGATGCCTCGGTGTAGGTCCCTTTGCTAGTAGAGGCACTAGTGGTACCACTTCCCGTTGGGCCACAGATGCCACAAGCCCCAAAAACAGATGATGCACACTTCTTGGGCGTGTTTCATGGGTTTCTGTGCTAGTGTCCACTGTTGTTCAATGGAGAGACAGACCCGCAGACAGTTGTGGATTGGCTAGAGGTTGTGGTGAGAGTCTTCAGGTTAGTATGGACACTAGAAGACTTCATGGTGATCCTTTACATGAGTCTCCATCATCCAGCAGCAGGAAGATGGTGGATCCTGATGCTTTAGGTGCATGAAGAGGTAACACTACTCTGGGAAAACATTGAGAGCTTGTTTCGTGCAAAGTTTTTCTCAGCCACCCTTCGTGCGGTGCTGATACAGGAGCTACTGCAACTATAGTAGGGTAGCATTAAGGTGGTTTCGTACTCAACGACGTTCACTGACCTCTCACGCTACTCCACATATATGGCGCGAGACCCTTTCATTAGGGCTCAGACCTTCGAGTAGGGGCTCAGATGGGATATAAAAGCATCGATGATCTCACTCAACATCCCAACGTAGGTGGGGGTATTGGAGAGAGCCCTCATTGTGGTGAGTTTCCTTGCTGGTTATTCTCCTGCTGCGAGACCCAACACTTCTAGATATGCAATGTAGTCTTCTGTAGCTGGAAGTAGATAGATGACACAGAGGTCCAAGAGGACCAGACCCACTGATGGACGACCACATGACTCATGATTGGTGGTACATGGCACCCAAGGCAGAGAGACACATGCCAAGAGCGGGTACTGTTAATCATGTGGCGGTCATGGTCAAATGGCTTGTGACTGTCCAACCTACCATTCAAATGATCAGTAGACAGTTGAGGGACCTCTCAGACAGAGGTAGAGGTTCGATCGAGGTGGTCCACAGGGAGGAGGCGGACGTGGCAGAGGAGTTGGATGTGCAGCTGGTGGTGGATGAAGTTATGAGGTGTAACCACCACTACACTAGGAGGTCCACCCCGACCACGGGGAGTAGGTCGACACGAGAGATCTTAGCTCTAAGCATCTGAGGCCTATGATCATGGAGATCTGGAGATTATTTGTGGTATGATCTGTGTCTACTCTACCTTATCTGTAGTTCTTATAGACACAGGTGCCAGTCACTATTTCATTTCCACATCCCTTGTTCGGAGCTCGGAGATTCGAAAGGAGCCTCTAGTTCTAGACTTATGTCTAGAGACTCCTACAAGAGTTCATTCAATGATTACGCACTAGTGTCGGCAGTGCAAGTTTACTCAAGGAGGTGAGAGATTCGGTTGAGATCTCCATGTAGCGGCATCGAGGCCTTATGACATCATCTTCAGTATGGATTGGTTATCTACATTCCATACTCAGATAGACTGTATTACCTGCAAAGTGTGTTGTGTCCGCATGGATGGCACTAGGTTCACCTTCACTGGTGAGAAGGGAGCCTTTTCAGTGCAGGAAGAACTTACTCGGAGGAGGGTGCAACCGATCACTCATCAATTGGTCTGCCTTACCCTTGGAGCAGTTGATGTGGATGGTATCCTGTTGTGGTGGACTAGTACATGGATGTTTTACCTAACGATGTTCCAGGACCACCTCCTCGCAGAGTGGTGGACATCTACATTGACTTGTACCCCGAGACAACACCAATATCAACACTAGCATAATTGATGGCTCGTACTGAGCTTCGTGAGATGCAGGTATAGCTGGAGGACTTGCAAGGGAAGGGATTCATCTGGCCCAGTGTTTCTCCCTGGGAATCCCTGATTCTGTTCTCAAAAAGGTAGATGGAAGCTTGAGGCTTTGTGTCGACTACCATCACCTGAATCAGGTGGCCGTGAAGAACAAGTACCGACTCACTAGGATTTATGACCTCTTTGATTAGCTGAAGGGAAGACAATGGTTCTCAAAGATAGACCTCAGATCAGGCTATCACTAGCTCAATGTTTGAGATGAGGATGTGTGGAAGATGGCCATCAGATGTCGATATGACCATTACGAGTTCTTGGTTATTCCTTCCCGTGTATCCAACGCTCCAGTAGTGTTTGTGGGACTGATGAACAGGATCTTCATGCCATGACTCGATCGCTTTATCATAATCTTCATTGACAACATTCTGATCTATTCGACTACTGAGGATGAGAATGCCTATCATTTGTGGGTAGTACTGGGCACACTCTGAGAGAACCAGCTTTATGGTAAACTCTTGAAATGTTGGTTTTGGATTCGAGAGGTTCACTTCTTGGGACACTTCATCTCGGAGGCTGGAGTTGCAGTGGACCCAGTGATGATTGAGGCAGTTCTTTCTTGGGGGCCACCCAGGAGTGTGATGGAGGTATGGAGTTTCCAGGTATTGGCCGGATGCTATCAGAGGATAATTCCAGACTTCTCTTGAGTTGCATCACCACTATAATCATTTCTAAAGAAAGGTCAACCCTTCGTGTGCTCGGTGAGATGCCAGTAGAGCTTTCTAGAGCTGAGGCAGAGGCTAACTAGTGCCCCCATCATGAGGCTTCTGGAGTAATTCATAGGATATGTAGTTTACTACGATGCATTAGGGACCAGACTCAGTTGTGTCCTGATGCAGGAGGGATTAGAAATCATGTATGATTCTCGGAATTTGAGACAGCATTAGCAGAACTACGCTACCCATGACCTAGAGTGAGCAGTGGTGGTCTTCGCATTGAAGATGTGGTGACACAATCTGGTGGGTGAATGTTTTACCGTGTACTCTGATAACAGGAGTCTCAGGTATATCTTCTCTCAGAAGGACTTGAACCTATGAAATCAGTGTTGACTTGAGTTCCTCCCAGACTATGACTTTGAGATAGTCTATACCCCTGGGAAAGGCAACGTTGTTGCAGATGAGCTCAGCAGAAAGACTGGTATACAGCTGCTATGTGAGGCGACAGAGCAGTTGGCTGCTTCACAGATATCCTTTGTGGATAGAGACGAAGCAACCTTTCTACAGTCTCTTACAGTAATTCCCCCTCTTCTTCAGCGAGTCAGGGAAGCACTGCATGGTGGCGATGAATGCGAGACACGACGTACTCAGATATCCATAGGGTAGACACATGATGGATTTTATGAAGGTGGGGAGCACGTCATCCTCTCCAGAGGACATACCTTGGTACCTGCTTCACTTCAGGAGGAGGTTTTTAGGGAGTTCTACACATCCCCTCTAGTGGTACATCCAGGAGTGGAAAAGATGTACCAGTACCTTCGACAATAACACTGGTGGCCAAGTATGAGGAAGGCAGTAGCGGAGATTGTCTAACAGTGCCTCATTTGTCATCAAGTGAAGGTAGAGAACCAGGTACCAGCAGGCTTGGTTCAGCCTTTAGATGTCCCAGAGTGTAAGCAGTATTGGATATCCATGGACTTCATTACACCTCTTCCACATACATCCAGGTGTCACAACTCAATTTGTGTGATTGTCGACCGACTCACCAAGTCGGTCCACTTAGTACTGATCAGAGAGTAGGGTTCAGAAGAGAGCATGTGATGCCTTTATGTCTAAGAGATTGTGCGACTACATGGAGTTCCATCCTCTATTGTCTCCAACCGTGACACACGGTTTATGTCTCAACTATGGAAGGGGTTGTAGGAGGCTTTCGGGACACAGCTTCACTTGAGCACCGTCTTCAAACCTCAAACAGATGGTCAGACTGAGCGGACCATTCAGACCCTCAAGGACATGCTCTGTGCATGTGTCCTCGACTTCGGTCTTAGCTAGAAGGATCATTTACCTTTGGTATAGCTTGCCTATAACAAAAACTATCACTCCACCATAGGGATGGCACCTTTTGAGGACCTGTAAGGGTGACCTTTCCGATCTACCTTGTGTTGGACTGACCCTGGGGAGTCATCACTGGTGGGAATAGATATGGTGCGAGCTACAATAGAGAAGGTGCAGATCATCTAGGAGATGATGAAGACTGCGTAGAGCAGGAATATGTCATATACTGACAGGAGATGGAGACTTCTGGAGTTCGAGGATGGCGACCATGTGTTTCTACGGGTCTGACCTCGACGAGGTATATGAAGATTTGGCCAAGCCGGCAAGTTATCTCCGAGATTCATCAGACCTTTCCATGTCCTCAGAATAGTAGGAGAGGTGTCTTACCGCTTAGCTCTTCCACCTCAATTGCACCGGGTGAACGGTGTCTTCCATGTATCTCAGTTGAGGAGATATGTGCACAACCCTTCCCACATCATCGACCTTGGAGAGCTGGGCATCGACGATGGGGAAACTTTTATGGAGGTTCTAGTGGAGATTGATGATTAACCAGAAAGGGTCCTTCGTGGATGGTTGATAACTTTGGTGCACATTTGCTGGACGTTCGAGAACCTTTAGGAGATCTCATTGGAGAGGGAGGCTCAAATGTGTGCTTAGTACACCATTGTTTCTCTACCAGTGCCCCTGTGGCCCGCCCGGTGCCCTGACAGTGCTCCCATGGCCTGCCCTGCCGCTATCATGCCCTACCCGGCACCCCCGCACCCTGCCTGGCCCTCTGCCGCACCCTGCCCAGCGCACCCGTGGCCTACCCGGTGTCCAGCCTGCCTGCCCGCGCCCCGCACGCTCTGCCCACTCGCCTCCCCGACCGAGTCTCCTGGGTTGTGCCCATCGCAACACTGGCTGAACCACCCTTAGCCTTCAGGCTGCACCGCCTATGCAGTGACATCCGAGCCAAACCACCCTCGCAGTCTGATGGGCCGAGCCTAGCGGACCAGGCCGAACATAACGTGCTGACCCAAACAACGGGTTGGGTCAGACCCAGCGAGTCTGACTCGGTTGACCCAGACTAGGATGGCCCAGACTGGGCTGGGCCGAGTCGGTCCGACCAGGTCGAAATGGACTAGGGCCCACTATTTAACCATTACTGACTTTTTCCATAACATTGGCACTGGATGACCATTTTACGAACCTTCATAGGTGCTGGTATTCTTGGAGCACTATGGTCTCTTTGAGTATACCCCAACGGAGTTCGGGTTATTTTTTAGTTATGGTCAGTTTGGTTCGTACATGAATCCAACCGGGCCCTATATTCTAAAAGGCTGATAACTGACAGACTGGGCGTCCGATTCACGCAACATCAGTTGCGTTGAGACCTCTACAACGTGGAGGACCTTTGTGATACTTCTACGTGGGACTTTGTGACAGTTGGAGTATCTAACAGTAGCTAGTGGACCAGATCTTCCAGAGACGAGCATGCATTCGTGTGGGAACCTAGTAGCTGGCTGAGACTTGATGACTACTGATCGATTCGACATGGAGTGATTCAACTAGCCCAGTGGGAAGCATCTCTAGGTGAGCGCAATAGTCCCATGGTGGGAAGCGCCTCTATGTGAGTGCAGCAGACCCACGGTACACAAAACATGAATTACCTCAGCAGGCTACCAGGTGTAGCGCCTCTGTAAAAGCTAATAGACCCATGGTGGGGAGTGCCTCTATATGAGCGTGGGAGACCCACGGTACTCGACTGGAGGAGTACTTCAATAGTCCAAGTTAGTTTTAAGCACCTCTGTGTGACGCGGCAGGCCCTCTATACTCAATATAGAAGGAGTTCTCCAGTAGCTAAGGGTTCAGAATGTTACTACCCATAGAATAAAATCATGGTTGAGCTGAGTGAATGACTTTTTTGTTTTCCTCTTGATAGAGATGGGTTACTAGATACCTTATGTATATATATGGGAATATACCTAAGTAATGGTTATTCGTTGATTTCATACATTGTGGTTTATTCTTGTTTGGATTTTGTGAGACCTTCATGGTATCAGGGTCCCTGTTGAGTATCATTATACGCACCCTTGCACGGGCTATGCCAGCACCTCGTTGTGTTGGTTGCAGATGACGGACAATGTAGACTGAGGTAGAGAGTAGTAGGACTAGACGGTACCCGAAGGTGGATCACTATATGTGATGGTACTCGGATGATACAGACGTACGAGAGTGCTGAGGAGTCCATCTATATCAACCCATCAGGTAGGAACCCTGGAGGACGACCCAATAGCTTCATTACTTTTCTTCAGTTGTACTTGCTTTAAATTGTACTGGTACTTTCTGATTGGGCTTGAATTTCCGGACCCTATTACATTCCATAACATATTTTTTATATAGATTTACTTTGTGTTTTTCTTCTAGTTGTGTACACTAATGTGTTTGTTTATAGTTATAAAGGAAATGCCTTCCCAGTTTAGGGATTTATGCTATTGGTGCTAGTCGCTAGCCCCTGGCCTATGGAAGGCAGGCTTGGGGTAGTCACGATACTGACCCTCGGGACGGGTCATGACATACCCCATATTCATAACACTCACATAAGGAATAATAAACTCAGTCCCACATAAGCGGAGAGACAAGCATCACAGAGTGATCACCAAACTAAAAAATTAGTACACGAATTACGGGAAATCTAGGGGTTTTTGTTAAGAACTCCATTTAAAAAATTCCCATATGTCATTTTAATATCAAAACACTTATGTAAATATTCATATCCTTCTAATTTCACAGAAAAATTTCAAAACATTAATTGGAAAATGATGGAAATAAAGTAAACAATTAGAACATTACAAAGTCACCCTTACACAAGGGATCTCATCTTTGAAAATCTATATTATGGCCCAATATTTTATTTCCATCACAATTTTCATAACACGCCACAGAAAAAAATTTAATTGGCCTAAATAAATCATGAATTTATTTTAAAATGGTTTAAATATATGTTTCAAAAGGGTATTTTTCCTTGAAAACCAAAACAATACCAAAAGGATAACAATTTCCACAAAACTAATTAAAAGAATCCAAAAAAGAATTAAACACGGGGCAATCCACACAAACATTTCAAATCACCATTTTAAAAGCATTAAAAGACCCATTTCAAAAACCATTTAGTGGTCAAAATCACATTTCAAATCCATATTCCCATTAAAACATTTTTTTCACTCATCAGAAGTTAAAACCATGTCAAATTCCTTTGGAAAACATGAAAACTATTTGAAAACCACATAAGGGATTCTAAAAAAATCTTATAATCATTAAAAATTCAACGTCAATCTTGAAGACAAGGAATTATCATGAAAACCCAATTATATCATGTGAAAAATATTGAATAATGGTTTCAAAAATCTCACAATAATACCACATATAATTATAATTTTATATAAAGGGTATTTGGAATGTGTAAGAATTCGTATACTTCATTAATGAAATAATTTCATTTTTACACCTACCTAGATGATGCGGGTTCCAATCTCAAATATCCTGAAGCTTGTCTCCTTCAATGACTAACACACCCATGGGACATGAAAATGTGTTTACAACCCCAATACACTAACATCCCATTATTAGAACCACTTTTATCCCTAAAATCGATCCAAAAGATATATAGGGTTTATCTGGGATGAAAAAACAAGACATAAGACATGTAGAATGAAGAATGTGAGAAAGAGGGAATAAACTAACATTAAAAGTCTTGGAAAACACTATAAGAAGTGGTGGAATTAAGGTGTAAAATGTGGAACCCCTCAAAGGGATCCAAAGGGATGGATGACTAATGTGGGGAGAATAGGGTTAAGATACCCCTTAAAAATTAAGAGTTGTTAAATGGAAAAAACAAAATATTTAAACCATAAGGAAATTCACTCTATTTTTCCACATGGTTAGGAAAACCATGAATAAACAATATAGGAGACACTTCATCCAGAAAACCATAATCCTCATGTTTAATCCTAAGATACAGAACGATATAAAAAACCTTGGGACTAACTCTTGATTCCCACCAACCCTCAAACGACCTCCAAGGGTGCCTCAAATGATTTAACAAACCATATGAAATCCTAGCAAACAGATCTATCAAAAAAATATTGATCCATCCACATACTTTTCATAGAGTGAACTAATTTGACACCAAATCATGACGAACACCTCAAACACACCAAGCACCCAGCATGGATACATATAGGGGTCTCATGGTTAGGAAAAAACAATGATCATCCCATGATGAAACAAATGTCTATTTAAAAATGAATTAAAAAGTCTCCTCATGAAGGGAGGTCACATGTTTTCCCTATATCGTTAAAATTAACTATGCATAGTTAGAAAACCTAAAAAATTACCCAGTTCCAAATTGGAAATATTGGTAAAAAAACCAGGTCTTGCAATTTTTAAAATGACACAAAAAACACTATGATGCGGGGGGTCTCCAACTCCCCACCAGGCAACTTTATACACCTAAAAAGTCCTAGTCGAATGATTTTTATAGAAAATAAAGTAATATCCCTATAGGATCTAACCAAACAACCAACTCAATATGTGTTAAGCTCAATGTCTTCAATTCATATCAAAAAAATTAGTTAAACTAATTAGACCTAATAAAAACAAATGTCCCTAAGAAAAACGAAAATGGAAATGGAAATAAGAATACCTAAAAATCATAGGAGCCCTAACATGGTCTCCCCACAATTTATAGTTCATCTAAAATGGTGGTATAAAGGAACCACTACTAATAATGAATCCTTGAACAACATAGAAACCACTAAAGAAACACACTCTCAACCCCAAAGAGTTCCAAATTTAATGAATGTAATAATAACCATAAGATACTAAAAATAATGTCCAAAGTACTCACCCTATGTCATGAAAAATGAGGATAACCTAGGCTCAAACACTTGATCTCCCCTAGATGGGGAATCCTATAAATGGACCAAATATACACACAAAATTTTATATCACACTGAACTAGTAAATAATACACCCTAGTTACTCAATCGTACACACAAAGGCCAGTCTAATGTCTAAACAATGAGCACCACTAGGATAACCCATAAGAATGGATCATCCCACTATCACCAAGAGAGGTATTCCAAAACAATGAGGTTCAATAAAAAGGTAATCATATCTATTCATAGAACACCCTTGAGGGGTGGTCGTGTGGGGAAACACTACTCAATAGAATAAAACATTCCATAAAAAAATTCAAACCATCAATTTAATCACCCAAAATTGAATCATCCATAAAGAACACCTCAATAAAATAAAAAACATTTATAAAAAATAAATAAGCATAGTTCATGAAACCATGGAAACAAAAACCAATGGAATAGTACCAAATCAACTAAACCATTCTAAAATTATTAATACTTGATAACCCTTTCAAAAATAATTCCTTCCAAACATACCTCACACAAAAAAGGAGGAACTATAAACATGCACCACCCCAGCAATAACCAAAAAAAATATCTCATCAACTCTTACCCGGGAGGCTTCAAGGGTGTAAATAGAATTGAGGTTCACCTAACTATATTCTAAAAACCACTTTATTTCAATTTTAAATAAAGGTTATGTGTCCACCACTCCACTTAGAGACTATTTATATGGCATATTTCCTTTTAATTTCATAACATTTTCATTACATAGACCAAAATACTAGATCATAAAAATATTATTTCAATGAAAATTAGGAATATAATACAAAAAAACATTTAAAATGATTCGACTAATTGTGAAATTATCCTACATGGGTGAACCCTATGTAACTTTTACTACATCTCATATCTTAGGGACATATTTAAAAGGAATGTGGTGAGTATAAACCCAGTGAGGGAATATGAAAAGAGATATTTTTCATGTGATAATGAGTCATATCAATAAGAACAATTGGTATAACAATATAACATGATAAAGAGAACTTGAGGAATAAAATTATAAAACACACTTGAATCATAATAGGAAATTGTTGCTTTAACTTTTTGATTATACATTCATAAAAATTTCACGAGTGTTTATCACCAAGGTTTCCTAAGAAAATCACCATGGTTATTGGTCAATGTATCAAAAAACAGGTAATACGTGTAGATCAAAATAATTAAACAATGTATTATAGTGATATCATGGTGAACCATTCAAATTTCATAATTAATGTGAGCCACATGTATAATAATAAATCATTTTGTCAATAACCTGGGGAGAATAATGTATTGGTTTCATATAAAATCATTACGTGTGTATGTTCTTGAAGTCTTAACTCTAAAATCATTTCAAAAGATATAAATGTAATGTGGTTTTGGAATATATAAATCCATTAATAAATAAATTATATTAACATAAATGTGAATAAAAATAGATAAGAAATGGTTTGGGTAAGAAAAATATAAAATTTTCATTTTAAAGAGAGAAATTTGAAATGTAAATTCAATGGAATGGTGAGTATAATATGGGATTTATAAAATGGTTAAATGAAATAGAACAAGGGTATTTCATTGATATGACACAATTATTCAATAAGGGTATGATAAAAAAGGTATGAAAATAGAGTAACATAAACATTAAAATACTTATTCAAAATTCCGGTTTATGAATTGATAATCAAAGAGAAATTTTTAATGGTGATGATCCGAAATATGAAAATAATGGATGTAAAAGTTTTTTCATTTCCAATCCAAGTGTAATTTTTATGGATGATTGATATATTATTAAAAGGTTTGTAGTGAGGGGAAATAATCAGTGTTATGTGATAACAGCATGTGCACCTTCCTTTCTGTACCATGAGGTATAGATTCTTATGGGACATATGAAATATATATGAACTAGATATCAAACCTTATTAGATGTTGAAAGGATTTTAAATTTGAATAAGGTAACCACTATGATCCCCATTTCACCTTCAAATGGACTCAGCATGGGAAACAGGAGGTATGATGTCCCTTAATAATTGATTTAAAGGTGTCATCTAGGTTCTTTTATTTATCATTAATATTTAAATATTAATGTGTAATTTATTTTTTTTATGAATATTTTACAATTTGAGGGTTAAAATGAGTTAGGGGTTCAAATTAATTACCAATAATTAATACTTTTTCCAATAGAAAGGAAGGATAGTTCCATTACCTTTAAAATGTTTACCTAATCCAAAAGATTGAACATTGGTGGATTAAGTACATTTTGTGGGTCTATTTGGGTGTAAAATTTAGAAAAAATACATGGAGGATTAATTTTTAGTAAATGTTAATAATGAAATCAGTGTGTATTTATAGAATGTGGTGGAGTTGATTAATAATTTCCAAACACCAGTCATTGAAATCTATGTTATGGAAAATGAAAAACAATTTCCTTACCCTTGGATTTAGATTTTGGGGTTAGACATTTTTTTCATATTTTATGATATTTTAATCTATTATAACCAAACATAATTTTTAATACCTTTTATGGAATAAAAAATTAATTTTTTGACAAAGTAACGGTTTAAAAGTCCAATTTCTCAGTTTAGATTTTTGGAAAGTAACTAATAGGTTTTTTAATTGAAATAACTAAATTAAAATAATTAATATTAATAAAGTATCATATTTTAGGTCATAGATTTATTTAATTGTGTATATAATCATTATTACATAAATATAATGTCATATAACAAACAAAAAACCCAAAACATCATTTTTACTATTCATTAAAAAAATGTTGTTTTTTTGGAAAATACTCTAAAACTAATACTAACCTAATTTAAACCTAATAATTTAAAATATATAATATATTTTATCAAAGTAATAATCAAAATATAATAATTTTAACTTTTAAATAGAAAAAAATCCTATTTATTGAAAAATATTAGTTTTCAAGGCGTAGTCAAATTTTAACTCATATAAAAAATTTAAAGGACATTATAAAAATTATTTTATAATTTTTATTTAAATAATTGTTTTAAAAAAACTATTTCATTTAATAAAAAAATAATTAAAATACAAATTTTTATTGTAATTTTGTATATATATTCTATAAAAATGAAATTATGGTTTATTAGTGTCCAACAATCAATTTATCAAATTGTTCTTTCTTAATCATATGTTTTGTTAAGAAAAATTACTCTAGAAAGAGGATTTATGGAATAACTATTTGATTTGTACAGGGGTATTACACTATATATAACAATATCATAGACATGTGTCCCCTTATTACACCCACAAATGTCATAAGGGTAAGGCGTGTGATTGTGGAAGTTTCATTGGGTGGCTTAGCTAACTTCGGTATAGTGCTAATCTCCCCTAACATGAACTTCTCCAATATGAGATTTAGTTAATGATATAGTTAGTGAATCACTTCTTCGGGTAGGTAATTGGTGAACATCCATGACAATACCTACCTCCTATGTTCTGAAAAAATGTCATCAAATGGCATGACTCTTCTGGTTGAGGACATCATTTCTGATTGCTACATCAATTATCCTTTTTCATTACTACTTATAATCATTAAATATAAAGATAAAATTATTACCAATGGGTATTTTTCCCAATGTTAAAATTGAAAAATTGTTATATTAACCAATAGCCATAGTTTACTAATAGTCTTATTACTATTCCTATAGTCACATTGCTCTCTATAAATACCACTTCATTCGTTCACTCAAAAATCACATAAATTAATCTATAGGTTATATTTTCATTTTCTTAAGGGGTTTATTGGATTGATAATATTTTATGTCATTTATATAGAATTATTATTGGGTATATGATTCTAGTAGATTGTTTTGATCTATATTTTCCCATTTTATCTTTTCAATTTTATAATAGTTGTCAAAATATAATATTTTCAATTTAAATCAAATTCACAGTCAAATAATGTATTTATATTACATAATTATATATGGTTTTATTTGTTACTATATATTATTTAAGTGTATAATGTTATATAATATTACACATATTTTCTCATAAAACAAATATAGTTCAAAAAATCAAAGGTCATTACTTTCTCCCCATATAAAATTAAATATCTGATATTTCGACTAATTATCTTTGTTGAACAAAGGTGAGGGTACTTATTTCTCATTTACCTCTCTCGTACCCATCTCTCTTATTTATAAATATATTTCCTCTATGAATCATTGTACATGTGATTTATCCTATTATGTAGAACTCTGTTTCGATGGTCCAAGATCACCATGGGCTTCTCCTCATAAGAGAGGTCATGTTTTGGTTCTACCACCTCCATATTTAGTACATGTGATGGGTAAAGTATTTACTTACTCAAGATAGAAAAATGAAATACATCATGAGAATTTTAAAATTTAGAGGAAGTGAAAGTTGATAAGACAACACTCTTCTACGATCAAGTATTTCAAAGGGGCCAATATACCCATGTCTAAAGTTCACTTTCTTTGCAAATTGCATGACTCACTAACATGGTGATATCGGAGGGAAACATTATCTCCAACATAAAACATGAATTCACTTTCATGGTTGTTATTATATCACTTCATATGATTTTCAAACATGTTTATATGTTGTAGTATGTCATTAACCATTTTTTCAAATCCTGCACAAGATTGGGCCCTAATAAATTTCCCTCAGCAGCTTCATCCAAACAAGTATGAGTTCTTCATCACATCCCATATAGTGCTTCATAGGGTGACATTTTAATACTTGAGTGGAAGATATTTTTTATGAGAACACTAATAAATATTGTGGTTTATTTTATCCACCGTTAAATTCCATTAATAATGTTATCAGTATTTCGTCAAGTGTAGAAATAGTCCTTTCCGATTGCCCATAAGTTTGGGGATGATAGGACGTAGAGAAGTAGAATTCAGTACTGATAGAATAATGAATAACATTCCAAAATTTATTTGAGATCCTTCAATAGTGAGAAAAAAATTATTCAATGTGGAACCATATACATCCTAACAACTTCCTTCATATATATCATTGAAATATGTTCAAGACAGAAATCTTGAGTGGCAATGAAATGTGTAGTGTTGGTGAGTAGATCCACTATATTCCACATCACATTGTTTCTTATTGATGTTCATAGAATACCATAGATGAATTACATAGTTATATTGTCCCACTTCCACGTTGGCATGGGTAGTGGTTGAAATACATCATTAGGAAGTAGTCACTCCTCCTTCACTTGTTGGCATAACAAACACCGTAATGTGTTGAAAATATTCTCTTCCATATTAACTGACCAATAATTATCATGAATGTGTCTATATACATTTCTATTTCTAGGATTAATAAATAAGGTGGTTTTATGAGATTCTTCTATCAGATCATTCATTATCACTAGGATAGATGGGACACATATCCTTCTACGAAATTTCAATACATGTTCATGACCAATATTAAATGTTGGAAACATCCCATTCGTCAAATAATCTATCATATATTATTTAAGGTTTACTCTTTTTGATAAGTCTTGATATTCTATTTTAATAATTGATGATAAATAAATTCAGTTATGATTAACGATATCCCATCCCTTGTGATCTCATGTCCAACCATACTAGGTTCTTGATCAATGTATCTCCTTTAATCTACAACATTTCTATCATAACAGGGTCATTCCTCCTTAGTTCATTAGGGAAATTGTTTTCTCTTCGACATGGATATTGAATTGAATGGTCATAGTCTTTAATAAGATCCAACCATATCCATTATCTCCCATTAAATTCATTTTGAGTGAATATATACTTCCAATTATAGTGCTCTATGTATATTTCACATTTTTACAAATAAAGATAGTTCCTCAATATATTTAGAGAAAAAATTAATATAGATAACTCTAAGTCACATTTAATATAATTCATCTCATGAGGAATTAATTATAAAGATGCATAATCGAACACCTGATCATTTTTCATGAGGTCACACCCATGTCTTTTCAATGATTTATAACTATAAATAAAAAATTCCTTCTTTGATAGAGGGTATGGATAACACAAGTGAAGTAAAAAAAATATATTCTTCAGTTCTTCGAAAATTTCTTTACTTCTGTTTTCTCATTGAATTTAGCTCATTTTTTAGTAAACTTTTTAGTGGATGAGAAATTTGTGAATTTTTTAACAAAACTCCACTGATATACTATTAAAACAAGGGATCTATGATTGTATTTTACATTTATTCGATGAGGCCAGTCCTCTGTGACCAATGTCTTTTCATGTTTGACTAATATTCCTTTGATGGTTACAATATTCACCAAGAGTACAAATTCTTGTAAGGGGAATTAAATTTTTTTAATTTTATGAATAGAATCTATTTCCTGGAAGATTCTAATATAACCCATATATGATCCCCCTTCACTTCATGAATTTTGGAATATATCATAATATCATCAATAAAAACAACCAGGAATTTATCAAGGTAGTCCTTAAAGATTATATTCACCAAATCCATAAATATAGTAATAGTTTTCGTCTAGATGAAGGGCATAACAACAGACTCATAATTCCCATATCTTATTAAAAGACAATATTTGGATTATATTCCTTTTTCACCCTCAATAGATGACACCTAAATTAGGGGAAAATATTATATGATAATTATTCCCCATAATTAAGGTCAAAAAAATACACAATCCTTAGGATGGGTATCTTTCATTTACTATGATCATGTTATGTTATTTGTAATCAACTCATATCATTATTGATCAATCCTTCATATTTATAAATATAACGGTGATCCCCAAGGATACACACATGGCCAGATAAATCCCTTCTCCAAAAGATCTTGATGTCTTTTGTTTATCTTTTATAACTCCACATTTTCTTATCTATATGTCGTATTCGAGAGTGTAAAAAGTATACATTAGACCACATAATTTAGAGCCACTTCATCATTTCTCATTATTGAAAATTATTGACCTTGATCCTTGAGCATATTCTATTATTGGTAGAGGGTTCCCTATATTATCTTCTTGGGAAAAGTTCCCAAGAAGTCCACACGTGAAGTAATATACTTCATGCTCATCTAGAACCATATTCCCTCTATCGTTAGTATTGAGATGTTTAGGATTCACCTCACCATGAATGATTTGTGCTATATAAACATATCTTATACTCATTTTTCACTTTCCACTCTAAGGAAAGGGGTTCTGTGAATTGTTCATCCTACATTTGTTGTACATGGAAATTTTTTACTTTCTTTCCTCTACTTTTATCATCAAAATTCTTTACTGAATTTCATCTATTACTCATTTATTTTCATTCAAGCTATAGGAACATTGTGTCTCTAAAAACACAATTTCACCCATTATTTCACTCCATAAAATATCCTAATATCTTTAATAGCCTGTATTTTCACAATTTCTCTGTAGATGAGGGCTCAGTAAACCGAAGAATCTATCAATATTTCACTCGTGGTTCATAAAAAATCAAGAGGTGTATTAGGAAAGTCCTGGAATGGTTATTTCAAAACACTCACCTGATTAATTTTCCTTCTGATTTAGCTCTATTAATTCCATATCCATTTTTTTCATTGAATGGGGAAATATTTATTGTGAAATATTACATTGAAATGTTTCCCAAAACATATCATTAATCTCCATTCAGGGATTCATTTTTTAATCATTGTTCACCACTTATTAGATTCTCATTCTATGTGGTATACTAATAATATGATTTTCCATATATCTGAATGGAATATTAGTCCCTCAAATTGATTAACGTTATTAATAATAACTCAAGTTAGAGGATTAAAATATTCATGAATTTTTTCATTCAATCTTCCATTGGAATATCGTCAGTCTATCATCTAGTGCACTAATCTTTTACAAGGTTCATTATACTTCCTTCCATTTTGTTAAAATAAAAAAACATTAGTGAAAAACCTTTTACATTTAGAAATATTATAATTCTAAAGTGACTTTATGTATAAAAAAATTATGTAGAAATATTTATTTATATCCTCTTATAATGACTAAAGTTTCAATATATACTATAAAAAACATTATTAAAAACATCTGACTAACCAAAAAACCCCTAGGGGAGTTTCAAACCTATTGTGAAGTAAGTATCTTTATCGTGGACCATTTTCTGACTGAGTCTATCTCAATATGATTTTTTTGTTCCCCTAGTTACATATGTTCCAGATCCATATCCAATTGTAGTTTCTAGAGAGTGATTCCCTAACCCTAGTTACCCAGACTCGGTACATTATTACATAACATTGGAATGATCACAAGAGATAAAGTCCCGAATGAATGACTATTTTAGTAGCCTTGGATTTACTAGATACATACATAAGTTTAACATTATATCATGAAATAAAAAACAACATAGTTTTCTCTTTGAAAGCACTCATATTCTTTGGCCTATCCCTACCGCATAATCATAATGTACTTCTTCGCATCCTAGGAAAAATAAAACATAACAAAGGGGTCAGCTCAGATTCTCAGTAAGGATAACAATATAATAGAAACTATCAAAATTAGCACAAACATTTAAGGAAATGTACAAGACGAAAACAAAAACCTTTTAAACTTAAACATCAGTATAATATGGAAAATATAAATCCAATGCTTCCATTTACATATTAACATTGATATTCTACTAGTACAATAATCACATGTAATATCAACAACTAATTTCATAGTTATGGAATGCATAATGTCAGATATCATAACCACCTAGTCAAGGCCTTGTGCCAATACTATGAATACGATTTTTTCAAGGCTTTGTGGAAAGAAAATAATTTGTCTCATGAGACCTACTGATTCATTGAGGATCTATATCTGGCTCCACCCATCACTTAATAAGTCCAATGCATTCTTCATATAAAAATGTTGAACCATAACATAAACTTCCTTATCAATATAAGAATATGAAATGTTAATACCTTAACCATACACCATGAAAGGTATAAAAATAACACATCCATAGTCAAACATATAAGAAAACCTTCAATACAATAAGGAATATTAGATCATAACAAACCAACATCAAACATGTGTAAAATCCATCAAAGGATGTTCACAAAGATGAAATCAAAACTATTTGAGAGAAATATCTCTTTCTATTATGAAATCATTTAAAATTGAGATAATTATATAAGAAAAAATTTATTTTAAGCTTGTAAGGGATGATCATAAGGTGTTATAATGGTGGAAAATATATGCACCCTCTATATAAGTTAAAATACATTCTTACCTTAATTTCTTGAAAATTTTAAAAAGTACCTTATTTGGAAAATGAAAGAAATATTCCATTAAAAATATTTTATAAAAAGTAACAAAGGGTATAAATGAATTTAATCTATATTCTATGAAATAGTAAAAAAAATTGAAATAAATTTTAAAAAAAATTGATGTGGATGGTAAATAATTTCTAATAGAGGATTACATATAAACAACCTCTTATAATAAATAGATTGTAAGATTAACCCTTATATTGTACTTTTCCTTAGTCAATGGTACATTAACATTCTATATAATAGTTAAATAATTTTTATTATATTATACAAGAACCACATACATAAATATGATATTATATATTTTCTTCTAATATATCATTGTCAACAATATTTCTATATTATCTTGTTTCGGGTGTTAACTAATTCATTTTCCATTATGTGCTTTGTTATGTAAGCCATGTTTTTTATGGATTGGATGTATTTGATTCATATCCAGAATGATATTAAGTTCTAAAGAATTATTTTTAATCATAAAATGAAAATTATTCTTTAAGGGTTATGATGGGGAATGAATCTCATTGCGTTTGTGGAGACGTTAATCCTTACGTACGCATGAGAGACAATATCATTTTATTGATGGTGAAATAATATGTAATTAGATGGTATATCCAATATAAAGAATAATTAACCTGTTATATTTATTATTTACATTAGTTATACTCATTATTATACCCATCGAAATAATGAAGTGTTGAATAATAAATTACACCACGACATGGAGACGGTAAGTCGTATGTATGCACATATGTAGACTTGTCATTCATAGGATGAATAGAATAATTAATATGGTTGTAACATATTTATAATAACATGATAGTATGTATAAGGTACATGAGTTATTATTATGGTATGTAAACAAAATATAAAGAGGAATTGGAAGTAGAAAAGAACTTCGAAATCAGTGGTGAAATTATTACCTCTTCTTCGGGTGTTTCCTTTTGATTTGATCAAAAGGGATCCTTAAGTTGGCTTTTCGAGCAATTTAAGGCCTCTAGGTTTAAGTTAGGGTATTTGGGAGGATATTTGAGTAGTTTTTAGTCAGCCCATTGGATTTGGAGGTTTTAATGTAAGAGAAGGAGAAGTATCCTTTTATAAGAGAGGTGAGGGTCACTTTAGGAAAAATTTGAAATATAATTTTATTATAAAATAATTTTCTCTTTATAATGGCTCCATATGGGTTTATTTGAAAGATAAAGTTGTTATGGGTTATAATCCACTCAACCAATAGGTTTTATACCTGTTAAGTTCACAATATTAACCTATTCCTTTAGATTTAACTCTTCGTTAAATAGTTTAATTTTTACAATTGATTCATTTATTTTTTATTACATGGTTAATAATCTTACTATAAAATGACAAGAAAACCTGAAGTGTTTTATTAATGACATATATATCATTATATAAGTCCTTTTTAAGATCCATAATTTTTTAGTAATATTATATCATTTAATAATATGTAATTTATTTTAAAAACACATTTATGTCAATTATGATAGTGTTAAGTATTTGGTTTTTCTGAAAGTCAAAAAAACTAGATTACTTTGAAATAAATAAATTAAATCAATATTATCATGCAATATTAACTTATAGAATTAGTGGAATGAATCAAAAGTCTCAATTTATATTTATTTGGATGTTTAAAATATCAATTATTTTAATGTATGATTATTAAGGTAATTATTGCCTCATCATTGTGTCATAAATAGATTTAATTATTTAATGTCTAAAATATAAAAATTAAACACCATTATGTAGGAATTATTTTTATATTTCTAATAAATTTTTATATTCTAATTTATCTTATGTATAACCCTATATTAAAAATGTTTTAGTTAAGAAAATTTGAGTTTTACACTTTTAACTCTTTTTTAAATTAAATAATAATAAACGTCCTAATATAATCTAAGTGGATCGATGAAAATAATATTTCATAAAAAAGGTTGATTTTTATCCAATTAAACTTACCCAATATAATTATTACATGTGTTATGGTAATTATAATATCATTTTTACCTTTAATTACCATATTTAATTTTAATTGTGGTAAAACAAATTCAAAAGATACTATTCAGAAAAAATTATTTTTATCTTATTGAACAGTTTTTACATAATGATGTGAATTGTGTCTCTCTTATTTTCCAAATTCAATATAATAAAGTGGTAAATTTTTTTTATTCCAATTTTAAAATGTTCCTACATGGTGGGTAAAAGACCTTAAAATGTTAAATAAAATTCTATACATGTAATCTTGTTATAAATTGACCCCAATGAATGAAATTAAACTAATATAGGTATTTTGTATCTATTTTAACTTATAATAAATTTAAATAAAATGAATAATTATTTAAATAAGAAGCATTTTTAAGCAATAATGTAGTGTTTTTTTCACAATTCACCACATATGAATGTTTTCAGAAAAATACAAAAAATTCTCCCTTAGCTAATTTTGAAATTCTGAATCGAAAAATAAAATCCATTTTGAAAAATAAAATTCATGGAATTTCAAAAACTAGGTATTAATATTCATAATGGATAGTTTGAAAGGTTTTGGTGTGCTAGAACTCAAAGTTACATACAACGTGAACAACTGTATTATTCAAAGAAAAGCGTATCATGGAAGCATGGGGTGTCCCATTCTTCATTATTTCAAAAACTCTCTTTCGTGAAATTTCAAGAATATTACTGCATAAAAAGAATCAGGTGGTTCATCAACATATTTTCATTGGGTTCCCACATTGCCTCTTCTATCTTATGTTTTCATTATAGAACATTACCAGACGAGTCGTCCGGTTTCTCAACACTTGTTCTATAGTACCAAGAATCCTGAAAGGCTCTTGACAATAAAAATGATCAGGATCCAGTTCTATTTTTCATAGGGGATTACACGCATTGGGAAATGAATGTAATTTATCTACAGTGTTATGTGGAACACATCATAAACTTTGGAGAGACATGGAGGCACTTCCAAACAGTAAGCTACAACTACAATTCATTCAAGAATTCTGAAAGGTCCGATGTAATTGGGACATAATTTTCCCTTCTTTTTGAATCGTATAACACCCATTCCATTGAGATACCTTCAAGAAAACATGGTCTCCTACAAGAAATTTTCAATCATTCCTTCGGTTATCATCATAGGTCATTTTCGTACATTGATCTACATTGATGTAGGTTTGGATAATCTTCATTTATTCCATTAATTCCTAAACAAGTTCTGGGCCTTTGATTTTTTTTCGCCAACATCATCCCAACATATTGTTGTGAGACATACCTTTCAATATATATCTTTATATGGTTCCTTATAAATACTTTATTGGATTCTATTGTTTTAGTAAAATTCTACTAGAGGTAAATATTTATCCCACATACCTTGAAAGTCTAATTGGAATGATCTCAACATGTCCTCTAAGGTTTGAATACTATGTTCTGAGTGTCCATCAGTTTGAGGGAGGTAGGCAGTATTCAAATAAAGTTCAATATCTAGGGCCTTCTGCAGACATTTCTAGAGTCATGATGTAAAACAGGGATCACGATCAGAAAAAATAAATTGGGGTACTCCATGATGTCTTTCAACTTCATTAATATATTGTGTTTCTAAACATTCAAGTGGTAAATCTTCTCTTATAGTAAGAAAATGTGCAGACTTGGTATAATGATCTACAATGACCCATATTACACCATTCCTTCTAGGAGTCTTTGGTAGCCCCATGAGAAATTCCATTATAATAACATCCCATTTACACTCAGGTATGGGAAGAGGTTGCATGAATCCTCAACGATGTTGTCTTCCAGCCTTCACCTGTTGAAAACTCGCACATCTTGACACATAATCAGCAATCTCCCTCTTAATTATGTAACACCAAACATGTTCCTTCAAATATTTATACATTTTAGTTCTAATAGGGCATATAAAGAAGTTTTATATCTGAGTATCATCCAACAATTCCCTTTTTAAATCAAGAACATCAGGAACACAAAGCCTCTTCCCATATTTCAAAATTCTATCTTCATATACGAATTCAATCATTCTCCCATCATTCACAACTTTAATTTTATTTTTAATATCCTCATCATCAGTCTCCGGAGTTTTAACCTTATTAGTAAATATGGTTTTGGAACCATTTGAAAAAGTATTGATGTTTCACCTTCTATGATTATTCCCATATCCATCTTTACTAGATCCATGAACATAAGATCACATTCAACTCTCATATTCTTCAGAACACCATGATACATTCTCCTCAAAGCATATTCCACCTTATTTTTCATCCCTATGGGGTAGTGTATAGTGAAATCATAATCCTTGAGTAGTTCTGAACCATCTCATTTGCCTCATATTGATTTCAATTGTGGGAAAATATACTACTAACTCTTGTGATCAGTATATATCTCACATTTTCACCATAGATAGAGTTTCTACATATCTTCAGAGAAAATATTACAGCTGCTAACTCAATATCATAAGTGGGATAGGTTTTTTCATTAATTTTTATCTACTGTTATATGTAGTCAATAAATCATTAATTCAGAAAAAGGACACAACCAAGTCCTTTCTTTGAAGCATCGCTATAAATAACAAAACCAACATTCCCCAATGGTAGAGCCAAAATAAGTTAATTTACTAATATTTTTTCCAATTATTCAAAAAATTATTTATACTCTTCTGTCCAAACAAATTTAACCCCTTTACATGTGATATTGGTTAATGGGTTAGTCAATCAGGTAAAATTATGGAAAAAACACCTGTAAAAACCTAGAAAACCAATAAAACTGTGTACCTCAATTATACTCACTAATGATGTACATTCCTATATTGCTCTTGTCTATGAAGGATAAATAGAGATTTCGTCCTCAAATACAATCCTTCCAAGATAATAAATCTCCTAAATCCAAAATTCACACTTTCTAAACTTCCCATATAATTTGTTTTTTCTAAGAGTCTTTAGAATAGTGCGTAATTGCATTTTTGGATCTTCATGTTTTTGAATTAAATCAAGATATCATCAATAAATACCACTAAGAAGCCATAATGATATTCCTTGAAAACTCTATTCATTAGATCCATGAAGAAAGAGGGTGCATTATTTAGTTTAAAAGGTATTACTGTTAACTCTTAATGCCCATAATAGGTAAAAATTGTTGTCTTCAGAATTCCTTCCGCCTTCACACACAACTACTGATATCTGTATCAAAGTTCAATATTTGAAAAATATTTATATCCATCATGTTGATCTAATAAATCTTCAATGTGATGTTGGGGATACTTTTTCATTATTATTATATCATTGATCTCCTTGTAGTCAATGCATAACCTCATAGATCTATATGTCTTCATAATAAAAAGAACAGGGGCTCCCTATAGTGAAACACTAGGGTGAGTAAATCATTTATTACTCAATTCCTCTAGTTATTTCTTTAGTTCCACCAATTCCATAGTGGCCATTATATAAGGGTTCTTCGATATGGGCCTTAAACCAGGAATTAATTTAATAGAAAAATCAATTTCTTGTTTAAGAGGATGTCTATGTAAATTTTATAGAAACAAATCAACATATTCATGCACAATAGTTAAATCCTATATTTGAAAATTATTTTCCTCATGCATAGTTAGTTCACTCCCTTACCCCCCAATAATTGAATCCTGTAGAGCTACTTGGGGTGTATCTAGATAAGAATCAAATGGTGATGTTTCTACTTTAAAGATAAGTTATTCTTTATCATCATCAAATGTTTTAGCCTCATTCTTCTTATAATAAATTTTTGCATCATGGACTAAAATCCAATCCATTATGAGGATTATATGAAATTAAATCGTGGGTATGATGATAAGATCATATAGTAAAGCACTTTTATATGATTTAATGGGAACTGATTCAAAAACCTTTGTTGCAATGATGCTTCCCTTAGAATTTTTGACTAACAACTCCATTGTTAAATAAAATTGGAAATATATATTTTTCTTGAAAAACTAGGAATATATGAACCAATGTAATGATTTAAAATCAAATAATGCATTGGGTAAACTTGAAGAAACCATTAAATTACCTTCCACCATGTCATTCAAAGAAACAACCTCATCAGTAGTGATCGCATAAGCTTGACCTTTCCCCATTAGACTTTTTGGAGATATGTTAATATAGCACATAGGAAATTAATTTTCATAATTCCCCAATTTCTCTACCATTTTAGAATTTAACATTGAAAACCTATTTCATTCTCAGGCTATCACTAGCTTGGTGTCCTTTTTCTACACACTTTTAACAAACTCTCATTTACATCATATATGTACCTGGGTGTTTCATCCCACATTTACTACAGGATGGAAATTAAAATTTTTGCTTCATCCATTTAATTCCATTTTCAGAGTGTTCTGAAGATCACTTCTTCTCTTTCTTTTCATTACAGTCATGAGACATAGAGAATTACATTTCTGTCTTGATTGCACATGATATAATATCTTCGTACAATGAGAAATATTGTGGAACTAATCCTCGACAAAAAAAATGGTTTAACCCATAAAAGAAATGATCAGTATTACTCCTTGGGTTATGAATATAATCTTCTGCATTCCATGATAACCTAGTAATGTAAGCCACATACTTTGTGAAAATCTCATCATCATTTAGCCTTAGACTCAGAAATTGTATTTCCATATCCGCTCGATGGTCATGAGGAATGTTTTTTTCTAAGAAAATCCATTTAAACATCCTCCATTACATATTGGATACATCGTTTGTGTTTGGAATTAATGACACCATTGATCTGCATCTCATGTGAGGTGATAAACTACTATGACAATTTTTCTCTTTTTCTACTCCCCAAAGCATGAAATATTTTTTCCATGTAACTTATCCATTGCTCAATTACAAATGGAGCTGTAGTCCCATTTAATGTTGTTTGTTGTATCATCATGAAGTGTTCTAACAGTGATCCTTCTTGTTGTGTATCAGGGTCCTCCATACGGGTAAAGTTATTATTCATAACCTGAGTGAGTTTTCCTGGTATGGTTATAAGATTTTCAAAACCAATTGCATCACTAGCTCTACTATAATTATATTGAGTAGGAGGGAAATCCCTACATGGATTAATTTTCTTGATAGAGTTTTAATTCCTCACACTAGTCACCATTTCTAAACAATAGCATACCCTAGATTAGTTTTTGAATCACAATAAATAATTCCAAACTAGTAAAATACCTAACATAAATAGAAAATATATGCATATAATCCATAATCATAAAGAAAATTATATGACAATGTATTTAATCATAAATCTTTCATAATGGTTATTTGTGAAAATGTGAATTATCCTAAGCATAGCCCATTAGGAGTGTCATAACGAAGAGTGCATTAAAGCCCACTATCGTGTACCAGGATACCTAGGTTTAAGCCAGAAACCCTGTGTTAGAGTTTTCACTCATAGGTACATCTATTCCAGAGCCGCCACTACCTGCTTGTATCCATACAAGAATTTATTTCTTGGTTAAATCACAAAATCTATATATTACCAAAATTATAGGATGTTATTATACAATAACCCTCAAAGATTATCTTAGGGAAATGTTCTCAAATTAGTGTTTTTATAAATCTATTTTGAAAGGTTTTTACTAAAATTCTTTTGATACCAACTATAATGCCCTATCCCTAGTTACATAAGGTTATTGCATTATTACATAACATTAGAATGATCACAAGAGATCATGTCTCGAAAGAAAGATTTGTTAAGTATCCTTGCAAGTACTAGATATATACATATGTTTTACATTACATCATGAAATAAAAAACAACATTGTGTCCCCTTTGAAGACACTAATATCCCTTTTCATATCTCTACAGGTTAATGATAATATATTTATTTACATCCTGGGAAAAAGAAAACATAAGAAAGGGGTGAGCACAGATGTTTAGTAAGTATAAAAATATAGAGGAAACTTTCATAAATAATAATAATGATTTAAGGAAATGTATAAGAAAAAAACATTATCCCTTTAAACATAAACATCAGCATAATATGGAAAATATAAATAAAATTATTCTATTTACTTATACGCATGGATATTCTAGTAGTTGAATAATCACATGTAATATCAATAACTAATTTCATAATGATGTAATGCATAATGTCGGACATCATAACCACATAGTCAAGGCCTCGTTCCAAGACTACAAATTATATTTTGTCAATACCTTGTGTCGAGACACTAATTTTTCTCATGAGACCTCCTTATGCATTGAGGAGTTATATCGGGCTCCACCCATCACTTACAATGTCCAATTCATTCCTCATATGAAAAGGATGAAACATAACATAAATATTCATTTTGAAACTAGAAAAAAAAAGGTTAAAACTTTAACCATAAAACCTTAATGGTATAAAAATAACACATCCACAGCCAAACATATCACAAAACCTTCAACAAAATATGGAAAATTTTATCATAATAAATCATATTCGAAAATGTGTAAAATCCATCAAATGATATTGAGATAGATGAAGTTAAAACTGTTTGAGAGTAATACCTATTTCTATTTCAAAATCATTTAACATTCACATAATTTTAAAATAAAACATTTAATTTGAAAATATTCTTATATTCTTGTAAGATAAGGTTTGAAGGTGTTATAATGGTGTAAAATAGTTTCACCCTCTATATAAGTTAAAAAACATTCTTACCTTAATTTTTTGAAAATTTCATAAAGTTCCTTGTTTACAAAATTATGAAAAGATTCAATTAAAACATTTTATAAAAATTAAAACAAGGGTATAAATGAATTTAACCTACATTCTTTAAAATAGTAAAAATGTTTTGGAAGAAATTTTTAAGAAACATGGATTTGGATGATAAATAATTCCCAATACATTCTTACGTATAAACAACCTCAGATAGTAAAGAGATTGTAAAATTAGCAATTACCTTGAACTTTTTCTGATTCGATGGTATGTTAAACTCCATTATAGTAGTTAAATAATTGTTATTAAATTATAAAATAACCACATACATAAATATCAAATCATATATGATCTTCTAATATTACATTGTTAATAACATTTCAGTAGTATCATTATTTCGGGTGTTAACGGTTTCGTTTTCATGTATATGATTTGATAAGTTAACCATGTTTGTTATGGATAGGATGTATTTGATTCATATCCATAATGATATTATGTTATTAAAAATTATTGTTTATCATAAAATGAAAATCATCCTTGAATTATTATGATGGGGAATGAATATCATCGCGTCCGTGGAGACGTCAATCCATACGTACGCACGAGCGACAATATCATTCTATTGATGGTGAAATCATATGTAATTGGATTGTATATAATATATACAGAATAATTACCATGGTATATTTATTATTTAAATTAGTTATACTCTTTATTATACCCATAAATATAATGATGTGTTGAATAAAGAACAAGACCAGGACTTTGAGATGGTAAACCATAGCAAACCACAAATGGTGACTTTCCATTCAAAGGATGGATAAAATAATGAATATTTTTGTTTTTAATAACATAATAGTAATTATAAGTTACTGGATTTATTGTTTTTTTATCAAAACAAAAAACAAGAGTAAGTGTAAGAAGAAACGAACTTTGAAAGAGGTGTTGAAATTATTACCTCTTCTTCGAGTGTTTCCATTTGATTTGATCAAAAGGGCTCCTGAGGATGGCTTTCTGATCAAAGTAAGGCATATAAGATGAAGTGAGGGTGTTTGGGAGGATATTTTAAAATTGTTTGGACAATCCAAATGGCCTTGGAGGTGTGAAATTAAGATAAGGGAAAGTACCTTTTTATAAGATAGGTGAGGGTCACTTTAGGAAAATCATGAAATATTTTTTTATTATAAAATCATTTTCAGTGTATAATGGCACAAAATATATTTATATATAGGATAGAGTTGGTATGGGTAAAATTAATCCCAACCAACAGGTTTTAGAGAAATTTAGGCACCATATTATCCCTATCTATTAGATTTAACTCTTTTTTAAATAATGTAACTTTTACAATGTATTCTAGTATTTTTATATTACATGGTTAATAATCTTACTATAAAATTCCAAGAGAACCTCAAGTGGTTCGTTAATGACATATCTATAATTATATACGTCCGTTGACCAATCCATGTAATTTTAGGAATATTATATCTTTTAATAATATATCATTTGTCTTAAAAACTCATTTATGCCGATTTTGACACTATTTTATATTTGGTTTTTTTGGAAGTCAAAATAACCTGATTACTTTGAAAAAATAAATTAAATCAACCGTAATATGGAATATTAAACAATAAAATTTGTGGAATGCATCAAAAGTTTCATATTATATTTATTTGGATATTTATTATATCATTTATAGTAATATATGATTAAAAATTTAATTATTGCATCATCACTGTGTAATAAACAAATTTAATTATATAACGTCAAAAAATTTAAAATAAAATACCATAATGTATGAAATATTTTTAGATTAAAAATTAAAATTTATAGTCAAATTTATCTTAGGAATAACATTATATTATAAATTTTTTTGTTATTAAAATTCGAATCTAACACTGTTTACACATCTTCGAATAAAATAATAATAAGTGTCCTAATCTAATCCAAGTGGATAAAAAAAGATCATATTTGATACATAATTTTCATTTTCATCGAAATACACTTATCCAATATAATTATGAAACGTTCTAGGTTAAATATAATATCATTATTACATTTAATTACCCTATTTACTTTTAACCGTGGTAAATAAAATTCAAAAGTAACTATTCATAAAAAATTATTTCTATCTTATTGAACCAAATTTTACTTACTATTGTCAACCATGTCTCTCAGATTTTGGAAATTCCATTTATAGAAGTTGTAAAATTATGTTTTATGTAAATTTGAAAATGTGGTAGAAGGTGGGTTAAAGACGTTAAAAAGTTCAATAAAATTTTATATATCTAATATTATTATAAAATGAATCCAATGAATTACATTGAACTAATATAGTTATTATGAATATATTTTTACATAAAATAAATTTAAATAAAATATATGATTATTTAAATAAAAATTAGGTTTTAATCAATAATGTAGTGTTTTTCACAATTTATCAAAAATTGAATGTTTTCAGAAAAACACCATAAATTCACCCAAAGCTAATTTTTATATTCTGAATCCAAAAATGAGGTCGATTTTGAAACATAAAATTTATAAAATTTCAAAAATTGGGTATTAATATTCATATATGCTAATTTGATTGGTTGTGGTGTGCTAGAACTCAACGTGGCGTACAACACAATATATTGTATTATTCAAAGTGTAGTGTAACGTCGAAGTTTAGGGTGTTACATATAAACTAAGGTATTTACTTAGAAAATACTTACTTAACAATCATTATAATAAAAGGATTTTTCCTGATATTTAGACTTATCTCTATAGTTCTTTATATTGTTTTCAAGTCCAATTTTCCACAAATTACTAAACTATCCACTAATTCCAAATGTGGAACCATAACTATTTAATATATAAAAATTTCATTACATATAAAAAATAGGTGATATTTTAATGTGTTGTTTCATGGAAATTATGAACAAAATACATGAAAATATGATAAATTAGACTAATCGGAGTGAAAGAATCATTCATGGGATCTCCCTTTTTTACATTTGTAATATCTCATATCTAGGGTGAATATATCAATTAAAAGGGATGATTGTGATCATAGTATGGGAATTAGAAAGAGATATATTTATCATCTCATAATGAGGCATATCAACCAGAAAAAGTGGTATAAAAATATAACATAATAAAGAGATCATGAGGAATATAATGATAAAAATAACATAAATCATAACATGTAAATTTGGATAAAACATTTAATGGAGATATTCATATGAATATCACCATGGTTTGATAGATCAAAATTACCATGGTTATTTTATAAAGAATATAAAAACATGCCATATCTGGAGTTTAACTTCTTTAGAAAATTCATTGGATAACTATCAGGGAACACCATTAATATGAATTATTTAATATTACCCTCAAATGTCATATTAAGTTATTTTTTTCAATTACCCAAGGAGAATAATGTATGGGTTTCATATAAAATCATTGAATATGTAAGTTCTTAAAGGCCAAACCATAAAAGTAATTTTATCAAACTGAAAGGGAAGGAGGGTTTATTATTTTTAAATCTCAGAATGAATAAATTATATTAACGTTGATTTGAATAAACATTGAAAAACAATTTTTTAGATGTTTACAATATAATATTTTTTCCATTGAAAGGGTGAAATTTAGGACGTAAATTCGGCAGCATGACATGTATAAAACATGGATTTATAAAATGATAAAATGAGGGAGAATAAAGGTATTTAATTCATAAAACCTAATTTTTCAGTATTTTTTTGATCAAAATTAATAATAAAATAGATTAACATAACATTTTTAGGACATATACAAAAAAATGATTCTATAATTGAAGAGAACGGAAGGAGAATTATCTTACCTTGAAGTGTTGTACTTAAAACATGAAAATAGACCCTTTGTGGAATAAGGACCCCTAATGGAGTCTTGTGGAGTAAAATTGGGTATACCATTATAAATTATGAATTTTGAGTGATGGGAATGGTGAAATCAGTAGGTATTTATAGCAAAAGTGTAGGAATTCATTAATAATTTCTTAATGTACGTATCGAGAATATAGGTCATCGAAAATATAAAATAAATGGATTGCTCATGGTTTTGGAAATTTGAGTAGTATTTGATCATATTTTAATCTATTTGAATAGAAAACTCTTTTTAATACTTATTTTTCATGTAAATGAAAATTCTCCACAAAGTAATGATTTCATAGTCGAATTTTCTATTTTAGTAATTGGAAAGTTACTTATCAATTATGAAATTGATTAAAATTCATTAAAATACATACTATTAAAAAGATATTTTAGGTTGAGTGTTCTATTTAATTAATTACTATATCATTATGACATAAATATAAAGTCATAAAACATGTTGAAAACCCAAAAGTGTATTTTTACTATTCACTACAAAATAAAGTATTTTAGAAAATTATCAACAATTTACTCTAACCAATTTTCAATGCTATTTATAATATAAAATTTATTTAATAAAAATTGTTAGATAAATATGAGTATTTAAATTTGTTAATATAAAAATTATTATTTATTTAATAATATATGTTTTTAGGGATAGAATTTTATTTGACACATAGTAAAATTCATAATACATTATAAAATTATTGTGTAATTTATATTTAATTAATATTATTTAAAAGACTATTAATTCAAATAAAAAAATTATTTATAATACTCAAGTTTATTGTAAAAGTTTATATATTTTCTATAAAAAATAATTTCTGTTTTATTTTTGTATAATAATCCATTTAGCAAATTGGTCTTTCTTAAATATATTTTAAATAAAACCAAATTATTTTCCATATGGAATTGATGGAATAATTATTTTATATATACAAGTAAAATTAAATATAATGTAACTATGACGTAGACACATAACCCCTTATTATACCAACATACGCCCAAAGGGTATGGTGTGTGATGGTGTTTGTTTCATTGGGTGTCTCAACTAACAACAAACAAGTGGTAATCTCTACTTACATGAAATTCTCTCATTGTATATTTAAGTCTGAATTATCATATTTAATTAGGGTTTGGTATTAGTCAAATGAAACCCCCATTAATGATACCTCCATCCTCTATTGTGACAAATGATTTTTGAATGACATGACTCTACTAGATGAAACCATTATTTTTCATTTCTGAATAAATTATCTTGTGTTATTAATACTTATAAAAACTTATTATAGTGGTAAAAATATTAGAGTAGGTATAGTTCCCAACAGTCAAATTGGCCGCATGTTATATTTACCAAATTCATATTTGACCAATGGTCATACTAGTATTACAAGTGTCAAATTTAATACAGCAAATACCACTTTATTCTTTTACACAAAATTTGATGAAATTACTCCTTAGGTTATATTTTTATTTTCATACAATGTTTTCTGGTTTACTAATGTATTTTTTATTTCTATAGTGTTTCCTATCAGGGTGATGTTTCTAGAATATTTGGGTGATCCATACATTCCCATTTTAGCTACTCTATTTTATTTTAATTTTCTAATTGTAATATCTATAATTTTAATTTGTTTTTTAGTTGAATAATTCAATGTTATATATTAATGATATTTGTTTTTATTGTTTCATATATATTTTTTATGACCTTATTATAATAAAATATAACACATATTTTATCTAGAAACAAATATCAATTAAGAAATCATGGGTCATTACTCGTTAGGCACTAAACCTAAAGAAACATTTTCAACCATTTTAGGGAACAAAAACATTAGGTACCAGATGTACATTAAACCATGTCACACAAAAAACACCAAACAATTCCACCCTACCAAAGGAATCAAATCCCCCACAACAATTCCTCAAATGAGGTGCACAAAAAACACATCAAAATACATTTCTTTTTAAAAACCATAATTCATACAATGAATATTATAATCATACTCCACCATGGAATTTATATAAAATCAACCCAAAATAAAATTAAAAAAACCTTATTCGAAGACACCCATATCCCAATATCGGTAAGTCCCATAATTCCTTTGAAAACAATTTTCCACGTTGAAAATTTAGATTCCAAAATTCATTTCAAAAATCATTTCCATTTTTAAAATACTTTCCAAAAATGTTTTTAAATAATAATTATCATTGAAATATTTTAAAATTTTCAAGGTCGACCAACACATTAAAAAACATACAAAAAACTATAAGAATTTACTCTTCCCCTCCATTTTCAAACCAGCATAAAAAATAAATTTTTTCAAAAAACATTTTTTTATTTTCAAAAAATATATTTTAAATACAAGAACTGTCAGAAAATTACACAGGAATCAAAAAAAGGATAGAAAAAATTTTATAATGTAAGTAAAACTATCCCCCCTTCCACCACTCACAAGTGCAAACATCCTTTGGAGAAATCCAAATTCAAGAGGGCTCTAAACAGGATAACCAGGAAGAAAAGTGATTTGAATTCCCTAACCTCCATGATTTTTTTGACAGGGTTTCAACCACAAAATATACTTTGAAATGAATAGAAACTCGACCACATGGTTTCCCATGCCGTGTGAGATAATTGTGTGTCCTGAGTTCCATTCTGCCTCACTGTATAACCAATAAATACCACATATCTCATACACAATCAACTGGGATAAAAACAATGATAATCACATCCACCAGATAAAATCAATATTGATTTCAAAATATGAAACCCAAAAACCCATGGGAGATTATAGTTCTAAATGATAAAGTGGTATCTAGACTCTCTCCTCCCATGCCTATTAATCTCTAATTGCCTTAATCTGTCTTCAACCAAGACATACCCAAATAAAATTTTTGAAAAAAATATTAGGTCCCTAATAAAGGAAAACCCAAAACATTATATAACTTTTTATTAAAAAAATGGCCAAGACTACCATAGATCTGGGAACCTTACATAACTCACCACAAGTCCTGATGGTCACTCCCACTTCCCATGGGCTGGTGAAAAGGGTATGTACATCATTGAAACCACTTTGGGAGCGGTTTTCCCCAAAATCATGAAACAATATCTTCTTAATAGAATACAAAATTAAAAAATAAATACCTTTACAAATAGGTCATCACAATCTACCATGATCCAACCCATTTAAATATACAATATCAATATCTTTAAAAAAAAGCGATACAGTAGGAAGGACATTAATTAACTTGCCAAAAAATGACAGCAATACAACTTGAGTAGAGCATAACCCTCCACCATTAAACCCTCGTCTTCTTACCACACCCCAACCCACCCAATTACATCCACAACAAACTATAGAGATACAACGGAAAACCAAGAACATGAAATTTTTTAGGAGTGAGTAAAAAAACCTAATAGGTCACCACAACCCACCGACACTATGAAATATTTTTCATAATGTAATTCATCAAAGCATGTTTGAAAATTAATCTATAATGTAATATTTCATAAAAACATTATGGAAAAAAACTCAATAATCCATTTAAAAAGCATTCCATTTTGTTTTCTATAACCAAAATAAATTAGGTTAGAAAACAAATCCATTAGCCAATGCATTCTGAATACCACTCACAACATTAACTTTTCACAAAACAACTCGCATTTATTTTATCTAATTAAAAATAGTTACTTTAAAATATTCACTATCTGAAGCCATCATTAAACCGAAACCCAATTTCTATATCCACTATAATGTACTCAAAAAAGAGACTGTAAAATTGTAAAATAGGTTGTCGCAAACATACATGAAAACACATTTTCAAAGGAAACAACCGAACTCACACAAGTAAATCTTAACAAGAAGTCACTAAATATACATCCTAAGGAATATAAAAATGAAACATAAGAAATCAAGGTTCCATAATATTATTAATAGGGTAAATGACATAAACAAACACTAGATAAAACTCCCCCTAATCAAAAACTCTCTAATAAAATGAATTTTTCGTGGTCCTACATGAGGTAACTAATGTGTTAATAATCTAACCATACAAGGGTATTACCATCCAAACTACCTAAAATGATACACTAAGTCCATACCATCATCCTCGTATACCAAAAAAAGACTCATTGGAATGAAAAACCTCCAACTATACATTGTGCCTTGCATGACTAGTGGGACATTAGAGGCATCTGAACCAATTAGAGGATCAAGAAAGATCTTTCACATAGTACTAGACATATCCTAACCAATAATGAAAGTGTGTCATAGTTAAAACAAGAAATTTATACCCATAATTCATAACTATAACAACCATATCCTTCAACACCAAATGGTAAAAACCCACACACATAACATGCATAAAAATCATAAAAAGGACATTCCCACAAATGGGGAGAAACAAGCATCACATAGTTATCACCAACCCACACAAGGTGTAGACAAGAAAGGGGAAATCCAGGAATGTATTTTCGAAATTTATTTCAACCTCAGTGTTCCAAATGGGCAAGTAATGTCAAAAAATTGATTGTAATATCAATACCTTTTACATTTAAAAAAATAAATTCCAAACACCATTTGGAAAATAATGGATATCACCCAAACAATTATGACATTTCAAATTATCCCCTATACATGGGATCTCTTCTTCTGAGAATTTGTCTCCTTCATACAATTTATAAAATTCCCACATAAAATTTTTTATGAGGTCCAAATAAATCATCCATTTTGTTTAAAATATTTAATGTTACCCATTAACCAAGGTCTTTATATCTGAAAACCAAAAATAAGGCCAAAAGTCCACCATTTCCTATAAGAAAATTAAATAAATCAAACATTTTATTAAAAAGAGGAAATCCATAGACAAAAATTTAAAATAACAATTATTAATACATTAAATGGACCCTTTTACAAACCATTTAGGTTTCAAAACCTCACCTAAAAACCAAATTCAATTTAAAACATTGTTTTCACTCATAAAAACCAAAACTGGACCAAATCCCATTTAAAAACAAGAAAATCAGTTCAAAAATACATAAGTAATTTCACAAAAAAACTTATCACATTTAACCATTTCATTTAAAGCATTAAATTGTGTTATTTTCTTGAAAACATAATAAAGTCAAGATAAAAACATTAAGAAATGATTTCAATATACCAAAAAGGTACCATATATAATTATTTTTTCATAAAAAAACAATTTATCAAGTTAAATCATCCTTATAATTCCAAATAAAAGAATTTACAAGTAACACATACCTCAAAGAAGTTGGAATGAATACCAATATTCTCAAAAACATGTTTCCTTCCATGGCGAACACACCCATGGGTAGATGTATGATTCTTACAACCCCTTGATGACAAATCCACATCATAGTTGGAGTGACATTATTCAAGGGGGTGAAGGTAGAACAACTACATGGTCTCCCAGGGGTTAGCCATCTCATTTGGGAAGAATAGGGGGTTGAAGCCCATTAAAAATATATATTTGTAAAATGGTAAAACTTAATTTTTAAATAACATGGAAACTTTTCTATTTTAGAAAACCATGTGACAACTATAAGGGAGTCATTGCCTCCCAAAAATGTATGTTTCACAATTAATCCTAAGAGACCTCATTGTTAAAAAAACCCACCTTAATCCCTCCATAACCACCCAATACTCACACAGCATCATGGGATTCCCAAAATGGATAGAAAAGTCATGAAAAATCCATGAAAATAGAAATGTAAAAAACATTAGAGCTAACCACGTTCTAACTTCATAGTTTACCAAATCATGCACAACTTGTGCACCACAACTAAAACACACTAATTATCACGTACTATTTCTCCTATAGATTGATGGTTTGGACATAACAATATGAATTTTATGGTGAAAAATCATCTATAGTTAAAAATGAACTGAAAAACATCCTTTTAAAGGTTGGTCACATTTTTCCCACTAACCATGATATTTAATTGTTCTGAATAGAAAAACCCCAAAAATTTATTTTTTCTAAACATGGACTCCATGAAATTGAACCCTGGACCACAACATCTCAAAAAGATATAAAATTAATAACATTGTGACATGTGTGATTTCACATATTGTTATAAAGTTACTAGGATGACTTTCTTATAAATTTTGAGAGAGTATTTTATCAACTGTATTAATTTATTCACAAAACCTCAATAAAATATAGTGTATCCAAGAAAACTGTGGATCTTGGTCAAAGTGGTTTTACATGGCCAATTATCAATGAATTATTTTATTTAAGGATATAAAAATATATCGTCCCCTAAGATCACATATCCTAGGAATGATAATTTCTAGGGAAATAATCCACACTTACAAAATTTGGCATATATTTTCTCCTTACATAAGGCCTTCAAGATAATTATCATGTCATCAACATTATCTCCCATTATCTTTGTGTAGATACAAATGTCATATATAAATAAACACCAAATTGATTGGAATAATATTTTTGTACTCTATTCATTAAAAAATTATGATAATGAGAGAATTAGTATGTTTAAATTTTATCCATATTTATCTATAGTGTTCTTAACTTTTACACAAGGTCATACTAGTTATTAAATCACTTTTTTCCCTAAATTAAATGAATCCAAAATAAATTTCAAACATTAAGATGTATTTAGCTCCAAACAATTGATTAAAATGTCATAAATATGATGTATAATATCATTATTCTCGATCATTGTCTTTTTAAGTTGTAGTAATTAATGTAAATTCATGTTGATCCATATTTCTTCTTAATAAATAGAATAGGTGCACCCCATTGAGACAATCATAGTCAAATGAATCACTTATCAGTATTCTTTTATAAATTCTCTTCTAATTCCTTAAACTTAGTCGGTTTCATTCTATATGGAGTCATTTATATAGGGATAGCACCGGGTTTGAGTTGTACTATAAAATCAATATCATTCTTCAATGAATGACTAAGAAAGTATCATATAAAGACATCACCAAACTCCCATACAATATGCATATCATTAATATTTATTTTCAACAATCCCGTCTTTGAAGAATTCAAATTATGATTAGGAATCAAGACGTATAATATAGATTTAATTTCCATCAGAGTTCATGTTCACACTCAAACCTATATATGATAATATTTTGATTTGGAATATGAAAGGTTTTTTTACTTATTCTATAAATTTTTTATACATCCAGGTAAATATATTTAATAAAATCTGAAAATACCATAAAATTCCCTTAAATAAAGAATAATTAGATTTTTAGAAATTTTATTCCCACAAAATTCAACAATAAAATAATCATAGAAATGAGAATATATCATCATATGCTTGGAATATTTCAATACTAATTTAAAATATAATAATTTTGAATATTCATTAACATTCCAAGATAATTTTCATAGTATAATTAAATTTATATGACTAACTAAAAATAATATAATTAGAATTTATAGTGTACCATACCCCTCTAACAATTTATCATTATATCATTAATCCCTTAGAAAAACCAAAAAGGATACCATGAGTATCAAGCATCATTAACTATAGTGATAAATCAAATAATAATGAATAATAATTAATACAATTTTTAAATCATTACACAAACTTTTCAATATTTGACATATTATGCTTAACCAAGGTTATCTATGGCCATTATCTATTTAAATCCTTCATTATGGATCAAAATTAAATTGTGAATTAACCTATTAATATCCTTCAAAAGTGTCTATCTAGGTTTGCATTCATTGGCCCACTCATCATGACCCATTTATAATAATGTTACATTCCAATATATCTATTTCATAGTTGTTACACATATTTTTATCTCTTACATAACCACATCAAAATTCCATTATCCATATTGAGACATATTATCTAGAAAAACCAAATAATCTTTAATTTACTAATAGTTTTAGATTTTACCATATACATAGAATTTCCATAGTGTTTTCATAAAATATTTATAATATTGTTATATAAAAATAATAAAACTTTACTCTAATGACAATATAGGTTACACAAACATTACATTCATAATATCACACCATTTTAGATGAATATTCAACACAACTAATAAAACTAAATTCCCTATAAGAATAATGGTTTAATTTCATTAAAGGATAGATATATAATCAACTTATTTTGATAAATATATCCAACATATCCCATAATGTTTTTCTCATATAGTAAACTAATTATTCATACCCTACATAAAATATTTCTTTATAACCTAAATAATGGAAACATAAGAATTTTTGGGATCATATATTTGGTAAGGGTAAACATGGGAGAAATCAGTCAACGAACATGTGTATCCATAACATGCATAGGAGGGTATGAAAATATGAGAATACCTTTTAAAAATCATACATTTTAATTCATATATATTAATTGTGGCATAAGGATTTGAAAGATTATAATAAAAAAATAATGGAATAATCAATGATCATGATCTATGAAATCATGACATAAGATTAATAACATTTCATAGAGTGTGACATAAAAATATAGATTAAACATGATCATACAAATATTATTTCAAGGATTCCCACAAAGGAATTCCTCACATTAAATTCTTGGGATAACCAAATGTGTACTTTCATTGATCATGTAATAACCACTTCTATAACTTTATTGGGTAGGGGATAACTACATTTATACCCTCGATTTGGGCTTGGTCTATCCACCTTGATACCATTTCATCACATTAAGAATTAGTCATTTCTCAATGAATTGTATGGATTTAATGGAACCAAATATCATACTATCATAGTCCATTCATATGTATTCCACTAGATTATGAAGTCATTTATAATTTCACCATTAAAAAACCATGGAAACAAATTGGTTTATTCAATACTTCATCATCATAATAAATAAAAATATATATAATGAATAAATAATTTGGCACTAGATCATACAAATAATAAGTAATAAGAAATGTAAAAGGGACATTTATATTTGAAAATACCTTTAAATGATTACTATAAAATTTCATGAGGAATATACACTTCTTATATTTCTATAACCATCTTAAAATATAAAGAATTTCTACAATTTTATGAAATATATTTTATGTTGTAATAACCATTGAAATTTATAATGTAATCATCAAGGGAAAGTTAATTATTGAAAGTGAAAAAATCTATTCATGTGTTATATACTAAAACAAATATTTCATTAACATTAATTTTTAAAACTATATCATTTATAAAATTATTAGAAGGTTATTTTTAAAAAAATTAGTAGGAAGTAAAATCTATCTGAAAATTACCTCAATAAATACTTGGATAATATTTACAACATTTTACAGAAAATATTGAGAAGGAATAAATATAATCATTGCCAAATGGAATCACAAACTGTATTTTCCAAAACAATTGTTTTATAATTTTCATGTCATTATTAGATGAAAACAAATGGAAAACTTCTTATTTAAATAAATAACCTGTTTTGAATATAATACATAATATTTTTAAGTAAAAGATAATATAATTTCATTGTTATAAATTTAATCATTAATATGTTTTGTAGAAAGTGATACTGTAATATTAATCCCTTACACCACTTCTAAAATTGCAATCATAACAACCATGAAAGAAATAACATCAAATAAAAATGTAAATACATTTAATATAAATATATTCATGATATATCATATCAAAGAGGAATTATATAGAATCATAAAGGAAATATGTGAGAAATGAGACATATGTCTTAGAAAAAATAGTTATACAAGATACCCTTAACTCAAGACTAAATTCTTCTGCATGTTGTCTAACAACATATATAATAAATTTATTTTTATTTTTAATTATATATAATAACCATATTAATACATATAATATAATATAGGATTTTATTAAAACATATGTTCAGTTTTTCATTAACTATCATTCATTATCTTCATCATTTAGAGTGTCACCTACTTCATTTTTCTTGTCGGTTTTGATTTTTTGGTTATGCTCCATGATTCTAGATCATGGTTTTGTAACCTCTAGAATAATAATCATTATATAAATATTATATATATTGTAAACACCCCAACTATAGTAATTGGGATTTTGTGTCGGACATTATTACATATTCATAAGATATAAGGAATCACATCTCAAAGGGCCAAATAGTTTCATTTTCACAGTAAATTAATCATATACATGATTCCTATATTACAAATGAAAACAAAAATTACCATAATTATTTGAGAATAGATTCATTCTACCTATAAAATCCTTTTATATCATTCTTAATAAACTTCCAAGATTCCATTTAAAGGAATCCAAATAATGGTGAGACCAAATGCTCAGAATGGGATAAGTTCAACTGAATATATAATGACTTAATAAGAATAACCAACATGGAAATGTAAAAATATAAAAAACATTCCATTTAATCATGTACTTGAGTATAATAATTGGATAAGGTATAATCAATATGGCAAGGTAAATGTCTGAAAATAAATGTTATTTAATCAATAAACTAAGAATGAAATGCATCAAGAGAAAATGTCATAGTGAAATTATCGTATAAAATAATAGTAACTAACTTATCAACAATTAAAACACTTAATTATTGGACAATATTATCACATGCATCATGATACCTCTTCCATCAATTTCTTTAACAATAATGTTTAAAACTATAGGGCAAAACCCCACTTAATTTGGAAAACTGATATGTTTCATAAGAACCTTTGATGCATTAAAGAGATATCAATAATTGGTTTCCACCCATAACTGATTTTCTAAAGAATTAGGAAAACATAAAAAATCCATTAAAATATTTAATTAAAATGTATTATCATCACATATTAAAATTGACTAAGGATATAGATTTATAAATATTTCCTTATTCAATCAAATAACATTCAAATTAAAAACCCAAATGAAAAAAATCGTATAATATTTAGGAAATAAACATATACATTATACAAGAATATAGATATTTAAAACAAATTTACTACATAAATAAAAATTTTCACCAAATAGTGAGTGTTTCAAGAATTAGTTATAAATCACAAAAGAAAGTGAGATTGTATAATAAAATTTACCACTTTGTAATTTTCAAATGAAATGGATTTGGATGAAATAATTCAAATTGAAACATAAAATACATTGAATTATTTTAGAATAATGATATACATTCCATATTAATATTATATAAACAATATAAAGGTAATTAGGTTCCTAAAATTACAATATGCCTCAATGAAAGGAAATTGAGATGAAATCCCTTATCTCATGCTTTCTTTTGGTTGAATGTTCATTAACATCAAATATAATATTTTTAAAAAATTTATTAATTTATCCAAATTAATATCAATATTTATAACATCATATATTCTCATATTGTTGAATTTTATAACCCATTTTCATATAATATTTAATTATTTTCCTTGTTTCCGGTGTTATCTACCTTATTTTAACATTCATGATTTTTCATGAATATTTTGGTTATTTGGTGTATTATGTAGATCCTTCATATAAATAATTATATTAGTGTTTTAAATAACATATTGACTCACTTTATACATATTCAGGTTTATTCTTTTTATTTGGAAATAGAAAATGAATTGTATTGCTTTGTGGAGACGGTTGGTCATATAAATGCATAAGTGATGATATAAGTACCCTAATGAGTGAACGAGTAAGGAAGTGGGAGATAAATTTATATTATATAATAAATATAATCCCATATATATATATCATATATTCATTAAATTTATCCTTATTACTTTCAATGTAATGTGTTTGGGAAAAACGAATCACATCGCTTCCTATTGTGGTACTCTTTTGTACACCAGAGTGATATTATTATATTTTAAATGAAATGGAATGTAAGAATACATGTGTGGTAAAATAATTATATAAGAATAATAATATCCCAAACATAATATATATTATTCCAATCCATCATTATATCTATCCATGAATTGTGGTGTTGGAAAAATATTATATTGGCTCGTGAGGAGGTGGTCTTCCGTATAGATGATCGATGGTTTAATTTCCATTTAATGGAAGAGGGGAAGAATATTGGTCATTACCATTACATAATGACATCTCAGTATATTTAAAATAGTTATATTATTATATAGTAATTGATAGAAAATATTTCAATGAGATTGGGTAAGAAACAAAATGAAAATTTCTCATTTATGAATGTAACCTCTTCTTTGGATAAACACTTTAGGACTACACCAAAATCCATAATAGGATGGTTTTATGAACAATATAAGGTATATAAGATGTTATTATATGATTAAGTTATAGACTTAGTTTTTATTGGGGGAACAAAATAGATTTTCATGTCTGAATAGGGGAGGATAGGGTGTGCCCTTCGATAAGTGTGGGAGAGAAGACACATGGAGTTTTTGAAAAGAATCAATTACAACCACATTTTTATCAGGAAGATAGCCACAAATGTCTTTCATGGTATATCATTAGAGGTAATAAGGTCATAATATAGACATAAAATTGGTTTTTCACAAGTTGGTAGTTCATTTTTCCCTTATCATTTTACTTTAGCTTCGTGGTAAATTATTCCTTACCTTAACCCTGGTAATTAATTTTTACAACTTTTATATTGATATTGGAAAAGATTTATGTTTTCCTTGTTATATAATAAAAAAATTAATTCCAAATATTTAATCTATTTTTCCCCAAAAAAATTAATATATTTGGTAGAATCCAATTTTAAACTCGACCTACTTATTGAAAAAATGGATTTCTGATGAGAAAATTCTCTTACTTATAAAATAATTTAATGTTAAATTTTAGTATAAAATTTATTCCTATCACCTAATTTTTATAAACTATAATATATATATTCAATTTTACATTAAAACCAATTTATGATGTTATTTAGGTTTGTAAATTATTTTAATAAGAAAAATTTTTTACATTAACAAATCATTATTTTCCACTATTCATCAAAAAATGTAATTATCCAAGAAATTTCCCAAATATAAAGCCTAAGATAATTTTCATATTTTTATTTGAAAAATAAATTTCACATAATAAACTAAATTTAATAAAATTATTTAATGTTATTTTTAAATTATTTTTACAGATTTCTACTAAACCGTCTTAAAAAAATAAATGCTTTTTATAAAACAGTTCTTTTTATAATCCTTATTATTTTATTTAAAATAAAAAAATAACAAAATTTTTATTAAATTAGTTTTTATTATTCATAAAATCCAATTTAATTGCTTGGTTATAATGGTATACTATAATACAATTCATTTTGACCTTGGGTTTCTCGTTCCATAAGATATCAATGAGATTAAATATAAATAAATATTTTTCATGGGTTGTTGAGGCTTGGTGTTGTGTGAAGGGTATTCTGTTGAATTAATTTTTATTACTTTATAATTTTGGTTTTTTATACTATACCCACTAGAAAAAAAATTTCTCGCTTCAATATGATCTTCTGCTCAGAAATCATGTTATTAACATTTGAAATTTCCATTACTGAAAACCCACATAAGAGATCATCTAATAAACAGTTCATTAATAAGAGTGAAAGAGAATTACAAAGTTCATATGGAATAACCCATAACCATGTTTCTATATAAGATAAAATTGGTTGTATTTAATGTTATAGACCTAGAAGAAAATCATAAATAAATATAGAGAGTTATAGAGGTCATTAATCATGAGAATGTGAATGGTCAATGAAAATTTAAGTACCTCATAACCATTAATATTTGATGATTTAAAAGAACGTTTTATTAAACAGATATGAAGGTAATGGGATAACATTTTTCATTCAAGATCATTTTCCTAATAGTTATGAATTAATGTTTCTATCTATGAATATATGAAAATATAGTTACATTATACATTTCTATTTCATAATCAGAATTTCATTATTTGGCTATTCTTTGATCAATTTTCAATTCATATCTTACTCTAAGAAATGAAAATAAAAAAGGAATTTTTTTCTTAAAGCACTAAAATTTACTTTTTACATATCATAATATTTCTCTAAGATAGACAGACTTCCTTCTATATTTAAGAGTCTTTCAAAACCAATATGTCTAGCACAAGTTATTCAATATAATAATATAGTCCATAATCTTCATCACCAAAAATAATAGTTAATCATTAATGTTAATTTGTCAAATAATTTATCTAAATAAAATAAATTATTGACTTTGAAATAAAACAGTCTAGTGGTTGGTATAAAAGCTTTATCATCCTTCGGTTTAGGGTTTATTCTCAGCATCGTTACTGGATGTGATGGGTTGTCACCCAGTATGTGGGTTTTCTATTTTCTAAAACTATATTAATATAATTCTTGTTATTCTAAAAAAATTGATGAGCCAAAATTACTACAAAATCAAATATTAGATAATCCTTAAATGTTACCAATATTATTAAACTTATTCTTACAATAAGTAAGGCCATTATTACTTGATTACCTTTTTTAGTAAAACATATAATAAACCAATGGTTTGTATTCTCCAAAATATTTTCCAAAAATATCTTTAATAATGTATATTACATCCACTTAAATTTTAAAAGTGGGTGATTAATTCATTTAACATATGATAAACCGTAAAATTATGAACCCAAGATTCCATCCATACTACATATTTTAATGAAGACATATTTTCTACTAAAATTAAACACAATCCTTAGATGTTTTATGATTCTTCCAACCAAAATATCATTAGTAAAAATACTTCTAAAATTTAATTCTTGAATCCCAATAAATAATTACTTGAACCATTTTATTTTAACATATGTTCATTTTTCTAGGATTTATTTTTTAAAATAGGGATTTACCTCGGATAATGCCCTGGTTCGACACATTTGAGAAAAAAACTATAAATGGATCCTTATGATTATATTTATCTCCTTCCATCATACACTTCATTTTTCCTCAACAAATAATTTCATTATTTCCTTCTTTTCTGGACATAAATTTTTTTTTCCATTCATTTTATAACCTTTCATGGGTGTCACTTTCTATATTTCTTATATGAATTATCTCTATCCTTATTACATCGGTGGTCTCCATCACTTTATCTCTTAGTGAACTTTTTCCATATCTTATTTGGTGAGTATGAGAGTTAGTTATGGTATAGGATGTTAATAAGTGTTTGGGATAACTAATTTTGTATAATTAAGATATCAGTTTATCTTATCATCATCCCATTTGGTATCTCATGGGAATAATATTTCATTTATGTTAATTATTCAAATGATTCCTTCAAATTATATATATTGTCTAAAAAAATATCATACTTTATAGAGTGAGTCACAATATTCATATTGTTAAACCACGTAATCATAAATAATCATTTATAGGTGGTAAAAATCATGACACCTTAGTGTTAACATAGATTATTATTTCTCATAATATATTAAAATCATGCATAATAGTACGTAAATAAAATATGAATTATCTAAAGAATTTCCCTTGAGAATTTCATATTAGGTATGTGGTAAGGATCATTATCATGTACTACGTAATACTCAAGTAAAGCCAGATATTCCATTATCAGTGTCATTGGACATAAGTACATCTATTCCAGAACCATTTCCATGTATATTTTTTGGACATATATGTATTTTAAAGAAACCCTATGAGTCTCTACCATACCATAAATTTATGAAGATCATCACTAAATATCCTCATTATATATAATAGGGTTATGTTCTCAAATCAAATTTTTATTAAATCTAGTTCCCAAGGATTCTTTTATAATTTTTTGATACCAACTCTAAGAACACTGACTCTAGTAACCCAGAGCCAGAGTCAGAAATTATTATACTAAATAAGCAAAATATAATCGTATCTCTAAGGAACTAATAGTATAGTAGTCATGATAAATAAGATAAATAAATGAGTCCTATTTTATTTTTAAAATAAAATTTTTATTTTGGGAAAATCATTTTTCGCACTAGAATATCCTTTTATATCATTCTTAATACAACTCCCGAGATCATAAAAAGTAAATGAAATAAAGGTGATCTCAAATGATCAATAAGGTTTTAGTATAATAGAATATATAGTGAATTAATTGTAATAGTAAATAAGGAAAGGAAAATAACTAAACATAGATTCAATTTAATCAATAATTTGAGTATCATAATTGGATATGGAATAATCAAAATAGAATGGTAAATGACTATAATATTCCATTTAGTCAATAAACAGAAAATGAAATTCATCCAAATATAATATCATTTTGAAAATCTTGTGTGTAATAATAATAACTAGGTTATCATTGAAATAAATTCTGAATTATTGGATTTTTTTATCTCAGTCATCAAAATACCTCTACCATTATGTCCTTTCACATGAATTTTAAAAACTAATAGGTAAAAATCCATCTAATTTGAACAACTAATTTTTTCCATAATACCATTCAATGCATCAAGGGGATATCCATAACTAGGACCCACCAATAACTAAATTTCCAAATAATTCCTCATATATCAAATAATAAATTTATTTCTTAAATCAATGTACCTAATCATCAAATATTTGTATTGAGAAAAGCATACAGATTTATCAATATTTTCTTATTTAATCAAATAACATTCGATGTACACATCATATGAAAAAATGGTATATGGTTTGGTAAATAATAATATCCCTCATGAAATAATAATTTTATTTATGATAAACATAATTTCCTATGAAAAATAATCACACGGAAGTGAACATTTTAAGATAAAGTTAATAATCAAAAAAGGAAGTGATATTGTACAATAACATTTACCACATTGTAGTTTTCAACTCAATTACCCTTGGATAAAATAATAAAATTGTAACTTTAACAAAAAAATATTTATTAAATAATAATGATATTACATGTCAATGGGTCAATATATTCACTATATAAGTGAAATTACGTGCATAAAATTACAATAGTCCTCGATGATTGGAAATTGAGACTAAGTCCCTTAAATCACTATTACATTTGGTTAAACATTATTTAACCTATATTATAATGGGTTTCATCATGTTATTAATTTATAACAGAACCATATTCATATTTACAATATTATATTTTATCCACTAATGACATTTTACCACTAGTTTTGTAATAATATTTGGTTATTTTCATTTTTTCAGGGGTTCATAGACTGTTTTCTCATTCGTACATTGTCATGAATGTTCTTATTCTTGGAAATATGATAATGATTAATAATATAAAGTATTAAATTATTTTTATAAATATTATATTTAATCATTATATAAATTTTTATAATCATTATTGAATGTTACACACGGAAAATGAATTTAATAACTTTGTGGATATGGTAGGTTGTACATACACTCGAGCAACGATATCATTAATTTTCGAGCGAAAGGGTGAAAATTGGATGATATATTAATCTTATTAAATCAAAATGATTTTATATATATCACATATATTCATTACAATTATTCTTCTTACATTCCCTCAAAAATTTAAGTAAAAAATGAATTATATCACATATTATGGTGGTAGTTTATCGTACATGCAAACGATGTTACCATATTAAAAACGGAATAGAAAGTAAGAATTCATATGAGAAATTATAATTAAATGGTTATAATAATAACATAAATATCACTAAAATTTGTTAAATTATTAATTATATTAGTCCTTTAATGGTGTTCCTGGATATCAAATTGTATCGGTTTATGAGTGAGCAGTCCAGTGTGCACACGATCGATGGTTTCATATCTTATTTTGTTTAAAGAGGGGATGGGTATAAGTCATTACCATAACATAATAACATATAAGTATATGTAACATACATGGGTTGTTATATATTCATTTTTAATAAAATTTTACTGATTTAGTATTAAAAACAAAATAATAACACTCATTTAAAAATGTTACCACTTCATCAGATGAACTTTATAGGATTTCACCAAAAATCTTTTTATGATGACATTAAGATCATTCCAAGGAATTAATAGTGTTTATAGGTGATTATTTGTGTTATTTGTGTTGGTATTTGATTATCTAAATGGATATGGAAGTGTGAAGAGTGGAGGTTATGGGTGGCCTTTTATAAGTTGGGAAGAGGACACACATAAGAATTTTGAAAAGAACGAATTATATCAGCATTTTAATCATGCCACAAGCCTCCAAATGGGTAATTATAGATACTTATATCTTATAAAGTCTTAATATTTCCATAGAAATGATATTGGATATGTTTGTAGGAAATTTTAACCCTTATTCTATTTCTAAACCCTTGGTAAATACGTGTTTTCCTAAACCGTAGAAAATAATTTCTAGATCTTTTACTATTTATAATGGTAAAAAAATCAGATGAACTTATTAAATAATATAAATTATTATTATTTGTAATAAGGAATACGTTTTTTAAAAATTTAGCTCAGATAAGTGGCATAATCCAATTTAATATTATACTCACTGATGCGATGAAAAAACTAGTTTCAAATGTAAAAATTCTATAACGTATCAAATGTTTAAATATAAAAATTCAATATGAAAATTTTTAAAATAACATAAATTGGTTATATATTAATATAATTTATGTAAATTTAATTTAAAAACTATTTAATTTATAATTTAAACTTTTAAATTGTTTATATAAAATGATGGTAAGAAATAAAAAATTTGTATTTTTCATTGTTTATCAAAAAAATAAAACTTTTTAGAAAAATAACTCTAATGGAATTTTGATATACATATTTAAAAGTTAGTTTTAATTTTTTTTTTAATTTCTAAATTATTTGGTAAAAGGGTGAGTATGTTTTATTTTATAAAAAATATTTTTTTTCATAGAATAATTCATTTTCTATTTACTGATTCTTATTTTCATTCTGATTAAAAGTTAATTTTTTGTAAATAGTTTGTTTAGTAATACTCATAAACATTAATTTAACATCTAGGTTATAATGGTATGATATATTGAGATTCACTTTGACATAGGGTTGTGTGTCCAGTAATGTATCAATGAAATTAACATTAAATAAATGTATTGGGTGGGTTGTTTATGCTAAATGATATGTGTCACCTATGTTATTCAATAAAATATTATTATTTTAGTATTTTTGGGTGTTAAATATGATTATTACCCACATATTTATAAATAACCATATCATTTATTGATAAAAAATTAATTACACTATCCTTGGAGACAACAGTTCAATCAAACACATGAATGTATTTTCATTTTATAAAGAAAAGAAAGAAAAAAACAATATTTTGTCTTCAAGAATAATAATATTATCTTCAATATCTTATACAATTATAAAATCCATAATTACATCCATCAATGTGATGTGGGGATATAAAATTAATCATATTTTAGAGTGGATGTGGAAGTCGACATGTTTTCATTAGTGATACATTCATTTCCAATTTTATTGAAATAAGGTGGAGAATTGTTGTCCCGTAATGATAAATACATCTCAAAATATTGATTATTATAAGTTAATTATGTTAGGATATATATGATTGATTTTTAAAATCTATAATATGTAATCAACATTGGAAGAGTCTAATATGACGATTACCTCTTCTGAGAGGGATTTTCTTAAACATAACCCCAAATCATTATTTGGATGTTCTTTATATTGAGACATGTAAACACGGATAGAATTCCTATAAAAATGATCAATAGGTTTTGGAGACAATAAGAGGAGTTTAATTTGAGAAACATGGAGAATTAATATACTTTATATAATTTTTATGATTCTTGTATTGATCTTAACATCCAAGACAAGTTTCAAAATGGTATGACAAATTATTTTCAATAATGAAGAAATACTGAAGTCCATGAAAATGATTTTTCATTTCATAGGGAGAATACAAGAGGTGGATTTTGAGATAAATTTAATTCATTAGTTTTGGTTTGTCACATTATATAAGGTATGGGATGAGTGTTTCATAACTCAGTACATTAATAAAATAGTTGCCAATAAAACCAACTAGGAATGTCCTACTGAACCATTCTTTTTGTGAGCATTATTCAACCACACATGGGAACTAGCCATTCCCAGTAAGAGTGGAGGAAAGATATTAGGATATAATATTTTATTCCATTATTCCTATTTGAGTTCACATACCGATGGGTCGAGTGTGCATGTGGGATAGAGTAAGTGAGAACCAGACAGTGAAGATTCTGTTTACACTAGGCTGCAGGGCAAGAACCCTAATGATTAGCTGATATTTCATATATATATTTATATATATATATTTATATATATATATTGGAAACATATATTAAATATTTATTTTTATTTATTTGATAATGCACTGGGTTTTGGTTTTTTCACAATAATTAGTAGTTTTGGACTTCAAGCAAGAACTATAGAAAATCTCCAAAAGGTATCTTTATATGTTGTATATCACCAACATTATTTTTAGGCCTCATACTAGAAAATACCTATAAGGATGTAGACCAACATGTGAAGCCTATGTGTGATTTTATGACAATATAAGAAGTTTAAATCCATTACATGATGTCCATAATTCCTAAATTAGAATCCCTCCAATTTTGAGTTTTATACAATTGTGCAAAAATTGTATGAAGTCTATGTATTTAAGGATCTGTTATTCAAATATTTGAAGAGATTCATCAACATGAAAAGTGGATATAAATTACATGGTGTGTAATCAAATTACAGTACCTGAAGATATTGGGACCCAAGTCACATCTAAATGTACAAGATGTGGAATAATAACATGTAATGTACCTTTCAAGCCTATAAATATTTATAGTGATCTGTGTGCAAGAGGAACTCCACACTTTTATATTTTCCATCATTTTTATTTATCCATATTCATTCGTTTTCATCCTAAACTACATTCCAGTAATTTATTTTAATGTTTTTTTTAATATTTATGATTTATCAATCCATCTACAACTATACTTCACCTGTTTTAATCCCACATTCCTTTCCAAGGTCTATTCCATCACTGTTATCCATTCTTCATCAAATCATGCAATATTCTTCATATGTTACTTCCTAAAAAGTAATTTTGTGAGTCTTTTGTAATTTTTTTCATACCAAATTTATACTTAAACATTTTTCCATCAGGGAAAGTCATTTTTTCAGATTCAAAATCCATCCTATTATTAAACATTGATTCTTTCTTGTTTAATCCCATATTGTCTCCTTTGTAATTGTTTTATGATTACACATAGTATAAAAATATTTTATGTTTCTTATCATCTCCTACATGCATAGATAATCCTCCTAGGATTA